>OY998163.1:76835930-79335930 GCA_963921995.1 Oxystoma pomonae
TTGTTAAATCTGGGTCATCTACATCATTAACTACTTAACCCCTCTCTTTTTATTTTTAGTTGTACGGCCGTACCAGAAGCATGACCAAAAAGCATCTTATCACGTTTTCTATAAAACTTAGGCAGTGTATTTCAGACGAATGATTGTAAAATCAATCATTTTAAGTTTAAGACACATGGCAAGGGAGGATTTTATCGCGAACCACGTGCCAGAGTTTCACAACATACTAGACAACCCTGATCCAGAACAACAGTAAACTATTTTATATGCTGATGTCACGTACATTAAAATTCCTCGCAGTTCAAACGTCAGGATTGTAAGGGAGTCTTATTCAATGATAAAAAATACCCTTTACTAAAAATTGGACTTATGGTTGGGGTCGACGGATACATGTTAGACGTGCACGGACCATATTTTATCGACGTTACAAACGAAGACGAAACGATTCTTTAACAGACTGGGTTGAGGACGGTGACATTTTTGTTGTAGATCGAGGATATCGAGATGCGGTGCAATTTTTGGATAACTTAAATCCTAACCATGAAATTCCTCCATATCTTGGTAACCCACTGACGCCAATCAATCAAGACTTGTGACAGCAACGCGTTGGATCGTGGAATCTAGGAATGCCTATTTAAAATCTATATTTAAAATCTATTTTTAAATTTTTCAACCATGTGACCCCCATACACCTTTTACTTTTCTTGGGTGACTTAGTAAAGATAGCTTGTGCGGCTAAAAATAGATTTGACGAACCAATCGCGATGCAAAATGCAAATGCTCCGGCACAGGAACCGAATGTTTTACAGCAAAGGGTAGAGGAAGAAAATTAAATCGCCGTGCTGGGGTCGTTGGTTGCCCATAGAAGAGGACGAACTTGAAAATTTTCCTAGTTTGTCTTTGGAATACCTTGGCACCAGCTTGTATACAGGACTATACTGATAGGCAGTGATATGGGTATAGGTATATTTTACAGACCCAAGAATTTAAGCCTGATCTAATTCGAGCACGACTCTTTTCCAGATTTACCCACGTTACTCGACATACCATTTACATTGGGTATAGAGCTGGTGGTCTGGTCAAATGTTCTGTGGTTCTTAGCCTTTGCTCGGCATCAACCTGTCCATGACATTCACTATCCATCTGACCAACTTCTACAGGTAATACAAGACATCCGAAATCAACCAGCCGATCTTGAAATTATGCAGCATCAAACTGACAGACAAAATTCTATTTATTCAATTTTTGGACTACTTACTTTTTTTGATATTTTATATTTTGTTTATCTTCTCCTGAACATGCGATTTGCAAGACACGTGTATAGAGTAAAACGTTATTCAATTAATCATTTACACCAAAGGTTCCAGTCTCAGTGGTACCTATCTATACTTTGGTCTTATTTCTTATCCCGATTATGTCTTAGTTTTACTATTGTAGCATTTTTATTTTTCTGGCCATTTGAATAAATATTTTTCATATATAAATTTCTATTAGGTGTTGATCATTCGTGAAAACAGCCTTTAAATAAAATTGCGCCATCTGGCTTTGACCTTGAGTGCACCGAATTGAGTTAATTCGGAACGAACCCAATTTTCTGTTTCTTACCATATTTCTCCTTTAAAAATCAGCTGACTTCCGGGTTAGGACTGTCATATTCTTTTTTACTTTTCCGGTCCACCTGAAACATCGTGGACACGTTTTTCCCAATTTCCCATTTATAATGGATCTGTAAGATTAACTACTTTCCTTCTGTTTTGTTAAATAGACATCGGTCTATTCCAAGTAGTAACAATGGGTGATCAAAAGTGAAGGGAATTTTCCCTCTAAGAGGTAAGAAAACTATCAAAATTTCTTTATACATGGACAAAAAATTCTAATGAACTTTTTGTACATAGGGTCTTCCGGCTACATCACGCCTCTGGCTGCAGTTTATTGAAAGTCCCTGCCTGCCTGCTCCAGGAGTTCTACCAAGGATCAGCCTGTAGATAACTTCAAGTCTCCACTGAAGGTTTTTCTGGCCACCCTACAGACAGCATGGATTTTCAATGCCAGGCAAGATCTTTCCAAATCATTTTTTTTGTCATAATATGACCCCAAAGTAACATGTCTCCAAGGAAGTCTCCTGCCGTCAAAACTCAATTGAATTAAATTAAACATATACCCATAAAATTAGTAAACTAAAAACTTTCCTTCAACATAAAATTAAACATAAACCCATAAATTATTAAACTAGAACATGTAACCTTTTGGCAAGGATATAAATGACATATATTTTTTTTACCCTAACCCTGATTTATGGCCATAATCCAGGTGTCCCTCTTCATGGCAGTTTGTTTATAGTTACACAAGAAATCTTTTCTAATTTGGCATTTATTTTTGGGTGTTCAAATTTTCTTTAAAACTACAAACACAAAGAATTATAAGTCTTCCTACTTATTTTTTCATTCAATGTTCAAAGGTTTATTTTTCATGAAATAAAACAACGGTTTTTCCATTTGTTAAAAAAGAAGATGTTTTATTTTTGTATTCTTACCACCATGTTTTCAGTAAACTTGTTTTCAATACTCAACAATATAAATTAAGTTTTGTTTTTCTTCTCGTTTTTTTTATAAAACAAACCACATATAGTTGAAATAAAAAAAAACGAGTGGCGTTCATTCAGTTTAGTAAACGACAACTTACAAAAATGTTCAAAAGAACCTACATCCCAGCTTTCCGAAAAAACACTAGAGCTGCCGTTTGCAAAAGTAGGCTACACCATTAATGATGTAATGACTTTGATACAGATTTAATGGCGATTCAATACTAATATTAAGCTACTGATACTACTACTTTTGCAAGATGTAACATTGCTTAAATTCAAAATGACAAGTCGCAAATAAGTAAATAAACAAAATTCAACCTAATTTTTACCATTTTTTACAAGTTTCTATTAACTTTATTTTACAAGAAGTAATTTATAAGATAGAAGAGATCTTTTCCTTGTGTCAGCACATGAAGAACAGCCAGTTCTCAACAGGCTACGGTAAAATATGTCAGAAGAAATATGCGAAAGCCAAAACTCAGATTCATCATTCTCTGGATATAATAATAATAACATTCAGACCTCAACGAACTGAAAGATATTATCTCAAGATCTAAGAGATGCTGGACCTTCAAATGAACCTACAAGAAATTTAAGGCCTCGTCTCTCTATTAAAAAATCTACCGTCAAAAATTACAATATGTGATTCATGTAAATGTGATTTTGATTGACAGACCTCCTAAATCTAAAACACTCAACTGAAAATGGCTCGTGTGCACTATATGTAAGACATCATTTTATTTTCAATGTGTAAATATTAGAAGTAAACCCAAAGATGATTTCTACTGTCAAAAATGCAAGATTATTTCTATACCTGCAGAAGAATTTGAAGAAAATGATTTTATCAAAATAATAAATAAATTTAAGAATAAAGGTAGAATGTTACTGGGAATATCTAAAGCATCCTGAAAACTAACAATTGGGACTCCTGGGTAAACTTGATACTTTTTCCAAATATGTGTTTCAAAATTCCCCAAAAGCTTAAAAGCACAAACAGTTCTTTGGCTACTAAAGTAAATAACCTTCTTAGAAACATCCTTAAAACATAAACTTAAACAATTTTCAAGTTCAAGAGAATCCTAATGAGGAGGCACTAAATACATTGTTTACCGGGATGCGTCAGATGAGCTGAATTTGTGATATGTTAGAGCCCTAACCTTCCTGATATTTTTTCCAAAAAAAAACTGGGAGGTTCATCGGTCTCGTTGTCGAGCAATATTTATTCGAAAGGGCGCCACTGGAATCTTGATAATAGAACTTTTTACAGTTTTTCTATAATAACTTAGCTAGAAAGCTAAAACTAGTTTTATTTTGTAGATAAGGAACACGTTTCAAGAAGGTAGTACGAGTAATGCGAGTAATACTTATCCTAATCTACAAAATGAAAGTAGGTAGTTTCAACATTCTATTTGTATTTTATAAAAAAATGTATTGGAGAAAAACTGTAATAAGTCAGTTACAGAGCCAATGGCGTCCCTTCAAATAAATAATGATCGAAAACGACCCCACTTCCTCAATTTTTTCTGGAAAAATAGCAGGAAGGCCACGATATCTCAAATTCAGCTTCACGGGCTCATCATATATATATATATATACCTATTTTAAAATATATTTAAATCACCCTGTAAGCTTTTGACCTGTCCAATTCGTACAAATCGTCATAATATATTCATTACGCGTTGTCAAATTAAATTACGCATTGTAAACTTTGTAATATATTTGCATATCATATAATGTACTTTCTGAGGGCACCATGTAGATAGGTAATGTCAAATATTTTATAAAAATCACACTTCCTTCTGGAAACTTCATTATTTGCAAAATAAAACTAGTTTTAGCTTCCTATCTCTTTGTTGTGCAAAGTTATATTAGAAAAACTGTAAAACGTTCCATTGTTAAGATTGCAGTGGCTCTCCTTTTAATAATTATTTCTCGAAAACGAAACCGATGACCCCCCCAATTTTTTTCGTCAAATATATAAGAAAGGTTAAAGCTCTAACATACTTCAAATTCAGCTTTTGTAGGGCATCCCTATACTCGAAACATATGAGGATAAGCATTACGGTACTTATTTGATATATTTTGAAAAATATTTGAGTCACTCTGTAAGTTTTTGACGCGACTTAATCTGCATAAGTCGTCATAACATATTTAGACGAACTAATAGTAAATATGTTTGAACTAGTTTTTAATACGGATTTTCAGTTTTCTGTAGAATAATCGCAAGTTCTGAGACAACTTTTCTGTTTATGTGATATGTATTTTTGAGTCTACCCTGTAGGTAGGTAATGCAAAATATTTTTTTTAACTCTCACTACCTTCTTGAAACGTGTTCCTTATTTACAAACAAAACTAGTTTTAACTTTCTATCTATTTTTTGTACGAAGTTATTATAGAAAAACTGTAAAAAGTTCCATTATCGAAATTCCAGTGGTACCCTTTCGAATAAATATTGCTCGAAAACGAGACCGATAACCCCCCCCCCAATTTTTTTCGTCAAATATATAAGAAAAGTTAAGGCTTTAACATATCTTAAATTCAGCAATTGTGACGCATCCCTATACTCGGATTATGTAAAGATAAGCAATTCGGTACTTATTTGATATATTTTAAAAATATTTAAGTCACCCTGTAGGTTTTTTACGCGACCCAATCTGCATAAGTCGTAATAACATATTTAGACGGACTAATAGTAAATATGCTTGAACTAATTTTTAATACGGATTTTCATTTTTGTGTAGAATAATCGCAAGTTCTGAGACAACTTTTCTGTTTATATGATATGTATTTTTGAGTCTAACCTGTAGGTAGGTAATGTAAAATATTTTTTAAAACTCTCACTACCTTCTTGAAACGTGTTTGTTATTTACAAAATAAAACTAGTTTTAGCTTTCTATCTTTTTTTTGTACGAAGTTATTATGAAAAAACTGAAAATAGTTCTATTATCAAGATTCCAGTGGCGCCTTCCGGATAAATATTGCTCGAAAACGAGACCGATGACCCCCCCAATTTTTTTTTGGAAAAAATATCAGGAAGGTTAGGGCTCTAACATATCTCAAATTTAGCTCATCCGACGCATCTCGGTAAACAATGTATTTAGTGCCTCCTCCTTTAGGGATAAAAAGTATTCAGATCTCTCAACTTTTAAAGAAATTAAGATATCTAAAATAGTAGATATCACAGCCGCTTTAAGATTAGTGATATCCGAGAACAAAGTGGCCAAACCTACGGACCAAAATTTGATCATCACGAAAATTAAACACTCATCAAGATCTGCTAATTTTAACTTTAACGGTACTGAACTGTACGAAGCTATAAAAATAAACGAAGAAGCAATAAATCAAAATTCAAAAATTTAACAAAAGTTCAAGTGCTGGTATAGATGACTTGCGACCACTTCATTTATTGGACTTAATAGATCCTCAACACTGCGATATTTCTAAGAAGATCCTTTGCACCTTAACAAAATTTAATAATATAGTAGTTTCTGGAAATGTTTCAACTTGCGTTAAACCGGTTTCTTTTGAAGCAAATCTTTGCTCCCTAGAAAAAAGAATGGGAGTCTAAGACCAATTGCCGTGGGACTTACCCTTCACCGTCTTGCTCTAAAATGCATCTGTCATTCAATTAAAGAAAAAGCAATATCGTTTTTGTCTCCCCAACAACTTAGCTTCGGAATATCGGGAGGAGCAGAATCGATTGTACACTCGGTAAGATCAGTCAAAAACTCCAGCTTAGACTTTCAAAATAGAGGAGTATTTCTTAAAGTTGAGTTTAATTAAGCGGAATACCATTCCCTCTCAAGTTCAAGAACATTTTTACTGAAATTTTTTCCTATATTAACGCTCCTTACGGATGCAAATCTTTACTTTTTTATGGAAATCATACCAAAAATTTAGAAGTAGGCGTTCAACAAGGCAGTCCTATGGGTCCTCTTTTGTTCTGCATTGCAGCCCAAAATTTATTTTCCAAATTAAAATCAAAATTAAACTTTTGGTACTTTGATGATGGATCACTAATTGACTCACTTAAAATAATTACCAATTATTTTTTTATAAAACAAAACCAAATGCGAAATTTTCTCCCTCAAGGACAACATTAATTTATCCGAAACATTTAGTCCAACAAAAAAAGACAACCTAAATAATATTTCTATTTTTGGGGCTCCACTTAAAGAAATAACTGCGGATGAATTAATTCAAGAGAAAATTAAGGATCTGGACAAAAACGGCTATTAATGCTAAAACCTCATCAAGCCTTTTTCTTGATTAGAAGTTGTTTAGCTTTACCTACAATACTAAGAGTTACAAATATTTACAAGAAAAATTTTCTTATCATTTTTGACAACTCAATTAGACACACCCTTAACTGAAAATCCTTACCTGTCCATCTAGGAGGCCTTAGCATAAGAAAATGGACAGATTTAGCTCTTCCGAGTTTTATTTAGTCTTGTTTAAAAAACAACCGACTTACAAATTACATCCTACAAAATTTTAAGAACATAAGAAATTGACGGATTAAATTCAACCATTCTTACGTGGAAACCTTTAACCAGTAACACCGAAACTTCAAATTCTAACCAACAAAAGGCATGGGTTTATCCAGTACCCTCTCCATACAGGCCGATCAACCATTTTCACTCAAAAGTGACAGAAAGTCCATTAGTTTTCTGTCAATATGGCGGCGAAGGTCGAGAAAAGGACACTAAAATTGTAGGAGTTGATTGGCCTATGTGAAGAAGGTATTGATTTATCCAATTACCGAAGTGGTACCAATTAACTGTAAAGAATAAAGCCAAAATCAAAGCATGTTCAAACAAGACATTGAGTTCATGGTTAAAGGCTTTGCCAGTTTCAAGTTTGGACTTACTTTTAAACAGAAGGTGTGGGTGCAAAATTATAGAATCACATATCTGCAAATGTGGGACGATTGTGGATTCTAAAGAAAGATACACTTTCCAAAGAATGTAACAATATTATCAAGAGATCAATCCTATATTTCCAAGACAAGCAATACACCTGGATTAGCAGCAGAAAAGGCAGAAATAAGCAAGGCGAGAAAATATCACCCACCGCAACGCAACTAAATTTCTGTGCCAAATTTCCAAATTACTTTCCGAAAAAATACAAAATTCAAACGAACAAGAATGTTTTATTCAAAAAATAAGCATGGTTATACAAAGAGGAAATGCAATAAATATTTTGGGCATGAGAGAGTATAAAGAGGAGGATTGAGTTTTTGTTCGTTTTTTTTATACATTTTAATTTTTTTGTCAGTTTTACTTTTAATTTTTACCAGTTTATACTTTTATTTATTAATAAAATAACTGTTAAAAGTAAATAATAAATTAGTACTGGTCGTTTACCTAGTTGTTCCTATCCAAATCTACTTCGATGTTCTTGCGCTATGCGCATTTTCTTTGGATTAATTGTTTTACAAGAATCTTTAACATTGTTTAAATTCAAATTGTAAAGTCTGCTCCTTGTCCTCCATTTTATTAATATAATTTAGTCTTAAAACACAATGCTATAGTAAATTAGTACTGGTCGTTTAACTACTTGTTCCAATCCAAATCTAAAAAAAATCTAATCTCTTGTTTAACCGCATTTTGTTTTCATTGTTATATTAATTTAGCCCACTAATATTGGAGTTTTTGCAAGAATTGTAACATTGTTATTCTCCATTTTATTAATATAATTTAGTCTTAAGATACAATGCTATAGTAAATTACCACTGGTCGTTTGACTACTTGTTCCAATCCAAATCTACTTCGATGTTCTTGCGCTAAAGCGCATTTTCTTTGGTTTAATTGTTATATTAATTAAGCGTGCTAGTAATTTATTAAACTGTTAACTGTATGTTTTAATTTAGTCTTAAAACACAACGCTATAGTAAATTAGTACTGGTCGTTTAACTACTTGTTCCAATCCAAATCTAAAAAAAATCTAATCTCTTGTTTAACCGCATTTTGTTTTCATTGTTATATTAATTTAGCCCACTAATATTGGAGTTTTTGCAAGAATTGTAACATTGTTATTCTCCATTTTATTAATATAATTTAGTCTTAAGATACAATGCTATAGTAAATTACCACTGGTCGTTTGACTACTTGTTCCAATCCAAATCTACTGCGATGTTCTTGCGCTAAAGCGCATTTTCTTTGGTTTAATTGTTATATTAATTAAGCGTGCTAGTAATTTATTAAACTGTTAACTGTATGTTTTAATTTAGTCTTAAAACACAACGCTATAGTAAATTAGTACTGGTCGTTTAACTACTTGTTCCAATCCAAATCTAAAAAAAATCTAATCTCTTGTTTAACCGCATTTTGTTTTCATTGTTATATTAATTTAGCCCACTAATATTGGAGTTTTTGCAAGAATTGTAACATTGTTATTCTCCATTTTATTAATATAATTTAGTCTTAAGATACAATACTATAGTAAATTACCACTGGTCGTTTGACTACTTGTTCCAATCCAAATCTACTTCGATGTTCTTGCGCTAAAGCGCATTTTCTTTGGTTTAATTGTTATATTAATTAAGCGTGCTAGTAATTTATTAAACTGTTAACTGTATGATTAGTTTAGTGTACCTACGCTCCATTTAAATCCGCGTCTTTGGGGTTTTTGTATAATGATATTCGTGTTTTTCTAAAAGGCTTCGTTAATAAGATGTAAGCACGATATACAACTTGCAGTGCACACTTTTTTTATGCTATTTTATTTTTTACTTTTATTTTTTTTAAATCTTACCTGTAGCCCTATTTTTAAACAAGGTTACAGTATTTATAAACTTCTTCCCCGGCAGAATTTTCTGTTAAATACGTTTTTTTTCGTTCTTTCCCGCCTCCTTTTTCACATAGCTATTCGCGCCAGATGGCGAAAAAGGCAGGCTATAAGGGGTTTGCAATCCATAAGCGCGTTACATATATATATCCATGATCGGTTAACCCTGTCGACTAAACTCAAAGTTTCGCTTTAACGCAAGTCTTGTGCTCAATCGTCCCGCACACATTCACCTCAACAAACCTCACTAAATCGTTTTAACATTCCGTGCTCCCAGCGCTCCATGGTCGCATTCACTTTAGGCGCGCTTAAATAGGGATATTTTGGAACGCTTATTTGACACTTAGTAGTGGTTGTGGTAATTACTTTGTCTGCCCAATAGCTAAATGTCATTCCGTTGTGGCAATTAACCACTACCACTGCCGTAAGCTACGAATCCATTTCGTTGTGGTTATTTTTATGATTAATTTTAGAGAATTTTCGCACAACCAATTTTAAAAATAATAAAATATTACCAGGTTCCAACATATAAAACACTTATTTTGTAAAATAAAACCCAGTTTTGTGCTTTTTCTCATCTCTATATTTTTTTACTAGTGACAGCTTCTAATGTGTTCCAAAAACTCTGGTAAAATCAATGCGTGGTAGTGGTTGTTAAACACTGCCACAGCGGCTTCGTTACCAAAATTTTAAGCGTTCCAAAATTTCCAAAACTTCTATTATTATCATTTATTTAGTTTCCAAAAAGAATATTTTGGTGGTTGGGTCCTACAGTTATTTGTCATGTTTTCAGGTTGATAAAACGGCAAATTAAAATTTTTCATCTGCACAATATCCCAAAAATTCGTGGTATTGGTTTAAGTTATGTATGGTTCATTTTTTATTAAAAATATGGCCCTAAAACCGCAACTTTAAAAAATTATATCTCGAAAACCTTAAGATGTACAAGATTTAGGTAATTTAAACATTGTAGGGAATTTCAATATCTACAACATATAAAAATTTCAAGCACTTTCACTGATGCGAAATTTCTCATGTATCGTGTGCGTCCTCCTTCAAACAGTCTTCATGGTAAAAGCCTGATATTGAGTTAAATATTCAGATGCGTGAAGATATGGTTATAATTGAAATGTCTAAATACAAAATTATTTTCAAAAGCCCATATATGTTGGCTCCGCAATTTTGGATTTATCAGAAACTTTCTTGCATTGTTTTTACTATAATTTTATTAAAAAATTTTTCGGAAATAAAGCTAGAACGGCATACTTGGACACTGACAGTTTAATTGATCATTTACACGTGGACGACATTTATGAAAACATGAAAACTGACATTGACAGATTTGACACATCCGACTACCCACCAGACAACATTTTCAACATGCCGTTAAAAAATAAAAGTTTTGGGGCTTATAAAAGATGAAAGTAATGATGCTATTAGACACTTAAAAAAAATATTTCAACGCATCCGTATCGGTATACGTAATGCGTTCGAAACAAAGTTAAAATATGCTACATTTATGACTTGCTCATGCCATGTCTCGAACGATGCCTGCTTCTTTGATGACAGAATCTCGTTGCATACTGAAGGATGTACGTATCGTTAGGGACCCACGAACGTACGCAACGATTTCAATCAGCAGTCCTGTCATCGCACCCTTTAAAAAAGCGGGTATCGTTCGAAACATCGCATAAACAAATCAAAAGTGTAGCGTATTTTGACTTTGTTTCGAACGCGTTACGTATACCGATACGGATGCGTTGAAATATTAACTTTAAGTGTCTATTATGACGCAATTTATAGGATTGCGCTTCAAAATGTACAGTATGAAAATTTTGGAAAATGAGAGCGAACTGAAAAGTTTTCAAAATAAACTGAGAGAGAAAGGTTTTTGTGAACAGGAAATTGAGGAGAGTAGCCATATTTCTAAAAATAATAAAAGGGCTAAGGGTGTAAAAAAGGCTTCACTCAGAAAAATTACATTATAAGCGTGAATGCAGTAGTGTGAAGTGCGTAAAAAATTTCAGCTCCACTTTTTAACTAACGATATTCGAATCAAGCTATGCGCTACGTGGCGCGCCAGTTTCATCTTGGCTGTGATAGCAATAACCCAGTCAAATTGACCTATAACTAAAATGGTCAAATTGGTTTTTATTTTTTTGAAACTGTTTCGGACACGCATCGGAACCATCTTTGGTTCTTTTGATGGGTACACCCAAACTATGTCTTTTGGAAAAAGGGGATGGTGGGTAAACTATATTAGCCCAGTCAAATTGACATATAATTAAAATGGTCTAATTGGTTTTTATTTGTTTTGAAACTGTTTCGGGACACGCATCGGAAACATCTTTGGTTCTTTTGATAGGTACCCCCAAACTAAGTCTTTTGGCAAAAGAGCATGGTAGGTAAACTATATTAGCCCAGTCAAATTGACATACAATTAAAATGGTAAAATTGGTTTTTATTTTTTCTGAAACTGTTCCAGGACACGTATTGGAACCATTCTTGGTTCTTTTGATAGGTACCCCCAAGCTATGTCTTTTGGCACCAAAAATGATTCCGATGCGTGTCCCGGAACAGTATCAAAAAAAAATAAAAAGCAATTTGGCCATTTTAATTATATCTTAATTTTACTGGGCTAACATAGTTTACCCACCATGCCCTTTTGCCACAAGACATATACGGGGGTCGCCTATCAAAAGAACCAAAAATGGTTCCGATGCGTGTCCCGGAACAGTATCAAAAAAAAAAAGCAATTTGACCATTTTAATTATACAGACCGCTTCAAGCTACTGCGAACATAGGCCGAAAGAATTCCAATTTTTCAGTGTACGTACATGCAGGGACACCGCACACCTATCAGTGAAGCAACCAATACTCAGGCTTGCGATCACCACCAGTGTTGCCAGGTCTACTATTGTAATAGTAGATCTACTATTTTTTACTCACGTCTACTATTCTACTATTCTTAAGTGAAAATCTACTATTATATTTTTCTTTGAGTGAAAGTCTAGCACAGCAATAGATACCAAAAACAGCTCAATAAAGTCAAATGGTGACAAAAATGGGTAATTTTTGATTATAAACTCTGCGTCTAAATCGTCGGAGACCATTAGACGCAGCAGAGTTTGTTCCAAAATCACAGCTATTAGTTCCGAACACTTGTTTCCTTTTTCCATCACACAGAAAATTTCTAATGGGATTAAAAGCACCCGCTATTCACCAGCAAGAGATGTTTCAAAAGGAACGTGGGTCGCATTACTCCTAACCTTTTTATGGTTTTGAACTAAAGCGAGAAGAGAAACCATTTATAAAGTTTAGGATGCGTTGAAAGATTAAAATATTTATTAATTTTTTTTCAGTTTTTTTATTAATAACAGTTTTTTTTTGTAATTTCCTATTTTTTTTTATAAAAATTCTAGAATCTACTATTATTTTTGTCTCTGATCTATTATTCTAAAAATGGACCTGGCAACACTGTTCATCACTTGCGTGACTTGCCTTTGGTTTTAGTACGCCTCTATCCACGGTGCTGCGTGGAGCGTAGTCAATGAAACCGGAATTTGGTCAATAAATACGCAAATTTTTTAGCGTCTTATTGTCAACTGCTCAGATTTATCACTGACAACGTGTTACAATAAAATAATAAGGAGAAACAAAATAAAAGCAAGTTCTCAAAATAAAATAATACATTCTAAAAACCAAAAATATTCTCCCAGTCAAAAAAAAATTAGAGAAAATGTTCGAAAAGTCCTCCTTGCTCGGCTAGACAATATCCGAGTATATTATAAAAACCCCTTGTAACGTTTCCAAGCATGTTAGGGGTGATAGTTTGAAAAGCTTCTTCAATTTTAATCCGAAGTTCTTCCAAATTATTAGCCCTTTCATGCCCGTAAACTTTATTTTTGATATAACTATACAGATAGAAGTCATTAGGAGCAAGATCGGGTGATCGAGCTGGCCATAAAATAGTTCCCCGTATACTTATAACCCGATTAGGAAATACATTATCAAGATATTCCCTAACAAGGCCAACATTGTGAGCGGGACAACCATCTTGTTGAAACCATGTTTCACCAAATCTCACACCTAACAACTGCCTAGCAGTTGGAATAATATGCGGCTGCAGTAGATCCAAGTATCTAGGACCATTCAAATTGCCGTTAATAGAAAATGGCCCAATTACGTGTTCCCCTACAATATCCCCCCAAACATTTGGTTTTTGGGGATATTGTGTTCTTACGTCAAAATGCAAATGCAAATTTTCCCTCGACCAATATCGAACGTGTGGTTGGGCTATGACGATTCAATAATGGAAAAGTGCTTTCATCTGTGAAAAGAATAGATCTCAGAAAGTTTTTATCACGATTAGCCCTTTCCATCATTGTTTCGCAAAATTCTATACGACGATAGTTGTCCTCCGGAAAAATTGATGCGTTTTTGGCGCTTTGTAAGAATGATAACCATTCTTTTTGAGAACACGTAATGAAGACGTATCAACTGCTTCGGCAATTTGGTGGCTAGTTAACTTTCGATTTTCCTCCACTGCAGCGCAAATCATCACACCTCGTACTACCTGCTCGTCATTCAAAACAGTGGGTTTTTTATGGTTTCTTGGCGCTACACAACCAAACTTTTCAAAATTCGGCACATATCTATAAATCGTTGATAAACTAGGTTCTGGGCGATTTACAAAATTCTCCAAAAAAAGTTCTTGAATAAGTCTCAATGGTCTGCCTTGATAGTGGCAACTTCGTAGACATCCATTTTTAGTTTTAAAAATGTATTATTTCAATTAAGAACTTACCAATCTGTTTCTCGAACAAGGCAGAAATAAAACAAAATAATAAAAACAAAATAAATTTCCAAAAGATAACATTGCAGCGTATTTCGAATCCATCTCGGTTGTACGGCACGAAGAGTAAATTGGACCTGCTTCCCTCTATGTTCGCAGTAGCCTGAAGCTCATTGTATGTCAATTTGACTGGGCAAATCTGATTTACCTACCATGTCCCTTTGCCAAAAAAAATAGTTTGGGGTACCTATCGAAAGAGCCAAAAATTTTTCCGATGCGTTCCCGGAACAGTTTCAAAAAAAAAATAAAAAGCAATTTGACCATTTTAATTATATGTCAATTGGACTGGGCTAATATAGTTTTTGCCAAAAGGCTTAGTTTGGAGGTACCTATCAAAAGAACCAAAGATGGTTCCGATGCGTGTCCCGGAACAGTATCAAAAAAAAAGCAATTTGACAATTTTCATTATATGTCAATTTGACTGGGCTAATATACTTTACCCACCATGCCCTTTAGCCAAAATACTTAGTTTGGGGGTACCCGTCAAAGGAACTAAAGATGGTCCCGATGCGTTTCCCGGAACAGTATCAAAAAAATAAGAATCAATTTTACTATTTTAATTATATGTCAATTTGACTTGGCTGATATAGTTTACCCACCCTGCCCTTCTATGTTCGCAGTAGCCTGAAGCTCATTGTATGTCAATTTGACTGGGCAAATCTGATTTACCTACCATGTCCCTTTGCCAAAAAAAAAAGTTTGGGGTACCTATCGAAAGAGCCAAAAATGTTTCCGATGCGTTCCCGGAACAGTTTAAAAAAAAATAAGAAGCAATTTGACCATTTTAATTATATGTCAATTTGATAGTTTACCCACCATGCGCTTTTGCCAAAAGACATAGGTTGGGGGTAACCAGCAAAGGAAGCAGAAATGGTTGCAATGCGAGTCCCGGAACAGTATTAAAAAAAAACCAATTTGACCATGTTGATGCCCCAACATGCCCTTTCGCCAAAAGACATAGTTTGGGGGTACCTATCAAAAGAACCAAAAATGTTTTCGATGCGTGTCCCGGAATACTTAAAAAAAAAACAATTTGACCATTTTCCTAATATGTCAATTTGACTGGGCTAATATAGTTTACCCACCTTGCCCTTTTCCCAAGAGACTTAGTTTAAGGGTACCCATCAAAAGAACTAAGAATGGTTCCGATGCGTGTCCCGGAACAGTATCAAAAAAATAAGAACCAATTTTACTATTTTAATTATATGTCAATTTGACTTGGCTGATATAGTTTACCCACCCTGCCCTTTTGCCAAAAGACATAGTTTGGGGGTACCTATCGAAAGAACGAAAAATGGTTCCAATGCGTGTCCCGGAACAGATTAAAAAAAATAAAACGCAATTTTACCATTTTAATTATATATCAATTTGACTGGGCTAATATAGTTTACCCACCATGTCCTTTTGCCAAAAGACATAGTTTGGTGGTACCCATCAAAAGAACCAAAGATGGTTCCGATGCGTGTCCCGGAACAGTTTCAAAAAAAATAAAAACCAATTTGACCATTTTAATTATAGGTGACTGGGTTATTGCCATCACAGTCAAGGCGAAACTGGCGCGCCACGTAGCGCGTAGGTTGATTCGGATATCGGTTAGGTAAAAAGTGGAGCTGAAATTTTTGACGCAGACTTCACACTACTCGTGAGTGCATTTTTAAAGAAAAGATCACAGAAATTTCGCAAACTTTAATTAAATCCTACCGACACCACGTGTATACCGTCAAGCAGAAAAAAATCGTGTTGTGTCCTTTTCATGATAAAAGTCAGCTTTTACCTCACAATACTTTACCTTGGAGATACCAGTAATTAGATTCCTCATGAATTTCTAATCAGTTTACATATTTCATTCATTTTGTACGGGTCTAGGGCACCTAATAATCATGCTAAGAGCTTTTAAAAATTAGACTCGCATGACTAGGGTGAGTACATAATTATTATCTTTAATATGGGAAAAATAAATTTTAACTAAAAAGTATCATGTTTTTACACACAACTACACAGTTTAAATATATGAGTTCAATTTAACCACTATCATGGAGAACAAATATTTACCAAAGGATTCAAAAACATATAATTTAGCTTTATCTTTGAAAAACATGCCTTCTAAAGGTGAAAAAAGAGACTATTGTGGTGAAGAAGAACATTCCAGCAAACATTCAAGGACTGATGCAGGCCTTCAAAGTGCTAATAAAAATGTATGTTCTTAATACAAAAAAGAGAAATGTTTTTTTTTATAACTATATGAATTTTGTTAATGTTGGTTTATGATTTTGTGATGTGAACAAAATATAGGAAGGAAGGAAACTAAAGAGGGTGCTATCAGTACTGCAAGCAAAAAAAAATAATGCCATAAGTCAAAATTTTAAATGTACCAGTGATGCAAATCATATTCTTATAAACCAGTTAAAACCAGATCAAGTTCCTTGTTATAAAACCAACAACTCTTTACAGAATCTAAAGGATTATCCTCACGATATTGAAATTTAATTTTATTTAGCTCTTGAGAATATTAAACAGAGACATAAGGTTTTAACTGAGAACTCCTTAATACAGTTAGGCATCTACTGTGTATTGACTTTTAAAGGAGCTCATTCTCTCAAGAAAGCAAAGGGACCAATTTTAACTGAATATGCTAAATGCAGAACAAACTCATGACGAAGAAAGTCAATTCTCTTATCAGTTAAAGACGTCTTTTCGCGACCGATGATTTCGAAAGCACATTTTGAAAACATACGTCACCGTTTCAACCGCAACGTCACCGTTTCAACCGCAACGTCACCGTTTCGAATCATCGCCACTGATTGCGAAAATGGCAAATATTGAATGACACTAATCAGCTGTGTGTGTGTGTGTGGCTTCTCGCTTTTTGGATTTGGAAGTTTTAGATCCACAAGTGAGCCTTTTTTCTGTGTCCGTCAAATAACCTTAGCCTATTTTCATTATTACAAAAAATTGACAAGTACCGCCATATTGAACCGTGTTCGAAACGGCGGCCGAGGCGCGCTCAAAATACTTTGAAATTTTTTTACTATGACGTCACCGTTTCATCGCCAAAATAACATTTTACGCATGTTTTTAAAGCGGTTTCGAAATCATCGGCCGCGAAAAGACGTCTTAAAAGGGGAGGAGAGGCAAATAATTAAAGAAAAACTAATAAAAATTCTTCTCCGAAAAATTTGTGCCTAAGATATCAATAAATCTGATGAAGATGCATTGATAAACGAAAATTGGCATAAGGTTACGCCCCTAGCTGTTTATCAGAAAGCTAGATCTGAAGTTAAGTTAGATTTGGATTTTAGCACGGACTCCTATTTATACCTTGTTTTACGAAGTCGTAAAAACGAATCCCTGAAACAGTATATCCAATCACCAGCTGGAGAAACCGAATGCCTACTATATAGCAAAGACCAACCTGACTTATTTTTATCAGTTAGTGAAACTGTGGGTTATTTCGACGCAACTGGTTCACTTGTGAGAGCCATTGGTCCTGAGTCCACAGTGTGCAGGGTGTCCCGCTATATTTCGACCCCCCCAGTTTATCAGAAAGCTTACTATTATTCTTAGAAAAAAAAGGTTAAATGCAAAACTTGTATAATTGTTTGCATACTTTAAGAGTTACCTGTCTAAAATAGCTAAATGTCATTACAAATGTCAAATTTTGATACTAAGTGTGTTATTTTAAATGAAACACCCTGTATATTGTTAAATTTTTAAATCGCCCGTTCCATTCTAATTTCAAAAATATGAAACACTTTACTTCTATATGTACAATGAGCTTCAGGCTACTGCGAACATAGGGGGGAATCAAGTCCAATTTACTCTCCATGCCGTACGACCGAGGTGGATTCGAAGCACGCTGCAGTGTTATCTTTTGGAAATTTATTCTGTTTTATTTCTGCCTTGCTCGAGAAAAAGATTGGTACGTTCTTAAGTGAAATAATACATTTTTAAAACTAAAAATGGAAGTCTACGAAGTTGCCGAATAAGGCAGACCATTGAGACTTATTCAAGAACTTTTTTTGGAGAATTTTGTAAATCGCCCAGAACCTAGTTTATCAACGATTCATAGGTTTGTGCAGAATTTTGAAAAGTTTGGTTGTGTAGCGCCAAGAAACCATAAAAAAAAACCCACTGTTTTGAATGACGAGCAGATAGTAGTGGAGGAACATCGAAAGTTAACTAGCCACCAAAAGCGTCAAAAACGCAAATTTTTCCCTATCGTCGTATGGAATTTTGCGAAACAATGATGGAAAGGGCTAATCGTGATGAAAACTTTCTGAGATCTATTCTTTTCACAGATGAAAGTACTTTTCCATTATTGAATCGTCATAACCCAACACACGTTCGATATTGGTCGGGGGAAAATTTGCATTTATATTTTTTTAATGTTTGGGGGGGGGGTATTGTTGGGGAACACGTAATTGGACCATTTTTTATTTACGGCAATTTGAATGGTCCTAGATACTTGGATCTACTGCAGCAGCATATTATGGTTTCAAGAAGATGGTTGTCCCACTCAAAATGTTGGCCTTGTTAGGGAAAATCTTGATAATGAATTTTCTAATCGGGTTATAAGTACACGGGGAACTATTTTATGGGCAGCTCGATCACCCGATCTTGCTCCTAATGGCTTCTATCTGTGAAGTCATATCAAAAATAAAGTTTACGGGCATGAAAGGGCTAATAATTTGGAAGAACTTCGGATTACAATTGAAGAAGCTTTTTAAACTATCACCCCTAACATGCTTGGAAACGTTAGAAGGGGATTTTATAATAGGCTCGGATATTGACTAGCCGAGCAAGGAGGACTTTTCGAACATTTGCTCTAAATTTTTTTTGACTGGGAGTTTGCTTTTATTTTGTTTCTCCTTATTATTTTCATTGTAACACGTTGTTAGTGATAAATTTGAGCAGTTGAAAATAAAACGCTCTAATTAATCAGTAACAAAAAACAAGAAAATAACGTTACAAAAATTTGCGTATTTATTGACCAAATTCCGGTTTCATTGACTACATTCCACATAGCACCGTGGTTAGAGGCATACTAAATACAAGCCGCGAACGGCGATCGCAACCCTGAGTGTTGGTTGCTCCACTGATAGGTGTGCAGTGTCCCTGCATGTAAGTACACTGGCAAATTGGACTTCTTTCGGCCTATGTTCGCAGTAGCATGAAGCGGTCTTTATATATTAGTTTGCAAGAAAAATGCAAAAATCCTGACCATAAGCATAATGTGTTAGAAACAGATTAAAGCTTAGATTATTCTCTCTCTAGCACATTGGCACATGGTGAGGATTTTTGCATTTTTCTTGCAAACTAATATAGATAGAGGTAAAGTGTTTGGTATTTTTGAAATTAGAAAGGAAAGGGCGATTCAGAAATTTAAAAATATACGAGTGTTTCATTCAAAATAACAAACTTAGTGTAAAAATTTGACATTTGCAATGACATTTAGCTATTTTGGACAGGTAACTCTTAAAGTATGCAAACAGTTATACAAGTTTTGCATTTAACCTTTTTTTTCTAACATTAATAACGCTAACTGGGGGGTCAAAATATAGCCGGACACCCAGTACTATTACGCATTGATAATAAATGAGGATCATCACATTATTCCAGTTGCAGAACTAATATCATCAAAGCAAAATTAAAGTGTCATAGCAAGCTTTTTTGTTAAACATAAATACTTTCTAACTATTGTACATCGAAAATCGTGGCCTTTATTTGCTTGCATTGTAACTGATGGTGATATTTCTTGATTCTGTTTAGGTTGTAACGAAATGACACTCTATAGATACCTTAAAATAACAACAACACATAACAACAACTTTATAACCAATCAGTTTTGCGACATTTCCGAAATAATTTTTATTCGAATGGGTTGCGCCCACTTCATTAAAAATATGATGAAAACATTATAGTTGAATTAATTTTATTTATTTAATTATTTATTTAATGCTACACAATATCAATTGTTTACATACGTCAAATTCACCTAATTCCAAGGTTAAAAATGTTCACTGTAATTAAAATAATATAAGTATGTACCTAATTTATCTTATGTTGAGAAATAAATTTTAAATAAATACAATGTCAATAAAATATTTTTGAGACAATTTAAAAATTTTTAAAATTACAAAATACAAACTATAAACAATAAAATATGACTATTAACTTTTTTGAGAAGGATAAAATTTTAAATCATTACTTCTAAATCAAATATTTTTGAGACAATTTAAAAATTTTTAAAATTACAAAATACAAACTATAAACAATAAAATGTGACTATTAACTTTTGAGAAGGATAAAATTTTAAATCATTACACCTAAAGTTACAGTGTTTTACAAAAAAAAACAAAAACAATTACGCTACAAAGTATGTTATTTCAAACAAAATTAATTTCAAACATAATAAATATTTTTTTAGGCAGAAATTATGCTCTTAAACGCTACAAAATAAAATCATTAAAATCATTCAAACAATAATCCCTTATACTGTAAAATGCCTTTTTTAATAAATAACTTTTAACAACTATCCTAAATTTTTTAATTGGCAAGCACTTTATTTCATTAGGTAAAAGGTTATAAAATTTTGGGCTAAAATAATTTACGCCATTTCTTGCCCTAGAAACCCTAAAAAAATCTGGACAGAAATTTGTAGCTGAACGAGTTGGGTATGAATGTATTTGCGAGTGTATTACATAATAGTTAACGTGTTGTTTAACATATGTAAGGCAACTAAAAATATAAACGCAGGGGAATGTTAAAATATTTTCTTGAACAAAAACATCTTTACAATCTTCACGGTAACCGAGACTATAAATAATCCTAATAGCTCTTACGTCATTAATTTCGGTTGAAACACTTAAACGGTTAAAAGAACTATTTACAGCCTTTATTGTAATATTACTTACACAGATGTATTTGTAACGGAGGCACTGCATTGCTCTTCCATGAAAGAAGGATATCTTAGAATATTAAGGATATCTTGGATGGACCGAGTAACTAATGTGGATATTCTGTTGAGAATAAATAAAGAGCTTGAAGTTTTATTTACCATCAAAAAACGAAAACTTGAATATTTTGGCCATATTTTGAGAAATGACAAATATAAACTCTTAAAATTGATAATAGAAGGCCAAATTGAAGGCAGAAGAGGTCCGGGTCGTAGACTGGCTTAAAAATCTTAGACAATGGTATGGTGTTAGTACTACGACACTTTTCCGAAAAGCAGTGGACAGGGTGCAGATTGCGCTGATGATAGCCAACGTTCGAAGAGAGCATGGCACTTGAAGAGAAGATGAAAGAGGGAAATGACGAGAACATTGAAAACTGTGAAGTTCAATGGGACCCCAGAAAGTTTTGGACTGAATAAGTAGTAAATCCGAAGAAAGGGATATCAA
Organism: Oxystoma pomonae; assembly: GCA_963921995.1. NCBI lineage: Eukaryota > Metazoa > Arthropoda > Insecta > Coleoptera > Brentidae > Oxystoma > Oxystoma pomonae. The sequence continues at coordinate 76,857,562 of OY998163.1, forward strand.
TGAATATTTTTTTTTTAAATATTGTATGCACTACGTTCCTCTCTGGTCCGGCCTCTTAAGTGAAGCCATTGGCAAAAGTTTAGGATTTGAGGTTTGTAGATTTTCAAATGCCGTGGTTGAATGCTGGTTTAAGATCGAAAAAAAGATGTTGAGGAAGGTGAAAAGCACCTAAAAATAGGTCGATTTGTTCAGGCAAAAAAACGACCAAGAAAAAAAATTCGGAAGAAATATGGCGTCCAAAACGATCCAAAAATAACTAATCAAAACCAAATATCTCAAACGGCCGAAAAAACAAAAATCAGTGTTCCAAGAGTCTACCGTTTAATAGTATCATGACCAAGTTACCTGAAAATCTAACTGCTGTTTATGGCTAATAATTTAGTACTATTATGTAAAAAATTCGCTTAAAAATAACTTTTTCATTGGGCATTACAGTTACCAAGAAAGATCCGAAAAATTATTTAGCATTTCTTATGCCACAATCCGATCAATATATAATTTTGGTTTTGAAAATCATACCTCAAGCAAGTACCTTACTGTTTTGCTCGTAAAAACTGATAAAAAAATCTGTACTTTATGAGATTTATCTTGGTTTTTACAAGTTTGTTTCAAAATCTGGTGAAACTTTTTGAAGAGATTTCACGCAGTTTTTTTGGCAGGGTATTAACAAAAAAAATAGATTATCACTCTCAATGATTGATCAACTCAACGTAATTGTGTCTTTTTGTAGGATAATGATCAATTCAGGATTTCATGGACCCACAGTGATATTTTAAAGTTAATTGATATATATATATATAACGAACATTCTTCCTTATTTAAAAGCCAAACCGTCAGGCATGAAAAAATCTGGAAAATTATTTCTAACAAAATATCAGGATTTACAACTGAACAAGTCAAAAACAAATTTAAATACCTAAAGGCACGTTATATAAAAAAAATGAAAATATGTCTGATAAAGCCAGTGGTGACAATAAATATATTTTTGCATGTTTTGAGCAGTTTAACGACTTATTTGGAAAGGATCCAGACGTTAAACCTGTATCAACAGCCTCTTCTTTGAAAAAAAGAAAACTTATTAGTGATAATGAACAGCAACATGTCACCCCTGAGACAGAGACAGAAGTTTAGGTTTTACCCCCAGAAAATACCCAACCAAAATCATCGCCAAAAGCTTTGCAATCCTCTCTAAAACAAGCATATTACTTGCTTTTATACTGTGTAATATATAGTTCTCAATATATTCCTATTTTTGTAAGTGCCTATATACAATGACAGTCAGTTGGTGGTATATTGAGACCTATATATATAATATCTAGTATAAAAGCAATTATTGACTTGTTTTAAAGGCCTTTCAAAGATCACTGTAATGAAGTCTCAACCTTTTCTTTAAAAAAAAAACAAACGAGAACACAATTTTTTTACCATTAATTCCATATTGAAATTTTTTAAATAGTTTAGGAAGATATCCAGCAATTTATTTTTATGGAAAAAAATAAGAATGGTAGTGTTAAAATATGTATATGTGTTTAAAAAAAATGTTTTCTTTAGTTTTAATTTTTTTTAGGTGGGTCTTTTGACACGCCATAAAAACGGTCCCTAAATGACCATCCAAATAAGCTATCACTTGCCTTTAAGTCATTTATCTAAAGTAAATAAAAAAAAAGTAGTGGTAAAAAAAGCCTGAAATCTGTTTTTATTTATTGGACATTTAGTACCATTAATAAGTAAAGTATTGATGTATTTTATTATTAAAATTATGTTAATGGTTTTTGTTATGTTTTGTAGTAAATATATTTTAGTCATTAATGCTAAAAACTACGTAGTTGTAGATTTATTCCTTTAAATTTTATATGTTTTTGTTTTGTTTCAAATGTATGCTGATGAGATAAGTTACAGAATGTTTATGTCTGTATTTAAGTTATTGTTGATTCAATTCAAGAACAGTTTTTCGACTATATTAAACCTCAATTTTCTTTAAACCTCTAATCTTTAGCAAAAACAGTTTTAAACTCCTGTTGAAGATACCAACTTGGTTGGTAGAGGCTGAAGAAAATTGGGTTTTAGAACTACTCGACTCTTTAACAGTATTTATCCCTTCTATGGCAGTTAGATTTATTAACTTCAATATATAAGGTGGGTTGTAAAAATATTCTGTCTTTTGCTTTTCTAATTAAAAAGTTTTAAATCTATTTTTACCATTCAAGATGGCGGAGTAAATCATAAAGGTAAGATTTCTAAAAATAATCTGGATCATTTTGTTTTCCATGGCAACGCGGACTTTATTTTCAAAAATTTACGTTACGGGTTACGTTACTTACTTATTTTGACTTTTCGCCTTCTACGCCACTAAAAAACCAAGTAAAATACTAAAATAAAAGAAAACCATTTATTGCAGAATTACCTGCTAAAAAACGCTACCCAACTACGTATTAAAGTAACTGGGTGTAATGTTTAAGGTTGCATTTACAGGTGAATTTATAATTGAATTGGAAACACTCCCGCTAGCTGATACCGACAACAGGTTAACTTAAAAGCATGCAGATTTAAAAATCGGCTATTGGTGCTAGACGAAATAATCGTATTCTATTTTAAAAAGGAGCGTCAACGATTAGCAAGTCTTTCCAACCTCTAAATGGAGCTTTACTGACCTGTTTTGTTACTACTCGAGTATCCGTGTGTTTTTGAAACTGAGATTCTAAAATTTATCCTTTACTTGCACTTGCACATAACTATGCCGCAATAATTTAAATTTAAAAAAAATGGTTGAATCAAAATTATGTGGGATTATGAGCGCCGAATGTTTCTGTGCGAATTTCTAGTAATCCCAGCGAGCCAGTAAAGTTCTCTTGGTTCTTTGATAGACTCGGAGTAAGGTCCGCGCAGCTCTAGGCTCTTTTTCGGAGGGCGACCGCAGACGCGGAGTGGTTTCATATTTGTTTTAGAACAATGTTTTTGAAAACACATTTTTGAAAGATAAACATAACCTCGAATGGTGTTCTGTCAGAAAACGTAAAAATACTCTTCTGTCCCACTGCGACCCGATTTAAAGTTTGTTGACAAAACACCTGCAGCTACCATGGAATCGTATAAATTCTGTGATCTATAGGCCAACACTTGAAATGCATGTGTCTCCCAAATTCAATGAAGTGTGATTGATTTTTAGTTTTTATTTTCGCTAAAGCTGGGAAATATAAAAACGAAAAATGTAATCCAGAGGAAATTGTGAATATTTCTCTATTTTTTTTGTAAATCGGGTTTGTTCTAAACCGCAATTATTTTCAGGCTTTTGGGATAGATGACAGCACCAGAGCTTTTATTTTGAAGAAAAACTAATTGATAATTTGAAAAATCCTTCAGATATTTTTGTTAAGCATTTAAAAATGATCACCCCTGCAAAATTTCAGCTAATTCTGATGTTTAGTTTTCCCTGTGCACTCTGGCAAAAGATTACAAAATTAAAGAACAAAGCGTTGCCAGTTGTACTTTTTTCTGGGGAGAAACTATAGCCTTAAAACGAATTGATATATGAAAGAAAAAAGTAAAACGATATATTTTTTGCCTTGCTACTCGTTTTTTATGAACTTAAAATAATTTTATGCAAAATAAACATAGATATAATGTGGGCGGAACGTAAAGCGAGTACTAGGAAAGTTTCAGTGTTTACATGAAGTTAATCGGTGCGAAACTATAGGGTGGGCCAAAAAAAACGGGACTATTTTTATTTCCTATTACTTAAAAACTACCTGTCCGATTTTAAAAGATTTGGTCATTGTGAAAAGCCAAGGCATCGGAATTTTGGAATCTGAATTTTAAAATTGTTATCGTACAAATCCAAGATGGCGGACAATTTTAAAAAATAGGTATTTTTAACCCCTTCCTGCAAATTTTTTGAGTTCACCAGTGGTGCAAAAGTAAAAATATATTTCGAGAGCCATGTCCTTCCTTAGTTTCCTGATGTATGTTAAAATCGGGTGAGAAATAAGAAAGTCATACATTTTTCAAATAAGTTCGTTTGGTAAGCTTAATTTAGCCAAATAAAAAAGCATCATTTTTGCTTGGCTATGCTTTTCGATGAATTTTTCCGTTTTTAATAGCGCTGACCATTGGTTTCAAAATTTATTACCTTTTTGGCAAAATTGACATTTTGTAAAAATCCAAGATGGCGGACAGTTTTAAAAAGTAGGTTGTTTTGAACTCTCCTGCAAATTTTTGTGTGCGCCACTTGGTTAAAAGTTAAATTTACGTGTAGAGCCTTCTCATTTCCGAGTCTACCATTGTGTCGCTAAAAAACATCGGCTAAGAAGTAACAAAGTTACAATTACTTCAAATGGGTGCCTTTGGTAACTAAATTCAGTCAGGCCAGACAACCTACTTTTTGTGTCATATCAATTTGGACAAAAAAGTAATAAATTTTAAAACCTTGGCTTTTCAAAATGGTCAGCTCTATTAAAAACGGAAAAATACATTGAAAAGCATAGCCAAACAAAAAGCTTTTTTTTATTTGATTGAATACCGCTTACCAAACGGACTTATTCGAAAAATGTATAACTTTTTTATTTCTTACCCGATTTTAACAAGCGATACATCAGTAAACTAAAGAAAACATGGGTTTCGAAATATATTTTTACTTTTGCACCACTGGCGCACACAAAAAATTCGCAGGGGGGTCAAAACAACCTACTTTTTAAAACTGTACGCCATCTTGGATTTTTTTGAAATGTCAATTTTGCCAAAAAAGCAATAAATTTAAAAACTTCTTATTTGACTGAATTAGGCTTATCAAACGCACTTATTTTAAAAATTTATAAATTTCTTGTTTCTTACCCGATTTTAACAAGCAATACATCAGTAAACTAAGGAGGAACATGGCTTTCGAAATATATTTTTACTATTGCACCACTGGCCTACACAAAAAATTTGCAGTGGGGTCAAAACAACCTACTTTTTAAAACTATCCGCCATCTTGGATTTTTTCGAAATATCAATTTTGCCAAAAAAGTAATAAATTTTAAAACTTTTTTTTATTTGACTGAATTACGCTTATGAAACGCACTTATTTGAAAAATTTATTACTTTCTTCTTTCTTACCCGATTTTAACAAGCGCTACATCAGTAAACCAGGGAAGACCATGGCTTTCGAAATATACTTTTACTTTTGCACCAGTGGCGCACACAAAAAATTTGCAAGGGGGGTAAAAAATACTTATCTTTTAAAATTGTCCGCCATCTTGGATTTTTACGAAATGTCAATTTTAATGTCAGATTCCAAAATTCTCATGTCCTGGCTTATTAAAATGACCAAAGTTTTTAAAATCGGCCAGTTAGTTTTTAAGTAATGGAAAATCCCGAAAGTTCCGTTTTTTTGGCCCACCCTATAGTTCCTATAAGTTGAAAACGCTATAAAAGAAAATGCCGTAGAATGGAGGACTATCTTGACTATACGCTTTCCGTTGAGGGAGTTTGTGCCCAACCAAAATTCCTTTTACACGAAATGATTTTCAGCTTTTTGGAAAGTTTTTATTAAGCGGTTTCCAATGGTAAAACTGGTGCGCCACCAGTGCACAACTGAGTCGATGCTGCTGTTCCATTAGGGTGCACTTTTTCAGTTTTCATGTTCCATTGGCAAGCTGATAATTTTGGTTTTGTACTAAGAACAACTTTTTCCGCACCGGCTCTGAGGGCTTGTGACGCACCGAAAACTTTTTCCTGCCTTTATATTTTAAATCAAAACCCACTGGTTTCTTTGTGACTTCGATAAATTCTAGGATATGGTGTATAACAGAGACTCGTGTATTTTGGTGGTATATTTGAGATGGCTTCACGGGTCCTAATGCGCACCGAACCTAAAGTTCAAGTATCCTATTGTGCATTCATCCTACTCCAGTTTTGCGGCATACGTCGACTTTCGGGTAACGTCGTCCACAATTTTCTAGGGAATAATATGTAGACGTCGCAAATTCATTTAAAGTCGAGATTTTGTAGAGGTCACAACTAAGACTGCTCTGCTTCAAGCGTTAATCGGGCACTTATTTCAATAAGATGATGTCATACGGCAACGGGAATTAAATCGTATGGTATTTGTATTGTAAAGAATAAAAATTAAAATCACAATAATATTACTGGTAATTTTAAGGCATCTTTCTTTGGTTGTTATTTACCGTTATCGTCTATTTTTCAAATTCAGTGTTTTTAATTACATCTACCTATTTTTTCAAATAAACGGAAAAACATTAAAAAATACCTATCCCCTGAAAAAAAAAAAAGAAAAATTAGGTAAGGTCATACAAAACAAACGGAAAATATTACTTTGAGTTGGGCTGAGTTGGGTGGGTCTAGCTTGAATTCGGTTCGGTTTGGGTTAGCAGTGGCGCCCCGAGGGTGGGGTTAACCCCCCCCCCCCCTTGAGAAGGCTGGTTATATACAATTGGCACAATTACGATTTCGTTCGTTTATGACTGCTATAAAAATGTTTGATTTTTTTATTTGTTTTCAATATGGATCACCATCGAAATGTCTTTAATGTAATTTTATCAAAACATTTTGCCTGCTATTCGTTGTCAAAAATGGCATTTTTCGCACAAATTAAGGGTAAACAAGTAACTCAAATTCTCAAAACTTCATCAATAGGGATATTTTATAACGCTTATTTGAGACTTCGTAGTGGTTGTGGTAATTACCGCGTCTGCGCAAAGCTAAACGTCATTCCGTTATGCTAATTAACGACTATCAGTGCCGTAAGCTACGAATCCATTTCGTTGTGGTTGTGTTTATTTTTCTGATAAACTCCAACATATAAAACACTTATTTTGTAAAATAAAGCCCAATTTTGTGGTTTTTCTCATCACAAAATTTTATTTACGAATGACAATTTCCAATGTGTTCAAAAAACTTTGGTGAAATCGATGCGTGCTAGTGGTAGTGGTTGATAAAAACTACCACAGCGGCTATCAAAGTTGTCAAAATTTTAAGCGTTCCTAAATTTCCCTAATATTTACGATTTTATTTTAAGTCAAAAATTGTATTTTTGTTATTTTCTCAAAAAATTTTGCCTGCGGCGAATTGAACCATGATATTCAACGTTTTCAACCAAAAATTAAAAAATTAAAAAAAAATTTGAAAAAACTTAAAACAAAAATTCGAAAAAAAAAATTATTCTTCTTTTAAAGATTTTATTTTTATAAATAAACAATTTCAAATTTGGTTAACACCCTCCTCCCCCCTCTACATTAAGGCCCAGGTCCAAGCTTGTAAGCATCTGTTTCTGTTATGGTCACATTTTAACTTCAAATTAAGTTTTCTTTATTATTTATCCCTAACCCCCCCCCGAAGCCAATTCCTGGGTGTGCCACTAGGGTTAGTAATTAATAATCCGGCAGTTTTTTACTAGATTCACCTTTGTCTATGGTGTATGTAACGGGTATCTCATTATATGTTGAACACCCTGTTAACTTGCTTATTACGAGAGATCGAAAAAAACTTTGCAAAGGTTTTATAATTATTTAAGTGATTTTACATTTACCTGCCAAAAAAAAACTAATCATCATTGCAAATTTAAAATTGACATCAAATTTGTAATTTTAAATAGAATACTCTTTCCTTCGTGATTTCGGTGATTTCAAAAATAACAGTAGTGGTTCATGAAAAAATTGCGAAAATCCTTCTGATAAGCATATAGTGTGTCAAAAGACCATTTGTATTAAAAGACTTTTTATATACTTGTATAGTCTTGAAAACTTTTAACGCAAAAAAATTGTCCTTTAAGCAGAGAAAAATAAATGTAAACGCTTTATTTTCAGTCAGTGACCTTACAGCACAATCGGATTTTATTTTTAGCCATCGATACATAGTATTGAGGCTATTGGGATCGACAAAAAAAGTCGTTTTTTTATACTTTCATCAAAAACATGATTATAGTAATTGTCTGCAGATAACTAAACCATGCCTTTTTTGGTTAAAATTTTTTTGATCACGGGTGCCAAAAAAGATTTCTGTCTTTTTTACCCAAAATTAAAGAGAAATAGCGAAATATAGTACTATTGAAAAAATCTAGTTATTCTTGCCTAAAAATTAAGTCATTTCTGCCGGTATTCACCAAGTATTCACGAAAAAATCATTTTAAAAAATCGTCAAAATTTCAAACTGTCAAAGATTAAAATTTCGCAACAATGAACGTCACCGAGTAAAAAGGCACATCGATATGGAAACCCCATTGTTATTTCATTTACCAGCCGCCTTGATTTATGGTGTAAAGATGGTATGTTGCGAGAAGTGCTCTTCGTTCGAGATTTTTAAAAGTATTTTCCTGTTTTTCTTGGATTTTTTGATAAAGGTGTTAAAAAAATAGTGTTAACAGCTCGCGGCTTAACTCTGCTTTTTTTTACTCGCGTTTTTAAATGACTCGCTACGCTCGTTATTTAAACCAACGCTTGTAAAAAGAGCACTATTTTAGCCAGTACTTGTTAAAACTACTATTTATTTCCACTAAAAATAAGATATTTGGGTCAAAAAAGACCTTAATACAAAATTTTGTTATGGTGTCTGTCTGTCTGTTTGGTGTCTGCAACACGATTACTCAAAAACCGCTTAACCAATTTTTATCAAATTTGGCACAAAAATTGTCTGGCACCAGGTGGTGAGCTGATAAGTTTTCGATAAGGGTGGGGGTTGCGAAGGGGGTAGAAATGGGGGTTAAAAAATCGTTACCCGCGAACCGTGGTAGTTAGCGACACGCAATTATATTTTCTACAAAAACTATATTAACGATGAAGTTTTTCAGATCTGTAGTTTTTGAGATATTTAAGAAAAACAAAAATATAATTATAAAAATCGTAACTTACGAACTGTAGCAGCTAGAGACACACGTTTTTAATATTTAGACGGACAATTACATTTTTAACAAAAACTATATTAATGTTAAAGTCTACCAGATTCGTAGTTTTTGAGATATCTAAGAAAAATAAAAATTTACTTATAAAAACTTAACTCACGAACCGTAGCAGCTAGCGACACGTGGTTTTCATATTAAAAAAAATAATTGCGTTTTCAACAAAAAATTTAAAAAAAATTTGAAACTGAAAAAAAAAATATTCTTTTTTTAAAGATTTTATGGATGGCTATACGTGCCAAACGACAATAGCATGAGCACCAAGATCTGATTTCTGCAAAATTCTGATAAGTCATGAGAAGTCCTGAGAAATAGTTGAAAATCCCAAAAGGTCCTGAAAACGATACTTTTTTCTAATTTATTTTCTAGTATATTTTAATAATTCCTCTTCTGCAAATTTTCCCGTGCGGCGGCGCCATTTTCGATAATTTTTTTAAAGTTTAACATTATTTATCTGCATATTTTTGCGTGCGGCACTATTGCAAGGTTTCCCCTGCGGTGCCTTTTTCAGTAAAAATTTTAAGACAAAGTATTCCCGCAGTACTTTTTTTTGTTAACAAAATTCAAAAATTCTAATTGACACAAAAATTTTCTTGTCGCCTCCACCAATTTTTTGGGAATGCTGCGACCGCTGCTGGAGAAGTGAATTAATACTTATTTGTTTAATTTTCTTTTCTAATTGGTCATGAGCACTTTTTAACTTGGCTCTGCGAAGTCCAGAGAAATCCTGATTTTTCAACCTTAAGTTTTGGTGGGCACCCTGATGAGGGTAGGTAGGAATAATTATCATTTCTCAATGTTAGCATTTTGCGCTGTTCCTTTAAATTTGGTTAACGATTTTTTTTGTCCTCGAAATAAAAAAAAGCAATTTTCACAACTAGTGGCTAAAATAGTGCTTTTTTTTACAAGCGTTGATAAAACCTCGCGCGATGGTGTCTTGCGAGAAGTGCTCTTCGTTCGAGATTTTTTTGATAAAGGTATTAAAAAATATAGTGTTTGGTGCACAGTTTAGACGCGAGTTCCAAACACTATATTTTTTAATACCTTTATCAAAAAAATCTCGAACGGAGAGCACTTCTCGCAAGACACCATCTTTACACTATAAATCAAGGCGGCTGGTAAATGAGATAACAATATGGTTTCCATAACGATGTCTCATTTTTCGTAAATAATTGGTGAAAACTGGCGGAAATGTCTTAATTTTTAGGCAAGAGTAATTATATTTTTTTAATATTACTATTTTCCGCTATTTCTCTTGAATTTTGGGTAAAAAATGGACAGAAATCTTTTTTTGCACCTAACCAAAAAAGCCATGCTTTAGTTATCTGCAGACAGTTACTTAAATCATGTTTTTGATAAAGGTATAAAAAAAGTTTTTTTTGCATCGGTAACCAAAAAGCCATGCTTTAGTTGTCTGTAGAGAGTTACTAAAATCATGTTTTTGATGAAGGTAAAAAAAAATTTTCATCGGGAAGTAGGTAAAATCGTGTAAGGTAACGTGCCTCCTGACTCCAAAACTTGAAAAAGTGCTTAGGTGTGCAAGAAATATGGGTAGGTAATGTAATGATATGTAAAACTTTATTTATATTTTGTTACATAATTTGAAGAATTGCAATGACAATAATCTACATTAGTAATCCATCAGTACACTCAAAACAAAAAAGTGGCACAAGAAGATTATGTTATCCACGACTTTGACCGAGACTTTGACACATTTTAAAGAAATTTTACTAATAAATTGTCAAAATTCATGCAAGTAACTTGTCATTTTGTGCAACTTTTTTGTTTGCTCAAGCGTATCAAAAAGGGAGGTCTCTGCTCTGCAGTATATTGTTGTTTTTCGAAAGGCCTCTTTTGCATATATATGGATTATTTGTAGATTGCTCCTAAAAAATATTAAAAACAACAAAAAGTTGTCGGCATAGCCATATACATTATTATAGTGGCAAAAGGGCTTGTCCTTTTATTTAGCCACACTGTAACTAGTTATAAAAGGCTGCGCTGTATTCTTTATTTCGTTTTGTATCTTTCAAAAATTTGGTTTTGCTTTACCGCACTTATTTGCGTGAGGAAAGTAGTACTTTGCGCCACTCAGTGCGGTAAAGTTAACATTATGCTACTTTACCGCACTCAGTGCGGTAAAGTGACTACGTTTATTTCAGAAAATTAAAATACAGAAATTTAATTTCTTTTTTGGGAATTTTTGAGGCTTGTAGGTAAAATCTTGTACCTAACACATGCGGTAAGTGTCTTTACCGCCCTTGCCGGCTTGACCGAACGAAGCGAAGCGAGTTCGGTCAACTACCGTCGTGTGTGGTAAAGTATCACTTTCTGCACTTGTTAGGTAAATAACTATTATGGTATATTTACCAATCTACTTTTATATAAAAAGTTTCGAAAAATATTTTTAGTTATTAAATATAATAGTAAGTGACAGCGGACGCATGGCCACGCGTCTAAATTTTGTTGTTGGTGTAGTTATCTTTAAAAATTTGAAAGGCATATAAGAAGTGATCAAGCGCCAGAAAATTTGAAAGAACTAATCGAGATTTAAAACACCTAGAGACACTAAAAAATTGTTATTATAATGTATAGTGTTTGATTCCTAAATTGAGTTATTTGCTTATGTATTTTTACTTTCTTGGATGTACGAATCCTTAAAAAATGCTTAGCGGATTGAACAAAGCGCTAAAATATAGTAATGACATGAGGGGAAAAACTGGAGGATTGGTGTAAGTAGATGATCCGCAAGTGGTGGGATTGTTTTAAATTTCGTATACCTATACAGAGTGATTCAAAATCCCCTAGAAAGACTTTAACTGTAGATAGAATTTGTTGTTTTCGAGAGAGATATTTGCATTTAAAAATTGTTAATATTTTCTGAGAAGCACCCTTTACGACGTGGTAGAAATACCAGATTTTGAAAACAAAACTTTGGCAACTTCAAAATGCTTGACAAAAATCCTAAAAGATGCCATTGTCAGCACACGTAAACTTGCTTGGTAAATTATTCTAAAGGCGAATCTCAAAAAAATACGAAAATTTTACTCCTAAAAAATATGAAATTTAAACAAAATAATCATGTAGCTTTTCTTAGATTAATTATATCTAACCACTCTATAAATCTTTCTAGGGAATTTTGAATCACTTTGTATATGTTAATGAAAAGTATTATTTCGAGTACTTGTAAAAATTTTTGATTTTCTTGTCAATCAGGCATGCTGGTAGATACCTACTCTAGGGAGTTAATAGACCACTAATTTTAATTGATCGTTACCTTTTTGCTTACCGTATTATAGTAACTGAGATACTAAAAAGAGTTTATAAACCACAAACACAAATTACCGAAACCGTATTATTTTGCCCACATGCAAACTGCCAATTTAAATAGAATAGAAAAGAAAACAACAGTTCTTGTTTTTGCAAATTCACTTTCTCAAAAAAATTGAAAACCTAACGCAACAAAAAAAAAAATCACCCACCAGCTACAGCTTTTGCACAGAAATAAGTCTGGTTGGTTGCAAAAAATGACCGAGCGGGTTCCGTAAAGCCTCCGCAAGTAACGTATTTCGGTTCGGTTATTTTTGGATACGGGAGAAATATAACCGATTTTGCCTACGGTATCGCCAATTTTGATGGTTTATTAACGCTCTAATATACCAGTTTTCTTACGCTATGATTATACATACGCACCATATCTAAAATCTCTAAATCCTTTAAACTTATTGAGATATTCTGAATAGGTTTTAGTAGTAGGTATCATGAAACCTTCTTCCATATTATATCCAATTATTTCATCCAGTTCCCATTCAAATGATGAATCTTACAAACGATTCGTGAATTATCCATGAAAACATAAAAAAAGAAAGTTACTGCTCTGTTGAGTGATTATATTAAACGATTACTGTACTCACCGGGACAGTTAGTCCCATGTATACAGATGAATATATTGCAAGTGAATGTAGATATATTATGCATTGCAACATCCATGTACAGATTAAACATTACACAAATTTTTGTATTTTCATCTAGTAACGGTCTAGTACTTTGGGCACAAGTCAAGGCAATACGTCTTTATGAATCCCTAAAAGTGAACAACAAAAATTGGCTTCGACACTGATATAAGTATTCGGTTAGTGAACTCACCAGAACAGTTCATAAGAGCATAGTTTGTCCTATCATTAGCAAGAATTCAAAAGGAGATGTGACATAAATGCGCTGCAATTATTTCACAATTTAGGTACAGCAAAAGTCTCTAAAATTAAATAAAATCATCACAATAAAAATGTTTGCCTGCTTAGGTTAGGTGGATTATTCACCAATTAAGAGTTTGAATTTGCTTCGTAATCATCCCTCATTTGCACGAAAATTTAGCAAAAATTTATTTATCCAGAAACAGCAGTGTCCCTAAAACAAAATAAAATCGTTAAAATACCTATACAATAAAAAAACAATGCATGCTTTGAATAGTGAAGGCTAGGTTAGCTTCGATGGGCATCCACAAAAAAAACAAATTTACAAAAACCGAAACAAAATTGAATGGAAAATAAAACGTCCGAAACGAAATATGAACGATAGTAAAACACCCAGAAAATAATGGATCCGAATATAATTTTATAGAATTTTAATTTACTCCATCCTTAAAAAACACGAATATAATTTAACCGATTATAATTTTCCAACCAATTGTTTTTTTTTTTAATTCTGACAAATTATGTTTCTGCCATATTTGGTTTCGTGTTTTTTTGTAGGGACCCGCTTCGATAGGCTACCGTAGGCATTGTGTATCAATGTGCCCAAAAAACACCACCTTTTTGAAACGAAATTTAGATCAACTTTGTCCAGCAATGTCTTTAAAATTAAATTAAATCTTGACAATAACAAACATTACATGGTTCAGCATTCATTTGCATGGATATTTGGCTAAAGTTTATTTACACCGTAACGGCAATGTCCCTTAAATTAAAGATAATTACCACATTAAACTAAAGTATTGCATGCTTGGGGTAGGGTAGGTCAAGTTAGATAGGCTTATCACCTGTTATGTTGATCAATCTGTCCCATAAATAACACTCGTTCGTAGCAACATCAATGTTGGGTTAGAGATTAATTCAGAAATATGGGCCTAGGATCTGCATTTAAAGCATTCCGGCAAAGGGCACATGTTGGATTGGGTGCGTTGTATAGAATTGCAGCACATACACTACAACATACATGACCACATTGAGTGGCGTACTGAATACAATTTATGTAGCACACGACGCATCTCAATATTACAAGCATAGTTGCGTCGTTATATTCTGTGACTGGTAAAAACTTGTAGTTTTTAAGTGTGTTAATTATGGCGTTTTATGTTTGATTATGTTTTAGACTGAAAATGTTACATACTTACTATTAACTACATTAATATTAGGGGGCGGTATATCATCATTGCCGAGTTGTGCGAATAATCTTCCAACCTCTTCAGATATCGGTGGAATATTATATTGGATTTCTTCTGGCGGTGGTGTATTGTGAGGAACCATTTGAGGGTTTTCAAAAATAGGTGGAACATTATAAGCCTCCTGTGCGGCAGGTGGAATATACAGGATTTCTTCATTTGGAGCAAGATGGAGAGGAACAAGAAAAGGAGGTCCTTGAAATGCATCGGCTGGAAAAGGTGGTTGGGCTTGATCAATGATAGGACCCTGAATTTGTGGTGGGTCTTCAATCACAAAAACTCGCTGCATTACATTGAAATCTGGCTGGATGACTGGTTCCTGTGGTTCCTGATAAAGAGGAAAAGGGATCTGGTGAATCACAGGGTCCCCATGGAGTGCAAGTTCGTCTTGAGCATTTTGCACGTCCTGGGTCTGGCGAAAAGGTACTTCAAATAGATGTTCAAGCGGTTCATCCGGCTCCTCAAAAACTTCAGGCACTTCTTCATTTTCATTAATGTTCCACTGGTGCAGATTATTGTTTAGAGTTTCTGTAAAGTAAACCGCCTGTCTCATGAAATCCTTAATTGTAAAACGTCCATCTGCTAATTTGGCCCAAGCTTGCATTAACCGTTCGTTGAAAACCACATTTTTTGTTGCCACTCTATGAACATTTCTGCCTCTTTCCAGCTGGGTAAATTCCATTGCAGCTGTGTTTTGCACCTCGATGATGACATCTAAAATAGAAGAATTATGCTTGTAGGTACACTAAAGGGCGCTCAAAGCCAAAAAAAATAGACAAGTTAGGTACATACTTATTAGGTCCCATAGGCTGGGATGCCTAACAAGTTTGCTATTTAGCCGTTTGTGATAGGACTCCATCACGTTATTAGTCCTATGCCGTTGTTGAAAAACACTTAAATGCTGTCTACCGACCCTTCTTATCCAAAATCTTAAAATATATTCGTGTAATTCATTAAATATATCGGCTAATATGGGATCCTAAAAACACAGAAAAAAATTGTAAAAGCCGACAGGTGCATAATACAAAAATATAATTTTTAAACGAATAACCCCCTCATTTCGCCTGATCTACCTCTTGCAAATGTTGTAAAGTATTCAAAATTTGTTCAGCTGGCAGAAGGGGCAAAGCGTAATATTTTCTTAACATCCTCTGTCGATTTCTGTCATTTTCTATCTGCCGCACTATTCCTAAAGCCTTTGCTTTCCGAAATACAGCCTGCAAAAAAGTTAAGTCAGATTCGTCGCAAAATAAAAAAAAACAAGTATTTTTTTTAAACAAGATTCTTTATACGCACTATTGAATTTAAAAGAAAAACAAAATATTTAGAAATTTTCTGAAAGTTCCTTCGTACCTGGCAATAATGAAAGAAGCACCCGTGTAAAGAAGCGTCTGGGTAAATGTACCGCACAGATTCAATTAGAGCTCGCTCGTAGTCTGTCATAATGTTTCCATTGACAAAATTAGGAAAAGTGTCTCTAATATATTGAAAGACTGCATCGTACAAGATCTTTCTTCTACTCTCCATAATGACATGAACGAGAGGAAAAGCCTACAACAATAATAAAAATAATACATTATAAACCTAGGGAGTACAGTGCTACTTTTAATCCCGCGGCGAAAGGTTTGTAGCCCGACCGTAGGTAGAGCTACAATTCGTTAAGGGATTAAAAGACACTTTAGTGCCAAGGTTTATACACTATTTTATGCACTTTAGGAAAAGATTATTGTTAAACTCACGTTATTTTTACGTCAAATGGTTCGTCGTCTACCACAAAGAGCTAAGAATAAAATATTGGCCAAGAGCAACTACTGTTTGGCTTGACTTGCGATAAATTTAATTATAATTTTCAAAATTTTTTTTATTTACTTCTAATCCCTAGACTGGGAAATTAAATTTATTTTTAATCCTTTATGAATTATTTTTTTTAATCCCCTAGTTTTTTTAAGTGCTACTTTAGGCCCTAAAAAGAGGGATTAAACGTACCTATTTAATCCCTAAAGTGCATAAAATGTTTTTTTTTTCTTATTTTTTGTGGGTCACTCTACTAAAAGTGACAGGTAAGACAAAAGAAATACATAAGTATGTTATTATCAAGATAATTAAAAAAAATACTAACATGGTCCATACAAGTTGCAAATATGGTCAAAATTTGGCAACATCTGGGTCTCCTCGGTACTGATTTGAAAGTACCGTCCATAAACACGTACTGGGAATCCGTAAATTTAGCTATAAATTCGGGATTTCCAAAAATAATAGCACTCTCCCCGTTTGACGACACAACTCCAGAAAAGAAAATTCCTTCATTGCAGGTTGGTGGTACTGGTGGTACTGGTGATTGGGCTCTCCCAATCACCAGTACCGAGGATATCACCTAAACCTTGAATGCTCTCAGGAAGGACAGGCGCTGTTAACCGCCTCCATCTCATCATAGAACTCCTAACAGAGTTGTAGGGGACCTCCGCAGCAGCTTCAATATGTCTAAAATTGTTAACACTAAAATTAAAGCGAATTTTCCCTTACACATGCTTCCTGTAATTCTTTTTTAAATGACACTTCTCTAGAGTGTGGATCTGGACCATGATTGTGAGCTGCGTTTAACACAACAAAATGTTCTTCTCCATCTCTGACAATTACTTTGCCTGTCGCCCTACAGAAATTCCTTTTGTTTTGCCGACAAATATAGTATCTAAAACATATTATTACAATAATATAACACCAGATATGGGAAATGCAAGGGTTTTGGGGTTAAGCCGCCTCCGACAAAGGGTTCATAAAATCAATATGTACCTACTTAATTTTTAAAACTTTGTAATAACTGGGTAGTTAATTTTTATTAAATGACGAAAAGCCGCCCCCCCCAAGAGTCGATTTCTCGATACGCCGCGCTGCTGGGATATGATCTTCGCGAAATCCGTTTTACACTTTGTTCCAAATTCGAGAAAGACATATTTTCTGATTCTAAAAACCCGGTTTCGCTAGCTGATATGTATTTTTTTTTTAAATTTAACTTCCTCTTGCACCTCCTGCTAAGCCTCCATCCCACAAGAAACTTGTTATGTCATCCTCTGGAGCAAAACATTTTTGGTACCATAGGTACTTGGCAAAAATCGGTCTAGCGGTTTTTGATTTAGCGCATCATCATAATATGTATAGAGCCTTCGAACGCTGGTTCCAGTGTAATTTCAGTTCTTATCATTATTGTGTCTAGCCATAGTGATTCTTACATTCTCTTTGTATTACTTATTTGGCATATAATAACTTTCAATATTAATATTAATATCTTAGTCCGTGGCGTAGCGAGGGGGGGGGTTAAGGGTTAAACCCTCCCCTAGGAGGTCCAACCCAATCTAGAATAGGGAGAACTATAGTTCCCAAACTTTTTTAACCCTTTTTTTCGGTTTGTGGCGTGTGTTTTGGGGCGATGTTTTAAATTTTAAAAATTTTACCTGCGGTCCTATGAATTCATTAATTGTTACAATTTTAGTTTAACTCTAAGGATTTTTTTCCACCAGCATTTAAAACGTGTAATAAATGGCATTCTTAGTATAATTTTTCTTAAAATTTTCATCTTCGGCGCATTATTCATTTGCCAACAAATCTATATATATATATATACCACCTCAACTCACCCCTTCTTGGCATCTAACCCAATCTACTTTTTCAAAAATATTTTATAAAAAACGTAAGAGATCAAAATTTTTAAAGAATTTTTTGTTTTTTTTGTCAAAGTTTTCGCCTGCGGCGCTATACCAATATTAAATATTGATAGAATTTTGTTTCATTTTGTGAGCCATTTTTTTTTACAAAGTTGAAGAACGAAATATTAAATTAAATGGCGGTAACAATAATTTTTATATATAGGGCGTCTATTAAAAATAATCAGGACTGACCAATTTAAATAAATTCCAAGATAATGTACTTGTAATTACGAAATGATTTGTATAAGCAAAATTATAAAAACTACTGTTGTGTCTGGGTGATGCGTGACATGAGAGGTGACATACCTGAAATTAAAATAGTAACCTGAGCATCCAATTTACCTTTATTATGAATTTATTCAGTATAACGCTAATAAACAAGCGTTAATATCAATTTTTAAGATTAAACAGTAATAAACTGGTTATATACATGAAAGTACTAAAATAGTACTGAAGTCAGACAATTAATTAATGACTAATATTGATACTTCTATTTAATTTAATTCAATTAAACTAAACCGCATTGTGTCTGTCACCCACAAGCGTAACAAAATTGAGCTAGTGCTGAAATACTCCTATATGGAGTAATAATGGGATAGTGGTTAAGGTTAGGCTATGTACTATACCAATAGTACGGAAAAAGGTCATCTGCAAGTGGCTCAAGCACTCCACAATACAGGTAGGATAAGAATATTTTACCAAGTGGCTCAAGCACTCCACATCAGTAATAGATTCAGGTGAAAAAGACTCTAGCACTGTCTATTTTGCACTGTGCACACTGGTACAAAGACGCGCTAGGTCAAGGGCAGTACTTCGTTAGAAGTACTAGGAGGTTGGGAAAAGGTATTAGAGGAACGTACTACGTGGCTCGTCCACTTCAGTAGTACAAAACAAAATATCTGCATATCTGCAGCGCACCCGACGGAACACATCCGTCGTTATAACAGTGCAAAAAAATATAAGGACTCGGACAATGCCTAGTGGCTCAAGCACTCCACATCGGCAACTAAAATACACGCTATACGGCCGTTTTGCGCAAAAGAGGTAAGGTAATATGCAACTCAAGCACTTTGCAATATTCATAGGTGTATATGTCCATTCCTTTCAATATTTTAAATTGATAGCTTAACCACAAAAATATCCAAATTACTGTATTTTTACATATTGGCGAATAAATGCTTTAGAATGTTAAATTGTCAAAAAGAACATAAAAATAAATATAAAATAAGGAAAATCGAAATACTCTGTCAGAAAACTCACCTTTTGAAAATGTAATCCAAGACCAATTACACACACAAGCACAGTTAATATTTATCTTTTAACACTTTTCACCCCACAGTTTTAAAACGTTCTGAAACACCCAACGCTAGTAAAGTGTGGGTCACAGGCTCTTGTTTATGTAACAGACCCATAAATATCGAATTATGGTGGCTTTTTGTGAATATAATCTTTCTTTATCTTAAAATGAGCTGTGTCGCCTTTTCAAAACATGGTAAATTTATTAGTCTAGTTCGACGGAAAAAACTGACTTCTTACAATTTTAAGCAATTTTTTTGTTAACAACGCGTAAAAAATAGCATGTTTGTGTAATTTTTTCAAAAATTTTGCGGCGCATTTAAGGGTTAAATTTGAAAAAAATCTACAAATAAAACAAGATGAGACTTACTTTTAATAATAAGTATTTTTGTTTCATATACATCAACTCCACAGCTATTAAACCTCCCCTCTCCCCACCCTTCAGTTCAAGAGCTCAAGCAATAGGCACCTAACTAATTTTTAAAAATTTGCCATTGGTAGGCAGTTGAGACTATTTCTGGCTACGCTACTGAGTTAGTTATTACTTTTTATTTTTTTTAAACCTTACGGAATCATATCGCAATTATATTTCTATTTACCTAGGAAAAAAGCCTTGGAAAAAAAACTGAAAAAGAAAAACGGAAAAAGCCTCCAAGAAAAAATTGATATATTAACTAACCCAATCCAACACAAGCTAGACCCACCGAACCCAACCCAAAATAATATTTTTTGCGAATTTTTTAATATGTTACACTCAATTTTTTCCTGGATTTTTTTTTTCTGAAATTTTGTTTTCGACAGGTTTTTTCCCGGGGGATTTTTTTCCGATTACTAATGTTATCGAGAATAGGTCATTTTACTTCGTATGTATGTGTGAGCAGTTTAAAATTGTTCTGAGAATCGAATGAATTTAAAAGGGTCAACTCGAGATGTTTTGTAATATGACACTGTGTTTATGTGAGTTTTATAAATGCTAACGCTTGCAAGGAAGATTGGAACGCACAGCAAACACATGGTATTTTATAAGACAACTAATAGTACGAGATCTCACTGCAAGATATTTACGTTCATCTGTCGTTTGACTAAAATGTAACTTTTATGAATAATTTATCAATAGTGTTTTAGCAGGGTTGCCTAATAAAATATGCATCGCAAGTATCTACCCCCCTTCACTAGCACTAAGGCTGCGTTTTTACTTCCCTCGCTAAGGGAAGCAATGTAATAATCTAAAAATCGCACTTAGAGATTTTCATGATCCCCCACGAATTTTGAATTTCCGAATAGTGATATGTCTGTCGCCTACTTTGTAGCCCCTGGAAAAGTCTGGATACACTCCGGAAAAGTCTGGAAAGACCCTGAAAAAATCTGGATACACTCTGGAAAACTCTGGATACACTCTGGAAAGACCCTCGAATAGTCTGGATATACTCTGGAAAAGTCTGGAGAGACCCTGGAAAAGTCTAGTTACATGCTGTAAAATTGTAGAAATACCCTGTATTAGTCTGGATACACTCTGGAAAAGTCTGGAAAGACCCTGAAAAAGTCTGACTACACTCTGGAAAAGTCTGGAAAAGCCTGACTACACTCTGAAAAAACCTGGATACACTCTGAAAATGACGGAGTACACCATGGACAAGTCTGCATACAGCTCTGAACAGTGTGGATACACCAAAGAAAAGTTTGAATATACCCTGGAAAAGTTTGACCTACCCAATCTAATCCATGTGTATACAAGTAGTGGTTTTTTATCGAGTTTTTTTCTTGAGCGAAGGAAGTTTTAGAGTAAGTTAGTTTATATATGCTGAGCATTTTGATTAGGTAATTATTCACTTACTTTTTAGTTAAGGTTTGGTTTTTCATCTGAAATGGTTTTGTCGAATATTATTCGAGAAAAAATTTCTTTAGTTATTTAAAAAAAATAAACAACCAGTATTATTTTATTAAAATAGCGCCTCACAAAAGAACTCAAAAGAAAGTCTTTAATTAAAAGTCTAAGGTCTTTTCACAGGTTTTTGCTTAAATTAGGTCATGCCTTACTTTATATTTATGGATGCCAGAAATCATGTATAGTATGTACATCATATAAAAGCGCGAAACATCTAATATCGTTTTTTCATTAAACGATTTTTACGAATTACGATGCAATCTTGCAGTAGGAACTTAGACTATCGTATAAACGTTATTTTGGACAAGGAGAGAACCTAAAAGCGTAGAAGGGCCACCACCAACTTTTTTTATTCAAAAATGTTTAAAAAACTCGTGAATTCACAAATTTTTTACGAAATAATAAACTTTAATTTAAAAATTACACTTTTTTAACGAAATTTAGTATAAAAAATGCACACTTTTGAAATTTCGCGAAAACGTGTGAGTTGCAGGGTAAGGTGTTTTGTAGTTTTGACAAAAAAAAAAAAACGATAAACCCCTTTTATAGCTCGCAGTCGAGAAAAACAACGGTAAAATAACCTAGGGGTTTATATTAAGAATGTATGTATACCGATAAATTTGCACCACTGCACTAGGTCAGCGCGAATAGCCTTTTTTTTCGTCTATGCCGCGCCACGCCGGGTTAAATCAAATTAAAATCATCATCAAAATTAAAATTAAAATCTTATTTTTGATGATCCCAATGCCAATAACCTTACACAACCGGATAATTAAAAAACCGCTAAACCGATTGTTTTCATACTTGACACAAAATTCTTTGGCACTAGTTAGGTCAAGCCCGACCTAAGGAAGGACTGAATTAAACCTCATTTAACATGAAAATAATACCTACCACGTATTATTGTGTAACCTACAAAGATTTCGCATTCATTTCATTAAGGGCGAAGCACCCAAAAAATTATAGTCAACATACCTTATATTGTCTTTGGTACGACGGGTAACGAAGACAAATCCATCATGGCAAATAACACCTTCGTTTCTTCCTCTGAACTCCATAGATAACACTTAATATACCAAGAAAATAACAAGGTATATTAGAAAAAATTGACTTAACCTGCTTTAGAACGTCACTTGCTCTATATCGCTAAGTAAGCCAAGCACTGATTGATCGGATTTCTGGGTTAGTAGGTACCAATGTTATGTTTATTCATCACTTACTGAAGTCTTTGGTATGATATCAATAATAATAATAGCACAAACAGAAGAAAGGGGCAAAAGGGAGCCCACAGAGCTTAATCCCTCTGACTGAAAGTTCCCTTACAACATAATAATAATAATAATAATAATAATAATAATAATAATAATAATAATAATAATAATAATAATAATAATAATAATAATAATAATAATAATAATAATAATAATAATAATAATAATAATAATAATAATAATAATAATAATAATAATAATAATAATAATAATAATAATAATAATAATAATAATAATAATAATAATAATAATAATAATAATAATAATAATAATAATAATAATAATAATAATAATAATAATAATAATAATAATAATAATAATAATAATAATAATAATAATAATAATAATAATAATAATAATAATAATAATAATAATAATAATAATAATAATAATAATAATAATAATAATAATAATAATAATAATAATAATAATAATAATAATAATAATAATAATAATAAATTGCAAGCATCGTAAAACAGACTATCATATAACACAAGTACTAACTGGGCACGGAGTCTTTCGGGCCTATGCCAAGAGAATGAATAAGGATGACACTGATCTATGTATGTATTGTCAAACGGTGGATACAGCAGAACACACAGTTTTTGAATGTGATAGGTGGCATGAATCAAGAGAAGAGGCATGTCGAAGGATTGGTGAAATACTCACACCAGACAATCTGGTAACCAACATGATTGAAAATGAAGAGAAATGGAACACCATCCATAAATGGTTAAAAACACTCATGAGTAAGAAAGAAAAAGATGAGCTTAATAGACAAAGAGATGCTGCAGTGAGAAACCAATAGCAAGATATTCGTTGATATGCACGAACTCCTAATCGCTATGGCGGAAGGGAGAGGTAGTGACTACACATAAGTCGGCTGTGCTACCTGATGTAATGTTCAGAAAACGGTTCCGGGAGCACAGGCATTTCGTAGGGAACACTTGTTCAGTGCTTGCACTGACTACGCCCAAAAAAAAAAAAAAAATAATAATAATAATAATAATAATAATAATAATAATAATAATAATAATAATAATAATAATAATAATAATAATAATAATAATAATAATAATAATAATAATAATAATAATAATAATAATAATAATAATAATAATAATAATAATAATAATAATAATAATAATAATAATAATAATAATAATAATAATAATAATAATAATAATAATAATAATAATAATAATAATAATAATAATAATAATAATAATAATAATAATAATAATAATAATAATAATAATAATAATAATAATAATAATAATAATAATAATAATAATAATAATAATAATAATAATAATAATAATAATAATAATAATAATTATAATTATAACAGTTTATTAATTAATAAAATAATTACACAATAGCATTTTATATATAAACAAAAAAATGCAATAAAAAATACTAATAGTCAGTGGTTCAATTTGTTTTAAGTAAATATATAGAAATTTAAACGCTTCTCCTTTTTTGTGCGTTTTATTTGTATATTTTCATCTTTTTTTACGTACCTGACTACTACTTTCTCCTACTAGCGCGCGTACGTAAAAGTGCACTTTTACGTACGCATTTGCGTGAGGGAAGTTGCATTTCCCGCACGTCGTGCGGGAATGGATTTAACTTGTGTCTATATTTTACGCTATATAGTAGAAAAAATTGTGTACCTGACTCGTGCGGAAAAGTATCACTTTTCGCACTTTTTAGCTAAATAACTATTTTGATCGCGTGCGCAAAGTGCAATTTTGCTCACTCTTTTTAGTGCGCAGTTATACTTTTCCGCACAGAAATTCTTTGCGCACTCTTTAATGTTTGGATAAAATTATACCAATTTTATACTCGATTTTTAAATGTTTTGATGATTTTTACATAAAATTTGTTAAAAAAGTTACATGATTTTTTCTGTGTTTTCGAGAATTTAGCTTAGTTTAGCCATACTAAATTATCACCAAATTGAAATTTGTTAAACCACGTGAAACATAATTTCTCAAGACGATAATATAGAGTTGTCTCCGTCATCTTGTACATGTTATTGTCAAAATTTATATTTTCTTCCTTGTTGCTATATAATAAAGTAATATATAGGGTGCGGAACTCAAAAAACCGGACGGTTTTATTTTAGATGCCAATTTTTAATCTATGGTCGGATTTTAACGACAAAAAGCTGGCTTCAGAGAGCACCCAGTATATGGGATATAAAGGGTGGAGAATTATTGTTATGTATATATTTATATATACAGGGTGAATTCTTTAAATGGAACGGTGCTTCTAGCGGCTTTAGGGAAGAGGGTTTAAAAAAATTAAAATCGATTCTTTAATGATTTTTTACGGACTTTCTGCCATTGATAAAAATAAATTTTTGAATCCCCTGGAGGCCCAGCTTTTTAACAAAGAAATTTAACGCACCAGTTTTTTTTACATCTGTCAACCAATGTGTCAAAAATTTAAAAAAACTTATTTTTTTTTTGTCAATTGTTTTAGCTTCAAAATAAACTATATATTTCTCTATTTACTAAGCGGAATAAAGAAAATATCACACAAGGACATTCTTGGCAGGCGATTTGGGGGCACCCACTGAAGGTCCAGGGCCTACCAACATTTGTTTCATGAGAAGGTACCACTTGTGGCACCACAAATTTTTTTGACATATGTCAACACATGTGTTAAAAATTTTAAAAAACCTATTTTTTGTCGTTAAGGCTGTTTGAGTTAAAATGAAAATCGAGTTGTGCTTTGAATCTATTTCCCTTTTATCTAATATCTACTAAATTTAATAAAATGTAATTAGGCTGCGCCCCCATTTAGGGCGCCAACAATATCCTTGTGTGGTAGTTTCTTTATTTCACAGCAAATAAAGAAATATGTATTTTATTTTGGAGCTAAAACAATTGAAAAAATATAGGTTTTTAAAAATTTTGAACACATGGTTTGACAGACGTCAAAAAAATTTATTTAATCGAATTTATTTTTTAACAAACTTTCCAAAAAGGTGCCAAAATGGTACATCCTCATAAAAAAAATGTTGGTAGGCTCTGGGCCTTCAGTAAGGGGCCCCCAAATGAGCCGCCAATATTGTCCTTGCGTGGTATTTTCTTTATTCCACTTAGTAAATAGATAAATATGTATTTTATTTTGAAGCTAAAACAATTAACAAAAAAATTAGTTTTTTTAAATTTTTGACACATTGGTCGACAGATGTCAAAAAAACTAGTGTGTTAAATTTCTTTTTTAGCATCAACCACATCCAGTTAGAGGCTCTAAAATTGTTTTTTTATCATAGGCGGAAAGACCGTAAAAAATCATTAAAGATTCACTTTTAGCTTTTTTTAAAACCTCTTCCCTAAAGCCGCTAGAAGCACCGTTTCATTTAAAGAATCCACCCTGTATATAAATTATTATAAGTTGAGAAATAAACAAAATATAAATTTTTTCGTATCCAATCTTTTTTCTTTAGATAAAACCTTTTAATAATAGTTAATAAACGGATTTCTATATCTTTCTGTCACTTTTATTTTAAATGACACTTTACAAATGCTAACAATATGGTCTTTTTTGCAAATGTCAAAAAATTTATATTTCAAAAAGGGATTTATCGAGGGTGAATAAATAACAAAATCAATGAAAATCGAGCTTTTCCTCAAAAAGGCAATGGTAACCGTAGACCCGGGTTTCGCACTTGTGGTGCTCATCAGTACGGTGCCGGTGCTAGAAAAATTGGAGATGAGATGAAGACGAAAAAATCTGAAATATATTTTCTAAATATTCTAGATGGCGGGTGGGCATTACAATTATATGCATTTGAAAAACCCCAATGGTATTTTTTTGCGCCACTATGTGCCGATCCTTAACTGTTAATCCATGCATCATTTGTTAAAATCTATTAGAAAATAATTTAAAAAAATGGATTTTTAATGTGACCTATTTTGCATCAAATACAAATTTTACCTCAATTTTGCTTATACTTTATTAATGCTAAAAATGGAGTGCAATATTTTTTGCAAACTATCAAAAAAATTATATTTGGAGAAAATTCCTCCACTGTTTTTTCAGACTTCAAAAATTCTATTAAAAGAAAATGAGATGGGATTTTTACTTCGAAAGGTACTGAAGTGGTGTAAAATTACGTTGGCTCTGTATATCCAAGTCATTGGCTACAAAGAAAAAATCATTGTTGCGAAAGGGATAAATACTATAACAATACCCAAGAGGAATTATGATGTCAATGCGTGCTGGCATTAGCCATCTTGAATTTTTACCAAATACTAGTTTTTTGATAGCTGGCGAAAAAGATTGCACCAATTTATTATATACTTTACAAATGTGTTCTCGTAAGCCGAATTGACGAAGTTTTAATTTAATACGAAAAAGGTGATATACTAAAATCACAATTTTTTCCTTATTTCTTAATAGATTTTAACTAATCACACATGGATCAACAAATAATGGTCGGTACTTTTTTCTGTTATTACAAAAATAATATACAGAGTCCATATCCACAAATTAAATGTCGTTGTAAATAAAACTGACGGAATGATAAAGAAATCCGGTGAACTTAAATTATCAGAAATTTTTAATTTCTGAAAAAAGTTGGTATACAGGAAAACCTAAATTTTTTTATTTCTTAATAGAATTTATTAAGTAACACATTAGTTTGTGGGCAATAGTTTTTTGCAATAATAACAAAATATTTACGGAGGGTCTCAACCCAAATTTATAGTTCTCCTCCATCTTGGATTTTTGCCAAAGTAGCAAAAAGAGTGTTTCATTAAAGAAGTTTTCTCATTTATTCTAGATTTGGACAATTTTTGACTATGGTAGAAAAAATATTGTTCCTAACACTTGCGCAAAGTGTCTTTCCCGCACTTAAAGTTTATCCGAACTACACTCCGCGTCATTCGTCTAGCTGCTTTTGCGTGCGCGAAAGTATAACCTTGCGCACTTGTTAGGAAAATAACTATTTTAATTACTGTGAAAAACGCGAGTCATTAGACTTCTGTCGACTATAGTCCATATCATTACTATCTGCAAAAATGTGTTTTTTAATTTTTTTTTTACTTTAATATACAAATGCAAGGAAAAAAACGGCCGGAGTGAACCTTTTTTTCTACAAAGTGAAAAGATTGAGTTAAATTTAAGAGTGAATTTTTAATCATTTTTGGGGACTTTTATGATTTTAATCTAATAGGAGTCCAGAATAGGTACTCAAACTCAAAACTGATGTAAATATGTCCTATACTGTACGTCCTAAGCCCATACTTAACAAGCATCGTTTATGCTACTGAACCGCTTACGGAAAAGTACCGTTTTTCGCATTTTTTCCGTAAATATCTTACAAACAATAATTTTTTTTAAATTGTTTGCATAAATGCTTTCAAGGCATTGTAAAAAACTTTTACCGCTTGTTTATTTTTTTGGTACCTATAAAAAGCAATTCTATTTTATTATTAGGCAGTGGCGTAGTTGGGGGGGGGTTGAGGGTTAAAACCCCACCCAGGAGGTCCAACCTAATCTACAATAAATTAATCATCATCAATGGCCCCAGGGACAGCTATAGCTCCCTCGCTTTTTTGACCCTTTACTCCGGTTTGGGACGTCTGTTTGGTGTAATGTCTTAAATTTTAAAAATTTTGCCTGCGGTGCTATGACGTCATTAATTGTTACAGTATTAGTTTAATTTTAACGAATTTTCATCACCAGTATTCCAAACGTGTAGTAAATGGCATTCTTATGATAATTTTTCTTAAAATTTTCATCTGCGGCGCATTTATGACAAATATATACTACCGCAACCCACCCCTTCTTGGCAACTAACCCATCTACTTTTTCAAAAATATTTTACGAAAAACCTAAGAAATGAAAATTCTTTTTTTGTAAATATTTTCGCTTGCGGCGCTATTACATTATTAAATATTGTTTAATTTTAAGCAATTTTTTTGTCCACAACATTTGAAACGCTGAAAAAATAGCATTTTAGTGTAATTTTTTCAAAATTTGCTGTGCATTTAAGGGATAATTTTGAAAAATTCTAAAAGTGAGACTAGATAAGACCTGCTTTTAAAAATAACTATTTTAGTTTCGCATACACTAACTTAATACCTATTAAACCGCCCCTCTTCACTCCCTTCGGTTCAAGAGCGCAAGCAATAGGCAACTACATATATTTTTTTTAATTTGCCATATAGGTAGTTAGCTGATTTTTATTCTGTAATGAAACTCTTCCCCCCCCCCCAGAGCCAAGACATTGATACTCTTCGCAAAAAGGCGTCTTTCTTTTTTTCACGATATTATAAAAAATTTCCTAAGCTAGTGTATCATAATTTAAAAAAGTGTATGACAATGAGAGAAAACTTGTGATTGGCAATAAAAATAGTTATCTATAATAACTTAATTTCTTTTTATGCACTCAAGATCGAGTGAGTAAAATTAAACAGAAAGTAAGTTAAAATTGTGTGCAATAAATAATCTAGATTGAGTAAAATAAACTTCAAAAAGAGAGCATTTAGATCAATTCCGAGTGAAAAATTTACAAATGCATCCTATGCGACTAAAATTTACTCAATAAACAATCTAGTGATTGAGTAAAATAAACTTCCAAAAGATAATTTCGATCAATTCCGAGTGAAAAATTTACAAATGCTTCCTATGCGACTAAAGCTTACTCGAAAAAAGTTTATAGTCCTTTTTATCCAGAGTGAAAACTATGTGCAATAGTCCTCCAAAACGAGCAAAATAACACCAAAAAGGGCGAGAGAGAGTAAAAAATTTACTCAAAAATAAAGATTGTTTCCTCAATTTTGCTTTAATAATGCCAAAAATGACTAACATTAACTCTAAAAAGGGTATATTTTCAACGCTTATTTGTTTCAATTCACTTTAAAATGAATTAAGAATAACTCAATTTAGGTGTTGATCAAAAAAGCGTATGACTCTTTGCAGAGTAGTCTCTAAGTTAAAGGGTTAACTCCAAAAAATTTCACTCAAGTTGGTATGTACCTGTAGTAGATAATTATATAGTGATTTTTGAGGGAAATTTCACTCTATTTTTTACAGTATGTGATCTGAAAAAAATTAACTTTCCTTAGCACTGCGCCTGCATTCAATTATGGCCAAACTCCTATTTGTTTCAAACATTAAATATACCCGTATTGATTTTTCAAAAAAAAAATGTTAAAAAGCAAGCTACTTCTACATACAGTCAGGTAAAGTGAAATGACGGATTTTACAAATTTCCAACTTTATTACGAATGACACAATCGAAATAAAATGTAAGCCAATCGATCTACCTAGGTATACAAATTTTCATGGTCATGCGTTCTGGACAATACCTAGCCCAGCACTAACCTACCAGAGCCAGACGGCCAGAAAGGTTGATTATCGACTTGTACATAGTGACAGTCTATTGATGTGCTCGCGAAAATTGTCTTTTTATTGAAGATAAAGCCAAAATCATGGCAATACTGCATTAGAGTTGTGATCCTCCTTTTACAACATTTTCAGGCGGCCCGATCCCCCTTTCGTACCATTTTCGGGCGGTCCGTGGGTGGTCTTTACAGTAGGATGAATGAACATTAGGACCAACGTGGTTTTCTCGTATATATATTTTAGCTTCGCCTTTTTTATTTCTGCTTTAACTGCAGTATATAAATGGCATAGTTGGCATCCAAACAATTTCCAAAACAACTAGTCACCACTCGGTTGAAGCTTTCTAATACTGGTATACAGAGTGTCCTAAAAATCCGAGTCCACCCTAATATCTCCAGAAACAAAAGAGACAGAGAAGAAAAAATTTCACATATTTATATGGTTTACAAAATAGTATCATTTTTGATGCTAATTGTACCGCCATTCATTAAAGGGGCGGAGCTAGAGCGGAGACAATACTTTTTTTAAATGAGATACCCTGTATATTTTCTAAAACGTGAATAAAGCTTTTCATACTCTTTCGAAGAATACCTAATATATTACCTTTTTCTCTAACGGTTTTTAAATATAATGACAAAAACTTTTAAAGAAGAGCAATGATTTAGACAAAGAACCACCGAATATCAGTTTCCTTGTTTAACTCATTGATCTTATAGAAATGATTTTCCCATTTTATTTAAAAACCGTTAGAGAAAAAAGTAACAAATTAAGTGTTTTTGGAAACATAACGAAAAGCTCTATTTGAATTTTACAAAATATACAGGGTACTATCTCATTTAAAAAAAGTATCGTCGCCGCCCATAGCTCTGGCTCCTTAATGACGGGTGCAATGATTAGCATCCAAAAAGATACTTTTTTGTAAACGAAACCATCTAATTATGTGAAATGTTACTTCTCTGTCTCTTTTGGTTTTGAAGATATTAGGGTAGGTTGGGTTGGGGTCACCCTGTATATTTTGGGAGTAGTAACTCTATTTTGGGTAGTAACTTACCATATTTATTTGGGTTCTTTGGTTTTAATTTGTATTAATTTTGAGACTTAATCTGACTTTAGAAATAGTTTATTATTTTGTTGACTGTACCAAAGCAATTAATAAAATATTAATACAAATCCATATTTTTTAAAAGAAAAAGATCACGCAAGAAAGAAAATTTTGAATTAAATTATCTTATAAGAAAATTTATTGCTTGGTCGACTGTACAAAAAATCGTACGTTTACGATTTTGCATTCTACTTCTTTTTGATTAGGAGACCATCGACGTTCAAAAATGAGGAGTTGCAGAGTTTATATATTTTTTGTTTTAAAAATAACACTTTTGCTAACTGTGTTGTACGTATTAAGGAAAAACCTCTGTATTACATGGAAGAAAAAGATCACGTATGTTTTGTGGTTT
This sequence comes from Oxystoma pomonae, assembly GCA_963921995.1. Classification (NCBI taxonomy): domain Eukaryota; kingdom Metazoa; phylum Arthropoda; class Insecta; order Coleoptera; family Brentidae; genus Oxystoma; species Oxystoma pomonae. The sequence continues at coordinate 76,888,867 of OY998163.1, forward strand.
TTTAAAAATTACAAAGGAATATATTTCAAACAATAATGTTTTTTATACAAAAACCGAAATAAATTTAATCAAAATTAGAAATCACTTAACTAATATCACAGACTATCTAACAAAACCCTGTGCTAATATGCCATATAGGAGGTATATTCCAGGTAGAATTTTTCCTCTGGATGGCAGAGCATATTTTTTTTAAAACAGTTTTACATACACCTACAAAAATAGAGGTAGACATAGGTATTTAAAATGGAAACTTCTAACGATATAAACATATTATATTTAAATTTATGTTAACACCGCTAAGGTTCTGTACCATTTGGTTAAGAACCATTCCAAACTTATAAAGGTGGCCAGTTTTTTTATAATACCAAATTCCCTGACTTTTTCCAGTTTTCCAGACTATTTTTTCCCTGACACTCTCCCGCCTTACGCACAGGTTTAGTAGGTGTTGGGTTGGACTTAATTGTGTGTGCGAATAAATAAATACCAAATTACATTTCTACAATTGGCTACCAAAATAATATCTTAAATGCACAGCAAGCGAAAAATTTAACATGTTGTAAGAAAACATTAAACTTTTTTGCAGTTTAAGCTATAAATTTTAAACTTCAAGAAAAATTAGGTTGGGTACGAATTTAGTCTCAGTTCTAGATATGTTTGGAAAATCATGTCATGAACGCGAAAATTAAAAAAAAAGTGGGTTGGGGTACCTGCCAAGCTGAGTTGTTGGGCTCGAATCTAGTCTCAATTTTAGATACGTTGGGAAAATGAGGTCACTAATGCGCCGCAGGCGAAAATTTGTAGAAAATGATACTTAAAATTACATTATTTCGGTTGACATTATTTTTTTTAAAGAACCCTGCACGAACGACATGGACATATAGCCCGCCATAAATTGTAACCATATTTTAAAGCTATTGTACCAATACCAATCGTATATGATAGGAGATATGAGCCGTCAAAGAAGTAGTCTGGCAAACTTTTAAGAAGCCTTTTTCTCATAACTTGAATACTGCACAGTGGCGTATCCAGGGTATTTCCTTATGGGAATTTTACTGTATGACAGGGTTAAAAAAAAAATAAATAGGAAACGAAAGTAAAAAGTTTTTGTGTTTCGTTTTCTCTGGTGGTTTTTTATGGGTTCGGTCTCATTCGAAAGGTAATTAAAAGGCGTAGGCAAGATTTAATTTAAGGAAGGCATAAGCTTTGAAATGTCAATAAATAATAAAAATGTTAAAAGCAGAGGACAACATTATTTTTTGCATTGACATTTTTTGCCTGTAAGTACTCTTTAAGGGTATAGGCAAATGCGTACGCTGGGTGGGGGGCTGAAAGGCTTATGCCCCCCTTCCAAACTATTAAATATTGACTGACAGCTTCAATTTCGTCCAAAAATTAATAATAAAATAGTTACTCCCCTCCGAGCATCCTCCCCCCTAAAAAAAATCTGCTTATGACACTGAGTACAGGCAAAGTTTGGGTATCAAGTCAAGACGAGGAATAAAGCAGAAGAATAGAAATTTAATTATTTTTTTTTAATTAACCCTCTCAGACAGTAAATCCCCCGTAAGATAAAACCCGGAATACGCTCCTGTATGCAGTAATCGAGTACCTTTTAATTTAGACCCAAATAAGAAAATCTACAAAGTACTTTTCAAGTTACGAGAAAGTCTTCGTAGATTTTTGACAGACATACGCTTTCTGACAGCTCATAATTATCAGACATAGAAAAATTTGCCTATTTTGACCTTTGGTACAATACCTTTAAAATATGATTATAAGCGTAAGCCAAAAATTCTTTAGAAATTCATTTTTTTTCTGAAATATACGTGTGTGCTTGACTCTGAAGCCCGCCTTTAGCTTAGTGGATTTGCTTGTGTGCCCACCTTGTTAAATTATCTCTGTCAAGTTGCCATAAGAAATTTAAAATAAAAAAATATTCTATTAATTAAAACTTTTTTAAAAGAATTAATCAGTATGTAAATACTTACGGTTGTAAAGTTAAAACTCTGAATTTGTTAACAATTTTCCTAAGTAAACATTTTTAAATAGTTCTGTTGTTTTTAAATTTCAAGGAATTTATGATCCAACAGTTTTTTATTATGCTTTTTAAAATTCCAGATTTTTGTCAAAATTCCATGTCATTTCATTGACTTTTCCCTGACTGTCGAAGTTCTCTGACTTTTCACGGTTTTCCAGAATATGGCCACCCTGCTTATTAAGAAAAACAGAAGCAAATTAAAACAAACATTTTCTTAATTCTATTGCAGTAAACCTTTACATCCTACACAAACACCATGAATATTACCCAGATTTACACAAATTACTGTACCAGAGATTTATTTAATTTACTTTTGAACGTCTTAATTTTTGTTGTGTCTTTTAAATCTCTTTCTTGCATTTGTACTTGTAATATTCTGAAGTATAAAATTTTGTCTACCTCTAGTACAATGATGATGCACTTCTGTAAAGGTATGAATAATTCTCTCTAAGCATTTAGGCTCATTCCCCAACCTTATTTTATGTATAAAAAATAAAACTCTTGTGTATCGATTTTTACCTTAAACACCTTGTTTTGAAGTTTGACCAGTAATACATAAAAGGACGCCCACGGTTTATCAGAATGTGCAAAATCAAGACCGTTAAATAAAAGAAAGTTCAATTATAAAATCTTTCCACTATAGGAACAGCAATTCGTTAAACCAATTCCAATTTCAAATCCATTCAATAAAAAAATCGAAATTTATCAGACCCGTTCCAATTTCAAATCCACTCAATAACAAATTCGAAATTTATAAGACCCGTTTTTAATGAAACCATTGTTCATTAAACTCATTCAATATGAAACCCCGAATTCGTGAAACCCGTAATTTATCAGAAAATTTTTGATAAATTAATTGCGCATTCGCCAATACCACGTGAACCGGAGTGGTACACGCAGGTGGCGCAGCGGCGCGGAGTTTTGATGCATTTGTCGCTGTTACGCGCGCATACTTACAGGATGCGTTCAATAGTTTATGTATAGATGTCACTTGCATTCACCCGTCTTGCATTCATGTGTTATTGGCGAATGCGTAATCAATTTGGTAAAAATTTTGTGATAAATTACAGGTTTTACGAATTCCGGGATTTACGAATTCCGGGTTTTACGAATTCCGGGTTTTGATATTGAATGAGTTTGATAAACAATGCTTGGATTAAAAACGGGTCTGTTAAATTTTGAATTTGTTAGTGAATTGGTTTGATGAAATAAGGTTCGGATAAAAAATTGGTGTGACGAATTACAGTTTCTATGGTGAATCGTTCTTACGATGAATTTTTTGATTAAGTATAGTCTGATAAATTCCTGGTTTGATAAAACATAAAATAGTACTGCAGTATGTTAAGTAGGGTAATATGATTGTATTGTACATTAGTCTGGTTCTAATTGGAAGATACCAACTCTCCTCAGCGCCCCTATTTTACTAGCAATCTTTTTATAGAGAAAATCAATATTTTTGTCAAATTTCAACAAATCATCCACAATTATTCCTAGATACTTAATTTCCTTAACAATTTCTAGCAATTCATTATCTAACTTAATCTTAAATTTATCTGCTAAATATGTGTCTTTATGTGATTTTTTACCAATTGACATTGCCTTAGTTTTGCCCACATTTAATTTAAGTTTATTCAATTTCATCCATTCATTTACATTATGTAAAACTTTATTGTTTGTACTACTGACCGGATACATGAACCTGACACATAGATAATTGAATCATCAGAAAAAAAATGAAATTAAATTTTCCTAAAAATATTACTTATATCATTTAAATAGGGAATGAAGAGAAGCGGACCCAATATGCTGCCTTAAGGCACACCCACATTAACAAAACACTTTTTTGAGACAAATTCTTTATACCTCACCTTTTGCTTTCTATTTGTCAGATAATTTTGATCCATTTAATAACAGCCCCTCTAAACACAAGAGCTTCTAATTTTTTTATTAATTTGTTTCGATCGATAATTTCGAATTCGCGTTTAAGATCGAGGAAAATTACCTTTATTCATTAACTCTTTCCAATCATTTATAATAAACTGTAAGGGACTTTCATAGCTGTGATTTCCCTAAAACCAGACTGGAATTCATTCTTAACTCGTTTTTCGTAACATAATGAAATGTTTGTTTGCAAACTACTTTTTCAAGTATTTTTTAAGAACTAGGCAGCAATTTATAGGCTTAAACTCGCATTCTCTCTTTGTTATTGGTACTTTTCTTAAAGGAACTACTGTAGAAACTTTCAAAGCATCTGGTACGTTTTCTTCCAATAAAGAACTATTAATAATATTCAAAGCAGGTTCAGATATTTAAATAAAAAATTCTCTAAAAAACATCATATTTATATAATCCGGGCTAGCCTTGTTAGAAAGTAAAACAAATTAAAATAAGAAAAGTTTGAATCAGCAGCCGTAATCAGAAAAGCTTTTGGACTAGCTGGAATGGATTGAACAATATCTTCAATACCCTGTACGAAAAATTGATTAAACTTTTCAATGATTTCAAGCAGTTTCACCAATATACTTTCAAAAAAAAATAATGTGTCAATTTTGTCTTTTAAATAAAATCTATATGTTTGTGGCGGATTCTTAATGTCGAAACTACTTTTTGTGGGAATTTTTCGCCACTAAGTTAAGGAAATTTTTTCATAAATATGTTAAAACCAACTGCGTAAATTCCGAAAGAAAACATTTTTGTTCATTTGTCAGTGGGTTTTAAATAATTAAAATTTGCCTACATACATGCAAATCCTAATTCGAATGTAAGTGCTTATCTGACGTTTCAGCAGAAACTCTACTGCCGTTATAAAAGAAATGAGTCTGTTCAAAATTTTTCTCGATTCGTTTTTAAAAATATTTGTCTGTTGTCATAGAACTGACTGACTTTGATTGATGTATATTTCAAATATTAACTTGACAGTTTGATGTGTCGATAGTAGCCAACAAGGCATTCGGTGAGCTTAATAAAACTTAAAATTAAAATTATATTTGTTTGAGTGTTTTCGATTTTAGATAACATTATAAAAATACAATATTTAAAGTGAAATCAAAAATAGAGTTTAATATTTTGTTTTTTATTTTAAAATATCAAGTATCAATCAATATCCTTTGACTGACTTAAAAAAAAATACATTACAAAAGAAAAGAAATGCTATTTTTTAATTTATTTAAAAAAAACCTTTTTGAAAATCTTGTTTTAAAATTGGAAGCCAAACTGTATTTATATTAACTGATGTGCTATAGCTATGCCTTCATCTTCATTTATTTGTCTGGTTCTTTTTGTAATATAGTGGTTTCTCCCCACATTACTCTATGATCAATTTCAAAAAAATGTTTTGACAAATTTTAGACCCCTCCCAATCTCCCCTCCTGAGGTACCCCTTATGGTCATTTATTTTAACTTGAAGAGGTCTTGAAGTTTCTCCAATATAAAATTTACCACACTCGCAAGGAATTTTATAAACGATATTTTTTGAGTTTTGTTCAGCATTTAATGGTTTTGTTTGTAGTAGAATTAATCTATGCGTATTTCATTTTTTTTTAAATTGTAACTTCTTGCAGGCAAGACCGCTTCATTTGTAGAACATTCCAACCATTTTGTTAATATTCTTAAATCTTTTGTTTTAGGACCCGAAGATAGATTTGTCAGTTTTGAAATCGAAAGTCTATACACCAATGTACGATAAAGAAATCGCTAGATATTATTAGACAGAGACTAGTTGATGATGAATCCCTTCATGAACGTACCAGCCTACCGCTGGAGGAAGTGATGGAGTTGGAGTGCTGTCTACATAACTCTTATTTTCAGGTGAAAGATAGGTTTTATGCTCAGAATGACGGTCTGCCAATGGGTTCATCGCTTTCGCCAGTGGTAGCCAATATTTATATGGAGTAAATCGAATCACACGCGATTGATACCGCAACATATAAACCTAAGCTCTGGCTAAGATATGTGGATGATACTTTTATTTTCTGGACGGGAATGACCAACAACTTTCAGAATTTTTTCACTACCTAAATAACAATAAGGCCCACCATTAAATTCACAATGGAGTTGGGACAAAATTGTCAAATTCCTTTTCTTGATGTACTTGTCAAACGAGTAGAAAGCGATATCAGAACAACAGTCTATCGTAAACCCACTCACAAAGGACAATATTTAAATCAATATAACAGTATAATAGAACCGTTCAGATTTGTAACAATTCTCATGACTTGGAAATCGAAATAAGAAACATTAAAAAGGATCTGCAGCAGAATGGTTACAGCCTTAAAATTAAAACAGATACTATTTCTAAATTTAGCAAACAGGCCAGATATTACAAGAATAAAACTAGGCAAATGCATTCCTTACAATTCCATACATTAAAAAAGTATCAGAGAAAATTCGAAGAGTAGCTAACAACTTTAATATTAAAACAGCTAAAGCTAATAATACAATTCAAAGCCTTCTTAGAAAAACAAAACCGGAGAACAAACAAAATAAGGAATGCATTTACCAAGTTCCTTGTGAGTGTGGTAAATCATACATAGATGAAACAAAAAAACCACTCTCTGTTAGGCTTAAAGAACATCATACAAATACCCAAAGAGGTGAAACAACGAAATCAGGAATCGCCGAACACGCATGGTCAAAACAATACCGAATGAAGTGGACAGAAGCAAAGGTTTTGCACAAGGAGTCACACTGGAAGAAACGAAAATTCCTTGAAGCTGCTTGGGCAGAATCAGAGTGTTTTTAGTAAACCAAGTGTTGAAATTCCAAATATTTGGAAGCCCCTCCTTGGGCGGAGCCAACTTCTTAAACTTCTCGGTTGAGTGATTTCCTATAGTATATAAGTACATAGCCTTAGGAATAGATTGTAGTTTGCACATGAAGACGATCAGAGATTGTACTAACCGAAACGTCGTTTATAAATAAAATAAGACAATGGAAGTTCGAAACATAGAGTTAATATCAAATACATCATTGTCTCAAACTTTACATCATTTTTATGTTTTCCCATTCTATTCTAGTTTTTCTTATTCTAAATAGCCTAAAATATTCATTTCTACGTCCTATGACATTTACAATTTTTTGGTTAAACCAGCCTTTATAATTAACATTAAAACCTATTTCTTTCTTTGGCATAAGATGGTTGACTATGTTAGTCATATCCTGCACAAAATTATCACATTTGGTATTCAATCTTTTGGATAGTAGTTAAAACTTTTACCTAGGTTCATAACAGCATTACCTAAATGGCTGACATTTTGTAATTTACTCCTAATTATTAGCCTTTTTTCTCCTGGCTTCCGTGGAAGAGTAATTTTTAAACAACAAGTCTACACATTTATGTAAATCGGTATTATCTACTTCTAAATGGTTGTCGTTCGTAAAATTTAAATTTATTTTTGAAGACCCGCTGTTTAATAGATGAGTATCCTTAGTAACTTATTGTTTAAATCCATTATCACTTGTAATATTTTTGATATATTAATTAACTAATTTTCTAGCCACTCCTCCACAAAATCCAGAAAGACAGTTATAATTCTATTACTATTCTATTAAAGAAGAAAAATCTTACCATTAATAATATTATATACTGTACATATATAAAAAATTTGTTTATCACAGAAAAAAAACTGTTGGCTTAAATATACCATAACAAAAACATAAAAAAACGCTAAACAATAAAAGCAGCCACTAGACGGTCAATATTATTAAACAATATGCATTGATCAATACGTACTGACCGTTTAGGAGAGCTTCAAACATATTGACGGCACATTGAAGCATATTGATGGAAATTTTTATTGAAATGTATTGATGGAAACAATATTAATGATCATATTGCCGTTCATGTGATATATTGATCAATATTTCCATCAGCTTAGCTAGTGTAAAACGATCTTTGAGCTTGCACAACACATTCCAAAGTTTCCGAACACAGCCATGAAACAGCAGTCAAAACTACTGATCGTATTGATAGAGCTAGGTATATTGAATCTACATTGAGGCGTATTGATGACACTTCAATAATATTAACCGTCTAGGGGTTGCTTACCATGAAAAGCATTTATCTGTACACTTTTTTGTCACCTATTTCTATATTCACATGACAAGATAAAAATCTTCTCTTTCTCACTGTACTTTCTTTTGAACAGCAATATTAGTTTAGTTTGTACATTACTATTTTCACAGCGCAGCCATTCCAGCCACGGGTAATATCACAAAGTACGAATTAACGAAGGCATTAACCTATTTTTTGTGACACTTATATATTTTTTAATTTGTCTCCAGATGCAAAAACTGTTTCTTTTAAAAAAGTAATTTAAAATGTTTCTTTATATCAAAAAAATGCCAAAAACATGAAATTTTTTTTATATTAAAAGATCAGCTTAAACTTTTTACTCTCAAATATTTTTGTACACTATCCATAAAATAATTGAAAAAAAAATAAATAAAGTAGTCTGGCTAGTATTACCAAGATTTATTCATTTTGCGTAAATCACTTATCTTATAACTTAAATTTTGTTTCTATTTTAAGTGAAAATAGTGTCCCGTCCGTTACGCAACATTTTGTTAGATAAATTCTTAACCCTTTTGTTTTTGGGTAAAATAGTAACAAATATTGTTTAAGTGTGATTTTAACTTTAAGATTGTATTAAATTTTGGCATTTTTGAGGTTCTATTTGCAAATAAATAAATAATACAAAAATTAATGAAGATATACCTCTTTTTGCTGTTCCGTCCGTTAAGAATATTAGAAGGATTTTTACCAATTTACTAAAGTAAATAAAAAATATGTTTACATTTGAATTGTTTGACTACAATTAATGTATTTATTTTTTTTTCAGGGTTAACTTATTTCCAGTGGTGCCTAATGGCAATATTTAATTTTCAATTGAAAAAAATCGTGCAGTGTGCCGTTACGCTGGAATGGCTGCCCGAGAACATAATTAATGTATCGTCAATTATTGAACATATCATCCGCCCTTTGATTTGCCAATTTAGTCCAACTATCTGACATGCCACCCATCTCAAAATTTAAGTCTGTCAATGACAGTTGAGTGAGAGAGTCAGGTAATGGCAGGTCTGCTAAGTTTACTCCAGTGTCCATGTCACAAAACACTTGATAGGTATTATTGGATAGGTTAGGCATATTCTAAAAAAAAATATAAAATTAATTAAAGGGTTACTTACAAAATTTTTATTGCCTATTTATTATTTTAGAAAAAAAAATGATATATAGTATAATCTACAATAGAATTGATAGAAAAAATACCCTTACCAAAAATTTCCCTTCCTTGGTAAGGGTAAAGGGCTTATGCATTCTGTTCGCTTATTATTTGTTTTAAAATTTTAATGGTTCCATTTAACCATATAAAGTGATGCAAGAAGGCGTGTAAGTCTTTCTACAATCTACATTGCATTATATCTACTCATTCTATTCTATTTAAAAACATTAATTATTATTAATAAATATTTGACACTTTTCTGCGAGTAACGTGTTATCCGAAAAATTTGCTTTTTTTATCCATTCTGCATTTTAAAATCATAGTATTTTTCAAGTGCAGAGCCGTAATAATTGTGAAAGGGCGACCTTTACTTACATTTTGATAATTTGACATATGTGCGTTTAAGGTGGCTGGCGTCGTAAGTTTAGCTTCAATATTTTGTTGTGCAATATTTGGTGCAATATTAGGAATATTCCATTGCGTTGGGCTTTGGGATGATGCTGTGACTCCCCCTATGAAACAAAAAAAAATGAGTAAGAGGAAGACCTGTAAAGCTTCATAATGTGCTTTTAATGTATTTTTTTTCAAAACGTGGACAGGAAGTATATCTTTTTATTTTACAGTTTGTAACCCCTTTAAAATAGCGCATGTGTTTCTAAACTGTTGGATTTGTGGCGTAGTACCTGTTGAACCAGGGGCCAAAAAAATTAATGATTTTGAATTGCCCATATCTCTGCTTCATCCAACAATTAATTTGTTAGATATTTACTAATATCGCCTTAAAAACCTTTTTTTTTTAGTTTTTGGTCTTAACTTCCAAACTATTAAAATAATAATAAAGTAAGTTTTGATTTTGTGAGTCAGACAGTTTTGAGACATTTGAAATAGCTCTTAACTAACCTTGAATATTTTATTCTCTACCTCTCGAACTATTAAAAATTTTAACATTTCTGCCGTTCCAAACATTTTCAAGAATTATTAATAATTAATTTAGCAAATATTTTGGAGAATCAAAAATCCAGCATAATTTTGTTGTTTTTTTCTCCCGGCGTAAAACGTCTTTGACATTTCCAGTGGTCAAATTTTGGTAAACTTTTGCAGTGGGATTTACTAAGATCTAAAATAGTACCCCCCACAGGTCTAAATATTTACACCCGTGGGGGATAATAAATTTTAAAACCAATTTTCAAAAAACACTTATCCAGAAAAGATATTGAATATTTTGTATTGTTATTGCAAAATACCACAGAAAAACTGCTTTTTTTCTCAAAATATTCCATATTTTAGGAGAAAATGCCCTAAAAATATTTTTTTTTACAGATTTCAAAATGGCAAATGGTGAATACGCCAAAAATTGGCCACATAATAGCTTCATCATCTGTGTTTAAGTTATAAAGTTGATGATTTTTTAGACCACCTCTGGGGGGTGGTTTAAATTTATAGCTCCCAGAAAGGATTGTTTTGTGGCAATTGGTAATAAGTTCCTTCATAAATTATATTTATTTAATATCCCAAGCTGTTTAATAATCAACAAAACAACTCCAATTTTGTCCAGAAAAACGCCATATTTTGAAACCGTTTTCAGCACAAAGAATATATTTATAAGGGCACTACGAGGCAAAACAAACATAAGCGAAGGTCACTGATTATGCATGAAAACTCTCTCCAATGAAAAAAATCCAAAACAACTGTACCTTTTCATTTATTTACAAACAGAACTGAAATTAAAACATTGAGTTTATCTAAAAGGTTAATCATCAAACAAAGCTTTCCACTGAAAGATCGCACTCAAAGGTCTTAACTCTGCAGCGCCGAACAGTTCGTTGAGTCGACATGACTCCTATGTAAACGCATCAGTTGGATTCAGTTCTGTTTTTAGCCGCATTTTTTTTCATGGCCTACTTTAATGAAATATTTTTATTTGTGGTTTGCGATGGGTTTGTGTTTGTAAAGTTTTTTCATACTTTTGATAGATAAAAACCCCTTTTAAATAAATACAAAGTTAATCTAATTCTTATTTTATGATTACATATCGGAATGGTTTTGTGACAGTGAGTATTAATCGCGAAAATCAATAAACAAGGATAAGTTTTGATAAGAGTTACATATAACGTCAATTTTAATTTGCTCAACAGAGTGTTTACCATTTAGATCCCCCCCCTAGGGTTAAAAAAACTTCTTTTAAATAGAAATTTTCTTTTTAAATCCAACAAAAGATTGTGTTAAGATGATTCTTCACTAAAAAACCAATTAAAATTATTCTTATAAATCATACTGTGTCCAAAACTCAAGGAAGTTGGAATAAAATGCTTAAAACCAACAATTTCACTTAAACTTAGGACCTGTCTAAAATAGGCTAAACCCTTTTAGAAAATCCCACTGATGTTTTGAATTACACTCTGTCCTACAAAAAACCGTTAAAAAATTCCTTGCTCAAATTATTTTGAGGTCACGAACTTTTAAACGGTGAAAGACAATCACAAAATATTGTTCAACAGTTTTCTAAGTAAATAAGTACAAAAAAAGTTTCCTACCTCTGGGTTCTGTTTTTATTTGCATCTCCATCATGTTTAGTGGAGATTGATGCATTAATCCTGTAAATAATACAAACTTTTATTAGTACCTACGTTATACCAAAAGCCAAATATTTTAGGAAATTAGATAAAAAATCTGAATAAAAATGCCAATTTCTACAAAACTAAAATTAAATAATAAAAAAATGTCTTGTTAAGCAAAACATTACAGCTAAACAGTGCTAAATTCAAACTTTTTTAAGTTCATACACAAACAACTAAGAAATAACAAACTTAAAAATATTAATAAAGGGAAAATGCAAATTAAAGATTTTAAGAGAGCTTTCAAAGTATAAAAATCGGATTTTTTTTTAAATTTTGGATTCAGCAAAAAGTTTGGCTCCTTTATTAATAAGTATATATATTTATTTGCGCTTTTTTTGCGATTTTTGGCTATTAAAAAAGCTAAAAAATATTATATTTGTTTAAAGGCTATAGCCGCGTTTAAAGCGTCCTTCTACAAGAAAACATAAAAAAAGGAACCCAAATATTATATTTTACAACCTATTGTTACTAAAGTGTCTAAAAAATCACACGAAAACTGTTATAGTACGAGATCCGGCTGCAAATTTTTTGACCGATCGCGTTACCACTCAAAATATTTAAAAACTTGAAGATTAGTACTCACCATTCCCAGAAAGCTTATGGTGCCAGTCGGCATTTGGCCGGAAATGTGAAAAAAAAATGTTTTTGAGCCATTTTTTTGACATTTTTTCTTTTTGAGCGTAACCAAAAAATACTTATATTGGGACTTGGATTAGACTTAGGCAATGCCACAAATGCAATGCAAAATAGACCGATAACGTAACCACTTGATTGAGGTATCAAATTAAAGGTATTGATCCCCTCGATACGAATATCAAATGGTGCCACTCCAAAACTGCCCGGCACCAATGATTTTATGCTCAAAACTCGCGGGCCGTTTGCTATAGAGACGAGTTAGTTATTGCTATATATCTTCGAGAAAATTATTAGTAGCCACAATTTTTTTTTATAACGATGTTAGGAATACCAACCTTAATATTCCCTAATAAGCCCTCAAAAATCCGATTGGTACCAACACAACCATATTGAAAAACTGGTAGAAATAGGTAATTTTTTGGGTTTGTCTCGAGATTTTACTAATTATCTCGAAAACTGTTCGGTCTACAAAAAAACTTATGGTGCCAAACTAAAAGCGTATAAAATTATCTCTCAAACAGTGTAACAACTTTTAGGCTCAGACCACCAGTGGCGGAGATAAAAATTGTTTTTGTTTCTCCTTCTTTCCAAAATATCTCCTAGTAGGTAATATAAAAAATATAGGAGTTAAAAAAATAACTAGTTTTTTGTCCACTCTAAAATATGACATATTACATGTTGATATATAAAAAACAGTGGCGCACTTAAAGTTTCTTAAAATAATTTTCTAAACAACAATTTTCGTAATTAACTCTGTGTTTCGGACTTCCATTGTCTATATTTTATTTATACACGGCGTTTGAAAACTACGTAGTTTGCACCTGAAGACGATCAGAGATTGTACTGATCGAAACGCCGTGTATAAAGAAAATATAGACAATGGAAGTCCGAAACACAGAGTTAATTTCAAATTCATCATTGTCTCAAACTTTCAAACAACAATTTTCGTTTTTCAAAACAGACATAATGTTCTTAATATGAGTTTTAATTTTATATTTTATTTTTAGTGATTAACATGTTGTCTCTGATTGCCCTAAGTTATCCACAATTAGTTTTAAAATATATTTATTTAGGCCATCTCCCTTTCTCGGCTTCTAAGAGGTATAGGTAGATACTAATAATTTATAAATGACAAATGACCATCTACGACAGCTTAAACATAAACAAACTACTTACCTACCAAATTTTATCGAACAAGTAGTTCTCGATAAGTCTGTGAATTTGGTTATTTTCTTTTCGTTGCTACTATTTTAGTGTTTAGTAACCGAAAAAAATAATAAAAAAATACCCGATTACCAAATCTACTAGTAGCGGTTTTGTACAAAAATAGAAAACGTACGTACACAGTATCATATATATGGTCGCGTCGTATTTACGAATAGGGAGTCCATAAAATGAGCAAAAATATAATAAATATAAACGTTGAAATTTAATTTTGTTGAAAGGAAATTGATCGAACAACAATTTAATCGAATCGTAAAATGATCGAAAATACCAAGCTCAAAAAGAATATTGACATAAACAATATATAGTCCGATAAAACTTGGATATTATCAACTGAAATCTTCCTGGGGGAAGATCGACAGTGCAGACAGTCCAAACTGTTCGAGAGTGGACCAGACGCAGCCAGAACTAAATGGCTCCTGGGAAAAACTCGCAAGGATATTGGACTGTTAGTAGGAATGCTGACAGGGCATAATCGGCTGCGTAAGCACTTGACATGCATCAGAGTGTTGGACGACTTCGCCTGCCCAGCATGTGGGTGGGCAGAGGAATCAGCGGTGCACCTGATAGAAGAGGAGAAGCTACACTCTCTAAGATGGGCTGACGTGCTTACCTTCGTAAGGAAGGCAGGAAGGCACGGAGAGAGAGAGGCCTCTTCATGGCCTAATTGCCAAGCCTGTGGGCTACCCCTTACTACTACTGCTACTCTTAGGATATTGCATAATATCCAATATTCTCACTCAATACCCAAGGTGTATACCACTCACACAAGCAACAAAAATCAGTTTCTTAAATTAAGCTTGTTGCATAAAAACATATGCTTTTGAGTACCCAATGATTTTGTTAAAATATCGGCCAACATATCGGCAGTTACAAAAGCTGAAAAAACTATACACATTTGGGGGAACATAACTTCACTTTTATTTATTTTTCTCCATGTAGAACCCTCTACCGCAGCTCAAAACCCACATTTTTCCAGAAAATTAAATTAAAAACATCCTTATTTACTTACTCCATAAAATAGTTACAAATAGCGGATAAAATGTTTCCGAGCTAATTTTGAAACAAAACATGAAGTAATAAGAAACTGTAGAAGATTACTAACCAAAAAAATTTATCATTCATCATCATCAGGTCAATTATTAATAGTTTTTTAAATAAAAAATCATTAAAATTGAAGACCCTAAGGTTCCACTATTTTATGGAATAATCGGTCATGTGGGTTATTATGCAAATAAAGGTTTGTAAGATCTCCAGGCGTCACGTGACGCGGGTATGACATCAATCGAAAATTAGAAATTGATTAAGCTAAAAAGGCCCCCTGTGATTTTTCGAATTGTGAACAGCCGCCTGGCTTCCTCCTGCCTTGACCCATAAAAATCTACATTACTCAAGAACGAAGGAAGCCCTTGGAACAAATTTAATTTTGGATCTTAATAAATAACCCGCCACCATAAAACAAAAGTTATGAAAATATAGTTTAGACTTACTTTCATGTTCTTGTAGCTGATTTAAAATTTGAGACGAATCGTCTAACTTCAATCTTTTTCGTTTGCCTCTTTCACCAATCGTAACTAAAAACAAAATATATTTTTATGTTAAAAATATAAACACAAATAGGTTTGGATTTATTTCTTAGGGTAAATAATTAAATATCTAATATAAAACTATATTTTTTTTAGATCAACTAAATACGTTTTTAATATTTATTTGAGACACGTTTAGTTATATTTGATAGTCACAAAAATTATTTGTACTATTTTTTTGTATTTGTACTAACTTTTAGATCGAATATATTAATAATGATATTGTTTTCCTGAAAGACTTATTGGCTAATATAGTCAGTAAGCAAGACTTAGAATATTAATTACAAATCAAAAGTTAAATTGATAATAGTATAATAGTATAGGTGGTAAGATATGCACAGACTCAAAATAAGACAATTCATAAATGCTTTGACAATAGAATCGTGTTAAAAACGTATTCAGTCGCCTATTAGAATGAGGTGGTGTAGACACCTGTCCACCTCGACAAATCTAATAATAAATATCAACAATATCTAATAGAAACAAAATTAATTTTTAATTAGTTTCTTATCATATTGTTTGTAAAATAGTTGCTAAAATTTAATAAGATTTTAACTAGTCCAAAATTGATAAGATTTATATCGCGCCAGTGGATTTGTTTTCTTTATTGTATTTTTGATGGCTTCACAATGGTTACTTATATATTATCTAGTAAGTTATACCTTATAATTATAGTGAACATGCGTATTCTACATTTTAAGAAAGACAAAAATAAAACTCTAAGATATTTGTTACCCAAAAAATAACCTAACCAATTCAACAACAAACACCGAATTCATACATCCACAAGAGAAACTTCGCGCGTGGAAAACTGTATGTTTACATGGAAGTGTTGAATTACTTTGGCATTCGTTAACAGTTTACCACCCTAGACTATGGCGTAGTAGCAGCTGAACTCATCAAATTCACTTTGAGTAGCGTGGGGTGCTATAGCTGTTTCCCAAGCATAGTTTTCTGCCTCAAAGTAGCGACAAGGGGGTTAATATTTTGCGGACTCAAAGGGGGGGGGCTGTCTTTTAGAGGGATTCTTATACTGTTGCTAGATATTTCCGGAACTTTTATATTTTCAAAGAATTGGAACTATTAAACAAAGAGATTTTCGTTTAAAAAATTTCGAAAAAAAAAAACCGCGTTTTTGGGGATTAGGTAGTAGGTAGGGACTTCTCAGTGGGATCTAAATCACTTTGCTACCATCCTATGATGGGTCTCTGAGTGTTAAAAGATTGGGTCCTGCTGGCAGGTTTGCATTTCATGCTACCAGAGTTACTGCGAGCTAATAAGTTTTCAGCTTGTTTACCGCTCAGGGTAATGCTGGTTAACGAATTCCCTATGTAATTTTCCATTTTTTTCATACGTTTAGGAGATAAGAGGAGGTAAATCATAATTAGAAAGGGAAATTACAGTTTTAGGGGTTAGAGGAGGTGGTCTTGGCGGTAACGATTCTATGGCCGGTTTTAATACTTTCTCAAGCGAATAGTCAGTTGTCATGTTAGGTTCATAGGATTTTTAAAAGGCAACTCAAGGCTTGAGTACGTTTTGGAGTCGTCAAATGATTCGTTTTGGATTTTTAAGGGGCTATTCGAGAATCGTTTGCAGCATGAGTCTTTGAATAAATTTCATCTAATTCTGCTAATTGACTGATGAGTTAATTATAAGATTTTTCTTCTGAATCCGTAGCGTTATCAATTTTGTTTTTTTTTTAATTCTCCGTAGTTTATTTCGTTATTATTTATTATCCTCTAAATTGAAAGAAATTAATAAAAAAATTAATAATGATTTCCTTTAAGTTAAAGATTTAAAAAACACTTCGCAACAACGCAATTCGCTGTATACGTTGAGTTTCTGACCTCCGACCCTCTCTTCTCTCTACAGAACAGTGCATAGTGCATCTTCCGCTGTTCGTTGTGAAGGTTGTCAGTCGCGCGTGTCTACCTGACGCCATTATTTTCGAGAGTTTTTTGCAGTTTGATGTGAAAATAGTGGACCAAGGAAAACTTTATCTCGATACGGACTTTGAAATAAACTTTTACAACCAGACAGGGTGCTATAAAACCAATTTTCGGTAAGTACACATTTATTGTGTTGCTTTTTACTATTTTTAAATAATTAATAATTTGTAAAATGTTGAAAAAAACCATCTTAAAGGTTGTAACTCTTTATTGATATTTACGTTGCAGCCCACCGCACCGCGCCTCTAAAAGCGCATTGTTGCCAAACTGTGTTTAACTTAAAAGTCATATATCTCTGAAACCACTAAGTTTTGACGCCCATATTATATGAACTTTTTTGCTTGTTTTGGCGCCCCCTATCCCCCATTTAAATAATGACTATCATATCATTTACACCCTGTATACTATGGATATAATTTTGTAATTTAAAATAGATCCAGATGGCCGCGTAATGAATATTCACAGTATATCCTATACTTTGTGGATATGAATGTCCCTAATGGATATTGCATGAACATGATTTTGTGATTTAAAACATGTCCAGTTGGCCACGAAATGGATATTCATTTACATATCCATTGGATATTTAAAATTGTGACCTATTTTGTAGATTCCTTACCGGAAATACACTGAATATTTAAAATATTAACATGTTTTGCTCGTT
This sequence comes from Oxystoma pomonae, assembly GCA_963921995.1. Classification (NCBI taxonomy): domain Eukaryota; kingdom Metazoa; phylum Arthropoda; class Insecta; order Coleoptera; family Brentidae; genus Oxystoma; species Oxystoma pomonae. The sequence continues at coordinate 76,906,802 of OY998163.1, forward strand.
GGATATGCAGTGGACATTCGGCTCTGTATATTAATTGGGTGAATATATTTACATATCCACTGTATATTCAAAATTAAAGCCCATTTTTCATATACTTTGCTGGATATGCAGTGATAATATTTACATATCCAGTGGATATTCAAAATTAAGACCTGGGTTGCATATTCCTGGTTGGATATAATATATACATACGTCCATGTATATCCACAAAATGTGTATATTTTACACATTCCATGATTAATCAAAATTTTGGGCGATTTTAGTTGAACATACATGAATATGCAGTGAATATAAAAAACATACATATAAGTAATATCCATAGAGTGATATACGTTCATGAATATCAAAGTCATATCCAATGGATATACATATCCATGGTTTGCTATGTGGATTATTAGCCTCATTAGTATGACTCTTGAACTTGTTTACTTCTTCCTGGGCTAAGATATCGTTAATAAACTTATTTGTTTGTCTTTTCGTTTTGTTTATTTCTTGCTGAGCTAAGATATCGCTAAGAAACTCATTCGTTGGCTATTCTAAAATTCCCCTGAGCAAGCAAGGATATCGTGACGAAACTCAGAGTTCAACTTTCTACGTTTTAATGACCAAGCCTACCTGTATCGCGAGGTAACAACTCAAAGGGCAGGGGGTCACTTGTTGCATCGTCTGAGGGGCGCCATAGTTGTATGTAACATTTGACAGGTTGTTTGACGTCCAGGGTGCGGTACGGCGGCGTCTTAAACCATATCCCCACCTGTTTGTGGACCTGACTGGGTTGTAGATCGGCCTGACTTTCCCATAATAGCTGACCGTTCTCGTCTTTTTCATAAAACTTAACGGCTATATCTTCTTTGGCTACCTGGAAAAAATATTGGCTTTAACGCGTTTTATAGACTCCGAGTTTCATTTTTTTTATCGATTTGATGAATTAAGGTTCGGATTAAATCTTGGTTTAACCAATTGCGGTTTTTATAGCAAATCGTTCTTACGATGAAATTTTTTATTAAAAATGGTTTGATAAAGTCCCTATTTGAAAACCCAAAAGTGTGTTCTTGGAGACACGTTGGTTTGCAAGAGTTGTTGAATCAAATTGCTATCGAAATTTCGCAATTTGGGTTTAACTTGAATGTTGTTAAAACAAAATGGATGGTTATAGCCAAGTAAGAAAACATCACAACGCGTTGATTTTTTAAATACCTCGGTTCAGGTCAATTAATAAATAATCATCTTTTATCAGAATTAAATGGATTACGTAACTTGGATGTTCTGTTTAGAATATTTCATTTACCATCAAAAGAAGTAAACTTGAATATTTTGGACATATTTTGGGAACTGACAAATCTGAACTTTTAGAAGTGATAATAGAATGCAATTGAAGGCACAAGAAGTAGTATGGTAGAACTACGACACTTGTAGATTCTAGGTAATGGATAGCGGTCTTGTCATTAAGTTTCCTATAATCAACAACAGCAAGAGATGACCAAGAGATTGTAAACAACTAAATAGGCAACGTTCTAAAGGAGCATTACTTACTTTTTCACATAAAATAATCATGTCTTCTCTTCCGCCGTCAACGAAACTGTAACAGTGCGACAGTTTGATAATCGCCAGTTCGGATATGGTCTTCTTGTCAAAAATTATATCGCTGACCACCGGCTGAAGGGGAAGGGAACATTTGTTTTGATTGTTGGCATCCGCGATGAACACTTGAAAACACAGGCGGACCGCATTTAAATCTATTGAGTTGTTGTGACCTATGTGAGCGAACCCTCCTAAAAAGATATCGGTATTTTAAAGTACTACCAAATGGTGACACAAAAAGAGTATACACATGTCAGGTAGTCTACAAGTTAACCAATATAACTATGAGATACGATAGTGGTCCAAGTATCGCAAAAAGTGTAATAATAATTGAGAAACAAACAAAATAAAGTAAAAATCAGGGTTGGCCCTCGGCAAGGTCAAAGGCGAAAAATCTACTGCGCATGGCCGATTTTCTAGGCCAATTTGATTAGATATTATCGCTACGGCTTATTGTTGGAAAATGCAAGGACAGCAACGTTATAGTTATATGAGCTAACCTAAACAAGCTACAATAGATTTATATTTTGTAATTAAAAACAACAAATAATACACTGCTTTTTACCCAAATTTGGAAAAATATTGTAAAATTTATAAAAAACTACTCGTATCTAAAAATGAAGCATTTTCCTGAAGTTTCTTCCAAGTTAAATTATTATTTCAAGAATACGAAAAAAAAACAAATTTTAAAAATAAAAATGGCCACTGACTAAAACGAAACGCGATTACAAAACCATTTTATTTTTTTTTGCTTCCTGGAAAAAGTATTGTTTACAAAGTAAAGATTGCAAATATAAATTATTTATATTTCAATAAAAATTCATTGTTGGAAATTATTCCTTAAGCCAGTGGGTGCAAAATTAAAATGATAGAAGGCTGATGTGACAAATCTTGAGAGACAAATGCTCTTATTTCGGAGAGGCGTCCTTTTATTTATAGTATAAAAATGATGATCTTTCTATGATTGATGTGTTCGAGTATTTTGTTGTTTTTCTTTTGGATTTTTTGATAACGATATATTGCGTTTTAAAATCACTTGCTCAGCTAGCTGTTTAAACCAACTCTCATAAAAAACTATTTTAGCCGCTATTTTTAAACTTTACTGATGTTTTAAAAGGGAAATCAAATTAATTATTCACAAAAAAAAGAAAAACTAAAACTTACTTCTAAAAGGATCCACCCTTATTAATTTTCTATTATTAAGCGCTTGGTCTATTTCTTTCTTCTTGACACATTGAATTCCTAAATTCGAGAATTGAACCCTCATCGTTTCCTGAGGAACCTGCAGGGTGCATACACCTTTTTTACAACCTTCTCGTCCAACCAAATTGTGGGGATGGGCCCTGCAACCAGAAATAAAAAAAATACATTTTTACAAAAGATATAGTCCATTTTAAATGGAAATTTGTATTCGGTAGAATTAGAAAAATGATGTTTTATTGCACCAACTCTCAACCCCTCTCAGAAGTATCCGAAAAATGTGGTCGAAAACACACTTTTTAGGTATTAAAATTAAAAACGCTTAAAAATGTCCTTGATGGTGACGCTCTGTTGAGAAAATACATTTTGGTTCCTCTGTATGAATGCTGTTTCTTTGAACTTTCGCTTGAATAGAATTTCTTCCCTGGTGACAATCTTTGCCTCTTTCGATTTTCCTAGCAATGTTGAGCTATTTTTGATCCAGTTGCGTCCCCTTGGCGAGTTTTGCGTTTCTGATCTGTAAGGCGAACTTGCATGGATCGGATGTTTTCTTCGATGTAGATATCCGCACACTCGGCGGCGATATGGTTTAATTTTTGTTAACTGACTTTTTATGTTTGTGATAGTCCGAAGATGGTATTGGTTACATATTCTTCTTATCTTTTCTGAGATTCCTTTAATGTTATAATTAAAAGTGTCGCCTTCCTTTCAGTATTTACCTCTGTCGTACTTTGTGTTGGTGTGGTCTGAAGAGTTTTATTGACCGTGTAGTTGGAGAAACCGTTTCTCCGCAGATCGGATCGAATTTTTGCCTTTTCTTTATTTAAAGCGTAATTCTCAGTTTGCTTGATGTGGAGTGGTTTGATTTGAAGTTTAAATATTGTCCAGTATGAGTAGGTTTGCGATATACAGAAGTGGTTATGGTTGAATTCTTTTTGGTTGCTAGAAATAGGTTAGTTTTGACTTCGAAAGTTTGTACTCGAACGTACCATTGGAAGAATCACTTCAAATCATTGAACAGAAGTTACTCAAGGACAACCACCTCTCTGATAGAACCAATCTTTCCATTTGTTGAAATGCTGCCTGCAGAATTCTTACTTTCAGGAAAAGAACAGGTATTTTCGGCAGGAAGATGGTCTTCCCATGGGATCTCCACTTTCGCCGGTAGTGGCCATCTTTTTGGAAGTGTTTGAAGAAGTAGCTCTGCGAACATTATAGCAAAGATCCAAACTCTGGCTACGATACGTGGCCGAAATATTTATCATCTGGAAAAAGAACAACAATACACTAGAACAATTAATTCTTCAATTATGTCAACAGCTTAAGAAACTGCATTACACTAACTCTGGAAACATAAGAAAATTGTCAGCTCCATTTTCTCGAAGTTCTAGTCACCAAAAAGAATTCAACCATAACCATTTCTGTATATCACAAACCTACTCTTACTGAAAAATATCTAAACTTCCAATCAAACCACTACACATCAACCAAACTGGAAATTGCAAAATCTTTTATAAATCGAGCCACCTACATCTGCAATACAGAAGAAGCTTTAAATAAAGAAAAGGCAAAAATTCGATCCGATCTGCGAAGAAACAGTTTCTCCAACTACACGATCAATAAAACTCTTCAGACCACACCACCACAAAGGACGACCGACGTAAATTGTGAAAGGAAGGCGACACTTATAATTCCATGCATCAAAGGAATCTCAGAAAAGATAAGAAGAATAAGCAACCAATACCATCTTCGGACTGTCTTCAGAACGACCACAACAATAAGAAGTCAGTTAACAAAAACTAAACCGTATCGCCGCAATACCCAGAACTACATCTACCAAGTACCATGCGAGTGTGGGAATATCTACATCGGAGAAACCAGCCGACCCATGGAAGTTCGCCTTATAGAACACAAACGCAAAACTCGACGAGGGGATATAACTGGATCAAAAATAGCTCAACATTGCCACAGATCGTCGCCAGGGAAAAAAATCTATTCAAGCGGAAGTTCAAAGAAACAGAATTTATACAGAGGATCCAGAATGTATTTTCTCAACAGAACGTCACAATCAAGGATATTTGGAAACCCATACTTTTCGGAGGTAACATATTTCAACTGTGAGCGGAGCCAACCAAGTGTGTTCATCGTTCAGTGAACACAACAATACAAGATTAGGTAGTCTTAGTTTTTGTTAGTATTCACCTGATGACGATTATAAATACGTAACCAATCGAAACGTTGTGAAAAAGTAAAAAATAAAGACAATGGAAGTTCGAAACTCTAGTTTACTCTCAAGTTCAACATTGCTTACCTCCTTCAAACAACAGAAGTTTAATATGGCCCACGCAAGATGGCGTCTTACATCTATCATTTTCGTACCAAAATTAGGTGTCTTGAAAACGCTTTGTAATTTAAAGAGAGTTTCGTTTAAATCGGATAAGAAATAAAAAGGTTCAATATGTCGGATCCAATATGGCGGGGTCAGCTTTTATATTTTTAATTATATATAAAAAAAAGCGGTTGTGGCAAATACAAAAAAATAAATTACATTAAAGTCTTAGTTACTTAAACACAATAGTACAATGGTCGCGATTCTTCAGAAATGACAGAAAATCTCACCCGTCAGAACTCTGGAAAGTGGTGATTATTACTTCTTGCCTCATTTAAAATAAAAACACAGCATCCTTAATATTTAGCCTAACGTTGTAAGAGAAACTGCGTCATTTTTTTAAAAACGTTTTGTATATTTTATATTTTAAATAAACGTCAAAAAGTGTCGAGAATTCTCAACATGTAAAAGGAAAGACAGAATTTGTGTGTCTTTTCTGAACAGTGACAGCAATATATTCCATGGCTATCTATGGTTTTGTATGTTAAAAGTTTTAAAGGTTTGTTTACACACAAAAATAAATTTTTAAATATAAAAAAGGGGTTTGTCATAAAAAACTGCATAGAAAAATAAAAATTGACATATTTTTTATTTACTAGAACAGTAATAAGTCCGTACAAAAAAGCAGTTAGTGTAAACTTGTGTTTAAAAATCGTCAGATTTTTTGTAACGGCGAGATTTTCTGACGATTTTTGAAGAATCGCGACCTATAAATCAAAAATTCGGAAAAAGTGCAATTTCGACAAATTCGATGTTACTTTTCGGTTACTTCTGGGAAGGGTAGAGAGTTAATGCAAAATCAAAATAACTTTAGAATAACTAAGAACGATAGACAAAACATTTTATATTAAATTTAAAATATCATTAATTTTTTTTTAAAGAAACCATGTCATCCCAACATCACGGATTTCAATATAAAGTAACAATTTTAGAACGAACAAAATAATATTGCTCCGAAAATTACCCCCCACCCAAAAAGGAGCTCGGCACAATATTTTAATATTAAACTTAAGTGCACCTCTGTCGAAAAAATATAGGGTGCGCCACAAAAAATGAGACTTTTTGAATTGCCTATAACTTTTAAACCAATAGTTCGATTTAAAAAAATTACATAACTGGAAAGAATATACTCCATATTTTTTATAACAAGTGTAAAAATGACATTTCTTAAAAATTCACAATGGTGGATTTACTTAAACAATAACAATTTTTCACTTCCATGAAAATTTTTCTGTGAGTCACTGCCAAAAAAATAGTTTTGCTTTCTGAAAGATGCATTTTTTCCAAACACAAAAATGTGTCAATTGCGAAAATAGGTAAAGAATTAAAAATGCAAGGGGTTTTGGGTTCTTGGTGTATTGTTGCCTTATTTGGCTAGGTATTGTTTAAATTAAGTAAAATGAAGTCTTTACTTTGGCTATAATTTGACAGACTTAACAGTTTTTAATAAACTTAAGCATTTAAAAAAGCCATTCAAAAAATTCAAAGTCAAATATGATATTTTTAGCAATTTTAAATAGCACGAATTTTTTTTTTTTTTTGAATTGATATAAAAAGGATTTTAGCATATTGGTCGCGATTCTTGAAAAACCGTCAGAAAATCTCGCCCTTACAAAACACAAGTTTACACTAGCTCCTTTTTTGTCTGGATTTATTTGCTAAAATATTCCTTAAAATTTAGTTTCTCAATACCGTTTCAGTAAATAAAAATATATCAATTTTAATATTTGTAGGCAGTTTTAGTGAAAACCTTTTTTTTATTTAAAAATTTATTTTATTTATAATAAATTTTACTAAGCTTATTTTTGTAGTGTAAACAAACCTTTAAAACTTTTAACATACACAACCATAGCTAGCCATGGAATATGTTAATGTTGGTGTTCAGAAAAGTCACACAAATTCTGTATTTTCTTTTACATAGTGAGAATTTTCGACACTTTTTGACATTTATTGGTACGCGTGCTAGCAATTTAGCTCCGCCGTAAAACTAGTTCTGCAGAATATCTTTAAAACAAAATTTTATTTAAAAAATGAGACAGTTTCTCTCACAACGTTAGGGTAAATATTAAGGACGCTCTGTTTTCATTTTAAATAAGGCAATACGTAAAAATCGCCACTTCCAGAATCGTCACGGGTGAGATTTTCAGTCGTTTCTGAAGAATCGCGACCTATATGTTAGAAATGGAATTTGGTAGAAAATTATTTTTTTAAAAATCTGCAGTCATTTGGCTTCAATATGGAGAACTCATTCGTTTAAAACCGGTTAACACATACCTGTACGGAGCGTCTTTGGTCACGCACGACACCACCACTACAGCTGGTCCGCTGTATCCGACTATCTGAATTTCCGGGTAAGTTTTGTTTTCCGGGGTACTGTTCACCCCCGGAATCGAGCCAGCTGACCTCCCCTCGCACTCGTACCGAAACCTAAGGGATTTTGACGCGGGCTGTTCCGTTATCTGAAAGTAAAAACGTCAAGCTTTTTAACCATCCAAAAATTATCAAAATCGGATCATTTCTAGCAGTTATGATGGTTTTGTTCAGGGATTCTTGAGTGTGTATTGTGTTCTTAAACCAGTCTTGAAATGTGCTCACTGTTTTATAAACTTGTTCCTTATATATCCATCTTGACAGTTTGGCAAACAATTATATTTTTTTGAAAATTGTGTTAAAAACAATTTTTATTTAAAAAAAAGTGTTCCCAGGAAACGTGAATTAAAAAATAGTACTTTTTAGGCACTTGCTTTCCGAACTGCCAATAACGGCAAAGTACTAAGTAGGAAGTACTTAGGTATCATTGATTTGGAACAATCAGGCCAACATGTATTTGGTACAAAAAAGTTGTACTTTTACTTTAATCTTTTCTTTGTACTTTTTTAATAAGGGTAAAAACATAACGGATAAGTACTAAGTAGAAAGTAGTTTCAAAAAAATAAATAAAACAAACAACATAATCTCACACACTAATAGCATAGTAAATCCCAGGGATATCCCCGAAATGATGGGATGTTCAAAATATCCCAGAGATTGCCTACATGTCCCACAAAACTCCCATTCAGGTCAAATCCCAACTCGCATAACTCCAGAAGGGGATAATGATTCTTAGATGTATCACCATCATATTTCCTAATCTTCTTGAAAATAATTTTTTCAAGTTCACAATTCTCGCTGTCTATAGAAATATATCTAATAGTAGTATCTTCTGTGGGGAAAAAAAATTGAAAGTAGCGCCATCTCAATTCAATTTAATTCAATAATTCAGTATATTTTATTGTTCTATAAACATGTTTTACACAATAGAATACGAGTATAATGTTTACATACAGTCATGAGTCACTTAAATTAAATTGAAGTAGCGCCATCTACTTAAAATGGATCCTAGCTACCTATTTTGTAACAAGACGTAAGCGTTTGTTTCGCTGATTTTCACATCTGTTGTACTTTGTACAAATGTTTACATGATCTATTTTTACTTCAGGAAGTTTATTAATTTGTTGCTTATACCTAAATATTTTTGAATCACTTGTTTGGATATGCTTAGGGAAGGTTTTATTGCCATTAGCTCTGGGTGCACTAAGATTTTTTTTTTAAATAAAGTGCAATTTCTTGCTTTATTAAAAGCAAAGTACTAAAATGTTGCTCTTTTGACACTTTTTTAAATTATGTAAATTTTTCCATATAAAAATAATAAAAAAATGCACATCCTTGACGGTGCCAGCAGTTGCCAGCGGTTAAAGTACAATATTAGTAAAGTACCAGTAGATCGATGTTTGCTGGGTTTCTAAGAAAGTGGGTTTTATGACACTTTATGTAAAAGGCTGTTAAAAGACCTGTAAAACAGGATACCACTCGCACTATTTTTGTTAGTTTTTACAAAACTTAAAATGGTTCATTTTCCCTTTCTATAAAATCAATGACACAGAAATTGTCAATCGAAAAAGTATTATTTTTTAGTTTTTTGATAAGGAGACGGTTAAAATAAAAATTACCCTTTTTTCGACTTCCATCCATTCGCCGCACAGTTTTATTGAATATTTTTTTTCTAAACATGTTGGCGTGATAGAAAACCAACATAGTACCCCGCTCATAATATAGTCTAGCCAGCTAGAGTTGATGTTTGTGGTAAAAATATTAGATGGCCAACAATGATCACAAAAATAGGTCAAACTTGAAGCTTAAAAATAAAACCTATCAACTTTCGGGCATTGTATGTAGTACTAGAGGTAATATTAGAACAAAATCACGTTAAAAAAAAATAAAATATTTATCGTAATTGTGGGTTAGTGTGCACGATTTCGCTGTTCATAAAACATTAAAAAATTACCTTTTCTTGACTTTTAAAAAAATGGCCAAAGATGGCCAAGCAACTTTTTCCTGTGATGCATAGAGCCATCCTCGCTCTAAATGAACCAATCGGCATTGGCTGCCCGAAAGTGCCACTGTAGGATTTATTTAGATTTTAATTAACTCCCAACCTCTAAAAGTTTGGATCAATCCAGTTTTGCCACAACATGTCAAAAAATTATAAATACTCACATGTATTTTTGACCGCGGACAGTTTTCTTTAAAAAAAGATATCTTATAGGTAGAGGGGGGTGATGAGTTACATACGTGTTAAGTTTCATCACAGGTGCGAAGCAAAGAAAAGTTAAAAATTACGAAAAACTTAATTTATGAGGAGCCCCAATGCAACGTAACGATGTTTGAAGTAAGCTGTGATCAACACCGTTTTCAACTAAAAAGTCAGTTAACTCATTTTCGTTTTAGTATCCTTTGGCCTATGATCGGCGCCATATTGAAACCAAACTGACAGAAAATCCATGTTTTACTTGTCAATTTGGTTATGAAAATGGCAGCCACAATAGGCTAAAGGGCACTGAAGCGGTAGGAGTTAACAGGCTTTTTAGTTAAGTATGGCGTTGCTGTGATTAACCTGCATGTTTGTTCTATTTATTTATTTGATAGTTTGTCACATGAGTGACAGTGACTTTAAAACAAATTTTACGCTAAACATGGTTATATTTAATTCAAACGAAGTTACTTTTAATTATTTGAAAAACAAAGGAACTCAGCAAAGAAAATGTTATTACAATGCAAAATTTAAATGTTTAGAGAACACTTAGCTTAGGTACTTACTTGTTTATAAATTTTCTAGGAAATACAGATATTAACAAGATTTTAAAGTTCCTACAAGAGAATCCGAATCAAGCAAAGAATATTTTAAAATATTGCGAAAATATAGAGAACCATCACCATAGTTATACAAGGAATGAATAAATCAGAGAAATTCAGCGATTAAAAAAAACTGCGAATTATATCTCTCATAATATCAAATTCAAGCAGCTAAACAAGATTGCTATCCCACCAAACAGTCCATAATGGTAAACGATCGCTTTGCCAGAATAACTCTACAGAGTTTATTAGATCATACCGTTTCCAGGATTCTTAAATTTAACGTTTGTGACCCAGGTTCAAGGTTAACTTTTTTGGGAAAATGCGATTTTGATGGAGATTCAGGCCAAAGCGTTTATAAACAAAAAACCGACTTTGATGATTCCAGCATATTCATGACAGCATATGTACCATTGAAACTAGTATATACCGATGATTGTGCTAACATAATCTGGAAGAATCCAAAGCCGTCTTCCACTTTTTTCTGTAGGCCTTTGAACTTCCAGTTCTTCCTTCCAATGATGTAATTCTATGCCTATGCTATTGTTTTATATTGTTTCATTAAGATTGGTACAATGACTCTTGATATAGATGCAATTATCAATCAATATAAACATTTTTAGGTGATAACCGAATGCTGGGATTCATTGAAAAATGAAATTGACCAACTTAAAAAAACTAATATTTCTGGAGATATTTTAATAAGTCATCATATTTTCACAACAATGTTTGATGGTAAAATCTGTTCTTGTCTGTTTATATTTGCGGCGCTAAACCCACAGAAATGAATAGCTAAGTGAGTACTACGATACATTTTAAAGATTTTACCATAATTAAACTATCAAATAATTACGATTTTTACATCGTCTTTAAAATCGAATCGAAATTACTGTAAAAACATTCACCAAAAAGACTTTTGGATATTTTAGCTAATAGAAAAAAAGATACCGAATTAAGAAAACTATAATCTTGGAATCTCTAGTTTACATTTCTGGATAAGGTCAATGGAATGTTTATTACATATATCCTATAATTTGGAATTTAAAAAGTGGTTTGCACGCAGTACGGAAGATAAACAATTGAAAGAAAATAAAAAGGGCGAAGTACAGCAAAGGTACGTAATTTAAAAAAAATCATTCTAAACTACTGATTTTCAGAATATTTTTTTGATTGGCATGTCCCTAATACAAACTCGTTTATAAAAAAAACATGGCCTGGATGTCCTTCGGGGTTCATTATATCCGAATTTTACTGAATGTATATTATTCAAAACTTTAAACTTGTTTTAGATTTAAGAATAAATTGGGATTAAACGTGGATTTCGTTCGACAAGGCCATGGAACATCTAATGATGGTAATACTTCGAGAAGGTTTTTTCAAAATGTTGAAAAAACGTCAGAAATTACCGGAATAAATCAGAAGTTGATTGAGAACATCTACGTTATTCTCCAAGTATTAGCAGCTGGAGAAGAAATTGATGTAGAAAAATTTGCAATTCACGCAAAGCTAACGGCGGAATTGTATATAGAACTATACGGATGGTACCATATGCCAGCATCTATGCATAAGATTTTAATTCACGGTGCATCAATTTTAACAAATTTTCAACTGCCCATCGGCTACCTCTCCGAAGAAGCTGCAAAGGCACGGAGTAAGGACTTTCGAAATTATATAGAAAATAAATCGCGCAAAAGTAGCCGGGTACACACCAATGAGGATATTCTTCATAATTTCCTCAGAACTTCACACCCGTACCTCTCCAGTATTAGAATCTCTAATAACTCTTCACAAAAAAAGACGTCTGACTTGACAGAAATGGCCAAGTCCTTATTATTATGAAAATATTTTAATATATGCTTGTATATAATGTGCTATAAATATTACAAATAAAGTTACTCTTTTTTAAATTTAATTATTTACTGCTGTAGTTGCGCAAGAAAAGGAATTTTTATATTCAGGGCACTTGGATGATCTGTAGTATTTTTGTCTCTGTGTATGTATGTAGCCAACACTTATAACTCAAAATTTTTGCAGTTTATTTGAATAACATTGGGTAATCAGTGATGATTTGCGTTCTAGTGGGTCCCATTTTAATGAGGTTAACCCCTCATGACCATTTTGTTAAAAAACACAACTTGTGTAGTATTAAAGTGAAGGTCATTTTGTTCGAAATTCAAAATGTATATTTACACGTTTATTGGATTATGTTTTTGGCATTTATCAATTGTTTATAAATCTTATGTAACTCCAGTTCAAAACAAATCGATTTAGATCGTCCGCCATTTTGAATAATTAAGAAATGTCAAACTTATATACTTTTTCTGAAAAGTATGACGCAATTTGCTTTCCAGAAAGTCCAAAATTATCAAAATCGGACTAAGACTTCAAAAGTTATTACCAATGTCCCGATCTTCCCTATACTTCGATCCACTGTGCTTGGGTTTAAAAATACAATTTTTCATAAACGAATTGGTTGGCGATTCAAGAATTAGGCTCCGTAAAATTTCCGGTAAAAATATTTAAAATAAAAAAGACAATTTACGTCAAATATCTATAATAATTTTTATAGTTGTACCAAATTAAAAGATAAAATGTGAAAAAAAATGCGAACAAACATACAACACGTATAAGGTACGAATTCTAAAAAACATAAATAGCTACTAAATTCAAACAAGAATTTCTACTCAACTAACATTTAGGGCCAAACTTTATTTAAATTACGCGTACCGCTTGCCTTTTTTCCATTTATCAAGACCAAGTAAAACTAAAATTGTACATAAATATTGTCTTAAAATCCCTTAACCCTGAGGTTACATTTACTGGTCGAAAATATGTAATTTACAATATGCAAAACTTTCCAAAAATACCTATTGTTAACCTGAAAGACACTTTTTAGTCAAAATAGAAGTTACTTTTGCCCTTTTGGAAAAGTGAATTATGTAATGGACAATAAAATAAAATGGTTCAACGCTGTTTTAATAAAGTAATCTTGTAAAGTATAATGGCTACCTAAAAAAAATTGTTTTTAAACGAAACTTATTCACAAAACTCAGGCAAAATCCACCTGGCAACAAATTTTTCTGATTTTCAATCTTTTGTCTCTAAAAAATACGTCCCTTTAAAACACGTAGATTTTGGACATTTGTGAAAAAAAATGAATATTTAAAAAATCACTAAAACGTTTTAGAAAGCTTTTCAACACATTTTAGCAATGGAAAATTAAAAGAATCTATTGATTCGATATTGTTATTCTTTTGTTTTAGAATTTACAAAATTACTAAAAATCAGTGTTATGTAGCTCTATGAGAAAAATCTCCAATTTTTAGTACGACCATAGGTCTAAGAGACTCATTATAACTGCTAATCCCTTAACTTAATAATCACCTATTGTTCGGGGTGTGAATGTGAAAGTAAATAAAAGAAAGCTGTAAACATGCTACCATTTCTGAGGATTACAGGTGCCGATTTAAAAATGTGTAATTATTTCTTAATAAGTACACGTTTTTGGACGAATTAAAATTTATCAACTTTATGACTAATTACGAAACGTTATAACATTAGGGTTTGATTACGTTACAAATTTATTTTCTTAATATAATTAAGAGAGTCTTTTGTAGTTTTGAAAATCAGTTAGCAGCAAATTATTTGCTGTTAATTGTGATTGTATGAAAAATGTGGAGATACGGGGAATAATGGCGTCACAAGAGAAATAAGTGATAAAAAGCAATTTAAATGCGATATTTTGTCACTTGACATAAAAACAGTGATATTTGATGTTTATACCACCCTTCTTGAACGTGGGTTATCAAAATTTGGTGCAGTGAAGGAAGCGGAAGCTTTAACACGAAGATCGGTAAAAGCAGTGTGGCGTGTAGTAAATAAACCGATAGTTGGGAGAAGAAAAAGGAAGGATTCTAATACTTCTAAGAAATTGGACATGTGGTGATGTGAATATCATTCGTAGAAAAATATATCAAATGTATAGGGAACAAATGATTCCTACTTTACAAACATTAATTCAAAGATTAAAATAAGATGATAAGGTGAGACACTGATAAAATGTATTTTAAAAAACGGTTTTAAAATACAAAAAAATTAATAAACGGTTTCATTTCATGCTGAAACAAAAAATGGGTTTATACCAAATGCCTTATCAGCCAAAAATAAAGGATTGCCATACTGACTACCATGACGATACCACAGCGGAATTATTTGAATACTGGTTCAAGAATAAACTGTTACCCAATATGCCTCCAAATAGTGTAATTGTGACGGATAATGCGAGCTACCACACTAGAAGGCTAAATAAAGTTCCGTGTTTAAATGACACAAAACTTACCATTCAGGACTACATGTTAGACAATAATATGTATTTTGAGGATAGCTAATAAGCTGAAATAATTAAAGCATTTTCAGTACAAAAACAATACTATTGGAACGGAAGAAATGGGCCATACACTGTTGAGAAAAGAAATAATGTTTCTCCAACTTTAAATTAGGTTGGCGGAACAGAATATTTTAAGTAAAAGCTAGGAAAAATGCGTAGCTCATGTCCACAAAATAGAAAAATGTAAATAGAGATCTGCTACCCAGAGAAAAAATTATCATAGACTTTAATGACGAAAGTGACAGTGACACTGTCTTAAGTTAAGATTTGTTAATTTTTTTATCATCCCGTATTTTTTTGTACTATATATGTATGTACCTGTTAAACTCAATTTTATAAATTTAACTTATGTTTGTATTTTTTATTCCATGAGCAAATATATTTTGTAGGTGTATGATGTGTCTATTAGATTAAAATAATTTTTTCATTAAAAAAAAAATGTTAGACCGAACCGTCAATAAAACATATTATCTTCTTCACGTTTGAGGTGATCCATGGTAGAAATTCACTGATTTATTACAATACTAAGTGCGTCCCTGCTTCCATTGGAACACCCGCTGAGTCGCAATAAATGCTTATCGGCCATGAATAATAATGAGTCTCCGAGATC
Source organism: Oxystoma pomonae (assembly GCA_963921995.1). Lineage (NCBI taxonomy): Eukaryota > Metazoa > Arthropoda > Insecta > Coleoptera > Brentidae > Oxystoma > Oxystoma pomonae. The sequence continues at coordinate 76,922,141 of OY998163.1, forward strand.
GATTGTCAGACTATACAAGTTTTTATTTAACTTGCAATGTATGTATATATGTAATAACTATGTAGATGTTTGTTCGGGTGGAATCTTGCAAGTTAATTTTGACCAACTTCCCGACATCCGATCCGCTTCAAATTTGGCATGCTTATATAGTTACGGTGACAATACAAGAATATAGTGTGACGAAATTAACAGCTCCCTCCCTACTCGAAGGGGGGTACAGTTGAAGAACGTCCGATTTCGTTGAAATTTGGTGTGTTCGGGCACTTGGAGATGGAGATAACGAATTTCTAATAGAATTTTGAAAATTCAATGTTCAAGATGGACGATTTTTGGTCATCTTTTGCTAACCAATTTTAACTAATCTATGATTGCCTTCAAATTTGGCATGCATTTATAGTTCCAGTGTTCAAATTTGGTATGCGTTTGTAGTTCCGATGAAAATACAATATTATGGTAATCTCAGGTACCCACCTCTCTCTAACGAGGGAAGTGGAGTGGGGAAAATATTTAGTTTGTTCGAGTTGAATCAAAATTGGCATACAGGGGTTTTTAAGGAGGGGGATTATGAATTTTTGATCAGACTTGAAAATTTCAATATGGCGGATTCAACATGGACGATTAATGTTACAAATATAAAAATTAAGGGTGTGTGTTCAAATTTGGTATGCGTTTATAGTTCCGGCGACAATAAGATACAATAATATGGTATTATTAGATACACACCTCTCTATCAAGGGAAGTGGATGGGGGAAAATATTTAGTTTGTTCGATTTAAATCCAAACTGGTATACAGTTTTTTCGGGAAGGGGATATGAATTTTTGATCAGATTTGAAAATTTCGATATGGCGGATTCAAAATGGAAGCTGAGAACGGGTGAGATTGCCGTGCTTGACAAGCCTTTGAAAATATCCTTAGGTTATAGAGTAATACAACTGTTTCTTAGGTGAATCGTCTATGTGACCGATATACGCCAGCCACTGACGATACCTAAAGTTAAAATTTTTAATTTGCGTCCATCGCTTTTATTACGGTATAAGAAAGAAAAAAAATATTTTTTACTTTTAAGTGCATTTATTAAAAGCTTGTTCTTTAAAAGTTTTTTTAATAAAAATTTATTCAGTTTACAAAGACGAGCTGAGCTGTGAGGTTAACTTTTGGTCCTTAATACCGGGAGGACTGCAGAAATGCTTATAATGCTTAAAATTCTAACATTTCCTTATCTCTATATTTTTGACTTCTTGATTTATGTCAGAAAACATATGAAAGATTACTTTACACATTTACAAATTCATAATTACTCCACTCGCCATGCATCGATTTTGTCCAGATTTCTCACGAGTATCTAGAGCAAGAAATGGAGCAAACTATTATGGCCTAAAATTTTTTAACTGTCTTCCATCTGATATTAAATTTCTGCCTTTAAATAAATGTAAAATTTCCATGAAGGAATTTTTGATTAAAAAAGCTTTTTACAATATTGAGAAGTATTACCAATATGTCTGTATTAGTTTTAAGTGAATTAAACTTCTTACTTTTAGTCAAGCTATGGCATTGTTCCTATTTTGTCATTAATAATTTTGTTTAATCCTTAGTGTGTACTTATGTAATGTAATGGTAATTATTTTGATAAGTACTTAAGCAGTGTTCATGAAATTCGTACCTACTTATGTTTTTATTATTACTGTTTTTTAAATTTTTAGTTAGGTAAACAATTTTATATTTTGTTTAAATGTTTGACCCATGTAAACAATGTAAATTATATCAACGTTAATACATATGAATTAATATATATTATTAATTAAATATATTAAAAAATATGGCGGTCGATCGATGTTTAACCTAACAAGAAGAATTTGATATATATCTACATTAAGGGTGAATTTGAATAAAAAATGCGCTTCTTCCAACTACTTAATCTAAAAAATTTTATACGGTGAAAGTTTAAAGCTTTATCCTGGAACTATTTCACGGATTTTGCATAATTTTAAGTTTTTTATACAATTTTACGTATCCTAAAAATGTTTAATTCACGGTAAAAATTATCGATTATTTTAAAAAAGTAAATAAAAACAAGATATATATATATTTTTTAAAAACCACGCGAATGGTCTGTGGGGGATACCAGAAGCCTCCGCTGTGCAAGATTTTGTTAATTTTTGATGTGCGGTTTATCTGTTTAAGTAAACGAACTGTTTTTAGGATTCAACTTCACTCTTAAAGCTTCAAATTCGTCCCTGTATCCCTGCTTATGAAGTAGAGGTTTATTGGACCTAAAATGCTGCTTGGGATGTTACTAAGATATATATGTTCACCCTAGCTGCTCACTCCCCCTTCCTTCCTCGGGGCAGATATCATTGTTCGCCACTGGATGATCTGGTAAAATATTATGCCGACAACATGCTGACCCGTCAATGAAATAGAGCGAGAATAACAAAAAGTGAGTTAAATACCTTTACAATTAAAATTTTAACATAAAGTAAAGACCAGCCGACTATAAACATAAGAAGAAGAACAATAAGATGAAGAAGTCATCAGATTACCAAAAATCTGAATGTCATAAGTTCGTAATAGACCTTACTGTATAATTTATGTTTATTGTGTTTACTATATTTACAAGAAAAAATTACTGATATATGGTATATGCTCATTTAGAATAGAGGTGAACAGTGGAAATTTTTGGGAGGACAGGCTATGATTTTGAAGATGCCTTCTAAATAAGACTTCGGTGGATGATGGGCTCTACACTTACATTAACCAAAGAAAAAATTTGACACCTGCAAGCTTAAGCTGACAGGTGTTAAGTTTTGTGCTATTCTAAATGACCCTTAACCCTTAATTTTGCCATACGGTCACTGATTCGGAAACAGACTCGGTATACTGATTTCGCGCATCGTCGTATAAAACAATTTTAAAGGTATGTTAAGATCAGATCATTTAAAAATATTTAATTCCTTATTTATTTAATTGCTATTTAAAAATTCAAGTTTTAAGTACTTATTTGAAAATTCAGAATTACGTAATTTGACATTTCATTTTAAGACCATGGATTTGTATTTAATTAAATTCAGTTTATTTTTTAGAGGATGCAACTGCGTATGCTTTGTTATGCGCATTTTATTTTTTTCTCTTCCTGAAACTCGTTCTTTTATTCGAATCCACCAAAGCCTTGTGGACTAATATTATAAATGCGAAAATTTGTTTTTTTGTTTGATTGTGTTTGTGTGAGTGTGTGTGTGTGTGTTGAAACAGATCCTTTTTAACTACGGACTAGTTTTCCTAGCTCCCTCGCCGCAAGTTTAAAAGACTCCATACTTCCACCTTATCGCCTGCTTTCTAAAATTTAAGCAAAAAACTGGCTGCCTTTGTTTCTTCAGATAAGGTTTGTGAACACTGATCGTTTAGCAACTAATAGTTTAAAGTTTGGTGCTAATTGTTTATTAAATTTAAATAAAAAGTGCTGCGGCTTGGTGCTAGGTAAGTTGTTGTATTTTTTCTGTAATTAGGCGTTACTTTTAATACTGGTGTATTTTTTCTTTCTAGACGAATAAGTCACAATCCTAACCTCAAATAAAAACACACTTGTACCGAAATTCTGGGGCTCTTATTACCGCTAACCTACCCCTATAACCAAGTACCGTTTCAAGTGGCGCCCAATCGCGGAGCGGGAGAGCCTTAGAAATATGGATACCCCAAACATCCGACACGGATACAACCTACGAGATAGGACTACGCATTTTGATGGGGTTGGACAGCGTGTGGAGAGGCTGCGGGGAATAGCGGAGAACCTACAGGGGACAAACGAAAATACTTCAACATCCCAGGTGGCGCAAAGTCACAACCTACCCCCAAGGCTGTTGAGACGACCTCGTCTAATGCCAGAAGTGCCGCCACCTCCTTCTACCCCCAGTGACCGAGGTAGGCCTATTTTGTCTAAATCACAGCCTAATATGCCGCAACCACCCCCATTTCAGTTGCAACCACCAGTATCTCAACCTCAAGTTCAGTTTGCACCGGGTTGCAAGCCCGAGATGCTTGCTAGGTTCGCAGCAGAAGTAACCAATTAGTTGCAACAATTAAATTTTACCACTAACAATGAAGTATAGTTGTCTGAAAAAATTAAAAATTTAATGTTTGGTGATAATTTAACACACCCTGTGGAATTCTTACATGATTTAGAAGATTTGGTATGCTTTACGATAGTGTTATTAATATAATTAGGCCTATGTTTATTGATAGGGCAAAACCTTGCGCAACAGCTTTTCTTAGTACTTTCATTTGCTATTTATATTTTCGTAGGGCCTTTTTGGCACGTTATTGGGGCAGGAAAAAACAGGAAGAGGTTAAAATTTTTTTGCATACGGCTGAATAAAAGGAGGCAGAGGGTAGTATGGTTGACCATTTCACTTATTTTGTAGGGCTAGCCAAACACTTAGATCCCTCGTACCCCCCAAACTTTTTAATTGAAATTATTGCGGGACATTTTCCCTTTTCAATTGCATGCACGTTAATTGGTTGCGACAGTTTTACGGAAGCAATAGAGAGATTAATGCAATCTGACTCGTTTCATAAAAAAGCCTCATATAAAACTGCAACAAACTTAACCCCTCGCCCTAACTTAAATTTCTCATCCGCCAAACCGAATTTTGATTCACGAAGGACACAACCCAACCAGTTTGGTCGAAAAGAAGAAGAACATAGGCCAAACTCTTTTAGAGCAAAAAATCAAGTTTCAACCTGCAAGTTCTTGAAGAAAATTTTCCGGAAAACGGGGAAACTTCCCACTAATTAGCCCTGTGGGGGGAGGCTTGTTATCTGAAAGGGCTAGATTAGCTTTAGAAATTCCCGAAAAAGGGCTTTTTGAGGACTGCACAGCGGACCACACCCAGTTCCCCGCGCGCTGCCCTCAGATAGAGATAAGTTTATACGGCTTTAGTTTTCCCGCGCTTATTGATAGCGGCTCAGAAATTACTTGCCTATCGGAACCAGTTTATAATCAATTATGCGATTTTCATGATCAAATCCCCGCCTTCAAATGTTCGGGGGTGAGAGTTTCAGGAGCTTTTAAGGCTAAGCAGAGAAAAATTTCGATGCAGTGCTTATTAAAGTTTGGTATAGAGAAAAATTTTTTTGAACACGAATTTTTATTAGTGCCGGATTTGGTTTATCCCATAATAATAGGAGTGGATTTCTTGCGAAGCTACAAGGCGACTATTGACCTTGCAAAACAAATAATTGGGCTCGAGATAAACGGTAACCCAATTTTTATTTCAGAAAAAAGTTTTTTTCATGAATACGAGACTTTAGGTAGCCCGAAGGTCAGAATAAAGTCGTGCGATAAAACAAAGTTGGTGAATTTTTTATCGGCTGAAATAAATGACGAGTTTTTTTCTTGCACTCAACAATGTGATGCTTTGGATACGAAACAAAAATCTATTTTTATGCAATTTTTGCGGCTTCACAGCGACGTTTTCTCGAATATACCGGGGCTAAATAATAAGTATGAACATGAAATAAAATTGGTAGAGGATAGAGAGTTTTTTTATAAAGCCATATCCGTTGCCCTTAGTACATCGCGACGCGGTTGAACAGACAATCCTGGACCTATAAAAATGGGGGGTAATCGAGCGAGCTGCAACCCCCTAGGTATCACCTATGACTACCGTAAAAAAAGACAATAGTGTCAGGTTATGTCACGATGGGCGTTTTTTGAACAAATTGGTCCAGAAAGAATATGAAATGCCTCCTAAAATTGAGGAAATGATTCTTTCCATGGCGGGCTGTAAATACATGACCACGCTGGATTTTACCATGGGGTACTATCAGATACCGCTTACTCCTGAATCGCGGAAATATACCGGCTTTATGGTTAATCAGAAAACTTACCAGTTTCGGGTTCTACCTTTCGGCCTCTGTACGGCGGTTTCAGCGTTTGTAAGATGCATCGATTCTTTTTTTGGGGCGGAGTTTAAAGACTTTTTAAAGGCCTACTTAGATGATCTGTTAATAGTGTCGGACTCGTTCCAATTACACCTAAAGCATTTGCAAATGGTCTTTGATCGCTTACGTGAGGTTAACATGCGTTTAGAATTGTCCAAATGTTGTTTTTTTCGTGCAGAGCTTACTTTGTCGGATACATCCTGACCCCCGAAGGAGTAAAGCCTAGTCAAGCTCTAGATGGAGTACGCCGAAAAATGTCAAAGAGTTGCAAACATTTTTAGGTCTGTGTATGTAGGACAGGGCATTTTGCCCGCAATTTTCAACGGTGGCGGAACCCTTGGCCAGCCTTCTTCGTAAGTCTTTCCCTTGGCGCTGGGGAGTAGAAGAGGAAAAAGCATTTTTGGAAGTAAAAAACCTATTAAAGGAAGCAACTATGCTTTATCATCCTAGTCCGGAGTTGGAATGGCACTTGTTGGTCGACGCCAGCGATGTCGCGTTGGGTGCCCAGCTTTTCCAAATTGTCCAGGGGCAAAAAAGGGTCGTGGCTTGGGTCAGTAGAGTTCTTTTGCCTAGAGAAAATCGTTTTTGCAGCAGTGAAAAAGAGGTTCTTAGTGCGTTTTGGGCCATCCACCGATTCCGTACTTACTTGTTGGGTCGCAAATTTACGCTTTACACCGATAATCGAGCTTTGACGTATCGCAATTCTTGTAGACTTTTGTCACCTCGAATTACTCGATGAGCGCTAGCCCTGCAAGAGTATACTTTTGATATACAATATATCCCGGGCAGGGAAAATCAGATTGCCGATGCTCTTTCGCGTTTTTCGAGTAATAATCTTCCTTACCCTGTAGCTAAGGCCTTCAAAATATTGCAGTGCTTTAAATTACCTCCAGAGTTTCTACGTACGTTAAAGGACGTGGGACGTCTTCAACGCGAGGATAAAAAACTTTCCGATATTCTAAATAAAATCGATCACGATAGGAAACTTCAGAGCCAGTTTGTTGTCGATAAGGGTGTTTTATACTATCGTCAATCCGACGACGACCCTTACCTACTTTGTGTACCGCAGGTCCTAATTTCAGAGTTTTGTACCTTCTTTCACGAGACTATTGGTCATTATGGGGCCTATAAAATATGGTGTGCTCTAAAGAACGAAGCCTGGTGGAGCAATATGTACCGTGATGTTAAAGCGGTCTTGCGTTCTTGTGAGATTTGCCAAAAATCTAAGCACTCAATTTTACCACCAGTTACCCCTTTTGTCTCCCTGAATAAAGGCGAGTTTGTAGCCCTGGACCTTTTGGGCCCTCTGCCCACCAGAAGTGCAGGGGTTTCTTAAGTTTTTGTTGTATTGGATACGTTCTCGAAATTTGTCGCCTTGTACCCCCTAAAAAAGGCCTCAGCTCGTGCTTGTGTAAATCGCCATCTAATTGATTATATACCCAATGTGGGAAAGCCCTTACGCATTCTATCTGATAGAGGCACACAATTTACCTCCCACCTATGGAAAAACACTCTGAGATCCCTAGATATTAACATTGTTTATAGCTCTATCCGGCATCCTCAGTCCAACAGTTCTGAGAGGGTGATGCATGAGCTCGGTCGATTATTACGAGTTTACTGCCATTCAAAAAATACTAGTTGGGCTCCTGAAGTTAAAAATTTTGCGACTTTTATAAACAATGTCGTGCATGAGTCTCATGGGTTTACCCCCCGAGAGCTGCATTTTGGAAATACCCCGGAATCCCTTTTTGGGCAAATCGCTGCGTGGTCCCAAATCTAATTTCAAACCGCTGGGGTTGGAGGGAAAAATAATTCTTGGAGGGAAACTCTAGAGGGGAAAGCTGCTCGTAGAGCTGAGCAGTATCCGAGCCGGCCTTACCGGAAATTCGAACCCGATGACCTGGTTTTACTGCGAGATAATCCGGTCTCATCCGCCTTGAATCATGAAACCAAAAAGATGCTTTTATTATTCAGTGGTCCCTACCGGGTAAAAATGTTGGTAAGTTTTCATACCTACGTAATATGTGACCCTTCTACGGGTGCTGAACGTCGTACATTTCATGCCAGTCACCTAAAGCTTTTCAATTCTTCAAAGGTGAAATATTTATTGGGAATTACCTTATAAAAAAATAATCGGTTACTAAGTAGTGTCGCTTAAACTTATTTTCCTTATAATTTCGATCAAGAAGTTTGGGGGGCGGATGAAACAGATCCTTTTTAACTACGGACTAGTTTTCCTAGCTCCTTCGCCGCAAGTTTAAAAGACTCCATACCCCCACCTTATCGCCTGCTTTCTAAAATTTAAGCAAAAAACTGGCTGCATTTGTTTCTTCAGATAAAGTTTGTGAACACTGATCGTTTAGCAGCTAATAGTTTAAAGTTTGGTGCTAATTGTTTATTAAATTAAAATAAAAAGTGCTGCGGCTTAGTGCTAGGTAAGTTGTTGTCTTTTTTCTGTAATTAGGCGTTACTTTTAATACTGGTGTATTTTTTCTTTCTAGACGATTAATTCACAATGCTAACCTCAACTAAAAACACACTTGTACCGAAATTCTGGGGCTCTTATTACCGCTAACCTACCCCCTATAACCAAGTACCGTTTTACCAAACTAAAGGCAAAACAGAAAACAGAGAAATAGGGTCTGAAATTTGAGGCAATGTTTTTTGTTTAATTTTTTTTTGTAATAATTTGTGTTCGGGGACGAGGGTTTTGGAGGTACGTCTGTCAAAATATGGGTTTTGGGGTATCAAACCAAAGGAAATAGAGTCTGGAATCTGAAAGATTTTTTTTGTAATTTTTTGGAAAGTCATAATTTAGGATGATGTGCCCGCCAAAATATGGTTTGTAGGGTATACAATTAATGGAAGTAGAGTCTGAAATTTAAATCAATGTTATACTTTTAAATAATTTAGGGTGGGGGAAGGGTGTTGGAGATATTTTATTAATACGTGAAAATATGTGTTACGAGGTTATTAACATTTGGCGGATAGAAGAAATATTGAAGACCAAAATGGAAAAAAAATTATTATTTATAGGTAATCGGACGGATATTTTTTGTGCTCTTATTTTATACATACTTTTCTACATTATTTTATAGCAAAGCAGCGGGTAAACTGCTAGTTTATATATACAGGGTGGATTCTTTAAACGGAACGGTGCTTCTAGCGGATTAGAATTTGGTTTTATAAAAAAATTCAAAAACACGTCAACTGAAATTTTTAATTTTCTTTAATTGTGCTGTCTTGGATTGTATGTTTTTGTTTACGAAGTATGGCAAAAAAATATATTTTTTAAATAGGACACCCTGTATAGTTTGACATTTTTGATATCCAAAAAAATTATCTTTTTGTCAATACCACACACTAATACTCTTATTGTTTTCAAGATAGAGGCATTTAAACTTGCATGGAATTGTTGTCTATGCCCTTTTTTACGGGGGATATTCGAATGAATATCGAAGTTTTCCATACAGATTTAAATAAAAATATCTTGATTATCGTAAAAGATAGATCTTACTGTGTGGTATTGCTGACGAGAGAATTGTTTGCAGATTTCAAGATGTGCAAAATATTCAAGGTGTCCTATTTAAAAAAAAATAATAATAATACCTCGTAAACTAAATGACATGGACAAAATCCAAGATTAAAGAAAATTAAAAATCTCAGTTGACGTGTTTTTGGATTTTTTTATTCAACCAAATTCTAACCCGCTAGAAGCACCGTTCCGTTTAAAGAATCCACCCTGTATAATAAATCTCTTGATCTTAATAAACCATTTATGTAGGTATACCAAATATAGCTTTTTAGTTCTAGGTGTTGCCTTTTAACCAAATAATATACAGGGTGTTTAAAAGAAAATTAAGGGCCTATTTTTCAGGCCAAAAAAATGTTTAAACATAAAAGGTGTAAAAATAGACGAATATTAGTTGGTTTAAAAAAAAAGTACATACGATACACGACCGCAAAGTGCCTTTACAGGTCTCCGCTGCGGCCTGCGGCCCGCTCTGTAAATTTCCTGCGTCGACCTGAAAAGACCAATTTTCCGGTCTAATGACGTATATACCTATTACACGCTCTGTAAACAATAAATAATTTTTATCCTTCATTTCTCTTAAATTTGCCAGATAATTTGGCAGTTCAAGTTGGGTTATATTAGAACGCACGCGTAGACGTGGAATATAACGCAGTATTCTGTCTTCCTTTTAGCTGTAAAAAGGCAAAAGATTTCCGCTCGAATACGGATACTAGAATCTTATCTCTTTCGTCCTGCGTGAGGTTTAACGAAAAGTACTTTAAACAAAGAAAGCAAGAAAGAAATACTGGCTCTGAATATAAAGGAGAAAAATGTCCGATGCGACAAATTCCACGCCTTCGCAACAACTTAAACTATTTTCGGTATGCCAAAAAGAAGGAACCAAATCCTACCTTAACGTAAGGTAACCGGCTCCCGTTGGCGGCCGAAACTGGGTTAGATTGCCCTTGGGACGCGGGCGATGCCATCTGCTGGCCTCCAACAACAGCGATGGGGTTGAACATTGCAGCGTTACCCTTCAGGTCATTTGGTTCTTCGAGGACTGCAACTAAAAAAAATAACAATTTTGCAGTTTCTTAAAACAAAACCAACCACCAGCATAACATATAAAACGTACCAGAACACAACCATATCAAAGTCTAGCATAACATATACTTGATATTAAAATTAACTCAATGATTGTTTATTGTTATTAAATGTCTAAAAGCATAACCCTATCAAAGGATATTAAGCATCTCAGAACATAGCAAGCATATCAAAGTCTAGTATAACAAAGTTATGACTGTTTCAAGGGCGTCGATAATTTTTTCTTTTTTTGGGGGGGGGTACTTTTAATTAATTAATAAAATTGGTGATAATACACTTTTGTTTTCTTTCGTCAAGTGTAAGCAAACAACTTTTTTTTTGTCAAAAGTCTATCTTGGGGGGGACGCCCTTGGACTGTTTTCCATAAACCAAAACTACACTTTTTTGCACTTGACGCGCGTTTCGCTAAACTTTGTTTATCGTCTCCTGATGATGCTAACGTTGTTAGCGAAACGCGCGTCGAGTGCAAAAAAGCATAGTTTATCGTCTCCTGATGATGCTAACGTTGTTAGCGAAACGCGCGTAGAGTGCAAAAAAGTGTAGTTTTGGTTTGTGGAAAACAACAACACGTTAGCATTATCAGCATCATCAGGAGACGATAAACAATGTTTATCGTCTCCTGATGATGCTAACGTTGTTAGCGAAACGCGCGTCGAGTGCAAAAAAGTGTAGTTTTGGTTTGTGGAAAACAATCATAACTTGGTTATAGTGCAACCAAAGGTTCCAAATTCCCAACATAGTAAAATCTAGTATAGAATACTATTGTTATTAATTGTCTCAGTTTACAACCACAAAGTATAGAATTAGATACACACCCAGCTTTATCAAAGTACAACATTGATTATCGGAGATTATAGGCCAACTCTAATATAGTTGGCTCTATTTTTGATAGTTCCGTACAAAGGTCAACAATTACTACATATTTTTAGGCAATTACACATCTGTTATGGGACGTCGCGGAGCGGCGCTGTTCTTAATTGCTGGGGCTATCCAAAACCTACGTTCGGGCTATCCTGCCAGAGCTCTTTTGATCGCGGCACTGTCAAAATAATGTGACTTAACCCGTAATTACAGACACGCGGTCATTTTGACCCCCGACTTATCTAATTGATTGATATCTTGCTCCGCGTACTACCCAGATAGGCAAGCGTCTCAGTACCTTTCGGACCATCAGTGCCGATGCTGCATAGTGATTTATGTATGGAATGCACTATACGCGTCTGTAGAGATTGCGCAGCATAAAAAAATCTCAAAAAACCATTTGCACGTTTTTTCAGAATTTTATAATTTAAGTTGTTTTTACGTTTTTTAAGTTTGTTCCACTTTAGAACATTTATGAGTAATAAGTATCACAGTTGATTTTTTTTTCTACTAAATTGCTAAATATAGGGTTATTACATTTTTGAGCAAAAAACTATATACCTCTATTATTTCTTTTTTTTAACAAATTTTCCTGCACAAAATTAGTTTCTATTTCACCAAACATATTTTAGATGGTCGTACAAATGATATAATAAGGTTACTAGAGTGAAGCATTTTTTTTAAATCAATTTTATTATTTCAAATAAAGGGGTCATTTTGACCGCACGTCTGTGGTTAAGGGTTAACATAATGTTTGTGCCTACTTTTAATAAAGAACGAAATTAACTTTAATTTGTCAACTTTATGTTTATATGACAAAAATGTCAGAAACCTTTTAACTTTCGTACGAATCTGTCAAAAATAGTGCCGAGTCAGGCTATGCCGATTTTATGTACCGATAAATCCCTATTATCTGTTCCTTGTTTATTCAAATTCAACGACATATGATATGATGTTTATTATTTCTCTTGTTAAATTATATGTCTCAAAACACAAATCAAAGTCCATCATAGGATATTGTAATATGTCTCAGAGTTAATATTCCAGCATAGGACATTGTCACTTAAAAAACCATATCAAAGTAAAGGACATTGTCAATAAATGTCTCAAAACATAACTTAACTCCAGCATAGGATATTGCTTTATCTCTATAATAATATGATATGGTTATATTACGTCTCAGAGTTCAACCATACCAAAGTCTATCATATTATAATGTCTCAGAAAACAATCATATCAGTCAAGCAGAGGATATTCTTATTGTCTTCATTTTTTACTTTTTCACAATGTTTCGAAAACTTATGTATCTGCTATCGTCATCATGTAAATACTTTTTTTCAGTATTCACCTTTAAATAAACAACAGATCTTGTTTCGGACTTCCATTGTCTATATTTTATTCATGCACGACGTTTCGATACTGTCATGTATAAGTAAAATATACGCAATGGAATATCGCAGAAAATATTGTCACTAAATATCTCAAAAAACAACTTATCAATGTCCAGCATTTCATATTGTCATTAAATGAGATCCATTTCAACTTTAAAAATGACCCACAATACCAGCGGTAGGTGCCAAAGTTAGAAAATGAATAACTAACACACGAATCAAACTGATATGGGCCGTCAAAGACGTATGTCTGAAAATGCACTTAATTCCATTTTTCCTTATAACTAAAAAAGTTTTTAACCAATTTTCATAATTTTGGTCTCGGTCGAAAGAATATTGAATGCTCTAAAGGCACAGTTTTTTTTATGCTTTTGAAATGTAAACACTTATATAAATCATAAAAATACGGATCCATTACATATGGCAAAAACCTCTTAAAATAAGTGGTACAGTTTTTATATTTTCTTGTTTTTTTTTATTAACTTTGTTATTTTTTTTTATTTCTGTAACCTGTATAAGAAACGATTCAAGTTTTTTTATTTATTGGTTAAAGTTATTGTTTAAACATTAATTTATTAAATGTTTCTTGAGACAATATGTTGTTGATTACATATTGAAACAAATAAAATTGCACTTGCATGAGAAAGGATTAATATGGAAATTCACAAAAATTTAAAAACTAATTTTTGTGAACAAATCGGTGAGCTGGGATTTACTTTTTTATTATTTTGTAACAAGGAAACAGGTCTTAACAATCAGCCTAGGTCTTCGATGTTGAGGGAGGGTGTGAAGAGCAGAGCTTTCTTGTGATGCGTGGTGCCATCAAAATGATGTCGACTTTCATAATGTTTATGCCGACCTTTAACTTATCGGTACATAAAGTCGACATAATCTGACTTTACTAAACTCGGCACTATTTTTGACACGTTAAAAGATTCTGACATTGTTGTCATCACTTTTTTAAATGAAGATAACCGATTCGGATAATATAAAACTTTTTAGAAAGTCAAGGATACAAAATATCCCAGATGGCGGACCTATTTAAAAAGTAGGCATTTTTGACCCCCTAGCTATTTTCCCTGTGCGACATTGTATTAAATCTCGAACATCGGTTACAAAGCTAGATTCTTTCTAAGTATATCGTTAAAACATTTAAAAAATTCGGCCGAGAAATAAAAAATAGACCAGAATTTTCCTGCAAAATCAAACTTATTAAAAAAAATCTACTTGTTTGAATGGCCACAGGTTTTCCAAAAATTGACCAATAACTTTCTAAATATATTCATGAGCGATAATTTTCCAAATATTCATGAGCTCAAAAAAAAATCCGGAAATAATTTAACCTCTTGTAGTATTACTAGTGATAATTTTTTCCTTGGTTACTATACTAATTTTGTATATAAACAAATAATTTGCATTTGTCAAAGGTAGTAATTTATTATTAGACACTTAAAGTAAATATTTCAACGCATCCGTATCGGTATACGTAACGCGTTCGAAACAAAGTCAAAACACGCTAAATTTTTGACTTGTTTATGCGATGTTTCGAACAATGCCCGCTTTTTTGAAGGGTGCGATGACAGGACTGCTGATTGAAATCGTTGCATACGTTCGCGGGTCCCTAACCATACGTACATCCTTCCATACGCAACGAGATTCTGTCATCACACCCGTCAAAGAAGCAGGCATCGTTCGAAACATGGCATGAGCAAGTCAAAAATGTAGCGTATTTTGACTTTGTTTCGAACGCGTTACGTATACCGATACGGATGCGTTAAAATATTTACTTTAAGTGTCTATTAACAAACTGAATTGCTTTGTCATCGAGTTTTTTATTGAATTATTTGTGTCAACATTCTGACAGTTTCTTATTTTTGTTAAATTCCAAAAAATGAATCGGTTTGTAATTAAAAGTTTGAAAATTTGTTATTTATTTCATGTTGCTGCGTTTTCGTCAAAATTAACCAAATAATTTTGTGTTTTTTTGCAAATTTCACTGCTTTAGCGGAGCTAGAACAAGTGCCTGGGCTTGTGCCTGGCGGATGGGTAGACCAAGCACTGCTCTGCATTCGGTAAATGTCATTATTATATGAATACGAATCGTTGCTGTTCTTTTTTTTTTTGAACAAAAAAGAACTACTAATGGAGATTATGATGAAGCGATATACCGATTTAATATTTTACATAATATTAGAAAAATGTTGTAAAAAATATAGATGTTCTAACTCTTCTGCTTAAAGGAATAATTTATTTTTTAATATTTTTATTGTGCTATGCACCCACCCACCCATCCCGAATGCTGTGCACGCCTGTGGTTTATAATGTTTTGGGTGAATCTTTAATAAAAAATGAAGAATGAGCTAAGTATTTAATTTAAAATGTAATATCTCTAAAATGTTTTTAAAATCAGAAATATAAATAGAATTTAACAAAAATAAAAAATACAGGCTATTTAAAAATGCTTGCTTCCTTATATGTTTTGAAATTTTTTGGAAAAATGAAACAACTTTTGTATTTACACTTTTTTTCCACAATAAATATTAACATCGCTAAGGGGTCCAATATTATACAACATACTTAAAATAAAAAAAAACTCCCCTATTTTTTCGAAGATAGTAAAAAAATTAAAGACCTAAAAATGCATTTAATTTTAAATGTTAAACGTCATTAGAATATTCTTTTAGGAGAAGAAATACTAATAAAAAGCAGAAAAAATGTTTCAACAAATTTTACACGGTACCTACAACAGTTTATTCAACATTTTATTTATTATCTATATTTATATAGTAGTCGTAAATGCCACAAAAATTAATTAGGCGCTATTTTGTTACACGCTTTTATGATTGCTGCTGTTCCATTGGGAGCTATTTTGTAACAGCTTAGAATTGAAAAAGTGTAAGTGGCTAGTAAAAATACTTTTATTCTAAATATAAAAAGCTAACTTACCCGAAATTATTTCGGAGATTTTTCCATAATTTCAGCTGTCCTATACTAAAGCCTAAATATAAAATAAAGTCTACGAATAAATCTAACATAACTCAATAATTTAATATATTATTCACACGAAAATTTAAAAATTGCTGGAGTTTCAAAAACTTTCTTGTCCACTGGTTGGATAAATATTACCCACCTAGTTTGTTTCTGTATTTATAGGAAGCAATGAGGGTTAATAGTAATAATAATTTCGAATTCTAATTATTCACTAATTTTACAAATTCTAGGGATTAACTATCAAGCTTTTATGGTAGCAAATTATTGTTTTCAAATTTTGAAAGAATAATCTGGCGCCACACCTCCAAATCAAAGTGGTTATTTAAGATAATCTCTTAAATTATGTACGAACTTGTAAAAACAAAATATTTTTCTCAGTATTTGATTAATCAGAAAAATTGGTAAATTAGTTAGTTAAAGACAACAACAACACTTAAAAATAAGAACATACCTACTTTTTGAATACAATTACATATCAAAAAAAAAACAGTAAAAAGAAAAAGCTTGCGTTATTTTTCCCTTACAATTACGTATTATACAGGGTCTCCTAAAATCGGTTGTATAATTCTGATATGTTGTAAAGAGATATATAACTAAAAAAATATAAAATTATAAGTTTTTCTATGTGATGATGATATAAACGGTCAAAGTTTGAAAAAACGGCTGTTTTCGCCAATTTTTTTTGTCAATAAAAACTCGCAACACTTATTTAAAATAAAATAAGTTATCATAAAATTAAAATGGTAGAAGCTTGTAGACAAACCCCATGATGTCATTTATGACAGTTCATTAGGTAATATACAGGTGCTAGTCAAAAACTGATATTTTTTATGTTTCTGCTACTACCGAATTTAAAAAACCAACATGTTGTATTTGAGCAGAAAATAAAATCTTTGGCAGCTAACCCTATCCACTTTTTTTAATAAACTCAAACATTTTTTGCATGCGCTGTGTCGCGGTGCTGTTACCTACGTTATTAAAGGTTATAACAGATAGCTTTTGGTCGTGCCAAAAACGCCCGAAGACTAACGCTATTTGACAATGTTGACATTTGAACGCATAAAGGCATTACTAAAATAGATACATTATGTTAACCACAGTTATCAGACATAAGTAAAAAATTTGGCGATGATGCCAGATTGCTCTGTAAGTTGTATGCCAACACGTAATGTTTTTACAAACATTATTTTATTAATTATTTGTGTAAGCAAACAACTTTTTTTTTGTCAAAAGTCTATCTTGGGGGGGACGCCCTTGGACTGTTTTCCATAAACCAAAACTACACTTTTTTGCACTTGACGCGCGTTTCGCTAAACTTTGTTTATCGTCTCCTGATGATGCTAACGTTGTTAGCGAAACGCGCGTCGAGTGCAAAAAAGCATTGTTTATCGTCTCCTGATGATGCTAACGTTGTTAGCGAAACGCGCGTAGAGTGCAAAAAAGTGTAGTTTTGGTTTGTGGAAAACAACTACACGTTAGCATTATCAGCATCATCAGGAGACGATAAACAATGTTTATCGTCTCCTGATGATGCTAACGTTGTTAGCGAAACGCGCGTCGAGTGCAAAAAAGTGTAGTTTTGGTTTGTGGAAAACAATCATAACTTGGTTATAGTGCAACCAAAGGTTCCAAATTCCCAACATAGTAAAATCTAGTATAGAATACTATTGTTATTAATTGTCTCAGTTTACAACCACAAAGTATAGAATTAGATACACACCCAGCTTTATCAAAGTACAACATAGATTATCGGAGATTATAGGCCAACTCTAATATAGTTGGCTCTATTTTTGATAGTTCCGTACAAAGGTCAACAATTACTACATATTTTTAGGCAATTACACATCTGTTATGGGACGTCGCGGAGCGGCGCTGTTCTTAATTGCTGGGGCTATCCTGCCAGAGCTATAATGTGACTTAACCCGTAATTACAGACACGCGGTCATTTTGACCCCCGACTTATCTAATTGATTGATATCTTGCTCCGCGTACTACCCAGATAGGCAAGCGTCTCAGTACCTTTCGGACCATCAGTGCCGATGCTGCATAGTGATTTATGTATGGAATGCACTATACGCGTCTGTAGAGATTGCGCAGCATAAAAAAATCTCAAAAAACCATTTGCACGTTTTTTCAGAATTTTATAATTTAAGTTGTTTTTACGTTTTTTAAGTTTGTTCCACTTTAGAACATTTATGAGTAATAAGTATCACAGTTGATTTTTTTTCTACTAAATTGCTAAATATAGGGTTATTACATTTTTGAGCAAAAAACTATATACCTCTATTATTTCTTTTTTTTAACAAATTTTCCTGCACAAAATTAGTTTCTATTTCACCAAACATATTTTAGATGGTCGTACAAATGATATAATAAGGTTACTAGAGTGAAGCATTTTTTTTAAATGAATTTTATTATTTCAAATAAAGGGGTCATTTTGACCGCACGTCTGTGGTTAAGGGTTAACATAATGTTTGTGCCTACTTTTAATAAAGAACGAAATTAACTTTAATTTGTCAACTTTATGTTTATATGACAAAAATGTCAGAAACCTTTTAACTTTCGTACGAATCTGTCAAAAATAGTGCCGAGTCAGGCTATGCCGATTTTATGTACCGATAAATCCCTATTATCTGTTCCAGAGTTTATTCAAATTCAACGACATATGATATGATGTTTATTAATTCTCTTGTTAAATTATATGTCTCAAAACACAACAACAAACAAAGTCCATCATAGGATATTGTAATATGTCTCAGAGTTAATATTCCAGCATAGGACATTGTCACTTAAAAAACCATATCAAAGTAAAGGACATTGTCAATAAATGTCTCAAAACATAACTTAAGTCCAGCATAGGATATTGCTTTATCTCTATAATAATATGATATGGTTATATTACGTCTCAGAGTTCAACCATACCAAAGTCTATCATATTATAATGTCTCAGAAAACAATCATATCAGTCAAGCAGAGGATATTCTTATTGTCTTCATTTTTTACTTTTTCACAATGTTTCGAAAACTTATGTATCTGCTATCGTCATCATGTAAATACTTATTTTCAGTATTCACCTTTAAATAAACAACAGATCTTGTTTCGGACTTCCATTGTCTATATTTTATTCATGCACGACGTTTCGATACTGTCATGTATAAGTAAAATATACGCAATGGAATATCGCAGAAAATTGTCACTAAATATCTCAAAAAACAACTTATCAATGTCCAGCATTTCATATTGTCATTAAATGAGATCCATTTCAACTTTAAAAATGACCCACAATACCAGCGGTAGGTGCCAAAGTTAGAAAATGAATAACTAACACACGAATCAAACTGATATGGGTCGTCAAAGACGTATGTCTGAAAATGCACTTAATTCCATTTTTCCTTATAACTAAAAAAGTTTTTAACCAATTTTCATAATTTTGGTCTCGGTCGAAAGAATATTGAATGCTCTAAAGGCACAGTTTTTTTTATGCTTTTGAAATGTAAACACTTATATAAATCATAAAAATACGGATCCATTACATATGGCAAAAACCTTTTAAAATAAGTGGTACAGTTTTTATATTTTCTTGTTTTTTTTAATTAACTTTGTTATTTTTTTTTATTTCTCTAACCTGTATAAGAAACGATTCAAGTTTTTTTATTTATTGGTTAAAGTTATTGTTTAAACATTAATTTATTAAATGTTTCTTGAGACAATATGTTGTTGATTACATATTGAAACAAATAAAATTGCACTTGCATGAGAAAGGATTAATATGGAAATTCACAAAACTTTAAAAACTAATTTTTGTGAACAAATCGGTGAGCTGGGGTTTACTTTTTTAATATTTTGTAACAAGGAAACAGGTCTTAACAATCAGCCTAGGTCTTCGATGTTGAGGGAGGGTGTGAAGAGCAGAGCTTTCTTGTGATGCGTGGTGCCATCAAAATGATGTCGACTTTCATAATGTTTATGCCGACCTTTAACTTATCGGTACATAAAGTCGACATAATCTGACTTTACTAAACTCGGCACTATTTTTGACACGTTAAAAGATTCTGACATTGTTGTCATCACTTTTTTAAATGAAGATAACCGATTCGGATAATATAAAACTTTTTAGAAAGTCAAGGATACAAAATATCCCAGATGGCGGACCTATTTAAAAAGTAGGCATTTTTGACCCCCTAGCTATTTTCCCTGTGCGACATTGTATTAAATCTCGAACATCGGTTACAAAGCTAGATTCTAAGTATATCGTCAAAACATTTAAAAAATTCGGCCGAGAAATAAAAAATAGACCAGAATTTTCCTGCAAAATCAAACTTATTAAAAAAAATCTACTTGTTTGAATGGCCACAGGTTTTCCAAAAATTGACCAATAACTTTCTAAATATATTCATGAGCGATAATTTTCCAAATATTCATGAGCTCAAAAAAAATTCCGGAAATAATTTAACCTCTTGTAGTATTACTAGTGATAATTTTTTCCTTGGTTACTATACTAATTTTGTATATAAACAAATAATTTGCATTTGTCAAAGGTAGTAATTTATTATTAGACACTTAAAGTAAATATTTCAACGCATCCGTATCGGTATACGTAACGCGTTCGAAACAAAGTCAAAACACGCTAAATTTTTGACTTGTTTATGCGATGTTTCGAACAATGCCCGCTTTTTTGAAGGGTGCGATGACAGGACTGCTGATTGAAATCGTTGCATACGTTCGCGGGTCCCTAACCATACGTACATCCTTCCATACGCAACGAGATTCTGTCATCACACCCGTCAAAGAAGCAGGCATCGTTCGAAACATGGCATGAGCAAGTCAAAAATGTAGCGTATTTTGACTTTGTTTCGAACGCGTTACGTATACCGATACGGATGCGTTAAAATATTTACTTTAAGTGTCTATTAACAAATTGAATTGCTTTGTCATCGAGTTTTTTATTGAATTATTTGTGTCAACATTCTGACAGTTTCTTATTTTTGTTAAATTCCAAAAAATGATTCGGTTTGTAATTAAAAGTTTGAAAATTTGTTATTTATTTCATGTTGCTGCGTTTTCGTCAAAATTAACCAAATAATTTTGTGTTTTTTTGCAAATTTCACTGCTTTAGCGGAGCTAGAACAAGTGCCTGGGCTTGTGCCTGGCGGATGGGTAGACCAAGCACTGCTCTGCATTCGGTAAATGTCATTATTATATGAATACGAATCGTTGCTGTTCTTTTTTTTTTGAACAAAAAAGAACTACTAATGGAGATTATGATGAAGCGATATACCGATTTAATATTTTACATAATATTGGAAAAATGTTGTAAAAAATATAGATGTTCTAACTCTTCTGCTTAAAGGAATAATTTATTTTTTAATATTTTTATTGTGCTATGCACCCACCCACCCATCCCGAATGCTGTGCACGCCTGTGGTTTATAATGTTTTGGGTGAATCTTTAATAAAAAATGAAGAATGAGCTAAGTATTTAATTTAAAATGTAATATCTCTAAAATGTTTTTAAAATCAGAAATATAAATAGAATTTAACAAAAATAAAAAATACAGGCTATTTAAAAATGCTTGCTTCCTTATATGTTTTGAAATTTTTTGGAAAAATGAAACAACTTTTGTATTTACACTTTTTTTCCACAATAAATATTAACATCGCTAAGGGGTCCAATATTATACAACATACTTAAAATAAAAAAAAACTCCCCTATTTTTTCGAAGATAGTAAAAAAATTAAAGACCTAAAAATGCATTTAATTTTAAATGTTAAACGTCATTAGAATATTCTTTTAGGAGAAGAAATACTAATAAAAAGCAGAAAAAATGTTTCAACAAATTTTACACGGTACCTACAACAGTTTATTCAACATTTTATTTATTATCTATATTTATATAGTAGTCGTAAATGCCACAAAAATTAATTAGGCGCTATTTTGTTACACGCTTTTATGATTGCTGCTGTTCCATTGGGAGCTATTTTGTAACAGCTTAGAATTGAAAAAGTGTAAGTGGCTAGTAAAAATACTTTTATTCTAAATATAAAAAGCTAACTTACCCGAAATTATTTCGGAGATTTTTCCATAATTTCAGCTGTCCTATACTAAAGCCTAAATATAAAATAAAGTCTACGAATAAATCTAACATAACTCAATAATTTAATATATTATTCACACGAAAATTTAAAAATTGCTGGAGTTTCAAAAACTTTCTTGTCCACTGGTTGGATAAATATTACCCACCTAGTTTGTTTCTGTATTTATAGGAAGCAATGAGGGTTAATAGTAATAATAATTTCGAATTCTAATTATTCACTAATTTTACAAATTCTAGGGATTAACTATCAAGCTTTTATGGTAGCAAATTATTGTTTTCAAATTTTGAAAGAATAATCTGGCGCCACACCTCCAAATCAAAGTGGTTATTTAAGATAATCTCTTAAATTATATACGAACTTGTCAAAACAAAATATTTTTCTCAGTATTTGATTAATCAGAAAAATTGGTAAATTAGTTAGTTAAAGACAACAACAACACTTAAAAATAAGAACATACCTACTTTTTGAATACAATTACATATCAAAAAAAAAACAGTAAAAAGAAAAAGCTTGCGTTATTTTTCCCTTACAATTACGTATTATACAGGGTCTCCTAAAATCGGTTGTATAATTCTGATATGTTGTAAAGAGATATATAACTAAAAAAATATAAAATTATAAGTTTTTCTATGTGATGATGATATAAACGGTCAAAGTTTGAAAAAACGGCTGTTTTCGCCAATTTTTTTTGTCAATAAAAACTCGCAACACTTATTTAAAATAAAATAAGTTATCATAAAATTAAAATGGTAGAAGCTTGTAGACAAACCCCATGATGTCATTTATGACAGTTCATTAGGTAATATACAGGTGCTAGTCAAAAACTGATATTTTTTATGTTTCTGCTACTACCGAATTTAAAAAACCAACATGTTGTATTTGAGCAGAAAATAAAATCTTTGGCAGCTAACCCTATCCACTTTTTTTAATAAACTCAAACATTTTTTGCATGCGCTGTGTCGCGGTGCTGTTACCTACGTTATTAAAGGTTATAACAGATAGCTTTTGGTCGTGCCAAAAACGCCCGAAGACTAACGCTATTTGAGAATGTTGACATTTGAACGCATAAAGGCATTACTAAAATAGATACATTATGTTAACCACAGTTATCAGACATAAGTAAAAAATTTGGCGATGATGCCAGATTGCTCTGTAAGTTGTATGCCAACACGTAATGTTTTTACAAACATTATTTTATTAATTATTTTTATAACTTTTTTATCATTTACCTGTAATTATGCAAATTCGCTGGTTTGCTTTTTAAAATATAAAGGCTCACCTTTGGGTATAGGCGCTTTGATTTTTATTCACATAAGCGTAAATGTTATGACTGATTTATAAGTCACCAATAATGACCGGTCATATTTGGTCAAGACCAATGCATCCAAGCGACACCGGTTTGAACCAAACTAGGGGAAATCGTGACATCATTGATCAGCTCTTTTACTTTTGGTCTTCGATGAGAATCTTGATCTGAAGGCGAGTTATGTCTTCAGATATCAGATTTAAAGGCGATTCAAGGTTTTGTGTGGAAAATTATCTGAGGAGAACAACCATCGGATTATAGGGCTGCACCCCACTTATAGAATTACCGTTGAACTTAAGAGGTTTGGTGGGTCCTAAGCCGAAAATTCTTCCCTTTGGCGCTATTAGTCAAATTTTCCAACCAGTCAGTTTGACCGTTCCATCCAAGCGAACGGTATTGGATTACGGTTATTGTGAACTACGTCATAGCCTAACCTCAAAATCAATGACCAAACGAATAACCGCGGTCAAAACCGCCCCTCACTGGTCAATGGCTCATAAATCACTATGGAACATATACAGGGTGTCCTAAAAATCCGAGTCCACCCTAATATCTCCAGGACCAAAAGAGACCGAGAAGTAAAAGTTCACATTATTAGATGGTTTACAAAAAAGTATCTTTTTGGATGCTAATTGTGACGCCATTCATTAAGGGGTCTAGCTAGGGGGAGACCATCGTTTTTTTAAATGAGATACCCTAAAATTTGAATACTTAGAGCTTTTCTTTGTTTTCAAAAATACCTAATGTTTTACCTTTTTCTCTAACGGTTTTTAAATAAAATGATAAAAACTTTTAAACAAGAGCCATGATTTATACAAAGGATCACCGAATATTTGTTTTCTTGCATAACTCATTGGTCTTATGAACATGATTTTCCCATTTTATATAAAAACCGTTAGAGAAAAAGGTAGAAAGTATACAGGGTATCTCATTTAAAAAAAGTATCATCGCCGCCCTAGCTTCTTAATGAAGGGTGCGATGATTAGTATCCAAAAAGATACTTTTTTGTAAACCGTCTAATTTTACTTCTCTGCCTCTTTTGGTTTTGGAGATATTAGGGTGGACTTGTAGCGGGTCACCTATGTTCCCGTGTACTACGCTGCCTCATTCATAATTTGTCGTCGGAGTTGCCGTTTTAGTAGAATGGAGCTGGTAAACGTAGAGTGGATGGAACATGTGTGAGGTGAAGCGTGCTTGGTATTGCCTGATGCAGCGTAGCCAGTAAAAAAGACAATGGTTTTCCCTAAATCTAACGACTGATCGCGTTTCAAAGCGATTTATGAATGATTTGATGAGTCTATTTTAGTTGAATGTCTTTGTTTGAAAGTCATATATGGTTAAGGGCTGCTGTGAAACGTCGCACACCTACGGACGGTTAACATAAGAATTTTGACGGTTGCGCTTCTATTATATTCCATTCCGTTTTGGACAGGGTGATGCTACGCTCAGTACCCAATACACACACAAGCGAATTTTTCTGTTAAGAGGTAGAATAAAAGTGAGTAGTTTTCAAAGAGAACAGTGATTAATATCCCTTGCTTTCGTGTTTTAAAATTTCAAGACTAAAATGAACGTTAGTATGAACGTTGGTGGTCTCTGGTCGTCTTTAGAGGATGACGACATGCAATTATTAAGGCAGGTTTTGGTCCATAACCCCCATGAGGATACCTCAAAATGGGAGGATGAACGAATAAACATGATAATGAGGACAAACAAAGACATATCATGTAGGGTATAACGCGAACATGTCCAGTATATTGTGAAGAAATTTGAGAAACATGACAGGATTAACAGAGGATTGTAAGTTGATAAATCTTTTTGCATATATCTTAAGGTAGATTTATAGTTTTATAAGAAAACAGTTAAAATTCTTTTTTATACTACTGTCTTGAAAAAGGAGGTTTTGCGCACGGAGAAAACGATCTGAAAACGGCATTTTGCGTACGCCGTGTGCAAAACGTTTTGCACACGCTTACGTCATTTTTGCGCACGCTTACGTCATTTTTGCGCACGCTTACATCATTTTTGCACACGCATCACCCATCATTGTGATTTTTGTTGTTGTCACCCAACAATATAAGTTGACTGAGTTCCATAGCAACCGTCACGGCTCCTTTGTTTTGTTGATTAGATACTTCAAATAGAATATTATATAAAAACGAGTTAAATTGAAATTTGATTTTTCTGGTCTCGTTTATTTACGGTCGTATAAACAGTATCGTCAAAAACTCGTTTGAAAACCTCTTTGAATACTCCCTCGACTTGTGGACCTCGCCTTCGGCTCGGTTCACCAAACTGTCTCGATCGTGTGCAAAGAATTGTTTTCAAAAGTTGTTGTTTAAATATTTATTAAAAAATGCAAGGCTAAAATAAGTCTGTCTATTTTGCATTTTTAAGGATAATTATGCATTCATATTGTCATGAAGCACCCTGTATTCGTTCTTATTTTAATTAAATTTCAATGCACCTAAACTAAAAAGTTAGGGAGTCAGCAATTTTGCGCGGTCGTTAACACAAGAAATGATTGAACGTGGACAGTCGAAAAAGTAGCGCGAGTGGGACGGCGCCGTGGGGTGGCTGGGATGAAGAGGTTTTAAGGGAGTGCCGAAAGTGCCTCCATAAAGTGAAAAACGTAAGTAGACGTTTTCACTATTGTTTTTATGTAATCTTAAGTTAGGCCGTTGCAAGTGTAGGATTAGATCAGCGAAAGTCTGATTTGGCTAGTTTGTACCTTGTTGTAACTATTGGTTAAACAAATAAATATTAGTAGTAAAACTAATTCTTAAACTGGGTAGGCAACTAATTTCCTCGATAGCTGCACTAAACATAATTTTGTTAATTCATTAAGAATTCTTAGATCCCCTAGTGGAGCTATCTGAGCGGAGGAGATTAGTTTAAGCTCCCTGCATCGCAAGTTAATTGTTAACCCGTTTTTGAGCTATACCCCTAGTAGAAAATTGTCGTAAGGTTTGGTACTCTCCTTTTTTTGCGAAAGCCAAGGGGCAGTAGTTTCCGTTTTTCCAGTTTCAGTTTTTTTTTAAAGAATAAAATAAGTCACGACAAAAGTGGTGGAGGTGTCGGTTTCGTTCCTTGTTTGAGTACCAAACGATATTTTAAATGTTTATTATGTTTTACAGTGACGTAGGGGGCCTACTTAGGGAAAGTCAAGTTTTTTTCTTCCGTCAATCATTTGAGAAGTGTTTTTTGGTTTGGCAATAAAGTTTAATGCTCCTACAAGGTGTCTAAATGTACCCATTAATAGGGTCATAATTCGAGTTTTTAGAAGTTATAATTTTTGCCAGTAATCTCTGGACTAAAACTTTTTTTAAATATTTCCAAAAATTTTGATGAACGATTTTTTAAACCGAATCTTGAGAATTGCGGTAAATTAAGAAAAAAAACATAAAATTTAACTTATCCGTTTTTTTTGTTTCGTACAAATACCTAGGTTACTAGAGTTCAAATATTTGTGGAATCAGCAAATTAGCGTAAAAGTGCCTAAGTATACTTGCAAGGTTTAACTAGATGCATTTTGATTATTTTATTAACACGCATACAATTTTTATTTTTAGCAACTAAATATTTGCCTACTCTTTGTAGCTTGACAAAAAGTCGCATAAGTATACTGGGTGTTGGTAAAATTGGTAGTAAATAGAAAGCAAAATGGAAGCAACTTTGAGAACTTCAATGGCTAGTGATAAAATTGTGCCTAGTTTACCGCCTTTTGAGGCCCCGCGCATTTTTTATCCCTTTCAAGATGTTAGCGCCAAAGAATTTTTGGAGCATTATGAATTTGTTTCTCATAAAAGTAGATGGAACGATTTATATAAATTATTTTATTTCGAATATTTTTTGGGAGGATCCGCAATAAAATGGTTTAGAACGTACGTTAATGATGGGAATAACTTGAACAAAACTTGGAGAGATGTTAAAAAAGATTTTACTAACGAATTTCAGGATGCAAAAATGTATACGAAAATGTTACGCCAAAAACTTTTAACATTTAGGCAGGGGGCAAACGCATCTACGCTTGAATATTTTTATGAATTACACAGCCTTTATACGGAATATAGCCCAAATGTTGATATGTCTGAGTTTAAAGAATATTTTGAAGAAGGTCTTTTTGGTACAAATAAGTACCATTTTTACTGGCTAACGTGTTTAAGAGATATTACTAGTTTAAATATGAGCGATTTTAGGAATTTTTCCAAAATTATTGATAATGCCCCGGCTCTGCCGTTAAATTTTTCGAAGAACGAAGTTGATTCCTTTAGCACCCTGAGTACAGGCGCTCATGGAAATATTTTGAGAATTGAGGGTTACGTAAATAATAAATATGCAGAAATAGTTATAGATATAGGGTCAAGCGAAAATATAGTTAGTTTAAAATTTCTGGAGAATTTTAGGGAAAGCTCTATTTTAAATCATTTGATAGGTGCGGGTGGTGCAAGAATTCCACTTCTTGGACAAACCGAATTATTTTTAAATATTGGAAAGTTAAAAACTTCCTGCATGGCCTTGGTTGCTAGTAAACTCTCCGTTGATATTATTTTGGGTATGAAATTTCTTGTTTCCCATGGGGCTTTCCTTAATTTTCAGACGTTAGAACTCACAATTTCAAAAAATGAGAGAAAGACAGTAGTGCCAACTTTAAATCAAAATTTAGTAGATAGCTGTTTTTTCACCCAGCATAATAATAATAATAATAATAATAGAAACGCGATTCCAAAGGCAAATTCGATTTCCAAGCAATACGGATTTAAAGAATTTTCTCGAAGGAATAAGTATGTAAATAGAAAATTTACGCCAATAGCACAAACTTGTCAAAACACTTGGGTAGACATCGTAATCGAGGGACATAATTTTGGAACATATAACAAAAACTGGTGCCAAAATAGTAAGGATATCGCGCAGAGGGGTTTTGAAAATAATTGCTCTAGTTCTTTAATAGGTAATAAGTTTAGGAATAGGGACCTAGAAATCCAAAATTTATCCGGTAGCAAAGTTGAGAGCAACGAAAGATTGCAATCGTTTTTGAAATTGAAATCGAGGATTTGTAATTTAGTTAATATGAAAAATAGGGAGTTTGAGGGCGCAGTAAACAGTAATTTTAAACTTTCCAAAGAAAATATAGTAAGCAACGAAAGTTTGCAATCATTTTTAGAATTAAAATCACGTGTTTGCTGTTTAGTAGATATGAAAAATAGGGAGTACCATAGGGAAACAAACAATTGTTTTGATCAAAATCATATTTTGGACAGTTTTGTACATTTTCAAAATAATAATTTTAAATTTATAAAGAGAAATTTAAAAGTTAAATTACATGAAGAATATAAGGACATTTTTAGCTGTAGCGCGCAGTACTCTTTGGCCCATTGCGTGTCGTCAGATTTGGTCATGTCGAAAGGAATCGCGTTAGATTTTAACCAGAATTTTGGAAATATTAATGAATTAATGAGGCAAAATCAATCAACCGGAGGTTTGGCCGTATTAAAAATAGACAATCGTTTTATTTATTATTTAGTAACTAAAGAAAGATATTTTGAAAAGCCCACTTATCAGTCAATATGGTCCTCGCTTATAAAACTGCGCAATCATATTAAATTACATAAGATTAGTAAACTTGCATTACCCCGGATAGGTTGCGGGTTAGATGGCCTAGAATGGAACATTATTAAAAATATGATTTTGTTTATTTTTAAAGAGGAGAAAATAGACATATTAGTTTGCGTATTTAATCCGCAGAAAGAAAATGCTAGAGAGGCAAGGAGAGAGTTAAACCAAAATAATATGTTGAAAAAAATTGATATTTATAAGGATGGAAACTGTTTGTATCGCGCCGTCAGCCTTTTTATGTTTAAAACAGAAGAAAACCATAAAATTGTGAGGAATGATGCGTCCAAGTATATTTATAATAACTGGCATAACTTTGAATCATGTATTTCTGAAGAGAATCCTAATGAAAGCAGGATAACCTATCCTTCCAAGGAAGATTACTGCAAAAAAATTAATGAGATTGGCGTCTATGGAACATATATAGAATGTGTCGCATTATCAAATCTATACGAGATAAATTTTAATATTTTTACTTGCGAGAGAGAGGAATGCTCTTTAATTAAAATATTGCGTCAAAAACCCATCAGTATATCAGCAAAAAATCATGGAAAAACCATAAATCTTTTATTTAGCGGCAATCCAAACAATGGACACTACGACTTGATTGAAAAACAAAATTTTCTCCAACAACAAAATAATTTTATAAAGAAAAGCAATTGTGTCGATGATATATTTTATATAGAGGATAAAAAATTATTTGAGAATGAAAAATGTGGATTTTCTAAAAATTTTTTGACACAAGGGGAGTTGTTAAAGCCTTTGGAAAAAAAAGATGTGATAGTATCTATAAAAAATCAAGAAAGTATGCTTTCAAAATTTGTGGTATGCCCGAACGAAAAATTTTTAGTTAAAAGAGGATTATTTATTTACTCGACATTATGCAAACGAGGTCATGAGGATAAGATTACAGTGGTGAATAAACTAAGCGTGCCGCAAATGATACACAAAGGGACTACAATTGCATTTTTAAAAGAGGATAGTTGTTTACAGGAGGATATATTTATAGTTCAACAAGAACCTAGGTCAGGGATTTCGTTAGAAAATTTATATAAAGTAGGAGCCGAATTATCAAAGAGTGAAGAAAGGCAGCTTAAACAATTAATTGAGGAATTTAGCGACGTATTTGCTACCGATCCGAAAAACATAGGGACCACAGATCTTGTCAAACACAAGACAGTTTTAACAGAATATCAACCTTTTAGAAGTAGACCATATAAAGTATCTCCGAAAGAGAGAGAAATTATTGAAACTCAGGTCAACGAAATGTTGGATGCAAACATTATACGACCTTCTAGCTCACCATTTTCTAGCCCCATTGTTCTAGTTAAGAAAAAGGGAGATGAAGGGTCGGAAAAAACGAGATTCTGCATAAATTATACAAAAATCAACCAAGTGACCAAAAAGTCGAACTACCCCTTGAGTAATATTGATGAAATACTCACCTATTTTGGAGATTCTAGATATTTTTCAACGTTGGATTTATTCAGTAGATATTGGCAGGTGGAAATGGACGAATAATCAAAGGAATACACAGCTTTTGTTACCCCAGGATATGGTTTATACGAGTTTAATAGAATGCCGTTCGGGTTATGTAACGCTCCTAGCACTTTTTCTGATTTAGTTGATTTTTAAAGGGCTCAAATGGTCTACATTACTGCAATACTTGGATGACACAATCATTTTCAGCAAAAGTTTTCAGGAACATTTAGATAAACTTAGACAAGTTTTTGAGAGATTGCGAAATGCTGGATTAACTTTAAAGCCATCAAAATGTATCTTTGCAGCTTCAGAAATAAAAGTTCTTGGACACATCGTTAATAAAGATTACATTGCTCCAGATCCTGAAAAATTATTAGAAGCATTTCCGACACCAAAGTCAAAAAGGGCCGTACAAAGTTTTCTAGGACTTTGCTCTTACTATAGAAAATTTATTGCTAATTTTTCCAGATTAGCAAAACCCCTTTATGAAGTGACAAAAAATGATCCAGGTTTTAAATGGGAATGGGAACAAGAAATGGCATTTCAGCAGCTAAAACAAAAATTGACAGAATCCCCGGTGTTGTCACATTTCAACCCCAACATAGGCTGTGAACTAAGAACTGACGCGTCAAAAGAAGGCCTAGGAGTGATAGTTTTACAAGAATCAGAAGGAAAAATGCATCCTATAGCTTATGGAAGTAGGACGCTAACAAAAGCAGAAAAAAATTACACAATTTCAGAATTAGAGGCATTAGCAATTATCTATGGATTAACTATCTTTAGACATTTTCTGTTTGGGCGAAAAATAATTATAAAAACTGACCACTGTAGTTTATGTTATTTACAAAATTCAGAACATGTATCGGGAAGATTGGCAAGGTGGGTGATAAAACTGAGCGAATTCGATTATGATGTGGTATATAAATCAGGGGCAAAACACAAGGACGTTGACTGTCTTTCAAGATATCCAGTTGGGACCCCAAGAAATGAAAATTTGGATGCTTTCGATGTCCCCACACTTTTATTAAGCAACGAAAAAATTTCAGAAGAGCAAGAAAAGGATCCGAAGTTAAAGTTGTTAAGACAAGCAGTTATAGACCCAAGCCATTATAACGTAAATATAGGACTACGAAAAAGATCAAAAAATTTTGAGGTACAAAATGGAGTTTTATATTAAAAAAAATCCACAAATTAATGGAAATGAAAAATTGTTAGTTATTCCACAACATTTAGTTACCGAGATATTATTTTCAAACCACAATGAGCCTTTGTCGGGTCACCTAGGCATTGCAAAAACTACAAACAGAATTAAGGGAAGATACTTTTGGGACGGAATGTATAAGGATGTCGAAAAATATGTAAAGGGGTGTAGACTTTGCCAGGCGCGAAAAGCACAGTCAAGCAAAAATCCCATAGGACACTTGGAACCAATTCAAGTTGGGTTGCCATTCCAAAAAATTGGAATAGATTTGTTGGGACCTTTTAAGCTTACTTCACGCAGGAATACGTTTATAGTATGCGCTACAGATTACGCTACACGCTACTGCGAGATAGCGCCCATAGAAAATGGAAAGGCAGAGACAGTGGCCAAATTTGTTTTTAAAAATGTGATTAAAAATCATTCGTGCCCAAGGGAAATTTTATCAGACAGAGGTAGTCAGTTCAGATCGGACTTTTTTAACGAATTATTAAGAATAATGGGTATCTTAAAACAACAAACTACTTCATACCACCCCCAATGTAATGGTGCCACCGAGAAAATGAACGCAACAATTGCATCTATGTTAAGTACGTATACTTCGGAGAATCAAGAAGACTGGGATTTGTGGGTTGACCATATACAGTTTGCTTACAACACAAGTGTACAAAGTACGTTAGGCGTAAGTCCTTTCTTTTTAGTTTACGCAAGACACCCAGTATTACCTTCCGAAGCTTCTTTAGGTCAAAACGTCAAATTTGAGAGTATTAGTGAGTTGTGCGATAGGGCACTAGCGGTTAGAAATTATGCGGTAGAGAATTTAGAAAAAAGACAGGGCAAGGATAAAGAACGATATGACGAAGGTAGGCGTCATGTAGAGTACAAACCTGGGGATAAGGTAAAGGTTTTTACCCCGGTAAGAAAAATCGGTCGTTCTGAAAAGTTGCTATTGCATTATTTTGGTCCCTATGAAATTTTACGAAAGATTGGTCCTGTAAATTATGAGGTCCGCTTAGGTCGTAGCAAAAAAGACAAGACCGATGTGGTTCATGTCAGTAGAATTCTTCCGTACAACGATCCTTGGAGCCCCAAAGTGGATTATTAAACCTAAGGGCAAATTTTGTATTATAGTATACTAATTATTATTTTTTTTTTGTATGTTTTAGCTTTTAGTTTGGATCCAATATAAGTTGACAACATTATACAAAGACGTCGGCGTTGTTGAAAATAAATGAACATAAAATGGGTACCCATAGTAGAATTAAAGTACAGTAACTTAAAAATAAGTTGAAAAAATAGAGAAATACTGGCCAAGCAAGGCAATGGGATAGATCTACTGACAGATGAACGCAAATATGTTATTGGTTGAGCCTGACGAGCTTGCAAGAGAAATAAGCTAAAAGATAAGTATTTTTGTATGTTGTGTGTTTTTTTTGTTGTTGACAAATTGTGGGCCACTGTTAAATTTGTAAAAAATACAGCGTAAGAGTGTATCGCCGGGCGTTAAAGTGTATGTCCGTTTGTCTGAGTGCTGTTTTTAACAAAACGAAGAGTATAGCAAATAGATTTTTTAAAGTCTTACACAGATTAATTAATTTAAGTTTTTTAGAAATAAAACCATTTGTGAAAAAATTTTGGGTAAAATTTATAAGGGAGAGCCTTCAAACAAGTTTCAAATTCTTTCTGTGAATCAATAATTATTCAAAAATTTTAGAATAAAGCTTACAAAAGGGAAATGGGTAATGACATAACCAATTTTAATTTCAGCGTATTTAGAATGACTAAGCAGTGTGCTTTTCTGTAGATAAATACTAGGAAGGTATTGTTGTACAACGCTTTTGGTTATATTTTAGGAAAAAAATTGCCTAATAATAGTATAATATACATTTAAATTAATCACGGGAAAATAAAGTACGGTTCTAAGGGTTATTGGACCGCAAGACAATCAGCGTAAAATGCAGGCCTTCATGAGTATATGTTTATTTTAGGTGACATCATAAGATTTTCTTTCAGTGCTCAAGGCAATATACTGTTTGTTTTTTTTAAAGTAGAAGAGTTTATTTAGAAGGTCATCTATATGAATATTGAATGCTCTGTCTTATTCTATCTTTTAAACTGGCCAAAAAGTATAGAATATTACTTTGCTCTTGAAAAAAAAATATGTGTGTATTGTTGTTGTTTTTTCAAGACCTAGGCCTAGGCACAATTAAAAACATAGGTAGCCTATTAGTTAGTACCTACCAGAGATCATACGCGTATAGGTGGACAGATCTGTTTGAATATGTGTGTATAAGGTTGAAATTTGTATAGTACTTGGATATGTTTTAAACATAGAGGTGAGTAAAAAAAAAAACAGGGAAAAATGTAAATAATATTCACCGACATGAATAAGATATATTAAAAGAGGTTAAGAAAAAATAGTTGAAACAAAAATCGGCTAAGTAAAAAATGGTATCCAAAATATTTGGAGTTTTAAGGAATAAGAAATTGATGCAATGTTGAGTATATTTATAGTTTATGAATTTTAAGTATTAGAGAACGTAAGAAGTTAAAAATGTAAGTTGTTGTACAGATATGGTAAAAACGTATGAAGATGACATATGGCAGCAAGCCAAATCTTTTTAAACACCAATTGACGATAAATAATATTGATATTTTAGTAGGAAGTTTGAGCATGTTGACCCGATACATTTATATTATTGATTATATTATTATTGGTCGTAAGAATCTGAATTCACTATAAATCAGAGAAATGCAAGGGTAAGTAAATCCAACTCAAATCCTTTTATTATTATGATATCAGAATGCTAAAAAATTATAGAACGACCCCAGTAAAAAGAATAATTCATAAAAAATTAAAGGAACTGTCAAGTTTTAACCGTGACTGATATCAACTGTCAACTTGGTTAGAAGGAGAGGGTGTAAATTTGTAAAATTGTGCTCATAAATTAGGTATTGTAGGAAATAACAAAAAAAATTTAATGACAAAATTAAAATACTCCCAAGTACAACAAGGTGCTGAAAATTTTTTGCAAAAAGGCTGTTTTCGTGTAATGGCCGCCATTGAAACTAACAACGCGACTTAACTCGACATCGAATATTGCTGGACTTTAGCAAATAATTTTTTTTTCCACTATTTTTTCTACTTAATATGAATAAGGCGTTAGCGAAGCAAGTCGAAAGAACCCAACGGCTAAAATGATTGTGTTTTAGCTGAAAGATGTTTTTCTGTAACTATTTTTACAACTTCCTGCACAGAAAACGACCTGAAAAACATTAATTACAGTTTTCGTATAGAAATATTGTCAAATTTTACATAAAGCACAATAAACAAATTAAAAATAAAATAAAGCTTTTTTGTTAAAATTCAAGATTTAATGATTCATTAAAAAGTCATTCAGATCGTAATGTGCCTTGTTTAATAAAAAGACTTTAAGTAAACTTTTATCTTTTGTTTTTGGAAAATTCCTGATTTCAAATGGTAGTCTGTTCCAGATTCTTTTAATTGTAAAAGTGGCATGGTTTTGAATATATTTTGTATTAGATATTTCAGTTAAGTTTTGTTTGTGCCTAGTATTGTAAGGATGCTCTTGCATCTGATTAAATGCATAGACAGATAATTTTGTATGTAAAAATATGTATTTGTATCTTAGGTGATTTTTTTTATTTAAATTTTGTAATTCCGTTAATTTTTATTAGAGTACTATAAAACGATATTACTCCTAGAATCGATGGTTTTAATTATTTTTAACATTATCTTTTACTAATTAGTAATCCAAATCCAATCCAAAATTCAAGAAGATAAAGGGAAACAAAAGTAGTACCCAGTCTATTTGTCCATGTACAATTATTTTTTATTGAACAATCTTAAGGCATAAAATAAAAATGTTTTCTATGAAATAGGAATTAAAATATTATGCAACAAAGTTATTCTGTATATTTTTTAGGATAGCCAGCAAAAGGTGACAACAGAAGTTAATTTAAAAAGTTAAATGTGGTCTGTAAAATTGGTATTTTGTAAAATGTATTTTTTTTATATAATTGAATATTTCCTGTTGTCATCTCGCAATTAGTTTTAATTTATGTGGGTTTATTATTAATTTTTTTTTGACAATATTTTGTTCATTACTTCAATATAGGTTTAATGTCAGATTTAGTAACAAAAGATTTTCGCTGCAAACATGAGGTTTGATTTAATTTTTTTCCGGTTGTTACTATATGTAAGTTCGCTGTCCAATGCTCAATCATCGAAGCGTCTCGGCGTTTCGAGGCGAAACGCTTCTAAGGGGGAGGGTTGTGTCATGAAGCACCCTGTATTCGTTCTTATTTTAATTTAATTTCAATGCACCTAAACTAAAAAGTTAGGGAGTCAGCAATTTTGCGCGGTCGTTAACACAAGAAATGATTGAACGTGGACAGTCGAAAAAGTAGCGCGAGTGGGACGGCGCCGTGGGGTGGCTGGGATGAAGAGGTTTTAAGGGAGTGCCGAAAGTGCCTCCATAAAGTGAAAAACGTAAGTAGACGTTTTCACTATTGTTTTTATGTAATCTTAAGTTAGGCCGTTGCAAGTGTAGGATTAGATCAGCGAAAGTCTGATTTGGCTAGTTTGTACCTTGTTGTAACTATTGGTTAAACAAATAAATATTAGTAGTAAAACTAATTCTTAAACTGGGTAGGCAACTAATTTCCTCGATAGCTGCACTAAACATAATTTTGTTAATTCATTAATTCATTAAGAATTCTTAGATCCCCTAGTGGAGCTATCTGAGCGGAGGAGATTAGTTTAAGCTCCCTGCATCGCAAGTTAATTGTTAACCCGTTTAGAAAATATTATTGTTTTTCGTGTGTACAAGAATAGGGTTCCAAAAATGATTTTATGAATACGGTGTCGTGACAGGTTAACCTAACTTTTGAGTACAACGATTTCCGAACGTTTATGGAAAACAAGTATTTTTCGATTTTTCATTTTGTAACTTTTCAATAAAGTAGAAACTGTAGTTTAATCAAGTTTGTTTTATCTTCCAATCCACTGCAAGTAATGCCTCTAATAGGTTATGGGCCCAGAAAGTGCTAGGAAGTAAATAAAATAAACGGTTACTACAACTCAAAAATATTGAAAAATGGGAGACAAAATCGATGTAGGAAGCATTAACAAGTTCGCTGGCAAGAACTACGATCAGTGGATATTTCAAGTTTAGTGTGCCTTGAAGGCAAAAGGGCTGTATCGATTAATTGATGGGTCAACTGCAAAACCAGCTGCTACTCAGGCAGACGAGCTTTCTCATGGTGCAAAAAATATGCACAAGCAATGTTTTTGATAGAAAATTGCGACACCTCGAAGGACACGAAGGACAAGCTAGACTCAATTTATAGATAGAAGTCAGAGGTAAACAAACTGATGGCTCATAAAAACATTTCATCAATACAAGATGGATCCTGGTGATTCAGTGGCAAAGCATGTCTCAAAAATTGAGAACCTTGCACAATAGATCAAAGATGGCGGTGATACTGTCAGTGAAACTGCCATAACTGCCGAGACTGGGTCTGCCAGGACTGTGGAAGGGTGTGCGGCTCGAGAATTGGCTTACATAGCCATAAAAAAAAACGGACAACAGATAGCGACGATACAGAATAGAGGAAAATCATACTCGGTATCGAGTGATTGCCTATGATGAATCACAAAAATTTTGAACACGCTGCCACATAAATACCGCAACGTTAGACAAGCTTGGTTATCGATGGATGAAACCAAGCAAAATGTAAAGAATTTGACAGTCAGACTTCTAGATAAAGAACAGAGTTTAACAGCAATTAAATAAGAACAAGAGGCACTAGCTGCCATGACGTTAAACACAAAGAAAAACACACCGAATGCGGACAAAAGGAAGAGATTTCCATTTAAGTGTTTTAACTGTCAAAAACGTGGACATATGCTTTTAAAGACTGCAAGGCTCCCAGACAGACAGGTCAGACAGGTGATAGAAAAGTTGGTGACAACAGTAAGATAAATGAGACAGCCTTAAGTATTGATTTACAAGAGTTAAGGCTATAGCTTCTCCCCAAATTTTAAGTAAAAAAAAACTATAAGTGTCTTTAATTTTTTAGTCTTTTGCCAGAGTGCACAGGTAAAACTAAACATTAGAATTAGCTGAAATTTTGCAGGAGTGATCATTTTTAAATGCTTAACAAAAATATCTGAAGGATTTTTCAAAATTCTCCATCATTTTTTCTTCAAAATAAAAGCTCTGGTGCTGTTATCTATCCCAAAAGACTTAAAATAAGTATGGTTTAAAAAAAAACACGATTTACAAAAAAAATAGAGAAATACTCACAATTTCCTCTGGATTACGAGTTTCCTTTTTTCTAAAAGCCTGTGCATTTCAAGTGTTGGCCGAGAGATCGTAGAATTTATACGATGCTATGGTAACTGCAGGTGTTTTGTCAACAAACTTTAAATCCGGCCGCAGTGGGACAGAACAGTATTTTTACGTTTTCTGACAGAAAACCGTTCGAGGTTATGTTTATCTTTCAAAAATGTGTTTTTAAAAACATTGTTCTTAAACCAATATGAAACCGCTCCGCGTGTGCGTTCGCCCTCCGAACAACGGCTAGCGCTGCGCCGGAATTAGCCCGAGTCTATGAAAGAACCAAGAAAACTTTACTGACTCGCTGGGATTACTAGGAATTCGCATAGAGGCATTCGGCGCCCATAACCTCACATAATTTTGTTTTTATTTTGATTCAACCTATTTTTTTTTTAATTTAAATTATTGCGGCATAGTTATGTGCAACTGTACTAATGAAATCTTGGAGTGTAAAGGATAGATTTTAGAACCTCAGTTTTAAAAACACACGGATACTTGAGTACTAACAAAACAGGTCAGTAAAGCTCCATTTAGAGGTTGGAAAGACTCTTGCTAGTCGTTGACACTCCTGTTTAAAATAGAATACGATTATTTCGTCTAGCGCCAGTAGCCGATTTTTAAATCTGCATGCTTTTAAGTTAACCTGTTGTTGGTATCAGCTAGCGGGAGTGTTTCCAATTCAATTATAAATGCACCTGTAAATTCAACCTTAAATATTACACCCAGTTACTTTAATACGTAGTTGGGTAACGTTTTTTTAACAGGTCATTCTGCAATAAATGGTTTTCTTTTATTTTAGTATTTTACTTGTTTTTTAGCGGCGTAGAACGCGAAAAGTCAAAATAAGTAACCTAACCCCAAATTTTTTACTCGGTTAAATAAAGTCTCCGCGTTGTCATGGAAAACAAATTTAATGACGTAAAATTATGCAAAAAAATCAGGTCGTCATAGTTAAATTGATTTCCCGTACAGCGTTGCTAAAAACAATTCCCCAGATTGTAACTACTACCTTAAATCTAATATCTCGTGATGATCATTGGATTTTAGACCGTGGCGACTCTGCACACATAAGCTATAGGAGAGACTATTTTTCTGATCAGGAAGAGTTGAAAAATTCTTCTTTTTTTATACCTAGGAAACAGTAAGAGCCTTGAAGTGAAAGGTAAGGGGACAGTAAAAATTCAGAAATTTATTGATGGAGAATGGTGTGACTCTTACATACAAAATGTACTTTTTATCCCAGAGCTAAGAAAGAATCTTATTTCTAAATATAATCAAAGAAGGTCAAACTGCAAGAATTTATGAAAAATAAGACCTAGTGGCTTGTGCCATTCAGCAAGAATCGAATAACCTGTATAAAATGCTTATTCTTACAATGTGCAACCAGAGTGAGGTTAGTGTTGTTGAAGAGGTCAGTGACTCGCTGAAGAATTGGCATGAGTTAAATTGACAGTTTTCAGTGTGAAGCATGCATACTAGGTAAACAGCACAGAAAAAGTTTTAAGAAGTCAACAAGAGCTCTTAA
Source organism: Oxystoma pomonae (assembly GCA_963921995.1). Classification (NCBI taxonomy): domain Eukaryota; kingdom Metazoa; phylum Arthropoda; class Insecta; order Coleoptera; family Brentidae; genus Oxystoma; species Oxystoma pomonae. The sequence goes on from OY998163.1 coordinate 76,961,524, forward strand.
AAGTGCTCCTGGACAACTAGTGTACAGTGACTTATGTGGACCCATAGCGATACCATCAGTGTCCACAGGTTATCGGGTAGCTTATTTTATCAAGCACAAAAGTGATACGTATGAATACTTTGTTCAGTTTAATAATTTAATCAAAACAAAGTTTGGACACTCAGTAAATGCTTTACATGCCGACAATGGTAGAGAGTACATAAACAAAGATCTGGAAGCTTACATGAAGAAAGAAGGCATCGAACTAGAAAATATTGCAAACTACACTCCGGAGCAGAATGGTCGATGTGAGAGAGAAATCCGTACCATCATGGAAATGTGAGGTCAATGCTTATCAGTGCAAATGCACCCCACTACCTCTGGGCAGAGGCAGCGAATACTGCAATATACATTTTAAATCGAACACCTTCTAAGCAGAGCTACAGCACACCATATGAGCAACGGACAGGTGAGAAACCATACCTGGGACACCCTAAAACGTTTCGCTGTGTTGCATATGTACACACACCAGATCAAAAGAAAACAAAATTCAACAAATTATTGTTTGTATGATACCACAAATTTAAAGATATTCGATGAGAAAAAGAAGGGGTTCATTGACAAATAAGAGGAGATACCAGTGTTAATCGAATTGGATGATGATGAAGAGAATAATGACCAAAAAGAAGTAGAAGAGGCAGAACCTAACCTACAAAATTTGAAACCACAAAGAAATATAAAAATACCAGAAAAATTAAGAGATTTTAAGCTAAGCTTACTAGAGCTAGAAGTTCTAAATACGTATGAAGAAGCAGTAAGTTATGATGACTTTGAAAAATGGAAGGAACCTATCCAAGAAGAGACCAATGCTGTGAATGAAAACAAGACATGGATTTTACAAGATTTACCAGAAGGCAGAAAGGCAATTGGATCAAATGGGTTTTTAAAGTAAAATATGACAGTCAAGGTAAAATCGAAAGATACAAAGCAAGGTTATGTGCAAAAGGCGAAACAGAAAGAAGGTCTTGATTATGCTGAAATATTTTCACCCACAACAAGGTACGATTCAATCACAGTTGTTCTCTACACATAAAGGCTACAAAATCAAACAGTTCGACATCAAGACAGGCTTCTTATATGGTGAAGTTTCAGAAGAAATATACATCGAGGTACCTGAAGGGTTCCCGAAGACTGTAAAATCACTATATGAACTCAAATAGGCACCCCGGTGCTGGAACCAAAAATTTCACAGTGTTTTGTGACAGTTTGGTCTCGAACAATGCCAAGCTGACAAATGCATACACCTGGTATAGTTCAAGAACACACAGTTTTGCTCATTATTTATGTTGACGACGCCGATGGAGAGTCAAACTGTGAGACTGTATTGGATACTGTTCTTACTGAGTTGCAGAAATGCTTTCCGATTAAGGTGAGCAACGTTAATAATTTTGTTGGACTCGAAATAATAGAGAACAAAGAGAAAAACTCTATTTTTATTCATCAGACAGGCTACATAAAACAAATTATTAATAGATAGATAGATAGATACATTTATTCGATTTTTTTACAATGGTCTTCTTAAAAAAAAATAAATTGCATACCCCTTTGGGTGTAAATCCTTTCAAAATTCTTAAGCTAATGTTAACATAAAATAAGTAGCATTAAAACATTGAAAAGAAAAAAAATATATTTATTATATATTTGTCAATTTGATATTACTTTAATTTAAGGATCAAATGAAAACTTTTCAGTAACGTACACATAATTTATTTAAAATAGGCATACACAGATATCACATACACGAGTTGTCAGTCTTACACTTGTACACACAGCCTAATTTTTTTTTTATTGTTTCTTTAAGAAGTAACTAATAAATACCCCACACGGAGTATTCAGAGGACGGCCGCTCTCAGACAGCCTGCACCAGTACAGAATAGTTAAGAAATATGTTATTGAAAAAAGAGTTGGTTTTTAGGAGTTTAGATAAGTTTTACATCACTATCTTTAAAAAATTCATTAATATCATAATACGCCTTGTTTTTTAGAAAGTTTAGTTTTATTTTGATTTCTTGACACGGCCGTTTACGAAAGGTAATAGGTAGGGTATTCCACAATTTGATAAGTACATATGTTACATTTTTTTGAATATATGAGTGGTTACTATTATTGTAAGTTAAGTTATGTTTAAAGCGGGTTCCATATATGTGTTCATTTTTGAACTTTTCAAAGAAAGACAGATTTTCTATTAAAAATTTCACACATTCATATATGTAAATATTGATAACTGTTTGAATGCCTGATTCAGTAAATAGATTTTTGCAACTATCTTGTCTGTTTTTTTGATAGAAGCTACGTTTTTGTAATATTAGGATCCTTTCTATATCACAGGAATTCCCTCAAAAAATTATACCGTACCTTACCCGTGATGTCCATGGCAGGATGTTATTGCTGCTGTAGTACCGGCAGTGTCTCTAATGATCTTAAGTGCATAACAATATTTAGACATATTGTGTGCTAGTTTATTAATATGGTCTTTCCAGTCAAGCCTCTCGTCCAGCACCAATCCAAGAAATGTTGCATTTTTTTGTGGGTTAATTGTAGAGTTTTCATAATCTATAAATTTATTATTTGTGTTTTTGTGACATTTAGTTGTAGATTGTTTTGTGTAAACCACTTTTCTAGGGTGGTGAGTGTCTCTTGAACATTTTTTATACCTAATTCTATAGTTTTTTCGTTTATGACTACTGTAGTGTCATCTGCAAAAAGTACTACCTCACTCTTGAGCAAATTTGACACTTCATTAGTATAGATAATGTAGAGTAAAGGGCCTAAAATTGAGCCTGGCGGTACACCTCGTTTTATTTTAGAGAATTTAGACTTTTTAAGCTCCCCATTTTCATTTTCTTCCATTGCACATTGTTGTCTATCTGTTAGGTATGAATTAATTAATTTTTGACCAATATTACGAATGCCACATCTCTCAAGCTTCCGACAGAGCAGACCGTGGTCTACACTGTCAAAAGCTTTCGAGAGGTCTAGGCAAACTGCCATAATAATATTGTTTTTATCACGTGATTCTAAAATTTTTTCAAGTGCCATGTATACTGCTCTAACTGTTGATTTTCCCCTCCTAAATCCGTTTTGTTTATCTGATATTATTTTTTGACTTTCAAAGAAGTTAAGAAATCTAGAATATATTATTTTTTCAAAAATTTTACTCAAATTTGACAAAAATGATATAGGTCTATAGTTTTTTAAATCACTACGAGGTCCTTTTTTATGTATTGGTCTTAATAAAGTAATTTTTAGGTTTTTTGGAAAAATACCACTTTTTAGGGAAAGATTTACGATATAATTCAAAGGTTCTGCAATAATATGTGAGGTAGCTTTGATTAGAGAAATTGGTATTTCATATACCCTGTCGATTTTTTATTTTTTAGGGTGGATTCACATTTTTTTATATCATCAACGATCGTTTCTGTGTTCTTTTTATTATCAGGACAAATGTTTATAAAAAAATCATTGACATCATTCAGGAACTCTGTCTCATTTTGATAGTTAAAGTGCTTAAATATTGAATCTTTTACTTTTGTTTTTGTTTCTGACACCTTTTTAATTAACTTCCAGGTGGCTTTTGTTTTGTTTTCTGAATTTTGTATAAATTTTTTGTTATCAAGTTGTTTTGCTTTTTTTATTGTTTGTTTGAGTATTTTTGAGTATATTTGGTAATATTCCCGAACCTTATTTTTTCAAACAGAGTTCTTTTGTTTTTGCTCGAAATTTTAATACCTTTGGTTATCCAACTTTGTGATGTTGTATTTTTTAGTTTAATTTTTTTAATTGGAAATATTAAGTTTATTTTTTGTGTTAAAATATGTTCAAAACGAGAAAAAGCCCTATCGACATCTTGTTCATTATAAATCGCTCTCCAATCACAATTTTTGATTTCTTCTGTGAACTGTGCTATTTTATTTTTTGTAAAAACCCTCCCCATCCTATAACATTTTATGACTTTATTTTTCTTAGGATTTTCGAAGTGTGAACTACCTTTGCATCTTTATAATCTGAAAAGTTTATAAAAAAATTTGAATGATTTTAGTGTTGCATGAGGCCTTGTTATGTCAAAAATGGTTTGTATAAAAGTATATGATGTTAACAAATCCAAAAACCTATTTTTATCAATATCTTTAATGTTTTCTTTATGAAGGTCTATGTTATAGTCACCTGCACATGTTACTTTATAGTTCTGGTACCTGGTACAAACTCTGCGGAGTAGATCCTCAAAGACATCCATGAAGATCTGGCAGTTGCTGGCTGTAGATGGCCTGTAAACACACAAGACTATTAATTTAGTTGTTTTATTTATTATACCACAAGCTTCTATCTGGCCTTCTATACAGTATTCCATTATCTGCTTCATTTCTTCAAAGTCTTCTACTTCATCTCGTACGTACATGCATACCCCTCCATGTTCCATTTGTGTTCTGAAGTATGCAGTTACCATGTGATAGCCATCAATTTTAACATATTCCTCTTCTTCTTGGACTAGCCATGGCTCTGATAGGCATAGAATGTGCTGGTTTACTTCTGTGTTTAGTATAACTTCTAATTCTAGTGTTTTGTTGCGAAGGCTTTGTATATTCAGGTGAAAAATATTTATGCTGTCTGTAGTTTTAGGCATGATTCGTTTGCCCTTTTCAATGGGCTCTGTCATAGGCGCAGAAAATAATTAACTACTGTTCCTGTCGGCCATATTTTTGATTGTTGGCTTAGCAATGGGCAGCTTGCTTGTGACGCTGTTTTCCTTAATTGAGGAAGAGCATGCTTGCTTTTCTCTTCTCCGGTCGGAGTCTCGAAGGAATAGTTCTTCATTTTTATTTTGATATTTATTGTTGACATTCATCTGCTTGGTTTGAACACCATACTTGGTGCCAACCTGTGTCATACTAATTGTGGAGTGAAAAAAATTACATGTCTTTTTTGCAGGAGACGTTGTTGAATCTGTTTGCTTATTATAACAGACAACAGATAGGACTTGTCGCTGAGAAGTTTATTGATTTTTCTGTGTTTGCTGTTTTGGTGTATTTTCTTAGTTTTGGTGTTGACAATTTTATATTTTGAAGTATCTTTATTTTTTCTGTACCCTTTTGTACTTACATGTTCTTCATTTTTTCTTAAATTCTGTAGACGTTGATTCAACTCCATGGTAAAGCTGTCTTCTGGTTGATAATGTTTGTATGGATGGTTGCTCAAAAGCTTGCCAAGTTGTTCGCCAAGATTCTGTAGAGCTTGTATGCTCCACCAAATTTTTGAAGTTACATATTGTGATTTTATTAGTGTTGATTTTAAATATGTTATGGAGTTGTTTTTTGTTATTTCCTCCAGTTGTTTGTTTACTTTTTGTAAAAAAGTGTTGAGTACTTTTCTGTTGGTGGATAGAGGACATTCAATTAGCACGAGTTTTGCTTTTAGATTATTGACAAGTTTGATAAGTGGGGCAGTGTTTGGAATGATGTCCCTAATTGCGTTTTCAACTCCCATGGCTATCATAAGAATATCATTTGGGCCCATTTTGTGTAGATATCTTTCAGCATGTAGTATGAGTTCATTAACTGTGCCCTTTGATATAAATTGATAGTTTATATCATATTTTTTGTTTGTGTAATTTTTTATTACTGAACTTATGCCTGTCATTTTTGAGTTGGTAATTCTAAGGAATTGAGGTTTTCTTACTGCCATTGTTGCGTTTTCTGTTTTGTCCATTTTTGTTGGCAATTTTTTTAGTTTTTCTTGCTCTGTGTCTTTGGTTTCTGTCTGTGTACATTTGCTAACACTTATTGTTTTAAGAGCTTTTATTAGTAATATCTCTTCAAGTGCTTCCTCAGTAAGTTCCGACTGTGAGTTTTTACCTCGGTTTGTGTTGTTTCCTTTTTATATGTTGGTGTTGATGCTTCCATTTGACATCCTATTTCTCTAGTGGCCTTCATTGTTTCGATTATGTGTAGAGTCTGGGAGCTGCTTTCAACCAGCTTCTTGTTTTGTTTATTGTAATTTTGTTCCTCTACTCTATTTTGCAGCAGTATGATTTGATTTTTAAGTTTGTTGATCTCAGTTTCACTTTGCTGGTAAGTTTGGAATGAGTAATGCAAACTCAATAGAAATAACAGCTGATCCACACACTGATTTAACAAGAAATGACATAGATACTAATTTTGAAGGTCCTTACCGAGAGTGTGCTGGTTAATTGATGTATGAAGCAATAGTGTCAAGACCGGATATTTCCTATTCAGCGGGAGTTGCTAGTAGATTCTTAAATAATCCAACTGTTGCGCAATTTAATGCAGTGAAAAGAATCATTCGTTATTTAAAGCACCCCAAACTATGGAATTGAGTACAGGAGAGAACCAGACTACAATTTAACTTTTTTTTTGTGATGCTGACTATGCAGCAGACATATTGACAAGAAGGTCGACAACAGGCTATGTGTTCAAGGCTTCAGTTGGTCCGATAACTTGGTCAAGTAAAAGATAGCCAGAGGTTACTTTATCCACCACGGAAGCTGAGTACGTAGCTGCCTGACCATTGCATATTGATAACCAAAGTGCCATCAAGTTGATACACAATCCTGAGTTCCACAGTCGTGCAAAGCATGTTGACATTCAGATTCACTTTGTTCGAAAGACGTATCAAAATCATGAGATTTTGCTGGAATATGTTTGCACCAAGAATCAAGAAGCTGACATTTTTACCAAGGCTTTGTGTAGAGAGACTTTCCAGAGACTTAGATCATTGTTGGGACTAAGTTTAAAATGTTATTTTCATTTAAGTATAAGTTAAGTTTTTTTGGTAACACTCAAAAAGTGGGAGTGTTATAAATATTATTGTTTTTCAGGAATAGGGTTCCAAAAATGATTTCATGAATAGGGTGTCGTGACAGGTTAACCTAACTTTTTACTAGAACGATTTCTGAACGTTTATGGAAAACAATTATTTTTCGATTTTTCATTTTGTAACTTTTTAATAAAGTAGAAACCGTAGTTTAGTCGAGTGTGTTTTATCTTCCAATCCACTGAAAGTAATGCCTCTAATACATATTTCTGTTAGGTTGCGACCAAAGTTACGACAGTGTACCGTTCGACAGATTGGCATTTATGAGGTTAGGTTGCATCGATTAGCACCTTTTAGTGCTGGATTAGGTTGTCATATTTTGGTTTATATGATTTAGTTTTTTTGGTTTTCTAGTAAAAATGTCAAAAAATCGCGATTTTCTCGACTGTCGTAACTTATGTGTGAAAAAGATATTGGCTGTCGTAACTTTAGTCATGAACTTTCCGTTATTTTAGTGTTGTATGAAAAAATCTTATAAACACCTACTATAGAGTCCCTACCTAAAGAACTCAAATTTACCGGCACTAAAACTTTTTAATATTATTTTAGAAAGGGCTGGATTATTGGTTCTTTTTTAGGTGTTTATAAGTAGTATGTTTTTTTAATTTTAGATCAGGAGTAGATGAACCATATAAAGAATTATACTACTAATACTACAGCAAGGAGGTAGTTAAAAGTCAAAAAGAATCTTTTCAAAAATCCAAAAAAATCAGGGAGGATCTCGCTAACCAACTTAAAAGAACTTCACCACAACCCAACCGACTTGGGACCATGCCTATTCTGAAACAAATTTAGAAATTAAACTGGATGCTGCACAGTGCAAAACAAGTCCACTTAAAAAAAAAGTAAACTTTAAGAATTAAAAATATAACACACACTCACAATATAGAAAATATCTTAAAGTCTACACAATCACAAAAGCAATACCTCGTCCAAACCCGGTTCAACAGGAAATGTGCCCAAAACTGCAGCAGCATTACCTCTTTGTATGGCTATAGCGATTTTTTGAGAAATAAAGCTATGGAATATGGTTTATTTTTGATCTTTGAACAAATTTCACGTATCAATTTTTTTGCCTCAGGTTCCCAGGGTCCGAAAGTTTCGACCGAAAAAGGTGTAAAAATAAAACGATTTGTAAATTCCTTATATTTTTGAATTTTTACTGATTCACCTAATTGTGATGCATGTCTTGCTTTCAACGAAGATTTATTCTTCACATATGATGTTGCCAGTGTCCTTACATGTAGCATCACAGAGTAAAGCTCTACCACCATCCGCCGGAATTCAAGCTGAAATAAGAGCCCGTTTAATAATGTCACTGAGCAACCTGTGTCTTGCCCATCGACCTGCACTCTTTTTAAGGCGTGTAGGCCCAAATTATTAAATTTTTCACTGCAGAGGCAGTCATGAGGTTCGAAAACAGTTCTCATGCCCATGTGCACCACTTCCCCTTATCTCCTCCACTTGATCAAGTGCCGATTGAACTGAGGGTGACCCTTGAGACTTACTTGGTTTGCAAAAGTTCCGAATATGTTCTACTTGGAAAAAGAAAGGAAATTATTGGCAACGTAGCAGTTCTTTGCATTATTTTGTGTTTTTTGTGTGTGTGTGTGCAAGATAAGTTTTGAGGTTGTTTTTAAAAAAAAATAATTTTATTGATGATTCATGATTATATGGAGGAAAAGGCATATAAAACTAATATAATTTGTCAAATATGAAACCTAAATGTTTATTATTACACCACCAGATAAACCCAAACCCTTTTTGAGTTTTTTGCAAGGAATTTGCGAAAAAAAAGGTGAATTATTTGCCTAGGGAAAAAAGTTTGCTTTTAACCATTGTTCAAAGTTTTGAAAACATTATTTTTTTTGGGGCATTCTAAATCTTTTGTAAAAGGTATCTTCATCAAAAGTTATAAAATAATCCATTCTTTGAAAAATCCACAGACCACCAGATCACAAAGATTTTAAGGCAACGGAACAATTTTATAAACTCATAAAATTAATGGCTTTTATTTAAAAACATTACCAAAAAATACCTCGCACAACCTAAAAATGCTTAAGTGCCACTTACATGATATACTAGCCACATGAAACAAACCAGCATACAGTATATACAAGCAAACTTTGGAAAAATTCGAAAAGGAAAAATATTATCTTGAAAAAGAGGAAAGAATTGGAAAGGCTATAATTAAAGAAAACGATTTCAAAAATATGCAAAAAATGTTAAAAAAAACAACAACTGTTGTTTGTGAAAGAACTTTAAAAAAAATAATAATTGTAAAATTTTTAAATACTTTGTGATTTTTTTCTTTAAATACAAGGTAAGTAATTCAAACAAGGTAAATAATTCAGATATTTACTATTATATATTTTATTATATAAATCAACAGTTCTTTAAAGTTTTCTCTAATAATTTGTAAAATTTGTACCTTTTGATTTTTTCTTTAGGACCTGGCTGTCAACCTTTGTAAAATTTGTTCATAATTTGTGATTTTTTACTGTAAGACCTGGCTGTATCTATATTTAGTTTTGTTAATAATTAAAAAAAGATAAAAAGAAATAAAATAAGAAAAAATTAAAACAAGTTATATTTTTTATTTGAAAAGGAAAATTTTATTTTGAAAAAGAGGAAAGAATTAGAAAGGCTATAATTGAAGAAAACAATTTAAAAAATATGCAAAAAATGGTTTTTTACTGTGAGACCTGGCTGTATCTATATTTAGTTTTGTTAATAATTAAAAAAAGATAAAAAGAAATAAAATAAGAAAAAATTAAAACAAGTTATGTTTGTTATTTGAAAAGGAAAATTTTATTTTGACAAAGAGGAAAAAATTAGAAAGGTATAATTAAAGAAAACCATTTAAAAAATATGCAAAAAATGTTACAAAAATCAACAACTGTTACTGAAAGAACTTTTTAAAAAAAAATAATAATTAAAATATAAGGACTTTTGTAAAATTTGTACATAATTTGTGATTTTTTCTTTAAGGCCAAAAAAATATACAAATAAAATAAAAAAATTATGTAAATCAACATTTTAACAGTTCTGTAAAGTTTTCTTTAATTATTTTATTGGTATTAATATCATTTTAGCTTAAGATAAGCTGGGAGGTTAAGGGGGGTGATTTTAAAGCAAATTTTAAACTTTAAACAAGCTTTTTCTGCTTTAAAACGGTTAAAAATTAAATAAAATAACCTGCGCAGAAGCAGCTCATGGATCTAGAACTTGATAGTTCGTTTTTCTTAAAGAATTTTTTTATATCAATAAGGTTGTATATGACAAGGTGCCTAGATAGATTTTACAAAATACAAATTTTACTTAATGGAAACTATTCTATTGTTTCTAATTTTTCAGAAATAGATAATCCCAGTGATGATTGCTATGATTAGCAACGACTAAAACTTCTGGAATATAATTGTTTTCTCAAAAGCAAAGATTTTATTGCCCTATTTATTAATCCTTACCAAATTAGGTAAGAATTTATTGTAATTTGCATGCTAAAAATATACGTTTACGTTATTTTTATTGTATATTATGATCATTACAAAATGAATACAGTGTGTTTATGGAAATATATTACAACAGTTATTAAACAAAAATCTAAAAAAAAATTAGGACCTGGCCGAAAACGCCGATTTCGGTCTGCTACTAGCTAGAAAAATTGGAAAAAGAAAAATTTTATTTTGAAAAAGGTGAAAAAAATGTCCGAAAATCAACAACTGTTACTAAATGAACTTTAAAAAAAATAATAATTAAAATATAAGGACATTTTTAATATTTTAAACCAAAATATTTAAAATCATTTGTGTTAAAAGAAAATGTTTCAACATTCAGGTTTAACTATGTTGGGAATTTGGACTTTTGGTTGCACTATAACAAAGTTATGATTGTTTTCCACAAACCAAAACTACACTTTTTTGCACTCGACGCGCGCTTCGCTAACAACGTTAGCATCATCAGGAGACGACAAACAATAATTATTGATTATTATTAATTATTGTTTAGCGTTTCCTGATGATGCTAACATTGTTAGCGAAACGCGCGCCGAGTGCATTATTCAGGTTTAAGAGTTGGACACACTGTTGGGTGTGAAGAAAGATTTAAATTCAGAGAGCCTCCTTAAATGGCTTAGTCAAGAAGGCTCATTTTTACTTACCTAATTAGCTCAATCTTCTTTTCAACGTAAACAGTAAGGTAATTATTTTTCAACCAAACCTTTCTATAACCTCAAAAATACTTTGAACCGAAAGATTAACACATATCCAAACTCCGGTTACTCGTGGTTATTTACCAAAAGTCAAATGGCTGATCGGTGACATTATAATTTCGCCTCATTTGGTTGAAACTGGAGTCGCGGAAATGAGTTGGTCCTAAACGGTTGTAATCGTTCCATCGCATTAAATCGCCTTAAAAAAACATCTTGACTTATTGAATTATGGCAAAGTTTTAAAACAAAAGCACTTTCGCCACTAAATCAAACATAAATTTGTTGAAGCTCATTAATTGTGGGAGTACAAAGAGTGAGAGTACTAAAAATTTTATTTTGTGTTCTACCAAAACCACTAGCTGTCGACTTTAAATTTCCTGATGTATTTTTTGGTAATGACACCGGTTTTGGTGTATCACACCTCAGCAGTCAGGCTAAAGAGGCCGCCATGTGTCCTGACCTAAGAGATGTGATACACCGAAACTGGTTCTACGATGACACATTACCAAAAAATGCATTACTGTAAATAAGTTTTTGTTTTTAGATTCTTCGCAAGATCTTATAATAGGATTAACTCTACATGCCCTATTACCTCCCACAATAAAGCACGTGATAAAGAAAGACAACAAAACATTAATTCAATAAAGGATTTGCAAAATCATTTTTTTTACATGTAAGCGTTGCAAATAATTTTGAAGTCTAGCTCGACCTACACAGAAACAGCCTGATAAGTAGGAACGAAATCCTACAGGTGCTGCTCTTCTTTATAGATCCGTTTAGTTTAATCAATCATCTTCCAAATAATGTAAAACTACAAATTTAAATATGTTTAAAAAAAGTAAAGATATACTGATTCATGGTGCTTGTTATAGTTTAGAAGAATACACACTGATGTTATTCTAACCAAATCTGACAAAGGAAATATTACTGTCATAATGAAAAAAAAACTCATACGAAACTTTACCAAACAATATCATAAATGATCCTATTTCTTATGTAAACTACAAAGGAATCCAACAAACACATTTGAAAGTCAAGAAAAATACATTAATTTAAAATTTAAAAAGAGTAAACACACAACTCTACATGCCCTAAATTCTATGGTTTACCAAAAATTTATAAACCAACACTAGCTCTTAGGCCAATAGTATCCGCCAAATACAAAAATTATCAATTTTTTTTTTTTTAAAGACTCTTTCGATTTCGCGACTTTATCAATGAAAAACAAATACCAAAAAATTATATCTTAATTAGTTTAGATGCTATTTGTTTATTTAGCAATATTTCCTTAGATCTAGTTAATAAAAGTATAATAAAAAGATGGTCTACTATAGAAACAAACTGTAATATAACACAGGAAAAATTTCTAGAAAATATACAATTTATTTTTAACACAAATTATAAACAAATTTTAGGAACAACTATGGGTAGTAGTCTATCTCTTATTCTAGCTCAATACGTTCTAGATGATCTTATTGAACATTGTTTATTAAACCTCTCATTTCAAGTAGCCTTTTTAAAAAAAATTGTAGATTATGTAATATCCACCGTACCTTTTGACAAACAACAAGAAATTCTAGAAGTCATTAAAATGGAAAATAATAAAAGCACACTATTTTTGGATACAAAAGTAATTGGAAATAATAACACTCTCATAACAGATTGGTACATAAAACTTCGAACGATACATACATTTCAATTCTTATCACATTTAGACAAAAAATTAATTTAATTATTACTCTAATAAACAGAATTGAAAAATTAGTTCATCCTTCTCTAAAAACAATTCTATTAAGTCTTTAATAATTATAATAATTCAATTCAATTTACCATTAAAATGGAAAATAATCCAAGCATACCATTTTTGGATACAAAAGTAATTAGAAATAATAACACTCTCATGACAGATTGGTACATAAAATCCACCAACTTCGAACGATACATAAATTTCAATTCTTATCACAGGTATAGACAAAAAAATTAATTTAATTCTTACTCTAATAAACAGAATTGAAAAATTAGTTCACCCTTCTCTAAAACAAAGAAATTTAACAAAACTTAAACAAATTCTATTAACAAATTCATATCCCAAATCACTACTTAATAAAATTATTTTTAACACAAGAAATCACGAAAATCATCTCAATAATAACATTTAAAATAACCAAATAATTAGATATGCTTCAATCCCATACATACAAAATCTTTCAGAAAAAATATCAAATTTATTTATAAACGAAACAGTTAAAATTTAATTTAAAATTATTAAAGCAATCGGTAATTCAAACACAAAACTTAAAGATAAAGATGAACAAGATTTACAAACTAATGTTGTGTATGTATTACCTTGTAATAACTGTACAAGAACTTATATTGGACAAACATCTCAAACAATAAAAAATCGCATGTCGGGGTAAAAAAGTTATATGACATTACAAAAAGATACTACAGCCATTGCAAAACACATTATATAAATTCACCATCATCCCAATTACAACAACTTAAAAAAGAAAGAAACCTAGAAAAAAGATTATTTTTAGAAATGGTAGAAATACAAAAACATGAAAATTCAATTAACATTAGACCTGACATCAAAGATTTAAGTATTATTTATTCATACTTACTTACTTTATAAACCTAATTTAGAAATTTTATCAGTTGGTTCGTAATATTATCAAATTCAGTATCCCTAAACTTCATTCAAGACATTTTATACTTCTGCCATATAATTTAAAAAAGTAAGAAAAAACAGATCCAAAAAAAAATCGTAAAAGTTCTACAATTTTATATATTTCTACAATTATCATTATAAATGTATGAAGAGAAAACAACAGAGAAACTAAATTAAACTCATATAAGGTATGTACCGTTTGACTATTTAAAACAAAATTATTATGCATGTTCTTAGTGTTGTTCTAAATGTTATTTCTGTGTTTTATTTAATTTTAGCCCTGAAGAAGGAACAAAAGTTCCAAAAGCTTGGTTTTATAAAAGAGTTTTAATAAATTCGCTTTTCATTTGGACCGAAAATCCTGTTATTCCTACAAAATAGAAGAATACTTCAACGATAGACTCAACACGTGAATTTTAAGTTAATGTATTTCGCTTATTTTTTCTTTTTTATTTTTTTTTGTGACGAATGTTTTATGTGTGGATTTTAAATTTGTATATTGTTGGAATAGTTTAAGAACAGCCGTGTAAGAAGTTGTTTTTAAATTAAATGTGTCCTGTTTCAACGATTTTTTTATAATTTTTATATAATTTAAATATTTAAAAGTACACTGTTATACATACAATTTTTATCGTTTTAAATTTATAATATTTTTTATTCTCGACGCTGCTCTTTTAAAGGAAAAGTTATATGCATATAAAAATATGTGTATTATACTTTATAGATTTCGTTAGTGTACCAATACATAAGTTATTATTATTTAAATGTATAACATTTTTTGAAAATAAAGTACTTTATCTATCTACCTATCTATTTATCTATTTATGTACTTATAATAGGAATAGGAAAGGACCTAATTACATGTTCCCAATATCTTGTGTTTTACGACAACATAAAATATTCCTTCACCAATTTTTTTCTGGCCGCGCCTGATTGCTGCTTTAAAATATTTCATGTCCTGGATTTGAAATGTGTTTTTCGTAATTTGTACAAAAATACTTTTATGAGATTAGTCTGCCCTTTGACTGTTTTTCCTTAAACCGCCCTTTGTCTATTAAAAAACTTTGAATAAATAATTATAGAACATGTAGGTATCTAAATTTTGAAGTAAATACGTTAATTTCTCAATTTAAATACGTTGATCAATTTAGAGAAAGCAACAGTTTCAAAAGTTTTAGTCTTTAAAGGCTTTTAAAAGGCATTTTTAAAGTTTAGGTAGTTGTTTTTCAAATAATAGAAATGTAGACATTTTAAAAGACTCGCTAAATATTATAGCTGATGCATCAATTTCACAGAACGAATCAATCAAAAATGAGAAATTTTATGAACCTTTTGACTTTAATAAAATATTTAATCAAATTGAGATATCTGTGTTATAGTTTTCAAGCCACTTTTACAGCAAAGTTTTTCTATAACTGATGTTAAGTAAAAAATTTCTAAAATCATAAAAAAATTACTATCAAAAATCTTTTCGGAATTTGAGTCTTTTTTTTCTAAAAATTTTCACGCCGATCAAATCAAATCAATTTTTCAAAAATCCTTTTTAAAATTTTAAGAAATTTTATAAATATACTAAATAAATAGTGGAAGAAAATGATGTTTACAAGGATACTCTAATAAATAGTTAAATCAGTCCAGTAGATTCCATTAATTAGGTTTCAATTTCAAATATTTTTTGAATTGGGTGATATCCTCAAAATAATTTTTAAAATACAAATGAACTTATATCGTATAACGAAAAACTAATCACATAACAAATATTGTTCAGGGAAAAATTTGGAAATCAAAGATTAAGAACTTTATTTGTCCATGTCAGAAAATATTTTTGTGGCTCTTATCTACAAATCCAAGGACATTCGACACGGTAATGACAGTACTTTATTTACAGAAATGGATGCCTTGATAATACAAACTAAACAAGGATAATTTAACGTTTATTTTATAACAGTAAACTTCAACAGTACTTATTCTTGCCGTATATGTAAATGTGATCAGTCAGAGATCAAATGTATGTTCAAGGAAGATAAAACAATATTTTGAAACGTGACAAATTACAATATAGATGTAAATCTTCCGGAAGAGCTAAACAAAGTAGATTAAAGGAAGCTTTTATTTTTAGCACAGTTAATTCTTTTCACGTTACTACTAACTTTACTGCAGATCTTATGCATAACTTTTTTGAGGGTGTTTGTAATTATGTACTGTCTCCAGTTCTGTACCATTTCATCTGCGTAGAAAAATTATTTTCATTGGTTATCTTTAACAGCAGAAAACAATCATTTTACCTTGGGCAAACTGAAATAGGTAAAACCTTACCTCCAATTAAAATGAACCACTTACAGAATCAAAAATTTCATATGCCTGCAACAGAAATGTCCATAACATTTTGTCATCCCCATATATATTGTCAAGTAAAGACATTCGTTTTATATTATTTTATTTGGAGTACTTAAGCCTATATTTAATCTTTTAACGCACTATACAATCGTAATTTAAAAAATGGGTCTTCTTAAGCATATATGGTGCCTAAGATTTGAAGCAAAACGTAAAAAAAGCAAAAATGTTTCTCTTAGTGTGAGTATTAAAAGCAGCCTTCAATTTTGTTATAGACTTGTATGTAATGCTGGTTTGCAATCCATTGTTTAACATAACTCTAAGCACTCCACCGGGTCTACATTGCACTTTTTCGCACATGGCACAAGGTGTGGGGAAACACATCAGAATAGGAATGAGACAACCAAGCATCAGTAGAGCACTACACGAAGGCTTAAAACAGGCCAGACATATTCAATGAAATTGTTCATTACCCACGGAATGAACAGGACTTGGTACAATTAAGATTAAGGTGATATGCTTTAGGTTTTTTTTATTTTATTATGCTGCACATTATATCAGAAAAGAACATTAATTAAAAAAAATAAACTTAATAATTATTAAGTAATATCGTTAGTTTTTTTTTTTAATTTGACAGGCATTATAGTGCAAATCTTGTGTTAATTTTTTTTTATGAAACCTAATAGTTGCATTTTATTATTTTGGATTCTTTAAGAAATATAATGTACCCGAAATCGTTGGAGTAATTAACTGTACTCATGTGGCAATTGTTATGCCAAAACAGCATGAATAAATTTATGTTAATCAAAAAACTATCATTCCATTAATGTTCTATTGATATTAATTAAAATTGGTCATTCAATTTTTTTTAGTTGTAATACTGATTTTTCTTACAGTTTATACACGAATAAATATATATATATATTACATGGAAGCGTAAACTAATTATGTGACTTCAAAATGGGGAAGAAGGAGCCCCTTAAAATCTCATTTAAGCAACGAACCTAATAAAGGTCGGAGGAGGGCGCGTTAATGAGAATCTCACATCAGCTTTTTGATTCACCGAATATACATAAAAAAATAACAGATAACATTTTTAATTACAAAATCAATCCCGAAAAGGCACTAAAATAATTTAAGAAAAAACATACACAAACTGAAAAAAAAGTTAAAATTTCTTGGTCCTTTTTTTATTTTTTTTATTAAACCTGCTGAAGGAAAAAAATTATTTAAAAAAACCTTAATTACTTCTGATAATACCTATATGTAGCTTGTGTTGTTTTAGATATGTGATGAGAACCTTAGAGTCATAAACGTAAATACATCGTTTCCCGAAACTCCAGTGAGGAAAATATCTTTAGAAATATAGCGCAGCCATTTTTTTAAATTGGAGATAAGTATAACAAATTTGCCTAAGACCTAAGCAAAGCTATCCATGATTGTTAAGGTCTAGACCGACATCAAAAATATTATAGGAAAATTTTTTAACTTGGTCTAAAAGGTTTAAATTAGAAGAACAAATAAAAATATAGGAGAAACATTATTAAAACAAAAGATCATATTTTTTGGTAACCCAATTTTAATAAGAAAGTTTCCATTACCTTGTTTACTATTGGGGATTTTTCCTTTAATTTATATATTTATACAAAAAGTAACGTCCAATGACTTACTTTAACACGTTCTTTTTATGAATTGACTCTTGAAAAATACTACTTTAAGAAATTAAAAGCTAAAGAGTGGTCAATATAACTGTTTTATGAATGTACTGGCAAGGCGTTTCAGCTATTAATCCATGATCAGAAAACTATCCACAGCATCAGAGAACAGGCGACACAAATTTGCACAGTTAGGGTGGAATTTTGTAAAAATAAAAACAAAATCTTTATTCTCAAAAATTCAAATTAATTTGGTTTTAATAATAATAATCTTTACGCACGCCCAGCCCCGAAGTTTTTTCAACCCTTGGGTTTTAGTAGGGTGTAGTGCGCAATTAAAAAAAACATTGTTTGAAAAAAATTAACGCTGTCGACAGCATCCTGATGATGGACCTATATCCAAAACGCATTGGCATTAGCTTTTATCTTCTTTGTTTTAGGATATCCTTCACGACCGTGGGTATTAACTCCGTTTACAAAATTTAATAATGCGTTCAAAACTTTGAGAAGTACCATCGAACGGTTCACTGAACAATCGCTTCAGATGCCTTTTAAAGCATAGAACATTACACTATATACTAAAAGACTTTGACATCATCTGTATCGATACAATAGGCCCATTTCTGACATCTAATGGTATGCAGTACGCAGTTACCATATAGTGCGAGTTATCAAAATATGTTATTATCATTCCAATACCCAATAAAGATGCTAAAACAGTAGCCAGAGCAATCATGAATAAATGTATATTAATACAGGGTTCCTAAGATATTCCTTAGGGATAGGATTTCAATAAATCAAACAGAAATGGCATAGAAAGTTCTGCGCGCACAAAAGAAACAGCTATATTGAGCAATGGTGCCAGTTTTTTATTATCTCCGGACTGCTTTCATGAGAAAAAATTGTCGCCACTCTTTCATTGTGAGCATAAATCATAGTTGCAATAATAACCGTTGACAAGATGTCTGCAAATTCCGCTAGATGGCGGCCACACATCTAATCTAATTAAAAATTAGATGTTTTCAGGTCCAAACCACAGCTTTTTCTTGCTTAAAGGAGGCAGCAGGGTCCATTATTTACGATACTGAGCGATAAACTCGTGAGGTTGTTAACATTAGAAAGAAATATCTTCGCTTTTAATTAAATTTCTTTCCATTCTGTTCTACTAGTGACATCTATCCGGAAACGGCCAAACCATGCAGTTAGCACTAGCAGCCAAAGAAATCAATAAACGGCGCTGTTTTTCCTGCAGAGCTTTTTACTTGCGATATTATTAATTTTAAATAAAGCTGGCCCTACACTACATTTGATATTTTCGAGGTGTTTTATGACATGATCTCGAAACATGTAGCGAACTAATTCTTCAAAACTAGCGGGAGGGTAAAAGCGAAAAATAGGGGGCTGCCAATATTTGTAACACCCAAAAAGGGGTGAAAAGATTTATTTTGCTCTGTTTCTTTCCAAAAAACGTTTTTTTACGAAAAACTTGAGCTCTGCCACTTTTTTTATTTTTTTCTTCAACTTTCTCGAAATTTTCGTCATACCGTAGAAAAAAATTATTTCCCCCATGGTCATACTCTACTTTTATTCGAAAAAATTTAGAAACAGAGACGGGATCAGTTTTCCTAAAACGGGGGATCTTGGTTTCGAGTGAGAAGATAAAGTGCGCCGCAGGTAAAAATTTTTCAATTAAATTAGCCGAACGCAAAAATGTTAGAAAAACAAAGCACGAAATAAAAATGGCGCCGCTTACAATTTTTTTTCAAAAATTACGTAATTTCGGAAACGCAAAGAAATAGGTCTAAAGAGTATAATTTTTAAGAAAAAAATATCAATTTTATCGCTCTCCTCCACTGGGACTACGCACAAATTATGTAATGGTCATAGGGGGGAGGGGGGTTACAAAACGTTACGTAGGGGGGAGGGGGTTTTAGACAGCGTTTGCATTTGTGTGAAACTAAGAAAATTTGGAATGAAAATAAGTGAATTTTTTTTTTTTGGGGGGGGTAGTGGTCTTGAAATCGTTACGTAATATTAGGGGAGTAGCGTGCCAAACCGTTACAAAACATTACATAGGGAGGGGTCAAAAATTGGTAAAATCACCGTTACGTAATTTGTGCACGGCCCCACATCTGACTGTTCCTCCTTTTTGATTTCGAATCAAAGTGCAAAACCTGTGTTGGACGTTCGAAGGCGTCAACCCGTCCTATGTGCTTGATAAAGTTTCTACGGAAATATCTCAGTCGATTTCTCCGGCCGTGTATGAACGCTTTAGGTTAGGCATTTGCATGTATCTCAGTCCCCAGCCTGTAAACAGTGCGTAAGGACAATGGTTAGAAAATGAAAAGCCGAAAAATATTTTTTTTACGATATCTTTCATCAGTTTGGTATTAAAGTCGAGCAAAAAAAAATTTTATTCCAGTCCTAAAGGTATGAAAATGGAAAACATTAGAAAACAACAACCTGGAATGGATTTACTACGTGTAAGATGTAGTGACAACATTGCCCCATGCCCATCCTTTTCTGCCTAATGTGCTTTTCCGTTTGTCTGCGTCTTATACACGGCTGCTTGGCCCCCTAAGGATTTGCTTAGGAACCCTGTATATCGCATCATGAAAGAGATAAGAACTGATATGGGTACAGAATATAAAAATGTAGTTTTGTCTGAACTTACAAAAATGCTTAATATTAATCATTACTTTTCAACAGCGTACCACAGTCAAACAATTGGAGGGTGCGAAAGAAATCATAGAGTGCTCAATGAATTTATTGGCATGTACTTAAACGAAAATTAAAAGATCAAACTAACTTCTCAAAGTGAAGTTCAATCTTAATTATACTGGTCTCCCTCGATAGTGATTAATTATTTGGTAAAGTGTAGTACTTCTAACTTCACGTTATCACGAGTAGTTCAAAGCCCCCCAAAAAAATCTGGCCTGTCTGCCCTCACGTACAAGAGGATGTGGTTATAACCTCACTTATTTTTAAAGCCGTGTCGCAAAAGCAATGCGAAAAGGGCGGGAAAATTAATTCTTCAATTATTTACTTTTTTTTAAAAGGGTAGAGCCTCACTATCGAGGGAAACCAGTATAATTAAGATCGAACTTCACTTTAAGAAGTTCGCTTGATTTTTCAATTATACTGGTCTCCCTCCATAGTGATTAATTATCCAGTCCAGGCAAAACTTTATTAAAGAAACACCAAATAAAATTGCAAAAAGCAAAATCATAAAGACAAAGAGTTTTATTCTAATCTACTCATAAAACTCAAAATTAAAACATGTGGAAAATGAAAAACATCCCTAGCAAATAAAATTCCATTAAAAATTGGTCTATTATAGAAATTAGCAAAAGTGATAGATTCTTTGGACCAAGTTGCTGCTTTTTGGATAGAATCCAGAATAACTGCTCCTTGTCTCTTGCAATAATACAGTCTGAGTGTCGAGTGTTATGCGCCGAACAATAATTTTTATCAGCATCTTTTTGAATATACAAGAGAATAAAGTAGTAACTGATAGGCAGATGGTAACCTTTTTTTTATAAACTGGACTACATTTTTACGGAAGATCTTTATTCTTGATGAAATCTTAATATTGCCCATCTTTAGTTTTGAAACTTTTAGAAAGCACAATCCTAGAAAAAGTATCTAGTCTATGTACCATAACCAAAATGCAAGCAACATTTCTATTAACAAAGATTCACATTCTTAATGGTTTACCACTAAAAAGGAGATAACCTAGCCTGCATCCCCTACAGTCTCATTTTTGCTTTTTAAGGTGTTAGGTTATATCCCCCTTTTAATTTGGTTGACTGCTATAACTCTGGTCTAAGAACCTAAAGACAAACCTGACATACCTATTTATGGAGCCATAAGATGTACCTTAAATATCTAACATCGATAATCCAGTCATCTGCTTTAAAAACATTTTTGTTAGGAGTAGTAGTACTACTCTTTACCAAACAAATACACTTGCACTAAGCACGAAGTAAGGCAAGTAGATCAATTACAGAATTTTTAAATTTTCTTCTCCAGAAGTCTGCCTCGTCTTCTTTAGACGATGGTGCACTTTTAACATGTATTTTACGTTTTCTGGAGAAAATTTTAAGTAATTTTTACCCTTTTTAAAATTTTAACGAACTACTCTGAAAACACGAGTTAGAAGAAGAAGAAGAACTCTTGTACGTGAGGGCAGACAGGCCAGATTTCTTCGGAGGCCTTTGAACTACTCGTGATAACGTGAAGTTAAAAGTACTAGTTTACCAAATAAATAATCACTATCGAGAGAGACTTCTTGGGATACTTGGTTTCCATATTTTTGTTTTTGTTACAATACTACACCAAGCATTTACCATAACTACACTCCATTCGAGCTAGTATTTGGCAGAAAACCGGACATTTGTGAACAAGTTGTAAGTTCATTAACAGATCCTGTGTATAATTTAGATGCCCATTACCAAGAGGTAAGATATAGGTTACAGATAACAAGTAAACGTGCCCATGAATTCATCTGGCAAGCCAAACATAAACGTAAATAAATTTACGATAAACAGGCAAGGGAATTAATTTTAAATCCTGGTGACTTGGTCACATTAACAAATGAAAACAGGTCAAAATTTGAGTCATGGTACATGGGTCCATTTTCTGTTATTTCATGTGATGGTGTAAATTGTCAAATTAAAAATCTTAACAACAGCAAAATCACAACAGTACATAAAAATAGACTACAACCTTTCAGAAAACTTAAACGTAAAAAAATATAATACTAATCTTTTTGTTTACAAAACTTTTAAGTTAAGTCAAGAAAGATCTCATTTATTTAAAAGGTAAACAGCACTTATATATTTTATTTCTCCATTATGCTTATTCATCATATAATTTAAAGTATGAATGTCGTATGCGTGTATTTTATTAAAGCTCTAATTATAATATTATACTTACTTTAAATACGTAGTCTAATAATTGAAAACAGCAATATTAATTATTAAAATATTATTGCTAATAGTCTTAATTTAAACATTTTATTTAACCAAAACATTATATAACTATAATATTCTACTTTAATTTCGTAATATTGTCATCGATATAGTTTATAGTTTATTCAAATATATTACAAAACAACCCGATATTTTTGGCTGTAATTAAGGCCAAAAAGGATGTTCTAAATTTTACATAAAATAAAATGAAGTCCATTCTTCCAGGGTACCGATTCTGGAAGTCATAGGAAGTGGATCGTTCGCCTGAGAGAAGAAAAGTAGTTTCAACCAATAAACACGCTTAAAAGCAGTGACGAGAAGATCGAATAATCACCAAACTATTATGAGCGAAGCCGTTCCCTCGACTAGACCCAATAGTTGGGAGTTGTAGGAAAGCTCGTGTGAAAAACGTTACTCGTAAAAAAATCGTAAAAATGCACATGCGTTCTCACCCGTTTTACGGATCTCGGTTTGTCCGGACCCGACACATTTTCAAGAATAATGGCACTGATCTCGTCAGGCAGGCGGAGGGGGTAGTGTGACATTATCCCTTTTAACGGTGAATTTGAAACCTAAAAACAATTCGCTGACTTAAACAGAAAAAAAATTTGCACAGCGGAGGCTTCTGGTATCCCCCACAGGCGATTCGCGTGGTTTTTCAAAAAATATATATATCTTGTTTTTATTTAGTTTTTTAAAATAATCGGTAATATTTACCACGAATTAAACATTTTTAGGATACGTAAAATTATTTAAAATACTTAGAATTTTGCAAAACCCGGGAAATGGTTCCGGTTTAATGCATTAAACTTTCACCGTACAAAATTTGATACAAATTTGATCAACAGTTTTTTAGATTAATTAATTGGAAGAAGCGCATTTTTTATTCAAATTCATCCTTAACGGTTTTCCAAAATCACCCTCCCACCCGCTCCCACCCTCGTCGGTTTTGATTTGAATGTTTTAATCGCTTTTCACGTTATTCTCAATTATTTCTGGAAAAATGTGTAAAAACACTCTAAATTCTATTAATTACAATTTCTTGGACTTGCCAATTACAAAAAAATATAATAGTATATAAAATGTAATGTATCATATCAATTTAAAATAATAAAGATTTTTAAATAGTAGACTAGCTAAAAGTGATTTTTTTCACAAAATCAAATTCACTACAGAGATCACAGAGAAATTAGTGTGTACTAATGATTATAAATTATTTTTTAATGTGGCTTTATATTTATTTAAACTTATAATAAAAAAATCAATATCCAATTGATTAATGAGCTCATTAGCAAACCTACTGAATTTATCCATAGGAGAATTATACCCATAATTGGTACGATGTTGTCTAGTGGAAAACAGAGTATGATTTCTTGTATTTCTAGACGGAATGTGAAAATTTATAGAAGATAAAAGCTGTATAGAATCAATTCCATTATTGATAATTTTAAATACCATGCATATATCGTAATATTTTTTACGGTATTCTAAGCTGGTTAAATTTAATAATTTCATGAGTTCACTATAGTTAATCTTTCCAGTCAATTTTTACCACACAGACCACACACTACAGGCATACACTAACACAAATCCAACAACTGCTATGTAAGCATTTTTTAAAGCATAAATATTGTTAATATATTTTAACGTTCTAAATAAAAATCCTAACATTTTCATGGCCTAATTCGCAATTATATAAATATGATCTACAAAACTAAGTTCAGTGTCAAAAAAAAACTCCTAAGTCTCTAATTACATTAGGCTTATCCACATTAAAATTTTTTAATTGATAAGTATGCAGAACTCTTACCACATACTATGCGTAAACGTTAACGATATTTAATTGCTGACTCAAAGCGTTTACCGATCAGGGTGTCGATTCTTGAATTTTAGATGGACGTTCGGGTGGTGTATGATCACTTGTAGGATGTGAACACACCCAGGGAACGATCCCATCCCCGTCGCTGGCTGTTCGTATTCTTGAATGCAGCCGAAACACGTCCAATGCTGCCAGTTTCCTTTTTGAGCGATTGAACTATTTTCGAACTAACCAAATTATTTTCTTTGATTTTTTTCCTTTTTTTTTAAATGTCGTTGAAAGCACTTGCCAATTAAATAAACTTTAAATTTTTTGGTGACAACCATTGTAATACGTAAAGTTTTTACTATCTACGCCAGTAAGCATACCGTAAGCAGGCTTGGAAACGTATTTGCGATAGTGAACACTTAAATTAATTTGTAATACATGCAGACATAACCTAACAATTCGAACAATAGATTGGAGAGCCCGAAACAGCCACAAGTCCATTCAGCTGATAAGTTACTAGCCCCTGAGAAGAAGAATTGGAGGTGAAAATGGCGAGAAGAGAACCACTAAGTGGAGTTAAAAAAAAACTCTAATATCACTCTTAGAGAAAAACCCTCGATTAAGGGCAGCCAAATTTTCCAATGACTTCACACAAAAAGAAGCTCAAGAAGAATGGGTAAAAATTGAAAATCATTTGAATGCCATCCCAGGTGGTGCCAAAAAGGACTGGAGAAAGGTTAGTATAGAATGAAACCTGTTTTTTCGAACAAGGCCTAGTGCCCCACAGTTAACCATAAGACCTGTACTCAGACACTAGGCAAACTATGTAAGCCGTTATGGAAATTTAAGCTTAATTCATGCCCGCAACATAGATCAATATATGTCAACTTGTGCAGGTTTTTTTTAAAGGTTTTATTGATGGCTATATGTGCCTGCTGATGCCATTTATTTTTAACAAAACTAAAACTAAACCATTGTCAAAGGTAAAAGGAAAGTTGGCCAACCTAATGAAGAAAATAGTTGACATTTTTTAGCGTGGACAAAAGTCGCACAACTCTTTATTTGATACAGATTAAGTTTTGGACTCATTTTGCCCAAAATATTTAATGACTTGGACCAGGATTTGGCCCAAAAAGTGTCAACTGTTTGGTCTATAGGGTAAAGGTGGATTCAGAATTCACCAAGGTAAGCATTATGAGGTATGCGGTAAGGCACACGGAAATAAACTATAGCAACACATGCTGCTTTTACTGTTTGCAACATACTATGAACACTAGCAGCATATGCATTTGTTATAGTTTATTTCCTTGGGGCTTACCGCATACCTCATCTTGCTTATCTGCCTTGCGGAACTCTGAATCCATTTTAAAACAACAAACCTTATCCTGTTTTTTAACCTAGTTTGCCTCACTGCCTAAAAAACAATAATATCTATTTTTTTCTTCCAACCTAGTTATTATTATGTATTACTAAGCTGCATAAACCTGCCTTAAGAAATAAGATGTAAAGAAAATATAAATTCATAAAGGGTTGCTTTTTTTTCAGTTTCTGCTTATTTTTTGCAAATCTCGCTAAAAATGGAAGACAGTTTTATACTTTTTTTTTCTAAAATTGGAAAAATATAAACAAAGTTAATAAAAATGGATTTGTTGGTTTTTTTTATGAGGCACTAGTATAGACACTCTAAAAGTAAGACATGTATAATTTCTGTTATAGACCTGGCAAGATATGAAAAAACATGCCACCACAAAACACACGACACAAAAATAAGAGAACAAGAAAACAGGAGGAGGAAGTCCTGTCAATATTAAAATTAATGACGATGACCAAATGATACTGGACATGATTTAAAAAAAAAACTTGATGGGTTGGATAATGTCGAAGAAACTGAGGTGACTTTTGATTTTGAGGATGTCCTGATTATGACACCAAAAACCCCTAAAATCCCTGAACCTGAAAATCAACCTGGCTGCTCAGGCATCACATTTAATGTAAGTAGATTCCGGCTATTCATTGAGTGCATTAAAAAAAAAATTAAACCACAAAATAAGAATTAGGTACCCACCCATGTTTTTATGTTTAGTTGCAGCCAAAATGTACAGCCTTCTCTGCATTTGTGGGTTTATTATATTAAATAGAGCATAACTGTTAAAACAAGATTTGTAGAAAAAAAATGAGTGTATTTTTGTCTAGGGTTAGTATTACATTTTACATACAGGGTGATTTACCTAAAAAAGGCTATTTTGCAAAAAAAAATGTAATTAAATGATAATGAAATAAGGAAGGTCAGTTGTTGATAAATGGGCACAATTTCATTAAAAAAATTAATGTTATAATTTTTTGGAAAATAGTTTTTTTTATGTAACTTACCAAAATACGGCCTATTTTTTTACAGATCTCATTTTAACACTTTTACTTCAGAAGCACAGAAGGGTGAAACACCCTGCACAAAATTTTAAGTGCACAAAAACTGTACAGACATTTTTCCATTATTTAGTAATTTTTCTTGTGACATTATATTAATTTTAATTTTCCAGATGTTCAATACCCCGACAGAACCAGTTGTAAATGAGGTTGAAGTTGAGGAAAATAACTATGGCAATTCTGAAGAAGAGGAGCATGTATATTCTCTAAAATATCCAGATGAAAATCATCCGAAGAAAAGATTATCCAAGACCCGTAGATTGGAGTCATCTGTAAAAGTTTCACAGCAAATGCTCCAGAATTTTCTGCAAAGATATGAAATCATAAAATTATTACATGAAAAAAATTGAATATCTTGAGCATAAAAAAGCCCATGATGAAAAAACCCTGAAGGGAATAGAGGAAAAGAATCAACTTAATGCAGAAATATTAAAAGCAATAACTCTCCTGGCATCAAAAAAAAAAAATTAAGTTAGTCACAGACTAAACTTGCATGTGTGTCAAGCAAAGTTTTGTTGTTGACAACAGGTGGCTGCACAATCAGGCACATGTTAGTGTTAGTAGTGGATTTATTATTGTCCTTGCATTAATGGAAGTTTTGTTTAACTAAACGCAAAAGCTAAAGGGACCTTCATTTAATTTTTGAGTTCAGTTAATTTTTATATTTTAGAGTTTGTTCTTTGATTTTAAGTTTGTTTTGTTTGTAGAGAGCTCTTCAAGAAAGGGCTAATTATAGCTTTAAGTTCTGATTCTGAAGTTCCTGTTTAATTTTTAGTTTGTTTTGTTTAGAGCTTTTTAATAAGAATAATTAGGGTCAGGTTGTTTTTAACATCTTTCTTGTTGATTTATTTTAATGTCTATGCATTATAATTTTTTTTTTTTTGACTGACACTGATTACTTTGGGGCAAATGTTATGTCAGGTATGTTATATTTCATTATCTCAAATTCTTGTTGGTTTATGTGACTTGTGATAACAAATTATCTGCATCATTAAAAGGCTGTAAAAGGTTTAGTATAAAGTGCCAAAATTAGGATTTAATGTAGTTGTAGTACCTATTAAAGATCTTTATTTTGACTGTGATTTAGATATATTTATAAACTGATGTGCAAGTTATATCACTATTACTTTAAGCAATTTGCAAGTTAGGTAGGTATATAGGCACCTAAGATGCACCTAAACTAAAGTTAAGATTTGTTTAGTATTAATATAAGTGATCACCATGCCTATTTTTTGGTCATGTAAAAAATACAGATTAGTTTTGCAATAAAAGAAACTGTTTTATTTTTTGTGTTACTTTTATTTCAATTTTAAAGAAATTTTGACAAATACTGTAAAGCAGAAAAGAGAAATAGAAAAATATTTATTGCAGCGATTAAACTCGTGACTTAAAAAAAAAACATATTTTGGTTCTGCCAAAAAAACCGTGTCAAATCTCTTAGAAAACTTTGACGAGATTTTATCATGTTTTTGATGTTTGCTATGCGGTATGTTAAACAAACTTGTAAAAACCAAGACAAACCTCATAAAGGCCATAAGGTCCTTTTTATATTTTGTAAAATTTCGCTAGATCTTTTTTCCCTGTTTCCAAAAATATACCGTATGTTGAACCAAGAACAACTACTATTTTTCATTCACTAACACATTGCCCTTATGGCCAATTATTTTTGATTTTACTTGAGAAGCGCCAAAGATAACCCTACATATCGTCGCCGTAGATGTGAATGGTCCTAATAAACAAAATATATTCAATTTTGAATTAATAATAGCAACTACTTTAAATATGTCCATATTTTATTTTGACAAAAGTTCTAATCCTAAAACCTTCTTTCTTCTTTACTTTTTTTCTGATAGCAAACAAAAAAATAACCATTTTTATGCTACAAAAAATGTTTTAATCTTTTTTTACTCAAAAGTAGTGTTATATGAATTAGTTCCATTCACATCTAGGGCGACGATATATGATCTTTTTTTAAATCAAAACTTTAAAAAATAGGATTCCATTAACCAAAGAGAACCTCATGGCTACCCTGTGTGTAGAGTGTGATTCGGGAAAAATCTGAAAGTGTGACCAGTATCAAGGTATTGGTGTGACTCTTTGAGTAATTAACTTTTTGTTTTTCCAAGTGGGACTTTATAAACGGTAACCCTGTACATAACTGAGTGTAAATGAAAGGTCTAATTTTTAAATTATGAAATTGTGAGTGGTTCAAGGTTGGAAATCAAAGTGTATGATGGTAATGATGTATAGTGGAGGGTGAACAGTGAAACTACTGATGAGCCCACGCTGGTTACCCAGGGCGAAACATCGTTTAATCATTTCTCTTTTCGCTTTGATCTTTTGTGTGTTCCTTGTGGGATGCTCATCCAACTTTGAATTTTCGTTATTTCCACCCAAGATCTTTTGATCTTTTGTTTCTTTTCGGTTGAAGTAACTGATTTGGAGGTTTTCTAACTTCTTTTTTGATGAAATTCTTTAATTTACAATACATAGATTGATATCGCCTGTCAACCTGTCCCAACAAATAATGCAGTTTTGGTAAAAAAAATAAATTATTGATAATTATTACCTACCAAAAATAAATTGAAAAAAAAATATCCTAAGCAAAATGATTGTTTACAATTCTCTGTCTTAACAGGCGTTCTGCTGCAAATTCTTCATTGACATTCTGAAAATCATTTCTATATTCTGCTGGGGCATAAATGCCAAAATCCAAGTGTTCCACCTGTCGTATGTCGCGTTCTGGGATGTTACGGTCTATACACATATTATGGAGTATGACACATGCTTTAGTTATTGAAGCTGCAACATCTGGATCATAGTGCAGCACCCTATCTTTAAGGAGGCACCTCCACATATTCTTCAAACGGCCGTTACATCTTTCAATTGAGGATCTAATCGTTATAAATCTTCTGTTAAACCTTTCTTCAGGAGATCCGGGTTCTACTTGCTGGAGCTGCGTGAGTAACCAAGGCCGGAGGGGGTAACCTAAAATTGTTTTATTTTTATAAGCTTTAAGGCGGATTTACACAGCGTCGTATTCACAATCAACAAACCTAATGCATACCTTTGTATTTTCAGGTATTTAAAATCATGCATGAAATTTGTGCATTGCATTGCTACATAAACCAGGCCTTAAATAAAGAGGGAAGGGGGCAAGGCACAAAAAGAATCTGATGGGTAAGGCCAGAGAAAGTTGACATAAGAAATAGATGAAAAATGTAAAAAGAGTGAACTGAAAGAAAATCACAATGCTTCTTTTAAAAATCTAACATGTAGAAGCAATATAAAACAACTGATATATTATATTCCATGTATGTAGAGTATGTTTTCTTGTAATTTTTATTAAAGAATTTACTTACCCAAATCACCTAACAGGAAAAAAGGCTGGGGTATTCTATGATATATATTTTCCAAAACTGTAGATATGTTGCTTTGCTGCCATATCCGAGCATCATGACAGGATCCTGGGAACCTTGCATTTACTGACATGATTTTTAACCTCTAGTCGCAAATCTATATTGTGTAAGAAAATAAAGAAGATACAAATATTTTTTTTTAACATATAATAATATTATTATTATTATTATTGACCTTCCTTATAACATTCTAAGGCTAAACCTTTCACTGAGCACGATTTCCTGCACATATGTGCAGAAATTCTAAGTAAGACTTCAGGTTTTGATAAAGGTACCAATCATTCGGTCTCTGTTTAACACACTGCAAAAGTTTTAAAATCTATAAGCTTAAAGTAGGCTCTATGGAAGTTACAGAGCACAATTAAGCAAAGAACTTAGCTTTATAAAAAAACACACACACACCCAGACCACAGATGTTATAAAATTATTTTTAATCATATAGTGTGTTTCCACAGTTGATATCGCATATGTGCTTGTTTGCTTATAATAACACGGAACAGGCCTGTCTATTTTGTGATAATAATAGTTATATATCTAACACTTGATCTAACCTAATCTCTAATATTAATTCTTACCAACTGAACATTTAGCGAATGGTAATTCTTTCTATTAATGTAAATATCCTCATCTATATGTGGTCTGAATATGGCTATGTGGGTACAATCAATAATTCCTGGGAAATTATATTTCAAGAAGAACCTAAAAAGGCAAGGAAAATAGGAAAACTGTTATAGTCATGGCAATTAATAGAGCTAGCTACTCCTTTTATTTAACTTCACTTTTTGAAGCAGGTATCAGTAGATTTAAAATATTTTACTTCAAAGAAAAACTCTTTGAAAATTCGAAAAGCTTTTTGGTTTTTGGCAAATGTCATAAAATTTGAAATATAAAAAATGAAGGTTTGAAACATGTGACTTAAATATATATCAGTGGAAATATCTTGAGAAATTGGTAACTTGTCATTGTGCTATGTGTACCACTAGTGTGTCCTCAAGTGTACATAATAAATCTCTAGAGAGGTGATTTCTGTGCAATGAATATTTTTAAAAAAATTTTATTGTTGGCTTCGAAACAGACCATATATTTATAGATAACAAAAACCCAATTTCTGGAATTTTTGTCTGTTTGTTTCATATAACTATGAGATAATATAACGGCCCTCCCCTTGCTTTTCCCGAGATAAATATGTACCGATAATGGCCTGGAAAAAACCCATAGACGAGGAGTGTAATGGGCAGGCGCGTCGATTGCGTCAGTAGTGAAAGCAACTGACAACCATCTGACAGCAAAAATGTAGGTTTATGTTTAATATTGTTGTTTACTTTTGGAAAATCTATTAAAAGAGTGGACACTAACATAAAAAAAAATTGAAAAGGTGTTGTCTAGTATTTCCCGTAATAATAATGCAAGGAATCACAGAAAATACCGCCATAAAATTTTAAAACACAAAAACTCCACAATAACATAAACAAAATGGCAAAACCATACCTCGTCAAAAATGTAAACTTTTTGACAATGCCCAGTTTTCTCAGGAAGTGGATTCGGCACTTGGGGCCATGTCCTCATCTAACACGTTTACCTTGTAGATTGAAACTCTCGAGTAGGTAAAACTTGCGGTTGGAGATGTTTTATCCATAATATAATAAAATCAAAGTTTTCGGACAGATGATGTCGTTTTCACTGTCATTCAAATCAATACCTTGTCATTAAATTATCGTAAGGCACTACGACACCAGGCATGGATTTTGTTTTATGTCCTGGTGGCCCAAACAGTTTCAAAGCCAACCGCGATTTTTAATTTTCTTTGATATTTTCGTTACACATTTTGCGGCACTTGGGCCGTTATAGTATCTCATAGATATATGGTTTGTTTGTTCCAACAGCACGCAAAAACTACTGAACCGATTTGGTGGGACTTCACTACTAGATAATACAATGAAATATTTGAGGGAACTTTTAATTTTAGGGAGCTTTTTTCTATACCTTAACTTACCTCAGCCGTAATTCCTCAAGCTCCTGTAGATTTTGAGGGAAATGAACAAATCTCCTCTGATTTTCTGGCTGATTCAGAGCATCAGTCACCTCCTTAATGCATCTGCTAATGCTTGGCTGGCTCAAAGTGTGGCATATATGTTTACCGACACTTTCTTGTTATAAACTATGAGAATAAAAGTTTAAAGCTACCATAACCTATAAATACAAAAATTAAATAAATACGAGTGTTTAACTTGCAGCAGGTTTCTGCAGCTGCATCATGCACAATTGATAAACATAATGCATATCTTTCTATCCATCCTTTTCTATTAATATATGCGACAAAGAGACAAACATATATGATTATGCACTAAGTAGCTGCATAAACCATGCCTTAGAGGTTAACCTATAACTAAGGATAACTATTAACTGTGAAAATTGGATATCTAATTAGATTTTGAGTTATGGTGAAACACCAATCCTTCTATTACTTAGTATATTTCCACCGAGGTTTCCACATCATCTATGTATGTATTCAAAACTGGTGGTTAGCTCTCTACCGAAGGTTGAATCATGCACTGCGGCCTCAAATGGACCTATTATGCCCAGGTATCTACTGAGATTTTAAAGACCACAATTTAAACACATTCAACCCAGAAAACTAAAAAATCCTGCAGACTACAAAACTTGATTTAGGCTTGATACTTTGTCTTCAACTTATGCCAGTTGAAGCTTTAGTGAAAGCCATGATCATACTAAACATGTAGGTATAAAAAATCAAGCGCCGCCCAGTTCTTTCATATATCACACTCTTTGTCAGAAAAGAATGATCTATGAAAGAAAAAGAAGACAATCTTTTTAATATGTATTGAGTATGATGTGAAAACATAATATACATTTTCTGCATTAGGTATATATTAATTAATTTATTACTTACTTTTGTCTGTATGGATAAATCTGAGGATCTTCGGCCCTCAACCATAAATTATTCAATTCAATTATTCCCAATGCCAGGTTTTTAGAAACTATAATTTTTCATAAAGTTCCTTTCCGACAATTGGAAAGGATCAAATCTTCTTTTGTAACGAAATCTTGGGGCGACTTCTTCCGCTGCATCCGCCTCGGCCTCCTCTAAATCATTTATCACTCTATTCCCGAGCCATATCTCTTCTGGTTCCATCATTTTTATCGACAAAAAAACAAACCGAAAAAAAACTAAAGGTTAGATTAGAAATTAACCAAAACAAAACTTTGCGTTCTCCGCTCCGTGGTTCTGCGCAAGTTCCGTGCGATTACAGCGCCATTCTCCTGCTTCATACCAGTAGAACGTTCGTTCAAGAATACAGACTGGGGAATTTTTTCGTGAGAACAATCCCATATGTGACCATCCCTCGATTCAAGAATCGACACCCAGGTGAACTAGCTACAAATTCTGAGGGGGGGGGGTAATTATTCCAATTATCCCCTCCCCCTCATCGACGACAAAAAAATTCTTTAACATAAAAATTTAAAACGTCACACCAAACACACGTCACAAACCGGAGTAAAGGGTCAAAAAAGTGGGGGAGCTATAGCTCTTCCTTGATCCTGATTAATTTATTGTAGATTGGGTTGGTCCTCCTAGGGAGGGGGGTTAACCCACACCCATCCACTGGCTATGCTACTGCAGGTAAAGCATTTTTTTGTACGTCCATCAAAATATTTCGTAAATTTGATCAATCAAACACTTTGAGAAAATATCGTTAGATAAAAAAGAACCAACCGTGCAACAAAAGCTTTATATTCAACAACCTTTAGTTCATGGCCGCTAAAACAAGAAAAAATATAAATTAAGGCTTATGTAGAAGTCATTACCAAAGGCAATGGGGCGCTCAAGGCATTTGTTACTGGAAGTCATGTGAATCGGCCCCAGCGTTAACGAAAGTGATAATGGTCTGTTCCGAAAATAGTGATTCTAAAAATGATGTTATGTTCTCTTTTTGGACAAAAAACTAAAAGGATACAACGTTGCAACCAGAAAGTGTGTGTACATATATTTTGAAGGATATTATCTACTATCTATTAACGCTGTTCTTTTTAAACTTAGGAGAGTTTTTATTAAGGAATTTATGATTATTATTACGCTTTTAGAATACCTATTTCAAGAAATAGGCACGGCGACCTAGAGCCTTCAGAATAGTAGTAGAAAGAGTTTAAAAAAAGATTCGGGTTTGGAATTTTACAGAAAAAAATAAAACGTGAAAAGTGTGTTTAGTGAGACACAACGAGACAACATAACAACTTACGGAGACTAGCAGAAAGGTAGGGCGGCGGAGAGTGAAAGTAATGCTAGCAATAAGTAAACTCCTCCTATAAGAACGTAGAAGAAAGACAGAACATTTTTCAATGTCAAAATATATTTCACACAATTTTAATTTTGTACCTGCCGGTTTTTGCCACTGCTGGTCAAGGTCTGTCAGGCCTGCCTGACAAGCGGTTTTTTTTAGATTTTCAAAAAAATTTTGAGTTATTTTAATCAGTTTTGATTGGAAATCGCGCGAGTTTATGGTATTAGCTATATAGTGGATTAACAACTTATTGGAAAGTCTAAAATGCCATTCAAATCAGGCTGGATCATTACCATTAAAGCTAGCATGTGACTATTTGAAAAGTGCCGAGAATTAGCCTTCAGATTTTTGCGAACCAAATCCCTTAGAAAATATTGTGTTGATTTATACAGAGTCAAGCAAGAGGATAATAGGTTAAAATACAACAAAAAAAAACAGATAGGAACGTAATTTTTTTGGGCTCAGTTAAGTTTGCCCCCCCCAAGATCGATTTTCTCAAAATTTTGCACACATTTTGCACAATTTTGCACACCACAAATCAAATTTTGCACACCTTCCTACGAGAAACTACAGCCCATTTTCTGTGTGGGGGGGGGGAAAACTTGACGTTGCCCCCCCCCAGTCAATATTTTTTAAAAATTATGATGTCATTTGAAAGGTCTTATTTTGCACAATTTTGCACACCCATTTTAAAATTTTGCACACCTCCCTGTAACCCACACGAGGGTTCTGAAAATATCAAGTTTGCCCCCCCCAGTCAATATTTTTCAAAAAGTTTGGTGTCGTTAGAAAGGTCTTATTTTGCACAAATTTGCACACCCATTTTAAAATTTTGCACACCTCCCTGTAACCCACACGAGGGTTCTGAAAATATCAAGTTTGCCCCCCCCCAGTCAATATTTTTCAAAAAGTTTGGTGCCGTTAGAAAGGTCTTATTTTGCACAATTTTGCACACCCATTTTAAAATTTTGCACACCTCCCTGTAACCTACAAGAGGGTTCTGAAAATATCAAGTTTGCCACCCCCAGTCAACATTTTTTAAAAAATTTGGTGGCGTTAGAAAGGTCTTATTTTGCACAATTTTGCACACCCATTTTAAAATTTTGCACACCTCCCTGTAACCCACACGAGGGTTCTGAAAATATCAAGTTTGCCTCCCCCAGTCAATATTTTTCAAAAAGTTTGGTGTCGTTAGAAAGGTCTTATTTTGCAAAATTTTGCACACCCATTTTAAAATTTTGCACACCTCCCTGAAACCTACACGAGGGTTCTGAAAATATCAAGTTTGCCCCCCAGTCAATATTTTTTAAAAGTTTTGGAGTCATTATAAAGGTCTAATTTTGCATCATTTTGTACACCCATTTTAAAATTTTGCACACCTCCCTCTAACCCACACGAAGATTCTGAAAATATCAAGTTTGCCCCCCCCCACCGTCGATATTTTTCAAAAAATTTTGTGTCATTCGAAAAGTCTATTTTGCGCAATTTTGCACACCCTTCAGTACCCCACAAGAGCGTTCTCAAAAAAGTTTGCCCCCCCCAGTTAATATTTTTCAAAAAATTTATGTCATTCGAGAAGCCTAATTTTGCACAACTATTTTTAAATTTTGCACACTTCCCATGCCGTTTTCTTTTTGTGGCGTTTACGGTTAAACTTGGTCCTAAAATTTCCCAGAAGTATAAGCAAACGAAGGAGACCTCGATTGTGTAATATCTTTGAATATTGTTTAAATTTACAGATAATTGTTTATGTTTACATTTGTATATAATCAAAAGTTTTTAATTTTTATGAATTTCCGGATTATACTTAAATTTTCATATCAAAAATGAACAGAAAAAATCGATGTAGACAGCGCATCCTGTCATGTTCGATGCCTTGAGAATCGGAACCAGCCTATTTTGGCGGTTCAGAATGGTTGCGGTTCTCAAGGTATGGATCTTCACAGGATGTGCTATCTACGTCCATTTGTTAGATGATGTCATAGCATGTGAAAAATTAAGTATAATCCGGAAATTCATAAAAATTAAAAACTTTTGATTATAGACACATATATGTAAGCATAAGCAATTATATGTAAATTTAAACAATATTCGAAGATATTACACAATCGAGGTCTCCTTATTTTGCTTATACTTCTGGGAAATTTTAGGACCAAGGTTAACCGTAACCGCTACAAAAAGAAAACAGCTCCAGAAACTAGTAGGTAGGTATATGCACCTATATCTGAATTCGGGACAGGTATCCGCGGGAGGCGGGAGGTTGTACGTGCAGTAAAGAGGAATGCGTGGGTACCTACACCTACCACGCGCGAAGGCCTTTTATTTAATATATTGAAATGTCGCTTAGGAATGCCTAGTTTTATTTGTGTTCATGATTCAGAATGACTTCGGGTGAAGTTTCTGAAATTTGCAACCTGTATTTTAAATGGTGGCGTTCTATTTCGGCAGGAAAGTCAATGTGAACGCCTCTATTTAAAATACATAACATTACGTAACGCCTGGTTCTCACCTATGCGTGCCCACCCTGACTCTAAAAATGCATCACGTGATCAGCCATGCATTTGCCGATTTTTTAAGTGTCGCGTGATGCGTTTTTAATGTCAGGGTGAGCACGCATAGGTGGCAACTAGGCGTAACGCTTATAGGGGTTATGTAGGGGTGAGCGGGGTTTCGCGGTTCCGTTTCGTAACGCAATTTTTAAATTATTATTGTGAAATAAAACAACTTTTTGGATTTTTCGAGTGAAAAAGAAAAAAAAGAGGGGGTCTCTGGCAGCAAAACGTTTTGTTATTTTAGACTGGAGTAGTCCCAAATGTTACAAAGCGTTATATAGGGGGTCGCGGGTTGGGGTCAAAATTGGGCAAAATAAGGGTTACGTAATAAGTGCACTACCTCTCAGTTTACGCAATTACTTTGTGGTTATCGGTAAATATAACCTAACGTTCTTACTTACTTTTTACTTTTTTTAGTCGATGATACGTACCTCATCAATCAATTTTCCAAAAATATTACGAAAAAAATAAAATAACGATAACCATAAAGTAATTCCTCCGGAAATTCCGAACTCTGTTATGGAACTGCGCAGTCGCAGAAGTAACAATAATAATAAGGAAAGAGACAAAAACACTGACCAATTAAACAAAGATCTTAAGTGTGAATGGAACTTTAACTTTCTACCTACCTACATCCCATTTGCAGCAGGCGTTGTTTCCGTCTTTGGGTTGAGAATTGAGTCAAATTTACATGACATATATTTTGAATTCGATTTGATTTTTTTTTCGATCTATAAAAGGAATAATAATTTTTTTCTTATTTGCCATTTTAAGTGCATGAAATACAAAAACAAAATGTCTAAAATGTTCATGTGTAGAAATAAATAAACGACTTCTTCTAATTATAATTATTGACGGACGGAATTTTTTGATGTAAACCTAGTTAATGACACAGCAAGACGCCAAAC
Organism: Oxystoma pomonae; assembly: GCA_963921995.1. NCBI lineage: Eukaryota > Metazoa > Arthropoda > Insecta > Coleoptera > Brentidae > Oxystoma > Oxystoma pomonae. The sequence goes on from OY998163.1 coordinate 76,999,645, forward strand.
GCGTGGTGTGAACTGCAAAATCAAGGCGGGCATCATTACCGTAGCCGCTGTCCGCAAATAGCAAGGTGAGATCCCACCATTATCCAGATGAAAATTTTCGGACGCACCCATGAAATCGGAGGCGCGTTCGACCTCGGGTGAAACTTGCCCCAAAATGGGTAAGTGCAGCCCTCTAGAAATTTGATAAGCCTTTGGTATTCTTGACATGTAAAAGAGAAAGATAGAAATGCGGCGTTATAGGCGTTCTTAGTCATTTTCGGTAAGAGCTTCATAGAAAGTGACAGTTTCCTCGTCCTTCACTCCCCAAATGGACCTACCTAAATTTTTGGGTGTTCTGCACCAAATTTTGACGTTTCTTGGACCTTGGTCATCTTGTCTTTACACTTTGCAGTGTGTATTTGTGGAAGAAATGAATTTAATGGACGAGAAGCACGAAAACGTCTGTGCGTGAAAAAAATTCTGTTTTTTTTATAAGTTAACTATACAGGTTAAAAAAGTGTAGGTTGTATAAAAACAAGCTTACGGAACCGTGGAGTGAATTAGGGCGTACTCCTATTAACTCCACGGTCCCGTAAGTATTATATATATATATATATATATATATATATATATAATATAATATATATAATATATAACTTTTATTTTGGTTTATTATTGAAGTAAAATATGCGTGCGGGAAAGTAGAAAGATCTGAAAGAAAACAAAGCGTCGTTTTTTTTAAAAGAAAGTGTTTATTTTATCTATCAACGAAGTTTACTATTAGAAGTGCAACAACACGCAAATACGATTTACTTACTTTCGACTAACTTGCGTGACAAAGACTTTTATGGAACTTAAAATTAACGTTTTTATTTTATTAGACACTTAAAGCCAATTATCAAAGTTAACACTATCCTAAGACGTATCTCTGTCGAGTGGACCAATCAACCATGTACAGTTTTAAATATATGGTGAATGCGAGACAGCTCCAGCTGATCAAAGTACCCCTGGATACCCATTCTTCAGTTTCGAGAGAAACTTTCGTGTAGGAACGATCACATCCTTTATTTCAACCATTAGGCAAGCCCCAATGCGGTTACGACGTTCGATAAGCTGAAAAACTCCACGGCGGCCGCGCAGGAGAACCCGCTCTCTTCCCCATAACCAGCAGATGTAAGTTGTAGGAGAGTTCTCTTGATATGCGGTAGCCCGGTAATGTCCGGCGGTGCTCGACTGATATCGGATGGCTAGTGCAAGCAGTCAAACTATCCTATTGGTCCAAATCACTAATGTGAGCATTCCTATAGGAGTGTTCTCTCGAAACTGAAGAATAGGTACCCTGTCCTGCAATACGTGTCAGGATAACACGTAAGAAGACGTGACGTTACGTAGTTTTCACCCAAGACGTTGCTCTATCAACAAAAACGTGTCATTTCGATCAGCTGGAGATGTCATGCATTCGCCATAAATTTAAAAGTGTACTTGGATAATTGGCCGACAAGATAGAGATACGTCTTAAAATTTTTTTAGGGATGAGGTATTTTGGGGGTAGTTCCGAAGGGAGAAATGGAGGAAAGTTCAAAAACAATAGGGCTCCGCGCGTCAATACGCGTAATCGTTGTGTAAAATTTCGTTATGATCGGTGCAGGAGTTTCATCCTGTGAAGATCCATACCTTGAGAACCGCAACCATTCTGAACCGGCAAAATAGGCTGGTTCCGATTCTCAAGGCATCGAACATGACAGGATGCGCTGTCTACATCGATTTTTTCTGTTCATTTTTGATATGAAAATTTAAGTATAATCCGGAAATTCATAAAAATTAAAAACTTTTGATTATATACAAATGTAAACATAAACAATTATCTGTAAATTTAAACAATATTCAAAGATATTACACAATCGAGGTCTCCTTCGTTTGCTTATACTTCTGGGAAATTTTAGGACCAAGTTTAACCGTAAACGCCACAAAAAGAAAACGGCATGGGAAGTGTGCAAAATTTAAAAATAGTTGTGCAAAATTAGGCTTCTCGAATGACATAAATTTTTTGAAAAATATTAACTGGGGGGGGGCAAACTTTTTTGAGAACGCTCTTGTGGGGTACTGAAGGGTGTGCAAAATTGCGCAAAATAGACTTTTCGAATGACACAAAATTTTTTGAAAAATATCGACGGTGGGGGGGGGGCAAACTTGATATTTTCAGAATCTTCGTGTGGGTTAGAGGGAGGTGTGCAAAATTTTAAAATAGGTGTGCAAAATTGTGCAAAATAAGACATTTCTAACGACACCAAACTTTTTGAAAAATATTGACTGGGGGGAGCAAACTTGATATTTTCAGAACCCTCGTGTGGGTTACAGGGAGGTGTGCAAAATTTTAAAATGGGTGTGCAAAATTGTGCAAAATAAGACCTTTCTAACGCCACCAAATTTTTAAAAAAATGTTGACTGGGGGTGGCAAACTTGATATTTTCAGAACCCTCTTGTGGGTTACAGGGAGGTGTGCAAAAATTTAAAATGGGTGTGCAAAATTGTGCAAAATAAGACCTTTCTAACGGCACCAAACTTTTTGAAAAATATTGACTGGGGGAGGCAAACTTGATATTTTCAGAACCCTCGTGTGGGTTACAGGGAGGTGTGCAAAATTTTAAAATGGGTGTGCAAAATTGTGCAAAATAAGACCTTTCTAACGACACCAAACTTTTTGAAAAATATTGACTGGGGGGGGCAAACTTGATATTTTCAGAACCCTCGTGTGGGTTACAGGGAGGTGTGCAAATATTTAAAATGGGTGTGCAAAATTGTGCAAAATAAGACCTTTCAAATGACATCATAATTTTTGAAAAATATTGACTGGGGGGGGCAACGTCAAGTTTGCCCCCCCCCACAGAAAATGGGCTGTAGTTTCTCGTAGGAAGGTGTGCAAAATTTGATTTGTGGTGTGCAAAATTGTGCAAAATGTGTGCAAAATTTTGGCATAAAAATTTTTGAGAAAATCGATCTGGGGGGGCAAACTTAACTGAGCCATTTTTTTGATGCATTAGCAGAAATCCACTGCCACTCGAAACCATAAAACAAATGATTGTCACGAAATTTAACTATAAATACACCTATGTTCAGAATTTTATGATAATCTTTTGCAGCAGGAGCATTCTGAACTGTTAAATGAAATCCAGTTAACAACAAAATATTTTTGACCAATCATCCCCTCTATCTCAACCAATCCTTCTTTAAATATTTCGCAAAAAATTTGCATGCGGCACTATAATTTTATTGATGCGCTATAATATATTTAAATGTTAAAATTTTGTCAAAGCAGCATTTAAGAGAGTATCGGTCACTCTCACGTAGTTATTACTTTCTCTGTGGTGAGACATGCCAAAATATTACCATTTCCATAAAAACGAGACAAATTTTTCATTTTTAACTTGAACACCCTCTATATGTCGTGTTACCTGGAGACTTAAAAGCTTTCTGCATATGTTTGCGTCATCCATTCATATATTACTTCCCTCGCTAAGGGAAGAATATAGGATAATATTCAATTTTCTGGTCCATATATCTCAAGTTATGGAAAGAAATGTTAAATAAAAAGTAGCTTAAATTAAGATGACCTTAATCTAGCTTTGCCATCTCTAAAACTTTCAAATCGGGACAAATATACTTAAATTAATTATTTCTTTTTAAAATAATATTATATATATATTATGGTTCAAACAAATCATGTGATAAATACCTCTACCTAAAAATCTGTTAATAACGCCATTTTCTCTTAAATGCTGCTTTGACAAAATTTTAACATTTAAATACATTATAGCGCATCAATAAAATTATAGTGCCGCAGGCAAATTTTTTGCGAAATATTTAAAGAAGGATTGGTTGGTCAAAAATATTTTGTTGTTAACTGGAGTTCATTTAACAGTTCAGAATGCTCCTACTGCAAAAAATTATCATAAAATTCTGAACATAGGTGTATTTATAGTTAAATTTCGTGACATTCATTTGTTTTATGGTTTCGAGTGGCAGTGGATTTCTGCTAATGCATCAAAAAAATTACGTTCCTTCGGAAGTTTACTGTAACCTAAAACAATAAAAAATAATTGACCCATGACTCTTTATGGAAGGGCAAATGTGCTTGCAACTGTTGATTTACGGGGATAGTTCTAAAATATTGACCGGTCAATTGACCACTGACCAGACCCTTCTGGTGGTCCGATTTTAACCAAATTTGGCAGAGACAATTCAACTGCATAAACAAACACATCCAGTAACATTTTACCCCCCTCACCCCCCAAATAAGGGTGCTAGAGCGAAAAAACACGATTGACCAGCGAAAAACTTGTTGACCGGGCCCTTATCTTTATTCAATTTTGATCAAACTTGGCAGACATGTAAACGTACCTAAAGTACACTTGCTGTACAAATTTTACCCCCCTCACCCCCCAGATAAGGGTGGTAGATCGAAAAAACATGATTGACCAGCGAAAAAGTTGATGACCGGGCATTTATCTATATCCGATTTTGATCCAATTACCTAAAGTACATTTGCTGTAAAAATTTAACACCCCTCATACCCCAGATAAGGGTGATAGATTGAAAAAACAGGATTGACCAGCGAAAAAGTTGTTGACCGGGCTCTTATTTTTATTCGATTTTGATCAAATTTTGCAGAAATGTAAACGTACCTGCAGTGCACTTGCTGTAAAAGTTTTGCCCCCCTCACCCCCTAGATAAGGGTGGTAGATCGAAAAAACACGATTGACCAGCGAAAAAGTTGTTGACCGGGCCTTTATCTTTATCCGATTTTGATCAAATTTGGCAGAAATGTATGTATGAAAGTACACAGGCTGTAAAAGTTTTACCTTTCTCGCCCTTTAAGTAAGGGTGTTAGAGCGAAAAAACACGGTTGACCAGCGAAAAAGTTGTTGACCGGGCCTTTATCTTTATCCGATTCTAACCAAATTTGGCAGAAATATAAACGTACCTAAAGTACACTGGCTGTAAAAGTTTTACCTCCGTCACCCCTTAAATAAGGGTGTTAGAGCGAAAAAACACGATTGACCAGCGAAAAAGATGTTGACCGAGCCTTTATCTTTATCTGATTATGATAAAATTTGGCGGAAATGTAAACGTACCTAAAGTACACTGGTTGTAAAAGTTTTACCTCCCTCACCTTTTAAATAAGGGTGGTAGATCGAAAAAACACGATTGACCAGCGAAAAAGTTGTTGACCGGGCCTTCATCTTTATGCGATTTTGATCAAATTTGGCAGTAATGTAAACGTACCTAAAATACACATGTCAGAAAAGTCTTACCCCCCTCACCCTTTAAATAAGGGTGTTAGATCGAAAAAACACGATTGACCAGCGAAAAAGTTGTTGACCGGGCCTTTCTCTTTATCCGATTCTGACCAAATTTGGCAGAAATATAAACGTACCTAAAGTACACTGGCTGTAAAAGTTTTACCTCCGTCACCCCTTAAATAAGGGTGTTAGACCGAAAAAACACGATTGACCAGCGAAAAAGATGTTGACCGAGCCTTTATCTTTATCTGATTATGATAAAATTTGGCGGAAATGTAAACGTACCTAAAGTACACTGGTTGTAAAAGTTTTACCTCCCTCACCTTTTAAATAAGGGTGGTAGATCGAAAAAACACGATTGACCAGCGAAAAAGTTTTTGACCGGGCCTTTATCTTTATCCGATTCTGACCAAATTTGGCAGAAATATAAACGTACCTAAAGTACACTGGCTGTAAAAGTTTTACCTCCGTCACCCCTTAAATAAGGGTGTTAGAGCGAAAAAACACGATTGACCAGCGAAAAAGTTGTTGACCGGGCTTTATCTTTATCCGATTTTGATCAAATTTGGCAGTAATGTAAACGTACCTAAAATACACATGTCAGAAAAGTTTTACCCCCCCTCACCCTTTAAATAATGGTGTTAGATCGAAAAAACACGATTGACCAGCGAAAAAGTTGTTGACCGGGCCTTTCTCTTTATCCGATTTTGATCAAATTTGGCAGAAATATAAACGTACCTAAAGTACACTGGCTGTAAAAGTTTTACCTCCCTCACCTTTTAAATAAGGGTGTTAGATCGAAAAAACACGATTGACCAGCGAAAAAGTTGTTGACCGGGCCTTTCTCTTTATCCGATTTTGATCAAATTTGGCAGAAATATAAACGTACCTAAAGTACACTGGCTGTAAAAGTTTTACCTCCCTCACCTTTTAAATAAGGGTGGTAGATCGAAAAAACACGATTGACCAGCGAAAAAGTTGTTGACCGGGCCTTTATCTTTATCCGATTCTGACCAAATTTGGCAGAAATATAAACGTACCTAAAGTACACTGGCTGTAAAAGTTTTACCTCCGTCACCCCTTAAATAAGGGTGTTAGAGCGAAAAAACACGATTGACCAGCGAAAAAGTTGTTGACCGGGCTTTATCTTTATCTGATTTTGATAAAATTTGGCGGAAATGTAAACGTACCTAAAATACACATGTCAGAAAAGTTTTACCCCCCCTCACCCTTTAAATAAGGGTGTTAGATCGAAAAAACACGATTGACCAGCGAAAAAGTTGTTGACCGGGCCTTTATCTTTATCCGATTTTGATCAAATTTGGCAGAAATATAAACGTACCTAAAGTACACTGGCTGTAAAAGTTTTACCTCCGTCACCCCTTAAATAAAGGTGTTAGAGCGAAAAAACACGATTGACCAGCGAAAAAGTTGTTGACCGGGCCTTTATCTTTATCCGATTTTGATCAAATTTGGCAGTAATGTAAACGTACCCCCCTCACCCTTTAAATAAGGGTGTTAGATCGAAAAAACACGATTGACCAGCGAAAAAGTTGTTGACCGGGCCTTTATCTTTATCCGATTTTGATCAAATTTTGCAGAAATGTAAAGGTACCTAAAGTACACTGGCTGTAAAAGTTTTACCTCCCTCACCCCTTAAATAAGGGTGTTAGAGCGAAAAAACACGATTGACCAGCGAAAAAGTTGTTGACCGGGCCTTTATCTTTATCCGATTTTGATCAAATTTGGCAGAAATATAAACGCACCTAAAGTACACTTGCTGTAAAATTTTTACCGCCCTTACCCCTTAAATAAGGGTGTTAGAGCGAAAAAACACGATTGACCAGCGAAAAAGTTGTTGACCGGGCTTTATCTTTATCTGATTTTGATAAAATTTGGCGGAAATGTAAACGTACCTAAAATACACTGGCTGTAAAAGTTTTACCTCCCTCGCCCCTTAAATAAGGGTGTTAGAGCGAAAAAACACGATTGACCTGCGAAAAAGTTGTTGACCGGGCCTTTATCTTTATCCGATTTAGACTAAACTTAGCAGTAATGTAAATGTATCCAAAGTACACGCACTGTAAAAATTTTGCCCCCCTCACCTCTTAAAAGGGTGTTAGAGCAAAAAAACACGATTGACCAGCGAAAAAGTTGTTGACTTGATCAAATTTGGCAGAAATGTAAACGTACCTAAATTACACGTGCTGTACAAATTTTACCCCCCTCACCTTTTAAATAAGGGTGTTAGATCGAAAAAACACGATTGACCAGCGAAAAAGCTGTTGACCTTATCTTTATCCGATTTTGATCAAATTTGGCAGTAATGTAAACGTACCTAAAGTACACTTGCTGTAAAAGTTTTGCCCCCCTCACCCCTTAAATAAGGCTGGTAGAACGAAAAAACACGATTTATCAGCGAAAATGTTGTTGACCGGGCTCTTATCTTCATCCAATTTGCACCAAAGTTGACAGTACACGTGCTGTAAACATTTTACCTCCCTTACCCCCCAAATAAGGAAGGTAGAGCGAAAAAACGCAATTAACCAGCGAAAAAGTTGTTGAGCGGGTAAAACAAAAGATTTTAAATTTGAAAATATTAATTTATTAAATGGTAATAAAACATATAGTTAAATGATCACCACCAGAAAATCACTTTTTAAAAAACTTTATTTATTACTACGGCTTACAACTATGTAGCTCTTGCTACTTCTAAACCTAAGAACAGACTGACTGGTATATCTATACGACTATGCTGAAAGAAAAAGTGCGTTTGTTTTTATATTAAGATGTTTACATTAGAAAGGTTAATGCTTAATGTTAAAATAATGATTAGAACGTTTACTTTCAAAAACATATCAGTGAATGTGTAATTATCTACTTATGGGTAAAGAATGTGGAGACGTAACATCTCCCTCCTTAGAAAAGTTCATGTCCTCATGAACATATTTCTTAACTTTTTCAAAAGTTACAAAATTTTCTACATGTTGTGAAAGTTTTGTATAAATTCTTTTCCTAATTAGAAAAATAGCACATATTATACAAAGGCTTATTATGCTTAAAATAATAACTGTAACCAAATAGGAGGAATGATGTGCAAACCTATTTTCAAGAAAAATGGGTTCACTTAGATCCCGTGAAATAAGTTCTGGGCTTTTTATGTGTTCAAGTTTTAAATTAATTGTAGAGTTGATTGGCAAAATGCTAGTATTAAGTGTTGTGCTAAAATCAATTAAATTATCTTTTGTAAGAAATTTTTGATTTTTATAGATAATTTCGCAATTGCTATTTAGTAAAGCGCATTTGGGAATTTTGAATTTCTTAAATTGTTGACAATTCTCAAAAACTTCATGAGTTTGTTTAGAGCATAATAAAAGATTATTTTGGAAAGTTAAAAGAGAAATTTCAAAATTGTTTTGAACTTGTACTGATGTGCAATTTTTAAGTGTGCAGTTTGACTGTATATTTGAATAGCAAATCCATTTTCTTGAAATTTCAATACAATTTGAATACCAAGAGGAACAATAGTATTTGCTAGGTATAATTAACAATTGATTTTGCTCGTTTGGCAGAGGATAAATAAATTCTAGATTACATTTTTGGTTAGTGAATATAGGTATCTTAAGAACTAATACAATCATATCGTCGTAAAATACAATTCCTGACTTACATACTAAGGTTAGTTCCGAAAGATGCTGCAAGGACCATAAGGTTTTATCGTCATAATGGTGTTGCAAAAATGACCAAAGTTCAGTAATTTGTTGAGTTGAAAATAATTCGAGATTAACAGTTTCTAAATGGGCAAAAGAAATAGTTCGCAATATTTTTTCCAAATAATTATGCAAATTTTCCAATTGTGTTTGTTGATTAAGAAGGCTAAATAATAGTTGAATCTCTGTGTTCACTATCTCAAATTCGTTGTGTATTTGTAAGGTGTTAACATTAATTGATTGAATAGCACGGCTAAGTGTGTGAGTAATATTTCCTGCATATGAAGAGAAATCATTAATTTTTTGAATTATTTTGTATTCGTTGCTTTTTAAAATGTTCATGTTTTTGTTTATTAGTTCTAGATCTTCGTTATCTAAGTTGCCTGTGATAAATTTTACGCCTGAACCAAGAAAGTTAAAAAGTCCTCTTTTGTATCTTTCGTTTTTGTTAACTGACGTAATACGCGAGTATATGTCATAGCTGTCATATAAAAGGTTGTTAAGATGATTTAGTTTGTTATGAAAAATAGTATTGTTTAATTTTTGAGATATGATTGATTTTAATATTACTTCGTTTGTAACTGTTAGTTGGGCTATAGTAAACTTAATTTGTGTAAGATTAAAATAAATAAATGTCTTATGATTATGATCAAAAACTAAGGCTTGATCGATTTTTTCATTGTAATACCCTGTAGTAGGAACTTCATGTACTTGAAGGGCCTGGTTGAGGGTTGTCAGAAGGGTCAGGAGGCTCCTGTAATGAAACATCTTTTTTAGGTTTCTTTCTTATTCTTTTAATATTTCTGACATGAATTTTCGCTTTTTGCCTGTTTGGTGTTTTTCCAGTTAAAGTGTTATTTTTTATTTTAGTAATTTTTAAGGGAATGTATTTGGGGTTAATTTTACTTGGTTTCGTTTGTTTTTTATAAACAATTTGTTCTTGAGCCAATTCTAATGTCTCATTAGGTTTATTATTTCTTTTCTCTGTATTTTCTTGTTGTTTTCGAAGGGTATTTTGGTACACTTCGTTTATAAAGGGTAAAACTTCGTTTTTCCGTTTTTCATTATATTGCTCGTAAAGAGTTAAGTCATGGTTAATTATGGGTTCATTCATGTAGGGTCCATAAATTAGATTAAAAGGTGTAAAACCAGTGGTTGAATGTTTGCTTTGATTGTATATCAAGATGGCTGATGTCATTAAGTTTGGTATTGGTTCGTGAGGGTTTTGCAATTTTAATATTCTTAATTTTTCAACAAGAGTAGAATGTAGTCTTTCAACTAAGCTGTTTGAGGTAGGGTTGTAGGGGGTAGTAAAATGTATCTCAATGTTAAAAAGTTTACAATATTCTTGTACTGTCTTATTTTTGAATTCTAAACCAGAATCAGCTACTATTTTTTCTGGAGTATTATGGTGCGAAAAATAATGTCTAAGTTTATTTAAGACAGAAATTCCATTTTTGTCTTGAATGTGATAAGCCTGAGCATATTTTGAAAATGAGTCAATTATTGTTAAAAAGTTGCAGCTTTGAGTGGAAAAGGTATCTAGGAAAATAGTTTTAAATGGTTTTTCGCTTAGTAGGGGTCCTTGGTAAGATATGTGGTAGGGATTTCTTTCGTATTTTGATTGTAAACAAATATCACATTGATTTATGTATTCCTGAATAGTATCTCGCATTTTTGGCCAGTAATATTTTTCTTTAAGTGTTTGATAAGTTTCATTTATGCCATTATGATTTTTAGTGTGATAATTTTCAATTTTTTGTTTTTGTTGTTCTGTGTTAATGATGTCTTCAAGGTATTTAGTGGCAAAAATTAATTTAGCTGTAGGGTTTAACTGACAATTTACGATATCTTGAAACTTTTGTTTTAGATCTTCTTTGGGGATAAATACTACGAAGGTAGTGTCGGGTCGTATAATTTCTAATAAAATTTTGTTTAAGTGCTCTAGTTCCCTTTCTTTTTGGACACGACAAGAATAATGATTTTTATTAAAGGGTTTAGAGTGGTAACAATAATAATTTTTTCCATAATCGATAACTAAGCGATTTTGTGCAAAATTTAAAGGACTTTCAGAAATCGGTAAATATTTTCCGGTGTTGTCTTGATTTGAATGGACAGTTATGTCTGATTGGTTATCTTCGTTTAATTCAGGAAGTATAAAATCATCGGGATTGGCAACATCGTCACCTATGTTGGGAGCAATTGATTCGGTTTCGTCATTGTTTATTTCGATTCTAGAAAGCGCGTCAGCAACAAGATTTTCTTTTCCCTTTTTATATTTTATTTCAAAATTAAATTCTTCTAATTTTAATTTCCATCTAATTAAACGCGAATTTGGTTCTTTTATTTTCGAGAGCCAAACAAGGGGGCTATGATCAGTTTCAACAATAAATTTTTGTCCGTAGAGATAGGGTCTAAAATGTTTGGTTGAATCGATAATGGCTAAGAGCTCTTTTTCAATTGTGGAATAATTGCGTTCGGCGGTGTTAAGTGTTCGAGAATAGTAAGCAATCGGTTTTTCATTTTGAGATAAGACGCTACCTATGGCAACGTTGGAAGCATCGGTCGTTAATTTAAAAGGTTTTGAATAGTCAGGGTACTGGAGTACGGGAGAGTTCGTAATTAGTTCTTTGCATTTTTCGAAAGCTTCTAGGTATTGGGGATCATTAAGGTTTATTTTCGTATCTTTTCGTAGACATTTTGTAAATGGTATTGTTATTTTTGCAAAATTTCTAATAAATTTTCGGTAATAACCAATTAATCCGAGAAAAGATTTAATTTCGGTTCTTGTTTTGGGCAATGGATATTTGGTTATAGCTTCGATTTTATTGGGGTTTGGTTTAATTCCTTCGGGTGTGATTATGTGTCCTAAAAATTGAACTTCTTGTTGCAAAAATTCAGATTTATCAAGTTGTACCTTAAGATTTACGTCACGGAATTTTTGAAATATTTTTCTTAAGTGAACTAAATGTTCTTCAAGGGATTTTGAAAATATAACGACGTCATCCATGTAAACAAAACAAAATTTGTAAAGGTAATCGCGTAAAATCTCATCCATCATGCGTTGAAATGTAGCCGGGGCATTTTTTAAACCAAAAGGCATTCTTAAGTATTCAAAATGACCATGATTAACAGTAAAAGCAGTTTTTTCTATTGATTGGGGATCAACTTCAATTTGATGGAATCCTTGGGCTAAATCAAGGGTTGTAAAATATCTGCATTTGCCTAAATTATCCAAGATTTCGTCAATTCGGGGTAAAGGATATTTGTCTTCAACTGTTTGTGTATTTAATTGTCGATAGTCTATGACCATTCGATATTTTTTTATGCCAGATGCGTCAGTTTTTTTTGGTACAATCCATACAGGGGCTGAATAAGGGGAAATAGAGGGTCGTATTATTTTATTATCGAGTAATTTTTGTATTTGTTTCTGTATTTCTATATTCATTGTAGGTGGGTGTCTAAAAGATTTTACGTAAATAGGGCGATCGTTGGTGGTCCTAATAAAATGTTTAATCTGATTTGTAAATGTTAGATCAGAATTTTCTGAATACATGACATCATAAAATTCTTTGCACAATTTGGTGATATGGATTTTTTCTAGTTCTGACAAATGATTTAATCTTAACTGTTGGATTACTTCCTTTTTTTGGAAAGATTTTGGCGGATTTTTAAGTTCAAAATGTTCTTGGGGAATTACATGCATTCGTTCAAGAAAATTTACTTCAATTTCTGAATGGGGTTTTGGTAAATGGCAAAGGCCATTTTGCACTTTGATTAGAGTGTCGGGAATTATATAATCTCCGATTTGAAAAGATGGGAGAATTGCATCGCCATTATAATAGTCAACAGGAATAGTTAATAAATTATTGTAGTTTCTTATAGATTTTTCAAGGGGTTGATTATACATATTAGCAAAGGGGATTTTTATATTATTTATTATTAAGTTTTTTTCTTGGTAATTTACTATGGCTTTTAAGTCTTCTAAATCGCTAGTTCCTATAAGGGCGTCAAAATGTTTATGCCAATCCAAGATTCTCATTTTAAAATTTTTCTTTATTCCAAAGTCAGATAAGAGTTGCAAATTTAGATTTTTGTTTGCTTCGAATTTTTGTTGGCATGCTATTACTTGAAAGGGTTCTTCAAAAATTTGATTTTGATAAAGGCTTGCAATTTTTGGAGTTATTATTGAGTCGGATGCTCCAGAGTCTATTAAAACTGTAATTTGTTTTTGCGGTAAATAAAGATAAGGAAGTTCTGTTTTTAAACAAATGTTATTTAAGTCAATGGTGGATCGTGAGGCAGGTTGGAAAAATTTTGTATTTCGTCTGATTGAGGTTCGTTTTGGATTTCGTAAAAATTTGGGTCTAATTCATTTTGTGTTGAGAAACTGTCTTCTAAATTTTCTTGTGAAAAGTTTTGGTTTTCGTACTGGTAATTTTCAAAATTTTCACATGTAGGGAAGGAAAGATTATTATCTTGTACTTCAATATTATGCATTTGACGTTGTCGATTTGTTAGAATAGTGGATGTGGACATAGGTTGTGGGGTGTCTCTCGCTGGAATTGCATTTCTGGGGTGAAAAGCATTTTGGGGTTTGCCGAAAACTTGTGCATTAGTAGGGAATTGTCTGGGAGGTAATTGTCGGGGTTGAATTGGTATTGGTTGAGATTTCCATACATTATTGTTATTATTTTGTTGCGGAAACTGTTGGGGTCTAACATTTGGGTTTAGTTGTTGTGCAAATGTAGGTCTGGGTAAGAATTGTGAAAATGATGGTTGCTGGAAAAATGATGGTTGGTTTTGCTGAAATCTGTGTGGTACATTAAGTTTTGCAGGTTGTATAACGTTTTGATTGTGGTTTTTAATTAATGGGGTGTGTTGAGTTGTAAATCTAAGTTGTGATTCGAGTAAATTAAATTCGGTTAAGAGTGTGTACACCGAATCGAGAGTAGTTGGTTTTTGTTGAATAAGAATATTTTGTAAATTTGGTGGTACATTTGCCATAAAAGTTATTACTGCTTGATAACTTGTTTGAGAAATAAAAGCTGTTTTAATGTTTTCGTCGCTAACTTCAGCATGGATTTTTAAATGAACTCGGTTTAAAAATGATTTTAGTCTACCGAAAAAGTCCATGTTATTTTCGTTTTTAAGTTTAGAAAAATAATTTATTTCCTGCATGAGAACTTGATAAGAGATGGGATCTCCGTATTTTTCTCTGAGAGCAGTTTTAATTGTTGGCCAGGTGGTCAGGTCTGGTCGTGAAAGTAAAAAGTCTTGCGCATCTTTTACAATTCGCGAGCCTATGCAATATTCTGTTAATTCTGAGTGTTGTACTTTAAACTTATTATAAAACCTATCTATTTTTAAAATAAAAGACTCTAAATGTTCCGGTTTTCCGTCAAATGTTGGGAGGTATGAGGCTAATAATTTAAATTCTTCCATTTTTGTACTCTTACAAACTACTTGATTATTATTTGAAGGGGTTTCTAGTTTTAATTGAGTTAGAAAACTTGCTAAATTTTCAATATTTTCATCAGTCATGAAAAATTATTTTCTTAATAACTACCTAATCTAAGAAGTTTTTTAACGAATAATCAGCAAAAAACTTACAGGAAGAGCAACGGGCTTCCGATAAAGATCTTCATGTGGTTTTCTCCGCAAAAGGTAAGCGTAGGCTGTATTCTTCGTGTCTTCTGGTGCGTCGGGTTCGTTGAGGAAAATTGGCCTATTTTTCCTCTGGAAAATGGGAAACAGCGTGGGATCCGTCACAATGGTTGCCCAATAAAGGAGGATCGTTTTCACTACTGCGGTCTCTTGATGAACCAGTTCCCGTAGGATAGCTACTAAAGGCTTGAGAACCACACTCTTGCAATGGTATCCCAATAAAGAAGAGCTGTAGCTATCCTGTTCGCAGCGCCAGTTAAATGATCACCACCAGAAAATCACTTTTTAAAAAACTTTATTTATTACTACGGCTTACAACTATGTAGCTCTTGCTACTTCTAAACCTAAGAACAGACTGACTGGTATATCTATACGACTATGCTGAAAGAAAAAGTGCGTTTGTTTTTATATTAAGATGTTTACATTAGAAAGGTTAATGCTTAATGTTAAAATAATGATTAGAACGTTTACTTTCAAAAACATATCAGTGAATGTGTAATTATCTACTTATGGGTAAAGAATGTGGAGACGTAACAATATATTTAATCTTAAAATAATAGATATTAAACGGAAAACATATTTTTTTTAATTAAAAAAAAATATTTTTTATTTTTTAATAAAATAGATTTTCAACTTTAAAATACGATGGATTTTTATATGTAATATGCTCAATTTTAACAGTTAATATGTTATTGTAATAAATTTTTATAATACTTCTTAAAATCTTGGATTTTTGTAAGATATATTAATAAATATTTTATTAAATTTTAATATATTTATACTTATTTTTAAAATACTCTTTTTTCCGTGTAGTACTACAGAGTACGTACTCTATTTGCTTAAATAGAGTACATATACATTAATGAGTTTGGGTCTCATGTACACTCTGTATATTAGAATTTAAAATGTATGCAATTTAAAAGGAGCCGAAAGGTATTTCTGAGCGTATTGTTTTATTGTTTATAAATATATTATATTCTTTTTTTTTGCTTTTCTTAAGGCAAGGAGGCTAGGAGGCCCCCCTTGCGGGGGCGACAGGGGCGTCTGACACGACCCTGTTTGAAAAATAATTTTTCATTTGTGAGGCCGGATGTAACGACCCAACGCTCACCCCGCACTGGAACAGAAGACAGAGAATTACCTGTCTGTGTCGATCTAATGAATGTTCTTTGTTTACATTTTATTTAATGCTTCTAGACGTAACCGTTTCATTGAGAGGAAAGTGGAATCGATTTTTTTCAACACTCGTTCCACAAAACCAACAAATATTACAGATTTTTTACTAAAATAAGTTAAATTTGTTAGATACTTATGTAATTCGTGTAGGATAGAGAATACATATTTTTATTTTAAATCTTTTATATATTTTCAGGGTAAGTAATAAAAGGGTTTCGTGTAAGAAGTCAGTTTTTTCCGTCGAACTAGACTAATAAATTTACCCTGTTTTGAAAAGGCGACACAGCTCATTTTAAGATAAAGAAAGATTATATTCACAAAAAGCCAGGCATAACTCGATATTTATGGGTCTGTTACATAAACAAGAGCCTGTGACCCACACTTTACTAGCGTTGGGTGTTTCAGAACGTTTTAAAACTGTGGGGTGAAAAGTGTTAAAAGATAAATATTAACTGTGCTTGTGTGTGTAATTGTTTTTGGATTACATTTTCAAAAGGTGAGTTTTCTCACGGAGTATTTCGATTTTCCTTATTTTATATTTATTTTTATGTTCTTTTTGCCAATTTTACATCCTAAAGCATTTATTCACCAATATATAAAAATACAGTAATTTGGATATTTTTGTGGTTAAACTATTAATTTAAAATATTGAAAGGAATGGACATATACACCTATGAATATTGCAAAGTGCTTGAGTTGCATATTACCTTACCTCTTTTGCGCAAAACGGCCGTCTAGCGTGTATTTTAGTTGCCGATGTGGAGTGCTTGAGCCACTAGGCATTGTCCGAGTCCTTACATTTTTTTTGCACTGTTATAACGACGGATGTGTTCCGTCGGGTGCGCTGCAGATATGCAGATATTTTGTTTTGTACTACTGAAGTGGACGAGCCACGTAGTACGTTCTTCTAATACCTTTTCCCAACCTCCTAGTACTTCTAACGAAGTACTGCCCTTGACCTAGCGCGTCTTTGTACCAGTGTGCACAGTGCAAAATAGACAGTGCTAGAGTCTTTTTCACCTGAATCTATTACTGATGTGGAGTGCTTGAGCCACTAGGTAAAATATTCTTATCCTACCTGTATTGTGGAGTGCTTGAGCCACTTGCAGATGACCTCTTTCCGTACTATTGGTATAGTACATAGCCTAACCTTAACCACTATCCCATTATTACTCCATATAGGAGTATTTCAGCACTAGCACAATTTTGTTACGCTTGTGGTTGACAAACACAATGCGGTTTGATTTAATTAAATTAAATTAAATTAAATAGAAGTATCAATAATAGTCATTAATTAATTGTCTGACTTCAGTACTATTTTAGTACTTTCATTTATACAACCAGTTTATTACTGTTTAGTCTTAAAAATTGATATTACCGCTTGTTTATTAGCGTTACACTGAATAAATTCATAATAAAGGTAAATTGAATGCTCAGGTTACTCTTTTCATTTCAGGTATGTCACCTCTCATGTCACACATCACCCAGACACAACAGTAGTTTTTATAATTTTACTTATACAAATCATTTCGTAAGTACAAGTACATTATCTTGGAATTTATTTAAATTGGTCAGTCCTGATTATTTTTAATAGACGCCCTATATATAAAAATTATTGTTACCGCCATTTAATTTAATATGTCGTTCTTCAAGTTTGTAGAAAAAAAAATGGCTCACATTCGTAAAATTGCAAAATATATTAAAAAGAAAAAATGAATGTATGTATGTAGGTCTTTTAATAACGACAACTGGCTATAATTATATATCGTATTGTTTATTACTGAGTAAAGTGACTAACAGTCATATCAATACGTAAGTATATCAAATATCTTCAAATGTACAAAAAAACTGCCGATTCTGCGACTATACTTTAATAATGACCCAGGGCGCTGCTTTAAAAATTATATCGCTGGTAGTAACAGTGGTGACCATCTAAGTAACCGATAAAAGTCAGAATAGTGCTGTAGAAATATAATTAATAAAATAAGAAAACTAATTTGGTTGAGTTGTTGAGTATCTATCTGAAAGTTATTCCGATTGCAGAACGTGCTGTGTTCTTAAAATGGGCGGTAAGTATGTCCATTACCTATACTTAATAGGGGCGGATCTAGGAATTTTATTTGGGGGGGTATATTGATGGCATGTCTTAAAAATAATTTTTATCTCAGAAACCCAGTGAAAAAACCCAAAAGAACTAACTGAAACTATAGCCCCTTCGACAAATAACTTTAATCTTTATATTTATAATTATTAAGGCACTTATATAACAAACAAAAAAATTGGTGCTAGAAAGCACCATACAATCAATTATATAATGTTAAAAGGAAACTGCTTTACTTCTAAAGTTATGATTTTTAGTCCACCATACCAATATGGTATGAAGGACTAGGTATCAAAATCGTGAAATTTTGACTTTTCTTAATCGACGCCTTAATCGACGAAAAAAAAGTTGTCTGTTGTCTGTCTGTATACACGATAACTCAAGCACGCCTTAATCGATTTTAACGAAATTTAGTAAAAAAATACTCTATCGACTGACCATGGACCGATTAATTTTTGGGTATGGTGATGGGGGGGTTAAAGGGGGGAAGAAGGGGATAAAATATTTTAAAAGAATTGTAACTTTGGAACAAAAGCAAGTAGCGATATACGGTTTTCAGATTTAAGTTTTCATGAATATTAACTACAAATTTTGTTATATATAAAGTCCAAATTCGTGGGAGCTTCAGTTTCTGAGTTACTTGAAAAAAACGTTAAAATATATTTAAAAAAATCATAACTTTAGAAGTAAAGCAGCTATTGGTATGCGGCTTTCAGATTTTGGTTTTCGTAAATATGTACTACCCAAAAATTTTGTTATAAGGTTCAAATCTTTCAGAGCTTCAGTTTTCGAGACATTTTCATTTCCTTTCAACATAAAATAATTGATTGTATGGTGGACTATCCGTGCTTTCTAGCACCAATTTTTTTAATATATTTTAAGGTTTTTTCAAATAACTCGGAAACTGAGGCTCCCACAAATTTGGACTTTATAACAAAATTTGTAGGCCATATTCATGGAAACTTAAATCTGAAAACTGTATATCGCTACTTGCTTTTGTTCCAAAGTTACAATTTTTTAAAATATTTTATCCCCGTTTTCCCGCCTTCAACCCCTACCACCCTACCCACAAGTTAATCAGTTCATGGCCAGCCAATAGAGGATTTTTGTACCAAATTTCGTTAAAATCGATTAAGGCGTTATTGAGTTATCGTGTATACAAACAGACAACATATTATATTGTTATGGTGGACTAAAAAAATGGGTTTGCCACCTGAGTTCGCATTGACAAGTAATTGACCGCAATTTTAAATTAGCCTTGTAAAACATCATAAACGCCACTATCTCCTATACTATAAATAAAAGGACAATAAATCTTTTTTGGTTCGATTGCTATTTTCTTTCTACCTAAAAATGTCTTGTCACGTTCAGTTTAAAAAGCTACATTTGAGCACTGAAATATTTAAAAAACACATTTGTTAATGAAAAAAAAAAAAATAAAATAAATGCATTATTTTTAAAAATCAAATGTTGTAAAAAAAATCTCATCATTATGAGAAAATTAACCAGTTTAAAGTGATTTGAAAATAAGTTTATATGTTTTTGATAAGTTACGAGGTTTTAAAGATATGACACAAAAATAATTACCCAAATGGGCAGGAAGCGTTCCTCATAAGTATAATATATGCAGCGTTTACGTCTTATAGTCCAATAGGTATAAAGAAAAATAAAATAAATGCTTTATTTTTAAAAATCAATTGTTCTAAAAAAAATCTCATCATTATGAGAAAATTAACCAGTTTAAAGTGATTTGAAAATAAGTTTATATATTTTTCACAGTTTTTTAGACTACTAATACCTGCTGGACTATAAGAGGTAAACGATCCACATATTATACAGCTCAATTGTCTGGCACTTATGAGCAACGTTTCTTGCCAATTTGTTTATTTTTGTGTCATAGCTTGAAACCCGCGTGACTTATCAAAAACAATTAAACTTATCTTCAAATCACCTTAAACCGGTTAATTTTCTCATAATCATTTACATCAATTGATTTTTAAAAACAAGGCTTTTGTATTTTAAAAAAATGTTTAATGAAATTTTCAGTGCTAGCAAATGTCATTTTTTAAATTGAACGTGAAAGACATTTTTATGTAGAAAAAAATAGCAATCGAACAAAAAAAGATTTATTTAAGACATTTATAGTATAGGAGATAGTCGCGTTTATGATTTTTTTTACCAAGCTAATTTAAAATGGCCGTCAATTACTTGTCAAAGCGAACTCAGGTGGCAACCCCATTGTTTTTGTTTGTTATAAGTCCCTTAGTAATTATAAGTATAAAAATAATAGTGTTTTAAACAACAAGGTTTGAAAACGACTTTTTGCACACGATCGAGACAGTTTGGTGCACCGAGCCGAAGGCGAGATCCATAAGTCGAGGGAAAGGTTTTCAAACGAGTTTTTTATGATACTTTTTATACGACTGAAAATAAACAGACCAGAAAAATAAAATTTCAACTTAACTCCTTTTTATTAATAAAATGTATAAAGGATCGTTCATACAAGGCATAGGCTTAGTCACTTGATTAGTATTTGGTTTTGTTATAGTCTTAGTTATAGTTTTAGTCTTAAAAATTGCTCACAGTTCATACTTGTCTCTGTTATAGTCATAACAATCACTAAGCAAGTGCATTTAACATCACTTTTTTGATGTTTTGTTTTATTTACTTTTATTTTTGGTAGTTTTTTTTAAGAAAATAAGGTTTAATAGAATCAATTGTTTATTTTGGAACCTACAAAACCCTTAGCAACCTGTTTTTTGCTTTTAATTTGTCTGTATAAAATTTTTGAAATTATTGATTTCATTCCTGTCAAAATAGTTGGAAGCCATACTTAAAATTTGGACACGCGCATGCGCACTTATATTTGTTATAGTAATAGTCGTAATTTTAGTTATAAAAGTTGAAATTTGCCGTCCTTTCCTTAGGACTGTGACTAAACCTATGACAAAGCATAATCAAAAGCATTGCATGAACACTTTCATAAAAAACAGTGGTTTTAACTTTTTTATGATTGACCCCCAGATGCACCGTAAAAATATTCGGATTAGTTTAGCTAATCCATGCTTTCTCTTTGTTCATTTACGTGGGATCAAGAGAGAAAAAGAATGGATTAGATAGCCAATCGCGATTAAATGCCTACGGTGCATTTAGGGATGAGACTATTACAAAAACTAAACCAAAGACTAAGACTATGCCTTGTATGAACGATGCTTAATATTCTATTTAAAGTATCTAATCAACAAAACAAAGGAGCCGTGACGGTTGCTATGGAATTTAGCCAACTTATATTGTTGGGTGACAACAACAAAAATCACAATAACGGGAGACCCATGTGCAAAAATGACGTAGCGTATGCAAAACATTTTGCACACAGCGGCGTGCGCATAATACCGTTTTAAGATTGTGTTCTTTATGCGCAAAACCCTCTTTTTCAAGTCGTAAAAAAAAGTTATTTCAGTTGTTGTCCTTTGTGGTTCCATTCAAAAATCACAAAAAAAATGGTCTTTCGAGTTTTTTGGATCACATATTTTGATTGTTTTTAGGTGACATGACATTTTAACTTTAGGTGACATGAAATTTTAACAAAAGTTTTTTAAGGGCCCAAATATTACTTAAATACCAAAGAAAACTTTTTCAAATAGGACTCACAGATTTTGAAATATAGCTTTTTAAAGTTCTAACATTAACCTTAAAAAGAATTATTAGCAACTAGAGCAGCCATCGAAACGCGGTTTTGTAATTTAAAGAATTTTAATTTGAACTAAATTTCTCTTTACTTGGGAGGTTTAAGGGGGGGGGTTCATTTAAAAAACTTAACTCGTGTACCAAAGCAGCTGACGAAGCTCCATTGAGCATTAGGCCAAAATTTAAGGATTTGCGGACAAAACCGCGTCGCAAGAACAGCGCCAACAAAAACCACGCCACCAAAACTGCGCAAAGCCTTTATCACGCTAACCACGTCTACTGACGGAGGTTGCAGGTTGGTAAGGTTTGGTTTGGTGGATTGGGTTGGATTGAGTCATGTTGTCGTTTTTGTTGGCGCGGCTCTTGCGGCGCGGTTTTGTATGCAAATCGAGAAGTTAAGTTTATTTAGTATGGTGCCTCCTGGCGCGAATTTTTTAATTTATGTTTTTAGAGGTATATATGCAGAGTGCAGCAGCCTTGTCTCTTGAAGACTATTACAATATTTTAAATCACTTTGATGAAAAAAAAGTTTTGACAGAGCCGCCAGTTAAGCCAAAACCGTCAGATATTTATATATATAGGGCTAAAACGCCAGATAGTATTCAAGACTGGAAAGCAGACCAAAAAAGGTGGAGATCTATTGGACGCAAATATTTGCCAAAACGAGATCCTAAACTTGTCATTACTTCAGAAGCTTACAAAATCCACAGTTTTTAAAAAGAGCTTATGTGTTATACGAATCAAATAAAAAAGGTTACCAGAACACAACTTTAATACATTATATTGGAAGCGTACATGTGGAGGTTCCATTGCCACATGGGAATACAAAAAAATTTAAAGACATAAATTTTATTCCAACGGCTAAATCGCAAATAAAAAAACAAAAAGAACACCTCACTGATATGCCACAAAATGTGTATAAATCTCTTGTGGGGGAAGATGTTGAACCCAAACTAATTCCCGTTCTGCATCCAAGAGATGCCAAGCAAATTCGTAACACAGTTTACAAGGAACGGGAAAGAAAATTACTTTCTTCAGATGATATCGTGGGAACATATTTGCTTGGCGGCGAGTTAAATGATTTTGTCCAAAAAATTGAACTATTGCCAGACTTTTATATTATTATTTCAAGTACAGAAATGCGCAGCTATTTTGGGCAAATTGAAGACAAAATTGAAATCTATTACGACACCACCTTTAACTTAGGTGATTTTTATGTGAGTCCATTGACATTTAAGGATCCCCAATTTGAAAAAGATCCCGTTATTCCTTTGGCGTATCTTATACACCATAAAAAGAATACTTCTACGCATAAAAACTTTTTCTTTTTTTTTAAACAAATTTGTTCGAATATTAACAAACAGTATATTATAACAGATCGGGAGCAGGCAATAGTCACCGCCATACAGGATACCTTACCAGAATGCAGCCACTTTTTCTGCTGGAATCATATTCAGCAGGATATTATAAACTGGGTAAAAAAACAAAAAGAATGCAGTCAGACAGACAGAAGTTTATATGCCAAACATATAAAAAATCTCCTGGATAGTAGTTCGTTAAAGGAATATAACAAAAAATATCATCTAATGAGCACCCAATGGACGGAAGCATTTAAATCGTCCTATGACACTAATATTGCCGACGCGGTTATTACAAGCGGCAAATGGAACTTAGAACGCTTCGGTCTATATAAACCTGGAAGCGGAATCACTATTAATCCTGCGGAAAGCATGAACGCCGTTCTTAAAAGATACCTCGACCACAGGGAGGTTAAGGCTCAAGTTTTAGTTTTGTGTTTATACCAGTTAGATCTTTTTTTTCAAAAAGAAATTATTAGAGGCTTTTGTAACTTTGGAAACTACCATCTGAAACAAACGCAATTAACTTTAGCCAAAAAACCGGAAGAAGTTTCATATCCTAAAAGCCATTTGGATTTAAAAAAGCTACCATACATATTTGAAAATAAAGATTTCATGGGAAAAGAATTATCTACCGAAGATGACAAAATGTTATTATACACAAAAAATGCTATGGCCAAAATGCTAGTTTTGCAAGGGGCTGTTAAACTCATTCCAGAAGAACAGGTTTTTGTAGTTACCTCCCACAACAACGGAAAATATTTGGTTTCCTTATTTCCCAAAGAATCTTGTACATGCAAGGCAAAAAAATATTGCCATCACATTGACGCCGCCAATATATCTATCGGAAAAGATAGGGAAAAGGCAAAACAAGTTAAACTTTCAACAATAATGAAGAGAAGAAGGGGTTATAGGTAGGTAATTATAATTATAACACACGTTTATTATGTTTCTTCTAGTTTTTCTATACTTTTGTTATATATAGATATTTTAATTAATTTATACTTCATTTCTTTATAGAGCTGGCAGAAACGATGGTCCGGGAAATATCATGGTAGTCGACGCAGCAGATTATGCTGTAGTAAAGAAAAGGAAACAAGACCAAGCAGGTACTACATTAATGGTGCCAACTTTACACAGCGATAAAAGAGAGGATAAGTTCGTGGCACCTTTTCATAGTCCGCCAAGGTAATTAATACATACATATGCTAGGCCACGTTATAAACGTAACAGATGTTTAGATTTTAAAAAAACCTGATGGAAAATTAAAGAAAAAGTCCGCGTAATTAAACCATACTAGTCGATAATAATTTGATCTTTTATAATACAATGTTATAATAATCATTAAGTATGATCCGGGTCTACCTTAATGCTAACATATGATACCTACTAAAACAGTGCAATGGCGTTGCTATGTTGTGAAGGAGGAGGTAAAACTACCGGGTCTGTGGATTTACCATGCGTTACAGATTGGCTCTATTTTTTACAAAGTTGAACACTGATAATTTATTATTTCTTTATGGTTATATATTAACTTAGTGATCATATTGGAATAAACTACGATTTAAGGGACATAAAAGTTAAACAAAGAATGTCCCATAAGTTACAAATAATATGTAGACATCGTGACCTATAATATACTATATATTTAGAATTTTTTGATTCCATGTTTATAACAAGCAGCGTCAGCAACCACGCGGACCTGAACTAGTATTGACACTGCGTGTCATAAAAGTTGGATCAAAAAATTCTGAATATAAAGTCCGGTCATCATATTTTTCACCGAACGACGCGCGACGTCGGCATTTTTTCGATCAATCAAACGGTGTTGACCACCAAAATCAAAGGACCTTACCTGAAAATTATGACTTTCTTTTTATTAAGATATTCAATGTTTAAAATAAATTTTGGAAATAATTAGCTTTTCGTTTCTACGTGATTGGTTTAATGTTCGTTTTAACAAAAGTTAAAGTCCAGGTCATTGGAATAGGTAGATAGGTACCACATACCTATACTTATATAACTTGTTTTAAGTAGCCATATTTATAGTTAACTACCACGTATCTACCAAAGACGTTCAACTACCTTTAAGTAAGTAGTCAGTATTTTTAAATCGATAATAATATTTTCTTCGATATTTTTAGTTACCTACCAAGTACCTATACTTATTTAACTCATTATTGCCATATTTTTAGTTACCTACCACGTACCTACGAAAGACGTTCAAGCACGTTTAATTAAATAGTCAGTATTTTTAAATCGATAATAATATTTTCTTCGATATTTTTAGCTACCTACCAAGTACCTATACTTATTTAACTCATTATAGCCATATTTTTAGTTACCTACCACGTACCTACGAAAGACGTTCAAGCACGTTTAATTAAATAATTAGTATTGTTAAATCGATAATAATATTTTGGTCGCTATTTTTAGTTACCTACCAAGTACCTATACTTATTTAACTCGTTTTAAGTAGCCATGCAGTATTGTTAAAATCGCCAATAATATTTTATTCGCTTTTTTTAGGGTCCTGCCACGTACCTAATTTACTTATTTAACTTGTTTTAAATGGTTAGTATTGTTGAAATTACGAATAATATTTTAGTGGCTATTTTGAGTTACAGCCTCAATCTAAACTTTGTTGACGTTAGAGTGTTAATTTTTACCAAATCTATTCTGTTAATCAATTTGTCATTTATAAAGGGAGCTATTATTATTTTCAGAGGCGATCTACTTTCTTTCTATTTTGGGTCAGGAGGCCCTTTTCTGTATTGACTTGATTGACTTTATTTAATTTCTTTTTATTTTTTAATATGTTTTATCTGAAATTGCTGCTTTTTTTTATATTCTAATAGTTTTTGTTAAGGCACAGTGTAATATAAGCTAATTTAGTAGACTGTGCATGGTTAAGGTCCAGGATATAATTAGCATAGGAGTTAAATTTTATGCTTTTTATTTTTAAACTTCCGTGCCAGTATGAAAAAAATCACATTCGGTATAGCGCAATGCATGGTTAAAATACACAATTCGACACCATAAGGTCCAATAATCAAAATATTATAATAGTCGTTTAGTTCAAATCAGTTAACATTCACCGGGATATGACTATACAGTTCTATCTTCATGTTTTTTTTTTGTTAAATAGTTCAATGTCAATTTTATATCTCAAATACAGAAGTTACAATGTTTACAATTCTATCGCTATTTCAATTCACATATTTGGTTTTTGACCATTGTCCACTTGAGCACTGCTTGGTACTTCGTGAAGAAAAATTACTACTTATTATTTCATTACTATTGGGAAATCAAAATAGGCAAAGCGCCCTCTAACCTAAAGCCCCCAACTATCCTTAGGCCCCCGATACCATGGCCAATGCAGGTGTTTTGTCAACAAGGGCCGCAGTGGAGCAGAAGAGTATTTTTAGGTTTTCTGACAGAAAATCATTCGAGGTTATCTTTATCTTTCAAAAATATGTTATCGAAAACATTGTTCTAAAACGAATATGAAACAACTCCGCGTGTGCGGTCGCCCGCCGAAAATGGGCTAGCGCTGCGCGGGCATTAACCCGAGTTTATCAAAGAACCAAGAGCACCTTACTGGGTCGCTGTTTTTATTTTGATCCAATAATTTTTTTTATTGTAAATTATTGCGGCATAGTTATCTGCAAGTTTACTAGTGAAACCTCGGACGGCAAAGGATAGATTTTAGATCCCAACCTCAGTTTTAAAAACACACGGATACTTGAGTATTAACAAAACAGTTCAGTAAAGCTCCAGTTAGAGGTTGGAGAGACTCTTGCTCGTCGTTGACGCTCCTGTTTAAAATAGAATATGATTATTTCGTCTAGCGTCAGCAGCCGATTTTTAAATCTGGAGGCTTTCTAAGTTAACCTGTTGTCCTAAAACCAGTGGTAGCAAATGCACTTGTAAAGGCAACCTTAAACATTACACCTAGTTACTTTAATATTATGTAGTTGGGTAGCGTTGTTTTAGCAAGTAATTCTGCAGTAAATGGTTTTCTTTTATTTTAGTATTATTAGTATTAGTATTTAGTATTAGTGAATATATTGATATCCATTGCATATTTTCGGAGTCTTTAAGCACACCAAGGGGCACATGTACTGCATTAGCAGAAACCGAGGCACTAACACAATACAAAAACTCATTGTTTTTGTCTGAAAAATCAAAATAAACAAGCGGTCACATGAACCTAGAGGGTTATTTATGCCGTGTTACGGTACAGCGGCGGTAATGGTAAGGCAAGTTCGGGCTACATCATCGCATCATGACTTACACAGACGCGTGCCAGACCACACACACTTTACAAAAAAAGCAAAAGTAAAAAAACTAATGTGATTTAGCGGCGCGGAATGCGAAGTCAAAATAAGTAACCCAACCCCAAATTTTTGACCCGGTGCTAAAAAAGCTCTGGTGTACCATTGTGGACAAACATAAATAAACTCTCCGCATTGCGTAAAATTTTGTTAAATTGATTTCCCAATTTCTTTCCTTTCGGAGAGACACTAACTGTAAGCTACTTTAGACCAAAGTCTGCACTTTGGTTGTCCTTTGAAATGATTTTGGGGTCTCTTCTATACTCAAACAATGCTCATATCAAAATAATTAGTTATTTTATGTTTGATAGTACAATGGGTAAAACGAGATTTTTAAGTCAATAAATTGAGATTTTATTGTGTCTTTTGGTAGCAACTTTTGACTAAATTATTGCAATGTAACGCGCTTATCAAACTATTCCCATGAGTAAAACTCGGCGTCACCAGGATTGTGGTACTTATGCGTTCATGCACCCTTATTCCTGTAGCGACTCGTCAAGAAGCCATAATTTTGTGTCATTTTGTTTTAGCTAAATTTTGATAAAAACAATATATCGTATATGATGATTTAAATTACAACTCTTAAAATCCTTGAACCTCGTTTTAACCCTATAAAATTCCTTATTAGAGAGTACTGCCAACGCAGCTCGACCCTGGTGGTATAGGTTTGGCACCTGCAGAAAGTTTTTGATTTAGAATTTATAAAATATTTTTCCAGGAACTACATAAGTAAATAGTAGAGAGGTTTTCTAACCAATCTTCCTGCGGTACCAAAGCCAGGCGTGAAAATTTATTTTTTACTATTAATATGAACCATGCTGCGCCTCAATTGTGTCGTGTCCTATTTTGCATTATAAACATGATCAAAATAGGGGTTACCCATCAAAATATTGATGCCTGATAAAGTTTTAAAATCATTTTTGACGCCATGCGGTAAGCGTCCCGTACAATTTTAGTTTTAAAAAGTTTGTTACCTTATTTTTAGTTATCACGTTGTCTGCCTTTAAGTACCTGCCTACTAAAACCGTTACCCACTTCTTTTTGTTAGTTTAGGAGGATTTTTCTTTAACTAAAGATCATAGTGATGTAAAATTTTTTAATTAATAAACATTCTTCAAAGCATTTTAAATTAGTTTTTCTTTAATAAATTGCCGTTTATTATAAGAAATAATTCGAGTAAAGATTTACTCTAAAACTTCCCATGCTCAAAAAAATACATATCCAGGGTAACAGATGATCTAACGTCATGTCAACAACTTTTTCGCTGGTCAATCGTGTTTTTTTGCTCCACCACCCTTATTTGGGGAATGAATGTTACAGTAAGTGTACTTTAGGTACGTTTACATTTTTGCCAAAATTGGTGAAAATCGGATAAAGATAAGGGCCCGGTCAACAACTTTTTCGCTGGTCAATCGTGTTTTTTGGCTCGCCGCCCTTATTTGGGAGGTGAAATAGGTAAAATTTTTACAGCACGTGTACTTTAGGTATGTTTACATTTCTGCCAATTTTGATTAAAATCGGATAAAGATAAGGGCCCGGTCATCAACTGTTTCGCTGTTCAATCGTGTTTTTTTGATCAACAACCCTTATCTGGGAGGTGAAGGAGGTAACATTTTTACAGCACATGTACTGTAGGTACGGTTACATTTCTGATAAGTTTGATAAAAATTGTATAAAGATAAGGGCACGGTCAACAACATTTTCGCTCTAACACTTTTATTTAAGGGGTGAGGGGAATAAAATTTTAGCAGCGCATGTACTTTAGGTACGTTTACATTTCTGACAAGTTTGATCAAAATTGGATAGAGATAAAGGCCTGGTCAACAACTTTTTCGCTGGACAATCTTGTTTTTTCGCTCGACCACCCTTATTTGGGAGGTGAGAGGGATAAAATTTTTACAGCACATGCATTTTAGGCACGCTGACATTTCCGTAAATTTAATCAAAATCGGATAAAGATAAAGGCCCGGTCAACAACTTTTCCACTGGTCAATTGCGTTTTTTCACTCTAACACCCCTATTTAAGAAGTGAGGGGGGTAAAACTTTAACAGCACGTGTACTTTAGGCACCTTTATATTTTTGCAAATTTAATCAACAGCTTTTTCGCTGGTCAATCGTGTTTTTCCGCTCTAGCCCTTTATTTAGGGGGTGAGTAGGGTAAAACATTAACAGCAAATGTATTTGAGGTACTTTTACATTTCTGCCAAATTTGATCAAAATCGGATAAGGATAAAGGCTCGGTCAACAACTTTTTCGCTGGTCTATTGTGTTTTTTCGCTCTACCTTCCTTATTTGGGGGGTGAGGGAGGTTAAATGTTTACAGCACGTGTACTTCCGATACCTTTCCATTTCTGCCAAATTTGATCAAAATCAGATAAAGATAAGGGCCCGGTCAACAACTTTTACGCTGGTCAATAGTGTTTCTTCGCTCTAACACCCTTATTTAAGGGGTTAGGGGGGGTAAAATCCTTACAGCGCGTGTATTTTAGGTACTTTTACATTTCTGATAAGTTTGATCAAAATCGGATAAAGATAAGGGCCCGGTCAACAGCTTTTTCGCTGGTCAATCGTGTTTTTCCGCTCTAACACCCTTATTTAAGAAGTGAGGAGGGTAAAACTTTAACAGCACGTGTACTTTAGGCACGTTTACATTTTTGCCAAGTTTGATCAAAATCGGATAAAGATAAGAGCCCGGTCAACAGCTTTTTCGCTGGTCAATCGTGTTTTTCCGCTCTACCCCTTTATTTAGGGGGTGAGTAGGGTACAACATCAACATCAAATGTATTTGAGGTACTTTTACATTTCTGCCAAATTTGATCAAAATCGGATAAGGATAAAAGCTCGGTCAACAACTTTTTCGCTGGTCAATAGTGTTTCCTCGCTCTAACACCCTTATTTAAGGGGTTAGGGGGTAAAATCCTTACAGCGCGTGTATTTTGGGTACTTTTACATTTCTGCTAAGTTTGATCAAAATCGGATAAAGATAAAGGCCCGGTCAACAGCTTTTTCGCTGGTCAATCGTGTTTTTCCGCTCTACCACCCTTATTTGGGGGGTGAGGGAGGTAAAAATTTAATGGCAAATGTACTTTGGTTACTTTTACATTGCTGACAAATTTGATTAAAATCGGATAAAGATAAAGGCCCGGTCAATAAATTTTTCGCTGGTCAATTGCGTTTTTTCGCTCTACTTCCCTTATTTGGGGGCTTAGGGGGTAAAATCTTTACAGCGCATGTACTTTAGGTACTTTTACATTTTTGAAAAATTTTATCAAAATCGGATAAATATAAGGGCCCGGTCAACAACTTTTTTGCTGGTCAATCGTGTTTTTTTGCTCTAATACCCTTATTTAAGAGGTAAGGGAGGTAAAATTTTTAAAACGCATGTACTTTAGGTACTTTTACATTTCTGCCAAGTTTGATCACAATCGGATAAATATAAGGACCCGGTCAACAGCTTTTCGCTGGTCAATCGTGTTTTTCCGCTCTACCACCCTTATTTGGGGGGTGAAGAAGGTTAAATTTTTACAACAAATGTACTTCAGCTAACTTTCCATTTCTGCCAAGTTTGATCAAAATCGGATAAATATAAGAGCCCGGTCAACAACTTTTTTGCTGGTCAATCGTGTTTTTTTGCTTTTATACCCTTATTTAAGGGGTTAGGGGGGTAAAATCTTTACAGCTCGTGTACTTTAGATACTTTTACATATCTGTCAAGTTTGATCAAAATCGGATAAATATAAGGACCCGGTCAACAGCTTTTTCGCTGGTCAATTGTGTTTTTCTGCTCTACCACCCTTATTTGGGGGATGAGGCGTGTTAAATTTTCATAGCAAGTCTACTTCAGCTACCTTTCCGTTTCTGCCAAGTTTGATCAAAATCGGATAAATATAAGGACCCGGTCAACAGCTTTTTGGCTGGTCAATCGTGTTTTTCCGCTCTACCACCCTTATTTGGGGGGTGAGGGGAGTTAAATTTGTACAGCGCCTGTACTTTAGGCATTTTTACATTTCTGCCAATTTTGATCAAAATCGGATAAATATAAGGACCCGGTCAACAACTTTTTCCCTGGTCAATCGTGTTTTTCCGCCCTACCACCCTTATTTGGGGGGCGGGGGGGGGGGGTTAAATTTTCTTACAGCAAGTGTACTTCAGCTACCTTTCCATTTCTGCCAAGTTTGATCAAAGTCGGATAAAGATAAGGGCCCGGTCAACAAGTTTTTCGCTGGTCAATTGTGTTTTTTCGCTCTAGCACCCTTATTTGGGGGGTGAGGGGAATAAAATGTTACTGGATGTGTTTGTTTATGCAGTTGAATTGTCTCTGCCAAATTTGGTGAAAATTGGACCACTAGAAGGCTCTGGTCAGTGGTCAATTGACCGGTCAATGTTTTAGACACACCCGATTTACGGCGTATGCAAAATAATTTTTTACGGTGGGATTTACTAAAAGGGTTTAGTCTATTTTAGAACGGTCCTAAGTTTAAGTAAAATTTTTTGTTTTAAGCATTTTAAACCAACCCTCCTTGAGTTTTGGACAGTTTGATTTATCAGAAGAATTTTATTAAATTTGTTTATTGAATAATCATCTTATTCTTAACACAATCTTTTCTTGGATATAAGAAGAAAAGAAAATTAAAAAATTTAAACCCACGCGGGGCTTAAATAGTAAACACTATGTAGAAAAATTTAAAATTAGGGTTATATGTCACTTTAATTAAAACTTACACTTGTTAATTAATTTTTCCAATTAATACTTGATATCACACAACGATTTAGATGGGTAATAATAAAATAAGGAGTAGATTAACTTTGTATTTATTTAAAAGGTGTTTTTATTTATAAAATGTATTAAAAAAATTAAATGCAAGTTTTGTTTACATTTTTGTCACTATCGAAATCTCAGTTTTAAAATATTAGCTGCGTTAAAATCAAAAACAGCGAGTTCGGATCTCTTACCTCTGCTTGTACATCTTTGAAATAAGTGGACTTTGAGTAAGGAAAGTTTTATTGACTGAGCTTTTACATAACCTTAATGTTTTAATTTCAGTTTGTAAATAAATTAATATAGTTGTTTTCGGTTTTCTCTTTG
Organism: Oxystoma pomonae; assembly: GCA_963921995.1. Lineage (NCBI taxonomy): Eukaryota > Metazoa > Arthropoda > Insecta > Coleoptera > Brentidae > Oxystoma > Oxystoma pomonae. The sequence continues at coordinate 77,032,047 of OY998163.1, forward strand.
GTATATTTTTCGTGCATAATCAGCAATCTTCACTTATGTTTGTTTTGCCTCGCAGTGGCCTCATAAATATATTTTTTGTGCTGAAAACGGTTAAAAATATGGCGTTTTTCTGGACAAAGTTGAAGGTGTTTTATTGGTTAATGAACAACTTGGGATATTAAATAAGGTAAATTAATCCTTGTAAAAACGGTTACGAGAAATTATAAAGGAACTTAGTACCAAATGCCACAAAACAATCCTTTCTGGGGGCTATAAATTTAAACCACCCCCCAGAGGTGGTCTAGAAAATCATCAACTTTATAACCTCAAACACAGATTATGAAGCTAATATGTGCCAAATTTTTGACGTATTCACCATTTGCCATTTTGAAACCTGTCAAAAAAAATTAGTTTTAGGGCATTTTCTCCTAAAATATGGAATATTTTGAGAAAAAAAAACAATACAATACAAAAATGGGTTTTAAAATTTAGTACCCCTCACAGGTGTAAATATTTAGACCTGTGGGGGGTACTATTTTAGATCTTAGTAAATCCCACTGTAAGAGTTTTGGAAGAAAGTAATTGTTTATCTACGAAGAACAGTGGGAACAGGGTTTTCATGGAGTTCAGCTGGCTACAAACTGGAATCTGTTCTGCTTACAAAGTATGTAACTCCTTATTTATAGTCATTAGGTTGGCATCGAAGTTTAAAGTTTGCATATCTCTGTCCCTTCTATCTTACCAAGTAATACTTGATTTTTAAAAATATGACCCAGATGCATATATTTTCAGCAATGACCTGTAATTGATTATAGCAATAAAGGTAATTTCATTTTTATTTTAGCAGTAACATTATATTCATGTAATAATTAAAAATTGTTCAATTTTTATCTTTTTTGCTGCACGGCTTCATAATTATTAACCAATTTAAATATTTTTTTTATTCTATTAATGAACTTTGTTTTTAGAAGTTTAGAGCAGTTTTTAGGGATGGAGTTTTGAAACATAGTGCTGCACGATTATACCAAGGAAAACCCCTACTATAAAAAACAAAAAGCATGGAGTAGAGTAGCTGAGAGATAGGCAGACTAACTCTGAGATACACCCCCAACATGTTGTAAAACCGCTTGTCTAATTTTCAGGAAATTTGGTATGCATAGACTTGCAGACTTGGCTTATAGGGTGTGAGGTAGAAATTAGGGGACATCTTCAAAAAAAAATACAATTTGTCGCAAAATATGGCTTATGGGATATCAATTAAAACGTATTTAGATGTTATATTATAAAAAATATGCAAAATATTGCTTGTAGGGTATTAATTAAAAGTTATTTAAGAATGCCATCTCAACTATTTTTTAGGAGCAGACTAAAAAACAGATACAGAGTATATTGATGCAAATGGAGATGACTCAAACAACTCTTCAGATAATATAGAAGGAGTTGTGTTAAGCCTGACTGTTATGTAGTACCTGGGTTTTTAAGAGCCAAAAATGTGTAGGCATTATTATTTCTAATTTTCTGAGAAAGATATATTTTTAGTTAATCTAATAAGCATGGATTTGTTCCTTACAGTAGTTTTCGTTTCTTTAGCTTACTACTTTTAAATATCTTTTAATATCAATAATAGTCATGGTGTATACGTGTAATCTTTTTTTTAAATATATCTTGGCATTTTAGATGGCAAAAATTACTGGTAATAATGTGGAGAAGATTGATGAAGATTAATGTTCTTTAAAAATCGAATGTTCCCAGCTACGAGCTGAGTTTGAGCTTCTAAATCAAGAGCCCTGCTCGAACAATATTAAGATTCGCGGGATGCCTGCGAAAAGCAATGAAAATATTACCAACTAGAAAAAGAATTAAAAGGCCCCGATCAATCTTATCTAGTTTTTCAGAGAAAAGCGACCACGAAGGAACTGTATTTCCCCCAATTTTGGTTCAGGTACGGAATTTGTAAACTATTTTTTCTCTTCTCTACAGTTTTGTTATAGCTTGTCCAATTTTCATAATTTCTGGCTTAAGAAAATGCCGTCTAGTTTCAAAACACATTCTGTGAATGTCCAACGGTCACATATTGAGACTTTTCTATTCAATGTATTAGCAATGACCGGTTTGCTAAGATAAGGAAGTGAAATTATAAAAATTTCACATGGAAACACCCAGTCACTAGCTGGGAATCAAACTCAGGCCGTCTGCGTGAGAATCGGATATGATGAAAAAATAATTACCACTGCTTTTAATTTTGATTGACGGTAATTAATATTTTTTGATATGTGCGTACAGTCAATCTTTGTTATTGTATTTAAATAGCCTAGTCCTAGCGTTCTAGGCAGCCAAAAATGATAAAAATCGGATAAGTTATAAAAAAACTTTATAATATACCTACCGGAATTTGCGTTTTAGTGTAAAAACAGTGTTAGAATGACCTAATTTAGTTTACCTTAAACTCTCAATGGAAATTTACACCTCCCACAATATACAACAAGATTCCTATTATTAATTATACAATCCTTTGTTTAACGGGCTATAAACTCAAATATATTCAAATTTTGCGATATAGGTCTGAATATTGCCATGTTTTGTTAGAACTCAAGTAACGTGCCAGAGTTGTTAATAATTTAGTAGACTCTACTGATGCCGAAGTGTCAACATTTGTTGCAGTTTCTTCCACACCAGTCAGTCCTAGAGCAAGTATTTATTTTTTATTTTTTTATTTGTGTAAATAAGTAATACAATAACAACAATTTAACAGTTAAATTTACACCTAGATGTTGAACATCTAGATGTGTAAACTAAACAAATAAATGATTGTATAAAATTTTCATAAATCTTGATAAAAAAATTAAATAAAATTTGAGTATATATCAAATTTGTTCAAAAATTATCTTCAACTTTTTAGACAGAGGTTGAAACCTAGGACGATGCGGTTTCGTTCTTATTAGGGAGTCATCAGCTGGGTGCACCACAACGACAGGCCATTCGCAATTTTTCCCGTTTTCTTGGTTCAAATGATCATAACTTTCCCTTAAAATTTTCTACCCAGTATTCCAAAGAATCTAAATTTTTAAAAATTGGACGTTTGGTATCTATATGGTTTTTTTAGAACACTAAAAAGTAAAAAAATATTCCATGTACAGAAATGGTTTTGGTGCCAAATAAGTTATTGTGGTGCTTTTTTTTTCATTTGAAACCATGGTGGTAAACAAACTCAATTTTATCCCAGTAACCATTCGGAGCTGGACAAAGCCCTAACCAAAATAGAAAATATTACAATTTTCTTAACCACCACACAAGCAGAAAAGCCTGGGACAAATGAGGCTATAGATGAGAATTGAATGACGAAAATATTTTAGCTGTTGATGGCGATGTTTTTAAGAGATTGGTATGATTTTTAAACTTTTGTAAGATTAAGGCATTTTTCTCTCTATTTTCTATTTTTTTTCTTAAGGTCTTGTGTTGGTCAATTTATTTATTAGATTGTTAGTAATAAAATAAAATACTTTATAAACTTATATTTTATGTATTTTAGGCTGAAGAATTGAGTCGGATTGGAGGGGTCTCCCTAGAGTACCTCATAAATAAGATCATGAACATATTGTTCACAAACGAGCTCGAAAATATTTAGTTGGGAAGGCGTAAAAGGCAAAAAGCTCTTAAAAAAAACTTTACAATATAAAATCAATAAAAAGTGTCTTTTTGTTTGCTTTGTTTTTGATATTAAATATCTAATATATCTAAACATTCAGGGCGGCATTTACTAAGATGGACTAAGGTTTTGGACTATGGGATGCATTTTGTTTTTAATCTAATGATGCGAGCTTTTCATTAAACTTGAATGAAACTTGTTGGAATTTTAGACTTAGTATAATTACATGAGTGATTTCGCAAGGACGAAACACACAATAATACTGATTGAGTTCTTAATAATATTTTGGTCTTAGGTAGTAGTAGTTCTTGCAGAACTCTGTTATAAGAATGTACTTATTGTTTAAAAACAATTAAGCAATTGAATTGAGGTCCTAGAAAAGTAAACATTGTCTACAGGGTGCACAGACTTTTTAAAATAATATTAGTGAAATTATATTAAGGTGCTTTTTTTTCTTGTTTTTTTTTTTTTTTAATAACGGTAGGAAAAGAATGGAAAGATTCTATTTTTTCGTACGTTAATAATATAAATAAAAAAGAGAAAGATTCTATTTTTTCGTACGTTAATAATATAAATAAAAAAGTGCTTTTACATTTTTTAATTATACAGGGTGTTCATTTTTAAAACTTTCTACATAAGATTTACGTATTTATTGTCCGGTCATCGTATTTTTCGCCGACGCTGCCATTCTGTGACAATCGACATGTCAAAATCTAGAATCTTTTATTTGCTTACCAAACGTTGCAGGGTCACATCTTAAAATTTTGTGTTTTTTTTTTGTATTTAGGATGACATTGTGTATTTGTCATATGACAAAAAGTTTTGAGGGTTCCACCAACCAGTTGGACAAACCTCTAACCAAGGGCGTCGATAATTTTTTCTTTTTTTTTGGGGGGGGGGGTAACAAATTAACAAGATAAATTTTCAAAACACTATTATTGTTCGTATGCCTTTGCCCCTTGGCATATTGAGGAAAAGAATTATAAGGTAACAAAACTTAGATAATATTTAATGAAATAAACATAATTCTTGTATTCTTCCTGAAGTAACCTTTTTTAAAAAAGCTTTGAACTAGAAAATAATATATATTTTTACATGAGGATAAAATGTATATTTTTATATATGAGGAAAAGTGATATAGCACATAAATTTTGCGCTACTGAGTTATATCAGAATTTTCCTTCCTACGTGTATAATATTATTCATTAAATAAGTTGTATAAGCTAAATTTTACTAGCAAGTAAAATTGTTATTAAAATTTAACTTATACCAGTTATTTAGTGAATATCGAGGTGAATATATTATACACCTAGGAACGAAAATACTAGAATAACTTAGTAATACAATTTTTTTCAGTTATACCACTTTTCCTCTGAACGGCTTATATAAATAAGTTGCACAACAACAGTCTATCTTGGGGGGTAATTACCCCCATTACCCCCCCCCCCCCTTATCGACGCCCTTGCCTCTAACCAGAATAGAAAATATGATAGTTTCCTAAAACACCACACAAGCAAAAAAACTTGGGAAAAATGGAGCTATATATAATATTTTAGCTGTTGATGGCGATGTTATTGAGTGATTGGTATGATTTTTTTAACTTTTATAAGATTGAGGCATTTTTCTCTATATTTTCTATTTTTTTTCTTAAGGTCTTGTGTTAGTCAATTTATTTATTAGATTGTAAATAAAATACTTTATGAATTCAAATTTTATATATTTTAGACTGAAGAATTGAGTCGAATTGGAGGAGTTTCCCTAGAGTACCTCATTGCTCACAAACGAGCTCGGAAAAGCTTTAAAGGCATAAAAGACAAAAAGCCCTTAAAAAAACTTCACAATATTATATCAATAACAGAAAACTAAACATTTTTATGCTATTTTACAGAAAGGAGTTTTTGATATTATATCCAATAATATATCTAAACATTCAGGGCGGTATTTACTAAGATGGACTAAGGTTTTGGACTATGGGACGCATTTTGTTTTTAATCTAATAATGCGAGTTTTTCATTAAACTTGAATGAAACTTATTGGAATTTTAAGGAAGCAACAAACAAAAATAGGGATTGAGGTCTTAATAATATTTAGGTTCTAGGTAATTAACTTTTTGCAGAACTCTGTTATAAGAATGTACTTATCCTTTCCCTAATTGGTCCTGTAGTGAATCATAACACACCGTATTGGTACGAGTTTTTAAAGGACTGATAAAAATTCCTGAATCCAGCTTAGCTCGCGCGCCGAGATTGTGAATCATTATAATTTCGTGCCACGTTGGTAGCGAGTAAAATTTTCGTCGTGCCATGATTTTTACGGGAAGAATGCGAAGACGTCGATATTATAGTGAAAAGGAAGACATCAAGAAGCTTCCTTGTAACATATATAAAAAATCTTCTTACCCTACAATCTCAAACAACAACACTCCTAAGAAAGATTCGTCATCTTCTAATCCTGGAGATCAAAGAGAAGCTAAAAGAACAAAGGGCAAGACCATCCTTCGCAAAACATGTAATAAGATGGGAGCTTGTCCTTACACTGCCACTTCTCTCAAGATTATAGCAAGGCAACACCTAGCAGTATTGCAGCCACATTAGATGTTGTATCAGGTCAATTGCATATGCTGTCATTAAATAACAACTCAGCTCAACATACTTCTCTAAAATCGCCTCATTTGAAAATAGATAGAGGAAGATATAGACGTCTTAGATCAACATCTAGGGAGACAAGAAAGAATCTCTTGATACAAGACTCTGTGTTTAAAAAATATTAGGTTTCCTCCCGATTTTAGTAACCTATCATATATTAGATTCTTATATAAGGTAACTTTAAGAAAGAAAAACAAACGTTACTTGACTTTCCAACAGCATTTGACACTCTTAATTTTGACATAATGCTTGCAATTTTAAAATACATAGGATTAACGGACGTCGACATAGCCTTTTTTAGTTCATATTTTGACGAGCGACAACAAAAAGTCAAAATTGGTGAAAGTACATCGAATTTTGTTCAAATTAGAAGTGTTTCTCCTCAAAGAGCCATACTCTCATCACTGCTATTTTGTTTGTATACTCTACGACTACCGGAAGTTTTTCAAAAATGTCTGCCATATTTTTTCGCCGACGATCAAGAAATGCTCTATATTTTTCCTGCAAATGACGCTAATAGAGCAGTTAGAAAAATGAATGGAGAGCTTAAACGTACAAGCGAATATTGCGATCAACATTTTTTAAAGATAAACAAAGAAAAAACTCAGATATTGTTATTTGGATCAAAAAAACCAAAAGATCAAATACAAGCTAAAATTAAGGTTTGGTGGAAATCGGTTTGTCTGACAGTGCTGCCAGAAACTTGGTTCTTACTATGGACACAAATATTAAATTTAGAACACGTATTAAGAATAATATAAGACTGGCGTACGCAAATCTAAAAATTATATAACAATAGGCACTGCTTAAATAGGAAAAGTAAAATTCTACTATGTAACTCGCTGGTTCTTTCACGCTTCGATTTTGCAGACACGACATATGGGCAGGTCTTCTTCTCTGCGTATTAAACAAGGTATGTCCGTCTTTTATTTTCTCCTCCAAAAATTTATAAAAAAAAAAACGGCAAAGTATTAAGGATAGCGCAGCTAAAAGGCTATCAAAAACATCAGGTGTGGGGTTGTAACACCCTGACCATATTTTGTTGGGCTCTGATATTCTGGATTTTGGGAAATTTGCCGTTTTAGAGTCTTTAGATCATGAATGCCAGAAAAAAATTCAAATGGTTCAAAGTGCATCTTTGCGCCTTATATTCAGTAAACGGCGTCGTGAGCATATATCTCACAAACTAAACGAACTTGGGTGGCTTAATATGGAAGATCGGCGCATTTTACATTCAGCTTGCTTATTTCACAAAGCTATCCGCTGTAAAAAGCTACAATATCTTTATTCTAAAGTCACATTTAAAAATTCGCATAGAATCCTAAGGCACCAAAATAAACTTTACATACCAAGACATCGAACTGAACTGTTTAAATCATCTTTTTCTTATCGAATCACGAATATTCTTAACAATATTCTAGACAACGTAAAAAATCTATCATTTGCCACATTTAAAAAAACTTTATTAGCAATACAACAACAGCAGTAAATTAATATGTCTTTGCAAAAACATATAATTTTTATTTTCTACATTTGTTTTATATAAAATTGAATATTTGAATTTACCGCAATTAATGTTACGATTTTATTGTTAGCCATAAATGTCCAAAATAAACGGAAAGGTCTTCTTCACTGCGTATTGAACAAGGTATGTCCGTCTTTTATTTTCTCCTCCAAAAATTTATAAAAAAAAAACGGCAAAATATTAAGGATAGCGCAGCTAAAAGGCTATCAAAAACATCAGGTGTGGGGTTGTAACACCCTGACTATATTTTGTTGGGCTCTGATATTCTGGATTTTGGGAAATTCGCCTTTTTATGAGTCCACGTCATGCCTGCCGTATGAAAAACATGGCGTCCGCCACTTTATGAAAAGGTCGAAAATATTTTACGCAATGAAGTCGACTCCAATGATGCGGCCCAGCAGGGGGGTGAGCAGGTTTCTCAACCTGGTTATGTGCCTGCTGAGACAATTACAATTACAAGACCTGATTCGCATTGCTGTTAGGACTTCCCAAGTCGCCAATAACCATAATGGGGCTTCATTATCAAGCATGGTGCCCGCAATGATTCCCACTTTTAACGGGACAAATGAAGAGGACATAGACGATTGGTTCTCATAATATGCTCATAATATATCACAAGAAATCATGGCTATTACAATACAGAATAAACTGGCTGGCAAAGCAAGGGAATGGTTGAATTCAAAACCAACAAACAAATGTTACGTTGAGTTTTGAAGAATTCAAAAAATAACTTATATTAATGTTTAAAAGCCGAGAGAACAAGTTGGGTGTAAAAGGTAGATTTGAACAACGAAAATGGAGAAAAGGAGAAAAATTTTCTAATTATTTCCAGGACAAGGTGGTCCTTGGAAACAAAGCTGGCATTCCACAAAATGACATGATTCTATACATGGTGAATGGTATAGAAAATTCAGTTTTGCAGATGCAATGTTTCAACAGATGTTTCAATTGTAATGAAACAAATCACCAACTCAAAAATTGTCCACACCCTAAACGTGAAAGGGGTAGTTGCTATGAATGTGGCAGTCTTCAACATAAGAAATTTGAATGTCCAAACCGAAGGAATAGAGCTATTAATGCAATTCAGAATGATCTTGTTCCAGCATTTAATGCAGAGGTAAACATTTTTGTTGGTGTTAAATATATTTTTAAAAATTGCATGTTGGATTCAGGTAGTCCTATATCTTTAATAATAGAATCTTTAATTCCTCACTATTTAATTAAAAGGCATGACTCCAGCATTCAATTTTCTGGTATTAATAATAGTAAATTGAATATTTTAGGAATCATAAACACACTTATTAGGATTGATGACAAAACAGATTTTGACTTGACTTTCCATGTTGTTCCAGACTCGACATTGAATACAGACGTTCTACTGGGCAGGAACTTCATGAGCTTAGAGGGTATAAGATTGCAGATGGGAAAATTTGGCATGATCGTTGAGGTAACCGAACAGTTTAGGCATGATAAGTGATAATAATGAAATGGACACTTTCACATCGCAGTTGAATTTTGATTGTAGATTACCATTAGATCTTAGTAGTTCTTTGAAAGACTTATTTTATTATTATTATATTAAACCTAAAAGACCAGAAAAACCAAATATTGAGTTTGAAATGACTTTAATTTTAGATAAAAACAGTACACCTTTTTATTTTAAACCTAGGAGGTTATCATTTAGTGAAAAGGAGGCTGTTCATAAAATAATTTCTGAGTTAAAAGATAAAGAAATAATTAGGGATAGTAATTCACCATATTGTTCTCCAATAGTTTTGGTAAATAAGAAAAATAATGAGAAAAGAATGTGTGTTGATTTTCGATTTTTAAATAAACTGGTTAAAAATAGGGATAGATTTCCAATGCCAAATATGGAAGGGTATACTCGTTACTTGATTTAAAAAGTGCATTCCATCATGTAAAAATGAATCCCGACTCAATTAAATACACCTCATTTTTATGTTCCTTCGGACAGTTTGAATATTTAAAAATGCCATATGGTCTCTGTAATTCTTGGGGCTCTGTGTTGAAAATAGGTTAGAGTTACGTGTAGATAAATGTTGGTTTTTAATGAACGAAATTACTTATCTTGGCTATAAGATTTCAGGGGAAAATGTAATGCCAAATGATGAAAATATAAAAGCGGTTAATGATTTTCCAGTGCCTCGCAATAAAAAACAGCTACAAAGCTATTTAGGCCTTGCCTCTTATTTCCGCAAATATATTCAAAATTTCTCATTATTGGCAAAACCTTTGTATGATTTATTACATAAAAATATTGAATGGAAATTTGGGGAGCAAGAAGTTCAATCTTTTGAAATTATAAAATTAAAATTGCTAGAGAAACCTGTTATTAAGTATTTATTCGCCATATTTACCCACAGAATTGCATTTTGATGCATCATCACTGGGTTACGGATCGATTTTACTTCAAAAACAAAAAGAAGATGATAAATGGCATCCAGTGTTTTATTTTAGCAAAAGGACTACTCAATCTGAGTCAAAATTTCACTCTTATGAACTCGAATGTCTCAGTATCGTCAATGCCTTAAAAAGATTTTATGTTTTTCTGCACGGATTAAAATTTAAAATAGTCACTGATTGTGATAGTTTTCGTCTAACTCTGCAAAAGAAAGATATTGTACCACGTATAATGCGTTGGGTATTATATCTTGAATAATTTGAATATACCATCGAGCACAGAGCAAATTAAGGAACTTCCTTTGTATGAGATTAGAAATGATCTAGTTTATAGAAAAGAACAAGCCAGTCTTTTATTTTTTGTACCTGAAGAAATGGTGGAAAATGTAATTAAAGAAAATCATGATGATATGGGTCACTTTGGAGTTGATAAAGTCATGGGAACTATAAAACAAACTTATTGGTTTCCTAATATGAGACAAAAAATTAAGGACTACATAGAGAGGTGTTTGAAGTGTTTGGTATTTTCTGGAAAAGTGGGAAAACCAGAAGGGTTATTACACAGCATTGATAAAGGAAATATCCCTTTTTACACTGTCCATGCAGATCACTTAGGTCCGTTTGAAAAAAAATCCAAACAGTATCATTAAAATATTTCCTTGTAAGTCCGTAGGTGCAGGGGAAGTGGTCAAGCATTTCAGAGTATATTTCTCTATGTACAGTTGTCCAAATAAAATAATCTCAGATCAAGGAAGCTGTTTTAAGTCAGTTGAATTTAATAGGTTCACTGATGAATTTAATATTCAACATCATAAAATTGCCACAGGTATCCCACGGGCAAATGGGCAAGTAGAAATTATGAACAAACAAATAACATCAGCTCTAGCTAAAATAAGCTCTACCACTGATTCTTGGGATCGTCACTTAAGTGAAGTTGAATTTTACATTAATAATACCATTTCTACAGTAACAAAGGAATTACCTAGTAAATTATTGTTTGGTGTGCCTCAAAAAACAAAAATTAATGATTTTGTAAAGAAAATTTTGGATGAAATTAAACCTAGCGATAGAGAACTGGCAACTATTAGAGAAAAGGCTGCCTCTAATATTAAAAAATCTCAAATTATGAATAAAAAATATTATGATAGCAAGCATAAACCAGCCAAAGATTATCAAATTGGGGATTATGTACTCATAAAAAACCATGATGTCACTCCTGGGGTCAAGAAAACTTTCAGGTAACGAGAATACCCTACCACGGTACTGTTGATGCAAATAATATGAAATTATGGTCAAAATAAAAGCTCACATTTTATTTTCAGCTTAAAATAACATTTAATTTGCTAAAGTATAATTAATTTAATCCTTTATGTAAATTGTGCCTTATGTAGATTATGCCTTATGTAAATTATGCCTTATGAAGATTATGCCTTATGAAACCTTATGCTTATGAATTGTACTTTTGCGCTTATGATGTTCCTTATGCTCTGTAGAAACTACTCTCATTATGACGTACCTTTTCTTTTCGTAGTAAGAAGTTTTTGTAACTTGTGTTGTAAGTGTACTTTAACTAACTGTATTTTAATGTATTACCTTATAATATTTTAGTATAATTTTAAGCTATTATTTGGACTGACATGATTTTAGAATTAAGTATAAAAAGACTAACTTAATATTAATAGTTAATATATGTTAAAATGTAAAAAATAATTACAATGTTCTAACCTAAACCTAACAAAATTTATTGACATTAGATATAGTAAACTTTTCAGTGATAAATTAAATATACAAATTTACATTAAGCTAAGAATGAATTGTATAAAAATTTTATATAGTTATTTCCTAGATCGAGGTCGATCTATTTGTCAGGTTAGGCCGAACTGTTTTATATCAAATCGAATATTTGAATTTCCCGCAATTAATGTTACGGTTTTATTGTTAGCCATAAATGTCAAAATATTGTAACCAACCAAAATAAACGGGAAGGTCTTCTTCTCTGCGTATTGAAAAAGGTATGCCCGTCTTTTATTTTCTCCTCCAAAAACTTATAAAAAAAAAACGGCAAAATATTAATGATAGCGCAGCTAAAAGGCTATCAAAAACACATTAAAACTAATAAATACTAACTTTTCTCTTCTGTGAACATTCTTTATATTTATGTTCTATTATAAAAATGTTACAATATGTTTATTATTATTTTCTTTTTTAATAATAATTTAGTCATATAGCTTAGTAGTAACTGGGTTATAAAATAAAACTTTTTTTCTCTGGCATAAGATGAAAACCAAGGTTTCTGCTTAGAAATAGGTGGAATATCTGATCTTCGGCCTTTTTCATAATTATATGTATACTTATTTACTTTTTGTTGTAATTATTTATTTTAAAAAATCGTTAACTTACTTATGAAAATAAAGACAATTAATTCTGTTCTATTCTAAAGTGAGAAATCGTCTTTTTATAAAAGTAGACTGAGTAAAAAATATAAATTGTTAGCAAAGCATCTAGAAAAGCTCAGAAAAGCGATAGGGACTAGTTCAGACTCATCAAGTTAAACAATTTTAGATTTTTCTGAACTTCGTGCATTCTAAAAATCATTGATTTTACAGCTGCAAACAATTTTTAGTATGTTTTTTTATTATTGTTAACGTTTATTTTTATTTGTGTAAACAAGATAAAAAATATATAATGCAGCAGCAGCTCTTTACATTTGCAGAAGTAAGGGAGGAAGTCAAAGCGATGGTCCACCAAACTTACCATAAAAACGAGGGACCTCAAGAGCGCGAAAACCAAAAGGATATTATCGTGCAGGAAAACCCAAATTGAGACCAAAATCAAAGTGCAGTGTGTGCAAAGTGGGATTTAAAAAAAATACCCAACTGCCCTGCTCTTAAGGCACCTGTTCTAAATCCCGAGATAGAGGCTATTTTAAAATCTTTTAAATTAAAACAAGCATTTATGTGTACCAAGTGCAAATGGAGTTTGCTGCGGGAGTGACAGCATTGTCACAACCATTTAGTAAGTTGGTAAAAGATAACTAAAATGGCAAAAGGATTTAAAAGCATAAAATACATTCCTTGTCCTTTCATCGACGTTACCTAATTAAATTTGTTTGACCCGAATGTCCAAGAGAAACTTTAGACAACACAAGCCATCAAAAGAACAGGCGAAGAAATCAAAGCGCATATACCATCAAAAAAACCAGCGATTCAGAACTTTCAACGCCCTTCAGTATCAAAAAACTTCCAGGGCCGAGCCAAAAAACAACGCGGTTCAAATAAAAAAACAGGACCGAAAAAGGAGAAAAAGAGAGGAGAGAGAGAACAAAGAACTTTCAGCAGCTACAAAAAAAGGAGGGATTACTGGAAGTAGAACAGGTGCGAAACGAGAAAATGTACGCCGGTACTTTAAAATATTTTGCTAAAAATTGGCAAATATATGGAGTTGGTTTAAAAATTTTAAAAGGGATTAATGGTTACCGCCTACTATTAATAGTATCCAAGGTAGTCTTTGCTTACAAAATTAAATTACACGAACATCAAAAATATTAAAATCAAATCTTGAAATCAGAATTAATTGGTGCAGTTGAAAAATGCGCTCCTTGTGAAGGTCAATTTTTGTCATCTTTTTTCTTAAGAAAAAAGCCAAATGGAAATTACAGATTTATCTTAAACCTAAAAAGATTGAATGCCTATATGACTGCACTGGATGAAAAATACAGAAAATACAAATAATATTAAAATAAAATAATTCGCCATGGAAATAAATTCCGATGCTTCTAAAACCGGTTGGGGCGTATGTTATGCCGGTAATAGAACTCATAGATATTGGTCACAGAAGTCAGTAAACTTCACATTAATTACTAAAGCTTAAGGCAGCATACTATGGCTTAAAATGTTTTACAAGAGAAGAAACAAATATAAACATACTTTTACGCGTAGATAAGGTAACTGCCGTATCTTGCGTAAATTAAATGGATATGTCAAGTTTTCGAAATTAAATAAAATAGCAAGAAAAATTTGGTCCGTTTGTGAAAAAAGAAACCTTTATTTATTGGCTTCTTATATCAAGTCCAGTTTAAATTTTGAAGCAGATTTCGAATCCAGAAGAAAATCGACAGAAACAGAATATCAATTATCAAAAATCGATCTATTCGCCTCGCACATAAATACAAAATGTAAAAGTTTCTATCGTGGTTCCCAGCTCCGTATTCTGTTTCGGTTGATGCCTTTACGATTGACTATGTAGAAAATAATTTTTACGCTTTCCCCCCCTTTTCAATCATTCATGCAGCATTATTTGTTGAAATACTAACAGAAAAAAACCTATTTACTTACTATTTACTTTATTTACCTAAGCCTAACAAGTATTTACATTTTTCCCTTTCTAACCAGAAACACCCATTATGGTGGTAGGACGATTATTATCGGGAGAGCCTTTAGACAAAAGAAGCTCTCTGCTGAAACAATAAATGTTATGCTTAAGTCTCTGTCCGACGGTACCACTAAACAGTATAATTCTACTGATGCAAAATGGTGGATATTTTGTAAAAAGGAAGAAACAGGTATTTTTCCGTTGAAAGGATCTTCATAAATCGGGATAATATTAAAACCAAAAATAGAAACAGTTTAAAAACCGATACAGTTTCTTCTTTACTTTACAGTAAAGAAACAATTGAATCATATGGCGGTATAGTGAAATTTGAACCTACTAATAAAATGCTGAATTGCAATATATGGAAAAAATAAAGTTTTTATGTACCTCTATCTATTTATAATAGAATATTGTTTTATTTAATTTTTTGTATCAATACTTTTATAGGTATAACGCTATAAAATGTTTTTATGTTATTTGTATATAAATAAAATATTGTTTTATTAATTTTTTTCGTACTTTAATATTTGCGTATATAATACTTAAATGTTTTTTTGCTATCCGTATATAAATAGAATATTATTTCATTCAGTTTTTTTTTGTGTTTTATTAGTAGTCAATAATCATTAATCATTAATAGCACAGAAGGAAAACGCCATAAATTCTGTCCGCCCAAGGAAGTTGCGTTTGTGAGATCCAGAAACAAAAACAAATCGGACTGCCGATGCTGGGCTAATTGTTTTCGCTCACGGTCACCGTTCATGCGTATTTTTCTTCTTAAAGAAAAGCCATGAGTAAGGGCGATCGCCACGTGGGGCCGCGAGTGTTGCAAAATTGGAAAAGAAAAAAAACTCATTAAACGATGGAAAGCGGTGTAAATTTCAGTTCTTTTATATTTTTTTCTTTTAACAGTGTGTATTGGTGGTAAGTAGGTATGGAGAGGCAGGGAAAAAATATGACTAGAGAGCAGAAACCCCGATGTGAGGAGATTTTAATCAGGGAGGCTTCTCAACCGAGTGCCCTCCGATGGAGGGTGCATGCTGAGAAACTCAACCGGATGGGCCCTCCAAACAAGACCATGATTCAATGGAAAAAGATAAGTCGATTATGAAGAGCGGCGTCAAAACGTTTAGGGTGGGTTTATAAATTCGACGTTATTGGTGTAGTCAGAGGTTCACTCTTCCTTCCTCGGTAAAAGTGACAGAGATGCATAAACCAATGTTGAACAAGGACAGTAACATCAAGTTTATAAATGAGTTGCGTTGATTGCTCTTTTTTGTGTTGTGTTAAGATCAATTCATGCTCGCAACTTAGATCAACTTAAAACAACGTACGCAGATTTTTTACTCCATAAAAAACCTGCGCAAGTCGACGTACGTTGAGAGCATGAATCGAGCTTTTGGTGACGGAACTAAGATCAAAAACGAAAAATCGAAAAACATAAGATTGAAAGTACACAAGATCAAAAGTACTTAAGATCGAAAAACATTAAGATCGAAAGTACAAATCGAAAAACAAATGATCGAAAGTACATAAGATCGAAAAAACATAAGATATACTGTAATTAGAAATAATTGATCTACTTTCAGGACAAGCAGTGTCAACCCAACCCAACCCATTTAACTATCGAAAAACATAAAACAAATCATACATAACATAATACATTAGAGAAGACACCGAATATCGATGCTATTTTTAATTCATTTAAAAAAAATCTTGTTTTAAAATTGGAAGCCAACTGTATTTATATCAACTGATATCTTACCTATGTATTTATCTTTATTTAGCCCTATCGTATAGACTTTTTATAACTGCTTTTTTAAACAATGAGGAATTTACGGTTACATACAAAACACATCTTTTCTTTCTTTTGCCAGAAAAGAACGAAAAAGCATACCTTTTCATTTTGGAAGTCTTACGATTAAAAATGGAAGGTGCAGCTTCTATTAATATAATGACGAATTTTGAAGCTGTGGCCATCAACCAAGGCTGGGATTAAACGGCATTACGACAATGATCCTGATTTCCAATTAAAGATTAAACATTTTATTGCAATTCCATTTGTTCCAGTAGAACATGCTTGTTGGGCTTTCGATGCAGTTTGTGAAAGCAAAATTGTGCCGGAAGAGAGGTAAGAATTGCAAAACTATTTCGAAGATATATACATTGGGCGAAGAGAAAGAAACACCAGACAACCACCTATGTTTGCACATCATTTGTGGAACTACTATGAGGCCACAATAAATGGACAAGCCAAAACCAATAACATGCTCGAGTCCTGGCACAGAAGCCTCACTCATCAAATATTAGCAAAACATTCATCAATATGGACATTTATTGATGGTATCAAAAACGAACAGGGACTTATTGAGCTTAGGTTTGCTCAAACTGCAACAGGTATTACCCCACCAAATAGTAAGAAATTTAAAGGAAATAATCAACGGCACAAATATGCAGTTTTTTATATTTCAAGAAGAGTATGAAGATAAAAAAAATTTCTTTATTTCATATTCAAAAGCCGTTGTGTATAGTTTGTATTTTTTTTTGTAATTTATGTTTAACAGAAGTATACTTTTTTAATCGTTTTCACTAATGCATTTTTAATATTGTTTTCTAATATTTCATATGTTTTTTCGATCTTGTGTTTTTCGATCTTATGTACTTACGATCTTTTGTTCTTCGATCTTATGTTTTTGGATCTTATGTACTTTCGATCTTTTGTTTTTAGATCTTTTGCACTTTCATTTTGTTTTTCAAAATTTTGTAATTTCGATCTTAAGTACTTTCGATCTTTGTTTTTCGATCTTTTGTATTCGATCGTTTGGTTTACGATCTTTTGATTTTCGATCTTTGTTCCGCCACTCTCAGGCCTTAGGACTGTTGGTTTGGGGTTTTGTATTGTTGGTTTGGGTTGTTTTTTTTTTTAAATGTGAAAAATGATCCTCAGACGTCAATTCTGCAATATATATACTTGTGTGGTGTATTTCAATTGGTAATACGAAAATAAAATATTATTAATAGTAGTAGAAAAGGGGCGGCGCGAAGCCTGGCAAGTAGGCCTCCCTGGGCCCTTTCTGCCCTACCCCGAGCCAGCCCCTAATCCACTGCCTGCACCACTGGTCTGGTCTGTTCATCTGGTTTCACTGTTCTTTTTCCAAAGTCCAGTATTTTGTCCTATTTGAGCGTGTGCAGGTCCTCTTCATCCAGGGTCGGGAAACCGAATACCTGGTATCTCGTCCTCTGGTATGCCTCGCAGTTCGCTATAACGTGTCGAGATGTCTCTTCTGCCCGCCCGCAGGCCCGGCAGATCGAGTCATTCTCCACCGCGATTCGGGTCATGTGCTTCCTTAGTCGGTTGTGACCTGTTATGATACCTGTCAGTAGACCAGCGTCCCTTCGCGATCTCCCCAGAAGCCATTTTCGTCTGGCTACATCCGGGCCTTTCACGAAGTCCTTGGTCTGTTTGCATCCTGTTCCTCCTCTCCAAGCGGTCGTCATGGCATCGTTGGCCCATTTATTGAGTCGACTTTGCAATTGCCTCTTGGTTGTTCCTAGTTGTGGTTCCGGCCCTACATACTGGGTGCTTGCCCCGATCCTGGCGAGCTCGTCGGCCATCTCGTTACCCGGCACCCCCATATGTCCCGGTACCCACATAAGTGTCACTTGTTTGCCTCTCCCAACGATTCGTTGTTGATCTTGGGAGCCCTTAGTGCCTTTATGGCCGATTGGCTGTCAGAGCATATATAAACATGCTCCTCTCTACCGTTCTTTATTTCTTCCATGGTTGCAGCCATTATTATGGCATACACCGCTGCCTGAAAGACCGTGACTTGCTCTCCGAGCGGGTAGCTCTTTCGAACCTCCTGATCTTCCATGTAAACCCCCAATCCTGTGGTTTGCTTCTCCGACAGTTTAGATCCGTCGGTATAGCAAATCACGGCGTTCTCCTCGAACTATGCGCGGAGGTTTTCACTCTGCCATAGTTCCCTGTCTGGGATGACTGCTTTGTACCTTTTGTTGAATCTCCAGGGGTTCTTTGGTCTTTGTGTTTTAATCGCTGCCATAGGAATTTCTCTCTTGACGATTTGGGCAATCCTAAGATGCCCCGCAGCTTCCCCTCTTCCTCTCCATTAACCTGTATCTGTCAGCCGGAGGTGGGTCGCCATCGCTTCTTTTCTGATCCAGATCGGAAGCGGCGATAGTCCCAAAATGGTTTCGAGTGCCTGTATAGGTGCCGTCCTCATAGCGCTGGTTATCCCTGTGCATATGGTTCCCTGTAGGCTCCTAAGCTTGAGGGTAGTAGTGACCTTCTCCACTGCTGGCCACCAGACTATGGATCCATACTGGATCCTTGGTCTTAGTACTGCCGTGTACATCCAGTGGAGGTTTCTGGGGCTCAAATCCCAGGTGCGGCCAACCACTCGACGCAGTTGCCACATCGTTGCCTGCGCCTTGTTGGTCAATTTCGCAACGTGTGGTGTCCAGGTGAGCCTCTTGTCTAGGGTGACCCCTAGGTACTTCAGTTCTGAAACCAAAGTCAGGGGTCTCCCGTACATCTTGGATGCTCTGAATCCTTCCATTTTCCTCTTTCTTGTGAACAGCATCATCTCTGTCTTTCATGGATTGACAAAGAGACCGTTTTGTTGACACCAGTCTTCTATGATTCGTACCGCCCTTTGTATTTTGTTACAGAGGGTGTTTAGGTGGTGGCCTACCACCTCCACGACACCGTCGTCAGCGTATGCGTGGGCGTCGAATCCTTCCTCTGTTAGGCGTTATAGGAGAGTATCCATGATCAGACACCACAGGTATGGGGATAAGCAGCTACCCTGTGGGCAACCTCCCGTTGCCCCTATGTTGACCCTGGACTCCCCTAGATTGGCCTGGATCTTTCTCCCTGTTAGTGCAGATTTTACCCATTCGGAGATAGGAGACTCGGCTCCCCTTCTCTGCAGGGCTGTTGTTATTACCTGCACTTTCGCCTAGTCGAAAGCTCCTTCGACATCAAAGAATACTGCCAGTGCGTACTGTTTGAATTGAAGGGCTTTTTCTGCCTTATGCACTACTGCGTGTAGGGCCGTGTCGGTAGACCTTCCCTCCACGTATGCATGTTGGTTTCTGTGGAAAGGTTGGTTGGTTAGGACTCCCCCTAGTAGGTGTCTGTCCACCATTCTTTCCAATGCTTTCATCAAAAAAGATGTTAGACTTATGGGTCTGAAGGATTTGACCGCCGTGTAGTCTTTCTTTCCGGCTTTCGGAATAAAGACGACGGTGAGTTTTTCCACTCTGTCGGTACATATCCCATCGCTATGCTGGCCCTAAAGATTCTCCTTACAAAAGGTAGGAGTATCTCTTGGCCTTTTTGCAGGAGTGCCGGGAATATGCCGTCAGGCCCCGGGGACTTGTAGGGGCTGAACTCGTTGATTGCCCAGGAGATGGTAGTATCCGAGACCACTCGGTCCGCCAGTCTCCAGTCAGGGTCTTGCCCCTCCCGGGGTCCGGCGGTCCTCTGCGCCCCCCGTTCACCGCCCTCTCCCGGGAAGTGAACCTCGAGCAGGTGTCGTATTGACCCCTCGCATGAGGCGGTCCAGCTCCCGTCTGGCCTTTTTAACGATGATGGAGTTTGTTTATTATCGCTGCTTAGGATTTTGAGAAGTCTGGAGGTCTCTGGAAGGAAGTCGCAGTATTTCCTCCAACTGTCTCTTTTGCAGTTTCTTACCTCTTTTTTGAACTTCTTTCTAACTTCTCTGTATATTTCCCAAGAGTCATTCTCCTCATCCCTCATCGCCTTGTTTAGTGCCTTTTTGGTTTTGCTGCGAAGCCTTTCTAGCTTGCTGCTCCACCATGGCACTCGTCGGGTCGACTGGGTTTTTAGGGGGCACGCCTCTTCGAAACTTGTTGTTATGACAGTTTTAAGCCTGTCGACTGCCTCTTCTAAGTCCTCACAGTTGTCGATGTTCATTTCTAGTATACCCTTATTCAGGTTTAGGGTCGCTAAGAAGTGTCTCCAGTCTGTATTACGCGGGTTCCTTTTTTGTTCCTGGATTTTCTCGTCGGTGTCTATCTCGTACCTGATCATGCGGTGATCGAACGTAATAATCTCCTCTGTTACTCTCCAGTTGACAACGTTTTGGTATATACTCAGCGAGACCAGTGTTATGTCGATAACTTCCTGTCGGGTCGACAAACGTTGGTTCGCACCCTTTATTCACTATTTCCAGTTCCGTGGTGGTCAGAAACTCAAAAAGAGCCTCCCCATGCTTATTCACATCGCTACTACCCCACGCTACGTGATGTGAGTTGACGTCGCACCCACGACTACTGGAAGTCTTTTACTCTTTGCGAATGAGATGACCCGCGCTAATTCCTCTGAAGGAGGAGGATCTACGCTGTCGTACGGAAGGTACGCGCTACATATAACCACCTTTGTAGTCCTATCTCTTACCTTTAATTCCAGGATAGCTGCTGTGACGTCTCGGGTTCCTAGTTGTGGAAGCTCCACCACGTTCAGGTCCTTTGATGTCAGTATGCAGCTTCTTGGTGCTGCCGTGATGTTTAAGCCGGTGCTTCTTAATGCTCCTACTCTTGTGATCCCTGTTAAAATATAAGGTTCATGTATCAAAACAATCTGCCTGGCACTAGTGCCAGTCAGGGTCCTAGCGAGTTCCCCTGCAGGGCTCAGACTTTTAAGCAGATTGATTTGACTCACCCGCAGTTTTCCCGTTGCCGTGTGCATCGTGGAGAGTGGGGGAACCTCCTACTTCTGCCTTTTGGCGGAGGGGTCGCTACCAGGCCCCCGGGAAGGGCGTCGAGTAACGGCGCTATGGGTTCTGTCACCCGACACGGCGAGGGTGACGAACTCATATGCCAGTCTCCAATTGACGCTCTCCAGGTACCTGATGGTGTCCGCTCCTACCATCCAGGTTAGGCGCCAAGCGCCGGGGCCCCCTACCGTCCCCAGAAGCCGCCACTGCGACATGTCGAGCGCGCGGTTCTGGAGACCCAGGAACTCCCTTAGCCTGGCCTCGCCTACCTCCTCCTGAGTTCTTAGCCAGAACGAGATTCGTTCTGTCCAGGGCGCCTCGTGACGTCTCCGACCGTCGCCACCTGACCAAGGAGCCACTCTCTGGTCTCCTCGGAGTCGTCCACCGTTACCAGTAGCCAGCCTGGCTCTACTAGGCCTGAGTTCAGGAAGCGTAGCTCGAATCTTGAGGGGGGGCCCCGCATGGTCCTGAGCATCGCTTTCAGAAGTTGGCCGCGCACTTCTTTGGCCTCATCCTCCGTAATAGTGCCTCCGACTCTGTCCGATCTGAAGACAACCTTTATCGCCTTCTTACTGGGTGTCTTCCGGGGCGCAGCCTCTGTGCTGGGTTGTTGGGAACCCAGGTCGTCCCTTAAAAGAGGCGACCTGTTTTCCCGTCTCCCTTGCCTTTCAAGGCTACGTCCCTTCACGACTTTTTGCCCAGTCTTTCAGGTGGCGTTTGCTCCTCAGATCGGGGGCGCTTTGGGGTGGCGGGCTGCAACCCAGAGGTCCCTGCTTGGGTCCCCTGGCTGGTGCTATCCGACACTCCTTTTGGCCCTATCGGCAGGCTGGCCATTGCTACTTGGCCAGTTCCCTGGCCGCCTTCTCATATTGCCGTCTTGGCGCAGCTTCACTCCCCGAGGAGTCGGAGTCAAGGTTTCCCTTGTCTCCGGTTCCCCCCCGGCAGCGATCTGCATCCTTCCTAGGGCAATCAGTTGACGGCGTTTTTTCGGCCTGCCTCTGTCTGTGCCTCCGACTTTTCTCCTGCTTCGACGTCCTCTGGACCACCTCCTCTGTGGTGGCCTTTTGGACTTCAGGCGGTGGGTGCCCATCCCCTTTCGGTTCAGGTAGGGCGTCCATTCCTCCGTCTGACAGCAGGAGAGTGTCTTCATCGACACCCGATGACTCCTTGTCACCCTCCTACACGGGTTCCACCTCTATGGGTTTGGGGATTCCCTCATTCTCCTCTTTTTTTGGCACTTGTTTCTCCATTTTAACCTGTTTCTGAAACATAGAAAAAAAGAAACTTTTTGGTTATAGGGGTGTGTGAAAGTAAGTAATTGGTAATTTTTGGGTGTAGCTCCATGGGTCTTCTGACGCGCCATCGCAGCCTCCCCCCGAGCCTCGACGGTTCCAGTCATTTGGACGTCGGCGGCCGTAGTTAAGATCCCCCCCTTAAACTCGCAGCGCCCCCTACCAGTTACCAGCTGCACTTCTGCGTCGTTTGGAGATTTTCACCGGGTGTCCGGGGCAGCCCCCTACGTTGGTTAGACAAGGGTGGTCCCTATACTTTCCGGTTGCCTAGCTGTGTCACTTCTAGTTTTTCTGCTACTACCAGACCCGACTGTGGACCTACATGTCCGGGGCGTTGCTGGTGGGGGAAGCGGAGATGCCCCCTCTCCAACCTTCCGATGCTGTGTTTGTATCTCCCCGTGGGGGTGAGTGTCGTGTGTGTGTTAGTGTTTGTAAACCTGCCCTCCCAGTGGGTACCGCGTGGAGATGGATACTCGGTACGTCCATGAGCTTTGTGTCTATTGTCTTTCCCCTTCGAGTAAGGCAATGCACTTTTTCAAACAACTATGGTTCACCCACCGCGTTTGAGTTAGTTAGAATTATTTTTTGGGGAGTTTTTATTCCTGTTTTTTTTGGAGGCGTTTTTTAAACATTTTGCTACCAAATTAAATTGAGATATACTGAACTGAATGTATTATTTTAGTCAAAAACAAGTATTTGGACTAAACCGTCTATTTCGTTTTTTTATTTATTCACAGCAATGCCATTTCTACAAAAAAAATCAACTTTAATTAAAAAAAAATAAAGAAATATCTAAGTTGTAACAATATTTATTGCGACATAATAATCCAACAGTACACAAAAGATTATGAGAATGCTAATGTTTGTTTTATTTTTAGTGCTGCAGAGATATAAAGACCGTAATAAAAATGAAAAACATGAGGACATGAACAGGAAAAACAAATTGCAGGAATTATTGGGCACAATAATATAATTGGGAATGAAAATGTCGATGAAGGGGGCTTTATAGAAATTGTAACATTTGACGTCCTTTTTTTTTCGTTTTCAAGATAAGACATACTTGTAAGGCCAAGGTAATATACCACAGTCAATATGGCGGCGACATTTAAACATGGTTACTTAATGGAACTGTTATTGGCATTATCAAAAATTTGGTCCGATTAAATTTGGAATGTATGAGATCAGTATGACTCCTAAAGAGGACCGTCTGATATCCGGAAAACGACCTTGACGAATGAATAAAAAAGGACGAGAGTATTATTAGCTTTTTGAGATAGCGCTTTATACTAGTAACCTCGAGAATCACACCAACTTCCATCTTACCTTTTATTCCCACCTCAAAAATACTGAAATCGACCCTAACAGAATTATTTGATAATTTGGTCTCAAATCCAAAAAATAAATCCTTTGGCTTTTCAGAAAGCCTAGAAAAATCTGAGGCTGATAGTTTTAGTAAACTAAAGCTAGCAGTGCCTTCGATTCCTTCTATAAAAACTAATTTACTTTACAGATGAATCTTGCACCCGAAGACACCAACCAAGCCAAGCCTCCTTCACCTTTTTTCCCTAATCCTCTTGCTGTTCGCGAACGTCATCTCCCAGCACCAGCTTACAATTTAGGTGGGATACTTCGAGCAAGTAACAAAGAAATGATCTCTCTACATATCTCATGTGAAGAAAAAAAATTTTAATTTCCATATCCCTTAAAACTCATAAAAAAACTAAAAATGAACAAGAAGGAAGCAGTGTAATTTTTTATTATCCGCCCTGTAAGCAATAAAGTAAAACAAAATAAAAAATTTTACTTGGTCTGTAAATGTTTGTATATTAAATATAAAGTACAGTAATTTCCGTAATTTGTTAATAGAAGTAAAGAAAGTTTTTAGGATCTTGTCAAACTTCTATGTACAAATTTTCTTGCTTTTGTTGACTTTACATCTAGATGTAGAACATCTTATTAACTTAATAAAGTAATTATTTCCAGCTCAAAAGTACTAAAACCAACCCTAACATACTTAGGTTCTATTTAGGTGCTTATTTGGCCTAAAATCCAAAAAATAAATAATACTTGTTCAGAAAGCTTAAAAAAGTTGTGAGTTTTAGTTAGCTAAAGTTAGCAATCCTTCCAATTTCTTGTATAAGAAACCTATTTTCTTTACAGATGAACCTTGCACCTGAAGACCTTCCTTCACCTTTTTTTCCTAATCCCGCTGTTCCCGATCCTGCTCCCCCAGCCCCTGCTCACAATTTAGTTGGGATACCTTAAGTAAATAACATAGGAATGCATACAAATGAATAGTTATTCTATTACTTTACATTTTTATCCAAGACTAAACTAGAAGATATTATTAACTTAAAAATAAGTAAGAACATTTTAACTGTTGCACAAATTTTTATTTAATTATACAGGATGTTAACAATTGCTTTGCAAACCTTTAATGGGTGCAAGGAAATTAAAAAATAAGAAAAAATCCTGTTATATAGGGGTCAAAGCTTATTCAGTTTAGTTTTTGTTTTCCAAGTTATTTGGTTTTTAAAGTTCCATAAATGCGGGAATTGCTTGGGCAATTAAACAAATTATGATCCTTGATCCACATATTTTTTACTTAGTTTTTTGTATAAAAAAGACAGGTTTAAAGCTACCAAAGAAATCTGAACTAATGGTAACTAATATTTTTTTTAACCTAATAGAATATATTCTGGTTGTGTATAACTATATCTGAGGATCCTCTAGAAAAATATTCAGAAGGGTTTTTTTACATTGATTTTTAATCTTTATCCTTATTGTGATGAGTGACTACAAAAGTTGGTTTGCTTTTTGTGTTTTTTTTTTGACCCCATGTTATTATGGTACTTTTTTTTATTTTGACTTCACCTGTCTCCCACTAAAAGGTTTGAAAGTACAAAAAATCAAAGAAAGCCTTATTAAACCTTTGTACCGTCCCAACCTTCCACCGCCTATTGTACCTAACCCTCCCGCTGTTCCCGAACATCCAGCACCTGCCCACAATTTTGGTAGGGTGGTAGCCTGAGTAAGTGTTCTAGAGGTCTCTTCACAAATATTCCTTAAATTAATATCCGACAAGGAACCCTGCCATTTTCCTATGAGGAATGGGTATTTTTTTGGAAAACTTAACCATCGTTTACTAGAAAACTATGTGTCGGATAAAAATTATTTTTGCAAATGTGATTCAAAACTTATGAACTTACTCATGCTAGTACTAGTACACGTATAGGTACAGTACGATCCATTATAAGTGGAACTTCTCTTTTTTTATGTGGAGGGTTTACGTTTTGGGGTTTTATTAAGTGGGATAGCTGAAAGTTTTTTTATGACCTGAAAATCTCTTCGTGGTTTTAACTACCACGAGTAATATTTTTTCATAGTTTAAAAATTTCTCTAATAGGCTCAGTGAAAATTGAGGCAGTTGAACGCTTAGTTTTCAAATATTTCGTCTCAAACATTTTAGGACAAAAAAATTGGTGGCACCTTGTACATAAATATAAAAATGAGGTACCTGTCAATCTGTCTAGGTAATTTTTTGTTTTTACATACTCTTATTGATAGTTGTCAGAAATTAAATGATTAGTTTATCAGTCAATATCGGTCAAAATGGTTTAGTTAGATGAAGAAAAACGCGATATTCTCTTATGCTACGTTGGAAACAATCAACGAGCGACTCTTACGCGCAGAGGATATCGGCAGCTTTATCCTGGCAGACTTGTGCCATTAAAATCCACAATAAATAGAATATTCTTAAAATTTCATCGAACAGGAAGTATCCAGCGTATAAAAAGAGAAATTTCAATCAATTATAAGAAAATTCTAGCCTGTCTTTGGCATTTTGAGGACCAGCCCAACTTACCGATACTACTCCAATCCCAGAGTTCAGGCTTTATTGAAAAAATCAGGCTACTTTCCTTATAAATCATGAATCGGTCAAAAATTGACGCTAGCTCAAATGTGCAATTGGATAGAATTCTGCAACTTGAAGTTAGAACGATTGAGGGAAGATCCTTTATTTTTGTTAAAAATTTTTTGGACAGATAAATCCAGGTATTTCACAGCAGGGGCAAGGCAAAATTTTAGACATTGGTCAACTGATCGTCCAAATTTTCTTTAAAAGATAGCTTCTCAAGGGCGGAAGACTAAATGTTTGGTGCGGATTCTATCGTAACCAGGTAATAGGAACTCACTTTTTCACAAACATACTTGGAGTACCTGAAAGGCCAGTTTCAAAATATTTTCGACCATTTGCCTGAAAACCAATAAGATGAGATCATATTCCAGCAAGATGGAGCCGGACCCCATAACACAGAAGCAGTCCGAGATTTTTTTGAATATGTCTTTTCCTGAATGGTTTGGTTGATTGGAGCTGCGCATAGAGCAAAACGGACACCGTTTTGAGCCTTTATTATTAATTAATGTTATTTTTTTAAATTATGGTAGAATAAGGTTTTGTAAAGAAATAAACACATTTGTATCTGTATCGAACTGCGCATGTGCAGATCCGATACGGGCCACCCGATACGATACGTTGAACGGATCGTTACGACCCTGTCCCGCATACGTATACGAAACGTATCCCGACCAAAACCAGATTATTCTATGGCTTGAATGTCACTTTCAAGATTCATTCATTTGTTGATTATAACTACAAAGTTTTGTTATTTTTTTAGTTATGCAGTTTTTTTTTACAGAAATGAGTGTGTGATGGTCAAAATCCTTTTGAGTACCCATCTCGGTGGCCCAATATCAAGGTAAAGAATCCGGCACGTATAACACGTGTTTATGGCCTACCGTGAGAGTTAACCATATTTTGATATTTTGAAGATATTGTACTTTAGGTGAAAAAAATCAAATTCTATGAGGATCGCATGTCTGTGGTAGGAGATATGAGCCATGAAAGAACGTTTGTCTACTAAACACCTACATAAAAAATTTTCTCGTAACTTAAAAAGTACTTTGTAGATTTTCGTGATTAGTATGTCGCTTGAAAGGTACTTAAAACTTGGCCTGCACAGAGGCGTAACCAGGATTATAATTTACGGGGCTTTAGTATTTGGGAAAGTTAATTAAAAAAAAAATACGTAGATGAGACTAAAACGTTTTTGTGTTTTATTTTCTCTGGTGGTTTTTTTAAGGGTTAATCGTATTTAAAAGGTAATTTAAGGGCGTAGGCAGAATATAATTTGATAATATAATATAATGATAATATAAGAAAAAAGAAAAGAAAGAATTAACATTTGTTCTCTCATTTAATCAATGAAGTGAGTTCTCTTTAAAGGTATAGGTAGTGGCGTATGCAGGGCTGGGTTTAGGATTTTATGCCCCCTACATCTAATCAATACTGTATCCTAAAGATTAAACTCTCCCAAAAATCAAAAATAAATTGTCATCTGAAACTATGTTGTTACTTAAGCCCCCCAGAAACCCCAAACTTCCCCCCCTAGAAACAAAATGTCTGCATACGCCAGTGAGTATGGGCCAAGTTTTGGTATGGGTTGGGTGTGGTGGGAATAAATCAGAAGAATTGAAAAAATCGGATTTAAAATATTGTTTTAGTCGGTTTTGTTTAAATATTTTCGTGTTGATTGTTTTCATTTCATTCATTTTAGATTCTTTATCAGAGGAAAACAGTAGCGTAGTACTTACTTATATTAGAAAGAATAAAAACTATTATTTAATTTTCAAAGAAAACTTATAGACTGATACACTTTTTTAATATCATACTATGCATATTTATTTTTACTAAAACAAAGTTTTTTGCTTCCTCGATCTGCTTTTTAAATTTTCAATGACATTTATGTCAAAAATGCATCGTGACCTACTACTAATTATTTTTCAAAGTAAAGTCAAAGCTCACTTAGTTATAACTTACCTAAACTTCTGTATAAATATCAATCCATTCGAATAAGATGAATTATTATTTAATTTTAGGTACACCCCTGTAGCGTATTTGAAAACTACTGATACACTTCTTTAATATCATACTATGCATATTTATTTTTAATAAAACAAAGTTTTTTGCTTCCTCGATCTGCTTTTTAAATTTTCAACGACCTTTAGATGGATATGTCAAAAATGCATCATGACCTACTCCTAATTATTTTTCAAAGTAAAGTCAAAGCTCACTTAGTTACAACTTACCTAAACCTCTGTATAAATATCAATCCATTCGAATAAGATGAATTATTACATTTTGTTATTAATTTATATGAACCTCTCCAGGTATTTGTGACTTCGCTAAGATAGAATTTTAGATACACCCCTGTAGCGTATTTGAAAACTACCAGCGAAAACCGGACAAAATAAAGTGTAACTCTGATTTTTTACATATTTTTTAAAATCAAATTGGCGCGGTTCTGGTCCTCAGAAGCATGGTAACACAAAATCCTGAGTACGTCTCTGTAGACTAATCCATTGCCTTTTAAACGACCAGACTTGTTGAAAATTGTTCCCTTTAACGGGATTAAAATAAGTTTTTACTTTTAGTTTTTATGTTTTAGTACAATTAACCCTCCTAGACAATGAAGCTTTCCTAAAATATATTCCTGGATACGCCCCTGTGCAGTGATGACAACCCAGTTACAAAAATCTAGAAGTACTTTTCAAATTACGAGAAAAATTCCCCGTATGTGTTTAGCAGACATTCGTTCTTTCCCAGACATAGGATCCTCATAGAATTTAATTTTTTTCACCTAAAGAACAATATCTTCAAAATATCAATATATTCTATATATATATTCTTTAGACAAAATCACTGAAAGGGACTTCACTGACAGAAGTTTAAAAGACGGGGTACTACTGCTATTGCAAACATATGAAGAAAAAGCGACCAAGTGATTGTTTAATTGGAAATGTTTTTTTTTTAGCATTTGTAGCAATAAAAAAAAACCTGTAGTTTTTTGATTTTCAAAGGCATTATTATATCAGTATTTAAGGGCCTCTCCTATATAGCTGAACTGCATTTGGATTTTAGTGTGTTGGCTCGATTAAGGGTCTCTGGAAGCTCTTAGGTTATTTTACATAATTTTTAAATCCATACATAGTAACTTTTGAAATATAAGGTTGTAGAAAAGGTCCAGAGAACATTTATGCCTTCGGCATGACTCCATAATATATAATATATAATTTTCTGTCAAAGTTTGCCCTGTGCTTATTAAGAACAGGTTGTTTCGGTGCACCACACTTTAAAACTAAGAATTTTAAACAGTGCAGGAATGACAAATAAGTTATAGCTTATTAAAATGGGTGTCATCTTGGGTAACTCTTATTTTAAAATTTTTAAAGTCTCGTTAGGATGATTTCAATTTAAAAACTAATGCTTCTTTATAGCTCAACAATAATTTTCCACTTTCTTACATCATGCCAATCTTTGTAGAATATGTTTTAAAACTTTTTCTTACAAAAACTGGTTATACTTATAATAAACAAAGTCTGTAAAATGTAAATAAAAATTTTAGATCTGGAGTTGAAGAAGTATCAGAAATCGATGACATTCTACTCTCAATTTCACTTTTAATTAAAGAGTTTAAGAAACAACATAAAGCGACCAAAAAATCACAGTATCAAAAAGGAAAGGAAGAAAAAAAGAGCTTCTGAGATTGGTGCATCCAGGTCAAGTGGTTGGTACATTTATAATGATTGGGAATAATCAAAGAATTTACCATTTTACAGACAAGTCCTGAGGCTGGCCAGGAAATAAGTATTCTGGTGAATTTTTTTTGGTAACTAATTTATTTGGTTTGGTTTTTTTTCATACTACATTTTTTTTGGATTGTTAAATTTAGCATTGTTCGGGGTCATTCTAAATTACATAACGCAAAACTTCAGAAATTTTATTTCGCCTCCCCATAATGATTCACCTTTAATAGAGTCTCACACCTACTCTTAAAATTATGCAACACTAATCCAATTAAACCCAACACAAATAATTTCCTTTTAATAACATTTTAGCTAATGCTGACCAAATTGAATATCACTATATAAGTGAGGACAAAAAGACAAGTAAAACCACAGTGGAGAGTCAGGCTTGTCCTTCAAAAGATTATAATAAACGAATTTGTAGTTTAAATTTCTGCTGTGACTGAAGCAATTCCAAGTACACCAATTTTTCAAAGAGAAGCTGCAGGTAGAGGGGGTAGGGTTTTAGGTAAGATACTTCATTGAAAGTTATTTGTGACATTTTCTCAAATTTTTCCGATAACTGTGAAGACATTAATTATACTTTCCATTTTTTTATTGATTCTCTTGAACTTTTTCTTGCAGAGGTAAGTTAATTTTGTATATACCCACAATACCTTATTCCCAAAAGACTGACAGGGTTCTTAAATAATATTTGGTTCGTTTTTTGAAAAGTCAAATGATTCTTAAGAATTAAATGCCAAGTTAAATGCTGTACTCAGAACATTTAATTTAAGTCACTTTGTATCCTATTTTTTGAACAGATATCTCTAATCATAGAAAATTAGACTAACAATAATCAGTTGTTAAAATGATTACCTACTGTTTTTAGGTTCATCCTCGGGTTCAGCAAGAGTGAGAAGTGGGGTTAAGCATTCCTTGATTAAGTTTTTGGAAACAAAAAATGAACGATGGTTCCAAATACGAAACAAGGAATTAGCATTGGAATAAAAAAACTGGAAATAGAAGCCCAAGAAAAAAAAGTAATTTAACCTGCGACTTACTGTAAATATGGCTGGCATTCCCAAAATATTTATTTGTGATTTTTGTTGGTCCATCTGTCTTCTTCAAATCTACACCTAGTCTGGTCTCTTTCTCAAAACATTTTCTTTAAAAATAGACAAAAAATATTCCGATGATATCAAAACAAACTTTATAAAAATATAACCTAAAAGTGACTTTGACATTTAGGAGTCAGGAGTTTTGCCTAAGAATCGGCCCCCTTGTACGTTTATAGAAAACGACGCCTAGCTATGAAGAAAGAAGAAAGTGTCCAAAAAATGAGCACCCTCGAAAACAACCCTTCATCCCTGTTGTTTTCGATCTAATGGGGGAGGAGTTAAGTCCCAGAAGAAGCTGACTAGTCTAAAGGAACAATTTTCCTCGAACAACACCAGCTTCATTTTCGATAAGAAGAAGCGTATATTTTCATTATTTTATTTGTTCTGAAATTCATTCTGAGCTTTGGCTTCACGCTGTAAACTGCTTTCGAAAAATAAAGATATTTTAAAAACTAAAATCGTTCAACAAAAATCTTAACTGAAATAAGCTTTAATTTTTTAAATTATTGGTTAATTTCGAAGATATATTTAGGTACGGGTGCATATTGTTCCAGTTTATCCAAGTTAAAAAAATTATTCCCTAAATTCTCCAGAAGGTGTCATCAACAAAATCAAGAACTGAATTAGTAACCATTGATTGGAGTCCTCAGTAATTGTTTTTGGGCTTTTCTTTATTTAATTATTTCCGTTGTTTTAAATATTTTTTTTTATTAAACGATTTTCAAGAAGGCTTTTCATAATGGCAACAAATAAGGATAGGTAGCTAGGTACTTACTGAAACTTTTTTTTGTTTGTTTTGTTCAGTAAAATTTAAATGTTGCCTTCTTTATAAGTGTTAACAATTGCTGATACCGTTATAAGTGAGGAGGATTGTTTTTATGTTGTAACTATGTTATGCATATTCTGCTTTGAAAAAAATCCATTAAATGCTTATAAAAGGGCTATAAGTTTATAAAATTTGACAGTTTCCATTAAGGACATGAGGGCTATTTTAAAATTACTATATATACAGAAATCTCTATTAAGGCAGTCACTATTAAAAGCCAAATTTTTTCCTCTTTTTTAATTTTTAAGCAATTTGTATAATGAATGAAAATTATTTCTGTGTATACCTTATCTCAAAAGAAATATTTGATAAATTTTTTGTCTTCTAATCTTTCCTTTTTTCACAGATTTTTCTATTCATTTTCAAACATATAAAAAACCTGAAAGTTTTAAATCTTTTTTTTGTAGTTTTTGGTCTTTTTGGATTGCTTATAGTTTACTTAAAAAATAACAATGCCAAGAGTTCGCCGTCGCCAACAATTTCATCATTTAAACGACTTCGAGAAAGGGCGCATCGTGGGCATGAAAGAGGCTGGTTTTGGTTTACGGGAAATTTCAAGAAGTCGTGATTTACGGCACCTCAGACTTCTTGCTCTCAAAAATCGACGGGACAGTACACGCCAAGTAAGAGATATTCTAGTTGGAGCTACAGGACGAGTGTTTTTAAGGAAGACAGTTAATCGAAGATTGCTTGGTATGGGACTGAGGGCTTACCGTCCACTTTTGGTGCTACCTTTGACCCCACAACATAATGGAATACCATAAGGCCATGATGGACGCATGAGGGTTAGGCGATTTCGAGGTGAGGTACGAAATGTAGACTTTGTTGTTGAACGTGATACAGCAAGACAGCAAAGTATCATGGTATGGGGTGCTATATGTTTAGGAAGCACATCACATCTAGTCCTCGGCGATATATCGATGAAGTGCTGCATCCAGATTTACATCCGTATCTACAAACAATCCCAAATGCGATCTTTCAACAAGATAACGTCAGACCTCATATTGCTCGTGAAACAATGGACTTCTTACATGAACTTGGCATAGAGACTTTGGAATAGCCAGCAAGATCGCCTGACTTGTCGTCTATCGAACACGTATGGGATATAATAGGGCGCAATCTTTGTCGATTACGATGCCCCCCTGAAAATTTAGATGAACTCTGGCATGCCGTAAGGAGGATTTGGATGAGGGTTTTTCAATATGATATAGAACATCTTATTTTGTCAATGCCCAATAGAACAAACGAGTGCATAAATAACCATGGAGAAGCCACTCATTATTAATTTTTTGATGATGATCATGGAGGAATGTTCTTGTAAATGTAATCAATTACTAAGAGCATCCTAATGTATTAATATATAAATAAATTACTTTACAAATGTTTGTCTTTTCTGGTGTTGCATTTTTTTTGTTCTCCAGTACATTATACTTTAAAAAATGTTTTGGTATGGTTGGTTACGGCACCGGACTGATTTTGCCAAGATCAAAAAAGATTGAGTTAAGAAATTTAGAATACTCTCACAAATTAGGAATTTTCGAATTGATCCTAAAAAGATTTTAAATGCTTAATAAAAAAAACAATAAAATATTAAGTCATGAAGTATGTATCTATTAATGGTAATTATTTTAGTGACATACAAATCATCAAAATCAGTTTTAGACCAAAGCGTGGAAGAAGACAACTGAATACCTTAAAAAAATAAGAATTTTTTTGAAAAATGTTTCAAATAAAAGTTTTGGGGTTTGAGTTTTTAATAAACTAAAATAATTGAATTTTCGGCTCATCAATATGTGTGTATTTTAATTTGACTTGACATCCATAATAAATAAATAAAAAGTGAGAGCCTAGTGTAAAGTTTTTTTTGGGACAAACACAAAATATCCATGCACCTAGCCGGGATTCGAACCCGAACTTCCGTACGGCAGGCAGATACGCTGCCCACTGCACTAGTGTGAACTGTGGACCAGAAACCCCTTAAAATAGTGAATTATTCGAAAATATGAAACTGCAAATATTTTTCCAGTTTTTTTATATCATGCTTAAGTAGGCTATGAAGCATCCCAAAACAATCGAAACATTTTGATACGTTGCCATGGAGACGCGTAAACGCGTACAAAAGTTTGGCGGATTTGTTATTGTTAGCAGTTTTGTTAATTAATGTTATGAAAAGGAGCAGTTTATATCTCGTCAAAACTTGTTGGCGAATTATAAAATATTTGTTGATGAATAACGTTCAAGCATGTATTTTTTTAAGCCATTAGTTTTCTGTCATTCATTTAGCGATGCGAGAATATTTGGAATTATTATACATGTTTGCAACGAAATAATATGTTCTACATAGAGATACATATTTTTTGGTACCTAGTTTTTCCGCTCATCTTATGGCTTTTTAATAAAAAAAAATAATTTGTGCAACTGTTTGCAACTTGTTGATTTATTGCCGTTTCTACTTGCTTAGTATTTTACCTACAAATTAAAGTTCCACACTTTTTACGGCTAATAACTTTTGATGTGATTTGATTTTGTTTGGGCAGGTGGGTAGGTTTGTATATTTCTGCAAAGTTCACCAATAATTTTAAACAGTGTCGTGGTTACGAATCTCTTTCTAAAATGGTGCATAGAAAGTCGATAAGAATAAATAATTATTATCAATGTTGTCTTCTCTTTCTTACTAAAAAAAGTCAAAACATGATCTCTGTTTTTTTTTTAGATGTACGATCTCATCGCATTCGAAAAATAGATATTTTCGAAAGGGAGAAAAGGTGTCAAGGAGATTTGTAATACTCTATTGTCTGTAACTTGTCCAATCTGCCAAGACAAATGAACAAAAAATAAAAGAAATATTAAAGAATTTGAGTAACCAATTTACACCAAAATGGAATAAATTGTTTCGTACAAAATCAAAATTTATTAATAAGAATAGATTTTGGTTGGGCCGTTACATAACTTTACCGTGCTGTCCCGGTAAAGTTGGGATGCCTAAAGAAAATTTCAACAATTTAAGTTATTCTGGAAAATTTCAAAGAACCAAAAATTTACGGAAATTTCAAACCAATGAACTTCTGTTTGCGAACAAAATGGGTTTGAGAACAGACGGGAAATCACAAGCAGCAAAAGTTATTTACCCTTAAAATAGAATCAAATTCAACAAATAAGATAAACTGACTTAGTGATGAAAAAATAATAAAACCGATATTTATCCATCCTACAATAATATTAGAGCAGCTAAATAGCGATGTTATTTTCCAAATGTTATTTCCACCGAACATTCAGTAACAGTCGATCTGTAATCACTATTAGACCACACTATAGGCAGGCTCCTGTCTACTCTTGATCTGGAAACTTTAACATAAATCAAAGAATTGTTTTAATTTCTAAATGGGGAATAGATAGAAGTTCTGAACAGGCAGAATACAAGCAGGCTTTTTACGATGACAGATTTACCGATTCTAATCTACTTCTTACTTGTGTGGTACCTATTCAGCTTTATAAGGAAAACTAGAAAAAACAAAAAGTAATCCTTGGGACACCTTCGTCAACCAATCTATGTCGACCACTGAAAATGCAGTTTTTAAAATAAACTAAGGAAATCTTAATAAATGAGACCAAAGCAGTTCAATATCAAATAAATTCATTATTGGAAACCCAATTTACAACCAAGGTCTCAAAAGTATTATGTATAAAACATAACTTATATATGACCATGCTGGACATGAAAATGATTAGTTCCATAACTGACACATCTTCATTTTATCTGTCCGGAACATCTCCTGTTAAGATGAATGACTTAGACAGAGTTTTACAAAAACCTATAATAGTATCTGCAATACGGAATATCATCGCTGGACGCATGGATAAGGTTTGTGAATTTAGATCATTTGAGTTTTTTCTAATACTGTGTTATCGACTATCACTAGAGAAATGGCAAGCTTGTGGTGATGAAGCCAAAGAAACAACTAAAATTCAAAAACGGCGGGCGAATTCAAGTTGATTCTCAACTTGGAATAATAGTAGACCAGCCGAAGCAAAGGCTGGAACATCCAATGACGGCAATAGCGCCAGAGCTTTTTTCCAAAACTACTTGATATCTTCAAGCATAACTGGAATCGATAAAATCTTATTATATAGATTTTATGTTATCCTCTAGGTAATCGCTAGTGGGTTAAACATTAAGTTGGAAGAATTTAAAACCTACACTCTTCCTCTATCGATAGCCTTGGTATCGAATGTGTACATAACATTCTTTTACATGCTCATGAAATTATTAACGCCTTTCCAGTGCCAATTAAACAACTTTTTGAGGAAGCCCAAGAAGCCCGCAACAAGGAATATCGGAGGTACATAACATAGATATCTTTAATAATTTGTGTGTGTCATCTGATCCAGTTATAACAAGTTTAAGAAAAAAACCAACAACTCCAAAGAAGTTTTTCCCCTGAAGCCCTAAGCCTTTTGGCGACATCTTCCCCAAATGCTCATGTAGAGCAAAAAAGTCGGGGGGGGGGGTCAATCATGGGAAAGTAGCTTTTAGTCTTTTCAGAACTTTGGTTTTGGTGCTAGAGATCCCTGAAACCTGTTTAAGTTTAAGGCTTCCAACAAGTAAACAGACTAGTAAAAAAACATTTTTTTTTTCTGAAAATTATTTCAATTGGTACGGCGGTTGTGTTTCATCCCATTTTACTTTACCTAAAAAAAAATAAATATTATATAATAAAATTATTGTATACGAATAAATATTGTAGCTGTTGACACGCACTATTATCATTCCTGCTGCAAGGCTTACACCGGGAAATGACCACAAAAGATAAAGCAAAATGTCTTAGATCCATACTCCAAAGAAGAGACGAAGGCTTTTAATAGCGTTTATGAATATATTCGAACTGATTTGTTTAACAACCCACGTTTTATTGGTAGATCAGAACTGATCGAAACAGTTACCTATCATCTGACAGACCGTGGGTTTTAAGTTGAGGCATCTACGAAAACAAATTTTCAATATAATAATAATAATAATATATAAATATAATATAATATTAATATTTAGTCAACCAATTAACTTACATTTAAAAAAAACAATTTAAGATTGGTTTAACCAATCTTGGGATAATTGAATATAAAAATATACAGTCAAAACGCCATTTTAGACGACCGCCATGTTTGAAAACTACCTCTATATGATTGACCCCCCCCCCCGAACCGGAAAAGGATGGGCATCTATAGACTCCAGAAATAGATTCATGGATCAACACATGATGCTTCTGTTTTGGTGGGGTAAAATTTGTACAAAAACATTGGTCGTTTAATGCCACATGTGGATTATTTTATTTTTGCATAAATTGACCCCAGTTTACTCACATAAAGATTTTTCATGGCACCAACCAAAGTCATTTAGGGACCTTACAATTAACCCAAAGTTAAAGTAATTTTTGTAGAAATATAATATATATTTTTTAATAACATAAAAAAAAAGATGAAAGTTTATTGAATGTGACTTTTATTGTAAGGAAGTAAAAACAAATTATCGAGTTTTTTGTTATTTTTGGATATATGCTTTTCAATGGAAAAAAAAATTAAATTTTGTGTATATATACATAAAAATACACATTGGAAGAAACAATGAACTTTCTTTCTTTGCCTTAAATTTTTGATCAAAATCTAAAACGATAAATTTTAAAACAGATTCCACATATTAAGTATGTATGTACGAACTAATTTATAAGCCTTACCCCTATTTCCACCGACCATTTTTAAAGAGTTCTTTAAGCAAAACTGAGAGCCAAACATTCTTTAAGGACAGAAGCCCATCTCTTTCTCATCTGTTGTGAATAGTCGTTTTAGTTAATTCACACATTTATTTATTTTTTGGTATTCGGCTACCTTATAAGAAGTGCTAGTTTCTTAAGTAATGTTGGGTTACCCAGCATAGTCGCTTCTTCCGTGGTTAATAAAATCTTTTCCCAATCATGGTATAACCCCCGAACTTTATTTGTCGGATGTGTGACAGTTGTAATGATTTGGAAAATATAAATCAGATAAAATAATATAACAAATATCCTGAATTATATACAGGTTTTGTAAAAAGATTTAGAGATATGAAATTAATTATGGCTTTTCCTTTTGCTGCCTTTTAATAGCAATACACAATTTATTTAACTAAATTAGGTACCTATCTTTTAATGTTTTCAGATGAGTTCCCATAATTCTTGCTTTAATGCCATCCTCATAATCTTCGTCTACAAAGTATTTGCTGCATATTCTGGCTCATTTAACTATTGTTTTTCTTTTTCCCAAACACTTTCCCAGCCATGTTTTAGAAAACTTAGTCTTTGGGAAATCAATGAAAAATAACGTTCTTCCCGCTCTGTTTAATTTTTGCTGAAGTGGAGGTACATGTACCAATGCTGAATGAGAATCCAGGCATCTAAAACATTAAAGTAACACATGATTTTTCGACCAGTATAAGTTAGTTTAAAAACATAACCTAGATCATAACCTATATTTTACTTTACTAATTTTGGCATAAAAAACCTTAAAAAAATAAGGCAAATAAATACCCCTTCCATTTGTACGCAGGTTCTAAAGCAGCCTTAAAGTATCAAAAAACTCATCTTTAAAACGCTTTGAAATCGTTGAAAAATCACTTTTCTAGCGCCATCCGAGGTTTTATCACTGTAAGACACAAAAGTGTTCTTGCCGGAAACGTCTCACAGTCACTGTTTTGAAAGAAAAAACTACAATAATCCGGAAAAACTGCTAAAAAATTTAAAAAACACAATTGTAAACAAAGCGAAAGTCAACGCAATGACGTCACACAGTCGGCCAGTTTAGTTGATAAGACTCGTCAAATTATGTGGGTAACCTTATATATACCGACCTTGCTTTGGTGGGAGAATAAGAACACGAGTTATCACAAATTTTACCATCAAAGACCCAAAAATATTTATTAAACAGGCATTCAAAAGTTTTTCTATTCAAATTAAAAAGGCGTTGAAGTCGTCTGTAATAAAATTTAATGTTATTTTTTCGGGAAATTTTATAAAGTTGCATGAACGCACTATACAGAGTTATGTGAAGGCTTTTTCCACAAAAAAAAGTATAATAGATCAGACAACTAATTTTAAAAAATGGTACCAAGAACACGTTGCTGAAAAAATATTAACTAAGATGAAGGGCATCTTAAAGTTAATATTAACTAACACATCCCCATAAACTGTGGTGACTCAACGTATTTTGAATTACCACAATAGATTAAAAATACTAAGGGGGTAAAAAATAATGATGATTATTGTTTTCTTTGGTCTATTGTGTCAATGCTAGTCTCCTGCTGGTAAAAATCCACAACGTACTTTTGCATATGCTCATTTTAATCACGTGGGGTTAAATTATGAAGGTTTTGAGTTCCATATGTGACTTAAAGATATCCCCAAATTTGAGAAAAATAATTTATTAATTAATGTTTCCATTTGTGAAAAGAGAGAAATTCTTCCTCTCTGTTTGAGTAAATCAAATTTTTCCAGATGGGTTAATTTGCTAATTTAAAAATGTGATGATGACGTAATTGATAGCGAGAATGACATGGAGTTGGATTCTGTAGATTTTGAAATTGTCAGCCCCAAAAAACGCATCTATCACTTTGCCCTCATAAAAAATCTATCACGTTTGGTTTCCAATCAAATCGGTCGTCAAAACCATAAAAAATGGGTATGTGATAGGTGCTTAAATTGGTTTGTTTCTAAAGCTGTTTTGGAGAAGCATTATTTAGATTGTAGAAATTTAAATTTTGCCAAACATGCCTCGTGACGATAATAAAATTTTAAAATTTACAGAATTTAAAAATAAAGAGACGGTTCCATTTGTTATTTATGCAGATTTAGAATGTTTGTTGAAGAAAATGGAAAGCGATAATACATTATCGAATACACAAAAGACTTAATATCATATTTCCTTTGCTATTTGGTATTATTTTAAATGTTCTTATGATGACTCGCTCTTATACTACCATCAGTTTGTGGAAAAGGATTGCATTTCACGTTTTGTTTGAGAGCTTAAAATTGGATAAAATTTTTTCACACATTGTACCTTTAAGGCCCCTAACCACTGAGGAAAAACTTGATTTTAAAAATGCAACCCATTGTCATATCTGTGAACAACCATTGAAAACAGATGAAGTCAAACATTTGGACCATTGTCACTGAACAGGAAGGTATCGGGGTGCGACTCATGCGGGGTGTAACTTAAATTTTAAGGATTCAACCAGCGTTCCTATAGTTTTCCATAATCTGTCAGGATATGACAGCCATTTCCTTATAAAATCCTTAACTAAAGACATAGAGGGTAGAATTCTCCCCGTAAATAAAGAAAAATATATTTTATTTACCAAAATGTATAAAAAATACCTCTGTTAAATTTAAATTTATTGATCCCTATCGCTTTATGGCTTCAAAATTGGACGACTCGGCTTCATTTTTAGACGATTACAAAAAAACTATTACAAAAAGTTTTTATAAGGAAGAGGGAAAGTTTAAATTGGTTACCCGTAAGGGTGTCTTACCCTACGAGTATCTGGATTCTTGGGAAAAGATACAGGAAACTGCCCTTTCACCTAAAGACGCGTTTTACAGCAGCTTGGGGGGAAAGGGTATTTCAAATGATGAATATGAAAACACTAAAACTATTTGGAATACCTTTAATATCAAATCGCTTTTGGAATAGTCTTTTTTACATGCGCACCGACATAATCATATTGAGTGACGTCATGGAAAATTTCCGCTCGATATGTCTTTCCACCTAC
The DNA here is from genome assembly GCA_963921995.1 of Oxystoma pomonae. NCBI lineage: Eukaryota > Metazoa > Arthropoda > Insecta > Coleoptera > Brentidae > Oxystoma > Oxystoma pomonae. The sequence goes on from OY998163.1 coordinate 77,073,057, forward strand.
AAACTTGATCCCCTTCATTACGTCAGAGTCCAGATTTGGCTTTTTCAGCCATGTTAAAGAAATGTAAAGCAGAACTGGAACTATTGATTGATGTTGATATGATCATGTTTGTAGAAAGATAGATATGCTAAAGCCAACAACAGGTACATGGGTGATTCATACAATCCAAGCGAGGAAACCTTATTTTTGATTTAACTCACTTTACTATATGGTGGTTTTTAAAGAGTTGAAAATGGTCCATGCACTGGGTAAGAAATATGTAACATTTCCGATAACAGTGCCATAGGATACATTTTTGAAGCAGACAGAACTATTTGATGTGCATAAAGACTTTCCTGTCTGTCCAGAACATTATCGAAACCTGAAACAGGCCATTGGTTTGGGTTTAAAAATAAAAAAAAATCATAGGGTCCTTAAATTTAAACACTCTTCAACAGAGCAAAAATAGTCTTTTATGGCAGCTTTACAGCTCTCAGGTGAGTTACTGCCTGCTGCTGACGGTGCCCCCTACACAATACGTCTTTTCGTCCGGCAATAATAGTAAAATTTAAAATATACATCAGTGTGTTTTAAAAAGACGCGAAATATTCAAGGGCGTGATTTCTTAGAAAATTTTATGAAAAAAAGTTCTAATAAACTTAGTTCCGCTGTAACTTATAGGCGGCGCCATCAACATGACTTTTTATAAGTAAAAAACTGGCTGCTACTTTTTGCTTCTTGTTGGTCAAAATAAAATAAACTGGTCCAGTGTCTAAAAATTTTACAAACAAGTCATATTTTTCATATTTTTATAGAAGCGCATCAAGATGTGCTGAAAATTAAAGTGAAGCATTTATTTTATCGAATAACTCAAATTAGCCGGGATCAGGAATTTAAAGACCTTGAATCATATATTCAAAGGGAAACCAATCACCCAGCCTGAGGCTTTACCATCCCTTAGTTCAAAATTGAACATGTTTAAATTTAAACTGTGGAAGAAATGGGCCGCAACTTGCAGAATACAATCAAGATTTTTGGTCAGAAATAGAAAGTGGGTTGATAGCTTTATGGGATTTAAAATATATCCTCGTGAAATTAATCAAAATATTGCTTTTAAACGTGGTCGTCATACTGTAAGCTTTCAAGAAAGTTTAGATTGCGTCAAAAGAAGAAAAACTATTTCTTTGAGGGAACACCTCGATATGTTGACCTACTCGACTCGAATTCTTGAGGAAGTCTCCAACCCCGAAAAAGCAAAAGTATATAGTGAGGCAATTAAAAGAATATAGAAACAAGGAAAGATCAAAAATGACTCAAGAGGAGGCTCTCTCTTTAATGACCGAAGCAAAGCTCCCCAGGAATCAGTATAATTTAGTTCAACGAAATGATAAAAGAGACTGCTACCCACAGAAACAACACATTTCAGTAACTGAAATTTATTTTTAGACCATACCACCTTAAGATTATTGGAATCAATCAAAAATGTTTTAAACAGTATGCCTGAGACTGACGGTTTTGATCTTCATTAAATTTCGAAGTGGGGTCTAGAGGGCACAAATGGCAGTGAATATAAGCAATGTTTTAAAACTCCTGATAGCAATGATGGAAGCATACTTTTTACATATCTTTTACCTATACAATTCTATTCTAATAAAAATAAAGATTGCATTCTGTGGCAAAATCCTCCAACCAAGCTCTGCCAGGTACTGTCGACCTAGTCGCATTTGTTTTGAAAGCAAAAAGGTCGAAATTACCATGTCACTTCAGTTATTATAAATAAAATACTATCTGGTTATTATTAATTTTTTGTTTTAGCTCTTTGATAGATTTTGGATATGTAACAGTGGAATTTATTGATAAAGCCCCAGAAGAAACGAAAAACATAGTCGAATTGGTGTCCAGCAGCTGGCTCTCTGACAACAATAGCTTGATATATTGTCATTGGCCAAAATACATAATACGCAATACGGCTTCAAATAATATTGAACAACATTCAGAAATCAATGTTAATAAATGCTGGAATGGTCAAGTTAAAACATTATATTTTATGAGTAAGTTTTTCTGTTTAGGATGATTAAGTAATCTAGGTTATAATTTTTTTTAATTCTTCAATATAATCATAAGTAAGTTAAAACTTCTGTCTTGCTCAGTTGTTTGTGGACTAGTTTTAAATATTGTTTTTTTGTATATTTCTATTGCTAAAAGCTTTTTAATAAGTAGTTTTAGATTAGGTCTCGAATAAACTAGGCATTGATTTTTGCTATCTTTAAAACGACACCAAGATCATTAAGATCGGTCAAGTAGTTAAAAACTTTGATTTTTATTTTATAACTTTTTCGTAAAAATAGCAGAAATTTTAAATGACTATACCTCAGTGAGTTTTAACCCCACAGCGAACTATAATACATCAATATGATCGTGGAAGGATTTGAGCCTGGTCTCATTAAAATCGGTTAGTTAATAAAAAAGTTGAAAAAATATTTTGCATTTTATACCCATGGCTTTTAAGCGGATCCCAGTGACGATCACAAGCTCTGCCCATAGGTAAATTTCGAATCTAAACGTTTTGATTGGACAGTCCCAAAGTAATTTTTCGCGCTTTAACTTTTTTCTTCGTTTTTGCAGTAACTTTTGTGATTTTTTGCAGTAATGATGATTTAACTTTTGTGCTACAAAGTGGGAAGTTCCACCTTTTTAGAAAACTTACTACGATTGGATTTCAAGCACTAAACGGGGCTTTTAAAGGGATTTTTACCTATATTAAACCTATATAATGAAAAAGACTTTAACCAGTGTTTAACTGCATTTTGCACTTGAGAACTTTTTGAATAATACCATTTAAGGGGCCCGCTCACTCGCGTGTGAGAAAGACACTTTCGTGAGTTTAAGTTGTGACCAAATATCGCATTGTTGTAGCGAATTTTAGATATTTATTGCATGTGTATTTTTATTGAATATTTTTTGACAGGGCGCTAATTTTATGCAAACGTTGTATTTTAAGGGTTTTCAGAAACGCTCGCGAAATATTTTAAAAATAAAATTTTTTATTTTTTAATATCTTTTAACGTAACTTTCAAAGAACGAACTGAAACTATTTTTACTCTTCTGCGCTTTTCTAACGTAACTAAAAAACTCCCAAACCAATTTGAACCTAATTTCAAAAAAAATCAATTTTTTTATAATTTTCATGTAAGTCGATCGAATTTGTGGACTTTTTGGACAAATTCACTATTTTTCGCTTCACAAAAAGTTTTATAACAAAACTTCCATTTAACCAATTTAAACGTTTTTAACATTTTTGAGATTTTCTAACGCTCCTACAACATTTCCAAATAAAATAAAAATCAATTTCGAAAATTTCGATTTTTCATAATTTTCACTTCGATAGAATTTTGAGACTTGGAAAAATTCTCGATTTCGTTTCATATTTAGAGAATTTTCATAGTCCCCTTTTTGGAACGACTTTGCCAAATTTACAGCTTTTCACAAAAATTTCATATAAGTGTTAGAAATTTCTAGACTTCTAAAAAATTCGCGATCGTTTTCACAAAAGTTTTATATAATTCCACTCTCGAACCGAATTTTTAAAGATTTTTGCGCATTTAATATAGGTATCAAAATTGGTTTAGACTTAGCCAAATCCACAGAAGGTTCACAAAATTTTTACATAAGCCTACTCTTGAAGCGACTTCTTAGCCAATTTAAAAATTTTTTCTTAAAATCAATGTTTACTTTTTGGACTGGTAAAAAAAAATTTCAAATAATTTTTTTTCAAACTTTTCTTCAGTAACCAATGTTTACTTTTCGAATTTAGAAAATTTTTTTAAATAAATTTTTTATTTAGACTTATAGCCATCAGGTTAAATTTTTATTTTTGTTTTTATTTATACCCTAGGTAATAACTAAACATTATTAACTAGTGGATTATTTTAAAATTTATTAGTATTTATTCATTTCAGTCATTAATTCATTCAATTATTTCAAAGCGTCTGGCACGGGATCAAACACCAGGCGGGCGGAAGGCGTGGGCACTCTCAGCAGGTTAACTAATATTTTCTCAGTTTCGGTTAAATAAAACCATTTTACATCGGTGGCTCGCATAAATTCTGGCTTTGCTGATTTACCCTCGGTAGTCAATACGCTTTAACAATTTTCCGGCTTTCAAAAAACCAAATATTTTTTCGGCTTTCATAATGCACTTTTCGGCTTTTCTAAGAAACCTTTAGAAATTTATAGCATTTTTACCGTGACAGCGTTTCCATAGATTTTTGGCTCACTATCCTTATTATTTTTAAACACATTAAAACTACTTTTCATTTTTAAATCTTTAGAGTTTTTGGAGTTTATCCAGTAGTAAACAATTGTTGTTCTTTTGTCAAACGCTTCATAAATACCCTGATCCTTTGGTGAAACCAATTAAACAGGGCACAAATAAAATATTTTACATTTCTTTGAGGTTTTCTTTTCCCGTTGTCATTATTTGTTAAGATGGCAAATAATACACAACAACCAGATAACGCTTCAACCACCACTCGTCGTATGAATCCAGTTGGTTTTGTGGAAGGAAATTCCACTGTCATCCCTGACAACTTAAACTCTAATTTTACAATTCATGCCCATACCGCTGGTTCATACGGTGCTCAGCACCCGTCCCTCGACGTCTGCAGGATATTGACTGAAACCGAATGATATCGCACGGACAGTCGAACGGAACGGACGAAACTAGTAAGTATCGAATTATTCTAATTTTAGTTTTAAGGCCATTAAGCTAAACTATTTTTTATATCCTCTAAGAAGCAGGTGCCCTACATTGAATTTCTATTGTGTTAAATTTAAGTAGCAATTACTGTTTGTTTGACCTTCACTTTTTACGGTTTACAATCACTAACATTCCGTTTTTTTTTTAAATGATTAATCTCTCATTTTAGCTTAAATCCTTACGCCTACTGGGCGGAAAAGATACCAGTGATGCCACACGTCGGATTATGTCCATACCTATTGACAATAAATTAGCGAAATACATGAATTATGACGTATGATATATATTACAAGAAATTTGGTGCAAAATCTCATTAATATTAAAATTTTGCCTTCTATGTCATTTAAAATTATGAGATATTACTTCAACTGTTATATCTGGACAATCTTCTTGAACAATGTTTTAGCACTCATAATTTTGATCAAATTATAAATGAGGGTACGGGTACAAATTTAAATGGAACAGAAACTCTTTTAGACCCTATTTTTCTATCTGAGGATTAAGGACAGTGTAAAGAACTGTGGAGTAAATAGATGTACCGCGTATATCGGATCATAAACTTGTATTTTGCCACCTAAAACTAAATATAATAAAATTTAAGCAAAAGTCTGGAACTTTTAGCGATTTCAAAAGTTTTAATTATTTAAATTTTATACACGACATAGACAAACAAAATTTTAATCAGATTTTCTGGACTAGAGACATCGACGAAAAAGTTAGCATACTTGTTAATTTAATGCATGAAACCTTTAGCCGGCACTGCCCTATAAGAACGGTTAGAGTTAGCAAACCGGCTCCTTGGATGTCCTCCGAGTTAAAAAACTTGATTAAAAGTAAAGACGTTGCAGAATCAAAATTTAAAAATTCTAAAAGCGAATTTGACAGACATACGTACAAGGAGCTGCGCAATACTACTTTGAGTTGCTTAAGGCACGAAAAAAAAACATACTTAAGTACAATTTGTTCAAGGGGCTCGCAAAAAGAAAAATGGAAAGATTTAAAATTCCTGAACTTATCAAAGAACAAAAATATTACATCAATTCCTACTAGTCTTTCTACGGCTTCCGAAATAAATCTACATTTTTTATCAGTATTTAAGCAACAGTTTGTAGTTGATAGAAACCTATTTGACAATACCTTGTTTAGCGACAAAAAGTTCGCATTTCAGTTAGTTACTTCAGAAGACGTAAACGAGATAATTCGTTCACTTAAAAGCAATGCCAAGGGTTGTGATAATATATCCTCAAATATGTTACATTATTGCCTGAATTTTATTGAGCCTTTCATTGTTAACATCATTAATAGCTGCCTGGTTGATGGCTACTTTCCAAAAGAATGAAAACTTTCCAACATTATTCCTCTTCCCAAAACCAAAAACGTGGAGTCCCTCAATGATTTAAGGCCAATTAGCATTTTGCCTGTGCTTTCCAAAGTGCTAGAAAAACTAGTTCATAAGCAGGTTTATAATTATGTTGTATCAACTAATATCCTTTCTGAGTATCAATCGGTTTTTCGAGAGGGTCACGGATTGGCCACTGTCTTGACTAAAATAATCGATGATATGTTTACTAGTCTTGACAAGAAAAAGGTTATGGCAGTGTTACTCCTGGACTTTTCGAAAGCCTTTGATACCATTGACCATCATTTAATCATTAATAAAGTAAAATATTATGGATTTGATAATTATGCATGCTTATTTTTTTATTACTATTTATTTGGAAGGCTTCAGCAAGTACTTTTCAATGGAGACTGCTCTGGAAATGCCGACGTTTCGTGAGGAGTTCCGCAGGGGTCCATTTTAGGACTGCTGTTATTCAACATTTACTTGGTAGACATAATAAAAGCCATTCAGCATTGTGAAGGTCAATCATACGCAGATGATACGGAAATTCACATTGAATTTAACGTTGAAGAGATGCATCAGGCTAACGAACAACTTAATTCAGACATTAAACTAATCTGTCAGAAACAAATTCGCTTAAACTCAATGTGGAAAAATGGAAGTACATGCTGTTTAGCGCTAAAAATAATGTTACGAAATTTGCTGAAAATTTTGTGGTTCAAATGAACAATAAAGTACTTACGAGGGAAATTAAATTTGTTAAAAATCTACGGTTAACCATTGATCAGGACCTTAAGTTCACAAATCCTGTATCGATTTTATTAAAAAGAGCGTATGCGTCTCTGAAACTTATTTATGCCAACAAAGATTTTTTATCTAAACACAATAAAAAAGAATTAAGCGAAGCTCTTGTTTTACCACATTTTAACTTTTGCGACGGTGTATATGGGAACTGTTTGACAGGAGTTGACAAACGGCTTATACAAAAAACGCCGATCACAATTTCATGTCCGAAATTTAAGATATTCCCATTTATTTCACGTACAAAAACCTTTAGATCAAGTTATTCCTATAATGCCCCTAATCCTTACAATAAAATTTCAACGAGTATGAAAGACCTATCTATGGAAGCTTTTAAGGCAAAGACTAAACTAAAGCTGTTGCATGGTATAATTAAACTAATTTAATACTTCTTTTCTAAACTCTCTTTTCTCAAATATTAGAAATAGACATATTTATTGTCGTTTACTTTGTCTATGTATTTCTTTTTTTCTGTCTTTTGCATTATATAAATGATAATATTTATTATATGATTTTTGTATAAAATTCCTCATAGGTAACCTAAAATTAAGTAGGAATTTATAAAATGATTCTAAACCACTAATTATTAGTTATATAATTATGTATAGTTCATTGGGTATATATATATATATATATATATATATATATATATATAATAATTTTAATTATTTTTAATATAGTTTATTTTAGTAGAATTAATAAGATAGTAGTGTTATTATACTATTACTTCTTTATCAGTCAGGTTAAATGTAAGATTAACAATTTTTTGCTATAAAAGTCGTATACAATACGATACAATACAATATCTCATTTCCTCCAAAAGTTCCCTCCCTTAGGAATACCACTAGTCGTATACACGTTCAGACTTTTTTAGGTTGTTTCCAGACCTTTCTAGGGTGTATCCAGACCTTTCCACGGTATATCCACACTTTTCTTTGATGTATCCAGATTTCTCCAGGGTGTATCCAGACCTTTTCAGAGTGTATCTAGACTTTTCCTTGGTGTAAACTGACTTCATATGTATATCCAGACCTCCAGGGAGTATTTAGACTTTTCCTGGGTGTATCTGCACAGAAGAGAAGCCTAAAGTGGTCAAATAAAGACCTTGGTAGTGTTAGCAGGAGATCTCGAGTATATTATTAATAAATAATATTATTATTATTGTATAAATTTAAACTGATCAAATTGAAAGCTTTCATTCATATATCTTATCTACTTATAAAAAACAAGCTTGATTGTGTACATAATTTTTCCAAACTAGAAGCAAATATGGTTAAAATATTATTTAAATTACTTTAAAAACCAAAAACGTATTATTCGGTAAAACTAAAAGGGTTAGCTTTAGCTGCTTTGGTCGTAGAATTAGAACAGGGGTTTTCACAAATTAAAAAAAAAATATGCAAATTAAAAAGGCGTTTAAGTCATCTGTAATAAAAAGTAATGTCCTTTTTTGGGAAATTTTATACAGTTGCATGAAAGCACTATTATACAGAGAGATGTGAAGGGTTTTTTCCATGAATAACAGCGTAATAGACCAGACAAATAATTTTAAAAAATGGTACCAAGAACACGTTGCTAAAAAAATATTAACTAAGATAGAGGATATTCAAAAATGGGATAGTGGGCCCTCTACGAAATTTTACATCTTAAAGTTAATATTAACCAACACACCCCCATAAACTCTGCACTGAAAGAAATTGGTTTATAAAATTTTTGTATTGACCCTTGTTTAATAATGGTAATACAAAAAAACCTTGTCGGTATTATTTTTTGTATTATTTCAAATAACATTCAGTATGGCTACAACATAATCTCATGCTCTGAAATGATTTGTAAATGGTAATATTTTTTTTTGTATTGGCACAGGTTATTTAAACAATGATAAAGAATGGTTAATAATGGTCATACAAGTGTTCCTTGGTTCATGAAGAAAAATAAATATTATTAATTAGACCAATGTTTTTGGCATAACTGTTATGCAACAATTTCATAGGTACTGGTTGTAAAGCGTTTTATCCGTATTAAAATCATTATTAAAATAATAAGAGCCTACCGATATGCAAAATACTCTGCCAATTCATGGGCACCGAAACTCACCTATTTTGGTTCGCGCTATTTTCTTGCGCCCCGCCCTCGATTAATTTCAGCAAATTTTTTCCCAAAATTTTTTAGGCCCCAAAAAAAATTGCCCCCCAAAAAAAAATTGACCCCTCATAAAAATTTGCTCCTACCAAAAAACATTGACCCCCCATAAAAAAAATTGCTCTCCCCTCCCCTAAAAAAATCAACTAACATTTCTATCTTATTCATCGACACCTATGCCCCCCAAAAACAAATTGACTCCTCATAAACATTTGCCCCCTACAAAAAAAAATTGACCCCCCATTAAAAAAAATTGATCCGTCCGTCCCCTGAAAAAAATCAACTAACATTTCTATGTTATTGATTTCAGATTAGATCTTTATTTTGACATCGACACCTCGCACGCCATTTTTTTTGTGACCAAATATACGCATTTTTATATAAACACCCCCATTTTTTCCACCCAGGTTAATTTCAACCTTCTTAAAATGAGATAAATTACAATTTACATCTTGGCGAAAGCGCAGAAATTTTGGACTTTACCGCTAGGATTTATTTCCTTCAGCACCAGCAGCATTGTTATCATAAAGGTAAATTAAATATAGGTATATGACTATGTTGGGAATTTGGAACCTTTGGTTGCACTAAAACAAAATTATGATGAGAAAAACGATTCATTTCTTTTAGTTTTTTTTTGAGGGGTTATTCCTCTGCCATAACTGATATAATTTTCAAAGGGCGCTACACTTTTGTGAGCAATAAATTTTATTCTATTGGGCTTTTATTTAGGCCAGTTTGGTTTTAAAAGTACATTTGTCAAATTATAATAGATACTCTGACATTTTGTGTGTCACCAATAAATACCTGTATTTAAGTAGTACCCAGTGTATTTCGCGCGAACCCACATTGATTTTGAATTTGGAAAACGGCGCAATACCTACACCGGAAGAGCTGTTAAATAGCATTTTCCCCCTACTTATTAGAGCAAACGAAATAAATGGCAAGCTCACTGTAAGAGCACGGATCACCGCTAAAAGCTTTTTATATCGGAATTCTTTTTCTTTTACTTTATAAAGGAGAAGGAAGGACCTGTAGGGTTCTCTCATGGTAAATTCATTTCAGAATAATCCAAGCTAACTCGATCTATCGTCGAAATCGATAGGCATTTTCTTTTTTCCATATGAAAGACAAAGAACAGCGATATGGAGTGACCTGGCGATGGCGCTTTGTAACGTCGGTGTCACGCTTGTGCTCTGTACAACTCAAAGCGTTCCAGAAGGCGGAAGTTGCAATCTGTGTTTCTTGTTGTTACCTTTTTAGACAAAAAAAGTTACGCGGAGAAGTTTTCGGGCTGCAAATTTCACAGCTGGCCAATTTTAATTTTTTCCGAGGAGCAAAAAAAGATCCTTGAAGGTGAGTGTATGAAGAATTCTATTCAAAACATCATAAAGTACTTGTGTCAAGGAAAAAAATGTTATTTTTTTAGATTATCATTCATAGCTTGGGTAGGTGTTAAGTTTGTTTTTAAGTAACTGGGTGGTTACCTACATGAAAAATAATAAATGTAATTGGTAGCTTTGGAGGCCTTCTTGGTACTGTTTATTAAACAGTATTAAAATGTGTAGTGATTGATAACATATTTTTGGATTAGATATATTAAATGATAATCATCTCGCTGTTTTAAGGCCGGTTTACGAGGGGACTGTCTACCCAACGCTTAATTCATAATTCATAATATTCAGGGAGATGACAAGAGACGTCTTGCATGCAATTCTTGTTTTGGTAAGTATACAGTATACGGTTTTCTGCCATTTTTGATTTTTTATGAAAAAATCTGGGGGGCACCTACTTCCTACTAGGGTCTCTAGGACCCCAAATCCGCCTGCGCCTTATTTTTTTTTTAAGAGAAAAAAGGGTGCCAGGGGAGGTTGTATTGTGTTTTTTTTTATTGTTTTGGGTTGGGTTGGAATAGGTTGGGTTGGGCTGTGTTGGATTGGGTTGTTTTAGTGAAAAAAAATAAAAAAAAACACAAAAAAATTGAAAAAAAAACAACAAAAATGGAGAAAACCGTATATTGCATAATTACCCTTGTTTTTTTGCATGCAAGTTGTCTCTTGCCATCTCGCTTTAGTGGTACCTACCAGTAAAGTGAGATGGAAATAATACAATTCTCATTTTATTGCTTCATGTCAAAAGCCGGATTAAAAATAATGTCATAAAATTTTTAGGGTTTTTTTACTGTCCCAACCTAATGTCACAATTTGTGTTGTGAATGGGGAACAGAACAAACAACACAACACAAGAGGGAGAAGAAATCAAAACCCTAAAAATATTGTGACTATATTTTAGAAAGACCCCAAATTGCAGGTAATTGCCAGTCATATTGTATAGGTGTGTATAAATTATTATTAAAAAGTGCATTATAAAAAACGAAAATTACAATAAAGTACACTTTCATAACAGTATTATGTAAAAACAATAAATATGCACAACCACACTATCACAAAATCAAACTAGATCAAAGCTGACTGACCCAATCGTTACAAGGGCATTTTTATTTAAATTATTAAACCAAATTTGTTCTCAGATTTAACATGAAAAGTCCAACCTGAACAACATAACCTCAAACCCAAGGGATGCATTGCAGCAAAAAGGGGGCAAAGTCTCGACTTAAGATGGATTTTAGGGGCGGTCCACCTATTTCCATAACTGGTAACCTATCAGAGAACTGGAAATTATGGACACAGTATTTCCAGATGTAGTTAGTTGCAGCCGAGGTTGCAACTGAGGGAAACAAAAAGGAAGAAACCACCCAGTGCGCCCAATTGCTGACGCTTATTGGAGAAGAAGGTATGCTAATCTTTAATACTTTCGAGTTTTCACCCAACCAAGTTGATAAAATTAAAATTTTAATAGAAAAATATGATCAACACTTCATTTCTAAAAGAAATTTTCATATAAACGTCATAAATTTCTTACTTGCAAGCAGCAGGAGTTTCAAACAGACCAATATATCATAGAACTTAAAAATTTGTCCTCATTTCATTTAAATTATAAAACTAATAAAATGTAGTTTTAGCATTAAATTTTTGTTTAGTATTTTTTTTATTTTAAGGTATATGTATTGTTCTTTGCAGACATTTAATACTCTGTTTCTTACAGAAATATTATGTACCTGCTTTAAGAATAATAAATAGCTTATATCTCTCTTCGCGCATCCCTGTCCATAGCGTATCGTACAATGAGATAAAAATAAAACACTGATTGTTTTGAATTTATGGTGAATGCACGACAGCACCATATGATTTTTTGATAAACGTAAAGTTACGTGTGGAGTTGCAATCCCCAACATGTTCGTATGTCTCTATGTCAAACAATCATGGTGTTGTCATGCATCTGCTATAAATAAAAAACAATTAATGTCTTTTTATCTCATTATACAATACATTAGAGTCACTGTCTCTTCATCGAAAGCACACTCATCGAAAACATTTTCATCAAAAACTTTTTCATTGAATGACATTTTCATCGAGTAACATTTTCATCAAAAAAATTATTATTGAATGACATTTTTATCGAAATCACTTATCAAATGACATTTTCATTCAAATCACTTTTAACAAATGACACTTTCATCGAAAACTTTTATCCAATGACATTGGTTGGTAGGTTTGGTTGATTGGTTTGGTTGGTTGGTTTCGTTGGTTGCTTTGATTGGTTAGTTTGCTGGGTTTGGTTGGTTGGTTGGTTTGGTTGGTTGATTGGTTTGGTTGGTAGGTTTGGTTGATTGTTTTGATTGGTTGGTTTTCAAACCAACTTATCAAATCAACTAACTAAACCCACCAAACCAACCAATCAAACGAAACAATCAAACCTACCGTCATTCGATGAAAGTGTTTTCGATGAAAATGTAGTTCGATAAAAGTGATTTTGATGAAAATGTCATTCGATAAAAGTGATTTCGATGAAAATGTCATTCAATAATAAAATGTTTTCGATGAAAATGTTTTCGACTGAAATGTTTTCGATGAACGGACAGTGACTCGATACATTACAGATAGGGATATGCGGGGAGATAGGTAGTATTCACTTATTTTTCCAATTATTCACTTCTAAGCCTTTTTAAAAATATTTATTTTTATATTTATGATATAATAATTAGATAATAAATTGTTTCAAAAAATTTGCCATTAATCCATGTGGAATTTGGCAAATTTGTTGTTAAATCGGGTAAGATAAATTCTTGGATAAACTTGTTTCTAATGTTTTGTTGTTTTTTTAGAATTAGTATATAGTAAATTAGTATTATTTATTATTAGAAATTAGGAAATCCCTTATAGTTTTTCTCTTTAAATTTGTTCCAAGGGTTCCGATTTTTAGTGAGAACGTTTACTTACTTAGGTAAATAGTACTGTCTTTTGTTCATAATAGTAAAATTTCTTTGGTTAAATAAACATTTTTTTTAGAGTAATTAATTGTTTATTTCAAATCCTTCACTTTTTTTTACTGCACTTTTAGGCTAAGCTACATAGGAAAAATAGAGGAAAAAATTAGAACCCAAATTCTTTTTTTATTAACAAGCTTAGGAAGGTCCACCGCATTTAACATACTAAAAGTCTTCATTCCTACCCCCTCAGGAACTGTGATTTCTAATCTCCAAAAACTCCAAAAAAGCGTTTTTCTTGAATAACTCCTAAACGGTGACAGACTGTCAAAAGTATCAAATGGGAAATATGTTTCCAATTTAATTTTCTGTGAATAAATACATAATGATAGTGTAGCTTGAACCACCCCTTCTACCAGAAAAATTAAAAAAAAACCCAAGCAAAAATGCTGCCAATTTGAACAATTTCTTGCTTATTACTTTTTAGCATTTTTTTCAAGATTTCTCAACCTACAAGGACCAAACTTGATAGGATTATTCTAAGAACAATGAACTAAATTATATCAGAAAATTAAATTTTTCCAGTAGCGTAGTTCGATTTTCTTAACTAGAAAATTTCAAAATGTGCGAAAACTATTTGATACGCCACTGTTACTGACATATTCAGAAAAAGGCTCCGCTTTTCACTGGATCTTATATTAGATAAAATACATTTCCAACGACACCTTCCGCTTGTATTTGCTGCTATTACTAGTAAAATAAAAAATTTTTAAAGTCATAGTTGGTATTGGATTTAATCAATTTACTAAAAAAAATATAAAAAATTATGATTTTACAAAATTCTTATTTTATTACTAGAAGCAGAAAATAAATACAAGCGGAAGGTGTCGTTACAAAAGCGATTTTATCTGTTATATATGATCCACTGAAAAGCGAGACCTTTTTTGGTTTTTAGGTCTGTGTTTTGTATACATCACTAACAGTGGCGTATCATGCAAAGAGTTTTGGTACATTTTTAAATTTTCTTGTTAAGAAAATCGGATTACGCCACTGGAAAAATTTAATTTTCTGATATAATTTAGGTTATTGCTCTTATATCAACCCTGCCAGGTTTGGTACTTGTAGGTTAAAAAATCTTGATGAAAATTCCAAAATGGAATGTGTAAAAAATTGTTCAAATTGGCATCATTTTTGCTTGGGTTTTTTCAATTTTTCTGGTAGAAGGAGCGGCTTAAGCTACACTATCACTGTTTACTTATTGATAGATAATTAAATTTGCAATATTTTTCCCATTTATCACTTTTAACAATATGTCACCCTTTAGGAGTTATCGAAGAAAAACGCTTTTTTGGAGGTTAGAAATGCCATTTCACGAGGAGGTAGGAATGGGGACTTCTAGTATGTTAAACGGTAGACGGTTCCTAAGCTTGTTAATGAAAAAAATTTTGTGTGCTAATTTTTTCCTCTATTCAAAAAATTTATATCTAAATTTCCTATCATATTTTAGGGATCTAAGGTGAACAACACTTCAAATGGTATATAAAGGTAATTCTAAAGTATCGGTTGTTACACTGGAACTATGGTTTTATAACTTTGAATGCCAGCTACTCACGGGTTAAAAATGTTGTCTACGAAGTAGTAACTAATAATGAAATGAAATTTCTTTAGTTTAACATGAGTGAACTTAAACTTGTAAATAACATTTCGCATACACTGTAAAATAGTGTAACGGTCGTTACATCCTGTATGTCGTAGAATTACCCATATATAGGATTTTTTGTACTTTTCTGGTTTTATGAAAATGTTTATCAAAAAGCATCAAATACTCAAATACATCATTTGTAGTTGATTTCTTTAAATTTAATTTTATCCCCTAAGATTTTATTCATACCCCGAATTTTATTTTAGTTCATTGTATTTCTAAAATGTTTTAAAAACATAAAAGAAAATTTCGTTTTCTCCGCTGGTAGCCCAACCATCAGTCTGGTTTTTTACTACGACAAATCCGTTATCATTCGACATGGTTACCGGCATTGATGGCAAAAAACAAATTATAAAATTTTTATAATTTTTATTTACACTAATTTTATTTATCAAATTTTTATATATTTTTTTATAATATTTTTAAGTTCCCGAGATAAAAAGTATTTTTTTTGACCCTGAAATTAGGGACTAAAATAAATTTTTAGTCCCTTTATATATATTATACAAACTATATTATTCCATCAAATATTTTGTATAGTGGTTATACAAATGATTATGTAGTACCTAAGTTACGCCCAAATCAGATGGTTTGACCTTATACAAAATTTGTATACCTGTTACATAATGGAATATCTTGTTTCAAAAATTAAGTTTGTATAACCACAAAAAACAGATTAGTTGTCACCAATAGTATGCAGTTGTTGTATTGGTGGCATATAAAATTTATATAATGGTTAATTTTTGTTCTCTCAGTGTGGTGACTCAACATATTTTGAATTAAAAATACCAAGGGTGTAATCAATGTAAAAAATAATTATGATATTGATTTTCACGTCTTCATATCCTAATTTCGGTCAGGTGGGATTAAATTATGAAGGTTTCGAGTTCCCTATGCGACTTAAAGATATCCCTAAATTAAAGGAGTTAAATAATCTATCAATTAATGTTTCTACTTGCGAAAAGAGAGAGCTCAATTTTTTACAGACGGGTTAATTTGCTAATTTTAAAATATGATGATGAGGATTGGGGTAATTGATAGTGAGAATGACATGAAGGTAGATTTTTAGATTTTGAAATTGGCAACCCCAAAAACGCATCTATCACTTTGCCCCCATAAAAAATCTATCGGGTTTATTGCATAATTAAATTGGTGGTAGAAAACACAAAAAGTAGGTTTGTAGGTGCTTAAATTGGATTGTTTCCGAGACAGTTTTGGAGAGGAGAAAATTATAAAATTTACAGAATATAAAAATAAAGAGATCATTCCATTTGTTATTTATGCGGATTTAGTATTATGTGAAATGTTCTTATGACGACTCGCTCTCGTACTATCATTAGTTTGTGGGAAATGATTGCATTTCACGTTTTGATCAATCATTGCTGAAAAATTGGTATAAAATTTTTTCAAACATTCACTTTAAAGCCCTTAACCACTGAGGAAAAACTTGATTATAAAAATGCAACCCATTGTCATATCTGTGACCAACCATTGAAAACGGATGCGGTGAAATATTTGAACCATCTCTGGCAGATAGGTGAAGGAATTGCTCATTTAATGCTAGAAGCATACAAATTAAACCACATATACTACATATATAAAGGTTTAAATTTGGATATGAGGCCATGCCAGATTTTGCGTTTTACAGTAATGGCAGACATTCAAAATGGAGACTTTAGAGAAGTTTTTAAGTGCTGTTTTTAAATTTTTTGTATGATATTTAATATAGGTAATAGATAGTATAGTAGTGGCGAATTATAATTTTTGTGTGCATAATAAAGCTTAGTATTTAAAAAAATATAGACACAAGTTGTTCATAATATATGTATTCATACCAAAATTTGCTTAAATGCTTAACGAAAATACTACTGCATACTACATAAAACTACTGCGACTATACAGCGTGCTGATAAGATTTAAAGAATGTATTACTAGAAACTTTAAGCATATTTTTAAATGTATCCGGATACGTATTCCTAACGCGTTCACAACACAGCTGAAAGACATTACATTTTTGACTTTTCATAAACAAGTAAAAAATGTAATATCTTTCATTTGTGTTTTGAATGCGTTAGGGATACGTATACGGATAAGTATTGAAAATATGCTTAAAGTATCTACTGAGTACAAATACCACCATAAGCACAAAGTGCGGTACACTGTAAGACGGCCTTCTTGCACTGACAACTGTCGTGTGCCGCCTTTTTTGGCGCCACAACGAATGAGTTCCCTGCATGCTAGCGAACCCTCTGGTAGGGTTGTCCACGATATTTCCCATTCACCTTCATCTTTGAGATTTATCAGACGGGATTTTTCATTACAAGAAAACTTATTAACAAAAATGGAGGTAACCATAATTTCTAGACCGTAAATTAATACAAACACAAAATTCTTTTAATAAAATTCCCGTCTTTTTCCCGCTTAATTTGAAAAATTTTCGTGTCAAATTTTATATTATTTTTCTGTATTAAAATTTTTAGCGATCCATACATAGTCCCTAAAAATTAGCTATTTGGGCCAAAAAAGACCTAAATACAAAATTTTGGGATGGTGTTTGTCTGTCTGTATGTATTCTTATCAAATTTGGCACAAAAATTCTTTGTCACCAGACGGTGTGGGGGTGGGGGTTTGGAAAGAGGGTTGGAAGGGGGATTAAACTTTTAATAAAATTCTGACTCACGAACCGTAGCAGCTATCGACATGCAGTTTTCACATTAAGATAGATAATTACATTTTTAACAAAAAAAAAATAAAAAAAAAATGTGAAACAGTATATGGATGCCTATACGTGCCTGCTGTCGCAATTTTTTTGGATAGTTTTTAAAATAAAAAATGGGTACCTACTAAAAATTTTCTGTTTGATAATTTTTTGCGGTACAAATAAAAGTGAAAAGTTAAGAAGAAAAATTGCGAAAGGACACTGATTTGTTGAGAGGAATCATAACAGGTCACAACCGACTAAGGAAGCACATGACCCAAATCTCGATCGAAAATGATTCGACCTGTCGGAGGCAGAAGAGACATATGTCGACATGTCATAGCGGACAGGGTATCGCGGTGCGACTCATGCGGGGTGTAACTTAAATTTTACGGCTTCAAACAGGGTTCCTATATTTTTTCACAACTTGTGCGGATATGACATCCATTTTCTTATGTAATCTTTAGCTAGAGACATAGAGTGTAGTGTTCCTTTACAAAATTTATAGAGAATACCAATGTTAAATTTAGATTTATTGATTCTTATCGCTTTATGGCTTCAGAATTGGACGATTTGACTTCATTTTTAGACGATTTTAAAAAAAATATTACTAAAAGTTTTTATAAGGAAGACGAAAAGTTTAAATTGGTTACCCGTACCGTTGTCTTACCCTACGAGTATCTGGATTTTTGAGAAAAGCTTCAGGAAACCGCTCTTTCACCTAAAGACGAGTTTTATAGTAGCTGCAAGGGAAAGGGAATTTCAAGTGATGATTATAAAATCGCTCAAATTATTTGGAATGCCTTTAGTATCAAATCGCTTTTGGAATACAGCCTTTTTTTCATAAGCACCGACATAATCCTATTAAGTGACGTCATGAAAAATTTCCGCTCCATATGTCTTTCTGCCTTTATTACGTCACGAGTCTAGATTTAGCTTTTTCGCCCATGTTAAAACAATGTAAAGTAGAACTGGAACTATTGACGGCTGTTGATATGATCAAATTTGTAGAAAGAGGCATACGAGGCGGTGTTTCTCAGTATTTAAACAGATATGCCAAAGTCAACAATATCAAATATGTAACATTTATTTCCGATGACAGTGACATAGAGTACATTTTTAAACAGACATTTCTCATCCCCTTGAACTATTTGATGTACATAAAGACCTTCCTGTCTGTCCAGAACCAAATTCTAAAAGTAAGTTACTTAAACTAATGACCCCACTGTATGATAAAGAGACCTGAAACAGGCAATCGATTTGGGTTTAAAAATTTTAAAAAATTCATACGGTCCTTAAGGGAGGAGGCACACGATACATGGGAAATTTCGCATCCGTGAAAGTGCTTGAAATTTTTATATTTTGTAGATATAGAAATTCCCAACAATGTTTAAATTACCCTAAATCTTGTATGTCTTAAGGTTTTCGAGATATGATTTTTTAAAGTTGCGGTGTTTGCGTGGATTTTTACTACGAAATAAACCATATTTAGAATTTTGACAAATAAACTGACGTGTACGTTATCCTAAACCAGAATTTAGGAATTATATAATACATAAACATTTTTAGAAAGTTGAATACTGAATCTTTGTTTTATTTACCTTTTTTGTATAAGTCTCAGAAATGTATGAAATATCCATCTCTTTTTTTCGAAAGCCTAAAAGAAACTTATACTTATATCTCCAAAACCAATTGACCGATTTATGTGTTAGAGATTAACCGAAAGCGATTGATACAGACACTAGCCGTTTCGTAGCGGTAATGGAGGTTTAGTGAGATTAATGTTGTTTTTTTTTGGGTTTATTGGGTTAATTAGTCTTAAATGCCGTTTTTTTTTGCTTTTTATCGTTTGCACACGTCTTCTCATTATGATGTAGCGAATGTTTTAATTAAATTGGTGAAGTAGCTTTTATGATAAACTAAAATACTTTACCAAAAATGGGTTCATTATTTTATGGGGCGTTCAAATAAGTAAATAACTCATCCATGATATTGATTCATTTATTATAACGGTTACTTTACCGAGAGTTCTCTAACGAAAAGGAAAAGGAGTTTTTAATTATTGTAATTTGCTATTACTTCTAAACACCATAGTCATCATGATGGTAAAACCCGGTTCCCATCTACGACTTTTTCGTGCGTACCCGCCCACGCGTCACATGACTGTCATAACATATGAAATGTTTATTGATGTAATTTGACGCGTGCGTGGGCGGCAAGTCGTAAGTGGGAACCAGGTGTAATATATTTTAATGACTTTGTTGAGTACAAAAGTTCACACATATATAAATATAAGCGTCAATTGCAAAAATGGTACGTTGCTTTATATGCAATAAAAATGGTAACGGGGCACACCGTCGCAGCATACCACTAGAAAATCAAAGAAAATGGGCTTTGGCGCAAGAACATCGACGTAGATTTAGATTCGAACAAGTACAGTTAAACGACCAGACCACAATTTGTTTAGGATATGACTTGCGATTAAATAATATCATCGACAACGCCCACCCATATAATCGAGATTTAATTATTCCTGGCTTGGATGCGAAAGTTCAATTTTTCATAAAGGAAAACTTATTTCTTTCTGAAAATTCGAGATGTTGCCCGGATCATCTTATAGATGGATATTTTGATGAAAGTAAGAAGCTTTTGATAGATTTTTAATTTATTTTCATCTCAGTCTATATATAGCACACAAAAATAAAATTGATTACCTAACTTGAATTAAGATTAAGATATTCTCAATATTAAATTATAAGAGTCAAGTAATGATAAAACAGTTACCCATTTGATAATTTTCTTGGTTTAATAGTGCCTCTAAGGTTAGTAATGTAAGTAAGTAACTAGTAATGTTTTTATTAATTTGAACCAAAGAATCATAATGGAGGGTGCTAATGGTGCTAATTCGTTTAGCAAGCTGAGGGAGTACGTAGTAAATGCACCCGAAAAGCGGTATACAACTGAGTCCAACTTTTCAGATGAAAAATTTAAAACATTAACAAACGCCCAATTCCAAATCGTCTTCAATAATTTTGGCGATCCAGTAGAGGTACGTACGTGGCGTCTGGTTAAGGTTTGACTACGAATCGAGCTGGCCAGTATGGGCTTTAAAGATTCTATTTGAATATTTTGTTAAATCTGGGTCATCTACATCATTAACTACTTAACCCCTCTCTTTTTATTTTTAGTTGTACGGCCGTACCAGAAGCATGACCAAAAAGCATCTTATCACGTTTTCTATAAAACTTAGGCAGTGTATTTCAGACGAATGATTATAAAATCAATCATTTTAAGTTTAAGACACATGGCAAGGGAGGATTTTATCGCGAACCACGTGCCAGAGTTTCACAACATACTAGACAACCCTGATCCAGAACAACAGTAAACTATTTTATATGCTGATGTCACGTACATTAAAATTCCTCGCAGTTCAAACCTCAGGATTGAAAGGGAGTCTTATTCAATGATAAAAAATACCCTTTACTAAAAATTGGACTTATGGTTGGGGTCGACGGATACATGTTAGACGTGCACGGACTATATTTTATCGACGTTACAAACGAAGACGAAACGATTCTTTAACAGACTGGGTTGAGGACGGTGACATTTTTGTTGTAGATCGAGGATATCGAGATGCGGTGCAATTTTTGGATAACTTAAATCCTAACCATGAAATTCCTCCATATCTTGGTAACCGACTGACGCCAATCAATCAAGACTTGTGACAGCAACGCGTTGGATCGTGGAATCTAGGAATGCCTATTTAAAATCTATTTTTAAATTTTTCAACCATGTGACCCCCATACACCTTTTACTTTTCTTGGGTGACTTAGTAAAGATAGCTTGTGCGGCTAAAAATAGATTTCACGAACCAATCGCGATGCAAAATGCAAATGCTCCGGCACAGGAACCGAATGTTTTACAGCAAAGGGTAGAGGAAGAAAATTAAATCGCCGTGCTGGGGTCGTTGGTTGCCCATAGAAGAGGACAAACTTGAAAATTTTCCTAGTTTGTCTTTGGAATACCTTGGCACCAGCTTGTATACAGGACTATACTGATAGGCAGGGATATGGGCATAGGTATATTTTACAGACCCAAGAATTTAAGCCTGATCTAATTCGAGCACGACTCTTTTCCAGATTTACCCACGTTACTCGACATACCATTTACATTGGGTATAGAGCTGGTGGTCCGGTCAAATGTTCTGTGGTTCTTAGCCTTTGCTCGGCATCAACCTGTCCATGACATTCACTATCCATCTGACCAACTTCTACAGGTAATACAAGACATCCGAAATCAACCAGCCGATCTTGAAATTATGCAGCATCAAACTGACAGACAAAATTCTATTTATTCAATTTTTGGACTACTTACTTTTTTTGAAATTTTATATTTTGTTTATCTTCTCCTGAACATGCGATTTGCAAGACACGTGTATAGAGTAAAACGTTATTCAATTAATCATTTACACCAAAGGTTCCAGTCTCAGTGGTACCTATCTATACTTTGGTCTTATTTCTTATCCCGATTATGTCTTAGTTTTACTATTGTAGCATTTTTATTTTTCTGGCCATTTGAATAAATATTTTTCATATATAAATTTCTATTAGGTGTTGATCATTCGTGAAAACAGCCTTTAAATAAAATTGCGCCATCTGGCTTTGACCTTGAGTGCACCGAATTGAGTTAATTCGGAACGAACCCAATTTTCTGTTTCTTACCATATTTCTCCTTTAAAAATCAGCTGACTTCCGGGTTAGGACTGTCATATTCTTTTTTACTTTTCCGGTCCACCTGAAACATCGTGGACACGTTTTTCCCAATTTCCCATTTATAATGGATCTGTAAGATTAGCTACTTTCCTTCTGTTTTGTTAAATAGACATCGGTCTATTCCAAGTAGTAACAATGGGTGATCAAAAGTGAAGGGAATTTTCCCTCTAAGAGGTAAGAAAACTATCAAAATTTCTTTATACATGGACAAAAAATTCTAATGAACTTTTTGTACATAGGGTCTTCCGGCTACATCACGCCACTGATTTTTCAAGCCTCTGGCTGCAGTTTATTGAAAGTCTCTGCCTGCCTGCTCCAGGAGTTCTACCAAGGATCAGCCTGTAGATAACTTCAAGTCTCCACTGAAGGCTTTTCTGGCTACCCTACAGACAGCATGGATTTTCAATGCCAGGCAAGATCTTTCCAAATCATTTTTTTTGTCATAATATGACCCCAAAGTAACATGTCTCCAAGGAAGTCTCCTGCCGTCAAAACTCAATTGAATTAAATTAAACATATACCTATAAAATTAGTAAACTAAAAACTTTCCTTCAACATAAAATTAAACATAAACCCATAAATTATTAAACTAGAACGTGTAACCTTTTGGCAAGGATATAAATGACATATATTTTTTTTTACCCTAACCCTGATTTATGGCCATAATCCAGGTGTCCCTCTTCATGGCAGTTTGTTTATAGTTACACAAGAAATCTTTTCTAATTTGGCATTTATTTTTGGGTGTTCAAATTTTCTTTAAAACTACAAACACAAAGAATTATAAGTCTTCCTACTTATTTTTTCATTCAATGTTCAAAGGTTTATTTTTCATGAAATAAAACAACGGTTTTTCCATTTGTTAAAAAAGAAGATGTTTTATTTTTGTATTCTTACCACCATGTTTTCAGTTAACTTGTTTTCAATACTCAACAATATAAATTAAGTTTTGTTTTTCTTCTCGTTTTTTTTATAAAACAAACCACATATAGTTGAAATAAAAAAAAACGAGTGGCGTCCATTCAGTTTAGTAAAAGACAACTTACAAAAATGTTCAACCTACATCCCAGCTTTCCGAAAAAAACACTAGAGCTGCCGTTTGCAAAAGTAGGCTACACTATTAATGATGTAATGACTTTGATACAGATTTAATGGCGATTCAATACTAATATTAAGCTACTGATACTACTACTTTTGCAAGATGTAACATTGCTTAAATTCAAAATGACAAGTCGCAAATAAGTAAATAGTTTGAATTTGACACTGACCAAAACAAAGTTTAACCTAATTTTTACCATTTTTTACAAGTTTCTATTAACTTTATTTTACAAGAAGTAATTTATAAGATAGAAGAGATCTTTTCCTTGTGTCAGCACATGAAGAACAGCCAATTCTCAACAGGCTACGGTAAAATATGTCAGAAGAAATATGCGAAAGCCAAAACTCAAATTCATCATTCTCTGGATATAATAATAATAATAACATTTAGACCTCAACGAACTGAAAGATATTATCTCATCATCTAAGAGATGCTGGACCTTCAAATGAACCTACAAGAAATTTAAGGCCTCGTCTCTCTATTAAAAAATCTACCGTCAAAAATTACAATATGTGATTTATGTAAATATGATTTTGATTGACAGACCTCCTAAATCTAAAACACTCAACAGAAAATGGCTCGTGTGCACTATATGTAAGACATCATTTTATTTTCAATGTGTAAATATTAGAAGTAAACCCAAAGATGATTTCTACTGTCAAAAATGCAAGATTATTTCTATACCTGCAGAAGAATTTGAAGAAAATGATTTTATCAAAATAATAAATAAATTTAAGAATAAAGGTAGAATGTTACTGGGAATATCTAAAGCATCCTGAAAACTAACAATTGGGACTCCTGGGTAAACTTGATACTTTTTCCAAATATGTGTTTCAAAATTCCCCAAAAGCTTAAAAGCACAAACAGTTCTCTGGCTACTAAAGTAAATAACCTTCTTAGAAACATCCTTAAAACATAAACTTAAACAATTTTCAAGTTCAAGAGAATCCTAATGAGGAGGCACTAAATACATTGTTTACCGGGATGCGTCAGATGAGCTGAATTTGTTAGAGCCCTAACCTTCCTGATATTTTTTCCAAAAAAAAACTGGGAGGTTCATCGGTCTCGTTCTCGAGCAATATTTATTCGAAAGGGCGCCACTGGAATCTTGATAATAGAACTTTTTACAGTTTTTCTATAATAACTTAGCTAGAAAGCTAAAACTAGTTTTATTTTGTAGATAAGGAACACGTTTCAAGAAGGTAGTACGAGTAATGCGAGTAATACTTATCCTAATCTACAAAATAAAAGTAGGTAGTTTCAACATTCTATTTGTATTTTATAAAAAAATGTATTGGAGAAATACTGTAATAAGTCAGTTACAGAGCCAATGGCGTCCCTTCAAATAAATAATGATCGAAAACGACCCCACTTCCTCAATTTTTTCTGCAAAAATAGCAGGAAGGCCACGATATCTCAAAGTCAGCTTCACGGGCTCATCATATATATATACCTATTTTAAAATATATTTAAGTCACCCTGTAAGCTTTTGACCTGTCCAATTCGTACAAATCGTTATAATATATTCATTACGCGTTGTCAAATTTCATTACGCATTGTAAACTTTGTAATATATTTGCATATCATATAATGTACTTTCTGAGGGCACCATGTAGATAGGTAATGTCAAATATTTTATAAAAATCACACTTCCTTCTGGAAACTGTTCATTATTTGCAAAATAAAACTAGTTTTAGCTTCCTATCTCTTTGTTGTGCAAAGTTATATTAGAAAAACTGTAAAACGTTCCATTGTTAAGATTGCAGTGGCTCTCCTTTTAATAATTATTTCTCGAAAACGAAACCGATGACCCCCCCAATTTTTTTCGTCAAATATATAAGAAAGGTTAAAGCTCTAACATACTTCAAATTCAGCTTTTGTAGGGCATCCCTCTACTCGAAACATATGAGGATAAGCATTACGGTACTTATTTGATATATTTTGAAAAATATTTGAGTCACTCTGTAAGTTTTTGACGCGACTTAATCTACATAAGTCGTCATAACATATTTAGACGAACTAATAGTAAATATTTTTGAACTAGTTTTTAATACGGATTTTCAGTTTTCTGTAGAATAATCGCAAGTTCTGAGACAACTTTTCTGTTTATGTAATATGTATTTTTGAGTCTACCCTGTAGGTAGGTAATGCAAAATATTTTTTTTAACTCTCACTACCTTCTTGAAACGTGTTCCTTATTTACAAACAAAACTAGTTTTAACTTTCTATCTATTTTTTGTACGAAGTTATTATAGAAAAACTGTAAAAAGTTCTATTATCGAAATTCCAGTGGTACCCTTTCGAATAAATATTGCTCGAAAACGAGACCGATAACCCCCCCCCCCAATTTTTTTCGTCAAATATATAAGAAAAGTTAAGGCTTTAACATATCTTAAATTCAGCTCTTGTGACGCATCCCTATACTCGGATTATGTAAAGATAAGCAATTCGGTACTTATTTGATATATTTTGAAAAATATTTAAGTCACCCTGTAGGTTTTTTACGCGACCCAATCTGCATAAGTCGTAATAACATATTTAGACGGACTAATAGTAAATATGCTTGAACTAATTTTTAATACGGATTTTCATTTTTGTGTAGAATAGTCGCAAGTTCTCAGACAACTTTTTTGTTTATATGATATGTATTTTTGAGTCTAACCTGTAGGTAGGTAATGTAAAATATTTTTTAAAACTCTCACTACCTTCTTGAAACGTGTTTGTTATTTACAAAATAAAACTAGTTTTAGCTTTTTATCTTTTTTTTTGTACGAAGTTATTATGGAAAAACTGAAAATAGTTCTATTATCAAGATTCCAGTGGCGCCTTCCGAATAAATATTGCTCGAAAACGAGACCGATGACCCCCCCAATTTTTTTTTGGAAAAAATATCAGGAAGGTTAGGGCTCTAACATATCTCAAATTTAGCTCATCCGACGCATCTCGGTAAACAATGTATTTAGTGCCTCCTCCTTTAGGGATAAAAAGTATTCAGATCTCTCAACTTTTAAAGAAATTAAGATATCTAAAATAGTAGATATCACAGCCGCTTTAAGATTAGTGATATCCGAGAACAAAGTGGCCAAACCTACGGACCAAAATTTTATCATCATGAAAATTAAACACTCATCAAGATCTGCTAATTTTAACTTTAACGGTACTGAACTGTACGAAGCTATAAAAATAAACGAAGAAGCAATAAATCAAAATTCAAAAATTTAACAAAAGTTCAAGTGCTGGTATAGATGACTTGCGACCACTTCATTTATTGGACTTAATAGATCCTCAACACTGTGATATTTCTAAGAAGATCCTTTGCACCTTAACAAAATGTATTAATATAGTAGTTTCTGGAAATGTTTCAACTTGCGTTAAACCGGTTTCTTTTGAAGCAAATCTTTGCTCCCTAGAAAAAAGAATGGGAGTCTAAGACCAATTGCCGTGGGACTTACCCTTCACCGTCTTGCTCTAAAATGCATCTGTCATTCAATTAAAGAAAAAGCAATATCGTTTTTGTCTCCCCAACAACTTAGCTTCGGAATCGGGAGGAGCAGAATCGATTGTACACTCGGTAAAATCAGTCAAAAACTCCAGCTTAGACTTTCAACATAGAGGAGTATTTCTTAAAGTTGAGTTTAATTAAGCGGAATACCATTCCCTCTCAAGTTCAAGAACATTTTTACTGAAATTTTTTCCTATATTAACGCTCGTTACGGATGCAAATCTTTACTTTTTTATGGAAATCATACCAAAAATTTAGAAGTAGGCGTTCAACAAGGCAATCCTATGGGTCCTCTTTTGTTCTGCATTGCAGCCCAAAATTTATTTTCCAAATTAAAATCAAAATTAAACTTTTGGTACTTTGATGATGGATCACTAATTGACTCACTTAAAATAATTACCAATTATTTTTTTATAAAACAAAACCAAATACGAAATTTTCTCCCTCAAGGACAACATTAATTTATCCGAAACATTTAGTCCAACAAAAAAGACAACCTAAATAATATTTCTATTCTTGGGGCTCCACTTAAAGAAATAACTGCGGATGAATTAATTCAAGAGAAAATTAAGGATCTGGACAAAAACGGCTATTAATGCTAAAACCTCATCAAGCCTTTTTCTTGATTAGAAGTTGTTTAGCTTTACCTACAATACTAAGAGTTACAAATATTTACAAGAAAAATTTTCTTATCATTTTTGACAACTCAATTAGACACACCCTTAACTGAAAATCCTTACCTGTCCATCTAGGAGGCCTTAGCATAAGAAAATGGACAGATTTAGCTCTTCCGAGTTTTATTTAGTCTTGTTTAAAAAACAACCGTATTACAAATTACATCCTACAAAATTTTAAGAACATAAGAAATTGACGGATTAAATTCAACCATTCTTACGTGGAAACCTTTAACCAGTAACACCGAAACTTCAAATTCTAACCAACAAAAGGCATGGGTTTATCCAGTACCCTCTCCATACAGGCCGATCAACTCCTACCGATTTAGTGTCCTTTAATCCACCTTCGCCGCCATTTTCACTCAAAAGTGACAGAAAGTCCATTAGTTTTCTGTCAATATGGCGGCGAAGGTCGAGAAAAGGACACTAAAACTGTAGGAGTTGATTGGCCTATGTGAAGAAGGTATTGATTTATCCAATTACCGAAGTGGTACCAATTTACTTACCTCTGTTACTGATGTAAAGAATAAAGCCAAAATCAAAGCATGTTCAAACAAGACATTGAGTTCATGGTTAAAGGCTTTGCCAGTTTCAAGTTTGGACTTACTTTTAAACAGAAGGTGTGGGTGCAAAATTATAGAATCACATATCTGCAAATGTGGGACGATTGTGGATTCTAAAGAAAGATACACTTTCCAAAGAATGTAACAATATTATCAAGAGATAATTGGAGAAAACCGATTTTCACCCAGTAGTAGAACCTCAAGGTTTAAACGCAAGAACCGACGGCAAACGTCCAGATGGCATGATCCTAATTTCGTTTCATTTTGGAAAATGTTTAGTTTGCGATGTTACAACTTTGGATACGCTGGCTCAATCCTATATTTCCAAGACAAGCAATACACCTGGATTAGCAGCAGAACAGGCAGAAATAAGCAAGGCGAGAAAATATCACCCACCGCAACGCAACTAAATTTCTTTGCCAAATTTCCAAATTACTTTCCGAAAAAACACAAAATTTAAACGAACAAGAATGTTTTATTCAAAAAATAAGCATGGTTATACAAAGAGGAAATGCAATAAATATTTTGGGCATGAGAGAGTATAAAGAGGAGGATTGAGTTTTTGTTCGTTTTTTTTATACATTTTAATTTTTTTGTCAGTTTTACTTTTAATTTTTACCAGTTTATACTTTTATTTATTAATAAAATAACTGTTAAAAGTAAATAGTAAATTAGTACTGGTCGTTTACCTAGTTGTTCCTATCCAAATCTACTTCGATGTTCTTGCGCTAAAGCACATTTTCTTTGGATTAATTGTTTTACAAGAATCTTTAACATTGTTTAAATTCAAAATGTAAAGTCGGCTCCTTATCCTCCATTTTATTAATATAATTTAGTCTTAAAACATAATGCTATAGTAAATTAGTACTGGTCGTTTAACTACTTGTTCCAATCCAAATCTAAAAAAAAATCTAATCTCTTGTTTAACCGCATTTTGTTTTCATTGTTATATTAATTTAGCCCACTAATATTGGAGTTTTTGCAAGAATTGTAACATTATTATTCTCCATTTTATTAATATAATTTAGTCTTAAGATACAATGCTATAGTAAATTACCACTGGTCGTTTGACTACTTGTTCCAATCCAAATCTACTTCGATGTTCTTGCGCTAAAGCGCATTTTCTTTGGTTTAATTGTTATATTAATTAAGCGTGCTAGTAATTTATTAAACTGTTAACTGTATGTTTTAATTTAGTCTTAAAACACAACGCTATAGTAAATTAGTACTGGTCGTTTAACTACTTGTTCCAATCCAAATCTAAAAAAATCTAATCTCTTGTTTAACCGCATTTTGTTTTCATTGTTATATTAATTTAGCCCCCTAATATTGGAGTTTTTGCAAGAATTGTAACATTGTTATTCTCCATTTTATTAATATAATTTAGTCTTAAGATACAATGCTATAGTAAATTACCACTGGTCGTTTGACTACTTGTTCCAATCCAAATCTACTTCGATGTTCTTGCGCTAAAGCGCATTTTCTTTGGTTTAATTGTTATATTAATTAAGCGTGCTAGTAATTTATTAAACTGTTAACTGTATGTTTTAATTTAGTCTTAAAACACAACGCTATAGTAAATTAGTACTGGTCGTTTAACTACTTGTTCCAATCCAAATCTAAAAAAATCTAATCTCTTGTTTAACCGCATTTTGTTTTCATTGTTATATTAATTTAGCCCACTAATATTGGAGTTTTTGCAAGAATTGTAACATTGTTATTCTCCATTTTATTAATATAATTTAGTCTTAAGATACAATACTATAGTAAATTACCACTGGTCGTTTGACTACTTGTTCCAATCCAAATCTACTTCGATGTTCTTGCGCTAAAGCGCATTTTCTTTGGTTTAATTGTTATATTAATTAAGCGTGCTAGTAATTTATTAAACTGTTAACTGTATGATTAGTTTAGTGTACCTACGCTCCATTTAAATCCGCGTCTTTGGGGTTTTTGTATAATGATATTCGTGTTTTTCTAAAAGGCTTCGTTAATAAGATGTAAGCACGATATACAACTTGCAGTGCACACTTTTTTTATGCTATTTTATTTTTTACTTTTATTTTTTTTAAATCTTACCTGTAGCCCTATTTTTAAACAAGGTTACAGTATTTATAAACTTCTTCCCCGGCAGAATTTTCTGTTAAATACGTTTTTTTTCGTTCTTTCCCGCCTCCTTTTTCACATAGCTATTCACGCCAGATGGCGAAAAAGGCAGGCTATAAGGGGTTGGAAATCCATAAGCGCGTTACATATATATCCATGATCGGTTAACCCTGTCGACTAAACTCAAAGTTTCGCTTTAACGCAAGTCTTGTGCTCAATCGTCCCGCACACATTCACCTCAACAAACCTCACTAAATCGTTTTAACATTCCGTGCTCCCAGCGCTCCATGGTCGCATTCACTTTAGGCGCGCTTAAATAGGGATATTTTGGAACGCTTATTTGACACTTAGTAGTGGTTGTGGTAATTACTTTGTCTGCCCAATAGCTAAATGTCATTCCGTTGTGGCAATTAACCACTACCACTGCCGTAAGCTACGAATCCATTTCGTTGTGGTTATTTTTATGATTAATTTTAGAGAATTTTCGCACAACCAATTTTAAAAATAATAAAATATTACCAGGTTCCAACATATAAAACACTTATTTTGTAAAATAAAACCCAGTTTTGTGCTTTTTCTCATCTCTATATTTTTTTACTAGTGACAGCTTCTAATGTGTTCCAAAAACTCTGGTAAAATCAATGCGTGGTAGTGGTTGTTAAACACTGCCACAGCGGCTTCGTTACCAAAATTTTAAGCGTTCCAAAATTTCCAAAACTTATATTATTATCATTTATTTAGTTTCCAAAAAAAAAATTTTGGTGGTTGGGTCCTACAGTTATTTGTCATGTTTTCAGGTTGATAAAACGGCATATTAAAATTTTTCATCTGCCCAATATCTCAAAAATTCGTGGTATTGGTTTAAGTTATGTATGGTTTATTTTTTATTAAAAATATGACCCTAAAACCGCAACTTTAAAAAATTATATCTCGAAAACCTTAAGACGTACAAGATTTAGGTAATTTAAACATTGTAGGGAATTTCAATATCTACAACATATAAAAATTTCAAGCACTTTCACTGATCCGAAATTTCTCATGTATCGTGTGCGTCCTCCTTCAAACAGTCTTCATGGTAAAAGCCTGATATTGAGTTAAATATTCAGATGCGTGAAGATATGGTTATAATTGAAATGTCTAAATACAAAATTATTTTCAAAAGCCCATATATGTTGGCTCCGCAATTTTGGATTTATCAGAAACTTTCTTGCATTGTTTTTACTATAATTTTATTAAAAAAATTTTCGGAAATAAAGCTAGAACGGCATACTTGGACACTGACAGTTTAATTGATCATTTACACGTGGACGACATTTATGAAAACATGAAAACTGACATTGACAGATTTGACACATCCGACTACCCACCAGACAACATTTTCAACATGCCGTTAAAAAATAAAAGTTTTGGGGCTTATAAAAGATGAAAGTAATGATGCTATTAGACACTTAAAGTAAATATTTCAACGCATCCGTATCGGTATACGTAATGCGTTCGAAACAAAGTCAAAATATGCTACATTTATGACTTGCTCATGCCATGTCTCGAACGATGCCTGCTTCTTTGATGACAGAATCTCGTTGCATACTGAAGGATGTACGTATCGTTAGGGACCCACGAACGTACGCAACGATTTCAATCAGCAGTCCTGTCATCGCACCCTTTAAAAAAGCGGGTATCGTTCGAAACATCGCATAAACAAATCAAAAGTGTAGCGTATTTTGACTTTGTTTCAAACGCGTTACGTATACCGATACGGATGCGTTGAAATATTAACTTTAAGTGTCTATTATGACGCAATTTATAGGATTGCGCTCCAAAATGTACAGTATGAAAATTTTGGAAAATAAGAGCGAACTGAAAAGTTTTTAATATAAACTGAGAGAGAAAGGTTTTTGTGAACAGGAAATTGAGGAGAGTAGCCATATTTCTAAAATTAATAAAAGGGCTAAGGGTGTAAAAAAGACTTCACTCCGAAAAATTACATTATAAGCGTGAATGCAGTAGTGTGAAGTGCGTAAAAAATTTCAGCTCCACTTTTTAACTAACGATATTCGAATCAAGCTATGCGCTACGTGGCGCGCCAGTTTCATCTTGGCTGTGATAGCAATAACCCAGTCAAATTGACCTATAACTAAAATGGTCAAATTGGTTTTTATTTTTTTGAAACTGTTTCGGACACGCATCGGAACCATCTTTGGTTCTTTTGATGGGTACACCCAAACTATGTCTTTTGGAAAAAGGGGATGGTGGGTAAACTATATTAGCCCAGTCAAATTGACATATAATTAAAATGGTCTAATTGGTTTTTATTTGTTTTGAAACTGTTTCGGGACACGCATCGAAACCATCTTTGGTTCTTTTGATGGGTACCCCCAAACTATGTCTTTTGGCAAAATGGCATGGTGGGTAAACTATATAAGCCCAGTCAAATTGACATACAATTAAAATGGTAAAATTGGTTTTTATTTTTTCTGAAACTGTTCCAGGACACGCATTGGAACCATTCTTGGTTCTTTTGATAGGTACCCCCAAGCTATGTCTTTTGGCACCAAAAATGATTCCGATGCGTGTCCCGGAACAGTATCAAAAAAAATAAAAAGCAATTTGGCCATTTTAATTATATCTTAATTTGACTGGTCTAACATAGTTTACCCACCATGCCCTTTTGCCACAAGACATATACGGGGGTCGCCTATCAAAAGAACCAAAAATGATTCCGATGCGTGTCCCGGAACAGTATCAAAAAAAAAAAGCAATTTGACCATTTTAATTATACAGACCGCTTCAAGCTACTGCGAACATAGGCCGAAAGAATTCCAATTTTTCAGTGTACGTACATGCAGGGACACCGCACACATATCAGTGAAGCAACCAATACTCAGGCTTGCGATCACCACCAGTGTTGCCAGGTCTACTATTGTAATAGTAGATCTACTATTTTTTACTCACGTCTACTATTCTACTATTCTTAAGTGAAAATCTACTATTATATTTTTCTTCAGTTTTTTATTAATAACAGTTTTTTTTGTAATTTACTATTTTTTTTATAAAAATTTTAGAATCTACTATTATTTTTGTCTCTGATCTATTATTCTAAAAATGGACCTGGCAACACTGTTCACCACTTGCGTGACTTGCCTTTGGTTTTAGTACGCCTCTATCCACGGTGCTGTGTGGAGCGTAGTCAATGAAAGCGGAATTTGGTCAATAAATACGCAAATTTTTTAGCGTCTTATTGTCAACTGCTCAGATTTATCACTGACAACGTGTTACAATAAAATAATAAGGAGAAACAAAATAAAAGCAAGTTCTCAAAATAAAATAATACATTCTAAAAACCAAAAATATTCTCCTAGTCAAAAAAAAATTAGAGCAAATGTTCGAAAAGTCCTCCTTGCTCGGCTAGACAATATCCGAGTATATTATAAAAACCCCTTGTAACGTTTCCAAGCATGTTAGGGGTGATAGTTTGAAAAGCTTCTTCAATTTTAATCCGAAGTTCTTTCAAATTATTAGCCCTTTCATGCCCGTAAACTTTATTTTTGATATAACTATACAGATAGAAGTCATTAGGAGCAAGATCGGGTGATCGAGCTGGCCATAAAATAGTTCCCCGTATACTTATAACCCGATTAGGAAATACATTATCAAGATATTCCCTAACAAGGCCAACATTGTGAGCGGGACAACCATCTTGTTGAAACCATGTTTCACCAAATCTCACACCTAACAACTGCCTAGCAGTTGGAATAATATGCGGCTGCAGTAGATCCAAGTATCTAGGACCATTCAAATTGCCGTTAATAGAAAATGGCCCAATTACGTGTTCCCCTACAATACCCCCCCAAACATTTGGTTTTTGGGGATATTGTGTTCTTACGTCAAAATGCAAATGCAAATTTTCCCTCGACCAATATCGAACGTGTGTTGGGTTATGACGATTCAATAATGGAAAAGTGCTTTCATCTGTGAAAAGAATAGATCTCAAAAAGTTTTTATCACGATTAGCCCTTTCCATCATTGTTTCGCAAAATTCTATACGACGATAGTTGTCCTCCGGAAAAATTGATGCATTTTTGGCGCTTTGTAAGAATGATAACCATTCTTTTTGAGAACACGTAATGAAGACGTATCAACTGCTTCGGCAATTTTGTGGCTAGTTAACTTTTCCTCCACTGCAGCGCAAATCATCACACCTCGTACTACCTGCTCGTCATTCAAAACAGTGGGTTTTTTATGGTTTCTTGGCGCTACACAACCAAACTTTTCAAAATTCTGCACAAATCTATAAATCGTTGATAAACTAGGTTCTGGGCGATTTACAAAATTCTCCAAAAAAAGTTCTTGAATAAGTCTCAATGGTCTGCCTTGATAGTGGCAACTTCGTAGACATCCATTTTTAGTTTTAAAAATGTATTATTTCAATTAAGAACTTACCAATCTGTTTCTCGAACAAGGCAGAAATAAAACAAAATAATAAAAACAAAATAAATTTCCAAAAGATAACACTGCAGCGTATTTCGAATCCATCTCGGTTGTACGGCACGGAGAGTAAATTGGACCTGCTTCCCTCTATGTTCGCAGTAGCCTGAAGCTCATTGTATGTCAATTTGACTGGGCAAATCTGATTTACCTACCATGTCCCTTTGCCAAAAAAAATAGTTTGGGGTACCTATCGAAAGAGCCAAAAATGTTTCCGATGCGTTCCCGGAACAGTTTCAAAAAAAAAAATAAAAAGCAATTTGACCATTTTCATTATATGTCAATTTGACTGGGCTAATATAGTTTACCCACCATGCTCTTTTGCCAAAAGACTTAGTTTGGGGGTACCTATCAAAAGAACCAAAGATGTTTCCGATGCGTGTCCCGGAACAGTTTCAAAACAAATAAAAACCAATTTGACAATTTTAATTATATGTCAATTTGACAGGGCTAATATAGTTTAACCACCATGCCTTTTTGCCAAAAGACTTAGTTTGGGGGTACCCATCAAAAGAACCAAAGATGGTTCCGATGCGTTCCCGGAACAGTTTCAAAAAAAAAATAAAAAGCAATTTGACCATTTTAATTATATGTCAATTGGACTGGGCTAATATAGTTTTTGCCAAAAGGGTTAGTTTGGAGGTACCTATCAAAAGAACCAAAGATGGTTCCGATGCGTGTCCCGGAACAGTATCAAAAAAAAAAATAAAAAGCAATTTGACAATTTTCATTATATGCCAATTTGACTGGGCTAATATACTTTACCCACCATGCCCTTTAGCCAAAAGACTTAGTTTGGGGGTACCCGTCCAAGGAACTAAAGATGGTCCCGATGCGTGTCCCGGAACAGTATCAAAAAAATAAGAACCAATTTTACTATTTTAATTATATGTCAATTTGACTTGGCTGATATAGTTTACCCACCCTGCCCTTCTATGTTCGCAGTAGCCTGAAGCTCATTGTATGTCAATTTGACTGGGAAAATCTGATTTACCTACCATGTCCTTTTGCCAAAAAAAATAGTTTGGGGTACCTATCGAAAGAGCCAAAAATGTTTCCGATGCGTTCCCGGAACAGTTTCAAAAAAAAATAAGAAGCAATTTGACCATTTTAATTATATGTCAATTTGAATGGACTCATATAGTTTACCCACCATGCGCTTTTGCCAAAAGACATAGGTTGGGGGTAACCAGCAAAGGTAACAAAAATGGTTGCAATGCGAGTCCCGGAACAGTATTAAAAAAAAACCAATTTGACCATTTTGATGCCCCAACATGCTCTTTCGCCAAAAGACATAGTTTGGGGGTACCTATCAAAAGAACCAAAAATGTTTTCGATGCGTGTCCCGGAATACTTAAAAAAAAAAACAATTTGACCATTTTCCTAATATGTCAATTTGACTGGGCTAATATAGTTTACCCACCTTGCCCTTTTCCCAAGAGACTTAGTTTAAGGGTACCCATCAAAAGAACTAAGAATGGTTCCGATGCGTGTCCCGGAACAGTATCAAAGAAAATAGGAACCAATTTTACTATTTTAATTATATGTCAATTTGACTTGGCTGATATAGTTTACCCACCCTGCCCTTTTGCCAAAAGACATAGTTTGGGGGTACCTATCGAAAGAACGAAAAATGGTTCCAATGCGTGTCCCGGAACAGATTAAAAAAAATAAAACGCAATTTTACCATTTTAATTATATGTCAATTTGACTGGGCTAATATAGTTTACCCACCATGCCCTTTTGCCAAAAGACATAGTTTGGTGGTACCCATCAAAAGAACCAAAGATGGTTCCGATGCGTGTCCCGGAACAGTTTCAAAAAAAATAAAAACCAATTTGACCATTTTAATTATAGGTCAATTTGACTGGGTTATTGCCATCACAGTCAAGGCGAAACTGGCGCGCCACGTAGCGCGTAGGTTGATTCGGATATCGGTTAGGTAAAAAGTGGAGCTGAAATTTTTGACGCAGACTTCACACTACTCGTGAATGCATTTTTAAAGAAAAGATCACAGAAATTTCGCAAACTTTAATTAAATCCTACCGACACCACGTGTATACCGTCAAGCAGAAAAAAATCGTGTTGTGTCCTTTTCATGATAAAAGTCAGCTTTTACCTCACTTTACCAATACTTTACCTTGGAGATACCAGTAATTAGATTCCTCATGAATTTCTAATCAGTCTACATATTTCATTCATTTTGTACGGGTCTAGGGCACCTAATAATCATGCTAAGAGCTTTTAAAAATTAGACTCGCATGACTAGGGTGAGTACATAATTATTATCTTTAATATGGAAAAATAAATTTTAACTAAAAAGTATCATGTTTTTACACACAACTACACAGTTTAAATATAGTTTTTTTTGTTTGAGTTCAATTTAACCACTATCATGGAGAACAAATATTTACCAAAGGATTCAAAAACATATAATTTAGCTTTATCTTTGAAAAACATGCCTTCTAAAGGTGAAAAAAGAGACTATTGTGGTGAAGAAGAACATTCCAGCAAACATTCAAGGACTGATGCAGGCCTTCAAAGTGCTAATTAAAATGTATGTTCTTAATACAAAAAAGAGAAATGTTTTTTTTTTATAACTATATGAATTTTGTTAATGTTGGTTTATGATTTTGTGATGTGAACAAAATATAGGAAGGAAGGAAACTAAAGAGAGTGCTATCAGTACTGCAAGCAAAAAAAAATAATGCCATAAGTCAAAATTTTAAATGTACCAGTGATGCAAATCATATTCTTATAAACCAGTTAAAACCAGATCAAGTTCCTTGTTATAAAACCAACAACTTTTTACAGAATCTAAAGGGTTATCCTCACGATATTGAAATTTAATTTTATTTAGCTCTTGAGAATATTAAACAGAGACATAAGGTTTTAACTGAGAACTCCTTAATACAGTTAGGCATCTACTGTGTATTGACTTTTAAAGGAGCTCATTCTCTCAAGAAAGCAACGGGACCAATTTTAACTGAATATGCTAAATGCAGAACAAACTCATGACGAAGAAAGTCAATTCTCTTATCAGTTAAAGACGTCTTTTCGCGACCGATGATTTCGAAAGCACATTTTGAAAACATACGTCACCGTTTCAACCGCAACGTCACCGTTTCAACCGCAACGTCACCGTTTCGAATCATCGCCACTGATTGCGAAAATGGCAAATATTGAATGACACTAATCAGCTGTTTGTGTGTGTGTGGCTTCTCGTTTTTTGGATTTGGAAGTTTTAGATCCACAAGTGAGCCTTTTTTGTGTCCGTCAAATAACCTTAGCCTATTTTCATTATTACAAAAAATTGACAAGTACCGCCATATTGAACCGTGTTCGAAACGGCGGCCGAGGCGCGCTCAAAATACTTTGAAATTTTTTTACTATGACGTCACCGTTTCATCGCCAAAATAACATTTTACGCATGTTTTTAAAGCGGTTTCGAAATCATCGGCCGCGAAAAGACGTCTTAAAAGGGGAGGAGAGGCAAATAACTAAAGAAAAACTAATAAAAATTCTTCCCCGAAAAATTTGTGCCTAAGATATCAATAAATCTGATGAAGATGCATTGATAAACGAAAATTGGCATAAGGTTACGCCCCTAGCTGTTTATCAGAAAGCTAGATCTGAAGTTAAGTTAGATTTGGATTTTAGCACGGACTCCTATTTATACCTTGTTTTACGAAGTCGTAAAAACGAATCCCTGAAACAGTATATCCAATCACCAGCTGGAGAAACCGAATGCCTACTATATAGCAAAGACCAACCTGACTTATTTTTATCAGTTAGTGAAACTGTGGGTTATTTCGACGCAACTGGTTCACTTGTGAGAGCCATTGGTCCTGAGTCCACAGTGTGCAGGGTGTCCCGCTATATTTCGACCCCCCCAGTTTATCAGAAAGCTTACTATTATTCTTAGAAAAAAAGGTTAAATGCAAAACTTGTATAATTGTTTGCATACTTTAAGAGTTACCTGTCTAAAATAGCTAATGTCATTACAAATGTCAAATTTTGATACTAAGTGTGTTATTTTAAATGAAACACCCTGTGTATTGTTAAATTTTTAAATCGCCCGTTCCATTCTAATTTCAAAAATATGAAACACTTTACTTCTATATGTACAATGAGCTTCAGGCTACTGCGAACATAGGGGGAATCAAGTCCAATTTACTCTCCATGCCGTACGACCGAGGTGGATTCGAAGCACGCTGCAGTGCTATCTTGTGGAAATTTATTCTGTTTTATTTCTGCCTTGCTCGAGAAAAAGATTGGTACGTTCTTAAGTGAAATAATACATTTTTAAAACTAAAAATGGAAGTCTACGAAGTTGCCAAATAAGGCAGACCATTGAGACTTATTCAAGAACTTTTTTTGGAGAATTTTGTAAATCGCCCAGAACCTAGTTTATCAACGATTCATAGGTTTGTGCAGAATTTTGAAAAGTTTGGTTGTGTAGCGCCAAGAAACCATAAAAAAAACCCACTGTTTTGAATGACGAGCAGATAGTAGTGGAGGAAAATCGAAAGTTAACTAGCCACCAAAAGCGTCAAAAACGCAAATTTTTCCCTATCGTCGTATGGAATTTTGCGAAACAATGATGGAAAGGGCTAATCGTGATGAAAACTTTCTATTCTTTTCACAGATGAAAGTACTTTTCCATTATTGAATCGTCATAACCCAACACACGTTCGATATTGGTCGGGGGAAAATTTGCATTTATATTTTTTTAATGTTTGGGGGGGGGGTATTGTTGGAGAACACGTAATTGGACCATTTTTTATTTACGGCAATTTGAATGGTCCTAGATACTTGGATCTACTGCAGCAGCATATTATGGTTTCAAGAAGATGGTTGTCCCACTCAAAATGTTGGCCTTGTTAGGGAAAATCTTGATAATGAATTTTCTAATCGGGTTATAAGAACACGGGGAACTATTTTATGGGCAGCTCGATCACCCGATCTTGCTCCTAATGGCTTCTATCTGTGAAGTCATATCAAAAATAAAGTTTACGGGCATGAAAGGGCTAATAATTTGGAAGAACTTCGGATTACAATTGAAGAAGCTTTTTAAACTATCACCCATGCTTGGAAACGTTAGAAGGGGATTTTATAATAGGCTCGGATATTGACTAGCCGAGCAAGGAGGACTTTTCGAACATTTGCTCTAAATTTTTTTTGACTGGGAGAATTTTTTTTGTTTTTAGAATGTATTATTTTATTTTGAGAACTTGCTTTTATTTTGTTTCTCCTTATTATTTTCATTGTAACACGTTGTTAGTGATAAATTTGAGCAGTTGAAAATAAAACGCTCTAATTAATCAGTAACAAAAAACAAGAAAATAACGTTACAAAAATTTGCGTATTTATTGACCAAATTCCGGTTTCATTGACTACATTCCACATAGCACCGTGGTTAGAGGCGTACTAAATACAAGCCGCGAACGGCGATCGCAACCCTGAGTGTTGGTTGCTCCACTGATAGGTGTGCAGTGTCCCTGCATGTAAGTACACTGGCAAATTGGACTTCTTTCGGCCTATGTTCGCAGTAGCAGGAAGCGGTCTTTATATATTAGTTTGCAAGAAAAATGCAAAAATCCTGACCATAAGCATAATGTGTTAGAAACAGATTAAAGCTTAGATTATTCTCTCTCTAGCACATTGGCACATGGTGAGGATTTTTGCATTTTTCTTGCAAACTAATATAGATAGAGGTAAAGTGTTTGGTATTTTTGAAATTAGAAAGGAAAGGGCGATTCAGAAATTTAAAAATATACGAGTGTTTCATTCAAAATAACAAACTTAGTGTAAAAATTTGACATTTGCAATGACATTTAGCTATTTTGGACAGGTAACTCTTAAAGTATGCAAACAGTTATACAAGTTTTGCATTTAACCTTTTTTTTTTCTAACATTAATAACGCTAACTGGGGGGTCAAAATATAGCCGGACACCCAGTACTATTACGCATTGATAATAAATGAGGATCATCACATTATTCCAGTTGCAGAACTAATATCATCAAAGCAAAATTAAAGTGTCATAGCAAGCTTTTTTGTTAAACATAAATACTTTCTAACTATTGTACATCGAAAATCGTGGCCTTTATTTGCTTGCATTGTAACTGATGGTGATATTTCTTGATTCTGTTTAGGTTGTAACGAAATGACACTCTATAGATACCTTAAAATAACAACAACACATAACAACAACTTTATAACCAATCAGTTTTGCGACATTTCCGAAATAATTTTTATTCGAATGGGTTGCGCCCACTTCATTAAAAATATGATGAAAACATTATAGTTGAATTAATTTTATTTATTTAATTATTTATTTAATGCTACACAATATCAATTGTTTACATACGTCAAAATCACCTAATTCCAAGGTTAAAAATGTTCACTGTAATTAAAATAATATAAGTATGTACCTAATTTATCTTATGTTGAGAAATAAATTTTAAATAAATACAATGTCAATAAAATATTTTTGAGACAATTTAAAAATTTTTAAAATTACAAAATACAAACTATAAACAATAAAATATGACTATTAACTTTTTTGAGAAGGATAAAATTTTAAATCATTACTTCTAAATCAAATATTTTTGAGACAATTTAAAAATTTTTAAAATTACAAAATACAAACTATAAACAATAAAATGTGACTATTAACTTTTGAGAAGGATAAAATTTTAAATCATTACACCTAAAGTTACAGTGTTTTACAAAAAAAAAACAAAAACAATTACGCTACAAAGTATGTTATTTCAAAGAAAATTAATTTCAAACATAATAAATATTTTTTTAGGCAGAAATTATGCTCTTAAACGCTACAAAATAAAATCATTAAAATCATTCAAACAATAATCCCTTATACTGTAAAATGCCTTTTTTAATAAATAACTTTTAACAACTATCCTAAATTTTTTAATTGGCAAGCACTTTATTTCATTAGGTAAAAGGTTATAAAATTTTGGGCTAAAATAATTTACGCCATTTCTTGCCCTAGAAACCCTAAAAAAATCTGGACAGAAATTTGTAGCTGAACGAGTAGGGTATGAATGTATTTGCGAGTGTATTACATAATAGTTAACGTGTTGTTTAACATATGTAAGGCAACTAAAAATATAAACGCAGGGGAATGTTAAAATATTTTCTTGAACAAAAACATCTTTACAATCTTCACGGTAACCGAGACTATAAATAATCCTAATAGCTCTTACGTCATTAATTTCGGTTGAAACACTTAAACGGTTAAAAGAACTATTTACAGCCTTTATTGTAATATTACTTATACAGATGTATTTGTAACGGAGGCACTGCATTGCTCTTCCATGAAAGAAGGATATCTTAGAATATTAAGGATATCTTGGATGGACCGAGTAACTAATGTGGATATTCTGCTTAGAATAAATAAAGAGCTTGAAGTTTTATTTACCATCAAAAAACGAAAACTTGAATATTTTGGCCATATTTTGAGAAA
The DNA here is from genome assembly GCA_963921995.1 of Oxystoma pomonae. Classification (NCBI taxonomy): domain Eukaryota; kingdom Metazoa; phylum Arthropoda; class Insecta; order Coleoptera; family Brentidae; genus Oxystoma; species Oxystoma pomonae. Next base: position 77,115,493 of record OY998163.1, read on the forward strand.
TGACAAATATAAACTCTTAAAATTGATAATAGAAGGCCAAATTGAAGGCAGAAGAGGTCCGGGTCGTAGACTGGCTTAAAAATCTTAGACAATGGTATGGTGTTAGTACTACGACACTTTTCCGAAAAGCAGTGGACAGGGTGCAGATTGCGCTGATGATAGCCAACGTTCGAAGAGAGCATGGCACTTGAAGAGAAGATGAAAGAAGGAAATGACGAGAACATTGAAAACTGTGAAGTTCAATGGGACCCCAGAAAGTTTTGGACTGAATAAGTAGTAAATCCGAAGAAAGGGATATCAATGAATATTTTTTTTTTAAATATTGTATGCACTACGTTCCTCTCTGGTCCGGCCTCTTAAGTGAATCCATTGGCAAAAGTTTAGGATTTGAGGTTTGTAGATTTTCAAATGCCGTGGTTGAATGCTGGTTTAAGATCGAAAAAAAGATGTTGAGGAAGGTGAAAAGCACTTAAAAATAGGTCGATTTGTTCAGGCAAAAAAACGACCAAGAAAAAAAATTCGGAAGAAATATGGCGTCCAAAACGATCCAAAAATAATCAATCAAATCAAAACCAAATATCTCAAACGGCCGAAAAAAACAAAAATCAGTGTTCCAAGAGTCTACCGTTTAATAGTATCATGACCGAGTTACCTGAAAATCTAACTGCTGTTTATGGCTAATAATTTAGTACTATTATGTAAAAAATTCGCTTAAAAATAACTTTTTCATTGGGCATTACAGTTACCAAGAAAGATCCGAAAAATTATTTAGCATTTCTTATGCCACAATCCGATCAATATATAATTTTGGTTTTGAAAATCATACCTCAAGCAAGTACCTTACTGTTTTGCTCGTAAAAACTGATAAAAAAATCTGTACTTTATGAGATTTATCTTGGTTTTTACAAGTTTGTTTCAAAATATGGTGAAACTTTTTGAAGAGATTTCACGCAGTTTTTTTGGCAGGGTATTAACAAAAAAAATAGATTATCACTCTCAATGATTGATCAACTCAACGTAATTGTGTCTTTTTGTAGGATAATGATCAATTCAGGATTTCATGGACCCACAGTGATATTTTAAAGTTAATTGATATATATATATATAACGAACATTCTTCCTTATTTAAAAGCCAAACCGTCAGGCATGAAAAAATCTGGAAAATTATTTCTAACAAAATATCAGGATTTACAACTGAACAAGTCAAAAACAAATTTAAATACCTAAAGGCACGTTATATAAAAAAAATGAAAATATGTCTGATAAAGCCAGTGGTGACAATAAATATATTTTTGCATGTTTTGAGCAGTTTAACGACTTATTTGGAAAGGATCCAGACGTTAAACCTGTATCAACAGCTGCTTCTTTGAAAAAAAGAAAACTTATTAGTGATAATGAACAGCAACATGTCACCCCTGAGACAGAGACAGAAGTTTAGGTTTTACCCCCAGAAAATACCCAACCAAAATCATCGCCAAAAGCTTTGCAATCCTCAAAACCAAAAACCAAAACACATAAAGCCTGAAACACTTTGTTGCTCCAACTTGTATTTCCTCATGTATTTATATCCTTGTTTTTGATACCAGTAAAAAAAATCAAATTGCACCAACCAGTACCCTCTCCAGATAGGCCGATCAACTCATACCGATTTAGTGTCCTTTTATCCACCTTCGCCGCCATTTTCACTCAAAAGTGACAGATAATCCATTAGTTTTCTGTCAAAATGGCGGCGAAGGTGGATAAAAGGACACTAAAACGATAAGAGCTGATCGGCCTATGTGGAGAGGGTAATGCACCAACAAAAGTGAATTTCAAGTAGGTCTATTTTCCACAATGGAATCAATTGCAGAAACTTCAAGCAGCAAGCAGTTTTAGTTGCTGTAATTAATTACATTGTGGGAGAGCAATGATAGAATATAGGGCTTGCAGCAAACTTTTTTAGGCTTTATTCATTTTGACATGAATAAAGCGCGCTTGATATGGAGCAGTAAAATATGAATTGCATGCAAGAAATCTATTTTCTTGTCGCTTTAGTGAACACAACAAAGCGAGATGGCAAGAGAGGACTTGCACGTAATTCACATTTTATTCCTCCTTGTCAAGCAGGCTTAAAACATGAAAAATGCAAGAATTCTTGCGAAGTTGACTACATGTTTCTAAGCAAGATTTCTTGGGTCCTGTTCCTGTTCAAAAAAATATTTAATAAATTCTAGTATCCGATTTAAGTTTTTATGTTTGGTTAAAGAGCAGTAGGCTAAAATTTGCATAAGACAAAACAGTTGTTTGAAGACTTATGCTTTCTTACATTTTGTCTTATCTCTTGTCTCTTAGTTTTAGTTTAATCGATATATCTCTGATTTCGTTTGCAATATTTGGATTAATCACGGATGATTTTAACTTTTAAGTTGTTATTATGATTTAAGTAAAACATAATATTATAAAATAAAAATATTTTCTTTGATAATATTGATGATTAAAACTAGAAAGAGGACCATTCATAGTTATTTTCAAGCCTTCTTTTCTTTCTTGGTAATTTAAAAATTCTTATGACAAAGGAAGGAGGAAACCTTGAGGTACCATTATTAACGTTGCCCTAAATAATTAAAAAACCTTAATAATTATTTATTTTAAACTACTGAGAAAAGTCCATATAAATGCCACAAAAATATATTTCAGTGAGTAATTTATTTATCAAATATAACTTCAGGAATTTCATCTCTTAGGTGTAGACCGTCTCTTCTTATTGCATCCATTGCTTCAACAACATTTTCATTTTTTTCATCTCCAATAACAAAAGCTTGTCCATCAACTTTATAATTTTCCAACAGCTCATCTGGAAACTTAATGTTGTGAGGTACACAACATGCTAAGATCACATCAGGAATTAGATCTACTCTGCTCATGTCTAAATATTTAAGTCTCCTAAATCGGCCAAACAGGAGGGCAAATGAACTTTCTATAATTTGTCTAGTGTTTGCAAGTTTTGTGTTGAAGTTCCTTTCTCTTACACCATTTTAGTGGTGGCCTTATCACCCAAAATTATTTCATTTTCACTAAAAAAAATCGGGCATATTGTTAATAGTCGCCTTTAAAAAATCTGAGTTTCTAAAAATTCTTGCGTCACCCACAGAACGATAACCTGTAAATATGTCCCGAAAAACTCTATTATTGTCACAGATCCCTTGCAAAGTGATCGAATAAAAACAATTTCTGTTGCTATATGAATGGGGATTTTCAGATGGTGCCTTTATGGACACAAATGTGCCATCTATTGCACCCACAACGACTGGTATATTACCCCAATGTACCATTTCCCTACTTAATGGATTCCCTTTCTTTTCTGGAGGGCCAACATATTAATTGTCCTGCTAGTGCATTTATTTCTTCCACAACCCTTCTAACACATTTATGAAGAGTTGATCTTGGCATTCCAAATTGTTTAGCTGCAGACCTAAAAAAGAAAAACACTCATGTTAGAAAGTAAGTTATGGAGCCTATATACTTGTTGTGGTTTAATGCCTATTTAAAAACTCTACATTTAATCAATGTGTTTCTAGGGCAGGGAAAGAAAGAGAAATATGTGAAGTGCTCTCTAGCTTACATGCCAAGAGTCATTTTCGTGTCTTCTTGTTTTGCTATACTATTAAAAGATTGTAAAAACTTGTGATGCTTTACCTATAGCTATCTGGTGTAGCCAACACCCAAATGGTTGCCAGTAGTTGCTTCTTTGGCAAAATAGTGCTGGGTCCCACACCTAAGTTAGTCAAGTCTTTGTTCTATTTGGCTTAAAAGCCAATTATATGACTCCGAAGTCATTCGGAAGTCTGCTTGAAATTCCTTCTCGGAGCAGTTTTCGGCTTGCTCTACTAATATTGCTTAACCTAACAATTTTTGTCTCCTCCTTGCTGATCGCAACATCAGCTACTGTACTACATCACTATCCGAAGACTCACTTTCTTCAATGCTTTTTCCAAAAAAATACTTAACTACAGCCGGATCCATTTTGTTTACAAACACTTTTAGAGGTTAGGTCATCGCTCGCTTTCGGGTTAAAAATCCTGAACGTGGACGGTACTTCACCAGCGTTCCCCGGTAAATTAACCTGGGTAAAAACAAACATTTTTGGTTGATAACTGTGAACGCACCCCAGGATATGTACACATGGGCCACACACAATCACAGTTTAGCAGGATTCCTGTTGCTGTGTTTTCTATATGTTTTTGTTACAGTCTAAACTGATTTATTGTCTTTTAACTATTCTATTAATTAATAAATAGTGATTAATTATCGAATATATAGCTACATACCTATTTCTTGGAATTTTGTATCTACGTATTAGTACGGGATATAGCTCCTTTTGATCTTTACATTTACTAAACGTCTGCCACATTAAAGTTAAAAGTCTAGCTTCTCTAGATGGGATATCACAAAAGGCAGACGATTTTCAAAGCAGCTCCTTCTGCAAAATGCTCTTTAAAAAATATTCAATTGACCTTTTGGATCCGAAAATTTACTAAGCGTCTGACGGTTATATATATAAACTAGATATCTTTTAGAAAGTACAGAACAACAGACAGAAGATTTTTGAGGCAGACTACACGTGATTCGTATTTCTTCTAAATTTGTGATTTGACCTTTTGGTTCCGACAATTTACGAAACGCCTGTCGGTTATACATGTAACCCAGATATCCTCCAGATAGTACCCAACGACAGGCCGACGATTTTTGAGGCAGCCTACCGTGACTCAGAAGGCTTTAAAAATTGTGTGTTTCAGGTCTGAAAGTTTAGGAAGCGTCTGCCGACTATATATGTAAACTGGATATCCTCTAGAAAGTATACAACGACAAGCAGACGATTTTCGAGCAGCCTACAAGTGACTTGGAGTTCTCTAAAATTTGTGGTTTGACCTTTTGGTTCCGACAATTTACGAAGCGTCTGCCGGTTATATCTGTAAACTAGATAGCCTCTAGAAAGTACATAACGACAGGCAGACGATTTTCGAGACAGCCTACAAGTGATTTGGAGCTTTTACATTTGCGGTTTGACCTTTTGGTTCCGACAATTTACGAAGCGTCTGCCGGTTATATCTGTAAACTAGATGTCCTCTAGAAAGTACACAACGGCAGGTTTAAATGGATATAGGTGTTTAAAGTTGGTGGTTTCAGATTTTAGGGATTTTTCACTAATATTATATATATACTATTTTTTTGTATTCGCGTAGCTAACTTGCTACTTCCAGTACAACAGTTTTTAGGTAGAGAACCAGAACTTGACATATTTTATTTACGTCACTCTCAGTGACGGCACAAACTGGAAAAACGTAAAGTTTTTTTCAAAATGCAATTTTTCGTAAAATCGCTGATTAAGTAAATATGTATAAGCTCATCACACTTTGTGAACAACGCCCGTGAACCTGGAAAATGCTCGGGTTATTGTCCTCATTTTTACTATGTATATGTGTATGCCTTGCTAGAGACCAGAAGGCTCAGTTGATTTTGACAAAAGTAGTACCGCTGGAGTGCTCTAAGTCTCAGAGGTACTACATGCCATATATTGTTCAAGAACAAAATCAATGTGGCGAATCATATTTTTTATACTTTTGAGATATAACTTAGAAAAATATGAAGCCATCTGATAATATAAATGTTTTTTTCTTTGGTTTCTTTGTAGTGATCACCCAATACTGTTTCTCCTGCTTTATCCCCCTTCTCTCCTACTCCCTTTCCGCAACCCAGGTGAACCATAGTGTCGCATTTTAATTTAAATGACTTAAAACGTAAAATCCCATTTTGCCCAAATAAACTCACCGCCTCCTTCTCAGTCCGGGTCACATATAGAGGGGCGGGGGGTCCACAGCAGGCGAAACGGTATTGGGTGATCACTCTAAAGAAACCAAAGAAAGAACATTTATATTATCAGATGGCTTTATATTTTTGTAAGTTATATCTCAAAAGTATAAAGAAATGACAGAATGGCGGCTCGCATACGCCATATTGATTTTCTTCTTGAACAATATATGGCATATAGTACCTCTGAGACTTGGAGCACTCCAGCGGTACCACTTTTATCAAAATCGGCTGAACCTTCGGATCTCTAGAATGGCATACACATACCAGGTTCTCGGGCGTTTTTTACAAAATGTGATGAGCTTATACATATGTAGCTTATCTTTTTTTTTTCTCTGAAGATTTTTCTATAACATATCAAAAAATAAAAAATATTTCTCCGTTTGTTCTTTTTTAATCAGCGATTTTACGAAAAATTGCATTTAAAAAAAAAAGTTTCTTACGTTTTTCAAGTTTGTACCGCCACTGAGAGTGACGTAAATAAAATATGTCAATTTCTTCAACTGCCTTCAGTAGCCCGGTTCTCTACCTAAAAACTGGTTCACTGGAAGTAGCAAGTTAGCTCGAATACCACAAAATAAGCAAAAAACTGATTTTAGTGAAAAATCCCTAAAATCTAAACCTCCAACTTTCAACATCTATATCTCTGACACTGTGAGGTCCATTAAAACGTTGATCAGGGAGAACATATCTACAACATTTCAAACGCCCAGCCCATTCCAACCGAAAGCCAGTGGCAATTCGAAGTGAGCGGGGTCCATTTGTGGTTTGACCTTTTGGTTCCGACAATTTAGCAACGATAACATAGAGAATAAATAAAATACGGCTCTCTCCGCACAATCCCAAAAATCCACCAAAAATTACAACCGCTGTAAAAGAATCCATCCTTTGCTTTCACTGGTATTTCAAAAGCTACATTTTAGGACCTTTTTAGTGCAAAAAATCTTTGCCATCAAGCAAATTACAAGAACTAGAAGAAATAGCAGAAAAACTTAAAACGGTAAAAAGTCTTCACCAGAGTTAGAGAAGTTGCTTGAAAGATATAGTCGATTTTGTGAAGAAACAGCAAAAGGAACACAAGGAAAAAAAGTTTTCCAAGAGTATTAGAACATCAGACTTTCATATGTATGCATATTGTCTATTTAAAATGGCTTCCTTGTGTTTAGCTTTTAACTTGCCCAATTATTCCAGGTGGACGTTAAGGTTTCATGACAGTTTCTTAAAAATGGATAGTATGTATCTTGAGTATAAGACTCAGTTTATTATTGCCTGTTTTGGTGTAAAAAGAACTGAGAAACCCTTCTCAAGAAGTCCTGTTGACTAAACATTAGAATCAAAGATTAATGCAGATGCCGTTCGTAAATACAGTGTAAATCGCTTGACAAAGATGAGTTCGAAGCCATTTTTTAAGAACCTTACTTCGTAATGTAACGTTCGCGGTCTGTGAGACCGACACGTTACTGTTTTATAGCTCATTTAGTAATTGGGAGTCGCAATGACCCCCTTCCGTGTACATTTCTAGCTTTAGGCGCCAGACATCAGTGCGGAGCGAGGCTCTGATCGATACGGTAGCTCAGTGTGTAGCCAAACAATCGATTCTGTCAGACCGATTGATTATCATAATTTGGTTGGTATTTGACTTTTTTTATATATTTTCTTAAATTTTATTTTTTGATTTCGTTTCTACTAATAGTTTTGATTTGTTTCAGCCATGGGAGACTATGAAAAGGAGCAGGCGCGGCTTGCAAAGTTATGGAGGAGGTACTTTCTGAAACTGAGGCGGACAATTGAAGGATTCGACGACCTTCCCTCGGAATCAGATGATGACGTCTTGGAGACAAGGGCAAGTGATTTCGAAAGTGAGCAGGAGATGTCTAACCAAGAAGAAAGCATTTTGAGTAAAGATGGGTTCACTCATCATCAAAAAATGTAAGAACAAGGTCCGAGAATAAGGTCACCAGGCTGCCAGTTTCTAGTCTTCCGACAAGATCATTAAAACAGCGTCTTGAAATATGGAAGTACTTCATCAACGATCGTATGTTGGACTCAATTGTGGAAAATACCAATAAGTATATTAATACTGTAGCACAAAACTATACAAGAGATTGTATTATGCCGGCGTTTTAAAGGCTAATCACTTCAATACAAGTCTACTATACCAAAAAAAAAATCGTGCCTGTTAACAAGGCCCCGAGGTTAGGGGCTAAAAAATTTATCGATTTCGAAAATTTTAAATCTCGAACAACTTTGTTAGAGAATACTATACCAAATTCAAAAAGTGCAACATTTTTTTGGCAATTACAAGTTCGAGTCAAAACACTTACATTTTAGGAGCCTATATTTTTTACATCCAACTTTTCCCCAGCCCCTAGGAATGTACTGGGGAAAGATTTTTACCATTTCCATATTCCAGAAAATCACTCAATATGCACATCTATTCTCCATACACCAAATTTATGAGTTTTAAATGTATATATTGAGTGTTTTATGAAATATGAAAATAGTGAAAATTAGATTCCGCCCCCTTACAGCTAGGAGCTGGGACAAAGTTGGGGGTATTCAAAATTAAGAAATGGTCCACTGGAGTGAAAGATAAGGTTGGTAAAATGACAAGAAGACCTACTTAAACGTCCCTCCACTGAAACAAAATTAACACTAATATGCAAATACGGTTTTGATGGAACTTCAGGAGAGTGAAAAGTGCTTTTTATACCGGGCTTCATCTAAAGATTTTAACAACATAGATCTATTCTTATTATATCCTTGGTATCCAATGCCACCTTCAGTGCACAGGATACTTATTCACAGATCAGAAGTTATAAATACCTTTTTGGTTCCAATAGGTCAGTTGTCTGAAGAGGCACAGGAGGCGAGAAACAAACACATTAAAAAATTTAGACGAAATTTTTCACGCAAAACAGACAGTAGAACAGATAATTTAAGAGACGTTTTTAATCGCCTCCTTGTTTTCTCAGACCCAGTAATTTCCAGTTTTATAAAAACTCCCCCAAAAAGCTGTAAGTCTGTTTTTCACGAAGCAATTAATTTACTTAAAACCCCAGATCACCAATAAAACATAAAAAAAGGTAATAATTAAATGTTTTCAGTTTTTGTTTTTTAAATTGAAAGTAGTAATATAAGTTTTTACGTATCCGCTGAAACCATTTTGTTTTTCGGATTTATAACTGTGCTGTTGATATTTGTGTTGTGTTATAAACTTGCTCTAATACTTCCAATTTAAAAACATGTGTACCAATGACCCTAAAAATTTTGAATGAGAGAATATTTTCAGAAAGAGATATATGTATATATATATATGAAACTTATTATTATAGGTTGAAAAAAGATAAAAGTATTTTTACACAAAAGGGCTTCTAAATGTAAAGTTTTTAAAAAATATTTTTTTCCGCCCCAGAATTTCTTTGTTAATTCAGTTAGTGTCCAAAATAATAAAAAACAGTCTCATTATGTATAATACTTATTCTCTGGCTTATAAAGTTGCGAGACTGATCAGAGAATATTTAATTATTTCAGTGGACCAAAAATATCAGATGAAAACGAGTATAGACAGGCTATTAGTGTATTAGTATTACGATGAGTTTTATTTATTTTTCTTTGTTTTTTAGTTTTATTGAAAAGTAAAAATACTGGATTCTTGAAACGGAACGGTGCTTCTAGCGGGTTAGAATTTGGTTTTACAAAAAAATCCAAAAACACGTCAACTGAGATTTTTAATTTTCTTTAATCGTGCTATCTTGGATTTTTTTTATATAGCAAAAAAATATATTTTTTTAAATAGGACACCCTGTATAGTTTGAAATTTTTGAATTCTAAAAATCTCCCTCTCTTATGGTTTCCAAAATAGAGACATTTACACTTGCATGGAATTGTTGTCTATGCCCTGTTTTACGAGGGATATTTGAATGAATATCGAAGTTTTCCATACAGATTTACATAAAAATATCTTGATTAACGTAAAAGACTACTGTGTAGTATTATTGCTGAAGAGAGAATTGTTTGCAGATTTAAATATATATTTTTTTGCCATACCCCGTAAACAAAATGACATAAAAAAATCCAAGAGAGCACGATTAAAGGAAATTAAAAATCTCAGGTGACGTGTTTTTGAATTTTTTTATTCAACCAAATTCTAACCCGCTAGAAGCACCGTTCCGTTTAAAGAATCTAAGCCGTGAGTGGTCCAAATTCGAGGGGCCTCTATAGCTTTGGGCTTTGCAGCATAGTTAGCCCAAAATTAAAATACATGTTACGGGCTCGATTTTCAAGAGAAGTCAAAAACTAAAAACCGCATTGCGATATGTCAAAGCGTTTCTGAGCAACCACTTTTTTATTTGTGAAGATAAGTTTGGACTCCAGTCTCCAAAAATTCTGGGAGCTAAAATGTGTGACTCAAAAAATACCTATGACTGTTGATGAGCAAAAGTGTGAAGATCACAGGGCGTTAATTGTGCGCCTTCCTTTTAAAGACCCTAGTATAAATTTAGGTGACTGTGAACCCCAAGCCCTTCGTGGTTTTTGTCTTTTAGAATCTAAACTTACTAAAAATCCTACCTTACAAAAAATTTATTACGACTTTATGCTTGATTACCTACAGTAAGGTCACATGAAAGTATAAGGCTTTTTCCTCGAGGACCGTAGTAACTCGTTTGAGTTACTGTTGATGACGTCACGGTTACTCCCTGTAACCGTAGTTATGACATCATCAGTCAGTAACAGATGTTGTGTTGTTTTTTTTTAATTGTTTTGAAAGTTCAGTTTTTTTTTTAATTTCTGGTTTATTTATAAGAGATGTGGCCAAGTAAAAGACTTAAAATGGCTGCTGCGGCATTGGTGTTTGATACGGAATTGGACAGTAATTTGTATTTGCTAAAAAATGTTGTTTGTCCAATTTTCAACATATTAAATAATTCCGATAATTTCGAGTTCTTTTTTGCATTAAAAGATGATCAACACATCAGGACTCATGAATTTTATGAAGAGCGGCTAGACAGATATTTGGATCATGATTTTTATAAACATTTTCGGATGACAAGAGACACATTTTATAATTTTATAATTCTAACTATTGGGCCAAATTATGAAGAACCTAAATATAGAGGGGGAGCCTATAAGCCAGTCCCTTTTGAGAAAATTCTCCTAATTTTTCTATGGCATTTTGCAAAAGGAAAAATTTTAGAAACTATCAGCGACAAGTTGATGTATGTGTAAAAACAGCATTTTATTGTATTGAAGAAATAACATTTTCGGATGACAAGAGACACATTTTATAATTTTATAATTCTAACTATTGGGCCACATTATGAAGAACCTAAATATAGAGGGGGAGCCTATAAGCCAGTCCCTTTTGAGAAAATTCTCCTAATTTTTCTATGGCATTTTGCAAAAGGAAAAATTTTAGAAACTATCAGCGACAAGTTGATGTATGTGTAAAAACAGCATTTTATTGTATTGAAGAAATAATTAAAATCCTAAATAAGATTAGACACACTATAATCAAATGGGCACCTGAACAAGAAGCTCAAAAGATAGCAAAGGATTTTAGTGAAATTTCAAATGTCCAAGGTATGTAAACCACTACGGTGTGGGAGGGACCAACTCCTGGCAATATATGAAAATGTACATTGTCAAATTTTAGGTTGAGTTTTGGCTCCTTGTAAACTTTATTTTTATACGGTCTCAAATATACCATTAATTTTAGGCGTTATTGGAGCAATTGATGGATGCCATTTTTTGTGTACCGTTCCAAAGAGGCAGAATGACAGCTAACAGGAAAGACATTTTAAGCATTCAATAACACTCCAAGAAATTTGTAAGGCAAACCTTTACTTCCTAAAAATTTCTGTGGGATATCCTGGTTACTACATGATGCTCGTGTAAGTTCCTAATAATCTTGTCCATCTCTTGTCTCAGTCAAATGAAACTGTTGTCCTACTCAATGTTTTGCCTACCCATGCAACTAATTCAAAATAAAAATACAAACCTTTTACCAATAATTTTCCAGAGTATAACAATTCTTTAATTTTAGATCTTAAGAGAGTCAAATTAATACAAAAAGGTGGAGAATTCAGAAGAAAACTTTTTCTACAATAAATATCATTTGTTGGGAGATTCCGCATATACATGCAAGACGTCGGTTTTAACAACTTATAGGTAAGCTTACTAGCAAATCATTGGGTAGTTTTCTAATATTCTTAAGACAGCACTGATAATTGTTTATAATTAATTTATTTTTCTTTTAGAGACATTTCCAATAGGGTACAAAGAAATTATAATCATGGACTAAGTCGAAGTAGGGTGGGTATTGAACATTCCTTTGGGATGTTAAAGAATAGATGGTCAATTTAAAAATATATCAACGTATACAGTGTGAAGAAAGCCACAGAAATAATTGTGTCATGTTGTGTTCTACACAATCTTTGCTTGGACAATAATGATTATTATGATGAAGGTGAAATAGATGATGTTGATGATGATGAGCCACACTATCCAGATGATAGAAATGGAACTGAGAAAAGGGACAGGATAACTCTGTCAATGTTTTAATTTTTTCTGTGCAAAAAAAGTTTTATTAAATTAAGTTATTAAAACTGTTTTTAGTTAGGTATACATAAGTATAGCTTTTTTGTAAAATGTGTAGAATATTTTTTGTAATGATAAACAATTGTTTATCATCTCCTGATGATGCTAACGTTGTTAGCGAAACGCGCGTCGAGTGCAAAAAAGTGTAGTTTTGGTTTGTGGAAAACAATCATAACTTTGTTTTAGTGCAACCAAAGGTTCCAAATTCCAAACATACCTTTATGGTACATGTATAGATTGTAAAGGCTGTTTAGAATCGCCTATTTTGGAAGTTAGCTTTTGTTTTATTTTTGGGAAAAGAAGGTTTAAATAAAGTTTTCCGGCCTGCTTTTCACAAGTGTTTTTAAATTCAAATTTTGGTCAGTTTCGCGTGTTTGAACAATGGTCAGAGTTTTAATGACGTACTGAATTTGGAGGGGAAAACGAAAAATCCTCTCTCTCTTGAACCTGAACAGCGGCCGCGTGAACATAAAAAAAATGCTACTTTTGATTGTGTAGCGATTTTGGTGCAAAAAGGGACCTAGCTAGGAGAAAATCAACCAAGATTTTGATGTTAAGTGCGTCAATTTTGACCATTGTCGTATTTTTTCTTTTTTGTGAAGCAAGGTTTCTTAATTGTGTCTATTTTATACTATTAAAAATAGGCTGGTCCTTCTTTTAAAATTGGTGTATGGAAAATCACAAAAAAAATCTAATTTTTCGTGCAGGCAATTTTATTTGTGTTTATTGCATGGAAAAACATGGACCTTAGAGCCTGAATGTGGAAAGCTCGTGGGAAAACAGTCAACTTCGTGGGTAGATTTGTTATAAAATAAACCATTAATTTTGAGGATTTATTATTCTTGATGGATTAAAATTTGATAATAAAATTACTAAAATTAATATTTGCGTATTTATCAGAAATAAATTGGGTTATCTTTATACATTTTCTTTCAGCCGTTTTTTGTGCGAACTTATCTTGTTAATAGTTTTTTTTGCGCGCTTGCGATTCAAAAGCAACGACCTTGACGGTATTTTGTTTGGGCAAGTGTAGCAGCTAGCTTCACAATATTTTGAATTCGAACAGCTGACTTTTGGCAGACGGCAACGTACATATTTAACCTCTCTTTCTTGGTTTGCTGTGATTTTTGTTTTGATTAGGTTTTTTGAAGTTTCTTGGCGTGTTTGTTGATCGAATTTGGTGCAATCTTCTTTAGAAATGGCTGGATCAAAATCAAAAATACGTCGCCTACGTGATGTCCACGGTAAACGTGTGGAAGCGATTCTTGCCGCGGGACAACGGGCGCAGACAGACAATGATCTTTTGACGCAGTTTCTTGTGCGGTATGAGGATTTGGATGATCAAGTAAAAGCGTACGAGTCGTGTCACTGGGAGTTAATTAACTTATCTAACAGTGATCAAGCTGATGAAGAAGAGGAAGTATTGCATCAGTTTGATTCAATGGTTTACTCTATTAAAACTATTTACCGGCAGTTAGCACACTTAATAGTGGCTGGAAACTCTCCAGTAAAGCCAAACTTGAATATCTCCTGCTGTGGTGGTGGATCTTCGTCTAGGCGCAGAGTTGAAGTGCAACGCATTGAAATTCCGAAGTTTGATGGAGACGTGAGGCAGTGGCCTATGTTTTTTGACATTTTTATGCACTAGTGCATAATAGTGACTAATATGCTACCATTGAGAAATTCCAGATCTTGGCGTCTTCATTTTCAGGTGAGGCAAGGTCAGTCTTTACAAATTTTCTTATTTTGGAAGAAAATTACCAAACTGTTTATGATATACTAGTGTCTAAATACCAAAATGAGCGTTTGTTGGTAAATACTTATTGGAATGCTATTTTTAATGCTCCCGTGATCCAAAATGATTCTTTGAGTGATATTAAAAATTTATTGACAACATTTTCAGAAAATTTGTCTGCACTAGAACGAATTCAAGGGCAAGTCAATATGTGAGATTTTACAAAATTTAATTATTTGTTTCAAAAGCTGAGCCATCCACTTAAAACAAAATTTGAGATGTCTTTTTCTGACAGAGTAAATAATGGGATTCCTACTTTTGACCAGTTAAAAACTTTTGTTGAGAAAAATTGTCGGGCATTGGAAAACATTGCACTTTTAAATATAAAATGTGGTGAACCCTCCCCTAAGAAGGGCGTGGAGGTTCAAAAGAAACGAAATATGCTGTCAGTAACAGATAGTGATAAAAATCAGGACACTAGTAAATCTACAGTTTGCGCGTGTTGCAAAGAAAGTCCTTCACACTGTTTGGTCAAATGTGATAAATTTTTGGCATGGGATGTGAAAGATAGGCATGCTTTTGTGAAAAGGGAAAGGTTATGTTTTTTGTGTTTTGCTAGGTCACATGGACTAAACAAATGTCCTGATACAAGAAAATGTGGTGTATGTGATAAGAGGCATAACACAACTTTGCATTTTACGACACATTCAGAGTCCAGTGAAACGTCAAATAATGCTGTGCTTGTAAAAACCCATTTTACCAATTCTATGCCTATGTTTCAAACAGTTTTATTTGCAACTGCTCAAATTTCAGTGTGGTGTGAGAATGGTAGTTTGTTGACATGTCGTGCGGTCCTAGATTCTGCTAGTTAAGCTAGTTTTGTGACCTCTGAGTGTATTTCTCAATTAGGTATTGCAACTACTTCGTGTGTGGTTCCAGTGCAAGGCACTCATAACATGAAAACATCATCCTCGCTTGGGACTGTGAAATTTCGCATATCTCCATTCCAACAAAGTAGTCCTTGCTTTAATGTGAATGCAGTGGTTATCCCAAATATTTGTAGGTTGACTCCATCTCTGAAAGTGGACAACACAGCTTGGAAACATATAAAGGATCTCAACTCAGCAGATTTACATTTTTGTACTCCAAAAGACGCCGATATACTTTTGGGGGCTGATATATTTTCCCGAGTCATGCTGGATGGTGTACGTAAGGGAAAAGATGGCGAGCCATGTGCTATCAATACCTTATTTGGTTATGTGATTCTTGGTGGTGTAAGTTCAAATGAGGATAAAGTGGTGAGTTGTTGTACTTCATTTTTGCCCCTCTTAATGAAACTTTAAAGAGTTTTTGGGAACTTGAAAATATACCCAATACTATGCCATTGTCTGCTGATGAGCAGAAATATGAGAAGTTTTTTAAGGATACTAATTCCCGTGCCTTAAATGGGAGATATTGTGTGAGGTGGATCCTGCGTCTCTTGGGGAATCCTATAGCCAGGCATTAAAACGCTTTGAACTACTAGAGCTTCGCCTTTTACGTAATGTGAACTTAAATAAATCATATGTGGATTTTATGAGTGACTATTTGAGTCAAGGCCATATGTCTGTCAGTAGAGAGCCAAATCCTGGTCAAGGATATTTTATTCCCCATCATTGTGTGGAAAAGGGTGGCAGTGACAAAATCCGTGTTGTGTTTGATGCTTCGTGCAAAACTACAGAAACCAATTTGTGTTTAAATGATATATTGCATGTATGGCTGAAGTTACAAAATGACATCACTTCGATTTTATTTTCATCTCGACTTTATAAGGTGATATTTTTAGCTGACATACGACAAATGTATCGGCAATTGCTAGTTGATCCTCAGGATGTGATTTACCAAAAAATACTGTGGAGGCTTAACCAGTCTGAGCCCATTCGTGAGTAGTGCTTGAATACTGTGACATATGGGGTAAATAGTAGTCCATATCTAGCAATTAGGTGTCTTTTACAGCTTGTAGAGGACCATGGTAATGAGTTTCCCATGGCATGTGACATTTTGAAGAATGGAACTTATGTTGACGACTGCATCGGAACTGCTGATTCTATTGAGGAAGCCCTAGAAAAGCAGAGGCAACTAATTTTACTGTTGCAATGTGGTTGCTTCGAATTAAGGAAATGGGCCAGCAACCAGCCAGAGTTGTTATTTTCTGTACCTGAAGGTCATCAACAACCTATTGTGTTTTCTGAGAAGGATTCTGTTACCTTAAAGGTCTTGGGTTTACAATGGAATCCCACTTCCGACTTCTTTTCGTATAGTGTTCAGCCGGTGGATCGAGTTTGTACTAAAAGAAATATGAAATAGCAAAACTTTATGACCCTTTGGGGTTTGTGACCCCCTGTGGTTTTAGTGGCTAAACTGCTGATGCAACAAATGTGGAGATGGAATCTCTTGAGATGACCGTCCGTCTGATGAAATTGTTTTAAGATGGCGTTGTTATATCGAACAACTTCCTGTTCTAGCATCTTTATCAATCCCTCGTTGCATCGTGCGTCCTGGTGCGGTGTTATCTGAGTAGCTTTAGCGATGCCTCAACTATGGCATATGGTGCCTCAGTTTACCTAAAACAAATTGACTCTCTTGGAAATATTAATGTCTCTCTCTTGTGTGGTAAGAGCAAGGTGGCACCATTAAAAAATGTTTCTTTGCCAAGATTAGAGTTGATCGCAGCTTGTCTGCTGACTGAACTAATTTGTTTTGTTCTTGAAAATTTAAAGAATGTTAAAATTGACCGAATCTGTGGTTGGTCAGACTCAACAATTACCCTATATTGGATTTGTTCATCTCCACAACGTTGGAAGGTTTTTGTGGCAAATCGTGTGACTCAAATTCAAGAAAGGCTTTCTCCAGAGTGCTGGCATCATGTTAACGGAAATTTGAATCCAGCTGACTGTGCAAGTCGCGGTATTTTACCTCAAGAACTTGTTTCGCACCCCCTGTGGTGGACAGGTCCTCCCTGGTTACAAAACGTGGATATAAATTCTACGATGGATTGTGCTGAATTAGAGTTATCTGAAGCAGTGATCGGTGAACAAAAAAAATCTGTTTTGTTTGCTAAATTGTTAGATCACCCTTTTTTGAACCTGCTTGTACGATACTCATCACTTAGGAAAATCCAATGAATTATAGCAACTTGTGTTCGTTTTGTTGAAAACTGTAAGGTTTCTAAAGCCTTGAGAACTTCTAAAATGTGTTTTACTGAAATTAAGCTCTACCAAGCTTTGATTGTATTAGTTAAACTTGTATAGACAGTTGAGTTCCATGAAGAGTTGCGTAGACTTAAAAAACAAGAATTGTGCCCAAAACCGCTGCGAAAATTGTGTTGTTTTCTAGATAAAAGTGGAGTCATCAGAGTCGGCTGTAGGCTGCGTAATGCAGATGATTCATTTGATTATAAACATCCCATATTGTTGCCACGTAATCACAGACTTACAGAGTTGATTATTGAAACTTTTCATAAGGAAAACTGTCATCCTGGACCTCGTGCTTTGCAGAATTTATTAATGCAACAATTTTGGATTTTGTCTGTTCGGAGAGCAATCCACCATATTTTGTCCAAGTGTGTGAAGTGTTTTAGGACAAATCCTACCCCATTGACCCCTTCGATGGCAGATTTGCCTATACCAAGAGTGTCGGCTAAAGGCTTTTCGCCATAGTGGCGCAGATTTTGCGGGGCCCATCAAAATGACTCTAGGCAAACGTAGGGGTGTTGTGACCCAAAAGGCCTATATTTGTCTGTTTATCTGCCTTCCGACTCGGGCTATAAATATTGAGGTTGTGTCTGATATGTCCACGGATGCGTGTTTGGCCGCCTTTCGAGATTCATTGGTCGCCGTGGCACTTGCAGTGACATTTATAGTGATTGCGGCTCGAATTTGCAGGGAACAAATAATTTGTTGTTGAAATATTGCCAGTCGTCTGCTGACAGCATGGGAATCAAGTGGCACTTTAACCCCCCCCCCCCTCTGCCCCTCATTTTGGTGGTTCTTGGGAGTCGGGGGTTAAATCTGTCAAAACCCATCTAAAGAGCGTGGTTGGTTCAAATAGAGGCTTTGTTGAACTCTCGCCCCCTTTGTAGCGTGAGTCCTGATCCCAATGACTTGCAGTCTTACTCCTGCGCATTTTTTGACATTAGAGCTAATTACTGCACCCCCAAATGAGTTGTTGAATGATGCGAACTCCAACCGGTTGAATCGTTGGCAGTTACTCCAGCAAATGCATCAGCATTTCTGGAGGCGATGGCATAGTGAATATCTCCATACTCTCCAGCAGAGGAATAAATGGAATTGTGATAGTACTACGCCAGGTGTAGGCTCATTGGTAGTAATTCGAGATGATAATAATCCACCCCTGAAATGGGTTTTGGGAAGAATTGTCCATTTATATCCTAGTTCTGATAATGTTGTGAGGGTTGCACGAGTTCGCTTGGAAAAAGGCGAAATTGATCGCCCTTTGGTGAAGCTCTGTCCTTTGTCCAACCAATAATATTGTACAGTCGGTTTAGTACAAGTTTTGTAAATATTGTGTTCGTCAACTGGGTTGAGGGAAAATTGGGTATAAAAATAATTTTTCATATTATTTTTAAGTGGGCGGTGTTTAGAATCGCCTATTTTGGAAGTTAGCTTTTGTTTTATTTTTGGGAAAAGAAGGTTTAAATAAAGTTTTCCGGCCTGCTTGTTACAAGTGTTTTTAAATTCAAATTTTGGTCAGTTTCGCGTGTTTGAACAATGGTCAGAGTTTTAATGATGTACTGAATTTGGAGGGGAAAACGAAAAATCCTCTGTCGCTCTTGTGTAGCGATTTTGGTACAAAAAGGGACCTGGCAGACAAACACCAGAGCAGAAACCTAGCTAGGAGAAAATCGACCAAGATTTTGATGTTAAGTGCGTCAATTTTGACCATTGTCGTATTTTTTCTTTTTTTGTGAAGCAAGGTTTCTTAATTGTGTCTATTTTTTACTATTAAAAATAGACTGGTCCTTCTTTTAAAATTGGTATATGGAAAATTAAAAAAAAAATCTAATTTTTCGTGCAGGCAATTTTCTTTATGTTGTTTGCATGGAAAATCAAAGGCTCCTACCAGTCGTTTTTTAGTTGGGGCTGCATTATTATTTGGAACCAAAACTTCGGCAGGTGCTTTGAGCTTTTCCAAACTATAAACTGGGCCTTTCCTTGGAGATGAAACTTCTACAGAGAAAATATTGTATTATACTCACTAGTTACCAATCTATTGGTATTGGTATAACTGGTTATTTACATAACCTTTAAATTCAAACATTATAAGAAATCTCTAAAACAAATTTAAAAACGATTATTTAACCTCACTCTATTTCGGCAACCATATTAGTTAGGATGGTAACATGGTGCGGTGACTCGTGACGTCATGGTTTGGGTTACTCCACGAGGAAAAAGTAAAAACGAGTGACTAGGTTACCTGGTCACTTGTACTTTTTACTTCGAGGAAAAAGCCTTTATGTACTTCTCGTGAAAATTCTAGTTATTTTTTCCCCACCATTGTGTCCTTAAATATGACAATGATGGTTCCCCAAAAATCCGTTTAGTTTTTGACGGTTCCTCTAAAAATTGAATGATGAAAATTGATAAAGATCCTACTTTAATTTCGTTATTTTTCCATTGTATTGAGTGCAGATATTCGTCAAATGTACAGAAATATAATTGTTGATGATAGAGATATTCAATATTAAAAGATTTTATGGAGATTTAATCCTTCAGATCCCATCCAGGAATATAAATTACACACCATAACATATGGATTAAATTGTAGCCCTTACCTAGCAATCCGAACCCTGCATCAATTGGCGAAAGACCATGGCAAATAATTTACATTAGCTGCAGATACACTGTTGCACTTAACTTACGTAAAGATGAAATTTGACCTCCGTTGCGATGTGTCATTGGCCGAATTATAAAGATTTATCCTAGCCCTGATAATATACCCGTTATACAAATTAAATTCAGACTTTTGAATCGACCTTTAGTTAAGGTCTGTCAACTACCTTGTACAGAATATATTTTTTTATTTTTGTTTTTTTTTTAAATTATAGTAATTTTGGTGGGAGGAATGTTTAAAATTGAATTGGGTTTTTTAAAACATTTGAAATTCATTCACTTTTAACCTAAATTGACCATTTTTATTTCTTTGATCCGCGCATGCGTTATGGTGGGTTTAAGCGCGTACGTCGCTACGCGCTTGACAGAAAGATATCTGTCTATTTCGTCGAAAATTTTGTGATGGAATAGCACGAGGCCGGCCAAGCTTCAAGAAATAACGATACGCAAGGTAAGCCTTTTATGACGCCCGTAAAACCTAAAATGTTTTTTTTTTGTTTATAACTGTGCAATGAATGCACTGGTCCTTCAAATGTTATTTTGACACCAAATTGTGTATCAAAACTTTTCCAGGGTGTATCAAGACTTTTTCAGTGTATATCCAGACTTTTACGATGTATCTAGACCTTTCCAGGATGTATCCAGACCTCTCTAGGATGAATCCAGACATTTCCTGGGTGTATCCAGACTTTTCCAGGGTGTATTTAGACTTTCAGGATGTATGCAGACCTTTCCAGTGTGTATCCAGACTTTTCGTAGGTTTCCAGACTTTTCCAGGGTGTATCCAGACATTTCCCACGTGCATCCAGACTTTTCCAGGGTGTATCCAGACTTTTCCAGGGTGTATCCCAAGTTCTCCAGGGTGTAAGTATTCAGACTTTTTCAGGGTGTGTCCAGATCTTTTGAGAGTGTATCCAGAACTTTTCAAGCAGGGTTGCCAGTTTTTTTAAAGAAAAAGCGGAACAATCCAAAGCTTGGCATTAAATTTAGGGGGGACGTGATCAGATTTTGAGTTGTGTGTTTTTCTTAAAATTGTGAATAAAAATACGCGTTAAATAAAATTACACTAAAAATTGCATTTTTAATCAAATTCTAGATATTAATGACCTTCTATAGTGCCGCAGGCGACAATATTTGCGATTTGTAATTTTTTTAAAAATTTGGGTCCACTGAAACATCGGGACAAATCGGGATATTTTGGGGAAAATCGGGACATTTGAACGATTTTTGGTGAGACGCATTAATCGAAAGCAGACAATCCCGCGAGAATGGGGACGCCTGGCAACCCTGTATCCCTGGGCGTCTGCAGACTTTTCAAATAGAAAACTACTTTCAAAGCATTTAAAAGTCAAAATGCTCATTCCAATAAAGAGAGTCTTGTCGTCATGGAAACAACCTTTCAATATGTGTTGGGACACCTCGATCGCATGAGCACGTTTGGTCGCTGATTGGAGGGCGCCAAAGTTCAAACGATTGTGTATGGGTCACAAATGTATCAGGTTTGAATTTGTCTCATTTGTCCATTTTGGTTAGTCGACTATCATCTGCAGAGTCAATCGTGCGTTTACTTTTGTTAGCTGTTTAGTACTGTTTGATATATATTTTTGTAGACAAGGGATGAGCAAATTAACATTATTGAACTGTATGAGCAGTATCCCATGTTATGAGAACAGGACACGTGAAAAAGCATCATGCCTCAAAGCCTCATGTTCCGAAAGGCCTACAAATGAGGAGTTAAAAATAATGGAGTCTTTGCTAGCTAGCTACAGACGGGAGAAAGCCAAAATTGATAAGAAAAAAAAGCCACCGCAAAAGGTAAGTAATAACTTTTATTTTTTTTTGCAAAATTTTGCCCATGTGAATTCTTTATGGAGGCACAAGTGCGGCTAGAACCTGCGTCCTTCGAATATTTGTTTTTATTAACTGGAATTTAGGTGTATATGTTTTAGATCATGGTTCTTTTAAGAAAACTAGACATTTCAATCTAGCCATTTTCGAGAACAGGCTGTCCAATAATTGACGATATTTCCATTAATTGAAAGTTTTGTATAATTACATGGGTATATTATCTTTTTTTGGGCAAATATCATACAGCTCACTTAAACTAAACAGTAGCTAAAAGAGTGCTCTTTTTACAAGCATTCGTTTTTTAAAATCGCGTGTAAAAAAAAACTGCCGGGAGTTGTTAACACTATTTTTTTTAAATACCTTTATCAAAAAATCCAAGAAAAACAGGAAAATACTTTGAAAAATCTCGAACAGAACAGTACTTCTTTCAACACACCATCTTTTCACTATAAATCAAGTGGCTGGTAAACGAAATAACAATGGTTAGCGACGTGCGGTTTTACTCGGTGACGTTTATTGTTGCGACATTTTAATTTGATGACAGTTTGATATTTTAAAGATTTTTTTAAATATTTACTTTGATTACTTGATGAAAACGGCTTACTTTTTAGGCAAGAATAATTCGATTTTTTCATTATTACTATTTTTTGCTATTTCTCTTTAAGTAATTTTGGGTAAAAAACGGACAAAAAAGTTTTTTTGCATCGGTAACCAAAAAAGTCATGTTTTAGTTATCTGCAGACAGTTACTAAAATGATGTTTTTTTTTATACCTTCATTAAAAACATGATTTTAGTAACTGTCTGCAGATAACTAAAGCATGGCTTTTTTGGCTACCGATCCAAAATTTATTTATTTTTTTTTGATCACGGGTGCAAAAAAAGATATCTGTCCGTTTTTTATCCAAAATTACTTAAAGAGAAATAGCGGAAAATAGTAATAATGAAAAAATCGAATTATTCTTGCCTAAAAACTAAGCCCTTTCCACCAAGTAATCAAAGTAAATATTTAAAAAAATCGTTAAAATATGCGCTACATGTGGTGGTTTATTCGAAAAAACTTTATACTAGCTTTAAAAATGGCGTCAACAGCTTTCTTGATTTGACAGCTAGTTTTGACAGAAAGTAAAAAATTATGAAAAGTAATAAAGTATATCCTCCTGAGAGCCAGCGTCCAATCCTTTAGAAATCTGTGAAAAAACCGTGCGCATATCGTTCTAAGTGCTCACGCGCCACCAGCGAATATAATTGCTGTCAGTTCAACCACGCGCTTGAGACGTGAGACACTTGTTTATTCACATTCAAATGGCGGGACTGCACCGTGCTCCTTATGATAGTATGTACTCTACAACTACTTAATTATTTAGGTTTTTTTGATACATGGTTTAAATATAATGATGGATTAACATATTAACGTTAATAGTTTTTTTATTGGTTCTTTATTTTTTGTTTAATCGGCTTAATCACCGCAATTTTTTTTTTAATTTTTTATTTTTGTTTTAGGTATATTTGGCCGAAAAAAATTTCTGAAACCTGGAGAAGACGACAAAAAGTTAGAGCAAATTTTGGATCTAATCCAGGATGAATCAGATTGAAGAGCAAATTTTGGATCTAATCCAGGATGAATCAGATTGAGAAGATCCGGTTATTGTAAGCAACCAGAAAGAGAACGAAATTAACAATTTTGAGTCTAGCAGTGAAGATGAGGAGGACAACCTTCCTCTTAGTGTTCTTAAAAATAATTTAAGAACTTCCAATGAAGTTTCAACGTCTTCAAGAAGAACTTTTTGGAAGAAAACACCGTTATTCTCACCTCACGATTTTGGAGACCTTTTTCCTGCTGCACCCGATCCTCATCTTCGAAGCACATTGGCCGCAAAAGACTACCTTAAAATGTATTTTGATGATGAACTTTTTCAAAAAATGTGTGACTGTACGAATGCTTGATATGTTGAATTAAAAGGAGTATCTCTGACGCTGACGTTAAATGAGGTAAAACATTTTTTTGGCATAGTGTGTCTGATGTCCTGTTTAAAATATCTAAGGATTAGAATGTATTGGGCTAAAACAACTAGAGTTTCAGCAATTGCAGATGTTGTGACCAGAGACAGGTTTTTTGCTTGTAGTAGATGGTGACATCTCTGAAGATACACGTAAATCTGACAGATTTTGGAAGGTACGTCCAGTTCTAGAGAGAGTGAGAAAGAGATATTTGCAGCTACCCCGAGAAAAAGTAGTTGCTGTAGACGAACAGATGATTCCTTTCACGGGAATTTGTCACATGAAACAGTTTGTCAGGGGTAAACCCAACCCTGAAGGTCTAAAAAATTTAGTTTGTGCTGCTCCTCATGGACTTTTTGGATGATACAGCTAAAACTCTTGGTATTGGACCATCGGCTGTTATTCGATTGGTACAGACATTGCTTACAGGAACTCATATTTACCACGACAGGTATTTCACACCAATTTTACTTCTTGAATTCCTCTATGAACGGAATTTCTATAGTACGGGTACCATAATGAAATCACATGTACCAGCGGCTGTCCACCCACCCGAAAAAACTTTGGCAAAAATGGGCCGTGGAACTTCGGAGCAGTTTGAAAGAGGAGATGGCAAGTTGGTTGTTGTGCAATGGTATGACTTAAAATCTGTTCTGATGTCATCTACAGCTTTAGGAACCCAACCTATCAATGAGTGCAAGAGATGGTCAAAAAAAGATGGCAAATACATTCAAATGAGAGAACTGAAATTGTTGCAAAATACAATGACTGCATGGATGGAATTGATCTCATAGATAGAATGATCAGTTACTACAGAATTCAAGCAAGATCCAGAAAATGGACTGTCAGAGAGAGACAAGGTATTCTTTAAAACAAATTCTCGAAAAATACACACTTGCTTACAAGAGAACCAGAAGTGGCAATAGACACATCACGAAGTATGGGTACTAGAACAAACCCAACAGGAAAAGTTATGGCTGACCAAGTGGTTGAATCTCCAATTTCAACTAATAAAAGAAAACGCGAACATTTTCCTGAAATAGATTTTAAAATAAAAAATTCTGTAAGATGCAAAATAAAAAACTGTAACAAAAAAACCAAATTTTATTGCGACACGTGCAAAACATTTCTCTGCGTAACTAGAAATAGAAATTGTTTCAAAGAGTTTCACTCCAAACAAATCTATAAATAAGCTCCAAGCATTTTTCATTATTTCTTTAACTATTTTTTTTATTTTGCATTTAAAAATATTTCATTTTATTTCTTAAGTTTTTGGTTATGTTTATTTTCCTTAGTTTTTATTTTTGATAATATTTAGTTTAAACTACTAGCCGCGGAAAATTAAAAAAAAAGCAATAAAAAAGAAGCCGAGGAAGATGTTGCCATTAAACGAGCAATCGATATACTGGACCTTCCAGAAGAGGAGGAAGATGAGCAGTCCCCGTTTAGTAAATTTATCGCATCAAAATTAGGAGGATTTTCACCAATTACTAGAAATCAACTTCAAGAGGAGATTGCCTGCTTAATATTTAAAGCGGGCAGAGAGCACCATGGCTGCTAAAAAAAACGAACGCCGCCGTAGTCCTTCTCCGTCCCTAAGGTTTCCGTCCCCACTTAGCCCATCATTTCACAACATTTTAGAATCCACCAGCCCTATGGCCCTAGCATCTCCCCTACTACATTTTTCCCAACCGCTTGAGTTCAACTTACAAAATAATAAAAGAAATAGTATACGTAATAGCCCACTACCTGTTTCGACACCTAAAGAAGTAATTCAAAGTGACACATCCTTTATCGCACGCCAACAGACGGAATATCCCCAGACTTCACACGCCCACCAATCACCACAAACTCTTTCACAAAACGTCTAATAATAGAACTACAGAACAGCAACTGCTAAACCATTCGTCATTCCAATTTTTTAAAAAACAAAAGATCAAAAGATCTTGGGTGGAAATAACGAAAATTCAAACTTGGATGAGCATCCTACAAGGAACATATAAAAGACCAAAGCGAAAAGAGAAATGATTAAACGATATTTCGCCCTGGGTAACCAGCGTGGGCTCATCAGTGGTTTCACTGGTCAACATACATCATTAAACATCATCATATACTTTTATTTTCAACTTTGAATCACGGATACGGATTCGTCCTGACGTGTTAATATTTCCAATGGGATTATCCTCCTAAGGCAAATAAAACAAAAAAGAAGTTAGAAAACCTCCATATCAGTTACTTCAACCGAAAAGAAACTAAAAAACAAAAGATCTTGGGTGGAAATAACGAAAATTAAAACAAATAGCCTTTTTGATACATTCCCACCACACCAATTTCAAACAAACGGAGAACCACACTTTTCCCTTCCCCCACCACGAATTTTCCTACATAGAAAACCATCTACCCCCACCCAATAATTGTCTAATATTTCTTGAAGATCAACCTCAACTGATATTTTAGTTACTGTTGTGTTTTTTGGAATTTATGATTTTCTTAAATTATTTAGGGTGTGAAAACTTGGTATACAACCCTTTTCAATGGAATTTACCGATACTCTTAAAATTTGATATTTTCGTGTCGATAAATCCAGTTTCAGAGAGAGTACCAAAACTTGTTCTGGAGCCATTTTTATTCTGTGTTTTCGAAGGAAATATTTTTTCTGATTCCTTAACAACATGAAAAAGCTCTTGATTTGACATTCTGGCTATATTTTCATTTGTTCTATTTTTTTTGCTTTTGGACCTAATTCCTCGAACGGTTTTTGTGGTCGACCTCGCTTTTGCATATTCCCAATCTAAAAGGATTGAAAGGAATAGACAATTAAAAAACGTTGTCAAATTGCAAAAAAAAATTATGAGTGTAGCACAATGGTCGAAAAAATAAAGTAAAGTAAAGATATATTTTTTGTTCACAAAACTATTACACAATAAATACTTAATACCTAATAGGTGTAGAACTCGTCATTTTTTACCGGAAGTAATAGGTACACTCAAATAAAAATGGATAAATTAAAATGACAATACAAACGAAATCACAAAACTGCACATTACAATTCAAGACACTTACTTAGTACTAACACAATGTTTTATAAAAGAGATCACAGATTTTCTTTCATAAATATTTTGTCATCCTTAAAAAATTCTCTTAAACTGTAATAGGCTTTTTTTTCTAGAAAAGGTTTTAATTTATTTTGAATTTGTTTGGGAGGTTCTAATATTTTCTGGCCGCGAATTCCATATTTTTAGTAATATTATGAGATACGTTTTTTTGTATATAGCTAAAGTTGGCTTTTTTTTTATTTTTTTCAAAAAGATCAGGCTTTTTGGAGACAATGTTAACACATTCTATGATGTATAAATTGTAAACTGTTTGAATTTTTAAGTTCTTAAAGTGTTTTTTGTAGCTTTCTCTGTTTTTTAATTTTAACATTATCCTTATACATTGCTTTTGGATTTTTAGTACTTTTTGAGTTTCTTTAGCATTTCCCCAAAATATTATGCCATATCTGATACGTGATTCTATATACGCATGAAATGAGGAGAGTGAAGCTTCCAGAGCCACACTATCTATACTGTATTTTCCGAGGTCCTGAATGTGATCCTCACAGCTTAAGTTAGAGTCTAGTGTCACCCCTAGAAATTTAAGTTTATTTTTTGACTCCAGCTCCCCCTCTTCTTACCGTACACACAGCTAGTAATTGTCTTTGCTGACATTCAATTTAAGGTTGTTGGATATAAACCATTTACCCAGGATTTCTAGATTGATACTAACTTCTTTTTTAACACAACATTAGTGTCATCAGCAAATGCATATACTTTATTTTTTATTATATTTTCGATCTCAATTGTGTATACTATATAAAGAAGAGGACCCAGTATCGACCCTTGTAACGAAGTTACTAATTTTATTTATTTATTTTAGCTTTTCTTTTCTTTTTAGGTACTTCATGTCTCATAATTTCTGTAATTTCTATGACGTTTTATTATTTTCTATTCTTAGACTCTAGACATCGCTTTGACTCGCCACGTTTCCCTTTCCTGCTATGCTGCACGGTCAGCGAGCTATACCCCACCGCTTTGCGCGCACAGCCTGCTCGACGGGAGTATGGTAGGTGGGGATACGCGAGGCTATTTAAAGCGATGTCGAGCGCGTTTCATGGCATTCATTCTGCCGACCGCCCGCCGTAAACTATTCCACCTGGGCATTCATTCTGCCGACCGCCCGCTACAAACAACTCCTCCGACCGACCGCACCGAAAACACACATCACCTGCCAGAACCCGATAGGTAAGCACCTGACCAGTATAGCGGGGTTTTCTATACATACCGTAAAATGTAGTTTTCCGTATGGTAAGTAGAGGTGAGATGGGTTACCGCTGGCTCGGAATACGGGTAACACATCTCTCTCTCTCTAGCACCAGGCGAAGCTATTAATGGGTTTGTCTTGCGCTGTCTGACCGGTTAGTGAGTGAGAGGGAGACAGTGCTATCGCTGGATCGGATTACCTTTAGGACTGTCTTTTCCTCTCTGCATCTCTCTCTAACACACGGTTTGACAGCGTATGGAGTAATTCATTGAGAAGCAGCGCCACCGGACCGTTTTATTTAAGCATCTGACGACAAAGGCACTGTAATTGGAGGTTAGGTGTATTATCGCTGGTTCGGAATACGGGTAATACATCTCTCTCTCTAACACATGGCTAAACTACCTAAGTAGGTCGATCCTGTGTTGTTTGACCGGTTAGTGAGTTAGAGTGAGACAGTGCTATCGCTGGATCGGATTACCTTTAGGACTGTCTTTTCCTCTTTGCATCTCTCTCTAACACACGGTGGAACAGCATATGGAGTGATTTATAAAGTAGTGGTGCTATAAAGGTATCTTTGTCTGACCCACTATTTCTTATTTCTCTAAACCTGCTATGAATTCTACATAGGTAAATTCCGCTATGTTGGGGGTGCCGTATTAAGGAGCTTTCTACCGTTAACATTAAATATCAAATACCGGGGTTTACCGTAAACGTTATGAGACATGCAAGTTACCGATTTTTCTAAGATTTTCCGTCCTTTTCTATTGTATACCGTTGAATGCTAAATAAAGAGACCTGTTGATAATACATTAATAAGTTATAATAAATCCGCCATGTTGGAAAATTGGTTGTTTTACTCGTGTTACTTAGGTTAAGAATCGAGACAGCTAGACCCCTGGTTTAACCGTCTCCACTGTTTAAAAGCTACCCGACGCTGTGGGCCCTCTACCACATAAATCCAGAGGGTGGCGCCCGAGATGCCTGTTGGATTATCTCTCAGAGGAGTAGTTAATCCAACAGAAACCGATGCCTACCGCTTTAAAACGTAAACAACGTTACAACCTTGAGAAATTCCCCTACTTATTTCTTTAAAATCTGATTTTAATTTTTTTCCGCATTGTGCAGATTCCTCTACACATTGCTTTCCTTTATCAAGATAAGACGTCATCAGCTTCTCAGCAATGCCCCTAACGCCACACAAATTAAGCTTCTTCAACAAAGTCCCATGATCCACGCTGTAAAAGGCTTTAGATAGGTCAATGCATAATGCAACAGTTTGTTTTTTTGAATTGAAAGATTCAAGTATTGTGTCAAGCGCTTGATATATGGCTCTTATTGTTGATTTACCTTTTCTAAAGCCATTTTGCATATTTGATAGAATATTGTTACTTTCTAGAAAGTTTATTAGTTGGTTATGGATGACTTTTTCAAAGATTTTACTTATATTAGGTAGTAATGATATTGGTCGATAGTTTTTAAAATCACCACGGTCACCTTTTTTAAAAACTGGTTCACTACGTGGGAGAGCGGCAATGCCAATATATCAGCTGTTTCTATAATATAAGATACATGAATCTCGTCATATCCACATGATTTTTTGTTTTTAAGGTTTTTTACAGGGTTCCCACCAAATTCTGATTTCCAAATTCCCTGACTTTTCCAGGTTTTCCCTGACCATTTCTAAAAAAAATTCAGGTATTTTTTGGATATAAATTGCTTGTCTACGTGGATACCAAGTAAATGTAGACTTTTATCATGACAATTTTTGAAAGCTCAAATTTAACAGGTATTTCAATCATCAAGATAAAAAGCTAAAAAGCAGATATTTAAACCGAATTCATTAAATCCTAAAAACCAATCAGGTTTTTTTGGTTCATCTAGCAAGTTATAAAACTAAATTACACAAAGTGTTGATATATAAGCACATGTACACGAAAAAGAAGACTAGCATAAGTTGGAATACGGAAAAACTCAAGACAGAACAAACACAGGAAATATACCAGAAACCAATTACTGAAGAAATAAAAGAACCGCAATGGGGTCACAATGTAAACAAGCTCTGGAAGAAAATCCAAGAAACAGTAACTAGGGTGGCTAGTCAAGGGCTCGACAAAGAGAGAAAACAAAAAAGGAAGCGGTTTGATGACGACTGTAGTAGAGTGACGGAAAGATGAAATATGACCAGTATAAACAACAAAGATCTGAAACACGCAGAATTATATAAAGGAATAAGAGAGACCACCATCTAAATATAATAAGAGAAATGGAGGAAAACAGAGAAGACAGCAGAATAAAAGAATACTTTATCCAGAACCGAAAACCTTCTTTCAACAAACAATGGACAACTGATATCCAACGAAAGAGAGATCCTAACCACATGGAAGAACTACTTTTGCGAACTACTCAATGAAGCTGTAAATACCGATACTACACCCATAAGCATATAGACCAGATTTTTACCGTTAGACAAATATGGGAAAAATACTGCGCTTTTAACAGAGAACTTCACCAGACATTTATTGATTCCAAACAGGCATTTGACAGATTATGTAGAGCAAAGTTGTGGGAAGTAATGCAGGAACTGGGCTTTTAAAAGCTGATATCCCTGATAAGATAAGGATGGAACAGAGCTAAGAAGAAGTTAAAAAACCTCCAAATCAGTTACCTCAACCGAAAAGAAACTAAAAAACAAAATTGAAAAAATAGTCCATACTTCTCTCAGTGGAGCTTCTTAAATTAGGGTATAAGAAGTAAAACACTCAGTCTTCTCCACAATGGTTTATGTAATTTAAACGTTTTTTTAATTACATAAGGTACTTAGAGTACATGTTTCGGTTTCAGATGAAAACATCATCAGCTCTGAAATACAAAAAAAGGAATAATAGGATTTTTTCATACAAAATTGACACCCGTCAAAACCCGAAATGCCAGAGAAGAGCAACAAAATTAGCTTAAAAGGTGAGTATACACTTACCTTGATAAATTTTAAAAAATACAGTTTGTTCGGCCACAATGAAGTGGGGAACAGGAATTTCCAAAATTAAACGAGGAATGAAGTTTTGTACATATAGGCAAACATTATCAACCAGGAAAGAGGGATGTCTACCAGCTCAGCTATCAACGAAACTGTGGAGAATCTACGAGTTGAAAAACTTTATTTAGTATGTAAAAATTTTTTATATATGAGGATTTTTTATGTTTAAAGTTTGAGGTTAGGAATTATTATAAAAGGTACTTACCAAAAAATTTTTTTAATCTTGACTATAAATTTAATTAAAATTAGTTCTTGGGGCCTTAAATGCCCTATAAGGTTTTCCAACTTTTCATTTTTGAAATGTTTAAGCACGCTAAAGCGTGGAGAAGCAAGGAAGTAACTCTCTCCATTTTGAATGACAAAATTAAAAGACTAGCTGACAGCTGTTAAAGCGGCAAATTCAAATTTTGTTTTCCCCGCGCTATGACAAACCTCTGGCCCTTACAAATTAAAATGAGAGTAATGCAAATTGACAAATTATTTTCTTTTCTTATTTCCTGTCATTTTTAGGAGGAGAAGGATGAGAGGGGCAGATAAAAAATGAATTTTTTGGAAAATAAGACCACAATTCCAGAAAACCAATTTGTAGTGACATCTATCTTGAAACGTTTAGATATCCTATTATTTCACAGTTTTCTCGCTTGAGGCACCCCCACACGGAGATGTTCCGAATCTCTAACAGATTGGAGAAGCTCAAGAAATCTTTTAATTTTTGAATGTATTGATTTTTGTTGGCTACGTTCATTTTATTTATTATTTATAATTAATTTTTATTTTAGTTTTTAGTATTTAATAATCTTTGTTGTTATGTTCTATTTCCTATATTATTAGCTAGTTTTTAATTCTTTTTGGTTTTTGTTTTGATTATTTTGTAATCTTTTGTGGTTAAGAATGGCTAGTGGAATTATTTTTATTTTTATCAAATACAAACAATATTTCAGGGTAAAAAGATTAAAGGTGTTAATTTAAATGTTAAAAATGTTAAAAATATTAAAAAATTAAAAATTAAAAAATTAGGGAGTCAAAGAAGGGCAAACAGTCAAATTTAATTTGGTCATTTAGACATGGGACCTTAGTGTTTTTCATTGCTTTGTTTATCTCACAAATTTCTAAAAGGTTCAGTTTTGTACCAAAGTTGCAAGTTTTTATGACTTGAACGCCTTCCGTAGGGTCGAAAGAATGTTTTTCATTTATAATATGGTTTGCAAAGTTTGAGCTAGAGTCCAAGGGGTAGCTAAGTGCTTTATTTTTATTTATGATGGATGTGTGTTCACCTATTCTTATAGAGAGCTTCCTCCCGCTCCTCCCTATGTAGACCGCACCACAATTCTCTGTTCTACAAGTTAACTGATAGACTCCGGAGTGATCAAGTTTATTTTTAATTTTGTCTTTACCATTAAACAAAAAATTTTTTATAGAATGTTTGGTTTTAAAGCTTACGATCAAGTTTTCAATTGAATTCTGTAGGATGTTTTTAATTTTGTAACAGATATTGCCATAAAATGGTAAACTACAATAAATTTTATTTGGTTTTTCCTTTGTTTTTGGTATAAGTTGTTTATTAATATGTTTTTTGAGGTGTTTGTAAAAAGTCTTTTTAATAATATATTTAGGGTAGCCGTTGTTGTGTGCTATCTGATTTATGTAGTTGTATTCTTTTTTAAAATTATCTTTGTTTAAGGGGGTTGTAAAAAGTCTATGAAAATAACAGTTGAAGGCACATAATTTTTGTATTTGGGGGTGGTTTGAATGGTAGGGTATGATTGAATCTGTGCTAGAGTCTTTGTGGTAGATGGAGAAGAGCAGTGAATTCTGTTTTCTTTCGATTGTAAGGTCTAGGAAGTTTATTTTCTTATTCTTTTCAATTTCCATAGTAAATTCAATTGAGGGGTGCAAAGTGTTAAGGTACATGAAAAAAGAGTCAAGTTCTTCCAATGAGCCATCAAAACAGAGTAAACTGTCGTCAACATATCGAAAATAAAACAAAACTTTTGAAAAATAAGGGTGGTTTTTTATTTTTTCTTCCAAATTACTCATAAATATTTTTGCCATTAAGGGGGAAATGTTTGAACCCATAGCTAGGCCTGAAGGTTGGCTGTAAAATTGTTCGTTAAACTGGAAGAATTTTTTAATAATAATTCCTAACCTCAAACTTTAAACATAAAAAATCCTCATATATAAAAAATTTTACATACTAAATAAAGTTTTTCAACTCGTAGATTCTCCACAGTTTCGTTGATAGCTGAGCTGGTAGACATCCCTCTTTCCTGGTTGATAATGTTTGCCTATATGTACAAAACTTCATTCCTCGTTTAATTTTGGAAATTCCTGTTCCCCACTTCATTGTGGCCGAACAAACTGTATTTTTTAAAATTTATCAAGGTAAGTGTATACTCACCTTTTAAGCTAATTTTGTTGCTCTTCTCTGGCATTTCGGGTTTTGACGGGTGTCAATTTTGTATGAAAAAATCCTATTATTCCTTTTTTGTATTTCAGAGCTGATGATGGTTTCATCTGAAACCGAAACATGTACTCTAAGTACCTTATGTAATTAAAAAAACGTTTAAATTACATAAACCATTGTGGAGAAGACTGAGTGTTTTACTTCTTATACCCTAAAAAACAAAAGATCAAAAGATCTTGGGTGGAAATAACGAAAATTCAAACTTGTATGA
This sequence comes from Oxystoma pomonae, assembly GCA_963921995.1. Taxonomy (NCBI): domain Eukaryota; kingdom Metazoa; phylum Arthropoda; class Insecta; order Coleoptera; family Brentidae; genus Oxystoma; species Oxystoma pomonae. The sequence continues at coordinate 77,149,424 of OY998163.1, forward strand.
GCATCCCACAAGGAACACACAAAAGATCAAAGCGAAAAGAGAAATAATTAAACGATGTTTTGCCCTGGGTAACCAGCGTGGGCTCATCAGTAGTTTCACTGGTCACCCTCCACTATACATCATTAAACACCATCATACACTTTGATTTTCAACCTTGAAACCACTCACAAATAGGCATCGTTCCGCACTGGTACTTACTTATCCAAGTTACCTGATACGAATTCGTCCTGGCGTGTTAATATTTCCAGTAGGATTATGCTCCTAAGGCAATTAAAACAAAGAAGAAGTTAAAAAACCTCCAAATCAGTTACCTCAACCGAAAAGAAACTAAAAAACAAAAGATCAAAAGATCTTGGGTGGAAATAACGAAAATTCAAACTTGTATGAGCATCCCACAAGGAACACACAAAAGATCAAAGCGAAAAGAGAAATGATTAAACGATGTTTCGCCCTGGGTAACCAGCGTGGGCTCATCAGTAGTTTCACTGGTCACCCTCCACTATACATCATTAAACACCATCATACACTTTGATTTTCAACCTTGAACCACTCACAAATAGGCATCGTTCCGCACTGGTACTTACTTATCCAAGTTACCTGATACGAATTCGTCCTGGCGTGTTAATATTTCCAGTAGGATTATGCTCCTAAGGCAATTAAAACAAAGAAGAAGTTAAAAAACCTCCAAATCAGTTACCTCAACCGAAAAGAAACTAAAAAACAAAAGATCAAAAGATCTTGGGTGGAAATAACGAAAATTCAAACTTGTATGAGCATCCCACAAGGGATTAGTTTCTTTTCGGTTGAGGTAACTGATTTGGAGGTTTTTTAACTTCTTCTTTGTTTTAATTGCCTTAGGAGCATAATCCTACTGGAAATATTAACACGCCAGGACGAATTCGTATCAGGTAACTTGGATAAGTAAGTACCAGTGCGGAACGATGCCTATTTGTGAGTGGTTCAAGGTTGAAAATCAAAGTGTATGATGGTGTTTAATGATGTATAGTGGAGGGTGACCAGTGAAACTACTGATGAGCCCACGCTGGTTACCCAGGGCGAAACATCGTTTAATCATTTCTCTTTTCGTTTTGATCTTTTGTGTGTTCCTTGTGGGATGCTCATACAAGTTTGAATTTTCGTTATTTCCACCCAAGATCTTTTGATCTTTTGTTTTTTAGTTTCTTTTCGATTGAGGTAACTGATTTGGAGGTTTTTTAACTTCTTCTTTGTTTTAATTGCCTTAGGAGCATAATCCTACTGGAAATATTAACACGCCAGGACGAATTCGTATCAGGTAACTTGGATAAGTAAGTACCAGTGCGGAACGATGCCTATTTGTGAGTGGTTCAAGGTTGAAAATCAAAGTGTATGATGGTGTTTAATGATGTATAGTGGAGGGTGACCAGTGAAACTACTGATGAGCCCACGCTGGTTACCCAGGGCGAAACATCATTTAATCATTTCTCTTTTCGCTTTGATCTTTTGTGTGTTCCTTGTGGGATGCTCATACAAGTTTGAATTTTCGTTATTTCCACCCAAGATCTTTTGATCTTTTGTTTTTTTTTGGAACAGAGCTACTTTGATTTCTTTGGTATCAACAATGGGCTTAAGCAGGATCGTGACTCTCTTTCACCGCAATTCTTCAACATAGCATTAGAATATGCAATTTGGAAAGCCAAGATTGAGACATCAACAGCTACATACATACATACATACAACATTCTACCAGGAAGGACCCAACCTACTATTGGCCTTCGCAGATGATGTGGACATAATTGGCAACAGCAGGATTAACCTTAAAGACTACTTGCACCACAATATTTCTGCATCCATAACTGATTGCTTAATAAGAAAAGTTTACAAAAAAGGAGTAGAACTCTTTTTGGCAGTCACTTCCAGTAGTTGGTATAGATGTAGGTCCATTGTCTTTTGGGCCAAGACTGATAGTGTATCAGTTTTCAAATTAATTTCAATTTCCTTGAATTTGGCTCAAAATGCCCTGACGCCCCATATTACTCAATTCAATATTTTTTAAACAAAGCTTACAATATTCTTGATATTTATTGGTCTTTACAGCCTGTATTTATTGGTCTTTACAGCCTGTAGACACTGCCACTCTGGTGGACTTATAGAAAGACTTATACAGGTTTTTTTCAACATTTTGGATTCTTGCTCTTAAAAAAATTGAAAATGCTCGAAATCTCGCAGTGCAGTTGCACCCCACATTATTTAAAGGTTAGAAATAAATACATTGTACATGAAAAATATTTTCGGATTAGTTGGTTTAAAAAATAGGTTGAAAAGGAGAAATTCCAGGTTTTGTTTGCCAATTCCCTGACTTTTGAGGATTTTTTGGTCATTCCCTGACTTTTCCAGATTTTCCAAGTTTTCCAGGTCAGTGGGAACCCTGATTTTATGATTTTAAGTATTTCTTCTGGGATAACATGTTCAAAATGCATGATATTTTTTGAATATGTTATGCTTTGGCAATCCAAGTCTTTATTTCATTCAAAAAATCGTTTACATGATTTAAAAATTGCTTTTCTTCATTGTAATTAAAGCTTTCAAATATTGATTATTTTCTTAAGTTTGGTGTTGTTATCTTTTCCACAACATTCCACGTTGCTTTTGTTTTATTTTCTGAACCCTGTATAAATTTTTTGTTGTCAAACTTCTTTGCCATTTGTATAGTTTTTTTTTAAAAGTAAGTGAAAGTATTTTTTATAGTATGCTTTTTTCTTTTTTCCCTGCAGCATAAGTTGATATAGTGTTCTTTTATTTTGTGACGACGTTTTGATCCCTTTAGTCATCCAGATCCAGTAACTGCAGCAGTTTGTAATGTAGGACTGTGTAGGCCCTTTCTGCGTCACTCTCCTCCAACACATCCTGGGGTCTTATTTTCGAATCTAGTCGAATTTTCTCGTATGCGATCTAACTCGAACGATAAAAGTCGTGCACGAATCTAAAATGGTATTTTCGAACGCCCTTCGAAAGTTTATTCGTATACGAGAATCCGTGCGACGGCAACGCCGCAAGTCGTATGTTTCATGACCAATTTTCAAAAAAAAAAGAAGAGGCCATTTTTATGACATTATAACCTTAGTTTTTGGCCTGATTGATTCTGTGTTTTTGCCAGTTTTTGGGATTTTTGTAGTGATTTACCTATGTAAAAACGGTGGAGTTATGGAGGAGAAGAAGTTCGGAGGATTTGTTTCAGCGGAACAAAAAAAGGAATTGATAGACTTTTTGGAACAACACCCCGAATTGAAATCGGGAAAATTCACCAATAACTTTACATATAAAAGTGCTCAAGATCTATGGATCACATTAAGCAATTTACTGAATTCTTTGCCAGGGGCTAAAAAAGAATGGAAGCAGTGGCGTAAAGTAAGCCGATTTTTTTTTTACTGTTGATAAATGAACCCATATAGATACATATAATATGTTTTTAAAGCATAATCAATACATATTGAAAAGATTGTCTTCTTTTCCTTTTATAGAGTATGTTCTCTGTTCTGACTAAGAGCGTAATATATGAAAGAACAAGATGCTTGATTTTTGATACGTATTAAGTATGATATAAAAACATACTTATAGATATCGAACAGTCCAAGGAACTATCATGATCATGTGATTAAAAATAAGGGTAAAAAAGTGGTTTTCCATAAGCCATATTGCTAATTTAAATCTACCTTTTTTAATGTGAAAAAAGATCCACCTTGAAATTTATCAAAAATTTATTTTTCTTTTTTGTTGTCAACCATGTGATTGGTACAGTTTGTTGGACTCTCCTATTGCTTGCCAAGGTTAAAACTTCTGTAACGTTATTATATCTTAGGTGCTACTTACTATCTTCATTATTACCCATTATTTGGATTTAATTGAACCACCCTTTTAAATGAATTAAAATGCAACAAAGTTTTATTATCTCCTCACAAAAGATTTTCAGGCAAATGTAGATTTCTGAAAAGTTAGCTGATAATGGTAACCGCTGGGTGATGAGACTTCTAGCATTTTTTTTTAAATATATTATTTTTAATTTTAGACATGGTCAACAGCCAAAAGAAAAAATACACTTATTAAAAATCATAAATTTGTAACTGGAGGTGGACCCCCTATCAAGGATATATTGACTAATGAAGATGAAAAAATAATTGAGATGATTGGTTCTGCAGTAGTAGAAGGTGATCCATTGGTCTCAGAAACAGTGTGTTATTTTGACTTTGACAATATTCCTTCCACAAACAACTGTTTTATAGGAGAAGATGCCATTGCAATTATAATGGAGGTTGAAGAAGAGACAAATTCTGAAGTAAAAATTAAAACAAATTTGCAACCAAAAAGAAATTTAGAAATGTTGACATCCTCACCCCCCAGCTGTCAGGCAAAGAAAATAAAAGAAAATGCAACCCCCAGCAGTCAGATAAAAACAGATTATAGAATGGATACACCATCAACCAGTAAAATAACGGAAAATCCCATAAATGTTACACCACCACACAGTCTGGAAAAGAAAAAAAAAGAAAATGTATGTTCTGGCAGTTTTCAATTAAATAAAGAAAGCAGCAACAAACAACAGTCAAAAAAGGCGCCTCTGAGAGTTCAAAGGTTCAATAAAACTCAGGAAGCAAATAGCCAGCTTTTAAATCTAACATCAAACAGAAATCGAGATAAATTAATCTATTCAAATGAAAAAAACATGCTCTACAAAAGAGATGTAGAGGCCAAAGAATCAATGGCAAAAAGTTTGGACCTCTTGGTTAATTACTTTAATTAAAAAAATCCCTACTTATTTGCTTCCTGTGTTAAAAAAATCTTTGGTGATTTGTTTGCTGTGTTAAAATAAGTCAATAGTTATTTTTTTATTTAGTGTTGTGCAAGTACACTACATGATTTTAAATTTGTTATGTTAAAAAATTCTTAGTTTTGGTTGCTGTTAAACAAATTCTTGGTTATTATTTATTTAGTCTAAGTAACTTTAAATTTTTTATGTTAAAAAATTCCTTGTAACTTCTTTTTCTCCAATTTAGACCCCGATCTAATACAGTAATATCTTTTATGTGATATGGTTTCTGCGCCTAATTAAGTTTATATTTTTGTGACTATTAGTGAGACTAAGATAATCTACAGAGTGAGACTAAGTTTGGAACTCTTGGTTAATTACTTTATTACAAAAAATCCCTAGTTATTTGCTTCCTGTGTTAAAAAAATCTTTGGTGATTTGTTTGCTGGGTTAAAATAAGTCATTACCTATTTTTTATTTAGTGTTGTACAAGTACACTACATGATTTTAAATTTGTTATGTTACTAAGAATATTTAATTCTTAGTTTTAGTTGCTGTTAAACAAATCCTTAGTTATTTTTTATTTAGTCTAAGTAACTTTAAATTTGTTATGTTAAAAAGTTTCTTGCAACTTCTTCTCCAGTTTAGTCCCCGATCCTATATAGTAATATTTTTTATGTGATATGGTTTCTGCGCCTATTTAGGTTTATATTTTTGTGACTATTAGTGAGACTAGGATAATCTACAGGGTAAGACTCTAAATGGAATAGTTTGGCTATCAGGATACGATTTTGTTTTTAGAAAAATTTGAGAATATGTCAACTGAGATTTTTTTATAACCTTTATTCATGCTATTCCAAAATTTTTCCGTCACTTTGTTTGGTTATACTACCCTGTATATTGTAATACTTCTGAAATATAGAAACAATTCTCTTCCTAATTTATGTTTTATCATTATTGTTAAAATAGTGCTATTTGAATTTGTAAGTTAATTAAATCAATAACGTTTCTCTTACAGATTCTAATGAAAATATCTTGATTGAAAGGAAATTGTATGTAATTTGAAAATATACAGGGTGTTAAAAAATCATCATTATGATCCTTGGTAAAAAAAGTTATGCAAAAATTTTGAAGCATTAAATATAATAAAAGTTCTCAGTTGACATCTCTTTTGTAAAAAAATATAATTCTATCCTGCTAACTAAATTATTCCATTTAGATAAATATTCTAATTCACTCTAAATATTTAGTGACAAATTATGTGTACCTAACAGTTATTGTTTCTCATTAGGTTTATATTTTTGTAAGGTTTAAATAATTACTCAAGTTTACAATTTTTTTAGCATTTATTAATCTCAAAAACAACATTTTTTAATAATATTTACATACAAGTATATAGCTAAGTCTTAGACAGCCCTTATTATCTCCAAAAAATAGGACTTACCTAATATGTTACCTTTTCCTCTAATAGTTTTTAAGTCATATCTATGAGTTAACAAGAAAAATTATAGAAAATATTTGTGGCGTAGAGGGCAAAGGGTAAGGGAATAAATCGGAAAAAAGTTTTTCCTCGACCAACCAAACCAGACCAAACTTTTTTCCGATTTATTCCCTTACCCTTTGCCCTCTACACCACAAATCTTTTCTGTAAATTTATTAGGGCACTAAATTTTCCCTTCATTTTGTAAAATTATATTTGGTATTTCTTTATACAACACATTGCTATTATTTGAAACGTTTGTAATTTCATTTAAAAACCGATTTTTTTTTGGTAAACCATCTCCATAGGCATGTGCAATTTAACTTTTCTGACCCTTTTGGTTTTGGAGATTTTGTAGATGTGTTTTGGGACACCCTGTAAAATAAACTAATGATAAACCAAAGAAATTATTAGATCTTTTTGAGGCCAAATTTTAACAAAGATTATATTCACAAAATTTTTAATTAAATGTTTTTGTCAGATATGCTTTCAAATACAGCTGTTATAAAAAAATATTGTACCTTGGTTACTTTTAAGTAATTTTACCCACCCAATTAATTGAACGATGCTAAGCACAAATTTAATATTATACATCAAGTGACAGCTACACCTCATTCCAAATTCTCCGGACTTTTAATATGGCAGCTGACAATTAAACACAGAATCTAAATCGTCATTGTCAGTTTCAAAAAACTGGCTCGCAGCAATTTGGAATGGACAGGGTGGAACTCTTGGAAACTTTTATTATTGAAAATAAAGCGTTACCTTAAATATTGGCAAATTTATTGGTAAATTATGGCAAAGTTGCATGCTATAAGTATAATTTTCTAAAAATTAGCTTTAAAAAAATGCCAAACGCTGAACAAAAATATATAGGATGTTCCATGTAAAAAATTTGACTTTCGTGTCACACAACACGTGTATACAACAGAGGGTGAAAATAAATATAGCACTGGAGTTTAACATAATTTACCAATTTAAACTAACCCCTAAAAGTTAGTGAGTTAGTCAAAAACCCTGTACCTACTTGACAAAAACATGCAATTTTGAGACTTAGATTCTAAAATGGTTTCGAACCAACGTGACAAAAACATGCAATCTTGAGACTTAGATTCTAAAATGGTTTCGAACCAATAGTTGTTGCAGTCTTCTTCCAGCTATCAGATCTCGATTTCTTGCTTGCACAAGTACATTAACATGGGCATTATTGTACATTCCATAATCAATTTGGATGTGGTGATCTTCTTCTTCATCTCCAAATTGGACAGGAGGCACATGCACATGTTATGGAGTACTGTGCAAGCATTTACTATTTTTGAAGCAGTAGTTGGACTGTAGTGGAGCACTCTATGCTTTAGAAGGCAGCGAAATCTATAATGGACCTAGTTCTTTTTTGATGTATATTATAGTTGTCCTCTGGAGAACCTGCCAATGCATTTTGGATAGGTGTCAGCATCCACTGCCTAAGTGCATATCCAGAATCACCTTAAAATAATAGTAAAGTTTTGGTTTTGTCTTTTTTGTCATTATTATGTTTGATCAAGAACTTTGGTTGTGATTTTAGTAACCATTTAAAAAAAAAAACATTTTTTTAGTGATAGTATTAAATAATTATGGTTTTATTGAGCGTTTTAGATTTTACCTATTTTCTTTTTTATGGCACTATGCTGCTTGTCTATGATTGTAAACATTAAGTTAGAAATAGTATTATTAATACCTAGTTATTTATTCCTATTTAACATGCCTGCAAATACCTGACTATAAAAAAAAATAAATAAAAATAAAATAATAATAATAAAGTTTATTTTGTTAAAAGTAAGTTTTGTAAGATGTTGTTGAGACTTTGTTTTTAATAAATCAAAGTTTTAACCAAGAAAGCTAAATAATATATTTATTTTGGATGCCATTCATTAATGCAAAACCAAATATTAGGACTTAATAATAATAATAATAAATTGTAAGAGAATGTGTAAGTCAATTATTATTTACTTGAAATATTTAAAATTTATTCTGTATAACTATTTCCCACCCCTAACAGTACGTAACACGTTACCACATTACATTTTGTAACACTTGCTAACCTCCCTCCTTCTACAAGCATTACATGATATATGCCCAGCCCCTAAAACTGTTTAATTAATTGCATGGCTACTTACCCAAGAAAGCAAAGGATCTGTTGCCACGGTTATGTATATTTCTTATATATTGGTAGGCTGCGCTATTATTAAATATGTGGCTGTCATGACCCTGGAAGCAGGGTATCGGGCACAAACATTTCTTATTTTTAAATCTGGATCACAAATCTGAAATTTAAAAGTTGTGTTAGGGTCAGTCCATATCAAGTCAACCAGGGTATTTTACCACACCATCTCCGATGTTGATGATTTTTAGTATACATGTTTTTCCTACCAAAAAACTGGAAAATCCAAAATTTCAGACTTTTTTGACCAGTTGTTTATTTTGAATTAATTTTTGAAAATCGAAAAAGTCACTTATTTGTCCTTAACATGTGCGCACAAAATTAGGAATATCCAAAGAACCACTTATAATAGAAAAGTAGGTGAAGGTTCATTTTAAAGCTCTTATAAAGACCTTTCATATGAGAATATTGCATAACATATATTGAAAAAAAAATAAAAAAAAAATTTTTGATTTTTTTTTTGAAAAATTTCAAAAAGGCCATTTTTAATTTTTTTCAAAAAATTATATTATTTTCTTTAAAGTGTTATTAAACTATTCACAAAATTTTGAGATGGACAAATCATGGGTTCAATGTGAAAAAATTTATTAAAAATGTCACATGCATGAAAAATCGCCTATAAATAGACAATGCATTTTGGTAATTAGAAGAATATAATGGGGTTTAAAGCGATATTATAAAAATATTTAACAATATTTTATTTAATAAAAAATTATATCCTACGTTTCATTCTGTATCAGTAATCAGATTAACATTGCCCCCCATTGTAATATTTACTTACAAAACCTCTTTTCCACCGGAGACGTACTATTGGATGTTCCAATTCTTAGGAAAATATGCCTGTATAAACCTGCCAATACTTTTGTGAAATACTGCCTGTTTATTCCTGTTTAACATTAAGGACACACCTCCTTCATTTTATTGGTCTGTTTAGGTACATTGTGGGGATTTGCTGACATGAAAATTCCTGCATAAATTGATTTTAAATTTTTGGAAAGTATCTTCCTGATACAGCTCCAAATAATCGATACATAATAGTTCGACTGAAGGTTTATCAGAAGTCATCTCTGTGTAATTTTAAAAGTTTCAACTATGGGTGAGGCAAGTGGATGGACTAAATATAAAGTAAAGTGCTGTGATCCACTAGAGTTAAAAATCAAGCATTTTGGGAAATTAAGAAATGTGACCAAGTGGATGTGCAGTTACAAAAATGTCAAAATGGGAATGAAAATCTGTGATGGTTGTAGACTAAAGCTTTCAAAGGAGTTTAAGGCATCTGAAGAAGATGAGGCAGGGTAAGTAACAAATAGTATTTTTTAATATAAAATCAATAAACTAAACCAATTGCGTCAAGTACGGAGTGGAAAAATCTCATGGCATTATTTTGCATGGCATTATTTTGCATGGCATTTTGAGAATACAGACATTATGTACAAATTTCTTGGCATTATGTACACATTTTGGGTCAGCTGTTACCCCCTTTTTAAGTTCTTATAAAAAACTAACTTTTTAAATTTTTTTAGACCCAGTCAAGTTCCAGAAAATGATCCAGATTTTCAAGATCCTGCTGAATCATTTACTCTTTTAAACAAGTCATTGGAGCTTCTTGGTGTGTCGCCGATTAAAAGAAAAAATGTATACAAAGAAAAAATTGATATTGTACAGCATACAATTGCGAAAGCATTTACAAAGGAATCAGATTCAACGCTAGTAAAGGAATGCCAGAGTGACGAAAGTGAAATGATTAAGCAGTTAAAGGACAAATTTTTAAAAACCGAAAAGAGGAGTGAGAAAATACTAGTTTTATCATGTTTACCTCAAAGTTGGAGTAGAAAGAAGATTGAAGAAGAATTTGGAGTTTCTCAATATTTGGCCAGAGCTGTAAAACAGTTAGTTAAGGACAATGGGATATTATGTTCTCCTAACCCCAAACCGGGAAAGACCCTTAGTGATAGAGTGGCCCAAATAGTGGTAGATTTTTACCAAAGGGATGACATTAGCAGGACCATGCCAGGTAAAAAAGATTATGTTGTTATCAGAAAATATGGAGCTGAAAAAGAATATGTACAAAAAAAATTAGTCTTAGCTAATTTAAAAGAAATTTATGCATTGTTTAAAACTGAGTACCCCAATGAAAAAATTGGGTTTTCAAAATTTTGTGAACTGCGACCCAAAAACTGTATACTGGCAGGAAAAAGTGGGACTCATACTGTATGTGTATGTACTATACATCAAAATATAAAACTAATGCTCAATGGCTCCAAATTAAATAAGCTATATGATGAAAATAACAGGCCTCTTGCAATATCTTATCATGATTGCCTTTATAAACTAATGTGTAATCCACCTTCAGTGGACTGTTTTTTAAGCAATAGATGCAAGCAATGTCCTGGAGTAGAACAGTTTAAAAATACGTTAATAGAAAAAATTGAGGAAGAATTAATTGATGAGGTCTCATTTAAAAAGTGGGTCTCAGTAGATAGGTGTACTATGGAAACCGTTGTTAAGAAAAGTGATGATTTTGTCCAGGAATTTACTGATGATCTTGTAAAACTTAAATCACATTCTTTTATTGCAAAAATGCAAAAAGATAGATACAATGAAATAAAAATTAACCTTAAACCTGGAGAGTCTTTGATCACTTGCGACTTTGCGGAAAATTATTCCTTTGTTATGCAAGATGAAGTCCAGTCTTATCATTGGAATAACAGCCAGGCAACCCTCCACCCTTTTGCCATTTATTTTCTAAGTGATGGTAAACTGCACAACCTGAATTATGTGTTTATTTCGGAAAGCTTGACACATAATACAATTGCATTTCATTTATTTTTAAAAAAATTAATGCCTGATTTAAAAATCAAAATACCAGGACTTAACAAAATTTTTTATTTTTCGGATGGATGTGCTGCGCAGTACAAAAACAAAAAGAATTTTCTGAATATATGCCTCCATAAAAAAGATTTTGGTGTTGAAGCAGAGTGGCATTATTTTGCCACCTCGCATGGCAAAAGTGCCTGCGATGGCTTGGGAGGAACTGTTAAAAGACTTGCTGCCAAAGCCAGTTTGCAGAGGCCCTATGACAATCAAATAATGACACCTCTACAATTGTTTACTTGGTGTGAAGAAAACATATCTGGCATTGATTTTAAATATTGCACAGAAGCAGATTATACAAATCATGAAATAATTTTGAATAAAAGATTTGCGGAAGTCTTAACAATACCGGGGACACAAAAAATTCATGCTGTAATTCCTCTTACAGAAAGCACGTTTTTGGCAAAACAGTTTTCTACATGCTTAGAGGTCGAAACACATAATCTTTTTAAAGGTGGAAGCATTATTTTGCAAAATATCGAGTCAGGGTTTGTCACTGTAGAATATGACAGTGCTTGGTGGCTGGCTTGTGTCTTGGGGAAAAATAATGAGAGCGGAGAACTGAAAGTAAGCTTTCTTCATCCACGAGGACCTGCCTCATCATTTTTTTACCCAACACCTCAAGATATTTTAATTATTAAACCAGAAAGTCTTATAAAAAAAGTTGAACCCAACACTGCTACTGGCAGAACTTACAATGTCAGCAAAAAAGAAATGTCAGATTCATCAGAAATTCTTAAAAGAAAGTTAAAAAAATAAATTTAAGGTATATAGTTAGTCTTAGTGTTTTCTGTCTAATTTTTATCAACGAAGTAGAAAAGTTTGTTTATTTCTTTTGCGAGTTTAAAATAAAATAATTTGTAGATAAAGCCTCTGGGTATTTTTTAAAACCTGTATCCATCCAACAAATTTATTTATTTTAATATCCAGTGCACTATTGGTGCTCCTAAAATATGTTTATTTTTTTAAATGCATGATTTTTAATGTACTTAATATTTTTGATATTTTTTTTGACATTGAACCCATCATTTCTCCATCATAAAATTTTGTGGATAATTAAGTAACACTTTGACCAAAATTATATATTTTTTTCAAAAAAATTAAAAATGGCCTTTTTGAATTTTTCATTTTTTTTTTCAATTTTTTATTTTCAATTTTTTTTTTGTTAAAATTATGTTGTGATATTTCATAAAAAAGAGCTTCAAAATGACTTTAAAATGAGCCATTTATTACTTTCCTAGTGTAAGTGGTTCTCGAGATATTGCTAGTTTTGTACATTCTTGTTAAGGTCAAAATGCTGACTTTTTTATTTTGAAAAATTAAAAAAAAAAAAACTACGAATCAAAAAAATCTATAAATTTGCATTTTCAACTTTTATGGTAAGAAGAAAATATATACCAAAAATCATCAAAATTGGAATTGGTCGCGTAAAATTTTTGTGATTTTTTGGTTGATTTGATATGGAATGACCCGTTAACTATTTTTTAACAGGCATATCAATCGAAAGTTTTGCTACCCACGGTACAAACCCAACTATTAAAATGTAATATTTTTGCCACTTTTTTTTGTTGTTTTAAATTTAGTTTTGCTGATTACAAGTAAGATTTCTGTTAAATTTTAGTAATTAACAGTAGTAGGAGTTTATAATTACAGATTTTACAGATTTCTTGTGTATTATGTTAAACTGTAGATTTTTCCCCAACTTTACTGAAAGGTAGAAAAGACACTTAACCTTTGGTGTATAATGTTCTTTTTTTACGTACCAGCTGCACATTCAATGAATGATATCCCTTACGATTGACATAGACTTCCTCAGGGTACTGATCTCCCTGCTTTGGAGCCACTATTGCCACATGTGTGCAGTCCACACAGCCAATAATCCCTGGGAAATTGTGCTCTCTATAGAACCTAAAAGATAATTGATAATCTTTGATACCTTATGTCCTCGTTTATGTCTAACCTACGAATAAAATAATTAGGATTTTTACTAACAACTGTTATATTATTTAATTAATTTTTTTTTTGGACTATAAAGATTATGTCTGGATTACAAATAAAATAATTCCAATTGATACTAACTCTTGCCTCAAAAAACGTAGTTCCTCCATGTTTCGTGGTAAATGAACATATTCATTAAATATTTCTGGCATATTTAGGGCCTCTACCACCTCATGAACCACTTTGGAAACTGCTCCCTGGGAAATAGCATGGTTCATATTTTTGGCTATGTCCCACTGATAGCTACCACTTGTCAAAAACCTTAATGTTGTAAGAACCTGCAAAAAAATTATTGTAAAGTAGATAGCTACCTACCTGACCAGTGGCTATTATTTTATATTTGGAAAAAGGTTAATAAGTTCTAATGAGTCTACAAGTTTAATAATACTCAACACACTATATTGGTTCTGATAGTATTTTGGTATATAAAAATGAACACACAATTGTGCATTAAGTTGCTGCCTAAACCCACCCTTGGATGCAACATGTTATGTTTTGTTTAAATTAAAAAACTAGCAAATTATATGTGGGTGTTTGCTGCAATATGGAGTAAAAATCGAGGTAAAAACATTAAACATAACAAAAAAATTGATAAAATCATAATAAAAACAGGTCACGGTTTAGATTAGTTTTATTTGGTTTCCAACAAAACTTTCAATTACTATGTTCTCACATTGAACTGAATACATTTTCAATACAATTTGCTTTTTGGTTTTCATGAAGCGATTAGTATGCATTTTGAATATGATTAGAGTTTTTGACATTTGCCTTATAAATTTTGAGGTTAGTTTTTGCCAATTTTACTTCTTTATTTGTTTTTTTAAAGCCAGTAAGTTTACAGCACAATAATATAATTAAAATAAAGGTATATACCTACTTTTTGCAGGAATATTGGAAGTGATAACAGCTTATTATTGGTGGAATCAGTCAATTCAATATGATACCCTTTTTTATGCAGTTGGATCACAATATGATCCCAAAAAAAAACAGTATTAAACTTGGGCAGGGCCAACAAAAATGGAAGGTTTCAAAGTGAATCATATTGAAAACATGTTCCATGTGACTTGAGGTTCAATAATAATTGTTCAGATTGAAAAATATAACTTTCGATGTAGATCATAAAATCTTGGGTAACACACATTGTGGTATGTGGATCTACGTTGCAAGAATGAATTAACCCTAAATAAACACAGGGTGAGTTCGACTTTTAGGTGTAGGTACTTACTTTTCTTGGAATTGTTAATGCCGATGCCCTAGAAGGAGATATTAGATGAGGCTCCAAAAGCCCTATTAGCTCCATTGTTAGGGGCTTTGTTAGTCTATACAATTTCATGAATTGTCTGTCACTTAAAGTGTTTAAAGGGTTTAGAAACGGATGATACAGCCTATTATCTACATTCGCCAGGTTTTCTGCATCTTCTATGGCATTCACAACATTCCTTTCAATAAGGAAATTCAACCCCGCCATCGCACTTTTACTTAAATTTAAAAAAAAAACGAATGAACGAAAATAAAAAAAAACAAGATATAACCAACAAAATTATTGACAAATGCGCAGAATCAGGTAAAAGTCGTATACAAATATGTAGTTCGAACACAGTTCGAATGGTCCTACCCACTCGAGTCACCGCATACGAGAATTCACGTACACGATGCGTTCGAAAGTAACTCGAAAATACGGAAAAGCGATTTGTATGCGAAAATCCAGTAAACTCGTGTACGAATTGTGTTCGAAGGGTTTCGAAAATACGACCCCTGCCATGACACCTCCTTCATATCCTCTTTTAGCTGTTTCATTTTGCCTTTTGAAAAAATTCTACCTGTAAAAATAGTTGGTTGACCTTTACTTTTATGGATCCAACTGAAATTTGCTGACCATGATGGTATCCTGTTTTTATTACTTGATTGTTTTTGTAATTTTTTCAATTTATAAAAAAGTTGTCAATGCAGGAGAGTTTAATTTTATTTGGCATGGTAACATCAAAGATTGTTTGCTCAAAGTTGAAGCTATGAAAAATATTTAATGCTTTGTCTCTTTTTTCCCTCTCTTTTTTCTTTAGGTTTTCTTTTAATAAAAAGTTTACATTAAAATCTCCCCCCATACAACGGTGTAATCTTTAAACTGATTATATAATTTTTTATTTAAAATGTCTAATATATCCCGGAAAATGTTATACGTACCCAAGCAAAATTCCCATACAAATACAAACCATCACCAACTTTCTTTCTTTACTGATATCCGCACATATTTCGAAATGTCCTTTTAAGATAAATTCATCAAATATTGCTAATTTGTCGAAGTCCTCTACTTTATCTTCTATAAAAATACAGACTCCTCCACGCTTTTTATACTCCCTGGAATAAAATGCTGCCAAATAGTATCTACTCAGCTTAAGAAACTGCTCTTGTTCTGGTCTAAGTGTTCAGAAACGCATATAATTTGGTATCTGGTTTCTGTGGTTTTTAGAAATGACTCCAGCTCGAGAATACTCGTTGTAATTCTTTGTATGTTTTGATGGAATATATTTAACAAGGCGTCGCTTTTTAATTGACTGTCAGATTTTTCTACTTGGGCCTGTGTATGGGCGTTCTTTTTGTTTGTGAAAAATTTTCTGCTGACGTGTACGAACAAGTTTGTTTGCTGGTTTCTTGTAATATGTTTGTGGTATTTAAATTTGTTTCAGGTACCAGTGTAATGTTTTGGATAATTTTGATGTTCTTTGCAGAGACCCTGCCGTTTTGATTTCTGTTATGATTTTGCATAGTAGATTTACCTGAGAGTGCTAATAACCTTCCCTCTATGTCTGCGTTTAATTGTTGATAATATTGTATATTTAGGTGTCTAGAATACAATTTTTCCATAAGTTCCATCTTCGAGTTAAAATATAGCATTTTCAGAAACTAATAACTGATTCGGACCTTGAAAAACTATGTTTGATTTAGATAGGTAGTTTTTTACTCTCTCATTTTGGTTCTTTATGAGCTTATTTAGTGCAATTCTATGTTTTTGCCTGTATAATGTCCCCACTACCAATAGGTTTGTACGTGTGATATATGCCCTAAGTTAGCTAAAATATTTTGATAGAGCGTCTGCCCCATTTTGTGCATCCTGTTGGTTTAGAAAGATTATCATCTACGGTCATTTTTTGAGAAAGATTTCGGCCTTTTAATATTATTTCTGAATTTGATTTATTATTATATTGGCAGTTTGTGTCATGCCTTGTACTGTTTTGTCACCTATAACACATACTTGCGGATTCCTTTTTACTGCTTTGAGACTTGACTCTTTATGTACAAAGGCTTGCATATCTGTTTGCATTTCGGTTTGAGTTCCTTTATCGACTTTTATGTTTAGAAGTGAGCAGAATTTCGTACAAACTTTCGTCTGACTGGTCGATCTGTCAGCCGGCGTCACATGTAGACTTGACTTTGGTTTCTTCTACAGTTTGGTCTACAGAAAGTTCATTTTGTGGCTCGCATATTTAACTGTTATCTGACATCGCGGTTTAGATAGACTCTGAAGTTATTTGACAAGATGAGTGTACCATTTTTTGCGTAGAGATTATTGGCCCATATATTTTGTTATTAGAGTTTAAACACTTTTCAAAAAGATTAAGATCCTTTTTTATATCTTGTAATTCTTCACTGAATAACTTTCTTTCAAAATTGAATTCTTGGGTAACTTCTTGTTCTACTATTTTGCTTTCAATCTTGTGCCTGTTTAAATCATTAGCCAACTTTTTATTTTTTTGTGCCTGTTTCTTTATCTTCTTTTTAAGGTTTGCCTTGTTTTACACATATTTTCGTTAACTTTTTTTGCGTGCCTGTATCTTTTAATTTGTTTATTCGACAGTTTTTCTACTAATACTTTATAGATTTAAACCTCATTGTCTAATTTTTCCAGTTCCCTCGTAAGCTCTTTGTTTCGTAGTCGTAAAATCATTTGTTTCCGTTTGTCTGTCTGCTAGCCTGTTTCTTAAGTCGTTTAATATAAAGCTTATACTTTTTTGTTTATCGTAATTTTCTTCTTGATTTATACTTGGGGAAATGACTTCTAAGTAGCTTGTATTAAGAGCTTTTGAGCTATTTAGTTTTTCCCTTCCTTATGATGTTCAAGTTCTAATGCTAATTTTCTTAAAGCATCTAATCTTGTTACTGGGGCCATTTTCAAATCAAGCCAAAGTTAGTTTCTACTCAATTCAAAACCACCTACTCAATTCAAAAACCACCTTTAGATCACTATAGAACTTTCCTATATATTTAGAAGAATTTACTATGGTTGTGTACTGAACTTACTTTCTTATTTATATACTTTGATTTAAATAATAAGCAAAAAATAAATAATCCAATATCAATTTAATCAAATGTTTCTCTTAAATTTTCTCACCATTTTAGATCACCATTAATTTACGGTCACTATTTACTTATTTTCATGGTTACTTTTGACTTAATTTTGACCTAGCAGCACGTATTTTTAGGAGCACATTTTTAACGAACCCAATGCAATGCATGCGAGTTAGATAGTTTATAAAGTATACAATCTTAGACCCTTATGGTCTCAGTATATAATAAAATATTACTCTTTACATATAAATTAATTTTACAAATAATATAATAAAAATTATTTTAAAAAAAATATTGTAAGGCAAACGTAAATGTGGCTAATCTAATGAGTGGCCCAGATAAGTTCTCATTTTATTTGAAGTCGTCAAATAAACAAAACAAAAATATTTGTTGATATATTAGCCTTATTAATACAAAATTACCTTTTTTTCCTGATCATCAACATCAGCTGAAAATACAACTTCGCGATTCAACCAAATCAAATGTTTCTTTTGGAAATACTGAAAGTTTCTTTTACATTGCCTTTCTTCTTGATTTTTAGGCAAAAACAGTCCACAAATTGCTGCAATTTTCCTTTGGAGGACCGTTTTATTTATTACTTTTAAAAAAAATCTTCCAACGCCTTAAGCACAGCTTTTTCTTTGGCGTTTGTTGGGGCTAAATGCCATACTTGCGCCAGCTGACAGTTCGTAACCATTATCACTCGATCTATAAAAACGCCTGTTTTAACCGGAGTAGCGCGTAATAGCAAAAGTATTAACATCGTTATAAACTAGACACCCAACGACTACAAAATATGTAAAAAATAGAAATATGTTTTCTAGTGTATTTTGGAAATTCATAACTGAACATAAAAAAAAAATTACCATAAAAATATAATTTTAGTGGTTAGCTAATTAAAAACTTTTTTAGTCCTCTAATTTAGGTAATAAGGGAAAGTACATACCTTTATTTATATTATTCACCATCTTCTAAAGCAAAAATGCCTCTAACTTTGCTAAAAAACAGCTTGGAACACAGAGTAAATAATGCCCGTAACTGAGCATCAACTGGCCTTCGCGTCCTTTCGATAACCTTTTCATGGCTTGCTAAGACTTGTTCGCTTACTCTTTTTTGTTTTTGGTTTATTTAAGGGTACTATACCAGTTTCTATTTCCATTAATTTACGCATAAATTTAATTTGATAGTTAAAAATTGCCGTCAAGAATAAAGTTATTTCGGTTTATTTTTCTACTATTTCTGCGATTACCCATAAAATAATTTATTTAAAATTCCCGTAAAACCAAAATCACTTTAAAATTGAATGACGGAAGAAAATGTAAACAAACAGTAAATAAGCATAAGAATTCTAGATTAAAATAAACAAGGCCTTCTTTTTAAATTCATCGGTGAATTCACCGATGGCAACAAACGTGGTTCTAAAATATTTGCTGCCTATCGGCCCGTTTCAAAAATTACCGATGGATCCATCAATCCACCGATCGATTGCAATCAGGTCCCACCGACTTCAGAGTCGATGGACCGGTTGTGATGGATTAACATAACCCTACAAAAAGTATTATTAAAAAAAATGTTAAAATAGTCCCTCTTTCTAGACAGTTATTTGGAGCTGAGCTTGAACTAATTTGAATTGGTAAAATTTCTTGAGCCGTTAGATCAACCTGAAGTGCTTTATGAGCACTAAAACTCTTTGACACTTATTTATTCTAAAGGCTGATTCAGAGTTCCGTAAGGTAAGCGGTAAGCCGTAAGGAAAATTAAACCATCGCAAATGCATGCTCCTGTGCATCGTGTTCCGTGAGCCGCAAGCAGTAAGAGCAGTAAGGGTTTGCTATTGTTTATTTTCTTTAAGGAACTTTGAATCGTTTACGAAAAAACTGCGAAAGTCAAAAATATATAATTAAGGTTATGTCAAATGTCATGTACACCGAGGCGTTTCTTTATTCGGTGTTGATGGCAAATCTGACATTCATCGGTGATAACGTCACTATTCATCGGTCCATCAGCCGATGCCACCGAACTCGAAAAAGCGTTGATTCTAAAAACGTGCGGCAAGACGCAGTTGTGTGAAGTCTGCGTCAAAAATTTCAGCTCCACTTTTTAACACCAGATATCCGAATCAAGCTACGCGCTACGTGGCGCGCCAGTTTCGTCTTGGCTGTGACGGCAATAACCCGTCAAATTGGTTTTTATTTTTTTTTTTGATACTGTTCTGGGACACGCATCGGAACCATTTTTTGTTCCCTTGATGGGTACCCTCATGTCTTGGCAAAAAGGCATGGTGGGTAAACTATATTGACATTACATAGTGGATGAAGTGGATGACAGGGAAATGCATCTGTTTGCTGATGATGGATTATGTACTGTTACTGGTGACAATATAGACAATATTATTGCAAAAATGAATATTATTTTGAATAAAATATATAAGTATACATGTAAAAATCAATCAAAATAAATAACAGCAAGAGTAAGTTTATGGTTGTTGCCAAGGAAAATCAGTACAAAGAATTTACAGAAAGAAGATTATCTATAAACATAGGGGGTGAGAGGATTGAGATGGTAGAGAAAATTAAGTATTTGGGGGTAATAGTGGACAGAAAGTTGGAATTTAAAGATCATGCTAACTACATTATCTCCAAAATTAGCTTTAGTATTAACTATTTGTCACGTTGTGCACCAAACCTAAGTCTGTGGGCAAGGATTATTGTTTACAACACAACAGTTCTTCCTCATCTAACATATTGTGCTTCAATATTATTTCTGCTTAATCAAAATGAATTAGATAGGATACAGAAACTACAGAATAGAGCGATGAGGGTAATTTTGTGTGGTAATAGATATGTCCCAATAAAATCTAAGTTGCAATGTTTGCAGTGGTTGCCAGTTAAACAAATTTTTGAGTACATGACCTTGGTATTTATTTAAAAAAAAAAAAAACAATATTTAAAGGATAAAATAATATATAATGGTCAAGTTAAAATCACTATAATACAAGGCAGCAGCGTGACATATATATAAACAAAAGGAATACATCGAGTGCACAAAACTGTGTTTTTCATAAAGGTTTTGTTATGTTTAACCAATTACCAAATTAAATAAAATTAACCCCTTCTGTTGAAACTTTTAAAGCGAAACTTAAGGAATATTTACTAAAGAAAGGTAATATTTATATTGCATAGGCTTATCCTGATTGGTTTTAGTTTATACTTTATTGGTTTAAAATATTGTAAATTGTGTCAGTTTATTTAGTTTTATGTGTCTTTGTATTTTAATGTTTTTTACAATTAGGTTTTATGACTATTTTTCTCTTATTTGTACTTTTCTTCCCTTTTTGTGTATAAAACAATGTGACTTTTTTAAAATTTTCAGAATGGGTTCTTGCATCAGTGAGGGCTCTAAAATCACTGAATTTTCTACAAACTATTTTTTTCCAATACTTTTTGCCCTTTGGAACCCAAATCAAAAATTATAAACGTGGTACCTATCGTCTCAAAATGTACTAATATTGAAGAAGGTGCAAGAGCCCTATAGTACTTTAATCTGACAGCTACTTTAAATATTTTACTGACATTATAATTGCCACTTTTTTGTGTTTATATTTCAACGTATATTGTACTATTATTTTTGTAAATTAGCAAATGCTAAATAAAGAATTTTATTTTACATAATTAAAATGGTCAAATTGGTTTTTTTTTTGAAACTTTTCTTAACTAGCAAAAGCCTACAAGTTAAAATTAATTTTTTTACCAAAAATTATTCCTTGTAGTCTTAACAACTGTAATTGTAGAGTGAACTTATAGATATCATCCTATTAAAAAAAAAATGCAAATTTAAATTGCTATAAATCATATCATTTAGTGTTTGAAAGGTAATTTTTATTTTCGGATAACTGTTTAGGACCAAACTAACAATTTTATGTCCATCATGGCCGCCAAGATCTAGAAGAAAAAAAAATATATATGGTGGGCCACAAAATTCCGCACTTTTTGAATTGGCTATAACTTTTGACTTGATTACTCGATTTTAAAATATATTTGCTCTTTGGAAACATAAAACGTGAGGGTTTTTCGATTCGGATAAAAATTTAAAAGTTCCAAAAAATTCAAGATGGCGGACAGTTTTAAAAAATGTGTAATTGTCACCCCCCCTGAAAAAAATTTATGTGCAACACTGAACGAACTCTAAAACTTTCACTACAAACGCTCATTGTTTCATATTGAAGTATCACTTAAGTAAATCAGTTGGGAAATAAAAAAGTTATAAGTTTTTTGACTACAAGTGTTTTGGCTTCGTATTGAAAAAAAATACCTAATTATTTAATTAAGAAAAACACTAACGGTGGGATTTACTAAAAGGGTTTAGTCTATTTTAGAACGGTCCTTAGTTTAAGTGAAATTTTAAACCAAGCCTCCTTAAGTTTTGGACATAGTTTGATTTATAAGAAGAATTTTAATAAATTTGTTTATTGAATAATCATCTTAACGTAATCTTTTGTTTGATTTAAGAAGAAAGGTTCAATTTAGAAGAAAAGAAAATTAAAAAATTTAAAACCACTCAGTAGAACAAATTCAAATTGGGGTTATATGTCACTTTAATTAAAACTTTGTTAATTAATTTTTCCAATGTATTAAAAAACTTTATTGAAAGTTTTGTTTATATTTCCGTCACAGTCGAAATGTCAGTTTAAAAATATTAGTTTCGTTCAAATTCCAAAGTTTTCTGGATTGAGCTTTTAATAAATAAATAAATTGATATAGTTGTTTTGGCTTTTTTTCTTTGGTATATTTTTCGTGACCTTCACTTATGTTTGTTTTGCCTCGTAGTGCCCTCATAAATATATTTTTTATGCTGAAAACTGGTTCAAAATATGGCGTTTTTCTGGACAAAATTGGAGGTGTTTTATTGGTTAATGAACCACTTGAGATATTAAATAAGGTAAATTAATCTTGTAAAAACGGTTACTTGGGGAAACTATAAACGAACTTATTACCAATTACCACAAAACAATCCTTTCTGTGGGCTATAAGTTTAAACCACCCCCCAAAGGTGGTCTAAAAAATCCCCAACTTTATAACCTCAAACACAGATGATGAAGCTATTATGTGCCAAACCTGTCAAAAAAAATTAGTTTTAGGGCATTTTCTCCTAAAATATGGTATATATTGAGAAAAAAAGCAGTTTTTTAGTAGTATTTTGCAATAACAATACAAAATAATGAATAAGTTTGTGTCTTTTCTGAATAGGTAAGTGGTTTTTAAAAATTGGTTTTAAAATTTAGTACCCCCCACAGGTGTAAATATTTAGACCTGTGGGAGGTACTATTTCAGATCTTAGTAAATCCCACGGTAAGAATCTAAATATCCATTATTTTTTTATTTCTCATTCGATTTAATAAGGTGATACTCCGATATACGAAGAAAAAAAGAGAGATTAGGAAATACTAATTTATATTTTGTGTAGTGTCTTACTTAAAAAAAAATAAGGCGTGCAAAACCTTTTGTTTGATTTAAGAAGAAAGGTTCAATTTAGAAGAAAAGAAAATTAAAAAATTTAAAACCACTCAGTAGAACAAATTCAAATTGGGGTTATATGTCACTTTAATTAAAACTTTGTTAATTAATTTTTCCAATGTATTAAAAAACTTTATTGAAAGTTTTGTTTATATTTCCGTCACAGTCGAAATGTCAGTTTAAAAATATTAGTTTCGTTCAAATTCCAAAGTTTTCTGGATTGAGCTTTTAATAAATAAATAAATTGATATAGTTGTTTTGGCTTTTTTTCTTTGGTATATTTTTCGTGACCTTCACTTATGTTTGTTTTGCCTCGTAGTGCCCTCATAAATATATTTTTTATGCTGAAAACTGGTTCAAAATATGGCGTTTTTCTGGACAAAATTGGAGGTGTTTTATTGGTTAATGAACCACTTGAGATATTAAATAAGGTAAATTAATCTTGTAAAAACGGTTACTTGGGGAAACTATAAACGAACTTATTACCAATTACCACAAAACAATCCTTTCTGTGGGCTATAAGTTTAAACCACCCCCCAAAGGTGGTCTAAAAAATCCCCAACTTTATAACCTCAAACACAGATGATGAAGCTATTATGTGCCAAACCTGTCAAAAAAAATTAGTTTTAGGGCATTTTCTCCTAAAATATGGTATATATTGAGAAAAAAAGCAGTTTTTTAGTAGTATTTTGCAATAACAATACAAAATAATGAATAAGTTTGTGTCTTTTCTGAATAGGTAAGTGGTTTTTAAAAATTGGTTTTAAAATTTAGTACCCCCCACAGGTGTAAATATTTAGACCTGTGGGAGGTACTATTTCAGATCTTAGTATATCCCACGGTAAGAATCTAAATATCCATTATTTTTTTATTTCTCATTCGATTTAATAAGGTGATACTCCGATATACGAAGAAAAAAAGAGAGATTAGGAAATACTAATTTATATTTTGTGTAGTGTCTTACTTAAAAAAAAATAAGGCGTGCAAAACCTTTTTGAAACTATCCGCCATCCTGAATTTTTTTTAATGTGAAATTAAAAAATCAGGCCAAAATTTTGTGATTTTTTCCAATGTTAAGTCCAAACACTAAAACCTTATAAATTTTATATTTCTCAACCGATTTAATTAAATGATACGTCAATATACACATAAACAATGAACGTTTGTGGTGAAAGCTTTAGAGTTTGTTCATTGTCGCACATAAATTTTTTTCAGGGGGAATTAAAATTACACATTTTTTAAAACCGTCCGCCATCTTGGATTTTTGAGAAATTTTAAATTCTCAACTGAATCGAAAAAGTCTCACATTTTGGTGGACAGAGATTACATGACCAAAACCAGGCAAATGCATTCCTTACAATCCCATACGTTAAAGGAGTATCAGAGAAAATTCGAAGAGTAGCGAAAAACTTTAATATTAAAACAGCTTTTAAATCTAGTAATACAATTCGAAGCCTTCTTAGTAAAACAAAACCGGAGAACAAACAAAATAAGGAATGCATTTACCAAGTTCCTTGTGAGTGTGGTGAATCATACATAGGCGAAACTAAAAGACCACTATCTGTTAGGCTTAAGGAACATCAGACGAATACCCAAAAAGGTGAAACCACGAAATCAGGAATTGCCGAACATGCATGGTCAAAACAACACCGAATGAAGTGGGCAGAAGCAAAGGTTTTGCACAAGGAGTCACACTGGAAGAAACGAAAATTCCTTGAAGCTGCCTTTATTGGGCAGAATCAGGGTATTTTCAGTAAACCAAGTGTTGAAATCCCAAATATTTGGAAGCCCCTCCTTGGGCGGAGCCAACTTCTTAAACTTCAAGGTTGAGTGATTTCTCACAGTATATAAGTACGTAGCCTTAGGAATTGATTGTAGTTTGCACCTGAAGACGATCAGAGATTGTACTGATCGAAACGTCGTGTATAAATAAAATATAGACAATGGAAGTCCGAAACACAGAGTTAATTTCAAACAAAGTTTCAATATAAAACACCACATTCTAAACACCGATTAGTATCTAACGATGATTAAATTTTGAATAATTAAATTTAAAGCACTAGTATTCCAGTCCCATCTTATGGAAGCTCTTAGCCCTCCCTCACAGAGTAGATGAAGACACCATATCTGTCATGTACAAGATGGTGACGGTTTGCTGTGCCATGGTTAACCTATGCCCAACCAAAATAAATTAAATTACCAATTTTGCTATTTATTATATCTTAAGTGTTTTTGAAATTTATTTTATTTATTTAATAGTCTTATTGTACCTTTTTTAAATAACTATATTATTAGTAGAAAATATAATTTCATACTATCTTTGTTATTGAAATTTTATTTTTATAAACAGAAGCAAATTCTTATGCAATATTATTTTAATAAAACACAATTCAAATTTTATATTCATTTATTTTTATTGTTGATTTTTCTAGGCGATCCCTGAAAAAATAGGCGTTGGCCTGTAAAAGTAAATTGATCAATAACCATTAAAGACATTTGTAAATTGCCGTTACATTATGGAAAAGATAAGAGGAGTAAAAGAAGAATGTTTGTTAGTGGCTCCACAAAAAAAAGCTTGCGTACCTACAATAACTAATTTATAAAAAAAGCAACAACCCTAGTATTATGACTATGTTACCTGTCTTTCATGCCAGTGGACACTTTTTATATGCAAAATCGTATCAACTTTATCTCCAAGACATGATAGCCCTTCAAGATGAGATGACAGAAAACGAATACGAAAACTTTACAAAAAAACATGATCATCGAACAGACGCTTATGAAAACATGAAAAGCGTTGGTGGCGTTGCACATGGACGCGGTTTTACTAACAGCGTTCTTAACAAATGGATTTCAGGTTTGCCGATTGCTCATCATGTGAGCGAAAGTATAGAAAATTTCTGTGATATGCAGACGCAAACTAGTAATCAACATGTCGAACTGAGAGATTCGCGAGTTAATTGTAGTGAAAACGATCGTCAAATATTTGTAAATTGGTTGAAGCAACGCTCACCTTTCGTTACATCCAATAATTCGATATCCTAGTCGAGTGGTATTGTTGGTACTGACAATATTAATTGCCACAAAGAGAAATTGGGAAAAAATCCATGGATTAACTCATAAATGAAGGAGGCACGTTTGGTACATTTAAGTTAAAGCGTAACAAGATGGTAAATTGGATGGATTCATCTTAATTATTCCGAAGAATAGTCTGCACTCTGCGCACACCGTCTGAATTAGAACAATGTTTTACATTTGAACTTACGGGAGTGCTTTTATCTATATATGATGAAAGAGGACTGATGAGAAAAACGAAAAAGTCATCATTGTATCAACTTTTCAAATCCGTACCGGAATGTTCACTTGATAAGGCCAATTGTGTGTATGTACTTGATGGCCGAAATCTGTTTCATCGTGTTTTATGGCCGAGAACAGCTCATAAAGTGATTTTTGAAGAAAATACGCCAATTACGGACACTAAAGAAAAATTATTAAGTAACCTTGCCAACAAAGAACGATTTATTTCTCAACTAGTTCATGCCTTTCAAAATCAAGAGATAGAAACTATAACTGCAGATGATGATGCTGATACCCTAATAATACAGACTGCTATTCGAAAAAGTTTTGAATCCGAAACGATCATATTTGTAGGACAAGATGTCGATCTTCTTACCTTAATTATTGCCCTTACGCCAACTGAAAAGGCTGTAAGACTACTAGGAGAGGTCCAAGGTACTATAAAAGCAAGAAATTATAGTTCTAAAGATTTACAGATGTCAAATGTCCTTAAGAACTCAAGGGAAACAGTTCTTTTTGCTCACGCATATAGTGGTACTGACCCAACGTCGGCTTTTTTTGGTAAAGGCAAACTCCAAACAACAAACCTATTAAATTCGAATCCAAATTTACAAGAAGTTGTTAAAACCTTTAACAAACCAAATTCTACTAACCAGGAGATTACTGAGCCAGGCGAACTTGCACTATATAAAGCAGACAAAAAGGTATGTTCTGTTTAACACCTCGGTTGGCAATTCTAGTCACACGGTTACTTTGCCAAAACTACCTCCGACCTTTGCAGCTTTGCAGCAACATTCGTTTGCGGGCTTACCACCAAATTCAGGCTTGGCGTGGTAATGTTTTACAGCCAGAAGAATGGGGATGGAAGAAATCAGGTGATATTTTAATACCTGTTTTGACTACTGAGGCACCAGCTCCTTCATCAATATTAAAACTAATATCGTGTGCCTGCAAAATGGGCTGCGGAAAGCGATGCGGATGTTTCAAGGTTGGTTTAAAATGTTCGGTTATGTGTATGAACTGTCATGGACAAGGATGCTATAATGCGGAACGTACCAACGATTTTGAATTCAAGCAAGAATAAATGACTTTAGTGGATTAGGCCTCAAGCGGAAACCACATAAAAAAAACGCGCCGGCAAACTTTACCTCCTGGGTGGTGTGGAAACGAGTTTGGTTCAGGAACTACTAATGAGTATTTTTGATACTTATGAAACTCTATATCAATATAAAAAGTTGCTTAAGCCAAATACTACAAAAGAGAATACTACTAAGGCTGGAGAAATATTGTGTTGCCCACCAAAAGCGTTTTTGGTACCGACCCTTACCTTTGCGGCCGGTTAACATAAAAACCCTTAGTATTCTCCAAACGACCTATAATACATGTTTTATAGAAAATTTAATTCTGAACATTATTCCATACCTCTGTTTTTGCCGTAGAATATCATATTTTCAAGATATTATAGAAAAACCGACGCGGTGTCACAATAGGGGTGAAGCTTACCAACTACCAATTATTATAATTTTTTTCTTCTATTTTTGCTAATTTCCGTGTACTATAACATTGAAGAAGGTGCAAGAGCCCTATAGTACTTTAATCTGACAGCTACTTTAAATATTTAGTGACATTATATTTGCCACTTTTTTGTGTTTATATTTTAACGTATATTGTACTACTATTTTTGTAAATTAGCAAATGCAAAATAAAGAAAGAAGGCACGCATCGGAACAATTTTTGGTTCTTTTACTCACAAACTATGTCTTTTGGCAAGAGACATAGTTTGGGGATACCCATCAAAAGAACCAAAAATGATTCCGATGCGTGTCCCGGAACAGTGTAAAAAAATAGAACCAATTTTTTTTTATAGTTATGAAGGTAGTGCTTTCCTTTGAAATGTCAAAAAAAAATTATATTTAAAAACCTGCATACATTTTGACTTTGATTCAGTAGGCCCTGACAATATACTACTGCCTTCTTAACTAGCAAAAGCCTACAAGTTAAAATTAATTTTTTTACCAAAAATTATTCCTTGTAGTCTAAACAACTGTAATTGTAGAGTGAACTTATAGGTATCATCCTATTAAAAAAAAAATGTAAATTTAAATTGCTATAAATCATATCATTTAGTGTTTGAAAGGTAATTTTTATTTTCTGATAACTGTTTAGGACCAAACTAACAATTTTAGGTCCATCATGGCCGCCAAGATCTAGAAGAAAAAAAAAATATATTTTTTTAAAGCTGTCAAAAGGTGGCGTATGGTTGGATACAAAATGTTCCCAGGAATCCAAAAATGTAAAAATATACCTATATTTAAAAATCAAATGTTGGGGTGATTTCCGGTAAAACCGAAAGCCACTGTCACTGCCAAGTCACGTGACCTGTCAAAAAATGTCAAAATTGACATGATATGCTGTTTTAAAGTTTCAGTTTTCTATATTTCTAATTGTGAAAAAAAGGGCCATCCCCTAAAGCACCCGGTATTTTGCTGCGTGGCTTAAAACTTTAAATCCAAAATGAGCTATTTTGTAGGGTACTCAAGCATATTTTTCCTGCCAATGTACAATACCCTCTTCAACCAAATAACGCTTTAGCTCACATGCAAACACTACAATGCAGTGACTCTTGAATACAGCTTACAGAATTTTACATTCAAATATCATTCTTTTGATTAATAATGGAACGGGAGGGAACTCAAATATTGATTTTCATCCACTTTTTTTAGAATATTGGAGTCATAATTTGTTTTTTTTGTGCCTATTTTTTATTAACATTTATATAATTTTTATAAAAAAAAGCGCAATTGTCGTATTTGTAAAAATAAACCTAGAGATGGATTGGGATTTTTCAAACAACTGTCAAAATTTAATAAAGCCCGAAGAGATGATCAGGCAAAACTCAAGAGGAGGGCTCAGTGGTTTCAAGCTGTTGGAAAAGTGGACTATGGTCAGCATTTGTATATCTGCCTCAATATCTGTACAAGACATTTTCTAAAAGGTACGATACATAACTAATATTAAAATAAAGCATTGCAATATAAAGGTAAGCCTTAAAATAAAAAAGTAGTTTTATTTTTTTTAAATCTGTAAAATATTGTTTTTAACGAGGGGGTATAACCACTAGTTCAAAAAATGTGACATGATTGTCAATTTTGTTGAATGGTCAGCGATTACTGGGGCCTGCCGAGGGATTTCCAAAGAGTCCCAGGGTCTCTTAGTGTCTGCAAGACAGGGTTTGGTGAGGTTTAGACAGTCACAGCGACCCCAATGGACTGCAAACAAGGGTTTGCATTAAAACCAATATTTTACACATTAAAAAAAAAATTTAAGAAACTGTTTATTTTTGTGGCTTCCTTTGTCTTCTTTACAAAGTCTATGTCCATACCAACTATTGTGAAAATTCTCTGATTAAGCTTTAATTATGATTAACACAAATCAGGAGTTTGGAATATGAAGTCTTGGCAAACAAAGATTCAATATAAAACACCAAATTCTAAACACCGATTAGTATCTAACGA
The DNA here is from genome assembly GCA_963921995.1 of Oxystoma pomonae. Classification (NCBI taxonomy): domain Eukaryota; kingdom Metazoa; phylum Arthropoda; class Insecta; order Coleoptera; family Brentidae; genus Oxystoma; species Oxystoma pomonae. The sequence goes on from OY998163.1 coordinate 77,179,428, forward strand.
TGATTAAATTTTGAATAATTTAATTTTTGCGTTGGTGGATACGAGCATTAGTCTTCCAGTCCCATCTTATGGAAGCTCTTAGCCCTCCCTCACAGAGTAGATGAAGACAAGATATCTGTCTTGTACAAGATGGTGGTTAAAATTTTATAATCATTTTTATTGTTGATTTTTCTAGGCGATCCCTGAAAAAATAGGTGTTGTCCTCTAAAAGTAAATTGATCAATAACCATTAAAGACATTTGTGAATTGCCGCTACATTATGGAAAAGATAAAGTGGCTCCACAAAAAAACTTGCCTACCTACAATAACTAATTTATAAAAAAAGCAACAAACCCTAGTATTATGACTAAACCTAAAATCTAATTATCATACATTAGTAGAAATTCGAACTTTAAATGTTACTTATTATGTATTAAACTGGTAGGAATATTTTCAAATTCTAAATTAAATTGAAAGTTTAAATATAAATACAATTAATATGCCTAATAATATATCTTACAAAAAATAATATTTATTTAAACCTTGTTATATATTGAGGTAAAATTAAATATGTAAGCAATGAGACAAAAATAGATTTTTCTACCAAGATTTCAGATTTAACCACTAAATTTCAAGAAGTTTTTTATGGACAAATGGGATATTTTAATAAATTTGAAGTAACTTTAAAAGTTAAGGTGGGGACAGATCCCAAATTTTTCAAACCCAAAATTAAAAATGAATTAGAAAGATTAGTAAAAAATAAGGTTTTGATTCCAGTACAGTTTACCGAATGGGCTACCCCCGTCGTTCCTGTGCTAAATCCAAATGGTTCAGTGCGCTTGTGCGGGGACTTTAAAATAACCCTTAATCCTGCTCTTGAACTGCAGCATTTTCCTTTTCCGCGCATAAAATATTTGTTTTCTCAGTTACAGGGTGGTCAAAAATTTTCCAAAATAGATTTGTCAGAGGCCTATCAGCAGAAGCGTTTTCTCGCGTTGAAATTATTTTGAAATATTATTTGAAACTATTTAGATGTGACGTCATCATTTAGAACCGATAAAAAATGAGTAGTTCAAAACGCTGACGTAGTTTAGTGTAACCTCACTTTTTTGTTTTTCTGTTTATTTTTTTGGTGTTTAAAATTAAAATGGATAAACTACTGGTTTATTTAACAAAACCTTCGAGTGTACGGCCAGTTTTAGTAACATGGATGGCAAGCAATGGAAGCTACATGGATAGTGAAGTTTTTTTATTTACTGCTCTTTTAAGCCCTGAAAATCATATAAGACCACAGGGATACCATGAAGAATGGCTAACAAGATATCTAGAAAACGATTTTTTTTCGACTGTTTAGAGTAACCCAGTATGGCGTGCAAAAGCTTTTGAGGTATCTTGGACCACAACTTCAAAAAACTTATTCTGGAGGTCAGCAACCCATTGTGGCAGAGAAGAAACTTTTATTGGCATTATGGTATTTAGGGAAGCATGAGGTATACCTATCAGTGTCAGATAAGTTTAACGTGTGCCCATCAGCAGCACATAAAGTTATAAATGAGGTTTTAGATTTAATTGTGCAGCTTCAACACACTTTTATATTTTGGCCGAACAGAAGAGAGATAGCAAGTGTACTAGATGGTTTTTCAAATAGAGCAAATATTTCAGGTAGGTGGGAAAGTTTTCAAATTTTTATATACCTACGTAATATTTTTTATGCACTATATAAATCTCTCGATAAATCTAACATTTTTTAATTAAGGAAGTTTTTTTTTGCCTCGGTCTTTGTTTAATTAATAGAAAGAAGTTTATCAGAAAACTTTAAGTACAGCTGATTCGGAGAAATTCTGGTATTGCTAAATCTACTTTTATATCATATTGAGCAGTGTATTTCGACTTCGGAATGAAAATGTCAATTATTTTTATTTTTTATGTCTAATTTGAAAAGTTAAAATGTCACTGTAGTAGTTTTGTCAAAACTAGGATTACACTGCTCAGTTTTTAAAATACTTCTTCAAGTTGTACCAGAATTTTTCCGAACACAAATCTATATTTATTTTCTTAGGGGTTGTTGGTGCAATGGATGTTTGTAATGTTAGTTTCAAGCCACCAGCCATTCAACATGACAGTTACATTGACAGAAAGCACAACTACAGTTTGAAATTGCAAGCAATATGTACTGCCGATAAAATTTTAACAAATATTTTAGTCGGTTGGTCTGGGTCTGTCCATGATAGCAGGGTGAGTATAAATAAATGAAAAATGTTTCACAAATTGGATTTGAAGGATTAGAAACTAAATAAAGAAAAATAATACAAATCCAATTTGTAAAAATTTTTTTTTTTTTGGTTTTTGCAAATTCGGTGATATTCCCAGATTGGAGACACTGCATGTATATATGACACTTACAAAAATTGTAAAAATTGCATTTATTTGGTATCTATATCGTTTGGTTAGAAGCCAACACAAAAATAAAAAAAAAAATTCAATGTACAGACATGACCTTTTTATAGAGATTTATTATATTTAGATATAGATTGAATGAGCTTTGAAAAAAAGTAGACTTTTTTGAAATATAGGTGTTTTACTTTTTCTAATTTTTTAGATTTTCCAAAATTCAGAAATCTATCACAAGGTGACAAATAATATACAAAGAACCAAGTATTTTCCAACCTTGGAACATCATTTAGTAGCAGACAAAGCATATCCATTGTTAGAATGGACTTTAACTCCATTTAGGTATGTAAGTCTATATGGGTATAGGTACTGTTTCCCCCAAATTCTATAGGTTGAATTAAATCATTGGCTTAGTACAGTGACGGTCGCAGCTTTTCTTAAAGGGATGCGCTGTTTACGAAATATCGGGTTACGAAAAAAATACTTGTATTAAAAAAAGTAAACATGTATCAATGTGCCGCATGCGAAAATTTTTATAATATTACACTAAATATTGCATCATTTTAACTAAAATTGTATTTTTTTTTAAAGTACACATTCTGTAATTATTTATTCTCGTATTTATTAGACAAAAAAAAATTATTGGGGGAGGACGGAAGCCTTGTTTTAAAAACTGTATTTAGGTGTAAAGAGTTGGTTTAATTTCAAAGCACTTTCCTGTTTAGACCATTACCAGTGCTGTAAAATAAATAATACCTATTAAAATGTTTATAGGTAAAGTCCTAGACGACTTTATCTATAAAATATTTTATTCCTTATTTTAAAGCACTGTTGATGGTCTAAACAGACCAGAAGCACTTTGACAATTTATCAACTGTTTACACCTAAATACAATTTTGAGTAATAAATAATAAAATATAGTGATTTATTTTAGGTACAATGGAAACCTTGCTCCCTGGCAAAGAAGGTTCAATTATTTGTTGAGCAAAACCCGCATAGTCATTGAGCATACATTTGGAATACTAAAGGCTAGATGGAGAGTACTAAACTATATTGATGTGAACTCGGTAGAACGGGCCGTAAAGATAATAGTTGCATGTTGTGTTCTGCACAACTTTTGCTACTTAAATGGAGAAGAATGGGATGAGAACATAATCGTGCCAGAAGATGATGACCCAGTTGAAGAGTATGATGGCCCAGCCAATATTTTTGGAGTTAACAAAAGACTGAGAATTGCCCAAGCTCTCTAAAATTAGTATAATATTAATATTTACTAATTTTGTTTATAACTTTTGATAAAATCAGTCAAGTCAGAACAATATAGAAGCCTAAAAACCTGTGTTAAAAGTAGTGTCGCAAAAAGTAGTTTTTTCTTGTGAAAATGTGTTTTAAAAATTGTAATTTTGGTAAGATGAAAAGACCAAGTTGTCATTGGTGTATTTAAAAAGTTTAAATCAGAAAATCCAATTAACACTAATTAAAACTAATTATTAATGTTGAAGGTTATTAACAAACTATTTAGTGGCTAAGCATGTGTTAGATAGAGATAAATATACTCTCAGGTGATATCAGTTTAGTTTTGATAAGAGTCTAATTCGATGGTACCACAAAAACTTTTTATTCAGCCAGTGATAATTATTAATTTAAAACTTTTTATTATCATTGTCTTTATCTTAAATATTCTCTAACAGTAGCATATCTTTTATTCTCAAGAAGCACTGTATGCATACATAGAATTTTACCTTTGCCTTTTTCAATATAATATTGTTTTGACTGAAAAAATGGCATCAAATTGTGCAATATGTCAAGTTCCTTGCATCTTTAAACGTCGTCCTAATGCTAAAGAAGGAGAATTATTTGGCGCAAATTGTGATGGTTGTCAACTATTCATTTGCAAAGAATGTGCAAATCTCTCAACCACCGAAACTGATGCAGTGCTGCTCCAAAATAGGACCTTGCTCTTTTTTGTAATGGCTGTAAAGCGGGATTCCCAGACATTGATCAGTTATCAAAAAAATATGATCAACTTAAGTTAGAGCTTTCACAAAAAGATAAATATATAGATAATCTGGAAACCGATTTAGAAGACCTGAAAGTAAACCTAAGACTTGAATTGGACAGACTAAGTAAAGATAATAAAATGAAAGATGATCATATTCGGCGCCTTGAAAGAAGAACGCAAACCCTAGATGATGAAGTTTTTGAAGCCGAAAAAAAACTATGAGGCCACCATTCAGTCGCAAAAAATGGACTTATGCCGTCAAAATAAGGATATAGCTAATCAACAGAAAATTAACTTTGACTTGTCTGAAGAAATAAAAATGTGTTTATCTAAAACTAAAAAGCTTGAACAGCAACTGGAACTTAAAGTTGTAAATAGTTCGCTACTTGAAAATATTTTTCGCCCAGAGAATCTTAAATATGTGCAGGAGTTAGGAGCTAAAAGTGATTACTTAAGCTCAAAAAAGGCTTTGTTAACATACGCTGATGTCTGCCTACAAACCGACAGCCATGATGTGAGTGAAATAATAAATGTTAGTAACAATCTTCAAGAATCCTCAGTGAAAAGTTTATTGAAAAATAAAAAAAGTAAAGTATTGTTGCTCTGTGATCAGATGGGTAGAGGTCTAGACTCAAAACTTAGACATGATCTGAATCCATCCAAATTTATAGTGCAAAGCATTATCAAACCTTTTGCTTCCTATGTAAGTGTTTTTGAAAATGTCTTATCCCTAGTTAACAACTATGATCAAAATGACTATGTCATCTTTTTCGCCGGTTATAATGATTTTTGTTCAAATAAAAATCTAAACTTATCATTCTTTCTTAATAAACTTAAAGAATGTGTTCACACTAATGTTATTGTTTTATCTGCACCCATCTGTTTTAAATATTCTTTTAGATGTTATAGTTTTAATAATAAATTAAGTAACCTTATTAACAACTTTGACAAGTTCTCACCAAATAAGGTATATTTTGTTGAAAGCTGTAATTCTTTAGGTAGAAAACATACAAATTTTAAGTTATCGGGCTTTATAAAAAATGTTATTAACTATAAAATTTGCAAAAATCTTACGTATATTAATACAGAAAATACCTGCAACCTTCCTGATGAAAATTGTCTTGCTAATAATTCTATTTTAATAGGCAATGACAACATAAATTCCCCATCGTCAAACGGAAATAACTTGTTTTCAACCAAAATTCACGCGTCATGTGAAGACTTATCTTTTAATTGCTCATTGCCCAATTCATCCGGGGAAAATTTTCGTCAGGACGGCGGCCAAGCTCTCAACACGTAAATAGTGATATTTCTATTTTATATCAAAATTGCAGAGGTGTAAAGACTAAATTGGATAAACTTAAATTTAATATGTTAGAAAATGAGTATGATATCTTAGCACTAACCGAAACATGGTTAAATGACTCAATTTCCACAGCGGAGTTTAGCTTTAGTGACAGAGTTACTTTTAGAAATGACAGAAACAAATTACTTACCGGTAAATCTCAGGGAGGAGGTGTTTTGTTAGCTCTAAAAAGACATTTTGTTGTTTCAGAAATAAAAATCTTTGATGATGATCAAGAAGCGTTATGTGTCCAAATTAAATTAAAAAGTAATTCATTTTTATATGTAGCTATTGTTTATATTGTTCCTAATAGTCCTTGTAATGTATATGAACATTTCTTTGAGAAAATTGAACATCACTTATCAGCTAAAAATAACTCTGAATTTATTATAGTTGGTGATTTTAACATCCCAAGTTATGTAATCAATTTGTCCTGTAATAGTAACCTAAATATTTTAAAAAGGATTCTTAGCATTTAACAGCTTATATCAAACAAATCAAATAAGAAATGTAAATAATGTGATACTTGATCTTGTGATATCTTCCTTTGAAAATGTGCAAGTGGATACAACTGATGACTGCCTTTTGCCAGTGGACAAAAATCATCCCTGTCTGAGCGTCAGTTTGAGAACCAAATCATCTATTCAGCACTGTAAAGTTGTATCTACAACTAAGTTTAATTTCAAAAAATCCGATTTTATATTAATGTACAGTCTTTTTAAGGATCAAAACTGGAATTTTTTTGAAAGCTTTTCTGATGTAAATGTTGCAGTAGAAAATTTTTACTCTGTTCTTAACAAAATATTCGAAAAATGTGTTCCCAAATCAACACAAACTGATAAAAAATATCCTGTATGGTTTAACGGTCATATAATTAGGTTAATTAAACTAAAACATAGTTATTTATTGAAATCAAAAAAATATAGATCACATTACTGGAAATCCAAATACATCTCTACACGTAAAACCATCAAAGAAAAAATAAAACTTGCCCATAGTAAATATCTTGCTGATGTAGAATCAAGCTTAAAAGCAAACCCAAAATTTTTTTGGTCTTATTTAAAGGGTCTTAAAGACAATCCTGATATTCCTCAGGAAATGTTATTTGGTGATCAAACGTTTGCGGGCGCCCAGGATGTTACCGAAGGCTTTGCAAGCTTTTTCAAATCTGTTTTTATTGATGATAATGAAGCTGATTGCAGTACTTTGCCTTTAAAGTCATATTTTTGTAATAGATTTATTTCTATGGATGACATCCAGAAAGCTCTTAAAAAAGTCAAAGCAAATAAAGCCATTGGTCCTGATGGGATACCAGGATATATTTTAAAAGGTTGTAGTGAATATCTTTTAAAGCCTTTATGTTTTTTGTTTAATTTAATTATAAAAACTTCGATTTACCCTGAAAAATGGAAACTTAGTAAGGTGATTCCCATTCATAAGTCTGGCTCTAGACAGGATATTAAAAATTATCGTCCCATAAGCATTGTCTGTGCGGTTTCAAAAATTTTTGAAATAATTATATTTGATGCTTTATTTAGTGAGATTTCTGGCAAGATTACATCATATCAGCATGGATTTTTGCCCAAAAAATCAACATTTACCAATTTAATTTCTTTCTGCGAGTATGTACATGATGCCCTTAATAACAAATCGCAAGTAGATGTCATTTACACAGATATGGAAAAGGCTTTCGACAGAGTTAGACACTGCATAATTCTAAAAGCTCTCTCAGACTTAGAAGTCTCATCATATCTAGTAAGCTTGATTCAATCATATTTGAGTCACAGGCGAGCAGACGAGAAGAAAACGTACACCGCTGAAGAGATCAAGAAGATCGCTCCAGGCTATAAAGGAAAAGCTGAGAATTTCAACCCAGCGAAAGTTGGAAAGAAGAAAGTCTTAGTTCCTAAAGCCAAAGGAGAACGCAGCGTTGAACTTCCGCCGCCGAGAAATCTGAACGCTCCACCGACCGAACAACGAAATGAGTCCATAATATCTGAGGCTATTTTCGGGATCGATGTGACCGTTACAGAAATTGCACCTAGGCAAACATTCTCTGCAAACTACGCCAAAATCGTGGATATCGCAGTTGAAGTATATGACGCCATGAGAGTGGACGAAAAGCAACTTGATCGAGTAATTGCTCGAGAGGAAGTATCGTACTACGCCACGGCCATGCTTCAGCTAAAGCTGATTGAAACAAAGGCAAAGCAACGGGATGAGAACTTGACTAGTGCAGAAAAAGATATTCGACTCTGACGAAGTGTTTAATGTTCCACAACCACTCTTCAGTTATCTGAAGGAAGTCGGGACATACACAGACAAAATGGGAAAGGAGACAAGACTACAGGTGCCACCACTGCCAACAACGGTAGTACAAAACTTTGGGGGATACCACGCACGAGCAGTCAACGTCGACACTCATGTCATGTTTGAGGAGATACCATCGCTTGGAATAGCTGGTGATATGGTATGTTGAAATTAAGGGCTGCCAGTCAGTTCTATACAAAAGTACTTCAGGAGTACCTCAGGGTTCCAACCTTGGACCTCTCCTTTTTTTGGCGGCTATTAACAGTATTATAGATAAGTTAGAAAATACTAAGGGTCTTTTATTTGCTGACGATTTTAAATGTTTTATTCAAATAAACTCACTTGATGACTGCGAGATGCTCCAGACTGATTTTTGTAACGTTGCAAACTGGTGCAGTATAAATAGCTTTAATTTGAATGTTAGTAAATGTTCTTGTATGTCATTCACTTTAAATCGAAATAGTATTGATTATGATTACACGTTAAATAGCTCCAAACTTCAACGAGCAGAAAATCAAAAAGATTTAGGAGTTATCTTTGATAAAAACTTATCATTTTCTAGCCACATAGTTTCGAAAATTAAAAGTGCACAGAAAATGGCAGGTTTTATTGCAAGGAATACTAAATTTTTTAGTGTTGAAGTAAGTCTTCATCTTTTTGATAGCTTAGTTGTACCAATTTTAGAATATGGAAGCATTATCTGGTCACCACAATATAATGTTTGGATAACACTAATAGAGAATGTGCAAAGAAAATTTTTAAAATGTCTTTTTTTTAGAATGTTTAATGTTTATCCACAAAGGGGATGTGATAACTCATATCTTTTGGGTGTTTTTAATAGATTATCCCTGGGTGATCGAAGGATTAAGACTTTGCTATGTACAATGTTTAAATTATTAAAGGGTCATATAGATAGTCCTGAAATTTTAAGCCAATTGCCATTTGCTGTAAATCGCTTAAACTCGCGTAATTCTTAATTTATTTAAAAATTCTCCAATCTATAAAATGTGTAATCTTTTCAATTTGTATGCTTTTGACATTGACATTGATCTGACTAGCTTTAACCAGTTTAAAAAATTAATTGATGGAAAGTTGAGAAATAAGTAATTTATTTTAGCCTGTTTGTTACTTTAATTAGTAAGTGATTTTATTATTTTAATTTTACAATACAATGTACATGTTTTTAATTATATTAGAGTTAAGTCAGTGTCTGTAATTGGCAATGCTGTTGATACTTTATGAGAATAAATAAATAAATAAATAAAATAAAAATTTATATATATTAAAACTTTTTTTATTCAAAAACATTAAACCAAAAGCAAAATCTCATTAAAGTGAAATATAGAGACATAGCCCACTACAAACAGAGCAGTTAGTTTTTTAGTAATTTCTTGAAAACTAGGTAAAGGGTGATTCATTATAAAGTTTATACCCCCTTAATTTGATTACTGTAGTAGCTAGAACAAAAACTTTAAATACGAAAGTTATGCATTTCAAATACGTGAATCGTCATTCCTAATATCAAATTTTGAAACTTTACAAGGTGTTTCTTTTACATAAGAAAAGGATAGAAAAACACCCTGTATATTAAAAAAAATTTTGATCGAGAAATGACTTTTGTATTTAAAAAATTTTTGTAGCTGTTATATATAGTAATCAAGTTAAGGGGGGTAAACTTTATAATCACCCTGTACAATAAACATTACCTATTTTAGAATCTGCCAGAAATTCTTATCTTTTCTCCTAATCCCAACTTTGTATTTTGATTGAAAGGTGCAGGTTTACAAAAAAAGGTTCAATCATTTTTATTAGGGCAGTATAGTTTTTAAGAATTACTTAAAATAAGACTGCTGTATGTTTTTAGTCTTCCAGGCCTTAATGGTATGAATGTCTTAACTATAATACTGCCTTGTTGAAAGTAAATTTCTATTTGAACAGTTCTAAAGAAATCTTGAGTTTTCTCAAAGCAAAAAACACTTAAATACTAAAAATATAATGTGCACTTCTACAAGAAAACTGTTAGGTACTTCAGGCTCATAAAAGTCTAAAAAACTACTCTCATTGCATGAGTTTAATCTTAATAGTAAAAGTTTCATATACATTTTTAACAGTTTTCTTCAGAAGAGACTTTAACAAATCCTAAAAAATAAAGGAACAAGTTTTCTTAAACAATAATGTGCCTGAAACTAGGAATAAATCACGTAAAAACTGGTGGGCTCAAAAACTATATATATAATTGCGCTTTTGGAATAAATTTTGCAGTTTTACTTATAAAAAAAATATTTTCAAGTGATTTTGATACATTTCTTTAAGTTAGTGGCATGGCCAAAATACACAATTTTTGTTTGGGATAGACATTTTATGTGTCCAGAGTGGATTAGAAATCTTATAAAGTCTGAAAAAGGGTATTTTGAAAAACCTAATTTGACCTCCCAATATGTATGTATGTATGTTATTAGGCAAGTAAAACTTTACCTTTTCTATCTTACAAAGTGATGTTGTATATATAAATATATAAGAGTGACCTTAAAATTGGTAATGATTGGTTTTTAATAATATTAATTTTTTTGCCTTGGGGTACTTTTTATGTAATACTAACATTATATAACACAAAAATTATAAATCAATAGGTTTGGAGCTCAAAACAGGTTTTTAAAATATTGTTTTTTGAGACTTTGGATATGATTATTTCTAGCTCACACCATTACATAGAAATGTCTATCCTTAACAAAAAAAATGAGTATTTTGTTGTTGTAATTAGTTTTTGATAATTTTTTATGTTGGCATTCAGGCACCTTTTGGTATAATATGCACTTCCACAAGAAAACTATTAATTATGTCAGGAAAAACTACTCTCATTGAGCTTCTTAAAAGTTTCCTATGCATTTTTAGTAATTTTCTTCAGAAGAGACTAACAAATACTGCAAAATGAAGGAACAAATATGTAATACCTTTGATAAACAGGTGCTTTGACTATTCACTATCACTATGTGACCTACCCCTCTTTCTCGTCTTACTTTCTTTTTTATTTAATGCTTCCACTACTGCCATGAGCTCAGTGTGCCGTTGTTTATTTTCCTCCTTTAAAAGGTCTACAAGTGCTGTAAACTCATTCTTCCTTTTTTCCAGACTTTCCTTGTGCATCTCTTGTATAACATCAACCACCCTATTTTTTGGTGGGCGCACAGTACTCTTCACTTTTCCAAATCTATTTTCCCCGCTATTTTCCTTCTGAGTACAACTGCTGTTTGCTTCTTTAGAGTCTTGAGTTTCTGTTACTGTTGTCACATATTCATTTGTTGTAACTTTTGTGTCTTTTTTGGGTGAAGATTTTTCAGAATCTATGACAAACGGTGGGATAAATTTATGTTTATCTCCTAGTATGTCATCAAGTTCATCAAAAAAGGGCGGTTTATCTACAGTTCCCTCTCCTGTTTCTTGCCTCCTTTGCAGATATTTCTGATAAGACGTTTGCAAATTTGCGAATTTTTGTCTTACCTTCTCCCTCCCTTCCAGACCTTCACCGACAAAATATCCCATTGCATTCATTTTTGTTGCTATTTTCCCCCAAACTAAATTTTTTGCAGTTTTTTTATCGCTAAATTCTTTATGATATTGCTTTCTAAGATCAAGCAAAACAAATGTTGCTTGGCGGTCCTCATCACTCTGATTTTTTGCGGTTTTCCACAGATTACAAATGGTATTATTCACTGAGGGTGGTTTTGCTTTTCCCTCTGTTCCACAATTTAACTTTGCTGCAGCCTCCACAGACTTTTTAATAATTCCGCATTCTTCCAGGGTTGACATGGCAACAAATATCTCATATGCATTTCCTAAAATTAAACATATATACTGATATAAACAATGTTTTACTAAATTAAGCACTTTTTTTTTGGAAGACCAATAGAAGTAACATTATAGAAAAAAGAAAATAATAAACAGTAATGTAAAGCCTCATGTAAAGCCAAATGAATAAATTTAGTGCATTATTTTATGTCTCTAGCTTTTTCCAGCATAGTATTATATGGTGGAACAAGACAGGTAAAAAACTATAAGCACTAAATTTATCCATTATGCATTATGTTGCTGGGTAAACCTTCCTTGACATTATTTCAGAAAGGTAGTTAGGCTTTAAGCGAGGCTTTAAGGCCAGTGTGCCATGGTTTTTTTTTAAAGAGAAAATATATTAATTATAAGCTCTTAGAGCAATATAAAGCAGTTATTACAGTACCTATTTTGGATTTGGCTGAGTATTTGATACTGTTCCTTAATTTTTAGAGTATCTTTATCTGTTTTTAAGTACTAAATTAGACCTAGAGACCCTGTATGTATGTAAAATCTTTCATACATACAGGGTCCCTAACTAAAACCAGTCTTATGTTGGCACCATAAAACAACCCTTAGATATACACACTTTCTCTTTAAACATTAAAAATTCCGATGTTGCAAGCCCCCTATATGTTGCTATACTATTACTACATATTCACATGGGATTGAGTTAGTATTGAATTTTCTTTGGTGATACATAAAACTCAAAGATGCACAGTTTTAATAATAAGGTGGATGGCACTAAAAACAGTAGGTCAGGTCAAACTTACCTTCAAAATTCTGCATCTCACACAGGACTTCATTTTTATGATTTTTGATAACTTCACCTTCACGTTCCACGAACTTTTTAAATATAACGTTTTGTTCATCCATTTTTATGCAAAAACAAAAAAAAATCTTAGGTTAAAACAAAATGACGTATCTTCTACGCACGCGTCAGTTTTAAAACTAGAGTGGATTCCGTTTCAAAATATTTTTAACCAGTTTAGATGTGACGTCACCGTTGCAACGCGAGAAAACAAATGTTTAAAACTTTTTAAAAACATTTTAAACAATTTCAACGCTAGAAAACGCCTCAGGTTCCTCTAATGCCCGAATGTAGAAAACTAGTCACAATTAATACGCATAAAGGTATTTTTTCGTATACTAGGCTTCCTTATGGTATCACTAGTTGTCTGGACATTTTCCAAAATATAATGGATGCATACCACTAAACATCTGTAGTGGTATGCCAGGCGTAGTTTGGTTTCTTGATGACATTTTAGTTACTGGAAAAAATGCCTGGATGCTGTTTTTAACAGGTTATTAGAGTGTGGCTTGAGAGTAAAAAAAATCTGTTGTATTTAGGTCACGTGATTAATAAAGAGGCTTTGTTCATGTCTGAAATCATTTTTAGGCGCCTTGAATTTTTTTTGTAGATTTTTGAAAAACGGTTCAGAAGTTCTAAGACCATTGTACAATTTGCTAAAAAAAGATACCAAGTGGGATTGGGGGTATGACTGTCAGGAAAGTTTTGAAAAAGCAAAAAATATGTTGCTCTCTTCATCAGTATTGACACATTTCGACCCTCAAACAAAAATAAAACTTTCGATGGACGCTGGTCAAAATGCTCTAGGCGCTACTATGAGTCATGTTTTTGAGGACGGTTCCGAAAAGCCTATAGCTTTTGCGTCTAGGTTATTAAATAAAGCCGCAATTTCTTATTTACAAGTTGAAAAAGAAGGGCTAAGTTGCATATTTGGATTAAAGAAATTTTATCAATATCTCTATAATCAAAAATTTTTACTTTTTTGTGATCATAAACCTTTATTAACCATTTTTGGACCTCACAAAGGACTACCAGTTTTTGTTGCAAATCGTTTACAAAGATGGGCTCATATTTTATCTGCTTTCAACCACGAAATTAAATATGTACCATCGGATAAAAACACAGCTGATTTTTTATCAAGGCTACCTGTAAATAACTCTTCAGACAGCAAACATTTTCTTTATTTTAATATAAATTCATGCGTTTCAAATATTAATATTTTACAGGAATCAAATTTGCCTCTAAATTTTTGTCAAATAAAAAAAGAAACGGCTATCGATCCGATCCTAAGTAAAGTATTTTTTTATGTACAAAATGGTTGGCATGATAAATGTCCAGCTGAAGAATTTAAACCATTTTTTGTAAGAAAAAACGGGATAAGCACGGAAGAAAACTGTTTATTGTGGGGCTATAGATTAATAATTCCACAAAAATATCAAAATTACATTTTAAAAGAGTTACACAAAAGGTATATGGGTATGGTTAAGACGAAAAATTTTGCAGAGTCATATGTGTGGTGGCCTCAATTGGATAGCTAAATTGAATATTTAAAAAAAAATGTGAGGCATGCACAATATATGCCAGTAATTTGCCAAAATCACCTTTGATGTTTTGGGATTGGCCTAAAGAAGTTTGGACAAGGTTGCATGCAGATTTTCTTGATCTTTTTGGTACAACCTTTCTGGTAATTCAAGATGCCACTTCCAAATGGTTAGAAAGCTGGGAGGTAGGAGGTAGGGAAAATAATGGTGAAACCAGTGCGGTTAATGATTCTATTTCTGAGGCTAGAAGTTTAAGGCGTCGCAGTCAAATAAAACAGCAACAGTAGGTTAAGTTCTAAAACAGGGTCCGATTTTAAGTGAGGAAGACTTTCAAATTAAAGGTAGAGGTGTTATATATTGAGGTAAATTATCTAGTTTAATTATATTTATATTTGAACACTCTGTAGATTACTCCTTTAACCTTTTTTGTATGCTTATTTTGCCTTATCTTAAGTTGTCGAGATTTGCTATTTTTATATTGTTCAGTCTGTATTTTCACCTGAAAAATGAAATACATTTTGGGAATTCAAAATTATTGCCGAGTTTATTTAATATTTCTATTGTCGTTCACATTAACGCCAATATAGAAAAAACCTAAACTTGTTTACATCTCGGCACCTAAAACAAAAAATTATATTTGTAATATTACAGTTTTATGTACTGATAGTTTATAAAATTTTGTAGACTCAACAGAAATATTTTTCAGCAACTGCAACTATTTATTATTTACATTATATTTTCATCTAATATTAATAATAATATGTTGAACAACAAAACTTAAAACGGCTTTTTGTTTACCGTTTTTATACAAAATGCAAATAAAACAAAAATAACTGTATCTTCACTAAATTGTGTGCAAAACCCTGTTCTTAAAAGCAGTATATTTCACGTTTAAAATGTTTATTTCCCAGACAACTTAAAAAGTTCATTACAGGGAAAAATTAACAATACAAAAAAAAATACTGAATGTTTCCAAACGACTCCTTCCCCACAAGCGAGACAAACAAGTACATATTATAGAGGTTTTCTAACAAGTTTTTTTAGTACTATATCCTCTGTATGACTGCAAATAAAAATGAAATCATATTTTTCTTCTGTTCACTTGATTTGTCTATCTGTCATTTTACTTAAAACTGGGAAATTAAAAGGAATATGGAAAAATCTCCTAAATATAGTACGCTTGACAAAAAGAGAAGCCAGCGTACACAATCTTTGCAAAACCATTTTCCTCTGAGCAATTTTGTAAGGTCAATACATCTTCTGTGAAACCATTGATTTTTCGAACCACACATCAGGTAACTATATATAAATGAAAAATAATGAGTTGAGCAATCCGGCAAATACTGTAGGATTTCATGACATATCCTTTTGTCTTCCTAGGCTCTTAAAATAGTAATTAATACAAATTTAGTATAATAATCGTAGACATATGCTGCCAAACTTAAGTTATGGCAAAAACTTTTTAATCAGTTAACTAACCAAATTATTTACAAACCCATATAAAAACCCACCCACAAAATTTGATTAAATTACAATTAAAAAACATATTTTTTTTGTTATCAGATCTGACTGAACTCTAATTTCTGAAAAAGCATCCTTACTTTGGATTGAATATAATCTGATTAACGTGTTTTAGTTATTAGGGTTGCTTGCAAAAAGAAATTTTTGTTTTATAAACTTACAATTTTCATAGGTTCTGCTTCAGGTATTGCCGCAGGTTTCTAAAAAATTAAAAAGAGATTAATATAAATTTTATTTATACTGATGATTAAAATTTTACTTTATATTTAAAAACATTTTGTCTGTCGCACTTTCGCGTGCCCAGAACTCATCATTCCTTGTAATTCTTTGATAGAAGGAGTTTTTCTTAGTCCTCAAAATATAAATTATTGCATAAATGCGTTATAAATGAGTCAAAAGGTGTATAGCAGGCCTAACATGTACATTATTTTTCCACAACTTTTTAGAAATAATAATAAAATTGTAATAATTTACATAAAAGTTAAGATATAATTAGCAGTTTACATAACAGTTACCGCACGCGTCGTTTGTTCAAGCCTGCACAGGCGCTGGACATACTTTCTAGGCAAGTTTAATCTAAAAGCCTTAAAAAAATATTTTTACAATAGACCCTGGCTGTGTATAGAGGCCCTCTATACATTTGACAGTTATTGTTTTACCAGAGGTGGGCAACTCATATTGCCCTCTCTTTCTATTTTTTTCATATTTGCATGTAAAACGGATTTTATCAAATGGACTGGTCTCTTTTTATAATTTCCCCAGACAGTTTTTGAAAGATTGATTTTTTTTGTTAGTAAAATATGTCAAGCTTTGACAAAAAAAAAACAAAAACAAACAGTGAATACACACGGTAGATAATAAAAATGTAAATAATAGGTAAAATATAAAGACTCCTATGATCTTTATTTTTGTTACTCTTTTCCTTACAATAAAATATGGAAACATAATGTTTTATTTATTAACGAAGTACATACTAAATGCGTATGTTTGTATGTACCTACTGCTTGTAGCTCACTTACCTCGCAAATTCGGCTATTTTTATTATTTTTACAGCTTGGTAAATGCATGTTTTCTTTTCACTTTTCCTGAGTTTCTTTCTCCGTTGGACAAAGGAACAGCCTTGTCGACACCTGCTAAAAACTTTTGCAGATAAAAATCTTAAAAATCACCAAATACACCACAAGAATATGATAAAACAAATACGATAGAAGATTTAGATTAATAGTTTCATGCTAATTATGATATATATATATATATATAATAAATCAAAATTAACATAGATCCAACAAAAACTTATACTAAACAACTAAAAGATTTGTTACATGAATTTTTCCAACTCTGGATGTAAGACCGGTTGTTTCTTTCATATAAGCCCCAGTATACAATATTACCAAATGATTAAATAACATTATTTTCGAAAAAAGTTTTTGGATCTAAATACTGTTAAAAATTCATTAGAACTGATTGAAAATATTAGAAATTTGAATATAATTGAGAAGGGCATGTTGGTGTCTTTTGATGTCAAAAACCTTTTTCCATGTATACCTAGGAACCAATCTCTTTTAATTTTGAAGAAAAAACTTGAACAATCAGAACTTTCAACAACTCAACTTGATTGTGTATCTGGCATTTTGCGTAAAGTTATGGATAATGATTTTTTCTCTTTTTTTTAAACTTTATATAAACAAAATGATGGCCTACCTATGAGTAATGGACTATCACCTTTGCATGCAGAAACTTTCATGTCCTTTTTTGAAGAAAGTTTAATTTTTAAATCCAAAAATTCGTTGCTAAAAAATGTGCAGTTCTGGCACCGATATGTGGACGATATTTTTGGACAGGTAATGAGCTAGATCTTGGTAACTTTTTAAGTTTCTTAAACTCTCTTCACAATAAAATAGTCTTTACAATGGAGAAATAACTTAATAATAAAATTAACTTTTTAGATATCACCATTGAAAAACAAGCCAACAATTTTAATTTTTCAGTCTAAAGAAAACCCAGTCAGACTGACCATTTAATTCCTTGGGACTGTTCATGCAATGGAACATAAAAATGCCGGGATTTATTGCCTTGTGCATCGACAAATATCCCAATGACTTTTACCAATTTTACCAAAGAGAGGAACATTATTCATCAAATTTCAACAGCAAATGGTTTCTCAACCCAAATTGTCACCAAAATTTACAACAAAATGCCGATGCTTCTTGAAGATTTACAGAAAATAACAGGTAACAATACATCATTAACAAATGTCACAACAAACAACAGTATCTCTCAATAACAACAAATTGTTATTTTATCCATAAAGATTGCAAAAATAATTAAAAATTACTACCCTACATTTAAAGCCGCGTTTAAACCTCTGAATCTGTTAGATCTCTGTTCTGTAGATTAATAGAGCCTTCTCAACTATTAGGAAAAAACGGCGTCTATAAATTAAAATGCAAATATCGTAGTGCTCAGTATGTTGGTCAGTCAGGTCGTTCTTTCGAAATTAAAATTAAAGAACATAAATCTTCTTTCGGAACTCATTTAAAGACACAAAAACATAGCTTGGATTTGGATAGGATTGGAAGTACTACATATTCATAATAAGGGAAAAAAACTCAATAATCTTGAAAATTTAGATCCTTTTCCAATTTTCTAGAAGCTGCCCAAGTCATCAATATGTTCAAATATTGAAAAAACTAATTCCCCCCCCTCATCCTTGTTTTTTTCTATATTGTTTGAGGTTCGTGCGCCTAAGATGGCTTATCGTTGTTTGAACAGCTTTTACAACGCATTTATTGAAAAAATGAAAAAATACTCAAATATCACTTTTTATTGTTTGCTGCTTCCTTCCCCCCTTTTTACATATGTTTAATTTTGTTTTGTTTGTATAATTTTTGTTCAATGTTTTTTACCATGAAATAGTTGATTTTTGGCATACAATTTTCCAGTGTCCTTAATAAAATAATGTTTTAGTGAATCTTTATGTTCAATTGAACTACATTAACGACAAAAAACAGCTGTGTCTTGTGTCTTTCATTTTAGAGTTTTCATTTTAGAGTTTTTATTTTTTGTTTATTTACTTGTGAGTCGAGGGTCCCTCTTAATGGTTTTTGTCGAGTTTTTTTGCTTCCGATCACAGTGTTTTTTTCAACTGGGTGCGGTTTTCTCGATTTTTCCAGAAAGCAAACAATTTTTGACAAGTTAAGTATTAAAAAACTCTTGTCGTTACCTAATACCTCAAGATGTTTATGGAGAAACCTTTGTATGGGCGGTTTCCAAATTTATTAGTAAGTAACTTTTTATAATTTTTTTCACAACAAAATGACGTTTTAAATATTCCCTTGTTTAGACTAACTTAATTGTTTATAATTATATTTCTTGATTCTTTTTAGATGTAAAAATTGTAATAAGTAAGACCCTTGAAAATGAGCGTGAGCTCGAAACCGGTCGGGGTCTTTTGTATATCAATAAAATTTAACTTTCAAAAACAACTTTTGGATACTTTTATTGATGCAAAAAAGAAACCCTTTTATTGTGGAGTAAAGGACATCTCCTCCTTAAAAAAATTTCCATTATGCTCCACGAGGGGAATTTCAAACCAAAAAAAAACACAGGACATTATTATAATAGTTAAATTTTTACCAGTAACCAAGAATATCCTTCACTATTGTCAAACCTACTCCAAAGAGAAGGCTCTTCAAAAAATTCAAAAATTCCATTATAGTAACCGATACATTTGCCCGAATTACCCTACAGTCTTTATTTGACCACACATCCACACTTTTTGGTAAGTGTGGCTTTGATGGAGCCTTCCGATAAAGCGTTTATAAATAGCGCTTGAGTACTGAGTCTGACAACGATGATTCCAGTATATTCATAACAGCGTATGTAAAATTTACTTTTCTAAGCGTATGTAAAATTAACTTTTCTAATAGCGTATGTATTCTATTCGCCAGTTTAAAATAGCTGACGGTATGCGTCAAACTGATTTTGACAATAATTTTCAAAGTCAAAAATGCCGCAAATTATAATATTTACGAAAGCACAAATTGTCACTCGAGTTATAGAAGACGGCTGGTCTATAAGGTGAGCGGCCACTCATTTTGGGGTTGATAAAATGACGATAGTACGATGCAAAAAGCGCTGGATACAAAATAATTTGATGAATAGAAAACATGGATCAGATCAGATTCCGTTGAAGCATCTAATGTAACGATGTTCCCTGGCCCAAGTTGTGTAGATTTTAGTGAGTTTATATTTGACGTTTTAGTTACTTTATTAGTGTGTCAATGTCAGTATATTTTTTTTTAATAACTTAGTCCGTTAACTAATGTAATAACTGTCAACAGTGTCAAAAATGGCGGCGTCATACGTGGAAAAGGGTACTAAAACGGAAGGTGTTGGCTGGCCTCCATGTCGGAGGTATGGCTTAGTCATAATGTTGACACGACAGAAGAACAAAAGAATATATAGGGTGGGCCAAAAAACGTGTCACTTTTGAATGCTCTATAACTTTGGACCCAATCGGCCGATTTTCGAAATTTTTGACTGCTTTTATAGACAAAAGATGAAACTTTACTGCCGCGACTCAAAATTTGACATATGTCAAAAATGCAAGATGGCGGAGAACTTTAAAAAATGGTTTCGTTTCACCCACCTTGCGAAAAATTTGTGTGCGACCCGGGACTTGATTTTTGTCAATGAAGCAAAAGCCCCATACTTTCTTCGCCTACCGAGGTGTCTACATTGGTTACAAATTTTTAATCAGGAGTATCTAGACCAAAAATTGTAATATCTGTAGGAAGGTGCACTGTTTAGTGCTAGTATAGAATAGAATAGTTTATTTATTTGATGACGATGATTCCAGTATATTCATAACAGTGTATGTAAAATTTACTTTTCTAATAGCGTATGTATTCATTCCATTCACCAGTTTAAAATAGCTGACGGTATGCGTCAAACTGGTTTTGACAATAATTTTCAAAGTCAAAAATACCGCAAATTACAATATTTACGAAAGCATAAATTGTCACTCGAGTTATAGAAGACGGCTGGTCTATAAGGTGAGCGGCCACTCATTTTGGGGTTGATAAAATGATGATAGTAGGATGCAAAAAGCGCTGGATACAAAATAATTTGATGAATAGAAAATATGGATCAGGACGAAAGCCTGTAAGTTCTGACCACCTCAGACAAAATCCTTTTGCCACATCCGTTGAAGAATCTAATGTAACGATGTTCCCTGGCCCAAGTTGTTGTGTAGATTTTAGTGAGTTTGTATTTGACTTTTTAAAGAATATATAGCGTGGGCCAAAAAACGTGTCACTTTTTTTTTTTGAACGCGCTATAACTTTGGACCCAATCGGCCAATTTTCGAAATTTTTGAATGCTTTTATAGACAAAAGATGAAACTTTACTGCCGCAACTCAAAATTTGACATATGTCAA
Source organism: Oxystoma pomonae (assembly GCA_963921995.1). Classification (NCBI taxonomy): domain Eukaryota; kingdom Metazoa; phylum Arthropoda; class Insecta; order Coleoptera; family Brentidae; genus Oxystoma; species Oxystoma pomonae. The sequence goes on from OY998163.1 coordinate 77,200,594, forward strand.
AAATGCAAGATGGCGGAGAGCTTCAAAAAATAGGTTCGTTTCACCCCTTTTGCGAAAAATTTGTGTGCGACCAGGGACTTGATTTTTGTCAATGAAGCAAAAGCCCCATACTTTCTTCGCCTACCGAGGTGTGACTTATCTAAATTGGTTACTTTATTATATTTAGACCAAAAATTGTAATGTCTGTAGGAAAGTGCACTGTTTAGTGCTAGTACTTGCAACATTACAACTTTTGGTTTCCTGATTTAAAATATTTATAACTTTTTTTTTATCTCATAACCAATTAACATAATTAATACCTCGGTATGGGGCTTTTGCCTCACTGGCAAAAATCAAGTCTAGGGCCTCTCCGCAATCTTGGATTTTTGACATATGTCAAATTTTGAGTCGCGTCAGTAAAGTTTCAACTTTTGTCTATAAAAACAACCAAAAATTTCGAAAATCGGCCGATTGGGTCGAGACCTATAGCGTGTTCAAAAAGTGACAAACTTTTTTGCCCACCCTATATAAATAAACAGAACTTTTTAAAAGATATATATTTTTTTTAATTATTAATTCACAGACAAATAGAAGGCACAGGGGCCCTGAACGAACTATAGGTTGCAAAAAAATGGTACCAAAATGTGATTATGATTAAGGACCCTCCCGTGATCCTAAAACAAGATATGTTAAAATCCCACCGGATCCTTTTTTGAAATTTTGCTCACTTTTCTATTATATTAAGAAATAATACCTGTTAAGCTTAAAAATTATATTATATTATAAACTAACCTATCGATTTTTTTAGTTTCTTAAAAAAAATAATTATATACATGTCTACAAAAATAATAACGTTTTACATCATATATTGCAAAGCATAAAATAGATAGATTACACTTTAGTTATTAAAAGAGGCTGTGAATTTTTTTATTGAGAAGTTTCAGTAGGTCCGTTGTTTAATTTAACTATCTGAAAAACTTAGTACAACCTTAACTACGGAAAATCTACAAATAGCATTTAAAAATGAAAATACAGTAGGACACTTTTATACCAGGTTGAAAACAAAAACTCCTCAAGAATTAAAAAATTGAGTAATTTACAGAATACCTTGTGCAGACTGAAGTGGCATCTATGTAGGCGAAACAGGCAGATATCTTAAAACAAGAATAACTGAGCATGAAAATAGCATAAAACACCACACAGCCTGTTTAATCCTCTGGTTAAAAAACAGCTCTTAGTAAACATAGCTTGAGGTTGAGAAAAATAATATTAACAAAAAGAAAGATACTGACAAACTCAGAACTGCTTACTATCATTTAATCAGCAAGCTTTCAAAAAATTGATATAAAATACAAGTAATGTAAATGCATTTTGGTTTTTGTTTTTCCTTTTTCTGTATATTTCTATTTCTATCAAACTGATTTTAAATTATTATTTAATTTTAAAAAGGAAAATAATTGTACCAGAGAGAGAAAAAAGAGACACTTTTTTACGATTTTACCAATTCTGGTATTCTGTTTTACATATTTGGGGAGTTTTGTATTATACCTCCCTATATGTCTTAAAATTTCATAATTATATTTGGCAACCTGTACAAGATAAGCAGAAGCCAAAAAGCAAAATAATAATCTGATAAAAACAAATTAATTCAATATTTCAGTTTGTAAACATCGTTGGTAGCACCACAAAGTACCTTTTATTAATATTATTGTTGTAGACAAAAAACAAAAACAAAAAGAAACCCAAAATTACAAGTAACGAAGTATTTTGTTGGTTTTTCTTTTATATAATACTTGTATAAAAAATAATAAAAAAATATAGTTTATAATGTTTGCAATTAAATCCAAAAAACCTAATTTGACCCATTGTGTAAATATGGAACTTTTCTTTCACCTTTACATGTACTTTAATTTACATTTTAATCTAAATGTTGTTAAGTTTTTTTTATTGTATACTTTTTTTTTCTATTATCCTCTACAACTGTTTGTCTTTTTTTTAACTAGAAAACATTTACAGAATAACTCCTACGTATGGGATAATTTATATATAAAAAGGATCATAGATTGTTTTTGCATTTAAAACAAAAATATTTAAACCTTTCAATCGAACTCTGTATCCATTTCCATATTGTAGTGCCCTGAAGATGACTATAAAATTCGAAACGTCGGCATTAAACCAATGGTTTCTGTGGTTTTATTTGACCCCATCCAACCAATCCCCCACCAGTTAAACTTTAATTGGGTCACAAACCAACCAAGTGAAAACAATTAATTTATAAGGTTTGTTGTAAAAGTTCTAAGTAAAAATAAAAAGCAAACCAACATATAATCATAATGAAAACAGAAGAAAAGTTTTCCCGGGTTGTGGTGAAAAAATTTTAATTTGGAAAATCAAAACCAGAATTATTTAAAATAATTTTACGGTTAGAAAAATTACTACAGGTCTTTTCAAATCAGAACTTTAATACAAATAATATAAAACTTTCTACATCTGTATGTAGCACATGTAGAAATGCGCTATATGATCGTGAAAATAATGTTTTTATTTGCCAATTGCTGCCAATCATATAGCGCATTTCTGCAGGTGCTATATACAGATGTACGAAATTTTATATTATTTGTGTTAAAGTTTGGATTTGAAAATGCTTATAGTAATTTTTATAACCGTAAAGTTATTTTAAATAATTCTGGTTTTGAGTTTCCAAATTTAAATTTTTTCACCACAACCCGCGCAAACTTTTCTTCTTTTTTCATTATGATTGGTTATATGTTGGTTTGGCTTTTATTATTAGTTAAAACTTTTACAACAAACTGTATAAATTAAACAACGTACCTACTGAAAATTCTCAAAACAAAAGAACAAAAAAAGGATTATGGGTAAACGCATCCATGGCGTACTTTGATTTTTGTTCCCTTTGCTAGTGATTGCCTCCTTTAATAACTAAAGTGTAATCCATTTATTTTATGCTTTAGCGGGATAAAAAAAAAGTTACACCTTGGTCAGTTGTTTTACAATATACAGGGTTCCTAAGATTTTCCTTAGGGATAGGATTTCAATAAATCAAACAGAAATGACATAGAAAGTTCTGCGCGCACAAACAGGTATATTGAGCAATGGTGCCAGTTTGTTATTATCTCCGGACTGCTTTCATGAGAAAAAATTGCCGCCACTCTTTCATTGTGAGCATAAATCATAGTTGCAATAATAACCGTTGACAAGATGTCTGCAAATTCCGCTAGATGGCGGCCACACCATGAGATGATCGAGGAAAAACTGGGATTCACAGGCATTGCATTTTTATTTCCTTTCGAGTCGCTTCAGTTTCGTAAATTTTGTGTTTTTAAAAAGCCGTATACTCGAGAAGAAAAGATTTTTATTATTAAAAACTACATAAAAAGTGACAGTGCGGACGAGGTCATTGGGCTTTTTGTTTTTGCGTTTCCAGATCGACCGGTTCCTGTGGCTCCAACTGTCTACAACATTTATCATCGTTTTGAAAGGTACGGGTGCATAAATGGTTGTAGAAAGTGTTATCAGGACGGTGAAATACCAGAGCATCCCGTTCTTCCACACAGGGTGGAACGAGACGAAATGGTATGCGCTTACGTTGAGGCACATGAACCATGTTCGACGAAACCAATTGCGGAGGCACTGGATATTCCCAACAGTACTTGCCAATGGATCCTAAAAAAATACGGCTACAAGTCGTTTAAGATTGGGAAGTCGCAGGAATTGCAACCAGGTGATTATTTTCGCCGGTTAGAATATTGTGAGGTTATGAGGGATAAATGTGACAGGAACGAAAATTTCCTATCAAAAGTTTTGTTTAGTGACGAGAAGACATTTGAACTTCATAACTCTCCCGCGAAAATAAACATCTGCACGCAAGTGTTAGAACGCAACATCCTCAAAAATTAAATGTTTTTCATTAAAGAGAATTTGAATAGCCAAAAATATGTTGATCTTCTCCAACACCAGGTTTTACTACGGTTGAGGGAACTCAACATAAATTTGGACGAATTGTGGTTTCAGCAAGATGGCTGTTCATCCCACAATTCACGCCAGGCTAGAAATTACCTTCGTCAGGTATTTGGTGATAGAATTATTTCCACGTATGGAAATATCCGATGGCCTCCTCGATCACCAGATCTTGCGCCAAATGACTTTTTCCTATGGGGTTGTTGGCACGACAAAATTTTCCAACACCCTCACTTACGGCCTACGACTATACAGGAGTTGAGGGCGAAAATTTTGGAGGCGGGCAACTCTATCACCCCTGAAATGTTGGCTGCTACGCGCCAAGAGTTTTACAATAGATTGGGATATTGTGAGGCTCAAGAAGGGGACAGATTTGAACATCTAATCTAATTAAAAATTAGATGTTTTCAGGTCCAAACCACAGCTTTTTCTTGCTTAAAGGAGGCGGCAGGGTCCATTATTTACGATACTGAACGATAAACTCGTGAGGTTGTTAACATTAGAAAGAAATATCTTTGCTTTTAACTAAATTTCTTTCCATTCTGTTCTACTAGTGACATCTACCCGGAAACGGCCAAACCATGCAGCTAGCACTAGCAGCCAAAGAAATCAATAAACGGCGCTGTTTTTCCTGCAGAGCTTTTTGCTTGCGATATTATTGATTTTAAATAAAGCTGGCCCTACACTACATTTGATATTTTCGAGGTGTTTTATGACATGATCTCGAAACATGTAGCAAACCAATTCTTCAAAACTAGCGGGAGGGTAAAAGCGAAAAATAAGGGGCTGCCAATATTTGTAACACCCAAAAAGGGGTGAAAAGATTTATTTTGCTCTTTTTCTTTACAAAAAACGTTCTTTTTACGAAAAACTTGAGCTCTGCCACTTTTTTTATTTTTTTCTTCAACTTTCTCGAAATTTTCGTCATACCGTAGAAAAAAATTATTTCCCCAATGGTCATACTCTACTTTTATTCGAAAAAATTTAGAAACAGAGACGGGATCAGTTTTCCTAAAACGGGGGATCTTGGTTTCGAGTGAGAAGATAAAGGGCGCCGCAGGCAAAAATTTTTCAATTAAATTAGCCGAACGCAAAAATGTTAGAAAAACAAAGCACGAAATAAAAATGGCGCCGCTTACAATTTTTTTTCAAAAATTACGTAATTTCGGGAACGCAAAGAAATAGGTCTAAAGAGTATAATTTTAAAGAAAAAAATATCAATTTTCTCGCCCTCCTCCACGTAGGGGGGAGGGGGGTTTATAAGTTAAAAGTTCTTTTTTTTTTGGGGGGGGGTAGTGGTCTTGAAATCGTTACGTAATATTAGGGGAGTGGCGTGCCAAACCGTTACAAAACATTACATAGGGAGGGGGTTAAAAATTGGTAAAATCACCGTTACGTAATTTGTGCACGGCCCCACATCTGACTGTTCCTCCTTTTTGATTTCGAATCAAAGTGCAAAACCCGGGTTAGACGTTCGAAGGCGTCAACCCGTCCTATTTGCTTGATAAAGTTTCTACGGAAATATCTCAGTCGATTTCTCCGGCCGTGTATGAACGCTTTAGGTTCGGCATTTGCATGTATCTCAGTCCCCAGCCTGTAAACAGTGCGTAAGGACAATGGTTACAAAATGAAAAGCCGAAAAATATTTTTTTTTACGATATCTTTCATCAGTTTGGAATTAAAGTCGAGCAAAAACAATTTTTATTCCAGTCCTAAAGGTATGAAAATGGAAAACATTAGAAAACAACAACCTGGAATGGTAAAACATTATTAATTTTTTAGACAAGTTTTTTAACAAAGAATTTTTAAAGAAACTAAAAAAATCGATACCTAGTTAGTTCCTAAGTTAAATATGTTGTATGTCCTTAAATTATTTAAAAAATATATTATGTACAGAGTTTAGTAATTTTTAAGCCTTAACCGCTATTATTTCTTAATATAATAGAAAAATGTGCAAAATTTCAAAAAAGGATCAGATCGGATTTTAAAATATCTTGTTTTAGGATAATCTGTAATCAGATTTTGGGTACCATTTTTTGCAACCTATAGTTCGTTCAGGACCCCCGTGAAGGAAGAAAAAATCAACAAGAAATATAATCGCGAGCCGAATAGTATAATTCAAATACTCTATGGGTAAGCAAGATCCCTTCTATCATAGGTTCCTTATCAACTATTAACAGAAGGATTAAAAAACTTGAAATTTCCTGTCGAGTTGCTGCAAAAAAACCTTTTTTAACGGAAAAACAAAAGCAAATTAACCCTGAATTTTACATTAAATAATGTTCTTCATAATGATGACTTCTGGGAGAGGGTATTCTTCACAGATGAAAAGATATTTCAGTCATTTTCGAGCAGCACAGGAATTTTAGTGTATCAATTCTAGGTTTTATCAAAAATACACCAACCACATTAAGAATGCATGAATACATTTTTTAGTGAATATGCGGAGCTGGTTTAGCGCTAGAAGTTTGGGTATGTCTCGCAAATAGAAGGAAGATTCAAATGTCAAGGACAAGTGTCCCGTGCACACGGCTAATGTTGTTCGTCAATGGTTTGAAAACAGTATTATTGAAACTCTTCTTTGGCCATCCAACAGCCTTGATATCGACGCTATAGAAAATATAAGGGGCGGACTTATCATTATTTATCAGAGAAACTGGAGACCACAAAATGCTGAAATGCTCTTAGAAGTTTTTCAATGCGCAGGCGTTTGCAGAGTTCGATAAGAATGGTGCGCCCACTCAATACTAATTTTTGTAGTTGTTTTAAATAATATTTAATATTTGGGTCGCGGAACAAATATCGAAAACAAGATACCGAACGTTAAAATATCGAAAGAAAAAATATCTAAAACCAAATAATCGAATGGAAAAAATGTCAAAAAACAATTGATCGATTAAAAAAATGGTGGAAATATCGAAAGACGAAATATCGAATTGAAAAATTATCGAAAAACAAAATATCGAATGGAACAAAAAACATTGAAAAGTATGTTGGATACAAATTTGCGCGCATTGATACTCGAAGACAGTTTCTTTTTCACATATCTTTCAATTCCAGTTTTTGGTTTTAGTCGCATTTAAACAGTGACCTGGATCTGATGAAAAAGTTTTAGTAAGTTGTCATTACATTTCAAAAACGCTCAACAAAAACAACCTTTCTTGACAATATCATCAAGAACGTCGTTCGCCAATTTTTAAACATTTTTCAAAATGTCTAAAAATTTCGAATTCGTAATTGGTCAAAAAGGCCATAAAAAGCTATATTTTGAGGGCTTTTTGTATACCAAAGAAAAAAAAACGAATGGAACACCGACGTCTTAGTTTTAGCAGAATATACTACTATTAAGTGTATTGGTCCCAGTAATCTGGAAATTCCGCTATATCCCATTTTTAAAGCTCTTAGTGACCTTAAAGCATCAGCACTACCAGGACTGCATGCATTGTCAGGAGCAGATGTTACTGGAGGCTTTAAAGGCAAAGCAAAGATGACCTTTTGGGAAAAGTTTATGGTACCCTTGATGCATCAGCTGCTTTACGGAAAAATTAAAATTTAAATCAATCTAACTTTGACCAGTTAGAACCAATTATTTGTTTGGTCTATTCAATCCCAAAAAATTTAACAAAATTAAAGGATTTAAAGTGGTGGTTGTTTAGCTATCGACAAATATCTAGCGACGAGATGCCTTAAAACTAACAATAAAAAGATGCCAGTATCAATGCATTGAATGGGGTCGTGATATAATGGCTAATCCAAATTTACCACCGCCAACTGAGTACGGTTGGAAACTTGTGAATGGGCAATATGCGCCAGTATATTGCGATTTACCTTGTGCTGCTGAATCAATACTAAAAATCAAGTATGCATGTAAAAAAACAAGTTATGCTGATTGGAGTAAATGTGCAAATGCAAATATTTTTTGTTCGGATATGTGCGAATGCGAAAGTGACGATTGTGTAAATAATGAAGACATTGATACGAATGAATCTTCTGATGAAGAAGATATATTAAATTAAGATGAAAATCAATTAAAATAACGATATCGAAAAAAAAATTATAAAAATATATATTTTTTCTTCAGGTAGATTGTGAAATACGTTACTGGGTAAACCCGCCATTAGTCTGGGAAGTACAAAAATGTTTTTTTTTTTTAAATTTTAGATATGTGACAGTGATATGAAGATCATGCATGTTTTCGCTAGATATCCAGGGTCAAGCAATGATTCGTTTATCTGGCAGAATAGTACTGCATACAATTTTATGCTTCAATTTCACCTTCTTCTTCTAGGTACTTAATAATATATAATTCAACAATTAGTATTGACTAAATTAAGAATGTATATATAATACTCAGGTTTTTATTATGATATTAACAGAATTAGCATAAAAATGCGTATAGTATTTCTTACAGGGTGTATATACCTGACTGAATATAATTATACTTTTACGAGATTTAGGAGACACCAGTGAAGAACCCTCAACCTGGAACTCCTGAGGAGAGATACAACTTATCGCACAGGCAATGCAGGTGCACCATTGAAAGGTGTAATAGTCTTATAAAAATGCGGCTGCTGCTTGCTCCATTATGTACCTGTTAAGGCATGTCAAATTATCAAAGCCTGTCGTCTTCTTCACAACCTCTGTGTGGAAAATAATGAATGTCTGGGATTATTTAACAACATGCTGGGGAATCAAAATTTGGGTAATTGAAGAATCAATCATGAACTTTTGGCGGGAAGACAGCAACGGTAAAGAATAATAACATGGTTTCAACAAGTTACATTACTTATTAGTTTTTTTTTTATTGTTTGAGGGTTTTATTGAATTAAGCCAAAATAAAGAAAAAACCAAATTCGTTCTATGTCGACGTTTTGATCATTTATGTAGTCATCCTCAGGACAAGATAAAGTTGGTTTCCTTAGTTGTAGTAATCCTAGACATAAAAATAGGGAACTTCACAAGAACACATAACATTTTTATGTTTTGTTGTTTAGGTAAAAAAAGGCGAATTTTGATTTTCTAACACAGAATTCCATTAAGCAATTTTATGAGCTAGCCTTATGTCTAGGATTACTATAACTAAGGAAACCAATTTTTTCATGTCCTGAGGCAAGGATGACTACATAGATTACATTAGATTCCTCTTTCTTCTTCCCTGTTTTGCTAGAACTACAAAACAAGTTGCAGCCCCGTCCTGAAACCCAGAAGCTTTGCCAGTGTGCCCTGTACATAGCTTTCTCAGTAAGGCCCTGGCTCTAACTAGGCCTTTACATGGACATAGGACATGTAACGAGGTTTCTTCCTCTTTCTTACAGAAGCGGCATGTTGCATCTTCTAACAATCCCATTGCATACAAGTGCTTATTGAGTTTGCAGTGACCTGTTAGGAATCCCACTATTTGCCTGACAAGCTTCCTTTCCGTACTAAGAAGTTCGTAGTCAGCTTTGGTGAACGTTATTTAATGAACTGTTTGGCCTGTCTTTGTCCAGGCGTTTGCTCCCACAGACAGTTCGTATCTTTGGTGAGCCACTCTTTAATAGATTGCTCTGGCCTTAGCGATCCCACAAAATGGTTCAGGCCCTGTGAACTTTATTGCCGAGCCTTGCCTGGCCAACTCGTCGCCTTTTTCGTTTCCAGAGTGTCCCCTATGTCCTGGGACACTAGTGTAACCATTTTGGTGCTTGCCAGCCTTTTTAGAGCTGTTCTGCATTCCCAAACCAGTTTGACGTCACTTGCACTCTTTGTACTTCTTTGGCAGAGTGATGTATTGCCGCTACTTCAGCTTGCAACACTGTACAACCGTTTGTCAGGCTTATAGAGACTAAAGTCTCGTATTTTTGCCCGAATATGCCAGCTCCTACACCTTCGTCGGTCTTAGAGCCGTCTGTGTACCAGATGGATTTCGCTCCGAAAGGAGGACCTCCCTCCCAGTCGGCTCTATCGGGAATTTTGACTTTGTATTTCTTTTCGAAATTGTGAACTTCCAAAGCTGCCGTTGGGGTGGTCCTCATAGCATCCGTGATGCTTAGGCAGGCTTGTCTTTGAATGCTATTCAGGAGTGCTATGGCCCCGGCCTGTTTGGTTTTCGTCCACCAAGCCACCGAACCATAGGTTATTATAGGCCTTACCAACTTTGTATATATGACTACATAAATTTTGACCCAAATTCAACCAAACCTTCAGCTGTAAAGGTATTATTACTTCTTTTTGTCGTTTAAACAAAAATCACATATTTTTTATTGCTTTAATTAAAAACTGAACGTGAAATAGCTGCTAAACTCTTTAAAGTATTCTAAAAACAAACTTGGGATTTAAAACTTTTAATAGGTACTTTTATGACACCCATAAATAAATTTGACTTAAATTTTAAAACTGTTACAGTTAATACTTAGTACAGGTACCAAGGAAATAAGATATAATCACAACTAAAATTAATAACTAAATAGATTTGTAGCATAATTTTTAACTAGGGAAAGTTCCATCAAAAAAACCATTTAAAAAATTTATTTTTTATAAAAAAAATTCCATATTTTCTAACGTTTAACCCTTTGTGTCAGGTTTTCTTAAGAAGAAAATTACTTAGGTATTTAGTTCTAAAAGAAACCTTACACACACATGTTAAAAGATAAAAATATTAAAAAAAAGTTTGTTAAATGGTTTTATCATAAAAGTCAACTCTCAGTTCAAAATACAACTGTAAACCTATATTTTAAAAAATGGTAACATAAATTTTAGTTCTAACACTCTATTTGCTCTACCAAAGCAAATAGGGGGCAGCATTTTTTGTTGACGGCTGTACTTAATATAAAAACAGGAACAAATAATATAAAATAAATTGCACTGTATCTTACTCAATAACTTCCTGAATAGTTTCAGACAACAATTCCAAACTCTCTGCAATTCTGTTTTTTGCTAATACATCTTACATCTCATATTTTAGTTTTTTTTTTGAAAGTATAGTTTCTTGCTTTTTAATTTTTCATCCATCTGTTGAGCCATTTTTGATGTGGCTTCCACTGTATGGCTAAGCCTCTGCTCCTTTGTTTTGTTTTTTTTTAATTAACTTTTATTGTCTCTCTACCGCCCAAAGGTTGTTTTGTGCCTGTTTCAGGTTTTGTCTAAAGCTACCAGGCTGAGATTGAGGTAAAGACAAAGGTTTTACTTTTGCCAATTGAGGTTCACGGTTCTGTAAAAAAATATTAATGATATAAGCTTAAACCTAAATTGTATAACAAATACTTAACTAAATAAATATTTAATGTTCTCTACATATTAATTTACTGAATTAACATGTATACATAACATATTGTCGTGAATGTCCTTTAGTCATTCTATGTTGCCCTTGCTTGGTTTTTAAATGTTAACGACTCAGGTTATGAACCTAACAGTTAGCATTAGGAAGTATGTGATGTTTTAAGTTCAATGAATAGATGTTTTTGTAAACTCACGTTTTGTTATCACATACATCCTTTAAAACCAATCGAGAACAGCAAGAAGGGGTCAGTAAGTTTAGTAAGTTCACTAAGTCAGAAAGTTGTGATGTATTTCTCAAGAATAAGATAAACTGCTGAACCACGACCTACCCCTAAGATAGAACTGTGACGCTGCTGTATTAAGACTGTTGGATGTTAATTAATTACAAGTAAGTAACGTTTTTATATTTTGTTATAATAAATTCATTAAAACCTGGTACGGTTGGTTTATTAAGTCAATTAATAAGAACAACCCCGTCACGAAAACCCCTACGTGACATATGGTGGAGGTGCCGTTGTCTTTTTTGTAAGGCTATTTCTCAAATTAGAAAATAATTTTTTTTTTCAAAAACAATTTATTTAATAAAGTTTTTTTTTCAGTAATTCCATTTTTAACAATTGTTTTTTTTTAATATTTTTTTCAAGTTTAATGTTGTTTTAATTCTATTTTATATATACCATACAAGGTATAAATATAAATAGTTAAGGTTTGGCATTGATAGGTTACTGTCTAAGGGTTAAAATTGGTAGTTCGTTATTGAAATCGTCCACTTTAAATAATTTTTTTTAAGGACAATGCATATGTTTTTAAAACATTTTTGTAGGTTCTTAATAGTTACAGTTTAATTTATATTTTTTTATATACGTGGTGTAAATTACTTTTAATTTAAATTTAAATATGGATCAACTTAGCAACGCTTTTAAAATAACTCAAAACGCTATTACCCCTCAATTTACACAACCACCTACATTTGATCCAATTTGTGATTGTCCGGTTAAATTTATTCACAATTATGAGAAAATATGTGACAAAAATTTTTGGTCAGATTGTCTGAAAATGCGGCACTTGAGCGTTTTTCTAAAAAGTCCAGCCAATTTTTGGTATTTAAGCTATGTGGAAAAGTCCGAAAATGTCAGTAAAACGTGGAAAGACATTAAAGAGGATTTTATTAAATATTTTGGAGGTGATTATACTTACAAGAAATTGAAATCTAATTTTAAAAATAGAAAACAGCTGGTTCATGAAAGCATAAAAAGTTACTATTTCAATCTCTTAACGTTGGCATATGAACTAGAAACAAAAATCTCCTTTTCTGATTTTCTCGAAGTTTTTGAAAATGGTTTACTCTCTGAGTATTACGAAAATTTTAGAATTTTATCTTATTCCAACATAACACAAGACAATTTAAAAGATATTGTTTTACGACTGAACCATATTTCCGAATGTAAAAATAAAAATTCATCTGAAAAATTGGATCAAATGTTCAGGTTTAAAGAGGAGGATTATCTTAATGGCGAATATAAGCACGATTTAAATTTGTCTTCTTTCACAACAGACTCCAATATCCTTCAAATAAAAGGGTCTATAAATGGGCATAATAATGTCAATATTCTGCTTGACACAGGGTCTAGTCAAAATATAATACATAAAGCATTCGCGGAAAAAATTAATAAAATTGAATACGACAAAAAATTGTCTACTGCTGGTGGTCATTTTGTTTCTCCTATTGGAACAACAAACATTGAAATAAAATTTGGTTTTTTAAAATATATAATAGCTGCTCTTGTTGTTGATAAACTACCCGTGTCGTTAATCCTAGGCACATCATTTCTGAGTGAAAAGAAAGTGGTTATTGACTATAGCAAAAATAAAGTATCGTTTGACGACGATTTTTCAACTTTTTTTAGTTGCCACGAAATTAATTATCTAGAATCATGTCTTTCTGTCTCACAAAATGATCGTTGCATTGAAAATGTATTTATAAAGTCCCCAAAAATGTATTCTTTAGGGTCAAATCAAGTACTATCTATAAAATTAAAAAATAAAATTTCAAATCGAATTGGAAGATGTCATTTTAAACTCACTAAAGGCCTTAGAAGAAAAAATTTGGAGCTCGTCTCGGAGCCGCAAATATCAAAAGATTATATTTCTATGCAAATTTTATCAAGAAATCATAAGCTTGTCAAAATTTATAAAGGTGCCAATTTGGGCTTTTTTGTAAAAGGTACTAATTTTAATTCTTATTTTCAAAACAAAAAATGTATTTTAAAGAATAAAAATAGCAACAAAAGTCAATCACATTCTACTAAAACTTTTAGTCATACGAAACCATATGACATTGGCCTTAAAAATAATCAAAAACAAAACCGAAAAATAAATGTTCGACCTAGTAGTGTTACGATTTCGCAGCGGAATCAAAATGTTTATCAACATAGTAAATTAAATTTCATAAATAAATACGGGAGCGAACAAAACTATTATGACCAACACTCTTCATTGCAATTTTTAGAGAATATAAAAGTAAAACATCATCAGGAACAACCACCGAAAGGAGATATCAATGACTGTCCCCAATATTTAACTCCCCGCCTTTACCTTAACTAATGTTTTTATTGCCATTTTATTGGTTGGTGAAGTATTTATATCACGCACTAAATATGTTGTATTATTTAAATAATGACATCTATTCTGAGTTTTAGGTAATTTTAGCACATGTCACAGAAAGAAAAATTGTATGATCAATTAAAAAGGCCTATCTATGAAAAATAGGACATGCCAAAAAGCATAATTTGGGCCTTATGATCAATCTAAGCAGGTGGTATATTTTCATTTTTAATTTAAATGTGACTTGTTTTTAATTATTGTTACATTTTAACAAAACTTGTAACACCATGGCGGAATAGTATAATTCCCACGTTAAAAAACCCAGTTTAGGCAAAGAAATTTGGGCGTTAAACGCCTTTGCCATCGGCCTCCTATAAAAAAGGTAAATACAGGACAATTTACAAAAGGAGAGCAATGCATTGCGTCAAAAAAAAAAAAAAAATACTTGGGTTTTCTAAATGTTCGTCATCCGCACGTGCTAACTACAGAAATTGTTTTTATGAAAACTTGTGAAAACAAAAATATATGGTACTTTTGAGTACTTTAGATTTGAGGAAATACTCTCCCCGTAAGCACCCTATGGTTTTATCTTTTTATTTACGCCAGTGTCTGGGCCCACTAAAAGACATTTGGATAAATATTAAGGTACATCCGTCTGCTATAAAATGAACAGGGCATGATCATGCAAGGTGCTGGGTTCACCTAAGAAAAATAGTGTTAAATGTTGAGTAATTGTGAAGCCTGATAAATGTAAGGAACAATAAACAGTATATATATATATATATATATATATATATATAACTATGTTTATAGTTATAACTTTGAGCTAAGTATAGTAAAGAGGGTAAAAGTAAAGAAAAATAATAAGTATAGTTCTGATTATTGAGTTATAGTGAGATAATGTAAGTGCAAATCAAATAAACAATAATAAGTATTTTGAGAATATGGTTATCATCTAGTGGCATATAAGTAGTAGAAATTAGTATTATTATTATATTTTGCCAGTATTAAAAAGAGGTGTTTTTTGAAATCTTTCCACTTTAATATTATCATAGTTACCTTATTAGCTTATCTAGGTAGCGTAAAATTGCAATATGTAAACAGATTTCAAAACATTGAGTATTTTTAACATTTTGGGTGTGCAGACAAAAATAGTAAATAGTGCATCATAATTTACAAAAAAAAAATGTATTCCACAAAATCACTATTTTCTTGCGAATTTAAGTCAAAAATTAATTAATAGTAATATAGTATTTTGTTATTTATGTTAAAATCTTCACATACCGTAAAAACTTATTAAATGAGGGTTAATCATTTTAATAAAAATCAGAGCATCAAAATAAACATTCACTTATTTTTTTTTCTCTTGGTTACCAGAAATTCAGATTTAAAATCCTTTTGGGGTTAAATATGCGCAAGTAAATATTACTATAATGTTAGTCTTTTTTAAGGAGTATATTTGTTTAATTTTTTTAAAGTCGCCGACACCGCTTGCTTCCCAAGAAGATAATACAGGAAGAGACCAATGATGACCAACAACTCCAAGGTCTTGCATAGTCAGAGGCATAGCGCAGGAAAGCTCATAACATGATAGTAAAAATTATAGTGGTAAAATCCAGTATCACGTATGGAGATCCAAAGGAAATTCTTTAGAAACACAAGGGTTACCATTCAGGCTGTATCAGCGAGAGATGTCTTATATAGATCCACACATCTTTGAAGAAAAGGGACAAGTATTATTCATTACACTCCATTTGGAAAATATAAATTTATTACTTCATGGTAATGGGAATGATGTATTCAAAATGACTATATTGAAAGTACCTGTTGAATGAAATTCTGAGCAAGTACTGCAAATCCACTGACAAAGCAAGACCTTAAAGGCACAAATCGGCGCAAATCACGTACTATGCTTCCCGGTGAAGAGAAGGTCATCAGTGAAGAAAGAAGAACAGGGAGCAAGTGGGTCGAGCGAATTATGTTTTTGATTTGATGTTGTGTATTTTTTTTTTTTAATTGTAATTCAGCTACAATTCCTTTATTTTGTAAAACTTTAATTTTATATAACTGTGGGTCCAGTTTTATTTAAAACGGGGGGATATGTCGTGAATGTCCTTTAGTCATTCTATGTTGCCCTTGCTTGGTTTTTAAATGTTAACGACTCAGGTTATGAACCTAACAGTTAGCATTAGGAAGTATGTGATGTTTTAAGTTCAATGAATAGATGTTTTTGTAAACTCACGTTTTGTTATCACATACATCCTTTAAAACCAATCGAGAACAGCAAGAAGGGGTCAGTAAGTTTAGTAAGTTCACTAAGTCAGAAAGTTGTGATGTATTTCTCAAGAATAAGATAAACTGCTGAACCACGACCTACCCCTAAGATAGAACTGTGACGCTGCTGTATTAAGACTGTTGGATGTTAATTAATTACAAGTAAGTAACGTTTTTATATTTTGTTATAATAAATTCATTAAAACCCGGTACGGTTGGTTTATTAAGTCAATTAATAAGAACAACCCCGTCACGAAAACCCCTACGTGACAATATATATAACTTTTTTGTAGGTATATTTAATATGGCGAAATAAAATCTGTCTATCTCACTCTGAAAAAGAAGAAACAGAAAGTTACGTTTGCCATACATCATCTAGAACAAATAGAAGTCTCTAGTTGGTACTAATAAGGTTATTTATTATTATTATTATTATTTTTTAAGTAGCTAGATGAATTATGAAATTTATTTCTTTAGGTGCCAACCAAATCAAAAATGCCTACTCATCTTTCGCAATTTGTCCCATGATCTCCCGCACCCAGGCATAGCATTTAAAATAATTGCTAATTCTTCTCACATTTCTCGAACTTGAACCAGTGTAAAGCTTGTTTTAAATTTCCCAGAATTTAATTTGGGACGTTCATTCATAAACCTTATGAAGGTTTGTTTTTGCTCTTTGGACATAGCTGTATATTTGGTTTTCTCCATATTTTACTGCTACATGTAGTAAGTATAAACTAAAATTTTTCTTGGCTGTTATTATAAAGGAATCCAAAAGGCAGAAATATGTACCAATCTTAGATTTTAGCTAAAATATTTTTGGGCCAAAATAAGAATAAGGATTTTAAAATTAGGCCGGGTTAATTTAGTACTTCATTTTGTTTTTTTTTTCTATTTCCCATATAGTATGGTAGATAAAGACAGAGGTATGCACTTTCATTTTGAAATATATTTCTCGCGCACTTCACGCACTATTCAAAGAAAACTTACAAAATCTATGAACAATTGAAATAAACAAACCTGAAATTTTGTGGTTATGAAATTTCTGTCTGTAGCAAGGTTCAAGGTGGTCCGACTCCAAGGCACAGTGTTCCCAAATTGATCAATCGAATAAAAATTTCGTGTTCGATTTTTTTTTCAAAAGACGTTCAAGACAAGGATTTTTCAAACGGGTCGAATTTTGCGGTCAAAATATATTTGTGTACGACCGAAATTCGAGTGATTCGAGAATTGGGCTCCAGGTCTTTTAACGAGTGTATGAGAGAAAGATCTACTATACAGGTTGAACCAGAAAGACATATTAGATACAGGATGTTATACAGGTTGGACCAAAAAGAACTACTAGATACAGGGTGTTATAAAAATACAGGATAGTAGTAGTATACAAAGTGTGTTCAAAAATGTATATCTGTCAGCCGCCAGATTAAAAGATGACAGCTTCTGCGTGTGGAACGTCTGCGCACTCCGTTATAGATGAACATACCTTGCGTGCGGACGCCTGCGCACCCTGGGATACTACTCCTATACCAAATATCTTGACAGGTATTACATAAAATACAGTAATAAAACTAAAAGTGCGGTTTATTTATTATTTGCTAACAATAGATAAAATTTCGTTACAAAGACGACAATGTTCCCGTGAAGGGTGTGGTTCAGAAAAAGTGATTATACGGGGTTCGATAGTTCTTGTCTAGTGAATGGCTAGTAAATGAGAGCGAAAAAGATAATAAACTTGAGAAACCGATACGCCCACAATTAAAAGATTCTCAAGTAAGATGCTGTCAAATTTAACGATAAGTGTTACCTTCAAAGGGCGTAAAACAGTGATTATGAGTAATTTCTTATTTTAGTTTGGAATTCGAATCCGCGAAATTAATTAAAATGCCAATCTATACACAAACTTTTACTACCAATTGATCTTGCTGCTGCTGAAGCTGCGAAAAGTCTGAGCCTGACCTCCTATTACCAGTTACGCTAAAGTTCCGACTCTACGAGACAATTTATCGTATCAGTCTCGCGTTTTCACGAAATATCTTGTTGAAATAAATTTAAAACAAAATTATACTTTTTTAAAAGAACAAAAAAAAAGTAAACAACGTAGCGCAGTCTTTCAATCTGCAACCCTCTACTTTTTCTACTTTTTTGTTTACCTCTTATTTAACTTTAAAACGAATTTGAAGCTGTCATTAAATTTAATAACAGAGGGGTGTTTTTTTTTAATTCTGATTCTTGTAGACTCCTTTATTTTACAAAAATTGCCAAGGAAACGGGGCTTCTCTCCCCTCCTCAGATGTACAGAGTCGCGAAGGGATTCCTGCTCTTCAGGTCTTACATAAAAAATATTTTGTGGTATTTAAGTTGCATCATTTCAGTATCAAATAAATAAAAATAACCTTCTAAGTGATTTGTTGAGAAAAATTTCGTCTACGATCTTCGCGCGTCGAATATTCGAATTCGAATAAAACAGACTAAAGCGCTGATATCGCTGGCCGTCAAAAAAAAAAAACAGTTTCCAAATTTGAAGATTTTTGTTGATTACATATTTGACATTTACCCACATACTCTTTTATATCTTCCCTCATACCAGGCCAAAAATACTGTTCAAAAACGCGATGGTAAGTCTTTTTAACTCCAAAATGTGAATACAAGGGATTGTCATCGTTTTCTTTTAAAATTTTGAAACGTTCAGGTTTTGGTACTACTATTTTTCAATTTTTAAAATTTGTGTTTACCTCAATATTGGATTCAAAATGTTTACAAAGGGTATTATTATCTTTAATATGCCAACGCGGATATTTATCTGGTTCCCTAGCAACGTTTTCCAACATTTTATTCTACCACTTGTCCTGAATCAAATTTAAAGATGAAATAGGTACCGCTCTGCTTAAGACATCTGGTACGACATTTTGTTTACCACTTTGATGAAAAATCTCATAATCAAATTGGGATAGGACGACTGACCATCTTGCAAGTTTTCCTGTTGGATTTTGCAAACGATTTAATCACAAAAGAGAATAATAAAACTTTAAAGGAGCCCCTTCTATAAAAGGACGGAACTTAGTAACCGGAACTATTATAGCAATAGTTTCTCTTTCCGTGACCGTTAAGTTTATTTCTGAAGTAGTAAGAGTTCTAGACGCATAACTTATGACTCGTCCATCCAAATCTTCGCCATGAGTTAACACTGCTCCGACAGCTACATTTGAAGCATCAGTTTGAAGGGTAAATTGCTTAGAAAAATCAGGGTTAGTAAGAATAAGGGTTGAGACAAGCCGTTCTTTAATTTTTTTTAAAGTTTCGTTAGCTTTTTCATTCCAAGTAATATACTGCTTTTTAGCTTTTGCTTTAGTTCATTAAGGGTCATTGCAATTAATTCAAAAATTGTTTATAAACCGCCTATACCAAGAAGCCATGGCAACAAAACGACGGATTTCAGTAACGTTTGAAGGTTTAGGGTATTTACAAATGGCTGCCACCTTTTCTGGGTTAGAATGTAAGCCATTTTCATCCACAACATTTTTAAAAACTTCGTCTAAAGTGGAAACATGAGAATCAAAGCTGTCGTTTACGACAATTAAATCGTCTAGATAGACAAAAACATGAATTTCTATGGCAGAAGGATCGAACAATCTATCCATCAATTTTTGTAAGATCTGCGCGGAATTAAACAACCTAAAAGGCATTCGAACAAACTCAAAACAACCACGATTTATAATGCGGAAAGCAATGTATTGACATGAATTTTCCTCTAATTTTATTTGCCAAAAAGCTGACTTTAAATCTATTGAACTCAAAAATTTTGCATTTTTTACTTTATCTAGAATACGGTTTGGGTTCGCTAAAGGCCACCGATTTTTAACTGTACGGAGATTTATATCTCGGCCGTCAAAACAAAGTCTATACTCCATTTGCTTTTGAAATTAGTAAAATATATGAACAATAAGGGCTACGAGATAGTCTCACCAGTCCAAGATCCAACATTTTATTAAGTTCTGTGTCAAGATGGTTTTGCAGTTAAGGTGAAAGTAAGAAGGGCCTGCGCCTACAAGTTACTGGTAACCTTAATTTTGTGTTCAATAAGACTGTTATAGCCAAGTTTGTCTGAAACCAGAGTATTAAATCTTTTTATGACTGCATTCAACTGTTGTTTCTGTGAATCATTTAAATTAATTTCTGTGTTAAGACAATACCAACTTTCTCGTTCACTATAATCTCATCAATCTCCTCAAAAAAATTTTCTTCCTCCAAAAGTTGACTCAGTTGCTCAGTAGAGCAACTAATCTTTGAAAAACTATCTAAACATAAATTTTCATTATTTGATTTAATTTTCAAGTCTAAAAAGTTTAAATTTTTTGGGGTAGTTTGAGGTTGACTAAATTTACTTAAAATTGTGGGATCTGAAGATGAAAGCAAATTATCAACAGGACTGCACTCTTTTCTAGGTTGTTTTCAAACTTTAGCAATTTTTGAGGTGCTTTGAAATTGACTAAATTCATTTTTGGGGGATCTGAAGATGAAAGTAAATTCCCAACAGTCCTGCGCTCTTTTTTTAAGAAATTTTAGAAAGACTTTAAAGTTGACTAGATTCACTGAAAAATTCAAAAAATTCTTATTATTTTCTAAAATGTTGTGAGACAAAGAATCCCGCACGGATAACGTGGAAAAGTGGACTTCCGTAAAAGTTGTCTGTGATAGAAGATATATCTGAAAATGAACCTAATTCCATTTTTTCTTATAACTAGAAAAGTTTTTAACCAATTTTCACAGTTTTGGTCTCGATCGAAAGAATATTGAATGCTATAAAGGCACCTGTCAGTTTTTAAAGTTTGACTAGAGGCGTACCTAGGGGAGGGGCTATTAAAATGTAAACACTTATATAAATCATAGGAATATGGATTTTGAAAACATAGGTGCGTTATTCGACCGACTTTTTTTAGAGAAGGGTAGGGGTGGCAGGGCGTAAGAATCAATTTATTAATAGAAGATAGTATGTCTGCGATACAAGATATGGGCCGTCAAAGAAGTATGTCCGAAAACGCACGTAATTCCATTTGTCCTTATAACTAGAAATGCTTTTAACCAATTATCGTAATTTTTATCGAGGAAAAATTGAATGCTCTAGATAAAGGCATCCATCATTTTTTGAAGTTTGACCAGAGGCGAACCTAGAAGGGTGCTTGTAAAATGTATTCACTTATTTTTATAATGTAAAAATGTACGTTATTTGATCAACGATTTTACTATGAGGGGAAGGAGGGGAGGACCTAATAATTCAATCAAGTAGTAACTATATAGTTCAAAGGAGAATATAATGTAGGTATAAGTTTGGTATCATTTTATAAAATAAAATATTGCTTTTTAATGTATTCTCTTCATTCTTCTCATACTTTTCTCATTTAGGTACACACCAGACGTGTGTCATGAAAGTAATTATGAGGGAATAGTGATAAAGTATATTTCAATAAGTCAGGGATATGGGCAGTGGCGTAGGTATCTTCTAAATGATTAGTGAAGTACTGACGTACCTGTATACAAATATTTATTTTTGGTATGATTTGATTTTTTAAAACATTCCAAAGAAGAGCCTACTACCACTAAAGTCACTTATCATGGACGATGCGCTCCACATAGGTAACGAAACACGGCGTTTATAACGTCAATTTTTCTCCAAGAATCCCATGGTCATAGTCTCCCGCACACATAGCTTTATAGAATTCATTCGTTTAGTTCTCATACCTGTGGCATTTTGATAATAAATATTTAAGCTACTACCGTTAAATATCATTATTTATCCCAAAAAAATAACTTACAATTCCATATAATGAGACTAAAACTAAAGAAACTATTTTAATTTAGTAAGGATGCTTTCATTCGAGATATGTAGGGGAAGCCGGGGCATAATGGGGTACAGGGGCATAATGGGGTAGCACCATCTTAGCTGAATTCCATTCGATTTAAACCGCCAAATCTCAGGCGCCTTATCCCCACTACCAGTTTACTTTACTGCAATAGTCGCGGCATGAATTTGTCGAGCGTTAGTTTGATTTTGTCCGTGATAGTGTAATAAACGTCGTATTTTGTAAAAGTGGCTCTTGCATTTAACTAAGGTAAGTAGGATTTTCGAAGAATTTTGGACGTGTTGTTCATATTAGGTTTTTAGTGTCCTTATAGAGCACGCCTCAACAAAAGCACGGCGTAAAAATAATAGTTGTTCACTGTGTTTTTGTTTGTTTTATTCTAGTATGTGGTTGGGGTAATACGGGGTATTAATAACGGGGCAAAACAGGGAACCCCGTTTTGCCCCAAATACCGAGTTTGGATGATGATATACTTGAATGCATTTGTTTTCAGATGGTGCGAAAGTACACAAGAACAACAACTCGCCAAAGCTGGTCTGCAGAGTCGATGAAAGAAGCAGTACAAGCGGTTATTACAAGAACCATGGGTTATAAAAGAGCAGCGCAGCAGTTTAAAGTACCTCAAACGACATTGGAGCGTTATGTTGCAAAAGCAAAAAGAGAACAGGGGACAATGTTTACAGTCGCACATTTAGGAAGTGTCAGAAATGTGTTTACTGAAGCTCAAGAGTTAGAGATTGTCAAGTATGTAAAGGATATGGAATCAAGGTTATTTGGCTTCACCATGACAGAATTAAGAAAATTTGTTTACCAATTGGCGGTCGCAAATGGTGTTGCAAACAGGTTTAGTCAAGATACTCAAATGGCCGGTCCTGACTGGATGGAGCATTTTCTTCGAAAACACCCGACTATAACTTTAAGAAAACCAGAAGCTACATCAGGAGCTCGAGCCATGGGATTCAACAAAGTAGCTGTAAATCAGTTTTTCGGTTTGCTTCTAAGTATTATAGATAAGTATCAATTATCCGCCGACAAAATTTATAATTGTGATGAGACAGGACTCACTGTAAATCCAAAAGGACATTCCAAGATACTGGCCTTTAAAGGTAAACGCCAAGTGGGTGTTCTCACGTCTGCAGATCGAGGTGAAACAGTAACTGTGGAAATTTGTTGCTCAGCTTCTGGAAGTTATTTTCCTCCCTGTCTCATTTTTCCCAGGAAAAGGAAGCGCCCAGAATTTGAACTTGGTTTGCCACCGGGGTGTATGGTCGAAACAAGTGAATCTGGTTGGGTGACAAGTGACATTTTTTTTCGATGGTTTAAAAAATTTGTGCAATTTTCTGGAGGTTCAAAAGATAACATCGTACTATTAATTTTCGATGGGCATGCTACGCATACGAAAAATCTGGACCTTATCAATTATGCCAAAGAGAATGGAGTGGTTCTGCTTTGTTTACCTCCTCACTGCTCGCATAAACTTCAGCCACTTGACGTTGGATTTATGAAACCTCTCAGTACCTACTACGAGAATGAGGTAAGAGTTTGGTTACGAAGTAATCCTGGAAAAGTAGTAACACTTTGGCAAATATCGTCTCTTTTTGGCGCTGCCTATATCAACACAGCAACGATGAAAAATGCTATGAATGCTTTCAAAAAAACTGGAATTTGGCCCCCGAATCAAAATATTTTTGAAGATAGTGACTATCTACCAGCGTCTACGACCGATATTCCCATAAACAATGAAGCCGATGAGGCCTATACCCAGACTAATCAACAAGATGAACAGCCATCCTTAGGTGATGTCCATCAAACGCCAGAAAAAACCATTCATCATCAAACATCAGAAAAAGTTTCAATTCATAAAAGAAAGGAAGAGACAACTCCGCCGCCATATGTGACCAAGAGAAATATCAACAATGATGCTGAACCGATACCGCAATGTTCGTGGATGCCTGATGCGCCTCCTCGAGAGCCGAATAATGAGGAAGTTCTAAACGTGTCAAACATATTTCCCCTCGCATCGCCGCAGGATTTGCAGCCAATTCCTAAAGTAACTATTACTGCAAAACGCCCCCAGAGAAAACGAGGAAAAACGGCGATTTTAACGTCTACTCCCTACAAAATGGAACTGGAAAATTCAATTAAACAGAAAAACGAAAAAGCTAAAGGCGTGAAAAGAAAAATTAAGAGCCTAATGAAAAATACTACGAAAAAAACAACTAAAAAGATTAAAGAAATCAAGCAAAAGAAAGAAAACGATAAAGATTCATCAACTGACGAAGACGAAGCAATATGTTTTTACTGCGATGAATTTTACAGTACTTCCACTGAGGGATGGATTTCATGTTGTCTCTGCCATAAATGGGCACACAATTCGTGTGCAGGAATCGACAGCGATGACGATGAGACTGTATTCCAATGTGAATTTTGTAAACAATAAACATTTTTTTAAACTTTTCTGTACTAAACATAACAATATATTTTTATGTTAATTATTTCTGTACTAAAAGTAAGAATACGTTTTTATGTTAAATTTGTTTATACTAAATATACATTTATTTTCCTCAAGTCTTAAAAGCTAGTTGTTTTAATAAATAAAATTAGTTTAGCTGCAATACTGCGTTTACATGAAGTATCCCATTTTACCCCGTATATATTCCCCATTTTGCCCCGTGTACGGGGCAAAATGGGAAAACATTTAATGTACAATAAATGATAAAATAATTGGGTAACAGTATAAAATTGCTTATTTAGTAAGTTAAAGTCTAAACATAGTGTATACAGTTATCTAAATTCAAAATGTTCAAGACAAATTATTTTTCTTTATAATAAAATCTGGTTTATAAAGTTAGATACCCCATATTGCCCCGGCTTCCCCTATAGGCCTAGAAGTATCTGTTTTCTTAAAGAAAATTCTGCCGTCTCTAACCCAGCAATACTTGTAACCATTTGTTTTGCTAAAATCGCGAGCTTTTTTATGTAATGATTTGTAGAACGGAGATAAATGCTCATTAATAAGAATCTTTTCTTCCGTTCCAAATCCCAAATCTTTGGTAGTTATGCTAGAATTTTTTGGTCTCGTCTAGAAAGGTGTTACGCTTGACGAGAGAAGCAAATTTTATTACAATATTCTTATGCTTCTCTCTTTGACATAGTTTACAACTTAATGATAGGAAATAAGGTCCGATTCAGTCATGTTAACTCCGATTTTTTTACCCCATTTGTGTATCAATAGAATCAAATTTTCTCCTTGTTTGGCAGGAATTCCACATATTTCGAGGTTGTTAGCACGAGCCTGTTGGTTTAGCAATACTACCTAGGATCTTAAGTCAGAGCATTCCGACTTCACCGTATGTAATTCATCCTTGTGAGTCAACCTCCTTGGGTAGACTGGCAAAGTTGTCCAGAGATTTTTGAAAATGATCAATTTTTCCGTTGAAAAAACTAAGTGAATTATTAGCTGTTTCTTGCGATGTTTTCAGATCATTGATATCCAACATAGTTTTATCTACTTTGGACATAAGAGCTTGCATCGACTGATCCGAAGTATCCTTTTAGCTTTTACATTTGTCGCATTTCCATGAAACATTTTGGTTGCTCGGATCACAAAGTATTTCAGTGAGAGCCGCGGGCATTTTAACACAAGCAACGTGGAACCATTTCGCGCATTGTCGAGAGGGTTCTTGGCACGCGTCAATTATTTTGGGTATCAAGGTACCACATTTTACAACCAAATATTTTTACGACCAAATAAAGATATTTTAAGAACTTTATTTGATTTAAAAGGGGGAGGAATGTAAAGGATCGGTTTCGTACACCAGAAAGTTTTTTTTTTTATATATATGTTATATGAGTAAACAATGCGTAGGTGTAAGTGTTGTTATTCTAAGTTCCTTATCTTAATGTAATTTGATACTTTTGTTATTCACTATTGTTTTTAATGTAATTTGATATATTTGTTTTTAACAAGAGATCTTCTAGAAGGAAATGTGTAAGCACTTTTAGTCACGTTTAACTTTTATTTGACTTTGTTCTAGAATTAAGCGTCAGCACTAATTTAATATAAATAGGATTTGTTGTAAACAACAATAAGAAATTCAGAGGCATTCAATAGTTAGTCTTGGTAGTGTTAAGTACCATTGTAAACGGTTCCAAAATAAAGTATAGTTTTTTTAAAAAGTTCTTTATTAGATTTCGAATCTAAAAAGTGGCGCAGTCGTGCGGATTTCTTCGACGTACTACAGCTCGAGGCCCAGTGTACGAAAAAGCTATTCGTAGTTCACCGTCCGCGGTAGTGCACCCAAGAGACTTGTTAGTACGGTACACGTTAGTGTTTTACAAGAAAAAACTTACTTGCTTCTTAAAAACAGGTTTAGTGGTTTTTGCCTTAAAATCAGCACAATTACAGGTTTAGTGGTTTAAGCCTTAAAACCAGCATAAAAACAGGTTTAGTAGTTTTAGCCTTAAAACTAGCAATAAAAAAGAACCGAAAAATAAAAAAAAAAAGCTATAGAAGAAAAGTTATAGAAGAAAAGTTACAGAAGAAAAGTTATAGAAGAAAGAAGATTCATCTGGTCAAATCCGATCCAGCTTTGAAGAGGAACTGAATCCAGCCGCTCAATTTCAAAAGCGATTTCAGAGAACTTCCGAACTTCCTTTGCTTCAGGATATGAAGATTTTAATACTGTAAGTTAGTTTTAAATATTTATTGTTTTGCCCGAATTTCTTCACTAGTCAGAAATTTTTAAATTTTAAGTTTTAGTTTTAAGAAAATTTTTGAAAAAAAAGTAAATAATGGCGGAAGAACAAGAAGTTGAACCTTATAAACTTTCTGAAATATTTTCATTAATTCCAGAATATGATGGAGATGCTATTAATCTCAACACATTTTGTAATGCATGCGACTTGGCAGAAGCCATGTTTGTTCAAAATCAAAAACAATTTTTGCTTGTTAAAATCAAAAATCAGTTAAAGGGTAAAGCTTCTCAGCTTATTAATTCTAGAGATATAAGTTCTTGGGCAGAAGTTTCACAACTTCTAAATACGCATTTTGGCGATCAAAGAGATCTTACTGCTTTAATTCAGGATCTCCAGAGGTTACATCAGTTACCATCTGAGAATCCACTAACTTTTATTTCGCGTTTACAAGTTCACTGTGCGAAAATGAATTCAGCAATCAATAGGCAAACCCTTACAAGAGATCAAAAATTTGCTCAGGGTAAACTTATTGAGACTATGGCTTTAAATACTTTATTAACCGGATTAGACTCAAAAATTGGGCATATAGTTCGTGCTAACAATCCGAAAGACATGATTGAAGCTATTTCTTTTATTAAACGTGAGCTTCAACTTTTTTATTTCGAAAATCAAAAATTCTCTAAATCACAAAATTCAATTCAAAAACTCAAAATACAACCAAAAATATGTACATTTTGTAAAAAACAAGGTCACTTAATAAATGAGTGTAGAATTAGACAAGTGTCGCAATCGAGACCACAAAATTTTTATAACTCAAACAATTTTCAAAATAGGAATCAAAATCCTCAACCATCTACATCCTATCAAAATCAGAATTTTCAAAATACAAGACCAAATAATTTCCAACAAAGATCAAATGTAATACAGCGTCCACAACAAAATAATGGCAACTTTAGACCAAATCAAAACTATCAAAATAGGCCAAGTGTAATACAGCCTAATCCTACATACAAACCAATGCATTTTATTAATTCAGAAAAATTTGAACATTTTGAAAATAATAAAAATTTTGAAAATAATGAAAATTTTGCAAATGAAATTTTTTTTAGTGAAAATTTTGAGAATTATAATTTCACAGATCAAAATTTTGAAAATGTCAATTACGAAAATGAAAATTTTGAAAATGACTTTGAAATAAGTAATTTTGAAAATTATTCTCAAGATTCTGTAAATTTTCAGATATCAGCCTCGGAACCAGATCAAAATTTAATAAGTCAGATTTCAGAAATAACTTTAGAGGACGATCACAATCCCTTCATCCAAACTCAAGATCAATTCATGTAAATTTTGAAATTTTTACCTGTTCAGAAGAATTGTACTATATTACCGATGTTTCAAAACAATTTAAATTATTAGTAGATACAGGTGCAAGTAAATCTGTTTTTAAACCTAAAACATGTGAAAAATATAAAATTAGATTTCCAGAAAATGTTACTATTAGGGGTATCACTAACGTACCCATTAATATAACAGAATCAGCATTAATTCCTTTTAATATTAAAGACCCACATAAAGTTTTAGTTTATAATTTGGATATACAGTTTGACGGTTTACTAGGTTCAGACTTTTTAAAACATTATGATTGTGTTATTGATTACAAAAATAATCAATTGATTACAAATTTTAAAACAGTACCACTTTATCGGAGTAATTCGGAAAATGATCCAATGCAGTCAGAACAACAATCAGCTGACATAAAACCTATTAATAATACGATAAAAATTGAAGGTCGTACAGAAAGAGCTTTTAAATTTAGAACGGATAAATTAAAAAACACTGAAGCTATTTTATTAGCACAACAGATAGACAAGTGTTACATCCCTAATTGCTTGGTAAAAATAAATAATAATGGGGAATTTTGCACAACGGTTATAAATGCGCGACCAGTTACAAAAATAATTAATTTTGAAAAATTTGAATTTGAACCGATTATTGATCCTTCTTCTTCAGAAGTCTGTTTTAATTTAACGGAAAGACATCCAGCAAATCGTGAGAATGATATTATGGAACAATTACGCTTGACACATTTAAACGAAGAGGAAAAAGAAATGATTATGTCGTTATGTCTTGACTTTTCAGATATATTTTATTTAGAGGGGGATAATTTAACATTTACCAGTGAAATTAAACATTCGATTACTACTAAAGAAAGTAAACCAATTTTTACAAAATCATATAGATATCCGCAAATCCATAAACAAGAAGTAAAAAATCAAATTTCAAAAATGTTAGATCAAGGTATCATACAACCATCTGTTTCGCCCTGGTCCAGCCCAGTGTGGGTGGTCCCAAAAAAATTAGACGCCTCAGGAAAACAAAAATGGCGTGTTGTCATTGACTATAGGAAACTTAACGAAGTGACAGTAGATGACAAATATCCTCTACCCAACATATCAGACTTGTTAGATCAACTTGGTAATTGTGAATATTTTACTACGTTAGACTTAGCGTCAGGTTTTCATCAGATTGAGGTAGATCCAAAAGATATACAAAAAACTGCTTTTTCAGTTGAGAATGGACATTATGAGTATATTAGAATGCCATTCGGACTCAAAAATGCTCCTTCAACATTTCAAAGGGTAATGGACAATATTTTAGTGGGAATTCAAAATGAAAGATGTCTTGTTTATATGGACGATATAATAGTCTATTCAGCTACAATACACGAACATATAAAAAGATTATCAGAAGTATTTTCAATTTAAAGATTAAGAAAAGCAAATTTAAAGATACAACCTGATAAATGTGAGTTTTTAAGGAAAGAGGTAGCTTATTTAGGACACGTTATCACTGATAAGGGTGTAAAACCAAACCCTGATAAGATATCTGCTTTAAAAAATTATCCAGAACCAAAAACTCAAAGGGACATAAAAGCTTTTCTTGGATTAGCAGGATATTATAGACGATTCATAAAAGATTTTGCAAAAATTTCAAAACCCTTAACTAAACTATTACAAAAAGATATACCTTTTATTTTTGATCAAACTTGCAAGAATGCATTTGAATTATTAAAAAATGCTTTAACAACAAGTCCAATTTTAATATATCCAAATTTCAAGGAATTTTAACAACTGATGCTAGCGGTTATGCTATTGGCTCAGTTTTATCACAAGGAACTATTGGCAAAGACTTACCCATTGCATATGCATCCAGGACATTAAATCCTGCAGAACAAAAATATTCAACCATAGAGCGTGAACTTTTGGCTATAATATGGTCAGTTAAACATTTTCGACCCTATTTGTATGGACGAAAATTTTATTTAGTAACAGATCATCGTCCTTTAATTTGGCTAAGTTCTATTAAAGATCCTGGTAGTCGTTTAGCTAGATGGAGACTTAAACTAGAAGAATATGAATTTGAGTTTATTTACAAATCAGGAAAAATTAACAAAAACGCTGATGCTCTATCCAGAATTAAAATCGATGAAAAAATAAATACAATACATTATTCGGTAAATTTTCAAAATCAAATTAACCAAGAAAATATTAAAATTTTAGAAGAAAATTTATTTGATGCTCCTTTGCACTTTGCTTTGGCTCATTGTGTATCAAAAGATTTAAAAATGGGTAAAGGCATAGCTTTACAGTTTAAACAAAAATATGGACATGTTGAATATCTTAAAAGTCAGAATAAACAAGTTGGTGAAATTATAAATTTGAAAATCAAAGACAGAAATATTTTTTATTTAATCACTAAAGAAAAGTATAATTTAAAACCCACTTATGATAATGTCTATAAATGTTTAGAAAAATTAAAACAAAATTGCTTCGAGAATCAAATTAAATACGTAGCAATGCCAAAAATAGCTTGTGGCTTAGATTCATTAAATTGGGATATAATTTTATCAATGATTAAATCAATTTTCCAATCAACAGATATTCAAATCAATATCTATATTTTGATGGATAAACGAACGGCAATTATTAATGCTTTATCGGAACAGGAAGGTTCATCCGAAGAAGATCAAAACGAAAACTTATCCCTTATGTCACCGCAGACACTTGAAAACGAATTTAATAGATTCCAAAATTTATATCAAATAATATCATTGATTGATTATTCCAAAATCAGATATACAAATGAACAATTATTAAATAAAGATCACAAAAATATCATAACAATTTTTCAACAAGATAATATGAAAGATTTACATTATCAAATTATAGAAGATTTTTTCGAGGAAAGTCCAAAGTTTGACATTAAAAGAATCAATATTTCACCTTCAAAATCTATTAGGAAAAGAAATTATTATATTATTCCATTGCCAAATTTTCAAGAAGATGCAATTTCAATACTTTTTGGAATTCTTTGTAGATGTCAAAATGATATCGATCCTTCAAAAACATATTATGTTGAGACAAGAGTTGACTTACCAATATTAGAGATGATATGCTTTATTTTTGCAGAAAAAGATTTAAGTTTGGTAGTTTGTGAAAATATTGTCACAGAACCTAGTGATGATCAGAAACAAATAATAATTGATCAATATCACTCAGGAAAGAGAAATTTTCATCGAGGAATCAATGAAACTATACGGAGAATCAAAGAAAAATATAATTGGAAAAACTTAAGTAAAGAGGTTGAAACATTTATAAAAGAATGTGAGATATGTCAAAAGAACAAAATTTTAAGAAAAAATTTAGATAACCCACTCGTAATTACAGAAACCCCAAAAACACCATTTGAAAGAATTAATTTAGACATTTTGGAAATTCCACAAAAAAATTTGGTTTTGACTATAAGGGATGAATTAACAAAATTCATACAAGCTTATCCTCTTAGTGATAAAACCTCAAAAAATATAGTGAATACTTTATTACTATTTTTCCAGCATTACGGTACACCTTTAAGGATTCACAGATAGGGGTAAAGAATTTAATAATCAGTTATTAAAAGATTTGTGTAAGATGTACGATATAAAGTTAACTTTTTCAAGTACAGGTCATCCACAATCCAATGGAAGTTTAGAACGATTCCACGCAACTCTTTTGGAAATGATAAGAGAGTGTACTACAGAAAATCCTAACGAACACCCTCATCAACTTCTCCCATATACGGTTATATGTTATAATAACTCAACATGTAAAACTCATGGTTTCACACCTTATGAATTAATATTTGGACATACGTCATCGCGACCCGCTGAAGTTCTTTATAATGAGCAAGAGTTAATCTCAAAATATGTTCGCGATTTAAATGCAAAAATCAAACACTTTTATGAAATAGCACGAAACAGAACAATTCTTTCTAAACAAAAAGCAAAAGCAAGATTTGATAAACACGTAACTCCAAACTATGAATTTTAAGTTGGAGATAGGGTATACGTTAAAGAAACCCAAATAAAAGGAAAACTTTCACCGAAATTTAACGGACCATTTGAAATTAAAGAAATTTTCAAAAATTCAGCTTCTGTTTATAATCCAATAACTAAACAAACATCTAAATTTAATTTTGATTTATTAAAACCATGTTATGTTAAACAAGATGATGACCTACAATAAGAACAAGAAAATGATTAAAACATATTGTTTCAGATTATTTATGTCCGTGCTACTCGGATTCGGACAAGAACGTTATGGTCAACAGTATAGTCTAACTGAAATCAATAACACAGTAGGTGTTTACTATCATAGAGAGGCCAGTATTAAGGTATCTAATGATAAGTGGACCATATTAGTATATAAAAATCTAGAGGCTTTGCAAAACGCTTTTATTAATAATAATCATATCTTAGATAACTTAGAGCTTATGCTTTCGCAAAAAACAGGAACCATGAAAAATGTACACTTTGATATTAGATCTCATGTAACTTTGTTAAAACAAATTTCAAAAGATATTGGTAATAAATTTGATGAAATCGATTCTGATACCACAACTAAACAAGTAATTAGACCTAAAAGAGGACTATTTGATGCTGTAGGTACGGTTTGGAAATATATCACGGGAAATTTAGACGCTGCTGACGGTCAATATTTTAATGAATGTATCAATAAAATTGAAAAAGACGATAAAGAATTGGAAATATTAATGAAAAAACAAATAAGCGTGACTACATCCGTTATTAAACAATTTAATTCTACACTGAGAAAACTTCAAATCGACGAAGAAACTTTCAATTCAAATATTAAAGAAATTGAAAAATCAATTTATATGATTCGGGATGAAATTGAACTTGTTGATCTTAAATTTTATTTAATCAATATTTGTGAACAACTACTCGAATCCTATACTTACCTTCAGTCACAGGTTGAAGACATTTTAAATTCAATAACTTTTGCAAGATTAAATATTATTCATGCTTCAATAATTCTTCCCAATGATTTATTGGATGCTCTAGAATCAATAAGTAAAAATCTGGACAAGAACAATTTGCCTTTAACTCCGCGAAAATCTCAAATCCCAACCTACCTTAACATAATTGATTTACATGCTTTTATAATCGATAAAAAATTAGTTTTTGTTTTGGAAGTACCTTTAACCGAATCAGAAATCTATACAGTTTATAGAATGTATCCAATACCTATTTATGATAATAGAACTATGCTACATCATATTCTACCTGTTGGAAACAAATACATTGCTAAAGACGATGATAACGAAATTTATATCTCATTATCTGATATCAATAAATGTAAAGAATTAACGAACCGTCTTTATCTTTGTAAAAATTTGTATCCTTTACCAATAGATTCAAATGCTATTTGTGAAGCACAACTGTTAAAAACACAAAAGATTCTTACTTTACCAAAAACATGTGAAATGGTTTTGATTTTGGCCAAAGATTACAATATTCAATTATTAGAAAATAATGCTTGGCTAATAAGTGTAACCAATCAATTACCAATAACTATAAAATGTGAGGGTATAGATCCAAAATCGAAAATTGTTAATAAAAATACTGTTTTAACTTTAACCTCAAGATGTTCCGGTTTTGTTGGAACATCAAAAATTCAAGCAACCAGTTTAAAAACTGTTTTTTATAATTATAACTATTCCAATACTGTACAAATTCCTTTTAATTGTTGTGATAAATATCCAGATAATGTTAATAATTTTCCGAAATTAAAACCTTTAAAAATCAATAAATTAAATTTGGAAGATTTGGAAATTGTCAAACACAAATTGGATCAATACTCAATAGAATTAGATGATTTAATCAAAGAACCAACAGTTCAAAAATATTATTCTTGGTTTACCTATTTTACATTATCTTTAATTATAATCATAATTAGTGCATATTTGTATTGTAAATGCAGAAAGCGAAAAAGGATGTTACAAATAGGTATAGAAAATAGCAATAATGACGACAGGCCTTATAAACCAAATGTTTCAGTTTTTGGGAAAAGATTTTCAAAAATTTTACCAAAGCGAAGACCTTCTATTAGACCAGGTGAAGATATTGAAGAAGAATTTGAATTAAACACTAACAGTTCTTTACGGAAAAATATAGTGTAAAAATTATTTTCTTTTCAAAATTTTGTTTTTCTTTGAAAACAAAAATGTACTTTCAAAAGTTACTGCAATGAGTAGCACTAACTTTTTAAATAAGGGGGGAGCTGTTATATGAGTAAACAATGCGTAGGTGTAAGTGTTGTTATTCTAAGTTCCTTATCTTAATGTAATTTGATATATTTGTTTTTAACAAGATATCTTCTAGAAGGAAATGTGTAAGCACTTTTAGTCACGTTTAACTTTTATTTGACTTTGTTCTAGAATTAAGCGTCAGCACTAATTTAATATAAATAGGATTTGTTGTAAACAACAATAAGAAATTCAGAGGCATTCAATAGTTAGTCTTGGTAGTGTTAAGTACCATTGTAAACGGTTCCAAAATAAAGTATAGTTTTTTTAAAAAGTTCTTTATTAGATTTCGAATCTAAAATATATAATTATTTAACAAAAATTTCCAAAGGCTTTTAAAACAATTATTTTCATTTATCACTCGCATATCGCTTAGCGTCCTACACAATTTTTATCGATGGCTGATTTTCGCTAGATGTTGCCTCGTATAGACTACGAGGGCCGGTTATTCCATAATATAATATAAACATATCCTGCATTCAACAATATTTAAAATATATTAATACAAAGGAAACATTAATTTTGTGTGTGGAAATTTTTATGCAAAAAATCCTTGTGGTTTGTTTATACTAGATTTTAAGCCTTATTTCTTTCATTATGCAAAAACA
Source organism: Oxystoma pomonae (assembly GCA_963921995.1). Lineage (NCBI taxonomy): Eukaryota > Metazoa > Arthropoda > Insecta > Coleoptera > Brentidae > Oxystoma > Oxystoma pomonae. The sequence continues at coordinate 77,235,491 of OY998163.1, forward strand.
AAAAAGAAATCTTATAACCAAAAAAATTTCAACAGAAGCAAAAAAGATCGCAAATTAAACAGGATGCAGAAATAGTCAATTTAAATATAGAAATTCCCAACATAATTTCACACGCCAAGGAAGGTACACTTGATTTCAAAAAAAACTCATACATGCATTTTTTCCTATGCCACAAAATTTAGCTTTCCATTAGTGTATACTATTATAAGGCTCCACCAGCTTAGTATGCCTGACAGCTTAAAATTCAGTGTGACATCCTTAAAAATGCCACAGATATCAACATTTACCAAAGTTCAAATTATCACTCGAGTTATAGAAGACGGCTGGTCTATAGGAAGAGCGGCCATCCATTTTGGAGTTGATAAAATGACGATAATACAATGGAAAAAGCGCTGGATTGAAAATAATTCTACGGATAGGAAAGATGGATCAGGACGACCAAAAGTAAGTTCTGAAGTGCAAGATGAGAGACTTAATGACCATCTCAGACAAAATCCTTTTTCAACGTCGGTTGAAGCAGCTAATGTAACATTATTTCCGGGTTCTTTTGCAACAGTAAATAGAAGAGTAACGAAATCAGAAGTATCTTGTCGAGTTGTTGCAAAGAAGCCTTTTCTAACAGAAGAACAAAAACAGGCCAGAGTGATTTTTGCACTGAACAACGTTCTTCGTGATAATGACTTTTGGGAGAGGGTGGTTTTCACTGACGAAAAAAAAATTCAATGATCTTCAAGCAGCAGGAGAATTTTAGTTTATCGTCCACCAAATTCTAGATTTGAACCCGCATATACAAACCAAATTAAAAAAGCTGGACATTTTTCTGTAAACATATGGGGCTGGTTTAGTGCTAGAGGTTTGGGTTTTTTTTTTGGAAGATTCAATAGTGAACGATATATTGAAATCCTTGAAAACGTTATGCTGCCATCTGTACAGGCTTTACATGAAAATAATGACTTCGTTTATCAGCGGGACAACTGTCCAGTACACCTCCCTGGCCAACCAACAGCTCTGACCAACCATATGGGGTCGAATCGTTAAAATAATATACCAAAGGAATTGGAGACCACGAAATGCTGAAGAGTTAAGCGATGCTATTTATCGCGCATTGGATCAGCTCTCAGAAGATCATCAGTATTTTCAAAATTTAACCTTTTCAATGCTCAGACGTTTGCAGCTTGTAATAGAGAAAAATGGTGATCCTATTAAATACTAAATTATTTATTTTAGTTCTTTTTTTAAGTTAAAATAATTAGTATTAAGTTATAGAACAGCCTTCGTCCGTTACTCGAGTGATAATTTGATATTGTTCAATAAAGACTTTATTAAAACATTATTTTTGCTGATTTTTTAGTATTATGCAAAATTTAATATAAAAATAAGGTTGCCTTTAATTTAAGTAAAAAAATATTTTCAGTTTTAGAGACCTTTTTTTAAACAATATGACAAATTGTCGAACTTTTGAAGTTTTTAGGCATTTTAGCTGGTAGTTCGTATATATTATACACTTTTAGAAGTGTACCAAATTTCGTTAAAATCTATTTAGGCGTTCTTGAATTATCGTGTATACAGACAGACAACAGATAACTATTTTTTCGTCAATTGATTAAGGTGTTTCGGAACCTTAGTAACTCATTTTTGATAAAATTAAGAAAAGTCAAAATTTCACAATTTTAATATTCCCCCTTATCATATTGGTATTGCCGACTAAAAAGTTAGTGATGACAGAAAAATATCAAAAACCCTATTAGAAAGAAAAAAATTCTATCATGCAAAAGAAAAAGAGAGGCATATATCAAAAAAAAAAATCCTAAATTTAAAAAAAAAGAAAAAGCCCGAATTCAAGACATATAACGCAAAATTTGTCGACCCTTATTTTAAACAAAAAGAAAATGTAAGAGTTAAAGCAGGGTTCCCATCAGATTCTGATTTCCAAATTCCCTGACTTTTCCAGGTTTTCCCTGACCATTTTTTAAAAAAATCCAGGTATTTTTTGGATATAAATCGCTTGTCTACGTGGATACCAAGTAACTGTAGACCTTTACCATGACCATTTTTGAAAGCTCAAATTTAACAAATATTTATAATATCGAGATATATAATATATATAAAAAGCAGATAAATAACATGAGAAACTTTCTTCGAAACTTTATTTGAAGACAAAAATCACAGAAACCGAATTCGTTAAATCCTAAAAACAAATCAGGTACTTAAAAGTATTCAAAATAAATGTCTAATTTGCCTTGTCGTACCTACGTTTTTTTTTTGGTTAATCTAGCACGTTATAAAAGTAAATGGCTAAGTGTTAATATATACGCACATGAGCACATGCACACGTAAAAGAAGACAAAACAAACACAGGAAATATACCAGAAACTAATTACTGAAGAAATAAAAGAACCGCAATGGAGCTACAATGTAAACGAGCTCTGGAAGAACATCCAAGAAACAGTAACTAGGGCGGCTAGTCAAGTACTCGACAACAAGAGAAAACAAAGAAGGAAGTAGTTTGATGACGACTGTAGTAGAGCGACGGAAAGACGAAATGCGACCAGCAAAAAATGCTTCAACACCAAATCAACAGCTTGTAACATAGAAGAGTATAAACAACAGATCTGAAGCACGCAGAATGATATAAAGGAAAAAGAGAGACCACCATCTAAATAAACAGACCAAACAACAGAGTAAAAGAATACTTTCAGGGAATAACCAAGCACAAAACAGGATACCAACCCAGAACCGAGAACTTCCTCTCAACAAACAACGGACAACTGAAAACCAACGAAAGAGAGATCCTAACCACATGAAAGAACTACTTTTGCGAACTACTCAATGAAGAGGTCAATACCGATAAGTACCCATAAGTACATTGACATCTGAAATAGAAATACCAGCCCCAACATATGAAGAAACAGTTAAAGCCATAAAAAAGCTAAAAACAACAAAGCTTCTGGTAGTAACGGCATACCTGCCGAATGTATAAAATATGGTGGAGAAACACTGCATAGGGCCATCCATAAGCTCACAAAAAAAATTTGGAACACCCAAGGCGTGATAGTCTCCATCCATAAAAAAGTAGATAAAAAAATGCTCGTGGAATAACCCTGCTAAATAATTGCTATAAGGTCCTCTCCAGTATCCTGCGAGAGAGAATTGGACCATATAAGGAGGATATAGTTGGGTAATACCAGTGCGGGTTTAGACCTAAAAGGTCCACTATAGACTAGATTTGCACCGTTAGATAAATAATGAAAAAATGCTGGGAACTTCACCAGATGTTTATTGATTTCAAACAGGAATTTGATAGATTATATAGAGCAAAGTTGATATCCCTGGTAAAAATTTGTACAGAGGATACAACGGAGGATATAAAGGTGCAAGATAAGGGTGGGACAGAGCTACTCTGATTTCTTTGGTATCAACAATGGGCTTAAGCAGGATGACTCTGTTTCACCACCAGAAAGGACCCAACCTACTACTGGCCATCGCAGACGATTTATACATAATTGGCAACAGCAGGATTAATCTTAAACACTCCTTGCGCCACAATATTTTACATCCATAACTGATTGCTTAATAAGAAAACATTACAAAAAATAAGTAGAACCCTTTTTGGCAGTGGAAGCAGTTGCTGTGCAGGTTCCTTCACTTCCAGTAGTTGGTATATAGCATTGTCATTTTGTTTAGTGTATCTAACTATTCAATGTGGGTTCTATAGAGTCAAACTTTTATTGATTTAGATTCAAGCGCTCTTCTTTAATTCCCTTTCTGAACGCTGTTCATCTGCGTCAATAAAATAACCCCGTAAGCCTGCTTGTTCAACCCTCCAAGAGAGTGCGCCCCATACACCGAAGTACCTTGGCCGTGCGAGGCCCCCAGAGACGCGTAGGCGCTTGATTGTGCGCTCGCTTAGTGACTGTGACATACTTTTGGTGCACAACAAACCGATTTAGTGCTTAGTCGCGGGATAAAATAAAACAAGAGTTAAGTTTTAATTAAATACAAATATTTTGAGTTACATTTGGTAATATATTAATAAAATTCATATCATTAATACAAATTAGCCGCAACCTTTTTTCTAGTTTTCTTATGTCTTCATAATTTTGTATCCATTTTTTAAGCTCCGATAGTTTCTTAATGTGCGTTTCTATCATTGATTTTTTTCAGTTTAGACATACTTGAATGTAGGCTAGCAAGTTTAAAATAAGTTTTGATTGAAATTTTGAAGATATATATAGGTTAAACCCCCTCCTTTTTAAGTTTAGTATACAAATGGAAAAGTTTACAATAGTTAGGGAGTCATCACGAAATGTAAGAAGATTTAATTTACAAGGCACATCAATAGAGTTTAAAATAAATGTTTGTCCCCCAGAAGAAAACCCCGTGAGCTGGGTTAGAGACGTACTAAATCAAATTTTGACAAGAGGACTTAACAATGTAAGCCCTACAGATATGATTGGAATTTCATTTGAGAGCACCGAGTTTAGATCAGGTGTAGGGTACCTAACCTTTCGTCCTGCCGCTAGTGTAACTTTTGATAATGTATGGGAAATTATTTCTAAGATTTATCAGTCTAACCAAGCTGTATTAGATACAGATACGTTTAGGTTAAATATGATGATAGTAAAAATGCCTATAGGTTCAAAAAATTATGGCAGGCATAGAGATTTTAACGAGATCTGTAGTAAAAAACGTGGAATTTTAGTGGTTAAAAATAACGATTCGTTATGTTTACCTAGGGCGCTAGTTTTAGCTATTGCAAAGATAATTGGGGATCCGAACTTTAAAAAAAATTTCGTGACACGGGGAAGATTCAGCTAACTTTGGCAAAAAAAGCTAATGGAGAATGCTGGCGTAGAACTACCGGATATTGGGGGGGGGGACGCATTCCAGAACTGCGATCATTTCAGAATTTTGTAAAAGGTCAATATAAAATTACCGTATATGAATATGCTTTACATATGCGTGGTCAGAATGTAATTTTTGAAGGACCTGATGCTCCCAAATCAATAAAATTAATTCACCATTTGAATCATCACAATGTCATAGCAAGTGTTGCAGCTGCCTTCGGATATTCTTATTTTTGTGAATATTGTCACATTGGGTATAATGACAAAGATATACATAATTGTACAAACCAGTGCTCGCATTGTTTAAAATACCCCGCTTGTCCTGAGGAAGTTAAAAAAAGGTGTAATATATGTTTAAGATTTCATGGGAGAAGTCTACTATAACAATCATTTAGATAAAAATCCTAATGAGGAGTATACAGTATGTCAAAGAAAAAGATTTTGTAACCAATGTTTTGGTATAATAACTTTAAACAAAAAGAAAAAAATCATACATGTGGGGTTAGATATTGCACAACATGTCGTAAAAATCATAAATATAATGAATTTTGCTATATACAACGGAATAAAAAGCCTAGAAAAGAAGAAAATAACGTGTTTGTATTTTTTGATCTAGAAACTAGACAAGAAGAGCGCATTGATGATAATACACTAAGGCAACTTGTGTGTTTTCTTTCAATACTGCACGTCGTGTATTAAAGACGAAACTAGTATATGTGAAAAGTGTGGAAAAAGAGTTCAGATATTAGAATCTCAAAAATGTTATTGAAGGATTTTCATCTCATCTCCTGGAACTTCGGAAATCCTTTAAAAATGTTATAGTTATTGCCTTAAATGATGGCAAATTTGACACTCATTTTGTCTTAAATTATTTTTTAACAGATATGCCTAAATACAAACCTGATTTAATAATGACAGGAACAAAAATAATCATTGAAAACAAAGAGATTGAAAACATAAAATTTTTGGATTCAAAAAGGTACCTTTCCTCATCTCTTCAACTTAAGAGAAAACGAAAACTACGTCGGACCCATACCTAACATTCAATATTACTCACCCAATACATTAAAGGAGGACGACCATCAAAAGTTATTTAAGTGGCATAATGAACAAGTTCAAAAAAATGTAATATTTGACTTTAAAAAGGAAATAAGGGAATACTGTGTTCAAGATGTTAAAATATTAGCGCTGGCATCATCTAAATTTTGAGAAAATATTCTTTCGCTTACCGGAGTAGACCCATTTTTGGACGCAGTCACCATAGCAAGTACGACTCAAATTTTTTTTTTAAATTATTTAAAACCAAACACAATAGGGATTGTACCCGCAGGAGGTTACAGATGTGCCCAAACCAAGCAATTTTCAACAATAGGTATTAAGTGGCTTCTCTGGGAATCACACCGAAGATAAATTGAAATTCAGCATGCTGCCAATGGGGTTGAGTACGTAGCAGGAGGGTTAAAAGTCGATGGATTTTGTGCAGTGAACAATGAGGTACTGGAATTCCTAGGTTGTAGATTTCATGGGTGTTACTCATGCCCCCAAGTTTGACAGAAAATAAATGCGAATCAATGGAATCGCGATATGAATCTACCCTAGTGAGGTTGGATCATTTTAAAAACCTAGGATATACCGTTACAACTATGTGGGTATTTAAAAAAAAATTTAAAAAATCATCCTGTAATAGTTCAGGAACCTATTAACCCTCGCGAAGCCCTTTATGGAGGAAGTACACCTAATTTTGAACAATATTATAAATGCAAGAACGACGAAAAAATTCGATATATTGACATTATAAGTCTTTATCCATACGTGTGTAAATATATGAGCTACCCTATAAAACATCCTCGCATTATAATAGGTCATGAAGAGTGTAGTAAAGAAAACATACTTTCTATCCAAGGACTAGTAAAATGCCAAATTCTGCCACCCACTGATTTGCTACTTCCTGTGTTACCTCAAAAAATTAATGGTAGGTTATTGTTTGTACTTTGTCATACCTGTGCAGAAAAATATAATTTGGAAGATTGTGACCACTCTGAAGAAGAAAGAAGCTTAAAAGGTACCTGGGCGAGTATTGAAATACATAAGGCGTTGGAAAAAGGTTATAAAATTTTAAAATTTGAAGAAATCTGGTCATATGAAATGAGTTATTACAACCCAGAGACCAAGTCCAATGGTCTCTTTAGCGAACTTATGAACACATTTCTACAAAAAAAAGACAGCAAGCTTCAGACTGGCCTCCCGAAGTTAAAACAGAAGACCAAAAAGAAAAGTACATTAGGGATTATTTCAAGCACGAAGGTGTTTTAAATCGCGATGAAATTGAATCAAACCCTGGTATGCGTTCTATTGCAAAATTAATTTTGAATAGTTTTTGGAGAAAATGGGCGCAGTCGGAGAATCCTAGTCAGAAAAAAATTTTAGATAATAAGAGAATTTTTTGATTTAATAACAAACCCTGATTATACTTTAAACTCGATTATACCTGTAAATGAGGAAAGATTAATCGTAAACTATAAGTTCAAAGAAGACGCCAGAATTCCTTCTCCTACAGTAAATTTAGTTTTAGCAATCTACCCCACGGCGCATGCCAGACTAAAGCTTTATGAAACGATGGAACGGCTGGGAGACAGGCTAATATATGTCGACACAGATTCCGCGTTTTTTGTCTCCAAGCTGGGGAAAGGGAGCCTCCATTGGGAAATTTTTTAGGAGACTTTACAGATGAGTTGGTAGAATTTGGAGAGGGTACGTATATTGATGAAATTGTATTAGCAGGCCCGAAAAATTACACATTCTCAACTTTTACCCCAGGTACAAAAAACAGAAATGTTGTATGTAAAGTTAAAGGTTTCAGTCTCAATTACAGCGCAAGCCAAATAATTAATTTTGAATCAACAATGAGGAGGATCCTCTGGTTGTCACTTTTTCGTCAATAGGTAGAACAAAATTATCGGATGTCGTTACAAAACAAGAATCGAAAAAATATAGACCACTTTACCTTAAGCGCAAGTTTTACGAAGATTTTATTTCGTTGCACTATGGATATAATAAAAAGAAAAAAACTATATAAAACTTATTTATCGTAGCAGTAAGTATAATATTTACTTTAGTATTAGCATAACCTGCATTATAGTCTGTATAAATATTTTTTTTTATAAAATTAGGAATAGATAAGTTTGATAATGTGTGTTTTAGGTTAACCATTCAGAAATCTGAGCAGAAAAACAGGAAAGCAGGTAAGCGTATTAAAGTGGGTTGGTTAATGTGAAAATAATAACTTGGTCACCCATTTTCATTCGCTTATCTTTTTCTTTTTCGTCTTACAATGTACATTATATTATATTGCTTTATACCTAGTGAGTTACCAAAATGGTACACAAAGTTAAAATTTACGCGTTACGACTTGCTTATTTCCGAATAATTAAAAAAGGCTAGTGACCTATACCATACAATTTACGAATACATTTCAGAAGGGTGACGTAAAACTACCAGATCAAACAAGAAAAGAGCAACGAATACGTATAGGCAACAAGTCAGAACGTGAAAACCATTAGCATAATCGGAACACCTGCAGCAGATGCTAGCTCCCTAATCACGCAAGTTTCAACAAGTCGTGAACCTAAAACCTACCTACAATACAAGATGTAGTGGGAACCTATTTAACATGAGCAATGTATCGTTTCACTGTTAGTTCTCTGCCGAACTTTGAATACTCTCAAAACTAGAAACAAAAATGTCGGGTTCACCAAGTGGAATGTTTCCCCGATTTGACTATAATTTTTGGGGTTTAGTTAAAAAAGAAAATAAATACATATACGAATTAGTAATAGTGCTACCGAACATTCAACTCCAAATCAAAACTGGAATAAGCCCCGCTAGAGGATTTGAACCTGTTGTTAAATTGACATACTTTGGAACGGTGGAAGCCACTGTTAGTTTTGATTAACTTGATTGGTTGGATTTTTATTCGAATATGGATTCGATCGACTTGAAGGAGAACCGAAGCATTTACTTATCAAACATTGCAATGGTTCCGATGTTGGTGGAAGGGGAAAAACTAATAAAAGTGGAGACTCCTGAAGGAACAGTTTTTTTGTGCAGTGAATGGATAAAAACTATTGAGTGTTTAAATCATGTAATTTCAACCAGACTCAAATTGCTACAAGATTTAAAATTTAACTTTTTTATTTTAATCTTATTTCACATGAATTATATCACCGTTCCTTCCCGTGAGAATATGAAAAACATGCAGTTTCCAGAGAAACTGCTGACCAAGCTGCAATATGAAGATTCCTGTTGTTTGTCTTCAACGAAGCGCTCGGTCAGTCAGCTAGCATCTTTAGTCTTAGTAACATCTATTTTACCTATTGTCATTTTTATGTCGTAAAATACGACTTTTGTAAACTTAGTAATAAAAATAATTTTTAAAAAGACACTTTGAGCTTCCGAGTTGTTAATTGGCGCAGTCGGTAGGATACCCGACTATCCGCAGCGCATCTTCGTGAAAAGGATAGTTCGTATCAACGATTGATCGGGTATCGAAACAGTTGAACGTTGTGAAAAGGTGATTGTGGCGGTGTGGCTCTTCGAACTTCAAGACACCCAGTCCATCGAGGACCCGTTACGGCGCATTCAGCAACGTTCATCGAGGGCTAAACAAGAATCGTTTAGTTCTGCAAGGGAAGCTACCCTGGTTAGGACCAAAATCGCCAACCCAGAAGTTGACCTTATAGAAGCTTGGAGAAATGCTTAAAGTCGTTCTTATAGTTTTGTAAGTACAATTTAGTTTCATATGTCTTTAGAAGATTTAACGGGAATTTTTAATAACTTGAATATCGAATTACCTTCAGCTGGCTCTCAAGTTTTTCAACAAATTTCTCAATTAAATAACTCTAATCTTTTTAATCAAAATATACAAGGACAACCACGAATTTTAGGACCGCAACAAATAATGGCGAGTTTTAAAGCAGAATATTTAAATTGCGTACCTCAATTCCTTGTGATTCCTTAATAAAACATTTTTACAGAGCTAAAGATCCAAATAGTTTCGAAAATGAATATTTGTTGAATTCTCTTGTCTCAAAATTAACCGGAAATGCCAAATTGGTAATCAATATTCAAACTTGCAATTCTTGGGATGATATTAAATCAACCCTTACTCGTAACTTCGCCGATCAAAGAGACGAAAGTTGTCTGAATCGAGATTTAGTTATGATGAAACAATTATCACAAGAAAAACCACAACAATTTTATGATCGAATTCTTAACATTCTAAACCTTTTGTGTAGTTTTATTAATTGCCACGAAACTGATGAGGCATCTAAAGTTCTGAAACGTAATTTATACAATAATTTAGCTTTAGGGACCTTTTTATCTGGGTTACGAGAACCACTAGGGAACACTATCCGTTGTATGAAACCTAAATATCTCAGTGAAGCAATACAGTTTGTAATCAGGGAAGATAATGTGCATTATTTTCAAAATTTCTTAAACCAAAATAATCAGCAAAATAACCAAAATAAATTTACGCCTAAACATACGCAAAATCAACAATAAATTGTGGCCACCAATGCAACCAATAAATAATTTTCCAAATTATTCAAATTTTAATTCGCACACACCCAATAATTTTTTCAGACAAAACACACCATTTCCTCGTGGGCCAATAAATATTCAACCTAGGCCTAACCTACCTCAACAAAGATTCTTTTCCAATGCGCAAGTTTTCGGTCAACAAAATAGAAACGTTTCTAGACCACAGCAAAACAACTATCAAAGGCCACAGTTTAACGCATTTAATAAGAATGGTCAAAACTCAAACGTACGCCTACGCCTATGAGTATTTCCACAAGGAATACAAATTTACCGGGCCCATCAACTTCTCATCGGGCGCCTGCGCAAATGTTTAATACCGAATTAAATCAATCAAACGATTATTACGATCAGAATCAATACGGGTATTATGATCCCCTGACGGACAATGCGTTTGAAAACGCGTATCAATATGATCCACTCGATTTCGAAAATTATGACGCTCCTAGGAATGACGTCAGCACCCCTACTACTGACCCAAACGAAGAGGAAAATTTTCAGGCTACGCCTCAGCCGGAAAACCAAACATAATACCGCCAATAGTTTCTCTAAACAGTATCAATTCAAACCATTTGCCATAAATAATTTTACCGGAACTCCAACTTAAATTTTTAATCGATACAGGATCGACAAAATCTTTTATTGACCCTGATATTGCCATGAATTATTTTCCAAATTTAATCCAAAATGATCCTTTTGTAGTTTCGACTGTGTTTCAAAAATCGGCTCATAAATTTAGCGCGCGCATCCCCGCTTCAAAAATATTTAACTTACCAAAAAATGAAAATTTGAAATTTTTCGTATTTAAATTTCATAACGTTTTTAGCGGTTTAATAGGCTCGGATAATTTAAGAATTTTAAAAGCCAGCATAAATTACGAAAACAAAAGCTTGATGACGCCCTACACAAAAATAAGATTATTATTTGAAAACACCCAAAAAGAACTAAATTTAATTAGTGTCACCCAGAAGCGAGCAAATAATAAAAATCAGAACATCTATCCCTAATGGTGAAATTATTATTCCCCACCAAAAATTTCATAACTGTGAAATACCGGAGAGTCTAACAATAGCAAGTAATGGAGAAGCTTTAACAAGCATCTTAAACAGTACGACAGAAGCTGTTACTTTCGATTTTTCGGAACCGATACAGGTCGAGCGATTTGATCGAAATGGCATCGAAAAAATCGATTTTAACAATTTTGACGACAATAATAGCCCAATCACACGCGAAAAATTTGACCCATCAGTAATCAGAACAGACCATTTAAATCCGGAGGAAAAATCTCAAATTATTAACCTTTGTAGGGAATACTCTGACATATTTTACCAAGAAAACAGTCCCCTAACCTTCACCAGCAGGGTCAAACATCAAATTAAAACTCATGACGAAATACCCGTGTACAAAAAATCGTATAGATATCCTTTTATTCACAAACAAGAGGTAGAAAATCAAATAAACAAAATGTTAGATCAAAAAATTATTCGCCCAAGTAATTATCTCTGGTCATCTCCAATTTAGGTGGTTCCTAAAAAGGCTGACGCTTCCGGGAAGCAGAAATGGCGCGTGGTGATTAATTTTCGTAAATTAAACGATAAATCAATCGATGACAAATATCCATTGCCAAATATCACTGATTTGCTTGATAAACTTGGCAAATGCCAATATTTTTCCACCCTCGACCTTGCGAGCGGCTTCCATCAAATTGAAATGAATGAATCGGATATTGAAAAAACGGCATTTAACACAGAAAATGGTCACTATGAATATCTCCGTATGCCCTTTGGGCTAAAAAGCGCCCCCGCCACTTTCCAACGCGTTATGGACTCTATTTTGCGTGGCATTCAAAACGAAAAATGTCTTGTATATCTTGACGATATAATAATTTTCAGTACCTCTTTACAAGAACACATCGAACGCCTAAAAAATGTTTTTGGAAGATTACGCGACGCCAATTTTAAAATACAATTGGATAAATCCGAATTTCTTAGGAAAGAGGTCGCGTACCTCGGACATATAGTAACACCAGATGGTGTAAAACCCAATCCGGATAAAATTAGGGCAATAAAAGAATACCCAATACCAAAGACAACATAACAAATAAAAGGCTTTTTAGGAATTGTAGAATATTACAGGCGCTTTATTTCTGATTAATCAACCAATTTTACAATACCCAGACTTCACTAAAACATTTAACTTGACCACTGACGCAAGCAACGTAGCATTGGGCGCGGTTCTATCGCAAGGACCTATAGGTCACGACCTTCCGGTAGTATTTGCCTCCCGCACACTCAATGAGAGCGAATGTAATTATTCAGTTATAGAGCGCGAGTTACTTGTAATCGTATGGGCCACAAAATACTTTCGCCCCTACCTTTTTGGAAGGAAATTTAATATAATTACTGACCACAAACCTCTTGAGTGGCCTTTCTCTCTAAAGGATCCTAGTTCAAAACTTTTACGCTGGCGTATAAAATTGGAAGAATACGATTTTAAAATGATGTATAAAAAAGGAAAGCTAAACACAAACGCGGATGCACTTTCCAGAATCGAAATTCACGCAACAGAGACGGACATGGCAGACAAAAAAAAAAATTTAATAGCAGATTTAATAACGCTACATTACCCTGGAAGTACTGACCTAGACAATGTTTCAATACAGGTCAATCCTGAACTAGACAATGCCATCACACAGACAAATCATGACCCAGACAACACCACAACACATGCAAACCCTGACCTAGGCCAACAAAACACAACAGATTCCGATCAACAACCAAGGCAACAAGACAACGAATCTGACAACCAAACTATACACTCTAACGCAGAAGAGCACCCTGTAATAGGAATCTCATTATCGAATGCCCTTTAAATTTTGGTCAAAATCAAATTATTTTTAGTTTGGTACACCACTCTGAACTAGACAATGCCATCACACAGACAAATCATGACCCAGACAACACCACAACACATGCAAACCCTGACCTAGGCCAACAAAACACAACAGATTCCGATCAACAACCAAGGCAACAAGACAACGAATCTGACAACCAAACTATACACTCTAACGCAGAAGAGCACCCTGTAGTAGGAATCTCATTATCGAATGCCCTTTAAATTTTGGTCAAAATCAAATTATTTTTAGTTTGGTACACCACTCTCCATCAAATACAAAAATTAAAATTTTATTTGAAAAGAAAAAACGCATAATTGTTCAAATATCAGATAATAATTTTGATCAGGATGTAATTAGCTTTATAAAAGACTATGTTCAACCTGACAGTCTTTATTTTGTCTATTTCGAAACACCGGGGTTGTACGAGCGCCTTTCAGTAACACTTCAAAGATATTTTATACACCCACATATTAAATTTAAAAAATGTAATAAAAAATTAATCGATGTAACCAATAGAAACGATATAAAGTAAATAATAAAAAACTATCACGAAAGTAAATCAAATCACCGCGGCATTGATGAGACCACACTTAAAATTAGGGAAAGGTATTACTGGCCTAATATTAAAAATGCCGTACAAACTTACATAAATGAGTGCGAAGTTTGTCAACAAAGCAAATATGAGCGGAATCCCGTCAAGATAAAAATGAACATTGCGCCCACAGCCACAAGGCCATTTGAAATCATACACATCGACACATTTACATTCGAGCAAACAAGTTTTTAACCTTAATAGATAGTTTTTCAAAATACGGACAGTCCTACCATCTAAACTCATTATCAGGCACAGAATTGGCCGATAGTTTAATCATGTATTTTTCGCATCACGGTATCCCCACTCAAATAATCTCGGATAACGGCACCGAAATAAAAAATTCGGTAATTTTTGAACTTCTAGCCCTGCATAAAATAAATATACATTTTTGCTCACCACAAAACCCACAGTCGAACGGACAAATCGAACGTTTTCACTCAACTTTAATCGAGCATCTTAGGCTTTTAAATACACAAGGCTATTGAAAAACACCTTGTAAAATGAACATGATATACGCGATAACCGCCTATAATAATTCGATCGGACTGTAAACAAAGAAAAAGTCATTGAAAAACAAAATCAAAACAGGGACGACCCAGAAATCTTTCGGCCTCAACAAAAGGTTTTTATAAAAAAGCATATTAGACAGAAAAACGCAAATAAATTCACAAAATCAACTAAATTAAAAACAAGTAATCCTCAGGCTAAGACGGTAACCACCAACGCCCATTAAAAAAGACGTTTGAATTTAACGACTAAGATCAATATTTCTATTTTCAGATGGTTGGCTACCTTAGGGTGCCAAGAACAAATAATATTAAGAAATCTAGAAGACAACCCGGGACTTATTCCTCTTAAATTGGGAACAGCCAAAGTTATACAATACACCCACACGTTAATGTACTATTATGATCTTAATCCCATTATATCAGAACTTCTTAAATTAAAAAATCAATCAAATAAATTAAGGACTCTTGTTTCCAAAAATGAAGAATATTTATTAGAATCATCGAACTACAATAAAATTCTCGAGTTTACACAATCGCGAGTAGAAGGCAAATTATTTGAAATTTTACCTCACACCCAAAAAACGTGGGCTTGTGAATGGTTT
Organism: Oxystoma pomonae; assembly: GCA_963921995.1. NCBI lineage: Eukaryota > Metazoa > Arthropoda > Insecta > Coleoptera > Brentidae > Oxystoma > Oxystoma pomonae. Next base: position 77,250,538 of record OY998163.1, read on the forward strand.
CGGATCAATTTTTAAATCAATAACGGGAAATCTTGATTCAGCCTATGGCGAAAGGTACGACAAATTAATTCAACAATTACAACATAACCAAATTAAGTTGGCATCAAACATAAAATCGCAAAATTCGTTATCAATAGATTTAATCAATAAATTTAATCAAACGATTCAACAAATATCGCAAAATGAAAAACTTTTGGAATCTAAATTAAATCAAGTATCCTTAATAGTACAAAAACAATCACACAGAGAAAATTCGAGTTTTATTAAAGATATCATGAATCAGCTGATTAACATGTTTGAGATAATAAACTCGATCTTGCAAGATATCGAAAATTCTATTCTTTTCTCAAAACTGCAGCTTATGCATCCTAGCATTATAAAATCTCAAGAATTATTAATAGAACTGCAAAAATTAAGAATAAAACCATATAATTTCCCTGTACAAATTAAATCAGAAAATATTTTATCTATTGAGAAATTTATTAAAATTAACTGCTATATTTCAAACAATAAAATAACTTTTATTCTAAACATTCCAGTTACGCAAAATTTTGAATTAAATTACTTTCGTTTATATGCAATCCCAATTTTCAAAAAGAGTCAGTTTAAGGCTATTATTCCAAAAAGCAAAATTTTAGTAAAAAATGAATTGTACTTTGCATTTCTGAACGCACCTTGCAAAGAGGTAGCACCACAACGCTTTCTCTGTCCAAAGTTGAACCTCCGCAAAAAACGAGGTTCCCTGCGAAATTCAACTTATGAACATGAAACCTGCTTCGAATACCTGCCAAAAAGCAATAATTAAACCGTCAAAATCAATAATACAGCAATTGGACAAATCAGATCAATGGATCGGAGTCTTTCCGGAACGAGAAACACTACAGTTACAATGCGACCGACAAGAAGAAACGATCAAAGTCAATATTGGAACATATCTAATCAATATGCCACTTGGATGCCAAATAGCCACCGCCCACATTAATAGGAAGCCACAAAAACCACACAACGGTAAAATCAATCAGACCGATGCTTTTTCCCGATTTGCAAACCGATACTAATGACGTCACTGTACCAACATCACTCTTCATCTGGAAGAACCAAATTTGGATTACCTCGAAAACATAAAATCCCGAATTTACCAGAACCAGCCAGAACTGTCGTTTGAAGTTCCAGCCTACATGCCTAGTATTTGGAAAATACTCATTTATGGATTGATTGTTGCATTATCGATCTTTTGGGTATAAGAAAATAAAGCAGCTCAGAAGAAAGAAAACACAGCCCCATAAAGAAGCTGAGTTGGACTTAGCTACCGTTCAGCTTCCTCATTAAAATTGCGGAAGTTGAATCTTCGGGGGGAGGAATTATATCACCGTTCCTTCCCGTGAGAATATGAAAAACATGCAGTTTCCAGAGAAACTGCTGACCAAGCTGCAATATGAAGATTCCTGTTGTTTGTCTTCAACGAAGCGCTCGGCAGTCAGCTAGCATCTTTAGTCTTAGTAACATCTATTTTACCTATTGTCATTTCTATGTCGTAAAATACGACTTTTGTAAACTTAGCAATAAAAATAATTTTTAAAGACACTTTGAGCTTCCGAGTTGTTAATTCATGCTATAAAATACAGAGTACCAGAGATTGAGGTAATTACATTTCTAACCGAATTATGTACTTTGCATCCATTTCAAGAATCTTATTGTATGTTAGAGTATTTGTTTTTTGGAAAAGATCAGATCATTAGGAATGTAATTGACTATTTTAATTTCACCTTTTAAGTATATATTTTTAGTTATTCTGTAAGGTAATAATTTAACAACAATAATTGTAAACTTGAATTTTTAAATATTGTATTATATTAGGTATTATATAAAATAAAAACAATGTAATTAATAAATGGTGTTTTATTTATATAGAGTAAACTTAAATTTAACATTAATTAATTAATCTAAATAAATCTTACATTATAAACTTAATCTAATAAAAAACTTAATGTAAATATATATATACTTATTTTACTAAATCCATGGAATTTATCCAACTATTATGTTTGCTTGAAAAACCAAGCCATTTAACAAAAAGTTGATTTCTGCTTCCTTTCTTTCTTGTTTTTATCACTTTTTCTATGAGGTAAATATTTTTAGACTTTGCTTTTTGTAGTTCAGGTGTGTAAAACGAACCTTTTATATCGTGACCATTTAGGTCTTGTAAAAGGTATGTGGTTGGAAATGTAGGCTTTACCTTAATTACCTTAAAAATTTCAGAAGACCAATTAATTAGATAACTTTTATCAAACACAGCTTTATATACACTAATTCTAATTCGCCTACATGAAATTTAGGTTTTTTAGTTTTTAGTTTGGGAAACAAAAGCATAGGAAGCTTGGTATTTTCTGTTACATCAATTGGTCTCATTTTAATAGTCCTGTGCTTGGTAAAGTTGTATGATTTTGTAATTTTTTGCAATAGGTTTATCCAATTATGCGTAGCCATAAGTGCCATTTCTTTAAAAAGTTTTCCTTTAATACTTCGTATAACTCTTTCGGCAATAGCAGCCTTTTTAGTTGAGTAGGTTTGGTAAAAGTTAATTTTCATATTTTTCATGTTCTTTTGAAATTTTGCATTAATAAATTCGCCCCCCGCATCGGACTGTAAATTTTTAGGGGTATACCGAGCCTTCTTAAAAATAGATTTTATAGCTAATAGCACTTCATCAGAGGATTTAGACTTAATAGATATAGTCCAGAGAAACTTTGAATAACAGTCTATGCAAACCAATATGTATTTAAACCCACGGTTTTCATCAGAAAGGTTTTGAAGGTCGGCCAAGTCTAACTGCCAAAGAACGCCAAAACCTAGGATTTTCGTTTTTCTTCGAAGAAAATTTTTCCTTGCAGGTCGGAAAAGTTCGTTTATAATTAATTTTCTTTCCATTTCTTTATAGTAAATAAATTACTATTTCTGTATTTCTAAGTTGCAGTTAGGGTGATATTCTAATATAATCTGATAAATTCTGTTTACTCTTTCTAACAATTCGTGTTGATGTTTTATGTAGAATGTAAGCTTATCCTCAATTTTTTTTAACTTGTCTGAAATATAATCTTCCAAGTTATCCTTTACACCATTAGCTGATTAAGTCACCGCTAATTGAAGATCGTTTGTAAGTACCGCCACTCGATGTTCAAGAAAATCGTAATTTACTGAGTCTTTATAACCTACAGGATCAGCCACATTACACAACCGTCTACCTGTGATGTCAAAGTTGTTATCTTCGGTCAGCTTGAAACCAATACCAGGTGTACCCTTTAATACAGTCGGTTTTATATTAGCTCCAACTCGTCCAAACTTGTCTATCGTGTTGTTTCCACCTCCCATTAAGCAGAAGGACTGATATGTAACTAAATACTAAATAGGTTTTTATACAGTCAATAAATTATGTTATTTTCCCTTAACTCTTTCAATATACTGGAGATCTCATTTTGATTTTTCAAACTCGAGTTTCCCGCGTTTGACGATGCCACTAAAAGTTTTAGCCTTTCTACAAGCTCTTTAACAGTGTTCCAATAAATATATTCTACTTTCTTCTCCGAGTCAAGAATTTAAAATTTCTGATTAATTTTAATACCTGAACCTTCCATAAACTGCAATGGGCTGCTGGATCTTGTCAAAGGTACTATAATTTGCTTAAATTTTCGATTCTTATATAAATATAAACCATTTCGTTTAACATATCCTCTGTAGGCTGCATTGGTTAAACTTAGTATGTCTTTGTACACGTTTAAAATGTTATTGCTTATAGGTTTCTCCCCTTTGCTTAACATTGACGGATATTTTAAAAACATTAATTGGTATAAATCTGCGCTACCTCTTGCCTCAAATATTTTGTTCCCATTTCGGTAAAAAGCAGCATTACCTTTGGGAAATTTTACTTCGAAATTACCAAAAAATAAACGGTTCCGATTGTCTGGGTCTGCCCTCACTCCACATACCGTATCGTACTTTTTCTCATCCCTTTGATACTTTACATCTTCGATAAATTGTTGCAAAATACTCCGAAAACTTTTTTCTTTAATTGAACTCTCTTGTAACATTGTATGTGTACTATTAGCTAATGGCGTACTATTACCTATTGGAGAAAGGCCCGAATGCAAAAATCTCTGATAATGTGAAAACTGGTATTGCTGATCTGACTCATCTTCAAGATACTGATTTGGATCTGATAACTGACTACGGTTGGGTGAATCTTGTCTTGAATTTTTTTCGGTTTGATCACTTTCCTTTAAATAATCGCTAAACGTTTAATTAATAGATTTACTAGAATTAAGACTCGGAAGTTTCGTAGAATTATTTGCATATTTTAGTTTGCATTGTGACAGGTTCAAATAGATCTTCCAAATCATGTTTACTTTCCAGATCTTTATGTTTTAAATCCTTAAATTTTTTTCTAACTGCTTGGGTGACCTCCAAAAGTTTTCTTTTTAAATTTAAATCTATGTTATTCTGCATCGTAAATTAGATGTTGACTTTTCTATGTCTCGATGGCTAATGACATAAATAATTTATTCAGGCAGTATAAATTGGTCAACGCCTTTTCGAAACCTACCATCGTTTATTTCTCTTGATTTGTCAATATCAAAGCAAAACCATGTCTTTCTTGCCAACAATAGGATGCCATTTCTAAAAACTTTTAGTAAGGAATATCACCTGCCACGTGGTCGGTAAAAACATGTTTAAGATTGGTTTCATCTTGTTTAAACAGGACTAAAAACGAAGCGTTGTCTCTCAGTCCTTGTTTCAGCGCCTTTGAATATGATTGTATCAGTAAAAATGAATCTATTTCTTTATGCCTTCCCATCGAAAAGTAATTTCTTATTGGTATTTGCGATCCTGTCATAATGCAAAAATAATAACAGATCTATTTTTAGCTTCAGAAGGGTGCATTATTTGCTCTGGGCTTTCAAACGCGTGGTATTCTAAGCCCTCTATTGGTTGGAAAATTTGCTTCAAATATTGATACTTTGGTTGATATAAAGACTTTGAAAAAATATACACATTTTCGAATCTAAGTCCTTCAGGATGGGTCAGCATCGATAATAAAACATTGGTTTTTCCTAATCCGCTTCCTCCCGAAAATATTGCACGTATAACGTTAGGAAATAAATTCCCGTGTCTTTTTTGTTGTGATTTAAGTCCGTCTCCGACGGCTTCATCAAAGTTCGTTACACTAAACGTATTTTTTAACTGCTTAAAAAAGGTTAGATATCTGTAGCGTATATTAGTTAAATGAAGGCTCTCAAAAGAAACAGACCTTTGCGAAACGAACGAAAGAAAAAGACTGGCACAGGATTAGCAAACACCTTAATTAATAAACTGCCATTTGAACTTCACTTACCAGGTCATAATTTCACGGTCCCCGGAACAAAACTACAAAAAAGATTAGCAAGGCGAGACATACCTAAAAATAAGCTTGAAAGCCTAGCACGAGAACACGATATTGCATACGTAATAACCTAGATAAAAGACACACTGCAGATAAAGTACTCTTGGAAAACGCTTGGGAAATTGGAAACTCACCGGATTCTAGTTTAAGAGATAAAGCAGAGGCTTGGTTGGTGACAACAATTATGAAAGCAAAAAGAAAGCTTGGAATGGGTCTAGGAACAAGAAGAAAATATGGTTCGAGACTTAAGAAAAAAAACATATCAAAAATAAGGAAAAAGAAAATTGCCCAAAACAGCTTAATATATAAAAAAGTTTCTTTTGGCTCAGAACTTGTTAAAAAAATAAAAGATGGTATAAAGTCGTCAAATAAAAGTAATTTATTACAATTAATTAAAACTGCATTAAAAGTTGCGAAAAAATCCGTTAAGGAATCTGGTGGTAAAAAAAATTAAAGCCGAGAATAATACCGTTACCTAAGACTGGAGGATTTATTGGTATTTTACCATTACTTGCTGGTTTAAGCGCAGTTGGATCATTAGCTTCAGTTTCAATTCAGTTAAGTAAGAATGGTAGTGGATTATATCTAAAACCTTACAAATCAGGACTAGGATTCAAAAAACTTTTAGACTCCCTTCCTGACAGACCGCTTACAAACTTTGATCTTGTAACTTGCGTAAAATCATTAAATATACCGAATTTTAGAGGAGTTTTTATGAAAGACACATTACCAAAAAAAGGCCCGAGATCAAACGAATGCGCAATAGTAAATTTAGATAAAACGTCAGGGAGAGGGACACACTGGGTGTCCTTGAAGAAGAAATATTCTACTACGTGGTATTTCGACAGCTATGGTAACTTACCATCACCAGAAGAAATTGTGAAATACTTAAAGACAGGTCCTAACAAGTCTGAAAAGATTCTATATAATTATTCTAGTGAGCAAGATTTTGATGCAGTTCGTTGTGGGCACTTGTGTCAAAGTTTCTTGTTTTGTCTCAAAAGTGACAATGAATATTGAAGGAATGAAGCGCGAAGACCTTAAGCTTTATGCCGCGTCCTTAAAAGCTCTATGTATTAAAAAAAGCTTACTAAGTTTGACCATCGAAGAATTAAAATACCTTACAAAGGAAGTAATACTAGCAATGGCATCACATGAGATTAAACACGTTTATCACAAGCTACCTACATATCTACAAAATGATTAAGATATAAAATCTCATCTGCTATGTTATGAACACTGGCCAAATGACGAAGATAGCGATGTTGACACATGCAGTATGCCCCCCAGAAGATTGTACTGCTGCGGATGTTTAGTATAAGCGAAAACTTCTGTGTATAATGTCTCCGAAGAATCTCGTGACATCTGTGGTATTTTTTAGGATTTCTGTAATAATTTATATTTTATAATTTTTATGTAAAACCAATTTTCATTATATAAATAAAAATGCATATATCTTTATGTCAGTATGTCTTTTACTTTCACCCGGTCAGGTTATAGCAGTGTGCTGGCTGCAAACTTTTTCCCGCCTATAGAACTGCAACGAGTGTTCTTATGGGTTAGGATTATTAGGGTTTTATTCCTATAATTCAATACATAATATTCACAAAGAAAATAATTCCATTGGCTTTAGAGAGAATAAGCAGTCAAAAATAATATTAGTTCGAATTCCGCCTGGCGCATATGAAATATCTGATATTAATAAGGCAATTTTAGTCGGTGTTTCTACGGAATTACAAAAAAAGTCTGTAAAGTCAGAAACATTTAGTTTATCCGCAAACTATAATACATTAAAGCGTGAAATAAAGAGTGCGTTGTATATTGATTTTGCAGTTTCAAACTCGTTAAACTCTGTACTGGGATTTAATCCTAAAGTTTTACCTCCTAATAAGGTTCACATTTCAACTCTACCTGTAAACATAAATACAACTAGATTAATAAAATTAAACTGTAATTTAATAGGAGGGTCTTATAACAACGAAAAAGAATCTCATACACTATTTGAGTTTGACATAGTCGTAGATTCGGGATACAAATTAACTAAAGAACCGTCGAATATTATTTATCTTCCTACAAAACCTCTCGAGAAGATATATCGATAATATAACCATTCATATTTTAAACGATAACGACCAGCTCATTGATTTTCAGGGTGAAAAAACCATTATTAAGCTTGAACTTAAAAAACTACAATAAAATGGGGTTTTGTTACCTGGGTCATCTTTCTACCAGTCCTACTTGGTAAATATCAATTTAAACAGAGAAAAGTATCCAGTAACAACTTTTCTTCGTCCTCCAAGGTATCAACACCACAAGGTCTATCTAAATCAGATAAAGAACTTTTTAGCTTCTCTTGGTCTAAAACTAAAAATATAATATGGCATTATCGGTAATCAAACTTAACGTTTTTGACGAGCCTGTATTTGACAATTCGTTAGTTAGTACACATCTTTATACCTACAAACCTTACGGATCTTCAACTTTTGAGAATTCTGATATTGTTCAAATATTCATAAATCATTCGGATTTGTTACTTGACATTGTAGACTCTTTTATTTATGTTAAAGGATCATTTACTCCTGATATAACGGATACTGACGCCTACTTATCCAATAACTTTCTACTTTTTCTTTTTGATGAGATTAGACTTTGTCTAGGAGGAGAAACAATTCAAACAATAAGGAAACCGGGTATTGCTACAACTCTGAAAAATCTTGTATCTTTTGGAAAAACAGATATTTCACGCTTAGAAAGCTCTGGGTGGAACCTGAACTCCAAAGCGAGTCCTATCTATCATAAAACATCCAGCACGTTTTGTGGAAGAATACCATTAAAACAGATATTTGGCTTTGCTGAGGATTATATCAAAGGAGTTATTAATTTAAAAGCAGAATTAAATTTTACGATAGCCGAAGTTTTAAAAATGCATATGTTGGTAAAGCTGAAGCAGGAGTTTCTATTCAAAAACTTAAATGGAAAATAAAACATCTTATTCCTGAAGACGGGCAAAAATTGACACTATATATTCAAATTAAACGGAGAGGCACAGGCTCAGATATTAAGGCCGCTTATAGATCTTGGGATCTTTACGAACTTCCATCCTTAAGAAAAACTTCTAATGATGTATGGGCCATTAAAACATGCACCAGTTTGGAGAAACCTAGACATATAATTATAGGATTCCAATCAAACAGCAGTCTTGATTCAGTATCAAAGTCGGCCACAGAGTTTAATAATGCTAATATTCGTGACATTCGTTTATACCTGAATTCAGATGTCTATCCCCTTGAACGATGGAACTTGGATTTTGATAATTCTCTTATTAATATTGCATATTATTACTATGAAAACTTTCAAGAGGGATATTATTCACGAAAAAATTATGATGTAATGCTGGGAATAAGCGAATATACAAAAAAAAACCATTTTTGTTATCGATTGTGCGAGTCAAGCGGAATCCGTCAAAACAGGGACAGTGGACATTAAAATCGAATTCGAAAGCAAGACATCATTCCCTGATAATACCAGAGCATATACGTTAATACTTCATGACTCATTCCTGACGTACAATGCACTCGAAGGTAATGTTAGGATTTTACTATAAAGTTATGAATTATATGTTTAAAAAAAAATAAACAATTTACTTTTTAATACGCGTTTTATTTATATATTTAAAACAATTGACCCTAGAATATTTAAGCGTGAGTGCGAGTGAGAGAAATAGAGAATGGGAGTGACAGAGAAATATAGAAAGAGATAGACCAAAAATACATAAGATAGAAGGAGACAGTATAGACTGTTACGCCACCGAAAGGGGGAAAGAGTGGGAGTGAGAGAGAAATACAGAAAGAGATAAGAGCAGAAATACATAAGATAAAAAGAGAAAGAGGATGTCCTACTTGTCCGCCACCGAGGTGCGGAAAGTTGGTAGCTGGTCCTGAATTTGTCAACCACCGAGAGGGGGGGGGGGAAAGTTGGTGGCGTCTCCTACTTGTCCGCCACCGAAGGGGGAAAGTTGGTAGCTGAGCTCCTACTCATCCGCCACCGAAGGGGGGAAAGTTGGTAGCGGATCTCCTATTTGTCCGCCACCGAGGGGGGAAAGTTGGTAGCCGGTCCTGCATTGGTCAACCGCCGAAGGGGGGAAAGTTGGTGGCGTCTCCTATTCGTCCGACGCCATTTTTTATTTTATTAGGCCTTCGCCCAGATACGCAACTCAGATAGGGCCTGCGGCCGCCATTCTTATTGGTCAGCCATTAAGAGGCAAGCTCGTCTCTCATTGGTTGGCCGCCATATTAGCGTATCGCAAGGTGGGGGGAGCTTGCTTCTCATTGGTCGGCCGCCATCTTGGGGGTGGGGAGAGCACGCCTCCCATTGGCCGGCCGCCATCTTGGAGGCGTGGTCACGCCTCCTGCGGGGAGTGGAAGGGGGAAGTGTGGGGGTGTTCTATATGGGCCGTATAAACTACTTATAAGAAGTGTATAATGAAAAACTTATCGATCCTGATTTTAAACAAAAAGAAAAATTCAGAAAAACAGACACATAACAAAAAACTTGTGGAGCCTGATTATAAAGAATTGGAAAACAAAGAGTACAAAAATGTTTTGAAACAGCGCCAAAAACAACGTAAAGTTGAAAATGAAAATAGCAACAAAGCGCAGCAAAAATTTGTTCAAGGGATTAAAGAGAGGTGCACGTGTTGTCTTAGATTGGGATTTAAGAGAAATTGTAGAGTAATAAAAAAGAGTAGAGTAATAAAAAAGAACAAATTCAAGATCCCGCCATTGTTAATGCAGTGCACAACGATCCAATATCTGAACATTTTTGCGGTTCCTGCACAATCGACATTATAAATACCATACGAATTCGCAAATCCTGTACACAAAAAAAAATAATATTTGGATGTTTTTTTTTTACCTAAAAGGTGATTTTCTCGTTATGTTTGTCTGTATAGACGACGACGATTGCTCCTAAACGGCTAAACCGAATTCGACGAAATATTTAGCAAAAATATCTACCTACACTACCCTGGTAAAAATTTCCCCTCAAAACTCATCCACACCAGAGAAGTTTTTATGGGTTCTACAAGATTCAATAAGCAAGCCAATATTTTTCCAATCATTGTCCATAGACCTGATAGAATCTCTTACAATCTGATAGAAATTGTTGCAAAAACCGACCCAAAACCCGATAAAATCTTCTAAAAATTTCTATCATTTCTTCAAGTTAAAAAAAAAATATTTTCGAAAATACGAGAAAATAACAAACTGTTAGAAACATAACCGTCAGAAATTGGCCAAAAACAATGAATATGGTGCAAAATTTTAAAAATCAAGAAATAAAGCAAGCATCTAGAAGACCTGCTTTTTTAGTTTTTTGTATATTTTTTACCGTTTTTTGATAAAAGGTATGAAAAAATTGTGTTTGCAACTCGTAGCTAAACTGCTGCGCTCGTTCTTTAAACAACGCTTGTAAAAAAATACTACTTTAGCCACTAGTTGTAAAAACTTCTATTTTAGCTTTTTGAGATTATAATGGAATTATTTATTGCGGTTATAAAATAACCAAATGGTTTTAATAAGAGTGTCAAACATACATGTAGACCATTAAACATGTGTGTAAAAATTTGGAGAAAACCAAAGGCGACAGATTGTATCATTTTTATTTTCCGGCCATTTAAATAAATACCTTTTTTTTTATAATTCTTCACATAAAATTCTAGTAGGTGTTGACCACTCTGTGAAAACAGCCTTTAAATCAAAACGCTCCATTCGGCTTTGACCTTGGGTGCACCGAATTAAGTTCATTCGGAACGGACCCAATTTTTAGTTTCTTACCATATTTCTCCTTTAAAAAATCAGCTTACTTTTCCGGTCCACACGAATCATCGTGGCCACGTTTTCCAAATTTTCCATTTATAATGGATCTGTAAAATTAGCTACTTTCTTTCTTTTTTTTTGTTAACTAGACATCGGTCTATTCCAAGTAGTAATAATGGGTAATCAAAAGTGAAGGGAATCTTCCCTCTGAGAGGTGAGAAAACTATCAAAATATCATTATACATGGACAAAAAATTGTAACGAACTTTATGTACATAGGGTCTTCCGGCTACATCACGCCTCTGATTTTTCAAGCCTCTGTCCTTTCCTTAGGGATAGGATTTCAGTAAATCAAACAGAAATGGCATAGAAAGTTCTGCGCGCACAAAAGAAACAGGTATATTGAGCAATGTTGCCAGTTTGTTATTATCTCCGGACTGCTTTCATGAGAAAAAATTGTAGCCACTCTTTCATTGTGAGCATAAATCATAGTTGCAATAATAACCGTTGACAAGATGTCTGCAAATTCCGCTAGATGGCGGCCACACCATGAGATGATCGAGGAAAAACTGGGATTCACAGGCATTGCATTTTTATTTCCTTTTGAGTCGCTTCAGTTTCGTAAATTTTGTGTTTTTAAAATGCCGTATACTTTTGGGCTTTTTGTTTTTGCGTTTCCAGATCGACCGGTTCCTGTGGCTCAAACTGTCTACAATATTTATCATCGTTTTGAAAGGTACGGGTGCATAAATGGTTGTAGAAAGTGTTACCACGACGGCGAAATACCAGAGCATCCCGTTCTTCCACACAGGGTGGAACGAGACGGAACGGTATGCGCTTACGTTGAGGCACATGAACCATGTTCGACGAAACCGATTGCGGAGGCACTGGATATTCCCAACAGTACTTGTCAATGGATCCTAAAAAAATACGGCTACAAGTCGTTTAAGATTGGGAAGTCGCAGGAATTGCAACCAGGTGATTATTTTCGCCGGTTAGAATATTGTGAGGTTATGAGGGATAAATGTGACAGGAACGAAAATTTCCTATCAAAAGTTTTGTTTAGTGACGAGAAGACATTTGAACTTCATAGCTCTCACAATCCACAAAATAGCCGCTATTGGTCCCGCGAAAATAAACATCTGCACGCAAGTGTTAGAACGCAACATCCTCAAAAATTAAATGTTTTTCATTGAAGGGAATTTGAATAGCCAAAAATATGTTGATCTTCTCCAACACCAGGTTTTACTACGGTTGAGGGAACTCAACATAAATTTGGACGAATTGTGGTTTCAGTACAAATTACCTTCGTCAGGTATTTGGTGATAGAATTATTTCCACGTATGGAAATATCCGATGGCCTGCCTCCTCGATCACCAGATCTTGCGCCAAATGACTTTTTCCTATGGGGTTGTTGGCACGACAAAATTTTCCAACACCCTCACTTACGGCCTACGACTATACAGGAGTTGAAGGCGAAAATTTTGGAGGCGGGCAACTCTATCACCCCTGAAATGTTGGCTGCTACGCGCCAAGAGTTTTACAATAGATTGGGATATTGTGAGGCTCAAGAAGGAGACAGATTTGAACATCTAATCTAATTAAAAATTAGATGTTTTCAGGTCCAAACCACAGCTTTATCTTGCTTAAAGGAGGCGGCAGGGTCCATTATTTACGATACTGAGCGATAAACTCGTGAGGTTGTTAACATTAGAAAGAAATATCTTCGCTTTTAACTACATTTCTTTCCATTCTGTTCTACTAGTGACATCTATCCGGAAACGGCCAAACCATGCAGCTAGCACTAGCAGCCAAAGAAATCAATAAACGGCGCTGTTTTTCCTGCAGAGCTTTTTGCTTGCGATATTATTGATTTTAAAGCTGGCCCTACACTACATTTGATATTTTCGAGGTGTTTTATGACATGATCTCGAAACATGTAGCGAACCAATTCTTCAAAACTAGCGGGAGGGTAAAAGCGAAAAATAAGGGGCTGCCAATATTTGTAACACCCAAAAAGGGGTGAAAAGATTTATTTTGTTCTTTTTCTTTACAAAAAACGTTCTTTTTACGAAAAACTTGAGCTCTGCCACTTTTTTTATTTTTTTCTTCAACTTTCTCGAAATTTTCGTCATACCGTACAAAAAAATTATTTCCCCCATGGTCATACTCTACTTTTATTCGAAAAAATTTAGAAACAGAGACGGGATCAGTTTCCTAAAACGGGGGATCTTGGTTTCGAGTGAGAAGATAAAGGGCGCCTAAGGCAAACATTTTTCAATTAAATTAGCCGAACGCAAAAATGTTAGAAAAACAAAGCACGAAATAAAAATGGCGCCGCTTACAATTTTTTTTTCCAAAATTACGTAATTTCGGGAACGCAAAGAAATAGGTCTAAAGAGTATAATTTTTAAGAAAAAAATATCAATTTTCTCGCCCTCCTCCACTGGGACTACAGGGGCCGTGCACAAATTACGTAATGGTCATAGGGGGGAGGGGGGTTACAAAACGTTACGTAGGGGGGAGGGGGGTTTTCGAGAGCGTTTGCATTTGTGTGAAAGTAAGAAAATTTGGAATGAAAATAAGTTAAGTTTTTTTTTTTTTTGGGGGGGGGGGGTAGTGGTCTTGAAATCGTTACGTAATATTAGGGGAGTGGTGTGCCAAACCGTTACAAAACATTACATAGGAAGGGGGTCAAAAATTGGTAAAATCACCGTTACGTAATTTGTACACGGCCCCACATCTGACTGTTCCTCCTTTTTGATTTCGAATCAAAGTGCAAAACCCGGGTTGGACGTTCGAAGGCGTCAACCCGTCCTATTTGCTTGATATTTCTCCGGCCGTGTATGGACGCTTTAGGTTAGGCATTTGCATGTATCTCAGTCCCCAGCCTGTAAACAGTGCGAAGGACAATGGTTACAAAATGAAAAGCCGAAAAATATTTTTTTTTACGATATCTTTCATCAGTTTGGTATTAAAGTCGAGCAAAAACAATTTTTATTCCAGTCCTAAAGGTATGAAAATGGAAAACATTAGAAAACAACAACCTGGAATGGATTTACTACGTGTAAGATGCCCATGCCCATCCTTTTCTGCCTAATGTGCTTTTCCGTTTGTCTGCGTCTTATACACGGCTGCTTGGCCCCCTAAGGATTTGCTTAGGAACTCTGTATACATTTTAGTTACCTACCTATTTCTTAAATGAAATAACCTGCAATTGCTTATAACTACTAAATTTTATTTACTTATCCAAAAAAATGTGCTTTAAAAATTTGAACTTATCAGTTGTCTTTTTTGTAACTGATTTTAGGAGGTCTTATTGTACCCACTCAAGCTGTAAGAGACATTTGTATTGCATGTGAAGTGGGCATACGAAAAGTAATGGCCATGACTGACAACAAAATTCCATCAGAGGAAAATTTTTTCCCAACATTTACAGTTGCCAAAGCCCAAAAATTTTATGACGACATAGAAGGACTCTTTCCAAGTCTTCAAGAACATTTCTTGGAATCAGCCATCGATAATGAAAAGCACAGTTTTGTATTAATAAAAAATATTGTGTATAATTATACAAAAATTCGTTTATACAATCTTGCCCAAAGGTATACAGAAAAAAAATCAAAAAAAAATTAGGCATTAATTAAATAAACTTAATTATTTAAACACCAATAAATCGTTTGTATAAAGTTCCACTTGGAAAAACTTTTTTATTATTAGTTGTCACAAAAAGAAAATTCAAAAAGTGATTTACTCATGAAATTATGTTTTGATTGTTATGATTAATGTTAGTTTTTTAATCGCACCTTACATGCAGGGCGGCCATGAGTTCATTTTTTTAATGGAACATCCTGTATATTTTTAAAAATTTCTCTTGTCTTTTTGATTCCAAAAAAAAAGATCCATCGACATTTTATGTTTCATTAAAAAAAAGATCCAGCGTGTAAGGTGTGATTTTGAGTACCTATTGTACATTTATTTTAGTAATTATTAGTCCCGTTATTAGTATTATTTTATTGGTATAACTTTTGTAGCCTGTAAATTTTATATATTTTTTTTAACAACTACTAACTTTAAAACTTAAATTTTTATTGATTTTTGTTTGTCTGTAGGTATAGTCTTTGATGTTAACCCAGAAAGTACTTGCATAAAAAATCCAACTCAAAAATGAAATCCTTTAACTTTTCTACATAAAAATACATATTTGTCGTAAAAAGAAAAGAAATAGTGTTCTTTCACTTTTTTGCAGAGCAGAGTGTTAAAAAGAAAATATAGAATCACTGAGCCTCTAAGAGAGTAATGAGCTTTATTATAAAGGCCGCAGATAAACCACTAACTACAAAAGCAAAATATTTCATAAAATATAGATACCTATGACATGACACCAGGACATAATAGTAATTTACTTAAAACTGAGACATAATAAGATTTCTATGTGGGCACTATTTCTTTTGATCTGAAGTGTAAGGCCTTTTTATGCACGCGTTTTTTGTCCCTTGTCGGAGCGACAAAAAACGCGACGTTTTCTAAAAGCACGTTGTTAAATGTGCACCTTTATGCATCAACGTCAATCAGCCGCTCGCCGCCTGTGTCGCGGCGTACTGAAATCCTGTCGCGTGGAATTACAAAAAGCGTCGCGACGTTTCAAAAGTACATTGATTTCAATTGGTGCTTTTATGCAGCGCGTTTATTATCGTTTTTCGTTGTCATTTTGATCAGTCAGTTTGCAGAGTTGTGTTGATGTGTGAAGAAGTACCATGGAAAATTTGGACGTTGAAAATTTTTTTATTGACGCAGTAAAAGAAAAAACATGTTTGTGGGATTCATCATCAGAAGATTACAAAAACAGGCAATTGAAGAGATGCGTGGAAGGAAATTAGCGAAATCATTATTCCCGAATTCACTAAAAAAACTGAAAAAGAAAAGCAGTAAATTGGTAAGCATGTATTTTATTAGTCTATTTGCTAGGGTTGTATTTTATGTCTATTCATTTATCAGCAGTATCATCTATTAGTACAATATAAAAGTATATACATATAATTATATTTTGGTGTCCTGCCATGAAACAGCCCCTGCAGGGCTGCTAAAATGGTCGGCGAAAGCATCTCTATATTTGTAAGCAGACTTGTCCACGGTTTTCTTGTTGGTTCCTTTGAATATCATATAAACCTGTTATTGTTAAAGTATCCTCAAATTTGAAGCCATCCCTTACGCGAACAAAATTGTGTTTCCTCAGATACATTCATGGCTCGGTGGAATATACGCCACTTGTTACTTAAAATACCGAAGGAACACTCTCCTTTACCCCTTGCTCTAGACAAACGGTAGTTGAAAATTCTTCTTTTTTTTGTTAATCCTTTTCCAGGATAAGGTCGCATTAAGTTATTTGTCAGTCCAAAAGCCTCATCGCCAACGATTACATATGGCAGTGTTGTACCTGCTAATTCCTGTGGTTTTGGAATATTTAAGGTGCCTTCTTCTAATTTTGTGAACAAGGAACAGTTTCTAAATATTGTAGAATCTGATTCTTTACCATAGGAGCCAACATCTATATATCTAAAGCAAAAGTTGCTGTCTGCAACAACTAGCAAAACAATGGAGAAGTAGTTCTTGTAATTATAATATAGTGATCCGCTATGTGCCGGCGATTATTCGCGCGTTAAAATCTTGGGCAATTTTATGCCAATGCTGTTCAGTTAGTGCAGGAAAGCACTCTCCGTGTTATGTATGCCATAAGGCAACGCAAATTCTTGGAACTATAAGACTTGCTGTTGTAATTCCCACTCGGTAGATGTAATGCAAATCTGTGTATGTACATCCTGTAAAAAAAATTAATAAATCAGGTTTATTAATATAAAATCCGTTAATTAGATTCCAATTGAAGCTAATTTTAAAATTAATTAGTTATTTTTTTGTTTTTAGGTAAAGCAGTTAAACTTAAGTGGAAAAATTTGAGAGACGCTTTTGTTCGTCATAGACGTCAGAAGTCACAAAAATCTGGAGACGGAGCTAAACCTGCAAAAACATACATCTATGCTAATCAATTACAGTTTTTAAGGAAGGTGACTGATTCTTGTCAGACAGAAACTTCACTACCAAACACATTACAAGAGAGTCAAAATGATCTCGATCTATCACAAGACCATGATGATATGCAAGATAGACAATTAGTAGATGTCATAGATCATAATAGAAGCCAAGCAAAAAACGTAAGATAACCAAGTCTGAAGTGAGCAAACGAAAAAAAACTTTGGTGTACAAATTAACTAACTAGACTGGTCAATTGCAAGAGGTGTGCAAAGTATTTTTTCTCAAGACACTTGGATGCAATGCGAAAAATGACGGTTCTCTAGCATAAAAAAGAGACAGACGCGGTTGAGCACCCACTAAAAAATGTGATCGTGACATTATAAGAGAACACATACAATCCTTCAATCCATGTATTAGCCACTACCGTCGAGAAAACGCTCCGAATCGGCTTTATCTTCCAAGCGATATTACAGCAAAATTTATTCATTCACATTACAGTAAGTCATACCCGAATAAAGCAGTACCTTATCAAACATATCGAAAAGTGGTAACAGAAATGCATATAAGTTTTGCAAAATTAGGCAATGAGGAATGTGATGCATGCATGCAGCACTTTCAGCATGTTAAAGAACACAAATCCCAACAATTGGAAGTGCAGCTGGAAGAAGTGCCGATGACAGTTGAAAAAGATCAGATGATAGTTGAAAAAAGGAGGTTGAAGAAAAGCAGATAACAGTGGAAGAAGTACAGATGACAGTTGAAGAAGAGTAAATAACAGTAAAAAAGTGCAGATGACAGTTGAAGAAGAGCATATAACTGTTGAAAAAGAGCAGATGACAGTTGAAGAAAAGCAGATAACAGTGGAAGAAGTATAGATGACAGTTGAAGAAGAGCAGATAACAGTTGAAGAACAGATGACAGTGGGAAAAGAGCAGATGACAGTTGAAAAAGAGCATATGACAGTTGAAGAAGAGCAGATAACAGTAAAAAAGTGCAGATGACAGTTGAAGAAGAGCATATAACTGTTGAAAACGAGCAGATGACAGTTGAAGAAGCGCAGATGACCGTTAAAGAAGTAGGGCCTACAAGTTTGCCTGCGACAGAAATTGCTTCACCCTGTGAGATATTAAGTGAGTCGAACATCAATTATTATCCCAGTGTTACAGAGACATCTAACAAATATCAAGAAACGTGTGGGGTTTGCAAGAAATGGATAGAACATTTTCCAATAGCGAAAATATTAAGGACAGAATATAGGAATGATTTAACCAAGGGAAAGGGCATGAAAACTTCTGTTCGAAGCGTAGATTTACAAAAAGTGATTATGCTTCGCCGCATACCTGGAAGCAAAAAAACCTGCTTTACAAGACGAATTGCCAAAATGGAAGACAAATCCTCAAAGAATACTAACAAGCATATTTCTGTTTTGTGGAACGAGGCCCTTACAGGTAGGAAAGCTGAAGAGATAGCATCTACATTTTACAAGGCACTTCTTGAAGAGAGAGACATGGAGCATATCTTATATTAGTGCGACAACTGTTCGGCGCAAAATAAAAATTGGATCTTATTTACAATGCTTGTTTCGATAGTAAATTCAAATCTGATATTGGCAAATGACATAACTATCAAGTATTTTAAAGCAGGGCACACTTTTATGAGTGCGGATTTAGTGCATCATGATGTTGAATTGTCAATGAAACGCCATTGCCCCTCGATTAACGCTATTCACCGCAGAGAACGTTTAAACTTTTGTCAAGAACATCGAAATTGAACCATAGAGCAGTGGGGCAACGTTATGTTTAGTGCCGTACGGGTATGGAGACGACCAGGAGAACGATATTTGGACGAATGTGTACAAGAAACTGTCACTTTTGGAGATGGGTCGATAATGGTATGGGCTGGCATAACTTTGACAGGACACACAGAGCTTGTAGTGTTTCGAGAAGGAACTTTAACGGATGTACGTTACATAAGGGAGATCCTGGAACCTCATGTTATGCCATTTGCCCAAAATATGGGAGCCCAATTTATTCTACAGCAGGATAATGCCAGGCCACACATTGCACAAGTAGTAAAAAATTTCTTAAATGATAATAATATCGATGTTATGAGGTGGCCGGCTAATAGTCCAGATATCAATCCAATAGAGCATATTTGGAATGAACTGACAAGGCGCTTAAAAGAACATCAACCCTTTCAAAATCTTGATCAAATTGCTGATGTGCTTTTGGAAATTTATGAACAATTACCACAGCCAGTAATACGAAATTTGATAGAAAGTATGCCTCGTCGTTGCGCTGAAGTTATTAGAGCTAGAGGTGGCCGTACTCATTACTAAATGTATTTTATTATTTTTTTATGAAATAAATTTCTATTTTTTGTATGTTTATTATCAAGTTTTTCTTTTTTTTATAGGGACAATCATTTATAAATTAAATAATAGTAAATTTTAATAAAGACATTTATATTTTATATTAAAATAAATAAATGCAGACAAAATTTTTAAATTAGTAGTTTTTCGAATTTTAAAGATATGTCTCTATTTAAACAAAAAATAAGATATTGATGCTATACCGGGACCATCAGGACTACAAAAACCCAAAGCGCTTAAAGAGAGCTGTTTAAACCAAAAAACAGATGTTGCTATACCTCGACCATCAGAAAAATTTCAACAAATAGAAAAGCTAAACTCTCAAGGGAAAACGTTTCAACAAATCGTAAAAACGCCGGAGGTGCCCCCTAAAAAACCAAACGTAAGAAAAAAAGCTCTTAGTTATAAAACACAGTTACGAAGGATCTTTTTAGCAAAGAAAACTTTACCAGCCAAAAGGAAAAACAATTGGTTGCAAAAGGAAAAGCGAATAACAATAAAAGAAATCCTTGGTTTTGTTATCTTTGCGGAACCAATGATCAGCTAGACGTGCGCTTATGTGTTTCCTGTAAAGTTTGATTACACGAAGAATGTACTAGCATGGCTTCAGACGATTACTAAAGCCCATATTTCCGACAGTGCGATTAATAAGGCCCAAATGATTTTGTATTCGATTACTAAAGCCCAAGTGATTTTTTTTGTTTAAACGTTGATTTCGTTTTTTTTATTATCGATCTGTTTTTGCCTGTTTTATTTTTTTGTTGCCAAAAGAATATAGTTTTAAGTTTGTAATGGTGATTTGTTTGCGTGAGATGTTAGTTATCAGTGTTTTTTAGGCCAATAAATCTTTACTTTACCTAAAAAAAAATGTTCTTAGGTGAACCTTGTTACCCTCCTGTACCTTACATTTTGTCGCCATCGACCCTGCTGGATTGTTTGACCAAAACTTTCTGAAATGGATTCATGCCTTTGTAAGAATCATTCGAATATGCAACATAAGCTTGATATTTTAGTGCAGGAAAAACTTTGCTATGAGAAAAATGGATATGGAAAACTTATCAACTTTGTTACATGTGACACAAATTCAAAGAACTGCATGCTAAATGTTTGTGAAATGTGCAAGGATCAAGCAGTTGTTATTGTAGAAAACCTACAAGATAGTAAAAAGATTGTAAAGTGGAAAAATTGGAAGCAGGAAAAAGAAAGATATCCGAGGAAGAGGGCAAGTTAGGAGAATTTCTGCAAAAATTTCAACATAGAATTTAGAACCTCATACCTAACCCATAATAAACCTAAGGTTTTTTCCCTTCATTTGTATACCGCAAAATGTCTTAGCTCCCTATTTTTCGACAAAAAAACACATTTTTCACAAGTGTATTATATTGTTTGTCATAAAAACGTAACGTTTTTCGCCTACATTTAATTGATTTATTATGTTTTTACTTTCTCAGTTGGTCCTGAATAAAATTTATGCTTTTGGAGATAACTCGAAGCTTCTTAAAACTCTGCTTGTGTGCCACCCTATTAAATTTATATCTATATATTTTCGATCCTAAAACATCAAATTGCGGGTGTTTTTCTTTGCATTAACAACATCTACTTCGCCGCAGTAACAAAAGATTGATACTGATAAGTTCTATTCTTTATATTCATACTAACAATATTTGTGACAGAACAACTAACAATCTGCCTTCTTTGAGTTTTCTTGTAACAGGGTGACTGTTTCCGCTAATAGATCTCTCAAATACGAACTTAGTTCTTCTGAAAATTCTTGGTTGCTTTATAAATTTTCATAAGCATAAAATATGTTTTATATTTGGTGCGAAACATCTCTTTCATTGGCATGTATTATATCCTCTGTACCAAAAAAAAAAACGACGTTGATTCATATAGTCAAAATTGATATTGTTTTAAAAAACAAAGAAAGTAACTTTAACTTACTTTCTCACATGGTACTACTATCATCTGTATTCATATTCTAGAACATAATCTCCAGCCTACTCAGTTCAGCCTTCCATTATGTCCAAGCAGAATATAATTTTACCATTATGTTTACCTATGATCTGACAAACGTATAATTATGTATATTCACTAATTTAATATCTGATTAGTGATAGATCTTTGCGTAATTTACAATACGAATTTCCTCTGGCTTGACGGCATATATCGGTTCTTTTCCACGTCAACCATTTTTATCAGGCTGCTGTTAAGACGCCTTTGTTTATTTTAAGTTAAAAATTGCTCTCCTGACATCTACATAAAATCTCGTGTATGGTGAATTGGATAATTCGTTGTCTCATTTCCGGTCCCGCTCAAGGTACAATTTATTTCCAATGTATTTCTTAACATTTATATCACAATTTATATGTCAGGAAGTTTGCACCTTTTAAGTGAACACTTTTAATGCAAAACTTATTGAACAAATAATTTAATCGGCTACAAAGATAATTTTTTTTTCAGTTATAGTGGTCAAATAATCAGTTATATTTTCTTCCTCAAGTGTCAAATAAAACTCTTCTAATAACGAAACTTACCCATTTATAACTAAAACATTTGGTTTCGGTTCAGTAAAACCAACCCAGTTTAGCCGTTTAAAAAAAAAAACGTTTTGTCGAAGGCACCGTTGAGTTTTTTTTTAATTACAGGAGTTGGACAATTCCACTGTTTTTGCAAAAAACAAAAAAGGTTTGTTTTGTAGTTGTCATATTGATCGTCGTGTATGCTAGTGTCATCTACTAGGTTTTGACTTTGTATTTGGGTCTAAATATCAATATCTACGAAGTTAGGTTTCCGTTTGATCGTCTTTTTCTCTTACTTACTTCTAAGTTAAATCTTTAGAATATTAGGTACAAACTTAATTACAAGGTTTTATGCTGTACACTTAAACATTTATTTCAATCATAACGCATGTTTTTAAAAAATATTACCAAACAGAATAAAGACAGAAATGTATTTCAGAATTAGCCTATGATGAAGCTGCTGTACACTATATGGGCGCATTTAACGCCAGTTTAATTTTTAATAATTTTCGGTTTTTAATACCTTATTTAGAGATTACATATGGCACATGGAACTTCTCAGAGGCTTCTCACGGTAAAGGTGCACCTGATTGTATTAAAGCAGCCGTTAAGAGGGTAGCTAATGAATTGGTATCGAAAGGAACTGACATCCTTCAAAGAAGAATAAATGTAAAATTGTTTTTAATTTCGACAAATGACATTTTGAAAATTGACGCTAAAAAGCCTGATGCAGCTGTATATGGAATTAAAGGTATATTGAAACTTGGACAAGTTCTCATAACAAAGAAAAGAGAATCGGTTCTTGCAAGACCTTTTTCTTGTTTTTGCAAGAAGTTTCCTGCGACTTGTAATTGCCATGATTTGTATGACCTGTTATCCAATCCAGATTTTCAAACTCAAACCCCAGTAACCCATGATCAAAAAATTATGCGGACAGTACTTCATGAAAATCTTCAACCTAACCAGTGGGTAGTTGTTAACTACAACAAAGATTTGTATCCAGGTATTATTACCGAGTCAGTAACCCCATTGGATCGTCAGTTTATGAATTTTCTTATGAAGTAAAGGTCCTGCATTCCATAGGATACAATAAGTATATTTGACCTGCTAGAGGACAAAATTTGGTACTCTAAAGAGAACATCTGCTTCGTTCTTGAAGAAGCTGAGCTTCTCAAATTCTTGCATTCTAATGTTTTTTTTAATAAAATTTAACGTTTCGAAAATAAATTTTCTTTTACCAAACTCGCCAGTTTAGATGAGAATCACCCAAGTGTTTCCGCTTAGATTTCCGTCGATTACAAGCTTTTGACAATATCAATTCGACCATAATAAATTGCGGGTGTTGTTATTTTCATTCGCTAGGTTTGTGCTCTTTAACGTAGTAAAATAATATTATTTTCTTAATGTAATTTCGTTCCTTGTGTGTCATACCTACAAGCAAGATTTCTTCATTTAATAATTTTTTTTGAGTAAGTGCTTCCGCTTAGGGTTACGTCGATCACAAACTTTTTGCAATATCAATTCGTTCATAAGTTGCGGGTGTTGTTCTTTGCATTCACAATATTAGTGTCTTTTGCCGCAATAAAAAAAAAATGGTTTATTGATAAAATTTCGTCCCTGAAGTACATACGCCAACTAATAACTTTTGACAATATCAATTCGATCATTAGTAACCCTGTATGCTCTTAGTTTTTCTAACAACACTTGGTTGCTTTATAGTTTCATTTTAGCAAAACAATTGGTTAAGGCATTTTATTTTCTTATATTGTTAAATTTGCGTCTTCTTTTAAATACAAGAAACTTCACTTTAAGTTAAGTAATCCATAGAACACAACTTTCAGCCTACTCACTTCAGCCTTCCATTATGTTCACGCGAAATATAATTTTATAATTATTTGTTTTGAGAACACGTACTCGATTATTTAATATCTGGTTAGCAATAATGTTTTCCGTTATTTAATATTTTTCTATTAGATTAGGAACAAAAATTTAAATTTACCTAATTTTGGCAATTCAAATATACCCAGTGGTATGACTGCATATCTCGGTCCTTTTTCGCATAAACCGTTTTATGTTAGCGTACTGAGTTGTTAACATTCCTTTGTTGATTTTAAATTTCGTGTATTGCGTATAATTCTATAAATCGTTTTTCGTCTAGTATTTTAAGTCGGAAAGCTTATATGTTCTTCTTTTTACAAATAGTTGTAAAGGAACGCATTAACGGGCTACGAAGAAGACAGTGTAGTGGTCGATTAGTCACATTCTCAAAACTTCCTTATTTCTGTAGAACATTCGATATCAACTTCTGACGTCCTGTTTTTTACTAGGCTTTGAATTGATATTTAACAACGGATTTTTAAGCTAGCTCTGAAAAAGATCCGAAATGTCCACAACGGTATCCATTGTATCCTTCAACAAGTTTTGATGATTGAATGTTAGTTATATACAAACCACAGCCTAGAAACCCTCCTAGGTCCGATTACATACATATATGACATATTTAAAAAGTGTAGCAAACGAAAAGTCTAAGAGGCAGAAGTACTTACATTCGTTAGATTTATCCCCAAAATGTATGTCAAAACTTTCCTCAAGAGCGCTCTTTACTACAGTTAATTGTGAATAACTTTACAATTCCGAATATTAACTCTCTATATGGATACACTACTATTAGTTGAGTTAGAATTGAAACGGACACAGTAACCCAAAAAGAATCTTTCGAAAAAGTAATAATGGTAATTACACTACTCTACAAAAGTTTTGGTCCGCGACTGAAACCAGAGCATTATATCCTGGATAAAACGGTAACGCTGAAGCCCAATCTGATTGTAAAATATCTCTATCACGTCAGGATTTAGGTAAAAGTTAATATATATATATTTTGCAAATATTTTTATTAATTTAAAAAAAAAACGACGCTCCACTCCTTATTGAGTGGCGGTACGATTAGCATCCAAAAATATGCTTTTTTGTAAACTATCTTAAGAATGTGAAATTCTGCTTCTCTACTTCAAGTTTTTGTGAGCCCTGGATTTTTTTATTTATCAGATAGGTAGTATGTTTTAATTTTTTAATTGAAATGAGTGTAACTAAAAATTGTGTAGACGTTTTACACAATTTAGTATAAAATATACAATTTCGTGTAAAAAAATTCAAAATTTTTCGTGGGCCTTTTTAAATAAACAGCTAGTTTTAGAAGAGTAAAGATTTGCTAAAAAAATATCAATTTTACCATTTGTTAGCAATGTCATAACTGGCTTTTTAGAAACCAGCTGCATAGTGACAAATATTACAACAAACGTGAGTCCCTCTGACAGACATGAATGTCCTGACAACGACGAACTGGACGGTGCTGACCACAACAGGCCTGACTATCTCGAAAACCCAGGTTACCCTGCCTCGACAGTTGGCTAGGATCTGGCAGCAGATCGGTCATTTTTTGATTTGACGGCGAAAACGATACCAGCCCATAATAAACCTAAGGTTTTTTCCCTTCATTTGTATACCGCAAAATGTCTTAGCTCCCTGTTATTCGATTTAAAAAAAAAACACATTTTTCACAAGTTTATTATATTGTTTGTCATAAAAATTTAACGTTTTTCGCCTACATTTAATTGATTTATTATGATTTTACTTTCTCAGTTGGTCCTGAATAAAATGTATGCTTTTGGAGATAAGTCGAAGCTTCTTAAAACTCTGCTTGTGTGCCACCCTATTAAATTTATATCTGTATATTTTTGATCCTAAAACATCAAATTGCGGGTGTTTTTCTTTGCATTAATAACATCTACTTCGCCGCAGTAACAAAAGATTGATACTGATAAGTTTTATTCTTTATATTCATACTAACAATATTTGTGACAGAACAACTAACAATCTGCCTTCTTTGAGTCTTCTTGTAACAAGTAACTGTTTCCGCTACTAGATCTCTCAAATACGAACTTAGTTCTTCTGAAAATTCTTGGTTGCTTTATAAATTTTCATAAGCATAAAATATGTTTTATATTTGGTACGAAACATCTCTTTCATTGGCATGTACTATATCCTCTGTACCAAAAAAAAACGACGTTGATTCATACAGTCAAAATTGATATTGTTTTAAAAAACAAAGAAAGTAACTTTAACTTACTTTCTCACATCATCTGTGTTCATATTCTAGAACATAATCTCCAGCCTACTCAGTTCAGCCTTCCATTATGTCCAAGCAGAATATAATTTTACCATTATGTTTACCTATGATCTGACAAACGTATAATTATGTATATTCACTAATTTAATATCTGATTAGTGATAGATCTTTGCGTAATTTACAATACGAATTTCCTCTGGCTTAACGGCATATATCGGTCCTTTTCCACGTCAACCATTTTGAATTTTTATAAGGGTGCTGTTAACACGCCTTTGTTTATTTTAAGTTAAAAATTGCTCTCCTGACATCTACATAAAATCTCGTGTATGGTGAATTGGATAATTCGTTGTCTCATTTCCGGTCCCGCTCAAGGTACAATTTATTTCCAATGTATTTCTTAACATTTATATCACAATTTATATGTCAGGAAGTTTGCACCTTTTAAGTGAACACTTTTAATGCAAAACTTATTGAACAAATAATTTAATCGGCTACAAAGATAATTTTTTTTTTTCAGTTATAGTGGTCAAATAATCAGTTCAAATAAAACTCTTCTAATAACGAAACTTTCCCATTTATAACTAAAACATTTGGTTTCGGTTCAGTAAAACCAACCCAGTTTAGCCGTTTCAAAAAAAAAAAAACGTTTTGTCGAAGGCACCGTTGAGTTTTTTTTTAATTACAGGAGTTGGACAATTCCACTGTTTTTGCAAAAAACAAAAAGGGTTTGTTTTGTAATTGTCATATTGATCGTCGTGTATGTTAGTGTCATCTACTAGGTTTTGACTTTGATCAGTTTGGTCAGCCTCCGAGGCTTTCCTTTGGTTTCTAAGACTTTGATTTTAATGATGTTTATGTTTTGTAGCCTTCTTTGTATTTGAGGGTAAATATCAATATCTACCAAGTTAGGTTTCCGTTTAATCGTGTTTTTCTCTTACCTACTTCTAAGTTAAATCTTTAGAATAATGGGTACAAACTTAATTACAAGGTTTTATGCTGTACACTTAAACATTTATTTAAATCATCAGGATAATCAATATCAAAACAGACTTTTAGCTACCTTTCTCTAGAATATTTGAAATTTAGTTTTAGCGATATTATCCAATAAATTATGTTTTATGCGATATTTAATCAGATTTGTATATATGTTTCTGTTATTATCAAATGTTCTAACCCAATCTCAATAAGTTTGACATGTAAACACAAAGACCTAGTAAATGGTTGGTGTCAAGTGTTCCGATTCTATTTGAAAACAGCAGGCTGTAGAGGCGACTTTATTATTCGCTGGTCAGTCTTTAAATATTTTCGTATAAAATATGTTATGTTAATGTTAACATAATCTATTCGAAGAATTACTTACTGTCAGTGAAAAACTTTAGTTACTTAATAAAACTGACCATTTTCCATCGCTGCAAATTACTGCTCTGGGGCAAAAATAGGCTCCCAGGAGCCTAATTACAACTAACTTTAAGAGAATGACCATTATCTGGAAACGTTTACAATCTTCATTTTTCTTCAGACCTCACTTAATTATCGCTTTTTATCCGAAAGCCGGCTCCCTGGGTGCCGATTCTGGGTTTCATATGATTGGATCGCTCGATTAAGAGAAGAGAAGTAGTTTCAACAAATAAACGCACTCAAGCCGATCTCTTGGTTAGAACCAGAGGTCCAATTTTCGAAACCATACGAAATTATTCGCAGGCGACTACTTCCGTCTCTCCCTATACCGTATAGAATAGGAGGCAAAAGATATGCCGATATGCTGATTCACGGATAGTACGTGAAAGAATAACCGGTTTTTCATGCGAAACAACACGAATGCCCTCCACCCACTCGTGCAATATTGATTTAAACCAGTCGAACTCGAACGAGGTCCACACATACTGGCTTATCTTTCGCCTCTCACTTCAGACAGCATAGAAAGAGGCTTACATAAAAATTAGCTATTATTTAGTACACGTATGCGGATATTTTCGTATGGATTCGAAAATCAGACCCCAGTAATTAGATATGTAGGAAAGTTCGTGTAAAACCGTCACTCCACTGATTGTTGGCCATGCTTATTGTCCGAGTGTCGGATATCTTAGCATATTTTCACAGCACGCTATTGGACGAAACCACTATACTTCTCTCAGTCGATTCATAACTTCGACGATCATTTTCGCAAAATTAAAAATCACCCCCTTAGATGTAAACAGCCACAAGTAAAAAACGAGATAAGGTTAAAATCAAATCTTATTTTCTAAAACTAAAATATTTTGTTCTTATAGGCTCTAAGTCTTTCATAAAGTACAATTATTATAAACATAAACAATATACAACATCCTACATTCAAACAAAAATCACATTATTTTTGTAATAAATAGTATCTTAACCCTAAATATCGACTTTGGTTAGTCTCACCTAGAATAAGATTCTGAAAGTAGCCAAAAAACTCTTAGCCATTTAATGGCTACCTTTACAGAATATAGATTTCTTACATTTTTTTTACACATAATATGGTAAAATAAATAAAAACAAAGTGTCATCTGCGCTACCCTCATCGTACGAATACTGCAAATATAACATTTCATTCCCTAAGATAATATAGTAATTTTACGCTACAACAAAAATTTAAGAAATGTTTTTTATATTATAGTTCTCAAGCGGCGCGCTCACCTATGATACCAAACGTTTCCTAGGCAGCAGATTGAAAGCGGGAGTGATACGGTAGTCAATTCGCGATTTGAAGCGACCTTTACTATTGTTGATATATAATTATAAGATGTAAATAATCCGTTAGTAGTTAGTATTGCCTGGAATTTCTAAGGTGAAAAAATCAGTTTTCTAATGCAGATTTCAAATAAATGTTGAGAAAGTCCTTGGAATACAAGTAACGGCTAAAATCTTTTTGTTACTAAGTTACTTTAATCATTATTTTGCGCGGGCGCAGTAGCAATATGTCCCGCTATTAATAAACGGGCTAGGGTGCTTTTGGTCCGTTTTGTTGCAGTTCCGTAAACGTTATATATTATAACAGCGTGACAGTCTCTTCTGCGCTTATTTATCACGCTAGAGTTATTAAAAGGGTTTATTTGTTGTGTTAAGTGTGTAGTCTTAGTCGATTCGTTAGCATTCGTTTTGGTATAAGGATTAGTCGTCCTATGAAAAATCTACTCTTCATACTCGGTCTATTAAAAGCAAAAACTTCAAAATTTAAAAAAAAATGTCAACTTTAAAGGAATTTTTTATAATTTTAGTCTGCGGCACACTTTAGAAATAATTTTGGGTACAAATCTAAAATTAAGTTTGATCAAACCAAACACTAAACCGCCCCCCCTCCCCTCGAATTCGGCTATATCCGTCCCTACTCGTGTTAGATATATAATATTGTGTGATAATTCTTATAGAAGAACTTATGCTTTAACTAGAATAAATATAAGGACTAGAACGAGTAAGTTTCCCATTTCTTAATTTTTTTTTTATCCTGAGACTTTCCATCCATTATAGGATCAATGCCCAGTTTAAGCCAAGTTTTTTGCAAAGTAGTATAAATTACTTTCGGTAATTGGTTATAAATAGGGATATGGAGAGGATTACTTTTGGTTCGTTTTGTTTGCTATGCTGCTGCGCATTAAATCTGATACGCGGTCGTAGTAGCGTTACCGTCATGGTGTTGCGGTAACAGCTGTAATGATCGCGCATGGTTACCTTTGATGAAGGCAAAACGTTAGATTGCTACGGCACCGCGAATAATAAAGCCTTCTCTTATTAGTGCCTAACGTAACCACGTTCGTTCCTATAATTCCCTATTTCCCCAGGCATAAACTTTATTATGGAAAGTGTGCACATGTCAACAGTGTCATATCAAACACAAAATCGAGTTTATTAACGAGAATATTATAGTGACCAAAAATAAAAATTAAAAAAAGCCATTAGAAATTCTCTAAAAAATGCTCTAAGTCTATAGTTTTTATTTTGAATACTTTTTTGGATTTTGGATTGTATAAAAAGTTTTAGACTTTCCGGCATTCTATAGTTACATAAATATTTGGGCTTTAAAACAATTACCTAAGTTTTCATGTGGAACGGAATACGTTTTCAATTTTTCAATACGATTCGCTTTCAAACCTTTCACGAAAACTCGGCAAATCGCACTTTTTTTTGTTTAATATCCTGCTTTTTTTGGGACCCTATCGGAATCCAATTGTATAAAAACGTGTATCGACATCTGCAAAAAGCGATCAACTAATATTACTACGAAAAGTAGTTGTTCCTTTATTTTTTGTCATATTCTAGTGCTGCATAAACTAATTGAGTTTAAAACAACTTACAAGCAAATAATAAATAAAAAAATTTAAAAAGCTAACCTCAAAATGTGGGAGGCAAATGTAAAAATTTAAACGATTTTACAACGCCTTTTTCACTTAATGAAAACAGAAGAGAATCGTATTGAATCTGTACTCAGTCGGCTGTAAAAACGTATTGTCGAAACTACTCGGGTTTTTCGCCACTAAGTTAAGGAAATTTTTTCAAAAATATGTTGAAACCCAAAAAAAGTAGTTTCGACATTATGACTCCGCCACAAACATATAGATTTTATTTGTAAAAACGTAGTTAATCGAAAAAAAAAAATTCCTTCTGGTTTCTCTTTTTTGATTCGTTATGATATCCTTTTAAACTCAATACTTATTCGATATTTTTTATTGCACAAAAATATTATCCAAATATTTTTAAAAACTTTACTTAAAAAAAAAACAAGCACCAAATACAAATATGTTCTCTGTAGGTTTTCGTAATTTTTGGATGTAGCAACTTGGCACTTATTTTGTAAGTTTAAATTGTTTATAAAAGTACAACAAAGTACAAACGTACATTGCTGCCCAATTAATCTAATTACTTTAAAAAATACTGATATCCAGACTGTGTTTAATTATTTGAAGTAAGTAGTGCTGAAATCAAAATGTTAACAAAATAAAAAACGAAAATTTCTTTAATTTTTTGTATTATGCCGAATCCACAGTTTTACTTCTTGTCGCTGGCTTTTTTTTAATATACCAAATTTACCGATTGAAAATTTAGCAAAAAACGCAAAAAGTTGGACGAAATCCACTTGTTGGCAGCAATATTCAAAAACAAAAGTGAGCGGCAAGAATTGAAGCTGTGGATCAGTCAAAAGAAAAGGATCCAAAGCGTCAAGATTTTAAAAATGGAAACGAAATTCAACAAAATATAGACCCTGCATAAAAACAACAACATTAACAATAACCCAAGAATAAGTGTCTATGTGTGTGTGTGTGACTAGCATATCAATCCAACACCGTTCTCAACTAAAAAGCCAATTAACTAATTTTCATTTTAGCAATCTTTTGGCCTACTCTCGGTACCATATTGACACCTAACTGAGAGAAATTCCATGTTTTACCTGTCAATTTGTTTATAAAAATGGCAGCCACAGTAGGCTAAAGGGCACTGAGACGGTAGGAGTTAACTGGCTTTTTAGTGGAGACGATGTTGATCAACCAAAATGATCAAAATCTACAGAGATCCGTTTTCCCATGTATTTGGTGCATGTTTTTTCTTTTTACCATGGAATGTATAGGACAAGGTGACACAAATCGGGCACTTTTGGCGGGTTTGAGGAACTCAAGACCTACATAAAAAAAGGGGCCCTGACCAGAAACTTTTGTAGCATCACCTGACCCCACAATCGCATGCAAAACAAGAAATAGTGAGGTTATATTTCCACTGCCGGCAGCCAACAAATACCGTAAACCGGGGCTAATTTGACATAGTTTTAGAGATTTTTCTAGAGCCATTTTTTAGTTATTTCATGAACTGCCGTTTTCTTACTCATATGAACAATTGATCCTTTGGCTCAAATTTTACCAAATATCAAGTTTTTAAGACTTCTGCTTCCATAAATAAATTTGATCAACGTAGACCCGCGTGTGGGGTTACACTGACATACTGTTAGTTTTTTTTCTAAATCAAAGTAGACCCAGCACGGGCTTAGTTTGACACGAAAAACATACATTATTTCAATAATAAAATATTTTAATAAATAAATTTAAGCAAACAAATGTTTTTTAAAACAAGCTTTTACAGAAACCACTAAAAAGTTGAAACTAAAATTTGAGCTTCCTGTTACCATGACAAAAACCGAAAAGGTTCTAAGTCTGTCATGGGCATGTAACTATGAGATACTATAACAGCCTTGCCCTTGCATTTTCAGATAAAAAAAGCCGTAGAAATAGTAACTCTCTTCTTGGCAACACAAAGCCGACAATATGGAAGGTAAGCTTGCGTCTTGATGAAAAATCTCAACGCTAGAGCGCATCTGATTACATATAAAAGGAAGACAGAATATTGCGCTATATTCCACCTACGCCCTATGACCAACTTAAACTTATTCTGAAGTTGAAAATTTTAATTCCGCATATCGCTTTTATTATGGTATAAGAAAGCTAAACTTTTTAGCCTTTTATAAAAAATCGTTATTAAAAAACCTTTTAAAATATAAATTAAAATTTGTAATACCCGACCTTAGAAACCACAATCGGACTAGAAATCGGGGGAGCTCCTAACTTCATAATTCTTAACATAAAAAAATCGTATCCTCCACACCAAAACCACTGTACACCAATTTTGAACGAAATTGGACTTGTTTAGAACCCCCCCCCCCAAGAAAGAAAAAAAACTGTTAACATCATAACTTTTAAAACCTAATAAAAAGTCATGTTCAGTCAATATTCAACGAAATCGGAAATACTTATATGATGGAAATTCAAAACCTTTATGTTGCATGGTACGAGCCCCAGGGTTGTCCGTCAACTTCCTAATATCACTTCCTTCACCCCCCCCCACCTCCGAATATCAAAAGTCATATTCGTAGCAATTTCGGTTGAATATAATAACCCCCTCTCATTTCCTTCACCTCCTCCCACCAACGTAGATTTTACACAATATTGTATGGTCACCGGACCTATAAACGCACACCAAATTAAGTTAATCGGATATGTAGAAGTTAGTCAAAATTGACTGAAATTTTTAGCCAAACAAACCAACTAATTAACAAACAGGAGCGAAGATAAATAAAAGCGTATAAAATAGGTATTAACCTAACAAGTCCGGAAAGTGATACTTTTCCGCACGCGACGGCAGTTGCATGAACGACGCGGAGCGCGAAAGACACAGGGTAAATCCATTCTCACACGGCGGGCGGGAAATGCAACTTCGCGCACGCTAGTAAGAAAACACATTTAACTTTTAAGTAAAAAAATTTACTAAACACTTCCTCAACAGGTTCACTGTTTTCAGGAACCAATAAAGCTCCTGCAAAAGAGAGGGGGACGGCGACAAGGAAAATTGTTGAAAATCTTATTTGTAAATTTAATTTTTTAACCAAAAATTATGCCGCAGGCGAAAGGTAGTTTTGATTTTCTAATAACTGTTCCTGTACCGATTTTCATAAATTTTAGCTTTTTAAAAAGCTGACGTAATACTTGTCAAAATCGGTTCGTTCGTAACAAAGCTACAATGACCCAAAGTACCCTTAATTTAGAGCAAGTTCCTAATACTCAAAAATTATAAAACGTTTTTGTTTTTTAACGACTTGGTTTTTTTTTCACTCAATTTGGGAACCCACAAAAAAGCCGAAACGAAATATGAACGAAACTAAAACACCCAGAATATAATGGATACGAATAAAATTTTATAGAATTTTAATTTACTCGATCCTTAAGACACGAATATAATCTAACCGATTATAATTTTCCCGAACCTTAAAATATCAGAATTACAAAAGTATCGAAAATAATTGTCTAGAAACGAAAAACACCCGAACCACAAATAGAAAATAATATGCCCGATCCTTAAATGAGCAGAAAAACAATCCATCCGAACTGCTAGAGCGCCGTAGTCCCTGGATTGCGGCGTTGACAAGTTTCTCTGTTTGGAAGATGACACGGGGATTTTTTTTTTGTTAAACATTTTATTTAACTTCACAGTTTCTGGCTGTCTAACTGTATATCAAATCTTGCGATTCATTTTTGACACAATTTTCGTGAACCGATTTTAATATTATGAAAAAATTTGGAGGTAGGGGGTGGTTGAGGGAAGTAGATAAATTAATACAATATCACAACTTACTTCGACTCTTCCCTGCCGTAAGTCTGGCAACGTAGCAAGTAAATTTGGTTTCGATGGCTATCGGTTCAAATCATGTTCTTGAATTTTGTGGTTCGGCATTATTATGTTTCTATTAAATTATTTTCGTTAATTTTGTGTTTCTATAAAAATATTCTATAGCGATTTAATTTTTATTTAATTTTCGAGACAATTTTTTCCGGACCAATTATTTTCTTGTATTTTAAATTCTGCCAAATTTGGTTTCCGGTTTTTTATAGGGACCCCTCAATTTTTAATTTTTAACAAATTTTATATTTTTTATTGCAGATACATAAGCATTTCAAAAGTTGTGAAAAAGAAAAATAAACACAATGGAAGTTCGAAACTCTAGTTTACTCTCAAGTTCGACATTGTCTACCACCTTCAAACAACATTGTAACTTTTGTACGAAAGAACCGTTTTTTATGAGTAGTACGTCATTTGATTTAAAAATTCATCAGGTTCCTTATTTTTCTCAAAATACATACAAGCTGGGCAAAAAAAAGTTCCAGCTCTTTATTAAAACACTTAGTATTTATATTACTCCGTCATTTTGAATTTTTGACATTTGTCGATTTGATGACAAAATATTAAATTTTGTCTATTTGCCTTTTTAAAAACAGTAAACGTGTTAAACGTAAAATGGCAGGAGCTTTGTTATTTTTTAACAGAAAGTTAAAGGGTGGTCAAAAAAAAAGTTCCAGCTCTTTTTAGATTTTTTCCACCATCTTGGATTTTTGACATTTGACGTTTTTTGGAACAAAATAGTCAAATTTGTTTTTTTGGCTTTTTTTGGCCGTTAAACAAAAGAGTTATCAGAAAGTCAAAACAATCCAAGATTTTAAAACCACCCTATATAATGGTTTTAACAGGTGGTGTCAAAGGAGTCCCAAAACATGCCAAAGTAACCATAAAAGTCAAATCCAACCCGGTTTACGGTACGTCTTATATGGTTGCGTGACCTCACGAAAAGTTTCTAATAGTGACCGGTTTGTTTATATAGGTCCTGCTTAACCATATACCTATAAGCTAACAGGTACAAGTGCTTAACCTTACGAACTGAAAAGTACCCAGTTATATTCAATGTACACACCATACCAGTCACATGTCGATGTCTCATGCGTGGCAAATTTTTTGGTGTTGTGTGTACTATTGGACTTTAAAGTCAGTCAGTACCCTCTCTGCATAGGCTGATCAGCTCCTAGCGATTTAGTTACCTTTTATTCGCCTTCGCCGCCATTTTCACTTCAAAGTGACAGAAAATCCATTAAATCTTCTGTCAATATGGCGGCGAAGGCCGAGAAAAGGACACTAAAACTAAAAAGGAGGGTATTGAGTCAGTTAACTGTAAATGCTGAACAGGTTAAACATGAATTGAACTAAAACGATAAGAGTTAACTAGCTCTTTAGTTGAGATGGTAAATATGAGGTTTAAATCATATTTACAGTTACTTTGTTTATACGGGCCTCTTAAAGCCCTTTTATACAAGGACGGTTTGAAAATGTTGTATAAACACCACTAAAACCTATTTAAGCACTAAATCGATTTTATTTTAAAGCGATTTAAGAAAGCGGTTTATCACTTAAGAACCCATTTAAGGGTCGTTATAAACAGTTTAAAAATGCTTTAGCGCATTTCTTCTAACCCAAAGAAATACTAAACCCTGGTTTTCCGAAAAATTTGTTTTTTTTTTATTTGTTTTTTCTTTGAACTGACATATTTAATGACATTTAATGAAGGACGTATAAACCGTCGGCGAAACCGATTTTATTTAAAACCGTCCTTATATAAAAGCGCTTTTAGGTGCGTATAAACGTAGTAACTGACTATTATTGAATCTTTTAGATTTTCTTTCGAGTTCCAGATTTGTGTCTGCGAACATTTAATTTTAATTACGATATGCAGTGCCTTACATCATCATATTGGGTCCTTGCTTTTAAATAAAAAAAGCAATAATTAAAGGATAGCAACGAAAGTGGACAAAAATTTGTCTCAGCTGTCATTAACGTTGTTTTCTTTTCAGTTCACATGATTAAGTTAACTGCCCAGAATCCGTCCAAAAATCTGTCTGAGTAAAAATGTTTTTCTGTCATTGATCTTAGCCCAGGAAATGTCGAAGTAAAATAAACAACAGAATAAGCAAAAATTTCTTTCTTAAAAAAAATATTTCTAATTGGTGGCCTTAGAAAGAAGTTTTAGCTTATTCGGCAAAAAATTAAAAAAAAGTGCTCCATGCAGTGTCTTGGATTTTACAAAATTTTACAAAAAGTTCAAACTTCACCCAATTCTGATGTTTATTTGACTCCAAAAAGTATGGATATCACATGACCCGTTTTGAACGTCACTTCAACATTTCCTGAGCTAAGGTCCCTGATTGAGAACAAGTTACCTTAAAAATCGGGACTTTTTTCCGATTTGTTGCCACTCTACTAAATAGCGCAATACAAAATGTGTGACAACACATGTATAAAATAGGCGTTTTATAAAACTACATTGCTAAGTCAATTTTGAGATTATGTATGTTTGTGTTTAACTTCTACAAATACCTATATATTATTATTGGTTTCAATTCACAATAAAATACAAAATATAGTTAATGACCTATATACTGCTAACTTTAACAACCTTCCCCGTCAAAAAAAAACGGGAATCCTCTTTTTTAGAATAAAAAGTTAAGAGCTAAAAAGAAAAAGGATGTTTCAACCGATTTTTTTCAGAAAAACTGTCCCACCAATGTATGAGATACTATCTAAAGAAGCCGTAGCGGTAAGCGCTCTGCCAATCAAGTTGCGCAGAGGCAAATATGCTTCTGGACATTGCGTCAATTACTTTGTTTATACAGGCCTCTTAAAGCGCTTTTATATAAGGACTGTGTAAAAACGTTGTCGCGCTAAAACCGATTTAAGCACTAAATCGATTTTATTTCAAAGCGATTTAAGAAAGCGGTCCAACCCGCCTAAGCGTCGTCCCAAAGGGACAATTTTAAGGTGGCCGAGCAAAAGGGCTGAGGCTCAAGCACGCAGCAAGAAGACGACGAATCATATCTAGAAAAAGACTGGTTGCACCAGCCCTGTGTAATTAAAAAAAGGGGGTTTTATCTTTATGAAGCTGTAGAAGCAGAATTACAAGTGATGGAATTTATAATGAAACCTTTATAAATTTAACGAACTATCAGTTTCATAGGGGAGCTATTATAAAAAAGAATCTGGTTTTATAATAACTGTTTAAGTAATTGTTGTTGCAGTTATGTAGTAGCAGTTTAATAAAACCGTATTTTGTTCAATATTAGGTATCTTTTTTTCCATTAGCCTTAACTTAGAGTTTTATGTCAAAGCCCAATATTGCGTTAGATTTCATATGGCCAGTGAGCCAAACCATAGGTAGCCAACTTATAACACGAATGACTAGAATTCGATTAAAATTTCTGTGAGGACCCGCACGCAAGTGTCTTGGTGGAATTGGCCATAAGAATTTCACCCCCGAACAACCCCAATATTACGCATCATCAGCCCTGGTCAGGGAAACTAGGACTGAAGAGACATCAGGTAAATATTAAACCCCCTTTAATTTTTTGCTGTAATTTTTAAATTTTCGTTTGATACACTGTGGTTTGTTAAACCACCCCTATATTGCCCAGTGCACATTTCACTTTTTGATTGATTTACACCTCTTTTCGAAAGGTATATTTTTGTGTAGATGACGTCCCTAAATAGTTATTCTGATAAAAATTAAAATCTTCCATATACGTCCTACTGTCAGAACCTGTCAAAAATATGCCATTTTTTCTCAAAATGTAAAAAAAAATATTTTTAAAAAATAAAAAATTTTGGGCTTATAGAGCTTTCCATTCTAGACAAAAAAAGTCACATAAGCATTTTTGTAGTACTAACCATTTTTTTATAAACGTAATTTAAATGTTTAAAAAATAGAAAAATTGTCACATTTTGAACTTTAATGCTGTTAGTTAAAAAAATACATTTTCCGAAAAAGCGATGGGGAACCTGAGAGAGAACATATTTTCGATAAAAAAACGTTACAACTTTTTTTGCATCACTTATAGTTTCTATAAAAATCATGTCGATTGTATTGAACTTTTTTGCACCAAGATTTTTCTATAAAACTAAACTCTAAAAAAAAACAATTATTTGCTAAATAGTTACTCTTAACAACTATCAAACGACAGTAAAAAAGTTTCGACTAGATTGGAAAAGGTAACCTCTGGCGGAATTAAATAAGACATCTCTTTATATACAATAAAATAACAAAACAAATATTGACTATATAAGGTACT
This sequence comes from Oxystoma pomonae, assembly GCA_963921995.1. Classification (NCBI taxonomy): domain Eukaryota; kingdom Metazoa; phylum Arthropoda; class Insecta; order Coleoptera; family Brentidae; genus Oxystoma; species Oxystoma pomonae. The sequence goes on from OY998163.1 coordinate 77,289,271, forward strand.
TCCCTTATTCCTGCTTCTATCTTGCCCCCTTAATCCCGGTGAGTTCGAAGGGTCTTATAGAACATTTAAAAAAATATCAGAGCACAAAGCATCATGTACTAGTCAGTATTACGGTCATTCAAAAAATTATTTTTCTTATGTTGCAGAAATTTGGTTATTTCTTATTTTTACTTAATAAACATAAGAAAGTCAAAACTTTTTTACTGTCGTTAGATAGGTAATAAGACTACCTACTTAGCACATAATTGTATTTTTTTAGAAGTTTAGGTTTATAAAAAAATCTTGGTGCAAAGACGTTCAATACAATCGACATGATTTTATCATTTTCTTCAACTAATTTTATTTTTATATAGAAACTATGAGTGATGTAAAAAAACATTGTAACGTTTTTTAGCGAAAATATGTTCTCTTTCACGTTTCACGTCGCTTTTTCAGAAAATATATTTTTTTAAATTAACAGCATTAAAATTCAAAATGTGACAATTTTTCCATTTTTCAAACATTTAAATGAAGTTTATAAAAAAACGGTTAGAAGTACAAAAATGCTTGACTTTTTTTGTCTAAAATGAAATGCTCTATAAGCCCTAATTTTTATTTTTAAAAAATATTTTTTTTACATTTTGGGAAAAAATTACATATTTTTGACAGGTTTTGACAGTATGACGTATATAGAAAATTTTAATTTTTATCAGAATAACTATACGGCACCTACACAAAAATATAACTTTCGAAAAGAGTATATTTTTTTCTTAAAATCAATCAAAAAGTGAACTGTGAGTGTTTAGTACAACAATTACTATTATTAAAGTTATCGTGCCTTCATGTAATTTTATGAAACCAAGAAACCTGTCAATAAAACCAGATGACCTTTATAGGAACTCGTATTCAAACTTATAAAACTTGAGGTAATTGAGGTCCTTATATAAAAGCGCTTTAAGAAGCCCGTACAAAGTAAAAGAAAAAATTACTGAAGAAAATCCGTTTTTGGATCCCTCTATATAGGATATTAGTGACTTATCGGTACATAAAGTCGGCATAGCCTGACTTTAATAAGACAGCACTATTTTTGACAATTCCGCACGAAGTTTAAAAGGATTCTGACATTGTTGTTGTCTAAATATGTCATCTTTGCTATCAAAATAATGTCGACTTACATAATTTTTGTGCTGGCCTTTAATAAAGAACGCCATTAACTTTAATTTGTCAACTTTAAGAATGGCACAATATAAGCATGTTTAGATGACATGTTTATATGACAAAAATGTCAGAAACCTTTCAACCTTCGTGCGGAACTGTCAGAAATAATGCCGAGTCAGGCTATGCCGACTTTATGTACCGATAAGTCCCTAATAATTATAAGAAAATAGACAAATATGAACAATCTACTCTAAAGAATTTAACATTAACAATTGTTTTAAAACTTTGGTTTGAGAAGTTTCCCTAATTTCTCCAGCTAAAAACATTTCATCTACCACAGTATAAACTTTGTAAAAATTAAATACTAGATCTAGTTCGCAAACGTTGTGGAAATATTCGTTTAGTACTTCGACAAAATTGTGTATCGCTTCTAAATAACACAAATTGTTGTCGTTTACGTCTACACAGATGCAGAAGTATAGACCGGCGTATCGGCGATAAACTATTTTAAAATTACGGAACTGAAAGTAAAACATTTGGATTATTTGCAAGATTATTTACCAAGAACAGTTAAGGTCCCACAATCCATCAAAATGCGCAAAAAAATCAGAATCTTTGAAAATTGAACCCTTTAGGAGATTTCTAGAGAATTTGAAATGAACAGTAGGGCAACCTGCCCATCTTCGAAACATGATTGTTATATTGACTTGATACATTATAGACCACTGCAAATAAGGTTTGAACCCAAAGTAATTAGAATAAAAGGTTTTTTAACGTTTTGTTGGGAGCATTTAGTATACCAAAAGTTTACCGAAATTTAACCACCTGTACATACAGTCGGACCAGTTAATTAAACACAAAAAATATTGACAAAATTTATACCTACACCAGCAGATAAATCAAAAGACCATCCCATTTTGTTTTTTGCATTTAAGTTATGGTTACTGAGGCAAATATTTCAAATAATTAAGATATGTGAGTCAAATGGCTTTTAAGATATTTGGAAATATCGCTTATAAACCCACAATAATTTTTTAAATTTGATTTTTAAAATCAGCTTCAAGTTCTCATTAAAACGATGTTTCAAATTTTATTTTTTATTTCGTGGATTCTTTATATATTTTTATGTTTTTAATTACTAATTTATTTTTTCTAATACTAGCTATCTTATTTACTTTTTGTCACTCACTTTTTACAATATTAGAGAATAAAAAATTCAAAATAAATTAAAAATATTAAAAGTAGCTAGGTACTAAAGAAAAATTATATAAAAATATAAAACATAAAACACAAAGTATGATACATCACTTTAAAGAAAAAAGGAAATTCCATAAGAAAAATACCAACTTTGTGTTATATCTCAAAAACTAAAAGTGACAGAGAAAATCCAGTTTAACAGTTGCATTCTGCTTTGAATCTACAAAAAAAGCTATTTACACCAAACAGAAATTTTCACAAACAAGTTAAAGACGCCATCCCAAAATGCAGATTTTTTAAAAGGCCGCCGTAGATCGAAAATGGCTTGAAATATCAAAAAAACTTCTCTTGAAACTTAAGCCTCGCTATCTGTATAATTTAGGATTAATTTGGACCCCCCTCCCCTTTTCGATTTTAAACGGATCTGTTAATGGGCAATTCCGTTTTCTATAAATTACTGAGCGTTCTGACATTTAATGATTCTAATTTCGCGCTTTTTGATAAATTATAGGGACTCGAACATTTTTAAAGCCTATTTGGACCTCAGGCCGCCACCAGTTGAAGTGTCACATAATTTACGTCCAGAGGTATAAAAAAACAGGTACTTACTTTGAAAGAAGTTTAAGGGCCGTTCATAAATTATCTAATGCAATAATTCGGAAATGTTATCCTTCTGAGCCTCGTTTAGCTTTTTTTCTGCCACGCAGAACAAAATTCGAATCATTAAAATCGGTTAAGTGGTTCCCAAAAAAAATTCAATCAGTGTTTTACGGATCTGCATAGATTTTTATGAAATAAAAAGGCTCATGGCGAAAATCGATTGTTCTTTAACTACTGTTATTGAAATTTGTCGGCATCTTGAAATCCAAGATGCCGGACAAAATGAAACTTGTCCCTTTAAATAGGCTCGTTTATTTATATGTTCTGTAATCTTTTAAATATTTTTTTTAACTTGTACAAAACTTCTGCTTTTGCCACGCACAACGAGGTATAAATCATCAAAATCGGTTTGGTGGTTCTCCAAAAATTTATTTTTCTTTCCATCAATGTTTTCCAGGTTATACAATTGCCTTCTCAAAAAAATAAAAAAGCATCATGGCGAAGATCAAAAACTCTTAAAAGATCACTGTCGAAATTTGTCGCCATTTTGAAACACAATTAAATTTATCTCTTCAAAGAAGCTCGGTTATTCTTAGGTTTCAAGAACCTAAAAATGCCCTTTCTCCAACGCACATAGCTAGGTGCAATCATTAAAATCGGTCTAGTGGTTCTCAAAAATTAATTTTTGTTTTAACCATTGTTTCCTTATAAACTCAGTATTACTGAACTGATTTTGCATAACGAAAATCGCCTTAGTAGTCTTAAGATATCAGTGTTTTCTTTAACGATTGTTTGCACTCTGCATTGATTTCTTTGTAAAGTCATTATTACTAAACCGATTTTAATGAAATACAAAGCATCATGGTAGCAACCGATCTCTCACAAAAATCACAAAAGAAAAATGCCACTTAAAATTCAAGATCTCCATAAGAATCGTTTCTTTTTAGGTTGTGAGAAAGCTTCTTTGAAGAAATAAATTTAATTGTGTCCGCCATCTTGGGTTTCAAAATGGCGAAAAATTTCGATAGTGATCTTTTAAGAGTTTTTAATCTTCGCCATGATGCTTTTTATTTTATTGAAATCGGTTGACTATTAATTTGAGAAGGCAATCGTATAATCTGGAAAACAGTTATGGAAACAAAAATTGATTTTTGGAGAACCTCCAAACCGATTTTGATGATTTGTACCTCGTCGTGCGTGGCGAAAGCAGAACTATTGTACAAGTTAAAAAAATATTCAAAAGTTTACAGAACATATAAATAAACGAGCCTCTTTAAAGGGACAAGTTGGATTTTGTCCATCATCTTGGATTTCAAGATGGCGACAAAGGACACCGCACCCGATTACACAGGGCTTATGGAGAATTTTTGCCTCGGTGGAATTTAATATTATTTTAGTATGTTGTAGAGGACAACAAGCTAATAAAAAAATATTAAGGGTAAAAAAAAGTTCTACGGTACAGTTATTGAGATATTAGGGGTCAAAGTTGGAAAAAAGGCCAAAATGCTGTATGTTTTAGGCATTATAACTCTGACGTATTGGCCAAGGAAATGATTTGACAGAAGGTCATATGCAAACCTAGTTATGCCGTCATTTTTAACAGTTCATCAGGTAGTGTACAGGGGGTGGTCAAAAAGTAACATTTTTATGTTTGCACTACTACCGAATTTTGCAAATAGCGGATTATATTTTGACAAAAACTAATAATTTTGGTTAATACTTAAAGAAAAAAATAAGTTTAATTTTTTGGTAGCCCTTACTATTATTGTTATTAATTTTTGTCTCCTAGGTCAATTTTCTTACAAAAAAAAATTGACCTTGCCTCCTTTCGTCAGTCTCAAATTCAATTTGTGAGGAATAAAAGTTGATTTGTAAATTATTTATCATTTATTAGGTCACAACAAACGATCTTAACAGAAAAAACAAAATCGGTTACTTTTGGTTCACTCACGGGGCCTACTCAAAAAAAAATAAAAAAAGTTGCATTTGCTCTAAAATGGTTTTTCAATTATTTTTGGATACCGGCTCGGTCAAATTCGACATAACTTTGCCAGAATAGTGTCAAGACTTGGTACTACTCCAACACAAAAATACAGATTATTTCTGTGTCTAGTTTTAAATATATCAATTTTTATCTTTTAACCTTTTGCATATCTGAACAACGCGCTTACTACGCTTGTTATAATGGCAACGCCCAGTTTAGTAATCCCTTACGTTCATTTCAGTTTCGCCATTTTGAATATTAATAATTACAAATATTAAGAACAGAATTGAATGCAGATGTCAAAAATGCCAAAATATCCAGGGTGTTTTATTTAAAAAAAAAAACATAGGTGTTGGACGTTCCTCGTAAACAAAATGACTTAAAAAGATTCGGAAATAGCCATCTCAGAGGGAATAAAAAATACTAATTGGCATGTTTTTGGAATTTAGTGTATGGACGTAAAAATACTTTGATTTAATATATTATCTGACTTAATTTGATATGAGTCTTTCATTTTAATCGACATAGGTACCCCCAATAAAACAGGGTTCTGCTACCCATTTATTACCTTTTTAGTCAGCAAAGGGGGCCATTTTTAAAAAGATTACTCAACGTGGCGTTGCCATTATAACAAGCGTAGTTCAGATATGCAAAAGGTTAAAAGATAAAAATTGAATTTTTAAAACCAGACATAGAAAAAATCTGTATTTTTGTATTGAGGTAGTACCAAGTCTTGACACTATTCTGGCAAAGTTATGTCGAATTTGACCTAAACGTTATCCAAAAATAATTGAAAAACCATTTTAGAGCAAATGCAACTTTTTTCATTTTTTTTTTTTTGAGTAGACCCCGTGAGTGAACCAAAAGTAACCGATTTTGTTTTTTCTGTTAAGATCGTTTGTTGTTGCCTAATAAATGATAAATAATTTACAAATCAACTTTTATTCCTACAAATTGAATTTGAGACTGCCGACAGCAGGCAAGGTCAATTTTTTTTTGTAAGAGAATTGACCTAGGAGACAAAAATTAATAACAATAATACTAAGGGCTATCAAAAAATTAAACTTTTAACATTTCCTTAGCCATTACGTCAGAGTTATAATGCGTAAAACCTTGACCCCTAATATCTCAAAAACTGTACATAGAACTTTTTTTACCGTTAATATTTTTTTATCAGCTTGTTGTCCTCTATAACATACTAAAACTATATTAAATTCCACCGAGGCAAAAATTCTCCATAAACCCTGTGTAGTCGGGTGCGGGGTCCTTTCAATAGCAGTGGTTAAATAACAATCAATTTTCGCCATGAGACTTTTTATTTCATCAAAATCGGTTTAGTAATAATGAATTTATGAGACAGAATTGAGACGGCAATCGCATAATCCGTAAAATACTGATTGAAATATATTTTTTTTTTTTGAGAACTACTTCACCGATTTTAATGATTCGCACCTCGTTCTGCGTGGCAGAAAGAAACCTTTTTTATGACTTCATAAAAAATTTCCGTAACATAAGAATAAACGAGGCTTTGAAGGGTAAAGTTTGTTTCTGTCCGCCATCTTAGATTTTAAGATGGCGGAAAAAGATGTATCTCTAGTGAAAGTCTTGCTCAATTCCCCACAGTTTGTTGCATTAAAATCGGTGGTATGGTGTAAAAGTTATACCGGAAAACATTTTGTCCGGATTTTTATGACCCACCCGGTACTTCAGTGTTTGGTTGGTTTGGGGGTTACGTGAGGCACCCCATAAACCCCCCCCACCCAACATAAAGCTTGATAATCCTATATCTGACGCCCTTCCCCCCCTCTCTCACGACTAAAGTGCGCCATAATTGATGAACGGGTCAATAATACAAAATACAGGGTGTAAACAATACCATAGTCATCCTTTTAACTGATGAAAGGGGGGGGGGGGTCAAAACAAGTCAAAAACTTCATATAACTTCTGGGGCAAAACTCAACAGATTTTGGTCTGAATGACTTTAAAGTTGAAAAATTTAGGTGTTTATATCTACCAGGATTTTACAAATATTCATGTCTAACTTTAACCATTTTGCAATAGGGCCATTTCCAAATAAATAAAAATAAATATATCCTCTAAATCTTCTAAATTAAAAAAAAAAATAACAAAAAAATAATAATAATTTCCTTTGAGTTAAAGATTTAAAAAACACTCGCAAACAACGCAATTCGCTGCATACGTGAGTCTCTGACCTTCGACCCTCTCTCCTCTCTACAGCACAGTGCATAGTGCATCTTCCGCTGTTCGATGTGAAGGTTGTCAGTCGCGCGAGTCTACCTGATGCTATTATTTTCGCTAGTTTTTTGCAGTACGGTGTGAAATTAAACTGAATTAAAAATGTTCTCCAATCAGGAATATGCTGACATGCTATTAGTATACAGTGAAGCTTGCAGAAACTCAAATCTTGCAGCTCAAATGTATCGCGACAGATTCCCCAGCGCACGTGTTTTTTTAATTTAAAAAAAAGGGAGTGTGCCACACAAGTGTACAAACAAATGCTTAAAAGAACTATTTTTTTTTAGAGTTTGCCAAAAAAAAAATTAATAAAAAAAGAGCGTTGAAAATTGTGACAGGTTTCGTACTTTTTTTATAATAAAAGTGGACCATGGAAGACTTTGTTTCGATACCGAAAAAGACTTTTAAATAAACTTTTACAACTAGACTCAAAAGTCGAAAAAGAAATCTCCGAAACCACTAAGTTTTGACGCCCATATTAGATGAACTTTTTTTTTGTTTTGCCCCCCCCCCCATTTAAACAATGACTATCATATCATTTACACCCTGTATATTAGTTTTTAAAAATGTATTAAGACAAGAGCAGATGCAAGTGTCGCTTTTTAACACTTAAAAAGACTATTGTAGGCAGCTGAATGCAGTAAAATTCAAAGGACATAGTAAAATCAGTCCATTTTATTATGAAAATCGCCAATTAATCAAACAAAATGGCAGAAAAAAAACAAGCAAATATCTTTGTAATGGGACACAAGCGTGACATTATCAAAAAAGGAACGGCCATTCCAAGTAAACCTTAGGTAGATTAATTAAACAACCAACATGAGTGCCCGACACTTAACTACTGGGCCCATATTCTTCAATTTCGGGGAAGGGAGTGCTCCCTGGAATTAGAAACGCAACTGATTGGCCGAATTCTCATTTTTTTGTCACGTTTGTCAGTTTTGGCACTAATGTAAACGATTTTGCTCTCCTGCCTTATACGAGGAGAACAAACTGATGGCAAAATCGCTCACGAACAAAGCATTAGTGCCAAAACAAACAGAAGAATGTGACAACAAAAATAGAATTCGACCAATTAGGTGCGTTCCCGGGAGCATTCCCTTCACCTAAACTGAAAGCCCTGGAGAACTCGGCCCCTTCTAGAAGAGGCATTTTCTCAGGAGGAATGCTCTCAAAGTAAAGAGGGTGCTGACACTAGCGAAGGCTACGAACCTCTTTTATGTGAAAGTATACAGCAAGGGATACAATAAACAATCAGCTGCAGTGTCAGGGAACCCCTAAACCTTGCCTTGCTGTACATTTTAAATTAGTCAATCAATTAATCAACATACTTTGTTGAACCAAGTAAGCAAGGATTAACTCCAGTATTTTGGTTGGTTTTAAAAAAATAGCATTTTTCAATGATTTACGACCTGCAAGATGTGCATTATTATAATTATGTATAATCATGTAGTGTCATTTAATCACCTTAGGTTAACAAGTAAGTTAGCATGGCATTTTTTGATAAAGTCCTGTACTGCTATCTGATTTGCTTTGATGTTTAGCATTTTTTTCTGTCCTTTTTGCTAGAGAGTAAGGATTTTATTAAAGAGTCGAGATCGTGAAAAATTACTTGTCACTTTTACAAAAAAGTAATTATCTTACCTCGACAAAATTTGTGTGCTTGGCATCTCTGACTGTCACTACTGCATGAACTTCTTCAATGAGCTTTTGTTTTTCATCGTCATCAAAATTCATATACCATTTGGCTAATCTAGTTTTTCCGGCACGGTTTTGAATTAAGATAAACCGAATCTGTAATGAAAAATACTTGATTGACATACAGAATTTGGGGCCAAATCGACATTGGCAGTTTTTAACACTCTGGTATTACCACACTTTAATTATTGCTCAACAATCTTGTTTATGTTGCAGCAAAACGAGATTAGTCGTTTTGCAATAAATATACTTTCATAGTTGCAATGTTGAGAAATCTGGGGTGGATGCGTGTTACTGAATATATAAGATATAATGTGTTGGTTTTTATTTATAAAATTAAGATAGGTCAGGCCCTGACATACCTAAGAAATAAATTAACAATTAATCGCGACGTGCATAGGTATGTCACCAGACAAACAAACAACTTTTATGTTGCACGCCGAAATAAAAAAAATAGTAGCAAATTCCGTATTTTTTAAGGGTCTAGATGATTTTCACAAACTGCCGGTTGACATAAAAACTTGTTCTACACTTCAAAGTTTTAAAAAACTAAAAATTTACCTTTACCGAGGCCTCGGGGCGAACGTGACGTCACAAGTCGCGGGGCACAGAGAGGCCTCCCACACCTAAAATTTGTGTGCCCCTAGATACTTTCCTCGACTGCAGGTCATTATAGGCCAGTCAAATAAGAATTTAAATAAATCATGCCTTTTGTGTTTTGTATGTTTTAAATACTACTGGGTCAAACCATATCAAGTCAACCAGGCAATAGTTTTGACCACCTCCGATTTTGATGATTTTTGGTACACTTATTCGTCTTATCAATAAACTCAAAAATCCAAAAAATCAAATTTTTTTGGATAAGCGGTTTTTGTTTTATTGATTTTTGAAAATCAAGAAATTGACCAATATGTCCTTGACAGACACTTACAAAAATAGTAATATCTCAAAAACTATTGATCCTATAGAAGCGAGTGATAGCTCATTTTGAAGGGTTTTTAAAGAACTTTTTAAAGATGTGTGACACAACATAGTTTGTTTATTTTTTTTTCTTAATTAAAAAAAAAAAAATTTTTTGAAAAATCTCAAAAACATATTTTTTAATTTTTTTCAAAAAAATATTTCTTTTTTTTCAATGTTTTTTTAACATTTTTGGAAAATTTTAGGATGGAGAAATAATGGAGTCATACCTTAAAAAAATAATAAGATATTTAATACAGGGCTAATTTACCTAATATGGGTATAACAAAAAAATTAAAAGTAAGAATAATAGAAAATTTACAATAAAAAATATTTAGGTTGCTAATTTTTTTTGTAAAATATTTGAGGAATCTGTCATTTCTTCTGCAGTTAGCGTATATGTCCTACCAGTGGCAGTATTTGAGTTGACCCGTCTTAAAAGAGAATTTTGATCTATGACCAATATATCAGCTTTTGGCTTTGGAAAATAAAAAGACGGAGAGGGACCATGAGAATGTAAAAAACTAACTTTTAATTCCCCGCTTTCTATATTTTTGCCAATGATACATCCCATCCACCATAGGGTTGCCTGGCTATTTGTCCAATGATAGGACTGCACTTCATCCTGCAAAATAAATGAATAATTTTCAGCGAAGTCGCATGTGATTAGTGCTTCCCCCTTTTTTAAATTGTCTTTTACCTCATTGTAGTATTCTTTTTGCATGTGTAAAAAGAATGAGATTTTAATTTAATCAAGTCGTTTGAAAATTCTTCAATGAAGTCCTCTGCTGGTTTAATCAATGTCTACATATTGCATCTATCTACAGATATCCACTTCTTAAAAGTCACATTGTCAATCATTGCTTCTTCAAACTTTTCATTCAAAAAGTTTTTTAAATTCTCAGTTCCTGGGCATATCTCACATTTTTCCAAAAAGCAGTGAACTCCTGGTGGGTTACACATCATTTTTGAGAGGCAAGCATGGTAGTCTGGTAAAGCAGGATTACCCTTATCATTTAAGATAAACTTGTTTATTTTAGAACACTCTATCATTAACTTCATATTTTGATGTATTGTGCACACACACACTGTATGTGTACCGCTCTTTCCTGCTAAAATGCAACTTTTTGGTCTCAATTCACTAAATTTAGACACACCAATTTTTAGGTCTGGATGCTCTTTCTTAAAATGCCAATATATTTCTTTGATATTAGCCAAAACTAACCTTTTCTGATGATGCTCCTTAGTTCCTTCTTTTCTTACAACAACAAAATCTTTTTTTTCCAGGCATGGGTCTACTCACATCATCTCTAAGGAAAAATGATGTTACCATTTCTACAACGTTTTGGTCAAGAGTTTTCCCAGGCTTTGGATTAGGTGTGGATAAAGTTCCTTTTTCTTTGACCATTTTTTTTACCATCCTGGTCATGTATTGGGAAACTCCAAATTCTTGCTGAATTTTTGCCTGACTCCAACTCATAGGAAGACAAGATAGAATTAACATTCTTTCGCTTCTTTTTTGAACTAGCTGAAATTTTTCTTTTAATTGTTGTATTATTTCGCACTCGTCCATGTTTTTTTCTTTGGTCTTTTCTACTATTGAGTATTGTTCCTGACCTAAGCTTTTTTCAATCACTGCTTTTTCAGCCTTTTCTTTGGACACTCTTCTTTTTTTGATAGGCGATTCCCCAATAATTTGCAACGACTGGTTTAGAAGGTCCATAGATTCATCACATTCTTTAAAAGGAGAATATGGAGTTTGAGCGGAAGGTCTGTAACAATAAAAAAAACAATTTTTAAAATGAAAACATTTACTAAAATTGGTAATTATTTAGTATCCGGTTTTCTGCCATTTTTGATTTTTTTTTTTTTTAATTCTTTATGGAGGCACCTACTAGGGTCCCTAGGACCCCAAATCCGCAACCGCCGAATTTAATTTTTTTTTAAATTTTTTTGTTTTTTTTTTGATTTTTTAAAACAAACCCAACCCAACCCCACTTAAAAATACTCAAACAACGAAAAAAAAACCCTCACAACCCCCCCCCCCCGGCAACGGCGACACCCCTTTTTGCATCAAAAAAATTAAAAAAAAAAATTTTCGGCGGTTGCGGATTTGGGGTCCTAGGGACCCCAGAACAGACAAGACAATAGACAATAGTTTATTTCCAAATTGTTTACAATAGGTAAAATCGGATCGTCATAAAAATCTACAAAAAAATTGTAAAAATAACAAAGGTATATAAATAAGTTGCAGTTACAACTTCGTTAAAAATTATTTCTAATAGTAATCGGTTTGAGAGCTTGTGACCAGAAAATTTCTAAAAATTGTTAAAATTGCACACACACACAAGTCAAAACATAACATTACAACAGACAATAACGTATAGTAACAATATAATATAAAATTAGTTAAAATATGGTTAAAACATTGTAATAATATTTAAAAAAAAACAAACCAGATGTGGCGAACATTACTTAAAAGACACACATATATACATTACCAAAATAAAAGACATTAAAATTCATTAAAATTTAGGAACTCGCTAATGCTGTAGGGTTCTATCTTACAAATTAGATTAACGCATTCTTTTTTGTAAAGTTTGTAGCTTTGGATATTTTTTATGTTGTTTGGAAGTTTATTAAAGAATTTAATTGCAGCATAATCCGGGCTTTTTTCAGTAATACTTAGTCTATGTTTTGGATATATATACATGTTGTTTTTGTTTCTTGTGTTACAGGTTCTAGTACCGGCGTATTTAGCAAAAAGTAATGGATTTTTTCCCAAATACAGTAAACATTCCGGGACCGTTAACAACTTATTTTCTCTAAAATTATTTCTACAAGAAGCATATGGCTTGATTCCTACCAAGATTATAATAACACCTTTTTGTAAAATAAAAACGTCATTTATGTGACTACTATGGCCCCAAAGTTATATACCATATTTTAATTGAGAGTAAACATACCATAATAAATTGATTTTAATGAACTGTGACCTCTAAAAATTTTACTTAAAACTCTAATAGCATAGCTTGCCGCTGATAGTTTTTTACATAGATCTCTGATGTGTGAAAAAAAATTTAGATCTTTATCAATAGTTACTCCCAATACCTTCGTGTGACTTTCAGAAGTTAATGTGTCTCCTTCATAAGTAAGGTTTTTAGGGACATATATGTCCATGTTAGAGATAACAACTGCTTTTGTTTTTTCTGTGTTCATAATGAGATGGTTGTTAACACAGTATTCAGACACTTTACCTAGTACGTCAAAATATTCCTCATTGATGTTCCCCTCCCGATAAGCCGGCATCACTACGTTGGCATAATCTGCGTAATTGGCCAGAAGGTTTGGATTTTTGATGACATGGTTTAGATCATTAAGATAAATAACAAAGAGCAGAGGACCAATTATTGTTGTTCAAATTTATTGTAACTTTTTGTGGTCTTTCAGTCAGATACGAGCAAAATAAATCCAAAGCACTTCCTCTAACCCCGTACGCTTCTAATTTTTCCAAAAGAATTTCATGATTTATTGTATCAAATGCTTTTGATAAATCCAAAAAAAGTCCACAGGCCGCTCCCCTAGATTCAAGAGTCGAAATTATTGACTTGTTCAACTCTAAAAGAGCCGATTCTGTCGACCTTTTCGGGAGAAAGCCATGTTAAAAATCGTTTAAAAGTGAATTTGTCAGAAAAAAATCTAACAGCCTCTTATGTATTAATAACTCATAAATTTTTGCAAAGGATGAAATCAGACTTATAGGCCCTACAGCCCCTACAGCCCCCATAAAGAATTTTTCACTTAAAACCAAAAATGGCAGAAAACCGGATACTAAATAATTACCCTAAAATTATTAGCAGAGCCACAACACACAAAAAAAAAAACAAGTAAAAATGTAGGTAGGTATTCGTTACTATTACTTACCCTGCTACAGGAGATGGTTGTTCATTCTGTTCCTTGTGTTCCTTGGAAAGTTTCATTCGACAATTGTCACAAATTTTCATGCCAGTCTCCACCCCTTTAAAGGAAGTCATCCAATTTGTGACATTCCGTAACTTTCCGGAATGTTTCTCCTGACTTAATGGATCACAACACCTCACAAAAAATTTTGTCCATTGTTTTGGCTTATTTTGTGCCATTTTACAACACAGGACTCCGATAAATGTTTTAAATTAAAAAATATTGTCAAAACTTTTCCTGTCTGAACCAGAAATGATACAAATAGGGGTAAAGGCCAATAAAAAGTAATGGGAGGAGCTAAACATTTTGCAGGAATTAACATGTTTAAATGTATAATAGGTGGGTGAAAATATCTTGGGTGGAGGGGAGGACAATTGAAGAAATACTCAAAATTTTGCAGGAATAAAAAAGTTTGGAAAAACCTTTTATGTATCTTATTTACAAGACTGGGAGCAATTGACAAGTTTTTAGATATAAAGAGTAAATATATAGGTATTTATCAAAAAATGTATGGTTTTTTCCTGCAAGGTTTTTTATATTATTTTTTTAAAAATAGAACCAATAACTTCTCCATCCTGAAATTTTCCAAAAATATTAAAAAAATACTGAAAAAAAATAGTATTTTTTTGAAAAAAATTCAAAATGGTGTTTTAAAGATTTTTCAAAAAAAAAATATTAAAAAAAAAATAAAAACAAAAAATTACATGGTGATACACATCGTTAAAAAGGTCTTTAAAAAAACCTTCAAAATAAGCTATAACTGAGATATTGCTATTTTTGTAAGTGCCTGTCAAGGGCATATTGCTCAATTTCTTTATTTTCAAAAATCAATAAAACAAAAACCGCTTATCCAAAAATTTTTTTGGATTTTTAAGTTTTTGGATCAGTTTTTGGATGAGAAGAATAAGTGTACCAAAAATCATCAAAATCGGCGATGGTCAAAACAAAAAGTGCCTTTTTTTTGGTTGATTTGATATGGTTTGACCCTACTATACTATTATCACCACATGCGCTCAAATTAGACAATTGTTTTAGGGTAGAAATTTATAAAAAAATTTTTATCCCAGTAGGTATTTGCAGTATAGTCCAGTCATTAGAGTATTTTAGCTTGCAAAAGGTGGGGTAGTAGCGATTTTGACATATGTTGTTTAGGTTGGGCCTCGAAAAAAAAATTTCAGTTTTCGACCTTGGAGGGGGGGTGAGCTCATTCTGCCATCTTGGATTTAGTGTGCACATTTTTTTTTTAAATAACACGAAAACTATAAAGTTTAGGACAAAAAGTCTTATTAGGAAGTTGAAGAGGATAAAATTTCCCACAACTTTGATGTATACATTTTTTTTGTAGCTGTTAGCTGTAATGAGCTACAGCTTTACAAATCCAGATTTTTTTCTGCTTTTTTTCTTTTTTTAGTTTATCCTGATTAAAAAGCGACAAAACTTACATATTTTACTAACATGTATCACACATTTAATGTATATAAACTTAATATTATATTATAATATATATTACAAGTATAATATATCTTATATATATATCTTAATATAATATAATTACGATAAATACTAACTATACATAATAAACACTCATTTCCGCACCACCAAGAGGTAGAGTAAACGGCGCGTTTTTTTTTATTGTGATATTTCCAGTAGACCTAATACACATGTAACATTAGCTAAAGCAATGAATATTGATTCCCATTATATGGATCCTCTACAATGTGTATTTCATTTTCATCTTCGCTTTCAATAGAAAAATCTTAGTTTCGATTTTCACATGCCTGTCCATTACAAAATCCACAAACAATGGAACATCAGAGGGCCGCTTTTCGGCAACCACAAGCTCTGGTGCATTTTTTTGCAATTTCATAAAATTACTTTTAATAAAGTGTCCATTATTTCAATTGGAACCACTCGACTCAGGCTTTGTTTCCAGCCCCAATCTTCTAAGTTTTTTTTGTTACCGCTCCATTTTTGTATTTGGTGGTATGTTCGCAACGAATGGTAGCGAATTTAGGTGGTAACGATGCAAGGTTGACTTTAAATTTTATTGAAGATTTGATAAACCGTTGGTGTCAGACTTTCTCTAAACTGAAACATTACCACCATACAATACTACCAGGAATCCTTCGTCAGCTTTTGCAACTTTGTCAGGATTAATATTTGGGTTGTGAAAAACTTTAATATCAGCAGAAAGACTTAATTTTTTTTTACGAGTGGTAAACATTTTGTTTTTCCCTGATCAAAGATCGCCGAAGTTGTGTCACATCCACTAAATGTGTGCAAAAAGCAGATGAATTCTGCTAGATTTTTCTGCTTTAAGCTAGTTGGTAAATACATTTTCTCTGATATCTTTCCTTTCCCTAGCTTGAGAAGGAAGATGTTGTCTTGATATGGAACCAATGCCGTTAGCAGAACTAAAAGATCAATATCTTCACCAGCAATAAACACAGAACCATGATCTGAGCAAAGCATGGCATATACCTCAGAGTAACGATTCTGACTTGATGGTCTGATCCTCCAGACGAGAACAAATCTCAGCAGGGCATGTATTCTTCATGACCAGGAAGCTACATGGCCAACATGAGAAAGACAGTATCCAGATCACCAGCCATATAAATTCTTGATGCGTTCATCATTTAAGACACGTAGAGAATCTGCATCTTTCTGGGCACTTTTATAATGAGCTTCAGTTACACTCTTCTAATGTGGAAGGCTTTGACAACTACTGGCTGCTGGCAGTTCCTTGGTTTACGTTTGTACGTCCGGAAATGAATATTCTGGAAAGTCTGTTATTAAAATATGATATACCTATATGTTTAATTGGTATATTACATCGCGTCGGTAAGTAGGTATATAAAACTGTAATATTAGGTACCTGCCCTATATAACATATAAAGAAAAGAAGTTACAAAAAAACAGAGGTCATTTTTTCGAAAAACCGTAACTTTCTACATCTTGTATAGTATACATATAATTATTATTATTTTATATCACTGGTCTTATATACAATATATTGCAATATGTAATGTAGATATTATAGTAATATAATGTAATTCACCGTCAGTTAGTTGTTACCAACTACAAAAATGTATGCAAAACCTTAAAAAAACTAAACTTTTTTTTTCAAAAATCTGGCTTTGTAAAGCTGTAGCTCATTACAGCTAACAACTACAATAGTATATTTCCTAACAAGTGCGGAAAGTGTCACTTTTCCGCACGCGATTGCAAATTGCCGAACGACGCGTAGCGACAAAAAAATCTATCGGCTGGTATGGTTTTTTGACTCAGGTATCTTCAAGATTAATAGGTCATCTCTTTCGAAAGTTATGTTGTTAGTAGTTACCTTTGTAAGTTCTTCGCGACGACATGCGCCGGCTAATCCAAAGATTGCTACTACTTTGATCATAAGATATATTTCGTCAGGTGCTTCAGACAAAAATTTGGCGATTTCCTGTTTTGTAAAAATTTTGGATTTTTTTGGTTGGAACCCCACATTTTTCTTCTTTAGATACGCCGTAAGCTTGAAATATTGGCCGATATCTACATTCTTTTGAACTTTAAGTACTGTTTTCAGCATCGAATATCTTGACCACATCATATTTGGTCTGCAGGTATTACTAAGTTTTACAAAATAGGCAAGGAACACTTCCTCCTTGAAGCTTTTAACTTGTTGCTCCTTGCACCACTTAGTGAAAAATAAATATTCCTTCTCATACCTTGTTTTTGATTTCACAGGAAGGAGGTCATGGTCTCTTGCTGTATTTATTATAGATTCTGGAAGATTTTCTTCAGATCCTGATGCGTCCATTTTCAAGCACTTTTTATTTGTAATCTTGTTGCCATGGGGATACAGCATTAAAATTGTGACTTCACTAGTCTTTGACTAGTGAAGTCACAACAACAAGAGTTGAGTGATTATAAGGTACCGATTTTTCAAGAGCGTGCGGAAAAGTACTTTTCAGCACGGCGTGCGGAAAAGTGGCAGTTTCAAAACTAAAATGCATGCGGAAAAGTGATACTTTCTGCATGATTGTTTTCCTAAAGTTTATAGTTTTCTTGTTATTTAAAAAAAAAACAAATTTATGCACACTAAATCCAAAATGGCGGAATGAGCTCCACCCCCCCCCCAAAGGTCGAAAACTCAAATTTTTTTTTAGGGGCCCAGTCTGAACAACATATGTCAAAATCCCTACTACCCCACCTTTTGCAAGCTGAAGGCCTTTTTTAATCTCTAATGACTGGACTAGTATCGAGATGAGAATGTGTGTAAAGAAAAGAAATAAGCTTACGGAATGGCTGGATTCCAACCTCACCGTGATCCACGAACAGAACAGGCAGATTATTACTTACTTTATGTTATGGTTCGAGCTTAGATTAAAAAGACAAGATATCTGGTCTAATGAAAACTCCTTGGCAAATAATAATCACTGTTTATTTACAAATAAAATCAAAACAAAACAAAGGTGAGAAATATCAATTATTTTTCCATCATTTTAAACGACGTTAGAACAATAGGGACAGAAAATTCTGTGTCAACCACTTTAGGTTGTGATTGACTTGTGGGCGGGAAAAGTCGGCGGGTGCAGACGTTCTGATGATATTTTTATTGACATAAGCTTGTTCGTGTTATTTATTTTAAAATTTCATTTAAGCAGTTTGGAAGTCTTTTTAAAACCACATTTTGTCGAAAAACATTTATAGTATGTTTGTTTATCAATTTTTTTTACCACCATAAAGAGAGAGCAAGTGAAATCAGTCAGTGATGGTACATGCATACGTACATAAAAAAAGTTTATAAAATATAATTAAATTGGTATATCCTTAGATTAAAATATCAACAACAGGTTTTTTTTTTAATTTTCAATGCATCAAATGAGATATTTTCGAAGGTTTCTATTAATAATCAATTCACTTTTAACAAAAAATTAAATTAAAATCACAAAAATAAAATATAAAATATCTTACATAGAACCAGTACACACATTTAGAATCCAGATTAACTAAACATATAATACTTTTTGACCCTATTACTAAATGTGTTGTAGGAATACAGGAATATATCAATGTCACTTTGTTTTATCACATCATTGAAAAGCTTAGACATCCTAGTTAAGGGGGAATTTATACCATAGTTTGTCTTATAATATTTAATATTAAAAAGATCTCTTTCTCTACTGTTAATTGGAGGAATATGAATGCCAGCCATTGCAAGGAGTTGAGGAGTGTCAATTAAGTTATTTAATTTAATATTTAATGCATTCTAGAGAAGTAAGATTTAATAATTTCATTATTTCATCGCAATTGATTTGATTATAAGAAATCTGTAATTTTAGGCGAATTCTTTTCAGGAATTTATCTTGAACTCTTTCGAGTTTATCACTGTGCACAGCATAGCAAGGGTGCCATACACAGATTTGCACACCCGTGGAAAAAACAATATTATAATAACACACTGCTTAACAAAGACGAGAAACGGAACAGGATACTACTGCATAAAATTTTATAATCCTCTACCAGAAGCTGTCAGAGATTTACATTATAAACACTATAAACAAGCAATTAAAGAGTTTTTACTTCAACATGGTTTTTATAACATAGATAAGTTTTGGATTCCGACTTTTTACTAATGTAGGGATTATTTTTATTTTATTATTTTTATTTTTTCTTATTCTTTTTTTATTATTAATCATTGGATGAAGGTTCCTTGCATCTGTTACCTAAATTACATGGTGTTACCTAATGTTTGTTACTATACTTTGTAGTTTTTTTTCTCTGTGTTTTTGTGATTTTTTTAAATTATTGGTTACACTATACAATTGATTTTCTTTAGTTAGGTGTATCAGTTTTTTTTTACATTGTAAAACTTTGACTTGTGTAAATGTGCAAGCATAGAAAACACCAATAAAGAATTGAATTGAATCTAATGTGATGTTCTTTCGGCAGCTTAACCTGGCCTGTGTAGGTAAAATTAAAAAAATTAGTTTTGCTGCATTTATTAACATATTATTCATGGAAAACCAGGTTTTATTAAAATATATCAGAACTGTATAGTCAGCAAATACAATGAACTGGCCTTTAAGGTTAATTTATAAACGCGTTCGCAGTTGAAGTTCGCATTTGGCATTCATAAGTTTGTAGTTGGGAGTTGGTCTTTCTAAGGTTGGCTGAATAAGATGTAAAACAGCTGACATAAGATCATTCCCAGTTTGAAAGTGATTCTTGTTGATAAGCATTTTGGAAAAAAATTTATAGGGAATTCCAAAAACTGGTTGGCTTCTTTGTGGCCACAATTCTTATATATGTAGCCCAAAAAGTGAAGCAAAAAAATTTCTCTTAAAAAAAAACAGTTAAGTGAGGTTGAATGAGGTTGAAGTGAACTTCACCAACTACCATCCGGTAATTCTACAGTAACGGTCATTACATTAAAACTATGGTTTTATAACTTTCAATGCCAGCTACTCACAGGTTAAAAATATTGTCCACGAAGTAGGAACTAATAATGAAAGTTGAATATTTCTTTAGTTTAACATTTAAGAAAAGTCGTATATAACATTACGCCTACACAAATTCACTGTAAAATACAAGGTAAAATAGTGTAACGGTCATTACAACCTGTATGGTGTAGAATTACCCCAATATAAAATTTGGTTATCTCGGAACTGCAAAAGCAGACACGAAAGGCAAATGCGAACTTTTATAATAAATGGAATTCCATGTTTCACCAAGGTGATCTCCAGCACCTGAACTACGAACTTCGGTAATTATGCAGTATACAGTTTTCTGTCATTTTTGATTTTTTTTTGAAAAATTCTTTATGGGGGCACCTTCTAGGGTCCCTAGGACCCCAATCCGCCTGCGCCCGATTTTTTTTTTTTTTACGAGAAAAAAGGGTGCCCAGGGGGGGGTTGTAATGTGTTTTTTTGATTGTTTTGGGTTGGTTTGAATTAGGTTGGGTTGGACTGTGTTGGTTTGGGTTGTTTTAGTAAAAAAAATTTAAAAAAACCAAAAAAAATCAAAAAAAAAAACCAACGGGCGCAGACGGATTTGGGGTCCTAGGGACCCTGGAAGGTGCCCCCATAAATAATTTTTCAAAAAAAATCAAAAATGGCAGAAAACCGTATACTGCATAATTACCAAAATTCTTTATAAAAAGGGTGCCTGGGGGGGGGGGTTGTAATGTGTTTTTTTGATTGTTTTGGGTTGGGTTGGATTAGGTTGGGTTGAAGCGAATGCGTTTATAAATCCTGAAACTTTTCCTGAAAAATCAGTGTTTTTTTATCCATAATGGAATTGTTCATTTACAGAAAAGCTGTTTTACCTTGCATATTGCAAAACATACCTTGAATATTGCAAAATATACCTTACAGAGCTTACAAAAGGTAACAAATCAGAATTTTCAAAATAAATAGGGGGTGTATTCTGGTCAAGATGGCCCAAACATTTTCCTCAATATTTTCTGTAAAATCAAAAGCTATAAAGAAACATTAACACATCGGACCTAAGTACCAATTTTACTTACCATTGTGATTCAAATAAGTCCTAAAACGCCTGAGATTATCCAAAAAAATTGCAAAACAAAACCGGGAAAAAAATCCTGTACGTTTTCGGTATGAATTTTTTTTGATCGATGGCACAGATCAAAAACAACACGCGGCGTCACCGGATAAGAAAAAAAGGAAGCGGTACGATTTGACCGAAATGCTCACGTGATCAAAATATGTGTATTGTGTTTGTCACGTGACAGTTTCCTGGCTTCTCAGCCAAACGTCAAAATCAAAGAAGAAAAGCCACTAACCCTAAAACAAAGTTGTGTACAAGTTTTTTATTCAAAAGTTATTTTACAGCAACACATAACTAATCCTAACTAATAAAAGTTACATATAAGTTATTATATTTTTAGCACAAAGAAATTAACCTTGTTTGTGCTGAAACTTTAAAGGCGAATTCAGAGTTCTGTAAGGTAAGGGGTATGAGGTATGTGGTAAGACGCAGGGAAAATAAACTATAGCAAACGGTTACCTAGCAAACGCATGCTAATGTTCATAGTGTTCCGTAAGCCGCAAGCGGTAAGGGCAGCATGCATTTGCTATTGTTTATTTTCCTTGCATCTTACTGCTTACCTTATGAAACTCTGAATCCGCCATAAGTACATATTATTCATAATTGGAATAGTCATTGCAATAGTCGTAATTTTTTTTATTACACACGCTCTGTCACTGTCTTATTAACAAGAACAGTGACTGAGTGTTTGTTATAAGAAAAATCACGACTATTGCAATGACTATTCCAATTTGAACAATACTTTAGTTGCTAATATACAAATGTTTTGTATCATCAGATTCAAGCTGGGTGTATGAAGGAAAAAATAAAACTAAATTAAAAATAAAAATAAGAGTTAATCCTATAGAAAAACCTGTAAGTTATACAGCTAAAAATTAAACTAAAAAAATAAAATTAACAGATAATAAACTTTTAACTTTTTAACTTAATTTTATCTGAAAATGGATGTGTGCATGTCAGAAAACATTGATTTTTTTATGTACAACCTCTCTGATTTTTTTTATTTTATTTTTAAATTTAAATAATAAATTTTTAGCAAAAAAGATACAAATTTCAAATGGAAACAAAAAAACACCTGTAAAAATGACAAATACAGACAAAGTACAGATGACTGTTGATTGGTTCAATAATATTTTTATTTTAATTTTATTTCCTGTATAAACCATCAACAAGTCCTTAATTTTTAATTTTATATTTGGGTTGTTCTTGAAAAATTGTAACATTTGGTGTAATAGTTTTTTTAAAAAACAGAAATTGATTTACCACTTTTTAAGTGAAAATAATATGTTGGTATGGTCGAACATATACATGATATGCAACCAAGATAACAAATTTCTAGTTTTTGAGTAATTTTTGTTTTTGTGTTCACATGAGTGACAACTGTATCACACTTTCATATACCTTTTGCCTCAATTTTCACATAGCAGCCCTTACTTGTAATATTCTTTTCTCTCTTTTTTTCTATTTCCTTTTTTGTTTCTGGTGCTCTTGCCATAGACTTTTTAGTTTTTGCCATTTTATTTCTAAAAATTATTGAGTTTTTTAATTACAAAAGAAAAGTATCACAGGTGTTATCAATAAAATATTCTGAAAGATCACACTAGTGATGTTCACACTAGCGATATATAGCAAACTGTCTAAATAACAAAAAAAATAATAAATTTACTACTTTTGTATTTTGCTGTTAATTAAATGCCTAATTTTTGTAATTAAATCACATTTTTGAAAATAAATGTCTTACCATTTACTCCTTATATATTTAATAATATATAGAAACACTTATGACATATGACCTAGTACTGGCCAGAGCAAGATCATGGTATTTTTGCCTAATTGAATCGCATTTATGTTATAGTATTTCTTTTTGGGGGTCTTGTAGAGACTACCTGTTTCAAAGAGTTTTTAAAATTCAAAAGAGAGAGGTTCAAAATATTTGTCAGGCTAAATAATATATTAACATTGTGTTCTCTCTATATTCTGGAGATGGTTTGTTTGGTACATATGAAACACAGGCATGATCTAATTTATGGAAATTATAATACAAGAAGACCTTTGTTAATGAGGCTTCCAATCCCTTACTCTCAGCTAATTAAAAACTATTATATATGAAGGAAGAAAATTGTTCAACAAACTAAAGCATTTTTGATGATTTCCTAAATGATGGCTTTTGATAAAGAAGTTTGTGTTTTCACCTTAACTTTTGCAAACTTCAGTCATTTATTTTTAGGGCTGTATTTCATTTATTTTTAGGACTGTATTTCTTGTTGCTTTTTTTTGTTTGCTCTTTTCTGTTTGAAATTTTATGCTGACTATGCTTGACTATATTATTTTTTACTTTCCTTGATTAGGTATTTCATTTTTTAATGATTTTATTTGTTATGTTTTAGTGCTTTTTGGTCTTAGTCCTTACCATTTTGAAACTATGTGACAATACCTGTTAATGTTAATTTTAATTTGTTATCTCAGAAATTTTTATATTTTAAATCTACTTTTTGTTTATTTGTTCAAATTTCATGTTGCCTGTACTTATTTGTGTTTCCTTACTTATTTTTTTAGGATTCAAATTTTTCAGTTTTTATCCATCTAAATGATTATCTTTAAAAATTAATCACACCACGTGACATGTCACATAGTGTGAACAACTTTACTTCCATGGAGACATTTCTTGGAGAGTTAATTATTGCTGGATAATGTTAGCCTTTGGGTAAACTAACTATCCTCCTACTTTGTTTTCAAAAAGATAAGTAATTTTAAACTTACAAACTTACTTACCTTTTTTCAAGAATTACCCATTTAATTTCATTTTTAATTTAGTTTTATCTTTTCCTGTACTTAAACTCAGCTTTAAATTTTGCTAATGTGACCAACAGAAAAAATAGAAACTACAAATAATGTAGGACTATAGACTTATGGCCAATTGCACAGAAAATTCCTTAAATCTAGATTTGGCTAAATCCTGATTTAATTTTGAATCCAGATTTAAGAATTTTTTGTACCAGGCGAGATTTAACTTTAAGGCACAGACAAGCATAGTTATCTGCCTCCACTGAAAGCACATTTATGATGAAAAAAAATAATATGAGTATATCGGTATTTCGTATTTTATTTCTTTCTGATATCTTTACAAAACAAAAAAAAAATAAAAAAGAAACAATAAAAACACATGCCATTGAAATTTGCCCAAACACCATTTTTTTTAACCGGTTTTTTGACTTTTTGCAAAAATCAGCACCTCCATAAACCTCACAAAATTATGTACTTTTTATGTGCTAATTTCATCCTCTCTTGAGAAAATTTAAAAATGAAGTGGGCTCGCTAGCTTTATATAAATCTACCAGGCCCACCCTTAAATAAAGCTTAAAAATATTCGTTAAATATCTCAGAATTATGTTCTTTTATGTATTCCATGAAAATAGAAAAAATTAAAAAAAAACTTTTTAGCTAGTTAAAAAAAAAGTGTGGACTTGCTAGCTTTATATAAACCTATCAAGCCCAACCTTAAATAAAGCTTAAAAACTCGGTTAAAAATATTCCTTAAATATCTCAGAATTTTGTGCTTTGTATGTGCTCCATAAAAATAAAAAAAAAACTAAAGATTTTTACTTTTTTATTTATTTTTTTTTAAATGGTGTGAGCTTGCTAGGTTTATATAAAGCTTAAAACTTAAATAAAGGTTAATAATATCGGTTAAATATCTCAGCATGCTTTTTATGTGCTATATGAAAAGCAATTTTAAAATTTAAATTTAAAGAAAATAAATTTTTTAAAGTGCCGCACAGAGGTCTCGGGTTCAAATTCCGGTTAGGTGCATGGATATTTTGTGTTTGTCTTTAACTTTGCAAAAAACTTGGCTACAACTGGGCATTGATCCTATAATGGATGGAAAGTCCCAGTATATAAAATAAATATATATATAAACCTAGCCGGCCCAACCAACCTTAAATAAAGGTTTTAGTTTTTTTTTCTATTTCCATGAAACACAAGCACATAATTCTGAGATATTTAGGGGATATTGTGAACCTTTATTTAAGGGCTATTTTCAACCCCACACCATTTTTTTAAATAAGTGAAAAAGTAAAAAATCTTTAGTTTCTTTCTATTTTTATGGACCACAAAATTCTGATATATAACAGATATTTTTAACCTTTATTTAGGTAAGGTTGGTTGGGCCTGCTAAGTTTATATAAAGGTAGCGATCCCACTACAATTTTTTGTAAATAACTAAAAGAGTTATATTTTTTTTTTCATTTTTATGAAGCACATAAAAAGCACATAATTCTGACATATCTAACGAATATTTTTAAGCTTTATTTAGGGGTGAGCCTGCTAGGTTTATATAAAGCTAGCAAGTCCACCTTTTTTGAAATTTTGACACAAACTATTTGGAAATGGTAAAAGTCTGATATTAAGTGTAAATTACAATAATTAAAAGTTTAAAAGGCTCTAGTAATAAAAATGTATGCCATTTTTAAATATCTTTGGAAAGTTCCTGTACAGGCTGTTAATATGCTTTGCCAGAAGTATCTACATAATAACCATTTTTGCATCAATTTTTTTTTTGCTGTTAACAGTGACAATTCCTAGATTGATAGACAAACCCTTAATTTGTTTCTAAAATGTTAAAGATCTCTCCCAAAAGCTGCCTTTATCCGGACTTGACAGTTAAAACTTGTGGTTTGCACCCTTATGAAAACTTAACCGTGCACTGAATTAAAATACCCACGACCAGAAAAATAAAACTCATGCAGCCCACAAAAGTTAATTTCAACTTATGCCAGTTGAAGCTTTAGTGTAAGTCACACTTAACAGTAACTGATTTGGTAAAATAAATTTCAATCTGCATTTAAAATGTAACATTATAAACTAAAGCTTAACTAACAGCCAACTTCATACAAGGGCATAGTGTTGAATTTAAGTAGTACAGTAGTGGTTAAAGTTATACATAATAATACAGAGGAACAAAAATTTGCATCTTGGGGTACCTGATGAGAGAAATTAGGGAAGAATTTAAAAAATGACAGGGTGCTAGTGTTAAAAACGTCAGCCCATTGAAAGTTGTCAATTGCATAACCGAATTGGGAGACTTTTGTGAAGTTTTGTTTGTGCTTTCTATTTCCACAACTCGGAAATGAAGTTGGTAAGTATAAAGTGACTGTAACGTTGTTTATTCAAACTTATAGGCACTTAACTTTTAATTAAATTTATTGTTTAGCCAATAGCACAATGAAAGCACAGCTAATTTAACAAGGAGTATTAAGTCTTGAGGAGCTAATTGATAGTTAAATAGTCATGTTTGTTGTGATATTAAGTGCGTGAGAATTGCGTAACTGTACCTGAACATAATAATGTGAGGACTTTCCCAGTACTTCTCACTACTTTCGCAATTTTTCTGAGGTGGTTACAGCCTTAGAATATTGTATAGCTGCTTTAGTCTTAAAAAGTTATAATAATAAAATAAATGTTGCATGAATGCATATTTTTTATAAACCATAAAAGTTCATATTTTTTAAAAAAACATTCATATTTTTCCCAATGAAGATTAACTGAGGGGTTTTTTTAGTTGCTCCTGCCGATTTTTTGGCTGTGTCAGCAAAATTTTTTAGGTAGCGATCGTAGTAAATCCTATTTTTAAGATTTATTGCTGACTACTTCATTTTTTTAGCAGTCAAACCTCAGCCGTTGTTACTTCAGCTTGATTCCGAATTGTAACAACGTCTAAAGTTTGGTTGTTCTTTAATATAGTACAATAAAAGTGAACTTTTTTGCAATGTTTGTGTCAAAGTGGTTCACATTACCAGGGAATTTTTCAGTATACAGCAACACATTGATGGGGAAAAACATAAAAAAATTGTTCCGCAAAGCTTTCATACCATATATCCGACACCAGAGTCGCAAAAGGCAAGTAGTTCTTTGCTAAAATTAATTATAGATGCCCTGGCTCCTTATTTTAGAAGCGAAATGCTTGAAGAGGCACGAAGTTCATATTATTATCTCCAATATGACGAGACCACCAAATAACGCCGGTAAGAAGGAGCTACAAATAAGACTGCGGTTTTGGTCCAAGAAATTGGGTCAAGTAGTGACGTTTCACTTACAAACCTTTTGTATGGGGCGTGCAACTGCAGAAGATCTTTAAATTGCAATTTTAAAAGCAATTTATAATGCGAACTTACCACTCCTAAACTCGTTTCTATCACCAGCGATGCATGGTCCGAATGTAAATAAAAAGACATTAAGTTTTTTAAATGCACACATTCACAGGGACCCCAACAGATAAGGATGAAAATAATTTGAAAATATGATTTTTTTTTTGAAAAATATGAAGAAATATGAAAATATTTTTTAGAAATATGAAGAAAATATGAAGATTTTTCTGATGAAAATTCTTATTTACAAGGTTTTTTTTACGATCCTCTACCAAACAGACCGGTTAAGCCAAAATCAACTTTTTTCTTTAAAAAATAATATAATTTTATCAGAGATTATCTACCTCACAGAAATAAGTGGAATTTGGCCTGGATGGCCTACAAACATTTATTAACATTACCTTTTTACGAACATATTTTTAGGAACAACTAAACAAACCTAATTCTCTCTCGCTCCTTTCTTGGTTTCTTTTGTCTTTTACCTATTTCGGTTTGTAGCTTATCAACCTCTGTTTAATTTCAAGCTCTTTTTTCGATGATAAAAATTCTTCTATCATGGTTTGGGCCACTTTTGCTTCCGTTATGTCACCCTTTTTTAAAGTGGTCTTAAGTTTATCAGATGCTTCAGTAATAAGCGATCCAGTCGCTTGAAGTTTGGCATCTTATTTTTTCTTTTTTAACTCTACTTCCAACTGCTGTACTTCTTTATTTTTACTTGCCTCCTCTTTTTTTATGTTTTCTTCTTGTAACAGTTTTTGTAACGCATCTTCTTCATTTTCTTTGTGTTTTTTTCGTTTTCTTTCGTCTTCCAAATACACGTTGTCATTTTTATAAGCAATCCGCGCCATCGCAATTAAATTTATTTATATTTATTAAGCATTCTCTCCTTCCTAGTCGTCCGAAACTGTTTCATAACTTGATTTCAATGAAACTCATGGTGAATGCTTAATGCTGCTTTAAGTAAAATGTTAAGTAAAGGGTACTTTACTTTACCTGAATAATTTTTTCTTCAAAGTAATTATTCCAATATGAATCGACCTTGCATAATATATTATTTTTTGCTGGTGGCTCATCTTTCAGCTGAAGTAACTTCCATTCATCCACCACACAATCCAGCTTGAAATCCAATGGGGCATTTAAAAGATTTTGTTCAGATTATCAGCTGTAATTAAATACGAACCTGCTGCTAAATAATGCTTTTGAACATTGTGAAAAAACGAGTAGAAAAATATTAACCTCCTTTTCTGGCACTGTTGTTAATTCTTTTTGTAAATCTTTCTCAAAAACCAAATATTTTGATGGAATTAAATTGTTGTTCTCAAAAGGGTTATTTGAAGGGTTTAATTTAAATGCTTTAACTACATTTTGTTTGCATATTTTGATGGAAATACTAAATATACTTTATGAATTAAGGGTTCTTCTTTTTGGAATATGGTTGTATATTTGGTACAAAGAGTTATGCTTGACAACAAAAACAATAGTTCACATTTCATAGTTAAGTAAGAATTTTTCATTAATTGATCGGATCGGAGAGGTATAAATTTAAGAAATTATTCAATTAGAGCATCCCACTGTTTCAGAATCCTTTCAATTGCTGGACCTAACGTTAGCCAACGACTACTTACGTGTTTTAGGAATGTATGCTGCGGGATATCCTTTTTACGTTGAATTACATTATAGTATAGCCACCCATCAAAAAAGTGATATATTGCTATAATTAGATTGGAGAAATCTTCTTCTAACTCTTTCAATCCCTTAAAAAAATGTGATTTATTAAGTGATGGGGAAATTATCGAAAATCATATCGAAGATTGCCGTGGAAACCGCTTGAGGGCTTGCCCGAGAGCGGTTTCGTCATGGCAAAACATCTAAGGATGATTTTCTGATTATTTCACCATCCCGAAGTGAATTTTGAATATTATTTACCAAATTAAAAACGACCAACACAACAACAAACCAAAATGTCAATGTTCACTATATATATATATATATATATATATATATATATATATATTCATCATCATCAAACGACACATCGACAATAAAAACCTATTGGTACAGACGTGTGATTTTGAGTTTTGAAAAGGGAGATTTTCACCTGAGCGGGAAATTTTCCCTTATAATCTCCCTAGAGCTTGAATTATTTCTGAAAATTTTTTCGGGGTGCAAATTTTCTTATAAAAATTCGCAACAGAGAAAAAATTTACGGAGATTAATTCAAGCTTGCGGGAGATTCGGTACGAAAATTTTATACCAAAAATTATTTTAAAAAAAATACAAATTTTGACAATTTGGCAAGCGCTTATTTTGCTTTGAGGTTTGATGTTTTAATATAATGTGGCTATTTAATTACTTTTTTGACACTTTGAATGCCTGTGTTACCTATATTGTGGCTATACACTTATTCATCTATTATTTTTACAATTCCCTGATACTCTAGTAAAATAAGGTTTACATCTTTGTATCAAGTTGATTATATTGTATTTAAATCACACAATATTATAGTACTAGAGGATAGGGAAAAATAGGTGTATAGGCACATGTGTTATATTAGACGCTAGGTGTTTTTGTTTTTCAAATAGTTTGAATTTGTTTTTTTTTTCACTTTCCCTTTGCCCTAGTAAAAAAAAAAAACGATTCTCAAAATCTCGAAATAAACACATTTCTTCATACTCTAATAATCTTATACTACTAGAGAGAAGGGAAAATTAATTATTCTCTTGCAAAGTCGATGACAATTTAACGCGGTAAGTATTTAGATAGAAGACATAAAATCTACGAAGTTGGCTGTGACTGCTGCAGCGCATTGCTGGAATGACGTTTCACCAATATCTTTTTGTTTTGTTTATTAATTATTATTCGTCATATTAAATTTTCTTGTCGCAAAGAAAATATAAAATGAATAGAAAATTGTACCTACGCCTCTGTTGTTATTCTGACATCTGTACGTGACAGCTGTCAAGCCAAGGAAATTATCACTTATTAATTTTTCAACTATGTCACATGTCCGAAAAAATTTCCGAAAAATTCGGGTTGTTGCCATAGCAACCTGTCAAAAACAAGGCATCTGATTGTCTTCTATATTAGAACTGGTCCAATATTCATGTTTTTTTTCTTTTTAGTACTGTCTTAGTAACGACCCTAACAAACCATGTCACATTCTAACGTTTCGAGAAATCACAATCATGTTAGACTGTGGTCTATCTATGCAATCGGTGTTAAATTTTCTACCCTTGTCATTTGTTCCCTGGAATCGAATGCTGAATTTACCAAACTGGATGCCTCCAGATGTATTGGATTCTGATTTGGAAGGGGTAAGTGTAGTTTTATATGAACGATTGAGCAACAAGTTTGCTGGTTTAGCAATTAAACCAAAAAGAAAGTGTTGAGAGATTCCAATCGCCTCCACACACCGACAAAATAATTTTCCTGACATCAATTAATATTTTCATATTTATTTTCATAAAAATATTTCTCTGATCAAGCCTCAAATCAGGCTCAAAATAGTTTGGTATAGCTGGTATTTACTAATTAATCCTTAATAATAAATTATCTTGTTTGAAAGTTTGAGACAATGATGTATTTGAAATTAACTCTGTGTTTCGGACTTCCATTGTCTATATTTTATTTATACACGACGTTTCGATCAGTACAATCTGTGATCGTCTTCAGGTGCAAACTACAATCTATTCCTAAGACTACTTACTTATATACTATGGTAAATTACTCAACCGTGAAGTTTGTTGAAGTTGACTCCGCGCAAAGAGGGGCTTCCAAATATTTGGAATTTCAACACTTCGTTTACTGAAAACAACCTGATTCTGCCCAATAAAGGCAGCTTCACGGAATTTTCGTTTCTTTCAGTGTGACTCCTTGTGCAAAACCTTTGCTTCTGTCCACTTCATTCGGTGTTGTTTTGACCATGCGTGTTCGGCGATTCCTGATTTTGTTGTTTCACCTCTTTGGGTATTCGTCTGATATTCTTTAAGCCTAACAGATAGTGGCCTTTTTGTTTCACCTATGTATGATTCACCACACTCACAAAGAACTTGGTAAATGCATTCCTTATTTTATTTGTTCTCCGGTTTTGTTTTACTTTCGAATTGTATTATTAGATTTAAAAGCTGTTTTTAATATTAAAGTTGTTCGCTACTCTTCGAATTTTCTCGGATACTCCTTTAATGTATGGAATTGTAAGGAATGCATTTGCCTGGATTCGGACAGACAATTCCTTTTCTTGATGTACTTGTCAAACGAGTGGAAAGCGACATCAGAACAACAGTCTATCGTAAACCCACTCACACAGGGCAATATTTAAATCAAGGTTCAAATCATTCTGCTACAACCAAACGAGGCATAATAAGAACTTTGTATAATAGAGCCGTTCAAATTTGTAACAATTCTCATGACTTGGAAATCAAAATAAGAAACATTAAGAAGGATCTGCAGCAGAATGGTTACAGCTTTAAACTTATAACAGATACTATTTCTAAATTTCAGCAAACAGGACAGAGATTACAAGACCGAAACCAGGCAAATGCATTCCTTAAAATTCCATACATTAAAGGAGTATCCGGGAAAATTCGAAGAGTAGCGAACAACTTTAATATTAAAACAGCTTTTAAATCTAATAAACAATTCGAAGCCTTCGTAGTAAAACAAAACCGGAGAACAAACAAAATAAGGAATGCATTTACCAAGTTCCTTGTGAGGATGGTGAATCATACATAGGTAAAACAAAAAGGCCACCACCATTGTACTGATCGAAACGTGGTGTATAAATAAAATATAGACAATGGAAGTCCAAAACACAGAGTTAATTTCATAAATTATCTTATTATAGGAACTCAAAGAAAATGGAGACAGAATATTTGTGGACTCACCACCGGAATTTTTGCCTCCACTAGATAAACTTATCGACTTTTCTCAAGTTGATTTTATTTTAATCTCCAACTATTTGTGTATGATGGCTTTACCGTTTATTACTGAAGGGACTGGATTTCAAGGACGGGTCTATGCCACTGAACCTACATTACATCTTGGAAGGTAAGATTAAAAAAAAACACTTTACTCAGCAAGCTTTGGGACATCGGCAAATGCGCATTTCTTCGACTTTTTATGTTACATTCTGATCCTTTTTCAATGCACGCTATTTCGGTACCTGGACAAAGTGTGTTTAGCCCTTTATATAATAATATTCTTGGAGTGACTTTTAAAACTGATGTGGCACCAAGGTCAAATATGTAAAACCCCTTTGTTTGAAAAAAAAACCTATTCTTCAAATTGCTTCCAACATTTTTTTCATTAAAAAGTTCTTTTCTATTTAAGAACCAAAGAAACCCAAACGAGAGTTTTGAATTAAAAGTTGGAGATATAATAATTATTTGGGCGCAGAGTTGTTTTTGTTTGTAATTTTGCGTCTTCCTATTTACAAAATTTTAAAGCGGCACACAAAAGGAGAATAGGGAAGTCTAACAAAAAGGGTAAATAAACCAAAGTTTCAAAAAGTTTTCAAAAGTTTAGCAAAGTGGAAAAAGACGCAGATTAAGCAAAGTGATTTTTTTTTTATAGAATAATCCTTTCTGAATCGGGAAAAAACAAGCATTTTGCTGAAATTTTAACAATAAACTCAAAATTCGTAATTAAACGAGGAAAATTCCTTATCCCTATCTCTGTCGCACCCGTGTGATTACAGATAACGTCAACTCTCTCGAATCAGATGTGCGACTGTCTCTTTTCAAACCGATCTGGTCCGATTTTCAGACTGAACTGAGAGAGACTATGCCTATCCACACTGTGCAAGTGCGAGAGAGATAAAAGTACATGACATTGTCTCTTTAAACTGCGAATGTTGACTTTATTTCTAACATTTGGGTAAAATACTCGTTTCTCCCCGATTCAGAAAAGATCACTCTATAGAATAGTCACTTTGTTTAATCTGCATCTTTTTCCACTTTCCCAAAATTTTCGTTGTTATTAGCATTACGTCTTATGGAAAAGCATTTGTTTACCCTACGCCCACCATTTTTAAAAAGTCATCACATGATTAATGGCTGACTTTGACAATTTGTTAAATAGCTCTATTTATTCCCGCCTCATCTAGCACTGTGTGAAGCAAAATCTTAGCAGAGTGGGGAAGCGACGCTACAGAAATGAGTGCTTCATTCATCTTTGCTGGAACACACAAAACATTCGTAAAGCAAAGCTAGAATAAGAAAACAAATAAAGGAAATAATACCCTAATATAAAAATCAAAGAAGTTTTTTTTTCGTAGGTCAAAACCCAAAAATTTTACACATTTAAACTTTTCTCTAAAAAAGTTGATAAATGCTGGCCTTATCTGACGATCCACCTCTGATTGAGGATCCCCAACAGTTTCATATTTTTTGCAAGCCTTCATAAAAGTTCATGTTTTTAAAAATAACCTGCATATTTTTTTCCAATGAAGGAGGCGATAAATAGTAAATTAAAGTTTTCTTACGTTATTGCAGACCTAGCTAATAAATGATCCGACGTTAGTCAGCAAACGTCGTTTCGACTGCATGCCTTATTCACGTCGCCTCAAAGTCAGTACGACGTCAGTAAATGAACCTTATTAGAGATGAGCTTTTACCAATTGCCAACGTTGTTTAACGTTTGATTTCATCCAGTGAAAATTACTCACCGTTGCCCACGGAGTAAATGGTACTTTTAAAGTTGTTTGCAAATACCCAAAAATATAAAATAAAGATATATTTTTTTAATTAAAAGATGGACTTACCTATTTCGCACTAAAATTTTACCAATTAGGACCGGGTCTCCAACTTTCGTTATAAAACACTGACTAAATGTCACTAAAACTAGGTTCTTACGTTCAAGCAACCTAAGGAAATCCTACCTCTGAATGCCCGACGGGCAGCAAACGTCATTACTTTTGTTGTCGCTTGACAAATAAGCGAAAAAGTGTTTTCCCAATAATTTTCCGCGTTTTCAGAAAAAAGGTTCGCGAAAGTGCTGCGCCCAACAGGTTACCACCCCCTTGTACACCGTGGCTGAGCCTAAAAATGGACGACTTTTTTAAAATTGTGTATATAAAAAACTTAAACGAAATGGATCCCATGCCCAACGATTGGGTCTGCTGGTTCCCCAAGCTAAACAAAGATATGCAATCGATCTTCCATGCCAAAACTGGTATCAATACAATCGTATTGTAAAAGTAACAGATATAGCCACACACGATAACACCACCGCTAATAATCTCTGCAATGATGTCCCCTCAACATCTGAAGAGAGAAATTTTTGATTTCTTTCCAAAGAAAGTCGACAGATGTTAGCCATAATAAAATTTCAACCAAAAAAAGGAACGTTCAAAACTAAAGTTAGGACATAGGTCAAAATAGGTTAGACAACCTAACGAAAATTAGATCAAACAGTGGAACGTAAAGTAGGTCAATCGTAACTTTAGAGCATATTCTATCGATCATCGTCAAACGTAATCGATTCGGAGGACGTAGTATACGATTGAGACCGACGTTGGGAAAACAGTAGAGAGTTACGTTACAGTGTGCGACGTCGACGCGACGGGTCGTTCAGTACACTGACTTACGCTTAACAACGTTGGTTTTGATATCAAAGCCAGTGGTGAGCACGTGCACACCCACACAGAATAAGGAAGGAATAATAAAATGTCTGATTTATAATATTCTTTGTAATGTTTCCGAAACTTTCTATTATTATCAGTGCTAATTATTATGGCACCGCGTCAAAATTAGATGAGTATTATCTGTATGTTTTGAGTGGGCGAGGAGCTAGGGATATCGCAAATTTCAATAGAGAAAGGCACACACATTTGGTGTGCTCCAGGCTCCAGTCCGCTTGCTTGCTCTTGTTGCTGTGGTTCGTGATGCATTCGCGCGTTTAGCGATTTTATAAGGGCTTTTATTTATACTTTTTCTTTTGTGTTATTTTAACAATTGTTATAATGAACATTCTCACGGTAGAGTACTTAAAAAATAATTTTAGCTCTTTAAATATAGAAGCAAAAATTGAAATAAAAAATGCAGAAAATTTACTGTCAATTCTCCAAATTTGTGAACCTCCTCTTCATAGATAACGTCGCATTACGTCATATTTAGTTGGAAGTCAGATAAATTCTGCCTGGGAAACCACTTGTAGTAGGTAAGAAAATATTACTCAATATGTATATCTACTTGTAGGTTGAATTTATCAATTGTGTCTGTTTGCTTTTATATGGGATATTATTACTGATTTTACTTTAGGGATGGTAAGCAATCTCAATGTTTTAAGAAGGTTGGCTCAAAAAATGGCAGCAATAACTATTTAACATCCCAGCGCAAGCAAGCATAAAATGAACTTTTTTGCAATTTTCGTGTCAAAGTGGTTCACATAACCAGATAATTTTTCAGTATACAGCAACACATTGATGGCGGAAACATAAAGTACCATTTACTTACTATTTTACTTAAAACAGCTTAAAGCATTTACCCTGGGTGCGCAGATGTGGAAACTTGCCAATCAAGTTATGGGAGAGCTTCGGACGAATATGAAGGAGAGAATGCTTAATGCTTGTCTTATAACTTATGACTCATTAAAAATCTACAGCCAG
Organism: Oxystoma pomonae; assembly: GCA_963921995.1. Taxonomy (NCBI): domain Eukaryota; kingdom Metazoa; phylum Arthropoda; class Insecta; order Coleoptera; family Brentidae; genus Oxystoma; species Oxystoma pomonae. Next base: position 77,325,374 of record OY998163.1, read on the forward strand.
CCAGAACTTGTTTCTATTATACAAAACGGCCTGCTTTTAAAAATTATAACTTGTATTTGGAAGAAGAAAGAAAAAAACAAAGAAGATGAATAAGACGCATTAGGTAAAAATCAAGAAGAGGTACAGCAGTTAGAGCTGAAGCATCTGATAGACTTAAGACTTAAAAAAAGGCAACATAACAGAAGCAAAAGTGGCCCAATCCATTATAGAAAGATTTTTAATAATCAAAAAAAGAGTTTCCAAGAAACCAAGAAAGGACTAAGAGAGAATGAGATTATTTGAGATTTTTTTTTGTTTCTAAAAATATGTTCCTAAAAAAGTAATTTTAATCCGAGCCAAATTTAACTTTTTTTTCCATTAGGTAGACAATAATCTCTCATAAAATTATTTTATTAAAAAAAAAGTTGAGCTTAGCTTAAACATATTCATATTTTGTTCATAGTTTTGGAAAATATTTTCACTTTTCTTAATATAATAATAATATATTTTCATATTATTTTTGGCCTAAAACATCGATTTTTTATCAGTAATTTATTTATTTCTTGAATTGAATTAAATTAGTAAGTCCACAGAATAACGTAAAATGAGGAGACCGTTTTTACAGATCTGGAAACTTAAGCCTTTTTCAGGCACTTTACCAACCCATGACTTGAGCTCTCATGATAATTATATTTTTGCCTGACACCACTTTGCCGACGATAAGAACCCCCCCCCCCCCTATCCTCTCCGAAGAATAGTCCTGCCTTAGGCTGTTTGCTCAAGCTTATCTATTTTACTATTATCGCATTCGTTTATTCCAAGCCAAGTACAGTTCTGACATTGATCAGCTGTTTTATATATATAACTTTAACACAGGGGCCAATTTTAAGAAAACACAACTATTTGTAATTTTTGCAAAACCAAACAGCGACCGAAGTGGGGGAGCAGTAGTTTTTAACTTAGTGGCGAAAAACCCAAAAAAGTAGTTTCAGCATTAAAAAAGTAAGCTCCTATGTTATTTTAAACATTTCACAAGAGGCACTTCGTAAGGGATTTTCTTTTAAACAGTTCCTTTTTTTCAAAAAAAGTGATCTCTTTTTTGCACCTTAAACTCGCTAAAAGACCTGCGTTACATTAAAGCTGAATCTGCACTCTTAACAGTTAGTTGTTTTTTGCACCACTCCTAATCCATTAATTAGCACCGTACTTATGAGTACTACTAGTCTGCCGTTATCATTACCTTTTTTTGAGACAGTGGGGTATGGCTACTGTTATTTTAAAAAAATCTCTTCAAAATATTCAAATTATCAAATTTTTATTGAAAATTTTGCCTGCGGTCCTTTATTAATTGTGACTGAAAAAGCTGCTCACCCTAGGTTAATTCTTAGTAGAAATTTGCGTATTAATTTTCAGATTATTGCTAGAAGAATTGGTACTCTACATAGAGCAGTGTCCGAAATCGAGTTTTGCTTCACAATGGAAAAATTTTGTTCACAAATGCCCGTTTCCTTTGAATGAGGCTTTCAAACCAAAATCTTGGAAACAGATCTATAGTATGAGCAGTGTAAACGCAAGTCTTTCTCGAATACAAATGGTTGGATATGATGAAAAAATTGTAAGTTTTATGTCAATATTTAGAAACTTATATTAGCGTACCAAATAATTTTCGCTAACTTTGGTTGTTTATTTATTTAAATATTTTAAAGGTTGCTAAAAAGTTAAAAGATTGTCTTTGTAGGTCCAATATCAAAAAATTACATCTAAAAATAATCCAAAATGTCGGTCGTTTGTCAGAGTCGCGTTCTAGATTTTTCTGCTAAAAGTCAAACACGGCTCCTCGCTATTGGTTTACCGGGTTTGGCTGGGTTTGATGAGGTTAGGTCGGGTTGAATTGAATTGAAAAGAAAATCGTTAAAACATCTATTTCCTCCGAACAAAAGAAAAATGAGGTTAAAAATTAAGTCACTTGGTTTAAACCACCAATAGCAAGAAGGAACCGTGCTTGACTTTTAGCATCTCTTCGTTCGAGCTAGTTCGAGGGGACACTACCTTCTTAAATGAAGTAAACCTTTAACATATAAACTAACGTAAATAAATAAAAAATATAAAGAATTTCTTACATTTTCGTAATGTGCAATGCACCATTAACTTTTTTTTGATGTTTATAAAACGTACGACAAATAATAAGAAAAGACAACATTTTGATCGCGGCGGTAGACGTGTTTGATTGTGCGCGTGAAAACAAGTGTAACAATTAGTTCCCCCTGTTCCCCGCCCATGTCTACCTAATTTTTAAGACTATAACACTGGTTTCAAAACAGTTATTAAGCTATGATTTCAAGATCGCGAATATTCGATCCCTTCTGGGTTAAGGACACTAATCCTAGAGCAAAACACTAATCCTAGAGCAAGCTCTAAAGGAAGCGAAGCGTGACATTATTTTGAAAGTTTTGAGTTGTCATTTGTTTGCCTCGCTTTTGTCATGGGCGGCTCGTTCTTATTTTAAATATTTTAATGAATGATAAATACGATAAGAAACTATTTCTCGAAAGCACGATTACTCCATTATCATACGGTCGCGAGTTACTAAAGTAAAAAATATACGCAAAAATTATAAATCTAACAGATTTTACTCTTAATCCGGGTTCTCTGTATTTTGATAAAGAAGTTGGGTAAACCCTCTGTAAAACCGGACAACAAAATTTTCAGGTAAGTACTATTCACAGGAACTAAAATCTGGAAACGTATATTGATATCTGCTTCTTTGCTTCAAAATGTTTTTTAAAAAAAATATTTTAACACCTCTTTTAAATATTTCAAAAACTAAAACTCTTAGTAATTTGAACCAAACTGCAGAAAAATGTTTATTTCAAAGTTACAATTTTTTCAACCATTTCACACTTTTCTCTTCCTAATCCCCCATCATTCTATCCGACATTTACTTGGTGGGTGGCCAATAAAACGCTTTGGTACCAAATTTTGGTTAAAATCATAATACATAATGCCTTCTCTATCATGTGTGCAGACCGACAGAAAATCCTTTTTTTTGTAGATGTTGGTGTTTTAGGACCCAAATAGCAACTAAATTTTTGATGAACTACCGTACCATACGATGTATGATGGTGTACTAAAAACACATTTTGTGTCACTGTGTTTCAAGTAAGAATTAAAACAGTTTTTTTCTTTCTTTTGACTATTATATTTATACTTATACGTAAAAAAAATAATTATTCCGTAACAATTACAGGAAACTGATTAAAGTTATCTAAATTATTCAAATGAACTTAAAACTACTTCAGATTTATAATGTTTAAAATCTTTAACCAATACAACGCATTCTTATTACAGTACCTATATGTTACCGTTGAAACCCGGTTTTTCCTAGTAAAAACTAGTTAGAACTGTTAACTCTATATTAGATTAGATTAGACAAATTATATAAGTTAAGATTAGATTTTAATCTGACCTAATCCAACTGACCTAATCTAAACTAATTTTTCCTAGGAAAACCAGGTTGTAACTGAAATCGGGGTTTTACGGTAACATATATACAGGCGAATCCTTGCCCCAAAAGAAGTAGTTAAATTCTTACCATAAACTAAATAACTCGACTAAAGATCAACTTTCACAAAGCCGTAATAATTTTTTTACTAATTTCGGATATAAAATGGGACACACAAGTTCACACACCAGGCACGCAAATACACAAGGCACTATCGTCGGGGCAAAAATTGGTCATAAAACTTGTCTCACAAATCCTTAAATTTTCGTGCTGCTTAAAGTCTTGTCCGAAGGCTTCCAGCCAAGCTCTCCTTCTATTGCTGTTTGATTTTCCTAATAAAAATACTTCTTCACTCATTATAACTTACCTTTAATAGGTACTTGAAAGAGCTGAACTACGTCGCAGGACTATTTTTTGCAGCCTGACACACAACAAGAATAAATAATAAAATTAAATCGTTTGATAAAAAACTTTTTACAATAATAACGAGCCGCCGATGACAAAAGCGAGGCAAACAAATCAAAAATGACAACGCAAGTGTCAAAATAAATGTCAGGCTTCGCTTCCTTTAGAGCTTGCTCTAGTATTAGTGTCCTTATTCTGGGTGATTTTTTCCATAAATCTCAGACTCCTGTCACATTCAAAGCTCGTGCCGCTTATGTTGCTTTCTCTTTTTTCATGGCAAGTCACTAAAGCCTTATTAAATTTTAAAGAATGCAGTTAGGTCTAGTTGCATCTAAGCTCGACCGCGACTCAGGTTTCTTTATTTTCCAAAGAGTTGGCTTGTTTTGGGCATTAAACCGCTATATACGCAAAATCGCAATAGGGAGTTTTTGGTCAACATACAAAGATAACAACCTTTGTGTTTATCATTATTTGACAAGCCGTCAAGAATGAAGTTATTTCGATATATTTTCCTAACTGTTTTTGCACTTCCTCATAAAGCAATATATTGTGCATCTTTGTTAATCAGAAGGTAACAATTCTAAATATTCTTCTTTAAAACATTTCAAAAATACAAACACTGACGTAAATTGACAGAAGTAAATATAAACAAAATAAAGTTAACCGCAAAAATAATGTTATGTGGTTAATAGGGTATTTTTGGTTAGTGTTTTTCGTTATAGTTATCGTTATTTCTACGACTGGCAGTTGCTAAATGTCATTCCGTAGTGGTTATTAACCATAAGAGACTCCGGTATTTAAGGAAAAATAACTTTAATAGTTATCGTTATTTTTATTTACTTGTTTTCGCAATATTTTTCAAAAACCTATTTATAAAATGGCTAAATTTATTTAAAAGGTGCTTATCATCGGCGCATTCAAAGAACATCGGTAAAAAAGTAGGGTTATATTTAACAAAAAAAGTTAACGTCAACTACAAAAGTCGATATGACCAAAAACTCTTTCTGGTAACATTCTGTTATCGTTGTTAATATTAAAAATAAGCAAAACAATAGCGATAACTTTGTAGAAAGAAAGCTTAAAATGGTTACTTTTTGATTAAGCGTAAAAATAGTTGGGAAAATAAATCGAAATAACTGTATTCTTGACGGCTTGTCAAATAACGGTAACCACAGATGTTGTTATTTTTGTATGCCGACCAAAAGCTCCCTAATATCTTTCTTATTTATAAATAGATTTTAGCTTTCAAATATAAACACAGTATACAAAGTGGTTAAAAAAGAAGCAGAGAATATAATTAAAACTATATAGTTATGAGATACTACTGTTTATTCCAAATTCTCCGGGCAAATTTCAAAATGGCGGCTGACATTTAAACCCAAGCTAAATGTAACTGTTATTGTCAGTGTCAAAAACTTTGTGTACAAGGGCGCTGGCCTTGCATTTTTACAAAAAAAGCCGTAGCGATAATTACTCTCCCAGATCAAGAATACTGGCGCTGGACGCGAGCAGACTGCGGCAGACATTTGCCTTAGACCTTGCCCAGGACCAACTCTGATTTTTAAATTATTTTCCTTGTTTTTTAAAGGTATAGTACAGTAAAATTGTCATAAATAGGGGGGTACCTCGAAAAAAATCCGGGGAGGCTAAAATTTTTATATGTTGTTGGAGGGTTCCCAAAGATCCCCAAATTTGTGTTTCCCCCATTCCTCGAGAACCATCCGCCATTTTGAAAAAACTTTGTAACCGACTTTTCTCCATTTCTATTGGTCGGACGCTAAAAAGTCTGAGAACAAGATTCTTGTCCAAGTGCTCAACTTTCTGTAGTTAGTTTACAAAAAGGTAGATAGCGCCGAAGTTTTAACGTATTTTGACGAACAAAAAGGATTTCTTTTAAAAAACTTTACATGAAAAAGTTGTAGATCTCGGAAAAATCCTATAAAAATATGTTTATTGTTTATAATTAATTAAACAGTCTCTGAGCTACAGTGACTGAAAGTCGGTAAAATTATTTTAGAACCGCTTTCTGGGCATGCATGAAGTCGCGTGTTGTGGATTATATATTATTATTTATAGTAAGAGCAGTAAAAATGGGGTATCAAATTAAAGTTTGTGACGTGCGCTATACAAATGACCCGGCCTGTTGGCATGAAAATTGCCGAAAGTATCTGACAGACTGACATTTAGACGTTAAACTGATTTTTCGTAACTTCAACGCCCTCTATCTTTTTAAAAACTAACTACAGAGAGTTGAACCTGTAACAAAAAATTTTATGCAAAAGATTTTTACTTATACACTTTTTTACTTCCGACCAACAGAAATGGAAAAAATAGGTTCCAAAGTTTTTTCAAAACGGCAGATAGTTCCCGAGGAGTGGGGGAAACACAATCTTGGGAATTTTACTTTTAGACCTCCCAAATAACATACTAAAAACTCAGCCTGTCCGGTTTTTTTTCGACTTCAAGTGACAATTTTACTGTACTACCATCAATTATGTAAAACCATTTTTTTCTCTTTTGGTACTTAATAATACTTCTACCTCCCTCCAACCCCTCTTTTCGCGTTTATATAATATATAAGCGATGGATAGCCCGCTACCCAAAAGGTCTCGCCTATCAGTACACGACTAAATATCAGTCTGTCAGATACTTTTGGCCGACAGACGACAGACTGATTCATTTGTGTAGCGTACATCACAAGCTTTAATTTGATACCTCATTTGTACTGCTCTTACTATAAACAATAATATATGGAAAAAAATGTTGCAAATTTTTTGCCGAATATTTTAGTTCTCAGACTTCTTCGCCTCCGACCAATAGAAATGGAGAAAAGTTGGTTAAAAAGATTTTTCAAAATGGCGGATGGTTCCCGAGGAGTGGGGGACACAAAAACTTGGGAGGTTTACTTTCAGACCTCCCGAAAGAACATACCAAAAAATTCGACCTCAGATGACAATTTTACTGTACTATTATTATTGTTGTGGATGACCGCCATCTTGGATTATTTAATTTTTTTGACATGAGGCCTACAAGAACATTCTTTTAGATTTCCAGAACTTTATAAACATTAAAATCGAATCAGAGAAAAATTAACGAAAAAAATAATTAGTCCGGATTTGGTTGGGTCACTCTAGGATTAAACCTCTAAAACTGTTTTCACTTTAGTTCTTGTTCTTAGTGCTATATTGTCGTATGGTTTTTTTAAGGAAAATAACTAAAAAGGAGGTATCGATAGTGCAAAACTGTATAACCTTCTATTACGGCGTGCAAGGGGAAAAAGAAAGACAAGACAATGAAATGAGAGAAAAAGAATTAGCAATCTTGTGTTCTGCAAAAGATATCTTTTTCTCTATTCCCCTATTCTTAGAGTTGCTAAACTGCACCTCTTTAAAGACCACCCTCCACTGCAAAAAAAATGGCTCTTGCTGGAGTTTTGTATAAATATAACTGGAATCTTGATCTTGACATCCTGAGGGTTTGAGATTTTTAAGCGATTTATTTTATTTATATATTCTAGGATATTTACGGAGCCCTTCAAGTTGTCCCGACTAGTTCGGGCTATTGTTTAGGTTCCGCGAATTGGGTGATTACCTCTGATCACGAAAAAATAGTTTACCTAAGTGGATCAAGTACTTTGACCACTCATCCCAGGCCCATAAGTTATCCAGCTCTTAAAAATGCAGACGTATTAATTATGACAGATTTGACGCAGACACCCATTAGTAATCCCGATTCTATGTTGGCGGTGTTGTGTGTGGTTGTAGGTAAGTTATTACGATTAAGGGCATAAAAACACCAGTCTAAAAAATTATGCGCCTCTGGTATGTGCTAATTAGGTACCTTTTGCTTGCTCCAGTTCTAATTAATTGGCTTAGTGGGTATCCCCCGGCCCAGAGGGCAAGTATCTCGCAAGTACTAGGAGGCCGGGAGACCATTTTTGGTCTAGCGACCAGGCACTATGCGCGCCCTTTTTGCAAACTACGTTTTGTCCGTGCGCCATAACACAAACTGATGCACGCTCTCCTTAAGATGGAAGTTTTCTTTCTCTAGAAGACTTAATTTTACCTGGCACCTCTTTACGTTGGTTGGTCGGTTCGTCGAGCAGCATTAAAAAAACAAGGCCACAAGTGTGCAAATAAAAAGTTTCAAGAAGAAGGAACTGTTCGAGAAGGCACTGGCTTGACCAAAGTCAGCACAATTCAGCAAGTTATCAATTTTCCAGAAGATCACCCATTGTCATGGTGTTAGGCACAGGTTAGAGGTCGCGTTACAGCTAAGAAGATAAAACTAAGTGAGAAAAAGCATATTGGTGAACTTTTCTCCTCCATAATTAGCTTTGTAAAATTATTTTCCACAATAACATTGTTGAACATGTTTAACCGCTTGTCGCACTGTTTTCAAACGAACGGTTGTTTATGTAAACTCGAGTTATTTTTTAACCTTTTATCATTTCATCATTCGAGAAATCGTCTTCAAATATTTTTTCCAAAAAAAGACACTATTTACCATCTTTCAAAGTGTAACAAAAAGAAAACACACTTCAAAATATATCACCTAACGTCATTTTTTATTTAAACTCCAAATTAAACGGTCGAAATTGGTCGTTTAAGTTAAGCATCGGTTAAAATAAGTTAAATTAACGAAGTTAAGTTATAACAAAAAATATTGGCGATACCAATAATGCTATAAAGGTAACATGTAAATTAAATTAAATTAAAATAATAAATATACATAAAAAAGCTCCTCCAGGTCAGTTCCCACAGGCAGAGTACCAAGGATGGAGGCCGAATTTCCCCTCTGGATAGCAAGGCCAATCTTTAGTATTAGATCGCTTATTTTTTTTTATAGTAAACCTTCTGTAACGTAATGTAAACAAACAGCTAAAGTACAAAAATAACAAGGCAAAGTAAAAAAAAAATATAAAATTTTAGTGCAGTTTCAAAGTCAACGTACTTTGAAAAATAAAATAAGAGACATAAAAAGGTCAGTGAAAAATCTATTATTTTTCTTATAGAGAACCCCCAAATACAAAAATTAACTACATGGAAAAAATTCAGTAAGGTCGAGAATCCAATAAGATCTGTGTCAATAGGATCCAAAATCCAAACTCTTTGCGCTTAGGAGGTACTTCAGTCGAATACGCGACAATTTTGCGGTTCGACCGGGACGATATAGTAGTAGGCTCGATATGAGAAGCAGTTCTAATACGGCAAATGATGAGTTATTTACTAGGCTAATGAACGGATTTAAGAGTGAAATAACGCAGTTGAAAAATGACCAAAAAATTGAAACAGAAAATTTTAAATTTGAAATCACCGAACAAAACAATAAAATCTTAAACAAATTAGATAATCAAGAACAAAAATGTGCTGCTGTTGATTCAAGATGCTCAAACTTGGAAAAAAATGCTTGTATTTTGACAGACTGCATAGGCAAAATAATACTATTGTTTTCGGTTTGGAACCAGAAAATTTGGATCTATTAAACTTTGTTTTACAAAAATTTTAAGATTTGATGCAGGTTGAATTAAAATAGTCTGATATAAACAACCTATACAAGCTTGGAGCAAAAAAAGGTACGCCGATTAAAATAGAATTTACATCCTTCTTGAAAAAGTAGTTCATGACATGTGCCCAGAAGATCGTAAAGAAAACAAAATATTACGAAATCATCTTAAATGGGCAAAATCAAAGGGGCTGACAGCAAAAATTGTTAAAAATAAATTACTGGTAAACGGAGAGGCATATACAGCACAACAGTTAGAGGAAGATCTTGAAGAATCAGGGCTAACTAACAAGCCTACACAACAGAATCCGTCAACCCCTAATGCTAAAAATATTCAAAAACCCATCAGCTTGCCATCGACTCCCTCATTAACCAATAAGGGGGAAGAATTTGTGTTGGGTGAAGATTCAGAACAAAATTTTGAAAATTTGCAAGTTAAAGAAAAAACTGAAGTTTCAACTATTCAACCCCCCAAAAAGAAGAAAACTGTAAATAGCAGTAAACCATCTGGCAGTATCAGCAGTGTCGGTAGTACAAATGGAATAAGCTCGCCTTCGGTCAGAGTTACCCATACCAAAGCTGGGGAAAAGCAAAAACTCTAGTTTCAAATGTTTTTTGAAATACTTTAAATACATATTTTCCGAAAATGATTTTTTTTTTCTATGTCTTAAATTTAAAATTTTATTGTAGATTTAGTAATTTAAAGGACCTATAAGTAATTAGTAGAATAAGTTTAAGGTAAAAAATAAAAAAAAATTAATTCTTTCATTAATGAATTCTTTCATTAGAGATTTTGAAGAGGAGAAAGTGCCAACATATTTAATAAATAACTTAAACCACCTAAGTCAACACCTAAATAAGAATATTTTTCAAATTTTACATCCCAATATATGTGGTATAAATACAAATTTTGATGGTCTTTTATGTCTTCTGCAACAACTCCCTACCGACATTGACATTATAATCCTTAGCGAAACACACACTATTTAAGACATAAATGTATTTCAGTTATCTGGTTAGACGCTGTTGTATAATGAAGGAACTTTTAATAGATGCGATGGGGTAGCTGTTTTTGTTAAGGAAAATAAAGGAAAATATAGAAACTAGTTACTGCTTTAAGTCTATTGGCCATGCAAAATGTGTGGAAATAGTTGTAGGAAGAAACTCTAGTAAGTTTGTTATTACTTGTATCTATAGGTCACCTGCTACCGATGAAAAAGTATTTGTTTTCCACTAAACTCTTTAAAAATCATATTTTGACCGGAGATGTTATCTTAGGTCTATTAAAAACCGAAAAAAAATATATTGAAGACTACAAAACTATTTTAGCATCCTTTGGTTTCTTATCTTTTAATAGGTACTACACGAGGCCCGTGTCAAAAACTTGTTTGGATCATTTCTTTGTAAAAAATTTTGGAGAAAAACACATTTAAGATACAAAAAGCTATACTTTAAATTACAAAATAACGGATAACTGTCCAATTATTCTAACATTTAAAATCCAAATAGAGAAAATAATGTCACAAAGAACAATTTCCATTTTAAAAAATATGTAAACTATAACCAATTATAGAACGACTTACGCAACACAAACTGGTCAAATGTTTTTCAAGAAAGAGACCTAAATGTCGCTACAAATAATTTTATTAATCATTTTCAACTTTTACTAAAAAAAAAACACCAAAACAATAAAACAAAGTAATACGAAAAATGGAAAAAATAAATGGATTTCAAAAAAACTACTTAAAACTATACACTATAAAAACAATCTATATAATCAACATTTAAAAAATCCTTAAGATCTTGATTTAAAAAATAAATATACAGCATGTAGAATAAATTTAAGTAAAGATATAAAAGAGGCTAAAAAACAGTATGCACAAAGACTTTTTACTGAAAATCAAAATAAACCAGGAACCGTTTGGAACTGTGTCAATAAGATATCAAAAAAGATAAAGCAAAAACAAATATTGAAGAAATTGAACATACAAAATCACAATTACTTACAGACAAACAGGACATAGCAAACCACTTTAACAAGTTTTTTGCTGAAATTGGAGGAAATCTAGCAGAAAAAATAAATAGTCCAATAGACTATACCAAAAACATTAAATGGATTCAAAATGGATTAAATTTCTTTAAAGGGACAACATACAAAGAAATAAAAGCAGTTATAAGAAAGTATCCTGGTTGTGATGGCATAAGATCAGAATCCCTTAAAGAAGTTTCTGACGAAATTGTTCCAATTATAACTTATCTAATTAATTTTAGTTTTCGGATAGGTTCCTTTCCAGATGTCTTAAAACTAGGCGAAATTAAGGGTGGTAAAAAAAAGATACAAACAACAACAGACCAATCTCGTTAATTTCTAATATAGCCAAAGTTTTTGAGAAAGTCATTAAGGAAAAGGTGGTTAATTTTTTGGACCGTAGAAATATTATATCAGATAGACAGTTCGGATTTAGAAAAAATAAATCAACTGAAGATGCCATGCTTCATTTAACATCAAATATTTACAAATCTATAGACAGTAAACAGGCTTCTTTGTGTATATTTGTGGACCTTCTAAAAGCATTTGATACCGTAAGCCACCAAAAATTAATAAACATATGTCGTGAGTTGGAATCACAATTTTCTCTCCATGTAGAAGTCGCGCTAATCTAGTGTACTTTTGTTCCAGCTAAAAATTATTTTTGTTTTACGTTGCAATATTTTTTAGGATTAACTCTAAGAGGAGGTGGAAACGTTCTTATTCCCTGCTATCCAACCGGGGTGGTTTACGACCTTTTTGAAATTTTGGCAGGCAAAATGCAAGAACTGGGTGTTTCCAACAGCCCGATGTTCTTTGTTTCACCAGTAGCTGACACTTCCCTTGCTTACTCTAATATCTTGGCGGAATGGTAAGTTTCGTTTTACGGAATTAAAAAAAAAAAACAAAAAATTATTTCTTGTGAACTTTATCGCGTTCCTTTGTGTTTAAAATCAATACAAACCGTTTGTTTTTAAAGTGTTACTAGTAGATCTTAAAAAAGTGGACTGACCGATTTTTCCAAAACTGATTATTTTTATGAAGTAGAAGGGAATCTGTTTTTGGCAGCGATGGTTTTAAATACTTAGTACTATATTATTTCGCTTACCTAAAGAAGTTTGTGTTCCAAGTTCTTCGAATTAGTTATTTTTTAGTTATAGCTTTTTTACTTTTAAAAAGATATATTAAAAGCAAATATCTCGAGGGCATTATCGATTTGCCATTTAAATGCCATTAATATTTTTTGTATTCCCCTTCATCTACAATTTTAGATACAAGCAAAAAATTTAATATTTTTAATTTCTTATGAAGAAGATAAAACATACCTCCTAAAATGCGCTATTCAGAATATTTGTTTCCAAAAAAGTTCGAGATTTTTCCTTTAATTTCGTCATTAGGTTGTCCAGTGCAAAACAGAACAAAGTGTACGTCCCCGATGAACCATTCCCTCACGGTATGCTGGTCAAAAGTTCAAAGTTAAAACACTTTAGGCATATTTACTCGGAAGGTTTTAGTACTGATTTTCAAGAGGTAAGTAACTGATTGATGCCAAAAATTGTTTTTCGACTTAGTATGTGAGCTTTTTAAAGAGGCTAGGAACTTGTTTTGGTGAGGGAGAACAGGAGTTATCCGGGTCGTAATTTAGAGAGACACACCGAGAGTATTAAGAAAAAATTACTCACTAGCAGATCTACAGTCCATTTAGTGCGCTGATTAACAACAAGAAGTAAAACAGGCACATTTGACGTTACACCGAAATGTAGCAGGGCAACGGACACGACCGAAGACTCCGCCAATTTAGCTATAGGAGACGACATGCTGGAATCTGTGACGGGATCAGGAACTGTATTCTTGACAACCCTGCCCGTGAGTGTAAACAAATTTCTCACTTCTCACCTGCTTTGAACCATGAGAAACAGAGGCAAATGCTCACCGGACTGCTCACCTCACAGAATACAGGCCCAGCACTTTCGGATTAGCTGGACTCCAGGGAATAGATAGCCACTGGCTTCTCTGTCATTAAAACCGTGATGAAACCTACGCTTCGGGGTCAATAAATTTGGCTTCGGTCTTCCATCTAAAACAAGTTCTGCTGGGGTGCTATCAATCTTATATATAAGCACAGATCTAATATCTAGCAGTGTTACCCTTCGGAGGGGTCGCAAAGTGTATTCTTGCTACGTAACTTAAAAGATCCCTGCTCTCGAAAAACACGTGTCTGAGAGAGAGCAAGAAAACATGAATGCCTAAAAGGCTTGTGAATCGTACTAGTTCTAGTAGATGGTCCACCCGCAAACCTGACAATTAGACTGTCAGTCCGTACATGCATCAGTCGGGATTCACGAGTCAGGGTTTGGTAAAAACGGAATGCTGTCGTGCAATCGCCGGAAATCCTATCCGGTGTATAAACCGACCTTTGCCTGGCAAACTCTATGAGATGCATGTCATTTTTAATCTAATTATACGGATTTTCCTTTAAACATAAGTAAAACTTGTTGGGCGATTGCTCTCCTTTTACTGCTTCTGCAAAAAATCTTCGAAATTTAGTAAAATTGGTAAAATCACGTTACTTTTCCGCCCCGAGCGCGCAAGACTTTTAGCGCGCGAGACCACCAGAACAAAAAATATAGATTTGAAAGAGGCGCATTCCTAACATATTTTTTAAATTCGCTCTTCTTTAATTTGCGCTGTAATCTTTATGTACCCTAAATTATTTAGACGAAGATGGTCACGTTTGCGCTGTAATGGAATGCGCAGTTTTTCTTTGCTAAACAGAACAAACATTAATGGTGTATACCGCAAAAAAAATTACGGCGCGATTTTTTACCGCGATAGCTCAAACCATTTACCGCGAATTTTTCTTTTTTTTTAATTACGTAAAATAAATTTTAAACTTATATGTAAAAGGCTTTTTTCTTGATTTCAGAGGGCAGGGATCTCCTTGAATCAAGTTAAAGTGAGATCTCATACATTCCTATATTGAACGGCATGTATTTGCCAATTAAAGAAAAAATAAGGATGGAATTTGATTTTGTGATGTACAATATACGATGATTTTACTTAAAATACGACATTCCGTGTCACTTTGACAGTTCTCGGATTTCTTGTTTACCCAGATTTTATTAATTTTAACAGATTATGTGGACAGTTTTAAGAAAAAAATGGCCTTACGCGTCTGTGCATTTTGACGTTCATCCAGGTAAAAATAACTTATCCATTGCGGTATGGTTCAGCTTTAAATTAATTTTTAGATACTCATGTAGATTGTTTCAAATCAAACTTTCCTTAAACTTCCTTATTAAGTATCGCCCTAAGAGTCTTCTAGCCCTCTTCCTGTGGAATTCTATGATAAACTCTGGAATGTACGAAACTTATAGTCCGTCTAGTAAGAGAATGTTATTCCAAAACACGATGGAGATTCGCTTCACGCGTTCGGTTTGCAATGTCATTTCCTCTGACCAGAATGTCTAGAATCCATACCACTGACACAGTGTTTAACCGCTCAAAAGCGTTTACTGTGTGCTGGCTGTGGCAGCTCCTAATGGTTCTCGATGATTATAAAATCGGTTAGCCAGAAACTCACTTTTTATTTAATACAGGATATAAAAGGTGTAAGATTTAAATGAGATTTTTTATATTTGAATAAACCGGGAACCAAAATGAAGATCTTTGATTTTGGATGGATTTTGTTAATTTAAAATAAAGAAGAAAGAAAAGAACCCTACAGAAAGAGAGCCGGAGAACTGTTGGAGCTCACGCGAATGCATACGCTGTATGGAAGACGACAAGGTGGCCAGACATATATTGTCCGAATATGCGGCGATTGCACGTCAGAGTCAGCTTGTAAGTAAGCCACAAATTACTCCGAAGATTTAAATACTGACTTATCAAAACAAGTTGCAAGCCACTTCAAGGGACATATTATAATACAATCTTAAAAGTTAACTTAATCATCCAATTGTCAATTTACTTAAAAATCATTGTCAACAAGCTGTTCTATTTACACCCCGTCAAATACCTTTTTACACATTTTTGGTTCAATAATAGTACTCTTTAATCACACAATCAAGTGTTACCGGGTGTTTTGTTCGCATCCGTGTAGTGGGGGTTTAGAGGTCGTCATCTTTCCAAAAATCATAAAAAATACAACTTTCGCAACCGGGGCATGATTATACTCGATTCCATATAATTCGAGAACGAGGATTCCAAAAAATTTACTTTTAAGATCAAATAAATGACCTTGAAAATAGCAAAAAACAAGATTTTTGCCATTTTCTCTTCAAAAAATCTTAATAATTCGAGGTTTTGTCAGTCAAACTTCAAATCTACCTTAAATTATTAGGCATGTATGCCAAATTCGATCCTTAGAGTTTGATGCAGTTTGAAGCTTCATGTTCTTGAGAAATACCCCAGTCAAATTAACATATTGTAAAAATAACATATTAAAAGGTCCTATTCATCAACTATTAATTACTAAGAAGGTCAAGTCCAACAATACTGTTAAAAAATTTGGTTCAGCTATGACGCGTTTCAATATCGCGGCTGATATATCAAAATGGCGACCTATAACCACATTTTATTTTATCCAATTTCATAAAAAAGTAAAAACGACAAGGTGGCCATTAATTCTTGCTGAGTTATCGCCGCTTACTATTAAAAAAAAGTTTAGTTGATGCATGACCTTGATTGAACTTAAAAATAACATGTACAAGTGAAAAACCAGCTTTTTGTGATGTTTTTTCCAATTTACCACTACGCAAAAACTTTAAGTGCCGGAGATGAAATTAACATCTTAGCCATAAATTAACACTTCATTTTAAACCTCCACACCATTTTTTTTTTTTGGATATGGCGTCCCAGATGTTTATGCTATACCCTGGCAAAAATGACCCATATACTTGTCGTTTTTATTAAGTTTCGGAGCTCTGAATTTTATGTTCTACTCACTTGTCTCCCAATGAGCATTTTTGTCTATATAAAAGTTACAGCAAATAATATAAAACCTTCATAAAATAACCAAAAGTTATATTATTTAGTGTTGGTGATAATTTTATAACTCTAATATATCTCTTAAATGAGTAAAAAAGACTTGAAAAAAACTGTTCAACACCAGCTTATAAAAATTTATGGTACATAGTAATGGATAGAAAAACAACATATAGATTTTATAAAACTTCCTTATGAGCCCTCAAGTATAGAGATTATTATAAAAAGGTTTTACAACTGTTCTAACACACTACATAACAAATTAAAGGTTTTTATAGATTTACAAATATAGATTTTCCATTTTTCTTCCCTTTGCTTGTTATGTATTATTCTTTTTCTTTTTACAATAAAAAAATTTATAAAATGGTGTTTAGCAATCTTCTAAAATAAATAAAAATGAAAGTGAAATAAGCTGAAGCAGGAAAAGCTGTTTTTCAAGTCATCCTACTCTGAAAATCAGCTGCGGTCCCATGTGTACTGTATAGTTTTCGAATACCCTCACGTAAATTTCATGGGCTCCAAAAATACTTGAGAAAACGGGAAAAAAAATATTCATTTAAATATCAGTTTTTTTTTCATACGCGTTTTTTTCTTTCTGGGACAAATATTGAATTTCGTATGTTGTTCTTAACCCTAACAAGCAATATTTCGATTGAAACACATGTTGAAACCCCATAAATAACGTTTTTATTTAGGCCAAAATCCTATTTTTGTAATCCAAAATGGCGAAAATTTTCGACAATTCTATAAAAAACAATACAACTATACCACTGTTTACCTCGACAAACACTATTTTATGACCCTTTTAAACAATAATGCTACTTGGAACAAAGGGCTGCAGATGGCGCAGTGTTGAACACTGATGGTACGTACCAGGAAAAATATCCGCCTCAAAACACTTCAAGCCCGCATAAGTGTCAGAGGTAACTATCTCAAGAATATAGTTAGATTGTGGGGTCGAAGGGTGTACAGGCGAGTATTTTCCGGGGTGTTCACATTTGCCACCGACCAGCAGTATCAGCGTATGCGCTCGACGTTTCACGGTGCGTTTTTGCGACCTTAACACGGTAACTATATTATTCTCTTTTTCTAAAACACGGTTCCCATCTATGCGTTTCTCATTCGTGGGTCCCCCGAATCAAAACACGTATCCCGTGTTCTAAGCGAGATTATATTATATATAGAGCTTATACAAGTTCATGTCGGACCACGTGATGAGTTTTTTGAGTCAGGGTGACTGCGCATGGGAAACGCTGGTGGGAATCGGGTGTAAAATGCATTCGATCCCGATATTTGTCATCGGCAACTATCTCAAGAAGATTTGGATCTCTTATCTCTCTCAGATTGATGTAATTAAAACAAGATAATAATGGTATGGTATCTCGCAAAAACGCGCCTTTTGATGTCGCAAAAACGCTCCTTTTGATGTCGCAAAAACGCGCCTTTTAATGTCACAAAATTAACCTTAAAAAATTTTGTTTGTTTTGTTATTAGAATTGCCAAAATAAATTAAAATTGTTTTTTTATTCTAAAAACAGTTGTATTATAATCACTATATAAAGAAATTAATAACAACATTATAGAAAAAACCTTATGGGCAAAAATGGTTTATGAATGAGTTCATAAGAATATTAAAGACACCAATTTATATAACTATTGTGTGTGAGTTCCCAAGTTTTTATAAGTGTCTCTCGAAATATTTTCAATCTTATCTTATATAAATTTGTTGTTGGTTAATTAAGTTTTATAAGTGGGTTGATAGTAACATTTTAAAAACCAATCTATTATATATATTTAAATGATAATTACTTACGGTTTTATAGGTGGGTTGACAGAAAGATTTCAAACACCAATTTATATAACTTTTGTCACTGATGACTTATATTTTTATAAATATGTTGGTGGAAACATTGTTAACACCAATTTATATAACATTTGAACCAATGACTTTAAGTTTTATAAAGATGTCCGTGGAAATATTGTTAATGCCAGTTTTATGTTACTTTAGGGTATCATCAATTTACAGCCTTTAATAAAACAAATATACAAACTCAATTCTTGTAGGAAACTTCTAAATACCCTAGGGTATCAATGGAACCCTCTTTATAATAATTATATAAATATCTGTCACCAGAAGTTTCCGAAAATGCTCATTGGGCTAGCCAACAAAGTCATTTAAATAACCTATAAGAAAGTTAGCAGAAGCTAGATATATATATACTGGACCATATACTAGACCAGTGGTTTTATGCTTTAGATGCCATTTTCCAAAATGTCATCTAAAGCATAAAAAATTCTAATTATGCCAGTAGGGCATGACTACACTTGTTTATTAACATTCATAATAAAATTCAAGGATGAGGATTTAACAGCTATTTAGTCACACATTCATGTCCCACCGCATCCCTGTAGAAGTTCCGAAACTTAATAAAAACGACAGGCATATAGGCTATTTTTACCGGGGTATAGCATAAACATCTGGGACGCCATATCAAAAAAAATGGTAGGGAGGTTTAAAATAAAGTGTTTGTTTATTGCTAAGATGTTAATTTCATCTCCGGCGCTTAAAGTTTTTGCGTAGTGGTAAATTGGAAAAAACATCACAAAAACCTGTTTTTTATTTGTACATGGTATTTTCAAAATCAATCAAGGTCATGCATCAACTCAATTTTTTTTTCTTATGGTTTGTTCGGGTTCGTCGAAATTTCCTGTTCTAAACAGTCCGGAGCATGCGCGCTTAAACAAACGCGTTCTGGTTCGACCACAACTGTTCTGAATTGACAAGTTTTGTGTTCGGGTTACTACCGAAAATTTGTCCAGGACCGGTTCAATACTATTCTGTACAGTCCCGTGAAGCCAGGCGAAATTAAATGTATGAAAAAATAATTTGTTCCTTGAAAATATACCCAAATAACTGGGTTTTTACGAAAAATAATAAAAAGCCAGAGTGTAATCTTGTATTATTTTATTATCCGCGTGTGTTTTTATAAAGGTTTTGTCGAGGGTGTTGTATGGTGTGACCTAAAGAAGAGGAATCCCTGCCTAACCCAAAAATTCAGATTTTTGAGTGTTAAATTTCTGTTCTTTCAAAAACTGCAGAATTTCACTTTGGAAAAATTAAGGCAAGATTCTACCTCGTCTTTGTGGTTCTTGGAGGCCTAGTAGCTACCACGCGCGCCTAGCTGTAAAGTTTCGTGAGTCGTGTTTCTGGTGCCCAATTTTAGAAAATCCACCGAAAAAATTGAGCTTGGGGTTGACCATACCCAAGTTCTTCTCTTTTGCTTTACCCTGCTTCATCTTTTTTACTTTACTGCAAGTAAAATGCGTTCGGGTTCGTCCAAAAATTGTGAACTGTTAAGAACAGTCCTATCGATTGCGCAAGTATCACGCGCAGTTCTAAAACGTTCTAGGACAGTTTTAAAATTCGGAACCCGAACAAACCATTTGTAAGCGACGACAATTCAATAAGAATTGATGGTCACCTTGTCATTTTTACTTTTTTACGAAATTGGATAAAATAAAATGTGGTTATAGGTCGCCATTTTGTTATATCATATTATAATAATAATAACATATAATTGTTGGACTTGCCCTTCTTTTCTGTCTTATCAAATTTGGCCTTCTTCGCTTTAATAGTTGATGAATAGCGCCATTTATTATGTTATTTTTGCAATGTGTTAATTTTACTGGGGTATTTTTCAAGGTCATGAAGCTTCAAACTGCATCAAACTCTAAGGATCGAATTTGGCATATATGTCCAATAGCTTGAGATACATTTAAAGTTGAACTGACAAAACCTCGAATTATTCAGATTCTGAAAAGAAAATAGCAAAATTTTTTGCGATTTTCAAGGTCATTTAAGGTCGGATGACCTTGAAAGTGAATTGGAATCCCCAACTCTCGAGTTTTATGGAATCGAGTATAATCATGCTTCGGTTGCAAAAAATGTATCTTCTATGATTTTTGGCCGCCATCTTGAAAGGTGACGTCATATCAACTTCTTCTACATGCATACGAACAAAAAATCCGGTAACACTTGATTGTGTGACTATAGAGCTATCTATCCCACATAGTCGCAAAACTCCTTCATTCAAAATTCCACGGGATAGAAATTATCGAAATATGCCCCTACATTATACCCTTCTTTAATATACTTTTTAGCCATGTGTCGTGTTCTGTGGACATCCAAGTTTAAGGTTTGGCGATGTAGTTCAGTTTATTGAGCTGTGGGGAAACAATCCAAGGAATTGTATAATATTTACAGGTAAATGTTTTTATAAAAGCACAAACCCACCAACTCAATCCTAAAGCGATAGATTAAATCCAGGCAAATTGTTTAGCAAATCTGTACAAAATTAATAATTACTTCATCCTAATTTTACTTGTACTGGACCCATATTCTCATAATTAAAAACACCAAGCGTTGCCAAAACAAATGACGGAACACCATACAATTCCTTACCATTCTGCTATTTTTTAGAAAACGCTTAGCGCTTTTAGTTCCGAGAATACGGGTCCAGATGTACCCATATTTCATGACATGTATACGATTCTTTTATAGGACCGTCCATCAAATTTGTATTAAAATATGCACAGTTAGTTCTTGATGTGCGGTTTATTCGTTTTACTCTCTGTTTTTAGCATACAATCCCTTTCTAACTTTTAGTTTTATTTTAGAGCCAGACTACGACTACATAGAAGCTCTAGCCCCTTATCAGCCACTTCAAATGAAAATTGCTCATTGTGCCATAGACACGTCTCTTAATTTTACCCAAGCTAATAAACTGATCAGAGATTTAAAACCTACAACTTTGGTCGTGCCTGAGTGCTACACCAAACCCCCAGTCTCTGCACCGAATCTGACCGAGTTGGTCATTCAAAGTAGTCCGGACAGCACGTTAATTCCTTACAAGTGGGGAGAGGTAAGTCATAATTTAGTCACCATTTTTCTTATTTATTACATATTAGAGGGTAGTCACTGAGGCTCAGGAAATTTTCACCCCAGTCAGAAAATTAAATTATTTAAGTTTAAGTGTACTTTTTTAACTATAGTAGAAATTGTTTGTAACGATCTTCAAAAGACTGGAAAAAGCAAATATATAGCCGCGACCTCAGGATTTAATCGTAATATGCGATACATCGTTATAAATGGTGTCGTTATTAGCGATTTCTACTTTATAATTAATACATATATCGATAGATTATCCCATCGATATTGATTTTGGTGAGGACATCGGTGGTTTTGATCACAATATAAATTTAAAAAATTACTAAAATTAAAAATCATACTATTAGGATATATGGAAATCTATCAGGAGAACATCAACAAAAAAAAACAATTTCCTGGAATAGCACATTTTTATTCACGTGTGATAAGTGAGCATTTTTTATTCTAATGGACAAAAACTCGTTTATCAAATCTTACCAAGCAAATTGTTTTCTTGTTTTGGAGAATTTACTTTTTATTAATCCTTAGAAAATCTATTAAAAAATGGTTCATGCACGATGTTATTTTCGATAGATAAGATAACTTCAAAAAAGCTCAAAAACGACTTGTTGTTTCAAGATGCGGTTTTTACAGTCATTTCCTAAAAATCCGAGAGGGCCAGCTTATTTAAAAAAATAGGTATTTTTGACCCCCTTGGATATTTATTCTGTACGCCACATTCTTTCCAAGTACATAGATATAACGTTTTTAAAAGTCGGCCAAGAAATAAGGAAGTTTGAAATGATTAGATAGACCAGAGTTTGCCTGCAAAATCAAGCTTATTCAGAAAAGATCTACTTGTTTAAATAGCACTAAGTGGTTTTTCAAAAATTGGCCAATTATGATTTTTAAAAAGCACAAGCCTTCAAAGAACCACGCACAATTTAAATGGAAACTGGATCTCAGTGGGATTTCAACGCCGTTTAAGTATGTTATTGAGACAGTCCCTGAAAGCATTTTGTCTCATAGACACAGGTGCCGATATCTACAGGGTGATATCATACTTAGAATGACCGATATCGGCAAAAAAAAGCATCAATTCCCACTAAAATGACAACGCTGACAGACATTCTCTCCGCTTGAGCCGTGATCTTTGGCACATAAGCGTGATCGAGGTTTTCTGTGGTTGTGGTACACCTAGATGACGAGTCCCTAATAAGAACGAAACGGCGTCGTCCTAGATTCCATCCTCTGTGTGATCAATCGAAATCCAAGAAGTTCATTTTACACTAAAGTACAAAAAACTCTTGTTTTTTCGTTAGATTTACGGTGCCACAGCCATCTTCCGTTTGTTTAAAAAAAAGTGACAGTTTTCTTAACTGTCCTTTACAGTTATGGGGAAAACCACTGGTGCGATGACACATATTTACAAGAAGGGACTCAAACTACACTAAATTGAGGTCGATGAACTCAAAAATGTTATTTTTTTTTTGACACCTGTCAAACCTTTTAAAAATGGCGGAAGAATAATTAATGAAATTAAAGTTTTTAGAAAAGCAAATACCTTTTTTGTACTCTGCTGCAGACATTAAATCGGAAACCGTAAAAAAAGTGGCAGAAATACCGTTTTTTACTCTGCTGGAGACATTAAGTCAGAAACCGTAAAAAGTGACAGTGCTGTTAATTGTCATGAGGAAGACCACTGGTGCGATGACACATATTTGAGAGTAGGGACTCGAACTACACAAAATTGAGGTCGAATAAAAATAATTTATTTATAAATAATTTATGAACGAATTTTTGGAAAAGCTAATACTTTATTTTTACTCTTTTAAAGTTCAAAAAGTGACACTTTTTTCAATTGCAATTTCTCGTATCGAGTAAATGACAGTTAAGGCAACTATCACTTTTTTCACGGTTTTTGATTCGATGTCGTCAACAGAGTAAAAAAAGGTATTTGCTTTTTTCAATCCTCTATGTTTATAAATTATTTATTCGTTTTTCTGACAGGTGTCAACGCTAATAATATTTTTAAGTTCATCGACGTCAATTTAGTGTAGTTCGAGTCCCCACTCGTAAATAGCTGTCATCGCACCAGTGGTTTTCCCCATAACAGTAAATGACAGTTAAGACAACTGTCACTTTGTTTACGGTTTCCGATTTAATGTCTTCAGCAGAGTAAAAATATTGTGTTCACTTTTCATTTCATTAATTATTTTTCCGCCATTGCGACAGAGTTTGACAGGTGCCAAAATAAATGCCGATAGCGGTCATCATAAGCATGATAATCATAAGCTCATCACAAACTTTGCAGGCTATTATTGGCTCAGCCTGTAGATATCGGCACCTGTGTCTATGAGACAACATGCTCTCAGAGACAATCCCAATAACATACTACGGCATTGAAATCCCACTGATATCCAGTTTCTATTTAAATTGTGTGTGCTTCTTTATGGCACTAGTCTCAAAACTGACATTTACTGAAAGTCCAAGATGGCGGACCTGTTTAAAAAAGCGGTATTTTTAAAACCCTGAGAAAAACTTACAAAGTCATATTTTTTTAAGCATTTTGATGTGACATGTAGTTTTAAATGTTTAAACAGGGTAGAATTTGCCTCGGTTTGCTTTCAAACAAGTAGATTTTCACAGGGACACCGAGGAAAATTCTGGTCTAATTGAACATTTAAAACTTAACCTTATTTCTTAACCAAATTTTTTGAATGTTACATCGAAAACTTGAAAGGAATTGATTTTCCAGGTAAACTGCTCTATTTAAACTTTTCTAACTTTGTTATTTCTTGACCCAGTTTTTTTAAATGTTACATTGATGTGCTTGAAATAAATCTGGTTTTGTAACCGATGTTGTAGATTAAATACATTGTCCCACAGAAAAGAATATCTAGGGGAGTCAAAATTTTTTTCGGGAACGTCAAATTTGACACTGGATCTATACATTTTGATGCCTTGCTTAGATTTGGCATAATCTTTATATTCGTTTTTCGCTATATTCATGATAATTTTAGGAAGATTGTAGTGAATGTTCCTTTCCATTGTTGTTTATGCGTTTTAAAGTTTTGGTGATGTTTTTTTTTTCAATTTCAATTTACTTTATTGCTTATAAAGAATTACAATTCATTCTTATAACGATGGTTCTGTAACATACAATGTAGCAATAAATTAATAACTACCTAAACAAAAAATAACCAAATATATAATTAAATTTAAATAATACAAAAAAAATAATAGTTTACCCTACATAAGTACATCCTACACTACTACACACTACCTAACATTTTTGTGTAATCGGCACATTCCTTAAAAATGCTCTAGCTTTAAAATATTAGTAACAGTACTACATATTTCTCTAACCAAAGCTAGTGTGAGATTATCTAAATAATATGCAAAATTATTAGGGTCATTTCAACTAGCAGGTAAGGTAAGGTGCTCATAGAAACGGCATTTAAAAAGTAAATGAAATAAAGACTCTGGTTCAAGTGAGTTGCAGACCGAGCACAGTTCATTTTGATTTATTTTATATGAAAGGTCATTCCAAACAATTATACAATTGTATATAGAGCAACTTCTGATTTGTGTAATCACCCTAATCATGTAAAAAGCACAATCAAAATGTAAATATCTAGGATGATTTTGATTTAAGTTAAAAGAGCTGTAGAACAATGTGTAATTTGCGTTATTTGCAAACGTTAAATCCAATTGTAAACACGTATCACGAAAGCGTTTTAGAATTTCCGGCCTTCTTTTCAGAACTGCGGGATTAAGAGACCATAAGCCGCTCAATTCGAATTGATCAAACCACTGGTACACCTGATATGCCCAGTTGTATCTGCCACAAGGTTTCGAATTAAATGTCGCTCCAAATTTTTCGGACCAATTTCAATATGGCGGCTGACATTTAAACACATAAGCTAAATGGAACTTTCCAATTCTCAATTTTTATGTGTGTATATTACAGCCAGTTGCAGAGAATTTTTAAAAGAACATTATATTATTTTTAACTTTAACTGATATTAGTAAATGGACAAATATTAAATAATATCCGCTAACTCTGAAAAATTACTAAAAAAACCTTTGGAAAATATTTTGTGTTTAACAACCCCAAATTTTTCTAGGATAAGTAACACTTCCTATTGTTTTTAGACGGTTATTTTTAGACTGCTAGCTCTAGCTTAGTGAAGAACGTTGGTAATAGAACATAGTAAAAAGGATTCAAATATATAGGGTGGGCCACAAAATTTCGCACTTTTTGGATTCACTATAACTTTTGACATAAGTACTCGATTTTTAAAGATGTTGGTTTTTTAGAAAGATAATACGTGATACTTTTTCGATTCAGTTGAAAATTTAAAATTTTTCAAAAATCGAAGATGGCGGACAGTTTTAAAAAATGTGTAATTTTCACACCCCTGAAAAAAATTTATGTGCGACAATGAACTAACTCTAAAGCTTTTAATACAAACGCTCATTATGTATGTGTATATTGACGTATCATTTAATTAAATCGGTTGAGAAATGAAAAAGTTATAAGCTTTTAGATTATGAGTGTTTGGGCTTAAATTGGAAAAAAATCACAAAATTATTTATTTTTTCAATTTGCTATAACTTTTGGCCTGATTACTTAATTAAAAAAAATTGTTTAACGAGACAAAACATGAGAGTTACGTCCGTTTGTTCAAAAGTTGACATTAAAAAAATATTCAGGATAGCGGATAGTTTTAAAAAGAGCCTTAGCGTTTTGCACGCCTTATTTTTTTTTTTTAAGTAAGGTACTAGTATTTCAAAATCTCAATTTTTTCTTCGTATATCGAGGTATCACCTAATTAAATCGCATGAGAAATAAAAAAAATTATGGGTATTTAGATGTGTTTTCTTAATTAAATAATTAGGTTAAAAGATATAGCAAATGGAAAATGTATGTAATTTTGTAATTTTTTTTAATGCGAAGCCAAAACACACATAGTAAAAAAAGTAATAAATTTTTTATTTCCCAACTGATTTAATTAAATGATACTTCAATATACGCAGAAACAATGAGCGTTTGTAGTGAAAGCTTCAGAGTTGGTTCAGTGTCGCACATACATTTTTCTCAGGGGGGGGTGAAAATTACACATTTTTTAAAACTGTCCGCCATCTTGAATTTTTTATAAGTTTTAAAGTTTTAACAGTATCAAAAAAGTCTCAAGTTTTATATTTCCAAAAAGTCAATATATTTCCAAATCGAGTAATCAAGTCAAAAGTTATAGCCAATCCAAAAAGTGCGGATTTTTGTGGCCCACCCTATAGATATTTTTTAATTAAAAAAATTTACTTTAAGTGATGGGATTTAGTGCTGCTTTATAAAACTTAAACTCATGCAACATCCGAATGATTAGTTCTAAAAAAAGGTCGCTGCAAATGGGTGTAATTTTTTAAGTTTCAAAATTTTAAAACAAGTGAACCTAAAATAATTTGTTTTCCTTTTTAGGTGATCAATTTGCCTTTGAAGAGAAAACAGGGACAAGTGTTGGTCGATCCGGCTGTTGCCTCAAAAATTGTACCAGTCGAAGTAAAGCCTGGAATAAGTTTATCTACGATAACTGGCAATTTAAATGTTAAAGATAACATTCATAATATTCAAGTAAGTAATATTTTAAAGATACAACGGTTTGTACTTATACCACATACCCCCCACCAGTCCCTAGTATATTACTACTCATTAGTTGTTATATAACTCTCGCAAAACATATTTAAACAATACAAAGCGCACCGATAGCATAGTACCCAATGAGCATTTTTGTCTATATAAAAGTTACAGCAAATAATATAAAACCTTCATAAAATAACCAAAACTTATATTATTTAGTGTTGGTGATAATTTTATAACTCTAATATATCTCTTAAATGAGTAAAAAAGACTTGAAAAACAACTGTTCAACACCAGCCTATAAAAATTTATGGTACATAGTAATGGATAGAAAAACATCATATAGATTTTATAAAACTTCCTTATGAGCCCTCAAGTATAGAGATTATTATAAAAAGATTTTACAACTGTTCTAACAACACTACATAACAAATTAAAGGTTTTTATGGATTTAGAAATATAGAATTTCCATCTTTCTTCCTTTTGCTGGTTATGTATTATTCTTTTTCTTTTTACAATAAAAAAATTTATAAAATGGTGTTTAGCAATCTTCTAAAATAAATAAAAATGAAAGTGAGATAAGCTGAAGGAGGAATATGAATATTTATATACTATTGTCAAATAAAAGCTGTTTTTCAAGTCATCCTATTCTGAAAATCAGCTGCGGTCCCGTGTGTACTGTATAGTTTTCGAATACACTCACGTAAATTTCATGGGCTCCAAAAATACTTGAGAAAACGTGAAAAAAAATATTCATTTAACTATCAGTTTTTTTTTCATATGCGTTTTTTTCTTTCTGGGACAAATATTGAATTTCGTATGTTGTTCTTAACCCTAACAAGCAATATTTCGATTGAAACACATGTTGAAACCCCATAAATAACGTTTTTATTTAGGCCAAAAACCCATTTTTGTAATCCAAAATGGCGAAAATTTCCGACAATTCTATAAAAAAAACAATACAACTATACCACTGTTTACCTCGTCAACACTATTTTATAACCCTTTTAAAAAATGATGCTACTTGGAACAAAGGGCTACAGATGGCGCAGTGTTAAACACTGCTGGTCTGTTTCTGCGAGCTTAACATAGTTACCATTGTTCTCTTTTCCTAAATGTATTCCTTGAGAGATCCAGCATACTACACATACCAGGAAAAATACCCGCGTCCACACACTTCAAGCCCGCATAACTATCAGAGGTAACTATCTCAAGAATATAGTTAGATTGCGGGGTCGAAGGGTGTACAGGCGAGTATTTTCCGGGGTGTTCACATTTGCCGCCGACCAGCCGTATCAGCGTATGCGCTCGACGTTTCACGGTGCGTTTTTGCAACCTTAACACGGTTACTATATTGTTCTTTTCTTCTAAAACACGGTTCCCATCTATGCGATTCTCATTCGTGGGTTCCCCGAATCAAAACACGTATCACGTGGTCTAAGCGAGATTTGCCTTTACAAGTTCATGTCGGACCACGTGATGAGTTTTTTGAGTCAGGGTGACTGCGCATCGCAAACGCTGGTGGGAATCGGGTGTAAAATGCATTCGATCCCGATATCTGTCATCGGCAACTATCTCAAGAAGATTTGGATCTCTTATCTCTCTCAGATTGATGTAATTAAAACAAGATAATAATGGTATGGTATCTCGCAAAAACGCGCCTTTTGATGTCGCAAAAACGCTCCTTTTGATTTCGCAAAAACGCGCCTTTTGATGTCAGAAAATTAACCTTAAAAAATCTTGTTTGTTTTGTTATTATAATTGCCAAAATAAATTAAAATTGTTTTTTTTTGTTCTAAAAACAGTTGTATTATAATCACTGTATAAAGAAATTAATAACAACATTATAGAAAAAACCTTATGGGCAAAAAAGGTTTATGAATGAGTTCATAAGAATATTACAGACACCAATTTATATAACTATTGTGTGTGAGTTCCCAAGTTTTTATAAGTGTCTCTCGAAATATTTTCAATCTTATCTTATATAAATTTGTTGTTGGTTAATTAAGTTTTATAAGTGGGTTGATAGCAACATTTTAAAAACCAATCTATTATATATCTTTAATTGATAGTTACTTACGGTTTTATAGGTGGGTTGACAGAAAGATTTCAAACACCAATTTATATAACTTTTGTCACTGATGACTTATATTTTTATAAATATGTTGGTGGAAACATTGTTAACACCAATTTATATAACATTTGAACCGATGACTTTAATTTTTATAAAGATGTCCGTGGAAATATTGTTAACGCCAGTTTTATGTTACTTTAGGGTACCATCAATTTAGAGCCTTTAATAAAACAAATATACAAACTCAATTCTTGTAGGAAACTTCTAAATAACCTAGGGTATCAATGGAACCCTCTTTATAATAATTATATAAATAGCAGTCACCAGAAGTTTCTGAAAATGCTCATTGGGTATTGAATTGATGATTTATATCAGGTAGCCGATTTCATGCACAATTGCTTGTTCCATTCTCAAATAATGCCTATGTGCAATCTGAAAAATAATGGCCTTTTTACTACTTTTATTATATTTCCACCCATTTCCCACCTACCTTTATCGCTTAGGTATCCAAATTTTTCCTCAACAGCCCCTTTTTCCACTTATTTTTTAAGACTCATTTTTTTTAACAATTGACAACATTCACATTGACAGAACGCGGTCAATCCCTTCTGGCAGTGCCGGTTTCATATTTTTTTATTTTTTTTTTTACTTACACTATGTATATTTTAATACTGTCTGTATTTTTTTAACCATTTTTTAAAAAACTGGCTTATGTTACGAGTATTTTATTTATTAATTCTTACTTTTCAACAATAATATAAAAAGACTACTGCCTGAATCAACACGCATGCTTGGCTATTACCAATCGCATTCCACATACACCTCTATTATCACAAAAAAAACAGTATGTAAGCAGTAAAGATGGGTGAATATATTTTAATTAACATTTGGTTCTGAGCCAGGTGAAATCAAGTAAGGGGACCAGCCCATAAATTGAGTGACATAATTGTGGCCAAATTTTGATCCCCCTAAAATTACGTTACAAAAAACATATCTTTGCCTTGAAGTCTAAAAAAGAGCGGTTAAAATATTGACATATTTTTCTTTGTCGTAAGAAATAAAAACCGAGAAAGAATTATGATGCCACGCTACCACCCCACTCTAATGATAAAATGGACACGATTATTTAACAATACCAACATTGGAATAAAAATAAGGGGACGTGAATTATATTTTGAGACGTAACTTTAGTAAAGACAGTCATCAGAAACGTGATGATGAATGATGTCACAAATAAAATTCTTCCTAAATATGCCAAATATAAGTTCTCCAATTTTGGTATTGTTAACTAATGTTAGTAGGTAGGTACATATTTTTAATTATAAAATAATCATTACTATGGAGGAGACACCGTCCGGTGGTAGCACATTTTTGTGGCCTTTTATTCTCACTCTAGAAAAATTGTTTTAAACTTTTTTAGCTCCTTCTTAATAAGGTGGAAGTGTTTTAATTTTTTGACCTAATTTTAAGTGATGGTGGGGAAAATATGGACGAAATAATGTAACATAATTTATAAATGGCTCCTTTTAGTTCATTGCACCTAGATGCCTTATGCAGTACCCAATGTTTATATGCTGACCTACAGTTTGTTTTTTGTCACGATAAGAGAGGTGTGAAATGTGATTACGAAAACCAACGCTATCGGGTTGATTCATGCAGTTCACTTCCAATATTACCTATTATTGAAAAATGGGAATAAAAAAGGATAAAATACCCGTTAAAAACTCAGTTAAAATAAAAAGTTTAGAAAAAACCAAAACCCAATTAAACAGAAAATAAAACGTCCGAAACGAAATATGAACGAAAGTAAAACAGCCAGAAAATAATGGATACGAATGTAATTTTATAGAATTTTAATTTACTCGGTCCTCAAAAGACACTATATAATTTAAACGATTATAATTTTACCGAACCTTAAAATATCAGAATTACAAAAGCATCGAACATAATTTCTAGAAACGAAAAACCCCCGACCCACAAATTGATAGAAAATATGCCCGGTCCTTAAATGAGCAGAACCACAATCCAGCCGAATTGCTATTGGGCATGCATCAAATTTAAATCTCCGTAGGTCATGGATTGCGGCGTTGACAAGTTTCTCTATTTGGAAGATGGCACAATTTTATTTACCTTCACAGTTTCTGGCTGTCTAACTGTCTATCAAAGCTTGCGATTCATTTTGGTAATGTAGGTGCGATGACAATATAATATTATGAAGAAATTTGGGGGTAGGGGGTGGTTGAAGAATGTAAGGGGGTAAATTAATACAATATCACAACTTACTTCGACTCTTCCCTGCCCTAAGCCTGGCAACGAAGCAATTGAATTCGTGGCTATCGGTTCAAATCATTTTCGGACAGATTGGGGTTCTTGAATTTTGTGGTTCGGCATTATTATGTTTCTATCAAATTATTTTCGTTATTTTTTAACATTTTGTGTTTCAATAAAAATATGTTTCGTTTAAATTTATTTCTCTATGCATATATTTTCTAGCGATTTGATTTTCCCGTCATATCATTTTCGAGAAATTATTTTGTTTTCTTTTAAATTCTGACAAATTCTGTTTCTGCCAAATTTGGTTTCTGGTTTTTTATAGGGACTCGAATACATCAGTTAAAATAATTGAAAAGTTTTTTACTTGAAATTAGCATTAATAGGATTTATAAATTTAACTGGTGACTATGATTCATGATACCTAGCTATTTTAAAATAGAGTAAAATTGTAGTTAAAGTGTAAAAGATGTCGGCCAACTGCACTTTCCGGCCTAGTGGAGTAATTTTTTATTTGTCGTGCTGAAATTGTTGGCAGAAACTTGTATTTTCCGGACAGTAATTGGCATTTCCATAAAACAAATTCGCCATAATATTTCAAAAAATTTTACCTAGGTATTGGTAACAGCATTATTCTGCGACTTTTCCAAGGCGTTTGACTGCGTCTATGACAAAACATCTTATGCAAAAACATCAAAAACGTGTCTCAAAGTTTATTTCTCCATCCCTGTGAGCGTGGCATAGGCAAAAAATTGTAACAATTCTTTTAAGTACGCGTAGAGCGTGACCTTGATAGAAAGACTTATGCAATACCATACCCTAATATCAAAAAATGGTTCTATCTAAAATCTATTTCTACTTTGTCTGACCTTCACAAAATTCCTATTGGCTACCTCACAAGTGGAAAATACCTAGGAATTTTTTAGATATGACGTGAGAAATGGGAAATTTGTCACTTGTAAAGTCAAAATTAGTAAATTTCTTAGTTGTGACGTTCGATATGTGGGATTTGTTACTTATCAATATATTTGACATTTAATTCCCTGGGGAGTTATTTAATATTATTTGGACAAATGATTTTTATATTTCCCATCTCATTATAACTTAACAATTGTTTATCTAAACTCAAATACTTTCAAATTGGCATAAAAAAAGCAACGTTGTTGTTTAGGAAACCGTGTCGACGTCGAATAACTTCAACAAAGTGCTAAGAAATCCGGTCTAACAACTCTCTGATATTTATTATCAGCTTGGTATTTATTTTTGTAGGATGTGTCCGTTGATCAGGAATTTTTAAATAAAGACGTTAAATATGAATGGGGTTCCATAAATATCAACGAATTCAAACAAAAACTGTTTCAAGAAGGCATAACGGATGCAAAAATAGAAACTCTGGGTGGAAATGTGGTTGTTATTCATCTGGTAAGTTTGATTTATAGTATTTTTCGTCGACGCCGTCATTTACCCCCAGTTGCACCCTAAAAATATTCGGATTAGTTTAGCTAATCCATGCTTCCTCTTTGTTCATTTATGTGGAATCAAGAAAGAAAAAGGATGGATTAGATAGCCAATCGCGATTAGGTGCCTACGGTGCATTTAGGGGTGAGTGGCATTTGAAATGTCAATCTCAAATATTTTGTTTGGAACCAAATGGTGACCTAACAAAATCGTTTAAATTAATAAATTTTAAATGCAAAAAAAATATTTTTTAATTTTGTTTTGTTGTTAATTAACCACCAGGTTTGTTATATTTTTGTCATTTCCCTGTAACTGGAAAAAAATATACAATTTACAAAACCTTTTGGACAACTGATTCATTTTGTGTTGGTTAATATTATTGGGTTTAAATTTAACAATCATTGACCATATTTACTTTTTTCTCCTACAGAGATGGAGATGGCGCATTAAAACAATTAAACAGACACACTCCTTCTATATAGTCCAGATTTATTTTAAACTATTTCAATTGTTTTATTGTAGCAAGACGAAGATGCACTCATACAACTAGAAGACAACAGTACCCATATTGTGTGTAACGGTGATGAGCAACTGAGGACCAAGTTAAGAAATGTCGTCATGCAGTGTTTGAAAAAGTTTTAAGTGTTCTGTGATTCTTTTTTTACGTCTAAGTAAGTTTTGAAAATAAACCATTTTAAGGAAACTTAAGGTAAGCGATTTTACTTTTATATAATTTTATTTTGAATAACATCTGTGTCCTTACCTTATAAGTACTTACGCCCTCAGATTAAAAAAATAGTTATTAATCTGAGCGGCCTGAGCTTATAGTCCAATTTTTTGATGAGCGGACTGACGTTTTAGACAGCGACAATAAATATGTAAAAAAACATCATGTCGTTGATTGTTTCAACTGTTACTTCAAATTAAGAACAACAAATTATTTGACATTCGAACTGTTGACAACAAAGGCAAAAATTACGTCAGTCCGCTCATCAAAAAATTGAACTATAGGCCCAATCGCAGCAACTTTTTTATGAGACAGTGGTGACAGTGATGAAGATATGAGATTGTTCAATACTGTATGGTAATGGATTATTCAGTAAGAGTGAAAAGTGCCAAGAACAGACC
This sequence comes from Oxystoma pomonae, assembly GCA_963921995.1. Classification (NCBI taxonomy): domain Eukaryota; kingdom Metazoa; phylum Arthropoda; class Insecta; order Coleoptera; family Brentidae; genus Oxystoma; species Oxystoma pomonae. The sequence continues at coordinate 77,359,279 of OY998163.1, forward strand.
ATAAGTATAAGCTTAGAAGTTTTATATACAAATTGTATATTTTATAATTCTTCTTTGTTACCGAGAACGTCTTTTTTCATTTTTTTTTCTTTATTGTGCACGAAAAACTTTGTATGCTTTGTGCACAGTGTTCCACACTTATTCTACTTCCTCTCTCTTCGAACCTCTCAGTTTTCTTTTAAAAGTTTAGTAGCCCATCTAAGTGAGTAGCTTTTCCGCTTCTATCGGGGGTGATTACCACATCAGCTGCCTAAATCTGGCGTAAGCATGGTCCAAATGTCTGTGAGTTTTGCGGTGGAGTCATTTGGTTCTGATTGCATCCCCATTTACTACTAGTTTGGACCTAATTTAAGGACGACTTCTTAAGCTCAATGTATACCTGATTTCATATTATTCCTAGGAGTGGTTCCGATCTGACGTATTCCGATGCCAATCCTGACAAGCTCGTTCTCGTTCCCTGGGAATTTTTCACTTTGTTACTTTGCACTTTTTGTCGAACCTCTAGATTTGTACTGGGAATGTAAAGTATTACACAATCACAATACACTTTTTCTAGTGAAAGTTAGTCTTATAATTCAATTATCTCCCTATTTTGGCTCCACTTTTAAAGATTATGCTCACAAAGCTCCCAATTTTTAAAAAAATCCAAACAATTTATTTTGAGATTCAATTCCTGTCTCTTTTATTAAACGCTAATTTAGGAGTTATGTTTACAAGCAAAGTACCGAACCAACCTCCCAGGCTGGTTCTAAAATTTCATAACGGGGTTGCAACTGTAACGCCGGTGTTTTAAAACAAAAGGGCCAATTCCGATTCTGGTTCATCCAAACCAGGTGTAAATAGAAAATCCTTTGTAAGTCGTAAATGAGATTGCGAACCAGAAAAATTTGCGTATTACCAACTAAAATTTAAGGTCAAACTTTACTTAAAATATATTTAATTTACACTAGTTTTAAGTTAGGATTCTAGTAAAGTCGAATTGCAAGAAGTAAAAACTTGTAATGAAAACCACAGGACATAAACTCGTCACAACGCATTAATAAGCGATATAGTCACCTAACGTTCTCTATTGCTTTGCCAAAAATTTAAATTACCATTAAAGTAGACCTACACCATTGATATCTACACCTAGACTCCGCGGTGGAAGTTCCATTCATAAATTAGGTTTTATTTTGAAAGTTTATTGAGTGGAAAAGGTTTGTTGAAGTTTGTTTGATTTTTTTTTAACGCATGCCTGTTTCGGGTCAATGGGTTCGATAATGTTTTTAACCTTGGTCAAAAATCGGCTTTTACTGAAATAAAAAACCAAGTAAAACATTTTATTTTAAACACTGTATTATATTTAATTTTAATCTTTATATATAAAACACACATTATTGTACATTATTTCTTACACCTATTTGTTATTAAAATTAGATTTTAAATTTTAGAAGACGATAAATACAGTATTAAAGTATAAAATTTGACGTAGAATTTAGACAATGGTATTCTTTTTAATAAGTATTTGCAAATAGTTTCAGAAACTAACTTAAAGCATATAGGCTACAAAAATACAAAACCCGTCTGTTTTAATTTGCAAGTAACTCTTTTTTTTAATGTATTCTGGCGTTTCGTTCTTCAAAATTACAGAATGGCGCACATATTTTCGATACCCTGTACAATTACTTATTATTACTGAAACTACTTGATCAGTTCGGTTAAAAATTACAAAAGTTATAGTCCATTAATTGAGCTCATGTTACTACTATTCAGCTAGTGAGTTCAAAACATTTAATTTTGAACTTTTTAATACTGATAAAAAATGTGAGCTCAATTAGTGGACTATAACTTTTGTAATTCTAAACCTAAAACTTGAAATACATTTTTTTTTCTCTCATTTTTCAATTTTATCGAAATTTTTAGTATGAGCGCCATTTTGTGAGAACTTCTGAATACTTCTAAACTAAATAACGATTCAAAAATTAAAACATTTAGTTTTTTTTGTATATTTGCTTAAAGCTGATAAAAATTAATATTAATAGAAGAGTTAAAAAAACGCCATTGCAATCAATATTTAAGATAAACTAAAATTGACGTATGATAGCTCCTACAAATTGCCTAATGATATCTTTACTAACCACGCAAAGTTTTTCCTAGGATGGGGAGCTAATAAACAATAATAAGAAGCGGTTTAGAAAAGCCAAACAAATACAAACCTAGGACAATCAGATTTTTCGATTATTAAATAAATAAAAATTATAAAACCAACTATGGACTTAGCTTCGAATTCTTTTATCACTTGCTCTGTAAATCTTACACTTTTCAAGAACGAATACAAAAGGTTTGTAGAACCTATTTTTATATTTTTCCCAAAAAGTGTTTGGGGTAGAAAAAAATTTGAATAATATAGAAGATGAGCTATTCCCATCAAATTTTAGAATGGATTTTGCGTTTGTATTGATGCGTTGTTTTTTAAAAAATAACTACAAGTCCTTGAACTTACGATTAAGTAAAAAATATTAGACACTTAATGTTAATTTTCGGTTTTATCAGCATTCGTATGCTTATCTCTATCGAGTCGACCTATCGAGCAGGTGTACTTTTAAACTAATGGCAAATGCCTGACCACTCCAGCTGATCAAATGCGTGAAAACATTGTTTCGTACGCAGGGATGGTCGCAACGATACGACTCCCTTTCGTACCTAACGAGGTTTTCGTGCATTTGATCAGCTGGAGCTTTCACGCATTCGCAGTGATTCGAAAAGTGCACCTGCTTGATTGGTCGATTCGATAGAGATAAGGATACGAATGCTAATAAAACTGAAAAGTAGTAACTTTAAGTGTCTATTGTATATCAAAAATAACATCTTTGGTTATCGCTAATTGTGAGTGAACTGAAACTACCCAAGTTTTGTTTTTACAGGGATAAGGTGCATTAATCGCCAGATCAACGACATCAACAAAGGGGACTCCCCTACTTTGCTGACCAAATGAGATTTTGCTGACCGGGTATTTTTAGCCTAAAATTCTGCTGACCACTATATACACGTTGATCCTGGGCGCAAATAGAATACCCCTGCCTAAATTTTACCCCCCCCCCACCCCCACCCTTGTGAAGAAAAAAGTTTGCTGATTTCTAGGCTGAAATTCTGCTGACCACTGTATACACGTTGATCCTGGACTCAAATAGAATATCCCTGCCCAAATTTTAATCCCTCACCCCCACCTCTGTGGAGATATTTATAAAAACAATATAAAATCTTGCTAACCGGGTATTTCTAATCTAAAATTCTGCTGACCACTATATAAACGTTGATCCTGGACTCAAATAGAATACTCCTGCGTAAATTTTACCCCCCACACCTGTGGAGATATTCACAAAAATAATATAAAAGCCTGCTAACCGGGCATTTCTAGGCTGAAATTCTACTGACCACTGTATACACGTTGATCCTGGACTCAAATAGAATACCCCTGCCCAAATTTTACCCCCCTTCCACCCTCACCCCTGTGAAGATATTCATAAAAATTATTGTTAATAAAATAAAATAATATAAGAATATAGTGGTCAGCTGAATTTCAGCTTAGAAATAGCCAGTCAGCAAGCTGTTATATTATTTTTATGAATATCTCCACAGAGATGGGGGTGGGGGGGGGGTAAAATTAGCTGAGTCCAAGATTAACGTGTATACAGCAAAATTTCAGCCTAGAAATACCCGGTCAGCAAGCTTTTATATTATTTTTGTGAATATCTTCACAGGGCTGTTGGGTAAAATTTGGGCAGAGGTATTCTATTTGAGTCCAGGATCAACGTGTATATAGTGGTCAGCAGAATATCAGCTTAGAAATACCCGGTCAGCAAAATCTCATCTGGTCAGCAAATTAAGGAGCCCCTCAACAAGGTTCTGATCAGTTTGATCAGAGCAACACCATCTCAACTAAAAATCCAGTTAACTGTTATCGTTTTAGTATCATTCTGCTATCACGACCATATTGACAACCAAACTGACAAAAAACTCATGTTTAACCTGCCAGTATGGTTATAAAAATGGCAGCAGCAGTATGCTCGAGGGCACTGAAACGGTTAACTGGCATTTCTGAGACGTTGTTAACAGACAGATTTTTAAATTTCATTGTTACGTGATTGTCGCAGGACAGACAAAATTCATGTACAAGAAGCTAGCAACGCAACTTGCAACTAATTAGAGCTAATTTAGTGCTAACAATTGTTCCGCAAAAAAAAATTTAGTGCTTGCGTTTTTTAAAACTTAGCGCATGCGCTCCTAGGGTCCGTGAGAAGCCAGCAGCTCATGCGATTGTAGCCTAATTAAGAGAATTCAGAAAACAAAAGATACCTACATAATTAGAGCTAATTTAGTGGTCCATGGTTTCATATATATTTTTTTTTAAATATAAAATTATACTACAAATACTATATCCTGATATAGGGAAATTTTCTCAAGGAGTAGTTTTTTTTGTTAAAAGTGATGTAACTCTGTAGTACTAAATGGTTTCTAATGATTCATGTGACTTTTGGTATTAAACGTCTTTAGAAGCTAGCACACGCAGACTCTATATTTTAAAAAAAGCGAGCTCTAAATTTTTTAAGGCGATAGGAAATTAGTGCCTTAACATATTTAAATAGTTCTTTTAGGTTTCATTTAATAATTTGGATATCAAGAATTTTGGGATAAAAATTTTTCCCGAGGAGTAGTTTTTTGGTAAAAATGATATAAGTCTGTAGCACTAAATCGGTCGTAGTGATTCATGTGACTTTTGGAGTTGAATTACGTTTCGTTTGCTTACAATCACTTGCACTGCTAGCTTCCACAGAAGCTAGCATCACACGCACTCTTTGTTTAGAAAAACGAACTCTACATTTTTTATGGTTTTAACAGTTAGGTTAGTGTTAGGTAATCTTATTGAATCGATGTAAAATAAAAACGGGTTATTTTTTTTATAAGAAAATGACATCAGAATATAACATTTTTAGTATAATTTTCGTATTACATATTTCATACTATGAAGCACTAAATTAGCTCTAATTATATAGGCAACGCAAGCTCTATTAATAAAAAAATCGCAAGCTTCTTGTACATCAAAATTCTATTATTTGGATCTCAGGGCCCATATTCTTCAATTTCGGAGAGAGCTCCCGGGGAGCATTTCTCTTACAAAAGCGCACCTGATTGGACAAAATCTCAGTTTCCTGTCAGTATTCTGTCTGTTTTGGCGCTAGTGACATTAGTCGTTAGCGCTTTTGCCGTAAGTTTGCTCCTTTATATAATGTAGGAGTCAAAACTGGCAGAAACATAACAGAAATGTGAGATTTTTTTTTGGGGGGGAGTAGTCCTTTTTCTCACTTTCAAGAATAAGCACCCAGAAGGAATCGCATCAACTTTATGCAGAGCTCTTTACACAATTGTTATTGTTTATAAAGGATCGATTAGCAGGAAACTATGTTTTTAAAAGTTTTTATATAAAAAAAGATACTTTATACGGGATGTCTATTTAAAACTTTCCACCGAAGATTACTCGACACCAGAATTTTTTTTAAAAAACAAAGACACATGTGTTAGTCTATCGAGGAGGACACATTTTGGTGTACTTACCATATTTCATTGACAAAGAACTGGATTTAGATTGTATTGTTGATAAGTTCAATGCCACTGTTCATAAAGGCATCGACCGCTTTGTCCCTAAGAGAAAACTAAAGGGTGATAAGTACCCCAAATGGTATGATAGCAGTCTCCGTAGATTAATAACAGAGAAAAACAAATATTACAAAAAATACAAGAGATCTGGTTCAACACAGCACTACAAAGAGTTTTCCAGACTTCGTCGTAAAGTGAAAGCACATACAGATATGTGCTATCTTTTGTAAATTACTAGTGTTGAGCAAACGATTCCTGAAATATTAAACACTTCTGGGCTTTCGTTAACTCTGCGCAAAGAATCAGGTATCCCAGCAAATATGACATACAACTGCAATACACATTCGGACCCTAAAATCATTGCTGACTGTTTCGCTCAACACTTTCATTCCTGCTTCAAAGACCATTCTTTGATTCAAACAACTGTAAAATTCATCGATGACTTGAATTACCACAATTTCACATGTGAAGAGTTGGAAAGATACCTCCAATAACTAGACGTCAAGAAGAAGGCACACATTCCAAATATCTTACTGAAGAGATGTCAACCACTTACTGTGCCTCTTACAGCCCTCTTCCAGCTTTGCTTTGACAAGGGCAGTTTTCCCTCCTTGTGGAAAAAATCTTTCTTGATCCCAGTCCATAAGTCTGGTGATAAGTCTGATATAACAAACGTGGCATATCGATTCTTTCAGCTATACCTAAACTATTTGAAGCTATTCTCACTGATGAAATCTTTGACACTTTCAAATCCCAAATCGTCAAACAGCAGCACGGTTTTTTTAAAGCTTCTTCTACAGTGACAAATCTCAGAGTATATTGCGGACTCTGTGAAAGGTGGATATTAAGTTGACGTCGTGTATACGGACCTGTCTAAGGCGTTCGTCAGTGTCTGCCACAGGCTATTGTTGTGTAAACTGAATAAAATCGGTATCTCTGGAAATTACCTATCTGAGATCGAGTCCTACCTCTTTGGCAGGACACAAGAGGTGATGGTTTGTAGTGAGACATAAAAACAAGTTAAGGTGTCATCTGGTGTGCCCCAAGGATCACGCATTGGTCCGATTCTGTTTTCGCTATTTTTGAATGATATTGGAGAGTGTTTTGGTCATCAGAATTCGACCTGTAAGCTGATGATTTGAAATGTTACTGTGTGATTGGTGACCACTCGAATTTGCACCACGATCTTGACAATTTAACAAGGTGGTGTGATAAAAATCTGCTTTCGCTCAATGTGAAAAAGTGCAAAGTTATTTCGTTTACGAAAAGTTTGAATCCGATTAGACCTCTTTACTTCATTAATAATGAGCCTCTTGAAGTTGTAGACAAGATTAATGATCTTGGTGTAACATTTGAAACAAATTTGTATTTTGATACTCATATTAATATAATATTACTCTTAAGGGTTTGAGATTATTAGGTTTTATAAAGAGAAACACAAGATTTGTGAATGATACTAAAGCCATAGAATCTCTGTATAATTGTTTAGTACGTAGCATTTTGGAATATGCAGCTTTTATTTGGTTTCCGTATCACAACTGTCATATTTAACATCTAGTACGTAACAAAATAAGTTCGTAACAATGATATAACATACGATACCAGACTGAATGTGGCATGAAAACTGTAGAGGTTGGGAGAAGACTTCTTCTTTTATTTTTTATTCATAAATTAGTTAATAATCTCATTGATTGTGAAGATCTATTAGCTCTAGCTCAAGTATTCGACAATTATTTTCTGAAAGAACTCATAGAACAAATTACGGTCAAAATTCTCTGGTTGATAGGCTTGTTAGGAATTTTAACAATTATTTTTCAGAAATTGACCTATTTTTTGTAACACGATCAAAACTCAAATCAATTGTTTCATGATGTCAACTGAACTGTTGTTGTTGACAAGTTATGTACCTAGTTTTAGTTATACTTATGCTTATTTTCTGTAGTGTATGTACTTCAAATAAATAAATATTGGTGGACTTAACCCTCTGCGACTTACCACGTTGGACCCAAAAATCACCTATTTAACACACACCTATTTAAAGGTTTTTCAATTCTCTAAATTTTGGTTTAATTTTTTAAATTGGTTTAGTTGTTTACACGTTATTGACAAAAAAAATCATAAAATTTCCCAAATTAGTATTTTATAACAAAATTAGATATTGTGACACATTCACAATCGTATTATGTCACAGAAGACCATCCATGAGATCTAAATGGGTTGGGTTGGGCACTTCATTTTTGATTGTCTCAATGTTTTACCAAAAAATTTTGAAATCGGTTCAGTTCTTAACATTTTATTGGAAAAAAGCCCCTTTATACACTAAAACGTAAACAACACACAAATTACCGAATTTGTTATTAAAATTATTATTTAAAATTAAAATTGGTTTGATTGTTTACATGTTATTGGCAAAAAGCCCTTTTATACAGTAAAATCCTCACACATTTGTCTTAAAATAATAAAAAAAAAACTTGTAGGATATTTAGGAAAAAAATGTAATTAAAAAAAATGTGTGGACTTAAGGTTAAGTATAAAAGGATTTTTTTGTCAAAAAATTTTTAATTTTGATAGGAAATGATAATTTTAATAACAAATTTTTTAGAAAAACACAAAAGAGGTGTCATACGACCCATTCGCAATTTGGATCAAAAGTGGTTCAAATCTCATGGATGGTCTTCTGTAACATAATAAGATTATAAGTGTTTCAAAAATATCTAATTTTGTTAGAAAATAATAATTTAAGTAGCAAATTTGACCATTGGTTTGTGTATTTTACTTTTTTGTGTAAAAGGTCTTTTTGTTAATAACATGTAAACAACTGAACCGAATAAAAAAATTACCATACCAACATTTAGAGAATTTAAAAACCTTTAAAAAGAGGTATCACATGACCCACATTTCAACTTATGATTTTTGGGTCGAACGTGGTAGGTCGTAAAGGGTTGACCCCACCAATATGGTAAGTACACCGACACGTCCTGGAATACCTGGAATTTCATAAAACCAAATTCCAGGCCTGTAATTTCAGAAAAAACATACATTTTTTGTTTAATGATTGATCTTGAGTATAAATGAGAATAAATATTATTTATTGAAGATTAATATTGAAGGGTGGTAATTATCAGTGGTGGAAGTTTTTATCAGTTTATTTTGTTCACACAAATCAAGCATAAATTAAATTTATTACTAGGGTAGGTTGAAGGGGAGTAGAGAACCTACAGTTTATATTTATGAGATGAGAGAGAGAAGAAAAAAGATCAAAATGTTGGAAGAATTTTTAACTTAAATTTCCAATAAATTCACTTTTTTTCAATGTTTTCTGATTAAATTGAAAAAAATTTCTTTCATTGATTTTTGTTGTCAACAACAACATTTAAAACATGCAAAAATTGGAATTTTTACTATAATTTTCCCAAAATATTTGTGCGTTTTAAGACATGCTTTTGGGAACAAATTTAGAGTTAGTATTAGATCCGCTCTTGCTTTTAAATATATAAAAAAAATCCCGTCAAAAGAAATGCTGCGACCGCCCCTCTATTTTTAAATATTATGCACGCAGTTTTTTTTTTATAAAATGTCTTGGAAAAAACCTGGAAAATATTATTGTAATATCTGTGGGAACCCTGCTAATTGATGTGTTTTTGCTTTTAAAATTTTTATTTGTTATATTTGTTACTTATTTTTCATAGTCTTGGTTTTGAATTAAACTATGTTAAACCTACCTGGTGTCCAATATTTTTTAATAACTCATCCCTTGACGTTTCAATAACTTCCTTTCTCATATTGGTCAACTGCTTTAAAAAGGCACTGGGACTACAAGTCGGCGTTCTTTGTCGCTTATGAGTTTTTCTAGGCAAGCTGCCGTAATCTGAAAATGTCACAGGGTTGCTATCCAAACTCGAATCTTCCACTTCCAAGTCTCTTAGATCCCAAGGGTTGTATCTTGTTTTAGAGAAACTGTCGCCTCTTGAAAAGTTTTGGCAAATAAACTCGTCATCGCTGTCTTGGGAAACGACGCTAATTGGTCTAGTTCTTGGACATTTGTTACTAATTTTCTGATCCAATCTCTTACACGAATCTTTTAATAAAGCTTCGTATTTGTTAATAGGTGTCAATAAATCCAACATAACTTCGGAAGTTTGTGAACAAAAACTTTCACCTTTAGGTTGTTCAGTTTGTGTACCGTTGTTAAAGGATTTTTTTCTCTTTCTGTCAAAGTTATCCAAACCAGACGCATGGTTAACGGTAACCTGTAGTTCGCAGTCTTCCAGACAATTTTTGTGAAGGTTTTCATCAATTTTTGTAGCAGTCTTTGTTAAGTTTTTCATAAGAGTGGTTGCTTCAGCTACGAAGTCCGTCATTGCTTGGAACAGTCGTTCGTTCTTATAACTTTGCTGTGATTTTTCGTGAAATTGAACCTAAAATCAAAATTAGTGGATCAATGAAGATGTTTTATAAAAATAAAGAAGGCTCAAAGTTGACTAATTTGTAAATAATAATAAAATGTTGCATATTGTCATTTAAAAAAAAAAATAGCACCCCAGCCTAAACTTTTTCGTTAACATTTTTTTTGACAATCGAATTATTTGATGAAAGCTGTTTTATTTTTCAGCAACAGAAAGATCCAGGTTTCTATATTACTTCTTAACTTAATTGAAGTTTCCCCAAAAATCAAGAATAAAATTCATCTCAACCCTCCCCCTACCAGGAACAGTTTCTGTGCGTCACTGTTAAAATATATTAGATATTTCGGTAAAATGCCCTAAAACAGGTTTAAAATAAAAATGAAAAATTCTATATGGAAACATTGTAGAGGTTTCAGTTTAAGTGATTAAACAAACGTGTATGTAATGGTATAATTAAGCCCCATCTGTACGACAATATTTTGTAGCAGAATTTATAATTAAAATAAAGCGTTCCAAAAGTTAAAAAAGGTGGTTGATCTGTTGTGCCACGTTCCAGAGGGACCCACCCTGAGCTAGGCTAATCTAAAAATAATTATTATCGTTTTTTATAATATAATTTTTGGAACTTCCCAGTTTGTGGTTCGTCTGGATTGGGACCATGTCAAGCAGTTCTAATATTGCATGATCAAGTTACTTTTATTCTGTTTTTAATTATTTATTGTTTGTTTTTATTTTTGTTTATTTGTTAATCTTAGTTTAGTTAGACCATTATTTTTCCCCTTAATTAAAAATTCCTTTTTAAAATTCTATTTTTCTATTTTTATTTTCTTAGGGCTGAATTTTACATTATCTTACCTTTCTGCGATTAGCCATAAAATAATCTATAGAATCTGCAACGTCAGAAAATCGGTCCTCATCTCCAAAGCTTTCCGCGTTTACGCTATTAGCATTTTTTGGTGTTGATCTAAATATAGTTCTTTCCATGACTGGCTGCCTTATAATAAGTGGTTCACAGTATTTAAGCTCTCTATATTCCACTAATCTTGGACTTACCAAACCTGGCATGTCAAAATTGGTCAGTGTCTTACATTTTTCCTTAAAAATATCCGGCATTACAATTTGTGGTGCATGAGCACACACCATTTCAATATTTTTAAGTCTGTTGTTTTTATTTTTGGTAATTAATTTGTTGGCCAAGCCAATTTCTTTGAGATGTAATTCTAAAATCGTATCCTCAAAAGGATTTTTAATCGTATTAGTTACGGCAAATTTGAGTTTATTGTTACACTCATTCTCCGAGAATTGTGCGTGTTGTTCTAACGAGTTATGGTTACTGATAAGATCGGGTGTAGGGAAATTTACACCATGCAGTCCGTTATCTAAACTATCATCAGATAAACTACCATTACTAATCCCGCTTATGTAATTATGGGAAATGTTTATATTTAGAGATTCGGCTATAATCGGATTTCCAGGGTTTGCTTCTGTAAGGTATCTTGTAAATGAAACTGGATGTTTGTCATCTGTCGTTTGAACGCCGCAAGATCTTGTTACAACAAGAACGTTTTTAAGATCTCTGTCGACAAAATTGTTTAGTATGGTACACTCAACTTCAGCATCTTGTGTTGCTTGTGTGTTTAATACGCCAACATCTTTAACTTCTGCTAAATATTTTTTTAAGTCAATGCAATCCGTACTCACTTCCTTAACTCGCAACACCGGATACAAATCAGTCTGAGTCTCGGCATTCTTACTTTTGTTGGCTTTTAGAGCTCTTTGTGTTAATTCTTTTAATCTCAATCTGGCATTGTTGCAAATGGCCAATTCTTTTGGTAATTCAGATTTGGTGGAGTTTGAGGAACTGTCTGTTCCAATACCCGAGTCTTTTTTGTTGGCCTTTGCATACAATCTTTGAGTCACTGAGGCAACCAACTGCGTTTTTGCTTTTGATACTTGTTTTCTGTTTGTGTCTACTTTGGGTTCAACATATTTAAGATTTGTTGCTTCGGTATTTATAGATTTTTCTGTTTTTTTAGGCAACGTACCGAGAAGTTTCTTTTGAGTGATTGTTTTTAAAGAAGGGGTTGATTTCGTCAAAGATTGTCTTCTCAAGGAGGTTGATGTCTGTTTGGCTGCGACACTGTTCGTTGAACCACCTGATAACCTTCTGGCGTTACTAGATAAAGATTCTCGTGAACTTGAAACAGACGAGGTTTTACTAGCCCTGCGAATATTTTTAGTGCCATGTTTGGGGGATTGCAGCGATTCCTGAGAACTAAATGTCTTTGAATTTTCCGACGGTGTTTTGGAATTTTCTGAATCTACACTTTGCGTTCTATCGATGCTAAATGTTCTTTCTTTTTTGGAAGACCAAGGTGCAACTGAGCTAGTAACATTCATGACTGGTAGCAATTTTTCAGATGCTTCTGATGTAGGAGTCATTAACTTTTCAGTTGGACTTAAAATCGTTGTTTTAGAGTTTTCGTGTTTAGTAGAATATTTTTCGGTTTGAAGATCATTCGGTCGTTTGATTAAGTTTTTTGAACTTTGAATTGTGTTTGGTTTATCAGATTCATTAGTTTTAATTGTGTTTTTATCTAAAAGCTTATTTTGAACATTGATCTTGGAATGTTCTTCAGAATTATAGCAATCTCCATTGATGGTGTCGTTTAGCGAAAACCCTTGATTCAGCTTCTCCATTATTTGATTTTCTAAGCTTTCAATCGGTATCTGCAACAAGAAACAATGGTAATATAAAGGTTAATTATAGCCGCCAGAAAAATTAACTCATAATGAAGGGTCTATCCAAGTGATCTTAAAATAATATTGGTCTAGACTTTTTGCAATAAATTTGATAAACCTTTTGTTAAAAAATTAAGATGGAAAATAATTATAATATAATTTTGCGACCAAAATACGATCGAGAATATAACGGCTATGCTTTGCATGTTGACCAACTTTCAAAACCACACAATACCGCAATTTCAGATCAGCAGCAAAATTTCACTTTTTGAAACAAAACAAGCTAGTCACACAGACCATAAGTTTCCAGGGTTGAAACTGATCAGGGAATTGGTTTCAAGTCATGGAAATCAAGAAATTTTTACAGTATGGTTTTCCCTTTTATGATTTTCTCACTCTGTTTTTGAGATTCTGCAAAAAACGTAAAAAATATCAAAACTTTTAAGAAATTTCCTGCTTATATTGCAAAAATTTGTACCTGCGCCTGCGCTGCGATAACAACATTAATTATTACAATTTTAGTTTAATTCAACAACCTTCCAAAGTTCGTCACATTTATGCCATAATCAGCACAAAAAAAGCTGCGATCTCCCCTGAATAATATTCCGTAAAAACGTGAAAAATATAAAATTTTTGAATATTCTCCGGCCTACATAGCTAAAATGTTTGCTGTGGCGCGTAGTTTCATTGAAAACTACTTTTCTCAAATTTTTTACCTGCGGAACATTTATGAGACTGAATCCCACCCCAGCCCACTTTTTTCAATAAGTAAATTTTTGTGTTCTGCTTCTTACAGTATTATAGGTCCACAGGCTTGGTATTATTTTTTATTGAAAACATTTTCAGGACCTAAATATTTAAATAAAATTGATTTTTTGAATTTGCTTATTGGAGCTTGTAAAATAACCTGTTTTTTATTTTTGGTGAGGAAAAACCTGGAAAAGTCAGGGAATTTAAAAATTCAAAATCAGTATTAACCCCCTGGTTTCGTCAGTACCAGCAGAGTACCGGAACTAAAAATTCCTAAGAGTCAACTAGAGAACTTTGTTTAAAAACTCGAGGTGCACTAGGCACTATATATCGGACATTATAACCTTTTGACGCATCGTTTTAATTTACCCTGATATCCATTGAACAGTGGCGGTTTCTCCATAGGAGCGCATGAGCACGTGCACCCCATACAGAATAAGGAAGTAATAATAAAATTTCGGATTTATATTATTCTTTGTAATGTTTCCGAAACTTCCTATTATTATCAGCGCTGATTATTATGGCACCGCGTCAAAATTAGATGAGTATTTAATATGTCTTTTTCCGTCTCGCGCGCTCTTATTGCCGTTGACCGTCTTTTCAATACAGTTTCTGCTACCAGCTGCTCAATCTCGCCGCCGAATGAAATGAACCTCTACTTGATGACCCGGAACAGTCGCACATTCGATGAAGTAGGTGGAGCCTAGCAGGCTATTTGTATGTTTTCAGTGGGCAAGTAGCGAGAGGTATTGCGAATTTCCATAGAGAAAGGCGCACAGATTTGGTGTGCTCCAGTCCGCTTGCTTTGCCTTGTTGCTGTGGTTCGTGAAGCATTCGCGGGTTTAGCGATTTTATAAGGGCTTTTATTTATACTTTTTCTGTTGTATTATTTTAACGATTGTTATAATAAACATTTTGACGGTAGAGTAGGTATTTAAAAAATAATTTTAGGTCTTTCAGTTTGGAGCAAAAAAATTTAAAAAAATGCCGGTAGACCTAAAACCGAAATTGACTTGGCGCAAACCACTAAGGGCAAATCTAGGGACTTCAAGAGAAAATTTAAAATGGACATGACTTTTAGTCGTGCAACCTACAAAAAAAATTACTGTCAATTTTTCAAATTTGTGAATGTCCTCTTCATAGATCATGAGCAGCCACTGCCATTGAAGTTAAAGAAAAAGGAAAAAGAGCTGGGGATGTTCTGAAAAAATCATAACTTGGAAAATATACCGTTCATCAAACAAATATTCTATATTTTCTTACTTTAAACAACAAAGACTGTAAACTAATCACAGTTAGCAAAAACTACATTTTCAAGAAAAAAAAGAGGGAGTAACCACTGTCGGCCAATCTTATGGCAGTCCCATGCAGTCCCTGTGAACCCTTTCGCAGTCCCCGCGAGTCCCTTGCTTTAAAAAAACACTCCATATCATAAGGCTCGCCTATCTAGTGTTCGAGATTAAAGTTTTAAAATTTCAGTTTTCGAAAGCGACTATCTTACAAACGAAATGAATCCAATTATGTTGGGTGTTATTTTAAAGGGTTTTTTGGAGAGTTCAGAAGAAATCCGAGCACCAGGTAACACGTACTTTCAAAATTGTTCGAAAGTTTTTTGCATCTTATTGCTATTGCCTGTCTATGATTTGGTGCCAATAATATTAGATTTTTATAAGCTTTCCAACGATGTATCACAAGGTAAGATATAGTCACACCCTACACGCCAGCGCAAGTAATAGGTTTGTGCAGGGCAGAGCTGCAGTGGCGTCAAAATAAGCGACAGACAGCACGACACAGCAAAGGAATCGGGAAAAAAACGATTTTTGAATTCTAGAACGCCGAATTCGTGGAGATCTAATTTCTTAAGATAAATTTATTTGCCTCTGGTTAGTTAATTTGGTTAGCATTACTTCCCATTGAAGTTCACCACCACAGGGTTTTTCCAAAAAAAAACAACTTTGAAACATTTTTTTTAATACTTACCTACCAAGTACTAAAAAAAAAGTGAAACTAAAATCTTGTATATATATAGATCTTATAAAATGGCGACCAATAATTCGTGTATGGTATTGTTGCGGACTTTCTTATTTATAATCAGATTTATCTCAAACTTGAAACTTTTCGTTGTTTAAGGTCACTCACTACAACTTTTGACTCAAAGCTAAAAAAACAATTTGTATCAAATTTGGTAATCAGGTGCACTGATAGAGTTAAGCAGGATGAAAAGTATGCGTAATAATACGAGCCAAAAATCTGAGGGCGTAACCACCTGTTCAAAAAATGTGACATGATTGCCAATTTTGTTGAATGGTCAGTGATTGCCTGGGACTGTTGAGGGATTTCCAAAGACTCCCAGGGTCTGCAAGTCAGGGTTTGGTGAGATTTAGACAGTCGAGTCGCAGGGACTGCGAACAGGTAAGATTTGTGACAAGATTGCCAACAATGGTAACCCCCTCGCAAAAATCAAATTAAAAATTAGAAAATAAAAATAAGTACATTTTTTTGTAAGTTAAACGATTTTGGTGTGTTTGTTATTATTGCTGAAGAAAGACATTTTAATTCATATTTGAAATAAGTTAAGAAAAAAAATAAATAAAAAAAAGTTCTTTCAAAGTAGTTCTATTTTTTTATTTAAAAACCATATTGTGGTGAACTATTGGAAGTAATAAACAATGAGGGTTTGAAATTAAATTTGGCTCAGTTCTTTATTATCACTTTTCTGACTTACCTCTTTTGACAGAGTTAACAGTTCCCTAAGCTTGGCAATTTCCGCTCGCAGCTCCCGAATAGTCCTCTCTTTGGGGTCCTCAAAAGTAACTGGCTTGTAAACGATCAACTTGGCACGCTGCCCAAAACGAAGTGTGTTTACCGTCTCGCTGTAGCAGCTACTAGATGGGGAAACCGCTATAAAAAAGATTAGTTTATTTTTAGAGAAATAATAGACACTTAAAGTAAATATTTCAACGCACTTCAGTCTAAATTCAATCGGACCAGGTTTTTGACAGTGACAATGACAGTTCTATTTAGTTTCTGTCTTAAAATGAATAGTACCTAGAGACCGTGTATTGAAGAAAAAGACGTGATAACCCCTTCAAAGTCACTCAAACAGACATTTTGTTTTCGTGTCAAAATGTATTATACCAAAACACTTATACAGAGTGGATTCTTTAAACGGAACGGTGCTTCTAGCGGGTTGAAACTTGGTTGAATAAAAAAATCCAAAAACACGTCAACTGAGATTTTTAATTTCCTTTAACCGTGCTTTCTTGGATTTGTTTGATGTCATTTTGTTTACGCGGTATGGAAAAAAAATATTTAAAAAAAAAATAGGACACCCTGTATATTTTGCAATTTTTGAAATCTGCAAAAAATTCTCTCTTCAGCAATACTACATAGTAGGATATATCTTTTACGATAATCAAGATATTTTTATCTAAATCTGTATGGAAAACTTCGATATTCATTCAAATATCACCCGTAAAACAGGGCATAGACAACAATTCCATGCAAGTTTAAATGCCTCTATCTTGGAATAAGAGATAGAGTATTAGTGTGTGGTATTGTCAAAAAGATAATTTTTTTTTAGAATTCAAAAATGTCAAACTACACAGGGTGTCTTATTTAAAAAAAATACATATTTTTTTGAGATACCTCGTAAACAAAATGACATAAAAAAAATCCAAGATAGCACAATTAAAGAAAATTAAAAATCTCAGTTGACGTGTTTTTGGATTTTTTGTAAAACCAAATTCTAACCCGCTAGAAGTACCGTTCCGTTTAAAGAATCCACCCTGTATAAATAGACTTACCTCGATTTTAGATGCAAAAAGTCCGAAAATATAAAAAAATTATAGTTTCAAAATTACTTTACCGGGTGGGCGATAAAAAATGGCACAAAATGTTTTTCCGTATTATGTCTACAGTCCTTCACCGATTTAAACAAAATGTCCCTCGTTTGTTAAGTAATAGATGTAGCTTTAAAACAAGTGAAAATGTATGTCTACCATTTTAATTCCAAGATGGCGGACTCTATCAAAGGAAGCCTTCCAATGACGTTATTATATGCGATTTTTTAAAAATAAAATCTTAACTTTCAAAAAGCCTTTACTTTGCTGCTTTTGACAAGCCATCAACTTCTAAAATCGGAGGAGGAAATTTTGAGTTATGCTCTTTTATTCAAATGAGCATTAAACAACAAGTCCTGACGATTTATACAAACTCAGCAAAAGTCTTTTTGCTCCTATTTCTTAAATTTTTACCCAATTTTGATAAAACAAACACAGCTATGTTTAAAATAAACTACGTTCTGATACAAGAAAATACTTTTACCTAATTAAAGAAATTACTTTTGTGACGCTCGTTATTTCGGGTGATACGAAAAAAATTTTTAAACAAAAACTTTATTGCCAAAAAGCCTTCTCTTTGCTTTTTATGACAAGCCATCAACCATTATTATCGGTTAAAGCTTTAAACACCAAGTCTTAAAAAATCGTCCAAACTCAGCCACAGTTTTTTGCTGTAGTTTTTTTTAATTTTTATCCAATTTTGATAAAACAACCACCATTCTTATAAAAGTATATATTTTTCCACCATTTTAAAATCCAAGATGGCGGGCTTCAATAAAATCCACCTCTTAACACCGTTGTTTCTTATCAATTTGTCGTCTTGACTGAAATTAAGTACCTTGCAGTCCGCCATTTTGGATTTAAAAATGGTTGTTTAAAGCTCATTTGCATAAAAGAGCATAACCCAAAAACCTTTTAACCGATGTTAATGGTTGGGGGCTTGTTAAAAGAAGCAATTTAAAGGCTTTTTGGCAATAAAGTCTATTGTTTTAAAATTTTCTCCATCTGACCAGGAATAACGAACGTTAAAAATGTGATTTATTTCATTAAAGCTGCAAGCAAAGAAAAGGCTTTTTGGCAATAAAGTTTTTGTTCAAAAAGCGTCAAAAAAGTAATTTCTTTAATTAAGTCCGCCATCTTGGATTTTAAAATGGCGGATAAAAGTATTTGCTTGTATCAAAATGTACTTTATTTTAAACACAACCGTGTTTGTTTTGTCAAAATTGGGTAAAAATTAAAGAAATAAGGGCAAAATGACTTTTGCTGAGTTTGGACGAATCGTCAGGAATTGTTGTTTAATGCTCATTTGAAAAAAAAGAGCATAACTCAAAATTTCCTCAACTTGATTTTGGAAGTTGATGGTTTGTTAAAAGCAGCAAAGTAAAGGCTTTTTGAAAATTAAGATTTTATCTTTAAAAAAAATTGCATCACCAGAAATAACGAGCGTCATTGGAAGGCTTCCTTTGATAGAGTCCGCCATCTTGGAATTAAAAATGGTAGACATAAATTTTCACTTGTTGTAAAGCTACATCTATTAACTAACAAATGAGGGACATTTTGTTTAAATCGGTTAAGTACTGTAGAAGTTATAGGGAAAAACATTTTGTGCCATTTTTTATGTTTCACCCGGTATGTTTAATGTAAGAGCGGCCACAGTGACATCCAAAATCAAAAATTGAACAAACAGGAAATAATTACGTTTTTTTTATTTTCCGACACTTGCTTTTATGATAAATGCGATGGCAGCAGAGTGGTATCTTTGCGTACGCAACGACAGCTGTTTTGTCATAGCAACAACCATAAAAGCAGGCAGGTTGAAACTATAGCAAAATCAAGTAAAAAATGTGTTGTCTCTTGGCTTTGTTTTAAACGCATGGTATATCTATACCGATGCATTAAAATATTTACTTTATGAGTGGTTTTAATGGGGTATATGGGTAAATCTTGAAATAATGTACAATTTCTGAATACATTTTCCGCATTAATAATATTTTTTTGCACTTTTTCATAAAATTCTTGATATAAATGCTTTCAAGTATTATGTTTGGTTAAGATCGTCAAAAATATTTTATATGTTTTTTACCAAAGAGAAGAATTAAGGAGTCCACGGAAAAGACATTTTTAATTACGAAAGTGACTTTGGCTACAGAATTAAAATTAATTGGGCAATATGTATGTTAAGATTACTAAATATGTAATAAATTAAGCTTATTTGTGCCAAAAAAGTTAAAATAATACCCACAGAAGTAACAAAACTGTCCACTGAATGGACAAAAACTAAAACATAATAGTAATATAAGTTATACTACAAAAATATAGTGTCTATCTAGAAAAGATTTTTAATATTACATAATAATTCAAAGTTAAAAATAAACTGCTGTCGACTATTAACACCTACTGTCCACAGAAGTGATCTTTTACCACCAATATTTATTTACAGAATGAAAAATGTTAGGTTATGTTTCCTGATTTCAACAAAAGCGACATTTTTGCGCCATACCTTCATAGAAACAAAAAAAAACTTTTTCGGTTCCCTACCCTTTTTTTCGACGGCACAATAGTGATGTGTGACACTGTCGTATGGATACATTTATTTCAGTGCTTTAAAAATGGCAAACAGCAATAAATAATTAAAAATTACAAATAGCTAATGTCTGTCATATTGAGATATCCGTCCACGGAAGTGATATTTATGTGCATTTTTCACTTATTTTTATAGGAAAAAAAAATGCTATACATTTTGGGCAGTGGTTTCTAAAAAATTTGGAACATGATTTAATGTTTAAACGAAAAAGTAATTATAAACAGTTTTTAATTTTTTCAAAAAGAGGCTTACATATTTTCAAGAATGACCCGTATGCGTCAGAAAAAATTTATTTTTTGTATTTTAATACATTTTTAGAACCCTCAATACTAACAAGTTTCCTTGCAAATGTTTTTTATTTCGCTACTTCACTCTTTTGCTTCCTAGTTAGATTTCTTGAAAAAGCCTCAGTTGACCACTGTGACGTCATACTGTAATTGATTTTACAAAGTCCCGTTGGGATGTATTAAGGTTTTTAAATTTGTCCTTTTTGATAAACATAGGTTCAACTTTAATGAAACAAAACGAAAAAAACACCGTTTGATTATTTGTTTTGTTGGAAAATTATAACTTTTTTCGAATATTAAAATGCTGGTTGGAAACTTTAAATTAAATAATACAATTAACAGCATAGAATTTTATTTTTCAACTTTCAACTGAGATTTGTTATTACCTTTAAGCATGCTATCCCAAAAAATATATCTTGTGTACCAAGGATGGTAATGGATTTTTGAAGTATACAGACAATTTTCCTCCCAAAATCAATCTGTTAGAAGATAAATAAAAAAAATTAAACAAAAAATATTGGAAAAATTAAAACTTACTTGCGACCACCACTGTATTCGAGTTCCCTTGCAGAGTATCTTTGAGGAGCCAAGTTAGCACTGAATCTCTGTAAGGGACGAATTTGTTTCTTGTTGGTGAGTTTGATTGTTCAGCTGTAACATTAGGTAATTATTCAATTAATAGCATATTTATAAAGCAAGGCATTCAAAAACACGTGAGTCCTGAGGGATACGCCATTTCTAATACTTTTTTACTATTTCTATAGAATAAATTACGGTCAAAATTAAATTTTATGACTCATTCAGGTACTCCAATTCCAGTTGTGAAATAGTTGGATGACTATTTCACAACTGAATATCTCCTAAACGGTAGGAGATACGAAAAGGTTTAAATTAGGGAAAAGTTGCGCAATTTGATGCTTTGCTCAAAATTTAAAAAAAAGGTTTACAAATTCCGGATAGTTCCGGAGATAGGCGGAAAAAACAAAATATTCATTTTTAGCTTTTATTTTTCTACGCCCTTTTTCTTAAAGCTGTTAAAGAACCCTTAAAACTTTCTACAGGCACTTTTTTAGGATCTACCTAGTGAGAGGTCCGTTTTTAAGACTTGACATTTCAGTGTGACAGGAGCACTTCACGTCAGGTGCCTTGTCAAAATAAGCTTGCAAAATGTTATCTGTCATCCTTTATGAACCAAACGGCAGGAGATAAAAAGCATGTGTCCACAAGAAAAAATAACTTGACTGTGCTCTTGTCACACTGAAATGTCAAATCTCGAAAACGGACCTCTTATTAGTGCTTAACAAAGTTCCTGTAGGAAGTTTTAAGCGTTTTTTGACAGCTTTAAGAATAAGTGCACAGAAAAATAAAAACGAAAAATAAAGATTTCGGAACTATCCGGAATTTGTTAACTTTTTTTTGGTTTTGAGCAAAGCATCAAATTGTGCAACTTTGCCCTAATTTCAACCTTTTCGTATTTCCTACCGTTTGTTTGGAATTTGGAACACCCTGTATATAGGGTGAGCTTTAAACCTTTTATAAATGTTAGCTTTTTGAAAAGGTAATTAAACAAATTTTATAATTTTTTCACAAAAACTGTCATATGTCAAAAATTCAAGATGCCGGAAAAATTCAAAATCATATTTTTTTAAAAAGAGCTGCAACTTTTTTACCACCATGTAATTTTTTACACGTTTAACGAAGTACCACTCATAAAATTTGGTTCACTTATATAAAAGTTTCGTTTGCTCAAATTTCCTCTAAACACAAAACCTATTCTAAACACCAAAAAATGTTTATTTTTATAAGTTTTAAATTTTTTATCCGATTTTTACAGAGTAAGCCTGTTTGCAACAACGATTGTTCAAAATTTCAAAGGTCCAAGATGGCGGAAATAATATAAAACAAGTTTTTCAAAAACAGATCTGCAACTTTTTTGTGAGCACCTTGTTAACTTTTTTAATAAAAATTAGAAAGACTTTACCATTCGACGTTTAACGAAGTATCACTCCTACGCCGGCCAATTTGATAGAGAAGTTACTCCATATATTCAAGGGACCGTGACTCCATAGAACCCCACAATGAATAATCGCAGCAATTCATATCGGGGCTATTCGGTGGCCAGTCATCGGATTCAATAAAATCTGGCGCTATTAGTCTTAAAAAATTAATGCTATCTCTGGCTTTCTTATTTTTATTAAAAAAGTCTATAAGGTGCTCACAAAAAAATTGCAGATCTGTTTTTTAAAACCTTATTTTAGACTTTGTCCGCTATCTTGGGATTTTGACATTTGAAATATTTGATAAAAAAAATCGTAAATTTAGAACAATTGTCTTTGCAAAAAGGCTTACTCTATAAAAATCTGATAAAAAATTGAAAGGTTATTTCAAAAAACATTTTTTGGTGTTAAGAAAAGATTCTGTATTTTGAGAAAATTTTAGTCAGCGTAACTTTTGCATAAATAAACCAAATTTTATGAGTGATACTTCGTTAAACGTCGAATGGCAAAGGCTTTCTAATTTTTATGAAAAAAGTTAACAGGGTGCTCACAAAAAAGTTGCAGATCTGTTTTTGAAAATCTTGTGTTATACTATTTCTGCCATCTTGGACTTTTGACATTTGACATTTTTTATATAAAAATGGTAAATTTTGAACAATTTTGCAAAAGGGTTTACTCTATAAAAATTCGATAAAAAATTATAATGTCATTTAAAAAAACATTTTTTGGTATTTAGAATAGGTTCTGTATTTAGAGGAAATTTAAACACACGTAAATTTTGTATAAGTAAACCGAATTTTATGAGTGGCACCTCGTTAAACGTGAAATAGCGTCAGCTTTCTTATACCTTTATAAAAAAAAGGATACAGGATGGTAGAAAAGTCGCAGCTCTTTTTTTTTAAATGTGATTTTTATTTTTTCCGCCATCTTTGATCTGGTTTTTGTTAAAAGATTATAAAATCTATTTAGTTACCTTTCCAAAAAGCTAACATTTATAAAAATCGGTTAAGGAACAAAACAGTTATTAGAAAATCAAAACAGTCCAAAATTTTATTACCATCACTATTAAACTAAAAACATTTGACGGACCTTGACAATATTTTTTTTTAGAATAAAGTGTCAAATAGTGACAACCTGTAAGCTAAGACCAAAACAGTGGGATTTACTAAGATTTAAAATAGAACCTCCACAGTATAAATATTTACACCTGTGAGGGGTACTAAATTTTAAAACCAGTTTTCAAAAAACACTTACCCATACGGAAAAGACACAAAGTTATTCATTATTTTCTATTGCTATTGCAAAATACCACTGAAAAACTGATTTTTTTCTCAAAATATACCATATTTTAGGAAAAAATGCCCTAAAACTAATTTTTTCTGACAGGTTTCAAAATGGCAAATGGTGAGCACGCCAAAAGTTTGGCACATAATAGCTTCATTTCCTGTGTTTGAGGTTATAAAGTTGGTGATTTTTTAGACCACCTCTGGGGGGTGGTTTAAATTTTTAGCCCCCAGAAAGGATTGTTTTGTGGCAATTGGTAATAATTTCGTTTATAATTTTCCTAAGTAACCGTTTTTACAAGGATTAATTTACCTTATTTAATATCCCAAGTTGTTCATTAACCAATAAAACACCTCCAATTTTATCCAGAAAAACGCCATATTATGAACCCGTTTTCAGGACAAAAAATATACTTATGAGGGCACTATGAGGCAAAGCAAACATAAGTGAAGGTCACTGATTATGCACGAAAAATATACCAAACAAAAAATCCCAAAACAACTATATTAATTTATTTACAAACTGAAAGTAAAACGTTGAGTTTATCTAAAAGCTCAGTCAAAAAAACTTTCCTTACTCAAAGCTCACTCATTTTAAAGCTGTAGATTTCATCAGTAGAGGTTGGTACAAGCCGAGGTGCAAGCAGAGGTAAAAGATCCGAACTCGCTGTTTGTGATTGAACGCAGCGCTAATATTATTAAACTGACATTTCGACAGTGACAGAAATGTAAAAAAACTTGCATTTAAGTTTTTTAATACATTTCATAAATAAAAACACCTTTTAAATAAATACAAAATTAATCTACTACTTATTTAATTATTACCCATCTAAATCACTGTGTGACATCAAGTATTAATTGAAAAAATTAATTATCAAGGGTAAGTTTTAATTAAAGTGACATATAACCCCAATTTTAATTTGTTCTACAGAGTGTTTACTATTTAAACCCCGCGTGTTTAAATTTTTTAATTTTCTTTTCTTCTAAATTGAAAATTTCTTCTTAAATCCAACAAAAGATTGTGTTAAGATGATTATTAAATACAGAAATTTATTAAAATTCTTTTTATAAATCAAACTATGTCCAAAACTCAAGGAGATTTGGTTTAAAATGATTAAAACCAAAAATTTCACTTAAACCTAGGACCATTCTAAAATAGACTAAAACTTTTTAGTAAATCCCACCGTTAGTCTAGAGTGGTTTAAATCGAAATTGTTTTATTTGTAGTGATTTCTTTCTAAGGAGCCGTTTAAAGGAACCTCTGGCGAGTTCTTTAAAACGTTGCAAGTAAAAAATGGCATATTTTAGTCGAGTTATAAATGATATTTTATTTTACTGTGTCATTCCACAAGGGAATTTTGCCGCACACAGGGCGCAACTATTAAAGCATCAAATTATTACTTTTATCAAAACTAAGTGGAGTCCATATAAAGAATAATAATTTCCTAAATTCATTGAAACAATGGCACAACATCCCACAAATCTTAGAGTTGATAAGAAATATTTTAGTTTTAATAAAGATTGATCACATTACATTTTAAACCTATAATTTTTTAAATCATAAAAAAACGATATTCAAAAATGCAATAAGATTAGTACGTGGATTCAGGCTATACTCAAATACTTTATTTATTTTTTTTTAATTTCTCTACTACAAATTCTGTAATGTAATGCAACGCATCAATAAATAATTTTGTTAAAAAATCAATTATTTGTGATGGAATTTATATATACAATCGAATCCCAGAAGAAATAAAAAATAAGGATATAAAAATTAAATTTAAAAAATACTTAAAAAAACATCTTTTAAAATGATGTAATTATTGTATTCTCGGTTTTCAATAGTATTATTATTATTATTACTACTTTTATTATATAATTTTTTTTAAATGACAATTTATTAATTTATATTACCATTTTTAGAATTAATATAATTTAAATATAATAATATCTATAAATATTTACTTAATGCATGTTGTACCCAATTGTTTATAATGTTATGTTTGGAATTGTTCTTTGCCAAAATGTTGTATTTAGTAGTAGAAAACTTTTAAAAAAACAGTATAAAATTTTATTGGTCAATATTTTCTTGGGAAAATAATCACTGTAATTTTAAAAAACAATCACCTATCAGATACCGATGATATTTTATATGAAAGCTTGTTTGTAAAAATTTTTTCAGCATACAGCTTATTAACAGGGAAACAGATGAGGGAGAGGGGTAACATAATAGAACACTCTGTACCTCACGATGTTAACTGAAAACTGTTTGTTTTGGACGATCAAATCCAATTTATTAACTACACCATCAAAAATTTCACGAGTAAAATCGGAATTAATCAATAGGCAAACTGAAGGAGCCAGTCACACTTAAGAACTATTTTTACAAAACGACTTTGTGGGCCGAAATAAGAGACGGGAAATAAGAGGAAGAATTTAAGAATGTTCGCCAGCAAGTCTCCAGTTCTAAAAATGAACACCCGAAAGCTTTACCGATTGCCGATTTGTCGATGTTTACTTTTTGGTGAGTAAATAAATACGGGGTGAACGCCTTTGAGAAGAAATGAAAATAGGGATTTTTTTAATGGCCTTAATTAACACTTTGTCATAGTTATGGTTTTCGTAGTAGTTCAATGCTGTACCGTTGTGGTGATTGGCTATTTTTATTGTTTTAGTTTTAGCCATAGGGGCCGGCCACCGGCAAGTTCCCTAACTTAAAATTCCAGTCACCGACCGCATCATTTTATTACCTCAAAATTATTTATTTACATTTTTTTCATTTAAAATTTAAGTATATTTTTCAATAAAAAATAGTACAAAACCATCTAAATACCATTTAAGCATTATTTAACTTATCGTTGAAATTTTTGGTTCCGATCTTCCACCAAATTTCACTATCCCATGATGCCTCAGAATCTAGATCACACTGACTTTTGGCGCCAATTTTTGACAGTACCCGTTAACAAAATTGGCGGGAGAAATACTGTTTTGGTGACAGAAGGTTGACAGTTTATAGATAAATACTCAAGGTAGAGAGGAAACTGCCAGATTATAGTGAAATAAAGTCGAAAAAGGTCGACCTCTGGGGGTTGTCGGCGCACTGGCGAGTTCACCCTAGTTTGAAATTCTGCAAAAATGGTCATTTTATTGGCCTTTTTTGCACCAAGGTTTTACCAGAAATTTGGCAATAAAAAAATAAAGTACCAAATGCAAAGGATAGCTGTGTTCTTTGTCTGCCAGCTAGCATTAGTAATATATATATATATATATATATATATATATATATATATATATATATAGGGTGGATTCTTTAAATGGAACCGTGGTTCCAGCAGCTTTAGGGAAGAGGTTTTAAAAAAGCTAAAAGCGAATCATTAATGATTTTTTACGGACTTTCCGCCCATTAAAAAAAAATTTTTGGGACCCCTATGTTCTTGTCAATTGTTTTAGCTTCAAAATATACTGCATATTTCTCTATTTCCCAAGCGGAATAAATAAAATACCACACAAGGACATTACTGGCGGCCCATTTGGGGGCCCTCACTGAAGGCCCAGGGCCTACCAACATTTTTTTCATAAGGAGGTACCACTTGTGGCACCTTTTTGAAAAGCTTGTTAAAAAATAAATTCGATTAAATAACTTTTTATGACAACCCATATGTTAAAAATTTTAAGGAAACCTATTTTGTGTCAATTGTTTTAGTTTCAATATAACCTACATGTTTCTTTATTTACTAAGCGAAATAAATAAACTACCACACAAAGATATTATTGGTGCCCTATTTTGACGGCGCAGCCTAATTACCTTTTTTTAAAATTACTAGATATTAGATAAAAGGGAAATAGATTCAAAACACACGTCGATTTTCCTTTTCACTCAACCATCCTTAACACATGGGTTGACAGATGTCAAAAAAAGTTATTTAATCGAATTTCTTTTTTAACAAGCTTTCCAAAACGGTGCCACAAGTGGTTAATCCTCATGAAAAAAATGTCGTTAGGCCCTGGGCCTTCAGTGAGGGCCCACAAATGCGCCTCCAATAATGTCCTTGTGTGCTATTTTCTTTATTCCGCTTGGTAAGTAGAGAAATATATAGTTTATTTTGAATTGACAAAAAAATAACTTTTTTAAAATTTTTGACATATTGGTTGACTGATGTCAAAAAAAACTAGTGCGTTAAATTTCGTTTTTAACAAGCTTTCCAAAAAGGTGCCACAAGTAGTTGGTGGGCCCTGGGCCTCCAGTTGGACGCTCCAAAAGTTTTTTTTATCATGTACGGAAAGTCCGTAAAAAATCATTAAAGATTCGCTTTTAGCTTTTTTCAAAACCTCTTCCCTACGCCGCTAGAAGCACCGTTTCATTTAAAGAATCCACCCTGTATAATAAAGTTCACTTTGTAAAAGTGACAGGATTTGTCCATAAGGTTTACTGGCTAAGCCATAAAAACTAAGAAAAAATTAACTTTTAGAAACATTTGATTTTTTAACGATTTGAGTTGAACAAACTGCATTATACAGGGTGGAGACTTTAAATGGAATATTGGCCGTAGCGGGTTAAAAAATTGTTTTTTCAAAAACACGTCAACTAATATTATTCAAATGAGAAGACCCCGCTTGTAGCATTTTGTTGGAAAGCTTATCGGAAAAGAAAAACGCTCGTGTAATTTTTTTTGACATTCGTCAATGTATGTGTCAAAATCCTCAAGAAATTGTTGTGTTGGGCTTCAAATGGAACATTGCCCCTAGCGTGTTGAAAATTCGTTTTTAGGAAAATCCAAAAACACTTCAACTAGTATTTTTGGCAATCAAAATTTTCGGCATAAAACTTTTGTGAACGGACCCTCAGAAACGGGTCTATTCAAATAGAACTTTTTTTTAAATGAGAAGACCCCAAGAAGAAAAACGGTCGTGTATTTTTTTTGACATTTGTCAATCCATGTGTCAAAAATTCTCAAAAAATGTTTGTGTCGGACTTCAAATGGAACTGCCCCAGGCGGGTTGGAAATTTGTTTTTTCCTTTGAAAAGAAAAGTTGTATGTGAATAGACCCGTTTCTGATGGTAGGTTCACAAAAATTTTAAGCCGAAAATTTTTATTGCTAAAAATATAAGTTAACGGGTTTTTGATTTTTATAAAAACAAATTTCTAATCCACTAGGGGCAATGTTCCATTTAAAAACTTACACAATTATTTTTTGAGGATTTTTGACACATTGATTGACAAATGTTAAAAAAAAGTACACGAGCGTTTTTCTTTTTCCATAAGCTTTCCAACAAGATGCCATAAGCGGGGCCTTCTTATTTGAAAAAAAAATTGTATGTGAATAGACCCCTTTCTGTCGGTTCGTTCTCAAAAATTTTATGTCGAAAATTTTGATTGTTAAAAATATTAATTGACGTGTTATTGGATTTTTCTAAAAAACAAATTTCCAACCCGTTAGGGGCAATGTTACATTTTAAAAAAATGTGTTTGAATAGACTCCTTTCTAAGGGTCTGTCCACAAACATTTTTTGCCGAAAATTTAGCTGCTAAAAATCTTACTTGATATGTTTTTAGATTTTTTGAAAAAATTTTTTTTTTAACCCACTACGGCCAATATTCCATTTAAAGTATTCACCCTGTATATACAATCAAAAATAATTTTTACTTTTTTGGTGGCCATATTGAAATAGAAGATGGTGGACGAAATTAAAATCAACTTAGAAAAGAACTATCGAGCATAAAAGAAAAATTGATTTTAATTTCGTCCACCATCTTGGATTTCAAGATGGCCACCACAAAAGCAAAAATTATTTTCGATTATGTATAAAATTCAGTTTGTTTAACTCAAATCGGTAAAAAAATCTCAAAGGTTTTTTAAAATTAATTTTTATGGCTTAGCCAATGAACCAAAGTGAACATTATTATCTAGCTGGTGGACAAAGAGAACACAGCTATCTTTTGCATTTGGTCTTTTATTTTTTATCGCCAAATTCCTGGTAAAACCTCGGTTTAAAAAAGGCCAATAAAATTGACCATTTTTGCAGAATTTCAAACTAAATTTTTTATTTGTGAGAAACGTGTAGAAGCTACAAAAACCTTTATGGCACATTTTTTGCTCAACGTAAGATTATATACAACTTGTTTTTAAAAAATTTCTTTCTAAAACGCCAATTCTTGCAAATTTTGAAATATTTAAAAAAAATTCCCTAAAAAACTAAACGTGCTACAAAAAATTTTATTCGAAATTTTTTACTTAAATTTGAATGCTTTATTTATTATTTTTAAATGTAATTTTTTCAATTTTGAGAAATTTTGGCATTTTTTGTACAGGTTTATAGGGTGTTAGTCTCTAAAATGTATATGGAATATTTTAATTTTTACCTTACTAAATCGCACAAGTACAAAAACACATAATTCAGAAATATAGGGTGGGCCAAAAAATCTTGCACACTTTTAAATTTGCTATACATTTTTTTAAATTTTTTTTACTTTTTTGAAAGACAAGACATGAGACTTTTCCGATCCGGTTCAAAATTTGACATTTCGAAAAAATCCTAGATAGGCGGACCGTTTTGAATATCGGGTAATTTTCACCCTCCCCCCTGCAAAAAAAAATACGTGCGGCACTAATATAAGAAAACTATAAACCTCTGAAATAAGTGGTTTTTGACTCGACATTGCCATTTGCAAAAAAAATCGCATTTGCTTTAACTTTTGATCGGCTTACTTGATTTGAAACATGTTTACATTTTTGGGTAAACAAGGCGGCTTTGACATTTTTTGAACATCCAAGATGGCGGACAGCTTTAACACGCTTTAACCATTGGGTAATTTCACTACCCTAAAAAAGTAACAAAACAAAATCAAAGCCATTCTACCTCCCATCTCTGATAGGTATATGGAGGTATCACTTGCTTAAATCAGTTAAGAAGTAAAGAAGTTAGTTTCATCATTTTCAACGTTTTCAATAAAAATTGTGACTTGTAATAAAATTTAAAAAATTGCTGTGGTTTTAAACTACTGATTTTTTAGCTGGAGTGGCATGTATTGGTTATTTGGCCGAGCTTAAGCTGAGTTTACTTTGTTATTAATCATCAAACACTTATATTTTTTATAAATTTTTTTGCACACTCATACTTTTAAATAAAAATAACCATTAGTTAACGTATAATAATCTAGATCGGACTACATACATACTACTAGTAGTTTGCACCTGAAGACGACACAGAGTTAATTTCAAAATACATCATTGTCTCAAACTTTTAAACAAACGGTTCGGTAATATCGCCGTAGCTGTGACCATTTCTGTACACTTCTTTTTCTCAATCTCCCCAATAATGGCTGTCTACCAGATTCAAATCGGGACTGTTAGCAGGCTACTCAATGGACCTAATAAAATCTGCGACATTTTCCTACATGCAAAAACAGGCAAATTTTAAGCAAAGGGGCATTTAGTTTATGTCACCTTACGTGATGATCAATTTTTAGTTTCTTAACAGATTTAATTTAGTAATACCTTCGTATATGCAGCAGGGAGGGAACTTTTGTCATTTTTTTTCGGGGTAGAGGAGGGGGGGGGGGGTAAAAATTACCCATTATTTAAAAATGTACGCCATCATGGATTTTTGAGAATTGTTAAATTTTGAACCACAACATAAAAGGCTTAAGTCTTGTACTTCTATCTAAAGTTACAGCAAACAACTCCACTCAGTATAAAAGCCCGTAGAATACATAAGGCTTTTGTCACAATGTCTTAGATTTTCTCCAGTGCCGCACATATTTTTTTGCAGGGTGTGGGTGAACATTTCCCGTTATTTAAAACGGTCCGCCATCTTGGATTTTTAGGAAATGTCAAATTTTGGACCGGATCGGAAAAGTCTCATGTCTTTTGTTTCCAAAAAGTCAAAACTATTTAAAATCGACCGATTCGATCAAAAGTTATAACAAATTCAAAAGTGTACAAGATTTTTTGGCCCGCCCTTTATATATTTTTTTTCTTGGAATCGACCAAAAAGTGAAGTGTGACCTACTAAACCGCCCCATTCAAAAAAAGCTGTAACCGCTCCTGATCCCAAACCATTTTTCCTAAAAATATCCATCACTCACGTGACAAAAATATGGATTTAAAGAAGATGTTTTGCTTTCTCTGTCAGTTAATTAGTACTTAATTCTGATTAGACAGACAGCCTACATAAAGAATTCTTTATAAAATCCTAAGATCAAAAAGAACAATTACCTACCAAATCTTGTATCGTCGATACCACACCATCGAAAAGTATAGTAAAACATTTCATTGGACACTCGCAACACACTATCTCACTCGTGACTAAAGATTTGTTTTTAAACATAAGAATTTTTGCCCCATGTCTTGAATTTCTGAGAGAGCAAACAAATGCTCCCGAATTTAATTTATCACTTATCAATCAAAGTTGTCAGGGACGATACTTTTAATAAAAGTGCGGGATGAGAATGCTTCCGCGGGATTATTTTCTTTCTCTCCTCACTTTTTTCTCCCTACCAAGCTCATCTCCTTGCAAGTCAAAACTATAAACAATGTATGTCATTATTACAGTCATTATAATCATCGTTACAATCATAGGCTAAGGAAATTGTCAAAAATATCACTATTACTTTTTTTTAAATTTTAAGTCACTAGGTATTTGGCTTCATACTTAAAGACTGACTTTTTATTCACTTTTTCTAGAAATTTCAAGTTACTGCTATCTGAAGTTAAAAATAATAAAATATCATTAGTAAAGTAGGTAGGGGTTATAGCTAAACCAAACCAAACACAACCACAACGGTAGTGAAATTTTAGTTCAGATAAGGAAGGAAAGAATTTACACTCAGCCTATTGGTTTTAAAGATATTGAAATCAAACAAGCTGACAAATAAATCGGTATGTACCTATATTTGGAAAAGTTTTTTATTCCAAGAAAGGTTAGCTTAATTGAACATGCTATGTCACTGCTGATATTTTTAAGATGTATTAGTTTATTATTTTAAGAATAAAAATCTATAAATACACTAGTTTCTGGTGTCAAATGACATCTCAACTAGGGTGACCATTCGTCCCCCATTAGGAGGGACAGCCCCCATTTTGGTGTTCTGTCTCCTATTGTAAGTGTCCCCCTAAATGTCCCCTATTGCTAAGAAAAGTCCCCCACACATGCATCGTGGAAAAAGAAGTAACTGAAATAATTTTTGTTAGTCATAGAAATATTCCACATAATTATTATGATGAGACTTTCGATGAGTATATATTCGTAAAAAAATATGTTTCTCAAGAAAAGCTTGATAATTGGATAACCAATAAAATTATCCCAGACCAAAGATGGTTGGAAATTTTGAAAAATTTTAGAAACGAGTAAATTGTTTGCGGCAATTTTGTTAAAATGGCTGAATATATTTGCAGAGTTGTCAAAAAGTATAGTAAAACATTTCATTGGACACTCGCAACACACTATCTCAACTTATCAATCAAAGTTGTCAGGGACGATACTTTTAATAAAAGTGCGGGATGAGAATGCTTCCGTGGGATTATTCTCTTTCTCTCCTCACTTTTTTCCCTAACAAGCTCATCTCCTTGCAAGTCAAAACTATAAGCAATGTGTGTCATTATTACAGTCATTATAATCATCGTTACAATCATAGGCTAAGGCAATTGTCAAAAATATCACTATGATTTTTTTTAAAATTTTAAGTCACTAGGTATTTGGTCTTCATACTTAAAGAGTGACTTTTTAATGACTTTCTCTAGAAATGTCAAGTTACATGTTTAATTTTGCATAGAATCCCTGCTTTCTGAAGTTAAAAATAATAAAATATCATTAGTAGGCAACGTATAAAATATTTTATTTATGAAAAAACCCAAACCTACAAATAAAAAGTAGGTAGGGGTTATAGCTAAACCAAACACAACCACAACGGTAGAGTACTGAGGAAAATTCTGGCTACGCCTGGTGGAATTAAGTTATTTGCTTGTTTATGAAAGTCTTTGGTTAATTTGGGTAATTGACCGATTATAGTGACTAATAAACTTTTATCACATTTAATTTATTACAGTTACTTTATAGAAATTTGGTCCGGTTTAATAAGGGTCAGCGAGAGTAGTGCCAAATTTAGGTCATAATAATAATAAATTCCTTGCAATACAACTTACCCAGTACTGATATAACATTTCCCAATGCCACCAAACTTTTATTGATGTTGGCTCCTTCTCGAAATCTAGAAGGTCCGTAACTTCTGGCTCCTGCCCTTTCATTTCCCGCCAAATCAACTAAATGTAGCTTAACACCATCACAGCTTACTGAGAACACGGAATGACTTCTGCTGGATCTGACAAAAGAAAGATATATACCTATGTTTAATCAAAAACAAAGCCTATGTTTAATGTTAAAACTTAATATAAATTCATCCTTTTTTCTTTTAATTTTTTATGGTGGATGGGATGTTTCGCCGCGGGCCGATGCGACGTGGCCGTTTTGCCGCAAGGGCGTTTTATTGCGAACAATAAAAAGAAATATAAGGTAAAAAAAGGCAACATAAAATACCAAGAAATATTTTTTTGTAAGCCGAAAATATTTGTACAGTTGGCTTGGGATTGGATTGGATTATTTTCAAGTGTTTTGAGTTGGTCTGGGTTGTTTTCAGCTGGTTTAAGTAGGGGTGAATTTGGGCATCTTAGAGACCCCGGCCAGTAAGTTCCTACATAAATATTTTTCACAAAAAAGCTAAAATAAAAGGAAACCGTAGATATACTAATCATTTACCCTTATGATGGTACAATTGAAGAGCTTTTTGCAACGTAATGGTCAAATAAAGTTTTTTTTGCAACTGAAAAAAAATTAAACCTACTTTTTTTATTTTGTGGCTTATTAGGTTGCAATTTGCTCTTCAATTAGTTCCTCTTATACGAAATTGATTTTCTTTTATTTTTATGTTAAGATCCGCCCTTGAGGGGGAGCAGTTTTTAAACGTACCCTACCCTTTTGGGATAGGGGTTGTTTTACGTATATTCCCAAAAACATTACAGAAAATGCTTCTATACCTACATAAGGAACCCTAATTTTAAATAATTTTATTATATTAGTGGAAAGAATTTAAAAATTCCTCCCTCCTCCTTCCCTACGAGCGTGGCTTCCATACAGACTCTTTGAGGGAGCAGTGACGTCACAAATCTGTCCAGGAGTGATCTGAAGGCGATTCCGAATCCGAATACTACCGGGAAAATAGAACATATATATCACCAAAGTAAAAGTAACTAATTTTAAACGAGCAGATGGAGCAATCTGAGAGGCATAACGGTTAGGTACATTTATATTCCCTGGGTCAATTTGATATCTGGTCAGACTTGACGTATAACCCTACTTTTTTGTTTACTTTTTGTTTTGTGTCGTTTACTTTTTAAAGCTGGAATTTCTTGGACTTTTTTTGAGTCTTTTGTTTTAAATATCTAGTAAATTTCTCCATCTCAACTTCTAGAGTTGTCCTGCTTCGCGGATTGTATAAAAATTCCACAAAAAGTAATTATTTTCTGCAAAGGACAGATGAGGTATCCTAAAGGTTAATTTCTAGCTTAAATTCCTGCCTTTGTGTCAGAATAAACGAATTTTAATATATTTTAATAAAATTAATTAATATTATAATTAATCTTAACATTAAAATTAATTAATCAATAAATTTTTAATTATAAACTCACTGGCTAGCGTATAACACTCAAAATTTTAAAAAAATGTAAGAGAATTATTTCCATGAAAACAACAATAAATAATACGCCTAGAAACGAAAAACACCCGACCCACAAATTGATAGAAAATAATATGCCCGATCCTTAAATGAGCCGAACCACAATCCAGATGAATCGCTATTAGGCATGCGTCAAATTTAAATCTCTAGAGCGCCGTAGGCCCTGGATTGCGGTGTTGACACGTTTCTCTATTTGGAAGATGAGACGGGAATTTTTTTTATTAAACGAT
Source organism: Oxystoma pomonae (assembly GCA_963921995.1). Classification (NCBI taxonomy): domain Eukaryota; kingdom Metazoa; phylum Arthropoda; class Insecta; order Coleoptera; family Brentidae; genus Oxystoma; species Oxystoma pomonae. The sequence continues at coordinate 77,394,763 of OY998163.1, forward strand.
TTTATTTAACTTCACAGTTTTTGGTTGTCTAACTGTCTATCAAATCTTGCGATTCATTTTTGTAATGTAGGTCCGATGACAACAATATTATGAAGAAATTTGGGGGTAGGGGGTGGTTAAAGAATGTAAAGGGGGTAAATTAATACAATATCACAACTTACTTCGACTCTTCCCTGTCGTAAGCCTGGCAACGTAGCAATTGAATTCGTGGCTATCGGTTCAAATCATTTTCGGTCAGATTGGGGTTCTTGAATTTTGTGGTGCGGCATTATTATGTTTCTATCAAATTATTTTCGTTAAAAATATTTTCTAACATTTTATGTTTCCATAAAAATATGTGCCCTCGTATGTGCCTGTTTGCGTTGCGTAGCCGAATAAAAAAGTAACACTTACTTGGGGTTAGTAGATGTGGACCCTACTCGTCTTTTACTGGTTCCTTGTTCTAAGCGTTCCAGAAGTTCTTCGTCGGTGGTAACAGTGTGCTCTGACAAACCTAAAACATAAAATATTATTTAGTATTTCTCTCTATTAAAAGAAATTACTGGGCGAGCTATAAGGTTACACTTACACTTAGATAATCAGGCGCATTAAAAAGGTTTTAATAAAGGAACCATAATAAAATACTGCAAGCCTTTTCCAAATTTTTGTCACACACTTTTTTATATAATAGCTAATACTTTCCTTTAAAATCTAATGGAAAATCTAGACAGCGACAGATCTGTTTTATTCTTATACGGAAATCATCAAAATTTAAAAAAATCTGACATGTTGGGGGAGGGGCTTAGCGGTAGCATTATAGAATATTGCAAAGGGGGGTGGAGGGTGTCTTATGTCGCGTTACATATCCCAAGTAACAATTTTTAGTTGCCTTAGTTGCCATAACTAAGAAATACACTAAAATTAACGTTACATAAAGTACAAAAACTAGTTATTATTTGTGCAACGGCCGCTATGATGGATGAGAAAACGACGCCACACTGTTGTTATTAACTAGAGTAAATTTGGCAACCCTCTAACAACGTTTATTTTTACTGGAATATTGTGGGGTTTTCAACGACCGCAACAAAATACGGATCAACGACGCCAAAATGTTGATAATTAACTAGAGTTAATTTACTAAATTAATTTACACTCTTTCAACGTATTTCATACGAGATCATTGTGGCCAAATAATCAATGCAGTTGCGGACAATTTCAAAATATAACTGTATCTGACAACTATAGGAGTTCCTTAGTCGCAAAACGGTTAGGTTTTCAGTAAACCCAGAAATGATCATTGCCGCCATACTGTTTTCTTTTCCTGATTTACACCGCTACGCCATTTGTGTAAATCATAAAAAAAAATCTTGTTTTTTTGCTTGATTTTGATGATTTTTTAGTTAGTTTTAGTAATTTTTAAGTTATTAGGCAAAGAAATTAAAATAAACTAGAAACCGCATAAAAAACATTAAACAAATCACACACACAGGCTGACATTCCAGAAATTTGGACCGCGGTTGCCGAGTTTCAATAATTATCCCTTATTTTATTTCCTATAATTCAGTGGCGGTCCCAGGGGGGAGGCGTGAGGGGGGGGGCCATCGCACCCCCTTTGCTCCAGAAAAAAAAAACAAGAATAAACAAACGCATGACGTACTTGCCACGAAAACCATTGGAAATACAGAACAGTATTATGAGTTTCTATTTATAAACAACTTTTAGACAAAATCATTTCGGACATAAAAAGGTATTTTTGACCTGAACATATTCATACCAAGTTTTATACAACGTGAAGGCAAAATCGAGGCAAAATTAAGTAAAGTCGTTTCTGAATTCTATAAACTGTTTGATTAATCCAAAACACAAATTCTTGAACTTTTATTGGGAGAAGTCAGTATTTGGCAACAATATTGGTCCGAAGTAGGCAAAAGCTTAAATCAAAACATACTTGATAACGGTTTAGAGGCAATGAACAAGTGTGGAAATATTTTTCCGTTGAAAAGAACATCCTTGGATGTTTGACAGTAAGTAATCCTTCGTCAGAAAGAAGCTTCTCATGCCTCAGAAGATTGAAAACATAAGTACTTAAAAACACTGACATACATATTGAAATTGACATTGAGCGAGTCATTGACCGGTTTGCCCAAAAAAACCGGAAACGATTTTTTTTTTTTTTGAGATAGGCATATTATGTTTGAGATATGCAATATAAAAGGTAATGTTTCAACTTAAAAAGCTTTTTAGACCTACAAAAAAAGGATTTAGCTATTAGGTTTTGCTTGTGGTTTGTTTGGTATCTATGTTTTAAATAATTGAAAAAAATTATACGTACTTACTCAAGCGCGGATACCAGGGAGATATGGGGATAGTTAACCCCCCTACCCTGGCTTTAAATTTTGTATGAAAACATTTAAAAAAACAAAAGTAAGGCATTTGATATTTATGGTATTAGTTTAATTTTGTGTTAATTATGACATTTGTAGTGTCATTCTCTTAAAAATGTTTTCCTGCTACACTTTGAAACCATTTATATATTTACAATTTTAGGTTAATTTTAAATCAAAAAATGCATTTTTTAGTCCAAATTTCTTAAAAATTTTCGACTACGATTTTAATTTAATTTGACTAAAAAATTGTATTTTGAATTAATTTTCTCAAAAATTTTCGGCACATTTAAACATTTAAAAAAAATGTATTAAATAAACGACTTAAAATCTGAGTAACCCCCCCTAGATTTGAGACGCTACACGCTTGTAGTTACTAAGTTTTGTTTGCATATATTGATATGTTCCTCATAAAAGCCATGCTTTTATTCTAGTTTTTTTTCTAATCGAAACCGACCCCCCTCTTTTCAAATGGCTGGGACCGCCACTGTATAATTACGTAATATTACAATAGGTAGCGTTAATATAATACATTATTCTGATAAAGTAGATATAGCGACGAAAATGTTCAGTTTAAAATGCATAAAGGAGTTTATTTACCATGATGTTTTGTTTTACCTTCTAGAAACAATTATTGAAATCAGGATTAGACATTTACTCCCTACAATCTGACAACCAGCGCAAAAAGGTTATTGATTTGTCGAGGCACGATTTGCCATCTTAGGTCCTATCGATCCGTCGTGTTTTTGTTAGTTTGTTGTGTTTTTTGCAATTGTTATTGTTATATTTTTGTTTTAAGACTTATAAAAATGCAAAAGAAGTGTGCGTTAGGTGAAAAAGGTGCCGATAAGTCGCCGGAACTATCTTTTCAGGGATAAACAACACATATATCTGTATGAAACCGCTACATTTTAAATATTGCTTCAGAACCAATCAGAACGCGACTCTACAATGTTGCCATAACTGTTCCTTAGCAATTTCCTTAGATTTTGGTTACTGATTTGGAAAATTTGCCTTCTTTATGGAGTGCACCTTCTAGTTTATTTTAATTTCTTTGTTATTAAGACTGCCTACAGTTTAAAATAGGTTTAAAGCATTTTTAAAATTTTCAGTAATTAAATAAAAAAATAATTTAGCAAAAGAATGAGAAGGATTGAAAGCCCGCTTATTTTTTAAAGCTAAAATATCCATTTTGGTTGGAAAACTAAGGTGCGTTGGTAAATTTAGTGGATGGGAAACTTTAAAAAGTTACTTTATAAATTAGGGGTATTTTGGAACGCTTATTTGACATTTCGTAGTGGTTGTGGTAATTACTGCGTCTGCGCAATAGCTAAACGTCATTACGTTGTGGTAATTAACCACTACCACTGCCGTAAGCTACGAATCAATTTCGTTGTGGTTGTGGTTATTTTTCTGGTTAATTTTAGAGAATTTTGGCGCAATTAATTTTGAAAATAATAAAATATTATCTGGTTCCAAATTAAGCCAAATGTTTTATTTTTTGTCATCTCTAGATTTTTTTACAAGCGACAGTTTTTAATGTATTCCTAAAATTCTGGTAAAATCGATGAGTGATAGTGGTTGTTAAACACTACCAGAGCGGCTGTCAAAGTTGTCAAAATTTTAAGCGTTCCAAAATATCCCTAATAACGGTTTTGAGGATGGATTTTGATTTAGTAACCGCCCTTTCGTAGTTTTTGTGTTTGTCTTTTTTGATAAACTGTAGGTATAAGGTTATACCACTACCACTCATCAATTTTACCAGAGTTTTTGGAACACATTAAAAACTGTCACTTGTAAAAAAATTTAAAGATGAGAAAAAAAAAATTGACTTAGTTTTACAAAATAAGTGTTATATGTTGGAACCTTATAATATTTTATTATTTTTAAAATTAATTAAGCCAAAATTCTCTAAAATTAACCAGAAAAATAACCACAAGCACAACGAAATGAATTCGTAGCCAAAAAGTTTAAAACTTAAAAAAAAATAGAGAAAGTTAAAACATTACAAAAACCGAGGAATGTTGAAACATACCACAGATAAAAAAAAAATAAAAGAAATAAAATGAAATTCAATAAAGGTAAAGAATTCGAAAAAGTTACATAAAAATTGGGTTGGGTTAAAACAGAAATTGAAAAACGCAAAAAAGTAAAAAAGGGTAAAAGAAATGAAAAATTAAAAAAAAAATAAATATTCAAAATTTGACAAAAGACAAAAGAATTTAATAAGTTGTCAAAAATCAAAAAAGTTAAAAGAGACAAAATAAAACCGAAAGAAAACCTAGGCAGATGAAATCTTACTCTGATGGTACTTAATTAGGCATGGTCAGCAGTCCAGTGACTTTGCGACTTCTGCGTGGTCAAGAGCTATTTAGTTCAGAGGTGGAACTTTTTACAAATATAGTATCTAATAAGACTATCTGCACCCTAACTAATATTGCATTCAGTCAATACATCAAGGTAATTCTTTTATTTAAATTGTTTTGTAATAAATTTTTGCAGATTTACCTTCTACATATGGTCCTCTTTTTGGATGTTCTCTAACTCTGATATGTTTATTTAAGCTGGTTTTTCCATTGTTATTATCGTTTTCCAGTAAGTCAGCAACTTTTTCGTTGTAGATTTCCAAATAACTGAAACAAAAATAACGTTTTTAATGCTAATTTAAAGGTATGCGGTTATAGTATTAAAGATTAGAATATTTAAAGACCCATTTTAAGGTGTGCAGCTTTTAAGTGGGTCTCCTTTTTTCTGCAAAAAAGACAAAGACTCCCGTTCGAATACGATTTTTAGAATTCCGCCTCTGTCTAGCGTAGACATTTTTACCAAGGTTTTCACCAAAGACCGCGTTTAGAGCATCATGTCCATGTTTACTCACGTAATATAACGTCGGAGCTCTAAGCAGCTAAAGCGAATTTTGACCAACAAAGCCCGAAGCATCTTCAAAATGATGTCACGAATGTACCGAATCAAAAGAAGCAAGACAAAAATACAGTAAAGCCTTGTGCCCACCTGCTTCAAAAAACGCACCACGTGACTGGACATATATTTCCAATGGTTTTAAATGCAGAGTCACGTGATGCCATGTGTGGACATGCAAGGACACGCGTTGGTGTGCATCGGGTATAAAAGGAACATAATTATGTGTAATAAATATAAACTTTAGAGTCTATTGATATTTTTTAGCTTTACTCTATAGGATTTTAAATTAATATTAAATAAATCTATATCTGTGTTGCTACTTAAAATAAAGTTATTATCACGGCACGTTCTAGTTAAAGGAGAAAAAAAAACCTAATCGGTTTGATGATGTTTGATAGCAAAAAAATTATTATAACGTAACCTTAGGCACCTGAATCCCAATGAGGGCAAGAAGTTCGGGTGAATTTATTAGGTGATTAACAATTTTATGGCACTGAATATAAAAGACAGAGTCGTCCCATCCGACAGTTCCTGTATGACTTACTATGTTTTCATGTAGAACTGAGTGCGTTTTCAATACGATTCACTTTCAAAACTATCGTGAAAATACGAATGGAAAAGAGAATCCAAGTTTTTTTTCGTTGGCCCTGCCTCAGTTCAATACACGTTTTTCTGCGATCGTATCGGAATGTAGCTGTCATTAAATTGCGGATCGTATTCCATGGGTGAGAAAACCAAACTTTTATGTATGTATGTTTTGTAATTTTCTAAATTTAATTAAAGAAAATTGGTGCTAGAAAGCACGGAAAGTCCACCATACAATCAATTATTTTATCAAAAAAGAAGTTAAAAAACCTTTAAATCAGTTACTTCAACCAAAAAGTATCTAAAAACAAAAGATCTTGGGTGGAAAAGAACGAAAATTCAAACTTGGATGAGCATCCCACAAGGAACACACAAAGGACCAAAGCCAAAAGAGAGATGATTAAACGATGTTTCGCCCTGGGCAACAAGCGTGGTCTCATCAGTAGTTTCACTGGTCACCCTCCCCAAACATCATCAAACACCATCATACACTTTGATTTCCAACTTTGAGTCACTCACAAATAGGCATCGTTCCGCACTGGTACTTATTTATTATGTTTCTTTCCACCCAAGGTCTTTTGATCTTTTTTTTAAAAGGAAATGAAAATATCTCGAAAACTGTAGCTTATAACAAAATTTTTGGGTAATATTTACGAAAACCAAAATCTGAAAACCGCATATCAATAGCTGCTTTACTTCTAAAGTTATGATTTTTTTTTCAAACAACTCGGAAACTAAAGCTCCTACGAATTTGGACTTAATAACAAAATTTGTAGTCCATATTCATCGAAACTTAAATCTGAAAACCGTATATCGCTATACTTGCTTTTGTTCCAAAGTTACAATTTTTTTAAATATTTTATCCCCCTTTCACCCCTACAACCCCCCACTACCCTACCCAAAAGTTAATCAGTGCATGGTCAGCTGATAGAAGATTTTTGTACCAAATTTCGTTAAAGTCGATTAAGGCGTTCTTGAGTTATCGTGTATACAGACAGACAACAGACCGACAGGCAACTTTTTTTTCGTCGATTAAGGAGTTTTGGAACCTTAGTAATTTATTTTTGATAAAATTAAGAAAAGTCAAAATTTCATGATTTTAATAGTCCCCCATACCATATTGGTATGGTGGACTAAAACCCGATGCAATATGAAAAAAAAAGATGTCTAAAACTCAAATCGTGTTCAAAACGCGTTGAAATCGCTTCATAAAAACCGAAAAGTGAATCGTAGTTAAAACGTATTCAGTTCCACATGAAAACGTAGTATTTAGAACAAGTCCATACCAAATCAAACAGTGGTTAGACCTTGTCATCTTCGATTTTTATCATTTCTAATAAGATTATTCATCAAGTAGAAATAATTAAAAATACAAATTTTAAGTTTTTTTGGGATAACTATTTTTCGAGTTATTTATTCTTTATTATTATTTATTATTATTCTCAAATATGACAAAAAGTTATGATATACCAAAATCACTCACCTTTTTGGCTAAAAATTTTAAGTAAAAACTTTGTACATATCAGTTTTATTCAAATCAAATCACAATATCACATTAACATATAAACTCATACAACTTTGTTGTTTTTGTAATGTCCGAATTTAGACTAAAAACAGCTTAAACTGCACAATTTAGAAATTTTTATACTTTTACCCTGGGGCAAATCAAAAAAAGATGGTATAAGAAATTGTTTTACTGATTTTTTTAGACAATATGCTCTGAATAAATGAATGACGGCTATTTTTAAGTGAAAAAATCAGAGAGAAATATTTCTGAACCAAATATAGGTGATCATTTTAGTTGGTTTTTGGTCGCAGGCATGTAATTACATGAATTCTGGGTTTTTGAGTCCGCTGAATTCAAATCTGTAGTTTTAAAAAAATTTGGGGGAATCTGATGAAGTTGGGAGGGTAAACTGCTTATGTGGAGAACTAACAAACTTTATTCCAGTTTTTATTTCGACAGCTCTGCTCAACCCCGTTTTAAAACTAACTAATGACTTTTGGATATCGTCCACCATTTTAAAATATTACGAAATATATATAAGTTATTTCGCCAAGTCTCCATTTGTTGTTTACCCCTTAAATTACCTCCCACTTCTTAAAGTTACCACCAATTCATTTTTTTAACAACAGATTTGGATTGAGCGGAGTCAATAATCCCATAATTGATGTATCGCATGCATACCCTACCAAAAAACACTCATAAAACATTATAGAAAATAACGCATAAAACATTATAAGATTTCATGATCATATAAATTTATGATATTTCATAATTGTTGACTAGTGAAATACAAATCCCGTTGGTTTATAAAAGTTTACAATATTTTATCATTTTTAATATGACAATTCCTCATAAAGGTTTAAAAGATTCTATTACACAACTTTAGCAGTGGTAGTAGAAGTAATATAATAACCCACTATAATATATTAACACACCGTGGGCTTGCACAACTCTAATAGAAAATTGTTCGTGTTGTGCCTAGAAGCTGTGGGATAATATGTTGTTGTTTGAAGTTGGTAGACAATGTTGAACTTGAGAGTAAACTAGCGTTCCGAACTTCCATTGTCTTTATTTTTTACCTTTTAACAACGTTTCGATTGCTTATGTATTTGCAATTGTCATCAGCTGAATAGTAACAAAAACTAAGACTACCTAATCTTATATACTAGCATGTGTTCAGTGAGCCATTAATAAACTTGGTTTGCTCCGCCCTTTCACATTTGAAATCTGTTACCTCCAAAAAGTATGGGTTGTATGAAGGCTGTTTCTTTGAACTTCCGCTTGAATAGATTTTCTTCCCTGGCGACGATCTTTGCCTCTTTTCATTCCATATGATGTTGATTTTCACAGCAATGATGAGCTATTTTTGATCCAGTTGTGCTCTCTTGTCGAGTTTTGCGTTTGTGTTCTGTAAGGCGTTCATGGTGTTGCGGCGATACACTGAGAAAACGGGGGTTGAAAATTTGGGGCTACCAGAACTCACATCGTGCGTTACTATAGCACACGGTATGATTGTCCCAAACCATTTGAATTTATCTGGGAGAACTAAGCAAGTCGTGGGCTACCATAATTCAGGCATGGGATCGCCCCAGCCCATTTTCCTCTATTAACTTTTTACGATAACTCGCCGTCGAGTAAAACCCAGGGATTTACATATCCTAGGCAACCAGTGACGTCACGTCACGTGCATTTGACGTGTTATTTGGGACTATCATTCAACATGACGTAAGTGACGTCGAAATTTGGGTTTCAGGAAACCAAAGACACAAGTCACGCATATTTGATGTGTTTTTTGGGATTAACATATAAAGCGACATAAATTTTAAGCTCTCAGCCAACCAGAGATACACAAGTAATATTTTTCTTACATCTGATGCAATAATTGGTATTTTAGCTTACTAGGCATCGGCCACGGAAGTACCTAATGAAAGTATTTGAAGTATAACTGTTTGGCTCGAAGTTGATCACAAGGGCTTAAAAGTATCATTTTACGCCTTGATTTGCGATAATTAATATACTGTAAATCGCCTGTTTAGACCAATATATCATTAATGTTACGTCAAATTCACGTGACTAAAGTCACGTCAAAAAGTGGGACAAACCCACGTGATACAGACGTCGAAGAGACGTCGCAAAAATCACGTGATTGGTCGAGTTTTTGACGTCTTGTCCACGTGATATAGACGTGTTTTGGTGTTCTGGGATGTGAATCCGATTATAGGCGGTACTTGCCGAATGTCGAGTTTTGCACATATTCGGGCTTGCGGGTTGCTTTGGCTGGCAGTTGCTAGCTTCATTTCTAGTTGTGATGTAGTTAGTGTAGGTCATATGTGCCGGTATCCTGGCCGGTGCAGCGGCAGGTTCACGAGTGAACAAGGTTAACGTGTTTTATTGTATTTTCTAAATAATATGAAAATGTGGAATGCGAAATGTATAGGGTCTGTTTTTTATTTTAAACAGTTTGGCTGAGATTTAGCGTTATAGTTCAGCATTTAGGTTTTGTTTTTAACACACCTTATTTATATAAAAATATTTGATTTATAAAAATTGATAAAAAATATCGTTTAGTTTTTGAGTTATTTAGCATTGTTGGAAAGGGTAAAGCATGCTTAGCTATAAAAATTACTCAAAATACAGGGTGTTTAATTTAAAGTAACAAAATACATGCACAAAGCCTAAGTATTCTAATATCAAATATGTCAGAAAAAGTAATGATTTCTTTTAAATGTCCTTTTAATCTTAGATTAACAGTCAAAGATTGTATACTTGTTTATAATGGATAGCGCTGTATAGCTAGCTATTTATTCATTATATTTTGTATATAGTCCACGGATGTAGAAACCTTGGATTGCTAATACCTATGGGAAATTTTCATGAAAATCACTGCCGCGTGTCTTCCGCCATTTTCGCCGCCATGTTGTGGAGATTTGGGTTGGCGACATTGGTTTCCTTCATTTTAAATAGTAGTGTGGGAACACTGACTGTCAATAGTGTCAAAATATGATTGAATTTGACATTTCTTTGAAAGGTTATTTTTGTTGTTGTTTATTAATACAAAAACAAAAAAATAAAGAAACAAGTCATAAACAAATGCTCCAACGGTCACGCGTGTATGTGTAGGTTTCGAACAAATAAATCACAACATGGAAACATTGCCCCCCAATTTATAAACTCAAAGGGTACTGTTAAGCCACACGTTATAAATTGTAATAAACGCTGGGTTCAACCGTTCAACCACTGCTGCTGGCGCTCCCGCTGAAGATACACCTTTATTATGTTGATCTGAATCTGCACAGGTACTAAAACAGCTAAGAACAGATGCACCAACGTGATACAGTAATAAAAAATAAATTAATAGAGGGAGAGACTGACTTTGATAATAGCATATATGGCTCAGCTGAAAGCCAGAGCCATGGCAAGTCAAGCAACATTTAGCGATCACAAAAAAAGTACATCTTTGGTACATGGCGGAAAAACCTATTAACTAACAACTGTGTCGACCATACCTTCCCTAAGTTAACAAGATATCCTTGAGTTTTGGTAAGTTTTCAGCATTCAACATTTTTTTTGTAGTTCTATCTTTTATAAAGGATGTGGGATTTTGCTCAAAACTGCATATGTTGTAGGTTTCATTGTCCTGATAAAAATCTATCATTGCTCCACAGTGATCTAGTATGTGGTTTTTGAGATACTGCGTTCAAACTTAAACATTTTGGTATTCTGGATTTTCCCTAAAATCAGTTTTGCACTTTTTGTGAAAATGTAAATAATATTTATGACCCAAATTGTAGTCTGAGAATAAGTAGCAAAAAAATATAGGTTGCATCGCACTGGCATCACAAACATAAAAAATATTAAATTCATATGACCAAGAAATGACTTTTAACAAAAGGCAAATTTCAGTTGTTATCTTGCCACTTAGAATTTAACAAAAATGCTTCAAAACAAAAACTTTTGTAACATTTTTAGCCATTTTTGTTGCTAAGGGGCAATGATAGATTTTCATCAAGATAAGCAAAATCACACAGAAAGCCAGTTTCCATAAGGAAAGTGCATCATCCTTAAAAAACGAATCTACAAAAAAAAATTCAAATGCTGAAAACTTACCAAAACTTAAGGATATCTTAGTAATAGTTCTTCAGAATCAGAAAACTTTATTACAAAAATTGTTAACAAAAAACATTGTCACAATTGAATAAATAAGCATCAAAATTTAGTGTTCAAAATTAACATTAAGGTAAATTTAACCTAAGAATGTCTTTAAAATGTTATTTAGATGTTAAACAATGTTAACATTAATTAATAAATGTTGATTTTTCTTTATTTCTAGTAAACTGGTAAAACATCTTATAATTACTGGTCTTAAAATCTCAAAAAAATATTGGCTACAATATCACAAAAATAATAAATAAAAATTACATATAGAAATTTACAAACACATGGAAATGACAAGAAAAAGAAAAAAAATATACTGATAAAATACATATTAAAATTAATTTTAAAACTCTTGAAGTATTGTTCTAATTTTGTAAAAGTCGATGTGCCAAAGATGTACTTTTTTATGATCGCTTGGCATCACTCTGGTTTTCAGCTGATCCATATATGCTACTATCAAACTCCGTATCTCCCTCTATTCATTTATTTTTCTTGTCTTCTAGGCCTATAACAACCTCGGATTTATAAGCTGTTGGCGCATATCTGTCCCTAGACGTTTTAGTTCCTGTTTCAGATTCAGAGATCAACTTAAGAAGGTTTATCTTGAGCGGGAGCGCCAGCAGCAATGGTTGACAGTACCCTTTGAATTAATTTATAAATGTAATGTTTCCATGTTGTAATTTATTTGTTCAAAACACATTCCCCAGGCCAAATGAGAGAGATTATCATGGCGTGGCCGTTCAAGCATTTGTCTGTCTTTTAAATGGTTTTTTTTGCTTGGTTCTTCAATTTTTTGTTTTTGTATTAAAAAACAACAACAAAAATAACCTTTTTAGAAACGTCATTTTTTGACACTGTTGACAGTCAGTGTTCCCACACTACTATTTAAAATTAAGGAACCAATGTCGCCAACCGAAATCTCCCCAACATGGCGCCGAAAATGGCGGAAGACACACGGCAGTGATTTTCCCACAAGGGTATTATCAATCCCTTTCTTTTTTACATCCGTGATATAGTCTTAACATTTGTTTTCTTTGCATTCGCATTTATTTCGTCGACCAAAACATTTTTAACCTTGCAGTTTCTTATAAAAATAAAATAAAATATAAAAATAAGTTTTATTTTTGTTCAAAATACTAGTTACTACAACTCAGATGCTGAGTTCTGGTAGCCTAAAGGTAGGGTTCTCCCAGCCCATACCATTAGTCACCACAACCCAGATGCTGAGTTCTGGTATCCCAAAGGTAGGGTTCTCCCAGCCCAGATCATGAGTTACCACAACCCAGGTGCCGACTTCTGGTAGCCCAAATGGCCAAAAAAATACATTCAGTGTTTATGCATATTTTGGGCTACCACAACACACGAACCGTGTTTCCCTGCAATCCCTTGAACTTGGTTCTCACAGCCCAGAGGTCTGGGATGTCCTCTATTGGCAACACGGCTGGGTCTAGGAGAACACATATCCGACCATTTTTCTCAGTGTATGGTTTAGTTTTTGTTAACTGACTTCTTATTGTTGTGGTCGTTTTGAAGGCAGTCCGAAGATGGTATTGGTTGCCTATTCTTCTTATCTTTTCTGAGATTCCTTTGATGTATGGAATTATAAGTATCACCTTCCTTTCAGTATTTACCGTCCTTTGTGTTGGTGTGGTCTGAGGAGTTTTATTGATCATGTAGTTGAAGAAACCGTTTCTTCGCAGATCGAATCGAATTTTTTGCCTTTTCTTTATTTAAAGCTTTTTCCATATTGCAAATGTAGGTGAGATATAAGATATTTTGCAATTCTCAGTTTGGTTGATGTCGAGTGGTTTGATTTGAAGTTTAGATATTGTCCAGTATGAGTAGGTTTGCGATATACAGAAGTGGTTATGGTTGAATGAGAATTTTCTTGTTTTTTCAGAGTTAGTGTGATGCAGTTTCTTATGCTGTTGACATGATTCAAGAATTGTTCTAGTGTATTGTTGTTCTTTTTCAATATGATAAATATGTCGTCCATGTATCTTAGCTATAGCTTCTGTCTCTGCCATTATGTTCGCAGAGCTTCTTCTTCAAACGATTCCATAAAGTTGTTGGCCACTACCGGCGAAAGTGGTGATCCCATGGGTAGACCATCTTCTTGTCGAAAATACCTGTCCTTTTCCTGGAAGTAAGAATTCTGCAGGCAGCATTTTAACAAATCCATAATGGCATTGATTGAAAGATTGGTTCTATCAGAGAGGTGTATGTCCTTGAGTAACTTCTGTTCAATGATTTGAAGTAATTCTTCCAATGGTGCGTTCGTGTACAAACTTTTGACGTCAAAACTAACGAACTGGTCGTCACCTAAGGAGGTCCACGAAGTGCTTTGAATTTTTGACGAATGATGGTGACTTTCCTTGAAGATAATATGTTATTGACATATGCCATAAATCAAAAATCTTCCTTGTCCTACCGACTAATACCATCACAAAAACATTTTTGTGTTTTTTTTTGGTTTTATAAAAACTTAATTTTAAAACCTTGGGCTTGCACAAACTCTACATATCTAACAGAAAATTATAAGTACTTATAAGCTCTGGGAGAGATGTTACTTTGATAAGTTTGTATGAGATTGTTTGCGGAATTGTTTGTAAAAGCCCATAAGATTTCATAAGCCTAAAAATATATTTTTTTGTAAAAGTATTTACCTCACATGATGTGATTATAGTTTTTTATATTTTATAAATTCAGGTGACCGAAAAATTTATTTTTACGAATTAATATTTGTTTCAAAGGGCATTAAGGTTAGGGCAGGTTGGATCTTATTACTTTGATAAGTTTCTATGAGATTTTGTGGGGCTTTGTTTATAACATTTTATAAGATTTCATGATAAAAAATATTTTTTTTGTAGAAGTATTACCGTAGATAGAGGAAAGTATTTTCTATCTACGGTATTACGACAGAGTTAAGATAGACACTAGTCTTAGTATAGTATCTGCAGGAAGACTTATAAAAATTTGTGTTTTTACCGACTCTTAGCAAACTATTAATAAAACAAGATGTTCATAGAATCCTTTAAAATTTTATTAGTCTGGCGGATCATAAAATCTCCCAGAACACATAAAAAATGTGCTTATACTCAAAAACAAGGGTGTATTCATAGAAGCCTATTATCAAGTTTAATGATTATAAAATCTGTTAGAAAACTATAAAATATTTGAAAATAAAACGTTTGCACTATAAAATATTATATATATTTATAGGAACGGGTAAAAAACAGGTAAAAAACATATAGATGAAACCGCACAAAATCTTACCAAAATCAATTATTAAAAAATTACACAAAAGGTTATAAACCTTATAAAAACTGATAAAAATCAGGTGAATATTTTAAAGTTCTTAATTTTATAGCGGAGGTCGAGCTATCTAAATCTGTCAAAAAAAACTTGAATAAAGTTTGTTCGTTAAGTCTCCACATAAACTGCTTCACTGTGTACCTCATAAAAATCCCCCACTCCTTTAAATGACCCCCAGAATATTTTAGGTTGATTTTTTTCATAAAATCAGAACCCCCTCCGTTGGGATAGGCCCCAGAAAAAAAAATAAGGATGGATTTGGATTTCGGCGACTAAACACACACCTATATTTTATTCATATATTTTTTTCTACAGTTTTTTCACTTAAAAATGGCCGTCATAGATTTTAAAATATTTTATCAAGTTTTATATGTTTTCTATGTTACTGTTGTAACTTGTAAAAACCGAGACAAATCTCGTCAAGTACAGATTTTTTTTATCAGATTTTTCAAAGAAGACGGACGGAACCCAATCGGTTTTTTACCTGGGGGCTAACAAAATCAGTGAAAAAATATCTTATATCCATTCATTTATTCCCACTTCAGACGAAAATATTTGATTCGCAACCAAGCTATTTCTTTAGTTTTTCAAATACAAATTTCGTAATCACATGTAACCCGTATAACACCAAATTTTTCGAAACACGAACTTAGCGTACAGGGTGATTTATTATGTTTGGACACCCCGGTTATAGCCGTTAATATTAGAGATAAAAAAAATGTTTTAATGTAAGATTTTAATAATTTTGTCCAAATTTTTTGAAAACTTTGGCAAAAGCTGTCAAGTGTCATTCCAGGGTGTTCAATTTAAAATAAGAAAGTTGATGTCAAATTTGGACATATGGAATGACATTTGACAGCATTTGTCAAAGTTTTCAAAATATTTGGACAAAATTATTAAAATCTTATCTTAAAACATTTTTTCTATCACTAATATTAATCGCGATGACCGGGGTGTCCAAATATAATGAATCACCCTGTACCTACCTACAGAGTGAACCATTATGAACGGAAAAAAGTTTTGCCACATAAAATTGGCCTATTTACAGTCAATATGGTATTTTTAGTTTCCATGCTCTTAAAGAAGGAAAACATGTTTTGTAGTTTGGTAAAAAATAAAAAAAAAAAATTTTCATGAAGAGCCTTATGACTTTAAAAATGTTTATGCACTTTGGGGAATTCAAAGGTGCTTTAAGTTGCTTTTTTAGGAATTAACATGGTACTTACTACTACCATAGGGATTTAAAATTCCTAGGGATTTAAAATTCCTAGGTATTTAAAATTCCTAGAGATTTAAAGTAAATTAGTTCCTCCTGCCATAAAAGGTGGAACGGCTGGAAAAATCGAGAAAATTGAGCGGATGAAAAAATTAGTAGTTGTGAAAAATGAATAATGGAAAAACTAAAATAATTGAGAAAATGGAAATATGGAAAAATGCTGTAAAATGGAAAAACGAAAAAAATGGAGCAGCTGTATTATGTTTATGTTATTGTTTTGTAAATAGAGTATATTGTTAAGTGGCATTTAATTATTTTTCTCTTAATTTTTTTCTTAAATTAGTTTTTTATTTTAAAGTGCATAAAATAGTATATATATATATAAACCACGTGCCTAAATTGTCTTTTTATCTACCTACCAATATGGTATGGGGGACTTTTCTTAATTTTGTCAAAAATGAGTTCCAAAACACCTTAATCGACGAAAAAAAAAGTTGTCTGTGGGTCTGTTGTCTGTCTGTATACACGATAACTCAAGAACGCCTTTAGCGAAATTTGGTACAAAAATCCTCTATCGGCTGACCATGAACTGATTAACTTTTGGGTAGGGTGGTAGAGGTTGAAGGGGGGAAAGGGGGGAGAAAATATTTAAAATTTTTTTAACTTTGCAACAAAAGCAAGTAGCGATATACGGTTTTCAGATTTAAGCTTCCATGAATATGGACTACAAGTGTTGTTATAAAGTCCAAATTCGTGGGAGCTTTAGTTTCCGAGTTATTTGAAAAAACGTTAAGCAGCTATTGATATGGGGTTTTCCTTTCAACATAAAATTATAATTTTTTACATATTATATAAAAAAATATGATACAGTGAAATTTTTCATCATGTAAAAATGTTTTAATTATTGAAAACTACGTGAAATAACCCGGGATAATATTTTAAACTTTTATTGGACAAAGTTTAGTACTAGTACATTATAAACCTAGGGACTAAAGTGTTACTTTTAATCCCGCGATGAAAGGTTTGTACAATTCGCTAAGGGATTAAAAGACGCTTTAGTCCCGAGGTTTATATACTATTTTATGCACTTTATGAAAATATTTTATTGTTAAAATCACGTTATTTCTACGCTAAATGGTTCGTCGACTACAAGAAAGGGTGCTAAGAATGAAAGCTTGGCCAAGAGCAAGTGCTGTTTGGCTTGAGTTGCGATAAATTTAATTATAATTTTCTAGGGATTAATTTTTTTTTAATCTCTGAGGGATTAAATTTAAAGTGTTCCTATTGTCAGTTGGACTGCGTGCAAACAGGTATTGAAGCAATAGCACTTCCAGTGTCTTCATTTTTATAATATTCCGCCGCTGTAAGCTTATTGACTTCAAAACAACATAAGTTTGCAAAAAACTGATCTGAAAATCTCTAAAAATACAGCTGATTTAAAACGTTTTTAAAACGCGTTTTACGCACTACACATTTAATTCCTTTCAATTGCAATTGTTTTCATGCTCTTTAATGGATTGGCTTCTGTTCAAATAGCACCTAAAACATATTATATACCACGAGAAATGTAATGGTTCACCCTATATAATTAGTCAAAGCAAAAGACACAAAACTTTGTCGCCCGACATCAAGAATAATATGAAGAGCAATTAAAATATTTTATAAGAAAACACATTTAAAACTTCAACAATTTGCGTGTTTTTGCCACGCCAAGTGCCTGAAAACCGTCCGGAAGCACGAAAGAGTCATAACTAAACGCCGAATCCGAAATGGGCTGGAAAGTGCCGAAAATAGGAAAACAAAACGTTGGAAAATCTGACGAAAAGGGTATGCAAAACGATACGAGGATAAATAAATTGTGGCAGTTTCACTTACCCTTCCCCCCCTTCAACCGCCTGATGAAAAAAAAATTCTAGACATTTACGTCAAAAACAGGACGGCCAAAAATGGCATAAATTCGCAAAAAAACGGATGTGTGGCTAACATGATACCAATTTTATGATTTACGGATGGTGACTAACAGGGTGACACCACAATGCTCAACGGAAGTTTTTTTCAGGGTCCCAAGTTTATAGAAAAAAAAAGGATAGAAAGTGGAAAAAAGTTGGTGTAAGAACTATGCTTCATTTTATACAGCAAGACCAGGACGCTTATTCTTGAACGACAGTGAGGTGAGGTGAGCTTTTGTCACCACCTTTTTCCACGAGGAATTTCGCTCACCTCACCTCACGGTCGGTCAAGAATAAGCGTCCAGGGGTCGTATTTTTGACGGCCGATAAGGTGAGTAGTCACCGGTAAGTTTTGGCCTCTCTCACTTTTCATATGGTTCAAAGCAGGTGAGAAGTGAGAAATCTGTTCAGACTCACGGGCACGGATGTCAAGAATACAGGCCCAGGTGTGTGTGTGAATCCTTTTACTGTATTCCTTTTGGCAGCAACGTTTTTATTAGTGATTTCAGAAAAAAAAATTCTGGAATAGTTTTTTTCCAAAAGATGTTAAGTAGGTCGAGTAAGATGTGACAGTCCGTTGATTTCTGTCTGCACCAAATTGCACAACAGTGTTTAAATTTCTCTCATATGCGGCACCGGAAATAATTTATGCACTAGGAAGATTATGAGGAACTATTAAACTCATGCATTGTTAAAACTTTACTTTAGGTATTTTATCGCTGTAAAACCGATTTTAGGGTCGGTTTAAACCCTCTAAAAACGCTTTAGCGCATTCCTTCAAACATAAAGAAATAGAAGTCCGATTATTAAGTAAATGGGTCACGACAAGCACGGACGATGCGCGACATTCGCTTGTTGTCTCTGTTTGAGGCAGGACCGAACACTGTGGCAGGGGCGTACGTATCGTCACTGCCATTTAAAATAAATGAATAAGTTGAAGAATTATAAAATGATAAAAAAATATTATTTACAAGCCGTTATTTTGAATTTCCTTAGTTGATATGTTGTTGAGTTCTCAAATAATTAATTTATTTACATACTATACATTTCAATACTGAATTGGGTCAGTTAATGTTTTATTGAGTTCTCAAATAAAATGATAATATTATGAATAATAACTTGTTTAGTTTTTGACTTTTTCTCCCTTTTGCAGAAAAATAATTGCACTTATTTAAGAGAATACCGTACAGGTGTAAAACGCTGAACAAAACTAAGCCGTTCCTATCAACCTAATCAAAAAATGCTTCAAATAAATTTTGTGGAAAATTACTTAACATTTATTGGAGAGTCATTAATTTTTTGACATTTCAAGTTTTAAGAAAAAATCTCGCTATTTCACATTTTTTGTAAAAATCATGGAGTTTCCAATTAATTTTAATGAATTTAAGAGGTATTCTACTCGAAACATTTTTTGAAAAATTGCTTCTAGTTTTCAGCTGTAAGGGTGTATTTTATATTTTCTGCCTATCATTTCCATTCGCCACCTATTGACTATACGACTGAATCTTAACAAAATATTTTTTAAACAATGAAAACATAAATAAAATCAGATTACAGCATGATCAACAGATAATATGATGATATACCTACTATAATATAAATCTTTTTTGAGTAGCAATAGATTGAAAGTTAAAAAACGCCTTTTCTCAAATAAGTTGAAAATGGACAATCCCCCCTTTTCCAGTCTACCCTTCATGTATTGATATTTAAATTTACTTTTTTTTTGAATCGCTGTTAGATTAACTATATCCGCAACAAGGGGTGCTTTATGTAAATGAGATATTTATTTATAAAATAGTAAAATCAATAAAATGCTTTGGAAAATTAAGTGCAATAAACAGATTAGAGCGTCTACGCCTATGATTCCAAAAGGCAATCCAATCGCGAGCTAAGTGGGCGGGCTTCAGACGAAAATGGGTTTCTACGCACATTCCTTAGCTCTACCACTGAAATCTACCAATGAACAAGCATTGCCTGTTCACTGGAAATACGCTTTACCGAAAAATCTGTTGTTAACTTAGTTGTTTTATTGGTTTTCTTTTAAAACTGACATTAGGGATCTTTTGCACCTAAAATTCTGGTAGTCTCCTAGATGGAGCATTCTTATAATGCACCTCTTGTTTTGGCCCAATTTTTCTTTATTACTTATTTCGGGCATGCGCAGTTACTAGGTAATAACGGAATCCCTTACTAACCGATAAAGTTTGTACGTCACCTGCGGATAAATACTGTGTCCTTTATACTTGAGATGATTGCCGTTAGCAAAACGTTAAGTAGAAAAATAAAATATTTAAATTTATTTTTGAAGCTTTATGCAAAATGTTCTGCATATTCTATTATTAATATTGTAAAGATAAGTACTCATTTTTGTTTTGTCATTTTCTTTGGCTGGAAATTTACTTGCACTGGCAACTGCGCCAAAGTGATTCAGATCTGTTTATCATAACCTCACTTTTTTAATTTTTTTTTTAATTTGAAATAAAATTAATAACATAAAGCGCTATAATAGAACATGTATAAGATATTTAAATACAAAAAAAAATATTAGACAAAAATCATTTTGTAAATTTTGCTAATAATAAGTAGCGTATAAAGTTAAACCAAAGCCGCCATGCAAAAAGCAAAAACGCTACCTTAAAAATTACGAGACACCTAACGGAGATTTGTCGTAGGAGGTGCAAAAAGTATCTATTTAATGAAGGACGTATAAACTCTCGGAGAAAGCGATTTTATTTAAAACTGTCCTTATATAAAACCGGTTTTAGGCGCGTATAAATGTACTAAATCACCCCAAAAGGGGGGGCCGTGAGGTCAAAATTTTGTATAAGCAAAGAAAAAGTTTTTTGCAAAAGTTCTAAAATTAATGTAATTTTCGACCCATAGTGAAAATTTTTGAAAAACTATCAAAAATTTTACTGTTTTGATGAAAAACCGACGATTAATGATAATAATTAGCATGTTGACTGCCAAATATGAGATAACTATAGTTGGCAGTCAACGTGTTGGTGATCATTTTTTTGTTGTGACATGTTGGGCCTTCAAGTCTGTTCAACAAACTGTGTCGGTCGTTTGCAAAGACTTGTTTCAAACCTTGCAATTTCTAGTATTTTACTATTAACAAAATTCCCTCGTATTCTGAGTGTTTATCATGTTTATTTAATTAAGCAGTATTAAAATAAAACTTTTGTTTATTTTATTGCTGTATATACAATCGCTGCGAAAATCAAAGAAATTAAAATAAACTAGAAGGTGCACTTCATATATTGAAGGCAAATTTTCCAAATCAGTAACCAAATCTAAGGAAATTGCTGAAGGACAGTTATGGCAACATTGAAGAGTGGCGTTCTGATTGGTTCTGAAGCCATATTTAAAATGTGGCAGTTTCATATAGATGTGTTGTTTATCCCTGAAAAGATAGTTCCGGCGACTTATTGGCACTTTTTTTACCTAACGCACACTTCTTTTGCATTTTTATAAGTCTTAAAACAAAAATATAACAATAACAATTGCAAAAAACACAAAAAACTAACAAAAACACGACGGATCGGTCGGACCTAAGATGGCAAAACGTGCCTCGACAAATCAATAACCTTTTTGCCCTGGTTGTCAGATTGTAGGGAGTAAATGTCCTAATCCGGATTTCAATAATTGTTTCTAGAAGGTAAAACAAAACATCATGGTAAATAAACTTCTTTATGCATTTTAAACTGAATTTTTTCGTCGCTACATCTAATTTATTAGAATAATGTATTATATTTAAGCAACCTTTTGCAATATTACGTAATTATAGGAAATAAAATAAGGGATAATTATGGAAACTCGGCAACCGCGGTCCAAATTTCTGGAATTTCAGACTAGATGTTTTACTTACGACCAAACCATAATACTGATTTAACGAGCGTCCTAACACGACTGTAATGGGCCATTTACTCTCCTAGGATAATAATGAAGAACCACAAGATGGCGTGACAAGCGATGAAACTTTATTGTATAAGATTACTAATTGAAGCAAAATTGTGAAATATTTTTCTATATTTTTAAGACAATAAATATTTATTAAACGTAAACAAATCCAAGATAATTTTAGCACCTAATCAAAAATAAGTCCCGTTTAATTGACATACCGCACTTAAGAAAAAAAACCTTGTTTTTAAAAAGATATATGAAAAGTCCCTTAGTAACCTTATTTGTTTTGACGTTTAAGAAAGGACGTCATTGAAACTTCAGGTTATGAAGGTTGTTGAGAGTGTTCGCGTTTGATATTTTTTATAATTTCTGATATTTATGATGACATTTTCATTGGTCGTAAGTAAAGTATAGTAAACTAACTCGTACGTTACGGTCATTACACGCTCAGATAAATTAAGATACTCGACTGCGGCTCGCGTCTCAAACTTCATCTTCGCGTTTGATGACCATCATAACATGCTTGGTAAACTACTATTTTATGCGGTTTCTATTTTATTTTAATTTCTTTGATGAAAATATTTTGCGAAAACGATACGTATTATTATGCTAAGACTAGCCTTTCAAGGAATGGTTCAAATTTCAAAATACTTGAGTGCCTACGTATTTAGATTTTTTTTGTGCTTTAAATCTATTTTTTACAGGTCAATGGTAGATCGTAGAGAAACAAACCGTCTCACGTAATTGCTCATCCTTTTCCACAGTGCTAAGAGAAAACCGATAGATATATTGGAATCAAATTAAATTTGTAGGATTGTTTCCTTATAGCCTTTATGGGTAATTCCACATTAGATTTACAACCCAATTTTTAATTTCTTCGAAAAATTTTTCCCGCACCCTTAAGCGAAAAATAATCGACGCGTATTTTTTTTTAAATAATATTTTTTTTTCTTGAACTTTCGAAGTTTATAAAATTGAACATTTTTTAATCACTGATAACTCATAAACTATTCGATATATGAAAAAAAAATCGAATAATAAAAGTTGCGCCGAAAAAAATTTGGAAATATTTGTTTTTGTTATTTAACTCATGGGCGATTCCACGCGTGATGAAGATTTTTGGCATTTTTTTTATTTTTGTATCTAAAAACTATCACAACCAAAGTAGTGTGTGGGGTATCTTTAAACGTGTACACTCATTAGAACGCAAGAACTTTTTCCCAAATCATAAAATAATAGCCAATAGCTAAAATATAGGCAAACAAAATATTAACGTTTCACAAGAAATGTCCCATAAGTTATCAAAAAATTGCATTTAACTTAAAATCAAAGCAAGTAAAGAAAAGGAATATAGTACCATTTTATTATATCTAGGGAAAAGAAAAATATTTTGCAACTCCTAATTTGAACCTAATTTTAGTTTAAGAAATTTAATACATCTTTTCCTGTTGTCAATATTAAATGTAAAAAAAGAAGTCCCTGGTACACTAAAGGGTTAAGAGTATCAGCTACAAATATGAGATCTTTGCAATACATAAAAAAAATTTGCCGGAGATAACCTCAACTTTATGACTTATTTCATTAATTATCGTAAAATTTACAAAAAGACAGTTAAAACGGCCAAACAATCTTCTAATAAAAATAGGGAATCCTGGAAAATTGTTAACAAACTAAGAGGTAAAACCTCTTCTTCATTTAATTCAGATCTTAAAGCTAACGAGTTAAATAATTTTTATGGCAACGTTGCAGAAAGTATGTCTAGTAAAATTACCTCCAATAAAGATCCGATTGATTACTTGCATAATTTTTTAGTAACTGAAACATTTTTTCTTTCTCAAACTTCATCCATTGAAATAAAAAATATATTTAAAAAACTAAAAAATAAAAATTCTTCTGGCTGGGATAAAATTTCTCTAAGGGTTTTTGAGTCTCTTCCAGATACAGTGTTGGATGCACTGGCAGGGGCTATTAATACGTCCTTTAGTACTGGAAAATTCCCAAATTGTCTTAAAAAAGCACTTATTGGCCGCTTTATAAAAGGGGAAATCATAATCTTCCTTCCAACTTTCGGACCATTGCACTGCTTCCTACTTTATCCAAAATAATAGAAAAACTAGTACAAATAAGACTCACATCCTTTTTAAATAAACATAACCTTCTTAGTGCCACACAATTTGACTTTCAAGCAGAAAAAAATACCAATGATGCCATTTTTAACTTTTTAGAGCATTTGTACATCCAACTTAATTCTGGGGATAGGGCTTCAGCAGTATTCTGTGATTTATCCAAGGCATTTGCCTGTGTGGATCACGGAATACTGCTTAGAAAGCTCGAATTCTACGGGATAAGAGGGCTGGCATTAGAATGGTTTCGATCATATTTACATAACAACACAATCAGTTATTTTTAATGATGAGAGCTCTTCTGCAGAACCTATAAATGTAGCCCTCTTATTTTTAATATTTATCAATGATATTATTATCAATGATAATTAAAGGGAAGTTTACGGCTTTTACAGATGATCAGACAGTCCTATGGCATGATCCAGATGTAAATAGACTTGCTGTGACTATTCAAGACGACGTAATCAAAGAATGGTGTGATGCAAATAGGTTATCTTTTAATATTTCGAAAACTAACATTTTAAACTTTAAATGCGACATTAATAACATTCAGCTAGAACACGAAAATATTTCTAATCCAGAATTAAATAAATTTCTTATTAAAATTCTTAACAAAAAAATCGCTTCTAGCTGCTATGCACTGAGAGTAATTTCAGATAATCTTGGTTTTGAGAGAGAGCCAAAAACGCATATTTTTCTCTACGGGATCTGCTTTTGGGTGTCTTGTACAAACTCTATTTTTAAAACAGTGTTTGTCTTGCAAAAGAGAGCCCTCAGAAACATTTGTAGGGTAAAAAGAAGGTTTTCGTGTAGGCCTCTATTTTTGCAACACAGGATTTTAACTTTGTGCTCTCTTTTTAAAAAATATAAAAATGAATTGGACCGACAAAGGCAGTATAGTGTTCGCCGCCCTCGAATGTTACATTTGCCTATCCCACATTCCACACTTGTTAAGAATTCGTTTATTTATAATGCAAAAAAGATGTTTAATCATTTACACATTGACTTAAGAAAACATACTTGCATTAAAAAGTTTAGAAGTAAAACAAAGGAGTTCTTGACATCCAAGGCTTACTACACCCTAGATGAATTTTTTTCAGATAGGTTTTAATATTTCGTATTTTTTATTGTCAAATGTGTTTAATGTTATTATTTAAACTTTTAATTATTATTGACAGTTTTACTTGATTCAAATGTAAAATTTTTACCTAGTTTTATTTATAGTTAATTACTAAATCCTAAGACCTATTTCATTTTTGACTTGTGTTATACATATATATTTATTTATTAAGCATCGCTTTGTCAATGTTTACTTTGTATTTCTGACAATAAAGCTACTTTTGATTCTGATTCCGAGAAAAAGCACTTTCTAAATAAATCTATGATTTTTCTCTGCCCGTTTTTGATGTCCCATGAGTTACCACCAATTTTTGGTTATATCCTGAACGTTGAATAAAAAATAAATCTGCTTTTATTTTAAAATTTTTCAGATAAACTCTCTACATAATGCATTAAAATATTGTCATTCTAGTATATCTTAAGAGAGAGAAAAATGAGATCAAAAAATTATTTATATAAGATTTGTCCCATGAGTTATCATGGAATTGCCCTAATGTATTCTACAAATGTTATAAATAAATTAAATGTTTTTTTAACTTGGACCAATTTTGGTTGTGTTTTTTTCTCTGTAAATATTTAGATTGTGTAAAAATTTCAGAGTGGATCTCGAAATACTTTACGAGATATTTCAGTTCTAACAGGCCTATCCGCGGCCTATCACAGGGCGTCTACTATAAAGTTCTGTTATAATTGAAATACCTCGTAAAGTATTAAAAAAAATATAAAGTAAAGTAAAAAAAAATTGTCCAAGTTAAAAAATATTTAATTTGTTTATAAGAATTGCAGAATAATTTAAAAAAATATTTCAAAAATTTTTCCGATGAGTTCATACGAAAACGCAACTTATATTATTCGATTTTTTTTTATATATCGAATAGTTTACGAGTTATCAGTGATTGAAAAATGTTCAATTCTATAAACTGCGCAAGTTCAAAAAATCATAACTTGAGGAAAAAAATATTATTTAAAAAACAAATACGTGTCGAATATTTTTGCTAGAGAGTGCGAAAAAAATTTTTCGAAGAAATTAAAAATGGGTTGTAAATCTGACGTGGGATGACCCATATACTTAAAGCATTCGCAATTTTAAAATTTTAGTTAAGAAGAAAGCATCTTACTTTTTCTTACTCTTTTAGTAAGAAGGGATAAAAAGTCGGACCATATTTGGGAAAAAAATGACAGTGACATACTAGGGATTTATCGGAACATGAAGTCGGCATAGCCTTACTTTAATAAGGTCGACACTATTTTTGACAGTTCCGCACGCAACAACTATATAATTTTAGGCACTATGAAATTACTGGAATAAATTCTCGCATTTTTCGTGTGAATGCGCCCTCCCCCACTTGTAACACTTTATAATAGGGCTGTAACAAGTCTTGTTTTTTAACTTGACCGAGTATCGAGTACTCGGCTAGAGGTATAATAGCCGAGTACCTAGTACTCGGCTTCCACCATTTTTAGGGAAAGATTATTTTCAGAAACAGGAAACGTCTTTAAGATAATAAGAAATGCTTTCAATACATAATAATTTTCCTCTTTTAGGTTATAAGCTTTAAATTATTTTTTCACTGTGTTTTATTAAATATAAGTAATTATTATTAGTTTATTTTATTATTTACCACTCTGCGTCTCATTTCTTTCTGTTTTTGACCTGCATACATGAATTGTTTCTACTCTACTTTACTTTACTCGGCCGAGTAAGACCGAGCACCGAGTACATATTACTAGGTTAAAATTCTGACCGAGCACCGAACTACTCGGTACTCGTTGCAGCCCTACTTTTATAACACTTACACCTACCCCTCTCCCTCCAACTTGTACTTTAGGGATGGCTCCTAAAAGTTGGTTACCTATCAATTTTGCTACTATTTCTGACATTCTTCTAATCCAAAAATTCATATTGTACCACCTATAAATTTGATATAATTAAAGTTAAATGCGTCCTTTATTAAAGGTCGGCACAAAACTTCGTACAAACATTATAAAAGTCGAAATTTTATTTTGACAGCACCGCTCCCAAAAAAGCTTTGACCGGATAGTCCGAATATAGGTTTTGTATATAATCCC
Source organism: Oxystoma pomonae (assembly GCA_963921995.1). NCBI lineage: Eukaryota > Metazoa > Arthropoda > Insecta > Coleoptera > Brentidae > Oxystoma > Oxystoma pomonae. Next base: position 77,421,993 of record OY998163.1, read on the forward strand.
GCGAGGCCCGGCCCTAACGCCTGAGGCAATTTTTCTAAATGCCGTCATTACCCGTTCAAATAAAAATATGTATTTGCCATTTTAAACAAAAAAAATTGTCATATGCACTACTTAACATTAACACAGGACACGTCAAATTTTTTTTTAAGGAGTTTAGTAAATATTTGGTTGAGTTGTTGTGTTATGTGCAAAAAAATATTTAAAATTGAGTGGGGATCCTCGGAGGGATTTATCGTTAATTCTAGATTACTCAAAGTCATTCATTAAATACGCCGCAGGCGAAAATTTTCAGAATATTACGTCAAAAACGCTATTTTTCACACGTTTTGAATGATTTTGAAAAAAATTGCTTATAATTAAAGTAAAATGGTAACAATATACAGACCGCTTCAAGCTACTGCGAACATAGGGCGGAGCGTAGTCAATGAAACCGGAATTTGGTCAATAAATACGCAAATTTTTATAACGTAATTTTCTTATTTTTTGTCACTGATAAATAAGAGCGTTTTATTGTCAACTGCTCAGATTTATCAGTGACGACGTGTTACAATGAAATTAATAATGAGAAACAAAATAAAAGCAAGTTCTCAAAATAAAATAATACATTCTAAAAACCAAAAAGATTCTCCCAGTCAAAAAAAAATTAAAGCAAATGTTCGAAAAGTCCTCCTTGCTCGGCTAGACAATATCCGAGCCTACTATAAAAACCCCTTCTAACGTTTCCAAGCATGTTAGGGGTGATAATTTGAAAAGCTTCTTCAAAAACAGATAGAAGTCATTAGGAGCAAGATCGGGAGATCGAGCTGGCCATAAAATAGTTCCCCGTGTACTTATAACCCGATTAGGAAATACATTATCAAGATATTCCCTAACAAGGCCAACATTGTGAGCCGAACAACCATCTTGTTAAAACCATGTTTCACCAAATCTTACACCTAACAACTGCCTAGCAGTTGGAATAATGTGCTGATGCAGTAGATCCAAGTATCTAGGACCATTCAAATTGCAATTGCCGTTAATAAAAAATGGCCCAATTACGTGTTCCCCTATAATACCCCCCCCAAAAAAAATTTAGTTTTTGGGGATACTGTGTTCTTACGTCAAAATACAAATGCAAATTTTCCGTCGACCAATATCGAACGTGTGTTGGGTTATGACGATTTGACCATCTGCACTTTTTCGGCAACTTCGTAGACATCCATTTTTGTTTTTAAAAATGTATTATTTCAATTAAGAACTTACCCATCTGTTTCTCGAGCAAGGCAGAAATAAAACAAAATAATAAAAACAAAATGAATTTCCAAAAGATAACACTGCAACGTGCTTCGAATCCACCTCGGTCGTACGGCACGAAGAGTAAATTGGACTTGATTCCCCCTATGTTCGCAGTAGCTTGAAGCGGTCTGTATAATGGTTTGCGTTAAAAAAAATATTTTATCGCTTTTACGTTTTTTGTGGATGGTGGGTGAGATATAGTCGATCGCCTCCTTCTTTATCCGCCCTTGTCTTCTTAAAGGAAAAACAAACAAATGTAAAGTGTACTATTAAGTATTTTTGAACCCCACCTTTTACCTTCCTTATTATTGAAGTGGGAAAAAAGTTTTATGTACAGAAGTTGCATAATTTTCTACAAACTTTCAGCTGTCATCGCAAATGTTTCGACATTACTTTCTTTATTTTAAATGAAACACCCTGCATATTTTCTAAAATTTTAACGTCTTTTCTCTAGATTCCCATGTATTAGACAAATAAACAGAGTTTCTTCGTCTAACTCATAACTCTTATCGCAGCATATTTTTCTCTTTGTGGCGTATCCAGGGGGGGTTTTGGGAGTTAAAACTGCCCCAGGAGGTCCAACCCGATCTACAATAAAGTAATCATGATCAAGGGCCCCAGGGAGAGCTACAGCTCCCCCACTTTTTTGACCCTTAACTCCGGTTTGCGACGTGAGTTTGGTGTGATGTCTTAAATATTAAAAAATTTTTCCTGCGGTGCTATGATGTCTTTAACTGTTACAATTTCAGTTTAATTCTAAGAAATTTTTATCATCAGCAATCAAAACGTGTAATAAATGGCATTCTAAGTATAATTTTTCCTAAAATTTTCATCTGCACGCATTTATGATTTGGCAATAAATCTATATATACCAACGCAACCCACCCCTTCTTGGTATCTAAGCCAATCTACTTTTTCAAAAATATTTTACAAAAAACCTAAAAAATCTAAATTTTTTAAGAATTTTTTGTGTTTTTTCCAAAGTTTGGCCTGCGGCGCTATACCAATGTTAAATATTGTTACAATTTTGTTTAATTTTATGCAATTTTTTTGTCAACAACATTTGAAACGCGTAAAAAATAGCATTTTAATGTAATTATTTCAAAATTGAATTGAATTGAAGATGGGACTGCTTTCAAAAATAAGTATTTTTTACCCAAACCAACCCAACAACTATTAAACCGCCCCTCTTTGCTCCCTTCAGTTCCAGAGCTCAAGCAATAGGCACCTACCTAATTTTTAAAAATTTGCCATAGGTAGGTATTTGATTTTTAGTAAATGATGAACCCCCCCCCCCCACGGTCGATTTCTGGCTACGCCACTGTCTTGACTTGTGAATCTTCCAAGATAAATCTAATATATTATATATTTTTAGAAAAAAAAAATGGTCATTCTAAATTTAAAAAAAAATGCATGTGAAATAAAGAAGTTAATCTCAAAATTTGACATATCCGATGACAGCTTTTTTCCCTTTACAATAATAACTATAATAAGGGAGGTAAGGGGAGGATACAAAATATGGTGAATCACTCTGCACCTTTCTATATACAGTGTGTTCCATAAAAAATTAAACTGAAGCTTTCTCACGTATTTAGAGTCCGATTTTGGAAAAAAAAAATCCTTTAAAAAATCGATTTTTTATTCAAGGGGGACAATTTTTGCACGTTCTGCATTTGTCTATGCAACTTTAAATATCATATCTTAAAAACTAATCGCAAATAATAATAAAATTTTAAAACTTTTGTAAAGGTATAAACCCCTCTAAAACAAGGTATCACTCGACCCACTTCGAATAATTCAAGTCAAAAAGTGTCCCCTTCAAATTCAAAATCGACGTGTTCGAGGATTTTTTCAAAATCAGAAACGCGTATCTGTTTCGTTTTATTTGAAACGTATATATACTGTATATCTAAATTGATAGAAAGGTTCAGACAAAACATAATATTTCTAACCTAGATTAGTTTAGAAACAACTACAAACGATAATAATCTTAGACACTAAGTTAATTTTCAGTTTTATCAGCATTCGTATCTCTATCGAGTCGACCAATCAAGCAGGTGCACTTTTAAAATCATGGCGAATGCGTGATAGCCCCAGCTGATTAAATGCACGAAAACCTCGTTAGGTGCGATAAGAGAGTCGTAACGTTACGACCGTCCCTGCATACGAAACGATGTTTTGACGCATTTGATCAGCTGGAGCTGTCACGCATTCGCAATTAGTTTAAAAGTATATTTGCTCGATAGGTCGACTCGATAGAAATAAGGATACGAATGCCGATAAACCCGAAAATTAACTTTAAGTGTCTATTATCGCTAGTAATAGCTATTTATGTATAAAGGAGGCGTTTAATTCCCGCGGCGTGGAAATAAAAACACGAGCCGCCAGGAGAGTATTTTTACACGCTAAATATTTTAAAGTATTTTTTTTGGTGTCAAAATCTCTCTAATATTTTGACAATAGATAAATCACCAGTTGACAAATTGTTAAGTATTCGAAAGTGACCTGTTATATGGTTATTTCTGTCATTCTTAATCAAGCAATCTGAGACACAAGCAGTTACTTGTCATTAGCAACCATATCAACAAAGTCATCATTACAAATAATTTTGCGTTTTAGTCGCTATTTTTACCGTAATCCCTAGAAATATACTGGAGGCCAAGTCAAGAAAACTATACGAAAAAACCTAAAAAAATTATGTTTTTTGGTGTACTGGTAAAAACATTCTGAAAAGCAACTTAATCGTAAAAGAAGACGCCTTACTTGCATACTTCAAAGATAAAGTGAAAAAAGACAAGCCGTCTTCTCTATAGAGTTATTATAGTTAGGTATTATTATTATAGTTATTATTTTTGGTAATTATGCAGTATACGGTTTTCTGCCATTTTTGATTTTTTTTTAAAAATTCTTTATGGGGGCACCTTTTAGGGTCCCTAGGACTCCAAATCCGCCTGCGCCCGATTTTTTTTTTTTTTTAACGAGAAAAAAGGGTGCCCAGGGGGGGTTGTAAAGTTTTTTTTTAATTGTTTTGGGTTGGTTTGGATTAGGTTGGGTTGGACTGTGTTGGTTTGGTTTGTTTTAGTGAAAAAAAATTAAAAAAAATCAAAAAAAAAACCAAACGGCGCAGACGGATTTGGGGTCCTAGGGACCCTAGAAGGTGCCCCCATAAAGAATTTTTCAAAAAAAATCAAAAATGGCAGAAAACCGTATACTGCATAATTACCTTATTTTTTTACTATAGGTAATTTTATTGTTGCGTTCGTTTAATAAAAATTATTGAAACTAAAATTTGCATTTCTTCGTCTACAAATTCAAGAAAAGAGTATTACAAAAAACTATATAATGACTGCTTTTCATAAATAATTAAAAAAGCCACTAAATTTAAAATATGCGGGCCTTAAAATAAGTTTTAACGCCCGCTGGCTGTAAAGTACTGTTTTAACGCCCACGGGCATTAAAGTGCTTTATTACTTTATTTAACGCCTGGTTGTGCATAAAATAGTATTATCGTTTGAGATACAACTCATAATTTTCTTTTTTTTTTTTCTAAAAATTTGAAGTTTTATTGTACCCATTTGGCCACCCCCCTAAAACGGCCGCCTGAGGCGGCTGCTTCGTTGCCTCACCCCTAGCGCCGGGCCTGTCCCCGTCAACCAAGAATAAGAGCGCGGTCTAACTTCAATTTTGTCATAATAATCAATCTTGATAACAATAACTCTCTTATACTCATAAACCTGAAAATTTCAGTGAAACTTTCCTGAAAAATGCGAGGATTTTTTCCAGTTAAGTATTTCGTAACAGATGGGTAAAGTGCATAGAAGTATGTGGTAGTTGTTTAACCTTCGTGTGGAACTGTCAAAAATACTGCCGAATTTATTAAAGTCAGGCTATGCCAACTTTTATGTACCTAATATGTGCAAGGCTTCTTGTCCGACAAAGCTCTGCTGCAATTGTTCTTGTATTTATCGCGTGCTATCGACACCCCTGTAGGTAAAGCTAGGCCATACAAATAAATACGCGTTGAGGAAAAAACCGTTTTTTTTTATTTAGCAATTTTACAGAAAACAAAGTCCGCAACAGAAGAGAATAAAACTTTGGGCAATAAAAATAAGAGCCGATCAAAGTTGTGAAAACTTAGACAATTTTCGGTACACTTTTTATTTCTGGTTAAGTCGAACAAATCGATCTCCAAAGTAATCTCGATTTTCACAACGAAGGGCGTGCATGTGCGAATTCAAATTGTGTTCCCACCGATAACCGCGCGCATTAGAGATAATATTATTTGAGTAAATGGAGAATTTAATGGCATTTTGCTACGCAAATTAATATTATTAGGGTAATTACATGGTGCATTTTTTTTTCGGCTATCAGTCTGTTACAGCTTGTCCCATTTTTATCATATTTTTAGCTCTATGCGAAAACTGAAACTTTAAGTAAGTCTCCATCAAAATAAATTCAAAAAGTATTTTATCGAAAAATTGGGGAAACACCGAATGCAAATCTGCGTGTTGCCAAAGCAAAATTTGAAGCAAAAGCCTGCTGTCCAAGTTGGCTTAAAATAATTATGTAAAAGTCTCTTTAGGGGTCCTCTCGAATGCCAAATGCATTGTAAAAAAAATTAAAAATAAAAATATTCCAGCCGCCATCTGAATAAAACTTGAAATTTTGTTTTTTAGCGATTAACTCCTTAACTAGTGAAAATTTAAAAATGTTGACCGAGGCAGATACTTTAAATAATTGGATAATATAAAGCGTTTTCCCCCCGAAGGGTAAAAAACGACTTATTTTGGGCCTTGCCTAAGGCTTGACCTATATGAGATTACGTCATTATATTTTCTTCAATTTTCGTACTAAAAGCTCTTTAAATAATAATTCTCGTCGTCCAGAGTTTTCGTTCAGGCTCAGAATACGATTTATCTTTTCTAAAATTCAAACCAGCCTGAAAGCAATTTCTTCCTTCAGTACTTCCTCATGGTGTAAGTCGTCAAGTTTTTACTGAGGTCAAGCCTTAGGCAAGGCCTAAAATGAGTCGTTTTTTACCCTTCGGGGGAAAAACGTTTTATATTTTAGTCCTGTGACGTTGGCTTGACCTATATGAGAAGTGTTTAGGATCTGACGACGAGAATGCGTACTGTGAATCAAAATAATTAAAAAGTTAACCATCACTTTGTTTTTTTTTTATTAATATTATTGGCTGACCTAATAATATTAAACGGCTACAAAAACAGAATTACAAGGAATATCCTTAATTTTTTTTGAACATTTTTTAATTTCTTTATAAAATAATGCCTAAAGAAATTTGAATGACCTTTCCAATTAGCATTTGTTAAGGTAACATCCAATGATATTTCACTATCAAAACGATTGGTAGAAACAGCCGACCTTATACTGCCTGGTGAATAACTAATATTAGCACTATTGAAAGCAGACTTAACCCAGCGTGCAATAACCGCTGTTGAGGCTGGACCAACTTCACCTCAAGTCGTAATAAAAAGATTGCTTAACCCATCCTTAGTACTTCTTCTTGCTGAAGAAACTTTGATAAGAGAATTAACCCAAGAAACAGGATCTAATTCCTTATTTACACTTTGAAGTAATTTCTAACCAGGCTGCCTATAGCTACATTTATTAGTTTGAGAACCAAAGGATGGCCAAAACATTATGGAATTCTCTTCGAGTCTCATAGAACCATCGTCTATTTTTAGAAGGGTTAAATCGTGAATTCTTCTTCCCGAAGAAAGTAATAAAATTAGTGCTAATCTTCTGGATACTTGAAACATGCTATTTAAATCCATTATGTCTGAATTTATTAGCCACCTCTATAGCTTTTATTACTCTTTTAACCAGAGGGTGACTGGATATTAATTCACTCTTTAAAGGATTTGAAAACGTAGCATTCACTGATTTGTGGACTTTAATTGTGTTTGGGGAAAAATTCTTCTCATGAAATAGATCAGACAAATACTTCGCAACACATTTAGGATCGGGATTATTAGGTACAACTTCAGTTAGATTGCACCATGCCAACCAATCTTTCTATGGCGACATATATGTTTTGATAGTGGACTGTCTCCATGATTTCAGCAATAATGATCTCTCCCTCTGAGACCAATCATTTATTAGATCAGTCCACCCCGTACAGGCCAGGCCTCCAAACAAAGATTTTGGGCATTCGGCAATGGTTTTGTGTTTGAGCATCTATTAAACGTAGATGTAGATCCTTCAACTTTATTGGCGGTGCCAATTTCTTGGATTGTATTTCCACTTTCCAAAACACTTTATCCCAATTGGGTACAATCAGGATAAATTTTCCGTTGACCGAATTCAAATGTTTGAGAACTCTGGGAATCAAAACGGGCGGTGGAAATATCCATGCTATTTGGTAAAATAATTCCAGATTCTGCTGAAGGCGCTCGTGAATTTCGTTTGTTTGTCCTTCATATCCCACTAACTTGAACAAATTTGTTGCGAGCAGGTATATGTATGGAGTTCCCCACTTGTGAAATATAAACTATAAAATGTTGGAAAAAGATGCCAATCCGGTAGTGGTTTGTTTCTAGACAGGTTGTCCGCAATATTGTTGAAAATCCCTGGTATAAATTGAGCTTGAATCTTTATTGACTGATATACGAAACCACTGTTCGATTGTCTATTTGAACCAAAATCATTTTGTTTTTGAGCACTTGGACATTCTTATTTATTATTAAAAAAAAAATAAAAAAGCGGAGAGCTCTTTTCTACATTTTTCATCTACCAGTTGGCTTCCGAGAGGACCTGTTTTGGAACTTGAGTTTTTAGTTTTTGATTATTTTCTGAAAGAGCTAAACTCTGCCGCAGCATTTTTTTAAAATAAAGTCTGGAGAGTGGGATGATAAAAGACGCGAAATTCATTTTGCCCAATACTCTTTTCGCCAGCTGCCAACTCCATTTCTGATAAATCAGTATATATTGTAAATCCAGTTTTATTGACTTTTTTTTTACTGGTAATAAAATTCAATGTTTGAATGTGTCCCATATAATTCCTGGAAATTCTATTTTTCTTTGTGGTACTACAATTGACTTGTTTTTGTTGACCTTCCAACCAAGAATTTGTAAATAATCTATCACCCTTGCTGTTTGAATTTTTAGTAACACCGGATCTCGATGTGCTATTAAAAAATCGTCTAAATATACAATTATCCTGATATTTTATTTTCGTAGTTGGAATGCTAGCCAGTTGGAAATCCGGGAGAATTCGAGTGATGCGCTTGATAGGCCAAATGGAAGAGAAGTCATTTGATAAACCTGCCCTTTGTATCGATATCTTGCTTTTATCGGGATGTAAAAGTATGCTTGAGAAATATCTATTTTTGTCATGTCATAATTCTGATTCTGCAAAAACAATGGAACTCTTTGATGATTTATCAGCTTGAAAGTCTTGGGCGAAAGGTAATGATTGAGGCCCTTTAAATTGAGTACTGGTCTTTTCGTTCCCCCGGGCTTTGGAACCAAAAACATTTTTGAAAGGAATCCTGTATGGAAGGTAACATTTCCAAAACGCCCTGATCTATCATTTGAAAAATTTGCTTTTCCATGCCCATTGTTTGAAATTTTAAGCAATTTTTTTTTTTGAAAATGAGGTGGCTTTTTCACAAATTGTATTGAGTATCCCGTAATTTTTTTGAGTATTTGATTCGGAGCTTTTAATTTTATCCAATGCTGTAGAAACAGTTTTAGTTGCCCTGCCCTGAATGTTATATTGTAGTAGTCATTGTCTTTTTGGTCTTTTAAAGGAATTATCTTCATGTTTTCCTGTAATTGGATTGGAAGCAGTAGCTGCGACAAATCTGTATTTTCTGTTAAAAGATTTTTTGGGTGACCTAAATGACCCTGGGTTGAGTTTTTATTAAAAGGTCTTTGTTAATAAGGTGTTGATAGTTTTTTGTAGTAAGGGCGAAAAAGAGGTTCTTGCTGTTTCAGTAAATCGGCAACTTGTTGATCATCAAAGAGATGAGTAGCACAAGGGGGTATTGTCTCCAGCAGAAAATCGAAATGATTATTATTTCTCGGAATAATTTTTTTTCTTCTTTGTTCAATCGCTTCTACTTTTTTTCCTGGTACAAATTGTAACACATTATCTCTGCTTAAACGGTGAATCCAAACTTCCAAAAAGATTAGAAGCACCCTTCTTAATGTTAGGATGAAGCGCAATCAGAGACTTCATACAGTCATCAAACGCACTTCTTTGTAACAAAACCCCATAAAAAGCTACACTCCAAGCTAAGTCTGATTTAAAATTTTCATCAAAATTTGATCCAGAATTGATTAGAGAAGTAAGTTGGTGGTTAATTTTTAAAGCACTAAAGACAGAAAAAGCCTGTAGCTTCTTTTGAGCATCCATATAACGAACTCGATTGAAAGAAGGTTGACCCAGTCTTAGACACTCAATACCTAGCGCCTCAATAGCAGGTACAGCAGGAGGAGTTAACGGTTGTTGTTCTTTTGTAGTTGGTATAAAATTAAAAGTTTCATTCAAATCCTCGTCATCATCTTGCTCTTCCAAAAGTAGAGACAAATTTGGTTGCAAATCTTTCTCTACTTCTTCTTTATCTTCTTCTTCTTCATATTCCTCTTCACCCATAAGTTTGTTCTGCTCATATTCATCACCAAATACAAATGGTTTGGATTTCTGCTGAGACATTGTGCTCATGAACTCTTTGAGCATACTTTTAATTTCTTCGTTGTTTTTTTCTAACTTCTCCAGCCTATTTTCCATAGCCAGTGAAGTAGAATCTGAATTAGATTCTAAATCATTCGTCTTTGCAAGAAAACCTGCAGAATTGGATTTCGCTAATACTTCATTGATCTCCTTTTCTGAGATAACTAAATGTTTGATCTCATCCAGTGCCGCCGATACAATTTCATTGTGAACAACTGAGTTTCGTATTGTACATGCCAAGCTCATTGGGTGTTTAATAAGGCCAACACATAATGGCCATTCTAATAATTTAGATTTAATTTCTTTATAAGCCTTTTCTGATATTGCCCTAGCATCTGGCTAAAAAGCTTTAACCAGGTCTAATTTATTTAACACTTTGGCCGGATCTGAACCTTCAAATAAATCTTCTTTGGTAAAACTGCAAGCTTTCCAAGTTTTCCACTGTGAAGGAAGCTTTTCTTCCAAAATTTTGACAACCTTCTTAAAAATCTTCGCATCACACGGATTCTCAGGAACCTGCTCAGAAAGCTCTTGCAACATGCTAATTGTGTGACTGCTTGCCATTTTTCTACACTAAAAAGAAAAACGTATTTAGCTTTTTGTTGTGATCCGCGCCTGTCAACTTCTAGACCGCACCCATTGTGATCCGCGCCGGTCAAATTCTGGGTAGCACCGATGAAACTATGAGCTGCGCCGGTCAAACTGTGAGCCGCACCGCTCAGTTCTGAGTCGGCCAATTTGTGGGCCGCGCCGGTCTAATGAACGTCGCGGACCAAGCAAATCAATCTGCCAGTGCGGCTGAAACCATTCGAGCTGCACATTAATTAAAAGAAAAGTTTTACCCTTAAATTAAGTTAAAGACTCATTTACCCTGATTGTACATCTCGATCAAGACCATGGTGGGGGGAAATTCTAATTTGATGACCACGAATTTTAATGACCATTGATTTTCAAATAAAAAAATAAAATCTACCATCTGTATATTGTTACTACAGTTACTACCATAGAAAAATCAACTACCACCATCCCCATAAAACTACTACCATTAAAAAATCAACTACTACCATCCCCATATGTCTACTACCATGAAAAAAATCAACTTTCAAAGGTAGTAGACATATGGGAAGATGGTAGTAGTTGATTTTTCAATGGTAGTAGACATATGGAGATGGTAGTAGTTGATTTTTCAATAGTAGTAGCTGTATGGAGATGGTAGTAGTTGATTTTTCAATAATAGTAGCTATTAGGGGATGGGAATGGTTGATTTTTCAATGGTAGTAGCTGTATGGAGATGGTAGTAGTTGATTTTTCAATGTTAGTAGACATATGGGAATGGTATTAGTCGATTTTTTTTTATGGTAGTAGCTACATGGAGATGTAGTATTTGATTTTTCAATGGTAGTAGTTGATTTTTCAATGGTAGTAGCTACATGGAGATGGTAGTAGTTGATTTTTTAATGGTAGTAGCTATATGGAGATGGTAGTGGTTGATTTTTCAATGGTAGAAGTTGATTTTTTGTTTTATAATTTTTGGTCATTAAAATTCGTCATTAAATTAGGTAGTCCCCCATGGGTGCTGGGATCGAAAGAGTAAATTAATAAAGCGTCCTGTAAATATAGAACAAAATACAAATTCTTACCATCAAATCAGAAAACGTGCACTATAACTGAATAAAAACTCTGTCAGCAAAAAAAAATTGTTTATATGAAACGAGAGCTAGACTATAATCGAAGATTATGTAATGCGTACTGAAGAAATAAATTGCTTTCAGGCTGGTTTCAATTTTAGAAAAGATAAATCGTATAAAATATAATGACGTAATCTCATATATAGGTCAAGCCAACGGCACAGGACTAAAATAGCAAATACATATCGCTTAAAAACTAAACCTCTTTTTTATGTTTGTAGCCTTTAACTCCTGGTAGCCGATTTAACAATTGCTCACGGCAATCTCATCAGAGAATGCCCATGTGAAATCTACCAGGTTAATTTGGCCTGTAGCCAAAATAATGGTTTTTTACTACTTTTCAAAATATTTTCACCTACCTTTATCGCTTCCTTAATAGTCTCTTTTTGCAACTATTTTTAATCATTTTTCACCATTTTCCAACGATACGCGCCAATATATATATACTTAGTCATCAATTGACATGACATGATCAATCTGGGCAGCAGGGGTGGTGTCAGCTTTTTTTAACGAGTATTTTATACTTTCTTTATTTCTACTTTTCAATAATAATATTGGAAGTAAACTGCATGAATCAACTCGTCAGCGTTGGTTTGAGCAATCGCATTTTACACTTCTCTTATCGAGAGAAAAAAAAACAAACTGCAGGTCAACATAAACTTTGGGTACTGCATGAGCCATCTGGAGGTGTAACAATCCAGCAATCCATAAATTATGTTACGCTATTTCGGGAATTTTTACCCCACCCTCCCCTTTTTACAAATCATCACGTTTCTGATGACCCGCTCAAAATACGACGCAAAATTAAAGCAACCCCTCCCCCCCTTATTAAAAAGGAGCTGACAAAGTTTTAAAACATTTTTTTTGCTGTAAGAAGTAAAAGGTAAATAAAATGTTCTACCACCAACGGACGATCTCTCCCCTATCCTAATGATAATTAATTACAGGCCAACACAGATTTTGGTGCCAGCAATTTTTTAACTGTTCCTGATTTTGTCTATCAGATCTAGTTTTTAAAATAGGAATTATTTACTTTTTTTAACCTCTAAATATTTATTACAAAAAGCAGCTTAACATACATTCATACTCATATTAGTCACTATCACCTACAAATTTTCTTTTATACGACTTTCTAGCATGGAGTTTACTGGTGTAGTCTCGCTGAAGGCTCTAACAGTCGCCCATCATGTGGCTATCCCATCGTCCTTGATATCGATCTTCCATAGTTTTAATATCCTGATGAAATCTTTCTCCCTGTTCTTCACTACAATCACCTAAATTTTCTGGAAAGCGATCTAGGTGGCTGTGGAGGTAGTGAACTTTTATACCCCTGTTACAACCGAGAATATGAAAATTTGAAAGCATAGTTTCGACTAATTCTATGTAATTGTCTGCCCCAAACGTTAGATTCAGTCTCATTAATTGATGTGGTGAACTGTGGATCTTTAATAAGTTGCCTTATTTGAGGATCTTCAAATATACCAGCTTTTAGTTTTTCCGTGTTAATCCCAGGAAACTTACTTGACAAGTACCCAAAACAATTTCCATCTCGATCTAATGCTTTTACAAACTATTTCATAAGCCCCGACTTCATATGCAAGAGTGGTAGTACAGGTCTTCTTGCAGAATATAAATCAGGATATGTCCATTTATGTCGATTGTTCCTATTTGTCTTTAATATTAACGAGACAAAAATAGCAGTCATCATAATGGTTACGTGGTTCCCTCCAAACCATTGGTATACCAAATTTCAGGCACTTCTGTTTCCAATTTTCAACTGTCGCAAATGTTCAACACATGTTTCACACACCACATGTGGAGCCCAAGATTTATCTTGATCTCCCAAATCAACGCCAAAATAGGCAAGATAAGACCTTTTCACAAATTCAGAAATAGTTTTTCTACTTTCTTTGAAAGTGTATTCGCCACATACGTAACAAAAAACATCTGGATGGTTTACACAGCTACGCCTGCTTGTGGATGCCATTGTTTTAGTTTTAACACTATAAAACGACGAAAATTATGACAACTTTATTTGCAAAAACTACACAATATACTAAGTCGAGAAAGATAAAGGTAGACAAAAGGTACTATGTTTCCAATACCAATTAGTCGGGGTTGAGCAGGTATGGGGAGATCGGATCATAGGGAATTCCAAATATAAAATAGCTAATAAAATTAATAGGATTAAGTAATGCGGGTTAACCAGGTCTAGGAATATTGGCTTACGGACAATTTCAGGTATATTTGGCTAATTAGATCCTAGTTTTGAATACCAAATTTCTATTTTGAATTTTAAAGAGATGTTGATTTATTTATTTTTGCCTTTTATTAAAACTAAATTCAATTAGTCTCTATCTCAAAAACTAAAGCTGATAGAAAAAATCTGCTGCCAGTTTTAGAATCAGCACATTAAGTATATCTAAAATCAGTTCTTAGATCTCAGGAAACAATTTTTTTTTTCAATCAAAATCGGAGAACTTAAATTTGGTAAATTTAGGAAGAATTTTATTTGTTACAAGGGCGGGTCAATATTTGGCAAAAATGGTGTTGGCAACAGGGATATTCGTTGTTTCCCCTAAAAATCCAAGATGAATTTTTTGACCTCTCGTACACAATTTATGCTGTTAAAAAGTATCTATTCATAACAAGAAATACCAACCTTACAGTCAATTTCAGTCGGATCGCCTCCTCACCCACGGCCCCTTCTTTGAAATAACTAAACACCTTTTTACACAGCCTCGGTGTCAGGCCTGGATCGTGAGGGAATCCCATCATGGTGTGCGTTTTTCCCGAGGAAGTTTGTCCATAAGCCAATACGCACGAATGACATCTGCGTTTTAAGGAAGTTCCTACTATGGATTCGACTGTTTCAAAAATCTGAAAAAATATACCTAGTGCCAGAAGAGTTTATTATTAGTTACTAAATATTTACAAATATCTTGCTTATCATTCCACGAAAACAAAAACTAAAGAAAATGAATTTAATTCAAGACTGATTAATCTTAAGTCTCCCAGGGGCCTAATCCTTGAATCTCGAAAAAAGGAACGATCCCTCAAGAAAAGGGATCAATCCCGGGGAATGATCCCATCCCTAAAAAAAAAGATGCTTTTCCTTGAAACCTCCTCGAAATTGTAGATTGAAAAATATACATGCTTCCTGAGCAATAGGACCGATCCCTGGCTTTGGAGTCGCGGAGCGCGAACACCCAATTTTTGATAGAATAGAATGAGCGATTACCGCTCAAAAATACGAAATGCGTTCGATGTGGGATCATTCGACACAAATCTATGTCGTTCCCTGCTCAAGAATTAGGGTCCAGGTAGTCTACCGATTGGGAAGTGTGTAACAATATCCGCTTTCACGAGATATCCGTTTATTTTACACTAATTTCCTGCCACTGCATCTACCGCATGGGCGAAGTTAGATGGCTAAGCCCCCCCCAAAATTCAAAATAGCCCCTCCCCCAAAAAAAAAATAATTCGAACACTATCACACACATTACAATTCAAAATGGAAATTGCCTAAAACTTTTTTAGGAGATTTTACAATTAATCTGGATTTTCGGCTGAAAGTCAAAAGTTAAGCTGTAGATGTGCATATTTTTTTACAAATGAATTTCCGAAAAATTAGAATTTATTGATCTGTACGCAAAGACTTTTTCAATTGATAAATAGGTTTTAAAGGCTGAAATGACCGTAATAAAGAACTGTGGGAAACGTGGCGAAGATATGAGCATATCCGATATTAGGTCTGTAGTTAAAAATTTCCACATTCATACGTGCTTATGCAAATTGCATTAACATTGCCTATTCAAGATTGATTTAGTTTTCTAGCTCTTTCAAAACGTTGAAAATGATATTTCGAAATCCCTAAAGTTGTATTATGTTCCGAATGAATTTATTCAACAGGAAATCGGAAGATTTTACTTCAATAAATTAGTTTAAAATGCTTGTACCAATTATTTTGAATAAATGCTTTTTTGTATACCTTCATGAAAAACATGATTTTAGTAACTGTCTGCAGACAACTAAAGCATGACTTTTTTAGTTACCGATACAAAGAAACTTTTTTTTATCACGGATTCAAAAAAAGATTTGTGTCCGTTTTTTACCCAAAATTAAAAAGAAATAGCCTTACGCCAGTTTTTCACCAAGTATTTACGAAACAATCTTTTAAAAAAATCGTCAAAATATCAAACTGTCAAAGATTAAAATGTAGCAACAATGAACGTCACCGAGTAAATAAAGACACATCGCTATGGAAACCACTGTTATTTCATTTACCAGCCGCCTTGATTTATGGTGTAAAGATGGTGCGTTGTGAGAAGTGCTCTTCACTCGAGATTTTTTAAAGTATTTTCCTGTTTTTCTTGGATTTCTTGCTAAAGGTATTAAAAAAATTAGTGTTAGCAACTTGCGGCTATACTGTGATTTTTTTACTCGCGTTTTTAAATACCTCGCTGCGCTCGTTATTTAAACCAACGCTTGTAAAAAAGCACTATTTTAGCCATTACTTGTGAAAACTACTATTTTAATTTAGATGTCTGTTAGTAGTTTAGTATTTTTGGAAGATAGATTGATTTTATAGTAAAATATGCATATACCTTATCTTAAAACATATAACCAAAAAATAAAGATTCACTAATGGAACATCGTAGAAAGTAACAAATTATCGAAAGATCATTTTTAGTGAAAAACAACAAATTCTCGGAAGGTCTTCTTAAAACTCCATATTTTTAACGCTGTGGGCATGGATTAAAAAGTCATTTGATTTGGACGAAAATGTCTAGAATATGTTAAGCTCCCAGCGAAATAAACATGACTATTTAAAGGGTGCAGGTGCGACGTCCTGAACATCCGTGCAAAATAGTAATATTTAATTCTGTAAACCTGATGCCACTCTCGTGACATGGCAGGCATACAAATATGCAATTTCCTATTTATGAAATACGACATTTTACTATAAAGTACACTCGATTTGTTATTTGCAATTTATCAACCCTAATAAATTCCATTTTGGCCTTGACGGTATCACTTTTTGTTTTGTTTCAAATTATCTGACCCACTTGCTTTGTTTGGATTTTTTACGTTGTAGTAAAATGTAGGAATTACTACAGAATTCTAACATAAAAATTTTTTATAAAAAAAATTATGTAAACATTACGTCAAAACTTTGGCTATAAATTTAATTCATCATAAGCAATGTTAATTTTACGTAAATAATATGACTTGAATTATGAAACCTTATAATTTACGTAAATGTTACGTAAATAGTGGGACCTTCATTTTACATAAAAAATATGACTACCTATTATATAAAAAATTATACGTAATATTTGAGTAAACTAATTTACATAAACGTTACATAAAATGATCTACTTTAAAAGAAAGTAATAAAATTTACATAACTATTATGTAAAAAATATATATATATAACATTTTACATAATTAATACACAAAAATTTTTTATGTATTAATTATGTTATTCAAGTTATGTAAATTCCCTGTAAAATAATTTACGTCAAATTAAATTTCTAAATTTTCTATAATTATTATATAGTCAATTGAACCGTAAGTTTACATTTCAAATGTTACATAACTATTACCTAAAATATTTTATGTAACATTTATATCGTCTGAATGAGGTAAACGCATATACATATATATAAAGAGCAAAGATATTTCAAAATTAGAATGCGGACTTTGAGGTATTGATAAGATAGTGGTACTTCTCTATCAGTATAACCTCTTCCGCCACTTAAACCAGCCCGTTTGGTTAACTTTGTAGTTTTCCAATGTCGGACCGTGTCAAGCAACCACCGACGGACCTTCGTAAATCACCGACGTTGGCCCGCCTCAAGCTACATGCCTTAGATAGTTGATGCTTTGCGCATGTCATGCAGATTAATGTGACTAATTCTACCTTAAAATTACATACCAAGATAAACCTGTTATGTAAAATATACGTAGTTTTTACTTAATTCTCACGTAACATGGATGTGATATTTATGTAAAAGGTACGTCATTTTATTTACATCACATTTATGTAACAATTAGGTGGTCTCTGCGCATGGCATTATGCAGTGTTTTCGCACATTAATGTGACCCAAATTTTACCTTATTAACAAATAATTGTGACCTTAAACTTACATAACAAGGTAAACCTGTTATGTAAAATTTACGTAGTTTTTACTTAAATCTTACATAACGCAACTTAATTTGACTTAAATTCTACCTTATTGTGACCTCTGACCTTAAATTTACGTAACAAGATAAATCTGTTATGTAAATTTTACGTAATTTCTACATAACGGTGTTAACTGGATATTTTCACTCTCAGTGGAAGAGACAGATATTTTGAATGTGAAAAAAACTATCAAAACTATGGCTACTGGAATAGATTGATAATAATATTTATACAATAAATATTTTTAATTCTTTGAAACTATATTTCCTAATATGACGAAAACTGCCAAAGTTAATCCTCTCGCAAAAATTTATAATCCAATCTTAGTTACAACGATATCAGGTCAATTAGCATTCTCCTTATATTCCCAATTTTTTTTTATTCCTCGAAGATACCACAAAACCAATCAGGGTATAAAAAAGGGCATAGTTGTAATACTTCCAAACATCACTGACGATATACTGGGTGCAACACATAAAGGTATAATCACAGTTCTATAGTTATTCTATTCTAAAGCCTTTAATTCACTGAAGTCTACTTTATTGTGTTTCATCTTTAACTATATCGACCGTCAACAAGTGCTGTAGGTTTGCTACCTTTGTGGGAGAGAGCAAGCTGTGGCTTTGAAGGGAGTAGTGACTAGTTTCCCAGATATTAACAAAAAGGTCCCTCAAGGCTCTGTGATGGGTCCCAAATTGGTTTCGATATATAATTCTGACACAAAGTAAGGTGATCCGTGCTTCTGACTTGCCAAGCATATCTATCTTTATTTCCCATCACAATTTTACGGACGACACTCAAGCTCATATTTCATTCTATGTAAGAAAAAGCCCTCAGTCAGTAGCCGCACTAAATTATAATTTATATCAAATAGCTGGTTACTAAGAAAACATTGCTTAAAACTGAATAATACCAAAACAGTTGGTATTATTTTTAGTATTAAAACTAACAGGGAACACTTTGAGAGTCACTTTTCTCAACAAATTACTTTTGAAAATAATACTGTAGAATTTAAATCTGACGTAAAAAATCTAGGACCAAAGTTTAAGGTTTACGGCTCATATAAATAAATTTTTCCAAAAAGGCTATGTTAATTCAAAAATGATCTTTCAAAATCGTAATTTTTTGCTGAAATCTTTGAAAATTACACTTTGCTACTCTTTGGTGCTCTTTCGTTCTAACATTACAACATATAGTGCACGTGTACAAAAAATGTATGACTCAACGGAGGTATGTTCATTCTGTTACATCCCTGCCAAAAAACCCGCATTAAATCTCATAAAAAACACACTTGATTTCTATCAGTTTTTATAAAGCTTATAAGCATTTGGGAGGTAAAATTGTAGATTTATTAAAGTTTGTAATACTTTATGAGTTATTTCTTTGATTTTGATAAGATTTTTTAGGGTCTATTATATCTATTTTTTAGCTGATCCTATGACCTGACAGAGGTTTTTTGGCAAGGACACACAAAAAATATTTTACCTAAATTCTCACTATATTTATGTATTAGAATACAGTTTCGAATGACTTACGCGACATTTATAAGACATAAAAACACTAGCACCATTGTATTATTAGGTACACAATTGTTTATAAGATGCTTTTCATACAATATAGTTACCATAAATTACACTTGAAAGGCTTTCCTTGCCTTTTTTCTTTATTCTTTTCTTTCATTTTCATTTCACTATAATTTAATCGATTGATTTCTCTTATGTTAGATTAGTTATGGAAGTGCTAACAGCTTTATAAATAATATATTTGATAATTAAAAACCCTTTATTATTCTTAATATTATCATCATTTTTTATATTCTTACTTGATCTTGAGTAACATTTTCATCAAAGCAGTAATCAAAGGCAAATTTTCTTACTCTTTTCCTGCTGTCGCCTGCCTTTTGCTTAGGCACCTAAAACAGAAACTACATTTAAACGACTTCAATAAATGAAATAAATGCGGTACAACTATTAGCGAGTTTTTGTACTACCATCTAAACTTTTGACGACTTTAGCAGTCATAATATTTCCCCAATCTCGCCCATTTTAGGCCGATTCGACTTTTTGGAACACATTTAAATTTGATTAGTTTGGCTTATTTAGGTAAAAAAAAATATATCTAAATTGGACTTTATGTTACAAAATAAATATTCACAAGGAAATAAATATGTTAACGAAAGTAGAATGATAAAGAATGACCACTTCTCGGATCAAGTCAGGCGCTACAATAACGACAGAAATCTGTATCTTACGCAGTGGCATATCGAGACTTAAAAAACTGCTCTCCAGAACAATCCCCTAAAAATACACCCCAACTGCTCAAACCGCCTCTAACATCTAGTTTCTGGGTACTCCAGTGGCTTAGAAAAGAGGTTGTGGTTGTGATCAATTACCATAATAACGGCATGACAATGACTGTTTTTCAACAAATTTTACCTGCTACGATTTAGTGTAATTTTTAGAAGTTTTTTTCGTAACGCACGAAATTTTTTTCGTAACGCACTAACATAACCCAACACCTACTAAGGGTCTAGGACAACTCGGCGTGGCCGACTCGGCGCCAGTGTACTCCTCGACGCCGCTGACTCATCAGAAAAAGTGCTTTTAGGACAAAATAGCATGCAGTACATAGTGTTTGTTCCAAATTCTCCGTTCTCCAACCCAAACCAACCCAACATAAAAACCCTAAACAAAAACTCAACATAAAAACCCAAACCCAACATAAAAATCCTAAACACAAAAGAAGTAATGCGGAATACTATCTATACAAAGCATTCATGAAAGTGCACTCTGATTAAATATAGAGTTGTGTGTTAAAGATATTTTCTGTTAGGTAGGAAAAATATCTGCCATCGCGCCGAATCGGTCGCGACGATTTTTTTCTGCGCTGAATCGGCCGCGCCGGGTCAGCTGCGCCGTATCGGTCACGCCGAATCGGCCGCGCCGAATAGTACATTTCCCCCTACTAAACCGCCCCCTTGCTTAAAGCTGAGACCGCCACTGGTGGTAAATAAAATGTATAACTAAAAATTTAACTCGTTCTAAAGTATAAGCAAAAGCATGAAATAATTACACTAGTTTACAGTCATTTTGCGACTGTCATATTAAAAGCTGTTTCTTGGTTATTTTGGGTTGCTAAAACCGAAAAAGATAATAAAAATTTCCTAACACGTAAGATTTTTGAGTTATAATTTTTTTGGAAAATATAATTAAAATCAATTTATACTAAATTACATCATGTGTCAAATCAACTTTGGTTCATATTAAAAAAATAAAATTGGGTGTAAGTGTTTAAAACGCAAAAGACCGAAAAACTTTACTTACTAAAAGTGCTGTAGTCAAGACGGGTAGAAGTCAAACACCCCCAGTAGTCCAAAAAGTCGATGTAGAACACAAATTTGCATACGCCCAAGTAATCGTACTTCTCATTTAAATTAAATGGCTACGCTACTGATTTTTCAAAAGGTTATACCTGCGCGTTGGTGGGGGTGACGTTGCCTTTTGTCTTAACCTTGTGGTTTGTTCGGATTCCGAATTTTAAAACTGTCCTAGAACGTTTTTGAACTGCGCGTGATAGTTGGGCAATCGACGGGACTGTTCTTAACAGTTTACAATTTTTGGACGAACCCGAACGCATTTTCATAAAATTGCCATAATAATAGAGTCAATAAGAAAAAGCACGTTATGTGATCCAGAGTGTCTTAATTGTGTCTTATTTTTAGCATAAAATACATATTTTACCGAAAATTTTCCATGATTTGGTTCTCATATAGTTCCACAGTTTCTTCTACAAAATTCATAGCTTTTGTGTTTCTACAAAATTGCATTTTAAAAATCTGCCAATGGCTGATGACGAGGTAGAATCTTGCCTTAATCTTCCAAAGTGAAATTCTGCAGTTTTTGAAAGAACAGATATGTAACACTGAAAAAGCTGAATTTTTGGGTTAGGCAGGGATTCCTCTTCTTTAGGCCACACCATACAAAACCTTCGACAAAACCTTTATAAAAATACACGCGGATGATAAAATAATACAGGATTGCACTCTGGCTTTTATTATTTTTTGTAACGGACAAACTTTACATGCGTAAATGAATTTGCGCATGCGTCAGAAAATAGTCCTAAACAGTTCCATTTAATTCCGCCCGGCTTCACGGAACTGTACAGAACAGTATTGAACCGGTCCTGGACAAATTTTCGGTAGTAACCCGAACACAAAACTTTTCAGTTCAGAACAGTTGTGGTCGAACCAGAACGCGTTTTTTTAAGCGCGCATGCTCCGGACTGTTTAGAACAGGAAATTTCGACGAACCCGAACAAACCATTGGTCTGTTACTCTGTGCTGTTACTTCGCGTCGCGACTCTCGGAATCAGTTGTAATTACGGTCGGTTCGGTTTGAGCTTTTTAAGTTAATTCTATAAAAATGTCTAAGGTACATAAACGCGGCTGTGTTAACCCCGCGGATAGTTTTTGCTACAAATATTTTGGATGTGTTGTTGACGATCAAGATCGGGAGTGGGCTTCTCACGTGTGTTGTCAAACTTGTGCCGCAAACCTAAGTAACTGGTTAAATGGCAAACGAACCAACAAACCATTTTAACGACTCTTACTTTTGCATGAAAAAAGTGTCGGGTTTTCCAGTTTCCCCGCCAATTGGGAAGAAGATTTTCAAATTTGTGATAAAGATAAAGAAGAAATGAACAATGCAGAAAAATCTGAAGCTATCTATTTTCCCGAAAGTAACAAAGAAAAAGAACCTCATTTAATCAAACAAGCTGAATTAAATGATTTAGTAAGAGACCTTCACTTGTCCAAGATCATGCTGAGTTATTGAGTTCAAGATTATAACAATGGAATTTACTGGCAAAGGAAACCAAAGTTACAATTTTTCGAACCCGAAACCAGGAGCTATCCTCGTTTTTCACCATGCAAGATAAAATGGTGTTATGGAAAGATTGGGCTTTGCATATAATCCAGACGAATGGCGCTTATTTATAGACTCTTCAAAAATAAGTTTAAAAGCAGTTTGCTTCATATTGTCAACAAAATGCCGTCTATTCCTCTTGCGCATGCAGTTAACATGAAAGAAACGTACGAATGTATGTCTCTCATTCTAAATGCAATAAACTTTGAGACTTATGAGTGCCAAATATGTGGTGACATAAAAGTCATAGGATTGTTACTAGGGCTTCAGGGTGAATTTACTAAGTATTGTTGTTCTCTGTGTCTTTGGGACAGTAGAGCAACACCAAGCAATTATAAAGTAAAAGAGTGACCTCAGAGAAATCTATTTATTCCAGGTCAAGCTAACGTGAAGAATATACCCCTCGTTGATCCAAAAAAGTTTTTTTGTACCTCCATTACATATGTTGTTAAAGCATTAATAAAGAGGGAGATGCATTAACATATCTTAAACAAATGTTTCCTAAACTAAGCGATGTTAAGGTGAAAGCAGGGATATTTGTTGGACCTCAAATTCGAAAAATACTTAAGGATGAGAACTTTGATCAAACATTAAGCAATGCTGAATTGGCTGCGTGGAAGTCATTTAAAAGAGTTGTTTCAGAGTTTTTGGGCAACAGAAAAGTAGAAACCTACAAAAAACTTGTAAAAGAATTACTTGAGAACTATCGCAAAATGGGTTGTCGCATATCTCTCAAAATTCACTTTTTGCACTCGCATTTAAATTCCTTTCCAGAAAATTTGGGTGTAGTGAGCGACGAGCAAGGAGGAAGGTTCCACCAGGACATCCTAACAATGGAGCGACGATATCAAGCTAGATGAGATGGTGGAGGATTACTGTTGGTTTCTTATGAGGGAAAGCGATCAATAGTAAAAGCGAAAGTCAGCATTTTAGAAAAAATTGTCTACAAAAGATTTAGTATAAATATATTTTAAGTCCACTGTTGTAAATAAAACTTATTATTCTTAAACTAACATTTTTATTTAAAATTTATTATAATTACATGAAAATTTCAGAAAAAATAAAAATAACCAATGTATTCCCTAACTCAAAATCTGTACGTGATGGAAAATTTTTGAACTTCGATTAAGTAATCCATAGACCTCCTATCACATCAGTCGTATTTTTTTCCTTCAAATTTGTTGAATAGTGTTATTATTGGAACTGTTATCACCCTGTATAATATAGGTAGGTGTGTGATTTACTTTATTATAAATTGCATTCCTGAAGTGTATTAAATTGCATTCTTGTGAGGATATTCGCCGCCAGGTTAAATGTTAATCTACCTTGGCGTTTTAAAGCAAAACTATATATGCTGGCATCAACTTATCTTCTCGTGGCAGAGACAGTATTCACTCTTTGATCTAATTTCAGAACGCGGAGGTTTATTTTTTGGTTGATTTTGCTATTTCGCAAAAAATTGTGGTTTTAGATAAAGCTATACTTCCGTGTAAACATAGGTATTGATTTGTGAGTTTTGTATACGTTATGGGGTTATACAGGGTGTTTCACAACTTATTTCAGAAACTTTTAAATCGTATTAACTTGACTGTAAAAAAACGAGTACGCCGTTTTAAAAACTCTCTTTAAAAATGTTTCAATTAGGAAACATTTTTCCAAGACATGACTGTACCACTAAAAGTACGCAAATAATTCGTTGAATTATGATACATATAAAGTAAAAAAAAACCCTAATCGCTGAATATTCTCATTACTAAATAAAAATGTCAAATAATAACTACTATTTTTAACCCAGGGTTAAACTAACCTTGGGATATTTTAACCCTGGGTTTAGATATAAAACGATAGCTTGTGAAAAACCAAGATAGGAATGGCAAAAATCGTTTTGTTCTATCCTTAATCGTTTCGATGTTACGGGCTGTCAAAGTTAAAAAAATGTCCATTTTCACCTGTCAATATTTTAAAAACAGTTGAACATAGGTATAAGACATTATACATGAAATGTACCTAAAATATTTTGTACAATCCAAAAATATACAGGGTGTTCAATTTCAAATAAGAAAGTTGTTGCCAAGTTTTCCTGCAAATATCAACACTGCAAATATGAAAGTATTTCATAAAGATAGTTTACATGGACTTATTTTAGAATAGAAAGTTTGAAGTTTCCATTATATAGTTTCAAAAATATTCTAATAGGTTACTCACCTTGGGACACCCGGTATACCTTACAAACTGGATTTTTGTTTCAGAAATGTGATAATAATTTCATTTGAACAAACTACAAAGTATAGTGAAATGAATTCTGGGTTTCGGACTTCCATTGTCTATATTTTATTTATACACGACGTTCAGGTGCAAACTACAATCTATTCCTAAGGCTACGTACTTATATACTATGGAAACTCACTCAACCGTGAAGTTTAAGAAGTTGGCTCCGCCCAAAGAGGGGCTTCCATATATTTGGAATTTCAAAACTTGGTTTACTGAGAACACCCTGATTCTGCCCAATAAAGTCAGCTTCAAGGAATTTTCGTTTCTTCCAGTGTGACTCCTTGTGCAAAACCTTTGCTTCTGTCCACTTCATTCGGTGTTGTTTCACCTCTTTGGGTATTCGTCTGGTGTTCTTTAAGCCTAACAGATAGTGATCTTTTTGTTTCACCTATGTGTGATTCACCACACTCACAAGGAACTTGGTAAATGCATTCCTTATTTTGTTTGTTCTCCGGTTTTCTTTTACTAATAAGGTTTCGAATTGTATTATTAGATTCGTTACTCTTCGAATTTTCTCTGATACTGCTTTAACGTATGGAATTGTGAGGAATGCATTTGCCTGGTTTTGGTCTTTAAACTCTGTCCTGTTTGCTGAAATTTAGAAATAGTATCTGTTATAAGTTTAAGGCTGTAACCATTCTGCTGCAGATCCTTCTTTATGTTTCTTATTTCGATTTCCAAGTCATAAGAATTGTTATAAATTTTAACGACTCTATTATATAAAGTTTTTATTATGCCTCGTTTAGTTGTAGCAGAATGATTTGAAACTTGATTTAAATATTGTCCTGTGTGAGTGGGTTTACGATAGACTGTCGTTCTGATGTCGCTTTCTACTCGTTTGACAAGTACATCAAGAAAAGGAATTTGACAATTTTGCTCCAACTCCATTGTGAATTTAATGGTGGGTCTTATGTTATTTAGGTGGTGAAGAAATTCTGAAAGTTGTTGGTCATTCCCGGTCCAGACAATAAAAGTATCATCAAAATATCTTAGCCAGAGCTTAGGTTTATTATGTTGCGGTGTCAACCGCGTGTGATTCGAACCACTCCATGTAAATATTGGCCACCACTGGCGAAAGCGATGAAACGAAAATTCCTTGAAGCTGCCTTTATTGGGCAGAATCAGGGTATTTTCAGTAAACCAAGTGTTGAAATTCCAAATATTTGGAAGCCCCTGTTTGGGCGGGGCCAACTTCTTAAACTTCACGGTTGAGTGAGTTCCCATAGTATATAAGTACGTAGCCTTAGAAATAGATTGTAGTTTGCACCTGAAGACGATCAGAGATTATACCGTAGATAGAAAATACTTAAGATATGTAACTGATAAGTGGAAGTGAGAATAGTCCGTTGCACTTCCACTCGTTATAAACCCTGATCAGGCAAGTGGTGCCCCCCATTTACCTTGCGGAAAGTATGGAAATCAAAAATTTTGTTTTGCCGAGTAACTGTTAGAGGGCGCTAGCGGAGACCGCAATAAATAGGTAGTGCTGGCAACGAGGATACATGCTAATATCCGACGAAAGCCGACGGTATCCGAACAGCCAGCCAAGCCATGAAAGGGGAATTACCGCAAGTTTTTGATTCTTTGCTGAATACCGGTTTATCAGTGGCGTAAATGAATGAACTTGTTGCTAAGGGAATGGGAGCTGGTAGAGAGATCATAATATAAATTCATGAATATGCTGAATGAAGCAAGACAGTTTTTATTATTATTAAACGATTATATTTAACTTTACAGTCTGCCTGACTATCAAATTTTGCGATTCGTTTTTGACACACTTCCCGTAAACCGATTTTAATAAAATTTGGCACAATAGTGTAGTTCGGATGATAATACAATATTATGAAAAAAAAATTGGTGGGTAGGGGGTGGTTAAGGTTTAAAAATAAGGGGCTAAATTCATTGACACACTTCCCGTGAACCGATTTTAGTGAAATTTGGCACAGCAAAGTAGATCCGATGACAATACAATATTATGAAAAAAACCTCGAATAAAACACTCAAATTTTTCAAGCCTTCACCGGTTTTTTAGCGTTCAAAAAAGTACTGCAAAAACATCTTTCCTCTGCTAAAATGAAAAATATTTAATGAGAGAGGGCAGAATTTTAGAGGTAGATGGAGAGATAATTTAGTAAAGTGCAAAAATATTAAGGCAATTGTGTACTAAAAATTTTAGTTGTCATCTGTCATCTTTAGTGGTGTCGTGCATATGATTTTTATTTTGCCATTTTATTATAAATTCTCCTCCCTATGACAGTAGCTATTTGGATTAAAAGTTCCTTTTTTTCCAAAAATTTAGTTTTGGGATACAAGAGTGTCGCATTTAAGCATTGCAAAAATATTTCGGAAAAAATTATTTTCTTATATATTTTATTAGTTGATGAGCATAAATATAATAAATGCTATAATCTTATTTCTATTATAGGTATTTATTGAACTTAATTTTTTTAAATATGCTTTTTTATTTTAACTTAACAACTATTTGTTTTCAAATTTAAATATTTAGCGGCCACATTACAAAATAGAATCATCTACCATGATGAACCTGGAAATAATTTAGTTAAATACCTGTTCAATTATTTTAAGATGTGCTAAAATACACTTATATACACGTTTTTTTGTAATTTTAAACACTATAAAGAACTTTGATTGAAAGAAATTAATACCACCTTATGACTTACACGATAAACAATTACAATTTTTGTCGTTTTTTGGATAAAAAAAAAACACTGAAGATGACAGACAGATGACAAAACAGAAATTTTTAGTAAACAATTGCCTTAAATTATTTCCATCTTTCTCTAAAATACTTTTTAATAGCCTGCTGTCTCTCTTCAACAACCTTAAATATTTTTCATTTTAACAGAGAAAAATGGTTTTATTGCAGTACTTTTTTGAAGCTAAAAAAAAAGTGAAAACTTGAGAAAACTGAGTGTTTTATTCTAAAAATCGAAAGTTTGGAAAGAAGGCTATACAATGGGAACAAAATCTTGGCATAAAAATTTCTTAAACAAAAACGTTACCCCTTTAATTATGCTAAAATATCTTAAGCCAAATTTATTTATATTTAATATTTTGTTTATAACTGAAATTTTCTAGGAAATTCCCGATGTTTTTTTTTTTAAATAGTTCCTACCTACTTAATTATTAATGCGAAAAAACGGTAATTATGCAGTATACGGTTTTCTGCCATTTTTGATTTTTTATGAAAAATTCTTTATGGTGGCACCTACTAGAGTCCCTAGGACCCCAAATCCGCCTGCGCCGGTTGTTTTTTTTATTTTTTTTCACTAAAACCACCCAATCCAACACAGTCCAACCCAACCCAACCCAAAACAATCAGAAAAACATTACAACCCCCCCCCCCCCCGGGCACCCTTTTTTCTCTTAAAAAAAAATCGGGCGCAGGCGGATTTGGGGTCCTAGGGACCCTAGTATAGGTGCCCCCATAAAGAATTTTTCATAAAAAATCAAAAATGGCAGAAAACCGTATACTGCATAATTACCGAGAAAACATTTACCAACAGTTTTTTGTTACTATAAAACAAAAACATGCAAAATAAGGAACACTTACCTGTAAGCGTTAATAAATCACAAGAATAAAACTGTTTTTGTTTCAAAAATCACAAAATCAACAAGATAATCTTTTTTTTTCTAACACTAAAAAAGTACTGAAAAGAACAAGAAGAATATTCTCTATCATCTCTCGTCATAAAAAGTTAAATTCAATGATATACGGTTCGATTTCCACCAAATCTAAACAATGGCAGTGATATTTCTATTTTCTACACTATCTAGCGCAGGAGGAATGTTAATGCTAAGTTAATAGCGCCACCTATACGAAGTCAAGTGAAACATTGGAGAGTTATTACAGATTGCAAAGGAAAATTGATTATGTCTTCTATGCTTACAGATTTCGCTGCGGCGAAATGCACTGGGTTGATGACAGTCGAGTTGTCCAAAAGCGACTATGCGCGCTCTGGGGAGTTATCCACGAACGAAATTTTTGCTAACATTTTAGCCCGTAAGGTTACCTATCTTCAGTATTTCCTCTATCTACGATTATACTGATCTAAACGTCGTGTATAAATAAAATATACACAATGGAAGTCCGAAACACAGAGTTCATTGCAAATACATCATTGTCTCAAACTTTCAAACATACAAAGTATAGTATATTATATATATACTTTGTAGTTATCTAAGTATACCCCTCAACCCTCTGCACTGCAATATGTCACATACGAAATAATACAAAAGCAATGAAAGTCATCAAAGTTCCATAAAGAAAAACTCGGGCTGGATAATAAACAAGCAGCAAATTCAGAAAGTCGTGCAAGAATTTAGACTAAAAAAAGAAAACAGCAGAAAGAGAGAATAAAACACTTTGTGTACTTGCTGTCGGAAAATATTGCAGAGAAAAGGCGAAACTGCATTAAAGCCAAAAAAGTACTAACCAGGGAAAACAAGGAAATACGAAAAAGGAAATCTTCAAAAAATTGGTGAAAGAAGTGGGGCAAGGGCTACAAAATTTTCAGGGACAAATTAAAAACATCACCTCCACTGAGTCTGAGCAAGTAGAAACAAATAGAAGTGGCCAAAGCTATCCCCCAAACATATAGTCAAGAAATGGAACAGACTGCAGGTCGCTAAGAAGAAATACCCCTCTTTAGCAAAGCAGAATTAATAATCGACTGCGGCCAAATAAAAGAAAAGAAGGCCCCGGGACCAGACAACTTGCCTCCCGAAATTATAAAGGCAATAGCCTTGTGGCACCCGAATAAAATATTAGAGATCATCAACAGCTTCCTCTTGGATAGAATGTTCCCCCAAGAGTTGAAGGATTTAGAAAAAAAAGCGACTGTGTATGCTCTAAAAGGGGGTACAAGAAATTGCCGATGAAGCTAACAAAAGATCTGGGAGAAAAAGGTGTAAAGCTACGTACAAAAACGGGAAGTCACACTGATCAACAACGCCGAGCTGACCTGTGACTTGGACAGTTTAGCGCACCGCAGAACTTTGGACGACTTATCTATTTTTTACCGATACTATCATGAAAATGCTCTGAAGAACTCGTACAAATAATACCTCCAGGTATTGTACCTGCAAGACGTACGCGTCAAGCGTTACTTAGGAAACCACAAACTTTCAGTTAAATTGAAAACACCAAGAATATCCTTATAACATTTCCGCGCACTGGCCGCTCCCCGAGCGTCATAGGGTTTCCCTTGCGAGTGCGTTCCATCAATTAAAAAAAAAAAACAATAGACGTCTAAAACCCACCTAACTGAGCCCAGTGGAACGATATACTGAAAGAATGTACAAAATAGCACCATATTTGTACAAAATAACAGCGATTAACTTGGAAAAAAGATGGATAAACATTGAAAGCATAGAAAAAATAAAAATAACGTGCGGGGTGCCGCAGGGGTCAATCCTCGGACCAACGCTATAAAACGTGTACTATGACGGCATGCTAAAAATTCCAGTTCCACGTGCAGTATAGCACTGATGGGCTACGCAGGTGACATTAAAGTTGTGGTGTTAAAAAAAGATGAAGGAAGACTACAGAATGCATCAAACAAATTACTAGAAGATGTAGTAGAATGGTCGAAAATAAAGCAATTAATTTGGTGGGAAAAAAGCAAAAAAAACTGAATAATTTCCTAAAAAAATGTTTGTTTGTCGGTGCAACACCGTTCTCCACTAAAAAGCCAGTATCCTTTGGCCTACTATCGGTGCCACGTTGACACCTCACTGACAAAAAATCAATGTTTTATCTGTCAATTTGATCATAAAAAGGGCAGCCATAGTAGGCTAAAGGGCACTGAGACGGGAGAAGTTAACTGGCTCTTCAGTTCAGACAGTGTTGGTCGGTGGTTTTCAAATAATAAATAATGCCTACACGCTCGCAAATCCCAACTATAATCTAAGTACTTATTATATTATTCTTTCCAAACTCTTTTAGATTTTCTAAAAATATCAGTCAGTTGTCATATATACAACTGATAAAATATTTCAAAAAATTAACGCTTGAAAGTTTGATGCGTCGATAGTAACCGACAAGGTATTGGATGAGTGTAATAATATGTAAAATAAAAAAATGTATTCTTTTGAGCTTTTTTTAATTTTAGATTACCGTGTATATAAAATTTAAATTTAAGTGAAATCAAAAAATAAAGTTTAATATTTTTTTATTTTCTTTACAAATATCAAGTATAAAGTTATATTTTTCAATGCTGTTTTTAATTTATTTAAAAAAAAAACCTTGTTTTAAAATTGGAAGCCAAACTGTATTTGCTAGCTATTTTTTTTCATGGGTCTCAAGAGGATATCTTACATAAGACGCCCGAACTACTTTCCTGCCAAAGTCATTTCTCCTCCACCAGGAGAGCCCGGGTAGTGTCGAATTCCTACCGACTAAAACCCCTCGATTGTAACTCCAACCTGCCTGTTGGCAAGCCACAGTCACTGCACTGCAGCCCTTACTAGCTTATTGTGCACCCTCTTGGTTCCTAGGCTCACCACTCCATTAATTTTGTCCCCTGTGCAAGTTTGTACAGGTCCTTAATGGAGTAGTCTATTTTACTATTTTAAAATCCAAGAGGGCGGACTTCATTGAAGTAATTACTTTGACGGTCGTTATATCTGGTGATCCGAAAAAATTTTTTTAACAAAAACTTTATTGCCAAAAAGCCTTTTGAACAAAAACTTTATTGACAAAAAGCCTTCTTTTTACTCCTTCTAACGAGCCATCAACCATTATTATCGGTCAAGGGAATTTTAATTAATGCTTAATACTGTGTTAACAAATCATCCAAAATCAGCCAAAGTTTTTGTGGCTCTAGTTTCTTTAGTTTTTATCCAATTTTGATAAAAAAGCCACCATATCAAAATCGGATAAAAACTAAAGAAACTAGATCAAAAAAACTTTTTACGATTGTTAAGACTTGCTGTTTAAGGCTCATTTAGAAAGAAAAACATTACTTAAAATTCCCTTGACCGATAGTAATGGTTGATGACTCGTTAAATGGAGGAAAGAGAAAGCTTTTTGGCAATAAATTTTTTGTTTAAAAATTTTTTTCGTATCACCAGAAATAACGAGCGTCACAAAAGTAATTTATTTAATTAAGTCAGCATTCTTGGATTTTAAAATGGCGGATAAAAGTATTTACTTGTATCAGAATGCACTTTATTTTAAATACAATCCTGTTTGTTTTACCAAAATCAGGTAAAAATTAAAGAAATAAGAGGAAAAAGACTTTTGCTGAGTTTGGACTTGTTGTTTAATGCTCATTTAGAAAAAAGACCATAACTCAAAATTTTCTTAACCGATTTTAGAAGTTGATGGCTTGTTAAAAGTAGCAAAGTAAGGGCTTTTTAAAAATTAAGATTATATTTTTTTTTTAAATCACATGACCAGAAATAACGTGCGTCATTGAAAGGCTTCCTTTGATATAGTCCGGAATTAAAAATGGTAGACATAAATTTTCACTTGTTGTAAAGCTACATCTATATCCTAACAAATGAAGGACATTTTATTTAAATTGGTTAAGTACTGTAGAAGTAATAGCGAAAACATTTTGTGCCATTTTTTATGGTCCACCCGGTCCCAGACAGCACACATTGTTCATCGGACAGCCATTTTTTCTCCAAAACCGCCCGCATTGTCCATGGACCATTTATGGACATCCATTGGACAAAGGTTTTTCCTGAACTGAGTCCAAAGGACTTCCAATTTTGATCCATAAATAACTGCTTTTTTTCAGTTAGTTTTTCGATATCCAATGGTTAGCGATGTTTCTTGGTCCATCGGACCAAAAATAAACTATATCCGGCGGACGTCCATATTGGGTCCTGCAAAAGTGATGTTCTTTATACATTGACTAAACATTGAATATTTATCAAAAAATCTATGTCAATCGGGCTTGGCCTATATGTTTTTTGTCTGAACTGTTTTGGATATCCAATGTACGTATTAATTACCAACAATAACATTTCTCTCATATCTAGCCCAATCATTTGTATATTATAGTTAAGTATTTTTCATTATTTTAGACCAAGTGGTATTTTAGTATTTTAATACCCATCTTTTGCTAGAAACTCCATCCTCGGGGATCGACAATCAGACTTATGATGTTGGAGTGGTTTTGAGAAAACTGTTCACTGGATAACATATATATCCAGTGTACTATGAAATTTAGACCAATGGATATACATTGTATTTTTTTTTCAACTGTGAGCCATAAATATACTTTTTGGATAGCCAATGGATAATTTTTGGACAGAATTTATTTCCACTGGATAACCATTGGATTTAGTATAGTGGTACAATAATCAAAATATTGAAACTTTAGGACTTTTTTGGGATGTCCAGAGCCGTCCAACATTTTGACAATTGTATTATCCAATGGATATGCATTGGAAAAAATTCCTTACAGATTTGGTTGTCCAATGAACTGCTGCATTGGAGATCCTTGGGACAGAGTTGTGCTGTCTGGGGTATAGTGTTTATAAAAATATATCTTATGGAAAATAATTTTTTTAAAGTTAAATACAATTTAATTTAACTATTTTTTTTAACGATTTTATTATTTTCAGGTGTGATTTAAATATTCAAGAATAAAACTAATTTTTGTCGGAGAAGTGATGTGACCAATAATTCCTGGGAGCGTTTCCATCCCGGACATTCATTCCCAACTATCCAAAAAAAATCTAAAAGGGATGGAATAGAGTTTTTTATTTCTATTGCATTCAAAATTAAAATTACACAAAGCACATTCTTAACAAGTTAGCGGCGATGGTGATGCACTAAAAATATCCCGGAAAACAAAAAAAAATGTTTTTTCTAATGATAAATTGTATTTTAAACACTTTCTTGTTCTTTTAATGCATGGTTAGTATGTTTAATTATTTTACGGATAGTTTTGTCTTCTTAAGATCGCAAGCTTTGACGGTAAAATTTTATTAGTCTTATTTTTTCTAGAGTTTAACATTAAATTCACCTTTTTTTAGATTTTTTCGTACTAATTTTTTAAAAATATTTTGCGTTTGGTTAAAATATATTTTGTAAGCAACTTAGATTAAAAAGAGACAAGATACCTGACACTTACGGAGACTTTGGTTATATTATTATATGGAACAATGTTTACCTTTGCGTTGTTTACAGTAAACACACCAGTGGCGTACCTACTTAAATATAAATTTACACATGGATTATATTATTAAAATTTTACTATAACATGAAATCTGCAAAATAATCTTCCTAACAATAAATGTTTGTAGTATAATTTTATACAAAAGAAATTTTTTACAAAGTTTGTATATGATTTATAGCAATTTCAATTTTCAACACAATAAAATTATGTCAAACATTAAAACAAAGAAACACAGTTCATAGCACCTGGAATATCAAGAAAAAAAATATTGCCCACTAGCAAAAAATTATGTTATTGTGTTTGTTAATTTTGTTATTTTTTCTGGTCATTAGCAGAAACTTACTTATACTGACTTCTTCAGTACACAATAAAGTCAATAATGCTTTGGGTATATAGAGATATCTAGGACAGACAAAAATATTTAAATATCAATTCGAAGGGCGAGCGCAGATGGCAACGGCGGCAGTATAAACCTTAATATTCTGATAAGAGGTAGGAATTCAATATTGCTGGTTACATGTTGGTTTAAAGACTTTACCTACCTTTATTTTACAGTCTTTATAAAAAAAAACCTTCGAAAATATTTTATTTGCGCATTAACTACTTCATCAAAAGTATGCTTTATTTTATCGTTTGATGCATTGGGAATTAACTACTTCATAAAAAAAAACGTGTTTGTTGATATTTTAATCTAAGAATCTACTAATTTAAGTATATATTTTTTTATTTTCTGTGTACCTACCGGCATGTACCGCCACTGACTGATTTCACTTGATCTCCCTTTGTTTTCAAAACATTGGACGATTTGTTCCAAAATATCACTTTAAATGCACTGAAATATTCTCCTACTGGGAAAGAAACACACTATAAACGTTTTTTGACAAAATGTGTTTTTAAAACAACTTATAAACTGCTTAAAACATCCTAAAATTTTAAAATAAATAACACGAAAACTTATGTCAATAAAAATATCATACGACCGTCTGCGCTCTGCCGACTTTCCCCACCCACAAGCCAAGCACGACCTAAAGTGGTTGAGACAGAATTCTCTGTCCCTGTATTTCTAACGTCGTTTAAAAGGATAGAAAAATAATCAATATATCTCACCTTTGTTTTCTTGTGCTTTCATTTGTAAATAAACAATGGTTATTATTTGCCAAGGGGTTTTCGTTGGACCAGATATCTTGTGTCTTTCTAATCTAAGGTAAGCAATTATTTTGGAGTCTTTTCATTTTTTTCGCTTTTTGTTTTTGAATTTCGTCGACATTTTTTTGGCAACATTATCTTATTTGTTTCTAGCGAATTTAGTTTTGGATTTTCTTATATGGAGCCAGTCACAATACTAGACCAAAAGAGCTGGCACAGTGAATCATCAAAGCAACGATGGTCTGCAAACGGATGAATCCAAACTATCAGCCTGGCAGAAGTCTATTGTTCAGAGGTATTCGCCATTATAAATTTGATGATAGTGACAACAACGGTAGTAGTACAAGCGTTCGCAGTAAAAGCTATGATGGATAGATAACCCTCGCCATTTTTTGATAGGATGTGCATTTTCTCGTCCTGAATACGGAATGGACAATCCTGTACCTCAAAATTGTGGATAAGGACTCGGCACACCAATCCAAAGGTGGGCAGTTTTAGAGGTCACGTGATGGATAGGGTAACCCCCACCATGTTCACATATATGATGTAGTAGTACCACCAGCACCATTACCTGGTGTGCCGGACCTCATTCATGGATAAGGGTTCGGCACACCACTCAAAAGTGGGCATTTTTAGACTGGTGTGCCGTACCCTTATCCAGGAATGAGGTCCGGCACACCAGTTTATTTTTTGTCTACCCCCTCTAAAATTGCCCACCTTTAGATTGGTGTGCCGAGCCCTTATCCACAATTTTGAGGTACAGGATTGTCCATTTCGTATTCAGGACGAGAAAATGCACATTTTATCAAAAAATGGCGAGGATTACCTATCCATCATAATACCTTAAACTCTTGCTCTATAGCTACATGCATAGTATAATTGTTCTGAACTCAATTAATCATTGCATCCCACTCAGGAGTCTCTGTTACTTTGAGCAAGTGCAAATTAGTTTTTTTTAAATGTTGCTATATCTTCCTAGATCGAGCCTGTCATGGCTAATTAGAATTAAAACTGGACGCCTCCTCTCCAATTTACTATTTTTAATCCATATCCATGCCCAACACCAAAAATCGGCTACAATAGACTCCTTCTTTTATAAGAAGAAAATTCAAAATACAATTAGCTAAATCACATTAAATCAATCTTTGTGACACTTGGCCAAGAGCCGCTGTGGCTAAATCTCATGCTACATCGTTTGAGAACATCCAAGCACCATATTTTATCAAAATGTCAAAAATATCTCCAAAACAAAAAGTCGCAATGTGTAAAATTTTATAATTTTTAAAATTTAGGCATTTGTCCATGCCAAATCAATTTACAAGAATCTTATCTCAGTTACGCCTAGCATCGAAGTATTATAATAACTTTTTATTTTAATAAAATACTTCATATCATATAAGCTTGTACCATGTACCATTGCAATTTACATTAATTGGAAACCATAACACATGTTTTATTTGAGTGCCCAGTTTATGAAAGCCTCCGTACTCTTGCTATAACACAGATATTTCAAACAGAAATAGATGATTTTGTTAATATATTGGATAAAAGAATAACATACAATGTCGCCAAACAAATTTCACACTTTGTTATAAACCTTCTAATAATAAGATCTT
Source organism: Oxystoma pomonae (assembly GCA_963921995.1). NCBI lineage: Eukaryota > Metazoa > Arthropoda > Insecta > Coleoptera > Brentidae > Oxystoma > Oxystoma pomonae. The sequence continues at coordinate 77,458,957 of OY998163.1, forward strand.
TCATAATAAAGAGGATATTTAACTTACACATAGTTAATTATTAATTTTAAAATTTTAGGATCTTTAATATTTTTTTAGGAGTTTATTCTTTTTTACCTTATACTTAAACTTGTACCTAACTTTCTTGTCTATATGAATGTAATTTTCAAGTAAATGAAAAAAAAATGCATAAAATGTGCTCCGATAATTCAGCGTCAGATTATATAAACGAACGTAGAATTGGCAATCTTTTGTTTGTTTCAGTTTTCTCCTGTATAGTGACAATTATTATATTAACCATACATATCACGGAAAATTAAGTACTTGAAAAAGGTGTACTGCAGCTTCAGGTATTTCTGGCATTTATCCAAATGCTTATTCCAAATAATAATAATTAAATGAAACCGTTTTTGTTTCTTTCTTGTTGTGCTTTTAAAATAACCAGTGCTATTTGGACTAGGAAGTAACATTGACACATGAAACTCTAATGAGAAAAATACATTCCAAAAGCTAATGAGCTGGAAACTAAATTACTTGTATCGTTTTTGACAATTATTATGGATATTTTGGAACGCTTATTTGATACTTCGTAGTGGTTGTGGTAATTACTGCGGCTGCGCAATAGCTAAACGTCATTCCGTTGTGGTAACTAACCTCTACCACTGCCATAAGTTGTGGTTATTTTTCTGTTTAATTTTAGAGAATTTTGCCGCAATTAATTTTTAAAATAATAAAATATTACCAGGTTCCAACATATAAAACATTTTGTAAAATTAAGCTTAATTTTTTTTTTTTTCGCATTTCTAAATTTTTTTTGCAAATGACAGTTTTTGATGTGTTCCAAAAACTCTGGTAAAATCGATGCGTGGTAGTGGTAGTGGTTGTTAGACACTACCACAGCGGCTGTCAAAGTTGTCAAAATTTTAAGCGTTCCGAAATTTCCCTACTGATGCCCTTTATTTTCCCTATTATTATTATTATGGCGTTAGTAAAGTCTGGTCACACTACTTCTAGTCCAAAAGACGATCGCGAAAACAATTGCTAGCCTTTGCAAGTGTGCCAACTATCAAAACTAAACGGTTCCCCAATTTCGACGCGTCTGTAGCAATATTATTTTAATTTGAATGAAACCTCAAATTTTTCGTTACAAAATTTTGTCTTGTTCGCGATTTTTTGAAAAATACAGAAAATCTCACCCGTCATAATTCCTGAAAGTGGCGATTTTTACTTATTGCCTTATTTAAAATAAAAACACAGCGTCATGAATATTTATAATAACGTTGTAAGAAACACTGTGTATTTTTGTAAATTTGATATTTTAAAAATAATCTGCAGGACTGGTTTTACGGCGGAGCTAAATGGCTACTACGCGTACAGGGTGTCCCGCTATATTTTGACTCCTAAGTTAGCGCCGTTATTATTAATGTTAGAAAAAAAGGTTAAATGCAAAACTTGTATAACTGTTTGCATGCTTTAAGAGTTACCTGCCTAAAATAGCTAAATGGCATTACAAATGTCAAATGTTGATACCAAGTTTGTAATTTTAAATGAAACACCCTGTATATTTTTAAATGTTTGAGTCGCCGTTAACTTCCTCATTTCAAAAATACCACTATATACACTTTACCTCTCTATATTAGTTTGCAAGAAAAAGGCAAAAATCCTCACAATAAGCATAATGTGTTATAAAGAGATTAAAGCTTCGATTATTCTCTGTCTAGCACCTAGCATATTGGCCTTATGGTAAGGATTTTGTCATTTTTCTCGCTTAGACAGTTGTGACCGAAATGCAAAAAAGAGGTGGATTTATTATCAGAAACTGGGCCAATACCGCCTCCACTGAAGGCCAAGAATCGGATTCAAAATGGCCGCCACTTACGTTCTCACACAACACTGCTTTAGATGGGCAAATGGCGAGAATTTAAAATTTTTGTTGTATAGTGTGAAGTGAAAGATTAACGTTTTAACATTAAACTTTTATTTTTTTAAATTTGCTTAACTTATTACAGAATTTATCAGTTCTTTTTAAGCTAGACGAGTCTTTATAGATAACAAGTTATTGATTTTCGGTGCAATTGATAGAGACCAGAAAATCTACTTATACTAGAAAGGCGAGGGATACCTTGTTTTAAATATCTTTTAAAAACCCTTCATATAACTTGTCACAGTGCCTTTATTTTATTTAAAAAAAACATATGTATTTTTAATCCTTTGGAAAATTCCAAAAGCACAATTATCTATTTTTGTAAAAAATCGAAATGAACATTTGATATTGGTTCTGAAAAAAGTATAATAGAAATTAAACTATAACGTAGTTTCTCCTTCTTAATCATAAACATATCAATAATAATTTTTTACCCTCAAATTTTAAACTAGGTTGCCTCCATAGCATAGCAAACCATCCCCATAGAAAAAAAATAAAAAGAATGTTAAGGATATATAATATATATATAAGTTTATATAATTTTTGTGAAATTTAGGTAATATCATACACTCGATGACACATCATGTGAAAGGTTTTTTGCAACAAGCTATTACTTGCGCGGCGGAGTAACCGCAAACAAAAATCAAAATTTGGCTTTTACAAATAAAAACACATTTTTAAAAACACCTTTTAACTTAAATATACCTACTAGGGTTTACCGCATCGCCGTTATCCACTAAACCATTAATTTTTTTGTATGTTGTACCAAAAAATGTGTTTTGTTTTGGCGTCGATAAAGTGTTTTTTCACCCTCGCTAAATCCCTTTAAAATGTTTTTTTCGTTCATATTTTTTTTTGAAATTACGTATGCCCCCCGTATGAAATGACATCGCTGCTCTCTAGTTTTAGTCATTTTTAAGAAAATACATATAAATAAAACCGGGTACCTAATGCAAAAAAAAATAAAATTTGGGTTTTCATTTTAGCTTTATAAAAAATATATAATGTCACCCTGTACCTTCAAATAACCAAAAAAAAAATCTTTTAAAAAATATCTTCCAAATATTTTTGACAGTTAGGTACCAACCAATTTTTTTACTGCAGTGCGTATATTATTCACCTAATTTGGTTTACAATTGACTCTATCTTTTTTCGATACCATGTACCATCTCTCTACACATGCACCACCCTCCTGGCGTAGCCAAAAAGTTTGCACCATTATTTAGTACATTTACTTAGTTTACCCCTTGTAAAAAGGACTCTGCATGAGAAAAAAACTTAAGAATAGGAAACATGTAATTCAAAAATAACTTACCGCCCTTTAAACGAGGCTTAAATAAAGGAACTTCCAACGGATCGCCTGTGTTATTTAGTTAAACGTTCAACTTCTTCAGGTTTAAAATGCACTTCACACACCTAACAAAATAACACTTTCAGTACCCTAATTTCAGTGCATTTTTTCACCTGTATCTTACGCATGTACGCTTGCTAGGAACAAAGTTTTCTCGTTTTATGCACTGTAAGTCAAACACAAATAAACTCTTAACAATGCACACTTTATACGATTAAGTACACTTTAATTGTCAAAAAGATGCAATATAACCCTAAGAATACTGACGATGAAAAAAGCACTAAATATCACGAATTTTGAGTCAAAACTCTAAATTACCTACAAAAATCATACAACAAACATTTTCAAACCATTTTGAATATTTACATATAAAAATAATCAATAAAAACTCTCTACTAAAGTCTCTCGAAGTCGCGATTCCGCGATGTAAACAAACAGACTAATGTCAAACAGAAACGTAAGACGACGCCATATTGTTTTTATTCCTGGTTGATCCCACGCCTTCTATGTAGGTCGTATTGACTGGGCAAGTAATTTCAAGGAACATGAATTTTGAAAAAGCAGAGCGTATTTTAGGCTTATTTTGGAACCCCAATGAAGATACGTTCTCGTTTTCTATAAAATGAACCTCAGAAGACATACAAAATTTAACAAAACAGTTACAAAGAGAGAAGTGTTGAAAACAGCTATGACGATATTTGACCCACATGGCTTTTTAAGTTGTTATACTATAAAACTTAGAATTTTATTGCAAGACATATGGAGGACTAAAATTGACTGGGACGTGAAAATTACCGATGAACAATTAAAAAGATGGAAAGTTTGGGTTTAAGGTATTTATGACATATTAACCCTAAAAATATCTAGATGCTACGTCAAAGATATTTTTGAAGCAACAGAAGTCGAGTTACATAATTTTTGTGATGCTAGCTCTCAATCGTATGTAGCAGTGTCATATTTTCGAATAAAAAAGAAAACTCCATTCAAACATCATTTGTAATGACAAAATCAAGTGTTGGTCCATTAGAAACATGTTCAGTTCCGAGATTAGAACTACAAGCAGCATTATTAGGCAGTAGATTATCTCAAACTATCAAGGAAAATCATACGCTTCAAATAAATCAACGTCATTTTTGGTCAGATTCAAAAGCGGTGATAAGCTGGTTAAGAGAAGAAAGTTGTTAGATTTTTAAACCATTTTTATGTAGACTAGCTGAAATGACGGAAAATTTGATGGCTTCAAATTGGCATTGGCTACCTACAGAGCAGAATATTGCAGACGAAGCGACAAGCAAGGATGGAAAATCCAATTGCAGTAGTAAATGGCAGTGGCGTAGCCAGAAATCGACTCTGGTGGGGTTTTATCATTTAATAAAATTTCAAATACCTACCTATGGCAAACTTGAACTGCTCCCTTGAGTGGTTTAATAGGTGTTGGGTTAGTGTATACGAAACAAAAATACTTATTTTTGAAAGCAAGTCTGGTCTCATTTGCAAATGTTTTTCCAAATTAACCCGCGCCGGAGGCAAAAAAAATACGAGTTTCATATTTCATTGACAAAAAAATTGTTTAAAATCAAAGATGTATGAACGATGTATGCATATATTTCATATATCTTTGTTAAAATATAAAAAATTGTAACAATATTTAATATTGATATAGCGCCGCGGTCGAAAATTTACACAAAAAAAACGCAGAAAATTGTTCAAAAATTTTGATCTTTTAGGTTTTTTGTAAAATATTTTTGAAAAAGTAGATTAGATTAGATGCCAAAAAGGGGTGGGTTGCGGTGGTATATATATGGATTTGTAGCCACATCATAAATGCGTCGCAGATAAAAATTTTAAGAAAAATCATACTAAGTATGCCATTCATTACACGTTTTGAATGCTGGTTATAAAAATAGAATTAAAGCAAAATTTTAACAATTAAAGAAATTATAGCACCGCAGGCAAAATATTTATAATATTTAAAACATCACACCAAATATACATCACAAACCGCAGTAAAGGGTTAAAAAAGTGAGGGGCCCTTGATTATGATTAATTTATTGTAGATTGGGTTGGACTTCCTGGGGGGGTTAACCCCCAAAACCCCCCCTGGCTACGCCACTGTAGATAGTTTAATTGACCCAAGTTCTTGCAAAATCCAGGAAAGTATTGGTCTAAATTTAAGTTTGAATTGAAAAAAGAATCAGAAGTAAAACTTTTAGAAGTAAAGAAAAAATTTGTGGGAGGGAATGTAAAAACTAAGCTTTAGTTGGAATTTTGAGATTAATTCGAGCTACTAGATGGATAATAAGATTTACAGAGAAAACGAGAAAATTGGCGAAGAACTCATGAGAATTGAAGCCTGAAGAAATAGAGAAAGCCGAGAATTTATGGATACATTTTTTTGAAAGTGTAGGTTTATGGATTGAGGGAGCTTATTAATGAAACGTCCTTTTTTTGAAATGCCAACGTTTCGCAAAATTTATTTGCTTCTTCAGGGCTCTTCAAGACGGCCTTTCCATATGTCGATTCTATTGCCAATAAACGTCATCCTTCGGTAAAAAGGCATTATTTTTACACAAGTACCGTATAATTTTGAATAAAAACTTTTAAAAAGGCATAAACAAACACATTAAAATATTATTACTACAGCTTGTATTTCATTCAAATTTAATTTTTATACTGATATGCAGCAGATGCTTGTTTTGTTTTTCCCCTTCTGTCCTCAGCCAGCCCGGTATGCCAGAAGGTAGGTAATAAAATAATAGATTTGAAAAACTAAATAAAGAAAACAGAGCATAGAGCACACCCGTGGGTACAATCATGTTCTAGACTGCTTTACATATTTTTTATTTGTTTCTTAAAATTAAAAAAAGAGTTGCAGGAGAGGATATTATTGGGGAGGGAGTTGTACAATTTGGGAGCGTGATGTAAAAAATATCTTTGGAAAATAGCAGTTTTATGTTTTGGCACGATTAACTTATGTCTGTGACGAGTTCGGATTCTCTGGACCTGGCTATGCTTAAAAAAGTTAGTGTAAAGGTAATTAGGCTGTTTGCCGAAGAGTACTTTGACAGTGGTGGATGCCAAATGGACCGTTCATCGTACGTCCAGATTAAATCAACCCGAGGCCGATAGTAAAGGGGAAACGTGATCAAATTTCCCAACGCTGTAGGCAAATTTTAAACAAAAATTTTGCAGTTTTGCAAGCTCTGTCGGTTCTCCGCTGTTAAGGCCGGCCAGTACAGGGTGGCACAGTAAGCTAACTGAGATAAAATTAAGCTATCGCATAATCTTAATTTGATATCGGTAGTCAAGTATTCTTTATGAATATTGAATGTTTTCAGCTTGTAAAATGATTTTGATGAAGGAAGAACAGCTAAAAGAAATAAATAAATTATTTAAAAGATTTATGGAGCAAAAGACACGAAACGAAAGATGGATCCTCGGAATGGTGTTTAAGAAAAGCATCAGGAAAAATAAATTATGTCAGTAAGGAGGAACAAGCACTGGCAGATGACTTTCCAGACTCCATAATAAAGGCGTCTATGTGTTATGACAATGGAAAAAGATGCAACTTTACCAGTGATACTAGACCAACAAAAACAGTCTTAGAAACCGCTAATGGATATTAGATGGAGATTTTGAGAAAAACATCAGCTATCATTCGAATAGAGGGAGAGAAGATTCTAGAATTTTAGGAAAGACAGAGCAGATAGTCAAGACTCATGTTGAAAAAGAAAACTGAGTGCACAAGGACCATTTTGGTAGAACAGACAACAGAAGTAATGCAACTCTTTTAGGTAGATATCTAGTTGATGTTTATGGAACAAATAAAAATATATAACACTTACAATAAAAATTGTTAAGATGAAGTCATTGGATTTTGGGAACTAGTTGTTCAACCCGAGCCTTGCCCAACATCAAGTAAGTGGTGTGATTCAAATAGGCTAACGAAAGGAGTGACTGTAGAGTCTAATAGCCCTCGGTCATCACCAGTGGTTTTGGTAACAAAGAAAGATGACTCTACAAGATTTTATTTTGACTCTAGAAAATTAAACAAAACTACTAAGAAAAACAGCCATCCCCTGCCACGGATTGTTAATAGGATTATCTAAAGTTATAATAAATAAACAAAATTTATTACAGATACATAACAGATTTGAACTCGGCGCCCTTAATTTAGTATTAAATGATTGACAGTTGGCATTAATGCCTATTTTTTTAGATTGCACCCAAAAAATGGAGTGGATATCCCCCGGAGGCCTGCATTTGTGTAAGTTTACAAAGACAATATAGCAATAATAGTTTTACGATTGACTTTAATGCACATTTTAACAGTAAGAAATACGAGATGTTTGTTGCTCTTATGTTTAATAAAGTAATTAAACGAAAGGGGGATTCTAGTCTTTGAGATTATAACAGAGGTTCATTGGATTACGACAAGCACTTCAATAATTGGACTAAACTAATTTAGAAAACTTGTTTTTGCTTTTATTAGTTAGTTTGTCGGTGTATGTGTGTGTATGTGTTTGTTCTTCAATCAAGCAAAAACGGCTAAACCAATTTCGATGAAATTTGGTAGGAAGATATGGTGCGACATGGATTTAAATATGGGCTACTTTTTATATGACATTTCACTCAATTAATGCTGTCCAATAACATTATTTTTGGATATCGCGGGCAACGCCGCGGGTCATGAGCTAGTATAAACTATATCTAAAAATATTCCGCATCCCTGCTTGAAAAACAACTAATTATAAATTGGACCACAATAGCTCTCCTTTATAAAGGTTAACCTTTGCAGAAACGTATAAGCGAGAAACTTTGTTTACAATCTAGATTAAGAATATGTCGGTTAAAGTTTAAACATGTTTATCGTGCAGTTTAGGGCCCTGAGATTTACCTTTACTTTTAAGTTTAATAAACAAAAATAAAATGTCATCATCATTTATTATGCCTGCTCGATCATTCAATGAATTAACTATAATTATCCGCAAAAAAATAATTAAAAATGTCAAAAAATTGGATGAATGTGTAGGGTTTATTTTCGGTGATTTCCATTCCTTCTTTGTCATACTGAGTAAGAAAGAAATTTATTTTCTATAGTCTTTTTGTTATGGACATTTTACGATACCTTCCCTTGACCAATGACCAAAGGAAAAAACATTTTATGCATTTTCCCATGTCTGGCCATGCTGTCTCAATAGGAAACTGGTGTAACACCCGATTCCCATCCATGTGTTTCCCATGCGTGGCCACCTTGACTTAAAAAAACTCATGACGTGGACTTATATGGGCACACCTGACTTAGACCACGTTGTAATGACCTGGAGATGGTCACTAATTTAATTTAACGAGTAAATAAATAACTATACTTAGAACATTGAACTACTAGAAGGAGTCCGGTCTGTCTGGTTGTTTGAGTGCTACATCTACAGTGGGGAAAGGGGAGAAAGAAATCTGTGTTTTTTAATAAGACCCTTGTATAAAATTCTAAATATTTTTATGTCTTAACCCTCTGAAAACCAAAACCAGAAGATCATTTTTGTCAAACGAGGGTTCAAAATTCCAAGATTCATTAAAGTAAGCTTAAGAATCTCTTTATTGTTTGTTTACAATCTATTGGAAGTTTTTTTAGGTTCCTTTACGGTATTTTTATATATTTTATTATTACTTGTTTATGTTACTGTGTTAAATTCTAAATATTTTTATGTCTTAACCCTCTGAAAACTGGTTTTGGTTTTCCCTTTTTTAGTTCTGCTTGAAACCTTGATGTCTCTAGTCTCTTTTAGGAATATCTGCGTTATAAAAATAGTGATTAGAATTCATTATGATATTTGGAAAATAAAAGTATTAAGATAATTTTTGTCAGACGAGGGTTCAAAATTCCAAGATTAATTAAAGTAAGCTTAAGAATCTCTTTATTGTTTTTATTACAATCTATTGGAAGTTTTACGAAAATGACTATGAATAAATTAAGAAAAGGAAAAAAACCCAGTTAAGGAATATTTGTTTGATTCTTAAACTTATTTTTTCATTTAAAATAAAAAACTATAAACGTCTAAAAATATCTTGGCTTAAAAACTATTGAATCATTAGGTACTCTGCATGAGGTTACGAAAACGTGATGCGTGTTTTGAGTGAGGGGGCCCACGCATATGAGAAACGTATAGATGGGAACCGGGCTTAAGAGTCAGCTGACCTAGGGCTCTGGTGGTTTGTAAAATACTAATAAATAATAAGTAGTGTGTTAGTAGTAATAGGAGGAAACTTACTTTAATGTTTGTGATGGCTAAGTTGTTACCACTCTCAACTTGGACAACTTGTTGTGATCCTGATTGCTCTTCCCTTTAAAAAAAAATAATTGATTATGTATTATACATGTATTTCTTTTAACTATGTTATCACCTTTGATTTGTTTCGATTTATCGAGTCGATAGCGTGTAATCCATAGATGTAGAGGGTGATTATTTATAAACGCAAATCCACCTTAAACTTTTAAGTATTTGTCCCACAAAATTAAATCAAAAAATGAATTAAGTTATTCATAGACATTTTACAGTTTCAGTTTTTTTTTGTAAATCACTCGGTACATGCAGGGTGACAATGCAATAAGGTCCTTTTTTTCAATGTTTTATAATAACCCATTAAACAAAAAATAAGTTTATGCAAAAAAGTGTTGACAATAATAATTTAAGTTCAGACTTTTACAAATATGTTGCTTCGTTATTGTGTTTAATCAATTTATGTTGACTTATTATACCTGTGAAGATGAGCAGAACATGATCGAAACATGTTGGAGTTAAATTTAACTAATTAATTTAAAATTGTGTAAAGTAAAAAGATTAAAAATGAAAATTTTATGGATTTTTCATCGAGCTATATAGATCGATATAATCGTTTGAAAAATAACAAATTTCTTAACAAACATCGATCTCCTGGTACTCTAACTGCTGGCAGCGGCCATGATGTGCATGTTTTTTATTATTTTTATATGGTATAGTTGGCACATTATAAAAAACTGTCCAAAAAAGCAATATTATATTTTAGTACTTTGTTTTCATTTAAGAAGAACAGAATTGTACTTTATTTTAAAAAAATTCTAGGTGCAGCACGAATTAATGGGAAAAGAAATTCTCTCCTCTAAAAGTACAGCTTTTTTGTACTAAAAATATACATGCTGATGGCTTGATGCTTGCCGTTGTTCCAAATCAATACTAAGTACTTCCTACTTAGTACTTTGCCGTTCTGGCAGCTTGAATAGTTAGTGCTTAAAAAGAACAATTTGTTTAATTCGTGTTTCCGGGGTTATAATAACCAAAATCAGTTCCCATTTTTTTAAGAGTCAGCCGGTATATGCAACACACACTTTACTCGTATATTATAATTAAAATACCTTGGCCCGTCGGTAAAGCATAATATTTTGTTTTGCTCGTAAGCATGTTAGTAATGTAGCGTCTAAAATACACTCCCCTTTTAACAGACTTTCTCCTTTTATCTTAAGGAAAGAAACAAAGAAAATATGTGTATACCCAATGAATAACGTTGCAAGACTGGAACGAAAACCTTGAGGTATTCTTAGCTTTTAAGTAATATAGCCGGATGTCACAACAATTTTTCGAAAGCAATTTTAAGGCGGACGTATTCAAACATTAATTAAAGAGATAATTTGAATCCTAAAAACAGTTAAATGAGTATAACCCTTGGGATAACCCGCACAGGTGTTTCGCCATATTTTCCACTTCCCCTTACCTTCCTTTTATTGAAGCTAGAGAAAAGTTTTATGTACAGAAGTTGCATAATTTCTTGTAAACTTTTAAATGATGCAACTGTTAAATTATGAAAAAATATTATTATTAAATGAGAGCTTACCGCCCTTATTATTGGAGCTTTCTAAGGATGCTAAAAATTAGCAGCTGTCAGCGCAACTGTCAGAAATTTTGACATTTACTTTTTTAATTCTATTTATATATTTGAAATTACCTTTTTTTCCTGATTCCTAAAATATGTAATATATTGGATTTATTTTGGACTGTTCTCGAATAAAAAGAAAAATACTTGTGTGAGAAAAGTAAGTACTTCTTTGTTCAACTAATTACTCTTATGAGAAAGTATTTTTATTTCTTTTACTGGAGAACCATCCAAGGTAAATAAAAAAAATATACAGGGTGTTCTATTCAAAATAAAGATGTTACTGTCAAAAAAAAATTAAGAAAAGTAGATTTCTTGTCCGTAAAAAATAAATAAAAAGAAAGGTTCGTGGCATCGGACACACATTTTGCTTTTCAATTCATTACGACCAGGCCGCAAAGTTCTAATGGATAGTCCAGAAACCTACAGGCCTGTTTCATTCTTGTTATAAATCATCAGGGTAACATAGGACTGCACCTGCCCAGTAAACACCGTTATGTAGAAATTATGTAAAATTTACATAACAGATTTACCTTATTACGTAAATTTAAGGTCACTCAGAGGTCAAATTAAGGTAAAATATTACATGCATGTTACGGTGGCTTAAGTAAAAACTACGTATATTTTACATAACAGGTTTACATTGGTATGTAAATTTAAGGTTACAATAAGTTATTAATAAGGTAAAATTTAAGTCACATTAATCTGCATGACATGCGCAAAGCGTCAACTATCTAAGTCCGACATGAGCAGGCCAATGTCAGTGATTTACGAAGGTTCGTCGGTGGTTGCTTGACATGTTCCGACATTCGCAAACTACAAAGTTAACCAGATGGTCTGGTTTATTTGGCGGAAGAGGTGATTCTTGTATAGACTAGTACCACCATCTTGTCAATACCTCAAAGTCCGTATTTTAATTTTGAAATATCTTGGCTCTTTATACAAATAATATTATCATCCACTGTGCAGAGAACATAGTGACATTAACGCCATCTCTACCTTCTAGGAAGAAACTATTAAGCAGTGGTAATTTCTTTCATTTTCATAATATTTTTGTAAATTTCAAAATTCTAATGTGACGCAAATCGCGTTATAGAGCGTTTACCTAATTTAGACGATATAAATATTATATAAAATGTTTTATATAATAGTTATGTAACATTGGAAATGTAAATTTACGATTCCATTGACAATATAATAATTATGTAAAATTTAGGACTTTAATTTGACGTAAATAATTTTAGAGGGAATTTACATAACTTGAATGCATAATCAATACATAAAACATGATATGTAAAAAACATGTAAAATTGTAAATGTAAAGTTAAGGTTCAAACTGTTTCATAATATTTATGTAAATTGCAAAATTATAATGTGACGTTATTCATGTTATAGAGCGTTTACGTAATTTAGATGGTATAAATGTATGTAACATTTCAATTGACTATATAATAATTATGTAAAATTTAGGACTTTAATTTAACATAAATAATTTTACAGGGAAATAACATAACTTAGATGACATAATTAATACATAAAAAAAATAAATAACAATTATGTCAAATTTTAAATATAAATTTAAGGTTCGCACTATTTTATAATATTTATGTAAATTTCAAAACTTTAATTTAACATAAATAATTTTACAGGGAAATAACATAACTTAGATGACATAATTAATACATAAAAAAATTAAATAACAATTATGTCAAATTTTAAATATAAATTTAAGGTTCGCACTATTTTATAATATTTATGTAAATTTCAAAATTTTAATGTGACGTTAACCTTCTAGGAAGAAACTATTAAGCAGTGGTAATTTCTTTCATTTTTATAATATTTTTGTAAATTTCAAAATTTTAATGTGACGTAAATTATGTTATAGAGCGTTTACCTAATTTAGACGATATAAATATTACATAAAATGTTTTATGTAATATTTATGTAACATTTTAAATGTAAATTTACGGTTCAATTGACTATATAATAATTAGGTGGAATTTAGGACTTTAATTTGACGTAAATCCTTTTTACAGGAAATTTACATAACTTGAATGCATAATCAATATATAAAACATGTTATGTAACAAATATGTAAAATTTTAAATGTAAAGTTAAGGTTCAAACTGTTTCATAATATTTATGTAAATTACAAAAACTTTAATGTGACGTAAATCATGTTATAGAGCGTTTACGTAATTAAGATGATATAAATCCTTCCTAAAATGTTTTATATAATGGTTATGAACATTTCAATTGTAAACCTAGGGTTCAATTGACCATATAATAATTATGTAAAATTTAGGACTTTAATTTGACATAAATAATTTTGCAAGGAAATTACATGACTTAGATGACATAATTAATACATAAAAAAAATTATGTAACAATTATGTAAAATTTTAAATGTTAATTTAAGGTTCACACTGTTTCATAATATTTATGTAAATTTCAAAATTTTAATGTGACGTAAATTATGTTATAGAGCGTTTACGTAATTTAGATGATATAAATATTACATAAACGTTTACGTAAATTAGATTACTTAAATATTATATATAATGAATATGTAATATTTTTGATGTAAAATTAAGGTCCCACTATTTACGTAATATTTACGTAAATTTTAAGAATTTATTTATAAAGTCATATTATTTACGTAAAATTAACATTGCTTATGATGACTTATATTTACAGTCAAATTTAGAGAGATTTACGTAGATATGATGTAACATATTTTACATAAATATATAAACCTTAGATTTATATAAATATTAGGTTAAAGTCACAAGTGTGTTTACTGGGTGGCTTATGAATCATAACATAACACCCAGCGAATTTAAACAACTTTCGTCGTCAAATAACGCGGGATGGCCTGTGAATCGTTGAGGAAGGAAGGAACAAAGTGAAAAGCAAAATGTTAAAGGATGTAAATATCAATAAGAATGAAATTTTCGAGCAGGACATAAAAAGTGGAATCTGCGAAAATGTACCGGTTACTGAAAGAAGACCGTTCAAAATACAACGTTCGCAGTAACTCCACCCCCAATTGAAGTTTATACTCCGTCGCCTTATATTAAGGCTCAGCAACAATCACTCCGGATGAGGCTTGTTTTGCGCAACAATTCGCTGGGTGTGGTTGTTTATGTTATGCTTCATACACCAGGTGCAGTCTTATGTTACCCTGATGATTCCGAACAAGGATGAAACAGGCCTGTAATGAATTGAAAAGCAAAATGCGTATCCGATGCCACGAACCTTTCTTTTTGTTAATGTCAAAATTTTTGACAGTTGCGCTGACGGCATTCTGTACATAAAACTTTTTTCCAGCTCTTATAAGAGAGGTAAGCTCTAATAATAAGGAAGGAAAATATGGTAAATCACCATGTACCTATGCATTAAAAACTAACAAAAATTTGCACATTGAACACTTTTTGTTGATTGTCAACAAATGGCATATTTTTTCATATATTTTTTTAATTCTACTGCAAAACGAAAAAAACTGAATACCACTCTATATAGCCTATTTCTATTTCAGAAATACTTCTTTAAATTTTTTTAAACCGCGGCCACCTTATTCTCATGGAAAAACAAAAATTAATTTAAGAAAAAACTAAAGGGTACCAAACGTTTAGGATGTGGTACCAATCGCTACCAAACGATCGCGATAGATTTCGTAGATAAATTTTGGCAAACTGAATAGCTCTGAAGTGAAATTAACTCTGTGTTTTGGACTTCCATTGTCTATATTTTATTTATACACGACGTTTCGATCAGTACAATCTCTGATCGTCTTCAGGTGCAAACTACAATCAATTCCTAAGGCTACGTACTTATATACCGTGGGAAATCACTCAACCTTGAAGTTTAAGAAGTTGGCTCCGCCCAAGGAGGGGCTTCCAAATATTTGGGATTTCAACACTTGGTTTACTGAAAATACCCTGATTCTGCCCAATAAAGGCAGCTTCAAGGAATTTTCGTTTCTTCCAGTGTGACTCCTTGTGCAAAACCTTTGCTTCTGCCCACTTCATTCGGTGTTGTTTTGACCATGCATGTTCGGCAATTCCTGATTTCGTGGTTTCACCTTTTTGGGTATTCGTCTGATGTTTCTTAAGCCTAACAGATAGTGGTCTTTTAGTTTCGCCTATGTATGATTCACCACACTCACAAGGAAGCAGAATGGTTACAGCCTGAAACTTATAACAGATACTATTTCTAAATTTCAACAAACAGGTTCTGATGTCGCTTTCTACTCTACTTGTCACACGAGTAGAAAGCGACATCAGAACAATAGTCTATCGTAAACCCACTCACACAGTACAATATTTAAATCAAGGTTCAAATCATTCTGCTACAACCAAACGAGGCATAATCAAAACTTTGTATAACAGAGCCGTTCAAATTTGTAACAATTCTCATGACTTGGAAATCGAAATAAGAAACATTAAGAAGAATCTGCAGCAGAATGGTTACAGCCTGAAACTTATAACAGATACTATTTCTAAATTTCAAAAAACAGGACAGAGATTAAAAGACCAAAACCAGGCAAATGCATTCCTTACAATCCCATACGTTAAAGGAGTATCAGAGAAAATTCGAAGAGTAGCGAAAAACTTTAATATTAAAACAGCTTTTAAATCTAGTAATACAATTCGAAGCCTTCTTAGTAAAACACAACCGGAGAAAAAACAAAATAAGGAATGCATTTACCAAGTTCCTTGTGAGTGTGGTGAATCATACATAGGCGAAACTAAAAGACCACTATCTGTTAGGGTTAAGGAACATCAGACGAATACCCAAAAAGGTGAAACCACGAAATCAGGAATTGCCGAACATGCATGGTCAAAACAACACCGAATGAAGTGGGCAGAAGCAAAGGTTTTGCACAAGAAGTCACACTGGAAGAAACGAAAATTCCTTGAAGCTGCCTTTATTGGGCAGAATCAGGGTATTTTCAGTAAACCAAGTGTTGAAATCCCAAATATTTGGAAGCCCCTCCTTGGGCGGAGCCAACTTCTTAAACTTCAAGGTTGAGTGATTTCCCACGGTATATTGGGAAATCAATTTAACCGTGGCGACCTGATTTTTTTGCAAAACTTTACGTCATTGCATTTGTTTTCCATGGCAACGCGGAGAGTTTATTTATTTTTGTCCACAGTGGGACACCAGAGCTTTTTTTGCACCGGGCCAAAAATTTGCCGATAGTTTACTTATTTTGATTTCGCATTCCGCGCTGCTAAAGCACATAAGTTTTTTTTACTTTCGCTTCCGTGTAACTCATGATTCGTTGCTGTAGCCCGAAATTGCCTTGCATCATCATTACCGCCGCTGTACGGTACCACCGCGCAAATAAACCTTTAGGTCCATGTGACTGCCTGTTTATTTTTCAGGCAAAAACAATAAGTTTTTCTATTTGTCCCTCGGTTTTTGCTAATGTAGTACATTATTTGCCTCTTGGTGTGCTTAAAGACTCCGAAAATATGCAATGGATCAAGAAAAAATAAAAGGAAGCAAATTCTTAAGGTAAGACCTCGGGTTGACTATACATTTTTTGAATAAGTATTGTTGTCTTTAATAGGGTTTTTTCCTTGGTTTTTCCTTGGAAGGTAATTATGCACTATACGGTTTTCTGCCATTTTTTATGAAAAATTCTTGGTAATTATGCAGTATACGGTTTTCTGCCATTTTTGATTTTTTTTGAAAAATTCCGCCTGCGCCCGATTTTTTTTAACGAGAAAAAAGGGTGCCCAGGGGGGGTTGTAAAGTGTTTTTTTAATTGTTTTGGGTTGGTTTGGATTAGGTTGGGTTGGACTGTGTTGGTTTGGTTTGTTTTAGTGAAAAAAAATTTAAAAAAAACAAAAAAAATCAAAAAAAAAACCAACCGGCGCAGACGGATTTGGGGTCCTAGGGACCCTAGAAGATGCCCCCATAAAGAATTTTTCAAAAAAAATCAAAAATGGCAGAAAACCGTATACTGCATAATTACCAAATTCTTTATAGGGGCACCTACTAGGGCCCCAAATCCGGCTGCGCCCGATTTTTTTTTTTTAAGAGAAAAAAGGGTGCCTGGAGGGGGGTTCTAATGTTTTTTTCATTGTTTTGGGTTAGACTGTGTTGGATTGGGTTGTTTTGGTGAAAAAAAATTTAAAAAAAAAATCAAAAATGGCAGAAAACCGTATACTGCATAATTACCCCTTGAAATAACTATAAGGGACTAGGCAACGTTGTTAGGTACTCATTTTTAGTTTAAGGAAATTTCTTCCTTCTAGATTCTTTTAAGGTGTATTCAGAGTTCCATAACTATAGCAAGCATATGCTGCTGTCCTCAGTTACTACGTTTATATGCACTTAAAAGAGCTTTTATATATTGATGGTTTTAAATAAAATCGCTTTCTTCGAGGGTTATGTCCTTCATTAAATGTCAGTTTAAAGAAAAAACAAATAAAACAACATAATTAATTAATTAATTAACAACAGATTTTTTGAAAGACTAGGGTTTAGTATTTTCTTTAGGTTAGAAGAAATGCACTAAAGTGTTTATAACGACCCTAAAATGGGCCAACACTGTTCTTAACTAAAACAACCAGTTAACTCATTTTCATTTTAGTATCCTTTGGCCTATGATCAATGCCATATTGACACCAAACTGACAGAAAATCTACGTTTTACTTGTCAATTTGGTTATAAAAATGGCAGCCACAGTAGGCTAAAGGGCACTGAGGCCGTAGAATTTAACTGACCTTTTAATTGAGAATGGTGTTGAATGGGCTTTTTTTGAGTGATAAACTGCTTCCAAATAAAATCAATTTAGTGCTTAAATCGGTTTTAGTGGTGTTTATATGACAACATTTTCAAACCATCCTTATATAAAAGCGCTTTAAGAGGCCTATATAAACAAAGTAAGTGTTCCATAAGCCACAAGCGGTATGCAGTAAAAGCAGCATGCATTTGTTATTGTTTATTTTCCTTGCATCTTACCTCATACCACTTGCCTTACGGAACTCTAAATACGCCTTTATTCCTCTGCAAAACAAGTTATTTTATGTAGGTACCTATATATAATAAGTATGTTTTTTCCTTTTTGACTACCACTAACATATGTGGAATTAGGTACCATACAAATTAATAGTCCCACAGCCCATAACTTAAACTGTTAAACCTTGCCGGACTTTGCATAATATTTATTTTTTATGTCCACTCAGATGATATTTTAAACATATATATACTTAAATTTGTAACTTTTTTAACAAGAAATGGACAAAAATTTTGTCAAAAAAATATATTTTGTCATTAAGCCCCTCTTGATAGCATCGAAAAGTTAAATTAAGCTCCTCACAGCTGATTTTTCAAGGATTGCTTTATAAGTATTTAAAACACATGGTCACATTATCTAATTTAAACATTTCCGAGAAATTCTGTTGAAAGGACCTTAACTTAAGGGCTCAGTTAAGGGTTAAGCTCATGGACTATAGTGAAAATATTAGGTAAAGAATAAAAACATTATACAAAAAAATAGTGAAGCACATTTTGCTCACTTTGGCTCATTTACTTATTTCTAATTTTTCTCTACAGTAAAGCTAGAGAAAGTCCAGTTTTAATACCTACCTCTATGCACTTTTTAAGAGTTGAAAATAAAATTAGGACCTGAATATTTTTGTAAATTTAAGGTGTCCAAGATAAAGGACCGAGAGGTGAGGTGAGCGAAATTCCCCTCACGTTTGTTCAAGATTAAGCATACTGGCCTGAGGAAACTGTCTAGGAGGGAGTGTTCCTGAAAATACTAATAAGAAGGCTGCTCCACCTGGCAAAAAAAAACACCTATGTGAACAGTAGAAAAGAATATGCAATGAGGAATACAATAAGCCTTGCAATAAGCAAACTAGCTGCAGTATCAGGGATTTCCTAAATCATGCCTTATTGTAGGAAAGAAATCTATCAAGATGGAATGACACTGCTTTTCTTGTCTTCAAGGTATATATATAAAATTCAAAATTTAAATTCTTATTGTAAAAACCGAGAAAAGTTGAGAAATTTATTCTTTGAAAAGGTCAGGAAATTTGACAAAAAAATATACAAAACCAAGGAAAATCTGGAAGCCCATCTGGAAAAAATTGATTTAAAAACAAATTAGAATCATGAAATTTGTCAAACTAAAATTTTGCAACTGTTTTCTTTTATACAAAATTCTTGAAAAAATTATAAGTTTTTTACAAATGGTTAGGAATAACTGGGAGACATCAGAGAATCCAATTAAAGGTTTTCTGTACAAACTCTGTTATTGACCTTATGTACTGATGCCTTTTTCATTTAAATCTCTTACCCAAAATTATTACTTCTTGTGCAAACTCAAAAATAAATAATTCAAATAAAATCCAAAAACTTAATATTTAATATGCTTGCACACACAGAAATACTACCTATTTATTTTTGTTGGCATATAGGTAGGTACCAAATGTAACGTTACATCTCTTGCTATCTTTTATGTAAACTTGTGTTTTCTGTTAGTGAATCATTTAAAATTTAAAAATTTGAAATGTGTAGCTTCTGAAAGAGATACCTACAGGTCCAAAAATCTCTAATTTCCTAATAAAAGATCCTTTAACTAAAACTCTAATTACCAATGCCCAATGTAGTTAAAAATGCATAAGATAAGGTTGCGGCATAGATAGGGTTGCAGAAATACTTTCTCTTTTTTGGAGTTCTGTTTTGGTTGTAAGTGAACATTTATTAATGTACTCCTTACTAGTACTAAAAAAAGCGTTGTAGCTAAATTAGACAAATGTTTACCTCTAATTTTTTTTATTTTCAGATTTTGGAATTTAGGCAAGAAAACTACCAGAATGAACAATACAATTTTTATATATTTAATAATATAATAATATAATAACTATATATAATAAAATTTTAAAAAATATGCTGAAAAATTACATTTTTACATATACACCTCATTCCAAATTCTCCGGACCCATTTCAATATGGCGGCTGATAATTAAACACAGAAGCTAAATGGAACTGTCATTGTCAGTGTCAAAAAACTGGTCTGTAGCAATTTGGAATGGAGTGTAATAAATATTTCAATTTAAAACATAATTAAATGTATTTGGTGTTTAGAATGTGACACCCTCCTATTAACACATTGCCCATGCTCACATGTGGGCATTTCTGTTTTACGTCTCAGGACTCTCAGGACCGCGTGCCTACCGATGGTCACAAAACAGTGGAGGATTTGTGTCCACCGGTGGGCATCTGGTCCTTGGAAGTAAAACTAAATGCACACATGGCTCAACTTGTTGAGGTGATTATGGCCACAACATTATAAAAACCTATGCAATTAAATAAATTAATTTAAAAACTTATCTCAAAAATACTTATTTAATAATCATTTAAATTAAATCTAACTTAAAAAAGAAAAGAATAACATGTTATTTTTTCCTTCTTTGGAACCGCAAACTAGTAGCTGTAGGTTCAAATATCAGGCTTCATGTGGTTAGGTTCTGAAATTTTAAAAAAAAAGTATACGTGTATGAACTGAAAAAATATTTTCTTTAGAGAAAACAACAAAATTGAAGAAAGAGCTTGATAACAGATATTTTTTTACTGACTTTGGGAAACTTGAATCCAGATATTCAAGGTGGTGACCATTTTTTAAAAATAACTAATAAAAAAAAAAACAAAATATAGGCATCTGATACATCAATTCAGGGGTTTTTGGGTTCCCTTAATCCATTTATGTGATTTAAAAATTCTTAGAAGTATCTAAGGGTTCTAGTAGCAGTTTTAAAAGTAAACATTTTGCATGCATGGTTGACTAATTTCAGTTTTTTTTGTTGATTTTAATTGGTATAGCTGTACATTTTATGAATCCGATTAATGCCACTCTGATACCCTTGTAAAACTCAAAATATTTAAGATGGGACACAAACATTTTAGAAGAAGCCAGATCAAATACAGACATCCACTGATATCATTCTTGGGATAAAAAAAAAATCTGGAGACAATAAAAGGATCTTAGGACAAAATTTTGGGACCTAGCCCAAACTTATATTACCTCTTAACATATATACAACTTTAGAAGACTTAAAAATATCCAAATCGATATATTTCCCTAAAACTACCTCTAAATCCTCGTCTGAATCCCTATTGTAATAATTGGAACACCAAAATTAATTTTGGAAGACCCAAAAGACCCCTAAATTAATATATCACATATCTTTTACACCAATAATTTTTTATGTTGCCCTTTCAGGCTCCTTACATTACCCCTAAAAACTGTTTAACCCCCAAAATGAATTTAGTTAACCCCAGAATCTCCAAAGTGATGTCTTTCTATCAATAGTATGTTGTTTTTACCCCTAAAACTCACCCTTAGGCCCCTTAAATTACCCCTAAATTTTTTTTTTAAACCAAAAATGAATTCAGTTAATCCAAAAATTTCTTAATTGAGGTCACAAGTTTTTTTGTCATTTACAATTCTTTTTGCCCCTAGGAACCTTAATTATATTATTCCCAAAAAATGTTTATTCTAAAAAATGGAATCAGTGTTTCCAAAAATCCTGAGGTTAATGTATTATACGTGTGTACTTGATCTAGTTTCTCATGAAAATTTTGTGCTTTTAAGTCGCCGTCATCGCCATCTGGAATATTTGGGGTGTCAAAAAAAATATATATTCCGACAAAAATGGATTTATATATAGTACATTTTTGATGTGTTTATTTAAAAAATGTTTACTGTTAAATCTGTTCTTAGAACCCTTATGGTGCCTATATTATGTTTTATTTTTTGGAGTTCTCCCGAAGGAGCCAGAGTTTCATCACTTGGATTTGTAAAATAGACCCCCTTAGCTACCAAAATCCGTCAAAAAACCTTTATTATCAAGCGCTCCCTTCAAACATGGAAAAAAGCCCATTGGCACCTTGATTTATGCTTGAAATAATTCAAATTCATGTTCAACGAAAACATAACAGAAGTGTTTTTGAGTATTTGGTGAACACTTGAAAAACATTATACAATTTTAGTAGTCTAGAAATTACTTTTTAATATATTTTTTTCCATAAACAGGCTTTTTGGGGGTGACTTGAGGGATATGAGTTTTTCCAGGAGAAATTATATAAAAAAGTGGCTCGAATGACATCTTATTTAGAAGATCGTTTAAATTGCTTTACAAACATGCAAGATATTAAGTTTAAATTTGTCAAGGAGCGACAAATAAACAATTTCTTGCACAAAATTCAGGAAAAAACGTTGGTTTTAAAGTTACATTTTTCATAATAAAAAACGGAATAAACATTTCATGATTTTTTTCTGATTGTTTTCTCAAACATATCATCCAAATAGGCCTACTTTTATTCTTTAAATTTTGGTGGTCAAACTGATCCGCTGAAAAGGTTCAAACCTTTTCTTCATTCCATACCAAATTTAAAAGCAAATATCTTAAACACCAGTCATCCTAGCTTTTTAAAATTTTGACATAATTAATAGTAAAGACCTTTCCCCTTTTAAATTCCAGAGATAAAAATTATCCTATGAAATTTCCAACAGAGCCAAAAAGTATCTGTGAGTGTCCCCCTTCAAAATTGTTCTGTTTTGTTCTTTGTGTATAGTTTTTCTTTTTTTTTTAATGGAATTGAAATAGATGAGGGGAGGCTCAAAATATGTCCAGAAATAGGTCCAGGAAATTTGCAATAAACAATAAGAGTTAAATTAATTTTTGATATCGGATCTAGACTATAATAAATTTTGTTTATTTAAGGAAGTTTCACCAAATATAATTGAAATCAGAAGCAAAAACTTACTTTGAGTTTATAGATTATTATTCTTTGTTTGGTGTTGACTCTATAGAACCATCTTGTTTTGCTATACATTTTAGTTGGCAAAATATCCACTGCTCTGTATGTTTGGGTACAAATTGTAGACTTTTTAATTTATAGATTATTATTTTTCTCTGGGTGGTGGCACTTTAGAATCTTCTTCTTTTTCATTTAAGGTAGTTGCCTAAATATCCACTGCTCCATATGTTTTGTTGTTATATACAGCTCCTAAAAGAATCATAAAAATAACAAGAAATATTCTATCTCTAAATTTTGTTTCTATATTTTGCACTTTAGGCGAGGACAACCAATATTTCTTAAAAATTTTCTCTTGAGTGGCACATGTTTATAAACTGTTTAAAAGATTTTTTGCATAATAATTTTTTAGTTACAGAAGCAGAGGTTTGGTATTGTTATCTAAGTTATAAGTTAGAGACAAAAGTATCAAGCCAAAGAAAATCAAGTTTTGTAATCTGCAGTTTTATTTTCCTGTGTTATGAGTTTTAAAATCTAAGCAGGTTCACAGTGCATGATTCAACTTTCATAGAAGTGTTCACTAACCACCAGTTATGACATATACACATAGTATTTGATCCTGTGTATTTAATTTATTTGAAAGATGAGTGAGCAACTATTTATATTTTAAAGAATTTTTCCTGATTAATATTCTGCAATTTTCAAGTCACTAACCTATTTTATTCAAAAAACAAGAGAGACTAAGGGCCGGTTTCTCAAAAGCGAGTTTGTGTTAACTCAAGCAACATAACCTAGTAAAAATCTTTAAAAATCAGGTTAAAATTAACTCCAGGATAACCAGGGCTTCAAGGTGAGGGTAAGTTACATTGCCTCAGGGTTAACCTAAAAAAAATATTGGCTTAAAAACAGCAAGGAAACTGGGATTTATAGCGCGAGTTACTTTAAGTTTCTGATAATCCGCTATTGAGAAACTGGCCCTAAGAATAGCTTTTTATCAGTAAAATTTTCTACAGTATTATTTCATGCTGCTCACTTAATATATTAAGGCTAAACGGTATTAGTGTAGTAAACAGTTTTCTTTAGATACCTATTTAGCACTTACCTGAGCCCCTAGGAAGTTCAAATTTACCAGTGATGAAACTTTTTTCATTTTTTTTAACTAAAGCGGGAACTAAACCACCCAAATCCTGAACTCAAACCAACCCAGCACTTTTTAGCAATTCCAGCGATCATAAATTTTAACTCTTTAGGGACCCTAGTTAGTGCCTACATACAGATATTTTTCATAAAAAAAACTGAGTAAAATACTAAAATAAAAAAAAACCATTTACTGCACAATTACTTGCTAAAAAAACGCTACCCAACTACATATTAAAGTAACTGGGTTTAGTGTTTAAGGTTGCATTTACAAGTGCATTTATAATTGAATTTGAAACACTCCTGCTAGCTGTTGCCACTGATTTAAGAACAACAGGTTAACTTAAAAAGCATGCAGATTTAAAAATCGGCTGCTGACGCTAAACGAAATAATCATATTCTATTTTAAACAGGAGCATCAACGACTAGCAAGAGTCTCTTCAACCTGTAAATGGAGCTTTACTGACCTGTTTTGTTAATACTCAAGTATCCGTGTTTTTGAAACTGCTGTTGGGATCTAAAATATATCCTTAGGCCTCTAAGATTTCACTAGTAAACTTGCACATAACTTATGCCGCAATAATTTAAATTTAAAAAAAAATTGAATCAAAATAAAAACAAAATTATGTGAAGTTATCGGAATGTTTCTAGGCGAATTCCTAGTAATTCCAGCGAGCCAGTAAAGTTCTCTTGGTTCTTTGATAAACTCGGGGTAATGCTCGCGCAGCGCTAGGCCATTTTCGGCGGGCGACCGCACACGCGGACTGGTTTCATATTCGTTTTTGAAAAAATATTTTTGAAAGATAAACATAACCTCGAATGGTTTTCTGTCAGAAAACGTAAAAATACCTTTCTGCCTACTGTGGGCCTTGTTGACAAAACACCTGCAGTTGCCATGGTATCGGGGGCTTTAGGATAGTTGGGGGCTTTAGGTTAGAGGGCGCTTTGCTTATCTTGATTTCCCAATAAGTACGTAGCCTTAGGAATTGATTGCAGTTTGCACCTGAAGACGATCAGAGATTGTACTGATCGAAACGTCGTGTATAAATAAAATATAGACAATGGAAGTCCGAAACACAGAGTTAATTTCAAACACATCATTGTCTAAAACTTTCAAACAAGCTCTGAAGTGGTCACAAAAATTTAAGAAGAAACACCAATCGCCGCCACTCTGCAGATAGCACGAAACAAGCCACCACTAAAAAAGCAGCGCACTAGTACAAAAATGGCCTGAATCGTAATTATTTTATCAAAGCAAGAAATCCCAGTTTTTTTTTTATATCTAAAGTCAATATTTACAACCCTATCGAAAAAATATTCTCTTTTTTTTTGTTTTTTAAATAAAAAGCGATATTTACGCCCATGTATCGCTTACACTTTCTGGACACGGTTTTTAATAAATTTTTATTAAAAAAAACTTTTAGAGAACAAGCTTTTATTAAATGCACTCAAAAGTAGAAAATATTTTTTTATCTTTCTTATAACAGAATAAAAACGATGGGCGCAAATTAAAAATTTGAACTTTAGGTATCGTATACAGAGCGCTCCAGGCTACTGCGAACATAGGCCGGAAGAAGTCCAATTTGCCAGTGTACGTACACGCAGGGACACCGAACACCTATCAGTGGAGCAACCAACACTCAGGCTTGCGATCACCGTTCGCGGCTTGCATTTAGTACGCCTCTAATCACGGTGCAATGTGGAGTGTAGTCCATGAAACCGAAATTTGGTCAATAAATACGCAAATTTTGGTAATATAATTTTCTTGTTTTTTGTCACTGATAAATTAGAGCGTTTTATTTTCAACTGCTCAGATTTATCACTAACACCGTGTTACAATGAAAATAATAAGGAGAAACAAAATAAAAGCAAGTTCAACAAAAACAAACAACAACAAAAGCAACCAAAAAGATTCTCCCAGCCAAAAAAAATTAGAGCAAATGTTCGAAAAGTCCTCCTTGCTCGGCTAGACAATATCCGAACCTATTATAAAAACCCCTTCTAACATTTCCAAGCATGCCAGGGGTGAAAAGCTTCTTTAATTTTAATGCGAAGTTCTTTCAAATTATTAGCTCTTTCATGCCCGTAAACTTTATTTCTACTCCACAGATAGAAGTCATTAGGAGCAAGATCGGGCTGGCCGTAAAATAGTTCCCCGTGTACTTATAACTCGATTAGAAAATAAATTATCAAGATATTCCCTAACAAGGCCAACATTGTGAGCGGGACAACCATCTTGTGGAAACCATGTTTCACCAAATCTCACACCTAACAACTGCCTAGCAGTTGGAATAATATGCTAGTGCAGTAGATCCAAGTCTCTAGGACCATTCAAATTGCCGTCAATAAAAAATGACCCAATTACGTGTTCCCCTACAATACCCCCCCCCCAAATATTTAGTTTTTGGTGATACTATGTTCTTACGTCAAAATCCAAATACAAATTTTCCCTCGACCAATATGACGATCTCAGAAAGGTTTCATCACGATTAGCCCTTTCCATCATGGTTTCGCAAAATTCCATACGACGATAGTTGTCCTCCGGAAAAATTTGATGCGTTTTTGAGGCTTTGTAAGAATGATAACCATTCTTTTTGAGAACACGTAAGACAGTGGCTGAAGACGTATCAACTGCTTCGGCAATTTGGTGGCTAGTTAACTTTCGATTTTCCTCCACTTCGTACTTCCTGCTCGTCATTCAAAACAGTGGGTTTTTTTATGGTTTCTTGGCGCTACACAACCAAACTTTTCAAACTTCTGCACAAAACTATGAATCGTTGATAAACTAGATTCTGGGCGATTTACAAAATTCTCCAAAAAAAGTTCTTGAATAAGTCTCAATGGTCTGTCTTGATACTACCATTTGACCATGTGCACTTTTTCGGCAACTTCGTAGACATCCATTTTTAGTTTTAAAAATGTATTATTTCACAGAACTTACCAATCTGTTTCTCGAGCAAGGCGAAAATAAAACAAAATAATAAAAACAAAATAAATTTCAAAAACATAACACTACAGCGTGCTTCGGCCCCACCTCGGTCGTACGTCACGGAGAGTAAATTGGACTTGATTCCCCCTATGTTCGCTGTAGCCTGAAGCTCATTATAGGTCACATCGACGATTTACCCAAGAAACAGTTGTATTACTCTATAACCTAAGGACATTTTCAAAGGCTTGGCAAGCACGGCAATCTCACCCGTTCGCAGCTTCTTTAGATGAAAGCATTATGTTTATAATTCGAATAGAAGAAGAATTTAGTTCTTCTTTTGTAGTTCTCTCTTTGTCACCGTAAATTTATTTTCTACTTTTAAGTGCATTTAATAAGAGCTTGTTTTTTGAAACTAAATCTTTTCCCCCTCCACTTTCCTCGTTAGACGGAAGTGTGTACCTAATAATACCATATTATTGTATTGTTGCCGGAACTATAAACGCATACCAAATTTGAACACACATCCTTAATTTTTAGATTTGTACCCTTAATCGGCCATGTTGAATTCGCCATATTGAAATTTTCAAATCTGGTCAAAAATTCATAATTCCCCTCCTTAAAAACCCCTGTATGCCAATTTTTATTGAAATCGAACAAACTAAATCTTTTTTCCCCTCTACTTTCCTCGTTAGAGGGAGGTGGGTACCTGAGAATACCATATTATTGTATTTTCACCGGAACTATAAACGCATACCACATTTGAACACAATCGGATGTGGATAAGTCAGTTAAAATTGGTTAGCGAAACCTGACCGAAAATCGTCCATCTTGAATCGGCCATATTGAATTTTCAAAATCTGATAAAAAGCTCCCGCACACCAATTGGTTGAAATCGGACAAACTTTTAGGTGTTTTCCCCCCTCCACTCCCCTTGTAGGGGGGAGGGGTGCCTAATAATGACATATTATTGTATTGTCACCGGAACTATCAATGCATGCCAAATTTGAAGGTAATCGGATGTACATAAGTTAGTTAAAATTGGTTAGTAAAAGATGACCAAAAATCGTCCATCTTGAATCCGCCATATTGAATTTTCAAAATCTGATTAGAAATTCGTTATCTCCATCCCCAAGTGCTCCAACACACCAAATTTCAACGAAATCCCCCCCTTCGAGTAGGGGGGAGTTGTCAATTTTATCACACTATATTCTTATGTTGTCACTGCCACTATATAAGCGTGCCAAATTTGAAGCCGATCGGATGTCGGGAAGTTGGTCAAAATTAAGTTGCAAGATTCCACCCGAAAAAACCTATTTACATAGATACATTGCAAGAAAAGCTTGTAAAAATCAGAAAATTATTGTGTGAAAAAATTTAGCTGAAATCTGGTGCCCCTTATTTTCTAGTTTATTTATTTTTAAAATGCGTAGGGGAAGTTGTCTGGGCCAAATTTAAAAACAAAATAAGGTAAGAAAGCCTCGTGCTACTTTTACCTTAAATCTGTTTGAACATACTTTAATTTTATAGGTGGACATATACTCCAAAATTAGATCAATGGAATGAAATCCCATTAAAGCTGTCCATACTGCCATTTTAAAAATGATTTATTGACTTTTCTACTTTGGTTACTACAGACCAAAATAGCGAAAAAAAAATATAAAGTCGTTGTGTAAAAATAAAAGATCTACGCGCGTCTTCTCAAAAAGAAAATGTGCATCGACGTTTTGCACCTAGTTTGTTTGTAGGTGATAAATTTAGAATAAAGTATTATTCTGATGTAGAGCTTTTTATTTATTTTGGACGATATTTCCTAAATAATTCAACTTTTGTTTTGAAAGACAATAGGGACTTATCGGACATTATAGGCTGACTTTAATAAAGTCGAAACTATTTTTGACAGCTCCGCATAAAGATCAACAATTAATATCTACATATTTGTAAGCAATTATGTTATGGGACGGCGCACAGTCGTTGAAACTGGTCCATTTTCGGAAAATAATATGTATCTCTGAAGATAATATACCGAATTTCCTGAAACTTTGCACATAATTTCTGTAAAGTATAAGACAATATTCGATTATAATAGTTTTTACTTCCACCCCTAATCTGTCTTTTTAGGAGCATTTATTTACAAAAGTTATTTATTTCAGCACAAATTAGTATCTGTTTAAAAAATTTTGTGAATTTCGAGGAATTTTATCAGCTTTATCAATAAAACAGAGACTCATAATTTAGGATTGAAAATTAAACTCACTAACTAATGGCGCAATTTGTTACATTTTGGACATTTATTGTCTGTTTTTTTTTAATTGAGAATGAAAATTCTAGACTGTGGATAAGGAATCAGTTGTTTTCAAAATAAAAAATAATCATAATAATTATAGATATCAACGATATTTCTAATTAGGTATATACAGGTTTAACAAAAAATTAAAGAAGATATACATGTTCACACAGCCCTTAAAAAATTTAATTAACAAATTAAGCACATTAAACAATAAAAGCAAATAAAAATCTTGTACTCAGGGAAACAGAATTTGAACAAACTCTAAAACCTAACAATTAGAAATTCCTTATATAGTTTTATAACAGAAATAAGTTTTTATTCATCCAATAATAATAATTTCACATCTTCCGGTTGATCTTGAACTTTGAGACTTGGCTCAGTCCTAAGTCCATATATATATGGATCTGAAGAAGCAAACAACATGTTGAATACATCTTCATTTGTAGATGTTCTGGAAAACTTTCTAGAATGGTCCAATCTGAATTTCCGATAATCTTTATTTCTGGCCTCCTGGGCCTCCTCAGTTAAGAATCCAATAGGCAACATGGCAGCCGAAATTATGTCTTTGCCATGAACTAAAACCATGTGGACTGTATTGGGCATATAATACCACCCATATAAGGAAACAAAAAGTTCGGCTATATGGAAACAGTACGTTCCAAACTTTTTCGCATCGATCGACTTATTCGAATTAAGGGTAGTGAGAATTATCGAAAATCTGATGGGATGCAAAACTTTACGCTTATCTACCATTTTTTGCACAAAAGAGAACCTAAAATAGACACAGTGGCGGTTCAAATATCAAGTTGAATTATCATTAAGAGTATACTATGAATTTTTAAAATTTTGCATACATTCCCCCACTTTAATCGGAATTAAAGCCAAACGGGCAAAAAGGGGCAGCTATATTTGGCATGAACAAAAAGGGAAGATCTTGACGAACACAGAAATATCAGTAACTGTTTAGGGCATGATGTGGGGCAAGATAGTTTTTACTCCAATAAAAAATATTTTAAACAAAAAAGCGGGTCTTTATTTTATTTGATGATAATTTCTGCCCTAATTTCCGACAACTTTTTAATTCTTGTGTTTTAATCAAAAAGTACAATTCTTCTATTTTTCACAAACGTGAACTGTTTTCCAATATGTTAAAGGGTCCCGGAGCAAACACACTTGAAAATATAGTCTGTGTTTATTGAGAGAAAATTAGAAAAAAAAATAATACATTTTCAGTTTGCCTTTCCATCTCTCTCCATGATAATTTAGGAAAAATTGTTTATGTTCCAACCTCAGGGAATAGTCCTTTGCTAAAACAGCATATAATTTTATTTCTTTATTGCTGTTGAATTTAGGTATTTTTTCATAGGCCTCAACCACCGTGCGGCGCGGCGCGGCGGTGCTGTCAAAAATAATGTTCACTTTCATAATGTTTGTGCCGACCTTTAAGGACGGGATTAACTTTAATTATTATTATTTTATTATGTCAACAATGACAGAAATAACAAGAATGTTAGGTAACCAACCTAGGGGCTATCCATAAATTACGTAACGCGGCAGGGTGAGGGGAGAGGTGTAGCTGGGACTGTTATAAAGTGATACAAGGGGGGAGGGGGATTCACACGAAAAATACGAGAATTTACTCCATAATTTCACAACAGATAGTTAAGTGCCTAAAAATATGTAGTAGTTGTTTAACCTTCATGCGAAACTGTCAAAAATGCCGACTTTATGCATCGATAGGTTCCTACGTGACTTTAATAATATCGGCACTACTTATTTTTCACATTTGCGCAATTAGCATATATATTTTTAAAGAATATGTTAAAAGCATAATAATACGGGATATGGCCCTGTAAAAGTGTAAAACTAAATAGTAAGTTTCTAACCTAATAGAAATAACGATTCTTTATCCGACGTAATAATCAAATTCAGTAGTCTTCCGTTACCATCACAAAGCCGGATAGCTGGGGAGGGGATTAAAAACATAGTTTGACACTTTTACCTGCAAAGTTAGTATATATGCGTCTGTCAGTTTTATAAATTCCCCCTAGAAAACAAATGACGACTGGCAGACAATTTTTGAGGCAGCCCAAAAAGCCGCGTGGTTTGACACTTTTGCCCCTTCTCTGCCAAAAAAAGCGCGTCAAATCTGTCAGAAAAGTTTGACGAGATTTTATGACGTTTTATCAGGTTTTATATATTTTCTATGCGGTATGTGAAACAAATCTGTAACATCCATAACGAATCTCATTAAGTGCAGATTTTGTCTTTCAGTTTTTTTCTTTTAATTTTAACCCTGACCGTAGAATCTTATAAAACCCTATAAAATATTATAAAAACTCACCAATTTTAATGAGATCTTATGCGGATTTTTTTTACTTGGGTTAAATTAAGTATGCGTCTCCTAGTTTTTTATTAAATTTTCGTTCCCCCTAGATGGTAAATGGCGCAGATAATATTTGAGGCAGCCTAAACTTGGAAGAGGTCTTTGAAAAAGTGTAGTTTGACACGTTTGTCCTGCAAATTTAGTATGCGTGTGCCAGTGTTATATTAAATATTCATTTACCCGAAATAATAAATGACTACCGGCAGACAATGCAGTCTAACCTCTCTTAAAAACCGCGTTGATTGATATTTTTATCCTTAAATTCAGTTTGCGTCTGCCTATATTGAATTTTCATTCCCTCTAGATGGCAAATGATGCCTGTCACACAATTTTTGAAGCAGTCTGAACTTACAGGCAGCCTAAACTTGGAAAATGTCTTTGAAAACTGCGTGGTGTGTCACTTCATTCCTTTTGTCCTGCAAATTTAGTATTCGTCTGCCAGTTTTATATTGAATATTCATTGAATTTTTAAGGCAACCCAAACTTGAAGAAGTTCATTAAAAACTGTGCATGATTCGACACTTTTTTGTGAAAATTTAGCGTGTGCGTCTGCCAGATTTATATTTAATTCCCTCCAGATGACAAATGAAGACTGGCAGACAATTTTTGAGTCGTGTCAAACCGCGTTGTTTGTCACTTCCTTCAAGTTAAGGCTGCCTCAAAAATTGTCTGCCGGTTGTTATTTGTTATTGACTTGAATATTTAATATAAACTGTCCCATATACCTAATTTTGCAAGACAGAAAAGTCAAACCTACTAGTTTTTAAGACCTCCTTTAAGTTTGGGCGGCCTCAAGAAATGTCTGCTGGTCGTTAATTGTCATCTAGGGGAAATAAATATTAAATATAAAACTGGCAGCTACGTAATAAATTTGCAGAACCTTCAGGTTTAAGTTGCCTCAAAAGCGGGAATCAATATTCAATATTAAACTGACAGACGCGTACTAAAACTGCAGGACAAGTTTCAAACCACGCGGTTTTTAAATAACTTTTAAGTTTGCGGGCTACCTCAAAAATTGTCTGCCGGTCACCATTTGTCATCTAGGGCAAATAAATAGGTATTCAATATAAAACTGGCAGACACATGTTAATTTTGCAGGAGAAAAGGACAAACCACGCGATTTTTAAAGAACTGCTTTAAGTTGAGGCTGCCTCAAAAAATGTTTGTTATCAATCAATTGTTATGTAGCAGGAATGAATATTTAATATATAATTTGCAGACTCATACGATCCCAACCGACCGACTGACAGTTTCATAGCTAAAAAGGCATAACGGTTGCGGAAACGTCACTTTTTCTACGCTTTGACACAAGGTGTTGACAACGGCTTTTAAAAATGGCATATTTTATTGTTGTTTTCATGGCAATAATTTTCTTAATTTTTTTTAAATTTTGAGAGATGCCAGTGAGTTTAGAATTAAAAATAAAGACAATAGAGACCTTTTGTACCTCTTATAAAAAATCCCCGTTAGGTGACTTTATCACTTATAGCAATTTTGTATGTGCTTACTATAGTTACTATTATTCTCTTCTTTTAATTGCATCGGTCTGAGAGAGATCAGGCTTACCAGAAAATGCTCCCCCTGCACCCCTCTGCCTATGAAAATGTAACTATCTCCTTGATATAGTTATCGTTTGACAGGTATACGGGGTCGGAGGGTGTACAGGCCGGTCTGACAGGCCATTTTCTGGTATGCTGGATCTCTCTCACCCCAATGTATTTAGAAAAAGAGGACAATAGTAACTATAGTAAGGTCACAAGAAAATGCTATTTATGACGCGTTGTGACGTAGCTCACATCACGTTATTTTTAAGACAGCATTTTTAGTTTTTGCACGGCGCCTTTAATTTTTTTATGGTCGACTTTATACGGCATTTATTATTATAAAGATTTACAAAAAGAATTTGAGAAGTTGAAATGGAGCAATTTATTAGATATTTTAGAGAAAATACTCGAAAAAAGGTCAAGAAATTCCAACTTTAAAAAGTAAACAATACAAAAGAAAAAGTAAACAAAAAAGTAGGGTTATACTTCAAGTACTGTACTAAGGTCACAGGACAAAAGTGTCAACGCGGTTCACAAAGACCTCCTTCAAGTTTAGGCTGTCTTAAAAATTGTCTGCCGGTCATCATTTGTCATCTACGGGGAATAAATATTTAACATATATAAATATAAATAAATAACTTTGCATGCAAGACCTCCTTCAAGTTTGCCGGGTGTCTCAAAAATTGTCTGCCGGTCGTCATTTATCACTTAGGGGGAATGAAAATTCTATATGAAACTGACAGACGCATACTAAATTTTTAGGAAAAAAGTGTCAAACCATACGATATTTAACCCCCTTCCCAGCCCCTCGGCTGTGTGACGGAAACGGCAGAATGTGAATTTGTGGAATTTGTTGTTTTTTTTCAAGTCTTTTTTTATTTGCTTTTCTAACTATATCATGGAGGATCATGGACACCCCAACATAAATTTAGTCAGGCAAATGATTTTGCAAGATATCTTTGGCGGAGTAATAGAAGAAATCGAGCCTCTGCAAACTTATTTGTACTTACTCACCTGTTTACTAAAAAAAACGGTAAAAAAGGCACCCCACTACTACTATAAACACGGTTAACAAAAAATATAATCCAATTACACAAAAAATCTTCCACCAAAGAATCACATCAAGTTGGTTGGTTGTCTTTTTAACGGTAAAGGTAGTCGCTATTCGGCGCTAATTAGCGCCAGTGGTTACCTTTAATAAAGGTAACAGCCTCACAGAGCGCTACTGCGCCTGCCCAGAATAAACGTAAGGGTAACAGACTGACAAAAAACCTGACTAAAATCTCCCTTCTTGCTTTAAATAGTCCTTGAGTTCATTTTTCTCATAACATATTATCGGAGGGTGATTACCAGTTTTGATAACGTAAAAACTATCAGTTATTGAGAAGGTCAAAATCACCCTTCTGAACCATTTTGCATGCATGAAACATATTTTTTAAAGTATTCCCACAATTGCAATTTTTGTTGTAATTCACGTCTCCAATTAGTCTAAAATTTGCCAGCCGCTTCGATTTTAATGGTCAATATTTTATGAAGGGCATAATAATCTAAAACTTTATTATATTGGTAAATTAATTTCATTGCATATCTATTTGACTTAGAAGGAATGTTGACTTTTAATAATTCCAGAGTTAAATGCGAAAAACTTAAAGTTTATTATTACGCGATATTGTATATACAGGGTGGACACTTTAAATGGAATATTGACTGTAGCGGGTTAAAAAAATGTTTTTTCAAAAAATCCAAAAATACGTCAACTAAGATTTTTAGCAGCTAAAATTTTCAGCAAAAAATTTTGGAGAACGGACCCTCAAAAAGAGGTCTATTCACATACAACTTTTTTTTCAAATGAGAAGACCCCGCTTGTGGCATCTTGTTAGAAAGATTATAGAAAAAGAAATCCATGGTTCAAAATCCTCAAATAATTATTGTTTCGGACTTGGCGGGTTGAAAATTTGTTTTTTAGAAAAATCTAAAAACTCGCCAATTAATATTTCGGCATAAATTTTTTGTAAACGAAACCTGAGAAAGGGGTCTATTCACATACAACTTTTTTTTTCAAATGAGAGAGTCCCGCTTGTGGGACCTTGTTGGAAAGCTTATGGAAAAAGAAAAACGTTCGTGTACTTGTTTTAAACATATTTTTGTTTTTTACCTTCATCAAAAACATGATTTTAGTAAGTGTCTGCAGATAACTAAAGCTTGGTTTTTGGTTACCGATGCAAAAAAAACTTTTTTTTTATCACGGGTGCAAAAAGAGATTTCGGTCCGTTTTTTACCCAAAATTAAAGAGAAATAGCGGAAAATAGTAATATTGTTATTTAAACCAACGCTTGTAAAAAAGCACTATTTTAGTTAAAACTACTATTTTAGTGAAAACTGCAGCGTATTCGTAGCAGTTTTGGTGTGGTAAAAAGTTATTTGTGTTGAGATTATTGTTCTCAATAATCTCTTAGTTGAATGTCTTTGACACAATCTGACTAATACGACGTTAACTATACAGGGTGTTTCAAATTCGATGCTCACCATGGGGATCTTCTAACTGATAGGAGATACGAAAAGGTTTAAATTAGGGCAAAATTGCGCAATTTTATGCTTTGCTCAGAACTAAAAAAAAAGTTTACAAATTCCGGATAGTTCCGGAGGTAGGCGGAAAGAACCTAAAGCTTAATTTTTAGTTTTTATTTTTCTGCGCCCTTATTCTTAAAGCTGTCGAAAAACGCTTAAAACTTTCTACAGGCATTTTTTTAAGATCTACCTAGTAAGAGGTTCGTTTTTGAAACTTGACATTTCAGTGTGACAGGAGCACTGTCAAGTTCATTTTTTCTTATGGACACATCCTTTTTTTCTCTTGCCGTTTGGTTCATAAAGGATGACAGATAACATTTTGCAACCTTATTTTGAAAAGTCACCTGACATTTTGACTATAATCAGCCCAAATTTAATTTTTGCTTTTAACTTACTCAAGATATTTTGGAAACCCGAATGCAGTACTTTTTTAATATTTTTAAAATGACAGTTTTTTGACGTTTTTTTATAACAAAATAATTTACCTAATATTTTAAAAATACGTTTTTTTCTTTGTTTTTTAATCTTTGAATTTGGACTGATGATATTCAATTATCTTAAAACGTTAGGTACTTGTCAAAATGAGGTTGTAAAATATCTCTCATCTTTTATGAACCAAACGGCAGGAGAAAAAAAAACATGTTTCCTTAAGAAAAAATGAACTTGACAGTGCCCTCTCATTAGGTAGATCTTAAAAAAGTGCCTGTAGAAAGTTTTAAGCGTTTTTTTAAGAATAAAGGTGCAGAAAAATAAAAACTAAAAATAAAGATTTTGTTTTTTTTCGCCTATCTCCGGAACTACCCGGAATTTGTAAACTGCGTCAAATTCTTTCCCCTAATTTAAACCTTTTCGTATCTTTGTACGGTTTAGGAGATCCCCATGGTGAGCATCGAATTTGGAACATCCTGTATACCTTAATAAAAAGTTATTAATGAATTTTTGACTGGTATGAAAGATTGTTGCTTGGCAATTTTCCCGAATTAAATTTTGACAGTAAAATTACGAGAAGTCATTCGAGTGATTTTGTAAAAAATTTCATGAGCTATAGTACTATACTATGCTATAGTATGATTTCATCGGACATGTCTATTTTGTATTCGAGGGACCCTTTTTGGCAAAATTGGAAGTTTTGTCTGACACACCTCCTTCGAGGGGTAGCTTTGCCCCCAGAATTTAAATAGAGAAAGTGGGTGTGGCAATTGAAGATATTTTATTATCAATGGTGGAACAATTGAAAAATCAAATTTTTCCTATGCCGACGTTTGGGATATATATTTATCCATCTTCATGGCATGAAAGTGGTGATTTTTGTTGTCAAACATATAAACTAGTTCAAAGTACATAATATTACTCTTTTAAAAACAATAATTTGGGTTAATAATTTACTTCTTTAGTGCTTAAAATGCAGGTACTTTCTTCTTTTAAGCACTAAAGAAGTAAATTATTAACCCAAATTATTGTTTTTAAAAGAGTAATATTATCCCCTTTGAACTAGTTTATAAGTTTGACAAGAAAAATCACCACTTTCATACCCTGAAGATGGATAAATATATATCCGAAACGTCGGAATAGGAAAATTTTTTATTTTTCAATTGTTTGACCCCATCCAACTAATATCCACACCATTGAATATATACATTGGGTCGCAA
This sequence comes from Oxystoma pomonae, assembly GCA_963921995.1. Classification (NCBI taxonomy): domain Eukaryota; kingdom Metazoa; phylum Arthropoda; class Insecta; order Coleoptera; family Brentidae; genus Oxystoma; species Oxystoma pomonae. Next base: position 77,496,400 of record OY998163.1, read on the forward strand.
ACCTGCAGCTAAGATATTTTAAATGCCTTTACAACATTACTAATAATTTGTGTTCCTCTTAAATACAAAATCGACATGTTCGAGGAATTTATTTTTAAATTGAACTTTAAATACCCTAAAAGGTCTCTGTTTCAATAATCGTGATACGCTCTGTATAAATAACTGAATTAAAATATTAGGTACTTTTAGCACGTTTCAAAATTTTCACTTATCCGTATACGTATCGGCCTGCGCATGTGCAGACCCGCCCACTAAGCACAAATGAAAAAAAAAACAGTTATTTTGATAGTGAAAAAAACGCTTAATAAACCGTTTTATAAAGTTTTTTTTCCCAGAAAAACCTTATTTAAGTGTCATTATAAGGTTTTGTGAAAAAACGTTATAAAAATAAAAGCCGCATATAATCTCTTCTAATAGAACATTTTTTTTTCACGTTCACATACCGCATAGAAAACTGATAAAACATTCTAAAATCTCGTCAATTTGACGCGGTTGAACGTGACGACCACTGTCCCGTATACGTATACCTAACGTATCCCGACCCAAATCAATATTCAATGGTTTTATAAAATTTGTTTTTATTTTTTTTTTATCTTTGAGTAAGCAAGTTTGAAGGACATAAAATGATGACACATTACGCCCGATTGATATGTTTTGTCCCAAACAGCTAATAGGTATTTTTTGATATCGACTTTCCGTAGACGTATATCTTCGATACGATACGGATACGGATAAGTAAAAAAATTTGAAACAAGCTAAAATTTCCTATTATGTAATTAAAAAACTGTAACTGAAGGTAGACAACGACATGAACTTTAATCTTAAATTTCAAAATTTATTTACTTTAAAAAAGTTTATTATATGTTTTGAGCTGTTAATGAAAATAAAAATTTAGTCCACCTTCATTTTATAAAATAAAAAATTGACTTTATTTTGGCTAACCTCCCGAAATGCTTTAAAAAATAAGTTTTAGGAATATATCTTTCCTACAAGTTTCCGGAGATTTTTTCTGTTGCACAGTGTAATAAACTGAGTTGAATTAAACCCAATTACAGGGGTTTTCAGACGTAAAACTTACCTATGAGACATGGGTCTAATTCGCACTACCACTTTTAACTTCATGGTCACTGCAAATCACTGTGTATAAAATAAATTTGTCATGAAATAATAAAACAATTTGAAAGTGTTAAAATTGTATTAGTTTGTCTGTATACGATCGTAAACATACAATTTAACTGAACGTTATATATAGGAGTGGTCCAGATGCAAAATGCAACGTTTATGAGCGTCTCTTGGGCATCTCGACGTCTGATAGCTAAATATAAATCACTTCTCTCTAGCGCCCTCCCCCACAAAATACATGTAAAAAGAATAAACTGCGATGCTTATTTGTAATATGGGTTTGTCAAAAATAGAAAATCTAAGAGGAAATTTGAATGGCAATAAACATAGATTTAAGTTAGTTAACCGATAAACCATAATAAACTAACAAAATTTTGCACATTTATAAGGCTTTCAGTAGAAACCTACCGAAAAAGCCTCGTATAATGATTTTATGGTATATAATATCGTAAGAGAGAAAATTTTACCGACAAAATTTTCGACTGGTATGAAAATTGATATGAATTTGAAAAAAATTAAAAAATACAGTTTTCGCGAATGAAAGGAGGACGCACACGATACATGGGAAATTTCGCATCGAAGAAAATGTTGTAGATATTGAAATTCCCAACAATGTTTAAATTACCCTAAATCTTATAGGTCTTAAGGTTTTCGAGATATGATTTTTTAAATTTGGATTACTACGCCACAATTTTTAGTAAGGGTAGCAAGTGTACGTTATCCGAAATGAAAATTTTTGGAAAGTTTTTTTTACATAAATGGTCATAAAAAAGAAAATATTCAAGAAGGTCTGATACATCCATCTCTTTTTTGCGAAAGCATAAAAGAAACTTAAACTTATATCTCCAAAACCAACTGACCGATTTATATGTTAGAGATTAACCGACAGCTATTAATCCAGACACTAGCCGTTTCGCAGCGGTAAGGGAGGTTTAGTGAAGTTAATGTTGTTTGTTTTGGGGTTTATTGGGTTAGTTAGTTTTAAATGCCGTTTTTTTGGATTTATAATTTTTTATCGTTTGTGAACGACTCGCGGCAGAACGTCTTCCCAGCAAAGCGGTCCGCGGCGAAGTGTCTCCATAAAAGGTAAGTATGCTGTACCAAATATTTTAATTAAATTGGTGAAGTAGCTTTTATGATAAACTAAACTCCTTTAGCAAAAATCGGTTCATTATTTTACATTTAGCGCGATGAGATAGGGCGTTTAAGTGAATAGCTCATCCATGATATTAACGGAATAATAATAAAGCTTAGACGTAACAAGTGATGAAACTTTTTTTTATAAGAGCACTAATGGACGATTTTTGGTCATGTTTTGCTAACCAATTTTAACTGACTTATACCCATCCGATTGTCTTCAAATTTGGTATGCATTTATAGTCCCGTTGACAATACAATAATATGGTATTATCAAGTACCCACCTCCCCCTAACGAGGAAAGTGGAGAGGGAAAAATATTTAGCTTGTCCCATTTCAACCAAAATTAATATACGGGGGTTTTTGGGGATAAAGTATACGAATTTTTGATTAGATTTTGACCAACCAATTTTAACTGACTTATACACATCCGATTGTCTTCAAATTTGGTATGCGTTTATAGTTCTGGTGACAATACAATAATATGGTATTATCAGGTACCCATCCCCTAACGAGGGAAGTGGAGGGGGAAAAATATTTAGTTTGCAATTTTGGTTGATATCGTAGGGGCAGAGGGGGTGCCTAATAATAACAAGTTATTGTATTGTTACCGGAACTTTAACCGCATACCAAATTTGACGACAGGCGGATGTGTACAAGTCAGTTAAAATTGGTTAGTAAAACACGACTCAAAATCGTTTCTCTTGAATTCGCCATATTGAATTTTGCAAATCTGTTCAAAAATTCGTATTCCTTATCCTTAAAAACCTCCGTATACCAATTTTGGTTGATATCGGACAAACTTATGTGTTTTTCCCCCTCCACTCCCATCGTAGGGGGGGGGAGGGAGGTGCCTAATAATACTATATAATTGTATTGTTACCGGAAAAGCATTCCAAATTTAAAGACAATCGGATGTGTAAAAGACAGTTAAAATTGGTTAGCAAAATATGACCAAAAATCGTCCATCTTAAATCCACCATATTGAATTTTAAAATCTGATCAAAAATGCGTATTCCTTATCCCCAAAAATTCCCGTATACCAATTTTGATTGAAATTGGACAAACTTGGCCATCTCCCCCCTCCAGAGGGGGGAGATGTCACCGGAACTATAATCGCATACCACATTTGAATTCAATCGGACGTCTAGAGGTTAGTCAAAATTGAGTTGCAAGATTTGATCCGAACATATAAACATACATACATAGAGGTGAAGTTAAATAAAAGCTTGTAATAAAAAATACGCAAAATTTAAAGCCGGTCCAGCATTTTTAAACGTCTAAATTGAATTTGAATTCAATATTTTTTGGGTGACTTCGCTCATCAGTCTCATTCTCTCTCAGGCATATTGGGTCTGCATTGCGTTTTCTTTGTTATATTCGGTGTACAAATAAAAACGAATATCATCGCCGCCTTAACATAATAATATATTTTTCATCCATAAAGTATCTCTAGCATCTTGCTGTTTCACTCTGGTGCATTTGATTGATATGAAAGCGTAATATAAGGGGTTATTCGGAGTGATTTAAAGTTAGCAGTGTAGTTATAATGCCGATTACCAAAACCTAGGGCATTTGATTTTGGCAACTTCAAAATCTGGTTTTTGTTCTATGGAGAGTGAGGTTATGTTTTGTCTAAATAAAAATTGAATGGACTGTATATTAAGTTTATAAGTATATGATAGCAACTGTCAAAAATAACAAACAAATGGTTTACCTGCCAAATTATTTTGAAAAATCTTACTGTCAGAATTTTCTTTAAAGTGTCAGAATGACGTAAGTTTTTGTGTTATTGTCGATGCTCTTGCTTCGCCTTTGATGTGGCTTTACATCAGTTATGTAGCAGAATACACAAATTTGTAAAATTTAATTAAGCAGGAAATTGTTTTGTTTACATAGAACCATGATAATAGGGTTAAAATTTGTAATAATCAATTTAATATCCTATATTTTGGTTTCTTGTTAAAATTCAGTTTCGATCTAGTGTAAAAAAAATACCAAAACTGTCATCAGCTCAGTGGCGGCTCGTCAGCTGAGGCAAGTGAGGCGGCGTCTCATCAACTTTTTTGGAAAAACTCTTTACTTTAAATGTTTAAATTTTTTGGTTTTGACGTACGAAAAAAAAACGTCCTTCTTAACATTTTTCTTAGCGGCGTGGCGTGACTTAAAGAGCGGGAAGAGCGACGGTTCAAAAGGACGCCACCTCGGGCACCACAGTTATTGGTAAATAGGTATATAATATTACATCACAATTTCATGTATAGTGTAAAAAAATGTGTTACTCTCGGTATTACTACAAGTTGTTATATCATATCGAAATCAATAGTAAGTATGGCTATATTCCCGCTCAATACTTATTATAATACTGTTAACCTATCCAAAAATATGTCACTTTACATAACCAGAATTATAGGGCAATTACGACTTTCCACTAATAAATTCAGTAGATTCACCAACAAAGGAACAACTTACAAAATAGACCGAAAAGAAATATATTCGCGGTATGTAACCTTCTTCACTATGAAACTATCCACCATGAAGTTTTTGAATGTTCACTTTATCAAACCTTACGAGTTAGTACATACTTCTTAGATCCAGATCACTTTTACCACGCCATCACTAATTTGAACCCTCAAAATGCTAAGGCAATTGCAAATACTGCTGTAATTGGTATCCTGAGACTTCGGGCCTTCTTAAGGAATGAATAGGTAAAACTTTGAGTAGATCTCCAAATTTATTTTTAAAATTTTTTTTATACTATTTATATACTATTTTAAACTTGTTTTTTAATGGTAATTTATTTTTCATGGTAATTATTTGTTATTATCTTTTCCTGTTACATAGATTTTCTTTTCTCTTTTTTTTTAAGATATTTTATTTTTCTATTCTATACACATACCTAGGAAAGTCTCTATAAATTCAATTTTTTGTTTCTCTTTAGTAAATAAGGAACCCTTGTTATAGGAATATTACAATTTTCTAGAAACAATAAAGAATTGAAATTGAATTGAAATTATAATATTGTTAAAAGTGCGCTCAGCTTTCGCAGTGCTAGGAGCAATTGTATTTATTATTTGGTATGATTTAATAGTAGTTTTCACAACTAGTGGCTAAAATAGTGCTTCTTTTACAAGCGTTAAATTGTTTTAAATAACGAGCGCAGCGAGGTATTTAAAATCGCGAGTTGCGAACACTATTTTTTTAATACCTTTATCAGAAAATCTAAGAAAAACACTAAAATACCTCGAACGAAGAGTAATTCTCGCAACACACCATCTTTACACTATAAATCAAGGCGGCTGCTAAATTAAATAACAATCGTTTCCATAGCGATGTGTCTTTTTACTCGGTGACGTTCATTGTTGCGCAATTTTAATCTTTGACAATTTGATATCTTGATGATGTTTTTAAATGATTTCTTCGTAAATACTTGGTGAAAACTGGCGGAAATTACTTAATTTTTATTACTTATATTACTATTTTCCACTATTTCTCTTTAACTTTGGGTAAAAAACGGACCGAAATCTTTTTTTGCATCGGTAACCAAAAAAGCCATGCTTTAGTTATCTGCAGATAGTTACTAAAATCATGTTTTTGATGAAGGTATTAAAAAAAAATATTTGGGAAGCTGTTCTTAAAACGGTTTTTTTATAATAAATGGCAAAATTTCTTCGGATTCCCCGATTTCATCTTTTAATTCGGATATCAACAAACAAAAGGATTTATATTCATCTATAGTAGTACTTTCTAGATCTGAACTATAAAATAAAATTAAGCCACCGATACATTTTAAATTATTTTTTGAATCGTTTACCTTAATTAAACAATAGACTTATTGGGAAACTTTTAAAAAATCTTGAAAGCATCTCTATTATAAGGGTATCTAATGGCACATAGAATATATTTATTTTAAAGTAGATCTACGGTTAGCGGAGCACTACACTGTAAATAATAGTGTGTAATAATAGTAGGTACGTACCTACCTATCCTAACCAAATTTAAATATAGAAAGAAATAGGATTTGGACACTTTTTCATTATCGATTATCGTTTACTCATTAGTCAATAAATAATTGTTAAATATTGCGGCACTGCTTTCAAATAATCTTAATTTGTCGGCGTCTTTAAAATATAAACTGCTAAAAATAAAAATGTTTTATTACTTTTTTTATATTATTGTAAAGTTTATTGTTTTAATACATAACTGAGGACAATCAAGGGGCGCCAAGACCCAGAGGTTGGAAAAGACGAGGAACCCTATGCCCCCCCCCCACGCTACGACGCTGATATTTCTTTGATTTTTATATTAGGGTATTATTTCCTTTATTTGTTTTCTTATTCCACATTTGCTTTACGAATGTTTTGTGTGTTCCATCAAAGATGGATGAAGCACTCATTTCTGTAGCGTCGCTTCCCCACTCAACTTTGTGGTGCTGGGTGAGGCTAAAATAAATTCTCCCCTTGTGTGCCGCACTCAGGGAAAATACAACATATAGGGAATATGTTGGAACCTTTGGTTGCACTAAAACAAAGTTAGCATCATCAGGAGACGATAAACAATAAACTAAATTAACCTACGCTCTATCTTATATACTATCTTTTAGTGGGCGGAGATAAGACTAATAATTTTTGATTGATCACGCTTTATAATCCCATCTCCCCTCAACTAAAGAATAAAGTGTACTAAACGGGATGGATCCTCTATCTTTATTTAAACTATTTCTGGATTTAATGATTTCCATATTTTCATATGCATTCAAAATTCTTTTGTTTGGTACACTTTTTAGAAGTTTTAGGATATATAATGTGAATCTATGATTGTTTTCAAAAGCATGCTCGGTCACACTTGACTTTTCTGTTCTTCCGTATTTTAAGTGTGGCCGAGCATGCTTTTGAAAACAATCATACATTCACATTATATAACCTAAAACTTCTAAAAAGTGTACCAAACAAAAGACTTTTAAATGCACATGAGAGTATGGAAATCACTAAATCCAGAAATAGTTTAAATAAATATAGAGGCCCCATTCCGTTTAGTACACTTTATTCTTTAGTTGAGGAGAGGATTATAAAGCGTGACCAATCACAAATTATTAGTTTTATCTCCGCCCACTAAAAGATAGTGTATAAGATAAAGCGTAGGTTAATTTAGTTTATTGTTTATCGTCTTCTGATGATGCTAACGTTGTTAGCGAAATGCGCGTCAAGTGCAAAAAAGTGTAGTTTTGTTTTGTGGAAAGCAATCATAACTTTGTGATATAGGGAATAGATATCACCAAAGAAAAAGCAGCAAATTTTGAACGAGCGGATGGAACAATCTAAGAGGCATAACGGTTAGGTAAATTTATATTTCCTGAGTAAATTTGATCTGGTCCGACATGACGTATAACCCAACTTTTTTGTTTACTTTTTCTTTTGTGTTGTTTACTTTTTAAAGTTGGAATTTCATTGCCCTTTTTTGAGTATTTTCTCTAAAATATCTAATAAATTGCTCAATTTCAACTTCTAGACTTGTCCTGCTTCGCGCATTGTATAAAAATTCCACAAAAAGTAAGTATTCTCTGCAAAGAACAGATAAGGTATCCTAAAGGTTAATTTGTAGCTTAAATTCCTGCCTTTCTATCAGAATAAACGAATTGTAATATATTTTCTTTATTTTTAATTCTAAACTCACTGGCTGGCGTAAATCACTCAAAATTTAAAAGAAATTAAGAAAATTATTGCCATGAAAGCAACAATAAAATACACCATTTTGAAAAGCCGTTGTCAACTCCTTGTGTCAAAGCAAAGAAAAAGTGACATTTCCCCAACCGTTATACCTTTTTAGCTATGAAACTGTCAATCGCCTCGTTACCCCTAATTCTTTAGATTGGTCGGTTGGGATATACATTCCCTATATATATATTCTATTTTCCCTGGGCGCTTTCAAATTTTGTAAATAGGAAGACGCAAAACCCCGTTTTTTTATTGCAACCCTTGATGTTATAAAATCAACAAATCAGACATTTTAAAATTCAATTTTCTTTCTGTATAGGTATAGCCTTAAGACGAGTTTTCCTTTTTTAGATTATAAATGAGGCGAATAAAACCCTCACAGTAGACAGTCGTACGCACGCAGCACGCTTGCTGGTTTGTTTGAGAATTCACACAACAAAATTACAAACAAAAACACCTCCGCCCAAATAATTATTATATGTCCAACTTTTTATTCAAAACTCTTGTTTGTATTTCTTTGGTTCTTGGGTAGAAAACAACTTTTTGATAAAAAAATATTTAAAGCAATTTGAAGAATAGTTTTTTTTTTAAATCAAATGGATTTTACATATTTGATCTTGTTGCCTCATCAGTTTTATAAGTCCCGCCACTGCATCAGCTGATTTTCGATGACAGCAGATGTTCTGCGAAACTGGCACGGAGATTTTTGAAATTGAGTTTAGAGAGGAGAACGTTCTTAACAGAAAATCACACGCCCAGGATGTGTATTCTTAAAAGTCATCGTCGGCATTGAATCGGACCAATGTCGACAACGTCGGCAGTGTGTCGGCATGGGCGACTACACTCTGGCCCGATGTTGGACAGATTGCGATTTTCAGTTTTCGGTCAATAATCGGCAACTGACGGAGGTCCACATTACTACAGTCGACTTTTCGGCGATGGTCCAAATGGAACTTTATTTAATCGGTCGAAAATCGGCAACTGACAATGGCCCGATTTACTATAGTCGACTTTATGCCGACGTCCACTTTATTTGCTTTAGAGCCGACGACGGTCGGATTAGAACTTTGTTTAATCGGACGAGAATCGGCATGGCCCGATTTACTATAGTCGACATTATGCCAACGCAAACATTATCTGCTTTAGGGCCGATGATGGTCCGATAGGAACTTTCTTTAATCGGTCAAAAATCGGCAACTGATGATGGCACGATTTATTATAGTCGACTTTATGCCGACGCCTACTTTATCTGCTTTAGGGCCATCGACAGTCCGATTGGAACTTTGTTTAATCGGCAACTGACGATGGTCCGATTAAGTCACCCTAAATTTTTTAAACTACTTAATAGTTTCTTCATAGTATGTAGAGATGGCACTAATGTCACTATGTTCCCTGTACAGTGGAAGATAATATTATATATATAATGACCATAGATATTTCAAAACTAGAATGCGAACTTGACAAGATGGTGTTACTTCTCTACAAGAATCACCTCTTCTGCCACTGCCGACTGCCCGACTGGTTAAGCACCCGCATTATCGAAACTTTGTAATTTGCCAATGTCGGATCGTGTCAAGCAACCACCGACGGACATTCGTCAATCGGCGACGTTGGACCGCTTTAGGAAACCAATATCGGACTTGAATAGTTTACTGATGTCAGGCCGAGACCAGTTTGCCTACGTTAGACCGACCAAATTAAGCAGTTATGGGCGGATGGTCGGTACCATGTGGTTAAACCATATCGGACCTTAATCGTACGGCGACGGTATGCCGATGTCAGCAAAAAGTAAAATTTACCATTGGTCCGACCGTGGGCTACAGTCTAACGCTGCGGCGGCAAACATACATTGGGCCTACATCGCAAAGCGGACAAAAAATACTGCTGGTCCGATGTCGTAAATCGACGTCGTGCCGATGACGGCAAATTCGACAATCGACATCGGAACGACGAAGGCCCGAGGCCGTGTTTGCTTGGCGGTCTTTCTCTCGAGCAATGCGGGTTCTATCGCATGGGATCTATCACCTCCCACAATCGAAAAGCAGTTTTGGAAGCAATACATTCAAAAAAAAATCTTTATTGTGCAAGCGTCACTATATTCAATGCTGTTTCACGGTTTCGGACCATGCGATCGGGAACGTATGATTTTCAAGAGGTCCGTAAGATCGGATCATCGCTCAAGAATATAACTTTTTTATCCCATATGATCATTCGCCATAGATCTATGCCGCTCTCTCTTTAAGAATACACGTCCAGAGCTGGTCAAAGTGAAACGAAACTATAATTGTAGGGTATTCGTTGGCCCAAAAGAGTATACTTTGTCTAAATTTCGAGAAAAAAATAATAACTGGTTTTCTGAGAGTCAAAAGAGTATAATACTCTAAAAAAAGAGTATATCTGGTCATCCTAGTTTTACAAGTTCCGAGTTGAATATTGATTGGGTTTAAAGAATGAATGCGGTTCGTATAAAAGAACGGTTGACGAATTGCAGTTTTGTGGATTTGATTTTGCACATTCTGTTAAACCTTGAGCGCCTTCCATCAAATTCCAAAAATAGTTTCCTACTTGGAGGCAGTGAGGCACTTTCGAGCTCAGGTGGTGCGCAAGTGCGACAGCGATCAAAATGTAAGTTCCCTCATGATATTTAAATTGTTTTCTAATTTAAAGCAGTTTTCAAGAGCAATATTGCACCAGTTCGCAACCTTTAGATGCTGTTTTGTTAATCATCTAAATATGTGTTTAACTTTACTGCCCATTTGGTTTTGTAGATATTTACTTTTCTAAAACCCTGTAGGTATAATGTAAAACTTTACCGGTGTTTACCGATCTGACTTTGACGCGATTCTTTGACACCGTCATCGATAAATATTTTTAGCATTATGTCAAAATTTTCGTCGCAAAAATGGAAGAAGTTCTCAGCCATATTAGTAAATTCCTGTCGAATACAGTCATCGTGAGGATATCCTCGTATCCCCCATTCGCCATAGAAATAATTTTATCAACTGTTGTATGCATTGTTCATCTTCTGCTAATCTATGAAATCAACACCCTGGTAAAGAGAACTAATTCTAAAGCTGCCGAGCGGTTAAGAGCAAGAGTTCCTGTTAAAGGTGAGAAAGAGAATAAAATTAATAAGCTGAAATTATTAAACTATTATAAACTTGTTCGCACTCAGTTTAAAGTTCACAAATCTCCGTCTTTTTCTTTCTTACTTAGGAAGAAAAAGACAGATGCGTAAACGCAGCTATATACAGTTGCGCTCATCAGTTCGCATCAATTAACGCACCTGCTTATTATTTTCCTCTTATTTTTTATCGAATAAAAGACAGAGAGCTGCGTTAACTGCGAACTGAACACGAATGATAAGTTTATGATTTACCTACGACCAACGAATAATACTAATTTTACGACCATCTCAACACGATTTTAATGGCTCCTTTATGGTCCTAGGATAATAATAAAGCTCAGACAGAAGCCACAAGATGGCGTGACAAGCGATGAAACTTTATTTTATGATTTGAATTTTATATGACACAAAAATGTGAATTATTTTTATATACTTTTAAGACATTAAATATTTATTAAACTTAAATAAATTCAATATAATTTTACTACTTAACCAAAAAAAACCTTGTTTAAAAAAAAATGAAAAGTTCATTAGTAACCGTATTTGTTTTGACGGTTTAGATAGAACGTCAGGTTATGAAGGTTGTTGAATTAAGAGTGTTCCCGTTTGATATTTTTTATAATTTCTGATATTTATGATGATTTCTTCATTGGTCGTAGGTAAAGTATTTAGTACACTAACTCGCATGTTATGGTCATTACACACGCGTCTCAAACTTCATCTTCGCGTTTAATGACCATCATAACATGCTTGTTATGTAAACTCCCTAGTAGCAAGGACACGTCTCAATGACGTGGATGAATCGTCATTGGTTACGTCAAAACTACCAAAGTTATGACGTAAAATTGACGTATTTAAGACGGCAATATGTCTTATCTTTTTGACTTAAAAGTAACTAAATTATCGACGTCAATGTGTCGAATAAGTGACGTCATTTTGCAGCATTAAAAAAGGTACGGATGAAAAAAAGTACATTGTCTATTGAATACAATCCAAAAAAGACATTTAATAAAAAAATCATTGATATTAAAACATACCAACCTTTAGATAATACAGTGAAAATAAGATACTAAAGTCAATTATCAATATTAACGGTAATAAAGAAGGTACACTTTCAAACTTATGGCGGATAAGTCCTGAAATAGCTGCGTTAAGAGCCATGTAACGCTACGTAGGTTTGCCCGTAACGCATTCCTCGTTTATTCAAACACTGTCACTTTAAGCGCGTTTCTGCAAGCTTAACATAGTTACTATTATTTTCTCTTTCTAAATGCATTCGTCTAAGAGAGATCCAGCATACTACACCATCACAAAAAATACCCGCCTTTACACCCTTCGACCCCGCATATCTGTCAGGGAATCTCAAAAAGGTAGTTAGACAGCGGGGTCGAAGGGTGTACTGGCGGTATGTTCCTGTTATGCTGGGTCTCTCTCAGACGAATGCATTTAGAAAAAGAGAATATTAGAAACTATGTTAAGCTCGCAGAAACGCGCCTTTTGATCAGATGTCAACAAGAGGCGCGTTTCTGCGAGCTTAACATAGTTACTATTATTTTCGCTTTTTAAATGCATTCATCTAAGAGAGATCCAGCATACTACACCATCACAAAAAATACCCGCCTTTACACCCTTCGACCCCGCATATCTGTCAGGGGATAACTATCACAAAAAATACCCGCCTTTACACCCTTCGACCCCGCATATCTGTCAGGGGATAACTATCTCAAAACGGTAGTTAGACAGCGGGGTCGAAGGGTGTACAGGCGGTATGTTCCTGTTATGCTGGGTCTCTCTGAGAGGAATGCATTTACAAAAAGAGAATATTAGTAACTATGTTAAGCTCGCAGAAACACGCCTAAAATAGGGATGGGGATACCGATACCACAGGGGTCCCATAAAATAAAGAAAAGTAACTTTGGCAAAATCGTATTTTATAGAAATCGAACTTTGGAGAAAAGTACATCAAAGAAATCGTAAAACAGAGAAACCGTAAAACGTAAAAATTGGTAAGCTGAAATCTGTTCTCTGCCTGACAGGTGTTTGCATGCGAGCTTAGAGTAAGTGTTTTGGATTGATCTGGGTTGGTTTAAGTTTTTTTAAGTTGGGAGAAGTCGGGTTGGTTTAGAAACAAAAATAACTTGATCTACACCCTTTCTGATTCTAAGGGCACATACAAACAGCTGTCAGGCACAGAACAGATTTTCGCCTTACCAATTTTTACGTTTTACGGTTTTTCTGTTTTCCGATTTCTGCGATATACAATTTCTCCGAAATTCGATTTCTACAAAGTACGATTTTGCCATTGTTCATTTCTATGAAATATGTTTTCTCTATTGTATTTTTTTACAAACTATAGAGACTCATACAACACACTCACACATCTCTCTCTCTCTCTAATTTTCGCATAAAGCTGTAAAGGACAGAAATTTAGCTTTCTTCACTCTGCCGACAATAGAATATATACAGGGTTCCTAAGATTTTCCTTAGGGATAGGATTTCAATAAATGAAACAGAAATGGCATAGAAAGTTCTGCGCGCACAAAAGAAACAGGTATATTGAGCAATGGTGCCAGTTTGTTATTATCTCCGGACTGCTTTCATGAGAAAAAATTGTCGCCACTCTTTCATTGTGAGCATAAATCATAGTTGCAATAATAACCGTTGACAAGATGTCTGCAAATTCCGCTGGATGGCGGCCACACCATGAGATTAGATGTTTTCAGGACCAAACCACAGCTTTTTCTTGCTTAAAGAAGGCGGCAGGGTCCATTATTTACGATACTGAGCGATAAACTCGTGAGGTTGTTAACATTAGAAAGAAATATCTTCGCTTTAAATTAAATTTCTTTCCATTCTGTTCTACTAGTGACATCAATTGGGAAACGGCCAAACCATGCAGCTAGCACTAGCAGCCAAAGAAATCGGCGCTGTTTTTCCTGCAGAGCTTTTTGCTTGCGATATTATTGATTTTAAATAAAGCTGGCCCTACACTACATTTGATATTTTCAAGGTGTTTTATGACATGATCTCGAAACATTTAGCGAACCAATTCTTCTAAACTAGCGGGAGGGTAAAAGCGAAAAATAAGGGGCTGCCAATATTTGTAACACCCAAAAAGGGGTGAAAAAATTTATTTTGCTCTGTTTCTTTACAAAAAACGTTTTTTTTACGAAAAACTTGAGCTCTGCCACTTTTTTTATTTTTTTCTTCAACTTTCTCGAAATTTTCGTCATACCGTAGAAAAAAATTATTTCCCCCATGGTCATACTCTACTTTTATTCGAAAAAATTTAGAAACAGAGACTTTTCTCAGTCAGTTTTCCTAAAACGGGGGATCTTGGCTTCGAGTGAGAAGATAAAGGGCGCCGCAGGAAAAAAATTTTCAATTAAATTAGCCGAACGCAAAAATGTTAGAAAAACAAAGCACGAAAGAAAAATGGCGCCGCTTACAATTTTTTTTCGAAAATTACGTAATTTCGGGAACGCAAAGAAATAGGTCTAAAGAGTATAATTTTTAAGAAAAAAATATCAATTTTCTCGCCCTCCTCCACTGGGACTACAGGGACCGTGCACAAATTACGTAATGGTCATAGGGGGAGGGGGGTTACAAAACGTTACGTAGGGGGGAGGGGGGTTTTCGACACCGTTTGCATGTGTGTGAAACTAAGAAAAGTTGAAATGAAAATAAGTGAAAAGTTTTTTTTTTGGGGGGGGGGTAGTGGTCTTGAAATCGTTACGTAATATTAGGGGAGTGGTGTGCCAAACCGTTACAAAACATTACATAGGGAGGGGGTCAAAAATTGGTAAAATCACCGTTACGTAATTTGTGCACGGCCCCACATCTGACTGTTCCTCCTTTTTGATTTCGAATCAAAGTGCAAAACCCGGGTTGGACGTTCGAAGGCGTCAACCCGTCCTATTTGCTTGATAAAGTTTCTACGGAAATATCTCAGTCGATTTCTCCGGCCGTGTATGAACGCTTTAGGTTAGGCATTTGCATGTATCTCAGTCCCCAGCCTGTAAACAGTGCGTAAGGACAATGGTTACAAAATGAAAAGCCGAAAAATATTTTTTTTACGATATCTTTCATTAGTTTGGTATTAGAGTCGAGCAAAAACAATTTTTATTCCAGTCCTAAGGGTATGAAAATGGAAAACATTAGAAAACAACAACCTGGAATGGATTTATTACGTGTAAGATGTAGTGACAACATCGCCCCATGCCCATCCTTTTCTGCCTAATGTGCTTTTCCGTTTGTCTGCGTCTTATACACGGCTGCTTGGCCCCCTAAGGATTTGCTTAGGAATCCTGTATAAACCAAATGCGCCATTTCACCGGGGAATTACCGCTTTTCAAAATTAATAAGAATTACATCCTTTTTGATCAACCTTTGTAGTAAATAGCATTTGAAGATTTGAGAATATAAACCCAAAACTTAAAGTTCTATTCCTAAATTAGGTAACGCGCTTTGACGCCGAAATAATTAAAAGAAGAAATGGATCGAGTTTCCCAAAATATGTTAGATGAACCTTTCCACTTACTTTACTTACTTAAAGCGCTTTTATATATAAGGACGGTAATGACAAATGATGTTTCGCCCTGAGCAACCAGAGTGAGCTTATCAGTGGTTTCACTGGTCACCCTCCCCAAATACCATTCAACACCATCATACACTTTGATTTCCAACTTTGAATCACAAATAGGCATCGTTCCGCACTGGCACTTATCTAAGTCACCTGATACACCTTCCCTATTAAATTATGGTGGTTACCCCTTAAAAGAGGTGGGTCTTACGAAAATTCCAATATAGCCAAAAATTAATAACAAATTGCCGTGTTCGAGGTTTTCTTCGAAATTTTGAAATAAATTACATATTTCTCATAACTCGAAATGAACCAAGTAAAGATCTAAAAAGTTTGGGCATTGTAAATTAAATCTCTCTGTTGTAAAACCCACAAAAAAAATTATATTTAAAATAAAAAAGTAGTGCGGTAACTGACTGTACTTAACTCGTTTAGGCACCCCGTGAGTAAAAGTATACTTTTCTAGATGTTGATGAGGCAAAATGCTCCTTTCACAGCATGGTCACTCTCCAAACAGCCTATTACCATCAAAAAAACTCAGCAGGATTGGAAGGAGGTGAAGCAACGAGGTCCCCAATGTTTTGTGTACCTTTTAAGAAAATGAATAAAATAAGCACGTCATCTAACTTTGGATGGGTCGTTTCACCTCGACGCGAATCGATTATGAAAAATAATTTTACTGAACGGGTAAGTAAATTTTTACATATTTGACAGCCGTTGTTGTGTATTTTTCCTTAATGACGCCAAAATTGATAAGAAAAACAATAAAAAAATAAATAAAATACAAATTAAAAATATAAACGAAGTTGTAATTAAATCTAAAATAAAATAAAATAGAACTGCCGTAAAAAATCAATAAAATAAATGAAATAAAAAATAAAAATAGAAATAAAAAAGAATCAACAACATCATCCTCATCCAAGCCCCTCCCCCCCCCCCATTAGAATCGCCCAGAGTTCCCAAAACACTTGTAGCAACTGATTCTCTGTCTCCTAAACGGTAGGAGATACGAAAAGGTTTAAATTAGGGCAAACTTGCGCAATTTAATGCTTTGCTCAAAACTAAAAAAAAAGTTTTCAAATTCCGGATAGTTCCGGAGATAGGCGGAAAAAACCGAAATCTTTATTTTTAGTTTTTATTTTTCAGCGCCCTTATTCTTAAAGCTGTCAAAAAACGCTTAAAACTTTCTACGGGCACTTTTTTAAGATCAACCTAATGAGCGATTCGTTTTCGAGATTTGACATTTCAGTGTGACAGGAGCACTGTAAAGTTCATTTATACTAAAAACTTCGACAGTAAAGAAAATTAAATTTTATTTTAAAATATTTAAATAACACAGAAGCCATCGCCCTAGAACACAATATTTTAAAAGTAGTACACTAATGTTGTTTTTTTTTTCTCCAAAACTAGAAAATATTTAGTCGAATTTAAATCCAACAACTTAATATTCGTAGCAGCTTTGAATGAAAAGTTATGAATGTTTTAATTTTCAAATATATTAGCCCTCTCTCGCCGCCTTAACTTCCTCCACCAATTTTTTTCGAATGTTTCTTAATATAAAAATTATTTTGGGAATTAGAAAGTTCTATTTCAATTTGCCTGGTCAAAAAATGACAGCTTTCTGTAAGAAAAAAAATAGATCAAAATCAATTATACTAAAAACTTCGACAGTAAAGAAAATTAAATTTTATTTTAAAATATTTAAATAACACAGAAGCCATCGCCAACACAATATTTTTAAAGTATTTTACTAAAAGTTGCAAGACAGGTAGATATAGAACCTTGTAATTTTGAGGTTACGAAATAAAAACGTATCGTTATTTATAGAAACAAACTTTGGCAAAATCGTATTTTGTAGAAATCGAAATTTGGAGAAAAGTACATCAAAGAAATCGTAAAAGAGAGAAACAGTAAAACGTAAAAATTAGTAAGGTGAAATCTGTTCTCTGCCTGACAGGTGTTTTCATGCGAGCTTAGAATAAGAAAGGGCATAGAAAAGACATTTTTTATATTTTTTTATGCTTAATTTCAAGAAGTGGTGGGTTGGCTTGGGTTGATTTTTTAAGTGTTTTGAATTGATCTGAGTTGGGTTGGTTTAAGTTTTTTTTAAGTTGGGAGAAGTCGGGTTGGCTTAGAAAAAAAAATAATTTGATCTACACCCTTTCTTATTCTAAGGGCACATACAAACAGCTGTCAGGCACAGAACAGATTTTCGCCTTACCAATTTCTACGTTTTACGGTTTCTCTATTTTATGATTTCTGCGATGTATAATTTCTCCGAAGTTCGATTTCTACAAGTACGATTTTGCCATTGTTCATTTCTATGAAATACATTTTCTCTATTGTATTTTTTCTACAAACTATAGGGACTCAAGAATGCCTTTATGCCTTAAGAAAACAATTATCTCCCTGAAACGCACAAATCCTATTGGTCGACGCCGTGCACCGATTCCCTCGAAAATGCCAATTTCTATTAAAATATTGTCATTAGTCGTTTGTGGGAGAAAGCAGCGGCATCGACCAATGAGAAAATCAACATTAATGCTTGTATCCACCAACACAAACATTCCACGATTTGGCTACTAATCGGTGTTTAGAATTTGGTGTTTTACATTGAAACTTTGTTTGCCAAAAGACTCAGGCTATACTTCGATTAGTGTTAATCATGACTAAAACCTTTATCGGAGAATTTTCACGTTGGTGGATATGGACATTAACGTTTTCTTCGAAACACTTTGCCATATGTCAATAGGATACAGTGTTAATTGCGCTTTCATCGATTCTGTAAAATTCCAAATTTTCAGAATATCCTTAAAATTAAAGACGCTACGTCGCCGTACCTATGCCTTGTTACACCCGGTATAAGTAAATAGGGTTTTTACAGTTGGAATGGGTTATGAAAAAGTATTGAATTATTTGTGTCGAAGCAATCTGAATAATTCTTTTCGTTCGGCGGAAAAAAAATCACAACAAAAAATTGATATTGACCGATAAGTTCCCTACAAAATGTAGTCAAAACAAAAAGTGACCGTATTTGAACCTATTGGAGACTCTTTAGTTTTTTGACAAAAAGTATATTTTAAACTATCTACTTACAGCACAATTTAAGGAACGAGGTAGCCTTCAGGAACGACTATGCATACCGCTTTTAGCTATATCTCAAAATATCGTTATTTGGAAGGAGAAATGGCGAAATTTCTGATTTTGCAATCTTGTACTAAATTGTTATATGCCCTTAATACTCCAATAGAATAGTCAGAAAATCACGATTTATCTACAAAACTTAACAGCCAAATTTTTTACAGCAAGTAGAAGGTCATATGAAACTCTAAAACCACATTTTTCCCACAAAATATCTCTAGCTTTTAGTCCGATATCTCATTGACCACTGGTCCGATTTAAAAACAAACAGTGAAATTTACTCAGATCTAAAATAGTACCCCCCACAGGTCTAAATATTTACACCTGTGGGGGGGTACTAAATTTTAATTTTTAAAAAACACTTACCCATACAGAAAAGATACAAAGTTATTGATTATTTTGTAATTGTTATGGCAAAATACCACTAAAAAACTACTTTTTTCTCAAAATACACCATATTTCAGAAGAAAATGCCCTAAAACTATTTTTTTTGACAGGTTTCAAAATGACAAATGGCGAATACGCCAAAAATTTGGCACATAATAGCTTCATTATTTTTGTTTGAGGTTATAAAGTTGGTGGTTTTTTTAGACCACCTCAGGGGGGGTGTTTTAAATTTATAGCCCCCACAAAGGATTGTTTTGGGGCATTTGGTAATAAGTTCGTTTATAATTTCCGTAAGTAATCGTTTTTACAAGGATTAATTTACCTTATTTAATATCCCAAGTTGTTCATTAACCAATAAAACACCTCCTATTTTGTCCAGAAAAACAGTGCACAAAAAATATATTTATGAGGGCACTACGAGGCAAAACAAACATAAGTGAAGGTCACTGATTATGCACCAAAAATATATCAAAAACAAAACACAACAACTATATTAATTTATTTGCAAAGTAAAACATTGAGGTTATCTAAAAGCTCAGTCAAAAAAACTTTCCTTACTCAAAGCCCACTCATTCTAAAGCTGTAGCTTTCATCAGCCAGCAGAGGTAAAAGATCCAAACTCGCTCTTTGTGATTGATCGCAGCGCTAATATTTTTAAACTGACATTTCGACAGTGACAGAAATGTAAAAAAACTTGCATTTAAGTTTTTTAATATATTTCATAAATAAAAACACCTTTGAAATAAATATAAAATTAATCTACTCCTTATTTTATTATTACTCATCTAAATCGTTGTGTGACATCAAGTATTAATTGGAAAAATTAACGAATAAGGGTAAGTTTTAATTAAAGTGAAACATAGCCCCAATTTTAATTTGTTCTACAGGGTGTTTACTATTTAAACCCCGCGTGGGTTTAAATTGTTTAATTTTCTTTTCTCCTAAATTGAAACTTTTTTCTTAAATCCAACATTTGTTAAAATGATTATTCAATGAATAAACTTATTAAAATTCTTCTTATAATTCAAACTATGTCTAAAACTCAAGGAGGGTTGGTTTAAAATGCTTAAAACCAAAAATTTTACTTAAACTCAGGACTGTTCTAAAATAGACTAAACCCTTTTAGTAAATCCCACCAAAATTGTTTTGTTTTATAAAAAAGTGGTTTTTCTAAGATTTTTTTGAAATTTACATCTACCGCCGAAAATAATGATTAATCAAGGTAGCATATATATATATATATATTGACATATAATTTGTTACCAGTAACCATTAAAAAAAAATGTTTTTATAAAAAATGTAGTGGATAACGGAGTTAGAGGGCGCCACAAATGTGTATTTTTTTATATACAAAAAAAGAAATGTTAACGCAGGCAAGATTTTTTAAAATACTCTTTCAATTTATAGGCACTATAAAGCTCTCACCAAAGCCTTCACAATCTCTTCCATTATCTCCGCCCCTGGGGAGCAATTTTAATGTTCTTGAAATGGGACCATCTGGAGCTTAAACCAAGTATACGTAACTACTAAATTTCGTCAAAATAGGACAAATGGTTCTTTAGTTAGGCGCGTTGGTGACTGACAGACTGACAGACAGACATTAAAGCAAAAAATGCCCTAAAATTTTTGACAGGTTTCAAAATGACAAATGGCGAATACGCCAAAAATTTGGCACATAATAGCTTCATTATTTTTGTTTGAGGTTATAAAGTTGGTGGTTTTTTTAGACCACCTCAGGGGGGGTGTTTTAAATTTATAGCCCCCACAAAGGATTGTTTTGGGGCATTTGGTAATAAGTTCGTTTATAATTTCCGTAAGTAATCGTTTTTACAAGGATTAATTTACCTTATTTAATATCCCAAGTTGTTCATTAACCAATAAAACACCTCCTATTTTGTCCAGAAAAACAGTGCACAAAAAATATATTTATGAGGGCACTACGAGGCAAAACAAACATAAGTGAAGGTCACTGATTATGCACCAAAAATATATCAAAAACAAAACACAACAACTATATTAATTTATTTGCAAAGTAAAACATTGAGGTTATCTAAAAGCTCAGTCAAAAAAACTTTCCTTACTCAAAGCCCACTCATTCTAAAGCTGTAGCTTTCATCAGCCAGCAGAGGTAAAAGATCCAAACTCGCTCTTTGTGATTGATCGCAGCGCTAATATTTTTAAACTGACATTTCGACAGTGACAGAAATGTAAAAAAACTTGCATTTAAGTTTTTTAATATATTTCATAAATAAAAACACCTTTGAAATAAATATAAAATTAATCTACTCCTTATTTTATTATTACTCATCTAAATCGTTGTGTGACATCAAGTATTAATTGGAAAAATTAACGAATAAGGGTAAGTTTTAATTAAAGTGAAACATAGCCCCAATTTTAATTTGTTCTACAGGGTGTTTACTATTTAAACCCCGCGTGGGTTTAAATTGTTTAATTTTCTTTTCTCCTAAATTGAAACTTTTTTCTTAAATCCAACATTTGTTAAAATGATTATTCAATGAATAAACTTATTAAAATTCTTCTTATAATTCAAACTATGTCTAAAACTCAAGGAGGGTTGGTTTAAAATGCTTAAAACCAAAAATTTTACTTAAACTCAGGACTGTTCTAAAATAGACTAAACCCTTTTAGTAAATCCCACCAAAATTGTTTTGTTTTATAAAAAAGTGGTTTTTCTAAGATTTTTTTGAAATTTACATCTACCGCCGAAAATAATGATTAATCAAGGTAGCATATATATATATATTGACATATAATTTGTTACCAGTAACCATTAAAAAAAAATGTTTTTATAAAAAATGTAGTGGATAACGGAGTTAGAGGGCGCCACAAATGTGTATTTTTTTATATACAAAAAAAGAAATGTTAACGCAGGCAAGATTTTTTAAAATACTCTTTCAATTTATAGGCACTATAAAGCTCTCACCAAAGCCTTCACAATCTCTTCCATTATCTCCGCCCCTGGGGAGCAATTTTAATGTTCTTGAAATGGGACCATCTGGAGCTTAAACCAAGTATACGTAACTACTAAATTTCGTCAAAATAGGACAAATGGTTCTTTAGTTAGGCGCGTTGGTGACTGACAGACTGACAGACAGACATTAAAGCAAAAAATGCCCTAAAATTTTTTTAAGAAAAAATGCCGGTTATTTAATAAGAATCTTATTCCGATTTGAGTAGCACTGGGTAACCACAACCTCCCCTCTCCCCTTGGGTATGCCACTGTATATCCGGCAAAACTCGAAGTTGCCGAAAATCACGTGATCTGCAAACGCAGTTACTGTAAAACTTGCTCTGGTATTACAGTAACTGAGGCTGACTGTTTAGTTCTGAGCCAGAGAAAAGTCTCTAAAAAACTTAAATAGTTTAGAAAAATTATACGACAAAATAAGGGGGGAACTAGTGGATAAAGATAAACAAATAGAAGATATGACAGAAAAATATGATAACATGGAGCAAGAATGTGCAAAACTAAACAAAAAATTAACTGAAAAGGACAAATACATTCTGCGACTGCAAAGAGGATCAAAAAGATGCCAAGATATGACTGTTGACGCGGAAGAAAAACTTCAACAGAAACTAGAACAGTCGAATAGGAAGCAAGAAAATAATAAACTAGAATTGGAATTTAAAGACCTAACAATTAAATTACAAGAAAATGAAGAGTTAAACAAGAACATGATTGTATCGATACAATCTTTGGAAATTGAAGTTGAAACCCTAACAAGCGAACTTAAGACTACTAAAATTGAACAGTTTGATTTAAACAATAATCTTGAGGAACATAGAGACAAATTAAAAATGCTAAAACAAGAAAATCAACAGCTAAAAAAAAACAATTAAAAACATTTTCAATGAGACACCAAAAGATACACAACACCATAAAGTTATAATCTTGGGTGATACCACGGTGGTAAACCTTCATAAATATCTAAAAATTCAATCCATGCAGAACTACATCGTGATGACACTTGTCAAACATAATGGTACACTAGAAAACATAGTCCAGGATATTGATAAGTATACAATGAATGCTCTGGGGAAACCGAAGAATATTAAACAAATTTATTGATAAATGTAATGTAACAATCTTTGAAAAATTGCGTAATTCCTTTACAAAATATTTAAATATTAATTCTTTTTTAAATTCTATGTACTTCATCTCTAATAAACACTTAGTATTAAAAAATATAGGTAAGGTTAAGTTAGCTGAACAATTAGATAACCTTATAGTTAATTTAAGTAGGAATAATGAGAGTATCAGTTCATCACATTTTTTACATTAAAAAGCAACGACGTTAGTAAACATGCTAAAGAATCAGAGCTCACATTCTTTCTACTTAATATACAGTCGTTACGTAATAAGACAGACGAAATTTTTATTTTACTTGAAAATAATGACTTTCCATCGTTTATTCTTTTAACTGAGCACTGGCTGTTTGAGGACGAATTGTGCTATATTCCAGACTATGAGGTCATATCAAAATACTCTAGAAAAAACGGATATGGGGGGACACTTATATTGGGGCATAAAAATGTTCTTCCTAACTACGAAATTGTTAATATCGATTTTTATAATAGTTTTATATTAGAAAAGCAGTTTGAATTCTCTATCATATATATTAAAAACTTAAATATTTACGTAGTGTGTATAAATAGGCCCCCATCAGGAATAACTAATGTATTTCTAGGTTGTCTTGAAGGTATTTTAAACAAGTTTCCAGATAACGCCAAAATTATCATCGCAGGAGATTTAAATATCGAATTATAAAGACCAAAATTCATCAGATACAAAACTACTGGTCAATTTATTAAATTCCTTTAATTTAACTGTCTTTGTGAATGAACCAACCAGAATCACGCAACACTCTTCAAAAATAATAGATTATGTTTGTAGCAATTTTAATTGTGATAACCTTAGCTGTAGCGTTATACCTTCAGGACTCTCAGATCACGAAGCTTTGGTTGGTAAACTAAATATTTCTTTTAATAGACCCAAAAAAGAGCAAGTAAAACGTAGAGTTTATAGTAGTAAAAATTACAATAGTTTTAAAATTTTAGCCAACCAACAAAACTGGTATGAATGTCTAATATCAGCAGATCCAATTCAGTCTTTTCAAGCAAAAATAAAAACGATATTTAATAAAACTTTTCCTCTTCGTAAAATTAAAGTTCAAAATAACAAAAAGCTATGGATAACCAAAGGTATAAAAACTTCAACGCGCAATCTAAGATCTCTTCACACAATACGTAAGTTTACTACTTGTCAAAATATTATTGCATATTATAATAAGTACCGTTCAATTTACAGAAGCGTATTAAAAAAGGCAAAAGAAATTTATTACAAAAAAAGAATTAATAATGCGGATAACAAAGGCAAAGAGTATTGGAACATTATAAATGAGTTCAGAAACGTTAAACAAAAACATAAAGATAAACCTAATATTAATCCAAATGATCTCAACACATTTTACACATCCATTGCTGCAACATTAACAAGAAATCTAAACTCCCATATTGATCCCTTATCATATTTAGAACCTGCGCAATACACGGAAGGAAATATTTAAATTTCAAAATACCGATGGAAATGGAATTAAACACTTACTAAAGGCCATAAAAAAACAAAACTCATCTGTTACAGATAATATATCATCAAAACTTCTAAAAAATTTGCCAGAAAATGCCATTGACGTTATAGCCTTAAGCATTAATGGGTCATTTAGCACTGGAATATTTCCTCCATGCCTTAAAACGGCCATGGTAATATCCATTTTTAAGGGAGGCGATAACACCGACCCGTCAAACTACAGGTCTATTTCGCTGTTGAGTATGCTGTCTAAGTTGATGGAAAAAATAGTAAAAAAACAACTTTTAGAATATTTAAACAATCACAATATATTTAATAAAAATCAATTTGGATTTCAAAATACTAAAAACACTAACGATGCTGTCTTTTCCTTTTTAGAGAGGCTTTACCTTAGCCTTAATGATCAGGAGATTGCTGCGGCGGTGTTCTGCGATTTTTCAAAAGCTTTTGATTGTGTTGATCAAGGAATACTGCTGCAGAAGCTAGATCATTATGGTATTCGCGATACGCCAGTATTTTGATTCTCATCTTTACTCTTAGGGAGAGATCAGTTCGTTAGTGTTAATGAGAGTGCATCAGGGGTTCAGACGATTAGTCGGGGGGTTCCTCAGGGCTCTGTCCTAGGACCGGTTCTGTTCCTATTGTACATCAACGACCTCTTATCCTTGCCAATCTCAGCGGTGGTTGCTGCTTTTGCTGACGATGCAAATGTTTTATGGACTGCAAAGTCTTTAATTAATTTCTGTGCCACTATAGAAAAAGATCTCTCTTTAATAAGTCAATGGTGTGAAGCAAACAAACTCTGCTTTAATATAAAAAAAACAAACATCCTTACCTTTAAATGTGCTTTGACTGACATAAAACTAAAAGACGAGACTATCAAAAACAAAGCAACAATAAAATTCTTAGGCATTCACATCGATACACATCTAAAATTTGATATTCATATAGACCAACTCACAAAAAAACTAGCCAAAGGATGTTACGTCATAAGAATAGTTGCACAGGAGCTTGGCAAACAAGCAGCGAGGGCGGCTTACTTCGCTTTAATTGATGCACACATACATTATGGTATAGCTTTCTGGGGTAGCACAACAGACAGTCTGTTACAGTCAGTGTTCGTTCTACAGAAAAGGGCTGTTCGTTGAATATGAAAAAAAGGATACAGAGAATCATGCAGGCCCCTGTTTAAGCAGGAGGAAATACTAACGGTGTCATGCATTTTTATATTAGAGTCAGTCTGCTTAGTATACAAAAAATTCCTTGGTTATTCATATAAAAGAAATTATAATTTTAGACACAATAACTTGCCATTGCCAATTCCAAAAACTACACTTACAAAAAATTCATTAATTTATGAAAACATGAAAATATTTAATCACTTGCCCCAAGATATTAAAATCATTAACAATTACAAATTATTTAGCACTACAGTTAAAAAATTTCTAGCAACCAAAGCATTCTATAACTTAACTGAATATTATCTATAACTTGACTGAATATTATCTTAACTGAATAACTTAGTAAATAATATAATTTCGTTTTAAATGTCTTGCTTCTTTTAAACTTTAACTAATAACAGTATTTATGGTGTGTTTATTTAATTGTCTTTTACAGCGCATATCATTATTTTTAAATGTTGTATTTTTTGTTTTATACTTTTCTTTAAAGTTTTAGCCACAATGTCAATTCTTAATAAGAGTATTGCATGATTTAGAGTTTAATTACTTACCTATTTATAATAACAATTGCTTTGTCAATGAAATATGTTTATTTTGGGACAATAAAGCTTCTTGAGATTGAGATTGAAACGTCAAAAACATAGAAAAACCAAGTCTCGTTTTATTTCTATCTTAAAAACCGTAGAAAAGAAGAAGTAAGGCTACCTTCTGGATCACTCTGTAAAAAGTGCAAAACATATTTATATCATTTCCAAAAAGCGGCGCAGGCAAAAATTTTCTCAATGAGACTTTTTATATCTCTATTCTTTAGGTAGGTTATTGGTAAATAAGTACTTAATTCCAGATATCAGTATTTACCTTTCTTTTTCACGACGTGATTTTAATTTTCGCATAATGTTTTGTTGCAAAGCAAAAATTAATTTCCTCGTTTTCCTCGAAATAAAGGACGAATATCGAATTATACTCAAAAAATTTAAATTTTAAAAGTAGCTACGCAGAATAATATCTAATATTCCAATATTCCAGAATGAAAAAACACTCAATGACAGTTGTCAATAATAGGCGAGTAGGTACTTTTGTTTTGTCTTGGCGGAGGCCCACGGTTTATCAGAATGTGCAAAATCAAACCCGTTAAATAAAAGAAAGTTCAATTATAAAATCATTCACTATAGAAACTGCAATTCGTCAAACAAATTTTTTATCCGAATTTTTCAATAAGAAATTTATAAGACCCGTTTTTAATCGAACCATTGTTCACCAAACTCATTTAATATCAAACTCGTAATTTGTTATATCCATTTTTAATAAAACCCGAAATTTGTTAAACCATTATTTTTCAAAACCGGAATTCGTAAGAATCGATGGCGCGGCGGCGCGGCGTTTCGATACATTTGTCGCGCATACTTGTACAAGCGTTCGATGTTCAATAGTTTGTTTATAGATGTCATTTGCATTCTAGTTAAGAACAAATTTCTGATAAACAACGGGTCTTACGAATTCCTGTTTTGAAAAATAATGGTCTGACAAATACCGGATTACCGGATTACCGGAAATTACGAGTTTGATATTGAATTAGTTTGATGAACAATCGTTTGATTAAAAACGGGTCTTACAAATTTCGAGTTTGTTATGTGTGGGTTCGATGAAATGAGGTTCGGATAAAAAATTGGTTTAATAAATCGCAGTTTTCATTGTGAATCGTTCTTACGAGTAAATACGGTCTAATCAATTCCTGGTTTGACAAACCATATAATATATTAGCTAGTAAGTAATAGACACTTACAAAACACACAAACAAAGTCAAAATACGCTACATTTTTTACTTGTTTATGCGATCTTTCGAACGATGCCCGCTTTTTTAAAGGGTGCCATGACAGGACTGCTGATTGAAATCGTTGCGTACGTTCGTGGGTCCCTAACGATACGTACGCAACGAGATTCTGTCATCACACCCGTCAAAGAAGCGGGCATCGTTCGAAACAAGTCATGAGTAGGTCAAAAATGTAGCGTATTTTGACTTTGTTTCTAACGCGCTACGTATACCGATACGGATGCGTTGAAATATTTACTTTAAGTGTCTACTACCATGTCACCATTTTCGAGAGACTTTTAGGCATAACTTTTTTTTATGAGATATACAAAAAAAATCCAAATGGTTCGTCAACTACAAGAAAGGGTGCTAAGAATGAAATCTTGGCCAAGAGCAAGTGCTGTTTGGCTTGACTTGCCATAAATTTAATTATAATCTTCCAGGGATTAGTTTTTTTTAACTCCTGAGGGATTAAATTTACTTCTAATCCCTAAGCTGAGGGATTAAATTTATTTTTAATCCCTCAGGGATTAAATTTTCTTTGAATCCCTTAGGCATTAAAAGTGTCACTTTAGTCTCCAAAACGAGGGATTAAAACTATCTATTTGATCCCTGAAGTGCATAATTTTTTTTTTATCCGAAAAAAATCGGACAAATATTAACCGAAATATTAAGTCCAACACAAAATCAAAACAAAATTTTGTTGGAAAAATGTGGTTTTAGGTTTCTGACATGATCCTCTATAAGACCTAAAAAGTGTGGCTGTGTAGTCAGTTTTGCCATTTTAAAGTACTATCAGAGAGCATATAAATCTAAATAGATAGGGCACCTAATGGTAAATTTGCGACTCCTCTCAACTGACTTGAAAACCAAGTGGCGCAGCTATCGATTTTTTTAGTTCTTGGCTTGGAAACTTGGTGCGCCACTGTCGCTTTCGATCTTGTTTATTTTTATCGATCCAAAGCAGTGGCGGCGCACAGGAAAATCGTATTCTTTTGGACGGGGTCCCATGAAATAAAGAAAAGTAAAATGCATTAATCGTTATTTATAGAAACAAACTTTGGAAAAATCGTATTTTGTAGAAATCGAACTTTGGAGAAAAGTACATCAAAGAAATCGTAAAACAGAGAAACCGTAAAACGTAAAAATTGGTAAGGCGAAATCTGTTCTCTGTCTGACAGGTGTTTGCATGCGAGCTTACAATAAGAAAGGGCGTAGAAAAGACATTTTTTAATTTTTTTATGCTAAATTTCAAGGAGTGGTGGGTTGGTTTGGGTTGCTTTTTTTTAAGTGTTTTAGATTGATCTAGGTTGGTTTGGGTTGGTTTAAGTTTTTTAAGTTGAGAGAAGTCGGGTTGGTTTAGAAAAAAAAATAACTTGATCTACACCCTTTCTTATTATAAGGGCACATACAAACAGCTGTCAGGCACAGAACAGATTTTCGCCTTACCAATTTTTTCGTTTTACGGTTTTTCTGTTTTACGATTTCTGCGATGTATAATTTCTCCGAAGTTCGATTTCTACAAAGTACGATTTTGCCATTGTTCATTTCTATGAAATATGTTTTTTCTATTGTATTTTTTTACAAACTATAGGGACTCTTTTGGACGAGTTCTGCGTTGGGAACTATCCATAATACCGATGGCCCGCGTTGCCCTGCAGACAACAGACCCGTGCCGGTACAGTCACAGGTGGTGAATACAGAGGGAGGCGATCGACCCCCTCTCCGACGAAATTACGTACCATCTTCCTCAAAAATGTTGCCCTGCGGCGCCAGTTTTTTTCTTTTATTTTAAATTAAACATTACTCTTTTGCAAGGTTTCGTCTTCGGCGGTCAAATTTTTAAAAAAATCATAATCAGGTGTTAAGTTTCTGAAAAAAAATTCTTTGTCTCCCTTTTGGAGAAGACTTCCCATGATGGGCTGGCCTCTTTTGAATTAGGAGAACAGAACCATTGAAGGAATATCCAAGGAAATTTATCATATGAGACCTAATTATGTATTTTTCGGAAATGACGGCGTTATTAAAATTTGCTACAGAATCATAGTTTGGGTGGTTTACTGCAAATATTTGTTTTTATAGCAAAATTGAAGTAACCTTACATAGTAAAATATTTAAAAAATAAATAAAATACTTATTTTTTACTGGAGAAACCCTAAGTTATATGCTTTCTGCTTTTTCCTAAATTATTCCAAGTAATAAAGGCTTGAAAAATATATACAATAGAAAAAACTTTCTGCCAGCTCCCTTAGCAACAAATTCATTTAAAATTGCATTAAATATAAGTATGTACGCCAGTGATAAATCGATATTTAGACACTTAAAGTTAATTTTCAGTTTTATCATCATTCGTATCCTTATCTCTATCGACCAATCAAGCAGGTGCACTTTTAAAATCATGGCGAATGCGTGACAGCTCCAGCTGATTAAATGCACGAAAACCTTCGTTAGGTACGATAAGGGAGTCGTAACGTTACGACCGTCCCTGCGTACGAAACGATGTTTTGACGCATTTGATCAGCTGGAGCTGTCACGCATTCGCCATTAGTTTAAAAGTACACCTGCTCGATAGGTCCACTCGATAAATATAAGGATACGAATGCCGATAAACCCGAAAATTAACTTTAAGTGTCTATTCATTCAACGCGCGGGATTATTGCCGTTTTAGTTTTAAATAAATATTACCCCGGGTCATCCTGGCGCATTCAGCTAATAATCAAAAACTCGCTGTGAATCGCATTGGCTTGCTGGTCGGATATTACCATTACGTGTCCTCTCTATTTGGATTTATATGCTCTCTGGTACTATTCTACTGGGTTATAAATACTTTTTTACAGGTAGAACACCTCTTATCCATTTCACCCAGCGAGTATGTAAGACGAGACAAAGAAAGGAAAAGCAGAGAAGCCGGTTTAAAATCTTGTCTTCAGTCCCTTACGTCCCTCCTGGAAAAAACTTTGAACAGTGACCATCTGGACTTACACAATATGTCCAAAGACGATATTAAGAAAAGTATTCAAACCATTAAAGATAACTTTGACCATCAAGTTAGTGACAACTACGGACTTAGAGATTTTCCTTCGCCAAGTTTGCAAAGGTTAATTGCCAAGTCCACCGCCAAAAATGCTCTACAATCTTTATCTCCTGATTTGATGCAGACAGTTTACCACGCATCAAACAGCCTCAGACTC
This sequence comes from Oxystoma pomonae, assembly GCA_963921995.1. NCBI lineage: Eukaryota > Metazoa > Arthropoda > Insecta > Coleoptera > Brentidae > Oxystoma > Oxystoma pomonae. Next base: position 77,527,400 of record OY998163.1, read on the forward strand.
AGTTCCAGTGCGTTTGAATCAAAGAAAAGAAAGAGAGGTGACCAAGGAAGCCGAGGTGATTCTGCTGAAAATCTTGGTCCGAAAAAAAGCGAATCATTGAGCGAAATATTTAGAAAAAATACAGAAGAATTTTATGGAGACGGTATTAAGAATCATTCAAGAATTGTTCTGACAAATTAAATTTCGAGATGACTTTATTGCATTACCATTTGTAAAAAATTTAAATATTAATTGTATCTATTTATATGTATACAGGGAGAAATTTAAAGTGTAATAAATTAATAGAAATACATTTATTTTTTAACTTATCGTACCGTACCCTCCATGTCCCTCCCGTTTTCTTATAAAAATTAAAACAAACCTAGACTCAGTGAGAAAATTTTTCTAACTAATTTTTTTTCAACAAACCGGACAATTTTTTTTACGGAAAGTGTCATTTTACAAAGATGGGCACAAAAATGGGAAAAGGAAGAAGAGACCGGAAAATGATAATTTTCCGGTCTATGTTTTATTTTCCGGTCCCATTTTTAGTCAAGTTAGCTATGACTTATGTTGACAGTTTTAAAACTTTTTTTATGTTTTTTATTTATTTTTAAAGAGTTTTTTGTTTTTTTAATTTATTTCTTTTTAATAATTTTTTATTATTTTTTATTTTTAAACTAACAAGTTTATTGATGACCTCTAGGTGTAAAAAGTGTTGGTTGAAAAAAAAATTAAGGACGATACATGACCGGAAACTCCCTTTATAGATGTCACCAGATTTACAGGTCTCGCCTACTTCTCGCCCTGTAAACTTTCTGTGTCGACCTGTAAAGGTCCCTTTTCCGGTCTAGTAACGTAAATACCTAATAAATTCAAGAACAACCTAACAAGGGCGGAAAGTAATACTTTTCCGCACGCGATGGCAGTTGCAAGAATGCCACCAAGGATGGAAAACGGTCTTTATAAAAATGCAAAAACCCACTTTGACCGATTCATAATTTTGTGGTATATAAAAAGAAGGAAAATAACAATAAAGAAAAATAATATAGTCGAACCGTAAAAAGATCGTAACGTAAAATGAACGAAAATAAAATAGGCGAAAATAATTTCAGCAGTGTGTTGACCGAATGGTAAACATCAACTAATATTTGAACGGTTTTACGTTTTGGGCTTTTTACGGGTCGACGGAATTATTTTTTTGACAAAATTATGATTCGACTTTTGCACTTTCGGCCACATTATGGCCTCCCGTACCGATTAACTAAAATAAAATAGAAGAAAATAGTCTCGTAGAAACTTAATTAATTTAACCGAAACGTAAAAAGGTCGAAAATAATTTGAATAAACCGTAACTTAATCAAAGCGCAATTTGGCTGAATCGTGCACACAAGGGTATATTTTCACCATCAGACATTCGCATTTCAGAAGAGTTGTTTGACTTATTATACTTGCGTGTGTTGCATTTGGTTGGTTTGGTTAGATCAGTTTTTTAGAGCTACTCGCTTTCTCGGAGGCGCGAGGCGGTTCGGTCTTTTTACGGTTTGTTTTATTTTCGTTTAGTTTATGTTTCCATCTTTTTACAGTTCGACGAAATTATACTGGAGAACAAAAAAAATGCAATACCTTGTATATGGATAATTATTTGTGTGTATACCTTATCTCAAAAGAAATATTTGATACATTTTTTGTCTTCTAATCTTTCCTTTTTTCACAGATTTTTTCTATTCATTTTCAAAGACAACCAACACATAAAAGACCTTCTCTGAAAATTTTAAATCATTTTTCTTGTAGTTTTTGGTCTTTTTGGATTGCTTACAGTTTACTTAAAAAATAAAAATGCCAAGAGTTCGCGGTCCCCAGCAATTTCATCATTTAAACGACTTCGAGAAAGGATGCATCGTGGGCATGAAAGAGGCTGGTTTTGGTTTACGGGAATTCATCGACAGTGTTAAGAGTTTGGAGAAGGTGGTCCAATGATGAGACTTATAGACGTCGTGCGGGTTCTGGACGCCCTAGATTATTACGTCGTGATTTACGGCATCTTAGACTTCTTGCTCTCAGAAATCGACGGGACAGTATACGCTAAGTAAGAGATGTTCTAGTTGCAGCTACAGGACGAGTGTTTTCAAGGATGACAGTTAATCGAAGATTGCTTGGCATGGGGCTGAGGGTTTACCGTCCGCTTTTGGTGCTACCTTTGACCCCACAACATAAGGCTCGCCGCTTGGAGTTGTGCAGAGTTCGGCAAAACTGGAATGACGAATGGAATACCATAAGCTTCAACGACGAATCCAGGTTTTGTTTAGTCAGCCATGATGGACGCATGAGGGTTAGGCGATTTCGAGGTGGGAGACGAAATGTAGACTTTGCTGTTAAACGTGATACAGCAAGACAGCAATGTATCATGGTATGAGGTGCTATATGTTTAGGAAGCAGATGACCTCTAGTCCTCATCCACGGCAATCTGACTGCTCGGCGATATATCGATGAAGTGCTGCGGCCAGTTTTAAATCCCTACCTACAAACTATCCCAAATGCGATCTTTCAACAAGATAATGCCACATCGCATATTGATCGTGAAACAATGGACTTCTTACATGAACTTGGCATAGAGACTTTGGAATGGCCAGCAAGATGGCCTGACTTGTCGTCTATCGAACACGTATGGGATATGATAGGGCGCAATCTTAGTCGATTACCACGTCCCCCTGGAAACTTAGATGAACTCTAGCATGCCGAAAGAGGATTTGGATGAGTGTTCCTCAATATGATATAGACCATCTTATTTTGTCAATGCCCAATAGAACAAACGAGTGCATAAATAACCATGGAGGAGCCACTAATTATTAATTTTTTGATGATTATCATGGAAGAATCTCCTTGGAAATGTCATCAATTACGAAGAGCATCCTAATGTATTAATATATAAATAAATCACTTTTAAAAATATTTGTCCTATCTGGTGTTGCATTTTTTTTGTTCTCCAGCATATTTTCGTTTTTTTTTACATTTGAAAAACTTACGATTTGATCAAATTGGTTTTCTCCTTTTATATAGGGACTCCTCCAACCAGCCAACTATCAGTTGTGTCGATCGTAAAAAAGTCGAATTTATAATCCGCGATTACAACGCGCTAGATCGCGAGTACGTCTGCGAGTCGCAATGTTGCAAAGGGTATATTTGCAGTAGGTATTCGCGTTTCACATGTTTCGTATTGGGTTGGTTGGATCGATTACGTTTGGTTGGATTGAGTTGGGTTGGTTGGAGTCCCTTTAAAAAAGTCTAAACGCAATTTGACCGAACCTTATATCTGTTGAATTTAAAATGAATTCACAAAAAGACAAGCGAAACGTAAAAATAGCGGAGCGTAAAATAATCGATCCGCCCGGCGGCGCCCCATGAAAAAAACCGCATAGGTCCTTGTGAAAGTTGATGAGCAGTTTTTATGCTGTTTTACAGGGTTTTCTACGAGCCAAAACTGATGATAGAAAAAATCTGTACTTTATGAAATTTGCCTAGGTTTTTACAAGTTTGTTTGGCATACCGTGTAGAAAACCATTAAAACCTGATAAAACATTATAAAATCTCGTAAAACTTTTCTAAGAGATTTGACTAGGTTTTTTTGGAACCTTAATTTGGTCGAATAAAAAATCGTTTCTACTTGTTTTTTTTTCAATTATAAGCTGGAATTGTTGACAACAAAATATCGAAAACTACTAAAGAACATTTTAAAGTGTGTTTAAAACTAATCCGAACCAGACCAAGATCCATCCAACCAAACACTTGAACGTAGGTCAAATCCACCTGAAACGCGAATACCTTCTGTTGCCTCGTAATTCCAGCGAACGCATTTTATAAATTCGTCTCTTTTACGTTTTGGTTAAATTAAATTTCAACGAAATTATTTTCGTTCATTTTGTTTCCGGCTTTTTACAGTTCGACAAAATTATTTTCGATCTTTATATTTTTGATCATTTGACGTTTCGATCTTTTTCGATAAAATTACGTTTCGACTTTTGTACGTTCGGCCACATAGAAAAGATTTTTGAAACGGTTTGATCGCTCCAGCCTCTCTTTCTTATTCGGCCAAATTAAGGTTCATTCATTTTACGATTCGATGAAATTGCGGTTCGACTATTTTACGTTTTGCTCAAATTATTTTCGTTTACTTTATTTTCGTTCATTTTAAGTTTCGATCTTTACAGTCCAATGAAAATACATATCTCCGTTTGTTTTATTTTCGTTAATTTTATGATCTAGCCATGATGGTAATTTAAGGCTTAAAATATTTTAGTATAATTTAAGGGGTAACGTTTTTGATTAAGCAATTTTTACTATGTTAATCAGATTTTTATGCCATGATTTTGCTCACATTTTAAAGCTTTCTTTCCAAACTTTCGATTTCTAGAATAAAACACTCAAATTTTTCAAGTTTTCACTATTTTTTTAGCGTTCAAAAAAAGTACTGCCAAAACACATTTTTTTCTCTGTTAAAATGATAAATATTTGAGGGGGCTGAATTTTAGAGTAAAATGAAGATATTTTAGTGACGTGCAAAAATATTTAAGGTTGTTGAATAGAAATAGCAGGCTATAAAAAAGTATTTTAGAGAAAGATGGACATAATTTAAGGCAATTGTTTAGTAAAAATTTCTGTTATGTAATCTGTCTGTCATCTTGAGTGGTGTCGTGCATATGATTTTTATTTTGCCATTTTTATCCAAAAAAGAGTAAAAATTGTAATTTTTAAAAGTGTAAAGTATGTAAAACATAAGGTGTTATTAATTTATTTCAATCAAAGTTCTTGACAGTCTTTAAATTTACCAAAAAACGTGTCTACTAAAGTGTATTTTAGCACCTCTAAAAAAAGTATATTTTTGTTACTCATCCAGCAACGGTTTTTACCTTTGGACCAATGATGTGGTATATATCGGTTAATTACTACGGTTTTACTTATAACTTTCAATGCCAGCTACTCACAGGTTAAAAATATTGTCCACGAAGTAGTAACTTATAATGAAAGTTGAATATTTCTTTAGTTTAACATGTGTGAACTTAAAGTTGTATATAACAATACGCCCACACAAATTCACTGTAAAATAGTGTAACGGTCGTTAGTATTCCCAAGTTAGACAATAAGTTACCGGCTAGACATCTGCTACCTTCAGTGGTCCCCACGATCTCTTGAATAATCTATTCTAGGGACCGTGGTCCGGGCCGGTGAACGAATAAATGAAAATTTATATTGGGCCAATATATTTATCCGTCACAAACTGTTTATAGGGTTATTACAATTTAATAATTTAAAACCTGAAATTAAAAAACAGAAAATTCTTTATGATCGTTTAGAAGATCGCTAAAAAGTTACGTTTAAAAAAACAAAACGAATACATTTTTTGATATCTAATTTAAAAATCTATCTGTATTATCTATAAAGCGCGTTTAAAATACGTTCAGTTGAAATTGCAATTTAAAGTACCCAGCAAACACGGTTCCCTCCGGCCTTCGTCGGTCCGATGCTGATTGCCGAATTTGCCGTCATCAGCATGACGTCGATTTACGACATCGGACCGGCAGTATTTTTTGTCCGCTTTGCGATGTAGGCCCAATGTATGTTTGCCGAGACCTTAGACTGTAGCCCGCCGTCGGACCAATGGTAAATTTTACTTTTTGCCGACATCGACATACCGTCGCCGTACGATTAAGGTCCGATATGGTTTAACCACATGGTAACAACCATCCGCCCATATAGCTGCTTAATTTGGTCGGTCTAACGTAGGCAAGCTGGTCTCGGCCCGACATCGGTAAACTATTCAAGTCCGACATAGGTTTCCTAAAGCGGTACAACGTCGGCGACTGACGAAGGTCCGTAGGTGGTAGCTTAAAGCGGCCCGACAATGGCAAACCACAAAGGTCCGATAATGAGTGGTTAATAAGGCCCCACATCGGCCTCTCAAAGCGGGCCGACGTCGGTAATTGACGAAGGTCCGTCGGTGGTTGCTTGACACGATCCGACATTGACAAACTACAAAGTTTCGATAATGCGGGTGCTTAACCAGAGAAGTTCCACCATCTTGTTAAGTCCGCATTACAGTTTTGAAATATCTTTGCTCATTATATATATAATATTATCTTCCTCTGTACAGGAAACATAGTGACATTATCGCCATCTCTACATACTAGGAAGAAAGTATTAAGGAGTTTAAAAATTTTAATGTGACCTACCATCGTCTGTTGCCGGTTATCGACCAATCGAACAAAAATCTGATCAGGTCATCGTCGGTCCTAAAGCAGATAGAGTGCGTTTCAGCATAAAGTAAATCGGACCATCGTCATTTGCCGATTCTCGACCAATCAAACAAAGTTAAAATCGGACCATCGTCGGCCCTAAAGCAGATAAAGTGTTCGTCGGCATAAAGTCGACTATAGTAAATCGGGCCATCAATAGTTGCCGATTCTCGACCGATTAAATAAAGTTCCAATCGGACCATCATCGGCCCTAAAGCAGATAAGGTTTGCGTTGGCATAATGTCGACTATAGAAAATCGGGCCAGCGTCAGTTGCCGATTCTCGTCTGATTAAACAAAGTTCCAATCGGACCGCGTCGTTGGCCCTAAAGCATATAAAGTGGCCGTCGGCATAAAGTCGACTGCTATAGTAAATCGGGCCATCGCCAGTTGCCGACCCAGACAGCACAACTCTGTCCCAAGTATGTCCAGTGGAGAGAGTTTTCTGGACAATGCAGCAGTCTATTGGACAACCAAATCTGTAGGAAATTTTGTCCAGGGCATATCCATCGGATAATACAAATGTCACAACGTTGGACGGCTCTTGGACATCCCAAAAAAGTCCAAAAGTTTCAATATTTGGACTATTGTACCACTATACTAAATCCATTGGTTCAGTGGAACGAAATTCTGTCCAAAAGTTATCCATTGGCTATCCAAAAAGTATCTTTATGGTCCACTGTTGGAAAAAATTAATAATTACAATATATGTAGGAATAATTTTCTTATTATTACACTGGATATACTTATTTGTTCCAATGGGTATCCAGTGGACAGTTTTGTCAAAAGCAGCGATATTGTCAATATATAAATATATAGGTACCTATATATTTGAACCACTCCAACATCATAAGTTGGATTGTCGATCCTTGCAGACGAAGTTCCTATAGCAAGGATGGGTATTAAAATACTAAAACACCAATTAATCCAAAATAATGAAAAATACTTACTTAAATGAAAGAGAAATATTGTTGTTAATGAATAAGAAAAAAACATGATCCATTGGATATCCAAAACAGTTCGGATAAATGACGATATTTATTAATGTGCCAACTAGGCCAAGCCCAATTGACATAGATTTTTTTTGATAAGTATTTAATGTTGAGTCTATGCATATATAAAGTACATCACTTTTGCTGGACACAAAATGAACGTCCGCCGGGCAGTTTATTTTTGGTCCGATGGACCACGAAAAATCGTTATCCATTGGATATCCAAAAACTAACTGAAAAAAATAGTTCTTTATGGATCAAACAAGGAAGTCCTTTGGACTCAGTTTTTTTATCATCCACTGTATCAGGAAAAACCTTTGTCCAATTTTTTTTTTGACAAAAAATGGCCGTCCGATGGACAATTTGTGCTGTCAAAAATGGCAAAAAACCGTATATGCATAAATACCAAATATTTTCCTCCTACTACTTCTCTTTTACATAATTAAAAAAAAAAGATATTAGGTTCCACCGAGATTTGAACTCGGATCGCTGGATTCAGAGTCCAGAGTGCTAACCATTACACCATGGAACCCTGGTGCACAAAATTTTGTTAAGGGACTAGTTTCACAGCAGCATATTTTGAGGTCGAGAAGAATCTTCGTTTTTAAAATTTTTCAAGCCGCTATGCCAATTTATTTCGTTGGTCCTTGGTCCTTAAAATTGGCGCAAACTTCAAGAAAAGAGGCTTTTTTGAATTTTTGAAGGTTATTTTTTTGTTTGGAATGTTTGGTTTTTTATTTGGGTATTATGGTTTTTCTTCTAAAATTATACCTGTATCAACTCTCTTTTAATATTGCTTGATTTGAAAACAAAACTTTTACAGATATGAACATTAACTGTGTGATTTGTAGTGATCAGTTTATTCCCCAAGCGGAGGTTTATGTCACCCCTTGTGGACATATTTTCCACTATATTTGTTTGTTAAGTTGGTTTAAAAGGTAAGCGAAACATAGAGCTCTTCTAAAATTACCTACACAAGTTGGATTTAGGTATTACCTGGATTTATACTGTTGCTTGCCCTCTGATCTTGGCATTTTTGGGGTTTATTTGACTTTTTTTGTTTGCTGTACCCTGCACCTGCAGTGGCGAACCCAGGTTGGGGTAGTAGTAGTAGACAACAGAGATGCTGGTGGTAACCCTGAAGCCTTTGGAGAAAAAACGAGAAATTGCAGAACATTCCTTTAAAGACATTCTAGAATCCCTCCCTAATATTTTGGGAAAGACACAACAAATGCATTATGTACTTACCGCAAAAACCATGATATTGGAAATACAGTGTGAGAAGAAGTGAAGAACGGTATTATAGAGTTTCATTCATAAAATCAATAACAAGACTCTTAAATATTTTTGACCTGAACATATTCATACCAAGTTTTATACAAAGGGAAGCCAAAATCAAGGCAAAATTAATTAATTTCGTTTCCGAATACTATAAAGTCCTATCAATTGTCTTCAATTTCATCATCAGTTGGCCAAAACACAAATTTTTTAATGGGATAAATCAAAACATACCTATATAATAACTTTTTCTACGCAATGAACAGGTTTGACGATTTTTTTTTGTTGCTAAAAACGTTCTTGGATGTTTGTCAGTAAGTAATGCTTTGTCAGAAAGAAGCTTCTCCTGCCTCAGAAGATTGAAAACCTAAGTACTTAAAAACACTATGATTGAAATTTGTCTGTGGGGCTTAGCGTTGCTGCATATCAACAGACATATATTGAAATTGACATTGAGTGAGTTATTGACCAGTTTGCCCAAAATCGGAAATGAACGGTTTTTGGAGATATGCATCTTATATTTGAGATATTGCAATGTAAAATGTAATGTTACAACTTAAAAAGCTTTTTAGAGTAGAGCCTAAATTGGCATTTGTAGTACCTCCATTAACCTAGCGACCCCACTTCAAGAAAATCAAAATTTAGTCACATCATAATTATGTGCTAATTTCATCCCCAATCAAAAAATTTTGTGCTCCTTTGGTTTTTGAGATAATCGAAAAAGAAAATGTGGTAGCTAGGTTAATATTAACTTAGCAACCCCACCAGAAAAAATGGAGCCAAACTAAAAATTTTTGGTTTTAAAATTATGTGTTAATTATGTGCTCGACGAATATATAAGAAAAAAATGGAATTTTTCATTTTAAATTATGTTTTTTTTAAAAAAAAGGTGGGTAGCCAGGTTAATATTAACTTAGCGACCCCACATGTTTATGTATCATGGATTTTTATAAATTTCAAAAACCAGCACTATCTGCATATTATGTGCTAATTTCGCCATAATCAGAAAATTTTGTGCTAGTCTAGTTTCTGAGAAAATTATTGGTTTTAAAATTATATGATAATTTTTACACATATTCATGGAGCACATAATTTTTTAATAATATATTTTTACTTTGGAATCATACTTCAGATTGCGAATGCTAGGGTATTTATATTGATTTTCTCGGAAACCAGACAAGTACAAAATTTTCTAATCATGGATGGAATTAGCACATAATTTGCAGATAATACTGGTTTTTGAAATTTTTAAATTCCGTGATACCTAGACATTAGGGGTTGCTAAGTTAATATTAACCTAGCTACCCCACCCTTTTTTTTAAAAAAAAACATGATTTAAAATGAAAATTTAATTTTTTTCGTATATATTCGTCGAGCACATAATTAGCACATAATTTTAAAACCAAAAATTTTTAGTTAGGCTTCATTTTTCCTGGTGGGGTTGCTAAGTTAATATTAACCTAGCTACCCCATTTTCTTTTTCGATTATCTCAGAAACCAAAGGAGCACAAAATTTTTTGATTGGGGACGAAATTAGCACATAATTATGGCAAAACTAAATTTTGATTTTCTTGGGGTGAGGTCGCTAGGTTAATGGAGGTATTTATAGTGTCATGTTCTTAAAAATTTTCAGGTGCTGTACTTTTAAATCATTGATATATTTACAATTTTAGTTAAATTTCAAATAAAAAAATGCATTCTTCATTGTTATATTCTTAAAAATTTTCGCCTGAGGCGCTAGGATACCGTTGATACTTACGATTTTAGTTTTGACTTGTGTTGACTTAAAAATTTCATTTGTAATGTAATTTTCTCAAAAATTTTCGGCGCATTTAAACATTTTTTAAAATAGAATTGAGACCAAATCTACATAGTTACTAAGTTTTGTTTGCATAAGATATGCTTTTATTCTAGTTGTTTTTTTCGTATCGAAACCGCCCCCCCTCCCCTTTTCAAATGGCTGGGACTACCACTGTCCTGGGAGTAACAAAATCAGAAAAACAATATATAAATTTTTTCAACTAAGAGAGTTTATGTCCTACAAATTACTAAAAACAGTATATGAAGCCCTTGTAGAATCAGTGTTAAACTATGGAATCAGAATCTGGGGTAGTGCCTGCTCTAGTAATCTAACAAACCCAATTACAACACAAAAATACATTCTAAAAATAATAAATAAAAAATCTAAACGGTATCCAACCACTAACCTATTCAATGAAACGAAAATGCTTACTATACGACAAATCTATATTAAAAATGTTCTAAAATATATGAAATATAACAATAAATATATAAACCAACCACAACATAGTATAAATACTAGATCTGTTACTCAACATCATTTATATATACAAGGAGTAGACTACACCGCTTGTCAAAGGCATATTTCATTTCTGGGGCCACGGTTATTTAACATGATCCCAAATCAAATTAAATCAACAATAAACAAAAAGAAGTACTGCTCACAGCTTTCTACTTGGGTTAGAAACAACATTGATGAGATTCGAAGTCGGTTACCTTTACTTGGTTAAATGGGTTGACTCCCTGTGGGGGCCCTGTCATTCGGGTGGGCATAGATTATGGTTTGCTGTTCTTTTTCGTTCATATGTATGTCATTCTATAGATAGATAGATGAGTAGATTTTATTAAGATTTATAGGATCAAGTTAAAAATTATAAATAAGTGAATATAATGTAATATTTTAAGTACTCAACTTCTGACTAAAGATCAACATCCCGACAAGTCTTTTGGCTCAGGGAAGTGGATCTTATATTAAGTACCTGTAATTTTAAACTGTGATGGGTCATTCCATATCAAATCAACCAAAAAATCACAAAAATTTTACGCGACCAATTCCAATTTTGATGATTTTTGGTATATATTTTCTTCTTACCATAAAAGTTGAAAATGCAAATTTTTAAATTTTTTTGATTCGTAGTTTTTTTTTTAATTTTTCAAAATAAAATAGTCAGCATTTTGACCTTAACAAGAATGTACAAAACTAGCAATATCTCGAGAACCACTTACACTAGGAAAGTAATAAATGGCTCATTTTAAAGTCATTTTGAAGCTCTTTTTTATGAAATATCACAACATAATTTTAACAAAAAAAAAAATTGAAAATAAAAAATTGAAAAAAAAAAATTGAAAAATTCAAAAAGGCCATTTTTAATTTTTTTGAAAAAAATATATAATTTTGGTCAAAGTTTTACTTAATTATCCACAAAATTTTATGATGGAGAAATGATGGGTTCAATGTCAAAAAAAATATCAAAAATATTAAGTACATTAAAAATCATGCATTTAAAAAAATAAACATATTTTAGGAGCACCAATAGTGCACTGGATATTAAAATAAATAAATTTGTTGGATGGATACAGGTTTTAAAAAATACCCAGAGGCTTTATCTACAAATTATTTTATTTTAAACTCGCAAAAGAAATAAACAAACTTTTCTACTTCGTTGATAAAAATTAGACAGAAAACACTAAGACTAACTATATACCTTAAATTTATTTTTTTAACTTTCTTTTAAGAATTTCTGATGAATCTGACATTTCTTTTTTGCTGACATTGTAAGTTCTGCCAGTAGCAGTGTTGGTTTCAACTTTTTTTATAAGACTTTCTGGTTTAATAATTAAAATATCTTGAGGTGTTGGGTAAAAAAATGATGAAGCAGGTCCTCGTGGATGAAGAAAGCTTACTTTCAGTTCTCCGCTCTCATTATTTTTCCCCAAGACACAAGCCAGCCACCAAGCACTGTCATATTCTACAGTGATAAACCCTGACTCGATATTTTGCAAAATAATGCTTCCACCTTTAAAAAGATTATGTGTTTCGACCTCTAAGCATGTAGAAAACTGTTTTGCCAAAAACGTGCTTTCTGTAAGAGGAATTACAGCATGAATTTTTTGTGTCCCCGGTATTGTTAAGACTTCCGCAAATCTTTTATTCAAAATTATTTCATGATTTGTATAATCTGCTTCTGTGCAATATTTAATTGTAGAGGTGTCATTATTTGATTGTCATAGGGCCTCTGCAAACTGGCTTTGGCAGCAAGTCTTTTAACAGTTCCTCCCAAGCCATTGCAGGCACTTTTGCCATGCGAGGTGGCAAAATAATGCCACTCTGCTTCAACACCAAAATCATTTTTATGCAGGCATATATTCAGAAAATTCTTTTTGTTTTTGTACTGCGCAGCACATCCATCCGAAAAATAAAAAATTTTGTTAAGTCCTGGTATTTTGATTTTTAAATCAGGCATTAATTTTTTTAAAAATAAATGAAATGCAATTGTATTATGTGTCAAGCTTTCCGAAATAAACACATAATTCAGGTTGTGCAGTTTACCATCACTTAGAAAATAAATGGCAAAAGGGTGGAGGGTTGCCTGGCTGTTATTCCAATGATAAGACTGGACTTCATCTTGCATAACAAAGGAATAATTTTCCGCAAAGTCGCAAGTGATCAAAGACTCTCCAGGTTTAAGGTTAATTTTTATTTCATTGTATCTATCTTTTTGCATTTTTGCAATAAAAGAATGTGATTTAAGTTTTACAAGATCATCAGTAAATTCCTGGACAAAATCATCACTTTTCTTAACAACGGTTTCCATAGTACACCTATCTACTGAGACCCACTTTTTAAATGAGACCTCATCAATTAATTCTTCCTCAAATTTTTCTATTAACGTATTTTTAAACTGTTCTACTCCAGGACATTGCTTGCATCTATTGCTTAAAAAACAGTCCACTGAAGGTGGATTACACATTAGTTTATAAAGGCAATCATGATAAGATATTTCAAGAGGCCTGTTATTTTCATCATATAGCTTATTTAATTTGGAGCCATTGAGCATTAGTTTTATATTTTGATGTATAGTACATACACATACAGTATGAGTCCCACTTTTTCCTGCCAGTATACAGTTTTTGGGTCGCAGTTCACAAAATGTTGAAAACCCAATTTTTTCATTGGGGTACTCAGTTTTAAACAATGCATAAATTTCTTTTAAATTAGCTAAGACTAATTTTTTTTGTACATATTCTTTTTCAGCTCCATATTTTCTGATAACAACATAATCTTTTTTAACTGGCATGGTCCTGCTAATGTCATCCCTTTGGTAAAAATCTACCACTATTTGGGCCACTCTATCACTAAGGGTCTTTCCCGGTTTGGGGTTAGGAGAACATAATATCCCATTGTCCTTAACTAACTGTTTTACAGCTCTGGCCAAATATTGAGAAACTCCAAATTCTTCTTCAATCTTCTTTCTACTCCAACTTTGAGTTAAACATGATAAAACTAGTATTTTCTCACTCCTCTTTTCGGTTTTTAAAAATTTGTCCTTTAACTGCTTAATCATTTCACTTTCGTCACTCTGGCATTCCTTTACTAGCGTTGAATCTGATTCCTTTGTAAATGCTTTCGCAATTGTATGCTGTACAATATCAATTTTTTCTTTGTATACATTTTTTCTTTTAATCGGCGACACACCAAGAAGCTCCAATGACTTGTTTAAAAGAGTAAATGATTCAGCAGGATCTTGAAAATCTGGATCATTTTCTGGAACTTGACTTGGTCTAAAAAAATTTAAAAAGTTAGTTTTTTATAAGAACTTAAAAAGGGGGTAACAGCTGACCCAAAATGTGTACATAATGCCAAGAAATTTGTACATAATATCTGTATTCTCAAAATGCCATGCAAAATAATGCCATGAGATTTTTCCACTCCGTACTTGACGCAATTGGTTTAGTTTATTAATTTTATATTAAAAAATACTATTTGTTACTTACCCTGCCTCATCTTCTTCAGATGCCTTAAACTCCTTTGAAAGCTTTAGTCTACAACCATCACAGATTTTCATTCCCATTTTGACATTTTTGTAACTGCACATCCACTTGGTCACATTTCTTAATTTCCCAAAATGCTTGATTTTTAACTCTAGTGGATCACAGCACTTTACTTTATATTTAGTCCATCCACTTGCCTCACCCATAGTTGAAACTTTTAAAATTACACAGAGATGACTTCTCATAAACCTTCAGTCGAACTATTATGTATCGATTATTTGGAGCTGTATCAGGAAGATACTTGCCAAAAATTTAAAATCAATTTATGCAGGAATTTTCATGTCAGCAAATCCCCACAATGTACCTAAACAGACCAATAAAATGAAGGAGGTGTGTCCTTAATGTTAAACAGGAATAAACAGGCATTATTTCACAAAAGTATTGGCAGGTTTATACAGGCATATTTTCCTAAGAATTGGAACATCCAATAGTACGTCTCCGGTGGAAAAGAGGTTTTGTAAGTAAATATTACAATGGGGGGCAATGTTAATCTGATTACTGATACAGAATGAAACGTAGGATATAATTTTTTATTAAATAAAATATTGTTAAATATTTTTATAATATCGCTTTAAACCCCATTATATTCTTCTAATTACCAAAATGCATTGTCTATTTATAGGCGATTTTTCATGCATGTGACATTTTTAATAAATTTTTTCACATTGAACCCATGATTTGTCCATCTCAAAATTTTGTGAATAGTTTAATAACACTTTAAAGAAAATAATATAATTTTTTGAAAAAAATTAAAAATGGCCTTTTTGAAATTTTTCAAAAAAAAAAATCAAAATTTTTTTTTTTATTTTTTTTTTCAATATATGTTATGCAATATTCTCATATGAAAGGTCTTTATAAGAGCTTTAAAATGAACCTTCACCTACTTTTCTATTATAAGTGGTTCTTTGGATATTCCTAATTTTGTGCGCACATGTTAAGGACAAATAAGTGACTTTTTCGATTTTCAAAAATTAATTCAAAATAAACAACTGGTCAAAAAAGTCTGAAATTTTGGATTTTCCAGTTTTTTGGTAGGAAAAACATGTATACTAAAAATCATCAACATCGGAGATGGTGTGGTAAAATACCCTGGTTGACTTGATATGGACTGACCCTGATATGTAATAAATTGAATTGAATTGAATTGAATTGAATTGAGATCAAGGTTAAACTCTTTAAGTTAAACTTTTAATCCTTAATGGTTAATTGATAAACACAATGGATATTGCTTAATTATTAATTTTTAAAGTTAAGTATATGGAAACCAGTGGTGCTGTTTACTCAATGTCGAGCTCAATGTTTAATGCATATAATTCTTAAATTTAATGTGTGATGGATAATAATTGGTAAGGTTAAGATAGAGTGCATTAAATTTGTCACTTTTTTTACCGTTTTAAATAATTTAGTGTCATTTCATATGAAATTAATCAAAAAAAGGGTGGTTTTGAAGACCAGCTCTCCGATTTCTATAATTCAAAAAAATTTTACCATTACTTTTTTTAAAATTAATTCTTGAAAATAACAAAAACTATCAATTTAACATGTACTTAAACAAATTGAAGTATCTCGATGACTACTTAAACTTGGACAGTTTTAAAGGTATTTTAAATACCTTTCGAATGATGTGTCACATAATGTACTTTTGGTTTAAAAAAATTTGAAATAAAAAAAAACTTTTAATTTTTGAAAAACAGCATTTTTTTTTATAAAAATATATTTTCTTAACTATTAACAAAATTTCAAGATGAAAACTTGATGAGTTCACTAAAAAAGAAATGACATTGTAACGAAGTTACTAATTTTATTTATTTATTTTAGCTTTTCTTTTCTTTTTAGGTACTTCATGTCTCATAATTTCTGAATTTCTATGACGTTTTATTATTTTCTATTCTTAGACTCTAGACATCGCTTTGACTCGCCACGTTTCCCTTTCCTTCTATGCTGCACGGTCAGCGAGCTATACCCCACCGCTTTGCGCGCACAGCCTGCTCGACGGGAGTATGGTAGGTGGGGATACGCGAGGCTATTTAAAGCGATGTCGAGCGCGTTTCATGGCATTTATTCTGCCGACCGCCCGCCGTAAACTATTCCACCTGGGCATTCATTCTGCCGACCGCCCGCTACCAACAACTCCTCCGACCGACCGCACCGAAAACACACATCACCTGCCAGAACCCGATAGGTAAGCACCTGACCAGTATAGCGGGGTTTTCTATACATACCGTAAAATGTAGTTTTCCGTATGGTAAGTAGAGGTGAGATGGGTTACCGCTGGCTCGGAATACGGGTAACACATCTCTCTCTCTAGCACCAGGCGAAGCTATTAATGGGTTTGTCTTGCGCTGTCTGACCGGTTAGTGAGTGAGAGGGAGACAGTGCTATCGCTGGATCGGATTACCTTTAGGACTGTCTTTTCCTCTCTGACACACGGTTTGACAGCGTATGGAGTAATTCATTGAGAAGCAGCGCCACCGGATCGTTTTATTTAAGCATGTGACGACAAAGGCACTGTAATTGGAGGTTAGGTGTATTATCGCTGGTTCGGAATACGGGTAATACATCTCTCTCTCTCTAACACATGGCTAAACTACCTACGTAGGTCGATCCTGTGTTGTTTGACCGGTTAGTGAGTGAGAGGGAGACAGTGCTATCGCTGGATCGGAATACCTTTAGGACTGTCTTTTCCTCTTTGCATCTCTCTCTAACACACGGTGGAACAGCATATGGAGTGATTTAGGGAGTAGTGGTGCTATAAAGGTATCTTTGTCTGACACACTAATTTCTCATTTCTCTAAACCTGCTATGAATTATATATATATAAATTCCGCTATGTTGGGGGTGCCGTATTAAGGAGTTTTCTACCGTTAACATTAAATATCAAATACCGGGGTTTACCGTAAACGTTATGAGACATGCAAGTTACCGATTTTTCTAAGATTCTCCGTCCTTTTCTATTGTATACCGTTGAATGCTAAATAAAGAGACCTGTTGATAATAAATTAATAAGTTATAATAAATCCGCCATATTGGAAAATTGGTTGTTTTACTCGTGTTACTTAGGTTAAGAATCGAGACAGCTAGACCCCTGGTTTAACCGTCTCCACTGTTTAAAAGCTACCCGACGCTGTGGGCCCTCTACCACATAAATCCAGAGGGTGGCGCCCGAGATGCCTGTTGGATTATCTCTCAGAGGAGTAGTTATTCCAACAGAAACCGATGCCTACCGCTTTAAAACGTAAACAACGTTACAAATTTGGCGCCCGAGCAGGGACCGGCCAGTAAACAACCGTTTTCCGCCCGTTTTGAGTGCGCATGCGCAAAACCGAAAATCCGAGTTATACCTCTATTTATAGTAATTTTGGTATGCAGGATCCGAATTTTAATGTCTTAGTGGCCCACACACAAACCGAAGCAAGATAGTACCGATTTTTATCAAGTATATGGTTGTTTTTTATTCCGGGGACCGTCCGTTTTACCAAAATTAAAAAAAATTTAACCCCGTGGGCCGTATTTAACCGAAATAACGTCAAGTGCACTGCGCATGCGCAACACTTAAAACTAAGTTATACCTCTTTTTACACTAAGTCGAGGTTGCTGAAGTCAACTCCGCAGTCAGAAAAATTGCAGCTAATAGGGTTACCGAGTTGTGATAACAATTCTTCCGAAGTTTTACTAAAAGGTGGAGAGGGAAATCATGCGCACCGTCTTACCAGGCCGTGATTTTATCCCCTCTCTATTTAGAGTAAATAAACTTCTCCAACCAGAAGAAAAAGTGGGAATTCGAAGCCCGACCGTCAGACAGTAAACATCAAAGCGTCATAATTCTATATAGTTTCTAGACTGAACCAGTTTAACACCGCCGTATTTTCCCCACCATTTACCAGTCCAGTAGTGGGAGAATTTTAGCAGTGGTAGGAGTAAAATCCGGCTATAAATTCAAAGAAGAAGCCTTTCGAAAGGGACATTAGTTTCCGACCTGAAGCAGTGAACATCTACGAATAATCGACCGCACTTTAGAAAACCGAACTTAACTTTTCTGATTCCAAATCCGTTACCGTACCAGAAACCAGTTTACCAGATATCAGTTACGACCTTTTGGAATTGGAATGACTAAGCAAGGAAAAACTACAGTGAGTCCAACGAAGACTACCGCCGCGACGATGACTACGACTACAGCTAGTGCTCCAACCATCGATAATTTAACAACCAGTCCTACTATTGTAACGACGACAAACGCTACCACGTCACTTGCAGGCGACCCGTATGCCAGCGATGTTCGAGTAAGCTGGGTTTACCTGCTGAAAAAAGACGATTTAATTTCCGAATTAAACAAATTTAAATTAGACACAACCGGCAGCGTAGAAACATTAAGAAAACGTCTAGTGACTTTCATCCGAGATGGTAGAACCACCCCGACGCCGACAACGCAAGCCTTTAATTTTTCTACAACCAGTGTGCAAGCCAGTATGACGCAACCCGCGCCAATTCTACCGGGGAATGTTACGACACCGGTTCCCGTAACCTGCCCAATACCAGCAATTTATGTAACCTTGACGCCATCCGCAAACACAACCGCTCACCGAATGCCACCGGCTACCGTATACTCAACAATAGGCATTTCACAGCCAACCACAACCTACCGTCCGACCCCGTTGTATATGGGAAACATACCCACCGTCACAATGCAAGGTCCGTTACCGTCTCCGTCTGCACATAGTTACGCATCGACGTCAGCTCCGCAGGCAGCAAATCAACTCAAAATTCATAAATGGAACATACATTTTAGCGGCAGAAATGATCCAGTCACTTTCATAGAAAGATTACAAGAAATTTGCACGTCGCAAAATATTGTGGTTGAAACATTATTACCGCACATGCCGGAATTATTGCAAGGTGACGCTGCTCTATGGTTTCGCAACAATCGATGTCATTGGCGTAACTGGGACGACTTTATTGCCGACTTCCGTACCTTCTTTTTTCCACTAAATTATGCTGAGGATTTAGAAGCTGAAATAAGCCGTCGTTTACAACGAACAAATGAGCCGACACACCGTTATATAACCGAGTTGCAAACCCTTGTAAGGAGGCATGGCAACATAAGTGCCGATCGAGAACTACAATGGTTATACCGAAATCTTATCAGAATATCGGCAACACATTAGAAAAACGTATTTCACCGATGTAATTAGTCTTTCTAGGCTTATAAGAGAAACCGAACTTTTGTTAACCGAGTTAAGACGTACCCATCCCACACCTTCAAGTAGTCAAAATTTCTACAACCGGCCGTCTGGTGTTGCTACTACAAGTACCAGGCAAACACCACAAAATTCTAGACCGAACGGAGGACCCGAATATCCGACCACATTCGAACGGAGTAATACCGCTCCGAGTACCGCCCGGGAATGGTCTAGAGAAAATATATGTTGGAGATGCGGAGAAAGGGGCCATTTTCGCAACGAGTGCAGAAATCCCTTCCGTTTGTTCTGCTCAAGATGTGGCAAAGATGGAACATTGACAAGAAAATGCAACTGTTCGGAAAACTGAACCGGCGCTGTACCGCAACGAGGTCAGTATGTGTTATACGAAGAAGTGGTTACCAGATTTGGCTGTCCTCGTGTTGTCCTCACAGATAACGGCACGCAATATACCGGTCGTCCGTTCCGAGAAATCTTGAGGGAAATGGGTATCCAGCACCGCCTTACCCCAGTTTACACCCCCCAAGATAATCCGACCGAAGGAACCAACAAGACAGCCAAGACTGCAATTGCACAGTTTTGCGAAGAAAACCACAAACACTGGGACAAACATCTAGCCGAAATCGTGTTTGCTATCAATACTTCACGTCATGACTCAACGGGATATTCGCCTGCTTTCCTGAACTTCGGTAGAGAATTGGACCCGCCGAACGCCATGTACCAGAACCTCTCCGAAGACGATTCCGAAGAGCCCGTGATATTTGACGAACCCGAAGATACTGACCGCCAAGCCGTAACTACGCAAGCGCAACGACTACAGAAGTTAAACGAAGTATATGAATTTGTCCGTATTAATCTAGGCCGAGCGTTCACTACACAAAGCCATCACTATAACCTCCGTCACCGAGAGTGGAGATGTCATGTGGGAGATAAGGTGATGAGAAAAGAAAATCCGTTGTCATCCGCAGCAAAAGGTTTCGCAGCTATATTAGCTCCGAAATATTCAGGACCGTATACCGTGGTAAAAGTCGTGTCTCCAGTTGTCTATGATTTAAAAAATCAATCCGGTCGAAAGCTTCGCCACATTCACATAAAAGATTTAAAACCAGCATACTAACCACGCACCGTTTCCATTGGAACTCAGTGTTGCTCTCGTCCAATCCGATACCGACCGTATCACTGCGGCTGTCCGTTTGGCCAACCGTTTTTCTAGAAAGTTTACTTACTCCCAAAACCTGTAGAGCCGACCGTTTCACCCTGGTGAGGTACCAGGATAATGCCTGAGGAACCACCAGTCAACGTAGCCACGACGACTGGTGAGGTACCACATATGACGAACGTCATACGTGAGGAACCATCAGGTTTTTGTTCCGGTTTGAAGAATAGTTTGGTTTTAGTTTCGCGTATTTATTTTAGTTTCTTTTATATTAGGGAACCCGGTTAGAAACATTTAATTTTCCTGTATGTAAAATTTTAGTTTGAAAATATTTAAGTGAAATATTTTCTTTTAAAGAAAGGGGGGTGTGTAACGAAGTTACTAATTTTATTTATTTATTTTAGCTTTTCTTTTCTTTTTAGGTACTTCATGTCTCATAATTTCTGAATTTCTATGACGTTTTATTATTTTCTATTCTTAGACTCTAGACATCGCTTTGACTCGCCACGTTTCCCTTTCCTTCTATGCTGCACGGTCAGCGAGCTATACCCCACCGCTTTGCGCGCACAGCCTGCTCGACGGGAGTATGGTAGGTGGGGATACGCGAGGCTATTTAAAGCGATGTCGAGCGCGTTTCATGGCATTCATTCTGCCGACCGCCCGCCGTAAACTATTCCACCTGGGCATTCATTCTGCCGACCGCCCGCTACCAACAACTCCTCCGACCGACCGCACCGAAAAAACACATCACCTGCCAGAACCCGATAGGTAAGCACCTGACCAGTATAGCGGGGTTTTCTATACATACCGTAAAATGTAGTTTTCCGTATGGTAAGTAGAGGTGAGATGGGTTACCGCTGGCTCGGAATACGGGTAACACATCTCTCTCTCTAGCACCAGGCGAAGCTATTAATGGGTTTGTCTTGCGCTGTCTGACCGGTTAGTGAGTGAGAGGGAGACAGTGCTATCGCTGGATCGGATTACCTTTAGGACTGTCTGCATCTCTCTCTAACACACGGTTTGACAGCGTATGGAGTAATTCATTGAGAAGCAGCGCCACCGGATCGTTTTATTTAAGCATGTGACGACAAAGGCACTGTAATTGGAGGTTAGGTGTATTATCGCTGGTTCGGAATACGGGTAATACATCTCTCTCTCTAACACATGGCTAAACTACCTACGTAGGTCGATCCTGTGTTGTTTGACCGGTTAGTGAGTGAGAGGGAGACAGTGCTATCGCTGCATCGGAATACCTTTAGGACTGTCTTTTCCTCTTTGCATCTCTCTCTAACACACGGTGGAACAGCATATGGAGTGATTTAGGGAGTAGTGGTGCTATAGAGGTATCTTTGTCTGACACACTAATTTCTCATTTCTCTAAACCTGCTATGAATTATATATATATAAATTCCGCTATGTTGGGGGTGCCGTATTAAGGAGTTTTCTACCGTTAACATTAAATATCAAATACCGGGGTTTACCGTAAACGTTATGAGACATGCAAGTTACCGATTTTTCTAAGATTCTCCGTCCTTTTCTATTGTATACCGTTGAATGCTAAATAAAGAGACCTGTTGATAATAAATTAATAAGTTATAATAAATCCGCCATGTTGGAAAATTGGTTGTTTTACTCGTGTTACTTAGGTTAAGAATCGAGACAGCTAGACCCCTGGTTTAACCGTCTCCACTGTTTAAAAGCTACCCGACGCTGTGGGCCCTCTACCACATAAATCCAGAGGGTGGCGCCCGAGATGCCTGTTGGATTATCTCTCAGAGGAGTAGTTAATCCAACAGAAACCGATGCCTACCGCTTTAAAACGTAAACAACGTTACAACATTATGTAAAACAAGCTATCACTCGCTTTTGTAGTTCTCAAGATATTCATATTTTTATAAATGACTGTAAAGACAGTCAATTTTAACCAAATGTGCAGGTACACAAAAAGAGTAATATCTTGAGAACTGTATACTGTAAAAAAGCAAGTAATACCTGAGTATAACAATTAAACCACAGAGTTGCGACAGCTTGGGTACACTTTCACATCTCCTCTATTGGGTCTGGGACTTGATGACTTTTTTTATTTTTTAGCAGTTGAACATAAAACTAGTGTAGTAGGCCGGAGGTTAGGCGTTAATTGATTTATTTTATGAGTAATTTTATAAAATTTTTTCTTAATATTGATTTCTTTCTTGCTAGTTTATTTTAATGCAGAGTTCCCTGTGTAACGGTCATTAGGATTATTATAATTTTTAAAGTTAAATGTCAAGCTCAATGATCGATAAGGTTAAGATAAAATGTATTAAATTTGTCACTTTTTTTACAGTTTTAAATAATTTAGGCTCATTTCATATGAAATTAACCAAAAAAAAAAGTGGTTTTGAAATGACAGAGAATTAGTGAAATGAACCCATCAAGTCCAAATCTTGAAATTTTGTAAATAGTTTTGCAAAATATCCAGAAACAAAATATATTTTAATAAAAAAAAATACAAAATGCTGTTTTTCAAAATTTAAATATTTTTTTTTTTTATTTCAAATATTTTTTCAAACACAAAATACATCATGTGATACATCATTTGAAAGGTATTTAAAATACCTTTAAAATGAGATATATAAACCACTAATTTAAGTAGTTATTAAGATAATTATTTATATTTATGACGGCTTTCAAAAAAAAATATTTTTTTTACATCTAGTTGGCCATCTTGTTTTTATTTAGTTAAAAAGTTACTAATAACTAAAATCGATGTTATTAGTTTTTAAGATTTCACTATATTAAACAATTGTTGTAAAAGTTTAAACTTTTAAGCTTTTAATTTAAGAAGGACTGGGTGTGACATGGCGGAAAAATTTAAAGCCGCCAAATAACAAAACTGTTAAAATAGTTTTTTAGTTACACCAATTCCATAATAACTTGAATACCACTTGCCCAATTTTAATAAAACACACTGTGTTGGTAATCAGTAGATTTTGAAGATCATGTTTTTAATCGCCATGTCTAAAATGGTATCTTGTTTTTCTTTAAATTCTTGTTTAGACTAATATCTGCAAATTCCATTTTTACCAACTATTATTTTTTGGCTGTGACTGTGTGTACTGCAAACCTAATGAAAAAAACACCGATTTCAGTGATTAATAATATTATTTACTAAGCAAAATCAAGGGTTTCTACCAGTATTTATTTGATAACCTTAAAAGCAAGGAGCATTTTGTATTTCAAGATGGCGACCAAGAAAATACATGCAGATAAATGCCCCATCAATTATCTATACGATGTAGTGTGTTTCTCTAAAATTAGTTTAGAAGTTCAAAAGTTATTAAAAAAAATAAAAAAAAAACATACATACAACATACATTAAGTAAATATTTATAGATATTATTAAATTTAAATTATATTAATTGTAAAAATGGTAATAAATAAATTAATAATAATAATCTTTTTTAAATTTAATTTTTTTATTCTTATTTTTTATATCTTATTTTTTCTTTATGTATTTAATTTGGAGTAAATTAAAGCATAATAATTGTTTTTTATGTGTTTTAATAATCACATATTTAATATTTTGTTTTGATATTGAATTTGTGTATCCTAAAATTTGGTACAGAGTTTATTAATAATTTAAGCAAAAATGTTTATTTTAAATTAAAAATAGCCTTTTTTAGGTTTTTCAAAAATGATTTTTTTTAATTTTAATTTTTTTTACCAAAATGTGTGTCATGCCATACCTCATAGGAAAGGTCCCTCAAAGAGCTTTAAAAAGAGCCTTTACTTACTTTTCTAGTAAAAGTGGTTCTTAATATATTGCTAATTTTGTGGGTCTATGTTAAGAACAAACTGGTTATTTTCTGGATCTTCAAAAATTAATTAAAAAAAACTACCAGTAAAAAAATCTGAAATTTTGACTTTTTGCGTTTTTTGTGGTACCTAGAACATATATATAATAAAAGTATAAAATGAATAATGACTAAACTTAATCGGAGAATTTTCACACTGGTGGATGTAGACATTAATATATTAGAATGATCTACTTATTTTTTGCTTTCTCATATGGTGAACACCGTTCTCAACTAAAAAGCCAATTAACTCATTTTCGTTTTAGTATCCTTTGGCCTATGATCAATGCCATATTGACACCAAACTGACAGAAATGGCAGCCACAGTAGGCTAAAGGGCACTGAGGTGGTAGGAGTTACCAGGCTTTTTAGTTGAGAACGGTGTTGATCTGGTTGGCTTGTTTCTAATATAGTGTGACCATTTATACTTTTTTGAGAGTACAGTACTCTTTTTTAAAGCTTTGTACTCTAGACTCTATTAAATTAGAACTCTACTCTTTTTCCCCATATCAAAACAATATTCAGTAATAACCATTTTCTTTTTATTATTATTATTGTCAAACCAAATAAACAGCCCACCAAACTAATATCAATGAAATATCAAGTCTAAAAGTAACATTTATTTTGAAGAAATTCTCGGCTGCGGCGCTACAATCTTATTGAGATAGAGAGAGAGTTTAATTTTGAGATATTTTTGTCAACAGCATTTGGAAACTTGTAAGAAATAGCATTTTTAAGTATAATTTTGTAAAAAAATTTGCCTGCGACGCATTTATGACATGATTTTGGTAACAAATCTATATTTAAGACTATTAGCATATTTAACACTATTAGCATTTAAGACTATTAGCATAAATAAAACGTAATAAAGATATCAAAATATTTAAAGGATTATGCAGCTCTATATCATTTATTGTTACAATATTAGTTTTATCTTAAGCAATTTTTGTTAACGCAATATTCAAAACGCGTAAAAAATTATATTTTAGCATAATTTTCTCAAAATTTTCGCCTGCGGCATATTTAAGACACATGATTATGGAATCAAATCTAGAATTAAGACTTGACTAATACAAACCATTACCTACTAACCGCCCCCTCCCCTTTAAAAAAAGCTTTAACTGCCCTTGAATCATGGTATAGGTAACTTTTACCATGAATGTTATTTTTAAAACTTATTAAACATCTTGTTTTTTTGAATACGTATATGTACTTTTTTGCTCTTAAAAAGTTATGGTCACACTATCTAATTATACCTAATTGTCTTCCCATCATCACCCACTTCTTGAAGTTCATGCAGTTTCTTTTTGACACTAACATAATCTCTTTGCCTTCTGGTCTGATATATTTACTCCTCACAGCCTCGGTTATAGCATTGTTTCGATCTTTTAAAATGAGCCTATTTATGCCTTGTTGAGCTTATCCAACTCTAAAAAAAAAGCATCATTAAAGATGCTCAGATCCACAGCTCCGACTTTATATATTGTATGTCCGCATTTCTTTGTTTCTATTTATTTATTATTTGTTTGTTCTAGTGTCAATGTTGGCATTCCCGCGTGCATCTAAAAATATATTTTTAATTTTGAAAACATTTTCTCATGATAATTCTGAAAAATAATTTATTTGCTGCACTTTCCTGGTAAAACTGTAACTGGTAAAACTGTAAAATCTTCAACGTCAAAAAGATGCACGAGACACGCATGAGGTGTTGCTAACATAGGTATTTCTAGTCCAACGAAAACTCCTTGGCAAATAATAACCACTGTTTATTCACAAATAAAATCATAACAAAACAAAGGTGAGAAATATCGATTATTTTTCTATCCTTTTAAACGAGGTTAGAACGATAGGGACACAGAATTCTGTATCAACCACTTTAGGTCGTGATTGGCTTGTGGGTGGGGAAAGTCGGCAGAGCGCAGACGGCCGGATGATATTTTTATTGACATAAGCTTTTTCGTGTTATTTAATTATTTTAAAATTTCAGGATATTTTAAGCAGTTTATAAGTTGTTTCAAAACCACATTTTGTCAAAAAACGTTTATAGTGTGTTTTTTTACCAGTAGGAGAATATTTCAGTGCATTTAAAGTGATATTTTGGAACAAATCGTCCAATGTTTTGAAAACAAAGGGAGAGCAAGTGAAATCAGTCAGTGGCGTTACATGCCGGTAGGTACACAGAAAATAAAAAAAAAATATGAAATATACTTAAATTAGTAGATCCTTAGATTAAAATGTCAACAAACTCGTTTTTTTTTTATGAAGTAGCTAATTCCCAATGCGTCAAATGATATATTTTCGAACGTTTTTATAAGGTCTTTTTCGAGTTTTTTTTTATAAAGACGATAAAATAAAGCATACTTTTGATGAAGTAGTTAATGCGCAAATAAGATATTTTCGAAGGTTTTTTTTTATGAAGACTATAAAATAAAGGTTGGTAAAGTCTTTAAACCAACTTGCAAACAACAATAAAAGTAAATTCACATGTGTTCAGGTTTGTAAGAATATTGAATTCCTACCTCTTATCATAATATTAAGGTTGATTTATACTGCCGCCGTTGCCGAGCGCAGGCTCGCCCTTCGAATTGATATTTAAATCTTTTTGTCTGTCCTAGATGTCTCTATATACCCTAAGCATTATTGACTCTATTGTGTACTGAAGAAGTCAGTATAAGTAAGTTTCTACTAATGACCAGAAAAAATAACAAAATTAACAAACACAATAACATAATTTTGTGCTAGTGGGTAATTTTTTTTTTCTTGATATTCCAGGTGCTATGAACTGTGTTTCTTTGTTTTAATGTTTGGCATAATTTTATTGTGTTGAAAATTGAAATTGCTATAAATCATATACAAACTTTGTAATAAATTTCTTTTGTATAAAATTATACTACAAACATTTATTGTTAAGAAACTTCCAAAGCTCAAATTGGCAGAATTATTTTTTGCATGTTTTTTAAATTATTTTGCAGATTTCATATTATAGTAAAATTTGTTGGAATATTAATTTAATTTATATTCATACACATAGCAAAAAGTAAACCAAAATAAAAATATACTTACGAACTTATAATGATCACAGCGTGTATATAAAACCAGTGATACTATATACAGTATCGATTGATGAATCAGTTTTTTTTTGTTTAAGAGAGAGAACAATAATACATATAAGATAAGAACTTTTCCTTTGTCTGAATAATAAATAAAAACAGTCAGTAAGTTATAATAGGACACCTGTGCGTTTCATTACAAACAAACCCCAATATTTTAACATCTTTTTAATAATATAATCCATGTGTAAATTTATATTTAACTAGGTACGCCACTGGTGTGTTTACTGTAAACAACAGAAAGGTAAACATTGTTCCATATAATAATATAACCAAAGTCTCCGTAAGTGTCAGGTATCTTGTCTCTTTTTAATCTAAGGCAAAAGCGCATGCAACTTCATGCATTCAGATGAGTTTCGTGGAAACGCGCCGGTGTGAACAGGAAACGCCGAGTACCTACCCCGCTACAAAGCACCCTGCATGGGCACGCGTTGGTGAGCATTTGGCTTAAGGATTTTTATGGTCTCTAACAACTTTATCGGAATGGCTTCTATTTCTTTGCATTCCTGCCTCACTAATTTTTTGAATTTAGATCGATTTCGTTTATGCGGCAAACGGTATCGTATAAATTTAGTAGACGAATAAAATACGTTGTTCCGTTGTTCTTTATGTTAAGGTATCGATTCTTATACATATCGATACTTAAAAGCTAAGTATCGAAGAGAATCAATACCGTTTTAAAAATTCTTAACGAATCCACTAGTTAAATAAACTAGTATGCTCCAAACTTTATTGTAAATCCTTTTTATAACAAGTATTTAACTTTCCCAAGATCATTACTACAAGCTATCTAAATTAAAACTTATTGGGTCGTAGGGCGCGAGCTCGCGCTTAATATAGGCCGACGAAGTAGTCACTCTCATATTCAATTTAGACTACAACATAGGTATATGGGCATACAAATATAACACGTAACACTAAATAAATTCGTGCCCAAATAAATAAATAAATTCTAACAATTAAAGATCACTTAAAACTAAATAGTTTAGTACCTAATTAAATGTATAACTCGTAACACTGCTCTCCTCTTTAGGTTTGATTATCCTGATCAATAATTCCTCGAAAAGGTTTAAGCCCATCCATGTGTACTGCTTTCATTTTTGCTTTAGAACTTCTTTGGAAACAGTAAACTAAGACGTAAAAAATGAGAGATTTAAAAAAGCCAGACAAATTAATAGTGATTGGACAAGATTTGGAACTGATTATAAGAAAGTGAGAAATGAGGCTACAAAAGAAATAAGATAAGAAAAAGATATTTTACGAAAAAAAAAGGTGTGTTTTGATGGCCAGGTTATTGCAGATAATCAGCAAATTTCAAATTATTTTAATTTATATTTTACGAAAAGTATTGATAGCATTGTAAATAAAATAACTCCGTTTGGGAATTTTTATAGTATAATACAGTACATTACCCCAAAATAAATTGCAAACTTTATAATTTTCTATACAAAAGAATCCAGGAGAATGATGAAATTGACCTGAAAATTTTTTTAATATAATAAATTTTACGTTAAAGACGGGAAACTACTCTAAGACCAAGAGAAATACGTAACACGGGAAACGGCAGTTTACACGGAAGGAAATCAGCCTCATCAACAAAAAACTGCAGTAACAATAACCTAATGAAAGCAGTTGAGAAGCTGACGACCAAAGTTGACAGTTTGTAAGAGTTAGTAGAGTTTAACAGTGACACCATGGACAATATCAAAAAGTCCACGGATAAACTAACCCAGGAAAACAAAAGCATAAAGAAAGAGCAGGATAAACTGAAAAGCGACATAAAAGCTCTGCAAAATGAGCTGCTCAAAATGAAAAGCCAAGGACAATATTCGTCCCGGGAAAAACATCATTCTAGGAGTATCTACGCAAGAAACCGAAAAAAGTACTTTTAAAAAAATCTCAACCAAACTGGGTATTAAAATAGAAGATAACGAATTTTTTGCAAAAAGATTATCAAGCAACAGTCCCAGTAAACCAATACTTTATATATAAAAACTCTGGATATGAGATTCTTAAAAGCAGAAAACAGACAGGTAGGCTTGATTCCTTGGCATATGACTTAAGAGGACCAAAATCAGATATATTTATTAATTTAGAGATACAAAAAGAAGCGCATGACCTATTTCTAAAAGCTCGAGAACTACGGAGGCATAATTATAAATTTGTCTGCTGCAGTGAGGAAAAAGTCCTTTGTAGGAAGTCAGAAAACACCAAGGCTGGCTTACTAATCAGTAGTAGTGAGTCTACTGTGTCCAAGAATTTGCATAATTATGACAATTAGTTACTGTTTAAGAAAACCTAAAATCTGTAACTAGACTTTCTACATATTTATGGATTGTGTGACTCAAAAGCAATTATCAATCACAACCTTTAATAATAGCATTAGGGGACATAGTGCAGACATTATTAATGTGTTATACCTTAATGCTCAATCCTTTAAAAATAAAGTCGATGAAATAGAAATTCTATTAGATACAATAAAAATTAGCATATCAGTAATAGTAAGTACCGAGACCTGGGTCTCAAACAATGAACAGCAATATTATAACCTAGAAAATTATAATGTGACTTACACCAGCCGTTCAAAAAGGGTCGGAGGCTGTGCCATTTTTGTACAAAATGATATTTGTTAAAGTCGTAAAGTGTATAGAGTTTCAAGAAATAACCTACCTTTTAATATATTTTAAATCTCTTAACACTTATATTGCTGCAATATATAATCCCAAAGATTCTAAAAGCATGCTCCAGAATACTATGAACATCTTAGATGACCAGTTAACATGTCTGGCAACAAAGCTTAAATAATAGGAGACTTGAACATAAACTTTTTTTTCAAGAAATAACCTACCTTTTAATATATTTTAAATCTCTTAACACTTATATTGCTGCAATATATAATCCCAAAGATTCTAATAGCATGCTCCAGAATACTATGAACATCTTAGATGACCAGTTAACATGTCTGGCAACAAAGCTTAAATAATAGGAGACTTGAACATAAACTTATAAAAACATAAACCTCAGACACTTGCCTATAAAGATACGGCTTTAAATTTTGCAACAGCCAAATACCTACAAGAAAAAATAAGTCATTAATTCACCATATTGTAACCAATGACAGAAGTAAAATAAAACTAGATATCAGTGAAAGATCAATCAGTAACCATGATTTACAAATCCTATCTTTTTCAACGGCAAAGTTTAAGCCAAAGGGGAAAACAACTTTTTCATATGAAAAAATTGTATATAAACATAAAAAAATAAGATCTTGCTTAGAAGAATTAAATAGTAACTTTAATGAAAACCAAACCATAGACTATAACTATCAGGCGATCACAGACTGCTTTTCTAACAACAAACAAAAGGTGAAAAAATGTTATAAAGTAAGAATAAATCAGAGCCTTGGTTTGTTAATAATGTTGATTTACTGATACCAGCTATGCATGCTCGTGACTACTGTCATAAAAAAACTTAAATTACTATCAGATAATCAACGGGTTAATGAACAATATATAAATGCCAATAAAAACTGTAAAACTTTAATAAAAGAAACTAAGAAGCAATATTATGAAACAGAGTTCCAAAAAGCCCAAGGTAACAGACGAAAAACATGGATTGTAATAAACCAAGCAATAACTAATAGGAAAAAAAAGGATGTGAAATCCCATTATTAAAAACCAACACAGGAGAAGAAATAACCAGCGAAAGAGAAATATGTGAATCTTGGCGCAAAAAATTCCGTACAAACATATTGAAGTTTGTTTTGAGACAACATTTAATGATGTGGGAATGCTATACCCTACAACTTGGAAGGAAGTTAGGCAGAAAATTGAAGCTTTAGGTCCGACAAAAGAACCAGGTATGGATGAAATAAGTGCCCGAGTAATTATAGAGTATAAAGACAGTTTGGTGCCCATCTTAACTAAAGTAATTAATCAGTCACTCTCAACTGGTGAAGTACCAGATCAAATAAAATTGGCAAAAGTAAGGCGACTTTTTAAGTACGGCGAATAAGAAGACAGTGGTAACTACAGACCCATATCTATTTTGCCGTGTATATCTAAAATATTTGAAAAGATTGTAAATAGTAGGCTTGTTTTATATCTTAATAATAATAAGTTTTTTTACCAAGGTCAATACGGCTTCCGTGAGTCGAGTGACACAATGTCAGCCACAGTGGACTTAATAACATAAGTTCAAGTAAAACTCGATAAAAAAGAAATAAGTGTTATAGTGTCGCTCGATTTGCGGAGGGCGTTTGACACTGTGAATTACGAAATATTATTAAAAAATATTGATCGTTTAGGTTTTCAATGAAATTAATTTAAGTGGTTTAAACACAGGGACAACAGTAAGCTCTAAAAAATAACATGTGGGGTACCTCAAGGGTCCATATTGTGTCCCACACTTTTCATAATTTACGTAAATTCCATATCAAATTTTCCTTTAAAAGGAATACTTAAATTATATGCTGATGATACAGTACTTGTTTATTTTGGAAAAAGTGAATTACATATAAAAAACAATATATAAAGTGATCTCAAGCCCTTTTCCAACTGGTTATCAAGCCACAAGTTATCTCTTGATATTAAAAAATCTTCCTATATGTTTATCTCCAGGATTTTCAATAGGTTTGTAACAACATGGCGCGGACGTAAAAAAGTGAAAATATTGCAAATCTACTGTCGAAAAAAGTGTTACAAAGTGTAATTTGTGTAATGTTTATTACCATCAATCATGTGCATTAATAAGGTGACCAACCGTCCCGGTTTGGCCGTAACTTTAAAATCACTGCAATTAAAAAAGCGGATGTTCTCTGCCATCTATAAATTTGAATTGAAACCTTACTTAAATTATTTTTCTTTAATAAGTATTTTGGAAAATACATCTTAATATTATTAGGGGTGCACATAAGAAAAAATACATGATATACAATACATTGAATGGCTGGAGTGTCCCGGTTTTGAACCTTTAGGAGTTGGTCACCTGAGCATTAAGAATCACGGGGCTAGTAGTTAATTGTGCGACATGTGCAAAGGTCGCGCGCGAAGCTGAAATAAACAAAATCATAAAAGAAGCTCTTTCTCTCAAAGAAGCTGAAATCGAAAAACTAAAATCGCAGATAAAGCTGTACGAGGACGAAAAAGTTAAGTTTCTCGAACTCAATGATGAACTCCAAGCCAAAATCATCTCTTTAAAAAGTGACCAAACAACGCCCTCGCCCAGACAAAATGGCGCGAATGGCCATAGTAGGTTATTGAAAATTGAATTAACCAGCATAAAGCGTGAGTACCAAATGTCAAGGAAGCTGCTTACATCATTGGAATACGCAGTTGAACTGCAAAAAGGCGTCATTTCGAGCTACAAAGAAAAACTTGATGAAAACAACCATGGAAGTTCAAAAGTAAACATTACTTCCCTGGCCCCTTCAAACTTCCCATCTTTGTCGAACAGCTGTGATGATGACGTTAGTGGCGGCGGGCGATGCAGGCCGGAATTTTCAGTCAACGCTGCCAAACTTTCAGCCAGAGCCACGGATGTAAAAAAGAAAGGGATTGATATAACCCTTGTGGGAAAATCACTGCCGTGTGTCTTCCGCCATTTTCGCCGCCATGTTGTGGAGATTTAGGTTGGCGACGTTGGTTCCTTAATTTTAAATAGTAGTGTGGGAACACTGACTATCAACAGTGTAAAAAGATGACGTTTCTATAAAGATTATTTTTGTTGTTGTTTTTTAATAAAAAAACAAAAAAGTGAAGAACCAAGCAATAAAAACCATTTAAAAGACAGACAAATGCTTGAACGGCCACGCCATGATAATCTCTCTCATTTGGTCTGAGGAATATGCAAGTTTTGAACAAATAAATTACAACATGGAAACATTACCCCCAATTTATAAACTCAAAGGGTACTGTCAACCATTGCTGCTGGCGCTCCCGCTCAAGATAAACCTTCATTAAGTTGATCTCTGAATCTGAAAGAGGAACTAAAACGTCTAGGGAGAGATATGCGCCAACAGTTTATAAATTCAAGGTTGTTATAGGCCTAGAAGACAAGAAAAATAAATGAATAGAGGGAGATACGGAGTTTGATAATAGCATATGGATCAGCTGAAAACCAGAGCGATGGCAAGCGATCACAAAAAAGTACATCTTTGGCACATCGACTTTTACAAAATAAGAACAATACTTCATGAGTTTTAAGAAGAACATTAAAAAAATTAATTTTAATATGTATTTTATCAGTATATTTCTTTTTCTTGTTGTCATTCCATGTGTTTGTAACTTTCTATATGTAATTTTAAGTAAGTAGAAAGATTTCATTGTCAATTTTTGTGATATTGTAGCAAGTATTTTTTTGAGATTTTAAGACCAGTAATTACCAGTTTACTAGAAGTAAAGAAAAATTTATATTTATTTTTTAATTTTTATTAACAAAACCTTAATGTTAACATTGTTTAATATCTAAATTACATTTTAAAGACATTCTTAGGTTAAATTTACCTTAATGTTAATTTTTAACACCAAATTTTGACGCTTATTTATTCAATTGTGACAATGTTTTTTGTTAATCATTTTTGTAATAAAAGTTTTCTGATTCTGAAGAAATCAGCAGAAAAAGTTATTACTAAGATATCCTTAAGTTTTGGTAAGTTTTCAGCATTTGACATTTTTTTTTGTAGATTCTTTTTTTAAGGATTCCTTATGGAATCTGGCTTTCTGTGTAATTTTGCTTATCTTGATGAAAATCTATCATTGCCCCATAGCAACAAATAACAAAAATGGCTAAAAATGTTACAAAAGTTTTTGTTTTGAAGTATGTTTATTAAATACTAAGTGTTAACATAACAATTGAAATTTGCCTTTTGTTAAAAGTCATTTCTTGGTCATATGAAATTAATATTTTTTATGTTTGTAAAGCCAGTGCGACGCAATCTATATTTTTCTGCTACTTATTTCCAGACTACAATTTGGTTCATACATATTATTTAAATTTTCACAAAAAGTGCAAAAAACTGATTTTAGGGAAAAGCCAGAATACCAAAATGTTTAACTTTGAACGCAGTATCTCAAAAACCACATACCAGATCACTGTGGAACAATGATAGATTTTTATCCCACATCCTTTATAAAAGATAGAGCTACAAAAAAATTTTGAATGCTGAAAACTTACCAAAACTCAAGGATATCTTAGTAATAACTTGTTAACTTAGGGAAGGTATGGTCGACACAATTGTTAGTTAATAGGTTTTTCCGCCAAGGTCTTCAAATATTGTAAAACTCCATGCTCGACTCCATGTGCCAAAGATGTACTTTTTTTGTGATCGCTAAATGTTGCCTGACTTGCCATGGCTCTGGCTTTCAGCTGAGCCATATATGCTATTATGCAAAGTTGGTGCATCTGTTCTTAGCTGTTTTATTCCCTGTGCAGATTCAGATCAACGTAATCAAGGTGTATCTTCAGCGGGAGCGCCAGCAGCAATGGTTGAACCGAGCGTTTATTACAATTTATAACGTGTGGCTTAACAGTACCCTTTGAGTTTATAAATTGGGGGGCAATGTTTCCATATTGTTATTTATTTGTTCGAAACCTGCACATACTCCAGACCAAATGAGAGAGATAAATGGCGTGACTGTTGGAGCATTTGTTTATGACTTGTTTCTTTACTTTTTTGTTTTTGTATTAAAAAACAACAACAAAAATAACCTTTCAAAAAAATGTCTCTCTCTCGTATTTGCGATTGGCTTGCGTACTGGACGGCCGCCAATATATCTGTTACAGTGTAAGGCGCGACTGTGCCACATCTGGATCGTTGTCCATACCTTACAAGGAAAAAGTTTTAAGGAATTTGCTCTGGACGTTTCAGAGCAGGATCTAGACGTCAGGAAAGTAAGGAATTTCTAGGTAAAAATTAGTCTAGTATCTAGTATCTATTCTACGAACAAAGCATATCTAGTGCATATATAAGTGAAAAAAGATTTGTAGTTCAGTGCAAAACAATGGGATTTTAAAAGGTCAATGTAGCAAGCTTTAGTATATTTAATTATACTCACATTTTTATTTGTTTCCTTCCCAGGAGGAGTCTGGATTAGATAGTATTAGTTCCATATTCACTGGAGATCCAAATTCTTTTGACGCTATAGTGTAGTTTTCTTCACATGTTTCTTTGTTCTCTTCACAGTTGAAAATTATATGATTTAGATTGCCCTCCCCCCCACAATGGCAGTTTGAGCTGTCTCTCACTCCTATTCTGTTAAGGTGTTCTGGTGTAAAACAATGGTGGGTCCTCATTCTTATAGTATTTGTTATTGTTTTCCTGTCTTTAAAATTTATGTTTTTAAACCATGGAACTTTTCTTGGTATGGATTGTATTAGGGAGTATTTATAGTATTCTGTTGTTGGCCAGTTTTTATATTCTAGTGTCCAGGAGTTCCAGATCTTGGAGGCTATTAGCTTTAAGAATCTACTATAAAGAACTTGATTGTTTTGAGTAATTTTCTCCAATTTTCTTCCTTCTTCTGCTAACTTGTCAGCTCTTTCATTTCCTTCTATTCCAGTGTGGCTGGGCACCCATATTAATTTTATGTCAGTAGTTGTTCTATTCATTTCTTCCATTGTGCTCAATGTGATATAATCGTTTTTACTGGATATTCTTTTTTTTGTAATTTTTCAGAGTGCACTCAATGAATCTGTGATGACAGCTAGCTTGTTTGTTAGTGAACTGCAGATTTTTACCGCTTCCCTAATCGCACGGGTTTCTGCCGAACAGATTGGAGTAAAGTTGTTTAACCTTCGTTTAATTTCAATATTTTTGTCTCTACAATAAATTCCTATGCCAGATACAAGTGTTGTTGGGTCCAGTGATGCGTCAGTAAAAACTAACGTATGGCTATTAACGTGTTTTCTTACAAGTGCATTGAATTCTAAGTTGTTGAATAAACCTTGCTTGTCTAAGTCAGATTTGAAAAATGTTCTTGGAAATATTTGGGTGTTATATGGGAATTCGAAGGCTGGATGTTTATCCATTTTGATAATGTTTTCGAAGTATGTTAAGATATTGTCCGTTCCTTCCATTAAGTTTGGCACTGGGAGGTTTCTCCAGTATTTAGGGTTATTATTATAAATTTGATAAAAGTTAATTAAAATCGTTAAGACCTGACTGTTTTTATATGATGTGAGTTTTGCAGCAAATTTGGAAGCTAGCCATGTTCTTCTGAGGTTCATTGTTGTTTCTGAGGTTTCTGCAAGGAGGGCTTTTATTGGAGTTGACTTCATGCAGCCGGTTACGATCTTAAGTGCTTGGTATTGTGTTTTATGTATTAGTTTCCAATTTTCCTGTAAGGTTTTATAAATGCAAAACATGCCATAATCTAGGTGGTATTTGAATAGTCCTTGGTATACCATTAATAGAGTTGCTGGGTCTGCCTACCACCATGTTCTCGTCAAAGCCTTCATTACATTAATACCCTTCTGCGCTCTTGTTATACCATTTTCAATATGTTCCTTCCAATTCATTTGGGCTTGAAAAGTAACCCCAAGATATTTATATTTTACAGACCATTTAATGTTTTTGTTGTTAATATGTAGTGGGTTGGGTTTGTTTCTATTTATGCCTTTTGTGAATATTATTGCTTTTGTTTTGTTTGAAGATAATTCTAAGTTATGGTTTTTAAGCCAGGTTTCTAATTTGTACATAAAGTTTTGCATCAAGTCTCTAATTTTAAAAATGTCCGATCCTTTACAGATTACCACCACATCATCCGCTAGTATAAGGATTTTAATTTGGTCAGAATTGAGTTTGCTTAATTTTGACATGTAGATGTTGAAGAATAGAATGCTCAAAGGCGACCCTTGCATTAGCCCTTTATTTGAGTATCTAGTTCAGTATTCTCCCCTGAATATGGTGATCTATTTTTATTTCTCGGTTTGTTAAAAGGTTTTGTAAAAATTTGATTATATCTTCGTTAATTACCAAGTCATTCATGTATTGGAAAAGTAGTGATATGTTTACTTGGTCGTACGCTGATTTTATATCTAAGAAAACTGCCAGTGCCTTTTCGTTAAGGGTAAAGGCCTCATATATATATGTTGAAATGTAAGATATATTTTTCATCACTCCTCTACCTTTTCTGAATCCATTTTGTAAGTCATGGAAGTAATTTAATGATTCCAGTTGATGTTCAACTCTTGCTAAAATAATGCTTTCCAAGATTTTGCCTACACAAGATGACAAGACTATAGGTCTATAACTTGTATGATGCAATGGGTCTTTCCCTGGTTTTAGGATAGGTACAATTATCTGTCTTTTCCATTCCGCTGGGAACACCTGCTTACCAGAAAGTATGTTGTTAAAACATTGAGCTAGTTTAATGTAATATATTAGTGTTAGATTTTGTAGCATTTTGTTAGTAATCATATCTTCTCCTGGGGAGACTTCCTTTTTATTATTAATTGTCAGCATTAGTTCTCCTGTTTTTATGGGGTTTGATGGGGTTTTATTTTTATGACTGATTTTGTAGTTACTTTTCATAGGGGTATCTGATTCAGTGAGCGCTATAGAGAGATTTTTAAGCCAGATTTAATGTTTTGGTTTGTGTGGGGTTACTTTATTTATATTATTAAAATTCCTGAAGATTCTCCAAACCTCTTCTATATCTGATTCCCTGTTTAATTTACTACGCATTTCCTGGAAGTGAGTTTTCTTTAGTGGTTTCAGTTTTTTTTTTGGGTGATGGCTCTTTCTTTCTTATAGTTAATAAAGTTTTCTAGTGTTGGGTTGGTTTTGTAGGTTTTCAGGGTCGTACTCAGATTTTTCTGGGTTATTTCTGCTTCTTCGTCCCATCATATTGGTTTTTTTTGTTTTTTGTTTTGTCCTAACGTTACAGAAGTTTTCCCAATAGTTTTTTCTGCATTTTCTTTAATGTAGTTCTCTGATGGTGTTGAGCAGCTTAACTGTTTTTGATATTCTTCCCAATTTGCGTTTTTTGTCTTGTATTTCTGTATTATGAAGTTTGGTTTGGTACAATCATTTGTAATATAATTACAATATGTTGGGAAATGATCACTAGGTCCTGTTTCTTCGAGTACATCCCATATAAAGTTTTTTGCTATGTCTGGGGAGACTATTGTCAGGTCTGGGCAGCTTAATCCTTCGTCTGGGTGGGTGATCCGAGTGGGTTTTTCGTTGTTTAATATAACTAGATTGGTTTGTGCTTTTAAGACGTTTATCCCATTTGTGTTAATTTTTGTCGAACCCCATTGGCTATTGGCTATTAAAGTCTCCCATAATGATAAGTGGTGGATTAAAGTGTTCAAAAATATCTATAAAGTTTTGGTGATTTGTGCTTACACTGGGTGGATTGTAAAGGTTAATCAGAGATAAGTTTCCTACTTTAATGGCTTGTATCTGTATGTTGTTGGGGATATTAAGGTTTATATTAATTTTTTGGAAAGGTATGCTTTTTTTAATCAGAAAAGCTATTCCATTATGACCTGTTATTTTATCTTGTCTAACAATAGTATAAAGACTTAAATGGTAAGGTTTTACTGGTGTTAATAGTGTTTCGTTTAATAGAATGTCTGGATTAACTTCATTTAATATTATTCTGAGATGATTTGTACTAGAGTAAACTCCTCGGAGGTTCCATTGTATGATTTTAAGTTCTAGGTTTTTATTTTGAATTCTCATTTTTCCTTTTTCCTTTTTCCTTCTTATTTATTTCTTTTATTTTCTTGGAGTTTCCTATTTATTTTTGGAGTTTTATATTTATTTTTTGATTTTTTTCTTTTTTTTCAGGTTTTTCTTCCTTCTTCTTTAGCCTGGAGGAGTCCGGGGCTCGCCCTCGCTGTCCTCCTCTTCGTTTGTGGAAACCGCGTCCATATACTCTTCTGTTGGGATGGGTTGGATACCCAGGTCGATTAGTTCTGTAGACCTAAACTGGTCTATCACATTCTGTTTTTGTTCCTGCGTCAGGATCAACTTGTCCCCTGCTCCATGATCTCGCTATCTGTGAGAGCGCCATGGGGCTGTGTTGGGTTCTGGTAGGTTGGGCAAATAACATCTGCTCATGTTCTTCTTTGTTGCATCCCATCACTGGGAAGATGGGTGACCTCGGTTTTCTTTTGAGCGTGCTGGAATAGAGTGGCCTTGGTGTTGTTTCTGTTATCAAGGGCCTTTGGTTAATTTGTGCTTCAGTAATTTCCTGAAGACGTAGTCTTGGGTATTGTTGTGATCTTGTTATATTTGATCGGGGGTTGACATATTTGGAGGGGGGGGGTTAATGAAGTTTTTAGGGTGTCTTTTCCTTGCTTCGTGGTAAGGTATGTTATCCTCTACCATTGTTCGTTTTATGTCTTTTTGACGTTTATACTCTGGGCAGTCTCTATCTGTGTTTTCCATTGCAGTGGATACATTTGTCTACACTCTCCATACAGTCTCTTGTATGTTCTTCGTCTTCGTCTCCGCATTTTGCGCATCTACTTTTTGAACTCTTACATTGCGTTTCTCCACGTCCATAGCGCCAGTATCTCCTGCATAGGAAAGGCGGTGGGATGTACATGGATACTTCGGACACAGCATAGTGCAGCTTAATGTTAAGGGGGAGGGTTGTTGCCTTAAATGTGAGTAGGATGTTTATAGTGGGTTCGCCTGCTCCCATAAATCTCTTGACCTCAATAACTTGATATATTAATATAACATTAGTTAATATTTCCTCTTCTGAGGTTTCTGTTGGTATGTCTCTTATTGTTTCTTTGCATGAGATCATGGATTTAGGGACATATGCTTTTAATTTTTCTTTGTCAATTAATGCATGTCTCAAGAATTCATTAGCATATTTTGATGTGTTTAATTCTACCCAGATTCGGTTTTTCCCTTTTTTTTTAATTTTGTCTACTCCCTTAATGTTGTTTTCAAACAATGTTTTCCCTAGGGATATGGGATGGATGTTCCCTATGTTTTTTTCAGCTGTGTCCGACTCCACAATGACCAAGTAGGGGGGTCTATCTGTACAAGAATAATCATACATTACATCAAGCATTTTTTTTTGGGGGACGCCCCCCCCCCCCCGTTATCACTTATGCTGAAAAATTAGATCAAAGCTTACGTATTTTCTCGTGCATGGGTTTGAGGTTAGGAATTTCGAAGAACGAATGTAAGGTATCTAGTCTCTAAAATGCCACTTTATACTAGTTATTTAGTTAACGTTATTTTTACTACACACGAAATAAATCGCGAATCTTTTTTGATGGTTTGGATGTTTAAAGAATTTAGAATGCCATTTTTCGCCTTGGTACTTCTCACCGTCACCCATAGCTCAAAAAAAATGTCAATT
Source organism: Oxystoma pomonae (assembly GCA_963921995.1). Lineage (NCBI taxonomy): Eukaryota > Metazoa > Arthropoda > Insecta > Coleoptera > Brentidae > Oxystoma > Oxystoma pomonae. The sequence goes on from OY998163.1 coordinate 77,568,422, forward strand.
TCAATCATATTTTGACACTGTTGACAGTCAGTGTTCCCACAGTACTATTTAAAATTAAGGCAACCAATGTCACCAACCCAAATCTCCACAACATGGCGGCGAAAATGGCGGAAGACACGCGGCAGTGATTTTCATGAAAATTTCCCACAGGTATTAGCAATCCAAGGTTTCTACATCCGTGGCCAGAGCCGACACCGGTAGTTCAAACGTATATATTGTTTTGGCATCCGGGCAGGCATCCCAATCAGCTTATGGGGTTGTCATAAATAGAAACAAACAAAATGCAAACAAATATATTAATTCAAAAACAGGAAATGCGGCCCTAATGGAAGTGCAAGCTCGTAATACAATGCAAAACATCCAACAGTTAGGCCAGCAAAATGATGATGATGATGACCCCTCATGGCAGGTCCAGAAAAAAAGGCGCAGAAGATGTGTTGTGGGGGATAATGAGACAGAAATACAAGGAGTGCCCAAATTTTTCTCTCTGCACGTAACCAGGCTTAACCCAAACACACAGCCTGAAGATTTGAGAAATAAGTTGGTCAAAGTTGTATGTGAACAACATACATCAAACCACCCTACACTATATACTTCGATGAAGGTAACAATTAGGCAAGATAACGGTAATTATGCATTATACGGTTTTCTGCCATTTTTGATTTTTTATGAAAAATTCTTTATGGGGGCACCTACTAGGGTCCCTAGGACCCCAAATCCGCCTGCGTCGGTTGTTTTTTTTATTTTTTTTTGTTTTTTTTTTTATTTTTTTTCACTAAAACAACCCAATCCAACACAGTCCAACCCAACCCAAAACAATAAAACAAACACATTACAACCCCCCCCCCAGGCACCCTTTTTTTTCTCTTAAAAAAAATCGGCCGCAGGCGGATTTGGGGTCCTAGGGACCCCCGTAAAGAATTTTTCATAAAAAATCAAAAATGGCAGAAAACCGTATACTGCATAATTACCAAGATAACTTCCGAAACGCATGGAAAAGAGAGGTATGGCGAAATGGTGCACATGTATCTCGGTTTTTTTCAAAGAGGAGGAACGTGTCACAAACAGAGGGGACAGCTCCTCACATGAAACAATGAAATTAACAAAAATTAAAAGAAACTCTAATAAAAATAGAGAACAATCACATGTCCAAAACCACTGCCATATCTATTATCAAAATGTGCGTGGTTTAAGGACTAAAACCGAAGCATTCTACACAAACCGAGGACCTTGATATAGTAGCACTGACAGAGACGTGGTTATGTGAAGGGATTTTTACAGAAGAATTATTCGACAATAGATACACTGTGATAAGAAGAGATAGGTGCACCACTGCCAGAGGTGGAGGTGTGTTGATAGCATTTAGTAAAAGATTTTCCTATGAAATTATAGATATCTGTGATAACTGTACTGTAGAATGTATTTTTGTTAGTCTAAAGTTAAAGAAGTTTAATGTACTTGTGTCTGTAGTATATTTTCAAACAAACTCAAGTTTGGAAGACTTCAATAATTATTTTGATCAGTTTGAAGGTCTTTTAGCTGATGAGCAAACAAAAATACTTGTATTAGGATTTGAATTTGCCATTTTTTAGGCTCTGTGATAATGATAAAAACAACTTAATTACTGAATTTCTTAATCTAAATAGCTTAAAGCAATTAAATGAAATAAAGAATTTTAGAGACCTATTCCTGGACCTGATTTTGACAAACATAGAGGTACCACCGATATATAGGTCAGTTCAACCACTTGTACCAGAGGACCCTTACCATCCAGCACTAAATGTTGAAGTTCCATTAAAGGATAAAGCTGAACATTGTATACCCAAACAGTATGTATACGACTTTTCAAAGGGGGATTTCCCTCTATTATGTAATCTTATGAAATCCTGTGATTGGACAGAGCTCCTTTCAATCACAGATGTAAATGAAAGTCTGAACATATTCTACAAAATTATGTATGGTTTTTTTGGATAGAGCAATTCTAAAGCGGCAAAGTAAAAATTCACTTTGTAAACCCCTTTCTCGGTATCCCTTATGGTACTCTTTTGATCAGGTACATAAAATTAAAGAAAAAAAATAAGCTTCACCGAAAAATTTCAAGAAAAACAGCCAATCCATCAATGCAAACCTATTTTAATGAATTAAGAAAAAGCGTCAAGCTCCAGACTCAAGCAGAATATAATATGTATAAAAAAAATTTAGAACTTAATCTTAATTCTGATCCTAGTTCATTTTGGAAATTTATACAATCAAAAAGTAAAAATAAGGGAATACCAGAGGAAATGAAAAATAATGACAAAATTTTTGCAAATTCTAAGGATATAGCCCGTGCTTTTGCTCAACATTTTGAGTCAGTATATGAAAAATCAAATGAAATAAATAAAAAAGTTCCCAACTTTCAAGGTGGCATATTCAATTTTTCTGAAATTTCTGAAGTTAAAGTTGTAAATAGTATTAAAAAACTAATGCCAAAAAAATCCACAGGACCAGATCAAATTCCTGCGTATATCTACAAAGGTTTGGCTGAGTTTTTAGTACGACCACTCAAACATATCTTTAATCTTTCTATAAAAAGCAACCAATTTCCAGAGGGTCTGAAAAACGCCCAAATGACAACTGTGTTTAAAAAAGGCAATAGAAATGAAATTAAGAACTATAGACCGATTTGTCTAATTAACATTTTGGCAAAAATATATGAAGCAATACTTTTTGATCAACTTTTGGACTTTATAAAACCTAAAATTGTAAATATCGTAAATAACGCAGTAAAATCACTTGGCTTTGTGATTAGAAATAGCAAGAGTTTTAAAATTAATACAATAATTAACTTATACAATGCTTTTGTGAGATCCAAACTTTAATATGCCTCACAAATTTGGATGCCACTAGAAGCCATACACATTAATGAAATTGAAAAGGTGCAAAAAAGATTTTTGCGGTATCTATGTTGTTAAAAATAATTTATATCCTTATAAAACAGCGTACAAAAGCATGCTTGATAGCTTTAATGTCAAATCTCTTCGTGAAAGAAAAAAGAAACAAGCCGTGATATTTGTATATTATATATTAAATAATTTAAAATATAAGAACTGTAAAACAAAGTTATGCTTGTTTTCCACAAACCAACTACACTTTTTTGCACTCGACGCGCGTTTCGCTAACAACGTTAGCATCATCCAAATTCCTAACATAGATAAGAACTGTAACTTCATAAACTATGTCTCCTTGAATGTACCAAAAATTAATTTAAGAATTCAAAACCAAAAATTATTTAGTACCGATTCAGGTAGTGTGCCTCCTTTCAATCGTATCATGATAGTCACAAATCAGGTGCTTAATGAGGTCCAGGTGGATATTTTTAACATTACATTAAAACAGTTAAAAGCTATTTTAAATTAGATTTAAGTTTTGTATTTCTACATTTCTGTGTACAACTTTGCATGTAATTACTAAATTTTTAGTGTTTGTAAAGTTTTCTATAAATAAATAAAAGTATTACCAATAAAGTAGCAATATATATTAATCATGAAAAATTATGTTACACCTCAGTAATAAAGTACTTAGGTTTATTTATAGATGAGAAACTTAATTGGGAATATCACAGCAATTTGGTACACCACACATAAAGAACTAATTAAACCAATAAAAAGCTTTGAAAATAAGGCAATCAAAAATATCTATTGTCTGCCTAACACTTACAGTACAAACCTTTTATATAAAAACTATATTATAATCAAACTGGATCAAATTTATAAATTTCACGTCTGTAAATATATACATCAATCCGTGGAAAAGAGTAAACATTCAAACATAGTTTTTACTTCTAGAAATCAAATTCATAATTATAGCATCAGGAATAATAAAAATCTTGACTTAATTTCATTTACCTCTAATTTTGGAAAAAAATCACTAATGTATTCAGTAGTCAATTTGTATAATAAACTACCAAATGTTATTAAATCTTTGCACGGTAACAGATTTAAAATTGAGTTAAAAAACCATATTATTGTTTTGTAGTAATACAATATCCCCTGTGATTAGTTATTTAGTATGCATATACATATCTTGTAATGTTGATAATTTGATTTTGTGGTAGTAAGTGGTAATTCGTAGGTAATTCCGAGGTAAATTCTTTATAATATTAAGTGTTATTATTTGATAAAAACATACTGTTATTTTATAGGATGAACTTGTATAAAATTTACCATTTTCTTGATTCAATAAAACTCATTTCAACTCGAGTAGTGGAAAGTTGAATACTCTACCAGTCTACAAGAAAATTTTAGAATTTTTAATAAAGGAACCACGTTTTCAAGCTGTATTAATAAACTATTATTAATACTTCTGAACCAGTTAATAAGGGAGTACCTCAGGGTTTCATACTTGGCCCTCTGCTGTTCCTAATTTTTGTTAACGATATCTCACACCTGCCTATTAAACCTTCTTCTGGCATGATAATGATTTAGAGGGGCTTGCAGCAGCAGTTCAAAATGACTTATCTCTAATAAAAAAGAGATGTCTCGAAAACTAATATTTTAAACTTTAAATGTAATATTCAAAATATTGATTTACATAATGACAATATCAGCATTCCAGGGGCAAACAAATTTCTGGGCCTGGTCAGCAAAATTGCATCTAGCTCTTACGCAATAAAAGTCATAATAGATAACCTTAGTTTTGAAAATTGCGGAAAATGTTTATTTTTTCGTTGATTCAATCTCACCTTTCGTATGGCATTTACTTTTGGAGATCTTGTTGTGATTTTTTGTTTAAATCAATTTTTATTTTACAAAAGAAAGCCCTCAGAAATTTGTGTGGTGTCAGAAGAAGACATTCGTGTATTTATTTTGGAGACCGTTTGTTTAGTTTTTAAAAAGTATAAAGAGGACTTGCGTAGTGTGCATAACTATAGCGTGCGTCGGCCATTTTATTGCCATTGACAATACCTCGATCAACCCTAATTAGAAACGTATTTGTTTACAATGGTAAAAAGCTTTTTAATCATTTTATAAACGTTTTAGAAACCACAGTAAAGATATTTTAATCTCCAAGGCATCTTATACTTTGAAAGAGATTTTTATTGACGTATTTTAGATCAAGCTTTTACTTTTAGACTTATTTTTATTTTTTTTAATTAAATGACTGTACTTAAATTATCCTAAATATTAAGTAAGGCTTGGTCAATGTTTATTAATATGTAAGACAAAGCTATTTTTGAATTTGGTTTTCGCACATTACATTCTTGTGAGACTGCAATACAATTTGTTCTAACAAACTGAAAAACATATATCAGCCAGAAAAAGTTAGTGAGGGTTGTATGTCTTGTTATTAGAAGAGCATTTGAATGTGTTAACCTAGATCTATTATTACTTAAGATGGAAAAATACAGGCTAGTGGAAAATATATTAAAAAACAGTAGAAAACTTTGTAAGACCTAGCGAACAGCAGATAAAACTCAATGGAGTCGTTTCCAAGAAACTTTTAACAAAGCATGGCGTCCCGCAGTTATATGTATTAGGTTGTTTATTGTTTATAATATTCATAAATTATATTTTTTTTTTATTAAACTGTTTGCAGGTGATGTTTTGTTATATATTTGTGGCAGACCGGAAGAAATGAAAATTTTTTTAACATTGATTTAGATAATATTTACAAGTGGTTATGTGATAACGGTTTAGTACAAAATACTGATAAAACAAAATTTATGGTTATTGGGTCAAAGCATCAGTTAAACGAAATTAAAAATTATAAAATAAAGATAAACATATAAGTAAATAATACTCAAAGTAGTGTAGGGGCATATGTCGATAACTTCTATCCCGTGGGATTTTTTATGAACGAGTTTTGTGACTATGTAGGATTGATAGCTCTTTAGTCACACAATCAAGTGTTACCGGGTGTTTTGTTCGCATTCGTGTAGAAGAGGTTGATATGACAACATCTTTTAAGATGGCCCCGAAAAATCATAAAAAAATACAACTTTCGCAACCGGGGCACGATTATACTTGATTCCATATAATTTGAGGATGAGGATTCCAAGAAATTCACTTTCAAGGTCATAAGACCTTAAATTACCTTGAAAATCGCAAAAAAGAAGATTTGCCATTTTCTCTTCAAAAAATCTTAATAATTCGACATTTTGTCAGACCAACTTCAAATGTTCCTCAAACTATTAGAGTTTGATGCAGTTTGAAGTTTCATGACCTTGAAAAATACCCCAGTAAAATTAACAAATGGCAAAAATAACATACTAAAGGGCGCTATTCCTCAACAATTAAAGCGAAGAGAACCAAACTTGGTAACAAAGATAAAAAGTTCAAGTCCAACAATTAAAAAAAAAAATTGATTCAGCTATGATGAGTTTCAATATGGCGGCTGATATATCAAAATTTTATAAAAAAGCAAATATGACAAGGTGGCCATCAATTCTTGTTGACTTATCTCCGCTTACTATGAAAAAAAAAAGTTTGGTTGATGCATGACCTTGATTGACCTTGAAAATACTATGTATAAGTGAAAAACCAGATTTTTGTAGTTTTTTTTTCCAATTTACCACTACGCAAAAACATTAAGTGCCGGAGATGAAATTAACATCTTAGCCATAAATAAACACTTCATTTTAAACCTCCCTACCATTTTTTTTTGATCTGGCGTCCCAGATGTTTATGCTATGCCCCGGTAAAAATTACCTACATGCTTGTCGTTTTTATTAAGTTTCGGAACCGTGAATTTTATGCTCTATTCACTTGTCTAGCCAACAAAGTCATTTAAATAACCTAAAAGAGAGTTAGCAGAAGTTAGATATATATCACCATATACTGGACCAGTGGTTTTAGAAGCCATTTTCCAAAATGGCATCTAAAGCATAAAAAATTTTAATTATGCCAGTAGGGCATGACTACACTTGTTTATTAACATTCATAATAAAATTCAGGGATTAGGATTTAACAGCTATTTAGTCACAGATTCATGTGTTAAATAAAAATAGTTTTAAAAATATTTCAAATTGCTGTATTTTGTTTTTTTGACAAAGATTTTTTACTCGTATCCTCTTATTTAACAAATAAATAAACTGTGTAAAAAAGGACAAGAATCTAAGTCATTTATACCGGGGTATAATTCGAATTTTATCCTTAGTCTGAACCTGAAGGTTTTTTAAATAGTAGTTTTCGTATTATATACGGTATTTTCAACGTCCATCGAGGTCACACATCAACAAATCCATTTTTTTCTTAGTAAGCGGCGATAAGTCCACCACTTTGACATTTTTTCTTGTTTACAAAATTGAATAAAATAAAATATAGTGGATGTGTCGCCATTTTTATATATATTAAATTTTTTCAACAATATAGTTGAAAAGAAACCAAGTTTCTGGATCCTTTTTAGTGGATCGCGGGTAAAACAATGTTTATAACAAAATATAAGAATAAAAGCAATAGAAAAAGAACACTAAAATCGGAGATGAGCCCCCAAATTAATAGTAAAATGGCCTACCTTATTTGGTGTCAGAAATGGTAAGGGAGTCGGCACCTCGAGCGCTCAGTTGCCTACTCTCTCCGTCGCTTATGGAGAGTGGGGGTTTACCATCGCACGATTTAAAGCGATCGCGCGCGGGATTGACCAAAAACTAAAACCCAAGGGCTCAACTTTCATGTATCATACTTAATAATAACACGTAAATTAATAATTAACATTATCCAGTTGATTGGTAAAAATATGACAAAAAATATTATTTATGTCGGAATAAAAAAAAAATAAATAAAAATAAATAATTCTATATGGAAAGGTTCCAACAATTTACTTAAAAGTGAACATACCGCCCACCAAATACAGCGGTATTTACAAGAAAATAAAAATAAAATAAAATATTGTAACATTGATATAATAGTATTGATTCTGCTTAATTTAGTGGCAGGGGACATACCTTAACCACTAGCCTTTTAAGTAGACCAGTTTTAGTTTTTACCGTGACCACTCGGATAATACCATCAGCACCAGGATGTACAGAATCAACTCTACCAAGTCTCCATTGGAGAGGGGGAAGGTTATCTTCTTTCAGGACAACGAGAGTACCAGGCGTAATAAGATTAGAATTCTGATGCCACTTAGCTCTCTGTTGCAAAGAATGAAGATATTCAAGATGCCACGTTTTCCAAAAGGTTTGTTGCATTTGTGTGAGTAACTGCCACCTGTCAAGCCTATTAATTTTAACAGTTAAGTCAGGATCTGGAACCGCGGATAAGGGAGCCAGTGAAAGGAAATGTCCTGGAGTTAGACAAGAGAGGTCTTTGGATCACTGCTCATTGCACACAAGGGCCGTGAGTTAAGAACAGCTTCCACTTGGGTAAATACCGTGTACAACTCCTCGTAGGTAAGGACTTGCTCGCCTATAATTTTTACGAGGTGGGATTTGACCTTTTTAATCTCCGCCTCATGTAGCCCTCCAAAATGGGGAGCCGAGGGAGGCAAAAACTGCCACTCAATAAGTTCCTCGGCGGTTGCGTTAGCCATGCAATCCGTCAAATACCGAGCCGCGCCAACATAGTTTGTCCCGTTGTCGCTATGAAGCATAGAGCATCGGCCGCGTCGGCTAATAAATCGGCGCAATGCAGCAAGAAAAGCTGGTGTTGTTAAGTCAGAGACTAACTCTAGGTGCAAACATTTTGTACTACAACAGACAAATAGTGACAAATATGCCTTCTGTGTTCGACATCCTCTATACCGAGACATTAAAATCTGATAAGGTCCACCAAAATTTAAAGAGGTACACTGAAAAGGTTTGCACTGTGTAATACGGTAACTAGTTAGATTGCCCATTTTTGGTTCTATAACCTTGGGATTAACTCTAAAACAGCGGATACAACTATGAACAATGCGGCGAATAGCCCTTTTGGGATTTATTATCCAAAATTGCTGAGCAATAAAGTGATGAAGGGCTTGTTGTCCACAATGAAGGTACCGCTTATGAAAAGATTCAATGATAAGATCAGTGAGTCTATGTTGGCTGGGAAGCAAGGCAGGATGCATTGCTTGAAACTGTAGCTGAGAATGGACTAATCTACCGCCTACCCTGAGAACACCTCCTGTGTCAACAAAAGGGTCTAGCTTTCTTAAAGGTTTTGAGCAAGGGCGTTTATTTAAAATATTCGATATATCATCATGAAACGCTTCAGCCTGAACCTTTTTTACAATACACAAGAGAGTTTGAGATAATTCATATTCTGAGAAAGGCCCCTTTTTGAATTCAGGAATTAACTTAAAACGGAAGTGTAAGAAGCGTAGACAATAGGTCAATATCCTAAGAATTTTTTGCAAACATGAAAACCTATTTAAAATGTAACTGATGGGATCATAACCCTTAGAGACCATAAGGGCTACAGGTCTTTCCTCCGGTAAAGGTTCTTCTAGATCAATGGGCTTATTTGTAGGCCATCGCTCAGTAGGAAGGGACAACCATGAGGGTCCCGCCCACCAAAGAGCACAATTGACTAATTGTGAGGGAAGAATAGGACGACTAGCATAATCAGCCGGGTTATCTTCTGATTTTATATGAAACCAGCAGTCTGGGGCTACATTTTCTTGGATCTGACTCACCCTGTTTGCGACAAAAGTGCGCCATCGATGGGGCGCTGACTTAATCCAACCTAGAGCAATACTTGAGTCAGACCAAGCATATATTTTGTGTACATTAGGAATATGATAGGTATTTAGGACAAATTTAAGCAATTTTGAGGCCATTAGGGCCGCACTAAGTTCCAATTTAGGGAGACTTAGTTTCTTTAGAGATGCTACTTTACTTTTAGCGTAAAGTAAGTAGGTATAAATTTTACCGTGTGAGGATTCTAGGCGAGAGTAAACGGAACTACCAAAGCCTAGTTCTGAGGCATCCCCAAACGTATGAAATTCCAAACTGACATACTGTGAAATAAAACAATAGCGAGGTATTTCCAATGAAGATAAACTCGAAAGATCCTCTTTATAGTCTGTCCACTTTTGAGCGATATCTACGGGCACTTCTGCATCCCAATCGATACCTCTAGCCCAGCATAAGTTGCTTGACTAAGAGAGTTATAGGACATAAGAGACCAATAGGGTCGAATATTCTGGAAATTTCTGAGAGTATAGACCTTTTTGTACAGGTCGAGTTAAGCAGTTGTATGTCATATGAAAATATATCTTTCTCAGGTGACCATCGCAGACCCAGAACCTTCATACAAGGATCAGATTTACTGTCTAAAGCGAGAGGTTTTTGCAGAATATCCGAAGGTATAGAGGTTAGAAAATCTGTGCTGTTGCTAGACCATTTGCGAAGGAAAAATCCTCCTTCCTTTAACAAACTGATCAGCTGATTTTTTGTCTCTACTGCTTCCTCTAGTGATTCACACGATATACAGGTATCATCAATATAGATTTTAGACTCTAGAATTGCCGCCGCTTTAGGATATTTATTTTTTCCTGTATGGGCTAACTGTAGAAGACATCTTAAAGCCAAAAATGGTGCGGAGCTAACTCCATAGGTTACAGTTTTAAGTTTAAAATCCTTTACAGGTTCTCGGGGAGAAAATCTCCAGAGAATACGTTGATGATGATTTTTGTGAATGAGTATTTGCCGATACATCATTTTAACATCGGCTGTAAAAGCAATAGGAAATCGGCGGAAGCTCAAGAGAATACTAGAAATATCATTCTGGAGCTTAGGCCCAATTGACAAGGTGTCATTTAATGACTGACCTTGAGAGCGACAAGAGGCGTCAAAGACTACGCGCAAGGTGGTAGTCGTACTATTTAAATTGGTCACCCCATGATGAGGAATATAAAAATGACGCTGTAAATAGTCAGAGGCGGGAGCGGACACGGGTTCCATATGCTCAAGTTCTAGATACCCCTTAATGAATTTAGAATAGACCTCATACAAAGAGGGATCTTTTAGTAAACGTCGCTCTAAACTATAAAACCTTTTTAAGGCTATTGATCGAGAATCTGAAAATGATGGCTCACCATTAATAAATGGTAGCGTAACAATAAAATGTCCTTCAGAAGTGCGAGAATGCGTTTCTAGGAAGGAATTTTCCGCAGGATCATCCAACGGTATCAAGGATCTAGGGCGAGGAATTTCCTCAATTTCCCAAAACAATTGCAAAGTTTTGTTTATATCCTGGTTTTCCGCTAGAGAGGTGCAAAAAGAATGAGATTTGTAGGAATTTTGTTTTATACAGTTAATTTTACCCATTATTACCCAGCCAAACAATGTATTAAAGGCGATGGGTTCAAACTCCTGCCCGCACACCTTTTCGGGCAACAATACAATGGGAAACAAGTCACAGCCCATTAAGGCATCTATGGGCCCTGGGATATTGTAACTGTCATCCGAAAGTGACAGCTGTTCCAAATAAGACCAGTTTTTATCTGGAAAGGCAGTGGTTGGCATGGATTGGCAAACTTGAGGTAGAATTATGCATTCGATGGTAAAAGATGGATTAAGTTGCCCTACCGGACAGATCGTACAGGTGGTTACTCCATTGGATGCTACGGAAGTCATTTCACCTAAACCATTGATAGGAACATTTAATCGAGACCGATTTAACCCTAATTTTTTAAAGCAGCGTGCAGACAAAAAGTTGCCCTGGCTCGCACTATCTAGTAGTACCCGAAGGGTATGCGGATTGCCCTGGCTATCCCGAAAATCAACTTTTGCAGTTGCAAGAAGGGTTAAAGAACCATTGGAGGGGGTAAGATTAACAGAAGCGGTGGCACAAAGTTTGGGATTATTTTCAGATAGTGTGCTTTGAGAAGCGGGGTTGGTATTATTACATGGTGCTGTAGGATTAGAATTATTAAGTGGTACCTCAAAATGTAATAAACTATGATGGCGGTTTGTGCAAGAGGTACAGGTCCTATTAGAATGGCATTTTGAGAATTTATGTGTACTACTTAAACAGTTCACGCAGAGGCGGTTTTGCTTAACAAGTAAATAGCGCTCATGGGGGGTTTTACTAAGAAAAACAGAGCAATTATAAATGGAATGTGCGGTTTTACATACGCCACAATTTTGTGTATTACCTGTATTAGTATTATTATTAGAGGTATTAGTAAAAAAAGAGTTGGTATAATTACCATTTGTACGAGAATTTGCCTTATTTCTAGTAAAATTCTTGTTATTATTATTACTAGAACTCAATCCAACATTTTTTGACTTATCTTCTTGGGAAAAATTTAATGTATCCAATACTTTGCATCTGTTATTTAAAAACACTTTTAACTGAGTATATCAAACCTTTGAAGGGTATCAGAATCAATTTTTAAAAGAAGTAGGTTAAAAAGCAAAAAATCCCATTCTGTGGTAGGAAAATTCAATAATTTTAACGCTTCGACATTCTCACTAAATTTGTCCACTAAACCACGCAATGCTCGATTTGAAAGGGTAGAGATTTTAGGCAAATTCATAATCTCATTAAAATAAGTCGTGGCTAATAGCCTCTTATTATCATACCTCTTTATCAACGTGTCATAAGCAATAGCGTAGTTATCGTCCGTGATGGGGATATTTTTTAATAAGCTAAGCGGTTCCTCACTTACAAAAGTAAGAAGCAGCTGGAATTTTTGTGAAGAAGAAAAATGATTTACATTATGTATCGAACTTTTAAATAAGTCAAAGAATGTTGGCCACGCTTTTAAATTTCCCGAAAAAACAGGTATATCAAGTCTAGGAATATTAAAATTAATTTGCGGGGGTTGATTAAATTGATTGTGAGCCACTGGTGATGGTGGATATGACATAGACATGTCTGATTTTACGCACAATTCGTTATAAATGCATTTAATTGAAAAATACTGATCATCAACCTCAGTCCGAATTTTGTCATGCTCTTCTAATTGGGTCTCAGTGACCTATTTTTCAGAAACTAATTCTAAATGAATCTTATCAAAATCGGCATAAGTCGATTCCAAAGAAGTATATCGAATTTTGAAATCCTTTATTTTGTCAGGGTCAGCTGTGGCCTTATAGGCCACATCATAAAGTTCCTTAATCCTTTTAATAAAAACACTTCGTTTATTTGTTCTTGCCATAGTACCTTCAGCCATTATCACAAAGTATTTTTTATTAAAATATTAAAAACGAGGAAAAAAAAACAATACTTTTAACCCGCAAAATAAATTATCTAATAAAATATGTCCTCTATAAGCCACCAAATACCACAATCAATACCTATAAAACCAAAAAACAGTTTAAAAATAAATTTGGAATGTATCAAAAAAAAGTTTAACACATAAATTCCTTATCTACTTTCTTTTAAATCTCGTTTTATTTTATGCAAGGATATTCCTACATGCATTCTGCATTTAATTAAATGAAATTCTAAATTCTATTTTTACCAATTTTCAAAAACCTTTAAGGTAATTTAAAAATAATTATTTTAATTTTTTAATATTTGGTTCAAAATTTTAAAACCGGTTCGAAGACCAATGAAAAGAAACCAAGTTTCTGGATCCTTTTTAGTGGATCGCGGGTAAAACAATTAATGTTTATAACAAAATATAAGAATAAAAGCAATAGAAAAAGAACACTAAAATCGGAGATGAGCCCCCAAATTAATAGTAAAATGGCCTACCTTATTTGGCGTCAGAAATGGTAAGGGAGTCGGCACCTCGAGCGCTCAGTTGCTTCCTACTCTTTCCGTCGCTTATGGAGAGTGGGGGTTTACCATCGCACGATTTAAAGCGATCGCGCGCGGGATTGACCAAAAACTAAAACCCAAGGGCTCAACTTTCATGTATCATACTTAATAATAACACGTAAATTAATAATTAACATTATCCAGTTGATTATTGGTAAAAATATGACAAAAAATATTATTTATGTCGGAATAAAAAAAAATAAATAAAAATAAATAATTCTATATGGAAAGGTTCCAACAATTTACTTAAAAGTGAACAATAGTTTCAAGTTTATTTATTTATTAAAAAAATGTACAATAATATATCCTATTTAACATTAATTTTCAAATTTACATTGGTAAACACCTAGATGACTTAATACCTGTATGTTGGATTTTACCTTCTTATCGTCCTTACTAAATTTGGTCCTCTGTACTTTAATAGTTGTTAAATAGCAACCTTTAATATGTTGCATTAACAATATGTCAATTTTACTGGGGTATTTTTCAAGAAAGCTCTAAACTCCAATCATTTCCAGAGGCCGATTTTGACATTTATAGTTAAAAAATTGTGTTTTTTGCGATTTTCACTGTAATTTGAGGCCGGATGATTTGGAAGTGAATTTTTTGGAATGCTCGTCCTCTACTTATTTGTAATCAAGTATAATAATGCCCTGGTTGCAAAAATTGTATTTTTTATGATTTTTGGCCGCCATCTTGAAATATAACGTCATATCAAGCCCTTCTACACGGATGCGAACAAAACACCTTGTGACACCTGAATAAGTGACTAAATAGCTGTTAAATCCTCATCATTGAATTTTATTATGAATGCTAATAAACAAGTATAGTTATGCCCTACTGGCATAATTAGAATTTTTTATGATTTTCGACCGCCATTTTGGAAAATGGCATAAAAAAAATCTGGTCCAGAATATGGTAATGTATATCTAACTTCTGCTAACTCTCTTATAGGTAACTTAAATGACTGTTGGCTAGACAAGTGAGTAGAACACAAAATTCACAGTTTCGAAACTTAATAAAAACAGCCATATAGATCATTTTTACCGGGGTATAGCACAAACGTCTGGGACACCAGATTTAAAAAAATGGTGAGAAGGTTTAAAATGAAGTGTTTGATTCCGGCACTTAAAGTTTTTGTGTAGTGGTAAATTGGAAAAAACACTACAAAAAGATGGTTTTTAACTTGTACATGGCATTTTCAAGGTCAATCATCAACTTAACTTTCTTTTTCATAGTATGCTGCGATAAGTCAACAAGAATTGATAACCACCTTGTCATATTTGCTTTTTATCGAAATTGGATAAAATAAAATGTGTTTATAGGTCGCCATTTTGATATATCAGCCGCCATATTGAAACGCGTCATAGCTGAATCAAATTTTTTTAACAAAATTGTTGGACTTGCCCTTTGTTACCCAATTTGGTCCTCTTCGCTTTAATAGTTGATGAATAACGCACTTTAGTATGTTATTTTTGCAATTTATTAATTTTACTGGGGTATTTTTCAAGGTCATGAAACTTTAAACGGCATCAATCACTACGGATCGAATTTGGCATACATGTCTTATAGTTTGAGGTACATTTGAAGTTGGTCTGACAAAACGTCGAATTATTAAGATTTTTTGAGAAAATGGCAAAAATCTTGTTTTTTGCGATTTTCAAAGTCATTTAAGGTCGGATGACCTTAAAGGTAAGTTTTTTGGATTCCTTCTCGAATTATATGTAATCGAGTATAATCATTTTTGGCTGCCATCTTGAAAAATGTCGTCATATCAACCTCTTCTACATGATTTTGAACAAAACACCCGGTAAAACTTGATTATGTGACTAAAGAGCTATCAATCCCACATAGTCACAAAACTTCTTCATAAAAAATCCCACGCACTTACACATGCCTCTTCACGAAATTAAGGAGGTAAATAACCACAAATATCTTTGCTTTATTATTGACAAGCAAGTCAATCTAAAACAACACTGCTGAAAGAAAAGTTGCAAAAAAAGTATATTTCCTTTAAGTTCATTCGGCATCAATCTCTAAGGATCGAATTTGGCATACATGTCTTATAGTTTGAGGTACATTTGACGTTGGTCTGACAAAACGTCGAATTATTAAAAATTTTGAGGAGAAAATGGCAAAAATCTTGTTTTTTGCGATTTTCAAGGCCATTTAAGGTCGGATGACCTTAAAGGTAAGTTTTTTGGAATCCCCCTTCTTGAATTATATAGAATCGAGTATAATCATGCCCGAGTTGCGAAAGTTGTATTTTTTATATAGTCACAAAACCCCTTCATAAAAAATCCCACGGACTTACACATGCCTCTTCACGAAATTAAGGAGGTAAATAACCACAAATATCTTGGCATTATTATTGACAAGCAACTCAATCTAAAACAACACTGCTGAAAGAAAAGTTGCAAAAAAAGTATATTTCCTTTATAGTTTGGACAAAAATCTTTAAACCTTTTTTAAATTAATCGTTTTTAAATCAATTATTGCCACTTATTTTGACTAGTTTTAAACTTTATTATATTTTCTAAGTAATGAAGACATAAACTCGATGCAAAAAATATGATGCTCTATGAGCCATCTTAGTGTGCAAAAAAAGGGCTACTATAAAAATGATATCATCAGAGATTAACATATAACATGCCTTTATTTGTATTTAAGTTAAAAAATAAGATGTTACCGTGTTACCTAAGTGAAGAGTTAAGATTTCCCAAAATATTCATTTATGTAACACAAGGGCACGAGCAAGAAACTATTTTTATATTATCCGAAAATAGAATAGAGACTTTATTTTAAAACATGCAGGTACTGGGTTCTTTCAAGTTTTAAGTGTAAAAAATATGTGTTTCAGAATATTAGTTTGCAGGTTTAGTTTTTAGGTCTATAGTTTTAAAGAGCCTACTTATTAAGTACATTATTGTAATATTAAGTTTTATATATGTATGGTTCTTCCCAGAGCGGTATTAACTTAGGCGACCTACCCTTCTTCCATTTTTCATTCGTGTGGAATCCTGCAGAATTTGCTTTCAAATCATATTTCGCCTTTATGCGACCACTAGCGATTTCAAGAATTTTTCTGATCTGACTAACTCGTGACAATGCTACAGCTTTTCTCGTATCTCATCCACAAAATCTCCTACTTTCCTGGTTCGCTCTTTGAGTGAATCAAACATAATGTCATACAGTAACCTCAGTTCTCTGCCAAATAACACGTTGGTTGGTGTAACTCCTGTACTTGAGAGATTCTAGCCCGGGGTAACACTAACTGTTTTGTTATTGAAGTTCCACCCGCACTTTGCCATAAACGTTTCAACAAACCGTTTTCTATATTCAATGAATGCCATTGTGCCCAAAGCGCCTTGAAAGTCAGTCCTTTGTGAGATATGTCTTGCCATGATGGTCGTGGCTCACCGTTTTCTTTGAGTCGCAGGAGAGGTTCTATGTCTATAAAAATGAAAAGGATAACTAGAAGATCTTCAAAAGGACAACAAAAACCTCATCACTACTATAAAAACACTGAACACTTCTTTAAGCCAAATTGGAAAATTTTGGAATGAAATCTGTTAAAACTGACATCGATTATTGTACTTACTGAGAAGTATGGGAATCTAGTTTTGCGACAACTTCAATATTCAACTCATAAGCAAGCGAAAGGCTTTATTTAAAGGCGTAGTGAATGGATTTAATAGTTCTTTTAGATTGGATAGTTCTTTATCTAAAATGGCTGGTAAATTTTTTGGTTACAATTTTTTGTTTTTAATTTTACAAGCCAGAATGGTTCAAGACTGGTCGTCGTCTTGTTGTTTAGAAGATTTTTATTCTGACTGAACATTGAATTTTTATTAAAGGAGCCCAATAAGAATCGCCGACGTTTAAATAGTGGAAAAAGGAAAACATCACAAAGAGAAAAGGAAGCAGTAAAATCGCAGCTTTTGTGTTTTTTTAATAAAATAAACGTTTACCTACAAACAAACACCTTTTATTCAATTTAAAAAAAATATTATACCTTAATCCTAACTAAGTAAAACTCGTCCCAACTAAAGCCATATGAGAAAGATAGCTATATAAACAACAACAAGTCAAAGAAAGATAGTTATATCTTTATTTCTCAAACCTACAATGCACAAATAAGCACTACAAGTTGCATATCCACTCGTCTCGGTCACAACTACGTTTACATTTGAACGCATAAATCTTTTGGATCCGTTCGAGTAAAAAGTTTGATCGCTCAAGTACTGTCACGACCTAACCGCCTTTTGCGGTTTCGAGGACGCAACAACGAAAGCAAAAAACCAAATTTAAAAAATAAACATTTCAGTCCAACAAATGCTAATGCTACACGTTTTTTGTCAAGCTTAGAATCTATCTTAACAAATCGGTCAGGAAATTTTAAGATTATTATTTTCAGTCAAGTCAAATATAACCTTGGCATTGAAACATTTTTTAAGATGCTATGGTCTTACTAGATTATTATTTTTGTACTAACTTAGATCGGGAACAGATTGAGTGTACTGTTATTTCTACCCCTTGTCTTTCTGATCATGAAGCCTTGTTGGTAAATTTCCCTTTGTTTCAAGATATGGGAGAACATTTTTCAAAAAAAGTGAAAATTTTAATGTTGAATTCTTGTGCTGATTGGTGATGTGTATTTGAGTCAGAAAGCTCTTTTGAGAGATTTAAATGAGGAAACACCTGGAGGAATATGACATACTTCCAGAGCACTAGTCAGCCTATAGGTCACGCTATAGCTGCGTATCTGCACTGACGCATGTGACCGATGAGATCTTTAGGGCACATGACAATGGCAAAACAACAGCGCTTATATTATTGAACTTTTCAAAAGCATTCGATACTATTGACCATAATTGACTTATCTCTGTTTTAAACTATATAGGATTTTCTGAATCTGCCAGGGCACTGGTCCGCAGTTACCTCAGCCTGCGGTTGCAGTTCGTAGAATCAGATGGCTCACTTTCAGATAAAATAGAAATAAAGCAAGGTATACCACAGGGTTCCATCATCTCTCCATTATTGTTCTTCATTTACACATGTAATTTGACCAGTAGTCTTTTAGTCTGTAAGGATCATAGATACGCGGATGATACGCAAGTCTTTCACTCATTTCTTGCTGAAAATTGGCGACAAGCAAAAACAGAAATCGAAATAGATTTAAACAATTTAGTCACATTTTCAAAACAGCACAATTTAAAAATAAATCCCGAGAAGTCACTTGTTAAGTTCTTTGGGAAAAACAAAACATACGTAGAAAAAGAGATGATATTAAGTGTACAAAATAAACAACTTAAAGCTACTCAGTGCGCAAAAAATCTCGGTTTTTTGTTGGATACAGATTTGCGTTTCCGAGTCAACTGTAATTTGAGAAGGGCATACGCTTCCCTAAAAATACTTTATCCACACATACAGATCCTCACTACAAGGCAAAAAATTCATCTTTTAGATTCATAAGTTCTTAGCTATTTTAACTATTGCGACGTTATTTACGGTCCATGCATCGACCAGAGAGATTAACATGTACAAAAAATACAAAAATCTTGCTTACGCTTTGCTTATGGTATCAGGAAACATCAACCTGTATCGCATAAGTTACGCGATGCACAATGGCTCAATATGGAAAAAAGAAGAATATTTCACTCCTTAACGTTCTTTCACAATGTCATAATGTCGATATTTGGCAACAACAAACTTGAGATTCCGTGGATTAATTACTCCACCACATCATACATCCGCCATGTTTAAGAGAAGTTTTACTTACTACTACTACTACTACTACTACTACTACTACTACTACTAGTACTACTACTACTACTACTACTAATACTACTGCCACCACTACTACTACCACTACTGCCACCACTACTACTACCACTACTACTACCAACACTACTACTACTATCACCACTACTACTACCACCACTACCACCACCACTACCATCACTACAACTACTACTACTACTACTACTACTACTATTTAAAGTTGTTTGAACTAAGGTTTACGTAACCTTTTCCAGTTTTTGCAGTAAAATAAAGATAAAATCGATGGAAAAATGTTAATCAAATGTTTTTACAGGTCAGAAACATGTCCGCAATGCAGAAACAAAACAACAACAACCTCAATACATAGGATCTACTTTAACTTAGCAAATTCAGAAGGTGTCACCGAAGATGCCAGTGCACTTCAATTTAAAGTGGATAATCTTGAATATTCGATTAAGATTAAAGACAAAGAAATAGAAAATTATAAGGAAAAGTACAAAAAGACCAAAGCACAAACCGCTGGGTTAAGGTATGTATGATGTGATTGGCCATAAACTGCCGTTAGGGAAAATCGAGGGGAACATTTATAAAAATCAAGACATTTTCTCAATATGCAGAAGTTCTAAAATATCTGAGTATGCTTTGAAAAAATAGAGAGATAATATTTTGTGATGCGTCTATGTAAAGGATAGAAGCTCTCTCTAAATTGGGGTCACTGCATTCTGAAGCCTGGCGCCTTCAGACTTCAGGACGCAGTTACCCTATTATTGTCAGTAATTTTCCTTGGATACGTCGATTTAGTTTTTTATAGAGCGTACTTGAAGGTGACAGTGATAGAGCAAATTTTGACACTTAGCGAATATTGGTCTGATCAGCGCCACCTAGAGGAGAAAATTTTCTCTTGAACTAGCCTGGGCACTCGCGTTTGACATTGAATCCACTCTTCACAGCTGATCAATGTCAAAATCGAAATCTAAACAATGCCAGTGTCAGGTCAGTGTTTTCGTTTGGATTTTTTATTTAAAAATTCGTTTTTTCGGCAATTTTAAGAACTTTTTCCGGTTGGTTTTTGCCTCGTCCCGTTCCAAAAATGTTTGTGCCCTATTTTATGGTTTAGTGTCTATAGCATGGATCTATTAGTTAACATTCACCGAAAAGTAGCAGTAAAAAGAAAAAAATAAAGCCTGGAATAAAAAAAAATACATTTATTTTGCCTGATAATTAGATAATGCAATTAGAGCAATATACCTACGTATAAAAAGCCCACAAGGTCGATTTAAGCCCTGTTCTCAGTATGGATTTTCCCCATGCATCTTGAACAATAATTTACAAAACTAAAATGGTTTTCCTTATGCAACAGCACTTATTTAACACCGGAGCGTCGGCGATGATACATACACATAAAACAGGGCACAAACATTTTTGGAAGACGACGAGGCAAAAACCAACTCGAAAAGTTCTTAAAATTGCCAAAAAAACTAATTTTTAAATAAAAAATCCAAACGAAAACGTTGAACTGACACTGGCATTGTTTATATTGCGATTTTGACATCAATCAGCTGTGAAAAGTGAATTCACTGTCAAACGGGAGTGCCCAGGCTAGTTCAAGAGAAAAATGTCTCCTCTAGGTGGCGCTCGTCTGGTGTCATCTTGATTTGAAAGTCTTTGACTTGCCTTTACAGCTGTCAAGTTTTTTTTGTACAATTCATCACATTCCAAACAAACTACAGCCGATTTTCAAATTTTAACTTTCCGAAAATTGACTTGTACAATATTTTGTTCTAATTCTGGAAATAAACCTGACAAATAAGGGAAATTTAAAGTTGCCAGCCACTTTGATGAGTTAGATATCCTTTAACGCAATTCTAGCAAAAATCTTAATAAATATTACCTTTTTATTTTGATATCTCGAAAAATAATTACTGAAAAGGATAAATCAAATATATACCTTTAAAACAAGATAAAGAGCTATGACGCCACTCATGCTGTGTGGGTGAATCGCATTAAAATGAAAGCAGAACAGTGGCAAAAATAAATTTAAAGCAAATATAAAAAACACCATGCAATGTACATATCTCGGCTGGACCTCCTGCTTAATGTGGATTCCGAACCACGGACCTCGACTTACCACTTGTAGCCCTAGACGTAGACCACTCGATGGTTTAGAAAATCAGACCTCTTTTCGAAACCATACGAAAATATTCGCATACGGGTACCTCCGTCTTATCCTAACGGGTTGTGCGAACGAAACAGATCGAGTGCTTTCCACCAACTCGAGTCAAATTGATCAAAACCAGTCGAATTTTAACTAGTCCAGTAAAGTTAAACATGAAAAGGGGGTCGTGCTTGCAAAAGGTCTGGTCGTTCTGAATTTTTTATACGTTGTTAGGACCTAAGCCAACAATAAAAAACCAGATTTGCAATTTCCAAAGTGTTGTGCGATCGGCGGTATATCCAAAAAATCAAAACAGTTTAAGACTAGAGCGAGCTCTATACATCCATTGGTTCCCAAGGTGCAGTTCCTCGAACATAGGTAATTTTTCCAAAAAGTGATTTTTTTTCGAAATGGCCACTTAATTTGTGAAATATTTTCTAAAATACGCATCCCACGTCAAACATTATATGAAAGTAAATTTCATTCACTTTCATTTGAGACCAGACTGGTGACTGTATGCCCAGCGGTTTTCTTAAAAACGACAGATAAAATATAAGTCATATGTGGGTTTGGAGAGGAAATGCAAATAAACTGTTCTTACGTCTTTTTAGGGTTCTATTTATTCAGCAGTTACAATTTATTTATTTTTGTTAAAGTGATATAATTCATGTAGGTAATATGCTTTGGTTGCCAAATCATGCCTTTCTTTTTATATTAAATGGCCCGGGCTTGGGCTCGCTCGAAGATGATGTCTCGATGGCTGTGATGGACGCTGGGAGAGGCGCCCAGCCTGTAGTCGGGTCGTCTTCATCGTCCGAGCATTGCAGCTCCACATACTGGGCATTAATGCACGAATTGCTTCCGCATGACTGGCATTACATTTACATGAAATTTTTCGCAGAAGGACAGCTTCCACCCCCTAATCAGTGGGATTCAATTTGACTTCCCGCCACTTCTGCACTTGGAGGTAGCACCTTGCTGCATGATGGCCTGGTGCATCTTCCGTCGGTGGCAAACGGTCGAGATTTATGCTCGTTGAAGTGACAAACGTCTTATACCTCAGGAAATCCAAAGTATCCCCCGCGATTTCACCCCCATATAGAGCCACAAAACATTTGATGCCTGCTTTTCTCACGGCTTGTGGGGTGGAGTCTGGTCGAAAGAAGAGCTCCACTTGTTCAGCAAGTGGTTCGCTCTTGCTCAGTAGTTTGGTGATTTTGGCCTTTCCTTGTCCAAACGGTGCTGAGGTGGTATCGCAGCTGGTAAACGCGTGGGTGGATAGTGCCGTCCATGGTAATCGATGGGAGTTCTGGTGGTTGTAGGAGGTCGTAGAGTAGTGACAGCAACCAGCTTCGCCCTTCGTGTTCTTTTGAAGGTAGACGTTTGTCTCTTCAGCGCCTAAAACATTGAGAAGAACGAGCAGGTCGACGTCTTCTCCGAATATGACGACCCGATAGGCTACTGCTCTTTCTGAAATTGTCGTCATGACAATCTGTCGATCCGCATCCTTCTGAAAGACGTCACAAAGAAGAGTGATTAGGAGTCTCTTATTGTTCTCATTGCAAGCAGCAGAATGAGCAGCGTAGCACCGGAGTCGTTCCGCTGGTTTAGTGTTTTTTTGGTAGTATCTTCTGGATAGCCGTCAGAAACGATGGAGACGTTATTCCCAAAGTGGTTACGGTTGTAGGTGGTATAACGCGCCAAAATTGCTCGAATTGTACTCTTAAGCTGCCACTCGACCTTGTGCAAGCCACCATCCAAAACGACGTGAGTGCTGGCATCTATCGGCGTGTGGCTGGAAAAAGGAGCAAAGGTGGAATACATACTGAAATTTGTGCCCTTGCGCATCCCCTGTTCATTGAACAGAGACAGACGTGGGAACAGTTTATTTGCATTTCCCCCCAAAACCCACATATGACTTATGTTTTATTTGCTGTTTTTGATTATTTCACAAAATAAGTGCCCGTTTCGAAAAAAAAATCACTTTTTGAAAAAATTTCCCATTTTCGAAGAACCTGTATCTTAGGAACCAATAGCTGTATCGAGCTCGTTCTTAAATTGTAGCAAATTTAGTCTTTTTTAAAAGTGTATAGGGTGACTATACCGGTCAGACAGCTCTCCTTCACCCAGATATTGAGCAAAAACTGAAAAAAGTCCAAAAATTTCATGGTTTTTTGAATACAGCGCCGCCTGCACAGTACTTTGAAAGTGCCAATCTGGTTTTTTATTATCGGTTTAGGTCCTAACAATATATAAAAAATTTAGATCGACTGGACCTTTTGCAAGCACGGATGTACATCTTGATTGGACTAAACGCAGTGAACCCATACCGGCTTATCTTTCGCCACTCATTCCATACGGTATGGAAAGAGACGTAAAAATTGCCTATTATTTAGCACACTCGTGTGCAAATATTTTCGTATGGTTTTGTAAAAACGGTATGTAAAGAGACGTAAAAATTGCCTATTATTTAGCACACTCGTATGCGAATATTTTCGTATGGTTTTGTAAAAACGATTGAACCCAACAAAAAAACGGAAGCTTTAGTAATATACCTGATTTTCACCTGTTCAAAAAGCGGGTGGAACTCAGGAGCTAGATATACTCACTGATCTATATAAAAGATCGATTGGTGATAAAAAAGTTAATAAATCACTGCCCCATGCAAATTTATGTTAGGTGGGGGAGAAGTGATGTGGTAACACTGATTTATGTTGTTGGAAACTCTTGCAGTGAGATTTACTAATATCTAAAATAGTACTCCCCCACAGGTTTAAATATTTAGACCTGTAGGGGGTACTAAGTTTTAAAACCAATTTTCAAAAAACACTTACCCATACGGAAAAGACACAAAGTTATTTATTATTTTGTATTGTTATTGCAAAATACCACTGAAAAACTGATTTGTTTCTCAAAATACACCAAATTTTAGGAAAAAATGCCCTAAAACTAATTCTTTTCTTGACAGGTTTCAAAATGGCAAATGGTAAATACGCGAAAAATTTGGCACATAATAGCTTCATTATTTGTGTTTGAGGTTAAAAAGTTGGGGATTTTTTAGACCACCTCAGGGGGGTGGTTTAAATTTATAGCCCCCAGAAAGGATTCTTTTGTGGCATTTGGTAATAAGTTCTTTTATAATTTCCGTAAGTAACTGTTTTTACAAGGTTTTACCTTGTTATTTATTATCCCAAGTTGTTCATTACCCAATAAAACACCTCCCATTTTGTCCAGAAAAAACGCCATAGTTTGAAACTGTTTTCAGCACAAAAAATATATTTACGAGGACACTACGAGGCAAAACAAACATAGGTGAAGGTCAATGATTATGCACCAAAAATATACCAAACAAAAAACCCAAAACAACTATATTAATTTATTTACAAACTGAAACTAAAACACTGAGGTTATATAAAAGATCAGTAAAAAAAACTTTCCTTACTCAAAACGCACTCACTTCAAAGCTGTAGCTTTCATCAGTAGAGGTTGCTGCAAGCCAAGGTGCAAGCAGAGGTAAAAGATCCAAACTCGCTGTGTGTGATTGAACGCAGCGCTAATATTTTTAAACTGACATGTCGCCAGTGACAGAAATGTAAAAAACTTGCATTTAAGTTTTTTTTAATACATTTTAAATAAATACAAAATTAATCTACTCCTTATTTTATTATTGCCCATCTAAATCGTTGTGTGACATCAAGTATTAATTGGAAAAATTAATTAACAAGGGTAAGTTTTAATTAGAGTGACATATAGCCCCAATGTTAATTTATTCTACAGGTTGTTTACTATTTAAACCCCGCGTGGTTCTAAATTTTTTAATTTTCTTTTCTTCTAAATTGAAAATTTACTTTTAAATCCAATAAAAGATTGTGTTAAGATAGTTATTCAATAAATATGTCAATGCATTTATTTAATAGGACACCCGTAATCGGAGGAGTCGTAAGGAGTTTTAAACAAAGATTGGATTTTGATAAAGACTTATGTTTGTTTACTCACATAAACTTAAAAACGAACGTATAAGCACAGTGGGTAAGCACGAGCTAATAACAAACACAGATTTAAAAAAGGCAGTATAAATTGACCTTGAATAGAGCGGTGTTATTGGCCTCACTAAATTTGAATATAAAAAAATCACATAACTACTTACCTAGTAAATAGATAAATGGACTTGTGTACTACTACTAAAGTCCTTCTGATTCCAAATGCATGCATGCAAAATTTGTCACTAAAAACGCTGAAAAAAAAATGTCACATCGCTCCAGTGTTACCACAGACCAAAATGTCTAAGGATTTCGGTAAGTTCAGTGTTACCACATCACTTTGACACCAGTTGCATGTGGCAGTGATTTTTGGCTGGATCCTCCATAACGTCATACAGATCCAGTGATGTGCATATTGCAACAAAATGCTCTCCCGAGGTCCTGGTATTTTTCCCAGGAACGAGGCCCCCTCTATGTGAAAAGCCGAGAAACAAGAATAATTATTATTGTTGACGCTAGATAAAACCAGTTCACATAGAGGGCAATTGGTTCCTGGAATTGTTTCGTCTAATGAGGACGAAGCGGCTTCCACCTAGGTTGAACCGCCTAAAGAAGAATGAAAAATCAGCGCATTTATAGCATGAGAGTCGTTTTTTTGTTAGATTTTAGAGTGCAGATAGCCATTCTCCACTTTTAATGATTGAACCTAATTGGGATTCTGCTTGGAACTCCTTCTCTACCTACCCTTTTCATGAAGTTTTTCAGCCGGCCTACTTATATTATTTTTCTTATAAACTGCAAAGACAAAATGTTAAGGAACATAAATAAAAAAAATTGACGGTTCTATATTTGTTGTAGTGGATTGGTCCCTATTGCCTAACTTTTTATAATTAATTTAGAGCTGAAGTAGCCAGACTTGAAGATACAGAAAGAGTAAACAACTCAACGATGTTAGTTTTAAAAGACCAAATAAATTTTTTCAAGAAAAAATCGAAAGAAGTCGATAAATTAAATGAAGAATCGTTTCAATTGAAGCAGAAAATAAAGGATATGGAAAATGTGGAAATTGCCTTAAAAGGCAGTAGGCAAGATATGGAAAATATTCTAAAAAATGAAAATAATGTCGAATCGTTGGCCTTGCTAGCTTCCACATTAAAGAGGTAAGTAATGGAATCGGAAAGTAAGCGTCGATCAGTTTTTCAATTCAAATCCCTGTGTTGTATAAATTTAGCAGAAGAACTTTAGAAATTTAAACAAATAATATGCTAATAAATTAGCCGTAAATTGGTTTTGAAAAAAAAAGGCCTGAGTGGAACAACGCGTTTTCTATTAGGTAACTAGAAGACAGCGCGATCTCTGACCTTTGCCACATTGTTTTTTAATATAATCTTACTGTATGCTATAACTCTGTGGCTGTTTGACAATTTTGGTCAATATTGGGATTTTTTCACCTTGACCAAATTGTATTGGCAAAACATGATATCTCAATCTTCAAAATTGACCATACGCCGAATGTAATCATATGTCCTTCAACGGTATTTCATTTTGGAAAAAACTTGTTATATTGACATATCATGTTTGACAAAATGAGAAATAAATTCCCAATGTCCATAGTGGAATTAAATATAAATAAAAAAGAGAGTTTTACCAACAGAAAACTTTTTGGAAATACAACCCTATTATCCATATACTGAAGTCCAATGTCTGTAGTGGAGTTAAATATAAATAAAAAAGAGAGTTTTACCAACAGAAAACTGTTGGATTTTTCACCTTCTCCACCAGTTCTATCACTGACTGGTTTCAGACACAGTCCATCCACCAGTCGGGCTTTCTACTATGACGAATCGATAGCAAAAAAACGAACTTTATAAAATACACCGGAGTACCACAAGAATACATACCGGGTGCGACTTAGAGACTAGACGCAGACACGTGTTTCACTCTTGGACACTCTATGGACATTGGGAATTTATTTCTCATTCTGTTAACTAATGTTTTGCCGAACATTTGTCCATGACTTGTTGATTTGATCGTTCATATCATTCGACTATAAAAACTTATGTCGCACTGATGATCTCTAACAAGAGTGAAACACGTGTCTGCGTCTAGTCTCCAAGTCGCACCCGGCGTATATTCTTGTGGTTCTCCGGTGTATTTTATAAAGTTCGTTTTTTTGCTATCGATTCGTCATAGTTGAAAGCCCGACTGTTTGATGCACTATGTCTGAAACCAGTCAGTGGTAGAACTGGTAGAGAAGGCGAAAAATCCAACAGTTTTCTGTTGGTAAAACTCTCTTTTTTATTTATATCATGTTTGGCCCATTGAATCTTAATGTAAACAAATAGACATATCAAGTTTTGTAAGCATCTAAATAAGTGAGAGGGTTGGTTCGTTGCTGCACTTGTATGAATACAAAAGGTAAGGAAAAATTTTGTTTTAGTGCAAAGTTTTTATTGAATGGTGAGCGCTTTCGGCTAGTTTATAGCCATCATCGGACCATAAAAGTCTGTGTAAAAATCTACGTTGTCAAGCCTAACAAATTTAATTAAGTATTGGATCGAAATCAAGCGATAATTTAAACAATTTCTACAATTAATTGTAGGCTTGACAACGTAGATTTTAGACAGACTTTCATGGTCCGATGATGGCTATAAACTAGCCGAAAGCGCACACCATTCAATAAAAACTTTGCACTAATACAAAATTTTTCCTTCCCTTCTGTATTTAAATAAGTGCCTACAGAGAGGATACTTTCACTTAAAAATGTTTTTTCAACTCCGTAAAACGATTACAAAAAAATAAAACTACTGCTGTGTGAAACATTTGTTCTCTCTCAGCTTAATTACTGCGACACTCTGTTTGGACCTTGCCTTAAACAAACCGATGCAAATCGGATACAGAAATTGCAGAACTTATGTCTGAGAGTCATCTATAGAATTTGGAAATACAACCCTATTATCCATATACTGAAGTAGATTGCTTAACGTGCATAACAGACGACGCGACGGACGTCTACATCTAGCGACATTCTTCTCCAATAAACAATAAACCAAATGTTTGCAAACATATCACAACATAAAAGCGTTACTACCTTTAAAAAACACCTTTTCAATAAAATAATAAGTCAGCAGTAAGGACAGCTACAAAATATTGTACTCATTTGTTGTTAATTATTTCTTTTATTTTTACGCTTTTGTATGTATCGATGTTTCTTATTTATTAAACTTTACATTCTCTTTAGGTATTTATGTCTCATTTCTCTTTTTTTTAAATTTGTTTCCTAGTTAGTTGTATATATTTAGAAACTTGAAAATTTTTCCGTTTAAAGGAAATGCATAAAAAATTTTAGAAAAAAACTACAGACATTTATTAAATATAAACAAAAGTAAGTTATTTACAGAGCATCTGTTTTTCCTGGAAAATGGATGATCTGAATATGTAAGATGTATTTTTGAAGTTCAATCTTCAAAAATACTACTCAATCAATACTCAATCAATCAAACTTATTTATACCTTTTGCTTCTAATTGTTTACTATTTCGTCTCCTCTTAAAAATTTTCCAACTCTTAAGATAACTTATTTTTTTTTAAATGCTTAATATAACAACTTAATTTAAAAAAATAACTTTATTAAAATTTTATATCTTTAAAACTACTCAAGAAAATGGTAAACTTGTACCTACCCTTTCCCTCACTTACTTGGCATAAAAAAATTCATTGTTAAATCTTTTAAGAGGTTTTCGTTTTATAAAAATGGTAATTTTTACGATTTCAAAAAATTTGTGTGCGCCTAGCCGCTAGTACCAAAACATATCAAAAAGTTAACAAAATTCTTCAGATATCTATTTTATTTGTGTTTATTAAAACTCAAATATTAAAGAACCTTTTTGGTGCATACTATTCTTCTAGTCGAGTTTGACATTTTTAGGTCCCTGGTGGATTCTGATTCGAAAAGGAGAACCCTACAGTCTCGATTAAAGCTAGTACAAACTGCTCACTCTCGCTGTGACAAAACCATTTCTGAACTGAAATGTGAATGTGAAGCCTTCAAGTAAGTTTTTTTAAGAAAGTAAGGTAAGTTAATGTCTGCATATATATGAAACTGAGGTCATACATTCATTGTACATATAATATAATTAATTGTCTTGCTTAATAGTGACATTAAAAATGAATTTGACCCTTAAGAGTATGTATTATAAATGTGACCAAATAGTCGAAGAACTTGGATGGACTACTTCGACCATATAAAAGGACTATCGAGTCAGCAAGCTGGGTCTGGAGACACCTGGGGGCTAATTCTTGAATATCGAGAGAGGGAATCGATCACTTGAGACCCAATACAAGTCAGACGATCGCTCGTTTGAAATTTCACATGAACGTAGTTCAAGAATTAGCCCCTTGGTTCGTCGGTGGGATGCAAAATTTAAAAAAAGGTAATTTGATGCAGAATTAGGCCATTTCAAATGGCATATTTTTTTTTGAAAAATATCTGGTGGGACCCAACCTAATACAACCGGGGGGTGCCGATTTTTGAATTTCGAGAAATCCGTTTCTCTAGGAACATTTAT
Source organism: Oxystoma pomonae (assembly GCA_963921995.1). Taxonomy (NCBI): domain Eukaryota; kingdom Metazoa; phylum Arthropoda; class Insecta; order Coleoptera; family Brentidae; genus Oxystoma; species Oxystoma pomonae. The sequence goes on from OY998163.1 coordinate 77,598,584, forward strand.
CCTTTATTTCAACCAGTAAACAAGCTCAAATGCTTGCCAAGCTCCTGCGAAACGCGCAAGGCTGAGCCGAACAGATGTTTCCTTACGACTTATCTGCTCGAGCGCGTTTTAAAATTGTTACCCCAGGGTAAAGGATATGCTTCAGCTAGCTCGAAACCGTTCGGAAATGACCGAGGTGAAAGTAATGACGTCATACACCTTCGTCCGAAAATTAAAAAGGTGACCGCCCTGGGTGCGCCAGAGTCGCCGCGGTCTTGAGCTGAGTAAAAAAGTGCCCGCGTCGGCGCCATAGCGCTTTAACCTAAAAAGTTTGTTTTGCTCATTTACTTTTTTAGTCTGGGTGAACAAAAAGTGTATTTTAAACGCGAGCGTAAATAAATAACTAAAAACAAAAAATAACGTAGATAATGATATTTGGAGTAATTCACATTGTAGATCGATTCTCCCCAAACACTGAAACAAAATTCATTTCAAAACGCTCCCCAGCTTTTTAGTAAGAGAAGAAGTTCTATTGAAAAGCGGCATTATAGTGGAGTCCGCGCGGGCTTCGTAAGAGCTTGGGAATGTCTCATCTTTTTAGCCTGTTTACTGGTTGAAATAAAGGAGTAAACGTTTTTAGAGAAGAAGCAGTTTTCTCGAAATTCAAGAATCGGCACCCTGGAGGAATATAAGTGGAGTGGTGTAATTTTGTGCAAAATTAACCCTTTCGATTGGCAAATTTTATTTTGAGAGACTATTCGGTTTCTTAAGAACCCACTGAAGATAGGATGTAGTTATATTTACTAAAAATATCATATTGTTTTCTTTAGAAAACAACTTCAAACCTCGAGCGTAAATCATGAAAAAGAGGTAAGATTTCTAAAAGAAAAATATGAGCTTCTTCACAAGAAATTGTCGTCAAGCGAGCAGCTGTCGCAGTCAGTCAATAACAGCATTCAGAGAATAATTTTGGAAAGTCCAGTTAATTACAATACTCCTGTTTTGAAAGCCAGGTCCAAAAATATTCCAGAAGGGTCGTTGGTTCCCATCGCAAATTCAACTGTTATGGTAAGTTTTTAAGAATTTTTATATAACTTACAAACTGCGAAGCTACACTGACACCTGAAAATGTTTAAAATAATAATTATTAGATATGTTAAGCTAATTAGCAGTGATATTAGTATACGCATACTAAATCCAGTCGACTAAAAAACAAAGGGGAATTCATAGTTTAATAAGTGTAGGAACATATTTTGTAAGAACAATTTTACCATAAGAACCGTATGAACTGTTTCGTATCTACACAACGTTAAGTGAAAATGCCGAAATACACTTATCTGTATAGAGAAGGGGCAGCACTAAGCCTGGAAAGTAGAGGCCTCCCTGGGCCCTTTCTGCCCTACGCCGAGCCAGCCCCTAATCCGCCACATGCACTGCCGGTATCGCAGTCTGCTCTCTGGGTCCTACTATTCGTTTTGCAAAGTCCAGTATTTTTTTCCGTTTAAGCAAATGCAGTTCATATGCGTCCATACTTAGGGGGCATACGTAGAAAATTTAGCTTATCAAAAGACCAGGCACCAGGTAACCGCCTTCCTAATCCTGGTACTTGGGGGGCATATCGTATTTCGTGTGCCTTTAGATTTTACAAAACTTATTTTAATCGATTACTAATGGACCCACCAACACTGACTAACCTGTTAACAGCCCCAAAAATGCATCAGTCAAAAAGTAGGTTTAGGGTGTCAATTTTTTCCTTAAATTCAGACGGTTTGAGTTAGAGAAACTAAATTTGGGACATATGTGGGCCTTCCGGGAACGTACCCTTGTGTATCATAAAAATTACATATGTGGCCCCTAGGGGGCAACAGGGGCCAAAATGTGTTTTTAAACTATTCCTCATACCTTCTATACTCATGCACCTGCACATCTGAATCTCAGTCAGTTGGTAGTTCACACTGTTACCTACAAGTCTACTATACCGAAAAAATTTTCATAGCTGTTAACGAGGCCTCTAGGTTAGGAGCTAAAAATTTTGTCGATTTCAATTAAAACATTATATTTCACTTCTCTTTCACCCTATGTCAACAAAAATGCACCACTAGGGGCGCAGTAGACCATTTCTCAATTTTGAATACCCCCAACTTTTCCCCTAGGGGCTGTAAGGGCAGGTTACCACTGACCTGGAAAATCTGAAAACGTCAGGGAATTGGCACACAAAACCTGGAATTTCTCTTTCTTAACCTATTTTTTAAACCAACTTTGTAAAAAATATTATGTGAGTTCTTCTCTGCTCACCTTGTATATAAGCTCGACATCTGTTTCGCGCTCAGTCAGTTCCAGTCCACTTAAAATCCAAGAGCAAGAGAAAAGAGATTGTAAAGCTTTTTAAAACATGTAGGACAAGAACTGTATCATTACCCAGGGTGGCAGATTGTGTTTATTCAACATATTTGGTTTTCGTTTCGAAATAATAAATATCTATCACCTGGTATTATTTCTCCTTGTTCTAAGCACACATCATGGTATCTTTTGTTACAACTTTCAAGTTTAGTCGAGCGCGTTTTTTCTAATCCGCCAATATTTATCATGTTACTAGATAACTCCTTCCATAAGTCCACCAGAGTGCCAGTGTCTACAGACTGTGAAAACCAATAAATATCAAGCATATTGTAAGCTTTGTTTAAAAAATATCGAATTGAGTAATATGGGGCGTCAGGCCATCTTGAGCCATTTTAAGAGCAGTGGTCATGTAAAGAAAGTGGAGGCTGAAAAAATTTCAAGGAAATTGCCTTTGTTAATCAAGAAAACTGATCAGTCTTAGCCCAAAATGACAATGGACCTACATCTGCACCAACTACTGGAAGTGAAGGAACCTCCACACCAACTTCTTCCACTGCCAAAAAGGGTTCTACTCCTTTTTTGTAACCTTTTATTATTAAGCAATTAGTTATGGATGCAGAAATATTGTGGTGCAAGGAGTCTTTAAGATTAATCCTGCTGTTGCCAATTATGTTCACATCATCTGCGAAGGCCAATAGTAGGTTGGGTCCGCCCTGGTCGAATATAGCCGTTGGTGTCTAAATCTTGGCTTTCCTCCATATTCTAATGCTATGTTGAAGAGTTCGAGTGAAAGAGAGTCACCCTGCTTATGCCCATTGTTGATACCAAAGAAATCAGGTAGCTCTGTCCCACCCTGTATCATCCGTACACATTTTTACCATGGATATCAGCTTTTTTGAAGAGCCCAGATCGTGCATTCCTTTCCACAACTTTGTTCTTCATAATATGTCAAATGCCTGTCTGAAATTCCCTGTCAAATTCCCAGCATTTTTCCATTATTTGTGAAAATCTGGTCTATAGTGGACCTTTTAGGTCTAAACCCGCACTGGTATTCTCCTCCTTATATGGTTTAATTCTTTCTCGCAGGATACTGGAGAGGACCTTATAGCATGTATTTAGCAGAGTTATTCAACGATAATTTGACCATTTCTTTTTATCTACTTTTTATGGATGGGGAAGGGGTGATACCTTCCTTCCATGGATCCGGTTTTTTCCGGCATTTCGGTGTTCCAAATTTTATACATTCGGCAGGTATGCCGTCACTATCAGTAGCTTTGTTGTTTTTTAGCTTTTTATAGCTTTAACAGTTTCTTCATATGTTGGGGCTGGAATTTCTATTTCAGCTGTCAATATGCTTATGGGTGTAGTATCGGTATTTACCTCTTCGTTGAGTAGTTCGCAAAAGTAGTTCTGTGGTTAGGATCTCTCTTTTGTTGGTTATCAGTTGTCCGTTGTTTGTTGAGAGGACGTTTTCGGTTCTGGGTTAGTATCCTATTTAGTGCTTTGTTATGTTAATATTCTTTTTTGTCTGTTTTCCTCCATTTCTCTTATTATATTTAGATAGTGGTTTCTCTTTTTTCTTTATATCATTCTGCGTGGTTCAGATCTTTGTTGTTTATACTCTTATATATTAGATCCTGTTGGGTATTGAACATTTTTTTCGTGGTCATATTTCGTCTCCGTCGCTCTACTACAGTTGTCATCAAACTACTTCCTCCTTTGTTTTCTCTTTTTGTCGAGCACTTGACTACTAGCCAGCCTAGTTACTGTTTATTGGATGTTCTTCCAGAGCTCGTTTACATTGCAGCCCCATTGCGGTTCTTTTATTTCTTCAGTAGTTGGTTTCTGGTATATTTACTCTGTTTGTTCTGTCTTGAATTTTTGCGTATTTGGTCTTCTTTTTCGTGTGCATGTGCACATGTGCATATACATTTACACTTCCTGAGATTTAGTTTTATAACTTGCTAGATGAACCAAAAAAACCTAGGTACCCTAGTAAAAAAACCGCATAGAATCTGATGAAAATTGGTGAGTTTTTATGCTGTGTCATAGGGGTTTATAAGATTCTACGAGCCAGGCTGTCTTGCTCGTAAAAACTGATAGACAGAATCTTTATTTAATGAGATTTGTCTTGGTTAGTAGAAAACATATAAAACCTAGTAAAATATTTTAAAATCTCGTCAAACTTTTCCAAGAGATTTGATGCGTCTTTTTGGCAGGTCACCACTAGGCAAATTAGTCTTTTATTTTTAATTCTGTTAAGTACCTGATTTGTTTTTAGGATTTAACGAATTCGGTTCCTGTGTATTTTGTCTTTTTACCTGGATAATATAAATACCTACAAAATTTCAGAGATGGTAAAAGTTTACATTTACTTGGTATCCACGTAGACAAGCAAATTATATCCAAAAAATACCTGGAATTTTTTTTTTAATCGTCAGTGAAAACCTGAAAAAGTCAGGGAATTTGTAAATCAGAATTTGGTGGGAACCCTGAAGGGGGCCGGATCTAATTTTCACCATTTTCATATTCCAGAAAACTCTCCATATGCACATATGCACACTTTTTAATGAGGTTTAGATAGGCCTATTGAGTGGTTTTCTGGAATATAGAAATGGTAAAAATCTTGCCCCGTGATCTTGGGCATCATTAGGGCCGCTTGACTGTCGGAAAATATACAGGGTGGATTCCTTTAAAGCAACGGTGCTTCTAGAGGGTTTAGGGTGAGGTTTTAAGAAAAGGTAAAAACAAATCTTAATAATTTTTTACAGACTTCTCGTTCTTAATAAATTGCTAGATGCATGAAATCCAAAAGCGTTTACACTGTGCATCAAGAAATGTCATTTTAGCCAATGGAAAGAAAAAAATCAGGCAACAAATAATTAACATTCTGAAAAACAGAACCTAAACTTAGTTTAACAGCTGATAATTGATAGGCTTGCCAACATAATGTTTATGTTGCAGCAAAATTTACTAGAAAATTCCCCAAAATGCATGCATCTTTTAACAAAAATTAGAACAAGTTCTATTCCGTGCATCTTTTTTGCGGAAAATGCATGGTGTCAACACCCAAAATGCATGCAACTTCTCAAGATGCATACTCCGCTCTATACTGCGATTTACCTTAATCTTACCTAATTATGTAATTTAATAAGAAAAATGTCAAGTAGACTACCGACTGCCCCGGGGATCGAACTCGGGTCTCCTGGTTGAAAGCCCAGGTATGTACCCACTATACCAACCAGTGCGGTATAACTGGAGTTCCTTTGCTTTTTTCCGCGTTTTGTGGATTCTTTTTCAAATTTCTTGATTTTTTACGCATTTATTTAAATAGTTTACATTTTTGTCCAAAGTGCACAAAAATTAATTAGTAAAATTCATAGCAGCATAAAACTATTCTATAAATCCGCAAATATATATTGAATTAACATAGAAAAACTTGCGCGTTTTTCCAGTGCTTTTTACGATTTTAAATTATATTTTGCGCCATCTGAAGTAAGCACCAACACAGAAGTGTATATATGTACTTAGGTATATTTTGTACATAAAAAGAAAGGTTCGTTCGAACAGGCCTCCCAGATCTAATGAAGGCCTTATTACTTTACGTACTTTTTATATTGAAGGTTAGTGCTGTCTGTGTCTATTGGAATGCTCTAGACTGAAGAAAATATTTAGTCGGTGCTGCGGCTTATAAACTAAATACTCATAAACAGAACTTGCTCGTCATAATTTTTTATAAAAATTTCATAAAAAGCCATAAAATTTGTCATATACCCATAAAAAATGTCATTCCGCCATGATAACATTTTCAATTTGCTTTCTTTTTACAAATGGCGCGTGGTATTTTGTACGTACAAAGTGATTCACCATATTTTTCACACTCTCTTAACTTCCTTAGTATTGCAACTAGAAATAAGATTTAAACTCAGAAGTTGCATAACTTTTTATAAACTTTCAAATAACTTTCGCAATACTTCTCAACTGTGAGTGCGAATGTCAAATATTTACATTAACTTTTCTATTTTAAATACAGCAGCCTGTATATTTTTTCAAATTTCAATATATCTTTTCCAAAAATATCAAATATGTTACCTTTGTCTTTAACGATCCTTGGATAAATTGGCAAAAACGTTTCCATAAGAGTAATGTGTAGAACGAAGAATTACCTAACTCTGTCCAATCGGGAAGGAAGGGGCATTCTTAATTTAAAAAAAGATACAGGGTTTATTTAAAAATAAATCTGCTGTTTTAAAAGTTTACAGAAAGTTATGCAACTTCTGTTTAAAACAAACTTTTTTTTAGCTTCAATGTTAAGGAATTTAAATGAGGTTAAAAATTTAGTTAATCGTCCTGTACCTATTGCCCGGGCTTTATTGTTTTAATTATTTTGTAGGCAAGCAAACCCAAGAACAAATTGGTAGTAGCTGGACCCCAGTTATCGCACCTAATGAGGAAATCGGATCAAAGCAATGATATAATCCATAGTACCCAAACCAAAACAACTTCAAGTAGACTGCTAGCACAACCTAATAAGGTAAGTAAGTCAAATTGCACTGCGTTGTGAAGTACAGAGTGTCTTAAACCCTTGTAGAACTTGTTTATTTGGCAACAATCAAAACCAAGGTTGGCGTAACGTTTTATGAGAAATTTAAGAATTTTTTGAAGCACCAATCTTGTTCCCACCAAATATAGTTTCCTCAAGCTGAACTTTCATATGAAACATCCTCTATTCGCTTGCGTTAGTTTACACTATTTTCTTTTTTACGATTGGTTGGGAAATGGTTCTTACCACACTGTCTGCCGTGCGACAAGACGCATTTTCCGCACTAGTGCTGAAGTAGTTAACAAAGGTAGAACAATTCAATTTACTGTGAAACTTAAAAAATCTAACATTAAGTTAATTACAAGTAATATTAACCACTCCTATGAAACAAGAAATAACAGAAAACTTCTTTCCTACGCATCAATAGCAGTAGTAGTAGAGAAGGGGCGGCGCGAAGCCTAGCAAGTAGGCCTCCCTGGGCCCTTTGTGCCCTACCCCGAGCCTGCACCTAATCCACTGCCTGCACCACTGGTCTGGCAGTCTGCTCATCTGGTTTTACTGTTCTTTTTGCAAAGTCCACTATTTTGTCCCATTTGAAATACCTGGTATCTCGTCCTCTGGTATGCCTCGCAGTTCGCTATAACATGTCGAGATGTCTCTTCTGCCCGCCCGCAGGCCCGGCAGGTCGAGTCATTTTCCACCGCGATCCGGTTCATGTGCTTCCTTAGTCGGTTGTAACCTCTTATGATTCCTGTCAGCAGACCAGCGTCCCTTCGTGATTTCCCCAGAAGCCATTTTTGTCTGGCTACATCCGGGCCCTTCACGAAGTCCCTGGTCTGTCTGCATCCTATTCCTCCTCTCCAAGCGGTCGTCATGGCATCGTTGGCCCATTTATTGAGTCGACTTTGCAATTGCTATATGTCCCGGTAGCCACATAAGTGTCACTTGTTTGCCCTCTCCCAAGGATTCTAGTGCATCCGCACATTCCTCCAGCAGGGTGTTGTTGATCTTGGGCGCCCTTAGTACCCTCCCTACCGTTCTTTATTTCCTCCATGGTTGCAGCCGTTATTATGGCATACACCTCTGCCTGAAAGACCGTGGCTTGCTCTCCGAGCGTGTAGCTCTTTCGAACCTCCTGGTCTTCCACGTTACGCATCAATAAGTAATTTTGGTAAAAAATTAATTATTTGTGATGGAATTAATATATACAAAAAAAAACTTAAAAAAACATCTTGTAAAATGATGTAATTATTGTATTCTCGGTTTTCAATAGTATTATTATTAGTTCTTTTTATTTTATATATTTTTTTTAAATGACAATTTATTACTTTTTTATTTTTACGATTAATATAATTTAAATTTAATAATATCTATATCTATTTATTACAAAAAAAAGTGTCCTCGTTGAAAAAATATAGGTCCTAACACTTGCGGGAAGAATTTTCCAACACTCACTCGGGTGCTACGCACTAGGCTGCTAATCTAGGTTAAAATCGACCCTTAAGTGATTTTCTACTTTTTTTCTACGGTATTTGTATGTGATTTTTAAAATATTTCAAATAATTTTTTTCGTATCAAGCACGCTTACGGGAAGAATTTTTCGACACTCAGGTACTACGTACCCTTGTGCCGAAAATTTTTCTTCTCGCACTTCTTAGAAAAATAGACGTTACGTTTTTTGCCACTAAGGCGTAGGAGGAAGAATGTTGATTAAAAAAAATTCTTGCATATCTCATAACTAAATCATAATATCTGGTTCTTAGCATAGAAAAAAACAGTTCCTTCCAAACGATATTTACAATTTTAGGTCATATGACTTTTGAAATTGAGCCATAAGTGGTGGTCACAGTTAACTTCGTGTTTTTGTGATCCTAACGGGGCAATTACAACAATACGGCATTATTTTTTATTTAAAATGTTCAAGTAGTTGTGATAGAAAGATGAAAAAACTTTCAAGAAGACCGACGAATCTGGATGTGCTCTTGATGAGTCGAAAATTTCTGGAATCCTTTGTTATCCGCAGGAGATCCAACAATCTCCAAACTGATCTGAAAGACGGAAGAAAACTAAAGATTATTAGATTCTTAGATATTAAATCACAAAGTAAAAGACCTGCGAAACAGAGGTGCAAGCTTACGGAGCCTGCCGAGATAGACCGAAGTGGAGCGCAGACTTTTGCCTTTGCGCCAATTTAGTGCTGATTAAGCCGGTGAAGTTTCTGTTGTTACAAATATTGTTTTAATTATTTATTTGTTATTTACCTAGGCAAGGCTATGTAGGTATTTAATTTGTAGTTTAATTAACTTTTCTTAAAAAATAAGTTTTCTTGGCTACTATTTTTGAAATGTTGTTTTTGGTAAAACACGTTTACTGTCCATAACCAAGCGCTTTATCGTTGGTTGATAGATATATAGAAATTTCGTACAACTAATAATCGTGAATGTGTACCTCCTTGTCTTTATAACATCTCTAGGTTTTTAAAGCCACAGTAGGCTTCAAAGATCTCTCCACTACTAACAAATGAATCGGACGAAAGAATTTCCGGATAGCCAGTCAAAACCCCAGTTCCTCGGTAGCTCAGTTGGTAGAGCATTAGACTGGTATTCTAGAGGTCCCGGGTTCAAATCCTGGCCGGGGAAAAACTTTTTTCCGATTTATTCCCTCACCCTTTGCCCTCTACGCCACAAATCTTTTCTGTAAATTCTTTTATTTTTGACAGATATATAAATTTTCTCTTCATATTGTAGATATGTGCAAATATTGTTTGAGTTTTTATATTTAGCATTTTAAACCGTTTTTGTTGAAATATTGATAAAATAACTTGATTTACTACGTTTATACGCATCTAATAAAATAAAATCGCTTTTTTCATTAAATATCATTAAATTGTCAGTTTAAAGGAAAAACCAATAAAACAACTTAGTTAACAACAGATTTTTCGGAAAACCAGGGTTGAGTATTTCTTTAGCGTTTTAAAACTGTTTATAACGACCCTAGAATGGGTTTTTAAGTGATAAACCGCTTTCTTAAATTTTAAATAAAATCGATTTACTGCTTAAATCGGTTTTACTTGTGTTTATACAACAACATTTTCAAACCGTCTTATATAAAAACGCTTTAAGAGACCTGTATAAACAAAATAAGTTACTTTACTTTACCGTGTAAACAAAGTAAGTTAGTTTGTTTATACGCTTTATATAAAGACGGTTTGAAAAGGTTGTCGTATAAAAACCACGAAAACCGATTTAAGCACTAAATCTATTTTATTTTAGAGCGATTTAAGAAAGCGGTTTATTGCTTAAAAACCCATTTTAGGGTCGTTATAAACACTTTTAAAACGCTTTAGCGCATTTCTTCCAACCTAAAGAAGTACTCAACCCTGGTTTTCAGAAAAATCTGTTGTTAACTAAGTTGTTTTTTTTGTTTTTTCTTTAAACTGACAAATTTAATCACATTTAATGAAGGACGTGAAAACGATTTTATTTAAAACCGTCCTTATATAAAACCGTTTTTAGCTTCGTATAAACATAGTAAATTAGTGTTTTTAAGTCGGTCTCGCAGTGCGAGTAAAACTGTGTTTTTGTTAAAGGTGTAAAATAGTAGTTTTGAAAATGAATGCCTAAAATAGTGATATTTTTTACGAGCATTGTTTTCCAATTTGCGGATCAATAAAAAAAAAAATAATCAAATGAAGGTATAACAAAATATCTTTTAGTTTTGATCATACTACTTTTATTTTGACCCAGGGGCGGATTGCGTTGCGAATCCAAAACTTTGCTAAACATTCTTTGTTATGCAAATACAATTCTGCTGCCAAAAATTAAAGAATAATATTAAGTTTGTTTGAAGGTATTGCTAAAAATAACCAACGCAAACGTAAATTTTCAGAAACGGTATTTATTTTTTAAAAAACTGAAAAAAAAAACGGGAAAATTTTCGCAGTCGAAAACTGGTTGCTCGTAACCGCCCCTATTATACCTCTTCAAATTTTAATTAGCCCCTGGATAACAAAATAAAACCACTTTATTTTAGCATTCCTCTATATTCAAATCTCAAGAACCTTTCAAACAACAGCCTCGAATGAAGCCCAGCGAAGTAGTTTACGACGGCCTGGGTGGTTCCAGTAAAGAAGACGTTTTTCCCCAGCCTAACAGGGCTGCGTCGAATGCCTTGAAGAGACCGAAAACGGGCGCGGTTAGTGCTGCAAAGTTGAGGAAACTCTCTCCCAGTGCGGGCCAAAAGAAAAAACTTACCGATTTCTTGTAATTTTGAAATCCTACGTACAAACCTTAGAACCTCAAAATAGACTCTATAATAGATCTGTGTAAGGTAGCAAGGGTAATAAGTTTTTTCTATGCAATCGGTCGTTTTACGAGTTTTTTAGGTTCATCATTGAACACAAATAATTAAAATAAGAAAAGCGTTAAAACTGAAAGCCCTACAAACATACAAAACTATACTATACCATAACGGCCCTGCCCTTGCATTAAAAAAAATTCCTAAGTTAGTCTAAACGCAGATGCGAATAATTTTCTGATGATAACTAAGATTTTAAGAGCAAAAATTAAGGTTATGTCGAGTTATGTTTAGTGTCCTATATCTCTTTATTTTGGTTGTATTTTATCCTATTATTTTCTTGCTTAACTCTATAAATCATCAGAATATTTTCTTCAGGGATTTGGTTTGCAAAAATCTGAACTCCAATTTTCGGCACTCTTCCAATAGTCGCATGCTCTCTAGCTTTACCATAAGTTAATCCACTATATAGCTAATCCCATAAACTCGCGCGATTTCCAACCAAAACTGATTAAAATAATTCACTTTTGAAAATCTAAAAAAACCGATTGCCATGCTTGACAGACTTTGACAAGCGGTCTGAAAAACTGGCAGGTACAAAACTAAAATTATGTGAAATATATTTCGACATTGAAAAATGCTTTGTCTTTCTTTTATCTTCATCTAGAAAGATAGATGGACGGGGCAAGGTAGGTTTACTTAATACAAGCATTACTTTCACTCCGCCGCAATGCGCTATGCGCTAGAGGAACATAGTTTCTGCGCGATCCTATCTTTCTGTTAGTCTCCGTAAGTTATTATGTTGTCTCTGTACTGGACGCTACCATAAAAAACTTTTATTGTAAATGTTTATGTTTAAAATGTTCTTTTATATTTATTTAATTTAAGAATTATTCTACAGATTTTAAAACATAGATAAAAAATACTTAAAAGCAACTATTTTAGAAAATCATCACAATAATGTAATCACAGTAAGAATTAAAATTGCGCCACGTCACATTGTCAAAAATGTCAATTTCCCTTTTTTATGGTACACATTACATCCTTAGGGCATTATAGTGTCTCATAGTTATATGACATAAAACAACAATTTGAATCTTGAGGTGGGATTCCGATCCAGACGGACCTTTTTATTTAAACTTAAAATAACCAAAGAGTGCTTTAGTGTAGTTTAATAACTTAAAAAAATGTCTGCGATATTTTATATGTCATTTTTGCATACATTCCAATGATACCACACACTTATGGTCTGTCTTTGAACATTTTATTAAAAATAAGGGGGGTACCTCGAAAAAAATACGGGGAGGCTAAAATTTTGATATGTTGTTGGGGGGGATCTAAAAGTAAGATCCCCAAGTTTGTGTTTCCACCACTCCTCGGGAACCAACCGCTTTGCGACTTTTCTCCATTTCTATTGGTCGGAGGCGAAAAAGTCTGAGAATATTCGGCATAAAACTTTCAACATTTTTGTCCAAGTGTTCAATTTTCTGTAGTTAGTTTCCAAAAAGTTAGATGACGCCGAAGTTACAAAAAATCAGTTTTAACGTATTTTGACCAACAAAAAGTTATTTTTTTTATAACTTTAAATGAAAAAGTTGTAGATCTCGGAAAAATCCTGTAAAAAGATGTATATTGTTCATAATTAATTTAACAGTGTCTGAGCTCCAGCGACTGAAATTCGGTAAAATTCTTTGAGAACCGCTTTCTGGTCATGCGTGTGGATTATATATTATTATTTTTAGTAAGAGCAGTACAAATGAGGTATCAAATTAAAGCTTGTGACATGTGCTACACAAATGACCCGGTCTATCGACGTGAAAATTGCCGAAAGTAGCTGACAGACTGACATTTAGTCGTGAAACTGATTTTTCGTAACTTGTATCATTTAAAAAAAAATAAAGTCGTATATTTGAAAAGTTAAAAAATAAATAACAATAACTAATTCGTTAAATAAAAAACCTCTTCCAAGCCATTCTGGTCTGGGAGGGTCCCGAGGATCGAGGCCGCATTCCCCCGCTGAATAGCCAAGCTAATCAGCTGGACAATGAAACTCCTGGTCAGTGACTCTCTGCCAGAATTTTTTATTCTTGCAGAGATCTCACTGACCATGCTTTGCATCATCACCCCAAGGTTCCAAGTTCTCCACACTAAAGGGCACAAAAATGAACCTATCCACTAACTCTTTATACTTGCATCTCTTTTTTTGTTCACCAAGATAGGCAGCTTCACCTATGTATGTAAGTATCTGTCAAACTGTCCCGACAGGTTACATCCCAAACGAGTGTTTTTCCGTCCCTCCATGGAAAATATGTTAAACCATCTGCTCGTTTTCCATCACTCCTACATACACTAGTTGGTTCCAACATATTTGGTGTATCTGCTACAACCAAAGACCGATGAATGATGTCATTTAAGAATCGATAGCGAGACAACCTACCAGCACTATTGGAACAGCACAGATCGTCATGGCCCAAAATGTCAACCAATTGTCCGCAAGTGCAGGCATGCTGTTTACACACTGGTTGACCCAAACGAGGAGCGACAGAAATACGAAAGGTGTGATTGTCCAATAAAGTACCCAGTGGAGGAGAAGGAAGGACGCCAAGCCAGGCATTGCTTTCTTTTTCTTGGAGAGCTAGAAGAACTATTCAAAAATTATTACAAATTTTATGCCAAAGATTTTTGTTTCTACACTTTTTTACCTCCGAGCAACAGAAATGAGGTAAATCGGTTCCAAAGTTTTTTTCAAAATGGCGGTTAGTCCCGAGGAGTGGGGAAACACAAACTTGGGAATTTTACGTTCAGACCCGCCAACGAACATACAAAAATCTCAGCGTGTCCGGTTTTTGTTCGACAATTTTACTATACTACCATCAATTATGTAAAACCATTTTTCTAAATTTTGACCCTTCACCCCTTGCAATACTATAACATTTTTTGCAACCCCTTCCCCCTCTCTTTTGGCACACTTCTACCTACCCCTACAATCCCTCTTGTCGCGTTTATGTAAGCGATGGATGGCCCGTTATCCAAAAGGACTCGACTATCGGTACCCGACTAAATTGTCAGTCTGTCAGATACTTTCGGCAATTTTCATGCCGACAGACTGGATAATTTGTGTAGCGTACATCACAAGCTTTAATTTGATACCTCATTGGTATTTTTTGTAACTTCGAAGCCATCAATAATAGAGAAATTTTGCCAAATCCCTAACGTGTTAAAAACAAAGCCAAAAGACACTTCCTTTAGATTGAATGCCATGACGAAACAGCTTACGTCCATCCCTATGTTTGCAATGAGTGTGGGAACCTCGTTAATTGATTGACGCGATAGGGATACGAATTGGTTCCTATGGACGTTTTCGTTACAGATTCGGATGAAAATATCTGGATCTAATTTACATAGTGTTCCATTTGAAAAAAATTGGTGAAGCACAAATTTATTTAAAAATGTTTGGATGCTATCTGGCAATGCTAATTATTTTTAGCATGAAACATAGACGTCCATTCATTTGAGCTAAAATATTACAGATATATTAATTTTTTATAAAAAGTAACTTTGCGTTATATCTTGAAAGCCCAAAATGCAGGCTTTTCAAAAAGCTCCCGTAGCTCAAAGATGGGTGGACATATCAAAATGCGGATTTCACCAAAAATCGTGTCTTAATATTTGTAGAAGTCCCATACCCATATAAAAGTGCCCAATTTGAATCACCCAATACATTTAAATGTCACTTTTATTTTTTCGTTTTTTTTTAATAAAATGAAAAAGTTAGTGTGAGTTGATCGAACTTTGAACACCTCGCACTACTCTAAAACCGTATAATTATGAGATATTATAATGGCCCAAGGATCGCAATATGTGTAACAAGAATAACTTTAGAAAACAAAGAAAATAATGCAAAAATCAGGGGTGGCCCTGGACTAGGTCAGAGGCAAAATCTACTGCGCATGCCTGACGCCGTCTGGTCGCGCTCAGGGAGTTTTTGGCTCTGCATTTTTCCCAGTCTAACAAGGGCAGGGGCGTTATAGTATCTCATAGTTATATGTTGCAATTTTTTTATAAATAAAATACGCCTTTAAAAGAAAATATGAATTTGACCTATAAAAAATTCAGTAGGTAGTTATTTAAGTTTTGTTAATATACATAGGTTAGGATTTTTGATACTAAAATAAATGTTCTGTACTAGTTTGATATTGTTTTAAATAAAATTTTTATATTTTAATCGTGTTTTAGAATATTTTTTGACCAGGTTAGATTCTATGGACAAAATAACCCAGGACTTATAAATTCGACGGTACTTTTCTCCCTTAGTTCCGAGAGCCTCAAGGCGTTGAAGGCACCAAATTTTGCTAACGGACTGGTGGAAGACTGTGCTGGTTAAATGCAAAACTTGTATTACTGTTTCCATGCTTTAAGTGTTACCTGTCTAAAGTAGCTAAATGTCATTGCAAATGTCAAATTTTAACACCAAGTTTGTTATTTTAAATTAAAATTAAACTTTTGTACTGACCTTATTTGCAAAACGACCAAAATCTAAGTTTCTTTTTTGAAATTCGCATGACTGCCTTTTTAAAAATAAAATTTTAAACGTTAAAATTGCACTGCCATCTTTGATCTGCCGTATTAAACTATTTTATTTCTTATCTGATTTAAACGAAACTCTAAATTATAAAACGTTTCCAAGACACCTAACTGTGACAGAAAACTGACAGATGTCAGTCTCCATCTTGCGTCGGCCATATTGAACTTTGTTATTTTTTGTCCGATTTAAACAAAATCCAATCCAATTTTGATCCAAAATTGACATATGTCAGTACTCGTGTCAGTAGCCATCTTATATTAAACCTCGTTATATTTTGCACGATTTAAACATAACTTTTTCAATCCTCACTACCTAGTTTCTTTTAAAATTGGTATACACTAACAATAAATATGTAAGAGGTCATGCAGATGAGACACATTTTTTTTTATATATCTTCCGTAATTAACAATACAATCCACTACAAAGAAGAAGGGTTTTTAAAAAGAAATGCTTGGTTGTGAACAGCTAACTACGGCGAGTTTTCGTTCGCAGTAATAATTTTTTAATATAATATTTTAATGTGTTTGTTTACATCTTTTAAAAGTTTTTTATCAAAATTGTTTTTTTTTTTACCGAAGGATGACGTCTATTGGTAATATTATCGACATATGGAACGGCCGTCTTGACTAGCCGTGAAGAAGCAAATAAATTTTTCGAAACGTTGGCATTTCAAAAAAAGGACGTTTCATTAATAAGATCCCTCAACCCATAAACCTACACTTTCAAAAAAAATAAAAATAGGATCGTCAAACCATTCTACAATTGTTAAAAACGCTTTATGTGCAAAAAAAGTTTGATTTAAATCGAGCTAAAACGCAGGATGGCTACTGACTATTTAAGTAATATTAGAAAACCTTAAAATGTATAAAAAGTTTTGCTTAAATCGGGGAAAATCTAAGAAAGTTCAATATGGCCCTTGTAAAATGGCTACTGACATATGTCAATTTTGGATCAAAATTGGATATTGATGAAAACGCTTTATGTGCAACAAAAGTTTTGTTTAAATAGGACAAACAATAACGAAGTTCGACATGGCTGACGCAAGATGGAAACTGACATCTGACAGTTTTCTGTCATAGTTAGGTGTCTTGGAAACGTTTTATAATTTCGAGAAATTTTCGTTTACATCAGAAAATAAATAAAAAACTTCAATATGGCGGATCCAAGATGGCAGTGCAATTTTGACATTTAAGATTTTATTTTTAAAAAGACAGTCATGGCAAATTAAAAAAAGAAAATTAGATTCTGGTCGGTTTGTAAATGAGGTCAGTACAATAATTCAAAAATGGCTCAAAAGTGCGATTTCGACAACTTTGACGTCACTTTTCGGGTACTTCTGGGAGGGGTAGATAGTTGGCGCAAGGAAACAAAAATCTTCATAGGACGAGTACTTTAACATATAAAAAAATCAGGCAATTCTACCGAATACAAATTTCCATTTAAAAAGGGCGATATCCTTTTGGCTTTGAATGGAAATTTTGAAAATTAAAAACAAAAGCTAATAAATTATGAGAAATGTCAAATAACCGGACCGTCGCGTCGATTAAAACCTGTACCAAAAAGGCTGTTCTGAACTCAAATAGCGTTGAAGTTATCGTTTTCAGCGAAATTATTGGGCTGTAAATTGGCACGACCAAAAACTATCTATTAAAAGATCAATTTGTTTCAGATTAACACAGAAAACCAAAGATTAAGTTCAAGAGATAAAAAAGCCAGACTGTTAATCCGCTTACGGAAACTTGAGAAAACTTTACAAAATTTAAAGAGAAACGATCGAAAGTATAAATTGTACCAACGATCTGCGGATAGAAAGAGAGAAAAGAAACTAAAATTACTGGCTAGAAAAGTTGTGGACCAAAACCGAAGGGATCGTAAAAAAGAATACAAAAGGTCAAGACACGAAACACCAAGTTTTTCTAGTTCCAGCAACAGTAGTGACTAATTCATGCAAGGTACTTTTCTAGCCCATTAGTATTGAAATATATAATTAAACAACAAGGTTGAAAACCGACCGAGAATTTTCTAATGAGTTGTTTACCGTATTTTTTCTACGACTTCAAATAAAAAGCATAAAAATATTGGTGAAATCCGTGTACAAAGTGTTTTGCACATAGAATTTGCAAAGTGCCACTTTGAGAGCTGTTTTTCCGTGTGCCAAACCTTATTTTCCAAGGCAGTCGCATAAAAAAGGCTTTAAACCAGCTCAGTTTTTAATATAAACTTTTTTTTAGGTACGTAAACAAGCAAGTATTGCGTTCATTTTAAAATTGTGCGTCATCCTGAACTTCAAAAGGGCATTTTTTCTGTTAAAATATTTGTCCTTTGTTTTTGCAACCAAGTTTAATTTATAATAATCGGACAAACAGTAAAAAGTTACAAACATTTTAAAAATCTGTCGGATCGGACACCCAAAAATAAAGCAAATTAACCTATAAAGTTGGAACAGAAATTTTCTATATTGATACTTTACTTAAAAAAATATCCTTTTAAAAAATACCGTCAGAGGGTTTGCTTTACTAATTGCCGATGTTATGAAAATCTTAAAATTTTAGCTTTTAAAACCTATTTCTCAGAAACCAAATAAGATATCCCGAGTAAGCACTTTCCAAAAATAGTAATATTTTGGAGATTAAACGATTTTATATCTACAAAATTTATAATTTTATTATCTTCTTCTTCTTCAAGTGCCATGCTCTCTGTGAACGTTGGCTATCATTAGCGCGATCCGTACCCTGTCCACTGCTTTTAGGAAAGGTTTCGTAGTACTAACACCATACCATAGTCTAAGATTTTTAGGCCATGATATCCGTTTCCGACCCGGACCTATTCTGCCTTCAAATTTGCCTTCTATTATCAAAATATTCAAGTTTTCGTTTTTTGATAGTAAATAAAACTTCAAGATCTTTATTTATTCTAAGCAAAACATCCACATTACTTACTCTGTCCATCCAAAATATCCTTAGTATTCTACGATAACACCACATCTCGAATGCCTCTAACTTTTTGCACTGGGCTCAGCCAGTGTCCATGCTTCCATGCCATAATATAAGATGCTAAAAACATAACACCAAATCACACGAATTCGAAGAATGGTATTAAGATCGCGACTACACAAAACCGATTTAACTTTGATAAAAGATGATCTGGCCTGTTCAATTCTTACACGAACTTCTTGCATGTTGTCGCATCAGTTCTCATTGAGGAGGCAACCCAAGTATTTGTATGAATCCACGCATTCGACTTGCTGCCCATTTACTTCTAACATTTAAGTTAAGAAGAATGTGTCGGTGCCAGTATATATATATATATTCATAGATTATGAGAAAGCGTTTGATCGAGTCAAACACGAAAAGCTCAATAGCATCGCTAAAAGAAGTTGGTCTAGATGACTGAGATCTAAAGATAATCGCTAATCTATTTTTTTAGCAGAAGATATTTTGTTATCGGGCCTTTACAATATACAAATCGGCAATTGGTAAAACCGTTACTATTTCTGGATTGTTCCTAAAAAAAATGCTCAAATGATACCAAATAATAACAACAAAACATGGTAGCAACAAACCATGAAAACCTGTATCGTAGAGAAAAAGTTTTAAAAAATCGTCAAAACCGGGAATATTTGATTTTTTTTTAATATATATTTTTTAATAAATATTTTGGCCCAACGTTGGGTGCCATTTGTAAAAATTTAACGTTTTAATTTTTTTTTTAGTAAAAGGTATTACTCAATGCTTCATACTAAGAGCACAGAGCGTGGGTTCGAAACTAAATATAAAATTGTGGAATGTTAATAAAACCTGTGGAAATTTTGAAAACAAAAAATAGGAACTAATAAATTCAAATTTAGGAAATTTGCTTGAGTATCGCAATTTATTTAACCAATTTTTTGGAGAATAATTTTAAGTTGAGCTTCTTAAAATTTATGTTTTCAAAAGTTTTAAAAAAGAAATTTAAAAAACTAAACAAATAAAAATAGTAAACGTATTGAAAGAAAAATTCAATGAAATAATTTAAAATTACGCCTCATATTAATAACAATTAAGCCATCACAACCGTTAAATATTTTGTAATAATATAGGTAAAAATTTATAAGTGAATGACTAATTTAGTAGGTTGTACTCCAATATTAACTTAGTAACAACTAACAATATTAAATAAAGTACTTTACACAAAGGCAAAATTGTAGTCTTTCCACGAAAAGAAATGCTTATTTTACACAAGGTATCAATTAACGAGTTAAACACCTAATCTTTTTAGTAATGAAAAACTTGATTGTAGGAATTATATAACACTTTTCATTAGGCCTTTATCATTGAGCTCGTATTAATCATATTTAATGCCTTGTTAATTTTTGTCACCTGTGGATCCTGGACGCCGCGACTTTCAAGCCCCGGGTCGTGCATCAGGTAGTCTACTTGGACTTTTTCTTATAAAATTACAGAATTTTGTAAGATTAAGGTAAAACGCAGTATGAAGCGGAGTAGGCCGAGTTAGCTAGAAGGCAGGCTAATTCGATTCCATACCGTCTCTCGGAGAGGACGTTAAGAGGATGGTCCCTTGTGATCCATATATTAATAATGGAGCACCTTAAAGATCCCTAGCCCTGACAAAGGGGTTTAGGCTAAATTAAATCCTTCCAGGAAAAGAAAACTGCCTTCCTGGGGGGTGCTCATCAGACCGGTCTGGTGAGTGGGCTAGGGGGGGGGTATACATTCAGTATCAGTCTAAAAATATTGCCGGATGGCAAATTCTGACCAAATAGCCATAGTAGCTGCGGTCAATAAAAGGTAAAAAGTAAGTAAGTAAGTCACCTGTGGATGACATTTAGTTAACCTCAATTTAGGACAGTATTCGTTGAGATTGCCAGATTGTGCTCATCTATCAACCTCACCTCTCATTCCTGTTACCAACCTCAATACATATTTACTAATCTTATTTGGTTTCTGAGATATTGTCTTTCAAAAATTAAAATTTTAAACTTTGTGACCTATATCCTGAAAACCATATATTAGTGAAACGAATTCTGATGGGGTATTTTAAAGAGCAAGCTAAAAAGGGCTCTGTACGAGTTATATTTTTTTTATTTTCTTAATTAATGAGTAATTTAATAATATATGGATCAAGGTTTACCTTCATGTATTTTTTGAATGCACTTTTTGCTCTATACGTCCTAGTTTTACTCTATACTATCTGTTTTTATTAATTTTAAGTAAATATTTATAATATATTCGTTATCGTTTTTTTTTCGTATCCAACCACCGCTAAAGTGATCTGAGTGATGAAACCAGGATGATGACATTTTTGATACGGTCTCCACAACACCAAACCCTTAGCTTTATCACCCGAAGGACCTATATTGTCTCGATGGCGACAGGGGCAAAGACATAACTATCCTCTAGCCCTTTGTATTTGGAATGCTTCCTTGTTTGAGCAAGCCGAGCAATCGATCCGGACCATTATTTTTTGTGTTCAAAAATAAGGGTCAGATAGATGTTTAATTTATATCAGATTGGGTCAGTGTGCCAAAATGATTCCTTCCTCGTTTCCACGGGGTCAGTGTCTTGCATGCAGATTCCTGTAGAGGCTCTAAAACTGCGAGTTGTCCATCAGAGATTAAATCTGTACTCTTTTTTTAGCTCATCCAGTCGAAATTTGAAAAGTTGAATTTTTATGATACCGATTTCTAAATATCGCAAAGGCGCACCCTGTTCTTGTCTTGTGATTCCAATAAAAGAGATTGTTGTCTGACTTGGCATATTAAAATACCAAATCTTATTGAGACTTCTTAAGATCTGTATGATGGGCAGTTAATTATAATATAGGTAGTACAGCCATCCCATACTAAAAAATATACTGGAGAACAAAAAAAATGCAACACCAGAAAGGACAAATATTTTTAAATTAATTTATTTATATAATAATACATTAGGATGCTCTTTATAGTAATTGATTACATTTCCAAAAAGATTCCTTCATGATAATCATCAAATAATTAATAATGAGTTTTCCTTCATAGTTATTTATGCACTTGTTTGTTCTATTGGGCATTGACAAAATAAGATGGTCTATCATACTGAGGAACACTCATCCAAATCCTCTTTACGGCATGCCAGAGTTCATCTAAGTTTCCAGGGGGACGTGGTAATCGACTAAGATTGCGCCCTATCATATCCCATACGTGTTTGATAGGCGACAAGTCAGGTGATCTTGCTGGCCATTCCAAAGTCTCTATGTCAAGTTCATGTAAGAAGTCCATTGTTTTACGAGCAATATGCGGTCTGGCATTATCTTGTTGAAATATCGCATTTGGGATAGTTTATAGGTAGGGATGTAAAACTAACTGGCTACAGCACTTCATCGATATATTGCCGAGCAGTCAGATTGCCGTTGATGAGGACTAGAAGTGATCTGCTTCCTAAACATATAGCACCCCATACCATGATACTTTGCCGACTCGAAATCGCATAACCCTCATGCGTCCATCATGGCCGCCTAAACAAAACCTGGATTCGTCGCTGAAGCTTATGGTATTCCATTCGTCATTCCAGTTTTGCCGAGCTCTGCACCACTCCAAGCGGCGAGTCTTATGTTGTGGGGTCAAAGGTGGCACCAAAAGCGGACGGTAAGCCCTCAGCGCCATACCAAGCAATCTTCGATTAACTGTCATCGTTGAAAACACTCGTCCTGTAGCTGCAACTACCTTGTAATAATCTAGGGCGTCCAGAACCCGCACGACGTCTGTAAGTATCATCATTGGACCACCTTCTCCAAACTCTTAAAACTGTTAATGGATTGGCATTAACCCTTCTTGCAATTTCCCGTAAACCAAAACCAGCCTCTTTCATGCCCACGATGCGTCCTTTTTCGAAGTCGTTTAAATTATGAAATTGTTGGCGACCGCAAACTCTTGGCGTTTTTATTTTTTAAGTAAACTGTAACAACGAGGATATAAGCTAAATAGAGAGGACACGTAATGCTAATATTCGACCAGCAAGCCAAGACATGAAAGGGGAATTACCGCAAGTTTTTGATTCTTTGCTGAATGCGCTAGGATGAATCTGGGTAATATTTATTTGGAATTAAAACGCCAATAATCCAGCGCGTTGAACTCGTCGTCGAATGCATACCGGTTTATCAGTGGCATAGGTGTATGAAATAAATACAGGTTTCCTAAGATTTTCCTTAGGGATAGGATTTCAATAAATCAAACAGAAATGGCATAGAAAGTTCTGCGCGCACAAAAGAAACAGGTATATTGAGCAATGGTGCCAGTTTGTTATTATCTCCGCACTGCTTTCATGAGGAAAAGTTGTCGCCACTCTTTCATTGTGAGCATAAATCATTGTTGCAATAATAACCGTTGACAAGATGTCTGCAAATTCCGCTAGGTGGCGGCCACACCATGAGATGATCAAGGAAAAAATTAGATGTTTTCAGTTCCAAACCACAGCTTTTTCTTGCTTAAAGGAGGCGGCAGGGTCCATTATTTACGATACTGAGCGATAAACTCGTGAGGTTGTTAACATTAGAAAGAAATATCTTCGCTTTTAATTAAATTTCTTTCCATTCTCTTCTACTAGTGACATCTATCCGGAAACGGCCAAACCATGCAGCTAGCACTAGCAGCCAAAGAAATCAATAAACGGCGCTGTTTTTCCTGCAGAGCTTTTTGCTTGCGATATTATTGATTTTAAATAAAGCTGGCCCTACACTACATTTGATATTTTCGAGGTGTTTTATGACATGATCTCGAACCAGTGGGAGGGTAAAAGCGAAAAATAAGGGGCTGCCAATATTTGTAACACCCAAAAAGGGGTGAAAAGATTTATTTTGCTCTGTTTCTTTACAAAAAACGTTTTTTTTACGAAAAACTTGAGCTCTGCCACTTTTTTTATTTTTTTCTTCAACTTTCTCGAAATTTTCGTCATACCGTAAAAAAAAAATTATTTCCCCCATCGTCATACTCTACTTTTATTCGAAAAAATTTAGACACAGAGACGGTATCAGTTTTCCTAAAATGGGGGATCTTGGTTTCAAGTGAGAAGATAAAGGGCGCCGCAGGCAAAAATTTTTCAATTAAATTAGCCGAACGCAAAAATGTTAGAAAAACAAAGCACGAAATAAAAATGGCGCCGCTTACAATTTTTTTTCAAAAATTACGTAATTTCGGGAACGCAAAGAAATAGGTCTAAAGAGTATAATTTTTAAGAAAAAAATATCAATTTTCTCGCCCTCCTCCACTGGGACTACAGGGGCCGTGCACAAATTACGTAATGGTCATAGGGGGGAGGGGGGTTACAAAACGTTATGTAGGGGGGAGGGGGGTTTTCGACAGCGTTTGCATTTGTGTGAAACTAAGAAAATTTGGAATGAAAATAAGTGAAAAGTTTTTTTTTGGGGGGGGGGGTAGTGGTGTTGAAATCGTTACGTAATATTAGGGGAGTGGCGTGCCAAACCGTTACAAAACATTACATAGGGAGGGGGTCAAAAATTGGTAAAATCACCGTTACGTAATTTGTGCACGGCCCCACATCTGACTGTTCCTCCTTTTTGATTTCGAATCAAAGTGCAAAACCCGGGTTGGACGTTCGAAGGCGTCAACCCGTCCTATTTGCTTGATAAAGTTTCTACGGAAATATCTCAGTCGATTTCTCCGGCCGTGTATGAACGCTTTAGGTTAGGCATTTGCATGTATCTCAGTCCACAGCCTGTAAACAGTGCGTAAGGACAATGGTTACAAAATGAAAAGCCGAAAAATATTTTTTTTACGATATCTTTCATCAGTTTGGTATTAAAGTCGAGCAAAAACAATTTTTATTCCAGTCCTAAAGGTATGAAAATAGAAAACATTAGAAAACAACAACCTGGAATGGATTTACTACGTGTAAGATGTAGTGACAACATCGCCCCATGCCCATCCTTTTCTGCCTAATGTGCTTTTCCGTTTGTCTGCGTCTTATACACGGCTGCTTGGCCCCCTAAGGATTTGCTTAGGAACCCTGTAAGGGAATGGGAGCTGGTAGAGAGCTAGATCATAATATAAATTGATGAATATGCTGACTGAAGCAGGACAGTTTTTATTATTATTAAACGATTATATTTAACTTTACAGTCTGGCTGACTATCAACTTTATTATGAAATTTGGCACAGTAATGCAGGTCGGATGATAATACAATATTATGAAAAAAAATTGGTGGGTAGGGGGTGGTTAAGGGGTCAAAATAAGGGGCTAAATTCACTGACACACTTCCCGTGAACCGATCTTAATGAAATTTGGCACAGTAATGTAGATCCGATGACAATACAATATTATGAAAAAATGGGGGGGGGGTAGTGGGTGATTGGGGGGTGTAAAGGGGGTAAAGTGGTCTAAAGGGAGCAAATTCAGAACTTTGAAATGAAAACAGATACGAACATGTGGTTTTCAGATTTATTATTGAATCTGGTGACAATACAATTTTATAAAACAAAATCGGGTGGTTAAGGGGTGTAAAGAGGATAAATTCAGAGCTTTGTAATGAAAAAAAATAAAAACGTGCGGTTTTCAGATTTATGATTTGATCTGGTGACAATATAATTTTATGAAAAAAACCGAAGTTAGGGGGTGGGTGAGGAGTGTAAAGGGGGTAAATTCAGAACTCTGTAATGAAAACAGATACAAACATGTGGTTTTCAGATTTACGATTTGATTTAGTGACAATACAATTTTATGAAAAAAATTCTGAAGTGGGGGGTGTTTGAGGGGTGTAAAGATGGTAAATTCAGAACTTTTTTTATACTGGGACTTTTATGCAGAGTTAATTGGGAAAGAACTTGTACAAAATTGACAGGAAAGAAATCTTGTAATAATAAGGCATTGCTAGAAATGGAAAGGTTGCGAAAAAATAATTATATAAGGTGTGCCAAAAAAACGGCACTTTTTAAAATGATTATAACTTAGCGGGAAATTGTCCGATTAAAAAAATATTTTACATTTTAGAAATCTAAGGTTTCAAAATTTATAAGACGAATGTCAAACTTGACATTTCCTAAAAATTCAAGATGGCGGACCAACCAACCAACGCAATAACTTTTTCAAAAATTGATCGATTTAAACTTTTTAAAAGGCACAAGCTTCAAAATTTATAGAACTAATGATAAAACTGACATTTACTAAAAATCCAAGATGGCGGACCTATTTAAAAAGTAGCCAAATTTCACACCCCTAGAAAAAAACTTTTTCTGAGACAATTTATTCAATCTTATTTCTTGTCCGAATTTTTAAAATGTTTCATCGATATGCTTCGAAAGAATGTGGCTTCGTAACCGATGTTTCAGATTTATTACAGTGTCCCACACAAAAAATATCTAGGAGGGTTAAAAATGCCTATTTTTCAAATTGGTCCGCCATCTTGGATTTTTAGGAAATGTCAAGTTTGAAATTGGTCCTATAAATTTTGAAGCTTTGGCTTTCTAAAAAGCTTAATATTATTAAAATCGGACCGGTTTTTTTTGGCACACCCTATACATTTTGCATTTTTTTTCTTTTTGATTAGGAATATGTGAAAAATAAAACAAATATTTTTTTTAACTTGAACGATTTTATTAAAAAATTACTTAAAAAGTAAAAAATAGTTTGGCAGATCTCTGTTTACTACAACCGTAAATGGCACATTATATATTTTTAAGTTCGATATAAAATCATGGTGCATATTATATACACTATTTTATAGGTACCTTTAATAATGTTTCACATAATATTTTGTTAAACTTCAAAATGATTCCCTCTGCTACTATTCAGAATAATTTCCACATATAATATACCCATGCCGGTTCGCGTAAATGTTTTCAACCTTCTCTTACAAAATTTAAAATTTTACTAGATGCATGATTAATAAGTTGGCAGTACAAAAATTCCAAAAAATTACCATTATTTTGTAATTGAAAGTGAGCAACAAAAAATAACCAGCATGGCTGCCCAGAATATTGTCGATTGATCAGTTTTTAACTAATTATGTTATTTCGCATTTTGAGTAGGGTTGCCTGGATAGAAACACAGCGGGTTACAAATGGATAAAATTTAAAAAATAATATAGTTTTAAAAAACTAGTGACTAAAATCGTGTTTTTTACAAGCTTGGTTTTAAAGTTAGTGTAAAGATGGTGTGTTGCGAGAAGTGCTCTTCGTTCGAGATTTTTAAAAGTATTTTCCTGTTTTTCTTGGATTTCTTGATAAAGGTATTAAAAAAATAGTGTTAGCAACTCGCGTATGACCTATGCTTTTTTTACTCGCGTTTTTAAATACCTGCTTGCTGTGCTCGTTATTTAAACCCACGCTTGTAAAAAAGCACTATTTTAGCCACTACTTGTGAAAACTACTATTTTACAACAAGTGGCTAAAAGAGTGTTTTTTTACGTGCCTTGTTATTTAAAAACCCGAGTAAATAAAACAGAGTTTAGCCGCGAGTTGTAAACACTATTTTTTTAATACCTTTATCAAAAACTCCTAAAAAAACAGGAAAAAAACTTACAAAATAAAATTCAAACACAACATCCACTGAAAGCTGGCCACTAGCACTAGCATCAATATCAATGGTGGCTGCTTACATGACAAAACAATGGTTTCTATGGTAACCTTACTAACCTTATATTTTAATTTTTGAAAGTTTGTAATTTTCTCGTATTTTCTGAGTGTTTTTTTTTGTGAATAATTTTGAATTAATTTCTACGTAAGAATCATAAGAATTTCATAGTACTAACATTTAAAGCTATTTTTATCCAAATTTCGGTAAAAAAAGACGTCAAAAAAAAGTAATCAAAAAAGCCATGGTTGGGTAGATTGCGGATAGTGGCTAAAATCGTGTTTTTAATGAAGGTATAAAAAAAATAATTTGAGCCCCTAAAAAAAATGTTTTGCATCGGCAATAAAGCCATGTTTTGGTTTTATGCAAACATTAAGTAAAATCCTGTTTTTCATGAAGGTATAAAAAAACGGTTTTTAGCAGTTGTCAAAAAACAATAGTCCATAAAGCATAAAACTTTTTTTTAGGTACACGCGAAATTAAAAAAAGTTGAGTTTCATTATAAACATCAAAATAATTTAAATTTTAGCGGTCAAAGGCTTTTCTTCTTCTTTTTCACTAGAGAGAATGAGTTTCTGTGGCTTTTCACATCACAACACCCAAATGAAAGGCTTTCCTAATGACTTTTTTGGCTTTCCTAAAGAACCCGGGCCTTTATATAAAATTTAGCAAACAATTTATAAAAAAATATAAAATGCAGAAACTCGTTATTTTTTTTAGCTCAACCAGAAGAGATAAACCGAAATTTTCCATAGATTAAAAAAAACTAAAAACTATATTGAGAATTTTGAATAAAGGTGATAACAGATTTCAATCGACGTGATTTTGCATTTTTTGCATTGCTGAACAATATAAAATTTGGGGCAAAATTTTTTCACAAATGACAAAATTTTTCAGTTCTTCCTGGGTTTTACAAAGAATGTTTAAGCTTACCGAAAGTTTCTTCCATTTTTCCAATCTTAGGTAATTATGCAGTATACGGTTTTCTGCCATTTTTGATTTTTTTTGAAAAATTCTTTATGGGGGCACCTTCTAGGGTCCCTAGGACCCCAAATCCGTCTGCGCCGGTTGTTTTTTTTTTTGATTTTTTTTGTTTTTTTTTAAATTTTTTTTCACTAAAACAAACCAAACCAACACAGTCCAACCCAACCTAATCCAAACCAACCCAAAACAATTAAAAAAACACTTTACAACTCCCCCTGGGCACCCTTTTTTCTCGTTAAAAAAGAAATCGGGCGCAGGCGGATTTGGGGTCCTAGGGACCCTAGAAGGTGCCCCCATAAAGAATTTTTCAAAAAAAATCAAAAATGGCAGAAAACCGTATACTGCATAATTACCCAATCTTACAATATCGTTGATTGGAAAATTAAAAATGCAACATCTTTGTTTGTATTTTTACGGTTGGAGCAGTTCCACTACGAACAACACTTTGTTGACATTTTGTAATTTATTTCGATTACAATTCACGAGACAATTCAATAAAAATAGTAAGCAGCACGAAAGCACTGTATCGTAAACTAACGCACCTGCGAAACCCCGGCAGGGCCGGGGGTCCCCCGGCCCCGGCGCGAGCCTGTGTGTGTCCCCTGCAGCGTGACGCGGGCAATCAAATGAAGTTCAATGAACCCACGCGAAACACGTCCAGAAGAATGCGATTTCCCAGTGTGCCGCCAATGCTTTCGATCGTTAAAAATAAGCAAGTTCGAAAACGAAAGTGGCGCACCAAGTAGTGAATTTAAGTACTAAAAGCACGATAGCCTGCGCCATCTCGTATTCATTTCAGTTGAGCAGGGTCGAAATTTACCATTAGTTGTCCCCTCTATTTAGCTTATATCCTCGTTGACTCTAAGCAATGCAAAATGACTAAAAACTACGAGAAAAATGATTTAAAATTTTCAGGAAAGGTCTTTTATGTGTTAGTTGTTTTTGAAAATGAATAGACAAAAACTGTAAAAAAGGGAAAGATTAGAAGACAAAAAAGTTATCAAATATTTCTTTTGAAATAAGGTATACACACAAATAATTTTCATTCAAATAATTATCCATATACATGGTGTTGCATTTTTTTTGTTCTCCAGTATAAACTAATGAATTTTATTACACATAAAAATCGATTTCTATGATTTTACATTTATTTATCCAGTTTTATCGAAAACAAACTTTTTTTAAAAAATAAACAAACGGTATTAGGTTCAAGCTATAAAAAACGTCGTTTCCGCACTCATTTCCTCGCGGAAAGTAGCACTATACTGAACGGCGCGGCGTGTGTTATTTGCCTAACAAGTGCGGAAAGTGATACTTTTCCGCACGCGATGGCAGTTGCACTTCGGGCAAGCCGACAAGGGCTGAAAAAACACTTTTTGCACGTGTCAGGTACAAAATTTTTCCTCCTGGCGTAAAAACCGTATAGACAACATTATTTTTAGTTATTAAAATAGCAAAAAACTGTTTTTTTTTGCATTTTATTTAAATTTGAGTTGAAAAATATATCTAAAAAGTCGAATTAGACCTAAAATATCGGTTAAAAAAAGCGAGCGTAAAAGTATTTTTTTACGCACGCCGTGCGCGCAAAATTATTTTCCGCAGGCCGTGCTGGAAATGTAACTTCCGCGGTAGTAGTAGGAAAAAGATTTTTACGCATGCAAAATTTTTTTCGCGATTCGAGCATGTTTTTTTACAAATTATACACAAGGTGGTTTTAATTTCCCGCGCGCTCGTACGAAAAATGTTGTACCTAATACGTCGTGCGAAAAGCCTCTTCCGAACTTACGGCTTGCCTAAACTCCGCTGGCGCGTCGTTCGGGCAAACGCCTGTGCATGCGGAAAAGTATAACTTTCCATACTGCATGGTGCAGAGTTCTGGTAGAAAAAAACTAAGTATACTCAAACAATCTACTAATGGTCCTAATACATTATAAACGAGATATTTAATATGCAGTCAGACATTTTTTGCAAAAAAAGGAGAGGGAGATCTATTAGCGCGAAAGTAACTGTAGGTTAATATGCTGCTAATAACACAGGTCTGCATTTTTTAACACACAACACAAGTTGATTTAAAAATTTCAACTGTTTTCTAGTAATTTGGTAGCGCTGATTTCAAATCTGCTTTTAGTTTATTACGTGTAAGGTTATTTTTCAAACCAAAAAGTATTTAAGATGAAGATTCTTCTCCTTCGATTCAACATCAAATTAGTATTGGCAAAACAACTGTGTTGGCACACCAACTGAAGGTATTCAATGAGTCAATAATGTATGCTCCAGTATCGGAGAGATGTAGTTTTTTCTTCAATGGCTCAACAACAAAGTCCGTTGTATTTAAGATGAAAATTCTTATTCTCCCTCGATTCAACATCGAATTAATATAACAACTTTTGTTGGCAAATTAACTGATGTTCGTTAGCGGCCCACTAAATAATTTCCGTCACAGTCACTTAAAAGTCATTCAGTCATCCAACCAATGAAGAACCATCAGAAATCCGTCAAACCTTGTTTATAGGGTTGCCTAAACTTGTCAAATTATACTTTACACATTAAATTTTAAAATAATGCATTACATATTAGTCGTCCGGCTTAAGTCCCAAATAACAATCAATTGTTCATTTTGTGCAGAAAGCATGAAATTTGGCACACTTATTCTTTAGACAATTCTCTAAAATTTTGCCATATTGACACCAAACTGACAGAAATTGACAGAAAAAATCCATGTTTTACTTGTCAATTTGGTTATAAAAATGGCAGCCACAATAGGCTAAAGGGCACTGAGGCGGTAGGAGTTAACAGGCTTTTTAGTTGAGAACGGTGTTGATCGAATGTATAAGAACCAAGATGGCGGCGATTTTTTCAAAATCATTGACGTATGACCTTTATCGTCCTTGAAAAGTGACATTTTATTTTTAAAAAATGCATTTTGAGAATTTTCTTTTGATAATTTTTCATAATTTAGTAAAACGCGTCAGGTCTTTTGTTGTAATTTTATAATTTAGAAAGAATATCAAAAGACCTTTTCTAATTGACTTTTTGCTTACAGGGTGATTTGTTTAGTTATACCAGGCCAGTCAAAGTAAGATTTCTTAAAAAAAGTACATTATCATCCGTACCTTTTTTAGTTTTTGAGGAAAATATGTCAAATTTGGTAAGATTTTTGGATAGGTGGCGCTGCGGACGACGTGGCACCCAAATTTTCGATTTTAAATATGATAAAAGTTCATATTTTTTTAATAGCTTAGATAAGACATGCAAATTTAATAAAATAATCGATTATGTATAGTCGCCTAATTTTTTTTTTGAGTCTGTAAAAAAACGGGTTTTTCAACGTTTTCTTCAATTCTTCATAGCGACCAAAAATTTGGCTGGATATACACGTTAATGACTTCTGATGAATTAGAAGGCCCCAACAAATCGATTCAGATATAAAATTCCAAATTCTATCGGGCCGTTTTTACGCTATAGGCCAGTAAAGTTGACCTAACATGTGGTCAGTCGCCCCGAATAGTACTCTAATGCATCCTATTGTTAATTTTTTGCGAAAAGCACCAAATTTGGTAAGCTTACTTTTTTAACAATTTTTTAGGATCGTGGTCAAGAAAATTTATGATCGGAAGTACAGAAACCAAGTTGGCGGCGAATTCTTCAAAATGACGGTCTTATATCGAAAGTTACTTATCAAAAAAAAAAATATATATATATATATATATATATTTGAATCTATAGAACTTATAATAAAGAGAAATTTGACAATACTATAATACTTAAATTAACGTGTAACCTTCGATGACCTTGAAAAATCATCATTTTACTTTTAAAAAAAATACTTTTCCAGGGCCTTTTTTTAAATGTTTTATAATTCTGAAAACGGACATATAATTTTAACATGACATCAACACATCTGTCCTAAATGACTTTTTGCTTACAAGGTGATTAAGATTTTTAAAAAAAGCCACGTTATCATCTGTTTTTTTTTACTTTTTAAAAGAATTTTCAAATTTTGTACGAATTGTTAATGCTACCTTCTGAACTAAAATTTTTTTGGATAGGTGGAGCTGCGGACGACTTGCGAGAGAAACATCCGATATTTTATCAGATTTAATATCGGATGTTTCTATAGCAGCATTTTAGTTGATAAGTAGCATTAACAATACGTAACAAGTTTGAAAATTCTACTTTAAAAAGTAAAAAAAAAAAGTTGGGTTGAGATGTGTTGGATTGGGTCGTTTTAGTGAAAAAAAAAATAAAAAAAATCAACCGGCGCCGGCGGATTTGGGGTCCTAGTAGGTGCAGAAAACCGTATACTTACTGCATTTAATTACCGTTTTTTTTCAAATTTTTCTGCAGCTTTGTTTTCAAAATAATAGATTTACCCAAAGAGCAATTTTACCATGGATGACTCGGATGAGTGTGGAAAAATTAATTAATTTCCACACGTAGAAAAAATTATTTTTCGTTTTAAAATTCTCGCGAGTCTTTTGCTATATTCCTAGATTAATAAAAAAACTAGTTCATATCACGGTTAAATAAGGTGACCAACTTCTCCGGCCATTCAATGTATTGTATATTATGTATTTTTTCTTATATGCACCCCTAATAATATTAAGATTTATTTTCCAAAATACTTATTAAAGAAAAATAATTTAAGTAAGGTTTCAATTCAAATTTATAGATGGCAGAGAACATCCGCTTTTTTAATTGCAGTGATTTTAAAGTTACAAAATACAGTGGTATCAAAACCGGGGCGAACCGGAACTTTTGCTGAAAAATCGTGACTATCCGGAACGGATTTTTTCCCTGGGACAAATGGTTAAATAAAGTAAAACATATATCTACCTACATTAAAAAAGTTGGTAATTATGCTGCCATTTTTGATTTTTTTTTGAAAAATTCTTTATGGGGGCACCTTCTAGGGTCCCTAGGACCCCAAATCCGCCTGCGCCCGATTTTTTTTTTTAACGAGAAAAAGGGTGCCCAGGGGGGGTTGTAAAGTGTTTTTTTAATTGTTTTGGGTTGGTTTGAATTAGGTTGGGTTGGACTGTGTTGGTTTGGTTTGTTTTAGTGAAAAAAAATTAAAAAAAAACCAAAAAAAATAAAAAAAAAAAAACCAACCGGCGCAGACGGATTTGGGGTCCTAGGGACCCTAAAAGGTGCCCCCATAAAGAATTTTTCAAAAAAAATCAAAAATGGCAGAAAACCGTATACTGCATAATTACCGAAAAGTTTAATAATAAAAAAAAGTAGTAAAGTATAAAAATAAAAAGTAGAAGATACAATACAAGTAAAGTATTAAGTTGTATTACAGTTTGAATGGTATAGGTTTATCCTAGACGTGAGCTATCAACTCACAACCCCAAGCTTAATTAATTCGTGGATGTTGGAGCTCATGGCCCGAAGTCTATTGTAAACAGAAGAATTAGAATCAGCCAACGAAAAAAAAACCTTTCAATTTTCGAACACACTTCGTGAACAGCGCATGAACGGAAAAGAAGTCAGCTGTTTTCTGTCAAAAATCGAAAACTGGCAGCACATTTATGCAAAATCAAAACAAAGAGATACGCATGTAAATAAAAAATTGCAATCGTTTTTTTTGAGGCGACGATGCCTTGGTATAATATAGGAATTCCCGAGTACATAAAAAAGAGTGTGTGCACGTGCTTGATCAAGAGGTATTTGAGTCAATTCATCGAGAATGAAATCACAAGAGATCAGCTAAATCTAGACTTGTACAATGGCAAAGCCACTGCTGAAAGGATCAGCCTTGCAGTCGGGGTAATTATTCTATTTACTTAATATTCACAGTTGTTCATAATGTTTTATTGTTCACATCTTCAGAGTTTGTTTTGAAATTTAGCCTTTGTTATCATTAATGAATATCAATATGCAACAGCAAATTTTTTACCAATTTATTTTAATTTTGGTTTGTAATTTATTTGATGCGCAAATAGATATGTAGATATATTCGTTGACACCCTTGTAGTTGTGTAAAGTTGAGGAGATTGGCATTAGTAGTCCTTATGATATAATTTTTAAGTATTCTACTCTCTGGCTGGGTTTATATATACACCTACATAGCAAATAAAATAACCATTGAGTTAACCATATGGAAAACCCTATAGCAGTAATACACAATGTATGTGAAATGTAATTTTATGTGAAAACGGATGTGTGTATCGAGGGGGAAACCACTCATGACATTAGTTGGCATTACCCATATAAATTAACATGGCATTACTGGCAATACATGTACAAATTCCTTGGCATTACTAACAGATTTACATCACATTACATGACATTACAGGCAATACATGTACAAATTTTGGGTCAGTTGTTACCCACTAGGTGTGCATTCATATAAATAATTATAAGTACTCAACCTCCATAAACCTAGCAAGCCCACCTCTCAAAATCCAAATCTTAATAATTCTGGAATTATGTGCTTCTTATGTGCTAATTTTCTACTCTTTTAAAAATATTTGTGCTCTGAGTTTTTTAGGAAAATTAAAAAAGTAAAAAATTTTTTATTCTTTTTTATATTTTCATCTCGATTTTCATGGAGGACATAAAAAGCACATCATACTGAGATATTTAACGGATATTTTTAACCTTTATGTTTTTTTTATTTAAGGTTGGGCTTGCTAGGTTTATATAAAGCTAGCGAGTCCCTTTTTTTTAATTGACTCAAAAACTCAAAGAGCACAAAAATTTTAAAAAGGGGATGAAATTAGCACATAAAAAGAACATCATTCTGGAATTATTAAAATTTGGATTTTATTAGGTGGGCTCGCAAAGTTTATGGGGTTAAGTACTTATCAATCAACAAATCAGGTCTCGAATCAGGTTAACACTTTAATCAAAATAGCTGATATTTCAATATGCCTAATCAACCATTTCAAGCCAAGGAAATTTCATTTAAAAAAAAAGAAAAAGATTCAACAATTAACTGGTTTTTGATAAAAGAACCCTGAATAATAAAACCATTATAACACATTTTCTTGGTCCATAAATATGCTAAAATGTATGACCAGTTTAGTATAGAGCCACTAGGTATATATCAACTAAATTAAAGTTTGTTTTTTTTTGCTCTGTCCATCTCAAAATTTTGAGTTTTCCCTTATATAAGTGCTATTGCAATTTGATGAAAATGAAATTTTAAATTGAACACCCTGTATATTTTTGCATTGGATTCTACAAAATATTTTAGGTACATTTTATGCATAATGTCCTATACCTATGTTCAACTGTTTTTAAAATATTGACAGGTGAAAATTGACATTTTTTAACTTTGACAGCCCATAACATCAAAACGGTCAAGGATAGAGCAAAACGGTTTTTACTCTCCTGTCTTGGTTTTTTAGAAGCTATCGTTTTATATCTAAACCCAGGGTTAAAATATCCCAAGGTTAGATTAACCTTGGGTTAAAAATAGTATCAAACGTGAAAAACCAAGATAGGAATGTGAAAATCGTTTTGCTCTATCCTTAACCGTTTCAATGTTACGGGCTGTCAAAGTTTAAAAAATGTCAATCTTCAATAAAATGAACCTAAAATATTTTATAGAATCCAAAAATGCAAAAATATATATGGTGTTCAATTTAAAATAAAAAAGTTGGTGCCAAGTTTTCCTGCAAATGGCAACACTGCAAATATGAGAGTATTTTACAAAGATAGTTTACGTGGACTTATGTTAGAATAAAAAGTTTGAAAAGTTTCCATTGTATAGTTTCCAAAATAGGTTCCTCACCTTGGGACACCTGGTATATCATATCACAGCTAGTTTTGCTGGTAAATTTTTTGTCCTGCTTGGAATGGCTATATTGTTCAATAGTTATTACTTATTTTTTATATTTCATTATTGTTTATTTTTATTTATCATTTTATTATTATTGTGAAGATATTGCAAGATAATTTCAACACTATTGCCAGGTTATTGCGAAATATTGTCACATTATTCCATGACTATGGCAAGTATTGCGAGTCAGTGTAAAACTGTTGCAGGCTATTGTTGACAACTGTGGGCCATTGCAAATTCTCTTTAGCAAAACCTATATTGCTGGACTTAGCAGTATCTATATTAGGTATAGGGGGTTGTAAGATCCTAACCAAAAAAGCTAAAAACCTTAGGTCGGGTCGTGTTGTGACAAAAATCGAGTATAAAACATTTTTTTGGATGCAGGCTTATAGCAAGTGCAGAACGGCGTGTGTTTAAGCCTCTTCTGTATGCTTATACTTTGTATGGCCT
Organism: Oxystoma pomonae; assembly: GCA_963921995.1. Classification (NCBI taxonomy): domain Eukaryota; kingdom Metazoa; phylum Arthropoda; class Insecta; order Coleoptera; family Brentidae; genus Oxystoma; species Oxystoma pomonae. Next base: position 77,635,114 of record OY998163.1, read on the forward strand.
AAAGAATAGGCAAAATTTCGTCGACTAAAATTATTTTATTGCTTATTTCATAAAAATACAATACCGTTTCACTATATATAGGTACATTTTAATTTCTTTTTAACTAGTATATTATTTTAATTATCAAAATATTCTGTAAGAAAAATAAAAAATATGTTATTTTACTTCTTGGTGTCCCACATTCTTTTAAAAGTGGACATTCCTCTTTAGATATTTGGTATTATCTCGCGCTAATTTGCGCTACTTACAGAGAAAATAATTTTTTATTGTAGATAAGTATATTCCTGGTTTCTTATATGTCTTTTGATATGACTAATCCAGATCAAACTACATAGGTTTTTATTTGAGTTTTTAAACCTTATTTAACTTAGGGAAGTAGGCTGCCAGAGAATATTTTGATAAACTGACTTTAACTTCAATTTATTATTACTTATATTATAAAGCCTTGCTTAGATTACTATACATAGGTATTTAAAAAAGATGCGCCAATCAATATTCAGTATTTGTTATGCAAAAGGGTTGCAAAAAGTTATACAATTTTTGTATATAAAACATTTTTGTAGCATGTATAATAACGACAAAAATTGGAAGATAACATTTATGGGAGAGGAGATCACTTAGTGGTGAAATTTCGATGCGCTATATTTCAAAAAATATTTAATTTTTAATTTAATATTTAAAAAATAGGTATTTAAAAATGCAATAAAACATGTGTTGTATTTAAAATAAGAAAGCTGGGTGAATATTTGGCACTTTGACATATATGAATATATATTTGACATATATATTCTGAAAGTTTGCAAACAGTTATGGTACTCTTAGATCTCGGTTTAAACGCCTCTCAAACGAATGTTAACGAAACTTTGTTGCCAACACCGAAAACTCAATTCCGCATGACAGCAAAGTATTCTGTAAGGTTTTTAACTCTAGTAGAAACTCAAATAGTACTCCTTCAAAAATATCACTTGAAAATCAAGCCAACGATAATGATCAAACTTGTTTGCAAAGTTCTTCTGATCAGCTACACATCAACAAATCCAAACTCTAACGTTGAAGAAAAAGAAGAAAATATAAAATTAAATGTATTTATATGTATTAATTATTTAATTATTGAAGCAACACGTAAAAATTCGCTCTACAAAATCGTCGTTTATTTGTTGTCTAGAGAGTACAAAAATTAGTCCTTTTAAGTAAAAAATATTTTAGTTCTTACAAAGGTCATAATGTGCTATAAAGATTAGTAAAATCGAAGATTAAAAACCAGCTAATTGTGAAATTTTGCTAACTAAGAGTGTTCATTTTCTGTGGAAGTGAATTTAGGTGACCTATCCCAGGTCACCCCAGATAAGTACTTTTTTGTTTAAATATTTTATCTAGTACCTGAACAATATTCTTTTATTTTTAAATAAAGAACAATTTTATTGACTATGTATTTTAAAATAAACTTTAACATAAAGAAAGAATTTGCTGTAGACTATTAAGTCTAATAAATGGGGTTATAATGAATTTAAACTGTAGCCAATACATACCGGTTGCAGAACTAGATACCTCCGCCAGTGCCTAGTAAAATAAGTAGCAACCTTGTATGCGTTATGCATATAAAGGGTCATTAGATAATAGTGTAGTAGTTGTAATTCGAAATGCGTCTATAAAAGAAGACCTCAAGAAGAATTATTTGGAGAAAAATGTGACATCTGTAACAAACCTTATCGTAAGGACAGTACAAACTTGACCATCACAGAAAGTGATTCACTGACAGTGAGCCAGAGACAGCTGCTTTTTTATTGCTCTGAATGTAAAAACGAGCATTTTGACTGCAAGATTAAATTAGATAACCTCCGCAATATTTACCTAAAGCTTCAAGTGCAGAACAACTGCAGAATCAAAATGACTCAATGCAAGCTGAACTTCAACAAGCAAAATTAAACATTGGTGAACTAAAGATTGACTTTACCTGCTAGACTAATGAATTTAACACAAACCTAATAAAGGCCGAACACCAAAGCAAAAAAGACAATATTTGCCTAAAAACCATTGAAGCATAAACTACAGCTCTATCCAAGGAACTTAAGGAATCGAGAACAAAAATTCTAGAGTTAGAACAAAACTTGCAGAGCACGGAAAAGATATTGTTAGAGTATAAGCAAAAAATAAATAGACTTATTAAACAAAAAGATGATTCAACTCTCAAAACTTTACACGAAGAGCTTACTGAGATGTATTGTGACATTATGACACAAACACATAGTATATTGCCAGAAGAACAAATTATTGACTTAGATGCCGGATTTCCTTACTCAGATCCTAACTATCCAAACGCTTTTAGTAATCACCTTGAAAGTAACTTAAACAGTGTCGACACCCAAAAAGATATTAATTCTATGTGATAAGACAGAGCGGCAACTGCACAAAACGTTACTAACTTACACAAATTTGAAATACAGATGAATATCAAACCTGGTGCCTTATTTCACAGTGTAATTGAAAATATGGAGCAACTTGTTAAAAATTACACCAGTGATGATTTTGTTATTATCTCTTGCGGTTACAATGACTTGACAGAGAAGAGTAATTAATTGTGTTTGCATAAAACTTTATCTTTCTCTCTTGTAATTTTAAAATTAGGAACTTTAACAATTCTTGTGCTTGTTTGTTAATAAAATCGATAATATAACTAAATACAGCTTGGACTACATGGATATTAACATAAGTAAAGGGTTACGAGCAAGATATTGGGCTATTAGCAGACTAATAGCGGAATCACTACAACAGAAGAAATCAAATGCAAAGTTGTGTTACTTCAACATGTACCTCAGGCTCTTCTAATAACTGTTCCATTGAGGTTTTTTGTTAAAATAATAATGAAATTGATAAGGAATTTATCTATGTACCAAAAACCCTTTCAAATGGTATCACAGTTAATTTATTAGAGCCAAGAAATTTGTCCCAAATTCAAATTCAAATGGTTTATTTTGCCAACAAAAAAAATTACAAAAATCATACATAGTTATATAGCAATTTGACAAAAATGGATCGTCTTCCGATTATAAAAATCGATAACACTAAGCCCTTTGCTTTAGTACAAAACTGTGTGCAAAGAAAATATAACTTAATGCTTATTAACCCAGTGGCGTAGCCAGGGGGGTTTGGGGGTTAACCCCCCTCCCATGAGGTGGTTAGGGTAATGTCTTAAATTTTAACATTGTTGCCTGCCGTGCTATGACATCATTAATTGTTACAATTTTAGTTTAAATCTACTTGTAATAAATGGAATTCTTAGTATAATTTTTCTTGAAATTTTCATCTGCGGCGAATTTATGATTTGGCAACAAATCTATATGTACCACCGTAACCCACCCCTTCGTGGCATCTAACCCAATGTACTTTTTCAAAAATATTTTATAAAAAACCTAAAAGATCCAAATTTTTAGATTTTTTTTTTGTCAAAGTTTTCGCCTGCGGGTAAATAAGGGTTAATTTTGAAAAAAATCTTCAAATGAGACTAGACTTGCTTTTAAAAATAAGTATTTTCGTTTCGTATACAGCACTAAATCAACACCTATTAAACCGTCTCTCTCCCCTAGGCACATACCTAATTTTTAAAAATTTGCTGTAGGTATATATCGGTAATTGATTTTTATTAAATGATGAAACCCCCCCAGAGTCGATTTCTGGCTACGCTACTGATTAACATTAGGTCTAAAAGATCAAAACTGGATGATCTTCTACTATTTCTAGAAGACTCCAATTTTCCAAAAGTTTTAGTAATAGTAGAACATTGATTAAAACATGCAGAATCCATTTATGTACCTAATTATGTCTTAGGTTGTAAGTTTTATTTTATTTTTTATTTTTAATATACTTAAGTGAAATGAAACATAACAAAAATATATCCCCAAAAAACAAAATACAAAATTGATACCAATAATCCCAATTAATTTAATGCACGCACAACGTGACTTCTAAATTGCCTATACTTAGGCGACACATTTGGGTGAGAGGGTTGTGCATACCATATATTGTAGAATGAACAGAAAACTTAAATGAGCCATACCATTAACTAGCCTATACAGAAAATAAATAAACGAGAATGTCCTCCTAGACTCAAAAGTTTGAATTTTAAGATGTTCCATTATTTGTTTGTAATCAATGCAATACGGGTTTGAATTGTCTGGGTGAATATTTTCAGTCTCCACGCTGCCGATCTTAAAAATCGTTTTTGAACATCTTCAATCTTGTCAATATCAATCTTGTGATGTGGAGACCATATCACCGCCGCATATTCCAATGTTGATCTGAAGTATGTAAAATACAGTATACGAAATGTTTTCGGCGACAAATCGATACTGTTGCGAGTAATGAAACCAAGCGCTCGTGATGCTTTATTGATAATATTTACACAGTGATCCTTGAATGTTAACCTTGGGTCCAGGAGAACTCCTAAATGCTTTACAGTTTCGACTGTATGTAACTCTTGATCTTCTAAAAAGTATCTTTGTTTAAACTTATGCTTCCTAGAAAAAGAGATGGTAAGAAATTTGTTGATATTCAGAGCTAAACCGTTAGTGGAGCACCAGTGACTTAACCTATCAAGATCACTCTGTATAAGAGCTCGGTCCACATCATTTTCCACAACAAGAGAGCACTTAAAGTCGTTCGCAAAAATCAAGAACATACACAACCTAATAATTAATAATAATTAATTAATAAATAATTTAAAAAATAAAGGACCGCAATGTGATCCCTGCGGGACACCTGATGTTACATTTATTAAAGTTGACACAATATTATTAATCCTCACCATTTGATAACGACCACCAAGAATGGTTATCAGGTAGATGTAATCTACACCGAGTTCTCCAAGGCATTTGATCGTCTGGTATAGTTAGCACTTGTCTGAAGTGGGAAACTAGTTACCTCTCGGATAGACAACAACAAGTAAGAGTAAATAAATGTTTATCAAAGTTAATTGACGTACTATCAGGCATGCCACAAGGTTCCCACCTTAGGCCGCTTTTTTTCAACATTTTTGTTAATGGTATTCTTAGTGGCATTAATGTATAGAGTCTTCTTTTTGCGAACGAACAGTAAACCTTCAGCGACAATCAAACAAACTTGAAGATTGATTGTATCCAAAATTTATTTCTCACTACATTAAAATTGGTAAATCAGATTCGGAACCTAGGAGTCACATTTGATACCACTATATCATTTAACATGCATATTTCCACAATAACAAGTAAATCTCTGAAAATGCTTGGTTTGGTCAGAAGAATATCCAGTGATTTTACAAGCATAAATTGTATAAAAAGTCTTTATTATACTGCATGGAGTCCATACTATCAAATCCATGTCAGCTCTATCGAAAAGGCACAACATAAATTCCTTAGGCACTTATATTGCGTATAAGATGGGAATTGCTGTCAATGACCTAAATTATTCAGACCTCCTAGAAAGTGACTTAAATATTAAAACTCTAGAGGTTAGAAAAAATTACAAAGATCTCGAATTTGTCTTTAATCTTATTAACAATTGTTCTTCCAGTATGGCTTTGCTGGAATAAATCAATTTCAGAGCACTAGAAATACCTAAATTTTTAATATACCTTTTCACAGGACAAATTACGGATATAACTCGTGTATGTGTCGAGTTGTAAGGTTAACGAACCAATATTTCACATTTCTTGATTTTTATGGTATAGAATACTCAAGCTTTTTAAGGCAATTGAATGAATATGTTAATTAAGTTTTTAGTTATACCTTGTACCGTAATGAGTTTTTGAATGGGCTTGTCCCGTAAATAAAAAACAATATAATCCCTGCGTCATGCTGCACAATATAGTCAAAAATTATTAACAGCAATATGCAACAACCCTATGCAGCACACCAAACTTTTACTTTTTTTCTCAAATATTAACATATCGTAATGAGTCTTTGGTATTGCTCTTAAAATGTTATTTCGGTGTTCGATGTTGTACAGTCACCAAGCTTTTTGTAGATCTAAAAAAACACTTTTTTACCTTTTTGTTAGAAAGTTTGAGACAATGATGTATTTGAAATTAACTTTGTGTTTTAGACTTCCATTGTCTATTTTTTATTTATACACGACGTTTCGATCAATACAATCTCTGATCGTCTACAGATGCAAACTACCTTTTTCTAGATTAATTAGAGTTTTTGTCTGAAACAATTTTCAATTATTTTGGGTTGGGATTTGCAGGTGGTGTGCTTGTGGTATTCATGCCTTGATGTATTCCTTCTATTAGGACCTTCACTAGGTACATCAGCCTTTTATTAGTAAGATAAGCAATATTGAGTAACCTAGCACACACTATATTTTTGTCTGTTTTAGGCACTGAATGAGTTAGGAGAAACTCAAAATTGGCCTGTCGAGTTTGTCGATGGGTACATCAGTAAAATTGACATTAGTGTGCCATGGAAGACGATTTTAAAAGATCCTACTTACGTCGAAATTCATGGTTTAAGAGCCACTGTGCAGCCTAAACAAAGGAATGAGGATGGTAAGTACCTGGTGGTGATTTCTTTTTATTTGCAGATATTTAAAATATTGTTACGAGTTATACATTTAATTAGGTACTAGGCTATTTAGTTTTAAGTGTTGTATTCGTATGCCCATATGCCTTTGTTTAGTCTAAGTTATATATGAGAGTGGGCGGGGCGTCGCGAAGGATCGAGGGAGTTCGCGAATAGTCTAGGCGCGTGTATTCTCGAGTGAAAGAGAAATAAAGAAGAAATCTTAATTTAGCTAGCAAATAGTAAGGATCTTAGGAAAGTTATATACTGAAGCACACTAGTTTATTTAGCGAAAAAATTCGTTAAGAATTAAGACAACCCATAACAATTAGCCTTAGAAGTGAGATTTAGTTCAAAGAAGTTTGCTACACACGAGTAAGAAGACAACATTACACGACGTTCTATTCGAAAATCAGAAGAGATAGAAAGAATGTAACTTTACCTCGACACACAAAAACAGGATTTTTAAAGGATTTTCCATAAAATTGTAGAACGTTCTAAGACGTTCTATTCGGGAACCAGAGGTGATAGGGAAAATAGGATTTGTTCGTCGAACTTGTCATAAAAAATTAAAACATTAAATCGTTTATGTCGATGATTTAAAATCGATGGTTTTATTTTATGAAAAAAAAGAGCAGGAGCAACTACGGAATGAGAGACAAAAGGAGCAGTAGCAGGTACAAAAGGTGTTGGACGATCAATTAAGACAAGAGAGGCAGCAAGGGCAGGAAAAATTACAAAAGTTGTTAGAAGATCAACATACTGGTCTGAAAATAAAACTAGTTACAATGTTCCAAGAAGTAGATGCCAACGTTCAGAAAGTGGACACCAAACTGGCCACTCGATTTCAGAATGTTGACACTAAGTTTCAAGAAATGGACAAAAAAATTGTAACGACGCGACGGCTACGTTACAAAAATCAAAACCGAATTGGGAACAAAATTTCAAAAGATGGACACGAAAATTGAAGAGGTCAAAAGTTAAGAGTGTTACAGCTAACACAAAGGGACCTCAACAAAATAAAATCTCAGGGCTTTTCTAGGGGGTCCAGTACCCAGAGCATGAAACCTCCAACATTTAATGGCCATGAGAGTAAACTAGAGTTTCTAACTTCCCCTGTCTTTATTTTTAACTTTTTTACAACGTTTCGAATGCTTATGTATCTGCAATCGTCATCAGGTGAATACTAACAAAAACTATAATTACCTAATCTTATATACTAGCATGTGTTCAGTGAACCATAAAACTAATATGTTTTCAGTGAACCGTGCAGATTACACTTGGTTGGTTCCGCTGTTTCGCAGTTGAATTATGTTACCTCCGAAAAGTATGGGTTTCCAAGTAGTACAGTATTCACTCTATGACGATTGCAGATACGTAAGCATTCGAAACGTTGTGAAAAAGTAAAAAATAAAGGCAAAGGAAGTTCGAAACTCTAGTTTACTCTAAAGTTCAACGTTGTCTGCCACCTTCAAACCAAATTGTCTACCATCTTCAAACATCAATTTAAAGCAGTCGCAAGATCAAATGGTTGACATCTTTAGTAGCTGCACTGAAACAAAGACATGGAGATGAATATCGAAAACATCTTTACATGGCACAGATAAGGAATATACAAAATATTGCAAAACATCGATACAGTTGCCGCAATATCCTGACGTGGCAAAACGTTATAAAATCCGACCTCTACAACGAGAAATTAGGCTTCGAACTGTGAGTGGAGAATCGGCTAACGTTCTGGGAGAAACAGAAGTTGAGATAGAACTAGGAAGATTGAGCCAATATAGAAATTGAATTTATAATGAAAACATGGATTTGCCTACGACAATCAATTCCACATTTGAAAATTTGCAAATGAAGAGTTTATTTTGTCCACCGATACCTCGAAAGAAGATTCGATCAGAGTTTTACCATCATGTTCTATGAAAATATTTGAAAACACCGAAACCATCATTTTTGGGAGGCTAGAAAAGAAATCAAGGAGCTGTGTAGGACTCATTGCCAGAATCACACACCTTGTAATTACCTTGTCGCAAAGTACAAGTACAAGTTCTGGCCAAACAAGGAGAAGTGCAAAATCTAGTCGATAAGATGCTTAGTGACAAGTCCTTGGTCATCTCTGTAATATATGAGTTATATTTATGTGCTACTTTTCTATAAGTTGAAGTGACAACACTGCAACACAATGCATATACATTATTTAAAGATAAAACAAACTAAGATTTCATATGGTGGCAGTGTAAAAACGGGCAAATAAATAGTGTGTTTTTTGTGCCGGTGAGAAATTCTACCCTAGACAAGGGGTGAAACAGGTGTTTTATGCGTAAAAACTTACGTAATTAGTGCAAGCTTGGCAAAAAATTGTATCTAATTTTTTAAAGTTCACTAGTGCGTGTTTAAAACTTTACTACGTCTGAAGGTAGAACTCTGGAACCCTTCTCATTTGAGGGAAATAATATCGCCAATAGCTGGACATTTTGGAAACAAAAATTTGAATTTTACTTGTTGACTACAGGAAAAAACTCTAAGGACGGTAAAGTAAAAATCGCCATTGTCTTAAACTGTTTAGGGGATGAGGGGTTAAAAATATTCAAAACCTTTGAATATGAAACCGAGGGCGATGAGAAGAAGTACGCTATTGTAATGGGGGAGTTTGATAATTATTGCAGCCCTACCGAGCGAAAGTATAGGTCAATTCGTAACGGCTTTAAAACAACTTGCAAACACTTGTGAGTTCAAAGAGAGGGATGTTTTAGTATTAGATAGGATTGTTTTGGGTGTACGTGACCCGCGAATTCAAGAAAAACTTCTTCAGTACTCTACCCTAGAGTTAAGTCAGGCAATAGACATCTGTAGGTCAATGGAAAGTAGTGTTTTCACGCAGAGAGCAATCGCGAAAGAAGTAAACGTAAACGAAAAATAGAGTACGGTAAAATTGAGTGATAAATTTTCAAGAAATGCAGGATATTCTGGTTACAAATCAACTGGTCAGAATTTACAGAATAAGTGTGGTGGAGTACAGCAGGATCAAAAAGGTAAAAAAAGAAGCCCTTGTTCCCGATGCGGTTATCAGCATGAAAAGGGTAAGTGCACTGCTATAAATGGATACTGTTCCTTATGCCATGAAAAAGGGCATTATCACAAGTTTTGTTATGAAAATTCCAGCTCTAACAGTGAAAATGAAGATGGTGAAAACCATGGCAAAAATTTGGTTTGGATAATACAACTCTCTCTCTCGCGTAGATTCTATAGACTGGTTCGAAAAAATAAAAATTCTTAACAGTGATACTAACCTTAAAGTCGATACAAGCAGCCAGGTTAATATTTTAAATTTTTCGGACTATCAAAAGTTAAAAGTTGACTGCAAAAAACTGTTATCTGCGGCAAGTATCTTGTCTAGTTACATGGGTCATAAAATTGATGTTTTAGGTCAAATATTTGTGCAGTGCGTGTACAAAAACTTTACGCATAATTTACTGATCTACATTTTGAATAATGACCTGTTAAAATCAATATTAGGTCTTACGGCTGCGCAACAATTTAAATTAGTAAAAGATAACCAAAATTTGACAATAAATGAAATAAAAAATAGTGAATTACAAGATATACTGCAAAAATATAATAGTGTGTTTTGGGTATCGGTAAGGTTAACAAGTGCTTTACTATAACGTTAACCGAAGGTGCGGTCCCGTTTATAAGTGGTACACGAAAAATACCCCTAGAACTCAGAGACAAGGTTAAGGAAAAACTTAACGATATGGTGCAAAATAATTTAATTCTTCCGGTTAGTGAGCCGACAGAATGGCAAAATCCGATTGTGGTTGTACCGAAAAATAAAGGTACGGATATCCGTATTTGTATGGATCCGGTATTTTTGAACAAATACGTCCGACGTTCAAGATACCCTATTCCAACGCAAGAAACTTTGTTTACCAAGCTAGCTGGTGCGAAATATTTTTCGTTGCTAGACGCGTCGTCGGCATGTTTACAGTTACCGTTAGACTACAAAAGCTCTCTATTGTGCACGTTTACAACGCCGTTTGGACGATTCCGTTATTTAAGACTACCGTATGGTTTTACGTGTGCGCCGGAATTTTTTCAGCGGTATATGAATGAACTTTTGGACAATGCACGGGGCCAAATAACATATTTTGATGACATATTGGTATATGGCAGTTCCGTGACAGATCATAACAAAAATCTGAAGGCAGAATTTTGAAAAGTCAAAGTTTTGTCTTCAAAAAATTAACTTTTTGGGACACCAAATTAGTGATGTGGGAATTACCCCAGATTTTGACAAAACTAAGGCAATTTCTGAGATGTGTCCTCCGCAGAATGAAAAAGATTTACAACGCTTTTTAGGAATGGTTGTATACTTAGCCAAATTCATTCCGCATTTATCAAACGAAACAAGTATTTTAAGACGACTGCTTAGTGAAAAAAACGTGTGTTCAAAACGCTTGTTTTGATAAAATTAAGTCACTGGTTTCTTCAGCAACTACGTTGCATTATTTTGATCCAAAAAAGAAACCAGTACTATCCGTGGATGCTAATCCTTATGGGCTTGGTGCGACAATCTCGCAAGAAGGATGGCCCGTAGAGTTTGCTTCAGTTTCTTTAACACCAACACAGAGGCGGTGCAACCATATAGAAAAAGAATTACTTGGATTGGTATTTGGATGTGAAAAATTTTCCTTTTATCTTTATGGTATTACTTTTGAAGTTTAGACTGACCATCGTCCATTAATTGGTCTTTTAAAAAAACCACTCGATGAAATGTCCCCAAGAATACAAAGGCTTGCTAGGCGTTTAATGAGATATCATTTTAACTTGACGTACGTCCCTGGAAAAAATTTTAAAATACCTGACACGTTAAGTCGAGAACCTATAAGTGATGTGATTAACACAGGTTATTTGGAAAATAACTTAAAAGTTCATTCTGTAATTTCGACAAGCAAGGAAAATCAGCAACGATTGCAAAAGGCAATAGATTTTGATCCTGTGCTACAAAAAATCAAGTACTATGTTTTAAATGGATGGCCTATGCATAAATCTTCAGTACCAGCTGATGTAAAACCCTATTGGCCTATTAGATGCTCTATATTTTTACACGATAATGTGTTATTTTATCAAAAAAGATTGATAATACCTAAATCGTTAAAAGGTGAGTTTTTGCAAATAATCCACCAATCTCACCAAGGAGTGGTCTCTTGTAAAAAAAAGGCCCAAGAAGCGATTTATTATCCTGGACTTATGCGCGATGTCGAAAATCTTATGCTTGGTTGCATAACATGTCAAAAGTATGCAAAAACAAATGTGCGCGAAACTTTAAACTCGCACGATGTGGCTGAATTGCCGTGGCAAAAAATCGCGATAGACTTTATGAGAGTGGCGTCGCAAGATTTTTTGGTGTTAGTTGATTACTTTTCAAAATTTGTGGTTGTCAATAAACTTACAAGTAAAACCGCGCAAAGTGTCATTACAAGCTTAAAAAATGTGTTTGCAATAAATGGACTTCCTATGGAACTTTATTCTGACAATGGACCTCCCTTTGGCTCCACAGAGTTTTTGACATTTGCTAAAACATATGACATTAAATTGAGTACGTCAAGCCCTAAGTACCCAAAAAGTAATGGCATGGTAGAGCGATCTATACAAACTGTCAAAGGATTATTTTATAAAGCTAGTCAGACACCAAAAGATCCATTTTTAGTAATTATGGATTATAATTCGACACCAAAGCAAAATTTACCAGCCCCATGCACTCTTTTAATGGGCAGAAAGTTTAGAACAAACTTACCAGTAAAAACTGAAATTTTGACACCTAAGTTTCCAATTACAGAAGCTCTTACAGATATGCTTTTGAATCAAGAGAAACAGAAACGATATCATGACAGATCTACAAAAAAGTTATCTGAACTGAAAGTGGGCGACCCAATTCTTCTGCAAAAGGGGATAAGAAGATGGAATCCTGGAGTTATAGTAGAAAAGAATGACTATAACGATTATGTAGTTCGGGTCAATGAAGGCGAGTATCGACGCAACAGAAGTCACTTAAGACTTAGACAGCAAACAGTTAGCTCAGATGTTAATAAACGAGCTCGTTTGCCAATTAAAATCGAAGATTCAGATGTTCCGACTTCTGACAATAGTTATGTAACAAGAAGTGGCAGAATCAGTCCGAATAGATTTTGAGAAGTTTAAATTTGTTTGATTTTTTAATTTAAAAAATAAATGTTTTTTTTAATTCTTTGGGTGGGGCGTGTAATATATGAGTTATATTTATGTACTACTTTTCTATAAGTTGAAGTGACAACACTACATACTCAGTCTTAACCGTAATGTTATACTGCACGTATCTCCTGTAACGGCTCTCGTCTATTTGACTATTAAAGAATAGCTATTTATATATATTGTGCCTCGTAATTATTTATAAACCTATTATACATTATTTAAAGATAAAACAAACTAAGATTTCATATGGTTTTGTTTACTACGAAGGACGGAAGTACCAGATTCTGTATTGATTAAAGGAAACTTACTACCTAGATTTGACGACACTTTGACTACGCTAGCAGAATCATGTTGGTTTGCCACGCTGGATCTAAAAAGTGGCTATTGTCAAGTCGAAACCCATGGAAGAGACAAAGAGAAAACAGCCTTTTCAACTGATAATGAGTTGCACGGAGTTGTTTCAGTTCAATGTAATGCCATATTGCCTCTGCAATGCTCCTGTCACATTTGAAAGACTAATGGAAATCGTGTTACGAATCCTGACCACATGGATAATCTACAAGAAATATTTTCCAGAATAAAGAATGCAAATCTAAGATTGAATCCAAAGAAATGTTCTTTATTTCAACAGAAATTTGAATTTCTTGGATGAGTGGAAAATCCAGGCTATACGAGATTAGCCCCAACCACGAGACAAACACGAACTAAGAAGCTTCCTGTTTCGTGGAAGGTTTTTCCAATATTGCTGCAGCCTTACATAGACTCACTGAGGACAAGAATTCCCAGTGTGATCAAGCCTTCAGGAAGTTAAAAGCAGCACTTTGCTCCTGTCCGATATTAAGTTATCCACAGCAACAAGGATGATTTATTCTAGACACAGAGCCAAGCCAATAGGCAGGCCTGGAGAAAACTGGACCATAGGGGCCTACTTGCCTGGTTACAAGCCACCCTATTTACAGCTCGATTTTTGGGAAATGATTAACAACTTTGTGAAAGGCTTTATTTTAATGTAACCTACAACATTCTATCTGTGTCAACTCCTGAAAAGGGAGCATCTTCAATATGAAATCGACGGAAAATGTCAATTTAAAGATGTATTAAAAATTTAAGAACACCTTGGCTTTCCATATAAATAGTTAGATAATTTAATACAAATAAAAAAAAGTGCCTTACAAAAATATGGGGCCGTTTAGCGACCCACCCTCAACATGTCAATCTAACGAGCTTAAATATTAGTAAAAGAAATAAAATAAAGATGTCAATTTTACGGCACTCTGGAACATTTGCGCAATGGACAAAAGCAGCCAACTCCACCAAACCTCAGCAGCGCCTTTTGGTCGCATCGCGATTTTGCCCATTGCACTTTTGTCGCGTAGCGCTTTTGTCCGTCGCAATTTTTTTTGTCGCACTGCCATCGCGTGCGCCAATTTTACGATTTTACGATGTCTTCTTTACTGATTAATCATGTTTAATGTTTATCTAGGGCACCTTCTCCACAAAAAATATTTTAAAAACTAAATAATTACAAACTTTCAAAAACTCTTGAATTATTGTCTAATGAAATTTTATTTTGTAGCTAAATTTAAAACCATGACATGCAGTAACGTACAAAAATATTGGGCCCTTAGTAAATGTTTTCTAAATATTTTCCTTTTTTAACAGCTACTAGCATGTTCGAGTCTATGTGGAACTCGATGACCAGTTCAATGCATTTGGCCGAGGAGTTTGCAAAAGAAGAAGTAGTCAACGACAAAACCACACAAGTTATACAAGGAGTTGAAATTTTTGCTCAAACGATTGAGTCAAGTAAGTATTTTTTAAATCATCTGGTTATTGAACATTTTTATACTACATATTTTATTTAAATAATGTTTTGTAGAAAATTGACATGATAAAAAATTTATTTTAATATCTTTTTCTGAAATTATGATTTTCTATGTTACAGGAAATGTCAGTTTGCCCCCGTTTCGACATGTCTCACATTATTAAAATAAAAAAAAAAGATTTATCCAGACTCTTTCGGCACATATATTATCAAAAAAAAATCCAAAAAAACGTATTACGTAATCGGCCACCCATTTTATCCATAATCTTCTTCTTTTTAGTTGTCGGTAGGATCAAAATTAAATTAGTAGACACCATTTTGCAAATAGACCATGTTCCAAAAGACAGTCATAAAGGAGTTGGCCTGGGTATAAATATTGACTTGTAAGTAATAATTCAATCAACTGCAATTACAGAAAAGTGGGTTCAAATGCAAAGGAAGTTAATGTGTATAAAAATTCACCTTTAAATGCTAAAAGACGACATTGGTTATGTCGATTTTATAGATACCAGGCATGTCTCATCCGTATCAGAAGTAGTGGCAGGTATATTCGGAAACCAACTTAAAAATACATTTTGGATAAAGTTCAATTGGTTTTTCGCATTTTGTAAAATCCAAAACAGGGATAAAAATTTTAAAAAAAGTGTCATTAAAAGTTAAAGAATTAATAATAGGTACCATTGATTTCTCTAGAAAGTATGCCAATCGCATGTTTAATTTTCTCTTAATTTTCTTGGGAAATTTTTTTTTGCTTGGCCTTTCCAAAGGCGACGGTATGCATGCACCTTCGCTTTAAATTTTAAAATCATTTTGAAACATGATGTTTTATCATTTTATTTAATATTATGGATAAAATTGCCTTCTTTTTTAAGAATTTGCAAATTTCTACATTATGAGGCCACCAGACAGTTTTTTGATATTGTTCTTTTAGTAGAGTACGTCCACCCGAACACCACATGATTTTTGATTTTATGACAAAAAAGGTCCGGAAATGCGAAAAATAGCATATAAGTAACCTCTTTTTTTCGATGAATTGTGCCAATTCATACCTCGGTGTAATGTTTACGCAAAGCACTAAGTATCGGTGAGGGAAGTTTCAAATACAAATGTCGAAAATAAGCCCGACTTTACTAAAGTCAGGCTGTTACGCCTTTTATGTTTCGATAATACTCTATTAGGAACATAATATTTTTACCTGCAATGCGATGTGCGAAAACCACCTGACGTAGTTTTTACGAAACAAAAAAATTGGCATTTTGATTAGCTGGCGCTGGCACGCATTCGCCATAAATTTGAAAGTGTGCCTACTTGATTGGACAATTCGATAGGTATAGGATGCGAATACCGATACCACTGATAATTAGCTTTTAATAAGCAGAAAAAAGCATTTTGTTTAAACGTATTGTCTACAGACGAATACGTTTGTTGTTTTATTTTCTCGCACGGATCTTCCATAATAGTGCGGTGTCATATTTAACTTTCCATCTTTTTTTATTTCAACTGGATCAGAGACAGTTATTTTTGCTGTTTTATTTTAGTTAAAATAATCTACATCTAATTTCTCTTTAATACTTTAAGTTTAACTTAAGAATCAACTTCCCCTTTATCTCTAATATTCAGTTTTTTTGCCTTTTATCTCTTTTCTCTTCTTATTCAATATTTAAAAGACGATTTCAAAAAGTAACAGCGAGAAAAAAGAAAAAAAACACATAGGAGATAAACAAAAGCTATTAAAAAAAATAAAAAATAATTATAACAAAAACAACAAACAACTTAACAATAAAGATTTTGTCAAAATTATTTAAGTAAGAATGTTAAACGCCAAAATCATTAAACAAAATTAAAAAAGAAGTAAAACATTGTCATTTAAATATACCTATGTTCTGAGATTAATGGGAGTATCAATAATAAAAATACACATTGGAACTACATACCGATTTTCGAATTAATTTACTGTAACCTCGTATTGTAATAACCTTTTTCGTTTTTTTTTTAAATAAAGTAAGTGAAATGCAGCTCTTTAGGAAGCTTATTATATAAGAAGCTCCCGAAGTAAAATTGGAATTTTCTGTAAAATTCATGGGAATTTTTCCTGAGTAAGAAATTCTTCCTTCCCCGTATGTTGTGGGAGTGCCGGTAGCCAATCTGCATTAGTTTTGGTTTATTAACGAAGATCTCTATTAAAATCCTTAAAATAAATCTGTGTTGTTGTTGTGGGATACATATAATAACTCCAAATACCATCATTTTCAGGAGAACCATTTTAAGGTTTAAAATGGTAATCAACTCTCTGGGATATTTCATGTTTGGATCAAAAAATAACGAGTTAGTTCGTGAAGCTAGAGATACCGGTTTTAAACCAAATGAAAATATAGACGTCTGAATTCAATGAATATGATTATTTTAACTTATAAATAGAAAAAACAACCAAAATAATGAAAAAAAAACACCTGCCACTGGTTAGTATTTATTTATACATGTTTTAGCGAACGGTACGTACCATATGCTGACGACACTGTCAGAATTATGAAGACATCAACGTACGCATCCATGAAAACGAGTCGAAACGCGTTAGATTTACAGGTCTTAATATGTTTAAATAAAATGCTTTTTTTGCCTAGTGTCTAAAATCTTGTTGGGGATGGTGAGCGCTATGAACGTTTTATTTCCAACTTTTAGAATTGAATACTTTGACGAGTGCGGAAATGACCCAACAACAGACGAAGCCACAGATCTCAGCACGGGCGGTTCAAAAAAAGCTTATTTAATACCGTCATTTACAACTAAAATATTAACAATAGAGGGCGTGACGTTATCTAGTGTGGAATTTTCCACTGTTACGGATGAGATTTTGCATCCCGTGTCAAGAAAAGAAAGTAGGTAAGTTAAGAGAATGAATAAGTTTTTGGCTTCAAATCTTCGAAAAAGTTAGTTAGTAAAGAAAACTCGAGAAAAACTTCAATTTTAGGAAACTGTTGAGTCTCTAGCTCTCCGATATCAGAAAGGAAGAAAAAGTGAAGAGAGTAATTTTAAAGCAGATTAAATTATTTGTAGGATATAAACGAAGTTGCCAAAAAGTGTCCTGTTCGTAAGAACGATTGACTACGGAATTCTACAATTTCAAACAGTCAAGAATATTTCTCAGAAATTACTGTTTGTTTCAGTGAATCTAAAGAAGACGCATTTTTTGACACTGGCAATGACCATGAGTCTTCCTCAAGTACTGACGATCTCAACAAAGCTGAGAGTTGTGATGAATTAGACTCTGCACCTAATCAAGATGTTGTATTAATTGGAAAGTTTTGCAATAAGCAAGAAGTAAGTGGTTTATAGAGATAGGGTTCTTACAAAAAAACTATTTTTGTCCTTAATTGATTCTCGGGTTCCGAATATTACCCCAAAAGCAGTTTTAAGCTGCATTGTCAGGGTTGAAACCGGTAAGGCAAACCTGAAAAAGTTAGGGAGCTTAAAAGATGACCTGGAAACGTCAGGAAATTAGTAATGGAAATCATTAAATTTTTACAGCATGGTTTTTACCTTTTATGCTTTCCTCACTCTATTCCTAATATAATGCCAAAAACATAGTATTTTTTTTCTTCTTCAATATTTGTTTTCGTTTTTCCAGATTTCTCAAAAAATAGGAATAATATCAAAAAATGCCTGCTTAAATTGCAAAAATGTTTGCCTACGGTGCGATAACATCATTAATTATGTTAGAATTTTAGTTTAATTTTCAAAGTTCTTCACATTTATTACGTCATTTTAGCAACACAAAAAAGGCTGAATGCGCCCGTGAAAAATATCATCATTTTTGAAGAATTTCTTCCTATATTATAAAATTTTTTGCCTTCGACGCGATAACATTAATGAAAACGTGTAAAAAGTGGCATTTTTAGTATATTTTTTTTCACAATTTTTGGCTGCCTCACATTTATTTAGGATTTTTTCAACAAATCCAGAATTGAGTGTGCACCCCACCCCTAGACCATTTTTTTTCAATATGTAAATTTTTGGGTTCTGCTTAAATAACCAAAAAAATTTGCAAATTAGGTATTTTGCTGTCCACAAGCTTGTGATTGCCTTTTTTTTAAACATATTTAGGACCTAAACATTTAAATAAAAATGATTTTTTGAACGTGCTTGTTGGAGCTTGGGAAATAACCTGATTTTTTTGTTTTTGGTCCCTGATTGTACTCCTACATGGCCCACTTTTTTAGTTTTTATCGCCCAAGTAAACCGGGTGACGTCATTCGCAAAATCGTGGTTGGACGGTTAGCTAAATGCGTTGGGGTCCGTGAAAGCTGTCAAATTGCTATATTGGTTTGTAATTATCCAGTCAATTCTTATTTTATTTGCTGAATAAACAAGGTTTTAAAGCATAAAAACATGATTTTTTCGGATGGAGCACTTTTCAAAAATCTCCAAACATTGGATGGGTGAATCCGTAGCGTCTACCTTATTTTTTGGTGTTTAAAGCATTCAAAAAAAGTGTAGGTAATATAGGGATGATTTTTTTTGTGCCTAAGTTTTGAAAATCGTATTTTTAAAAAATGTCAAAAAACCCCATTGTAATATTTTAATGGTAGTAGTAATACTAGAGTGGAATGGGGAACACTTTGACCGATCTGGTCACAAGGCCCTTTATTCCAACCTCTGACTCGCGCATTTCTGCTGTTGTACGTGGAAGTAAGTTTTTTTTTTCTTTAGAAGAGCCTATAATTTTGTCTCCATAGTCCAGGGAAAAAAAATCGTAGCGTAGCTAATTTAAAAAGTAGACCGGTGGATTTATATTCCTTCCGAAGGAAGGTCCTGGCATGGACTTGCTCCTATCTAACATCGCTACCGTTTTTTTTAGAAAAAACAACTTTTGAATTTCTAGCCTACTCCACTAGTTCTACCACTAACTGGTAGTCCATCCAGACAAATTTGTTGTCGTCCGGCATGGGTATCGGCGCGCGTAGATAGCAAAAAATTAACTTTATATATTATGCACCGGATACCATAAGTACTATAAGAGAGACTCGAATCAGACACGTATTTCGCCCTTGTTAGGACTCATCAGTGTGTCATAAGTTTTTATAGACAACATGAAAAACTAAATAAGGAATACATTTTTATTGTCCATGGTGGAGTTAAATGTAAAAAGAGAGAAAATTATTCCTTATTTCTGGACCATTTGTCCAGGACTTCTTGGTTTTACCGTTGGTCTTCGCTTCGTCTATACAAACTTATGGCGCACTGATGAGCCCTAGATGTCATATTGCATAAGTGTTGATCAGCACCCTCTCGGGAGCCAGCCTTGCACTGCTTCCTGTGCCTAAGCTATAGAAATTTTGCGCCCATGTTATCTGCTAAGTTATTTAGAACGGTAAAACTTCTGCATATTGGATTTAAAATACGGCATGAATTTATTTCACGTGATGCCTCATTTGTTTGCCATCCAAGTACCACTGAAGGTTTCACAATAACTCCCAAAGCAACATAAAGGTCACTGCGAACTTTTGAGGCGTCTTTGTTTAGGTGTCATCACATATGTCACAAGGAGACAAACTACGCTACAATCACATCCAGGTGTGCCACGTGAAGGCATTAGTCCCTTACCAAAGCCATTTTTAGGACATATCCACCGCATCGCCGAAACCCGCATCTTCATGTCTGGGAGGGCACTTTTTTTGCTGCCCATCAGAAAAAAACGTCTAGTCTCCAAGTTTCACCCAGTATGTATTCTTGTGTTACTCCGGTTTATATGAATGAATGAATTAATGTAGAAGTGAGGGAGGGACAATTCCAATGTACGTAGGCCACCTTGCTGGGCCCACCTTCTGGGCTGCAACCTTCTTACATCGCCTGGGATCAACCGATAGTTCCCACCTGGCCAGAGCCGGACACTCCAGCAGGACATGCAAAGACGATTCTTCGTCCTCCATGCACCATCGACTCTCCGGCGATTCCTAGCGTCTCTTCCTAGGTGCTTCGCTTGTTGAGGCAACACTGTCCTGTTAGGGGCCCTGTTGCTGGTCTCACATCCTTCCTGCCTAGGTGGAACAAGGCCTTCGAGCAGGTGCTCTTCAGTCAACTCTGTTTCGGTTGGACCGTCCATGCTGACCACGATTTTGACCTGGAGCTTCCTGAGCTCATTAGTCAATTTCCTTACTTCAGCGGCGTCCGTGGCCCCCTGATGCATTTGTAGAGTGTCCAGTGGGTACTTGTGCAGTTCCCTGTCGGGCCTCTTGTGTTGGAAGAAGATCTACTGGGTCCTTGAACAGTTCCTTGTTGATCCTTATCTTTAGAGGTTTCACTGGTTGTCAGAGGGTCCTTCTGGAGTTCCCTCGCAGAGGAGTAAACCGGCTAGAATCACCTTCCCAGCACTTCGGGGAGCGGGCTATATATAACAGGGTACGCCTGATTCCCTAAGGAAGGTTGTTATTGTGGTGCCTCATCCACGCGACCTTGGCATTTAAGCCAAGGCCCCCACACCCGTCCCCGATCCACCACTCAGCGAAGTCGAGAGCGAGCCAGAGTTGGGTTCACCTAAGCGCTCCCTATCTCCGGCCCACCGGCCCCAAAGAGCTGCGTTCCAGGGGGGTGCGGTATGACGTTTCCCAACATGATTTAGTCACCGACTTATTCAGTCGGCTCCACCACCGCGGCTTGGACGCACCTGTTGAGAATTACCCAAGTGCGATTCAGAGAAGGGAGCTCTGCGTCCCCTTAGTCCGGGTTAATGCTTGTATCTTGCCAATCCAACCCAACACAAGCAAAGGCCCTCGGCGCATATTATATAAAGTTTGCTTTTTGCTATCTACCCTCGTACCCAGGCTGGATGACAACGCATTTGCCGTAGCGAAAAGCCCGACTGGTTGATAGTCTGTGTCTGAAACCAGTGGTAGAACTAGTGAATCAGGCCCAAAATCCAAAAGTTTTCTCTTTTGGTAAAATTCTCTATTTTTATATTTAACTCCGGCATGGAAATTGAGAAAGTATTCCTTATTAGATAGACTTAATCCCTGGTGGTGTTTCCCCTAACCCAAAAGCGCAATGGTCTCCCTTATTTAAATTGGAAAAAAATATAAGTCTCTAATTTAAATCCTGACTCTATTAGAAATGAAACGGCATATTAGATTATAATTTTGACAGCTGTTTCCTCCAAATGGATTTACATAAATATGTTTTTATACATAATACTATCTTAAAATCTTAATAAAATTTTCTAATTATTTACGAAAATTTTTTGTTTGGGAATATTGTTACATAATTTTTTCGAGGATATTTTATCACTTCTCCATGAGCGAAATTGACTCGGAAATTATTTAAAAGCATAAAAAAATTCTTAGAGTATTTTATTACAAGTGGAATTTGTTGTAACTGTTTCACAAATATTGATTTTTTTGACCCATAGGAATTTTTAACCTGTGATTACTGTCGTATTTGTTGAAGTGTCTGTCTGTCTAAACCACCAGGGGCTCGATTCTGCGCGTAATAGAACGATCATACCCTGAGAAGTGATCCATCGCACAAAAGTCATGCGAACAACGCACGGTGGTCGATTTTCAGAAAAACGCGGACATAACTTGAAAAATTACAAAATTCAAAATGTATCTAAAGGTGGAGGCACACATTACATGCATTCTAGCCAGCACACAATTTTTTTTAAATTTTGATATGTTGTAGAGAACT
Organism: Oxystoma pomonae; assembly: GCA_963921995.1. Lineage (NCBI taxonomy): Eukaryota > Metazoa > Arthropoda > Insecta > Coleoptera > Brentidae > Oxystoma > Oxystoma pomonae. Next base: position 77,657,383 of record OY998163.1, read on the forward strand.
TAATTCTGGACAACCTTTAAATAGGACAAAATCCTTAGACACGTACAGTTTCGGAGATATTAATGTTCAAAGTTTGACATTTTTACGACTTTTTTTCTAAGTATTTAGCGATCTACTGATGTTCTTCTTTCATAATTCTGACGGGTTATGTCAGGCAATTATCTTTTTTGGTTATGCTCTCTGTCAATGTGATTTTACAGGGAAAATCTTTCAAAAATCGTAGTATAGGATCTAACAGTAAGCTATTTTTAATTTTCGTAAGACGCACAACGCTGGGAGAAAGATTGTATGAAGAGATTAACAATACAGTGTGAAAATAAGGTAAGGTAAATATATCAAATCTGGTATGGAATTTGACCAGGGCCTTAACTACATAAAAGGCTGACCACCATGAAAAACAAATCACTATCTGCTAGTGGAACATCTATTAAAACATCGGTAAACCGCTAATTCTTTAGTAGAAAAATAGCAAAAAAGTTCAACTTCGAACACTAATATCTCCGAAACTATACGTGTCTAGGGATTTAAAGGTTGTCCAGAATTAAATTATCTACAACATATCAAAATTTCAAGAAGATCGTGTGCTTGCCAGAATGCATGTAATGTGTGCCTCCTCCTTTGCCCCTATATGGTTGTCAAACTACTGATGAGCCCACGCTGGTTACCCAGGGCGAAACATCGTTTATTCATTTCTCTTTTCGCTTTGATCTTTTGTGTGTTCCTTGTGGAATACTCATCCAAGTTTGAATTTTCGTTATTTCCACCCAAGATCTTTTGATCTTTTGTTTTTTAGTTTCTTTTCGGTTGAAGTAACTGATTTGGAGGTTTTTTAACTTCTTTACTAGGCGAGTAGTTGGCCAAAGAATAAACTATGCTTTTTACGAGTTTGATATTACGCATCAGTATTCAACATCAAATTTCAAATAGAAGACCCAGAGTATAACAGTATTCAACTGTTGATATTTCGAAAACAGGTGAAGATCGACATAGGGTATGTTATATAAAAATGCTTAGAATTTCAAAACACTATATACATACTATATGCAAATAAAATAAAATATAGTATACTGTAACACTTATATATTGTGTCAATTACTTTAAAGTAAATTTGATTGTTCTAAACTAACATTTTTAGTTTAATTTAGCCAATTAATGAATATGTATCTTTTACCTTCTTAAAAATGTCTTAAGGTAAATGTGAAAATTCACACGATCATCCTGTGTATCAGCTAAAAAAGAATAAATGCTTATTTATTTAAATATTGTAAACGACATAGGGTATGTTATATAAAAATGCTTAGAATTTCAAAGCACTATATACATAAAAAAATATACTAGTATGGTGTAACACTTATATATTGTGTCAATTACTTTAAAGTAAATTTGATTGTTCTAAACTAACATTTTTAGTTTAATTTAGCCAATTAATAAATATGTATCTTTTACCTTCTTAAAAATGTCTCAAGGTAAATGTGAAAATTCACACGATCATCGTGTGTATCAACTAAAAAAGAATAAATGCTTACTTATTTAAATATTGTAAACTATTTATTTTTTTATTAAAACTAAATATTTTATACGAATATCCGCGTTTTTACAAAAATCGACCACTGTGCGACGTCGTACTTTACGAGACGGTCAAGTTGGCCGTAGCATGCGCATTAGCGAGATTTGTCACGTGATGGTTTCATCCAATAGCGTGCTCTGAAATCATACGAGTGATGTTTTTCAGACGAGCTTTCCTACAAGTCCATACTATTGGGTCTAGTCAAGAGAACGCCTTCGCTCAAAAATTGTTGTTCGAGGCAGCTCTGCGCGTGCCCATAATAGATTGGTGATTCTTCGATCGTCTCGTTACTGCTTTTAAGCGCGTTTATTGGTTGACACTGCTTCCCTTCTCTCAGGCGAACGATCACTTCCTATGTTCCAGAATCGGGACCCTGTAATAAAGGACTGGTTATTTTTATGTTGTTGCAATAATGTAATTGTGTATAACAGAAAATACGTCAGGGGAACTGCCCAAAACAGACTTAATTTTCCAGCTGCGTATTTTACGTAGACGAATTTTATTTTTAGATCAGGATAAAACTGAAGGAATCGGAAGATATTACGGGTCCTAAAGTAGACATTACGGTCAACTTTGGTGCCTTAATATTGTTCATATCGCCAAGACAGTTTCATCTTATTATGGCCTTGATTGATGGATTTGCTTCTTCCCCTACGAGTGATAAAAACAGGTAACAATCAATTGAGAAACATCCATATACTCAAAAATATAATTGCAAATTTAGATGCGCCTCAAAATATTATTCCGTAACTAATATGCTCTGTATATGCGCAAAATAGTAAACTTTACATATACAGCTGTCCATACTAACTGTTTCCTTTAGCCTTTTGATTAGATAGTAAGACCTTACCAGTCTGAAACTTAATTTTGCGATGTAGTTCTCCCAGCTTATTTTAGCATCCAAAATTACTCCTACAAATTTTAACTGTTATCTGCACACCAATCAGCTATATCTGCAGCTATGTGGTACAGTCAGATAGTCTTGTTTGGTGTGTTACTATAACTTTACAATTATCCACAAATTAAACCACCAGTTCCTATTCCGCTGTTACTCTAATTGATATTTAAAGCGATTCAACATATTGCAGGAATACGATAGGATCCAGGATTGATCCTTGTGAAACCCATCAATCAGTCACATTTCTACTTCCTGAAATGTAGTTCGATCCTTCTTTCTTAATGCCTGTAAAAAGTGCTCTTCCCGAAAAGAATTACTCGCAAAAAACAAAGGCATTACCCTTATTCTACATGTTTCCGTTGTTTTGATGAATAACTGATGATCCATTTTTTTTTAAATAGCAGTGCAAATCAACAACCCAATATGAAATCCAAACACATGACGGACAGAGATTATGAAAAAGTACAACAAGAGCTGCAGACGTTGGTAAATCCCTTTTCGCATTATCAAGCAATGAATTTGCAAAAAGCACATGGATGGTCTACTGGAGCCATGGGTAAGATTTAATTATTTTATTATCGCCTTTGAAATAGCATATATTATGGTCAACACAGCACTCTGACAGAACTGGTATTTTCCAAAGGGTTTATCACAGCATCCTACAACAACAGAATCGGGAAACTCATAGGCTAAACAGACACATTCAGACCCCCTTGGAGATCCCCAAACGTCAACAAAAAACTTTTATATAGTTTTTTTTTGTAGTATATCAAAAAGCTTATTTATTGGTCCTTTAGGTGGTGTAATCAGAATTATTATTAATATTTGACAGAGATAAAGCTGTCAAAGGACTAAAGAGTGAAAATAAAGTGATTTTAATGTTTATTTGGGTCATGCCTATATGTGTACCAAGTTGGAACAAAATCACCAAAATTCGGCACTTCAAATTGAATATGCCGAAAAACTACCCGACTTTGAAAAGATCACGAAAGGACACTGGTACAAAGTATTCATCTTCCCGATCCTGGAGGCAGAGAGCCTGTATATGCTTAAATGGAACAAAATACTGGACTTCACAAAAAGAACAGTAGGATTCAGAGAGCTGACTGCCATACCGGTAGTGCAGATGGCGGATTAGAGGTTGACTCGGGATAGAAAGAGTAAGGGAAGCCGTCTTTCCAGGCTTCGTGCCACCCTTTCTATACCATTACTACTACTAGCAGAGCAAGAACCGCAAGAAAGTACATAAGTACCACTTCTTTCCAATGTTGGACCTGAATCTTTCAATCTGGAAAACAAATTGTTGAGACCAACATGTAAAGAGACAGCCCCCACACAAGTTAATTTGGCATATTTTGGTGGTTGAAATGGTGTAATGGATGTGTCTTTGGGGTCAGAAAATAAATGTTTTAATAAATAATCATATTTTTTTTCACACTGTGTTATAAAAAATTTGTAAAACATAAAATTTTGGTACTCTCCTAGGTGGAGCATGATTTAATTACTTAAACAGCTGGAGAAGAGGAAGATCCTTATTACTTCACAATGAGGTTTTATTGATTTGATTAAAACATGTTCTATGTTTCAAGAGATAAAATTTTTTTAATCAGAATATTAATATATTTCCGACGCGTTTCGGTCTTACGATTATCATCATACAAAAAATAAGCAACTAGATTTAAAAAGAAATAAATTATCCTACGTACTGCTTGACTTATTTGTAGAATTGTGTTTTTTGAAAGTCAAAAATTAAAATAGTTGACGCCGCTTAAGCGTTAATTGGCGACAACTCGTAAGTAGCTAAAAAAGCCTTTAACTATTTTAATTTTTTACTTTCGAAAAACACAGTACGTAGGATAATTTATTTCTTTTTAATTTATTTACTTATTTCCTGTATGATGATGATCGTTAGATCGAAATGCGTCAGAATATATTGATATTCTGATTAAAAAAGTTTCATCTCTTGAAACATAGAACAAACCTGGTTTTAATCAAATCACTGAAACCTCATTGTGGAGTAATAAGGATCTCCCTTTTCTCCAGCTGTTATCTAACCTCTTCACCCTTGAGAAATTTACGATTCTATTACTGCATATTTTTTTCTTATTTTAATATTTAGAAGATAGCTCTGAGAGTGGTTTTCTTCCAATGAAACAAGCCGGAGCCAGCGGCGTATATGACAGTACGATGTCGGGGTTCAGTAGCAGCATGGAGTCTAGTGTCAATTCAAGCATGATAAGTTCTGTCACGGATCAGTCGCATTTCACGCACAGAAGGGGTAAGTATTTTTGATATAGTTAGCAATAAGTTTTTCTTGATGTTTCTAGATTTTTCGTAGAAAATTCCGCAATATTTGTAACCCCGTCGTAAAGCGTCTTTAGCATTTCCAAACTTCCTACAATAAACCCTTAATAATCTCTGGTTTCAATTTTGTTTAAAGTCATGCTCTTTTTTTATTACTGCAGTTTGTCAAAACCTTAATTTGCAGTGGCTAGTACTTCCGTTGACGTTTTAGCCCCATAACTTTTTTTTTAATAGGAATTGTTGATGAATTTTAAAAAATAGAAAGAAAAGAAGGTATTTTTTGTATATTTAGTCCAGTTCCAGGCTAACTTGATTGTGAGAGTTATCGGTACGGCTTTTTTTTCAGAAAATGCATTGGCAGGGCCGTTATAGTACCCTGTAGTTATATATAACCCATAGTGAACTTTATTTTTCGATAGTAGTCTATATCTAACATAGTGACTTCCTAACACCGTGCACCAAATTGTAAGTCACTAAAAATCTTTTTGTTTTAGCAAGCAATATTGACGCCGACCCTACAGCAGAAATATCTCGTTTCCAAGTGACCGTAGCCTCGCTTTCGGCAATCCTCCTACACGAAGACTTGTTGTCACTGCCCACAGACAATGAGAAAGTTTTGGTTAAGCAAATGCAAAATACCGCCGCCATGTTTTTTGACAATGTCGACTATAGTAGATTTTGTGGTTTGGTTAGCAAGGAATTTGAGCAGATACACAAGGCGTTTGAGAAGGCTTGCAGCATGAATCATTTAAGGTAAGTAACACGATACAATTACACATATACAATTTTCATAAATCATCTATCAGTGCTGGAGAAAACTAGCACCCTCCCATAGAGGTTATCTTTTTTCTAGGGCATTTAGGTGAAATCTTTAAATCTAAACCAGTGAGTACTCTCCAAAATTTAAGTGAGATCGAGGTGGAGATCTACAAAAGTACACAAGTGTGTAGAGGACAAGGATACTTCCTTGTCGAGTACTTCTCATACTTCCAAGAATCCCAGCACAGGAAAGGTGTTGACCTGATGGTGTCGGATTCTTACCGATGAAAACCACCCCAAGAATGACTTCCTGGCCACTTGCGCCAGTTCTAAATCTTACACCGATGCCTCTTGGTCTTATTGAACATCCTCCCCCCTCGCCTCGAAGCACAGGTATCTAAGGTGGTACTTGTTTCTATTACCACGTTCCACCTAGACTTGAAATTCAGGAGCCACCGGACGAGGCTGGTCTACTCTTGGGCGAAACAGGGATTCACCCTTGAGTAATAGCACTTAGTCCATGCTATTGGCCTAGTTGCTGGGGTCACCACTTCCCTACGCCATGGCCAGGCGGCTTTACTTTTACGTTTTTTCTTCCCTTCCCAAATCGTGCAGTCTCCGGAAGGTTTGTGCGCCTATATTCGGTTGGTTGACTCTAGAGAGCCCGAACTGGAAGATTTTGTATTTATTCCCACTCGCTGGTTAGCTTAGGTATTATCTTCTTGATACAAGAACCCCATTGTTTAATATTTCCGACTGTAGGTTACTAGCAGCGCCAATCCACATAAAAGTAGACGAAACAACGACCACTTCCTCGTTCTCAATATCGGGGCAGATGGTCGCTCCCAAAATTGAGTTGCTAGAGTGCCTGTATAGCGGCTCGGTAGTCAAATACATTCCCTTACTAACCTTCGAGTGTCCCGTGACCAGCAAGGAATCGCCCAGCTTTATAAACCACAATATGAAATTCAGATTTAAGCATGTTCAGAAGATACGTTCCTCTGTGTCGAAGAAAAGAGGACCGAGAACTGAACTGAGGTAAGATATTAAATAACCCATCCTTTAATATTTTTTCAGTAGAGTGGTCACGTAAAAACTGTTTTTAATTTTTTTTTAATTTCTAAAGAAAAAAAACGTATAGGATATCACGTTTAAAAAAACTTTCCCACAGCCCAAAAACCAAATTAGCTGCATTATTCCGTTTAAAATCTGGCCCGTGTAAAAACAAATTATTTTCATCGTCATATTTTATTTCTGAATATACATATATACCGGGTGATGTGTTTGCCTACGCAACATAGGGAATCTACTGTATTTTCCTCCCTGTACTTTTTAGGACGTTGTCTCCTGAACACCGTGTAATCATCTTTACATTATTTAGCAGCAGAAATTAAACCGATTTAACGTAGAAGTGGGTATTTTTTAATCTACAAAGCATAACAAATCTAAATTAAAAATATGAAAATAATCCACCTTTGCGACCAAGAAACCTTAACTATCATAAAATTCAATCCTTGTATTCTGTAGAGTGTATAGTGAGTGATTTCACCACATCAAAGTTGAAGATTGAAAGAGTGGGCTGGCATAATACCATTTAATTATGATTATTTTTTATTGTTTATCAAACTACAGTACGAATATGTTTTCAATGCATAAAATCCCTATGTTGTGGAGGCAAACGCAGAATCCGGTATATTCAAAAAGTGATTTAAATTTGCATCAGTCGACTAAATATCAAAACTTTTATTTTTAGCTTCTACCTGGACAAATGCTCAGCAGAAATTGACATATCAATAATTGACAGAATAACAGCGTTGCTAAATTATCAACCCATATTTCGTCCACAGAACCAAACCAAAAATACCTGGAATAAAATGAGCTGTACTGACAAGCAAACCATTGTACCTTCGGCTGTGGAGTCTAGTGTAGATCTCAAAGTAGTCTCACCTTTGGCTAAGGTGAAATTAAGGTGGGTAGATTTACTTATGTTGCAAAAAAAGCTTGAAGAGCTTTCCATAAGACTTATACTATGAGATACTACAAGGTGTCCCAAAAGTTCGAGTCTCAACTCCCAAACCAAAAAAGGCAGAGAAGTCAAATTCCATATACTTAAAAGGTTTATAAAAAAGCATCTTATTGGATGCTGGTCGTGCCATTACTTTATTATTTTTTTAATTGTGAGACCCTTTAAATTTAAAATGACAAAACTTTTCAATAAAGAGCAAATGGAGATGACAAATAAGACCTAATTGTGCATAAGCACACCCACAGCATTTTTTCGCATGATTTTTTCCCTCCAAACACGAAAATCTGCCTTAAATGTAAATTTTTTTATTATATTTTTTAAAGTTAATCGGCGAGTTAGTAGACACTTAAAGTTAATTTTCGGGTTTATCGGTATTCGCATCATTATCTCTATTGAGTCAACCTATCGAGCAAGTGTATGCAGGGACGGTCGTAACGTTAAGACTCCCTTATCGTACCTAACGAGGTTTTCGTGCATTTAATCAGCTGGAGCTGTCACGCATTCGCCATGATTTTAAAAGTACACCTGCTTGATTGGTCGACTCGATAGAGATAAGGATACGAATGCTGATAAAACTGAAAATTAACTTTAAGTGTCTAGTATTTATGTGAATAACCATACCTAAGCATAATCGGTCCCGATTATGTTTCGAATGTGTGACCGCAAGGAATCGCTGTTTTAAATTATAAGTTTTCTTACATTGTTTTAGTAGTTTCAAGTCATTAATATAATTTTTAGAAAAAAATTTCAACGGTTTTAAAAATAGAATGAAAGGGAAATGATACACACACAAAACCTAGACGGAACTGTCAATTTCATCGTCAAAGAAGTGGGCCGATTTTTTTGGAAAAACATAGATATCCTACAATCTCTTGACTCTTGGTTTTTCTACTTGCTAGGGTTCAAAGTGGTCAAGGAAAACCTGAAAAAGTCAGGGAATTTGTTTGCTCTCAGCTCTCAGTCAGAAAAAAGTCAGGGAATAAGATAACCATAGTGTGCAACTGTTTATGATTATTTTAGAAATAAAGCTGGTACAACAACTCTGGCTCGCTCTCGGCTTCTTTGAGTGGTGGATCGGGGACGGGTGTGGGGGCCTTGGCTTGAACGCCTGGGCCGCGTGGATGAGGCACCACAATAAAAACCTTCCCCAGAGAACCAGGCGCACCCTGTTGTATATAGCCCCCTCCCCGAAGTGCTGGGGAGGTGATTCTAGCCGGTTTACTCGTGTGTGAGGGAACTCCAGCAGGATCCTCCGACAACCAGGAGGTAACATAGATCTTCTTCAACACAAGAGGTCCAACAGGGAACTGCACAAGTACCCATTGAAATCTCTACAAACGCATCAGGGGCGTCTGCGGACGCCGCTGATGTAAACAAATGTACCAAGGAACTCAGGAAGCTCCAGGTCAAAATCGTGGTCAGCATGGACGGTCCAACCGAAACAAAGCTGACTGAATCGTGTGTGAGGGAACTACAGAAGGACCCTCCGACGACCAGGAGGTAACACAGGAAACCAAACAGGTACCCAGGAGGAAGATCTTCTTCAACAAGAGGCCCGACAGGAAACTGCACAAGTACCCATTGGACACTACAATCGATGGTGCATAGAGGACAAAGAATCGTCCTTGTATATCCTGCTGGAGTGTCCGGCTCTGGCCAGGTCAAGAGAGTCGCACTTGACACACTTGTTGGTAAAAAAAGTTTTAGTAAAGGACAGATAAAAAATATTCCGTGCAAGTGAGGGTTAGAGACTCTTTTTGCTTGTTATAATTAAAGCGCGTAAAAATTTGTCTGTTTTCCTGCAGAAATATATTTTTTGTTCTGTAATTTGTGTGGTTTTTTGTCTGCTAATGGAAGAAATTAAGAAATATCAAATAGAAAAACTAATTTTAGTATGGATTGGATTGGTCCTGATGCGAAAGCTACACATGATTGGGTAAAGTGGCTTAAGCCAGTAGAAAAAAAATCGAAATCAATTTTTGTATGTCCATTGGAACTGTCAAACATGGGCCGCCGGAAGGTAAAATCCCACTTTGAAGGAAAAAAAAACTTGCTTATATTTTATTTTTGGTGTAGACGCAATTGTCTTGTATTAATTAGCAAGGTTTGGCGAATGCGTTAGTTGTCTTCTGCATTTTCACACAATTATTAAGGTATTACAACAATTAAAAAAATTATGTACAGAGACTATGAGACTAAATTTGAAAAATTGTGACGTGGACAAAAATGTCGGGAAATTTTTTTAAAAATGGTCAGGGAATACCTGGGAAAGTCAGAGAATTTCAAAATTTCGGTTTTAAAGAAAAACTCTTTTAGAAAGATCTTAAAGCAAAAATCAGATCGCGGTTTTTTTAGATTTCCAATACCAGACTTCCGACCACCTTACGACCTCAGTAAATACCCATGGTGGGAAAGAAACGTCCGACCAGATTACTTGTTACTATCCCTGTCAGATGCGAAGTTCCACACAAGCTTTCAGACTGGTCAAAGTTTTAGCGAATATTTGGTGGAATGCAAAGTTTTAGATATTCGATATTTTGAAAGTGAAAACAGTAGTGGTCACCATATCGGTAAGGCTGGCAGGGACGAGTCCTACTTGAGTTCTATACAGGATCCATCAGCTTCGATACGGTAAGAGGCGTTATAGTTACAGAGCACAATCCACAACCGAGCTGAAAGTTGATCTCTGAATAAAATGTTTATTTTTTTTTCATCAAAAAGTCAAAGTTTTGAGGAAGGTCCCTAGTCTTTTGGAACACATATTTCTTAAAAATTCGATAAGGTTTGAACAATAATTTACAAGCAGTTAAGAATATTATATAACAAAAGTTTCATTGGTTTGTGAATTCGAGTGGTATTGATTTAATTTTTTTTTCATTACTTTTTTTATCTTATATATATTTTAGGTTATCAATAAAAATACATCCCAAAATAGCTGAGGTTGATACTGAGTGCGAGCCAGACCCAATGGCCCATTCTTGTTATGGAGCTTTTGAAAATCAAGGTCATTCCCAACCAGGACCGTTTGGTGCCAAAAAAGTGGTCCACGAAAGTGACACGCCACACTCCAAATTGCACAAAGGCAAGTTTTTAAATGCAAAAACTTTCACACGCCTGTGTAGCTTAAAAAATATTGAGCTCAATAATCATCCAAGGTATCAGTGTAAATATTTATATAAAGAACTTTAGCTATCATCAGCCGTTTTTCGTTGTACTAACACCATAAAATTTACACATACGTCATTCTATAAAAGCGCTTTAAGAGGTCCGTATCAACAAAGTAATTGTCTTAGCTATAATGTTCGTCAGTGAACAGGACCTCTTTTGCCTTCTATTATTATTTTAAAGAGTTTATTTTTGTCATGTTTTAATATGTGGTCAAATAATTTAAATTTACGTTTTCTGATGGAGCTTCAAGATCCTTATCTGTCCATTCCTCTACGCCGAACTATAAAATAATAAACACATAACAACAAAGTGAGGAACTACATAAGAGGGATTTTATTTTAGTGAAAGATGCTCATTAGGGTGGCCAACCCAATCGCATTCGACTTGCTAGCCATTTACTTCTAAAGTGCCTCTTACGTTTTTTTCTTTGGCAATAATCATCGATTTTTGTTCCTAACATTCAAGTTGAGTCCAAATTGCGAGCTTTTGACTGGAACTTTATTCGACAACCCTTCCTATTTTACGTTATTAATTTTTATATTTATACTGCTTATAGTCAGACACTCTTCGCAGTTGTGAATATAGTTGTGAACATACAAATGTGTGATGCCAATGGTCTTTCTCTTAACCTTTCAAAAACATATGATCACCTTCAAAAAGTCTATTTTGGATTGAGGATCTTACTCTTGAGATTGTTGACTCTTCTAAATTCAGGATGCTACAGCGTCAGGGACACTGCCATCGAGCTTGTAAGTCAATTGCTAGAGACACCTACTTTACATTGGTCGAGTCACACTTAAGATATTGCATTTCTTTTTGGGGTTTCAGTAGTCAGTACCTTTTTCAATCCTCCTTTATCTTACAGAAGAGAGCTCTCCGTCTCATGGGTCAAGTACACCCACGCACCCATTTGTTATTGAAAATAAAATACTTACTTTGCCATGTCTCCTCATTCTTGAAACAGTGTGCCTCATTCACAAGCATTTGTTACTAACATTTTCCCAAGAACAGAATCTATCAAACAAGACATGCGCATGATCTTCGTTTGCCTATTCCCCATTTTATCCTTATCAAAAACTTCATTATCTATAATGGTTTGAAGATGTACAAACAAATACCCCTAGAAATTCGCGATGTTACTGACCTTAAGACATTTCGTTGTACATGTAACACTCTCCTTCTTAATCTAGCGTTTTACTTTACCGAGGAATTTTTTGAATTTAATTTTTAACTTGAATAACCATTTTTTAAAATTTTTTTACTAATGAACAGATCACTGATAAAGTTAGTTAGTTCCTAAATATATACTGTATTGGGTGTGTTGTTTGTTAAACTAAATTATTTGATTTGATGTGATTGATTTTAACATTTAATGGTTTCAAACATTTTCTTCTTAGGTATACAGACCATTGAATTGTATACTTATGGAACTCAATGATACAGACTATTTCATTACCATGGTTTTAATAATATGTTTATATGATATATCGATAAATTGTAGCCTTGATTTTAGTTTGTACTGTATGATTAAGTGACAATATTTTCTTATATTTTTTGACTTTTTAAGTTAAGCATAATCAGCTTTGTCAATAAGAACGCCATTTAAATGTATTTCTTGGACAATAAAGCATAGTTTCTATCTATCTATCTAACTAAATCTAATCTAGTGCCACGTCTCTTTCAGACGACACAGAAGAACTGATAATACCCGGCGAACGACCGGAAATCGAACAATTCATGTCGTCAACCATTTCCAACTCGCAGATTTTGGTTGAGTTATCACTGCCAATAATTTCGGTCCAGTTACAGTCCAAGCACATTTACGAACTAATCTACAATAGGATAAATAACGACTTGTTGTTGTGGGAGTCGGCGGCACCAAAACCCACGCCAAACTTCTACGGGTCAGATTTTCATACAGGATTTAAAGATAATAATTACTTGTTGGCCAAAAGTGGTGTTCAGTACGGTAAGTACTCTGGTTGAATAAATTAATTTTTGACACTAATGACAGATATGCAAACGTAGACGACAGTGTGTCCGCTTTTAAGGCGACCAATTTCATACATTTCCTTAATTTCGTGATTTATACAAAAAATAAAACTATATTTTCTTATTACTTAACTCCGACGTTTTCTCAAGATCGTTTTTGTATTAACCAATATTAGTGACATAGTCGCGCTAATTTCTTTTTGAATGAATTTAAGAGTTGTAAATGATAAGAGAAAAAAACCTGGAAAGTATTACTAGCGTTTTTATGTCTAAAAGGTTATTACATTCATGCAGAGAAGTCCTGTAAAAAATATCATATTTCGTCCCCAAGGTGATATTAAGACGCTTATGACATAAGTGATCATGCACAGTTTATGAAAAATTAAACCATAGCGTAAAATTCTCCACTCATTTCTTACTCTACCATTTTAGTAGATTTTTTTGCATTTTTGTTTTCGGCCCTTATTAAAATGAGTGCACTGATCAGACAAAGGTACCTCTTGGAGTTATATTAATGTGGAATGATCAAAATTTATTTGTACACCTTGTTATCGTTCTTTATAATCGGTTATTGTGTGTGCTTAATTTTTAGCAGCTTAACCAGTATACAACTAGTCAAGCGCGCCTATAGTTTTTAAATATTTGTGTTTTTAGAATCAGAAAGTGACTCCGATGACTCCGATGAAACAACGAGCAACATTTTCTATTCTACCTATGATAAGATGAAACGTTCGCAAAAAATTAAGCAACAGCAGCCTGCCTTTAGAATAAACAAAGCACAAAGTTCCTTTGTTATGAATATTAAAATTGGAGAGGTAAGTATTAGGGTAAGTTTGGGTGGCCCTTTGGGCCAAAGTCTTTTTCTACAAATTATTTTTTGAAGAGCAGAGACTTTTTTTTTGTTAATGCCCTTAGCTCAAAAAATTTCGAAGTAACGTTCAAAAAAGTTCATGTGATATCCATACTTTTTGGAGTCAAATAAACATGAGAGCAGGCTGACCTGTGAATGAAAGGCACATTTTGTAAAAACTAAGACATGTCTCTGAGCACTTTTTTGATTGCTCTCCTTCTTTTCCGGCTTCTGTAAAAAAATATCCGAACTTAAAAACTTAGTAAAATTGCTAAAATCACACGTTACTTTTCTGGTTCCTAGCGCGCAAGAATTTACCGAGCAGGACCGCCAAAACAACAGAAATGAGGCAAAAAATATACATTTGAATGAGGCGAATCCCTAACAACCCAAAAATAATTTTTTTTGCTTGCGTGGTTAAAGTCGTGGATTTTTTATTATACGTATTTTTACATTCGCTCTTCTTTAATTTGAAGTAGGTAAAGCTGGAGGGACCACCATAAGGGGCCACAAAAATCCCCATGCCAGAATTTGTTGCTAATTTCTTACCGAAGAATTAAATTTGTTGCTGTTGCCGTTTCCGAGAAATCGCGACCCCTGTGACTTTACGGTAAAGCTGAGGGCCACCCCATAACTTCTGATTGGTAAGCGATATGAGAATAAATCAAACGCCATAATTTGTCTCTCGTAGACTTTATGTCGAAAACGGCGCAGTTTTTTTTTAATCTTAAAAACAAAAATTGCTAATAACTTCTGTTGTACTGAACCAAATGATATCCGGATGCTGAGATGTGGAATAGTCAACCTCTTAGATCGCAATATCTTGATAACGGCACTAGCGAAAAATTGTGGGTTTGGACACTTAAAAATCTCTGTTTGGAGATATCCGGGTGTAAAGATGTGAACGGTACCAGCGACAAATTCTAGGTCTGGGTACTTAAAAATCCCTGTTCGAGTCTAGCTAAACGATATACGAAACTTGGGGGCCCCATAAATAGTTTTGGAGATATCCGGGTGCAAAGATGTGCAATAGTGAACCTCTTAGATCGCAATATCTTGATAACGCCACGTACGACAAATTCTGCGTTTGTGTACTTAAAAAGCCCTATTTGAACTTATCTAAACGCAATCAGTTTCAAAAATTTTTCTTGAACCCTACAGAAGCGACGTATCGTTATTGTGCGGAATAAATTCAGACTTTGCATGACATAAATTATGTTTTTGGTGGAATAACCGAGATATGATTTATTGGTTTTCCAATTTCCCAAAAAAAAAGTAGTTCTTATTTTAAATTTTGCTTGTAAGATTTTTAAATGGCAGCAACAAATTCGAACATCCTCATTGCCGCCTATTGAGCTTAGTTCTGCATCATTTGGTTGAATACAACAGAAGTTATTAGTAAACTAGGGTTTTTTGAAGATTAAAAAAAACCGCGCTATTTTCGATGTTTGTTATATCGTCGGTTTAAAGGCAAAAGTTAAATTTTAAGAAAAGACGATATTAAATTAAAGTGCTGCATTTAATTGGTTATTTTCTTTTGAGTATTTTCAATTTTGTTTGGATAAAATTAATCTAAAATTAGTGCTAGTGTGAATATTGTATCTGTATTGTTTGCACGAATAAAATAAAGCCTTTGAGCGACAAATTATGGCGTTTGATTTATTCTCCTATCGCTTGCCAATCGGTAACAAATTAGCAACCAATTAACACCAAATTCTGGCATGGGAATTTTTGTAGCCCCTTATGGTGGCCCCCAGCTTTACCTAAATTTTAATTTGCGCTATAATCTTTATGACCCATAAATTATTTAGGCGGAGATTGTCACGTTGGCGCTGTAATGACATGCGCGGTTTTTGCTTGCTAAACAACACAAGTATTAATGGTGTGTCCGCAAAAAAATTACCGAAAATTTTTGACAGTTCGATTTTTTACCTACACAGGGCAAACCATTTACCGCGAATTTTTCCTATTTCAATTACTTAAAATTATTTGGAATATCCGATTGAAGCGGTAAAAAGCCTGGAATTTGATTTTCTTCCAATAAAATACTTTAAAATTTACATTTTGAAAAAAAAACAATCCAAAAAATCGTGATTGTTTTAAAATTTAAAGTAGATAAACATCTCATTTTACTTTGACAGTTTTGAGATTTCTTATTTAACCAAATTTTATTAATTTTTACGGATTATTTTACTTTATCCATCCAGATAAAAATATCTATTGCGGTATGTCAGCCTTTAAACCAAAATTTCTTAAACTATAGTCCTTAGTAAATATCGCCCTTAATGTTTTACATTTCCAGGGACTACTTAATCTGAACCCTCCAGTTAGAGATGGCGCAACGAACAACGTTTTGCCTGGTCAACAAGCAGAATTTTTAGTTACTTTAAATGAAGCCGACGTTTTTATTGTTAATGGATATAGAGGGGACGAGGACCTGGGTTACGTGTGTGTGCAATTAAAAAATGCTCAGCTTTATCATTGTGGTGAGTTTTTTTTTTATTTTACAACTTTTATTCATATAAGTACTTACATATATAGACAGGATTAAAAGAGTTACAAAAAGTGCGATTACTACTTAAAATTTTCGTTATTCTTAACTAGTCACGCTTACTTGGTCGCTCCTAGTGAACGACCGCCTTGCGACTCTACAACTGATGAACGATGACGACCTTGTGCAATGGGTTTGCTGAAGACATAGTAGTCGTAGTAAAAAATATTATATTCCAGAGAGGTCCATCTCCGGAAAAACACAAAAGGTCCTCCTAGACACAGTAAATGACTGGTGCAACAGGGAACAGATGTCTGTAAACCCTAGCAAAACCATCAATATATCGTTTACCAAAAAAAGGAAGCTTGACTTCCTTGTTTCTCCGGTTCTAAACGGTGAAACAATGCCATTTGCAACTGAAGTAAAATATCTAGGGGTGACCCTCGATAAAATAGAAAAGGCGGCACTTTCTCGGCATACGGGGCAATAGTTTGCTACACGAAGCTATTATGCTAATATGTAGTGCTACGAGCACCACACCATCAAGCAGCACTTGAATGTCTCCTAAACCTTCGTCCTGTACACCTTGTCTTGGACAAAAAGGCTGTGAAGGCAAGATACAGAATCATAGCCAATCAATGGCAGGGCAAGTCAAGTAGTACGAAACCCTTTAACGCGGGTAATTGAGAGCCACTGCATTCTAGGGCTGCTACCGGATCTAATGCCCGCAACAGTAAACAGCAAAAAGCTATACAACACTATTCTCCCAGATAGGGAGGACTGGTCGTCCAACAGAATAAGTTTCTCAAGTGAGGATAGCTGTTGGCACAACATTGGATCCGGAGCTTTTCGTAGCCGGAAATTATACACATAGTCTTGGACAGATGGCTACAATCTTCCAGGCGAAACTCTTCGCTATCGAAATGAGCGCACGTTGGATGAGAGATCAAAACCTCCGAAAGGCAAGCGGCCTTTAAGGCTCTTGAATCCTATAGGTGCTCATGGAGAACCGTTAGGAGCTGCCAGGGCACACTGAATACCCTTGAGCGAACAAACACTGTGTCTCTGGTATGGATTTCGGGACATTCTGGGCATCGGGGAAATGAGACTGCCGACCAGCTGGCGCGTGAAGCAGTCTCCGCCGTCTTCGTTGGCCCCGAACCAGCCCTTGGAATAGCATACCACACAATCAACGCTGCTCTCTCAAGCTGAATGGAGAATAAGTTCCACCAATACTGGAGAGAAATGCCCGGACTGGCACATTCCGATGAGTTAATTACGGAACCCTGCAGGAAGAGGGCCAGGAAAATCATTGAGCTCACCAGGTAGGAGATCTGGACAATGGTTGATCTATTAACCGGACATTGCAGGCTGAAAGTACCATTACACAGAATGGGTCTAAGTGAGGACAACGAATGTAGGTTCTGTATGGAGGATGAAGATTCTGCCAGACATGTGCTGTTTGAATCAACGTATTTTCGGTAAACCACAGATCGACGGGCTGGATGCTTCACCAAAGCAAGTTGCGAGCCTCTTTAAGGGGCTGAATATTCTGTCGCAATACACAATGTCAAAAGTGAGCCACAATAGACCCGCTAGTGGTCGCAGTTGACAGTGCCCGACTGGCACACTCACAAATGAATCATTATCAATGAATCATCATCACCCTTTCTTCTTTATAGTTTTGTCTCAATTAAAAAAAAAATGTTCAGCAAACAAACGAAAAATAACAGATTTAAAAGAAATGTCGAGTTTGGTAACACCACAAAATAAGGTAAAATAGTGTTCTGTCTAAAATTTCATTTGAAAGGAGACAAGAAAGCGAATTTAAAACAATCGAGAATACACGGAACTTAAGCAGCACAAAATGCAGACAGTCAAAAATTAAGTTACAATTTTTGAGTATTTCGAGTTAATACAGTTTAGTATAAAAGAAATTGATAATTTTGTTAAGAGTTAATTGGATTTCATAGATTTGAGACAATAATCATTGTTAAAAGTACAATTAATAAACCTTTCTTTGGGCTGAAGTAAGGTGCACGACTTTTTTTACACCATTTTCAGTGATAATTTTTAACATTTTCAAATATATTTATCACAGTTTTTTTGGTCAAGCTGATTAAGAGAAGCACATTTTTTGTTATTTCCTCTAAAGAGTACAACAAAGTTTTATATTCCATCGCCTTGTTGGGAACGATTCTTTATGTGTGCCCGATTGATATATCTAACGCTTTTGTGTTTTTTTCTAGATATGCAACCAATTCCGAACAGTAGATCTTCCCTAAGGGAGGTAGGCAGCCCTATTGGACCCAACCTGTTCCCAACAATTTACCCTTCTGGTGAGAAAACGTTGGCAAGTTCGACTAGTAGAGGCGGCGACAGAGAAATGTTTACGGTAGCCGTCAAAATTCAAGCGAACCACGAAACTCACCACGTTAAGGTAAAATTCGGGTAATTAACGATTTTGTCATTTTGACAGCGGATCAAGGATAATTTTTATCACGTAACTTTTTTAGGTAACTGGAAATAAAAAAAAAAACCATGTACGGATGGTCCAAATTCCAGAAATGTGGGTATTTCTAAGGGAGATAGCGTTTTTTAGCTACGGGGAAAAATATGGGTTTTAGAATTTGGCCCATATCTTTTTTATTAACGAAAGTTTATTTTTGGTGTAAATTGCGTAAATTAAGGCTTAAAATATTTTAGCATAATTTAAGGGGTAACGTTTTTGTTTAATCATTTTTTACTTTATTCTTTACATTTTTATGCCATTATTTTGCTCATATTTTAAAGCTTTCTTTCCAAACTTTCAATTTCTAGAATAAAACACTTAAAAACCGCAGAACCGTTATTATTATGAGAGATGCTCGGTGGAATCTGGTGACTGCAAAAATTTTTCCCGGGAGACAGACGCGCCAGACAGCAAAGGCTTATCTGTATACAGTTGACCTTTTTGATACCTAAAAAAAGTGAATCTCGTTCCCGTAAATAAAATCAACACTCGTGGTATATCGGACAAAACGTTTTGTTTCTCAGTTCACTACGACCAGGTCTCCAATATCTAATGGATAATTCAGACACCCACAGACCTGTTTCATCCTTATTAGGAATCGTCAGGGAGTCATGGGATTGTACCTAGCGGTTGAAGCTACACAAGCAACCATGTGCATGGTTGTCACATTTAAAATAACTTTAATAATAAATTATTAGTCTCAAATTTCAAAATTGACAATTAATGCGTTTATACGCACCTAAAACCGCTTTTATATAAGTACGGTTTTAAATAAAATCACTTACTTTGTTTATACGGACCTCTTAAAGCGCTTTTATATAAGGACGGTTTGAAAATGTTGTCATATAAACACCACTAAAACCATTTTAAGGGCTAAATCGATTTAAGAAAGCGGTTTATTTTAGAGTCGTTATAAATACTTTAAAAACGCTTTAGCGCATTTCTTCCAACCTAAAGGAGTACTCAACCCTGCTTTTCCGAAAAATCTGTTGTTAACTAAGTTGTTTTATCTGGTTTTTCTTTAAACGGACATATTTAATTACATTTAATGAAGAACGTATAAACCCTGGGAGAAAGCGATTTTATTTAAAATCATCCTTATATAAAAGCGCTTTTAGGTGTGTATAAACGTATTGACTTTCTCCGAGAGTTTATACGTCCCTTATTAATTCTTCTTAAATCTCATTAAATCTCAGTTTAAAAAGAAAACAAAATTTAGACAAAACCTAACCTCAATGATCCACTGAACAAAACCAGGTTTGAAATTTGACAGAAATCCAAACACCCCAGATTGTTTTTGTCAAATTTGAACTTTTCAGGTTACGTTTTTTCTGACGGAAATTTTGTCGGAAAGAGTATTTGTTTACAATTTGGCCATGGAAGACCCGAGAAAATAAAGGACCCCGCTCACTTAGCATTGCCACTGGCTTTCAGTTGGAATGGGCTGGGCGTTTTTAGAGATATAGGTGTGAAACTTCAGATTTTAGGGATTTTTCACTAAAATCAGTTTTTTGCCTATTTTGTTGAATTCGAGTAGCTAACTTGCTACTTCCAGTACGCCAGTTTTTATGTGAGAATCAGGCTATTGAATGCAGTTGGAAAATTGACACTCTTAGTGGCTGCACAAACTTGATAAACGGTAAAAACTTTTTTCAAAATGCAAATTTTCGTAAAATCGCTGATTAAAAAAGTACAAACGGTGAAATATTTTTAATTTTTTGATATGTTTTAGAAAAATTTTCAGAGAAAAAAAAAGATAAGATACATATGTATAAGCTTAACACACTTTGTGAAAAACGTCCGTGAACCTGGAAAATGCTCGGGTTATTGTGCCCATTTCTACTATGTATATGTTTATGCCATGCTAGAGACCAGAAGACTCAGCCGATTTTGACAAAAGTGGTACCGCTGGAGTGCTCTGAGTCTCAAAGGTACTATATGATATATATTGACAAAAACGATACCTCCCCTAGCCGTGTGGGCTAGGGAGGTAAAAATGACAGAATGGCAGCTCGCATTCGCCATATTGATTTTATTCTTGAACAATATATGGTACCTTTGAGACTCAGAGCACTCCAGCGGTACCACTTTTGTCAAAATCGGCTGAGCCTTCTGGTCTCTAGCATGGCATACACATATACAAAGTAGAAATAGGGACAATAACCCGAACATTTTCCAGGTTTACGGGCGTTTTTCACAAAGTGTTATGAGTTTATACATATGTAGCTTATCTTTTTTCTATAACATATCAAAAAATAAAAAATATTTCAACGTTTGTTCTTTTTTTAACAGCGATTTGCATTTTGAAACAAAACATTACGTTTTTCAAGTTTGTGCCGCCACTGAGAGTGAAGTAAATGAAATATGTCAATTTTTTCAACTGCATTCAATAGCCTAGTTATCTACCGAAAAACTGATGTACCGGAAGTAGCAAGTTAGCTACTCGAATACAACAAAATAGGCAAAAAACTGATTTTAGTGAAAAATCCCTAAAATCTGAAACCTTTAACTTTCAAACCTATATCTCTGAAACCGTGAGTCGGATCAAAAAGAGATCCATTTAAACGTTGATCAGAGAGAACAAATCTACAACATATCAAATGCCCAGCCCATTCCGACCGAAAGCCAGTGGCAGTTCTAAATGAGCGGGGTCCTTTATTTAAAAATAACTTACAATTGTGCCACCAATAAATCTAATTTGACACGCATTCATTGTATTTTTCATTGTTTGGACTTTTTGGATCTGGACAAACATTTTGAATTGATACGTTATTCGATATCCCTATAATTATAGATAAAAAGTTGTTCAAAAAAAGGTTTTATAAAATCTTTATAACAATATTATAATATAAAAGTAAAATTAAAGTTTTGTTTTTTTAGACTGTCCAAGTGTCCTTAGGTCTGAACAAAGCCACTTTGCGACACAGAATGTGTCGAGAACCGAATTCATGGATCTCCCATTTATTGGATTTCTTTAACGTTACGGATTACCCCATTCCTGGTTACGTTGCCAAAGATGTTTTAACTGAACTACACTTGCATTTATGGGATTGTGCTATAGATTATCGGTGAGTTTATCAAAAAAGGCTAGGATGTCTTAAAGGAGGCGTCAAAAAGTTTAAAAATCAATAGGTGCGGACCTATACACATGAACAGTATCGACAAACTTTAAAACTTAAAAATATGAAAAAACATTACGAAAATAAAGATCCTTTAGCAACAATTTTTGGTGGGTGACCATGAGTGTTGTTTATAAAATCTATATGTTTGTGGCGGATTCATAATGTCGAAACTACTTTTTTTTGGGTTTTTCGCCACTAAGTTAAGGAAATTTTTTCAAAAATATGTTTTTACTCGCGTTTTTAAATACCTCGCTGCGCTCGTTATTTAAACCAACGCTTAAAAAAAGCACTATTTTAGCCACTAGTTTTGAAAACTACTATTTTTAGTTTCTAAGTAGCGTTCAAATCGATCTTAATGGGGTTCGTGCGTTGAAAAAAAAATACTGTCACGATGGTGGTCACCGTTTTAACGAGTTTACTTTACTTGCTATGACTTAAAAAAATATGTGGAAAAGTGGGGTCGTATGATACTTTGTTTGAAAGAGTTTTTACTTCTCTTATTTTCGAATTATTGGCAAAATAAAGTAAAGTCGTTATAACGGTTACCGCCATCTTCAACGGCGATCCCTTGGAGGAGGGGAGCCTCCCCCCACCCAATGTTGCTTTCAGTTGCTTGCAGTTGGAAAATATGAAGGTTCAGTTGAGAAATATAAAGGTTCACTTGGGAAATTTTTGTATTTCTAATTTCTTCAAACAACAATAAAAAAGTTTCAGGTAACTTGGGAATCGCTTTTAATATTAGTTAGGAAAATGTATCGGATCGTCGGTGGGCATCTTAGCAGTAGATAACATATTTTTGACATATAACTAATCAGTCTCAATTAATTGAAATACGCCCTTCTTTGCCCTTAAAGGATCATGTTTTCTCGATTAATTTCCTATATTTCTCTTACTTTTAAGTTGTGCCTATGAAATAAAATGCTTCTTGGGGACACATCAATAAAATTTACCCCATGATTTTGTGCGGACTTACCCACTTAAGTTTTTATTAAACGAGCAAACTATGAAGTTTGTAGAGAGAGGTTCGGCCCTCGGATTAAACTGAAATTTAGCACACATTTTTCGATCAGTACAATCTCTAATCGAAACGTCGTGTATAAACAGAATATAGACAATGGAAGTCCGAAACACAGAGTTAATTTCAAATACATCATTGTCTCAAACTTTCAAACAAAAAATGGTTGGTTAATTCATTAATTTTTTATATTTTCTATCTATACATATATTCTAAATAAAAAGAAAAAAATCCACAAAATTCACACCACGCACTGACCTTACAAAATTTAGGTTATATTTCATTTAAAGAAATTTTATGTTGTCTCCTTTTACATTCCAAAAACTTTTAAATTTGACAGTTGTTATTCTTATCATTAATAATGTCCATATTGTGTATTGATGTTAAATTCACAGGTTTTGAACTAAATTTACAATCTTCTATGGTAAATGGGTCTAAATTATTAATAAGGGAACATTTTTCTATGTATCTCTGTGCTACATCAGGATGCTCACTTTTTAGCTTGTTTAAATAGTCTTTTATTGTACAGTTTGAGTTAAGTTGGTGGGGAGTGGTGGTTTGGTGGGGTAACACAGAAGCGGCGTTTTCTATTTAAATCTTCCTCTAAATTCCTTAAAACACAAATAAAAACCAATGTAAACAAAACAAACACTGTGACTTTGGCACGGTTTTTTTGGCTCTTCCTGCCAAAATCCACTAACAAACTGCCTTTATCCGTTTTTCAAAAAGAACAAACTATTATAAAAATGAATTTTCACCTATTGAAAAATTTTGGAAAATCACTCGAAGTTAACACTACGTCTTATGGAAAATCGTTTTGTTTGCCCTCCGTGATTTGTCAATCAAGCGATATCGACAGATCGTTGGAGTGACCTATTACTATAACCACAAAAGTAGTTATTTTTGCTGTTGTTTAAGATGGTACAAAATGTCCCTATAATAAAGTCCGTCGTTATCCTTATTTGGTTAGCCTCACTTCTTTTCCCTTACTGCACAGTCGCAAAAATAACGATAACCACAAAAATAGTTATTTTTAATTTTTATAATTTTTCTAATTGTGACTAAAAGCCTAAGAAGCTGTTCTCTTTTTTTTTATATTATAATGAAATGATTAATTATGGTAACTGAAGACCTTTCTGTCGTTTATTTCTTTGATTTTATAACAATATTTAGGAGGTAAAACAATAAGTTTTTAATACCACGCACATCGCGTATAACAGCTTTTTTGAGCATATTATTGGCATTTAAAAATCTGTTTAAATTTTTTTCCTTTTTAATAATTTTATTGACTATACTCTAGATGTCACCAAACTTTGCTTTTAGACCGTTACATCTTCCTATCCGATCTCTCGTAAGCGTGAGAAACTTCAGTTTGTCTTCACATCTAGCCGCAGTGGCCAACACCTCAACATTAAGATTCATATTTGAGGACTGCGGGCTGTTTTTAAGCGATAAGGCGCCTTCAAGGAACGGAATCGCTTCCAATGCTAAGGTGGATTTGGTTAGGGATTATGTAAATATTATGGAACTAGGATTGTTTGAGCTTAGTTTAAAAACCACAGATAAGGTAAGTTTTTCATGTTGTTTTCAAAACGTTTTTTTTTCGTTCGTCAAAAACATGATTTTAGTAACTGTCTGCACATAACTAAAGCATGTCTTTTTTGGTTACCGATGCAAAAAAACTTTTTGATCACGGGTGCAAAAAAAAGATTTCTGGCCGTTTTTTACCCAAAATTAAAGAGAAATAGCGGAAAATAGTAATATTGAAAAATATAATTATTTTTGCCTAAAAATTAAGCCATTTCCGCCAGTTTTCACCAAGTATTTACGAAAAAAATCATTTAAAAACATCGTCAAAATATCAAACTGTCAAAGATTAAAATGTCGCAACAATGAACGTCACCGAGTAAAAAGGTATAACGCTATGGAAACCATTGTTATTGAATTTACCAGCTGCCTTGATTTATAGTGTAAAGATGGTGTGTTGCGGGAAGTACTATCGTTCGATATTTTTAAAAGTATTTTCCTGTTTTCTTGAATTTTTTGATAAAAGTATAAAAAAATAGTGTTAACAACTGGCGGCTAAACTTTGCTTTTTTTACTCGCATTTTTAAATACCTCGCTGCGCTCGTTATTTAAACCAACGCTTGTAAAAAAAGCACTATTTTAGCCACTAGTTTTGAAAACTAATATTTTTAATTTCTAAGTAGCGTTTAAATCGATCTTAATGGGGTTCGTGCGTTGAAAAAAAATACCGCGTTAAAAAAATGACGAATTATATTTTTGCGACCCTTAATAACCGAAAAGTTTTCTCACATTTTTTTTCTGCTTCTTCACCGTTTAATTTCGGTTCAAACTTGAGGACCCTTGAAAAAACCTCCGTAAGTCCTCGTGACGTCACTGCCCAGACAGCACAAAAACGTCCATTATACGTACATTGTACTTCCATGCCTGGACATTCTGGACGTTCATAAAAAGTCCAAAGATCAGCGAGGGACGTACCATGGACGTCCAATGGACTATACATATGAACCACTTTTGCCTGTTAAATGGACGTCCGCTACTGGACACTTTCTGGACGTTATGTACTACCATTGAAAGGTCAATATGGACGTGTTTTGTATAGTCATTTTTTTTTATTTGTTGGACGTCCAATGTATTTTAAATAATTATAAAACCCTATATATTGTATTTTTTTAAATTTATTGGGTGTCCTAATAACTTCGGAATGAATGAATACGGCCCTAAAGTATACCCTTTTTAAAGACGCGCAAATGTGTGGCCATCGTAAAATTGACCTTGCGATAACACCAATGTCGAGTTTTTTCCAGTATGTATGTATCTGATATCTAATTATATTTCTAGACCAAAAATATGTTTAGACTGGACGTCCATTGGACAACGTGTACTGTCTGGGTGGTGCTTAACTTTGCAAACTTTAGAGGAAATATGATTTGTTTTTTTCGCTAGCCGCCCGAGATTACGGTTAACAAATCAGTTGATAGTTTCTGGCTAGCGCAGATTCATATATATATATAAAGCACTTTTTCAAAAACAAAAAAAAGTAGTTCCTGACTGTTGAAATAACTCGGAGAGGCGTCCGGAAATAGTTAGTTACCTAACAAGTGCGGAAAGTGATACGTTTCCGCACGCGACAGCAAGCCGTCAAGGACGAAAAAGACACTTTCCGCACTTGTCAAATGTCAAATTTTATTTTAAATAATTTAAAAAAAATGCGTGCGGAAAATGCAACTTCCCACACGCAAGTGAACTCTTACTCACGCTAGTAGGAAAAAGTAATTTTCAACATTCCGAGGCACTTGTATAAACACTTGTGTATTGTATTGGGACCAGTTGATTTTAACTGAGGATTATATTAATTGGATGTGAACCCGCCTTTCCAACTACTCAAAATTCAAAATTTTATTTATGCTTGCAGCAATTTTCATGATAATACAGAAACTACTAAAAAAAAATTAGTAGGTATACTTATATAAGCAACATAGAGTCAATAATAAATATCTAGAGTCTAAAAATATGTCCAGTCAGGCCTTAATAAAATAAACTTAATCTATTGGCATTTAATAACATTTAGTAAGAAAACCTTAATAATTTTTAAAACAACAATTAGTAATAAAACCTTAACTAATAACATTCACAAGACAGTTTAAAATAAATCAAGATTGCTTTGCCACTAAAATTAGTACTATGTTGGGAATTTGGAACCTTTGGTTGCACTATAAAAAAGTTATGATTGTTTTCGACAAAACAAAACTACACTTTTTTTTGCACTCGACGCACGTTTCGCTAACAACGTTAGCATCATCAGGAGACGTTTATCGTCTCCTGATGATGCTAACGTTGTTAGCGAAACGCGCGTCGAGTGCAAAAGAGTGTAGTTTTGGTTAATCTATGCGTTCTAGATAAAGGGAAATTAATTCCATAATTTGTTCTATGAAATTTCACATTAAAGAGATTTTTATTTACAATACAACCAACAAAAAAAAGATAATATATTTTTTTTTATTTTAAACACGCTCCAAGAAAATGGAATCTTTTTATTCACCTACCTATTTTAGCATTTGATCCAGCACTTATACTTATCGATTACTAATGGACCCACCAACACTGCCTAAACTGTTAGGGGTCAGTTTGTTTTCTGAAATTCAGACGGTTTGAGCTAGTGCAATGAAATTTGGCTTGGCATTTTGCACATATGTTGGCCTTTCGGGAACGTACCCTTGCGTGTCATGTCAAATTACATATGTGTTACATATGTACAGGTGCATTAGTATGGAAGTATGAGGGATAGTTTAAAAACACATTTTGATCCCTGTTGACCCCTAGGGTCACATATGCAATTTTTTTATGATACACAACGGTACGTTGCCTGAAGGCCAACATATGTGCCACATTTCATTGCTCTCTAGCTTAAACCGTCTGAATTTAAGAAAAAAAATTGACCTTCTAACCCTACTTTTTGACTGCAGCATTTTTGGGGCTATTTACAGGTTAGACAGTGTTGGTGGGTCGATTAGTAATCGATTAAAACAGGTTTCGTAAAATCTTCATCAAAAGTCTCACAGAATACGCTATGCCTCCTAAGTATTATTAAGTTAAGGTTATTAACTTTTACACCGAAAACATATCAAACTCTAGTTTTTCAATAGGTATCGAAAAGGTAAGTAATCACAAACATTTAAACAATTTTGCAATCGATCACAACGAACATCAAAGTGAAAAACATCAAAACTAATTTAGCGGCTAAGCGCAAACAAGGGCATCAGAGCATGATGGCCGAATTAGCAGTTTCTCAAAAGGTTCAACTTTAAACGCGTTTTTCTCTGTTTAAGTTACTTTAAAAAAAAATAAAAGATAGGGCTCGAATATTTTTTTACGTAGTTTCCGAATATGCGGTAACTGAAAAATATGCGAGAACCCCATTTCTGATGTAAACAAAAAAAACCAACGCAAAGTTGCGGAAAACGCCAACCAAAGCTAATTCAGTGGTAACGGTATTTGCATCCGTATGCCTATCGAATGAACCAATCAACCAGGAACACTTTCAAATTTATGGCGAATGCGTGACAGCACCAGCTGATCAAAAACTATGTAGTGTTCCAATTTTCAAAGTTGATTGGTGGCTACCACTGATAATTAAGTTTTAATTTGTTTTTATGGTTGCAGAAACTAGGAATTAATCCCCACATAGATCTCAGGGCTTCCAACGATTTGCTACATATTAAGACGTGCGCAGATACTGGAAAAGCGTTGATGCAACTAATAAATTACATTGCTATGGATGGAGATTTAGAACCAGGTTTGTAATACAGTTTGATGGAAATTTTATGTTTTTTTATGTTTTGATTTAGAGTCTGATACTGTCCGGTCTATTTTCATACTGGATCAATTTTTTTTAATGTTTGGCGAATTTGAATTCATTTTTTTTTAAACAGTGAACGTTCTTTAAATCAAATGATATTTTTTTAGAGAAACCCAAAGAGGAAAGTGCTCCGTCTAGTCCAAAACGTGTAGCAACCGATGAGGATTTGGTGAGCGTTGAACCGCAACAGGATACAACTTTAACGAAAACCCAACAGGCACAAGTTAGTGAGTTGTTGAGCGATGCAATAGAGGATGAAACTAAAAGTAATGATGGTAATAAATTTACTTAAAATATTAATTTTGAAACCACGCGTGATTACTTAAAATAATAATTTTATAACCTCTCGTGATTACTTAAAATAATAATTTCAAAACACGCGTGATTGGATTATTGTTGCATACTGTCATTTTACTATCCGAAAAATCCGAAAAACAAAAAAGTATATGAATTTGATGAATATACAAAAGTTAACTCAACCAAACTTTGCATATAAGAGCAATTTGTATTTTTTGTTACACAAAAAAGCAATAATAGTATTCGGAAATTATTTTCCCAATTAAGTATAGTGTTCTAACACAACTCCATTCAAGTACAAATTGTAAATTTGTCGTGTTCTAACCCCACCATAGTAACATTACAGAATGTTAAATTAAGAAAGATGCTAAATAATACTAAAATGGAGCCTAGACCCGCACAAGGAATGGCGGAAAAACAAATGAAGAAGCTCGTGAAGCGAAATGCAAGGAAGTAGATAATCCAAGGAATTTCTGTAAAGGCCTCTAAGTCTAGTACCTATTCCTTGTTACACATAAACGAAAATCGGGTGAAGTTGAGCAGTGCTCGACTCTTTGTCAGAATTCTCATGAAAGCTCCAGAGCCTGCGATAAGTCAAGATCATCCATATAAACGTTCCCAAACGATCAGAAATCTCGAAATTCAAGAATCACCTTCTAGATTGTCTCTAAGTCGTCGTTAGTCTCTTTAAGAGAGTAAGCATACTTAAAATATGCCTATATACTGTACATCGGGTAGAACTGTAGAAGTACTAGTAAAGTCCGGTTATGGTTTATTTCACGACTGCCTTTATTTTGTGACATTTGAAATGTAACCAGACGGTGTTAGCGAAAAAATTAGAATGACATACCTAAAAAGTAGATATTTTCGCTACGTACCCCTTGAAATTGTGGCATTGTTTCATTGTCAAGTTCCCTTACACCGTACACTTTTTTTCTTTCAGAATTCCCAGGCCTATGCAGCGGCGCTAAAGTTTTCTACTTCCCGGACGAAAAGGATCCAGTAACCGTGACTGACAGCCCTGCCAGAGCACTACCTCAAGTTACATCCGACTTAGGCAAGCTCTTTATATGTTTTTTAATTTAATCATATTTCCTAACATAAACTGAACCTATGAAAATGGGTAATAAGAGAGTGGGTCAAATAAAAACACATCACATACTGAGAAGGGCACCAGAAAAACACAATTTTAAACAGGTTTATACTGATTACAAGTTATCACGACGAATTGCACGTGTAAATTAAGGTCGTTTAAATGCTTACTTGTCTAATGAAGGAGTTGTTGCATCTATTTTTCCTCAATAGGGGTTGCCACCAACCTGGAAAAACTGGAAAATTCAATGAATTCAAAAGCCAGAAAAAAATCAGGTAATTTGCGAATTCTTCTCTTAAAGTCATGGAAAAATTTCAAAACCATTATACTATTTTATTAGTTACTGATTAAACTATATAGTTTTTTTCACAAATCGGCCGCAACACTTTAAAGATCTTAAACCGGACGATCTTGGTATTATTTCATTAAACGTTTTACAATCAATATCTTCTTTTGTTATCGTTATTTTAAATGGTTCAGTTCCAGATGGTATTCGCCCAATTTTTTTGGCGCATCAATGTGTGCCCTAAATAAAAATGATGGTAATGTTTGCCGAATTGCAGTTGATATATTTTTTCGAAGATTGTCTGCAAAAATTGTTTGTTTTAGACTTAATTCATCTCTTGAAAATTATTTCCGTCCACTCTGTTTTGGTATTAAACCTGGCGTTGAAGCAGCTGTTCATGCAGTGCGTCGCTATCTCGCTTTTGCTCATAAATCTCCAAAAATACTTTTAAAAACTAAAAAAATAATATTATAGATAGATCAGATCTACTTCATAAAGTAAAAAAATATTCCTGAATTCTTCTTCTTGTGGTCTTCAAATAAACTTAAAGAAATGTGAGACATCGATCGTTACCAAAGAACTTTCTAGAACAAAATAGTGAAATCATCCATTCGGAATTCCTTTTTTTTCTTTAATTATTTCTAATTCTTTACAAAAAAAATCGACATTTTTGAAGTCTTTTCAAAAAAATTATCTTTTATTGATTGCATTCCAGCTTCCGATAAATTAAATACTTTGGACAATCTCTTAAAAAGCACAGTGAAAAATATTACCAACTCAGGGTTCCCACTGACCTGGAAAACCTGGAAAAGTCAGGGAATTTTGAGAGCAACCTGGAAAAGTCAGGGAATGACCAAAAAATTCTTAAAAGTCAGGGAATTGGCACACAAAACCTGGAATTTCTCTTTCTCAACATATTTTTTAAACCAACTTTGTAAAAAATATGTGAGTTCTTCTCTGCTCACCTCGTAGATAAGCTCAACATCTGTTTCGCGCTCAATCAGTACCAGTCCATCTAAAATGCAAGAGAAAAGAGAGGAAAGCTTTTTAAAACGTGTAGGACAAGAACCGCATCATTACCTAAGGTGGCAGATTGTGTTTATTAAACATATTTGGCTTTCGTTTCGAAATAATAAATATCACCTGGTATTATTTCTCCTTGTTCTAAGCACACATCGCGCTATCTTCTAATACAACTTTCAAGTGTAGTCTAGCGCGTTTTTTCTAATCCGACTTAACATGATGTGGGGTGCAACGGCGATGTGAGATTTCGCAAGAATCCAAAATGTCGAAGTAAACAGTTTCTAATTTAGACTGCACAATAAATATCAAGCATGTTGTAAGCTTTGTCAAGCCATTTTGATGCATTTTAAGAGCAATGTGGAGGCTAAAAAAATTCAAGGAAATTGCCTTTGTTAATCAAGAACTATCAGTCTTGGCCCAAAATGACAATGGACCTACATCTACACCAACTACTGGAAGTGAAGGAACCTCCACAATAACTGCTTCCACTGCCAAAAAGGGTTCTACTTCTTTTTTGTAATTTTTTCTTACTAAGCAATGAGTTATGGATACAGAAATATTGTGGTGCAAGGAGTCTTTAAGATTAATCCTGCTGTTGCTAATTATGTCCACATCATCTGCGAAGGCCAGTAGTAGGTTGGGTACTTTCTGGTGGCCGTTGGTGTATTAAACTTGGCTTTCTTAATTGCAGATTTTAATGCTATGTTGAAGAGTTGGGGTGAAAGAGAGTCACGACCCTGCTTAAGCCCATTCAAATCAGAGTAGCTATATTCCACCCTTATCTTGCACCTTGTATCCTCCGTACACGTTTTTACCAGGAATATCAGCTTTTTTGAAAAGCCCAGTTCCTGCATTGCTTCCCACAATTTTGCTCTACATAATCTTTCAAATAACTGTTTGAAATCAATAAACATCTGGTGAAGTTCTCTGTCAAATTTACAGCATTTTTCCGTTATTTGTCTAACGGTGAAAATCTGGTCTATATGCTTATGGGTGTAGTATCGGTATTTACCTCTTCGTTGAGTAGTTCGCAAAAGCAGTTCTTCCATGTGGTTAGGATCTAGGATCTCTCTTTCGTTGGTTATCAGTTGTCCGTTGTTGAGAGGAAGTTTTCGGTTCTAAGTTGGTATCCTGTTTTGGGCTTTGTTATTCCCTGGAAGTATTCTTTTATTCTGTTTTTTTGTCTATGTTTTGTCTATTTTCCTCCATTTCTCTTATTATATTTAGATGGTGGTCTCTTTTTCCTTTATATCATTCTGCGTGTTTCAGATCTTTGTTATTTATACTCTTCTATATTAGATTCTGTTGGACGTTGAAACATTTTTCCTGATCATATTTCGTCTTTCCGTCGCTCTACTATAGTCGCCATCAAACTACTTCCTTCTTTGTTTTCTCTTTTTGTCGTGCACTTGACTAGCCACTCTAGTTACTGTTTCTTGGATATTCTCCCAGAGCTCGTTTACATTGTAGCCCCATTGCGGTTCTTTTATTTCCTCAGTAATTGGTTTCTGGTATATTTCCTGTGTTTTCCATATTCCAGCTTATGCTGGTCTTTAAATAAAGTTTCGAACAAAGTTTCTTGTCTTATTTAACTGCTTTTTACCTTTTTATCTCGATAATATAAATACCTGCTAAATTTGAGCTTTCAAAAATTGTCATGAACCCTGCAACTGCACTTTAAGTGACACTACCTGGTCTTTATGTAATCTTCTTTAAAAATAGGTTGTTTAAGTATCCGTGACTCTTTAAGTCTGCTTTTTCACTTCTCTGGGCACCAACACTGATACACATAATCTTTTACATTCAATTTTGCATTCAGACATCTTTTGCCATCAAGATAACGATTTTTTAGAGGCGTTAAATTTTTGGTCTCTTTCGTCAATATTAAATAACAAATCCTTTGACAATTTTAATATCCAAAAAAAATTCGATTGGGAATTATGTAAATCAAAGTTTTGATAAAATCTCTTGCAAGGTTACCATGGTTCAAGCTCTCCAGGAGCCAAAGACTGGCACCTGATTGGATGCTCTACCTTCCTCTGCACTCGGAAACCTACTTGATGATTCCACCTTCCGTATTTCTTTATCCCTCAGGTTAGGCCGACCTGTATGCGAGACAAATACGAGACATTTGCGGCAAATCTGTTGACATTTTTGGGCATCATGCCTTGAGCTGTGTTAAAAGTGTTTGCCTCGCTAATTTCTGCATGTTTTCCTTCAGTTCTGGAGCCTCCTGGATTATGTCGAGGAGACGGTAAGCGTGTGTCTTGGGTCACTTTAATACCTTGGTGCAGGAGTAAATGTGTCATTTGGGATGCAACTTGCAGGGACACCTTTGTTTCCTCTTATTTAAATAAAACCTCCAAGAAAGCTGCACGTGTCGGTGAATCCACCAAAATTTAAAAATATAAAGAGCTTGAAACCAGAACATTTTTTCACCATTTAGCGTTGAAACCATGGGACCTTGGGGAGATGAAGCCAAATTCGTGTGAACAAAATATGAAAATTGATTGATAATAACTGGCTCGTTGCAATATTACATAAGAGATTAGCATTGCTATACAACGTGGAAATACGGTTTCAATGCTGGGGACTGTTCCTAAAGGTTGTTGGTTTGGAAGAGATTTTTTATTTATGATGTTTGCCTGTTTTAATTTTTAGATTAGATTAGAATGGAGTGGTGTAGACACCTGTCCACCTCGACCTTCTCAGATCTACTGTGGTTCCCCTTTCTTCTTCCCTGCTTTGCTAGAACTCGTCCTTGTCATGAAACCCAGAAGCTTTGCCAGTATTCCCTGTATATAGCTTTCTGGCTGCGGACATTCTAGTTCCCCCAGTAAGGAACTGGTTCTAACTAGGCCTTCACATTGACATAGGACATGTAATGAGGTTTCTTCCTCTTTCTTGCAGAAGCGGCATGTTGCATCTTCTACCAATACCATTGCATACAAGTGCTTATTAAGTGTGCAGTGACCTGTTAGAAGCCCCACTATTTGTCTGACAAGCTTCCTTTCCTTGCTAAGAAGTTCTGCATTCAGCTTTGGTGAACGTTCTTTAATGAACTGTTTGACCTGTCTTTGTCCAGGCGTTTACTCCCACAGACCGTTCGTCTCTTTGGTGAGCCACTCTTTAATAGATTGCTTGGCTCTGACCTTAGCGATCCCACAAAATGCTTCAGGGCCTGTGAACTTTATTGCTGAGCCTTGTCTAGCCAATTCATCGGTTGTTTCGTTTCCGGAGAGTCCCCGATGTCCTGGGACCCAGGCTAGTGTCACCCTTTTGGTGCTTGCCAGCCTATTTAGAGCTGTCCTGCAGTCCCAAACCAGTTTGCACGTCACTTGCACTGCTTCTAGAGCTTTAAGTGCAGCTTGACTATCTGAATATATAACTACCGAATGAGAGTTTTCCTCTACTCTTTGTATTTCTTCGGCAAAGTGATGTGTTGCCGCTACTTCCGCTTGGAGCACTGTGCAATCGTTTGTCAGACTTATAGAAACTAAAGTCTCGTATTTTTGCCCGTATATGCCAGCTCCTGCACTCTCGTCGGTCTTGAAGCCGTCTGTGTAACAGATGGATTCCGCTCCAAAAGGAGGACCTCCCTCCCAGTCGGCTCTGTCTGGAATTTTGACTTTGTATTTTTTTTCGAAATTGTACTGGCAGACCATTACATCGCTCGTCAATTCCAGTATAGGATCTTTTGAACTCGTTTTCAAGACATGCTCCGTTTCATGTGAACTGAAAATGGGTGCTTGACCCCGCGTTAGCCTGTAGGCTACCTCTCGTGCTTCTGCCTAGCTGAAAACATGCAGAGGTGGCAAATTCAGTAGAACTTCCAAAGCTGCCGTTGGGGTGGTCCTCATAGCACCCGTGATGCTTAGGTAGGCTTGTCTTTGTATGCTATTCAGGCGTGCTATGGTCCCGGCCTGTTTGGTTCTCGTCCACCAAGCCACCGAACCATAGGTTATTATGGGCCTTACCACCTTTGTATATAACCATAAAGTCATCTTGGGATTTAGCCCCCAGTTTTTCCCACACAATTTCCTGCATCTGCCCAATGCAATCGATGCTTTTTGGACTGCTTTGACTATGTGAGGTTTCCCTGTTAGCTTTTGGTCAAAGATGACCCCTAGATATTTCACCTCCTTGGTGTATGGAATTGGTGGTTTTAGGACTTGTAGTACTCTTTTCTTTCTAAATGGGACTATTTGCGTCTTTTGTGCATTTATGGACAGATATTCCTTTTTGCACCAGTTATTCACTAAATTTAGTGCTCTCTGAGTTCGTTCAAATATTACCTCACCAATCTTCCCCTTAATGACCACTACTAAGTCATCTGAATAACCAAGACATATAAAGCCTTCGTTGGTTCGTTGGTGAGTTTTGCGGGCATCCTCCTTCTGCTTTGACCTATATAGTATTGCTGCCCAAAGTGGACATTATTGTCATTTCGTCTACGCTTGCTTTTATCCAACGTCAGATGCAGGAAGCTACCCCTCGCCGTCGTTGTGCTTCTACCATTCGTCGGAAATTTATCACTAACAATCAGTTGACAACCAAGACTGCTCTAGTAAAACACGAAAATTTAAAATATTTTACAAACAACGTGAAAATTTAAGAATTGCCTGCTTTTACATGAGGCGCTGTAACATTACAATGTTTAGTTAAAAGTTAGGCATGCCAAGAACAAAACGTTTAAAAAGGCGTTTGTAGTATAATTTTATAAAAAAATTTGACCTGCAATGCTCAAGTGCATTCGTTGTAAGAAGTCCGCTAAGCAATAAAACCTCTTGAGCAGGTGGTTTTCAAACAATAA
Organism: Oxystoma pomonae; assembly: GCA_963921995.1. Classification (NCBI taxonomy): domain Eukaryota; kingdom Metazoa; phylum Arthropoda; class Insecta; order Coleoptera; family Brentidae; genus Oxystoma; species Oxystoma pomonae. The sequence goes on from OY998163.1 coordinate 77,692,982, forward strand.
ATTATATTTTTGGAACATGACGAATTACGTTTTCTAAATAATAGTAGTTTTTACATCTAGTGGCTAAAAATTTACAAGCGTTGGTTTAAATAACAAGCGGAGACAATTTTTTTTATACCTTCATCAAAAACATAACTAACTAAAGCATGGCTTTTTTGGTTACCGATGCAAAAAAATTTTTTTTCATCACGGGTGCAAAAAAAGATTTCTGTCCGTTTTTTACCCAAAATTAAAGAGAAATAGCGGAAAATAGTAATATTGAAAAAATATAATTATTCTTACCTAAAAATAAAGCCATTTCCGCCAGTTTTCACCAAGTATTTACGGAAAAATCATTTAAAAACATCGTAAAAATATTTCAACTGTCAAATATTAAAATGTCGCAGCAACGAACGTCACCGATAAAAAGACACATCGCTATGGCAACCATTGTTATTTCATTTACCAGCCACCTTGATTTATAGTGTAAAGATGGTCTGTTTTGCGAGAAGTGCTCTTCGTTCGAGATTTTCCTGTTTTTCTTGGGTTTTTTGATAAGGTATTAAAAAAATTAGTGTTCACAACTCGTGGATAAACTGTGCTTTTATTTACTCGCGTTTTTAAATACCTCGCAGCGCTCGTTATTTAAACCAACGTTTGTAAAAAAGCACTATTTTAGCCACTAGTTGTGAAAACTACTATTTTTGCATCGGTAATTAGGAAAGTCATGGTTTGGACATTTGTACACAGTACTTAAAAAATCATTTAAAGTGAATAAAAATAATTAGGTAAAAAAAGATTATTTCTTAGCTTTTATAGTATTTAGGCAAATTAGTTTTAGGAATTCTTTTTTATAAAGTTTTGGTTCTAAAAAGAACCGATATTGCAGTCTTGCAATAGAACGCACTAAACTAACGCATACTAAAAATAGTCTTCGTCTGCATCTGAAATATCATCCATGCTTTCAGAATTATTATCATCATCCGTAATAATTAACGGTCTTACTTCGTCTATAACCTGTTCTGTCTCATAAGATTCAATAATATTTTTTTCCGTGTGTTCAATGCATTTCCGCCATTCTTCTTTGCCCACTTTGCTAAGTGCCTCCTCCCACAACTTTATAACACTAGGCTCACCGATATTTTTACAGGCATGTTTGTCATAATAATTTTTGCAATACCCTATACTAATTCAATCGCGTTGTAATGGCAATGGTGGGGAGGTAATTTCAAAACTTGATGTCCATATTTAAGGGCTAATTCGTCAACAATATATTTTTTTAAATGGCTGCTCTTTACACTTGCTTAAAAGATCACTTTTTAAAAATAAATGTTTATTGTTTATGTTTTTCTTTGACAACCACTCTCTTATTTCCTCTTTCCAGCTGCTTGTAGGAAATTTCTCTTCGAGTCTCGTATGGTAAGATTGCTCGCAAAGCACTTTTCTTTTTGGACAAACTGGTAATTCCAATATCGCAAAGTTGTTTTTTCTTTATCTCTTCTAGAATAGCTTTGAGGGTAACATATTCCTTTGACTTATACATATCATAAACAATATTTCTAATCGATAGTTCAATCCCTTGGGATAGATCAAAGGTTTTTGAATGCTGTCGAACCCTTTTATATGGTCTGTCCAATTCCTCTTCACTCTGTTTTCGAAGTCTTTTTAAGGTCTTATCTGAAATGCCGCAAGCATCAGACGTTCGTTTTTGCACTGCCAAAACAGACACTAACGGGCCAGAGTTATTTTTTTCTAACGTAAAATAACGTTCCACTTGTAATACCAAACCGACTTTATAACGTTATTGATTGTTACGATTTCAGTTTAACTCTAAAAAATTTTTGCAAAGAGCATTTAAAATGTGTCAAAAAGTAATTTTAAGTATAATTTTTCCAATATTTTTGCCTTAGGCGATATAACAACAACGTGTCAAAAATGTTATTTTTCGAGGGGTCATCAGCTGCAGACAGTAGGTCTACAAATCGTTGACAATACTTTAACAATACCTGACAATACTGGACAATACTTGACAATACTGGAGAATACTGGAGACAATACTGGACAATACTGGACAATACTTAACAATACTGGACAATACTTAACAATACCTGACAATAGTTGAGACAATACTTTCAAAAAAAACGAAAGTATGAAGAGAAATTCGGAAACCAATGCAACCGAAGGAAATTAATAGCTTATTCTATTAAGACAGTTACGCCAACACTGAGATATTTCTCTGTTTCTTGTTTTTACCTCGGTATTTGTCAAAAATCGAAATATTCAAGTGCTGCCCTGACTGACTATTTTTGTTTACAATGGCCTTGCATTGTAAAAAGAGGGGGAGAGAGAGAGGGAGAGAACGCTTGGGGTGTCAACTCAAATGCACTCTTTATTTATCATGCATAGCGCGCGCAAACGAATAGCCGCCGAATATAGTCGAGTTTCCCGCCAATATTTTGTTATTATGGGAAAAAATCCAGAGCAAGAAGAACCTAGTTAAGTATTAAAATTATATATTGCATATAATTAGGTTTCTGCTTACCTGTTAAATAATAATTTCATGTGTAATTAATTTAATAAGTAAAAGGTCAAATAACTATGTTTTCATGTGGAACTGAATATGTTTTCAATAGGATTCTTCTGCCGTTTTTCAAACAAGCGGAATCGACCGAGGGATTGATCAAGAAAATCCCAGAATAAAACAGCAAACTCGACAGAAAACCAATCAGAGGAAGAGAGCGAAATGAGCGACATTACGGAAACTTCAGAAGATACTGTGCCAATAGTATGGCTATGGATAGTAACACATCAGAATATTTTAGTGATTATCATGGAATGTCAACAATTAATATACTCGTTAATATAGAAACAGAAAAATATTATGGAGAGTACTTTTATGAAAAATATTACATAGGGCGGGTCATTTCCAAGGCTGACAATTTTTGTAATTTTAAATTTCTTCAATCAAGAATTTTTAAATACTTCTGGCCCAAACAGGAAGACATATCTAAAGTAAAAACAAAGTATTTTTTTTTTGGTCCTATTAATTTTAAAACTTATCCTTTTACACTAAGGATAGGTATGAAAAACAAGTAATTGAAAAAAAGTACAAGGAAATGAAATTGGGTGAAGTCTCGGATGAAGTAAATTTTAAAACACTTTTAAAGTATTACTTAAAATTTGATGACCAATTCCAAATTTTATGACTGACCTTTTTCAAATATATTTTATAGTGTTTATTAAAAATATATAGTACCTCCTTCTTTAACTTGTTGTTCTTTAGCACTACATGGTTTTTTTTATAAAAGTTTGTATAAACATGCAAATATAATTTTACCCCGTTTTTTAGATAACTATATAGGTACTTCTTTAACTTGAACACTTGTGATACTAGTTTATAATTTTTTTAAAACCAAGCATTTCTTAGACAACATTTTTTTAGTTTTATTTTTAGAAAAATGTAGATAAGCTTGTTCTTTTGTCATAGGTTTTTTTTATGATTTTTCAATAAACCTTTCCTTGAAGAAACTTCTTATAAAATCCGATAAAATATATTTTAAGATTATTTTTTTTTTAATAGTAAAGGTTGAGTTTAAACAAACACAATTAGCCCATTTCTCTCTAGTATATACATAGACTGTTAAACAATTACTCCTTTGCCTCCACGGGTAGATATTTAAATACAAACACAATTCAAAAATGTCGGGGAGTAGTTGTTTAACTTTGTTAGATCCTACCGTTTTTTTATCTTTAGCGATGTTATGATCATAGATCAAGGAGCAGATAGTCTTCATTCTCTTCTGTCTTTACTTTTATTGATTGCAATTTTTCAAAAATTATCAAAAATATTCATGACAATAACTTAAAAAAACTCTCCCATACTTAACAATACCTGACAATACTGGAAAATACGGGACAATACTTGAGACAATACTGGACAATACTAGACAATACTTAACAATACTGGACAATACTTAACAATCCCAGACAATACTTGACAATATTTCAGTTTTTGACAGTGGGTGTACAAATTTCTGGCCAGCTGTTGACCCTTCATTATTTTTAGTTCAATTTTCCCAAAATTTTTGCGTCCGCGGCTCTATAACATCAATGGTTTTAACAATTTTAGTTCAATTTTAAGTATTTTTTGTCAAGGGCATGCGGCGCTATAAGAGCATGCAAAACGAAAAAATGGCATGTTTGTTATAATTTTCCCAAAATTTTCGCCCTCGACGCTATAACTTCACTGATTTTTAGGATTTTAGTTTTAATTTTCAGAGCATTGAAAACGTAGAAAATTTTTTACAATTTTAATTTTATGTTTTTCTTTCAAAGTTTAGTAGTAGGAAAATGGTCAGAACCAATCTTCATGGAAAACAGGAAAAAATCAGGGATGGAAAACTTAAACTCTCTTTGGATTCTTCTTTTTGCTGAGAATTTTCATATGAATTTATTTTGTTAATCTTAATAAAACTTCTAAGTAATCATCCAACATCATCCTCTGAAAAAGTTACTATACTCATTTTATATATAATAATAAATACAACTTCTATTTTGTTTTTCTTTCTCTTCCTCTTTCTCAAAAACCTACGAAATACCTGCTCCGGAGTGAAAACTGTTTCTGACGTCCAAGAACCGTTCAGGATTCTACAATAAAACTTCGAACTAGAATTCCGGATTTAAAATCCTAGAACTGTGGGGTTAGAATGCAAAAAGTGTCAAAACGCAGGCGTACGGAAAATTGCAAGCTGGATTTTATCAGTGGCTCCTTCAATTACAATCCCGCTCCTATCTTTTATTGCGACATTGTCGAAGGCTGACGACTGTGTCATTTGAATGTGTCAGCCACACAGTTGTGTTACACTACCGTCAGCCTAATGTCAGTTCCTCTATTTGACGTTTTCAGATTTGTTTTGATTGTCGCATCTTAAAAATTATTATCAATATTTTAACTGAATTGTTTTAACAAAAAATGCTTTGAAAATATTGTACCCCAACTTTTAAAAGCAGCTATGACAGCAAAATCACTGTTACCGAATATCAGATCGTCTTTACATTTTTATTTAAAAAAAAAATTAAACGACAGTTTATTTTTAATCGTAACTAAAACTAAAGTATTTTTTTACGCACAAATATAACAGGCTAGTTTGGTTTTATTTGTTTTCGCGAGTTTGTGTATCGGCCTGCCGCACGGAAGATCTCGGGTTCGAATCCCGGCTATTTGCATGGATATTTTGTGTTTGTCTTAAACTTTGCAAAAACTTTGCTAAAACTGAGCATTGATCCTATAATGGATGGAAAGTCCCAGTATAAAAAAAAGTTTCTTTATATTTTTAATTTTTCATTAAGGGAACTACTATTCCAAATGATTTTTTTTAAATTTAATGGCCTGACGGTATGTCAGCATTCGCTTGCAATGCTGCCAGCTTCTTGGAGCGGGCTTGTAATTAAAGGGGGCATTGATTTGATGCGTAATTATAAAACCATTTGAATTTTTTTTATACCTTCATCAAAAACATGATTTTAGTAACTGTGTGCAAATAACTAAATCATGGCTTTTTTGGTTACCGATGCACTTAACCTTTTTTTTGATCACGGGTGCAATAAAAGATTTCTCTACGTTTTTTACCCAAAAATTAAGCCATTTCCACCAGTTTTCACCAAGTATTTACGAATATCAAACTGTCAAAGATTCAAATGTCTGTGTTTCTTGAATTTCTTGATAAAGCTATTTAAAAAAAAATAGTTTTAGGAACTCGCGGCTAAACTGTGCTTTTTTTACACGCGTTTTTAAATCCCTCGCTGCGCTCGTTATTTAAACCAACACGTGTAAAAAAAGCACTATTTTGGCCAACACTAGTTATGAAACCTACTATTTTTTAAAATTATTTTTGCGTATCGTTAAAAAAAATTCTTATGAATCATGCTGTATAAGTAATGTCCAGTTGTTTTTAGGTGATCTTAACGAGTATCACTTTAACAAAAGTAACGACACTGACGATGAATTTTGTATAGTTGGCGGCGAGGTGGAGAGCGGACTGTTTCCCAGAGATGGCGTGCCGGAAGTTTGCTGCTTGACGGAAGAGCCGGTGTGCGTTTTGGATAATTATTTGTCGGTTCCGATTGGAAAAAGAGGTTTGTTTATTTTTGAAAAATTACGAACTTTATACGCTGCGTTGGGACAAAAAAGTACAGAGAAACGACTCCAAAAATCAATACCTCAAAATTGAACTTTTCAAAACCCTGTCTGATACTCTTTTTGAAGTTTTGCACACAGTTTTATACCGCGTTATGCGTTTACCTACGCAACAGAGATGCTACTGTATTTTATTTCCTGGACTTTTTAAAGTGGTTGTTCCTAGATACAATGTGATTTTCTGGTTGTTGTGAGATTGGGATTGTCGGGAAACGCAGATGGTCTGCTACATTTTTTTTTCTTGACAGTAAAATATCTCCATTCTGACTGGATTTATTGTTTGCCAATGTACAGTGCGAATATTCTTTAAATGCATAAAATTTTTATATTGCGGAGGTAAATGCATAGCCCGGTATAAAAGAGTTTGCTCAGCCGAACTTTTAACGTGTCATTGGCGTGACCAAAAAACACAATTTTTTTTTCGGGGTTAACTTCAATATGAAATAGAAATGAAACTTGGCGTTTTTAATTTTTACAAGTGAAATCATATTTATTTTTTGGTTCATGAAAAATACTGATTACAATTTCTGGCTCACTTCGTACATACAGGGTCTCCCAACGAAAAGGAAACCGAGGCTTTTTCGAGTATTCAGCGTACATTTTTGGGAAAATTATTGAACACGTCGATTTTGTTTCAAAATGAGACTTTTTGGCAATTTGGTATTTAATAGAAAACATGGGTCGACTGGCACCCATTTACAGGGTCCAGCAGCCGGAAAAACTGGGGGAACCGGGAGTTTGTTATCAAGCCGGGAATTTTACCTATATTATTAATTACAAGTACAAGAACTTGACATTCAATGTATTGAAAATGGATAAAACAACCATTGTGAAAATTTTACTTTCCCGTTGTAATCGGCAAATTAAGACTATTCATCAAATTAGCCCATTTAAAGTTTTAAAGTAGCTTGACCATTAATAATACGAGTCTTTGTAACGAAAAGAAAAGACAAACTAAAAAATGGAAACGATAGAGAATCTGAACAATGTTCATTTGATTTTACTGGTTTTAAGGGGAGGGGGGATCTAAATAATTACATTTTTACTCTATTTTTACAAATTTATAACTGATTACCCCAATGACCCAGCCCCCTTGAAAACGTGAAAACTATTACTTGTAAAGAATTTTCTGTTAAAAAAAATTTGCCACTATAAAATTTTTGACTGTTACAATTTTAGTTTAATTTTATACAATTTTGGTCAGAAACTTTTAAAAAAGGTAAAAAACTCAACCCAATACTTACTACTAGATCGCCTTACAACCTTAAAAAAAAACTGCGATGCCTCCTGCCTTTTTTTTCTATATTATTTCGCATGCGGCGCTCTAAAAGCTCATGTTATTGGCAAACAATTTAAGGTAAATCAACAACTCTAAATCTGATTTGCGCCCCCCCCCCCTAGGTGGGTCTGCCCTTGTATAAATGCATATTGAATAAAATAAAATAATGTAGAGAAAAAGTCTAAAAGGACCGGGAATTTGTTAATGAATTTTTGCTGCACACCATAAAGGTATAACTTATGAATTTTGCTGGACTCCTTGGTTTGTTTTGAATTTCTTTAAAAAAATTTTGGTTTGAACTTTCTAGGACCAATAATAATAAAAAACTTGCGACTAAAAAAATGTACTGAAATTTGGAAGCCAAAGATCTATTAGCCCTAAGTCTGGCATATTATTTTGTCCTAATCTTTTGTAATTCTCTTTAAAAACTGTAGTAGTATTTGGACTTTTATAACTGTATAGTCATTAAGCAAATTGAGTGCGGTTTAGTGAAATGCGCTATCAAACAAAAAGTTCGTAATCCACGGAGACATGGTACCCGTGTGCGACACCTGTCGAATAAACTGAGTAACAAAAACATCAAAATTGAAAAATGCAGAAGCAGCAGGTAATAGAAAGATTCGCACCTAAAGGCGCTTTTATGTGAGGACGGTTTTAACTAAAATCGCTTTATCCTAGGGGTTATACGTCCTTCAGTAGAGGTCATTAAATATGTCAGTTTAAAGGAAAAATAAATAAAACAACTTAGTTAATAACAGATTTTTCGGAAAACCAGGGTTGAGTATTTCTTTAGGTTAGCGTTTTTAAAGTGCTTATAACGACCCTAAAATAGGTTTTTTTGGGATTAACCGCTTTCTTAAATCGCTTAAATCGGTTTTAGTAGTGTTTATACGACAACATTTTCAAAAGCGCTTTAAGAGTTCCGTATAAACAAAGTAACTATAACATGACTCTTAAAAAAACGTAACGTTCGGAGCAGCTTTGTCCGATATGCCACGAGTGTTTCTTTTTTTATAATATTTAATATCTATCTTTTAGATCTTCTACAACCTCCTAAAGGCTACCCGACCCCGGTAGTTAGATACACACTATGCGAAATGACAGTTATATGGCAGATGTACGGGGGGCACGATTTTCACGTGCCCGAAAGTGAAGGTGGTAAAAAACAAGTGACGTTTTCGGAAAAACAACTCAGTGATAAAGTTAGTTTTTCGAACAGTGGAAGCCAAGTTACCATTAAAAACGAAACCGAGAAAACATTGTCCAAAGTGCCTTGGATCCAAAGGGGAGGACCCAATAGAGATCATACCGTTCTAATGGAGTTTCAGTTAAATAAAGTAAGTACCAAGGTGTTCAATGAGAAATTTATTCATTTATTTTTTTGGACAATTTTTTTTATCTTTTTAGGTTAGATTTCAGCATGAAGTTTATCCAGAAAACACAACGCAAGCTTCTAGGCAAGTTTTAATAGTGTCCGATGTGGAAATCAGAGATCGACTGGAATCCAGTCAAATAAATAAATTTTTGTACCAATATTCTAGTCAAGCCAGACCCAAGAAATACCATTCAAATATGGTAAGTAGTAAATGTAAGCAGAGTCAATTAACAAAATTTAAAAGCTGTCAAGACAAGCCAATCACTTTCAAGACTCTGCTAAGATTAAAGTAGCCCGAGGTTCTCCGCAGGGTATGAAGCTTATGCCTACGCAGATGACATTGTTGTTACAATTGATGGCAACACTATTTTACAAATCGGAAGGCTTGTGCAACGAGCACTTGATAAGGCCTGTGCTTTAAAGAGGGTCTAAGAGTCAATCCAGTCGACTAGTCCTCTTCACAAAAAAGAGAGTTCTGGGCACTTTACCAAAACTTCGGCTGTTCGATCAAGATTAGGAAAGCCACAAACGTGGGGACTTCAACCGTTGTATCTACACTGGATTTAAACGGCTGTCATGAGACCTATAACAATCGCCCTGGTAGGTGCCATCCTCATGGCGATTGTTATGCCCAAACACGATAACCGCTGGACTTTGTCTAATTATGCCCTTGCGATCTATGGATAGGGCCATAGTGTAGTGGCAAGGTCCAAAAACAAAGATCGCAAGGGCACAATTAGACAAAGTCCAGCGGTTATCGTGTTTAGGCATAACAATCGCCATGAGGATGGCACCTACCTTTAAACCTTTTCATAGAACGTGTGGCTTTAAGGACTATGTATAGACTTCAGAGTCATTGTGACCTCAGGATCATTTCTGATCCCAAGAGTCACCCAGCACTCTATAGGAATGTAACGAAGATCTGTCCAGTGCTACGCATGAACAAGGACAGAATACCGATGCAAACCAGTTCGAAGCTTCCAATTAGGTTTTACGCGCCTGATAGGGATCTGGAAGGAATGGATGTGTGTCCCTTGACCCCCGGATGGGACAGTTTGGTACACAGACGGCTCAAAAATGGGGGACAAGTCGGGGGCGGGAGTGTACTGTATAACCACGGGGGCGAAGTTCCACTTCTCCCTAGGAAGGTACGCCACTGTTTTTCAGGCTGAGGTATACGCAATTAGGATGTGTGGATATAAAAATCTGGAAATGTCCGCTTTAGGCAAGGTTATTTACATTTGCTCAGATAGTAGGGCTGCACTGTCTGCTATCAAGTCGGACAGGTTTAACTCTGCCCTTGTATTGGAGTGTAAACGTGTCTTGAAAACTATGACAAGGCACAACTAGGTCAATCTCCTCTGGGTCCCAGGACATGAAGGTGTACAGGAAATTGAAGAGGCTGATAGATTGGCTAGACAAGGATCATCGACCGATCTGGTAGGTCTGGAACCCATACTAGCTATTCCGCCATGCCAAGTCACAACGGGCCTGAAAAGTGACTTAGACAGGCGCTCTGAGGAGCTCTGGAATAGCACACAGGGCATGAGACAGGCCAAACTCCTGATTGGTGAGGTGAGCGCCAAAAAAATAAAGTCCGTGCTCACCTAGGTAGGAAAGATGTGAGACTGGCAACAGGGCTTCTAACGGGACACTGTCGCCTTAACAAGCACCTAGAGTAGAGTTGAATTGAAATTGAAAAACCATTTTTTTAAGAGCTCTAAAAATCTAATAAAAGAAAAAAACAGTCGTTTCCTTTTGATGCAATGTTTCCATTTTAGGTGGTGAAAACTATTGCTCATTTTATTACCCAACATTTTTACCATAACACCTGGTGGCCCATTTCACTTTGTCTTATTTTCATAGGTTGTAATAAAAGCTCTCCACATCAGACCGGATGTCAAACTAAAAACCCAAGAATGTTGCCTGAAGATCTCTCTGTTACCCATCAGGTTAAATATTGATCAGGACTCGTTGCTATTTCTGATCAATTTCTTTAACAGACTGGGAGGAGAAACTCCAGAAGCCCCGATTCCAGGTAAATGGAAGTCATAGAGTAAACTTTTAATAGTCCATTTCCATCGGCATTTTAACCAGGAGTGGGGAATGGCCGAGGGGCGTCTCACTTCGGAAATCGCAGTTCACTTGCTGAGAAATCCTTTGAAAATCCGGAAATCCCTAAATAAATTGCACTGGAAATCGCATCGATTTCCGGATATCGCAGGTATAAGAAATTAATTATTTACTCAAGTATTTTTTATGAAGTTGCTGCTAAAAAAACTTATACAAGTTGCAAATCTTCATTTAGAATTCACTATTTGATTTCCAGCGCTTCCCGAGCACTATAAAACCGTCAATTAAGCCCCGCCTTGTCGTTCTGTTTGGTCGTCGCACATTATTATTATCCATTCACAAACAGAAGGTACAGTGTCGGGTAAAGTTCAGAGGTACAATTCGATCCACGGTGAGGCTTCGAGCGAATGTCTGCATCTTACGCACAACAAATGACAATGACTTCCGATCTATCGATTCGATCCGGTCGTATTCGGAAGGCAAAATTTTGCCCCGAATTTTAGAAAAGCACGTGTTAAAAGCTGGTATGGCGTTTTCGCTTTTTTAGTTTAGTATTTTTTTCTGGAGTTCAAATTGAAAAGTTATGGTATTTTTAGCGTTGTTTTGTGAAAAGTGCTGTTTCAAAGGACGGTACGTATATTTTTATATTTTTGATTGATTTTGAGTTTTTTAAAAAGCAATGATTGCAAGTAAAAAGGTAAAAGCGATTCTTTAATGATTTTTTACGGACTTTCCGTTCATGAAAGAAAAAAATTTGGGACCCCCCAACTGGAGGCCCAAGGCCCACCAACTATTTTTTTTGACATTTCTCTAGCAATGTGTCAAAATTTTTTAAAAAATGACAATTATTTTAGCCTCGGTTTTAGCATCACAATAAACTATATAAGTAGAGAGTTCTCAATCACTGTTTCTGTGTAAGAAATCACATTGGAAGTTCCAGATTATTTAACAGGAGAAGAAAATGAAATCCAAAACGATTTATACGCTTTAAAAACGTTCAAAGATTTTAATATAAAAAATTATAAAATAAGAAATTAAGAAAAACTAAAGAAAAGTCGTTATAAAAATTAAAAAAGACAACAAAGAAATATGCATAAGAAAAAGCACGATTTGTTGACTATTAACGTCTAAAAAAATATTTATGAACGTTAAATCACCGCTAACTTTTTCAACCAAAAAAAACCCAAGGTCTTAAAAACAATAAATATACGAAAGCAACAAAAAATAATACTGAGAAAAACGAAAGAACATGGAACTGGACACTGATACTCACACGACTGAAACAGAGTACATATAGGAAAGTGAAACAGAAATAGAATATAACTCAAATTTGGATGAGTAAATATTTTTTATTTATTATTATACGTTTGTTTTTATACGTTATTACCACTTTTTTTATTAGTTATTTAATAAATTAATAATGAACAAGAGATAAAGACTACTGTTATTTAAATGGACTAAATTTTTTATTGTTAAAACTCGACCTCCATCAACTTATTGGTTTAGAAGATTTTTATGGGACCCTCATTCCCAGCGACTTTTTTTTAACTAAAACTTTAACAGCGGGAGCGATAAGGACAAAAAGTACCCATTCTTTTCTCACCCATTGTCAAAGAGAGTTTTGGTTTAAGGGACAAAAAAAGTCGCTGCGAATGAGGGTTAATTAGAAAAGTAAGATATATTTAGTAAAAACCTCGGTACAAAAAAAATAGAAGTATTAGTAAGAAATCTCATGTAATTTCTGGAAATCGCAGAAATCGCAATGGATTTCCGGAAATCCCAGGAAAATCGTATTTTTATGAGGAAATCGACCGATTTCGTAAATCGTAGTTCACTTGTGGACCTAGTGAGACGTCCCTCGGGACGGCTAAAAAAATTAACGCCAACATATTTTACCAAACGTATGTCTTGGATGAACAATCGAAAACAATATCGTTGTCCTTAAAATCCCTCTATGCAGTTTTGACATATTTATTTAAAAATAGAGACTCCTGCAGGGTTCCCAGTAAACCTGAAAATCCTGGAAACCTTTTTATTACTACATCTCCTATATAATTATCTGTAGTAATATCATAAGAAATAGGAAAATTATCGAAACTCTTCCCCCGAAGGTTTATTTCATCAGAAACTGCGTTCTTGCATAAATGCACTAAACAACTAACAACATTAGAAACTGCTTATGTGCATTTGTTATTTTTTGCACTTTAGGACTAACAACGCAATTTTCTCCCTCAAATGATTGACTAAAATGGTTCTTTTCATCCCTAGGGACTAAAAATAAAATCCAGACACCACAATAGAATTTAGCGTTAAAAATTGCATTGTTGTGTTCCGCACCACTGGAGAGCATCGTGGAATTTTCGTAAATATTCTGCGATGTTGCAGGCAGTAATGCCTTTATCGCTTCCGGTGCAGCCTCGTCTCGATGTCCATTGTTTTTAAATTTTTGAAACTTTCGGAAATCTTGACAGTGAAGTTGTTTGTAAGTACACTAGATTCCAAAGATCTGTGGAACAGTTTGCCAAAACATTTGTTGCCATCGAAAATCAGCTGATGGACAATTTCAATTTCAATTTATTTCGATAAATACAAAGTTAATCTTAAAGTAAATACAGACCTGTAAAAAGTTGGCTTAAGGTTAGATAGTCCTTGTTTGTCTTCTTTAAAGCACTTATTGGAAGTACTCATATAAATTTCAGTATTGAAAAAAGGTTAGGAATGGTAATATCTGGTTATTGTGAGAAAAAAAATAATACTAATAAGTAAACTTTTGCGTAACCTTAAAAATTAATTTATTTATATATTTATTTATTTATTTATTAGGCTTGTGAAGTTTGAGCATATAAAAAGATAAGTAAGTAGCTGAAGATGAAATTTGATTATATTATGTTTACTGTAGGTAATGTATTATAAAACCAAGACAAAGGATCCAGGAACCATTTTTAAATAAGCTTTTTGAAACTTTTGAAACATATTTTGTTTTTTTAGAACTAAGGGCAGTTTTTTGAAGACAATCTGTCCAATAATTTGGGAATTTTGTTGTCCAATAGTAGTATGTACTTTTATAGAGGATATATTTTCATTTAATCTAAATCTAGTTAAGTAATGCTGTTCTGTTTGAGAAGTACATACATTGTTTTTTATGTTTTGTAAGACGGAAATTTTGTAAAATACATGTTTGACATGTAGTATTTTGGTGTAGGTAATTAACTCTGCGCTGACAAATCTTTGACTTAAATTTAAAATAATTTTTATAATTTTTTTTGGGCAGTTTGTAAAGAATGTAAGTAAACCTCGTAGGCACTGCCCCATTCTACAATTCCGTATTCCAACTGGGATTGTACCAAAGCAAAATACATTGTTTTTAGGTTGTTGATTTGTTTTGCCTTTTTAAACGCAGCTTTTTTGTGATGTTGTCTAAGTGGTCTTTCCATTTTAAGTGGCAATCTATGGTTATTCCGAGGTATTTTGCGGAGGAAGGTTTTGTTAATGACCAGGTATGTTTTTTCTAAAAGCTAAAGATATGACAAGGTTATTTTGAGGTAGCTTTTTTTTGTGATTGAAAATGGAAGATATATTGTTTTCGATAAATTTATTATTAAAAGATTTGAGTCAAGCCAAGAAATAATGTTTTGTAGGTCAATCTGAATAAGAGATTCAACTTTTTCCCAACTGTCAGCTTCCACATATAAACATGTATCATCTGCCAAAGACAGGAGAGTACCATGACATGTAAGAGCCAGTAGATCATTAATGTATGCTATAAATAATACTGGGCCCAACACAGTTCCCTGCGGGACGCCAAAAGTAACTGGTTTTATCTTACTGGAGTTTTTTTCTGTTTGTGTAAGTTGTTCCCTGTCCGTTAGGTATGACTGAATAAGCCTGAAAGCCACGCCTCTAGTCCCCAAACTTTCTACAGTTTTGGTAATTTTGTTTTCCCCCAGGTCAAAACTAAACTCAGAACCTAATTATATGTTCTCCAAAACATACATTAAAACTTATGGAACTTTAATACTAGCCACAGACACTTGTTTCGAACTTATTTTGATCTCATCAATGTGGCAAAAGTCAGGTTAGGTATATGGACCAAAATGCCTGGTCAGCTATTTTTTTTTCAAATAGATGAGATCAAAATAAGTTCGAAACACGGGTCTGTGGCTAGTATTAAAGTTTTCTAAGTTTTAAGGTATGTTGTCGAGAACATCTGCGAAGCCTGGTATGTTGATGGAATTTTATAGCCTCGATGCATATCCTTGAGTAATAACAAGTGAAGAAAGGCCCTTGAGTGTTTCTTGTAAATTTTACGAGCTCCACTAGACTTGAGCTTTGTTTTAAATCAACGAGAGTTTGATAATTTTAACAGCAAACCAAAATATATGAAATTAAATGGACTTTTAAATTTTACGAATTTAAATTTGCTCTACAAGCTTCTTTCTAATTCTGCTACTTATAAAGGCAAATGAAAAGTATCGAAAATAACACAAAAACTTTTACAAAACATTCTGACTCTTCTAGGAAAATTCTGACAGTAAAATCTTTCATACTAATTTGATGTCATTTAGTAAACTTAATTTCTTTTTTTATTTATATGCACAAAAACCTATGTAACAAAATATTAAAATTGTCTTTTTTTCTCGATATTAAATGGGACCCAATTTGGCATTTTGTTTTCTTGTAAAAGTTAATTTAAACTCAATCTAGGCTGAACGTATTCCAAATACACATTAGAAACATTTGGTTTTGGCAAACCTAAATATTTTGGTATTCCGATCTTTGGGGCCACCTTCAAATTGGTCCGAAGGGTTTGGAATGAGCTGTATATCACTTGTTACCCAGTACGTTGGCAACTCATAATCAGTCAAGCTATCTAAGAAAATATAATTTGACATTACATAAGATAATTGCTGGTTTGGTTTTGTGTCAATGTTGTTAGACCAAAAATGTATATAAAAACAAATTCCAAAAGTGCAAAAAATAATATATATTCCACGAGACTTACGTGTGTTTTTATCCGGTCGAGCTAAAAACTTTTTACCTCGAAATAAAAAGTACCACTTTGGTCCCTAGGTATATAATGTACTATTTTTAAAATTTTTTCCATCCCGAGGGGAATTTTCTAGATTTATTTACCGAATCAGTTGACAAAAAAAAATTGACCAAAATGCAAAATGACAATGACAAACCGGTAGTGTTTACATAGACGGACATCAAAAACGAATTGGCATGACAATGACATACCGATTGTTTGATAAGGTAAAGAACCACGCACTGGACACTCCTATATAACATATTTCGTTCGATTTCAACCAATTTTGGATATGTTGTAGAACTAGGCGCGAAACTAGTGCTAGTTAAGCAAATAAATATTTTGTTTCTTTGACTAGTTTCTGAGATATTCGCTATCAAAGTGAGAAAAATAGCTATACACTGTTATGTTTCAATTAAGAAAATACAGGTCTCTCTAGAATAAATTTCTAAAAAAACTGACTAAAATTGCTAAACAGAAGACAAGCTGTACGCAAGAGTCTTGTTAATGTTGACGGAGGTGTAGATTAATACGGGCCAATTTCAAAAATAAAACATTTTTGCTTGCCTTTGCCTTTAAAAAACAACAAAGTGAATCTCGTGTCCGCAAATAAAAATTAAAGCAACACTCGTGGCATATGTTTTTTGTTTCAAGCTATTTCGACAATCTGAAGGTTTTTTTGAGCCATAATATTATAATTTCAATTATTTGTAGGTACTTCATAAGAAAATATTTTTTAAGATTAGACTATTCTTCTTGCCTAAAAAAAATACATTAGGTAGGTTAATCGGGTTCACAATATTTTGTCAGTAGCAGAGTCGAAACAAATCACTTAAATATCGTCATTTACAGCCTTCATGCAACTTTCTGTCAAATGTCGTATTTGAATTGCATACGGGGGGCGATCCAAGATATCTAAAATGAATAATTTTGATCTCATTGCTTTTTTGATCTTTTTTCAAAATCGATTGGGTGAATTTTAATCCCATTTTCATAAAAGTAGTGCAAAATATTTTCTATCACACGTAAAAATGTAATAAACTTTCTATGACTAATTATGAAAATAGGTACCAAACACAAAGGTTGTTCCAGCATCGGCGACGCTGATGGCGTTTCCGCGACGCTTTTTGTTATTTCATTATTAATTCATAGAATTTCAATATTGTCATAAAATATGCCCATAATGTCATAAGATTTCGAAATTGTCATAAAATTCATAATATTTTCACAAAAAACTCAATAATTTAAGTTTAGTGTAAACAAACTTTTGATATTCCACCTGTACATTTTCTCATGGGATAGTTAAGCAACTCCTTATACTAGAGACCCTCTATATTTGACAGTTATTGTTTTACCAAAGGTGGGCAACTCATATTGCCCTCTCTTTCTAGTTTTTTTCATATTTGCATGTAAAAGCGATTTTATTAAATGGACTGATGTTTTGTTGTCTCTTTTTATAATTTCCCCAGACAGTTTTTGAAAGATTGATTTTTTTTGGTTAGCAAAATATGTCAAGTTTTGACAAAAAAACAAAAACAAACAGTGAATATACATACGGAGATATTAAAAATGTAAATAATAGGTAAAATATATGGATCTATATTTTTGTTACTTTTTTCTTACAATAAAACACGGAAACATAATGTGTTATTTATTAACAAAGTACATGCTAAACGCGTATATTTGTACCTACTGCTTGTAGCTCACTTACCTCGCAAATTGTGAAGGGACCAACGATCAGAAAGTGCATTCATCCGAATCTTTCAAAAGCATGGGCAATTCTATTCTGTTAGGGTTGTGATTTGGGTTTGGGTTGGGTTGGTTTGAGTATGGGTTAGGTTAGGTGTGTGGGTTGCGTTTGGGTTGAGTTTAGGTTGGATTTGCTTGTATTTGATTTGGTCGGTACGCTTTCAGATGAATGAACATTCGGATCGATGAAGCCATCTCCGCAAATTCGGCTATTTTTATTAATTTTCCAGCTTGGTAAATGCATGTTTTCTTCCCACTTTTCTTGAGTTTCTCGTTGGACAACGGAACAATACAAATTCGTCGAGGCACGTGTTTTTACAGTTTTTGATAAAGCAAAATTTCATTTTTAAACCGCACGTTTCTTAATCAAAAACGTGACAGTGACAAAATTATTTATTGTCAGGGGTTACCAACTATCATTGCCAACACACAATTTGTTTTTAAACATTTCCCTAACAGGGCCTCTACCTTATACAAAGCGCACGTCAAATTTTTAATCACACCTGGTACATTAGTGCAGGAATATATAGGCAACTCATGATACAAAGGATACATCAAGAGTTTTTCCGCGCTTTTGAATATTAACCAAAATAAATTCTCGATTTTGGTGGGCTTTTTTACTGCACCAATTAGTTGTGTGCATACTCGTGTTGTGAGAAAATAACTCTTATTATATCTTTGGAAAAGGTTGAGATCAAAATGATTGATTTTAGAGATATCTTGGATCGTCCTCCGTATGCAATTCAAATATTACACTTAACAGACGTTGCATGAAGGCTGCAAATTACGATATTTAAGTGATTTATGTCTACGCTGACGCTGACAAAATATTGTGAACCCGATTAAGCTACCTAATGTAATTTTTTTAGGCAAGAGGAATAGTCTAATCCTCGTTCTAATCTTAAAAAATATTTTCTTATAAACTCCTTTAAGTTACCCAAACCAAATCTATTTCTCTTACCTACAAATAATTGAAATTAGAACATTATGACTCAAAAAAACCTTCAGATTGTCGAAATAGCTTGAAAAAGAAATTCGAAAATTAGCAAAAATGCCCTATTTTTGAAATTGGTCCGTATACAAATTACGCGGGCCGTATAAAAACTACGCATTTATTCTAGAGAGACCCGTATTTTTTATTTAAAACATAAGAGTGTATGGCTCTATTTTTCTCACTTTGATAGCGAATATCTCAGAAATTAGTCATAGAAACGAAATAAAAATTACCCATTTTCTTAACTAGCACTAGTCCTACAACATATCCAAAATTAGTTTAAATCGACCGAGATATGTTTTATAGGAGCGTCCAGTGCGTGGTTTTTCGCTTAATAATTAGGTGACTATCACCTCTTTTATAATTATAAATAAAAAATACTAATGGCTTTTTTTGCTTACCAATGCAAAAAAAACTTTTTTTGTCTGTCCTTAAGCAGCCATATTAAATAAGCCCAACAGAGGCACAAACCAACCAGTTTCTGGGCTATTCTCAAAATAACGTGCAAAACGGTGTCTCAGTTGATAATCAACCTCTGATTTTAAACAAAACAATATTTTTTTTAAATGATGTTATAAAGTACACACTTTCTACATTTTTCATATATTTTTTATTTTTATATTTTCATATTTTAATTTTTTCATAAGTTGTTGTGTTTATGGTATATTTTTGATTCTGGAGACATCCAGAAAATACTTTAATATATTTTTTCTTTAAAGAAAAACTTAAAACATTTCATTTGCCAGCAAAGAAGTTATCATATTTTAATATGGATCTTAAAAAAAAAGTATTAGTGTCTTCACTTCATACTCTTAGTTTTGTTAACAGAAATTTATTAGGCAATTATTAATGAGTTGCCGCTAATTCTTGACATATTGTCAGTGGGTGGCTTCCATTTTGGTCTGTTATTCTTGTGTAGCCAGAAAAGTAACGTGTTTGTGCAGATTTCTTCGGATTTTTGTTTGATTATTATGAAAAATAATTAGCAGTTAAAAAAATCAGTATTGTGGAGTTAACGCCTTAAGAGTAAATAAAAAATGCGGTAGAAAAAATGCATCATTGATTTTGTGGGTGGTAAAAAACGAGCTGAATATCTAAACGTTTTCCTCAGTTTTGTTAATATCAGTTTTGTTAACATTGGGGTTAACAAAACTGAAGTAGTGCTAACAATTTATTTTTAAAAACTACATTTTGCAAAATCCACACGTTCGCTAAAGAAGTATAACTTGTCTTCTTTATCAGATTGTGTCTCTTCAGTTTTATCTCCAAAAAACAAAATCCGAACTACAGAGAGAGACATTTACTTCAGCTAAGTAATTATACAAGGAAATAATATGTGTTTAAAAAAAAAATTGGAAAAAATATATTGTTAAAGAAATGTTTTTTATTTGTATTACTTCGTTTAAAATAAATAAAAACTCGTTTACTCATTGTGTTATTTTCTTAAACTCTCAGAGCTGCACAGTTTTATTAATGACACATACTTATTTTTACAATTTTCTAATAAATATAATAATAAAAAACGTTTATTAAGCAATAAAAATACAAATTACAATAATGCATAACGTAAAAACTAAACGTCTAGGGAGTAATCACGAAGCACGAAAATGCTTGTATGTGATTGTTTTGTCGAAATCAGGTTAAAAGTTAAATCGAGTATTTTTTGTCATAGTCGGGAAAAGTCTACTTTGTATAGAGTCCTAGTTAGTAAATATATAATATGATCCTATATATTTAATATATTTTAGATTAACAAAGCCGTTTAAAGTTTTCCTACCTTTAGAAAGTATCCATTCTTTCACTTTAATTTTAGTGCTTTTTATCTTCTCCATACATTTAATATCATTTGTCTTATGAGTGATTGTGGGGTATGCAAAGCTGTACTTCTGGTCAGACTTGATTAATTCTTTTTATGTTCTTAAGAATTTCCAAGCAATAAAGATGTCGCATATCCAATAAATTACTTTCCGAAAAAAGGTCTTCTGTCGAATGCATTTTGTTTTTTCCATAGACAATTTTTATAAACCATTTTTGAAGTGTGTTAAGTTTATTCAAAAAATTTTCGCCAACCCCTCCCCATCCAAGAATGCCATATGGTAAATGACTCTGAACCAGTGAAAGATAAATAGTTTTTAATTGTTTGTTGTTAAGGAAGTCTCTGAAGTATGAAAATTTGGATAGCAGTCCTCTTAGTTTTCTTACCAAATCAATTACATGTAAATCCCAGCGCAGTTGATTGTCTATTTTTATACCGAGATATTTTATTTAGGATTTTTGAGGTATTTCAAAGTTTTGTATTTTTAAGTTTCCAAGTTTTGGGATGTTGTTTTTGTATGATGATTATTCATTTCTATAGAGTCATTCTGGATTTCTGTTTTTAGATTTGGCCAGGAGTTTGCTCTACAAAATAAAACTGTATCGTCAGCAAAACTAATTAATGTGCCTTTTAGCTTTAGATTTAACATATCGTTTATATATTGTGAAGAGCAAAGGTCCCAAAACACTAAAGGTTCCGTCGATATTTACTTTTTGTTTTCTGTCGGATAAGTAGCTTTTCAACAGGTCGAATATTTTTCCCCTAAGACCGTAAGATTTGATTTTATTTAAAAGGATTTCGTAGCAGACGCACATACAAGCATCACTATCATCCAGAGCATCGGTATTTTTTTATGTTAAAAATTGTAAGGCGTCCTATGTAGATTTTCCTTCCCTAAAACCAAACTGAAGGACAGCCAAAATTGTAAATTTTGAGAGGATGTTGCTAATTCTATTTTTAATTAACTTTTCTATAATTTTAGAAAATACCGACAATAGCGAAACAGGTCTATAGTTTACTACCTACTGTTTTTTACCATTTTTATATAGGGGTTTAATAATACCAGTTTTTAGGCAGTTTGGAAAAATAACCGTGTTAAATGACCTGTTTATTTGGTAGGTTAAAACAGGTGAAATTTCGGGCGCTATTTCTTTTAGAGTTTCGCTTTTAATATTGTCCCACCCAGGCGATTTTTTAACCTTAATTTTTTTATGGTACTTAAAACTTCAGAATTCAGAAATAAAAAACATAAGACTTGACCAGTATTTTTATGTTAAACTGTAGATGCATTAACTTTAAAAAAACTTAAAAAAACCTATATTTGAAAAATATTTCTTGTTTTGAAAAATGAAATCTTGTTTTGCACGTTAATTTGAGAATAGCTCATCTATGAAACTCTTTTTCAAAGTACAGTTTTTACGCATAATCTCTAGTCATAATATAAATAAATCAGAAAATAAATGTTGTTATTTTTAAACTTTCGCAGAACCCGAAAAAGAAACGTCATCCTCAAAACACACCACGCCGACCCACCAGCCTCCCATAATGACGATAGCTGACGAAACCGAGGAGGAGATTCAGCAGCAAGCTCAGAAAGTGGTCAACGAGAATCTGATTCTGTTGATGGAGGAAAGCAAACTATTTGGGGAGCCCGTCGAGGAGCGGCCGATGAAAGTGCCAGATAGTACGGACGATAGTCCTGTTTACTTTAGGTAAGGTATAGTCAGGTCAATTAAGTTTTTATATATATGAAATAACTTTGTCGCGATGGAATAAGGTTCGCTCCTAATACCTATATTCAGGTTTTTTGATATTTATTTTGTGATGTGTGCGATTTTAATATTTTACGTTAGGTAGTGTGGTAATATTGCTGAAGGGTCCTTTAGGCTGGAATTTATAGTCGATCCTTAAGGCCTTCCTTCAGTGAGGATTCCTTGAGGGCTCCTCATTGAGTCCGTTTTATAAACTCTTCCTCGAGAAAGGCTTGGTGGCAACGTTGCATTTCTGTTGTTTTTTTTTTGTTGGCCGATGTCAGGTTTGAGCCAAAATAGGATTCTGTGTGAACTGTGGTAGTTGTCAAGAATCTTAGGTTATTTTTTAGTTTCTGTGATTTTACTGATTTTGTTAAATTGCATGTTGTAGTTTTTAAAGCTATTTAAGCCATGGAAAAACCAAAGGAGATCAGAACTCCTTTTTCCAATGAGAAAAGGAGTACGCAAAATTTTCCATATTAGAATCCAAAGAAAACAGGTGCATATATGCCACATCACTTCAAAGAAAACAAAGCGCATGAGAAGAAATAACCAAATATTACAAGAGCAATTTTCAGTCTATTGACATCGGTTCTATTGACACCCCTCTTTTATTTTTTTTTTAAAATTCATCACATACAATTGGGTGTATATAATCTTGAAATATATTTTTAGAAAACCAATATAGTTTTGTGAACGTCTTTTCAGAAAACCTCTCAAAAGGCTTGTCAAAATCTCTGAGGTATATTTTTCAACTCGCTGATATGGTGAGAGGGGTTCTTCTACTTTTATCATATCCTGAGTATAGTAGTCCAAGAAATCTTGAAGTTTGTCCATTATTCAGCAAAAAAAAACCAAAAAAAACTACTCTTCAAAAATCACACCAACAACAACACATAAAACCTGAACCTAATCTGAAAAACACGACCCAAGGCCTCCTTAAGGTAGCTCCTGAGCTACCTTGGCCTTTACTCAAACTGATGGCTTCCTTCAGCGACTATAAAATGCATTTCCGACCTTAAGGGATCCTCAAAGACCACTTAGCCTTAAGGAGGCCTTGAGGATCGACTATAAATTCCAGCCTTAGCCTTTATTAGCATATCATCCGATCCACGCCACTTTTGCAACAACTCTCTAAAATCACGCGTAATTTTTCCAAAAAAAATCTTTCTACGGGTTGGTCGAAACTTATTTACGGATTTTGAGGGTTTCAGGTATTTCTAGCAAAAAAAAACTTATTTTTGTTATCTAAAATCATGGCCAACTTTTCTCCAAATCTTTACAAAAAAAGACATATTCTTTAGCAAACTGTCAAAAAATAAAACGGGAAGGTCACTAGACAAAATAGGCAAAATAAAGGACAGGGGAGCGACCCATCAAAGTGCCGGATAATGCGGATGATAGTCCTTTTTACTTCAGGTATGGTTTCCTCAAGTACAGGGTTCCATTATAAATGTCACCCCACTTTTTTCCGTGTTATATTACTTTTTACGATCTTTATTGGATCTTTAAATTTCTCTTTTTTCTGATTTTTAAAATATATAATATGCCTTAGAGTATAATAAATATTCGCCCACTACACGGTAGATAGCGCAAAAATTGTTTAAATTAGTATTTCGTGTTGCCAGATCGATTTTCATCAGTTGGTCTTGTGAACTTTGAAGTGATGAATCGAGGAAAAGTAATTTTGTTACGTTGGTTTTGCTTAGGCGCCGAAGAATGCCAGCTTTCAAGAATCAAGTGCAATATTGGGTTCATCCCATTTTAAGGGTCAGAAATATTGCCATTAGGTACTGCAAATATGTTAACGCTGATACCAAAAAATATATACATAAATTGTACGCAAACAATTCAAATGTAAACTTATTTTTTTATCTACTTTAGTAAGTTGGTAAAAAGCGAGAGGTGAACAACTGTAGGCAGGAGGTGTACAAAATTTTGGACAGGACTAGGCAGTACTTAAGCAGTACTTTGGGTAGGATTAGACAGTACTTGGACATGATTAGGCCGTAGCACAGGTAGTACTTGAGTAGTACTAGACAGGATTGACAAAAAGAAAATTTGGTGGCTTCCCTTCATTATAAGCTCGTTTTCAGAGCTCCATTTTGCTAAAATTTGAAGTTTTTTTGATTTTTTGCAAATGCGAAGTGTCGAATAGTGTCTTAATAATGACGATACATATAATTGACATAGCGTACTGATAATATAGTGCAGTTTATTTAGTATTAATTTTAAATATACGATGACGACCATTCTACTACCGAAATTGACACTGAAGCCTCTAATGAAAACTCTAGTGACCTTGAAGAGCTGGCGCCTTATGAAACGTTAAACTTTTAAGACGTATAAGTATTCCTATAAAGATACCGCCAGATTGAAAATCAGTATTTCAACAATATGACTATAGACACTAGTGTAATTTACAAAAAAATATTGTGACAGTAAATAAATATAAGAAATTGAATTGAATTGTATAGGGTGACCGTTTATAAAGTTCCACTACTTTTGTGTTATTTGTCATAATAAAAAAAATCTGAGGAAAAATCAATATTTTTTTTGAATCCCACTATACTAACAGGATGACTATGTCATCCTTTTTGTTGGAAATTATGTTTAGATGTTATTCCCTGTACAAAAAGGGTACTGTTTATAAAATTATTATTTTGATCTCAGTCACACTTGTCAGTAATTTCTTTAAAAAATAAAAGTTAGTACTTTGTCAGCATAAAAAGCTCTTTATTCAGACGATTCTACCAAGGAATAATTCATTCAGTAAATAGGGCCCAAACTGGGTAAATTTGGGATCTATTATCAATACTTTTTTTATTGGAACACCCTGTAATTTTTAAAAATTTTTCTCCTGATTCCAAAAATATATCAAATGTTACCTTTGATTTGAACGATTATTGAACAAATTCACAAAAACGTTACCAAAAGAGTAATGTTTTGAGCAAAGAACCACTTAAATGAATTTTCCTTGCACATTGCCCTTATGCATGGCAAATTATTTTTGATTTTACTTCAAAACTGCCAAAGATAAACCCTACGTATGATGTATTTTTGGAATCAGAAAAAAAATATCTATCAAAATAAAGAAATCTACCTAACTTCATGAATAATTCACTTTTTGATTTATCTTTTTGTGACGAATAACAAAAAAGTTTTTCCAATTAGAACTTTATAAACGGTCACCCTGTACATGTAGTCGACGAAGTTATTGCCTTGGAAAGTAAACCAAAACTGGAAAATTGCAGAACTCTCGATTTTAGGTAGGGGCGACGAAAAGTTGAATTTTTAGCTTCCCTACTAACCTAAGCAACATATCAAAAATTCAGATATACCGAACCTTTTTTAGAGTAACCCCCTTTTTTCGGCCTCTATTCGCCCTCCAAAAATAGATTACAGTAAATGGCAGTGCTCCAATTGCAAAAAGCATGTTTAACAACTGGCTAAACTTTGTTTTTTTTTACTTGTGTGTTTTTAAAACTCGCTCCCGCCCGTAAAAAGCACTATTTTAGCAAAGGGTTGTATAAACTACTATTTTGTTTTGTTCAATATTAGAAAAGTGATCTTCTCCCATGACGTCTTAATCCGCCTAGACTACCATGGCAAGCGAGTGGAAATGAAACACGGCCCCTTAGCCGGCCTGCTAATGGGCTTGGGCCAGCTAAACTGTTCCGAATTACGCTTGAAACGGATAGTTCACCGACACGGACTGCTAGGATTTTCCAAATTACTTAATTATTTGATTCAAGAATGGTTAAGCGACATTAAGCGACATCAACTGTCCACCATTTTGGGTGGGTTCGGACCTATGCATGCTCTGCTCCAGTTGTGTAAGTAGTATTTTATTGTAGAACTGGGAACCAATGCTTCAAAGAAATTTTATTAGTTTTTAATTGAGAATACTATAACAAAACCCTGGTTTTGTAAAGACCAGTTAACGAAAAGCACAATAAAATCAATATTTTAGCATTTTTCTGTTCATCACAATGCTTCATGCCGTCAATCGGAAACTACCTGGTTTAACTTTTGGTTAGCCCTTGGTCAACCTTGAAATCAGCTGCAGCATACAACCATTTAAAACCGAACGTGACCGCTTGAACGGGATTGGTTTAAAGCGGTAGTTTTGATTTCAGACTAACCTCACTTTTGTCGTGTGATTTTTCGCGTTATGTTTACTTTTTTACCTGTGTTTGTTGGAATAATTAAAGTATTTGCAAGTTCCAGGTTATCCACTTCTTCAAGTGCCATGCCCAATGAGCATTTTTGTCTATATAGAAGTTACAGCAAATAATATAAAACCTTCATAAAATAACCAAAAGTTATATTATTTGGTTTTGGTTTTAATTTTATAACTCTAATATATCTCTTAAATGAGTAAAAAAGTCTTGAAAAACAACTGACCAACACCAGCTTATAAAAATTTATGGTACATAGTAATGGATAGAAAAACAACATATAGATTTTATAAAAATTCCTTATGAACCCTCAAGACTAGATATTATTATAAAAAGGTTTTACAACTGTTCTAACAACACTACATAACATATTAAAGGTTTTTATCGATTTAGATATAAATTTTCCATCTTTCTTCCCTTTGCTTGTTATGTATTATTCTTTTTCTTTTTAAAATAAAAAATTTATAAAATGGTGTTTACCAATCCTCTAAAATATATAATATAAGTTGAAGCAGGAATATGAATATTTATATACTATAGGTTAAATAAAAGCTGTTTTCCCAGTCATCCTACTCTGATAATCAGCTGCGGTCCCATGTGTACTGTATAGTTTTCGAATACACTCACAAAGTTTTCATGGGCTCCAAAAATACTTGAGAGAACGGGAAGAAAAATATTCATTTAAATAATACTGTTTTTTTCACATATGTTTTTTGCTTTCTGCGAGAAATATTGAATTTTGTATTTTGTTCTTAACCCTAAACAAGCAATATTTCGATTAAAACACATGTTGAAACCCCATAAATAACTTTAAAAAGGGATTTAGTGAGGGTGAATAAATAACAAAATCAATGAAGAGCGAGCTTTCCCTCAAAAAGGTAATGGTAACCGTAGATCCGGATTTCGCACTTGTTGTGCTCATCAGTACGGTGCTAGGAATTAGGAGATGAAATTCTTATTCCTAGCACCGTACTGATGAGCACCACAAGTGCGAAATTCGGATCTACGGTTACCATTACCTTTTTGAGGGAAAGCTCGCTATTCATTGATTTTGCCCATAAATAACGTTTTTATTTGGTCAAAAACCTATTGTTGGAATCCAAAATGGCGAAAATTTACGACAATTCTATTAAAAAAAAACAATCATATTATACCACTCTTTACCTCTTTCAACACTATTTTATCAACGTTTTAAAACATGATGCTAGTTGGAACAAAAGGCTGCAGATGGCGCATTGTTGAACACTGAAGGTCCGTTTCTGCGAGTTTAACATAGTTGCCATTGTTCTCTTTTCCTAAATGTATTCGTCTGAGAGGGATCCAGCATATTACACATACCAGGAAAAATACCCGCCTGCACACCCTTCAACCCCGCATAACTGTCAAAGGTAACTATCTCAAGAAGATAGTTAGATTGCGGGGTCGAAGGGTGTACAGGCAGGTATTTCACTGGTATGCTGAATCTCTCTCAGACGAATGCATTTAGAAAAAGAGGATAATAGTAACTATGTCAAACTCGCAGAAACGGACCTTGAGGCTGCGTTCCGTCGCGTCGTAAGGTGATGTGTTCACAATTGCCGCCGACCAGCCGTGCGCACTGTATACACTCGAAGTTTCACGGTGCATTTTTGCGAACTTAACACGGTTACTATATTGTTCTCTTTTTCTAAAACCAGGTTCCCATCTATGGGTTTCTTATGCGTGGGCTCCTCGAATCAAAACACGGATCACGTAGTCTAAGCGAGATTTGCCTATACAAGTTCATGTCGGTCCACGTGATGATTTTTTTGAGTCAAGGTGGCCGCGCATGGAAAACGCTGGTCGGAATCGGGTGTAGAATGCATTCAAGAAGATTTGGATCCTTATCTCTCTCAGATTGATGTAATTAAAACCAGATAATGATGGTATGGTATCTCGCAAAAACGCGCCTTTTGATGCCGCAAAAACGCACCTTTTAAAGTCGCAAAAACGAGCAATTTGATGTCCCAAAATTAACCTAAAAAATCTTGTTTGTTTTGTTATAAATTAAAATTGTTTTTTTTTTGTTGTAAAAACAGTGGTATTATAACCACTATACAAAGAAATTAATAAAAACATTATAGGAAAAATGGGCAAAAAAGGTTTATGAATGAGTTCATAAGAATAATTATTGTGTGAGTTCCCAAGTTGTTATAAGTGTCTCTTTGTTTTTGGTTAATTAAGTTTTTATAAGTGAGTTGATAGCAACATTTTAAAAACTAATCTATATATCTTTAATTGATAGTTACTTACGGTTTTATATGGGTTAACAGAAAGATTTCATAAACCAATTTATATAACTTTTGTCACTGATGACTAATATTTTTATAAATATGTTGGTGGAAATATTGTTACACCAATTTATATAACATTTGTTACCGATGATTTTAATTTTTATAAAGATGTCCGTGGAAATATTGTTAACGCCAGTTTTATGTTACCTTAGGGTACTATCAATTTAAAACCTTTAAGATAACAAATATACAAACTCAATTCCTGTAGGAAACCTCTAAATACCCTAGGGCATTAATGGAACCCTCTTTATAATAATTATATAAATTTTTGTCACCAGAGGTTTCTGAAAAGGGTCATTCCATATCAAATCAACCAAAAAATCACAAAAATTTTACGCGACCAATTCCAATTTTGATGATTTTTGGTATATATTTTCTTCTTACCATAAAAGTTGAAAATGCAAATTTTTAGATTTTTTTGATTCGTAGTTTTTTTTTTTTTAATTTTTCAAAATAAAAAAGTCAGCATTTTGACCTTAACAAGAATGTACAAAACTAGCAATATCTCGAGAACCACTTACACTAGGAAAGTAATAAATGGCTCATTTTAAAGTCATTTTGAAGCTCTTTTTTATGAAATATCACAACATAATTTTAACAAAAAAAAAATTGAAAATAAAAAATTGAAAAAAAAAAATTGAAAAATTCAAAAAGGCCATTTTTAATTTTTTTGAAAAAAATATATAATTTTGGTCAAAGTGTTACTTAATTATCCACAAAATTTTATGATGGAGAAATGATGGGTTCAATGTCAAAAAAAATATCAAAAATATTAAGTACATTAAAAATCATGCATTTAAAAAAATAAACATATTTTAGGAGCACCAATAGTGCACTGGATATTAAAATAAATAAATTTGTTGGATGGATACAGGTTTTAAAAAATACCCAGAGGCTTTATCTACAAATTATTTTATTTTAAACTCGCAAAAGAAATAAACAAACTTTTCTACTTCGTTGATAAAAATTAGACAGAAAACACTAAGACTAACTATATACCTTAAATTTATTTTTTTAACTTTCTTTTAAGAATTTCTGATGAATCTGACATTTCTTTTTTGCTGACATTGTAAGTTCTGCCAGTAGCAGTGTTGGGTTCAACTTTTTTTATAAGACTTTCTGGTTTAATAATTAAAATATCTTGAGGTGTTGGGTAAAAAAATGATGAGGCAGGTCCTCGTGGATGAAGAAAGCTTACTTTCAGTTCTCCGTTCTCATTATTTTTCCCCAAGACACAAGCCAGCCACCAAGCACTGTCATATTCTACAGTGACAAACCCTGACTCGATATTTTGCAAAATAATGCTTCCACCTTTAAAAAGATTATGTGTTTCGACCTCTAAGCATGTAGAAAACTGTTTTGCCAAAAACGTGCTTTCTGTAAGAGGAATTACAGCATGAATTTTTTGTGTCCCCGGTATTGTTAAGACTTCCGCAAATCTTTTATTCAAAATTATTTCATGATTTGTATAATCTGCTTCTGTGCAATATTTAAAATCAATGCCAGATATGTTTTCTTCACACCAAGTAAACAATTGTAGAGGTGTCATTATTTGATTGTCATAGGGCCTCTGCAAACTGGCTTTGGCAGCAAGTCTTTTAACAGTTCCTCCCAAGCCATCGCAGGCACTTTTGCCATGCGAGGTGGCAAAATAATGCCACTCTGATTCAACACCAAAATCTTTTTTATGCAGGCATATATTCAGAAAATTCTTTTTGTTTTTGTACTGCGCAGCACATCCATCCGAAAAATAAAAAATATTGTTAAGTCCTGGTATTTTGATTTTTAAATCAGGCATTAATTTTTTTAAAAATAAATGAAATGCAATTGTATTATGTGTCAAGCTTTCCGAAATAAACACATAATTCAGGTTGTGCAGTTTACCATCACTTAGAAAATAAATGGCAAAAGGGTGGAGGGTTGCCTGGCTGTTATTCCAATGATAAGACTGGACTTCATCTTGCATAACAAAGGAATAATTTTCCGCAAAGTCGCAAGTGATCAAAGACTCTCCAGGTTTAAGGTTAATTTTTATTTCATTGTATCTATCTTTTTGCATTTTTGCAATAAAAGAATGTGATTTAAGTTTTACAAGATCATCAGTAAATTCCTGGACAAAATCATCACTTTTCTTAACAACGGTTTTCATAGTACACCTATCTACTGAGACCCACTTTTTAAATGAGACCTCATCAATTAATTCTTCCTCAAATTTTTCTATTAACGTATTTTTAAACTGTTCTACTCCAGGACATTGCTTGCATCTATTGCTTAAAAAACAGTCCACTGAAGGTGGATTACACATTAGTTTATAAAGGCAATCATGATAAGATATTGCAAGAGGCCTGTTATTTTCATCATATAGCTTATTTAATTTGGAGCCATTGAGCATTAGTTTTATATTTTGATGTATAGTACATACACATACAGTATGAGTCCCACTTTTTCCTGCCAGTATACAGTTTTTGGGTCGCAGTTCACAAAATTTTGAAAACCCAATTTTTTCATTTGGGTACTCAGTTTTAAACAATGCATAAATTTCTTTTAAATTAGCTAAGACTAATTTTTTTTGTACATATTCTTTTTCAGCTCCATATTTTCTGATAACAACATAATCTTTTTTACCTGGCATGGTCCTGCTAATGTCATCCCTTTGGTAAAAATCTACCACTATTTGGGCCACTCTATCACTAAGGGTCTTTCCCGGTTTGGGGTTAGGAGAACATAATATCCCATTGTCCTTAACTAACTGTTTTACAGCTCTGGCCAAATATTGAGAAACTCCAAATTCTTCTTCAATCTTCTTTCTACTCAAGCTTTGAGGTAAACATGATAAAACTAGTATTTTCTCACTCCTCTTTTCGGTTTTTAAAAATTTGTCCTTTAACTGCTTAATCATTTCACTTTCGTCACTCTGGCATTCCTTTACTAGCGTTGAATCTGATTCCTTTGTAAATGCTTTCGCAATTGTATGCTGTACAATATCAATTTTTTCTTTGTATACATTTTTTCTTTTAATCGGCGACACACCAAGAAGCTCCAATGACTTGTTTAAAAGAGTAAATGATTCAGCAGGATCTTGAAAATCTGGATCATTTTCTGGAACTTGACTGGGTCTAAAAAAATTTAAAAAGTTAGTTTTTTATAAGAACTTAAAAAGGGGGTAACAGCTGACCCAAAATGTGTACATAATGCCAAGAAATTTGTACATAATGTCTGTATTCTCAAAATGCCATGCAAAATAATGCCATGCAAAATAATGCCATGAGATTTTTCCACTCCGTACTTGACGCAATTGGTTTAGTTTATTAATTTTATATTAAAAAATACTATTTGTTACTTACCCTGCCTCATCTTCTTCAGATGCCTTAAACTCCTTTGAAAGCTTTAGTCTACAACCATCACAGATTTTCATTCCCATTTTGACATTTTTGTAACTGCACATCCACTTGGTCACATTTCTTAATTTCCCAAAATGCTTGATTTTTAACTCTAGTGGATCACAGCACTTTACTTTATATTTAGTCCATCCACTGGCCTCACCCATAGTTGAAACTTTTAAAATTACACAGAGATGACTTCTGATAAACCTTCAGTCGAACTATTATGTATCGATTATTTGGAGCTGTATCAGGAAGATACTTGCCAAAAATTTAAAATCAATTTATGCAGGAATTTTCATGTCAGCAAATCCCCACAATGTACCTAAACAGACCAATAAAATGAAGGAGGTGTGTCCTTAATGTTAAACAGGAATAAACAGGCAGTATTTCACAAAAGTATTGGCAGGTTTATACAGGCATATTTTCCTAAGAATTGGAACATCCAATAGTACGTCTCCGGTGGAAAAGAGGTTTTGTAAGTAAATATTACAATGGGGGGCAATGTTAATCTGATTACTGATACAGAATGAAACGTAGGATATAATTTTTTATTAAATAAAATATTGTTAAATATTTTTATAATATCGCTTTAAACCCCAT
Organism: Oxystoma pomonae; assembly: GCA_963921995.1. Lineage (NCBI taxonomy): Eukaryota > Metazoa > Arthropoda > Insecta > Coleoptera > Brentidae > Oxystoma > Oxystoma pomonae. Next base: position 77,725,699 of record OY998163.1, read on the forward strand.
TATATTCTTCTAATTACCAAAATGCATTGTCTATTTATAGGCGATTTTTCATGCATGTGACATTTTTAATAAATTTTTTCACATTGAACCCATGATTTGTCCATCTCAAAATTTTGTGAATAGTTTAATAACACTTTAAAGAAAATAATATAATTTTTTGAAAAAAATTAAAAATGGCCTTTTTGAAATTTTTCAAAAAAAAAATCAAAATTTTTTTTTTTATTTTTTTTTTCAATATATGTTATGGAATATTCTCATATGAAAGGTCTTTATAAGAGCTTTAAAATGAACCTTCACCTACTTTTCTATTATAAGTGGTTCTTTGGATATTCCTAATTTTGTGCGCACATGTTAAGGACAAATAAGTGACTTTTTCGATTTTCAAAAATTAATTCAAAATAAACAACTGGTCAAAAAAGTCTGAAATTTTGGATTTTCCAGTTTTTTGGTAGGAAAAACATGTATACTAAAAATCATCAACATCGGAGATGGTGTGGTAAAATACCCTGGTTGACTTGATATGGACTGACCCAAAATGCTCATTGGGTGCTCTCTTCGAACGTTTGCTATCATCAGCACCATCTGTACCCTGTCCACTGCTTTTCGGAAAAGTGTCGTAGTACGAACACCATACCATTGTCTAAGATTTTTAAGCCATGATGTCCGGACCTCTTTATCAATTTTAAAAGTTCATATTTGTCATTTCTCAAAATATGGCCAAAATATATATAGTTTTCGTTTTTTGATGTTAAATAAGACTTCAAGATCTTTATTTATTCTAAGCAAAACACCACATCTCGAATATAAGATGCTAAAAACATAACAGCGAAGCACATGAATTCGGAGAGTGGTATAAAGATCACGACTACACAACACTGATTTCATTTTGATAAAAAACGATCTGGCCTGTTCAATTCTTGCTCTAACTTGTCCCAATCACGCATTCGATTTTTGCCCATTTATTTCTAACAGGCCTCTGATGTTCCATTTGTTTTTTCAATATTTAAGTTAAGCCCGAATTACGATCTTTTGGCAGCAATTTGATTCAACAACTCTGGCAGGCCTTCCAACGTGTCTGCTATTATGACAGTGTCATCGGCATAAGAAGGTTGTTGATTTTTATGCCGTTTATGGTCAGAGCCTCTTCGCAGTTATGAAGTGCATTCTCTATTATTTTGTTACTATAGATATTAAACAACAGCGGAGACAATATACAACTTTGGCGCACACCTCTACTTATTTGTACCTCTTTGGACAGTTGGCCATCAACCTTTATTTGAGCAGTCTGGTTCCAGTATAGATTAGCGATTATCTTTAGATCTCGGTCATCTAGACGAACTTGTTTTAGCGATTCTATGAGCTCAGAGAATCGCTATCCACTTGGATAACATAATCGGTCCCAAAAAAGTTTAGGGACAACTCGTAAAGTTCCTGATGCTGCATTATTTACTAACAACACTTTTACTCTTTATTTTAAAAAAAAACAAAAAAAGATGTTACAAAAAATAAACATAATAAAACCTAACCTAAAATGTGGATAACCGCAACTAGCAAACAGTTCCCGACCTGAGTACATTCCAGTTGAAATGTTTTCGGCGAGGAGTAATAAAATTAATTCATTAAAATTTCTTTATAATGAATGCAATAAAACAAGGGTATCGACAAAAATAATATTAATTTATTCAAAATCTTTTATGTGAATACACGAAGTAGTTGTTTAACATGCACATTATTTAAAAATAACCAACAGGTATTTTTGTGGATCCTGTACATCAAAAGTCAATATTTAATACACTGTAAAAAAAGTAGAGTGCTAAATTAAAAAGTTTAGTGTCACTTATTTTCTAAAGTATTGCAATTATCCCAACTGTATATTGACGTTTATAATTTTCCTACTTTTTGTGACACAATGAGGTTTGTTTACTTATTTACCAAAATCTTTTAAAAAAATAAGGACCAAAAAAAACTAGATAAACTTCGCTGTTTTTAAAATACATAGTATGCAACATTTAAAGCCTACAAAAACTGCTAACAAGAAGTCTTATTTTTTTGAAATCTTACAAAGAGTTTTTTAACTTCTTAGACAATTTTCCGCAATTTTTGCAGTATGCGCAGAAAATTTTCCAGAAATTTAACTAAATCGTAACAATATATTTATTAGCAATAGAATATATAATACAATATTACATCATCATACAACTGTTTTTATAATAAACCTCTAAGGTATTTTAAATACTGTGTGTGCACCCTACTGCTTAATAGTTCAACATTTTTAAATTGAGATAGGAACTAAAATTATTATTATTACAAATTATTATGAAATCTTTTATAGTAGTATAGGTAGTGACTTATAAATCATTTTACACCATAAATGATATTGTAATTTCATTTAGCATTATCCATTTTATTGTTTTTTTTAAATTTTTTTGTATGGTTTACACCTTATACTCTGGGGTAAGCAATTAAAAATTTTGGGTCCTATATAATAAATATGATTCTGGCATATTGCATGTCTAGGGTTTGGCATAATAAGATTGTTTTGTGCTGCATTTCTTGTGTTTATTCCGTGCTTTAATTTATCTCGATAATAATTAGTTTTCAACATAAATAATAATAAATAATTTAATAAATTGTTTTCCCTGCACAACAATTCAGTGGGATACCTTTTATTCTTAAACAGTGTTACCTTTATAATCCACTTTTGAGCAATTACTAGTTTTGACATGATTGTTGTTCCTGCACTTCACCAGACCACAATACCGTAATTAATTATAGACTCCACTAGAGCAAAATACACTCAGAAAGAGATAAAACATTTCTTAATTCATAGAATTTAAATATAAGTTTCCTAATTTTATTGGTAACATATTTAATGTGTTCCTTCCAGGTGAAGGTTTCATCAAGAATGATACCTAAGTACTTTGCTGAAGTTTTTCTTTTTACTACTGTATTACAGTTACATAGTAAATCTAGATTACACCTACGACATATACCGCTGCAGGCGACATTTTTAAAAAGTTAGGCTAGCTTTTTCATGTTTTTTGAAAAATATTTAAATGTGACTTTGGTCAGCTATAAAGCGGGGGGGGAGGATCGCCTTTGTCCGCCCGTCTCCACTTGACCGTGATTCTTTGTCCTTGACCATACTTACTTTTTCTAACCGCATATTCGAATCCATTTTGCATCGAGGACATTTCATTCTACAACTTACAACTATACTTACAAAACACACTTGAGGGCCGCCGTAGACTAGTGAACACTGTCTTTTCCTGCAGAACAGAAGATCGCAGGATTGCATCCCGACGAAATCAGTTTGCTTTCACAACACCAAGAGACGCACGTGCAACGGCGTGATGCAGCGGGCAACCCCCTCTCTCCTCAGCAGTTTCGCAACAACACGTGGTAGAAGGCGAGGTAAAAACAGGGGCGGTTGACCGGAAGAATTGGCGGGACTCAAAGGTGGAACTCCGGGGGACGACAGCAGGCAACCCAGAAACAGATTCTGACCTGCGTTTTCGGACAGCGGGACTGCTACAAGGGATGCCGCTGCAGGTCGGTGTTGGAGGTGCTCCCAAGGAACCAACTGGGACTCCGATCAGGAGGTATCAGGTGTCGGTGTTGGATGTGTCATTCCAAAGAAACCAGCTGTGGCTCCGACCAATTTGGACGAGACCCTGATCAGTGGAACTGGGAGTAGCCTTCGATTTTCCGGTCAACATATATGCGGGCTGCTGGGAAAAAATAGTCTACCATCTTAACCAAGTTCTGCTGGGATGGTAACATGTAACAGAACCACCCTTCGGAGGGGATGTAAAGCCGGCGCTGGCGGTCCACTGTGTATACTTGCTACGCAGTCTAAAGATTCCTGCCCTCGACACAGAGGTGACAGTCAAAAATTAAGCCCTTTTAGAGAAAGAAAATTTGTATCCTAAGGAGCACGTGCATCAGTCAGGGTTGCACGGGGGTTTGGCAAAAAGGGTCTTTAAAGGCCTACTTATCAGTCTTAAAAGTAAGCCACCCCTTCTCTACTATTATAACAACCAACAGAGCCCCAAGTTTGTAGCAAAACAGTGAAGTAGTGGAAAAAATTGTTATAAGAAAGCTTCTTAGTAATTCTAGCAATCTTAAAATATAACAGAATAAAAAAAGAATATTTCTTCTTTATGCAAAAATCCCATTCAAGAAACTTGAAACTTCTAGTGCTGCAGCAATCGAGAACATTTTTTTTTTTCAGTAAAAATACTGAGTTTACTGATCAGTTTATCCAAATACTGAATAAATACTGACAATCGCAAAAATACTGACTTTTAGTGACATACTGAAAACATTATATCTGAAAACTATTCACAAAGAAATACTCCATTTGGTTTTTTTGTGAAAAAAGTAACAATTATTTTACAGATTAGCTAAACTAGCTAAAAACTGTTTTTCTTCGGTGGTGTTGAGTTTTTAAATGTATCAATCAATTTTTTTTCAATAAGTTCAGTTTTTGATAAGGTCCATTTATAAACTCGACGTCAACGCTTATCTATCTCTTCCTCTAATAGTAAAAGAGAAAGAGACAGATATGTTTCACCATTAAACAGGAATAGAAGGCTCGAATCCGTTGATTTGCCAACGTCTTTCGATCGCAGAATTGTTTGCCGCAACTTTATTTTGAAAATCTAATCGTGTATTCTTTTTACTTGACTGCAGTCCACGGAGTCCGTGACTTATTTTGGCTGCCAATAGAACAGTACCAGAAAGACGGACGAATAGTTAGGGGCTTGCAAAGGGGAGCCAATAGTTTTACCACCTCCACTGCAATGGCAGCCTTAGAACTTACCAGTAGAATAATATATTTAATTCAGGTAAGTCGTTTAATTTTTAAAAAACTGAGACATATTTGCTGGGTTATCTCTATTTTTGCGTGTTTCACAGCTAGAAGTATTTACAGGGTGGGTAAATTTTTGAGAGAAGTTTAAAGGTAAAAACCGCATCTTTTCTATATCCAAAAGTGTGCATTTTCGGGGTCTATAACTTTTTTATTTGTGAAGATTTCTGTTTGGTGTACAGGGTATCCAAAATTCTATGGTTTTGGCGGGTTTCGGGTACTTCTAGAGAAGATGAGATAATTCAACCCCTCTTTGCGAGGGTCAAATTTCAAGACAAGATTTGTGTGATGTTATCTTCGGAGTGTTAATAGCATTTTGTAGAGTTTTTAAACTAGAATTTAACTATTAAATCAGATTTCATGAGTCACTTTTAGTTTTTGAGATATAACACAAAGTTGGTATTTTTCTTATGGAACATCCCAATTTTTTTACATATTTTGAATGTTTTTTAATTTTCTTCAAAACGATGTACCTCTTTCGAAAATCGGAGAAATAGTTGTCGAGTTATTAAATATTTTCGATAAATCATATGGTAGATCTGAGATGATAAAAATAATTTGTTACGAAGAAATAAAGGAAAATGTTTACAGTGGTTTTCCAGTTATTTAGAAAATAGAATTCAAATTACAAGAATAAACAACAATACAATAAGTGACAGTGAACCAATACTGGGGGTACCACAAGGTTCAGTATTAGGACCGTTAATGTTTGTGATATATATTGACAGTTTATTTTTGTCTGAATTTAAAGGTACAATTATGGCTTTTGCTGATGATATTGCAATAATGTTTATAAACTCAAAGAAAACAGAATATATAAATTTTACTTTAAGAAACAATTATAAATTTTCTAATCCCTTCAAGTATCACTTAAATTGTAAAAATAATCAACATTTTGATTGTGAAATAATAGGACAAAAAAATAAAGTTAAATATTTATTTGATGAGAACATAAATTTTAAAGAACATATTAAATATGTAACAAATAAATTTAAATATATTTTGAGTATCGTTAAAAAGAACATTCTATTTTGCAATGGTGCAATCGATATTAAGTTACGGAAACAGTATATGGGGTGGAATTTATGAGGAAACTTTATATAATTTAAAAATTATTCAAAAATCTTTATTACAATTATAGAGGCATGCAATAAGGCAGAGCATACAGCATATCTTTTCAAAAAACATAAAATTTTAAAATTTTCTTAATTATTCTGCATAAACGTTTGTAAGATTATTAAAAAGAATAGTGAATTAAATCTTAAAAGAAATCATAATGATCAAAATTATTTTATACCACGAGTAACAAAAACACATAGTCAAAGGATGAAAATATTGAATTCAGTTCCAAAAGAAATTCAAATTTTACCGTTTAAAAAATTAAAATAAAGATAAAAGAATAATTTTTTTCAAACTCCATAGTAGAAGCAATTTTAAAAAGACAATAAACAAAAAAAAAGAGTGTCTAAATAATTAATTAGCAATAATTTTAATTTGTATTAACATTTCAAAAATTTGAAATCTATTATATGATGTTTTCTATTTTTTACTAATTTTAAAAACCACACAGAATTAATTTCCTTGCTTTTTGAAATGTGTAAATACTATGATTATGTTGAAACATCAAATATAAAATGTGAATTTAATAATTTTAAGGAAATTGACGTTCATTGTTGCGATATTTTAATCTTTGACGGTTTAATATCTTTATCAAAAAATCCAAGAAAAACAACTTTTAAAAATCTCGAACAAAGATCATTTCTCGCAACAAACCATCTTTACACTATAAATCAAGGCGGCAGGTATATGAAATAATAATGGTTTCCATAGCGATGTGCCTTTTTACTCGGTGACGTTCATTGTTGCGATATTTTAATCTTTGACGGTTTGACGATGTTTTTAAATAATTTTTTCGTAAATACTTGGTGAAAACTGGCGGAAATGGCTTAATTTTTAGGCAAGAATAATTAGATTTTTTCAATATTGCTATATTCCGCTATTTCTCTTTAATTTTGGGTCAAAAACGGACAGAAATCTTTTTTTGCACCCGTGATCAAAAAAAGTTTTTTTGCATCGGAAACCAAAAAAGCCATGCTTTAGTTACATGTACACAATTACTAAAATCATTTTTTTGATGAAGGTGTAAAAAAACCATTTTACTTCTTAACTGAATTCAAGGCCTACTATTATATCAATAATAAATCATTATACCTATATTTTATGCTCAGATTGTCAACCAAGGCACTCTAGATTTTTTTTAATAATAACAAGAGGCGCATCGTTTTGATAGAAATAAAAAAGGTCTCAAAGAATTAAAAAACATTGGGGTGTTCCATAAGAAAAATACCAACTTTATGTTATATCTCAAAAACTAAAAGTGACTCATGAAATCTGATTTGGTAATTAAATTATAGGTTAAAAACTCTACAAAATGCTATTAACACTTCGAAGATATTTTCATAAATAAAAAAGTTGTAGGGCCTATTCCAAAATGCAGACTTTTCAAAAAAACCCCTTAGCTCGAAGACAGGGTGATATATTGAAATGCGACCTCGCAAAGGAGGATCGAATTTTCGCTATCTCCTCTAGAAGTATCAAACTTCCAAAAACCATCGAATTTTAGACACCCTGTACAGCTTTTTTGTAGATTTTTTAAAGCATTTTTGGCATTTTTGTGTATCACACTTTGTGTTTTACTTTTTTTTCCAATATTGTAAAAAGTGACTGAAATAAGTAAATAAGATAGTAATAGAAACAATAAATGAGTAATAAAAAAAGTTAAAATATATAAAAAAATACAAAAAGGAAAACACAAAGTGTGATACATTATTTTAAAGGAAATTAATTTAAAAGTGACATAGAAAGTTCACTTTGACCGTCGAATTAGGCTTTAAAAAATCTACAAAAAAGCCATACACACACTGTCAAAAAAATACAGAGTTTTCAAAAAGTTCCCGTAGTTCGGAAATGGCTTGACACATCAAATTGCAGTTTTCACCTTTAAACTTCTCTTAAAAATTAAGCCCCCACAGTATTTTTCTCCCCTGGAACCCCCCAACAGTGCCCAATTTGAAACATCCTGTACCATGCTTTTCGAACTTTGGTTTATCATCAGCGCAATGTCTACTGCTTTTGTGAAAAGTGTCGTAGTATATATTATAATGTTTTTCATAATTCAATGGACCATCACACAAAAAAAAATTGCAAAAAAAACTTAAATAAACAATATTCAGAGTCACCATTCAAAAATTATCAGTTCACGTATTGGCATAGTGAAACGCCCGGGTTTTTCAACATTATGGCACAAAAAATATTTTTCTAAATAAATCTTTAATTACTGTATGACATTTCTTTGCTAATTGTTCTTCCTATTTTTCACAGATTACTGCCGAAACCGCCTATGACATGCTGTCTCCAGGACCAAGCATAAGAACAAGGAGATTGGCCAAACTAAAAGGTCGCAAGAAGCGTTATCACCAACCTCAAGATATCAGAGAAGGGTTGACTAATGCTTGTTTGGTCGTGAGAGAGGTAAGCATATTATGGATGCGATTGTTTAATAAACGACAGAAAAACTGTTATAATAAATATTTTACCATCCCCATAATACCAAAAAGCTCAAAGTTTGGAAAAATTAAAATTAGTAAAAAATGCTAGACTTTTGATCGCACTTCATCAAGTAAGGGGTGCCACATCAACTTATTAACAAAGATCTCTTTATATACTTGTGAAAACTGAACGCGATTACCGAACTATGTATACCCAAAATGCAGGATATTTTATGAACCATGGATCAATATAAACGAAACTACAAGTTCCTCAGCTGTTCTGTCTTTGACGGTAAAAGCGGTGCTTAGTTCAAAACCTGGCATAAACAAGGCAAAAATGTAGTGCCTCCTTTCTTAGTTTGGAACGCGTTAGATATACTGATACCAATACCTTGAAATATTTTCTTGAAGTGTCTACTAAGAAAACACTTTCACAGTATTAGAGTGTGCCAAGAAGAACCTATCTTACTAACAGTTTTAATTATGCTCTTCTACTGAATGCCTTAGTTAGTTAAATATGGGTAGTTTTGACGAAGTGGTAAAACTTTAGAATTATTTTTTATGCAAACCCTAAATGTAGCATTCATTTGATCTCGATACTTATTTAATGTTCTTTAAAGGGGATCGGTGAAACGGCCGAGAACATAGTCCAGATGGCAACTCAAGAGAAAGAACAGAAAGGATACAGTGGCGCAGTGGGAGCCGTCATCCGTCAGATACCATCCACTGTCCTTAAACCGATAGTCATTGGAGCAGAGGCCACCAATAACCTCCTTGGAGGCATGCAGAGCCAACTAGTGCCGGACGCTAGAAAAGAAGCCAATCAAAAGTGGCGGAGTGACAGCTCATAATATATTATTATATTGTATATAAAGGGGTAAGTAGAATAATCTGAAATTTTAAATTTGTTAAACAACTAGTAAAGTACTGGGTGATTTTATTTTTGCAAAGCCCTTAAAACATGTTTTTTGACAGAAAATTGACGGGAAACCCGCTGGTCAAAATTTGTACACCAATTTCAACTAATTCCACCTATTCCGCTTTTGTTCTACTTATGCGACAAATGTCAGTAATTCCAATAATTTCCCTACTAAAACCAGAAATTAAATCATTCCAGTTTCACTAATTCTATGAAAGTGTACTCCACAATTCCACAGTGGTTTCCCTATAAATAGACAATTTTATACATTGTAATGATTAAATCCCTTATAGAAAAACAAACAACTTATTTTCCATTGGTTTTTACGTTAAAATGTTGGAGTTACATATTAGGTTCATATTTTTATGATTGTGGGAATGAGACAGAAGTATTTTTTATGGTTGCAAACTAAGGCTGATCTTGACGGTTCCTGTTTGGGTCAAAAGAGGGTTATTTTTATTATCTATTATTTTCTGACAAAAAATATTGTTTTTGGTGTTAGACACATTTTAACTTTTTTTTATTATGCATTGACCATTATGAATTTGTGATTTAGTAAATCGGCTAGTTCGATAATGGATAGATAGTAGTTAGATCATAATTTAAAGTCCGCGAAAATATAAGGTGGCCCAAAAAACGGTATTTCCTCTAAATTTTTTAAATGTTTAAAGGATGTTAAAGCTAATAGAATTTTGCTCTAGGTCCAACGAAAAAACAATTACATTTAATCTAGAATGATAATAATATAAGTGGCGATCGCCCACTAATTTTATGAATATTCTAAAAGCGTTGGCCTTTGTTTGGAACACAAAAGCAATATTCTTTAGAATGTGTACTTACGATGAAAATTTTTATTAAATACGGTCTGATAAATTCCTGGTCTGACAAATCATAGGCGTTCGCGTTTTTAATTACGGGTCCTGTTCGACTTGAACTGTTAGCGTATTCCTTTGACACAGTGCAACACTGAGATATGTCTTTTGTTTTTACCTAAAACCGCAAATGACAGAAATATCCGAGTGCTGCACTGAAAGTCTCAATGGAATACGCTATGTCTGAAATTTTGGCCCATATTTGAAGTGTACTAGATTTTCGAGAACATTTCTAAGATTTAACCATCGAGATATTAACCTTAAACTGTTCATTTAATTTATAAAGCACTATTTGACAGAGTTTCTCAGATTATTTGGCAACACGCATCTTTGTTCGAAAACGTAGCTGAAGATTGACAATGTCAATATATTGTGTGCGAAGAAAAATCAGAGTTTGCCGAGTTTAATTAAGAAGTCAGTACTAAGTAAGTACTGTAAAACCATGCCGAATGATTCCGGTAGCCAAGACCGTCTTTTAGCACAAAACGATTATTTCCTTTATAAACGTAATAATTTAAAACACGTTACTTTATACATTACATGAATCGGTTACTTTTATTCTTGTCTATTTTGCATGACATAATATAGAAAAAAATGTAGTTAACTTTTTTATGTTGGCACTTTTTTGGCGATCCTCGTGTCCTAATTAATACTTTAATTGTTTTAACCATTTACCATGCAGGCCCCTATTCTTGATGGCCTGTGAGGTGCCTTTCTCACTTTTAACATGGTTCAAGGTAGGTAAGAAGTGAGAAATTTGTTCAGAAAGTGCAAAATTTTACTTTTCTCTCTATGTGCGATAGAAGCAAAATATTGGGCTATTTTATATAATTTTATCTTGAAGGAGGACCTTCAGTTTGGATGTCAACTGAAATTATAAATATCTTTTTAGTCATAAGGCTGAATTTTTATCGCACAAAGGTGTCCACTTACGGTGGACTGGAAGATAAAAGTAGCCGCAAAAAGTGATATTGTTACCAAAATCCTGGTCCTTTTTTTGAGATTTTGCACAGTTTTGTGTAAAAAATTGTGTTTCACTGATTTTGGAAAAATTTTAATATTTTAAAGGTGTGGCCAAAACACACGATTTTTTTATTCAGAGCAGACCAGCCAGAAAAATAACAATAACTGACAACCTACAGTTTTTATGATATTCTGCAATGTTAAAAAATGTTTAGTTTGATTTGCCTAATAACACACTAAAAGAAACATTACAATCCGATTACTTTGTAAAAAAAATCATCTTTTTAAATTTCTTTAGTTAAGCACAATATTTTAAATAAAATTGTGTGCAAAATTTTATAAACAGAGTTTTGAGGTACGGAATAGTTAAGTGGCTACGTTCCTAAAGTTAGCAGTACAAAGCCCGCAGTGCAAAGATTTTATGATTGGAAAAATTGGCGCTAATTAAGTGCCCAATTCCCAAATTTGGCGCTCTAGCCGTTTCCGAGTTATAGCGTGTACTGCTAACTATCCGTTAAAGTTAGCAGTGCACTATGCATAGAATGGTCCAGTACAGTGGTAGAGGGGTCCAAACGGTTTAAAAAATTAAGCACTAATTAAGTGTTGCAAAATTCACCGAAATTTTTCATAATTTTGGCATTTATCCCCTTTTTTAAAAACAATGTAACAATCATTAACGGAGGGGTTGGCGATAACTTTATGTATGCAGTAATTAGACGCTAATTAAGTGCCCAATTCCCAAATTTGGCGACCTAGCCGTTTCCGAGTTATAGCTTGTACAGCTAACTACCCGTGTTTTTAAAAAAAGGGGATAAATGCAAAAATTCTGAAAATTTTCGGTGGATTTTGCAGCACTTAATTAGCGCTTAATTTTTTAAACCGTTTGGACCCCTCTACCACTGTACTGGACCATTTATTCTATGCATAGTGCACTGCTAACTTTAACGGGTAGTTAGCAGTACACGCTATAACTCGGAAACGGCTAGAGCGCCAAATTTGGGAATTGGACACTTAATTAGAGCCCAATTACTGCATACATAAAGTCATCGCCAACCCCCCCGTTAATGACTATTCGCGGGTTTGCAATGTCTAAATTTAGCAGTGCAATACATTGTTGCAAAAGAAGATAAATGCAAAAATTCTGAAAATTTTCGGTGGATTTTGTAGCACTTAATTAGCGCTTAATTTTTTAAACCGTTTGGACCCCTCTACGTGTACTGCTAAATTTAACGGGTAGAAACAGGTAGAGCGCCAAATTTGGGAATTGGGCACTTAATTAGCGCCTAACTAGCGCCAATTTTTCCAATCATAAAATCTTTGCACTGCGGGCTTTGTCCTGCCAACTTTAGGGACGTTAAGTAGCTTACCTAGCAAGTTCCCGGCGATTGCGATTTGCAGATTGCGACAGTGCAATTTGGCCAGCAACCAAGTACGGAACAGTCACTTTACGCACGTGTTAAGGACAACAAATTTTTGTCTACTCGCGTGAGGAAAGTTTTCTTAATTTAACAATATTTTTATTTTAAATTAATAATACATTTAATTTCATCTTTCAAATTGTGATATTCGTAACATTTTACAAATAATGAAGAAATGGAAAATTATGAAATAATGAAGAAATGGAATGAAGAAAGTTTAGATTTCTTTTTTTTTCAAATCTAGATTTACAGTGACACCACCGAGAAATTATTATAACGCATAAGACAATCCAACAATTTTACTTTTCGCGATTTTACTTTTCGCATGATTTTACTTTCCGCACGCTCATTTTCAGTGCGGATAGTAAAATAAGAGTGGAAAAGTGCCGGTTTCCGCACGAAAATGAGTGCGGCAAGTGATTGCTTTCCGCACGCGAGTATAAAAACCATCTTTTTTTATCTGTAATCTCTTTTTGGCATCATTTTTATGTGTTTAGTTTTCTCCAGCGGACCATAGTGGGTAATACATATAATTTAAGAGTTTTATTCACGTTAATATTTAATCCACTGGCGGCTCGTGACCTTGTTAGGTGAAGCGCACACGAAAATTTTTTATACAAAACCTGGAATTTTATTCATATAAACTGATGAGCAAATGAAACACATGAAAATTTCGTACAGAATATACATTTTGAACTGCGGTTTTCATTGGCGTATAAATCGAACCTTTGGGTTTAATTTGACATTTGGATTATACAGGTTGTCCATCTTGACTTCATTTTTGACCAAGTTTGGTAAGTGCGAGAATTGATAAAAACGAAGGTGAAGCTGATTTTTTCTTTTGATTATATTATCTAAAAACTTAATTTTTGGATTTTTGATAACTTCTCCAGTTTGGAAATTACAGGGGTTTTTTGAAAAATTACCATTTTTTCGTTATTTTTAGACTTTTTTAAGGTCTCTAATTTTCGATAATTTTTTTTCAGTTTTGGTTAGATAGGTTGTCTACAAAATTATCTGAATAAAATTCCCTTTTTTTCCGGTTTTTTCCCGCTTAATTTGAGAAATTCCCGTGTAATATATTTTTTTTTTCTTTATTAAAATTTTTAGCCATCCATACTAAGTCAATAAAAATTAGTTATTTGGATCAAAAAAAAACCTGAATACAAAATTTTGGGATGGTGTCTGTCTGTCTGGGATACGATAACTTAAGAACGGCTTAACCGACTCGTTACCAAATTTGGCACAAAAATTCTTTGTCACCAGACGGTGAGCTGAGTAGTTTTTGACGAGGGTGGGGGTTTGGAAAGAGGGTTAGAAGGGGGATTAAACTTTTTTTAAAATTCCAACTCACGAACCGTATCTTTCTTCCTGCCCTCTCCTCAACCCCCCCCCCCATCACCAAAAACTAATCAGCTCATCGCCTGGTGACAAAACATTTTTGTGCCTGAATCGGTTTAGCGGTTTTAGTGTTATCGTGTCCCAGAAAGACAGACCCCATCCCAAAATTTTGTATTTAGGTCTTTTTTTACCCAAATAAGTCATTTTTAGTAAAAATAAAAAAATCATTTTTTGCCGATCTCAATAGCCTCTATACTATATATGAATGACTAATAAAACTAAATAAAATTTTCAGTTCAAGTTAGTGATGATTTTTTTCCATCCATACATAGTATGGAGACTACTGAGATCCGCCAAAAAAGTTTTATTAAAGAGTTATTTAGGTCAAAAAAGACCTAAATACAAAATGTTGGGATAGTCTCTGTCAGTAGGATTTACTAAGATCTAAAATAGTACCCCCCACAGATCTAAATATTTACACCTGTGGGGGTACTAAATTTTAAAACCAAATTTAAAAAACGCTTACCCAAACAGAAAAGACACAAAGTTATTCATTATTTTGTATTATTATTGCAAAATACCATTGAAAAACAGCTTTTTTTTCTAAAAATATACCATATTTTAGGAGAAAATGCCCTAAAACTAATTTTTTTTGACAGGCTTCAAAATGGCATATGGTGAATACGCCAAAAATTATAGCTTCATCATCTGTGTTTGAAGTTATAAAGTTGGTGATTTTTTAGACCACCTCTGGGGGTTGGTTTAAATTTATAGCCCACAGAAAAGATTGTTTTGTGGCAATTTAAATAAGTTCGTTTAAAATTTTCCTAAGTAACCGTTTTAACAAGAAGTAATTTACCTTACTCCCAAGTTGTTTATTAATCAGTAAAACACCTCCAATTTTGTCCAGAAAAACGCCATATTTTCAACCCGTTTTCAACACAAAAAATATATTTATGAGAGCACTACGAGGCAAAACAAACATAAGCGAAGGTCACTGATTATGCAAGAAAAATATACCAAACAAAAAAACCCAAAACAACTATATTAATTTATTTACAAACTGAAAGTAAAACATTGAGGTTATCTAAAAGCTCAGTCAAAATAACTTTCTAACTAACTTACTCAAAGCCCACTCATTTTAAAGCTGTAGCTTTCATCAGTAGAGGTTGGTGCAAGCCAAGGTGCAAGCAGAGGTAAAAAATCCGAACTCGCTGTTTGTGATTGAACGCAGCGCTAATATTTTTAAACTGACATTTCGACAGTGACAGAAATGTAAAAAAAAAACTTGCATTTAAGTTTTTTAATACATTTCATAAATAAAAACACCTTTTAAATAAATACAAAATTAATCTACTCCTTATTTTATTATCAACCATCTAAATCGTTGTGTGACATTAAGTATTAATTGGAAAAATTAATTAGCAAGGGTAAGTTTCAATTAGAGTGACATATAACCTCAATTTTAATTTGTTCCACAGAGTGTTTACTATTTAAACCCCGGATGGGTTTCAATTTTTAAATTTTCTTTTCTTCTAAATTGAAACTTTCTTCTTAAATCCAACAAAAGATGGTTTTAAGATGATTATTCAATAAACAAATTTACTAAAATTCTTCTTATAATTCAAACTGTGTCCAAAACTCAAGAAGGGTTGGTTTAAAATGCTTAAAACCAAAAATTTCACCTTAACTTAGGACCGTTGTAAAATAGACTAAACCCTTTTAGTAAATCCCACCGTGTAGGTCTGTCTGGGACACCAAACTGATTCTTATCAAATTTGGCACAAAAAATCATTATCCAGGCAGCGAGTTGATTAGTTTTAGATAGGCGTGGAGGATTGGAAAGGGTATTAAACTTTGAAAAAAATCTAAGTTACGAACGAATTAAGATGGATGATTACATTTCCATAAAAAAAATAGAAAAAAGTTGTGAATGTTTCTTTTTTAAGATTTTATGGATGGCTTTATATGCCTGCTGGCGTTATTTATTTTTTTAAATATTAAACGGTTATGATTTTTTATGTAATAACCTCTACATTCCCGTCTCTCAAAAAATATAATTTTTATACAGTTCAACCCCCCTTTCCACCCCTTTACAAACCCTCACCAAAAACTAATGGCCTTATCAACGAGATCCACAAAATATGTATGCCGGTTCAGTGGTTTTTGAGTTATCATGACAGACACACAGTCAACATCACAAAATTGTTGACCTTGTTTGACCCAAATAAAATACCTCATTTGGAGTAGAAATAGAAAAACTTTTGACGATCCCAAAATAGCCTTCCATACCTGTCGGTATGAGCTGCTAAAAATGATTACCCTAGAATGTTTTATTTTTATTAAACAGCATTATTTATAAATTATATGTAGCGATATTTTTTGTCAATTTTGAGATTTCCCGTTTTTCATTTTTTTTATTCCCGTCTTTTTCCCGTGTCGCAAAAATTCCCGTCATTTTCCTGTATTTTCCGTTTTTCCCGGATTGTAGACTAGGGTGTCTAAGAGTAGATTCTTGTCCAAAAAAAGGCTCCAGAAATATTTGTTTTTCGCGATCATAGGCGTAGCAGATGAGCAATAAACATTTCTCTACATGCTAAGACGAGTTTCTTAAAATTTTATTGTTCTGTAAAAAATTGTTTTACCACTAGTCAAATTTGCACATGATTACTTGGTAGTTTGAACCGTTATTTCGAAACGGTTTTTTTAATTTTTAAAAAATGTCAGCCATAGGCGGAGAAGAAAAATAAAATAATTTTTGGAAATAATTTAGTGTAGAGTGGATAGTTATGCTTATGATAGCAACAATTGATTATCAAAAATCCAAGAATTAAGTTTTTAGATATCAGGTAACCCTTTGTAATCAAAAGAAAAAATCAGCTGCACCTTCGTTTCTATCACTTCTCGCACTTACCAAACTTGGTCAAAAATAGAGAGTCAAGATGGACAACCTGTATAATCCAAATGTCAAATTAGACAAGCTTTTGCGTACCTCTAGTACAAACCCAAAGGGTCGATTAATACGCCAGTGAAAACCGCAGTTCAAATTGTATATTCTGTAGGAAAATATTTAACTT
The DNA here is from genome assembly GCA_963921995.1 of Oxystoma pomonae. Lineage (NCBI taxonomy): Eukaryota > Metazoa > Arthropoda > Insecta > Coleoptera > Brentidae > Oxystoma > Oxystoma pomonae. The sequence goes on from OY998163.1 coordinate 77,742,710, forward strand.
TAAATTTGCCGAAATTTTCATGTGTTGCGGTTCATTTGCTCACCATTTATGTAAGTAAAAATCCTAACTATGGAAAATAGGGAAATTTTAGTTCAAGCGGCGCTTCATCCGCGTCCCCTGACAAGGCGCCACTGATTTATTCAAGAAGAATAAACTTTTCCAAAGAGTACCAAATACTACATACCTATAAACCTCACCCAAAGTAATCTCAAATTACACTACCACGTGTATGAAGCGATTTTTTTTACTTTTGATTTTTCTTTATTTGTATTTTTTTGATATTGTTGGGTTACCAAATTTCGACCGCCACGCGCATCTTCATTTCGAATGTAACATCAACTTTCAAGGGTTGGATATAAATATCTGCCAACATGGCGGCAATACTAGAATAAAGGGCACTGAAGCGGTTAGCGTGGGCTCATAAGATGGTGTTGACTAGAAAAGAGTAAGGGATTTGCAGACTAACAGAGGCTAAAAAGCCAAATGTCTTAACTACCTTCATCCTGGAGAAGTTCAAAACCTTAACTGTGTTCAATGTGTCAGACCCGGGCCACGATACACACACATGCACATTGTATATATATATATATATATATATATATATATATATATATATATATATATATATTTTTCTTAACCAGTTTTAATAAGAAACCATACTTTAAAACCATACTTTTCAACACAAATCAGCGCCGAAAAGGTATATAAGGGCATTGTTTAATTAGTGCTGGGGAATAACTTCCAACACACGCATGTGTATCGTGACCAGCTGCATGAAGTCACATGCAAGGCGCCGTATAATACCTTGCATGGGCAGGACCTATGCATTGAGAACACGCAGAACACAGAACGTCGCGTCGCCAACCCAAAAATGTAAAAAAAATCGTCCGACACGTGATGACGTAGTTTTAGGGGTATGTTCATTGAGGGGGTTTTTAAAGCTCGGTTGAACCTAGAGGTTCCCCGTGCATACCCTCCCTGACCATATCGCATCACGTGATGCGTTTTTTGAGCCAGGATGGGCATGCGCGCAGCCCTAGGTGGGATCAGGCATTCCTTGGGCAGGATTAATGATCTTTTATCTAATAAAAATAATAACTAATCGGGATTCGAATTTGTACAAAAATGTGATAATAATATAATTTTATTATTTACCATATTATATAATATTGTTATTGTAAAATAGTTTTATAATATTTTATTTACTTAGAGTGATTTGTTTGTGTTCTTACGTAATAAATATTTTAATACCGCATTATTTTTATTTTTTAGTGTTCTTTCCTCGTAGTAATAAAGTTTGTTTTCCAATAAATAATATTTATTTAAAAAATTAAAATACAAATAAATATTATATAAGTTTTTCTGACAATTTCATAAAATAGAAAATAGTTTATACTTAAAGAGTGCTAAAAAAATGTTGCACAAGCTGACACTGACAAAAAAAAGTAATACAAATGACAAAGAAAAGTAATACAAATAAAGAAAAACTTTATCATATTTGGTAGGTAAAGTATCGTTCATACAAGGCATAGGCTTAGTCTTTGGTTTAATTTTTGTTACAGTCTTTATCATAAAACAGTTAAAACCACCGTTTCTTTTGAATGTTTTTATGCAATGTTTTTATCAATGCATGGTTTAGTTACAGTTCTAAGGAAAAGTTGGAAATTCAACTTTTATAACTAAAACTAAGACTGTTAATATAACAAATATAAGTGCGCATGAGCGAGTTCCAAATTTTAAGGATGGCGCCCAACTATGATGACAGGAATTAAATGAACATTTTCGAAAATTTTATACAGGCAAATTAAACGCAAAAAACAAGTTGCTAAATGTTTTGTAGGTTCCAAAAAAAAAATTTTCTATTAAAGCTTATTTTCTTTAAAAACAAACTACAGAACATAAAAGTAAATAAAACAAAATATCAAAAAAGTAAAGTTAAACTTGCTTATGCCCGTGTGCACGGGTTTGGCTTGACATATAAGCCGAGCTTAAGCTTTAGTTTTGGTGTGCAATGGTGTGGAATATCATGTAAGTGGCACTTAAGCTGCAGTTAAGATAAGCCGTAGAATTACTTCGGCTTAAGGGCATTTTGAGGTTATGTGAGGTATTTTTGTTTATGTTTTTAAACAAAAGCCATTAATTTAATCAGATTATAAAACTGTTCCGTTGTCTTAAAATCTTTCTGTGATTATAATAGTGGTCTCTGCTTAAAATGGAACTTCTTTGGGATGATGAAGAAGATGAAGAATTAGACTTTGTAATTAATGGAATACCTACCAAGAAGGATTTTTCAAAGAATGAGATGAAGATACCATTTACAAAAGGTTTAGAATGTTCAAAAAAATCATGTTTTTTCGCTAAGCGAATAATTCACCTTTTTTTGCAAATTCGTTGCAAATAAACTGAAAAATGGGTTGGATTGGTCTAGTGCTGTAATAATTAGTATTTTATCACATCGTATTCAATACGTATAGAAAATCAAGCATCTTGTTCTTCACATGTCATGCTCTTTGTCGTAACAGAGAACATGCTCTAAAGAAAAATAAGAAAATCTTTTCAATACGTATTGAGTACCATGTGAAAACATACTAAATAAATAGTCAGGTTTTATAGTTAACCAATTATAGTAGTTTTATTTGCCTTTTCCCCCATACAATCATAAATCTTCAATAAAATTTGTTTTTTTAAAACAACCTCAAATTTTACGTGGTTTTTTGACAGCTGACAGGTAATAATCATGATCACCACACAAAAAATGCATATAACTGCCACGTTGCCAATAATTTCCTTACTTTTTCCAAGTGGAACATATTCGGAACTTTTGCAAACAAGTAAATCTCAAGGGTCACCCTCAGTTCAAGCGCACTTGAACAAGTGGAAGAAGTAAGGGGAAGTGGTGCACACGGGCACGAGGGGTTGTCCACCTTGGCAGTAGGTGAACAAATTTTTGGCAGTACTGGCAGTATTTGGTAGCATTCGCACTACTGCAGTACTTGGCAGTATTGGCAGTATGTGGAAATACTGACAATAAATCCCTATAATTTTGGCAGTAGGTGTACATATTTTGAGGGGGTGGATAACCCCTCGCACGGACATTAGTGATTGTTATGTCTATAACAAAGACAAGTATGAACAGTAAGCAATTTTTAAGACTAAAACTATAACTAACATTGTAACAAAACCAAATACTAATCAAGTGACTAGTGCCCGTGTGCACGTGTTCGGCTTGACATTTAAGCCGAGCTTAAGCTTTAATTTTGGTTTACAAGGGTATATAAGGGAATATCATGTAAGTGCCACTTAAGCTGTAGTTAAGATAGAATTACTTTGGCTTAAGCGCATTTTTAGATGTTGATGATAATGTTTTTACACAAAATCCATTAATTTTATGGGTTTATAAAATTGTTTTGTTGCCTTAAAATCTTTCTGTGATCTGGTGGTCTGTGCTTAAAATGGAACTTCTCCGGGATGACGAAGAGCATGAAGAATTAGACTTTGTAATTAATGGAATACCAAGAAGGATTTTTCAAAGTATGGATTATTTCAACACTTTTGATGAAGATACATTTTACAAAATGTTTAGAATGCCCAAAAAAAAATTATGTGTTTAAAACTTTGCACAATATTTAAAAGCAAACTTTTTTCGCTAAGCGAAGAATTCACCTTTTTTTCGCAAATTCGTTGCAAAGAAACTCAAAAAGGGGTTGGGTTGATCTGGTGGTATGATAATAAATGGTTAGGTTTTATAGTGCACCAATTATAGTAGTTAATAACCTAAAATTTTACGTTGCTTTTTGACAGCTGACAGGTAAAATAAATGCCACGCTGCCAATAATTTTCTCACTTTTTCCAAGTGGAACCTATTCGGAACTTTTGCAAACCAAGTAAATCTCAAGGGTCACACTCAGTTCAAGCGGCACTTGAACAAGTGAGGTGGTAAGGGGAAGTGGTGCACACTGGCATAAGCCTAATCCTTGTATGAACGATCCTTAAGAAAGCGTTGCAAAAAAATATACTTACTGACAATGTTTACAAAAAAATAAATAGCTAGTTCCAACTGACAATTATAAAAAAAGGGTAAAAATCCGTACAAAAAAAAAACACGCACCGAGTGCATTGCAAATTGTCGATAATTTTTACCAAGTGCTTGAGTTTCCTGAAGAAAATATTGTATAATTCTTTATCATATTTTATATTCTTAATCTTTACAACTTGAATTTCACTGAGCTGTTTTTGTTCAGACCTGACAGTAATAGGTCAAATATTGGTCCAAGGCGGCCAACCGCATAGATTTTATTGGTCAATATTTTCTGAAGTTAATAGTCAGTTTTTTTGTTAAAACTGTTGGAACCGGCAACTAAAAAAATACTTTGTTTGATCGTTCAGCTCTTTCTTAGTTTTCTGATCATAATTTACTACGTTTGTACAGCGGACTAAATATAAATTCAATACGATTTCTTTTACGTTTTCGCTTTTGACATTCGCCTGTGACATTTGAGGATACTTTTTGCAAGTTTTACTTCTTCGTTCTTTTAATGTCAATAAGGATACAGCTCATAAGAATATGACAGAAATAACTTTTTGCCCTAATATTAGACGTGAAAATCGCTTATTGCAGGTGTCATCAGCCAGTTCGATACAATTCCCTTTATCTTGCGGTATTAAAGTTGAACAGGATCAACTAAAAAAAGTTCAATACGTTTTTTGATTCGCTTGTACGTAAAATGATTAAAAGTCAATCGTATTGAAAACGAATTCAGGTCCATATGAGTAACTTTTTTAAAGGTTAGATTCTTATAAACTTCAGTTGTTAATGTTTTAAAATATTTAAAATTATAAAAGAAACACAACCATAACAAAAAGCAATAAGTAGTAAATGGAAAATTGATACCGGCCTTAGTAAAGCCTATGGATTATTTTTTTTTTAAATAACGAAGTGTTATTGAACAAGTTTTGCAAACAACTCTTTGCGCACGAGCGAGACAGTGTGGCATGGTCCACAAGTCGCGTGAGTGTGCAACGAGGTTTTCTAGAACGAGTTTTTTACACAGCCAGCATGTGCAAAACGCCACAGTCACAGAAAAAAACCTTTTTTAATAGTTCAAATATCAAGGGGTTTTGAGAAAAAAAGTAGTCATCATACAAGCAATTTTCCAGTGACCTATAGTTATACAGACCGCTTCATGCTACTGCGAACATAGGCCGAAAGAAGTCCAATTTGCCAGTGTACACGTACATGCAGGGACACCGCACACCTATTAGTGGAGAAACCAACACTCGGGCTTGCGATCGCCTTTCGCGGCTTGTATTTAGTACGCCTCTAACCACGGTGCTATGACGAGTGTAGTCAATGAAACCGGAATTTGGTCAATAAATACGCAAATTTTTATAACGTAATTTTCTTGTTCTTTGTCACTGATACATTAGAGCGTTTTATTTTCAACTGCTCAGATTTATCACTAACAACGTATCACAATGAAAATAATAAGGAGAAACAAAATAAAAGCAAGTTCTCAAAATAAAATAATACATTCTAAAAAAAATTTAGAGCAAATGTTCGAAAAGTCTGGACAATATCCGAGCCTATTATAAAAACCCCTTCTAACGTTTCCAAGCATGTTAGGGGTGATAGTTTGAAAAGTTTCTTCAATTTTAATCCGAAGTTCTTTCAAATTATTAGCCCTTTCATGCCCGTAAACTTTATTTTTCATATAACTCCACAGATAGAAGCCATTAGGAGCAAGATCGGGTGATTGAGCTGGCCATAAAATAGTTCCCCGTGTACTTATAACCCGATTAGAAATTCATTATCAAGATATTCCCTAACAAGGCCAACATTGTGAGTGGGACAACCACCTTGCTGAAACCATAATAGTAGATCCAAGTATCGAGGACCATTCAAATTGTCGTAAATAAAAAATGGCCCAATTACGTGTTCCCCTACAATACCCCCCAAACATTTAAACAAAAATAAAATACAAATGAAAATTTTCCCTCGACCAATATCGAACGTGTGTTCAATAACGGAAAAGTGCTTTCATCTGTGAAAAGAATAAATCTCAGAAAGTTTTCAGCACGATTAGCCCTTTCCATCATTGTTTCGCAAAATTCCATACGACGATAGTTGTCCTCGGGAAAAATTTGATGCGTTTTTCACGCTTTGTAAGAATGAAAACCATTCTTTTTGAGAACACGTAAGACAGTGGCTGAAGACGTTTCAACTGCTTCGGCAGTTTGGTGGCTAGTTAACTTTCGATTTTCCTCCACTGCAGCGCAAATCATCACACCTTCCTGCTCGTCATTCAAAACAGTGAATTCAATTCAACCTATGAATCGCTGATAACTAGGTTCTGGGCGATTTAAAATTCTCCAAAAAAAGTTCTTGAATAAGTCTCAATGGTCTGCCTTGATAGTACCATTTGACTATCTGTACTTATTCGGCAACTTCGTAGACATCCATTTTTACTTTTAAAAATGTATTATTTCACTTAAAAACTTATCAATCTGTTTTTCGAGCAAGGCAGAAATAAAACAAAATAAATTTCCAAAAGATAACACCGCAGCGTGCTTCGAATCTACCTCGGTCGTACGGCACGGAGAGTAAATTGGACTTGATTCCCCCTATGTTCGCAGTAGCCTGAAGCTCATTGTATATACCTAGTAAAACGTTAAAAAAGGTCACAAAACTTCGAAAGCGGTAAGCGTTTCTGCTTGCTGTTTTGATAGTCGATTTTGAAAACGCTGAGCACTTTTAATGGGTTTACGGACCCAGAGGGTTGATCTCTAATTTCGTGAGAACTATTGCCTAGGAACGTTTACATCTTCCATTTCAACGAATAATCAGGGTGAAGGGTTTCAAAGGACGCCCAAAATACAGCCAAGCACTTACAACTCTATATTTATGTTTGTCGGTAAATAATAAACTGATCAAAATACATAACCAACAAAATTCAGTTTAGACAAAAACATAGTAAAATATATATAATAGGGTAATATAATACAATCCCGCTTAAATATTAAAATAAAAACATATATTATGCACCAAATTATAAAAAACCGTTAAAAAAAAATTAGAACCTAAAGACAAAAAAATCATTCTTTGTGATCGTATCAGAACTTTTACCCACTTATTTAAAAACAAATCTGCATACTCTGGATATTGATAAAAAAAAGCTTTAAAATTTAATATTTTTGAAACTAAAATTGACAAAAATGTTAAATTTTTATTTGTTATGAAGAAATTTTATCTTACCTAGTGATGAACCGTAACCTATTCAGTTGATTGAGTATAAACGATTTAATAATAATAACTAGTAAAAAGGAATTGTAGGAAAGTTTTTGATAATGCAATCGGGTGAGATCGGGCAGTTCTCGACTAATATAGCATATTTGATTTCAACCACTACTAAAAGGATATTATGAACGTTCCCACCAAATTTCAAAATCAACCCCTTTAAAAACTTTAGCAAACAATCAAAAGTAACCTGCTCCCTAATCCATTGAAAATCACTAAAATCAGAGGTTGGAATGAGTCTTGGTAAACAAATTTGCAAAGTAAAAGACCACATTCTAAACTCTGATTAGTAACTAATCACGATTAAAACCCAATCCGGTGAGTTTTTGGTTTGGTGAATAGCATTAGCAAACAAAGTTTAAATATAAAACACCACATTCTAAGCACCGATCAGTATCTAATCATGATAAAAGCCTAATCGGAGAATTTTTGCGTTAGTGGATTCGAGCATTAACCTTCAGACAAGGTTTATAATACATTCAAAAAGGTTAAACAGATGGTTATGTCTAAGGGTATGATGACGAAATACTGATTTAATTTTTGAAATCCAAAATCTCAGTTATTGTTTTAGCAGAGGTGGGCAACTCATATTGCCCTCTCTTACTAGTCTTTTTGATATTTGCATGTAAAAAGATTGATTTTTTTTTGGTTAGAAAAATATGTCAAGCTTTGACAAAAAAAACCGGTGAGGTAGATATTGATCTATATGTATGTTAGTGTTTTCCTTAAAATAAAACACAGAAACATAGTATGTTATACAATAGGTAGATTCTTGTCCTTGCGATTCTTACAGAGGTGGGTGTTCTTGGGTTTAGGACAGGGGGTGCTTCAACACACTTGAATTAAGCTTAATTGAACGCCCACCTCCATAGTATGTTATTGGCGTTATTAAACTAATCTTACCTACCTCGCAAACTCGACTATTTTTATTAATTTTCCAGTTTGGCAAATGCATGCTCTCTTTTCATTTTTCTTGCGTATCTTTTTCCACTGGGCCATACAAAGTCATCCGCGCAAGTATTTTTTCAGTTTCTTTATTTAATTTCGTTATTTAATTTTAGCAAAATTTAAGGGGTAACGTTTTTGTTTAACCAATTTTTTCTATGTTGTTCATATTTTTATGCCATGATTTTGCTCACATTTTAAAGCTTTCTTAACAAACTTTCAATTTCTAGAATAAATTACTCACTTTTTTAAAGTTTTCACTGATTTTTAGCGTTCAAAAAAAATACTGCCAAAAACATTTTTTCTCTGTTAAAATGAAAAATATTTAAGGTGGTTGAAGAAAGGCAGCAGGCTACAAAAAAGTATTTTAGAGAAAGATTGAGATAATTTAAGGCAATTCTTTAATAAAAATTTCTGTTTTGTCATCTGTCTGTCATCTTGAGTGGTGTCGTGCACATTATTTTTATTTTGTCATTTTTATCCAAAAAATAAGACATAAGGTGGTATTAATTTCTTTCAATCAAAGTTCTTTTTAGTCTTTAAAATTAACCAAAAACGTGTGCTACTATAAGTGTATTTTAGCACATCTAAAAATATCTTAACAGGTATTTAACTCGCATGTAAATAATTAATTTTAAAATTTGATGTACGTTTATTAATCAAAAATGTGACAGTGACAATATTATTTATTGTCACTTACTATGTTTATACGCGCCTAAACCGGTTTCAAATAAGGACGGTTTTAAATAAAATAAAAGCGCTTTAAGAGGTTCGTATAAAGAAAGTAGGTGGTTTCGAACTATCAGTCCCAACACACGAAAAAATTGTCAATATTTCCCTAACAACTGCCAAATCGAGTTGCTCACCTCTGATTAAAAAATTGTTCAACGTACTATAAAACAAAAACAATTTGTATTTTTTAGTGGCGACCCCCTTTAAAATTACGTTTGATTATTTGCTAAACGTGCCTAATTTAATAAATACAATTTTAAATACCTACTTAAATCTCTCAAAACTGTTATCAACAAAGTTTCCTAGGAGTCATGAACTGCTGAACAATTTCGTCTGTGACTTTAGCCCTGTTTTCTTGATGCCGGGTTATAAACGGTGTTAAGGTGTCTATAAGAATCTTCTTCAGTTCACCGGTAAGTAACGCCCCACTTGTATAGTCGTTTTTAATTTGTTCTAGTTTTTCGTCGTCTTCCAGGAAAAATCTACAAAGAAAAGAAAGTTTAGTTCCGATTATAGAACAGTGGCGAACCGTGCATTCTCTATCTCTTTGCAAACATTAAATACACTAGGGCTGGAATTTATAGTCGATCCTCAACGCCACCTTAAGGCTGAGTGGTATTTGAGGATCCCTTAAGGTCGGAAATGCATTTTATAGTCGCTGAAGGAGGCCTTAAGTTTGAGTAAAGGCCAAGGTAGCTCGGGGGCTACTTTAAGGAGGCCTTGGCTCGTGTTTTTCAGGTTAGGTTCAGGTTTTATGTTTGTTGCTGGTGTGATTTTGGGAGAGTAGTTTTTTTTTGTGTTCTTTTTGGGTGAATAATGGACGAACTTTAAGATTTCTTCGACTACTTGGAGTATCAGGATATGGCAGAAGTACCACCATATCAGCGAGTTTCATATTGTCCCAGAGTTTTTTCGGCTGTTTTATTGTTCTTGCAGAAAAAATGCTGTTGTAATTTGGTTATTTTTTCCCATGCCCTTTGTTTCCTTTGAAATGTTGTGGCATCTGGTTTTTTGGATTCCAATATAGAAACTTTTGCCACCAGTGAACACAAGTATTTTTTTTCTCATTGGAAAAGCAAGTTCTGTTCCCCTTTCGTTTTTAGTAAAATCACACAAACTCAAAATTAACCTAACATTCTTGACAACCACCACAGTTAGCCACACATAATCCTGTTTTGTCTTAAACCTGACCGCGGCCAACAAAAAAACCGCAAAAATGCGACGTTGTGAAATATTGCGCGACCTCAGTGTCCCTAAGCAAGCCTTTCTCAAGGAAGTCTTTTTTAAAATAAACTCACCGAAGGAAGACCTTAAGGATCGACTATAAATTCCAGCCTAAAGTCGTTTTTTGGCGTGAGAATATTTCGAAACCAGTTCTAAATCATGCAAGAAATGTCATTTTGGCGTTGAACTGGTGACGTCACGGTTCAACACATTTCAAAGGATTTCAAAACCGCTCCTCCGACTGTTTCGAAAGCGTTTCAATCACGATTTCAATATGGCGGGAGTTGTAATGTGTCTATAAATACGCGAGTAGTGTAGGGTTATGGAGCACCGGCTATTTTTTTTTATTTTTCAATAATAAAATGATGGAGTCTGATTCGGTATTGTGCCAAATTCAACTGGGAGAATGCCTCTTAGAGGTAGATGCGGACACTGCCAGGCAGCTTTCTTCAGATAAGTTATTTAAAGGTGAGTTTATACATCAAAATAACTCAGCATTTATAAACCGGGGATTAGGATTAGTTAGGTTAGGTTTTGTAAAACTGTCACTGGGAATTGCATTTTGGCGATAGCAAGAACTGATCACGTTGTGGTTGAACCGGTGAAGTCACATTTAGAAATCACGCAAGCACGACTTAAATAGATCTATCTCATTTTGTAGGGTAATGTTTACCAAGTTTCGATGATTCTAAGCAGCATCTCTGCAAAAATGCACATTTTTTTTAAAGCAGTTTCAATCATGATTTCAATATGGCGGGAGTTGTAATTTGTCTATAAATACGCGAGTAGTGTAGGGTTATGGAGCACCGGCTATTTTTTTTATTTTCCAATAATAAAATGATGGAGTCTGATTCGGTAATGTGCCAAATTCAATTGGGAGAATTCCTCTTAGAGGTAGATGCGGACACTGCCAGGCAGCTTTCTTTAGATAAGTTATTTAAAGGTGGATTTATACATCCAAATAACTCCGGATTTATAAACCGGGGATTAGGATTAGTTAGGTTAGGTTTTGTAAAACTGTCACTGGGAAGTGCATTTTGGCGATAGCAAGAACCGATTTATATCGACGTTGTGGTTGAACCGGTGACGTTACATTTAGAAATCACGCAAGCACAACTTAAATAGATCTATTTTATTTTGTAGGGTAATGTTTACCAAGTTTCGATGATTCTAAGCAGCATCTCTGCAAAAATGCACATTTTTTTAAGTGCACTTGTTTTTAATACAACTATCTTTTCTGTTTTCATGAAGCAAATTGAACGCTTTTTAAAAACCTTTCATATTCGCCTTAGTTTTTGCCAATGTTACTCTTTGTTTGTTTACTTATAGTCCGGTGGAAAGATGGATGCATCTGATATTTTTTTGTGTCTACGAGCAGAGCCCTGTAGTTTTAAAAAAACGCCCGAGACACAAGCTATATGTCAACGAGTTTAGCAGTTATGACGTTAAGAAAACGGAAATCGCCCCACATCAGACCCCAAGGACCATCAAATATTTTTTGATATGACTATAGTCAAATTTTTTAATGAGCAGACTGACTGCCTCTGGAAACGTATTTCTTTGTTGTCAACAGTTCGCATGTCAAATAATTTGTTGTTGTCAATTTGATGTACCAGTTGAAACAATCAACGACATGTCTTTTTTACATATTTATTGTCGCTGTGCAAAACAATTTATCAAATAGAGATCCAAAAAAATGACGTCAGTCCGCTCATCAAAAAATTGGACTATAGGTACTAACTGGCATCTTAAGAATAAATTAAATAGGAAACAGAAATCTGCTTGAATCGTCGTATCTGACACAAAAATGCAAAGGAGTAAATCAAAGCTTAAAAAATTTCTCTCTAATAAAACATACGCCTATTGGAGTCAGTGGCGTACCGCTGGTTTTTACATGATACTCGCATTAAAATTTTGCCCCTTCGCCATTTTTCTTTTCTAACTTTTGACATATACATGATAAAGAAAATCTGAGCTCTGGCGTAGAAATCGAAAGTTTAAGTTTTAGTTAGTTAAAGTTAAACATTATAATTACTGACTTATGTAGCACACGGTTACAAAAACTGTTAAACCACAAATTATGAAATATTTTGAACACGGTGGAGTTCTAGAGTAAGCTGAATACTCAAAAGTGAAAATTTGTCTATAGTTTACATACTCAATCGACTGTAGCGCGCCATTGCCTTGAGCTGCCCTCGTGGTTTTAAATTTCTTTTAAAAATTAATATTTAAACTTAATAAAAAAAATTATCAACACGGTGATCAATTTTTTTAATCGTAAAAATTTCTTGTTTGAAGGTGGTAGACAATGTTGAACTTGAGAGTAAACTAGGATTTCGAACTTCCATTGTCTTTATTTTATATTTTTTCACAACGTTTCGAAGGGTTATGTATCGGCAATCGTCTTCAGGTGAATACTAACAAAAACTAAGACTACCTAGTGCTAGTAGCTGATTTCTGGTGTGATCAGTTCAGTTTGAAACGAAACCAAAAAAAGCGGAATCGACCTTGAAAAAGGCCAACGAAAACAAGGACCTCGATACGAGTCTTTGGGCCGGTTTCTCAATAGCGAGTTAGCGTTAACTCGAGCCACAACCTTGTAAAAATTTTTAAAAACGGGTTAAAATTAACTCCAGGGTAATCAAGCTTCAAGGTGAGGGTAAGTTGCCTTACCTCAGGGTTAACCTAAAAAAAATATTGCCTTAAAACATCGAAAAACTGGGATTTATAGCCCGAGTTAATTTAACTCTCCGGTAACCCGCTATTGAGAAACCGGCCCTCTATGAGCGTTTTGAAAGATATATCTTATAGTTTCTGTCTAAAAATTTACCTTAAATACTGATACGAAATGTCTACATCACAGTTTCCACCCAGTTTCCGGTGATCTTCAATGGTGGCTTGTCCTCCGGAAAACGCGTATTTGTTGATTTTATTTTTAACTTGTTTAGGAGTATCGCTCATGTAAATTGTGCTGCTAGCTTCTGAGGCGGACATCTTGGTTTTCGCCCCTTGAAGAGCGGGGAAAAATTTGGAGTACATCGTGCAGGGTTTGTCAAATCCTACAAATATACATTATGCCATTGCCAATCTTCATATACAGGGAGCTTCAGGCTACTGCGAACATAGGCCGGAACTAGTCCAATTTGCTAGTGTCCACGCAGGAACACCGCACAGTACACCTATCAGTGGAGCAACAGTCACGCTTGCGTTCGCCGTTTTCGGCTTGCGTTTAGTACGCCTCTAACCACGGTCCGATGTGGAGCGTAGTCGATGAAACCGGAATTTGGTCAATAAATACCCAAATTTTGATAACGTAATTTTCTTGTTTTTTGTCACTGATAAATTAGAGCGTTTTATTTTCAACTGCTCAGATTTATCACTAACGTAACGTTACAATGGAAATAATAAGGAGAAACAAAATAAAAGCAAGTTCTCAAAATAAAATAATACATTCTAAAAACCAAAGAAATTCTCCCAGGCAAAAAAAAATACGAGCAAATGTTCAGAAAGTCCTCCTTGCTCGGCTAGACAATATCCGAGCCTATTATAAAAATCCCTTCTAACGTTTCCAAGCATATTAGGAGTGATAGTTTGAAAAGTTTCTTCAATTTTAATCCGAAGTTCTTCCAAATTATTAGCCCTTTCATGCCCGTAAACTATATTTTTGATATGATTACACAAATAGAAGTCATAAGGAGCAAGATCGGGTGATCGAGCTGGCCATAAAATAGTTATCCGTGTACTTATAACCCGATTAGGAAATACATTATCAAGATATTCCCTAACAAGGCCAACATTGTGAGCGAGACAACCATCTTGTTGAAACCATGTTTCACCAAATCTCACACCTAACAACTGACTAGCAGTTGGAATAATAAGCTGCTGCAGTAAATCCAAGTATCTAGGACCATTCAAATTGCCGTCAATAAAAAATGGCCCAATTACGTGTTCCCCTACAATACCCCCCCCCCCAAACATATATTTTTTGGGGATACTGTATTCTTACGTCCAAATACAAATGCAAATTTTCCTTCGACCAATATCGAACGTGTGTTGGGTTATGACGATTCAATAATGGAAAAGTGCTTTCATATGTGAAAATAATAGATCTCAGAAAGTTTTTATCACGACTATCCCTTTCCATCAATGTTTCGCAAAATTTCATACGACGATAGTTGTCCTCCGGAAAAATTTGATGCGTTCTTGACGCATTGTAAGAATGATTAGAATTCTTTTTGAGAACACGTAAGACAGTGGCTGAAGACGTATGAACTGCTTCGGCAATTTGGTGACTAGTTAACTTTTGATTTTCCTCCACTGCAGCGCAAATCATTACATCTCGTACTTCTTGCTCGTCATTCAAAGCAGTGGGTTTTTTACGGTTCCTTGGCGCTATGAATCGTTGATAAACTAGGTTCTGGGCGATTTACAAAATTCTCCAAAAAAAGTTCTTGAATAAGTCTCAATGATCTGCCTTGATAGTACCATTTGACCATCTGCACTTTTTAGTTTTAAAAGTGTATTATTTCACTTAAGAACTTACCAATGTGTTTCTTAAGCAAGGTATACATAAAAAAAATAATAAAAACAAAATAAATTTCAAAAAGATAACACTGCAGCGTACTTCGACACCACCTCGGTCGTACGGCACGACGAGAGTAGGTCCCCCCATGTTCGCAGTAGCCTGAAGCTCATTGTATAGCCTGCTCATAGAATGAATTATGTATATTGTATCGGCTACCGGCAGTTATAAAACATCAAAATATGTCAGCCTCCGATAGTTCTTGTCACGATTGTTTTTAAAATTTTGATGTATTTTCTTCATTTATTTTTGTTAGAATTTACCAAAAAACTGCTGCTCAATGTAATTATTATAACTGCGCTAACCGATTTGCGCATGGGTCTTTTTGCATTTTTTGGTTGGTTTTTGGCAGATATATAACAGTAAGTATGATGGAGTTTAGTTTAATTATTTCAATTTTATTGGTCTCACTCATTTTTGTTCACGTGTGCAGAACTAGAATCTGTGCTGATTAGTTCAAAGTTATTTTTATTCTTATTTTTATTGGGCTGTATAAACCAAAATTATTTCATATTTTAATTTTCAGTTTGATTTGTTATTTTCTTTTAATTTTTATTTGCCTGTATAAAACCAGCTTATAATAGCATAATTTAAAAAGTTTATCAAATACTTTCGATTTCCAAAGGTATGTCTTACATTTAAGTGCATGCCTAATTACAGTAAGATATATATATATAAACACGAAAAATGCTGATAATTCCGCCAAAAAGGACAAATTTCCCAAAAAATCAGTCAGAAAAATAAAAGAAGAATTGCTAGTTTAAAGTGATTTATTAAGGTGCGCAGGGGTTCAAATCCTAGAGAAGGAAGAGCTTTTTTTTCACGTTTTACATAATAAACTATACTATAACAACTAACTAACCACCAATAATCTTATTTTTGGAATCTATACAAGGAATATTACCTACAACCATTATGTATGTAAAAATCAACACCGTTCTCAACTAAAAAGCCAGTTAACTCATTTTCGTTTTAGTATCCTTTGGCCTATGATTGGTGCCATATTGACACCAAACTGACAGAAAATCCATGTTTTACTTGTCAATTTGGTTATAAAAATGGCAGCCACATTAGGCTAAAAGGCACTGAGGCGGTAGGAGTTAACAGGCTTTTTAGTTAAGAACGGTGTTGGTAAAAATGTGATTTAAGTTAAAATTTTGTACCTGCCGGTTTTTGTCACCGCTTGTCAAAGTCTTGGCAAGCAGTTTTTTTAGATTTTCAAAAGTGAGTTATTTTAATCAGTTCTGGTTGGAAATCGTGCGAGTTTATGGGATTAGCTATATAGTGGAATAACAACTTATTGTAAATTCTAAAATGCCATTCAAATCATGCTGGATCAGTACCATTAAAGCTAGAGATCATGGGACTATTTGAAGAATGCCGAAAATTGGGGTTCAGATTTTTGCGAACCAAATCCGTGAAGAAAATATTGTGATGATTTATATAAAGTTAAGCAAGAAGATCATAGGCTAAAATACAACCCAAAACAAGAAACATAGGTCAAAATATTTATAAAATCTGACTTAATAAAAGAAAATAACATAATAAAATGTTGTTACCTTTAATATTTGATAATATTCATAATGATAACATTCCCGTTCTCCTATTTAAGATTTTTAAAAGGTAAACTTTTTGTACGCTAAAGAAATTTTTTTAGCTGCAATGGAACAGTACAAAGTTGGTTAAGGTTTGTATAGAGCTAAAACGGCGCAAGTTAAGTTTTTTCATATCTTTTTATTATTAAATAAGTGTCTGTAAAAAATTAACCAAAAGAATACATGTATAGTCTATACAAGTAGTTCCTTCCTATAACCACCGGCGCTCGTGTCGCCGTCAAACAATATTCCCCAAGTATAACACAGTATCGGTCACTCTCGCGTAACTATTACTTTCTCTATGAGTAACACCCTATAAACCTGTAAAAAAATGCCAAAATTTCTCAAAATTACATTTTAAAAAAATAAAAAATAGCAAGCAACAATAAATCATTCAATTTTAAATAAAAAATGTCAAATAAACTTTTTTGTCGCACTTTTAGTTTTTTAGGGAAATTTTTTTAAATACTTCAAAATTTGTAAAAATGGAAGTTTTAGAATTTTATACAAGATTGGCATTTGGATGGTTTTATTTTTTTTTATAAAAAAATGAGACTTAGCGCGTTAAACACAATCTAAGGGTTTTATAGCACCATCCTTTAGCTTTTATGTGGTAATACCATAATTAGCAAATTCCAATATACAGAGTGTCGTTTTTAACAAAAATATATAATACTCAATTTTTTTTAGTCCGGACCTGGAATTTTATATTTTTATACATTGTTAGAAGTGGCCTTTGGGGCTCCTTATGTGTGCCAAATTTAAAGTAAATACGGCTATTGGTTTCCGAGATATGTCCGTTTTTATTTTTGCAATATTTTCATAAATCACACTGTATATTTGACAAAAACACTCAAAAAAAAAAAATTGGATTTGAGTTGCCCCTGGCCTGTAATACTTAATATTAAAATATTTGCACTTCGTCGTGAATTACCCTGTATGGAAGATTTTGATTTTTTTACCTTAAATAATAGTGCTGGATGGCACAAACACAATAACACATCACAGTTATAGGTTATATAAAACTGAGCCCAAAAACTAATTGTCTTTTTTGAATAGAAATCTCAGCTGAAGCTGTTTGTAAAATTTTGCGCAGTTTTGTAAGAAAAAATATTTTTAGTCGATTTTGACAAAGATTTAATATGTTATTGGCGTGGCAAAAATGCACAATTTTTTCTTCGCGTCAGACGTTTTAATATGCACAGGGGATCTAGAAATCATGATCAAAGCTTGAAAAACAATATTTTTTTTGCTTGCTAAAATGCACCTGCCTAATAACATACTCAAAAAATATTAAAATCCAAAAACCAGTAACGTCAAAATACGTCCCAAGTAACAGTCTAGACACTTTAGATTTTACAGCTACACCTACGTGTTTGCTATAAAGTAGCTAGCTTAATTTAAGCTGTATTTGTAACTGTCACAATAGTAGCAACTTACTGTTACATCCAAATTTTTTCCAATGCAGAATTCTATGGGAACGCTGACCAAACAAGAACAAATTTTAGCATTTTTTTAACTTATACAGATAAAACCAATGCGAAACACCAGCGGTAAATGTCGCGCCCTCTAACGCACATACAAAACAACTCTCAATTAAAAAGCCTTCGTGTTTATAGTTTCGATCTCGGTTAGGCTGTTGCGTAAATCTCGGTATTCCTGAATCGGCCGCCCTAAAATTCCGGTTTATTAGTATTTTTTATCGGTTTGTCAAAATCTATGTTTCTAGTTGTCGACCTGAAATATCTGAAACAACTCACGCAAGAAATGGGTTAACTTAGTCAAAAGCGGAAAACATTCCTGTCAAAAACTGTGAGGCAGGGCTGGTTTATATCAGACACTTAAAGTTGACCAGCTATTTTTAAATCTTTGTTGTTAGAGTACTTTTGATGCGTTTGTGAAACCGTCCTTAAAAAAAGGGTTAAAGTTGTGCTTACAACGTACGACGTACCCAAACCAATTCTTGTTCAATGTTTGATGCACAGTTTTACTTCATGCCGCTCGCTTCTATTTCCTTCCTTGTCTAAAAAAGTGAGAGGGCGACCCACAGATAACAAAATGGTTAGGATACGCTAGCCGCGTACGAATACTGCAAGGGTGGTGTTAGAGATAGGTGAGACGTAGTCGCTGTTTTACGACGTAGCCGTTCTGAGTATGCGCACTGAGATACGATTACGGTTAAGCACTGTCTATTTGTGCAACTTTAAGTGTCTATTGTGTAAACAGAAATGTTTAAATACGGTATTACAGTATTATATATATTTAATCAAAAAACATTTAGAAACAGTACGAAATATGCATAAACTGATTGGTGATCGATTAAATCTGTGTTTTAACATTTGTTTCGAAAATAATCTTTCGAAAAAATAAATATAACTTAAAAGAAAAATAAATAAAAACAGTGAAAATCTGAAATTTTTGAGGGGCGTGTAGTTTAATGAGTTATCATAACAGGTTTCATCAGTAAACGGGCTTTTGCACAAAGATTTGACCACCGGTAAATTCTCAAAATGCGAATTTTTTTTATTATTATGTACGAATACTATTTTAGGTAAACATCGTCATGATTGACACAAAGATTTGACCAGCGGTAAATTCTCAAAATGCGTATTTTTTTTATTATTATTTACGAATACTAGTTTAGGTAAAAATCGTCATTAATATTTAATTTAATGTCTCCATCTTTTAGACAATTTTATTATAATTGGTACTCAATAAATTTGTTGACAGGGAAGTCAAATTTTAAACAACGTTGCATACATGTCCAAAAAATGCTGTATTTTTCGTTGCCATTGACATTGTCATAGGCAAAAAATTTCCTCAAAATAGATGTGGCAACATTTTAATGACGTTTTTAAAACGTTGTAGAAATAAAAATATGTTTTTGCTGTAGAAACGTTGCACAAGCACATTGTTCTGTTTCTTGGGGTTTCTTAAAATACCGATTTTCAAACTTTGGTCTCGATTTCGAGCTACTTCTGTGTACTAAAAGGTCTACCATGAACAAAAAATTGTGTATTTTTGCCACGCCAATAACATATGAAAATTTTATCAAAATCGGCTAAAAATATTTTTTTTTACAAAACTGCGTGAAAAATTTCATAAACAGCTTCAGCTGGGATTTTAATAAATACGGTTTTGTGGTTATGGAAGAGTCCTTATTCAAGAAGTACAACTAGTTTTTGTACTCAGTTTTATATAACCTATACCTCTTTCAAGAGCAGTGTGACATAATTCAAGAAATATATATATTTTTTTGGAATCGACCAAAAAGTGAAGTGTGAAATATCGGTTGAAACTTATTAGGGGCAGCCCAGTTATGAAGATTCAGTAATTATGAACTATAAGTCGATTTTAAGCAATACACCAATGGTAATCGGTAATACATCGTAAAAATCAAGGAATTAAAACGACCCTGGTTTTAAACAAAGCTTGTTATGTTATCGATTTATCTCAATCAAAAGCATAATGAGCACCAAACGACTGGCGACCCAATGAAATTTGGGTAAAGCTTATACAACTTAAAAAAATTGCTTTCTTACCTAGCCTAGGGCAAACATCTCGAGTCATCCTAAAATATGGGTCTTGGTCGATTGCAGATGGTATAAGGCAAGGAATCTTTTGTTTGCCAAAAATATCGGGAAACGAGGTGGAGAGAGCTGGGGTGGCTTGTACCGCTGGGAAAGCGATTTTCCCTATGACTGTACTGTCATCGAATCCGAAAATGCCTTTAACTTGGTTGAATGTGACACATTTTTGGATCCTCACCAGGTTTTGGTAGAATTCTGGTCTCTGTCTAAAAAAAATATCAAAAAATTATTCGCAACTTGTGATCCAAACATACCTAACATCCAACAAAACTAGACATAATCTCTCTCTTCTCATTTGATTACCGTCACTTTTTTGAGTCCCGTAGGCACTATTAACTAAATCGGACGGGTCATCAACTATTTTCATAGTCTAACGAAGGGAGTGTGTATCTAGGTCCGCCTCTACGTGATATCCGATCCCATCCGGCCTGGATACCGGCGTGAATAGAGGGGTAGGACCTAAGATACATTTTACACTTATTTTCCCTGGGTTCCCCCCTTACCCCGCTCATCAAACCGGTCTGATGAGCACCCCCTAGAAAGGCAGTTTTTTTTTCCTAGGATTTAATTTAGCCTAAACCCCTTTGTCAGGGCTAGAGATCTTTAACGTGCTCCACTATGAATATATGGATCACACGGGACTGTGCTCTTAACGTCCTCTCCGAGGGACGGTATGAAATCGAATTAGCCTGCCTTCTAGCTAACTCGGCCTACTCCGCTTCATACTGCGTTTTACCTTAATCTTACAAAATTCTGTAATTTTATAAGAAACAGTCCAAGTAGACTACCTGCAAGACCCGGGGCTTGAACCCGGTATCTCCTGCTTGAAAGTCGCTGCGTTAACCCCGACACCAAGCAGGCAGGTTATTAGACATAATCGAAAAAATAGGTACATATTAAACCTAATTTCTGAACTACGATCACGAACTAACTCCAACTCATCCGATGAGTTTCTTGGCGGAATAGATTACCAACTAATGATCTTAATATCTATTTGCTGAAAGATCAACGCATGCAGGCCATCTAAATTGTACTTTTCACAACTAGTGGCTAAAATAGTGCTTTTTTTACAAGCGTTATTTAAAAACGCGAGTAAAAAAAATAACAGTTTAGCTGCGAGTTGTTAACACTATTTTTTTAAACCTTTATTAAAAAATCCAAGACAAACAGAAAAATACTTTTTAAAATTTCGAACGAAGAGCACTTCTCGCAACACCCATCTTTCCACTATAAATCAAGGCGGCTTGTAAATGAAATAAGAATAGTTTCCATAGCTATGTGCCTTTTTACTCGGTGACGTTCATTGTTGTGATATTTTAATCTTTGATAGTTTGATATTTTGACGATGTTTTTAAATGATTTTTTCGTAAATACTTGGGGAAAAAACTTTTATAATTATAACCTTTTGAAATAGAAAATAAGCAGATCATAAAATTCGTAAAAACTAGTATCTTATAATACACTTACATAGGAACTAAAGTAGAAATTTTTATCACTAAGCGAAAAATTTGTTGCATCAAAAAAGCTTATTTAGTTTAGACTTCAAGGGTAGCAACATTTTTCGTTACGAGAATTTTTTGCTTTTAAAATATTTGGAAAATGATTTATCTAGAGTAGAGAACCTGGAGGGAGAAAAGAAAAGGCAAAATTTTGAAATAGTTTTCTAATTAAATTGCAAAAAAACTTGCTTGCGGTGCTATAATATCATTGATTTTTTTATCAACAACATTTAAAACATGTAAAAAAGGGATTTTTAGTATAATTTTCCCGAAATTTTTGTCGGTTTCCCGCTTATTTTAACAAATTTAGAGTTAGTATTAGATCCGCTCGTGCTTTTAAATTAGTTTTTTTGCACTTACTAACCCAACCCAACATGTACTAACCTCCCTCCCCTTCAAAAGAAAAGCTGCGGCCGCCCCAGTTATTTGTAGTATTAAATTCTGAAAATAAAAAAAAATGCCCTGGAATTTGTGTAAAATGTACTAAAATTGTCCTCTAAAACACCGGGAAAAAATTATTGGGTTTTGTGTAAGAACCCTGACTAAGAGATGGCCATTTTTATACTAGAAATCAAGAACGGCCGTGGAGACACAACTATGGTTTCTATGGTTACCTTGTAGTCATTTTAATTTCTGACGTTTGTTATTTTGTCGTATTTTAAAATTGATTTTTTTGTGAATACGTTGAAATAGTCGAAGTGCCAGGACCTTAAAATATAGGACCTCACAAAAAAATGGGCTAACACTTCGAAATTTTGATCATATATAGAGGTATATAATTAGGGATACCAAAAATCCAAAATTGCCACCTACAACGTGGAGCATTACAATAGGGCAACACTGTAAACACTAAAACTTTAACAGTGGGATTTATAAATTTATAAATCCCACTGTTGGGGGTACTATTTTAGATCTTAGTATACTAAGATCTAAAATAGTACCCCCCACAGGTCTAAATATTTACACCTGTGGGGAGTACTAAATTTTAAAACCAATTTTCAAAAAACACTCACCCATACAGAAAAGACACAAAGTTATTGATTATTTTGTATTGTTATTGCAAAATACCACTGAAAAACTGCTTTTTTCTCAAAATACACCATATTCTAGTAGAAAATGCCCTAAAACTAATTTTTTTTTTGACAAAATGGCAAATGGCGAATACGCCAAAAATTTGGCACATAATAGCTTCATTATTTGTATTTGAGGTTATAAAGATTTTTTAGACCTCAGGGGAGTGGTTTAAATTTATAGCCCCCAGAAAGGATTGTTTTGTGGCATTTGGTGATAAGTTCGTTGATAATTTCGCTAAGTAACCGTTTTACAGAGATTAATTTACCTTATTTAATATCCCAAGTTGTTCATTACCTAATAAAACACCTCCTATTTTGTCCAGAAAAACGCCATATTTTGAACACGTTTTCAGCACACAAAATATATTTATGAGGACACTAGGAGGCAAAACAAACATAAGTAAAGGTCACTGATTAAATATATACCAAACAAAAAACCCAAAACAACTATTAATTTATTTACAAACTGAAAGTAAAACATTGAGGTTATCTAAAAGCTCAACCTTTCCTTACTCAAAGCCCACTCATGTTAAAGCTGTAACTTTCATCAGTAGAGGTTGGTGCCAGCAGAGGTAAAATCCGAATTTTTAAACTGACATTTCGACAGTGACAGAAATGTAAAAAAAAACTTGCATTTAAGTTTTTTAATACATTTCGTAAATAAAAACAACTTTTAAATAAATACAAAATTAATCTACTCTACCCTATTTTATTATTACTCATCAAAATCGGAAATTGGAAAAATTAATTAACAAGGGTAAGTTTTAATTAGAGTTACTTATAACCCCAATGTTAACTTATTCTACAGAGTGTTTACTATTTAAATTGAATTATTGAAAATTTTCTCTTAAATCCAACAAAAGATTGTATTAAGATGATTATCCAATAAACAAATTTATTAAAATTCTTCTTATAAATCAAACTACGTCCAAAACTCAAGGAGGGTTCGTTTAAAATGCTGAAAACCAAAAATTTCACTTAAACTTAGGACCGTTTTAAAATAGACTAAACCGTTTTAGTAAATCCCACTGTAAATGGCTTTATTTCAAAATCCGTAAGTTCTATTTGAAAAATTGTTTTTGGTCTTTAAGCCAAATTTAGCACCTTTAAACGAGAAATAACAAAATTGTCATATGTCACCTTAAAACAATAGAAATATGTCATCCAAAAAGCTCGAAGGACCATTTTATTTTTATTCTTTCATTTATTTAAAAAATTATTATAAACAAAAAAAATGGGGGTGCCACCTGAGTTCACTTTGACAAGTAATTGACGGCCATTTTAAACTCTTGTAAAAACATAAAACATCTCTTTTACGTTTAGTTTAAAAAATTACGTTATGGCACTGAAATATGTGATAAACACATTTTTTAATGTGAAAAAATAAATATATTTTTTTTAAACCAATGAATGTAAAAAAATATGATCATGAGAAAAATATGTTTTAAGGTAAAATTAGAAAAAGCAAAGTTCTTTTTTATAGCTCAATTGGTTTTCGAGTTATGGCACAAGACCCACCAGATTGGCAGAAATGGTTCATCATGGGTGGTCAAAGACAACGTTATAATTTTTAACCTAAGATTAATACATTTGTAACAAACAAATTTTGGCCCTATCTCTTTAGTAGATACAAACGACTGTTAAACAACTACACCTCTGGCTAATGCCTCGACAGGTATTGAATTAAAAACAGTACATCTGCCGTTCCGGTCACAGTTCAATCTCTGTGCGCACAGAACCATTTTTTCCTTTTTTTTATCAATTTTAAGAGTTTATATCTATTTGTCATTTCAAAATGTGGGCAAAATATTCAAGTTTACGTTTTTTTCTTCTTACTACTCTACTCTGTTCATCCAAGATATCCTGATAATTAATACGATAACACCACATTTCGAATGCCTCTAACTTTTTGCACATGGCATCAGAAACTGTCCATGCTTCTACGGCGTAATATAAGGTGCTAAATATATAACAACGAAGCACCCGAGGTCGGAGAGTTGTATTCAGATCATGACTACATAAAACTGATTTCATTTTGAAAAAATTGATAAAAGATACTAGGGCCTGTTCGAATCTTTCACGGACTTCTTGCATGTTGTCCCAGTTTTCATTGACTAAATTCATTCATAAATAAGTTAACATAGTTATTTGTATACGAATCGACACGTTCGACCTGTACGCCCATATAATTGTTAACTTAACTCAACATTCAAGTTAAGCCCAAATTTCGGGATTTTTACTGCAAGTTGATCCACCAACTCTTGCAGACCCTCCAGCGTGTCCGCAATTATTACAGTGTCGTCAGCATATCTTAGGTTGTTGATTTTGTTGCCATTTATCGTCAAACGCTCTTCGCTGTTGTGAAGTTCATTCTTTATTATAGATAATATTCCGGTGCAGAAAAATTTGTAATTTTTATTTGACAGTTTCAAAAAGTTTTCTAACTTTTCCAAATTTAATAATATAATCCGAGTCCGAAAGTAGCTACCCGATCGTAATTTTTATTTTGTAACTTTTTTAAAGCACTGTGCTTGCAGTTTCAAAAATGAGTCAATATTCATTCATTAAATTTAAATAATAGTTTAATTGCGTTCAGCACGGGATTGAAACACTGAACGTGTTGGCTACTTTTGTTAAAATTTTCTAACGATCCATTTTACGCTCACGTGGCAAACGTATTACAAGATCTGGTTTACGACATTCCTGATGTGGTGGGGCCTAGTAAGACCCCCGTCCCGTTAAGGCAACACATTCTCTTATTAGCGACATAAAGCTATTTGTAACTCATCGCCGTATACGTATCCGCATCTAGCGAGAACCAAGCACATTAATTGGTCAGAAACTTGTACCACGTTCGAAAAGAACAGATATATGCTAATCTAAGGTGTTCTTGAACGCGATAGGTGTTGAGATGCGTTAGGTATCACGTATCGTTACGGCACACGTATCGCATATCAGCACCTATTGCGTTCAGAAACACCTTAAATTAGCATATATGTGCTCTTTTCGAACGTGCTACAAGTTTCTGACCAATCAATGTGCTTGGTTCTCGCTAGATGCGGATACGTATACCCCGATGAGTAACAAATAGCTTTATGTCTCTAATCTCTATTATACCAACGAAGATGATGTTTTTACCACGGCATAACTATACTCGTAAAGTAAGTACTTAACTACTATAATTGAGGCGTTAGATATTTTATGTTTTTATTTTTTTAATACGGTTATTCTTCTTATTTTAGGTATTTCTGGTGATTGTCGAAGTTACGAATATTTCTGTGTAGGACTCAGAGACAAAATCGTGAGTAATGGCTGGAGATTGTCTAATCCAAAAAAAAATATTGAAATTTGGTTTAGATGGTTTTGAAAAAAAATTTCCAGGGTTGACGTTTTGTAATGCATTACATACTTTATATTTTATAACATTGTCTTTTTCAGTGGCGTAGGTAGGGCGGAGTTCAAGCCCTCCCCTCCCAGAGCCATTGAATATGTAGGTACTTTTAACTTTCCTAAAAAAATAATAATTAAATGGTTATCTGAGACTATGTATTTACTCAAGCCCCCCCCTAGACAATTTCTGCGGAAACCACTGTATTTTTGGCATTCTTAAGATTACCTGTAATACTTGTGCTAACAATATCAAAGGTGCAGCATAAATTATACAGCACAATTTTCTAGCACTTCTGTCAATTCGGTAATTTTTGGGTCATATCTTGAAAACCTCGTGACTTATCAGAAACAATTAAATTTATTTTTAAATCACTTTAAACTCGTTAATTTTTTCAAAATCACGTAAAATAGATTTTTTATGTAGAAAGAACATACCAATCAAACAAAAAAAGATTTATTGGCCTAGCGTTTATAGTATAGGAGATAGTAGAGACATAAAGCTATTTGTAACTCATCGCGGTATACCTATCCGCATCTAGCGAGAACCAAGCACATTAATTGGTCAGAAACTTGTACCACGTTCGAAAAAAGCAGATATATGCTAATCTAAGGTGTTCTTGAACGCGATAGGTGTTGAGATGCGTTAGGTATCACGTATCGTTACGGCACACGTATCGTATCTCAGCACCTATTGCGTTCAGAAACACCTTAAATTAGCATTTATCTGCTCTTTTCGAACGTGCTACAAGTTTCTGAGCACCAATGTGCTTGGTTCTCGCTAGATGCGGATACGTATACCGCGATGAGTTACATATAGATTTATGTCTCTAGTGGCGTCTACGATGTTTTTACAAGGCGAGTTTAAAATGGCCGTCAATTATTTGTCAAAGTGAAGTCAGGTGGCACCCCCATTTTTTTTTGTTTATAATTACCGCCTAAATAATTTAAAGAATAAAAATAAAATTTATTGCAATCGTTGTTCCCTTGGGGTCGCTCGGGTCGCTCTAAAAATCACGAAAAAATGGTTCTTTGAGTTTTTTGATAACATATATCGATTGTTTTTAGGTGACATATGACAAATTTGTTATTTTTCATTTAAAGAGGCCAGATTTAGCTTAAATACCAAGAATTTTTTTTTTAAATAGGACTTACTGATTTTGATATAAAGCCATAAAGGGTCAGTCCATATCAAGTCAACCAGGGTATTTTACCACACCATCTCCGATGTTGATAATTTTTAGTATACATGTTTTTCCTACCAAAAAACTGGAAAATCCAAAATTTCAGACTTTTTTGACGAGTTGTTTATTTTGAATTAATTTTTGAAAATCGAAAAAGTCACTTATTTGTCCTTAACATGTGCGCACAAAATTAGGAATATCCAAAGAACCACTTATAATAGAAAAGTAGGTGAAGGTTCATTTTAAAGCTCTTATAAAGACCTTTCATATGAGAATATTGCATAACATATATTGAAAAAAAAAAATAAAAAAAAAATTTTTGATTTTTTTTTGAAAAATTTCAAAAAGGCCATTTTTAATTTTTTTCAAAAAATTATATTATTTTCTTTAAAGTGTTATTAAACTATTCACAAAATTTTGAGATGGACAAATCATGGGTTCAATGTGAAAAAATTTATTAAAAATGTCACATGCATGAAAAATCGCCTATAAATAGACAATGCATTTTGGTAATTAGAAGAATATAATGGGGTTTAAAGCGATATTATAAAAATATTTAACAATATTTTATTTAATAAAAAATTATATCCTACGTTTCATTCTGTATCAGTAATCAGATTAACATTGCCCCCCATTGTAATATTTACTTACAAAACCTCTTTTCCACCGGAGACGTACTATTGGATGTTCCAATTCTTAGGAAAATATGCCTGTATAAACCTGCCAATACTTTTGTGAAATACTGCCTGTTTATTCCTGTTTAACATTAAGGACACACCTCCTTCATTTTATTGGTCTGTTTAGGTACATTGTGGGGATTTGCTGACATGAAAATTCCTGCATACATTGATTTTAAATTTTTGGCAAGTATCTTCCTGATACAGCTCCAAATAATCGATACATAATAGTTCGACTGAAGGTTTATCAGAAGTCATCTCTGTGTAATTTTA
Organism: Oxystoma pomonae; assembly: GCA_963921995.1. Lineage (NCBI taxonomy): Eukaryota > Metazoa > Arthropoda > Insecta > Coleoptera > Brentidae > Oxystoma > Oxystoma pomonae. Next base: position 77,770,765 of record OY998163.1, read on the forward strand.
AAAGTTTCAACTATGGGTGAGGCAAGTGGATGGACTAAATATAAAGTAAAGTGCTGTGATCCACTAGAGTTAAAAATCAAGCATTTTGGGAAATTAAGAAATGTGACCAAGTGGATGTGCAGTTACAAAAATGTCAAAATGGGAATGAAAATCTGTGATGGTTGTAGACTAAAGCTTTCAAAGGAGTTTAAGGCATCTGAAGAAGATGAGGCAGGGTAAGTAACAAATAGTATTTTTTAATATAAAATTAATAAACTAAACCAATTGCGTCAAGTACGGAGTGGAAAAATCTCATGGCATTATTTTGCATGGCATTATTTTGCATATCATTTTGAGAATACAGACATTATGTACAAATTTCTTGGCATTATGTACACATTTTGGGTCAGCTGTTACCCCCTTTTTAAGTTCCTATAAAAAACTAACTTTTTAAATTTTTTTAGACCCAGTCAAGTTCCAGAAAATGATCCAGATTTTCAAGATCCTGCTGAATCATTTACTCTTTTAAACAAGTCATTGGAGCTTCTTGGTGTGTCGCCGATTAAAAGAAAAAATGTATACAAAGAAAAAATTGATATTGTACAGCATACAATTGCGAAAGCATTTACAAAGGAATCAGATTCAACGCTAGTAAAGGAATGCCAGAGTGACGAAAGTGAAATGATTAAGCAGTTAAAGGACAAATTTTTAAAAACCGAAAAGAGGAGTGAGAAAATACTAGTTTTATCATGTTTACCTCAAAGTTGGAGTGAAGAAGAATTTGGAGTTTCTCAATATTTGGCCAGAGCTGTAAAACAGTTAGTTAAGGACAATGGGATATTATGTTCTCCTAACCCCAAACCGGGAAAGACCCTTAGTGATAGACTGGCCCAAATAGTGGTAGATTTTTACCAAAGGGATGACATTAGCAGGACCATGCCAGGTAAAAAAGATTATGTTGTTATCAGAAAATATGGAGCTGAAAAAGAATATGTACAAAAAAAATTAGTCTTAGCTAATTTAAAAGAAATTTATGCATTGTTTAAAACTGAGTACCCCAATGAAAAAATTGGGTTTTCAAAATTTTGTGAACTGCGACCCAAAAACTGTATACTGGCAGGAAAAAGTGGGACTCATACTGTATGTGTATGTACTATACATCAAAATATAAAACTAATGCTCAATGGCTCCAAATTAAATAAGCTATATGATGAAAATAACAGGCCTCTTGCAATATCTTATCATGATTGCCTTTATAAACTAATGTGTAATCCACCTTCAGTGGACTGTTTTTTAAGCAATAGATGCAAGCAATGTCCTGGAGTAGAACAGTTTAAAAATACGTTAATAGAAAAATTTGAGGAAGAATTAATTGATGAGGTCTCATTTAAAAAGTGGGTCTCAGTAGATAGGTGTACTATGGAAACCGTTGTTAAGAAAAGTGATAATTTTGTCCAGGAATTTACTGATGATCTTGTAAAACTTAAATCACATTCTTTTATTGCAAAAATGCAAAAAAAAAGATACAATGAAATAAAAATTAACCTTAAACCTGGAGAGTCTTTGATCACTTGCGACTTTGCGGAAAATTATTCCTTTGTTATGCAAGATGAAGTCCAGTCTTATCATTGGAATAACAGCCAGGCAACCCTCCACCCTTTTGCCATTTATTTTCTAAGTGATGGTAAACTGCACAACCTGAATTATGTGTTTATTTCGGAAAGCTTGACACATAATACAATTGCATTTCATTTATTTTTAAAAAAATTAATGCCTGATTTAAAAATCAAAATACCAGGACTTAACAAAATTTTTTATTTTTCGGATGGATGTGCTGCGCAGTACAAAAACAAAAAGAATTTTCTGAATATATGCCTGCATAAAAAAGATTTTGGTGTTGAAGCAGAGTGGCATTATTTTGCCACCTCGCATGGCAAAAGTGCCTGCGATGGCTTGGGAGGAACTGTTAAAAGACTTGCTGCCAAAGCCAGTTTGCAGAGGCCCTATGACAATCAAATAATGAAACCTCTACAATTGTTTACTTGGTGTGAAGAAAACATATCTGGCATTGATTTTAAATATTGCACAGAAGCAGATTATACAAATCATGAAATAATTTTGAATAAAAGATTTGCGGAAGTCTTAACAATACCGGGGACACAAAAAATTCATGCTGTAATTCCTCTTACAGAAAGCACGTTTTTGGCAAAACAGTTTTCTACATGCTTAGAGGTCGAAACACATAATCTTTTTAAAGGTGGAAGCATTATTTTGCAAAATATCGAGTCAGGGTTTGTCACTGTAGAATATGACAGTGCTTGGTGGCTGGCTTGTGTCTTGGGGAAAAATAATGAGAGCGGAGAACTGAAAGTAAGCTTTCTTCATCCACGAGGACCTGCCTCATCATTTTTTTACCCAACACCTCAAGATATTTTAATTATTAAACCAGAAAGTCTTATAAAAAAAGTTGAACCCAACACTGCTACTGGCAGAACTTACAATGTCAGCAAAAAAGAAATGTCAGATTCATCAGAAATTCTTAAAAGAAAGTTAAAAAAATAAATTTAAGGTATATAGTTAGTCTTAGTGTTTTCTGTCTAATTTTTATCAACGAAGTAGAAAAGTTTGTTTATTTCTTTTGCGAGTTTAAAATAAAATAATTTGTAGATAAAGCCTCTGGGTATTTTTTAAAACCTGTATCCATCCAACAAATTTATTTATTTTAATATCCAGTGCACTATTGGTGCTCCTAAAATATGTTTATTTTTTTAAATGCATGATTTTTAATGTACTTAATATTTTTGATATTTTTTTTGACATTGAACCCATCATTTCTCCATCATAAAACTTTGTGGATAATTAAGTAACACTTTGACCAAAATTATATATTTTTTTCAAAAAAATTAAAAATGGCCTTTTTGAATTTTTCAATTTTTTTTCAATTTTTTATTTTCAATTTTTTTTTTGTTAAAATTATGTTGTGATATTTCATAAAAAAGAGCTTCAAAATGACTTTAAAATGAGCCATTTATTACTTTCCTAGTGTAAGTGGTTCTCGAGATATTGCTAGTTTTGTACATTCTTGTTAAGGTCAAAATGCTGACTTTTTTATTTTGAAAAATTTAAAAAAAAAACTACGAATCAAAAAAATCTAAAAATTTGCATTTTCAACTTTTATGGTAAGAAGAAAATATATACCAAAAATCATCAAAATTGGAATTGGTCGCGTAAAATTTTTGTGATTTTTTGGTTGATTTGATATGGAATGACCCTAAAGTTTTAATGTTTACAGTGTTGGCATATTGTAATGCTCCACGTTTCAGCTACCTACCTATGATAAAAATTTCAAAGTGTCAGCCCAAGACTAAAAACACTGCTTGAATAATTAGATTTGCTTAATATTACTATTTTAAAATATTTTTGTTGAGTAACTATACTAAAAATGCAATTTTTTACACGTTTTTAAGTTTTTGTAACATAATCAGAAAAAATAGATTTGGTAACTACGTAATAAATGAGCCGCAGGCGAAAACTTTGAGAAAATTACACTAAAAATTCCATTTTTTAGACATTGTGAATAGTTGACAAGAATTGATAAAAATGGAACTAAACCAGAAAATTATTTAAAATTTTAATCTCTTTCACATTTTTTTTTGTGAAGTATTCATAAAAAAGTGGATTGGGTTTTGTTGAGGTATTTCATGACTTTTTGCAAGATTCCATGACTTTGCATACATTTTTAAATATCCATGACATTTTCAGATTTTCCAGGATCTCCAGGTAACTTTAAACCTTGTTAGACTAGAAAACTTAGAAAATGATAAGTTAACAGCTTCCACCTTGTGTATTGTGGTTCTGGGGTCAGGTATTACGAATTTTCATTGAGAGATAAATACCAAATTATCCAATTACAATACATTATCCGAAATAGATGGGTAGATAACTAAATATCTCAAAGTAAATTGAAGTAAAAAATCTTTTTAATAACAAGCTTTTATACAAGGCACTAAAAAGTTAAAAATAAAATTTTGGCTTTCTGGTGATAAAAGCGATTGGCAACAACCATTAAAAGAAGGGTAAATAATAATCTTCTTCTTCGAGTGCCATGCTCTCTTCGAACGTTGGCTATCATCTGCGCAATCTGCACCCTGTCCACTGCTTTTCGGAAAAGTGTCGTAGTACTAACACCATACCATTGTCTAAGATTTTTAAGCCATGATATCCGTCTACGACCCTTCTGCCGTCAATTTTGCCTTCTATTATCAATTTTAAAAGTTTATATTTGTTATTTCTCAAAATATGGCCAAAATATTCAAGTTTTCGTTTTTTGATGGCAAATAAAACTTCAAGATCTTTATTTATTCTAAGCAAAACATCCACACTAGTTACTCTGGCCATCCAAGATATCCTTTTTGCCTATGGCCTCAGTCAGTGTTCATGCTTCCATGCCATAATATAAGATGCTAAAAACATAACACCGAAGCACACGAATTCGGAGAGTTGTATTAAGATCACGATTACACGACACTGATTTCATTTTGATAAAAGATGATCTGGCTTGTTCAACTCTTGCAGGCCTTCCCGCAGACCCTCTTCGCAGTTATGAAGTGTGCATTCTCTATTATTTTGTTACTATAGATATTGAACAACAGCGGAGATAATATACAACCTTGGCGCACACCTCTTCTTATTTGGACCTCTTCGGACAGTTAGCCATCAACCTTTATTCGAGCAGTCTGATTCCAGTATAGATTAGCGATTATCTTTAGATCTCGGTCATCTATACCAACTTCTTTCAGCAATTCTATGAGCTTTTCGTGTTGGACTCGATCAAACGCTTTCTCATAATCTATGAAACAGGCATATACTGGCACCGACACATCCCTAGACCACTGAACTAAGATTTGAGTGCCAAACAGGGCCTCTCTTGTGCCGAATCCACCACGAAATCCAAACCGCGTGTCGCCCATAAAGGAATCGAACTTTCCATAAATTCTTTTATGGATAATCTTCAGAAATATTTTTAACATATGGCTCATTAGGCGGTAATCACTACACTTCTTTGCTGAATGTTTTTAAGGCAGTGTAACAAATAATAATAAAAATGCCTTTATTACAAGTTTGGTGCTTACAAACTTAAAAGGTCTTAGTTAACGCCCATCGCTTTTATTTAAATTTATTACTTACTTAAATTTATTTGTCTTTTATTGAAGAATTGGAACTAAAGAGACCTTTTTTGCCTAAAAACTGACAGCTACTAATTTTTTTTTTAAAAGTGACAAAACTAACTTCGAGATGAAATGGCGTCACAAGTTCTTTGTAACGGTTCATCCAATTTAAATTTATTTTTTATTGCACTATAAAATAATTTGGAAAAAAAACAGAAATCTATAAATTTGGTTTAGATCAAGGTAAAAGTTTCAACAATAAACAATTATTATCATTATCTTATTGAAAGATAGCACACCCATTTAATCCGTAACTAATTTTAAAATTCATTTCTCTTGGCGGTGCACCTATAAAGATCAATTACGGTTGATTGAACTTAAGCTTTATCATAAATATGAAGGTTAAAAATGCATTTTAACAGTTTCGTAAAAAATAAATTTAACAGCAGACATTATTGCAATAATTAAATACAATTTAAGGATAACATTAGATTAAAATAGTAACGTGATCAGAACGCAAAAGTTATAAGAAAGGATATGTAAAAAACAAAAGATCAAAAGATCTTTAATATTTCCAGTAGGATTATGCTCCTAAGGCAATTAAAACAAAGAAGAAGTTAAAAAACCTCCAAATCAGTTACTTCAACCGAAAAGAAACTAAAAAACAAAAGATCAAAAGATCTTGGGTGGAAATAACGAAAATTCAAACTTGGATGAGTATCCCACAAGGAACACACAAAAGATCAAAGCGAAAAGAGAAATGAATAAACGATGTTTCGCCCTGGGTAACCAGCGTGGTCTCATCAGTAGTTTCACTGGTCACCCTCCACTATACATCATTAAACACCATCATACACTTAGATTTCCAACCTTGAACCACTCACAAATAGGCATCGTTCCGCACTGGTACTTACTTATCCAAGTTACCTAATACGAATTCGTCCTGGCGTGTTAATATTTCCAGTAGGACTATGCTCCTAAGGCAATTAAAACAAAGAAGATGTTAAAAAACCTCCAAATCAGTTACTTCAACCGAAAAGAAACTAAAAAAAAAAGATCGAAAGATCTTGGGTGGAAATAACAAAAATTCAAACTTGGATGAGCATAATAATAATAATGATTGGAGCATAATCCTACTGGAAATATTAACACGCCAGGACGAATTCGTATTAGGTAACTTGGATAAGTAAGTACCAGCGCGGAACGATGCCTATTTGTGAGTAGTGTAAGGTTGGAAATCTAAGTGTATGATGGTGTTTAATGATGTATAGTGGAGGGTGACCAGTGAAACTACTGATGAGCCCACGCTGGTTACCCAGGGCGAAACATCGTTTATTCATTTCTCTTTTCGCTTTGATCTTTTGTGTGTTCCTTGTGGGATACTCATCCAAGTTTGAATTTTCGTTATTTCCACCCAAGATCTTTTGATCTTTTGTTTTTTAGTTTCTTTTCGGTTGAAGTAACTGATTTGGAGGTTTTTTAACTTCTTCTTTGTTTTAATTGCCTTAGGAGCATAATCCTACTGGAAATATTAACACGCCAGGACGAATTCGTATTAGGTAACTTGGATAAGTAAGTACCAGTGCGGAACGATGCCTATTTGTGAGTGGTTCAAGGTTGGAAATCTAAGTGTATGATGGTGTTTAATGATGTATAGTGGAGGGTGACCAGTGAAACTACTGATGAGTCCACGCTGGTTACCCAGGGCGAAACATCGTTTATTCATTTCTCTTTTCGCTTTGATCTTTTGTGTGTTCCTTGTGGGATACTCATCCAAGTTTAAATTTTCGTTATTTCCACCCAAGATCTTTTGATCTTTTGTTTTTTAGTTTCTTTTCGGTTGAAGTAACTGATTTGGAGGTTTTTTAAAGGATATGTATCTGAATGAAATGCTTTTTTAGAACATTTTTCATCCACTGAGGAACTCTATTAGCAATAAACTTTAGTGAAATAGTAATATCAGATAACAGGATGAGAAATAAATTTTTGATTTTTATTTTTTTATATTTATTTATTTATTTTTATTTTTTTAATTTTATTTTTATTTATTTTTATTTTTTTTTTATTTACTTTTGATTTTTATTTAATTTTTTGTATTTTAATTTTATTTATTAATTTTTATTTTTATTTATTAACTTTTTTATTTTTGTTTTAATTTTTTTACTTTAATTTATAAATAGTAATATGACTTAAAAAAATAAATAAACACAATAAAAATGTACACTTTTTTATCATTTTTTGCAAAAATTAAGTCATTTTTGTTTTTTTTGTAAGCTTATTTAAGTACATTATTTGCTATTTGTACATTTTAGTGTTTTCATATATAATGAGTAGGCTTTAATGCTCTACTTGGTTGTTATTTTTTTACTTTAACCCACCGAATTAGTTTATTTATTTATTATTATTATTTAAGGTGATAAAATAAACAAATAATACAAGCGTATTGATCAATTTGAGGAAGCTTTAGTTCATTCATGTTTTAGACCCATTTTTTCAGCTAATCCACCTAACTAAAGATTTTTTTTCTGTTAGGAATAGTTCACTGGAGTATGGTCCATTTTTTTATGGGACTTTTTATCCATTACAAGGATCAATGCCCAGTGTAGCCAAGTTTTTACAAAATTAAAGACAGACAACACAAAATATCCATGCACCCAGTTAGGATTCAAACCCGGGAACGTAACCGCTGTGCTACTGGAGTCGACAACTACAGTAAACATTTTTTCATTTCCATTGATCAAAATCTAAAGTTTGTAAAAAAGCCTGAAATTTTAACACACAGAAGATTGGAATAGCCATACAACATAGGAAAGTCGCCTCTGTGCTTTTGATGATTCTACAAGAATCTGGCTTGGAAAAAAGATTTTGTCTGTAAAAGCATTCATGACCTGTTGTCTCTTTATCGGTAACCTTCATGTAATGATTATTTTAAAACTATATTACCCTTAACAAATCTTTACATTTAAGTGCAGAACAGCAACACTTTTACTCATCTAGAGAAAAAAGCATGACATACACTTACTCGGACATACACCAACAACACAACAAATAATGGTGTCCTTATAGCAGATAGAAAATACCAAAGATATTCAACCAGTGGGTGCGAGATAGAATAATCTGTTGCACGTCAACTCGTAATAAAACCCTATCAAAGAGGCGCCCCCTAATAAGCGTGCAGAAACCATGGCAACCAAAAATGTAGTTTCGCCTAGTAATTGTAAGAGGGCGCGCGGGCGCCAACGAGGAGCGCAAATAGAACTGGGCAAATACGAAAGCAAAGAAGTAAATCGGTTTTGCGGGATGTTGTCTGTAAAATTATGAGATTTTAGGCTTTAAACGTTAAAATAAGGGTTTACTATACTTACTTAAAACCGAGAGGTTCCAGGTTCGGATGTCGGTTGCTCCCACCACTTTATTTTTAAATAAAAGTGGATATGTTACGCAAAAACTAAATGCTATCTGTAACTTTTAATACTTCACTCTTATTGTATGGATTTTTATTTTTTTTTGCAAAAAATTGTGAAGAAAATTAAAATGTTAATATAAAATAAATATACCAAATAAGTCATACTTAATAAATGATTTATATCATTAGCATGCGGCAAAGTAGAAAAGTACTACTCTAGTAGTTTTTTTCGCGCATAGTTGTTTAAAAAAAATATAAAAAGTACGTACCTATCAAAAAAAAGTATTGTTCACCGGGCCGGAGCAGTTTTGCCCATGCTTCGTAGTCAAATAAAACGTGAACAATAACATTGACATTAAATTTTCCTATTTATGATTTTGGTGCTAAATTCAAATTTTTTTTGCACAGAAAAAAAATTTAAAAAAAATAGATCATTTTTTATAAGATCATTCAAAACGGATAAAAACAGTACTTTTTCTAACAAGTGCGCAAAGTGATACTTTTCGCGCGAAAAAGAATTCAGGTACGACGCGGAGTTTACATAATCTTTAAGTGCGGGAAAGGCACTTTGCGCGGAGTTTGGCCAGATTAAGAGCGGAACGGTCACTTTATACACGTGTTAGTTCAATTTTTTTTCTACGACCACTTGAATGTGCCGCCAAACAGACGTAAAGAGAGTCAAGTGGACGTCAAGAAACAAAAGCCAATAATTAAAAATCCTAGTGCGTAAAAGGATGCCGGTAAATTCAACGTACACGCAGTGCGGAAAAGTGAGTACTTTCCGCACGCGAGTAGAAAAAAAAATTACTTACAATTAAAAACTTTTACATTTTATTTACGCAAAACAGAAATAGTATTACTTTAAAATTAATTAATTTGACATAAAAACGGCATGACGTGTAAGGTGACCAGGATAATTTTATTTTGTTGTTTATTTAAAGGTGGTGGACAATATTGAGCTTGAGAGTAAACTAGAGTTTCGAACTTCCTTTATCTTTATTTTTTACTTTTTCACAACGCAACGTTTCAAATGTGTGGTTTGAAAGTGGTAGACAATGTTGAACTCAAGAAGTTTACTATTACACTTGGTTGGCTCCGCCCTTTCACAGTTGAAATCTGTTACCTTCGAAAAGTATGGGTTTCCAAATATCCTTGATGGTGACGCTTTGTTGAGAAAATAGATTCTGGTTCCTCTGTATGAATGCTGTTTCTTTGAACTTCCGCTTGAATATATTTTCCTCCTTGGCGACGTCTTTGCCTCTTTCCATTGCATATGGTGTTAATTTTCCTAGCAATGTTGAGCCATTTTTGATCCAATTGTGGTCCTGTTGTCGAGTTTTGCGTTTGTGTTCTGTAAGGGAGACGTCCATGGGTCGGATGGTTTCTCCTGTGTTGATTGACTTCTTGTTATTGTGGTCGTTTTGAAGACAGTCCGAAGATGGTATTGGTTTCCTATTCTTCTGATCTTTTCTGAGATTCCTTTGATGTATGGAATTGTCGAGTGTCGCCTTCCTTCCGTGTTGGTGTGGTCTGAAGAATTTTATTGATTGTGTAGTTGAAGAAACTGTTTCTTCGCAGATCAGATGGACTTTTTGTCAAATTATTTAAAGCTTCTTCTGTATTGCAGATATAGGTGGCTCGATCTATAGGAGATTTTGCAATTCCCAGTTTGGTTGATGCGGAGTGGTTTGATTTGAAGTTTAGATATTGTCCAGTATAAGTTGGTTTGCGATATACGAAAGTGATTATGGTTGAATTTTCTTTGGTGTCTACAACGTCGAGAAAATAGAGCTGACAATTTTCTTCTTTTTCCAGAGTTAATCTGATGCAGTTTCTTATGCTGCTGACATGATTGAAGAATTGTTCTAGTGTATTGTTATCCTTTTTCCAGATGATAGATATGTCGTCCATGTATCTTAGCCATAGTTTGGATCTCTGCCATGATGTTTGCAGAACTTCTTCAAAGGATTCCATAAAGGTGTTGGCTACTACCGGCGAAAGTGGAAATCCCATAGATAGACCATCTTCCTGTCAAAAATACCTGTCCTTTTCCTGGAAGTAAGAAAACAGCATTTCAACAAATCAGAGAGGTGGTTGTCCTTGAGTAGCTTTTGTTCAATGATTTGGAGTGATTCTTCCAGTGGTACGTTCGTGTACAAACTTTCGACGTCAAAACTAACAAACTGGTCGTCAAGTTGTAGGTTGATGTTTCTAAGGAGGTCCACGAAGTGCTTTGAATATTTGAATGATGGTGATTTTTCTTGAAGAGGCTGGATGATGAGTAGAAGATTAGACAATGTTTTAACATAACAGGAATAGACATTGTCTTTTATAACCTTAATACAACAAACTCTCTTTACACAAAACTTAAAGACGAAATACCACACCTTAAACAATCAGGGTTAGTTTATAGTATTCCATGTGAATGCGGCCAAACTAAACAGTATCTTAGAATACGAATTAGGCAGCAGAAATATGATTGCCAGGAAAAAAACAAAAATAAAAAAGAAAAATCTGCTCCAGCTAGCCACCACTTTACCAATTTAATTTTGAAAACACAAAAATAGTCGAAAAAGAACTAAACTACTATACAAGATCAATTTTGGAAACGATTTTTATCAATGCTAATAAGAGCAATGCAGTAAACTTGCGAAGTGATGTAGACAAACTTAGTGTTATATACAATTCTTTACTAAAAAGAGTTCGTCTTCAATAAATAGCAAATAAAAAATAATTTAAAAAAATACCTTCATTAAAAAAAATATATACAAACATAAACAAAAATTTAAAAAAAAATAAATATAAAATATATATATAAAACAAAAGAGAAAAACAAACAAAACTTAAAAAAAAAAAAATAGTAATAATAAAATATTAACTTTTATTATTTATAGTTAGTTTTGACAACCTCGCTTTGTGCAAAAAAGGTAAAAAGTCTGGTTTAAACTATAACAAATTATTCTTTGTCTTATTAATTTGCATATGTCTATCCTTTTTTCCCAAAAATTGATACTGGTTTTAATATTTCAGATGTTGTTTAATTATTTTTAAATATTTTTGTTTTTTATTCAAGAAATAATTTTTTGCTGTAGTGCGGTGTGAGTTTGCTCCTTTCAAAGTATCTTCTGTGTTGGTAGAGAGTTAAGTAGATTTTTCTTTCTATGGTGGTTGTTGGGTCCTGAGTTATTTCTCTGTAATTTCCTTTTTGTAGAGGCTCTTCAATTTTCTGATCGTAGATAGTGGCGTCCATTACTACAGTTGAATTTACTTTTTGTGCGGGAAGAATTTTAATCGACTAATCATCTGATTTAAGATCTTTGAGAGCTGATTCTTCTTGCGGTGATTTTTCTCCAATTTCGGTTTGTTATCGAAAATTGTTATAATCTTCCACCTAATTCCTCTGATTTTACTATATCTCTTTCATCGATGTTTGTAGATTCAATGGCTGTGATGATGTTGACTGCTGGTATGGTGTTAGGTGCAATGGCGTAGTTAAGTCCTTTGAATAGAATAGTCATTTATTTTCTCATAGACATTTAAAAACAATTGAGTGACAATTGGCCAAAATTTTACATAAATCTATAAAAAAAAGTGTATATATTTATATCGCCCTATGCTAGGAAAACAGTAAAACTTACAATACATATACACAACAACGAGCTACATCAAACAAAACCCATCATCAGTCAGTGCAATCAAAAAACTGTTTTAAAACTATAGAAATTCTTTTCAACAAGAATTCGATTTAAATTTTCTTTAAAAATATCCAGATTGGTCAGATTTTTAATTCCAGCCGGCAAGTGATTAAATATTTTACTGCCCAGTATTTTCGGAGTTTATGAGAAGATATATAGATATTTGCTCTTTGTCTGGTATTCATATTATGTATGTGATTTACAAGTGTCAACTGAGATTTAGTTTTGAATATCAATAGACAAACACACCTGGCAAAGTTAAAATTTTCAATCGCTTAAATAATGGTTTACATGAGTCTCGTAGCTCCACTCGTTCAATTGTCCGTATGACTTTCTTTTGAACTCTATTAGACTGGTCTTTTTTTACCCATTTTTTAAAAGTATTTAGAATAATGGTCCGATTTGAATGAAATTTGGTAGGATGATCAATGAACATCTACTGAGTACTTTTGTGCATTTTCATCGCCCGGCGTCAATTTTTGTAGGCGTCGCGGCACCTTGTATTTTTTACCTGTTGGACTTTCACTTTATAGCCCTCTGCTAGTGGGCCTATATAAACCTATCAACAGCGAATTCAGCATTGTATAAAACATTACCACTTTTGGTAAAGTAAGGTGTGCAATAGTGCTGACAAGTTAGGTATAGGATAAAAATGGTAATTTTAAAACTTGCCTGCAATTATAAAACAGATTTTCTTTAAAAAAACAAACAAACTGATCAATCCAAAAATATTATGATACCAATTATCCTGTTAATAAAAAAAAACTAAAAAAAAGCCAAGGTTTAGTCAAGGTCGTCTCTATGTATGGTTCAAATTCCAATAGTAGGAAGGCTTGATGACAAGGGAGTTATCCAAAAAAGACAATACGCGCACTGGGGAGTAATCCACAAACCAAAATTTTTGTACAAATTTGCGTCCGTAAGGTTGATTATCTCGGGTATTTTTTATGTACGCCCTTATTTCAACACAATTTGATTTAAAGATAAATCAAAACTAAATTTTATTCTAGCTCAAATGATAAACATTTCTGAGTAGAAGATTTTTAAGAAAAAACTTAAATTGCTACTGCAAATCCATTTTTTGATAACCTTTGTTTATTGCCAATTTTTAGATTTCTTCCTTAATATTATTATTTTACATATTTGACTGTTATTTATGTAATTTTTCTATCCTCTCGTATAGTCTAAACATTTTTTACTATTTTTTGGTTGCTGCAGTTTATTTTTATTATAGACAAACTTTACTTTTTTTTATATATATTATATATATATACAATATATATCATATTGTTTTAGTTTTCAGTGTGTTATTTAAATTATAAACTTATTTATCAATAAACACTAAAAACCCAAGTTAAAGAAAATATGAGACTTATAATTTTTTATTTTTAAATGTGGCCAACACCCAGATTTTATTTAAAACTTACCCAATATACATAATGTCCGAAAAAATAAACGTCTTATTCATGTCAAATCCACAAGCAATAATATCTTTAGTATTTTCCAGCCCCATTTTATATGCTTCCTCCACTTTGAGATCTTTCCAGAATATTTTTTCATCATCTGTTAACTGAATAACTATAGGTGCATTGAACACATCTTGCAACCATTTACAAAACGTAAACGGGATCATATGACCTAAATTAATTAAAATTCAATACAAATATTCAGTGGGTATTTAACTGGATTTTTTTTCAAAAGAGTAAAGAACCCTGCACAAAATACATTGGAAATAGCTTTTGGCCAAATATCATAAATCTTTTATGTTATATTACTGGACCACTTGACCATAAAAATGAAAAAAACGAGATAGGGAGTTGGATTTGGAGTTTCAGAAAATTTAGAGCTTCAAAGATGCCGTATCTCCTTTTGTTGGAAACTAGATATTTTTTCACATATTTAAAGGGACTCTTTGTTTTTTTTTAACTGGCAATTTTGGTTTTTCTTGAATTTTGATTATTTTTACATATATGTTCCTTAAAATAGTGTCTTTAGACACAAAAAAAAACTATTTACTTTTAGAAGTACCATTCATTAAATATTTATTTATTTATTAACAGAATAAATCAATTACAATATAACAAACTTACTTACATAACTGTCTTTTATCACATTTTTAAAGGTACTTAAAGATTGGGAAAACATATCTAAATCGCTTTGGTATTCATAATTAAATTGATGGAATGGAACATCGAAAAGTGTAGTTTCTTGTTCCCTGAAATGTATTAATGCCAATTCTGTCGAGTAGATCAGGACAGTTGATCAAGGCGTTTACAATTTTAAAGAAAATTAACATGGCAAAATAGTTTTTCCGCTTTTCCATGGAAACTATTTGCAGATAACCTGCCATCAGGCTCTATCTATAAGGAACCCCTAAATTATTAAAGGCGCTTCTAAAATGCGCAGCCACTACTTGATTCAAAATACCTCTGAGACATCTTAAAAACAATTTTTATAAATAAACGTTAATTCACAAATTTGGTGCCTACATGTGGTAACACTGGTACCAATGGCACCTTTATTGAACACATGTGATATAGGCTTTTAGGCTAATTTGAAGATAATTTTTATAAGTTAATGTTAATTAAAAATGTGGGGCCTAAATTTGGGTACTACTGGTACCAATGGTACGTACCGACCTATATTTTTTATAAGTCAATGTTAATTAAAAATGTGGGGCCTAAATTTGGGTACCACTGGTACCTACCTATATTTAACCAATCAAAGATTAGTGCTCAAAATGTTTCCATATTTGACACCGGCGACCTCACATTCGCCTAAAAGCATATATCACACAGGTCACTTTGATTGGCTAAACATTTAGGATTATTGAACAAGAGTGAACAAGTTAAGCTTTTGTGGCCTTTGTCTAATAGTAAGTTGTCTTCCGGGCTGTTGGGCCGTAGTTCTGTAGAAGTTTGACAAACTTATACAGAACGACGGCCCAACAATTCTACTTGGGTAGGTACTTATTACCATTTATCTATAAAATCATTTTCCAAGATGCCTCGAAGGAATGTTGAATAATTTTTCAAAAGTAAATTATATTTCAAAAACATTAAGTATCCCAGCAAACACAAATCGTCGGCATTAAATCGGGCCAATGTCGACAGCGTCGACAGTGTGTCGGCATCGGCGACTACACTCTGGCCCGATGTCGGCAACTGACGGAGGCCCACATTACTACAGTCGACTTTATGCCGACACCACTTTAGGACCGACGATGGTCTGATTGGAACTTTGTTTAATCGGACGAAAATCGGCAACTGACGATGGCCCGATTTACTATAGTCGACTTTATGCCGACGCCCACTTTATTTGCTTTAGGGTCGACGACGGTCCGATTGGAACTTTGGTTAATCGGACGATAATCGGCAACTGGCGATGGCCGATTTACTATAGTCGACATTATGCCAACGCAAACCTTATCTGCTTTAGGGCCGACGGCGGTCCGATGGAAACTTTGTTTAATCGGTCGAGAATCGGCAACTGACGATGGCCCGATTTACTATAGTCGACTTTATGCCGACGACGACTTTATCTGCTTTAGGGCCGACGATGGACCGATTGGAACTTAGTTTGATGGTCCGAATACGTCACCTTAAAATTTTTAAGCTGCTTAATAGTTTCTTCCTAGTATGTAGAGAAGGCGCTACTGTCACTATGTTCCCTGTGCAGTGGAAGATAATATTATATATATAATGAGCACAAGATATTTCAAAACTACAATGCGGACTTGACAAGTTAGTGGTACTTCTTTACAAGAATCACCTCTTCTGCCACTTAAAACAGCCCGACTGGTTAAGCACCTGCATTATGGAAACTTTGGAGTTTGCCAATGTCAGATCGTGTCCGGTGTTGCCAGGTCTACTATTTTTACTCACGTCTACTATTCTACTATTCTTAAGTGAAAATCTACTATTATATTTTTCTTTGAGTGAAAGTCTACCACAGCAATAGATACCAAAAACAGCTCGATAAAAAGTCAAATGGTGACAAAAATTGGTAATTTTCGATTATAAACTCTGTGTCTAAATCGTCGGAGACCATCAGACGCAGCAGAGTTCGTTCCAAAATCACAGCTATTAGTTCAGAACACTTGTTTCCTTTTTCCATCACACAGGAAATTTCTAATGGGATTAAAAGCTCCCGCTATTCACCAGGCAAGAGAGGTTTCAAAAGGAACGTAGATCGCAACTAAAGCGAGATAGGAAATAATTTATAAAGTTTAGGATGAGTTGAAAGATTAAAATATTTATTTTTTTTGAGGTTTTTATTAATAAAGGTTTTTTTTAGTCTACTATTTTTTTTAATAAAAATTGTAGAATCTACTATTATTTTTGTCTCTGATCTACTATAATTCTAAAAATGGCCCTGCAACACTGATCGTGTCAAGCACCCACCCGTCTTCGTCAATCACCGACGTCGGGCCGCTTTGAGAGGCTGATGTGAGGCCTTATTATCCACCCATTATCGGACCTTAGTGGTTTGCCATTGTCGGGCCGCTTTCAGCTACCACCGACGGACCTTCATCAATCGCCGACGTTGTCTACGTTAGACCAACTAAATTAAGCAGTTACGGGCGGATGGTCGGTACCATGTGGTTAAACCATATCGGACCTTAATTGTACGGCGACGGGATGCCGATGTCAGCAAAAAGTAAAATTTACCATTGGTCCGACGGCGGCTACAGTCTAATGCTGCGTCGGCAAACATACATTGGGCCTACATCGTAAAGCGGAAAAAAAATACTGCTGGTCCGATCGACATCGGACCGACGAAGGCCCGAGGGAAACGTGTTTATAGGGATACTGTACCATTTTTAAGACAATCAATCACAAAGTTTTTTGTTTTTTGCTATAAAACAGGATGTTAAGTAAAATGTTAAAATAATTAAAATCCAGTCGTTTGTTTTAAGAAAAACCAAAATTGCCATTTTTTTCATTTTAGAACCTTAAAAATAAGTGTTTTTCTTGTGTTATCAAAGAACCTTTTTAAATATATTTTTTCATATATGTGTAAAAATTGTGTAGTTTTTTTACAATAAGAGAGAGAAATCATCACATGTTCTAATGTATAGCCTAAAAAAATGGTATTTAAATGGTCTTTATTGGTAGTGTTCAAAGAAAAAAAAATACAATAATATAAACCTACTATAACTCATAAAAAAAATAATAACACATTACCAAGAGGCCAGTCTGTTACCCTTACCTTTATTCTGGGCAGGCGCAGTAATGCTCTGTCAGGCTTTTACCTTTATTAAAGGTAACCACTGGCGCTAATTAGGGAGATTTTGGTCAGGTTTTTTGTCAGTCTGTTACCCTTACCTTTATTCTGAGCAGGCGCAGTAGCGCTCTGTCAGGCTGTTACCTTTATTAAAGGTCACCACTGGCGCTAATAGGAAGATTTTGGCCAGGTTTTTTCTCAGTCTGTTACCTTTACCTTTATTCTGGGCAGGCGCAGTAGCGCTCTGTCAGGCTGTTATCTTTATTAAAGGTAACCACTGGCGTTAATTAGCGTCGAATAGCGACTACCTTTACCGTTAAAAGGACAACCAACCAAACTTGATGTGATTCTGTGGTGGAAGATTTTTAGGTTATAAAAGTTTGTTTTGTTTCACAAAAATATTGTGTATTTGGATTTATTTTTTGTAAACCGTGTTTATAGTAGTAGTGGGCTGCCTTATTTACCGTTTTTTTTTTGGTAAACACTGCAGGTGAGTAATTACAAATAAGTTTGCAGAGGCTCGATTTCTTCTATTACTCCACGAAAGATATCTTGCAAAATCATTTGCCTGACTAAATTTAGGTTGGGGTGTCCGTCTCCCAGTCCTATCACTTAATTCAAAAAGCAAATAAAAAAGAGACTAGAAAAAAACAACAAGTCAATAAAAAAGTAAGGTTACATTTAGCGCCAAACGATTGACTATGTTCAAAAGCTCTATTTTTAACCTCTTGAAGTTACCTTTATTTACTGTAATGGTAACCATAAGAGTAACGAAATTTGCCGTTCAACTGCCTGACCAAAATCTCCCTATAAAAATAATAAGGTGATATAGGGCAGTCTAACGAACTGTCAAAAATCAGCTGATTGCTTGGAGTACAACCCAACCCAAACCAAATATTTACATAGGTTTTATATGGAATAGTGTGTGTTTTTGCGTTTTTCTTTTAAAAGAACGAATAAAAATGCCAAACTTTTGAGGGGTTGTGGGGTGCGGCAATCGCTGGCCCAGAGACAAAGTTAATTTTTATAGAATTCCCACTGTTTTACCTTCTGAACATAAAAAACACCTAGGTGTAATCTACAAGAAGCTGTGAGAAGTGGATTCAGGATTAAAAAGGGAAGATTTAACAGAAAAAAAGTTAAACTATTTGAGAACATGCTCAAAGAATTTAAAGTTATTTGAAAAATTCTTTTACAGAATGTTTTCAGGGTTCGTCAGAAGTGCAAATATGCCTGCGGCCGATTTTTTTTTGGGTTAGGTTAGGGTTCTGTAAAAATTTTTTAAATAGGCATCAGACACTTAAAGTTGGCAAGCTATTTTTCACAGATTATCCTACTTAATTCAAGAGTTTGTGCAATTATTTAATGCTACAGTAAAAATCCCAGCTTTTACTATAGTTAAGTCTCAACTTCACCCTATTGGAACTTGGAAGATACTCATTCAATATCTCCTGTCTGTATACATGTTGAAAGAATTATAAATTTAATCAGGCAAAAATTCAGACTTTGTTGGGTTACTGTACAGGCAGATTCAGAGTTCTGTAAGCTAAGTGATATGAGGTATGCAGTAAGATGCAAGGAAAATAAGCTATAGCAAATGCATGCTTCTGTTCATAGTATTCATAGGTTGTGGCTTTTGGAATACTATGAACAGCAGCATGCATTTGCTATTGTTTATTTTCCTTAATGCATCTCACCACATACCTCATACCAGTTACCTTAAGGAACTCTGAATCTGCCTTACCCGTAACCATAATTGCATCAAAAGGTGAAGAAGCACTGATAGATGAAATTGTTGTCCCATTGTAACCTTTTTTTTAGGAATTAGGAGATGAAATACTGATATCCTGATGAGAAAAACCAAAAGTTATATATATATACAGGGTGGATTCTTTAAACAGAATGGTGCTTCTAGCAGGTTAGAATTTGGTCAACATCAATTGAGATTCTTAATTTTCTTTAATCATCATTTTTTTTATGTTGTTTTGTTTATGAGATATGCCAAAAAATATATTTTTTAAATAGGACACCCTGTATAGTTTGACATTTTTAAATTCTAGTTGTACAGGTATGGGTTCTCTATTCTTATATTTGCTCTTTTGTAGGAAATAAAAGAAGTTTTTATATTGACATCTGTGTATATAATGGTTTTTTTCCTCGGTACAACTTCAGGTATAAAAACTAAAGACCAGACCCAGTAGATTTTAGGGAAGCTTCCCTAAAATGTACACTTGCCCTTAAGGCTCTATTAGTTTCACCTTATTTTGTACAGAGAAAGGTGATGTGTTTAGTATGGCAGCTGCTATGGAAAAGGAACCTAATACTCTATCTCTTATGGTTTTCAAGATAGAGGCATTTAAACTTGCATGAAATTGTTGTCTATGCCCTGTTTTATGGGGGATATTTGAATGAATATCGAAGTTTTCAATACAGATTTAGATAAAAATATCTTGATAATCGTAAAAGATAGATCTTACTGTGTGGTATTGCTGAAGAAAGAATTGTTTGCAGATTTCAAAAATTGCAAAATATACAGGGTGTCCTATTTAAAAAAAATAAAAAATTGCCATACCTCATAAAATAAATGACATAGACAAAATCCCAGATAGCATGATTAAAGGAAATTAAAAATCTGAGTTGAGGTGTTTTTGGATTTTTTTATTCAACCAAATTCTAACCCGCTAAAAGCACCGTTCTGTTTAAAGAATCCAACCTGTATATATAACACATACTTTTTACAAAACATTTAGTTTATGAATTTATGTATATATGTAGCAATTCTATTAATCCTACCTAAAACTTAATTTATTTTTTTTAAATTGTTTAATGGGAAAGGGATACACACTCGGATATGCAAAAACTTCTGAGGATAACAGAATTAGTAAAATTTAAATTACATTCTTTTTTATTTGAGATGATTTAAACAACCAAAAGCTTAAAACCCCTAAACCAATATAGTTAGAAATACTATTTCCTGTAGAGTGTAATATACAAGTAATATACAACAACCTTACAAAATTAAACAAATAAAGAAAATAATTTTATCAGTCACCTTACCTAAATGCATTGAAGTGGACGAGGGGCCACGACCAGTGTATAAATAAAATGGTTTTCCAGCTTCATATCTGTTAAGAATAGAATGAAATTCTCTATGTGCAAAGAAAAATCCTCTTCTTAATAGTGGATGAGCACGGTGTCCAGTCAGTTTTTCAAATCTTGCAATAAGCTCATCATCTATTGCTGAACATCCAAATTTTTCTAAAAAAGGTGTACTTAGGTATTAGGTGAGTACTTAGATGAATAACTTTTTTGTAATGTACATTATTGTACTTAACATTTTCTTGTATTGTGTAGCAGATTTTATCAAGCAAAAATGTGAAGTGCATGCAAGTGTGCTGCATGAAATTAATGTTTTATTGCTCCACATCAACTGGCTTCAGCACATCAATTTTATTGCAATATGCTGCAGTGTGTCGGTGATCTCAGTTCTTCCGTCAGCATTTTTCTTGTGTTTAGTTATAAATTAGGAAAACAAATACCTACTTACTAATTAATTTGTCATAATCGATCCCAGTCTCAGACTTACTAGTCACACTCCAGGGATCTACAAAATCTTCATCGGGATTATGTACCATCCCATTTTCCTCAATTTTTAGAGTCTCCACTTTATTTATCACTTCTCCGGACATGATTCTTTTAATGAATTTCGGCTAAAATATGTTGAAATACGTGCCCCCTTTTTTGAAATATATTTTAGGGTTAGAAATTTTTGACGTTTATAGGAAAAAGAAACATCAAGGGCATTAGGCTTTTTAAAGGTATCAACCGATTCTAACCGGATACGATTCTATTCGGTTTAGTGCAATGACGTCCCCATTTACCTATTAGCTTAAATGCGCCTTACCCACGGATGTCTTAACTAAAACGTACTTTCGACGACTCTTTTTTAAATTGTCCTTTAACTAATTCTCTGAATGGGTGCGCAAGAGATGGAAACATCTGGTATCCCTTTTGCGCCCATTGTTAAAGAGAGAATTAGTTAAGGGACATTTTAAAAAAAGTCGGTGCAAGTGGCCGTTAGTTAACGAAAGGCCCGTTTCTTAATAGTGGATTACCAGGAGGGGCTATAAATCCCAGTTTTTTTGTTGTTTTTGTGTTTTTGTTTTTTTTTGCTCCTAAATACACCGTAGGCACTTAATCGCGATTGTCTAACTAATCCATTCTTTTTCTCTTCTCTAAACTAATCCAAATATTTTTACGGTGGATATGAGGGTAAGCCAATATTTTTTTAGATTAACCCTGAGGTAAGGTAACTTACCCATACACCGTAGGCACTTAATCGCGATTGGCTAACTAATCCATTCTCTTTCTCTGTTGATCCCATATAAATGAACAAAGAGGTATGATACGGTGGATATGAGGGTAAGCCAATATTTTTTTTATATTAACCCTGAGGTAAGATAACTTACCATCACCTTAAAACCCTGGTTACCCTGGAGTTAATTTTAAATCGGTTTTTAAAGATTTTTAAAAGGTTATGTTGCTCGAGTTAACGCTAACTCGCTCTTAAGAAACCGGCCCTAAGTTTAACTAACTTAATATTAACCCCCCCCCCCCCCCCGCTCCCACCGAAGTCAATTCCTGGGTGCGCCTCTGTATAATCTAGTCAACCATGCAAATATCAAAACAAAGACATTGGTTTAGCTCCGACCTTTTGCACAAGCTCGAAAATTTATCGATCCAAGAATTTTCGGCCGGCTTCGCGGCCACGTCATACGTCTTTAATCAAGGCGACGCTATTTTTGTTGTTTAATTGTTTTATTTGGTTTTTAAAAATTAGAAAAAAATAAGTAAAAATATACGTAAAAAAGATATGTTTATGGAGAACATCAGAGAACGAAAGAGTCCAGAGGTTAGTGGAAAACTGCAGTTAAACATCAACGAGACTATGTTTCTTCCTCAGTGGGACACATGTTTTTTTATTTTTTCGAAAAGAATACAAAAATCCAGGATTTTTGAGAAAAGTAAAGAAATAAATGACAAATGCCGAATTCTTTCTGTCAAACAATAATGATCGCTACCTTCGTGGCTTAGAGTCTTAGCCGATGACGCAAAACAGCGTTACTAAGACAAACGAGATAACAGAGAGAGAAAGAAAGATAATTAAATAAGAGAGAAAGTAGAGGGACATTACAACTTCGTGCATGCTAAAAGCATATTGGAAGGGCGTATATTTAATCTTATAGATATATTGACGTCGCGAATTTTCCATAGAAATGGTTGTATCTATGTGATTTTCTGATTTTTTTCTGAGAAATACATTAACGTAAAGTAAATTATGCAGCATCAAGAAAAGTTGTCCATAAAGCAGAATGGCGTCACTTTGGTAAATATAGAAAGTTAAACAAAATTTTACAAATAATAAATAGGTTCACCAAATTAAAAAGACTGAAGCTGAGGCAGACTGATCTACCGTACGGGATTGACCAGTAAAGGTTTAGGATTTTGGCAACCATACTGGAAAATCTACATATCCTGGGATTGTTCTGAAATTTTTAATTTATTTAGTTACTTATGTTTTATCTATTCTATCTTTGATCGAGTCCTGAAAAGTTAAGTTACATTTCAACGTGGCATTATGTACAAAGACTAGTTCCATGCAGAACGTTGTACTAATAACGTTTAAATTTAGTACACAGCAACGTTGCACTTAACAAGTTGCTTATCGGAAATCCCAATAACATTGTAAGAACGTTCTTTCGATACCATAAAATGCAGTTAATAGGGATATTTTGGAACGCTTATTTGACACTTCGTAGTGGCTGTGGTAATTACTGCGTCTGCGCAATAGCTAAACGTCATTCCGTAGTGGTAATTAACCACTATCACTGCCGTAAGCTACGAATCCATTTCGTTGTGGTTGTGGTTATTTTTCTGGTATATTTAAAAAAAATTTGGCCTAATTAAATAAAACACTTATTTTGTAAAATTAAGCCAAATTGTTTATTTTTTCTCATCTCTAAATTTTTTACAAGTGACAGTTTTTAATGTGTTCCAAAAACTCTGGTAAAATCGATGAGTGGTAGTGGTAGTGGTTGTTAAACACTACCACAGCGGATGTCAAAGTTGTCAAAATTTTAAAGGTTCCAAAATATCCCTAATTTTAGACGGAACAGCGACGTTCCTTTATCTCCTTAAATTGCAACGTTTTCTGGCCGATAATGCAACGTAAGTCATCATAGCAAAAAAAATTGGCAACCCTCTAACAACGTTTATTTTTACTGGAATATTGTGAGGTTTTCAACGACCGCAACGAACGACGGAAAATTTCAAAATATAACTGTATCTGACAACGATAGAGGACACCTCTTTAGTCGCAAAACGGTTATTATTGCCGCCATACTGTTTTCTTCGTTAAAAAAATCTTGTTTTTTTGCTAGATTTTTATGACTTTTTAGTTAGTTTTAGTAATTTTTAAGTCTTCTTTAAGACTGGCTACAGTTTAAAATAGATTTAAAGCATTTTTAAAATTTTCTGTATTTAAATAAAAAAATAATTTAGCAAAAAAATAAGGATTGAATGCCCGCTTAGTTTTTAAAGCTAAAATATCCATTTTTGACGAAAAAATAAGGTTCGTTGGTAAATTTCGTGTATGGGGAACCTTTAAAAAGCCACTTTAATATTATAAATTAACTGTAAGTTACCTAGTTAGAATTATTAGGGACCTTTTTCACCTCTTATGAAAAATCCCCGTTAGGTGACTTCATCGCTTAATAACGCGTTGTTACGTAGCTAACGTTACGTTATTTTTAAGGTAGCATTTTTAGTTTTTGCAGGCCGCCTTTGATTTTTATACGGTATTCATTATTGTCAAGATTTACGAAGACAATTTGTCCAATAATATTTTCATTTCAAATTTGTTATTCTTGTATTTTTGACCAGGAATTTTAATTATTAATAATCTTTAAAAACTCAAAAGCAAAACAGAGAAAAGGGAAGTTATAATAAACAGATCGGAATCACTTATCACAGTTGCCAGTGCAAGTCAATGTTTTACATTACGAAATTCTAGCCAAAGAATATTATTAAACAAAAATTGACATCTATCTTTACAATTAAAAAGAATACAGAACATATTTGCATTCAAAAATCAATTAAAATATTTCTTTTTTCTACTTAACGTTTTACAATCGGCAACCATGTCAATTATTGATATTCACCCGCAGGTAACGTCAAACTCGTTATTTCTTATCAAGTGCGCACCCTTCAAATAAGGGATAAAGTGAAATTGGGTCAAAATGAAAGGTGCAAAATGTCCCTATTAATAAATGGTGTTTGGAAATTAGTCCATCTGTGGTTGCAGGCGTGGAAGTCTTGATTTCAAATTAATTATATCAATAAAAATATTATCCAGAGGGCAATTCAGTCGTAGTCGCTTCGGCGACGGTGTGGAAACGTTGCATATGACTCTAGTCATAGGAAACGTCAACACCGCTTAAAAAATCTCCGCCATATTGGTGCAAAAGCGAGTTGCTAGAACCATTGTATAAATACAATGCTAGAACGTTTATACGCCGTTTTCACGCAACGTTACATCGCCTTTGTCAACGTTAAAACGTCGACAAATTGTTCCTTGGTTGTGTAAATGTCATAGGTGCTAAACCTCACTTTTTTAATAGACACTTTAAATTGCGGTCTATCGTTGAGATTTTTCATCAAGGTCACGTCATGTGCATGTATAACGTTCATGCATGACGACAACCTACGTAGCATAGCGTTTGCGGCATGTTGCTAACGTGAAGATGTCATCAAATACGCAGCGAGTTTTGCCGACGGGAGCCAAAAATCAATAGACGAGCGGCCGAACCAAAGAAAGCAAGATAGAAATACACGATAATTAAATGTAAAAAACAAAAACATCCGAGCCGGAAAATTTCACGTATACCGCTGGGCACCTCGGACGTTTCATGACCAACTTAAAGTATCTAATGATGTTCATCACTTTCGAGTACTCGGCTATTTTTTAATACTTGAAAAAAGCCATGAAAAAAAAATAGCTCGAAGCAAGACAAGGTATGGATCTATCAAATATTATTTCTGTCATGCTGATCTTCAACGTTATTTCTTGCCGCTACTTTTCTATTGCCCTCTCACTCTATTACACAAAGAGAGAAATAGAACCTAAGCGGCAAGAAGTAACGCTGTGGATTAGGCATCTTA
Source organism: Oxystoma pomonae (assembly GCA_963921995.1). Classification (NCBI taxonomy): domain Eukaryota; kingdom Metazoa; phylum Arthropoda; class Insecta; order Coleoptera; family Brentidae; genus Oxystoma; species Oxystoma pomonae. The sequence continues at coordinate 77,796,459 of OY998163.1, forward strand.
CTCTAGTCGTTTTTTGGTGCCTTAAGGTGCGTTTCTGCGAGCTTAACATAGTTACTATTATTTTCTATTCCTAAGCATACTACACAATCACAAAAAATACCCGCCTGTATACCCTTCGACCTCGCATATCTGTCAGGTGATAAATATCTCTAAAAGGTAGTTAGACAGCGGGGTCGAAGGGTGAACAGGCTGTATGTTCCTGGTATGCTGGGTCTCTCTCAGACGAATGCATTTTGAAAAAGAGAATATTAGTAACTATGTTAAGCTCGCAGAAACTCGCCTAAAATGGTTGCGACCGCCAACTAGAAAACCGCCATTTTAAAGTTTTTGGCCCTTTTGTTTTTGAAATGTTGATAAAGCAAATACGTAATTTTTTCAGTGATTGTAGATTATATTGACCAATGGTACCAATTTCTATAAATTTTAAATTCATGTAACGACATTCAAAATTTAGGATATATACATTTTTTTCGCAAAACTTACTCAGATCGGAGGCGCACGCGTTTTTTCAATGCAAATAATATATATCTTTGTCAGTAAACCGGAGTGCGTTGAAAAATTTTGACAGCGAGGATTTTGAAAATCCATTTTATTATAACATTACATTAATTGCATTCCATACTGTTATATAATTAAAGCTGTGGCGCACTGAGAAATGGGTTTTGGGGTTACCCCTCCCCCCCCCCCCGAGAAGCCTGGCACAATCAAATAACAGCAGTTATATATAGAGAATAAAATAGAAGACAAAGAAAGTTAAAAAACCTCCAAATCAGTTACTTCAACCGAAAAGAAACTAAAAAACAAAAGATCAAAAGATCTTGGGTGGAAATAACGAAAATTCAAACTTGGATGAGCATCCCACAAGGAACACACAAAGGACCAAAGCGAAAAAAGAAATTATTAAACAATGTTTCGCCTTGGGTAACCAGCGCAGGCTCATAAGTGGTTCCACTGGTCACCCGCTCCATACATCATTAAACACCATCATACACTTTGATATCCAACTTTGAATCACTCACAAATAGGCATCGCTTATCCAAGTTACCTGATACGGATTCGTCCTGGCGTGTTCATATTTCCGATAGGATTATGCTCAAATAAAATAAAGAACGAAGTTAAACAGTTACTTCAACCGAAAAGAAACCAAAAAACAAAAGATCTTGGGTGAAAATAACGACGTTTTTTTTTAATATAATACCTGGAATTTAATTTTTAACAAAAATCATAAATTGAAAAATTTTTCGTCTGCGGGGCTATAACACCTTTCATTTTTACGATTTCGTGACAAAATGGTTTTTTTAATGTAATTTTATCAAAACATTTTGCCTGCGATTTGGTGTCAAAAATGGAATTTTAAGTGTCATTTTCGCAAAAATTTTCGCTTGCGGTGCATTTTACCATTTTTTACAAAAAAACTAAAGATAAATAAACAAATTAAATTCCCAAAATCCCATCAATATTCACGATTTTAGTTTAATTTTAAGTTAAAAACTACATTTTAAGTGCTATTTTCAAAAAAAAAAAATGCCGCGGCGCATTGAATCATGATTTTGACATCAAATTTTCAGTAAATAATCAATTTTAAATTTTGTGAACACCCCCCCCCCCCTATACATTTGAACCCAGTCCGCGTCCAACTACTAGTTGCAATGAGTTGTAATTTTAGTAATATGTAATTTTTTACTAATTTTCCTTATAATGACATTAGCAGAGGGCGCTGCATGCATACACAAACATATGTTTAGTTGTCTCTGGCAACGTCGGCTGTTTTTTTTTTGACACGAAAATTTAAAAGTAATTTAACTCATCCTAAAACTGCTTTGGTTTATGCAAAATTGCTAACGTAGAGAAAAATAATGAAGTTTTTGAGACAAGCGTCCTCGATTTAGTGCAAATTGATATATTGCATGAAGTTAGTATAAATACCATACCAAAAGAGGAAAATAATTTTTTTCTCGATAGTTTGGCCGCTATTTTGAATATCAAATGTCAAATCAAATGATTTTTAAAATTGTACCAGGGACGAACTTAAATATACTAAAAAAATATATTTATTTTTAACGCTGTCTATAGGTTAATAAGTTCTCTTATATTTTTGACATATCATCTTTGCACCCGCTTATATAGTCTATTTTTTTTTATTTTGAGATCAAGAAGCCGGTCAGTAAGTAGCTTTAATACGAGACATTAAAAAAGTTCATCACTTAAAAAGTAAAAAAAATCTACGAAAAACAAAATTTTTGAAATCGAGCCGCGATTTTGTTTTGGAGTGACATATGTCAACTTGTTTCATATTTTTGGATTGAATGGGATCTCCTCACTATTACCCAATTGATTTCGATTTGATTTTCCTAAAAATGTGGAATAAACATTTTCTTTGACAGCCGAGATCTTGGTTTCTGGGGCTGGAAAATGGGGGATCCTCGAGTGGAATTTTAGCTTTTGGTATTAGGTATTACTATGCCAAATATAAAAAAATACCCTTTTTGCAGTTTCTTTTTACGAATTTACTCCACTAAGGTAGGTACTCGTTATATATGATAATCTGCACGAAATGGTCTTTATATAATTAGAGGTAACGAACAAGTCAATAAATAATTTTCTTCTGTATTCCCATTTTAAACAAGTTTAGACAGGAACTTGTTTGTAACCTGCTGTGGGTCGCGACTAGTATACCTATAATAATATAGTCTCTTTTGTTAAGCTAAGCATGTCGCTTTTATTGTTGCCCACATAGCCATTTGTCATCCTTACCATGTGCATAGAAATCCTCAAGAAGAAAAAGGGTATGCTAAGGATGTTCGAAATTAACATTGAAACATCCTAAGCATGTGCTAAGAATAGATTACGTTCCTCCCTAATCACATGCTATGCAGGTTCTTAGGATGTACTAATCTATAGTAGCGCAAAACCAGTATAACTCCTGAAATATGGCTTTAAATAAAATAAAAAATATATTTTTGAGCTCTAAAAACCATGTCCTATCACAATACACCCTAAGAAAAAAAAATTAAAACAAATTGTAAAAAAAAAGTGCGACGCGCCGACGAGTTTGCTTTATCCACTGTTCCATGCGCTTATAAAGAAATAAGTTGAAACCGCGGAATATAAGTTTTGGCCTCGGTTTTGGCGGATTGTCGACCGGGTTCGTTTCCGGTCATCGATTTTTAACTTATTTCATAATTGGTATATACTTTACTTAGGCTAAATATGTCCTAAAAGTAAACTTCTTTAAGTTTATTATATTAGTATATGCTAAGGAAATACTAGAATAACATTCTTTTGATCTTCTTTTACGGTACCAGAATAGCTTGTACGCTAAAAGGACCAAATAATGCTTCAATAAGTGATATATACTTTGCATATGCTAAAGATGTTCCAAAAGTTACCTTCTTTAATGGTATTTCCTTAGCATATGCTAAGAAAATACTAGAAGCGGATTCTTTTCTGTACTTCTTTTTTCAATACATAGTTGAAAAATATTATTTAAGCAATTAGTTTTAGTCCATACTAGGTATATTAAGTTTAATCTATATTATTTTTTTGCATTAAATGACCAAATAATTTCGTATATCGGAACTACTTAGGTCCTGCCTCAAAACATTATTACCACTTCTTTGAGGAATTAAATACCTTTCATTTAAGAATTCTTCATGATCTTTCAATCCCAAACATTCTAAGAAACCATGAAACCATTTTCTGGGTTTTCTGGCTCTTAAGGTATACTCAAATTGGCAACTTTGATCCTTAATTTTCTTTTTTAATTTATTTTCTTGAAATTCATCATTATTCAATGAATAACACGAGTCATCGCCAGGTGATAGCAAATATTTACTTATTTTCTTTTTAAAAGTCTTGGAACTTTTAGTTATGGCCTCCAAAGCTTTTACAAAGTTGTATTTTTCTGGAGTTTCTGTCAATATATCCACGGTACTGGTTTTGTTATCTTGCTTCTGGTCTACCCAAGGTTCTGTAAATGTATCCACTTTGTGTTGAAATAAATTTGTATTATGGTCATCACAGCAAGATGGAAACGTCATTTTACCCATCAATTGGAAACTTGTTGTTTTATCCAAAATCACTGATTCTGTATTTCTTTTGACAAAAAGTTTATGCCTACAATAAATGCGATAATATAAGAATAACAAATATATATTCATTTTTGTAGAACTGAATACGTTTTTAAAATATATTTTTGGCTTCCAATAATTACCTACTTCGAGTAAACCCAGCTAAATATATAGCCATGGTTTTTGGTGCTGACGATGTACAAGAGAACCTAAAACAAACTGTGCAACTCCAAATAGGGCAAAATCCAATAGAATACAAAAGTATGACAGGAAACCTTGTTTTAGTGATCGAAGTAAAACAAAAAAACTTTTATGTGATTTGCTCGTCTTGCTACATTTTAACTTATGTTTATGACCCTTTTCCGAGCCCTTTTCTTGATTTTGTCTCCAGGAGAAGAATACAAAAAGCTCAAACTTCTGTCTGAGATTTATATTTTTACAAGACACAGACAGAGAATCGACGCTCCCTACACTCCCTCTATCTCTATTTGTTTTTTTAAGTTTTAATCCTACATATCGAGGGCTAAAGTACAGTACCTCATAACTCACATTTTTATTCAAACTTAGGTTTTTAGGAAAACTGCTCGTTTAGAGTGCTTAGGTAATCTATTGGTGCAGTTAGTTAACCCCACCAAACCCCACCAACATAAAGAAGTTGTGGAAATTTAATTAACAGTAGCCAAAAATCAAAGATTTTCTTGCTTCAAACTTATTTTTTGTCTCCCCTGTAAAATTATTCTTTTTTAACACACATTGTTTATAAAGATGCTGCAACCTTAGATATAAGACATATTTTGTAACAATTGGTTGAGAAGAATAAATACGTCTTACTTACTTACTTTACTTACTTACTTTTCGTTGGCCCTGCCCCGGTTTAATATAACCAAGCTTTTAAGTTCGTTTTTCTAATTTTCAAAATTAAAAAAAAAAAACGATACAATACGAAAAAAAATGTCAAAAACTCAAAAATTTCAAAATGCGTTCAAATCGCTTCATGAAAACCGAAAAGTAAATCGTGTTGAAAACGTATTCAGTTCCACGTGAAAACGTAGTAATAGTTTGTGAGGTTTAAATCTACTTTTTTATTGACCTATGGTAAGTATCTATTATTCGAAACTGGTTGTTAGCTCTTTTAACTGCATCGGTCTGAGAAAGACCATCAACTTTACTAAAAATGCTCTCTCAGCACTCCTCGACCTATGAAAATATAACTCCTTGAAATAGTTATCGTGAAATTTTGGAACGCTTACAATTTTGACAACTTTGAAAGACGTTATGGTCGATTTTAGCAGTCACTTGTAAAAAAAATTCGAGATGAGAAAATACACAAAAGAATGATTAAAAAAAATAGAGTCACATACTTGCAGTCCTTAATATGTTTTTCAAAGATATAAATTTCGATTCCACAACCATTTTTATAACTAGCACCGTCTTTATTCATCTCGGAATTTACCACGTTAAGTAAAGGGTCCAAATACGGTATAGTATTAACGGCTGTTTCAGTAACAAAAAATACATCCTTTGTTTTCTATAAAATAAAAATATAACATGGTTTATTTTAGAATAAAATTAGTTAATGTTAAATTTGTGATTTTTATTTTGAAACTAAAAATACCTGCCTCTGGGTTAATTGAACTCCGGACAGAGCTATCGGCATCATATCCATCAGTAGGTTCCTGATTTGTGTCGTTATTTTGATGAGTGGCGTTTGCATCTTCATTACTTGTTTTAGGATCTTCTTCGTACCCGCTTTGTGTGTCATTTTGATCATAAGTTGTGTCTAAAGTTGTTTCGTTTATATTACTAGTGGTATTCTCTATTAATTTGGTTTTATCTGAAGTTTTATCTTCGGAAATTTCCAGAGCTGTTTGATAATTTGGTTCTACTGTTACATCATTTAACTTCTCGTTTTCGTTGGTTACTGTTTGATATTTATTGCTGATGGTTTCTTCTTTGACTGATTCGTCTACAGCAGTTTTAAATAGTGATTGATCAGTAGTAGAAGGTTGACTTTTGGGACTATCCATACTGGTTTTCTTGAATGATGTAACTTCATCTAGAGCACTTTTATACTGATCATTAGTAAAAGGTTGGCTTTTGAAACTCTCAATACTGTTTTTTTTGGGTGGCATGGCGTCTAGTGGGTCTTTTGTTACGTCTATGGGTGAGGAAGTTGCAAGAGGAGCTGACAACTTTTCTATTTGTCCATGTTGGGTTACCTTAAAAGTATGTTTGTTTTTGCAAGTTGTGATTGTAATCACTACGGGTTCTTTTCCTCGATCTTTTCCGCAAACGCAAATTTTTTTGGTTGATGTCATGATTTTGTCATAGTCCAGGTTATGATACTTTTGTCAAAATTGACATGTTCAAATATACAAAGTTGCTTAAAAATAATTTTAAGAGTTCCGTCAGTGCCGAAAGTGTGCGCTAAAAATCTCCCCGGCTTAAGGTATTAAGTTTCCTTAATGTAGTTTTGGGGCGCCGCGCGTTTAATGTGTTTTTTGGTTGCTATGGGTTGACTTGCGTTTGTTTAAGTTGGGTTGGGTTGTTATATTAAAGATATCTCGTTGTAGATATCTTCTAAGTCATCAAAGTCAAATAAATTTTATTTATTAATAATCTGACGCTTTTCAAAGCTTTTCAAAATAATAAAAATATTTTAGTTTTTGCCGAGTTTTCATGAGGTTGGTTCGAAGTTTGTATATCTGGGCAGCAAAAAATATTCACAGAATGCACACACCTCAAGTTAGGTTATGTTTCATTTAACGAAATTTTACATTCCAAAAATTGTTATTCTTATCGTTAATTACTATAACTACAAAACTAGTTATTTTTACTGTTATTTTAGATGGCCTAAAATGTCTCTATTACCGGACTCGATTATGATTAATAGGGTGATTTTTTTCAGACAGTAGAGACATTTTGGATCACTTAAAATAACATTTTTTGTGGTTATCGTTATTTGTGCGGCTACGCAGTAAGGAAAAAGAGGTGAGGCTAATCAAATAAGGATAACGACGGGCTTTATTTACGCCAAATGGGAATAACGATTTTTGTGCTTATCTTTATCACAGACTAAAAAATGGTGGATTAATTCAATAATGTTTTCGTAAGAACAGATATTTTTTATCATTTTCTAATCATTAATTGTCATTTAACATTTTCTATCTATACATATATTCTAAATACGCACCTCACAGAAGTTAAGTTATGTTTCATTTAACGAAGTTTTACGTTATTTTCTTTTACATTCCAAAAACTTTTAAATTTGACAGGGAGTCCCATAAAATAAAGAAAAATAAAATGAATCGTTATTTTATTATAGAAATAAACTTCGAATAAGAAAAGGCGTAGAAAAGACATTTTTTATTTTAATTTTTGAATGCTAAATTTAAAGGAGTGGTGGGTTGGTTTGGGTTTTTAATTGTTTTGAATCGATCTGGGTTGGTTTGAGTTGGTTTAAGTTTAGTTGGGACAAGTCGGGTTGGTTTATAAAAAAAATAACTTGATCTACAGCCTTTCTTATTCTAAGGGCACATGCAAACAGCTGTCAGGCACAGAACAGATTTTCGCCTTACTAATTTTTACGTTTTACGGTTTTTCTGTTTTATGATTTCTTCCATGTACAATTCTTCAAAGTTCGATTACTACAAAGTACAGTTTCTCCATTGTTCATTTCTATGAAATACGTTTCTCTAATATATTTTTTCTACAAACTATAGGGACTCTGACAGTTGTTATTCTTATCGTTAATTACTATAACCAGAAAAGTAGTTATTTTTGCTTTTATTTTAGATGGTAAAAAATGTCCCTAGTTTAACGGCAAATTGCGCTACTCTTATGCGGTTACTTTCAACGTAAATAAAAGTAACTGCAAGAGGCCAAAAATAGTGCTTTTGAACGTACCGAAAAATAATGTTGGGCAGTAAACATAACCTTACGTGTGTAATCATATAAACCTCACACTACTACTAATCACATAAAAATAAAGTGCAAATAAAAAATGAACAAATAAAGGTGGTTACCTCTAATAAAGGTAACAGCATGACAGAGCACTACTGCGTCATCAGTCAAAAATACTAACCAAAAATACCCTATTCTAAATAACTTTTAAAGTCTCAGTACCCAAAAAAAAAATTTTACACCAGGGTGTCGATTCTTGAATTTCGAGACAATGGTCAGTTGGGAACGTTCACATCCTTCGTTTGGACCAATAAGAAGTCTCAGAAGCTGTCAAGCTTGTATGGTGCACGCGCAAAGCTGACTCAATTATCGTTTTTTAAAAGCGCTCGTTCTCCTGCTCAGAGACATCTGTACGAAAGTGTAGGAAGATGCCTTCGATTCCCGGCAATCCGGTGAGGTTCAGCCGCCCGTGGTCGGAATGGTTTCGGATAACTCGTGATAGCTTTAAAGCCCGTTATTGGTCGATATCAAGGAGGTGACCGTTCCCGTGCGATTTCGCATGGGATCTATCACCTCCCACGATCGAAAAGGAGTTTAGAATTTAGGAAGCAATACATTCCAAAAAAAACCTCGTCACTACCATAGAAAAAAAATTGGGTTCGGTCTGGCTGGCAGAAGTAGTTTGTCTATGGTCACTACAATTCAATGCTGTTCCCTGGTTTCGGACCATGCGATCGGGAACGTATGATTTTCATGAGATCCGTAAGATCGGATCATTACTCAATAACGTTTTCATTCCATATGATCATTCGCCATAGATCTATGCCGCTCCCTGTTCAAGAATCTACGCGAACGTACTCCTGAATCGTGCTGTTTAGCGTGTGAATTCGCCTAAAGGGCTGGAGCCAGCTCGCCCGAAGTCCATCTAAACAAAAGAATCAGAAGCTGTCAAGTCAGTCAAAACCAAACATAACCGTACTTACATTACTTACTTACAAACAAAAATAGTTTGCAAAAAATGGGGTTTTTAACGGTGCTCAAGAAAATGAAGCAAAAGGAAAAAGAAATGCGCATATTAATGCTGTATCCTTTTCATAATAAGTGTCTCTCTCTCTTGCTTTACAATGGTCTTGCGCAATTATGACGGCCGACCAGTAGTACTTTTTTCCCTGTATTATCAATATACCGCTTCCCACTCACCAGACCGGTCTGATGAGCCCCCCTAGGAAGGCAGTTTTGGTAATTATGCAGTATACGGTTTTCTGCCATTTTTGATTTTTTTTGAAAAATTCTTTATGGGGGCACCTTCCAGGGTCCCTAGGACCCCAAATCCGTCTGCGCCCGTTGGTTTTTTTTTTTGATTTTTTTTGTTTTTTTTTTAATTTTTTTTCACTAAAACAACCCAAACCAACACAGTCCAACCCAACCTAATTCAAACCAACCCAAAACAATCAAAAAAACATTACAACCCCCCCTGGGCACCCTTTTTTCTCGTAAAAAAAAAAAAAATCGGGCGCAGGCGCATTTGGGGTCCTAGGGACCCTAGAAGGTGCCCCCATAAAGAATTTAAAAAAAAAAATCAAAAATGGCAGAAAACTGTACACTGCATAATTACCGCAGTTTTCTTTTCCTAGAAAGATTTAATTTAGCCTAAACTGCTTTGTCAGGGCTAGGTATCTTTAGCGTGCTCCACTATCAATATATGGGATAGGATCACACGGGATCGTCCTCTCCGAGGGACGGTAGAATTAGCCTGCCTTCTAGCTAACATGGTCTACTCCTCTTCATACTGCGTTTTACCTCAATCTTACAAAATTCTGTAATTTTATAAGAAAAAGTCCAAGTAGACAACCTGCAAGACCTAGGGCTTGAACCCGGCATCTCCTGCTTGAAAGTCACAGAATGAACACCGACACCAACCAGGCTGGTCTCATAATAAGTGTCATATGGTTCTAATAGTGTGAACACAAAATCGCACGGCATATTATTAACCTGTATATATTACTATGACCATCAAGGGCAGTTACCTGGTCTGTGGAGTGGCAACATGAGCAGCAGCGGTTGTTGAGTTGATCTTATACCGAAAAGGCAAATGAGAGAGCTCTAATGGTATGACTATGATGAACATTTTGGTATGACCATTAACTATTTATTTAATTGTATCAACAGCAGACATATACAGAACTTAAATTCTAAAATTGTACAATTACCATTATTACTAAATTAACAAATTAGCAATGTCAGGAAAGTAAAATAAAAATAATTACAATCAGATCTATTTCTAGGATGAATACAATTTTCTGTCTATTATCTTTTTAAATGTTTTAAGGCTAATAATATCTATATCCACATCTGATGCAAAAATATTAAATAAATCACATAAGTTGTAAATAGGAGAACCCTTACAATGATTGGTTCTAGGGTATGCAAAATAAAAAACATTCCTCTTACATGAATTTATTTGGTAGCTGTTCTAAAATATTTGGACAGTCAATATTATTTTTTAGGATTTTATACATTGTTGATAAAAATGTTTTTATTTGCCTTTCCTTTAGTGATAGTCTCTTAAAAATACCTAACAATGAGGCGTCAGCACCTCCATACAGTGGGTGTACAAATCTTCTGCAATACTTTTTACAGTACATTTACAATACTGGACAGTTCTTTACAATCCTTAGAAGACCATACAATATATTACATTCCTTTACAACACCTTACAGTCCCTGACAATCCTTTACAATTTTCAAATGAAATAAAACAAGTAACTAACCTTAATGTGTTGAAAAAAAGGGTATTTTCTCTTCTTGTAGACTTAAAACCCTATGAAGTATCAGAATACTTAAATTTATCTGTTTTTTAAATTAAATTAAATTGTATTTTAATTTTTATTTTTATTTTTTTTTAATTGTTGTAATTTTTGTTGTGTGTTTGATTATTTAAATTGGTCTTTATCTTACTGTTTAAGACTTTATAGTTTAATTAAAAAAAAAAAAACTTATACAGTTTGTGTTCATTTTAAGGCCTTTCTTAATTTTTACTATATTACTATATTTTTGTTTTTTACTTTATTTTTTAAATATTTTACTGACACTATTTGCTCAATCAATGTCAAAAACTCTACTCTACTCTGCTTCAGAAAATGCAGAGCAGCAAAATTAATAAACAGACGGGGATTCCCCTTAGAAAATATGTGGGTGGCATTTCAGGTCATGTGACTTTTGGCTGGCGGCCATTTTATTTGTTGGGCAAACAAGCCGTTTTCTCATAGGGACAATGTTAAAAAAAACATCAACTGATGTAGTTTTAAAAATGGTACTGTTTTAACTACTGATCTATTAATCTTTGATCATATGGGAAAAATATGCTTTTTGCAAAATATTCAAAATTAAGCTGACAAATTGCTGTTAAATACAGCTGTGTTCGCTATCTCTTTCTCTTATGCGCGTATACTATTGTAGATATTGCCTTCTCTATCCAGATTGTTACTAGAGATCTGACTGATTTGAGAGACATGACAATATCTAAAGTACTACTAATAAGAGATAGGAATAGCAGACTGACTTTTACAATCCCATACAGTTCTAAATAATAAAATACAATCCCTGACAATCTTTTACAGTCCTTTGCAATCCTTACAATATTTCTGTTGGTTACAGTTAGTAGGTGTACAAATTTTGAGTTAAGTGTTGACCCCTTGCCTAACAAATATTTATTATCACAATCACATTGAGAATATACTCCAAACCTTCTGTACCCCTTTAATAATATCAACTCAGTTATTGTACTGGGGTCACCATATAATGCTCCCAGCTACAGGCTGTAAAGAACTTTCATAGTTCTTTACACTTTAAGCCTACATTGGGTGCCTAGTCTTCAATTGTAGACCCCATCTATTTTAAAAACTATATTTTCAAAAAAGTGTTGGTTAATGCATGAGGAAATTTGAGTAGCACCCCACTCAAATTGAAGCAGAGGAGGTTGTTGCTAATTTTTTGAAATGTCTAAACATGATTGGTCAATGATTTTAAGTACTCAGCGAGCACTTTTTTTTTCTGTTAGAACCTGTGTGAAGATGGCACCCCAAAAAAAACTTCATTTTTTTTGTTAATCAATTGTCCACCCTTTATTTAAGAGTTTTTTTTTAAATAAAAATATGAGAGCCAACTTCTTCACTTGGACCCTATTATTACACTTTTCAACATATTTTCATCCAAATCAGTTGTTCAAGGTATGGCCATGATTGTCTAGGTGTTTTTTGTTAATCCAACCCTTAATTAGTATCAAAAAATAAAATAAAAATCCGGGTTCCAACTTCATGCACTGTAAAAAAGCACTTTTTGATGATAAAAACCACTTTTTCTGTACGATAATCAATTGCCCATGGCAATTAAAGTATTGTCGAGGCAAAAATTTTGTTTGTCCCCCCTCCTTATTTAAACAAAAAATTCTGCAGGTGTCAACTTCATGCAATCTACACAAGCACTTTTTGATAATAAAAACCTTTTGTGTACGACAATCCTTTGTACATAGCAATTAAAGGATTGTCCAGGAAAAAATTTTGTTTGTCCTCTCTTTATTTTCTAAAAAAATTTCATAGAGTGCCAACTTTACGCACTGTAAAAAAGCATTTTTTGATTACAAAAACTACTTTTTTTATATGACAATCGTTTGTCCATGGCAATTAGAGGATTGTACAAGTGTTTTTTTCGTTTGTCCACCTCTTAATTAATATAAAAAAAAATAAAATAAAAATCCAGGTGCCAACTTCATGCAGGAAAAAAAACACTTTTCAATGATAAAAACAACTTTTTCTGAATTCGTTTGTCCATGGCAATTAAAGTATTGTCCAGGCCAAAATTTCGTTTGCCCCCCCTCGTTATTTAAAAAAAAAATCTTGGTGCCAACTTCATGCACTGTAAAAAATAACTTTGATGATAAAAACTACTGTTTCTGTATGACAATCGTTTGTCCATGGCAATTAAAGGATTGTCTAAGTGGTTTTTTCGTTTGTGCCCCTCTTAATTAATATCAAAAAAATAAAATATAAATCCAGGTGCCAACTTCACGCAGTTAAAAAAAAAAACACTTTTTTTATACCTTCATCAAAAACATGATTTTAGTAACTGTCTGCAGATAACTAAAGCGTGGCGTTTTTGGTAACTTTTTTTTGTCACGGGTGCAAAAAAGATTTCTGCGCGTTTTTTATCCGAAATTAAAGAGAAATAGCGGAAAATGGTAATATTGAAAAAATCTAATTATTCTTGCCTAAAAATGATTTAAGAACATCGCCAAAAATATCAAACTGTCAAAGATTAGAATGTCGCAACAACGAACGTCACCGAGTAAAAAGGCACATCGCTATGGAAACCATTGTTATTTCAGAGACAACATAATAACTTAGGGAGACTAACAGAAAGATAGGGCCTCGCAGAAACTACGTTCCTGTAGCGCATAGCGCATTGCGGCGGAGAGTGAAAGTAATGCTTGTATTAAGTAAACACCTACCTTGCCTCGTCCATCTCTTTCTATATGAACATAAAAGAAATCCAGATCATTTTTCAATGTCGAAATATATTTCACACAATTTTAATGTTGTACCTGCCGGTTTTTGCCACCGCTTTATTTTAATCAGTTTTGATTGGAAATCGGGCGAGTTTATGTGATTAGCTATATAGTGGATTAATAACTTAAAAAATTATTATAAAACCTCCAAATCGGTTACATAAACCGAAAAGAATCTAAAAACAAAAGACCAAAAGATCTTGAGTGGAAATAACGAAAATTCAAACCTGGATGAGCATCCTACAAGGAACACACAAAGGATTAAAGTGAAAAGAGAAATGATTAAACGATGTTTCGCTCTGGGTAACCAGTGTGAGCTCGTCAGTGGTTCCACTGGTCACCCTCCCCATACATCATTAAACACCATCATACACTTTGATTTCCAACTTTGAATCGCTCACAAAAAATAAGGAAGGAAATATTTTGTCTGGACAATCCTTTAATTGCCATGGATCATTAAAAAGTATTTTTTTTTTAACTGCGTGAAGTTAGCACCCGGATTTTTATTTAATTTTTTTGATATTAATTAAGAGGTGGACAAACGAAAAAATCACTTGGACAATCCTCTAATTGTCATGGGCAAACGAACGAAAGAAAGAAAACTATACAATGTGAATTAAATGTGAAAACCCTACAAGAAAGGTATGTTGCTATCACAAGCCCAAGAATTGAAATTTGAAAAATATTGACAAGAAAATGACAGCAGGTTTTGGTCGGATTTCAAAATATTTCAAAGTATTTCAATGTATTTCAAAGTGTTCTTTGAAGGTGGTAGACTGGACAAAACGAAACTACCAGATGTGTGGCAACGTTTCGGTTTATATTAAACCATTTTCAAGCCTCAATCTCCTGTTTATACGTCCGTTGGGGATGGAACAAAGCACCTTTATCATGATTCTTAAGCAAAATTTTTAAAATTCCAAGCTTTTGAGAGTAAACTAGAGTTTAGAACATCTATTGTCTTTATTTTTACTTTTTCACCTTCAAAAAGTAAAAATAAAGACAATGGAGGTTCGAAACTCTAGTGTACTCTCGTATTTCAAAGTTTTTTAATGTATTTCAAAGTATTTCAATATATTTTAAACAAAATTTTTACACCTATTTCAGGAGTGTCCCACCTCTCGGAATGCCCTATCTACGATATTTTTTATAGATTTACAGTCAAGTCAACTACTGAACCTTTTAAAATTCTGGGTTTCTCTCTGGTCTTCTCGACTATATTCCACTTCTGTTAAAAATGTAACAAACTATTCATCTATTTATTAAGATTTTTAAGTAGGCATTCTTAAAATGTTTCCTTAACCAGAAAACTTCAGTGGACTCGATAATGCCGGAAAAACCACGATATTAAAAAGGTTTAATGGAGAACCTATAGATACAATTTCTCCAACATTGGGCTTTAACATCAAGACATTGGAACATAGAGGGTAAGTGTGCATGTTAGGTTCTACTCAGATTATTAGTTTTTTATTATATTTTCTATTTCTATAAGAACTTTGTTTTTTCTTTTTGTTTCCTTGACATGTAGTTTTTTATTCCTGTTTTACTTTGTTTATTTAGCATATTATGTTAACAAATTTGTGTTTGTTGTTGTCAAAATTTAGACAAAAGTTTGTTGTGCCACACCAAACTTTTGTCTAAATTTTGACATTTGAAAATAATTTCTCGGAGAAAAGTACCTTTTTTTGTTTTGACCTTCCTTATCGCCCGTGTAGTTGGATCGTTTACAGACTATACAGTGTGTACCAAAAAACTGGGTTTAAAAAAAAGCCTTATATAGGATCATATAAGGTAAAAAAAGCGTTTTTTTTTTTAATTGGACACCCTATATATAGAGGTCATTACAAATGTTTTATGTTAATTATTCCCTATACCTATCTATCTATAACTTTAACCATTTCTGAGATATTGACCTTTCTAGTTTAAATAGACTTCCAAGTCTAACGCTTATCAAATTCAAACCAAATTGTCTGCAATGGGGCGGTTTCCATATTTCCCCTACTAAAGGTTTAGCTTATTATTTTTTGAATTGACATATAATCCAAGTAGAGCGGTTTTTCAGATATTTAGGTTTTAATTTACGGGTTGTCAACTTTCATAAATCATTTTCTTACACGAATGTATTGAAATTAACATAGGCAATTCTAAAACGAGAAGAAAAACTTTAATAAACCAAAAAAACTCGACAAAGTTGTCTTATCAAATACTCAAACTGTTTTCCTTGATTTGAACATTTCTTAACGTCTGAGGCGAAATTGCGGCGATTTCCTCTCTAATTTTTCTTCCATGTTCTGTGGCTTGTTAACGAAGAACTTTGACTTTAGATATCCCCAAAGAAAAAAGTCAAGCAAGGTTAGATCGGGAGACCTGGCAGGCCATTCAATTGGTCCCATCCACCTATTCGGAAAAGTAACATTTAAGAACTCTGACTCTGACATCGTAATGGGGAGGGGGATTTTGCTGAAACCATAAACTTAAATTAGGTCGGTTTGGAATTTCGGGATCAGCAAACATTCTGGTAAGATCTGGAATTAGTTGGTTTTGAAGAAATTCCAAATAAATTGGCCCAGTTAGGTTCCCTTCAAAGAAATATGATCCAATTATTTGATTTTGGGCTATTCCGCACCAAACATTAATTTTTTCGGGATATTGAGTGTGGTAAGTTTCCATCCAATGAGGGTTTGTCTTTGACCAGTAACGAACATTCTGTCTGTTTACATGTCCTGATAAAAAAAATGTCGAATCATCTGAAAAAATAATTTTTTGTGCAAAACTTGGATCATAGTTGCACCTCTCCATGATGACTTCACAGAACTGCAACCTCCTGTCACTAAGCAGACCTTATAAGGATATATTTGAAACTTTTAAAAAGTCTGGAAATACTGGATATTACTCTGATCCCCTAAATTTGATTCTCAATTGATGATAAAACATTGGTTTTTGTTTCTGCGTCGATTTGTGGTCGGCTCTCCTTCGGTCCTTCACTGACCCAGTTTCTCGAAATTTTTTAGCTATTTTCGAGATGATTGATCGGGTGGTCAACCGATCTGGATGGGTATCGTTAAATAATTCGCATACCTCAGAGTACGTTCGAATTCCGACCAACACCACCTCCGACCTTTGTTAACAACTTTTGTAACAGAACTTTTGATTCGGTATTCTAGCAACGTAAACTCTAAGCCTACTTAAATAATATTTTGTTACATGAGTGCAGCCAGCATGCATGTATCCTTAACATGTTTTAATAAGAAAACCAAGTCTGTTACCTAGAAATTGAAAACTAAATATCTCAAGACCAGCATGATATGGACCAAGGAGTCGAAATATGGAAACCGCACCATTGCAGACAATTTATTTGAATTCGATAAAAGTTAGACTTGAAAGTCTATTTAAACTAGAAAGCGCAAGATCTCAGAAATGGTTAAAGTTAGGTATAGGGAATAATTAACATAAAACATTTTTAATGACCTCTAGAATTAAAAAATCGAAAAATATATAGTGTCCAATTTAAAAAAGTGAAGTTTGTGTTATACCTTATTTTTGGGAGATCCTGTATAAAAGGGTATTCATTTTTAAAACCTCTTTGTTTACCTTATATGATCCTATATAAGGGTTTTTTTTTGAAAAACCCATAGTTTTCGTAAAAAATCCATGGTCCAGACTTTTGCGACACACTGTATACCTATGGTATGGAACCAGTTCATCAGTGGTTTCACTGGTCACCCTCTATCATACATCATTAAACACCATCATACACTTTGATTTCCAACTTTGAATCACTCACA
The DNA here is from genome assembly GCA_963921995.1 of Oxystoma pomonae. Lineage (NCBI taxonomy): Eukaryota > Metazoa > Arthropoda > Insecta > Coleoptera > Brentidae > Oxystoma > Oxystoma pomonae. The sequence goes on from OY998163.1 coordinate 77,813,779, forward strand.
AATAGGCATCGTTCCACACTGGTACTTATCCAAGTTATCTGATACGGATTCGTCCTGGCGTGTTAATATTTCCAGTAGGATTATGCTCCTAAGGCAATTAAAACAAAAAAGAAGTTAAAAAACCTTCAAATCAGTTACTTCAACCGAAAAGAAACTAAAAATCAAAAGATCCAAAGATCTTGGTGGAAATAACGAAAATGCAAACTTGGATGAGCATCCCACACACACAAAAGACCAAAGCGAAAAGAGCAATGATTAAACGATTTTTCGCCCTGGGTAACCAGCGTGGGCTCATCAGTGGTTTCACTGGTCACCCTCTACCATACATCATTATTAGTTTTTTCGGTTGAACTGATTCGGAGGTTTTTAAACTTCTTTTTTGTTTTAATTGCCTTAGGAGCATAATCCTACTGGAAATATTAACACGCCAGGATGAATCCGTATCAGGTAACTTGGATAAGTACTAGTGCGGAACGATGCTTATTTGTGAGTGATTCAAAGTTGGAAGTCAAAGTGCATGGTGGTGTTTAATGATGTATGGTAGAGGGTGACCAGTGAAACCACTGATGAGCCCACGCTGGTTACCCAGGGTGAAACATCGTTTAATTATTTCTCTCTTCGCTTTGCTCTTTTGTGTGTTCTTTGTGGGATGCTTATCCAAGTTTGAATTTTCGTTATTTCCACCCAAGATCTTTTGTTTTTTAAAACCATAGCTATTTTGATGGGGGGTGTAAAAACATTATTTTTTTTGTGCACAAAAGGATATGGTGCGAAATTTGAAAACGGAGTAGCCGGTGGCGAAGTAAATACTTTTGTGTTCTAGTTAGACATCCATGGAGGCTATTGGACTCGTCAAAAAAAAGTTTTTTTATTTCCACTAAAAATAAGTTATTTGGGTCAAAAAAATACAAAACTTTGTCATGGTGTCTGTCTGTCTGTAACACGATTACTCAAAAACCGCTTAACCGATTTTATCAAATTTGGCACAAAAATTCTTTGTCGCCAGACGCAGAGCTGATTAGTTTTTGATGGTGGTGGGAGGTTGGCAAGGGGATAGGAGGGGGGATTAAACTTTTAAAAAAATTGTAACTCACAACCCGTAGCAGCTAGCTACACGCGGTTTTCACATTAAGATAAATAATTGCATTTTTTTTAAACCTAGGAATTTTTTTTAAAAAGATTTTATGGATGGCTATACGTGCATGCTGGCGCCATTTTTGTTTGTATGTTTTTTACATTTTTTAAATTTTTGATGAGGGTAATAAAAAAAACAGTTTTTACTCGCGCGCGTAAAATAATAGTTTTTACAACTAGCGACTAAAATAGTTGCTTTGGCTTAAAAAACGAGCGCAGCCAGTAATTTAAAAACGCGAATAAACGCACAGTTTAGCCGCGGATTGTAAACACTTTTTTCAACAAATATTAAAAAACAGGCACAAACCTCGGAAAAAAAACTCGCACAACGTCCACTGACGGCTCGCCTAGCCAACAATGGCTTCTTCGCATTGCTGGGCATTTTAACTTCTAATGACAGTTTGTTATTTTAAGAAAATTGCTAAGTTTTGGGTAAGAATAATTATATTTTCTTAATATTACTATTTTTTCATAAAACTCGGATAAACAAGTTTTTTTCGTACCCGTGATCATTTTTTTTACATTGGTAACCAAAAAAAGCCATGGTTTTGTTGTTTACGGACCGTTACTAAAAACATGTTTAATGAAGGTATAAGAAAAACTACTATTTCTAAACCTACCCTACTAAACAAAGTTCTACTTTATCTTTACCAGTCTTTAAGTCTTTGTCTTTTTAACGGCCAAAAATAAAAGACTTCCGATTCGATCTGATCGTATTCCCTCCGCTTCTGCTATTAAATTATCTAATATTCTTCCAGATTCAAACTAAATATGTGGGACGTTGGTGGACAGAAGTCTCTGCGCTCCTACTGGCGAAATTACTTTGAGTGTACAGATGGTTTAATTTGGGTGGTTGACAGTGCAGACAAAAGACGATTGCAGGACTGTTTAAAAGAATTACATGTCTTGCTACAAGAAGAGGTAAGTGTGTGAAATGTGTCAAACACAGGTATGTCGAAATTAAGGCAGACTTCTCCGTTAAAATAAAACTGATGATAAATCATTTTGCCGGAAGACCCAACAATATCCTTATATACTTTAAAGGTAGTTTTTAAAGTAAAACACATTACTATTTCAAAAACTTGATTGAAACCCACAAATAAATCTCCAAACTTGATTAAGTTTCATATTTTTTGCAAAACAGATTTTATCAAATCACTTTTTTGACACGCTTAAAATATTTTTTGTCTCAACATTGTTTGATATATAGGGAAGTTACACAATCTTATGGACAAAAAAGTTGACAGTTTTTGGCCAAATCGTGTTCCAAATCATTAAATATCTTGGACAAAATGAGTCGGAACGCTTTTTGTTTGGTGTCCACCAACCGGGAATAAAGAGGGAAAAGGCCGGGAAAAAGCTGTAAATTTTATATCAAACCGGGAATTTTACTCATATTACATACAATTACAACTTGACATTAAATGTATGTATTAAAAAGCGATAGAACAATCAGTGTTTCTAGGATTTTTTAGAGTGTATCCAGAGTTTTCCAGGATGTGTCCAGACTTTTCCTGGGGGTATCCAAACTTTTTTGGGGTGTGTCCAAGCTTTTTCACACAGTGTATCCAGACTTTTGCATGGTGTGTCCAGACTTTTACATGTTATAGCCACACTTACAAGTTTATCCAGGCTTTTTTAGAGTGTTTCCAGACTTTTCTAGGTTGTATCCAGACTTTTTGGGGGTATGCGAATTTTTATAATTAAAAGTTATTGTTCGGTACTAGTATTTTTAATAATATAGAAGTCACAGCCAGTTTTGCTAGTAATGGGTAACTTTTTTGTCCCGTTTGTCCCCCTTAAACGGCCCCTTGGCCATTAATAATATGAGTTTTATCCACCCTTGGAATTTTTAAAGAAAACAAAAGTCACACTAAAAAGTGGAAAATTCCGTTGGAAACTGTAAAGAAACTTACAGGGCTTTTAGCGAGTTTAAGATGCAAAAAAGGGGAAAAGAGACTACTTTTTAGAAAAAAAGGGACTTAAAAGAAAATCCCCTATCAAATTCCTGTTGAAAAATGTGTCATAAAACTTTGGTTTATAAATATTTTTTATACCTTCATCTAAAACTGCAAAACTGTGGCTTTTTTGATTACCGGTGCGATTAGCCGTCCTTAATTTATAATATAGAAATGGTGACTTGTCAATAGGTTTTTTACAGTCCTTAAAAAAAAGTGTTTACAGCTCGCGGCTAAACTGCTTTATTTCATTGCGCTCGTTTTTTTTAAAACCACACTTGAAAAATAAATAATATTTGTTTGATAGTTTGAAACAATAATGTGTTTGAAATTAACTCTGTGTTTCGGACTTCCATTGTCTATATTTTATTTATACACGACGTTTCGATCAGTACAATCTTTGATCGTCTTCAGGTGCAAACTACAATCTGTTCTTAAAGCTACTTAATTCCGCCCAAGGAGGGGCTTCCAAATATTTGGAATTTCCACACTTGGTTTACTGAAAATACCCTGATTCTGCCCATTAAAGGCAGCTTCAAGGAATTTTCGTTTCTTCCAGTGTGACTCCTTGTGCAAAACCTTTGCTTCTGTCCACTTCATTCGGTGTTGTTTTGACCACGAATGTTTGGCGATTCCCGATTTCGTTGTTTCACCTCTTTGGGTATTCGTCTGATGTTCTTTAAGCCTAACAGATAGTGGTCTTTTTGTTTCGCCTATGTATGATTCACCACACTTACAAGGAACTTGGTAAATGTATTCCTTATTTTGTTTGTTCTCCGGTTTTGTTTTACTAAGAAGGTTTCGAATTGTATTATTAGATTTAAAAGCTGTTTTAATATTAAAGTTGTTCGCTACTCTTCTAATTTTCTCTGATACTCCTTTAATGTATGGAATTCTTAGTTTAATACAAATACATCAATTTGGCAGAAGAACGAGGAAACTCATCAGGTACCCCCCTCCCACCCAAGAAAACATCACCTTTTGGTATAATTTTTTCATGTAATAATAATTATTAACAAGCTTTTTCAAACAATTAATTCAGAAATATGCCGTTCCTTATTCCTGGAAAAAGTATAGGTACAAAAAAGATAAAAATTATATTCGATTTTATTTAACAAAAAAGCTGAAAAGCACCTTAGTTTTTACATCGGAATATGGGAAACATTTCAAAAAACTTCTTTTGTCATAAACAAAGGAATTTAAGGGACCTTCGAAAAATAAATGGACTTTAAGTGAAAAAGGGACTGTCCTGAATATTTATAGTGGTTTTAGGGGGAGGAGGGAATGGATGTAAAAATAGCATTTTTACTCTAATTTTCTCACAAATTTCGTGGCGCATTTATGGCATGATTTTCGCTACATATGCAAATCGATAATTGAGACTAGATTCCACCTTGAAAGCTGTCAACTTTTTTTTTAAATATTTAACTAAAAAATTAAAGAGATTAATTTAAACATTTTAAATAATTTTCTGCTTAAAAAAATTTGCCTGTGGCACTATAACATCACTGATTGTTACAATTTTAGATTCATTTTATGCAGTTTTTTTCAGCAACATTTAAAACGCTTAAAAAATCACATTTTACCACAATTGTCTCCAAATTTTTGCGTGATTATCCCCCCCTCCTATATTTGAGACTAGGTCCGCCCTTGCATAAAGTGCATATCAAATAAAATTAATAATGCTGGGAAAAGTTTAAAAGGATCAGGAAATAGTATGAAGTGAAAGAGAAAAACCGGGAATTGGTTAATGAATTTTTGATAGACAACTTTGCATGAAATGAAAATGTGCGACTCATTTTGCCTAAGATATTTAATGATTTGGACCAAAAAAAGTGTCACCTGTCCATAAGGTTGGCGACTTTTCTATATATTAGACAATAGTCTCAATTTATACTGGGTGATCCAAAAATTGTCAACTATTTTTTATTTATATCTTGCGAGATATCAGTTTATGTAACCTATTCCTACTTCATTCTGACCCACCGTGTGACGTCAAGATACAGCCCATATACAAAAAGAAATTTACGTCATCTTCGGTCATCTTTCAGTTTGTATCAAATTTAATTTTAAGCAAAGGAGGTTGTACCTTGACTTTCAGTTACAACCCTCACTTTTAAATCAAAATAAATCGGTTTTCCCGTAGGTACAATTTTGGAAAAAATGAGTCTCTTTCATAATTTTCAATCAAATTTGAGTTAAGAAGGGGCGAGTGTAGCTTGAATGAGGTTGACTTAACTGACAAAGTGTATATTCCGAGGTATATTCCTACAATTCAATTTATGTATCGCCTTTAATATTTGGCGAGAAAACTAACCAAACAAATATTTTTAGAGATTAGCTGGAGCAACACTTCTTGTATTTGCCAATAAACAAGATTTGCCAGGAGCAAATTCCATGGAAGAATTAAAAGAGGTAAGAATACTCCTTTACAGTTTCACAAACCCACAATTTAATTCAATGTTGGTCAAAATTAATAAAGGCTGTTAAATTAAAAAAAGTGATAAAAAAGTTGGTACCTGAACTTACAATCTTTTTGCCAAAAAATTAGGTATTATAATATTACACATTAGGCACTAGTTACGTGCACAGCTTCCCACAGGCGTACCAAGAAGAAGACCGTGAGATCTATACACTCAGCGTATTTTCTAAAGTTTATATAAATCCTAGTTTTAAGTAATATCTCATTCTATTTGCATCTGTTGCTGCGACAACTTAGCTTGTATTTAAAAATAAATTTTTTAAAAATAACTCTCGTCGTTGTTCGATCGTAATTGGCGCAGTCGGTAGGATTGCGTCCCCGGTAGTCGAAAAGCAAACGTAGAAAACTCGTGTGTGTCGAAAATCGCATCGTGCGGAAAATAGACATTTACTGAACTAGTGTGCTTAAAGGATTAACCCGAGGAGTAGTATCAACTGCTTGAAAGCGCAATCCAAAGAACCTGGTCGACGATATCCATCAGAGGCGTTCCTTGTAGGCAGTATGCAACCAAGAATCAGGAAAGAGAAAAATAATCGTAAGTGCCTTTTTCCTTTCGCCCCTTTTAAAACCCTCTGCTTAAAGCTTTTAATAGGGATAATTTTAGTCAAACCTATTGGACGTAAATTAGCTATAGGAAAAATAAAAGTGATCAGTATTTTGAATCAATAAAAGTTAATGTCAGATAGCGAAGTAGAAACAGGAAATAGTGAATACTTCAGAGCATTAAGTAGTGAAGTTGAAGCTGAAATCAGCAATTATTTAAAAAAAATTAGTTGTTAAAAAGGAAAGTCAATCAGAAAATATAACAGACAAAGTGAATTGAAGCTATACGAAGGCGACAGCAATACTTTAAATAAGTTCATCAATAGATGTGAAAGTTTGATTGCAGGTTATGCTACCATTAATGATAAACGACCTCCAAAAACACATTTTTGAGTGTATTCAGGAAAAATTAGTAGGTAGAGCAGCAATTTTAGTAGGCAATAGAACAGAGCTCAGTGATTGGACAAAGTTAAAAGAGGCCTTGATCCAATGCTTTTCCGATCGCCGAGATCTGGATTGTTTAATCCAAGAATTAATTAGGACCAGACCATACACAAACGAACACTTGTTAAATTTTGGAAGTAGGCTTCAGCTTTTAAGAAGCGATATCGCGCAACGCATCAGCAATGATATAAGGTGCTCTACGGCCGAAAAAGTGTGCAGTGCAGTCAAACATTTCGATAAAACCGCATTAAATACCTTTATCGCGGGTTGCACAGGCGTTTTAAAAAATAATATGCATCTAAAAATGCCTAGCAGTTTGGAAGATGTAATGGCATACGTAAACGAATATGAAAAGTTCGAAAGATTGTCCAGTATTCTAAACGAGTCACATAAAAATCAAAAACAAAACTTCCAAAATTTAAGCAATGTACCCAAAAATCAAAATCCCCAAAATTTTTACCAGAGACCATTTTTTAACAATGCGTTTGTACCACAAAATTCGTTCTCAAATCAGCAATTTGGGAACCCTGCACAATTTAATAATCCGTCTTATTTTGTTCAACAATCGTCGTTCAATCAAAATAATTTTGGTAGACCCCAACAAAGACCACAATTTCCGAGTGGCCCAGTTGACATAAGACCCAGGCAAGTACCTCCCCAAAAATTCTTTACAAATAGTCAAGTTTTCGGTAGACCAAAAAACGTATTTAGACCGGGACAAATGAACTTCCAGGTTGCCATCCACCAGAAATACGCAAAATCAATATCCTAAACAAAATTACTTCTCATCAAATCCGAACGCGCGAACAGATTTTGTTTCTCAAGAATTGCACGCTAATGACGTCACGGAATACGGTGACCCATGCAATCAAGATTATTTTAACTCTCTCGATTATTACGACCCAATCGATCAAAATACTTACGCCCAAGAATATTTTGAAACAATCGATTCAAAACCAATCAGAAAATCAAATCGATCAAAATCTAGATACACCCCAAAATTTTGCCGAACCCAGCCAAACGGAAACCCTAGCACAGTCGAAATAAATATATCCTCCTATAACGCCCTTCCTTATTTACAAATCAATTCATTAAATAATAAATTATTGATTGATACTGGCAGTAACCGATCAATATTAAAACCAACCATTGCCGAGCAACACTTTCCGAGCTGCATTTATAATTCTAAAAATATAATCAAAACAGCTGTAGGTAGCCAGGACAGCCAGTTCCAAGCTACGATACCTTTATTTTCAGAATTTGGTATTAATTATAAAATTGGTTTTATTCTTTTCGTTTTTGGTGATTTTTTCGATGGCGTTATCGGATTGACCGATTTAATAAAAATGAACCTAAAACCTGCACAATAAAATTCTTTCGAACAAACACATGCAAATACCATTTAAATTCCGGGAACCTACAGATGTTAAATTTTCGTTTTCAATTAATTCCCACGAGAAAATAATAAAAAACCTCCCAGTAAGCGTTCTCGAAGGCGAAATATTGGTACCTTCCACTAAACTTAACCAGCTGTTTATTCCTAGAACGCTCTCGTACGCGAAGAACGGATTCGCACCTTTCGAAATCCGAAACCATACCGATAAAACCATAAACACGACTATGACACAAGCAATCCCTGTAGAATCATTTATATGGGAGTCTTTCGAAATGTACTCGTTCGAAACCATTAAAAATTGCGGAAAAAATCAATCTTTTCAAAATTCCCCATCAAACATTGATATTAAAAATTTAATTCGATTGTCACACATGAATTCGGAAGAACAGCAGGCTATTATAAAACTGTGCGGTGAATTTAAAGACATTTTTTATAAACCAGGAGATGCGCTTACTTTTACCTCTAAAATTCGCCATGAAATAAAAACAACAGACGAACTTCCGGTTCACGCGAAGTCCTATCGATATCCTAACGTCCATAAGGAGGAAGTAAGAAACCAAATAAACGAGATGTTAGGCGAAGGCATCATTAAACCTTCAACGAGTCCTTGGAGCTCACCGATTTGGATGGCGTGTCGTGATTGATTATCGACAGGTGAACCTTAAATCAATTGACGACCGTTACCCAATCCCAAATATCTCAGATATATTGGATAAATTGGGACGATCGCAATATTTTTCAACTTTAGATCTCGCGAGCGGATTCCATCAAATTGAAATGGCCCAAAATTCAATACAGAAGACCGCCTTTTCTGTAGAAAACGGGCATTACGAGTACGTTCCAACGTGTCATGGATGAAGTCCTTAAAAATTTGCAAAACAAAATTTGCATGGTCTATATGGACGATATAATTATTTTTAGTGCTGGATTACAAGAACACATACAAAATTTACGTCTTGTCTTTATAAAATTACGAGAGGCAAAATTGAAAATTCAACTTGACAAATGCGAGTTTCTGAGAAAGGAAGTCGAATTTCTCGGACACTTCGTTACACCAGAAGGCATTAAGCCAAACCCAAAAAAGATCGAGGTCATTCAAAAATTTGCCGTACTCAAAAAGAAATTAAACAATTTTTAGGTCTGCTTGGATATTACTTTTATTTATCAAAAACTTTGCCAAAATAACCAAACCAATGACCCACTATTTAAAGAAAAATGAAAAAGTAATCCACTCTAAAGAATTTATAGAATGTTTTCAGCATTGTAAAAATATTTTAACATCAGAACCAGTACTCGCTTACCCCGATTTTAGTAAACCATTTGAATTAATGACTGACGCGTCAAACTATGCCATAGGTGCAATATTATCCCAAAACGGTCACCCACTTAGTTACGCATCTAGGACACTAAACCCCGCGAAAATAAATTATTCGACGATAGAGAAAGAGCTATTAACGATCGTTTTTGGCTGCAAATATTTTCGACCATATTTGTTTGGACACAAGTTCACTGTCCTTACCGATCATAAACCTTTAATCTGGCTTTCAAATTTAAAGGAACCCAATAGCCGTTTAGTTCGCTGGCGCCCTAAACTTGAAGAGTTTGATTGCATTATGAAATATCAAAAGGGCAAACAAAACCAAGCTGCGGACGCACTCTCGCGGAACCCTGTAGATAGCGATAAAAATGTTGACCTCAGCGCGCTGGAAACCGCGTCTATATCGAACGAACCTGGAGATGTAAACGAAACGATAAGGAAATACCTAGAAAACGCGTATCAGTTGCCAGAATTAAACACGGACGAAATAGATTGCCTTTTAAGAAATAACCAGCCACAAAAAATTGTCATTCACTCAAATGTTAAACAACAACCTGTCCAAAGCATTCAAAATCCATCCCGACTACAACCAAAAACCGAAATTCAAAATCAAAATAAAGACTCGGTAACCTGGAGACAGTACACTCGACCCATGAAAATCCAATTTTTAACCTACCTATCACTGAAAAAATATTTAATACCTATAAACACCAAATTATCATTACCGAGGGCGAAATTAATAAAATTCAATGTCAGTTTTTGAAAATCTTCGTAAAGACCAGAATTTTGGTAGTATTTCCAAAATTTGAACCGGTACCACATATGGTTGAATATTTAGAAGTAGAAACGCGAAATTAGCGAAAACTTTTACGGTTACCCTACAAAACTTATTTCTAAATTCCTCTTTTAGATTTATTCAATGCTCACAATTTTTAGAGGACATCAAGAAACAAGACGAGCAAAAAGAAAAATTAACGCTTTATCACACTACAAAAACTTGCCATAGAGGAATCTCGGAAATGAAACTAGCCTTAACATCTAGATTTTACTGGCCTAAAATGATCGAAAATATTGGACAATTTGTAAACGATTGCGAGACCTGTCAAAAAAATAAATACGACAGAAACCCTCCTGTTATAAAATTTAACTTAACCCCCATCACCTCAAAATCATTCGAACAAATACATATTGATTCCTTTAAAATCGATAATCAAATATTTTTTACGATTCTTGACGCTTTTTCGAGATACGGCCAGGCGTACCTTTTAATCAGTCTAACAGGAATAGCTGTTATTGACTGTCTTTTAAATTTTGTATCGCACCACGGTTTACCTCTAAAAATCACCTCGGATCGCGGAACCGAATTTAGAAATAAAGACATAGAGGACTTCTGCAAATTATATAAAATCGAGTTACACTATACAACTTCTAAAAATAGCAACTCTAACTCGCCCGTAGAACGATTTCATTCATCAATAATCGAAGCCTATCGTTGTCTTAAAGAGGAACATAAAGAATACACCACAGAACAAATTATGAAACGCGCTTTATTGGGCTATAACAATTCGATACATAGCGTTACTAAATTCACACCGTTCGAAATAATTAAAGGACACCTAAATGAAACCAACCCGTTCGATCTTAACGACCACGTGATAATTTCGGACTATGTTCAAAAACATAAAGAAAGCTCTAAGAAAATATACAAACTTATCGCCGAAAATAATGAAAACCCAAAAGAAAAAATAATTAACAAACGGAACGAAAAACGCGAAGACCCGCCAAATTTTGATCCTGTTGAACCGGCCTATATACGAACGAAGTTACGTAATAAAGCATTAACCAAGTTTAAGAAAACCACTGTCAAAACCCAAACACCTATAAAAATTAAAACAAATTCGGGCACTTATCACAAAGGCTCTGCAAGGAAACCAAAAACTAAACAAAAATCAAATTTGCAGGAAAATGAACCTCAGGATTCTAACGGCACTGATGTTGGCGTTCCTGACTGTTCGACCGATAAAGAGTGAAGACATTAAATTAATTCCTTTATAAAATCCCCTTCTTCCTATAAATTTGGGCCCATCAAAATTAATTTAGACTAAACACACCTTTCTTCATTTTATTGACCTAAAAACTGTAAACGAACAGCTCTCTAGCATACATGTGTCAGGGATCAAATTTCAATGGAAAACTCGACAAATCCGATATCATATCACGGTCTCACAGAAAGCATGCTATTAAGAACTAATTATTTAATAAATTTAACCCAAAATAAATTAAAAAACCTTCAGCCAGGCTAAAATGAGGCCTACTTAACGTAGTAGATAAGGTACAAAAATGGCTCTTTGGTACTCTCGATGTTGATGATGGGAAATTTTATAAAAACGCGATTGATAGTTTACAGAGAAACCAGAAAAATGTACTTAAAACTCTAAACTCTCAAATATCACTCTCCAAATGATTGATTGACAATTACAATTCAACAATCTCTACCTTAATTAGCAATCAAAATCAATTAGAAAAAGGTATTCACATATTGCAAGCATCTATTGACGATACGATCAATAATCTTCCGTTGTACCTAACCTTTCAAGGTGTCTTATCCCCAATCAATTTGGACTGTCAAAGCCGGATTAACTTTTTAGACAACCTGGAAAATGCACTTATTTTCGCACACACTAATGCTTTGCATAATTTAATAATTTCTGTTTCGGAGATTCAAGAAATGATCGAATATTTAAAATCAATATACAATATAAATGAATTGCCAAAATTTAACAATACTTTATCCTATTATCAATTTTTGGGAACAAAAGTAACTTTTTCCGATAATAAAATCATTTTTGCTATTCACATCCCCATTTTAAGACTTAAGCAGCTATCTTTCCACCACCTTTTTCCTATTATCCAAAACATTACTATAATTATTCCTAAATACCCATACCTGGCACAAGAAGATGCCACTCAATTTGAAGCAACAAGCTGTCCAGAAATCGAAAATACCTTTTACTGCCACGAAAATTACTATTCAAAAGACGAATGCACCACCCAGCTTTTGAAAAATTAACCAATCACTAGCTGTCAAAGTCACCGCATCGAACTGTCACAACCTCTTGCAGAACAAGTTACGCACGAGAAAATTCTTATTCTACCTGTCAAAGATACACTGATATTTTCTAAATGCAGGACCGATCGATACTTCAAAATCAATCAGCCGACGCCAATCGAAATTCCGACTAACTGCCAAGTTACATTGGGTAACAAAAGTTACTTCAACGATGACAAAATTGTGAAAGGAAAACTTTTACTTTTGCCAGAAGTTCGCATCAATCAGTTAAACAAGCCAATATCGCAAAAATTAACTAACATCGACGAGATCAGTCTTCAAGACCTATATCAACTCAAAGATATCGCCAATCAATTGGAACCAATTGAAGCAATCAATCAACCAATGTCCACCTCATCAATAGTCAATACTGTTATCATTATCCTAGTGATCATTGCAATTATTATGATCATTGCAAAGATGACAATCCTCCAAAGATGTCAAATCAAGAAAACTAATCAATCTAATTAATCCAATCGTTTCAATCAATCCGAGCAAACTCATTTCATTATATTTAAGAAAGGATTTAGTGAGGTTGAATAAATAACAAAATCAATGAATAGCGAGCTTTCCCTCAATGGTAACCGTAGATCCGGATTTCGCACTTGTGGTGCTCATCAGTACGGTGCTAGGAATTAGGAGATGAAATGATGATGAAAAAATATGACACAGGATTCATGTAAAAGACAACCATCTGTCAAATTGCAGAATCGGTAGATGTACCTTCAATTTGAAGGAAAATTAAGCGTCTCTACGGAGACAGATATAATTATCTTTACAGATATCCTAAGCTCTCTAAGAAGGGATTTAGTGAGGTTGAATAAATAACAAAATCAATGAATAGCGAGCTTTCCCTCAAAAAAGGTAATGGTAACCGTAGATCCGGATTTCGCACTTGTGGTACAGACATCAGTACGGTGCTAGGAATTAGGAGATGAAATGATGATGAAAAAATGTGACACAGGATTCATGTAAAAGACAACCATCTGTCAAATTGCAGAATCGGCAGATGTACCTTCAATTTCCATTATGTTTCCTTCTTAAGGAGGGAGGAGTTACGTGCACAGCTTCCCACAGGCGTACCAAGAAGAAGACCGTGAGATCTACACACTCAGCGTATTTTCTAAAGTTTATATAAATCCTAGTTTTAAGTAATATCTCATTCTATTTGCATCTGTTGCTGCGACAACTTAGCTTGTATTTCAAAATAATTTTTTAAAAAAGAACTCTCGTCGTTGTTCGATCGTAATTCACTTAAAGTAAATATTTCAACGCATCGGTATCGGTATATCTTAATGCGTTCGAAATAGAGTCAAAATACACGAACGGTGCCCGCTTTTTTGAAGGGTGCTATGACAGAACTGCTGATAGAAATCGTTGCGTACGTTCGTGGGTCCGTAACGTACATCTCTCCGTATGCAACGAGTGGAATCACCTGTTCTGTCATCGCACCTGTCAAAAAAGCGGGCATCGTTCGAAACATGGCATGAACAAGTCAAAAATGTAGTGTATTTGGGCTTTGTTTCGAACGCGTTAGGTATAGCGATACCGATGCGTTGAAATATTTACTTGTGTCTACTAGACACTTAAAGTAAATATTTCAACGCATCCTTATCGGTATACCTAACGCTTTTATGGTGAATGCGATGACAGAGCAGCTGATTCCAATGGTTATATATAGTAGCCTATGTTTCAATGCGCATGTATATTAGCAGGAAGTTGGATAAATGATTCCCTTCCACAAACACTTTTTGAGCAATTGATGCCTTGTTTCATTTTAAAAAAACAAACACTTTTCTAAACATACTGTAATATCCTTATTATTATCAGATCTTGGAACTAGAACAAATTAAGACGCATCATTGGAAAATAATCCCATGCAGTGCGGTAACTGGAGAACATCTATTGGAGGGCATAGACTGGTTAATAAACGACATCGCTGCAAGGATATTCACATTGGACTGATTATCTGATTTGTTCTTTTATTTATTTACAAGGTTGGATCAATTTATTTATAAGAACTTTTTTTTCATAATTTAAACTAAAATATATTTTAAAACTAATAACTATAAAACGGAAAAAAATATTGAAGAAAATGTGTACTTTCCCGCTTTAGGTTCACTGTCGCTAATATTAATAATTATAAGAAAGTCATTTTGTATGCAATCTTGTAGTAGGTATCTAAATTATTTAGATATGTATATAAAATATTCTTCGATCCCAGCTTAACTCACACTGTGATTGCTTTTTTGTATTTAAATTTTATTTATTATTAATAAAATAATTTTGTATAATATTTAAAACACTATGTATTTTTTTACTCCAGTCTTGAAGAAATATATAAAAATAAAAGGGTTGGAGAGAATGGATTCTTATAATTTTACAGATATTTTTAGTAAGAAAGACGAGTCTCCTATAAAAGTCAAGATCTCGTTATTTTTTTTTTAATTGGCCCATAACAGTTCCAGTTACTTGTTAAAAAAAAGTCGACACATTGACAATAATGCCCAAAGAATCCCCTAATGTTAAATATTGCAAAATGTTAAAAATTAAATACTACTTACAGTATTTTCCACTCGAAGCTTAAACAGATTTTCGATCTGAAGTTTAGAAATTTTGTTTCTCCCTAAAAAGACAGTTGATTACATTTGGGCCAGTGCCGCTTAATTTTCTTTAATTTTACTTTTATAATGTATTCTGATAATATTGTTATTAAAATTTCATGAAAAATTTTTTGCACACTTTCATCTATAATTTTAAGGATAAAAGCATCGCTTTCATGAACGAATCAATTCAAAATGTTTGTCCAAATTTCCAGCCTTGTCTAACCAAAAATAACGAAACATTTTGTTATAACATGACAGTGTCAAAAAGTGTAAACAATGAATACAGAGTTGCCACAATCCTTGAAAACCGGGCAAAAGTCGGAAATTCGGTGAGGTCAGATATTGTTAACCTGGTTAAGATTCCTTTGTACCTAAATAAAAATTACATATAACATGCGCTCGCTATAATGTCATTAATTGTTACAATTTTAGTTAACAGTTTTTATCAACAGTAAAACGTGTCAAAAATAGCTTTTTTAGTATAATTTTTCCAAAATATTTGCCTGTGGGCATTTATGATATTTCACCAACACATATAGAACTGAGATTAGATCGCACCCCAACTCAGCGTCGCTTCACCCAAATGTTTAAAAATAATTACGAAAAACTTGTAAGACATCGTATAGGTAGGTAGAGTCCGATTATTAAGTAAATGGGCCACGTGTCTCTGTTTGAGGCAGGGCCGAACACTGTGGCAGGGGCGTGCGTATCGTCACTGCCATTTAAAATAAATGAATAAGTTGAAGAATTATAAAATTATAAAAAAATATTATTTATTTTGAATTTCATTAGTTGATGTGTTTGAGTTCTCAAATAATTTATTTAGATACTATACAATTCAATACTGAATTTGGTTAGTTGAATAATAACTTGTTTAATTTTTGACCTTCTCTCCTTTTTGCAGAAAAATAATGGTACTTATTTAAAAGGATACAATTTTGTAGAAAATTACTTAACATTCCAATTAATTTGAATTAATTTAATATTTTTTGAAAAAATATCTCATTTTTTCTCAAAATTGCTTAACAAAATATTTTTTAAACAATGGAAATAAATAAAATCAGATTACAACATGATCAACAGATAATATGATGATGATTAAACACAAAAAAAAACTATTACCTACTGTAATATAAATATTTTTTGAATAGCAATAATTCAAAGTTAAAAAACGCCTTTTCTTTCCCGTGTACCCTTCATGTATTAATATTTAAATTTACTTGATGTTAGACTAATTATATCCGCATGCGCATTATTTATGTATAATGTTACTGTTACAAATAATAATAAATTGACAAGGGCTGTTTATGTAAATGAGATAGGTATTTATAAAATGCTTTGGAAAAAATTAAGTGCAATAAACAGATTAGAGATTCTACGCCTATGAATTCATACGACAAACCAATCGCGAGCTAAGTGGGCGGGCTTTAGACGAAAATGGGTTTCTACGCACATTCCTTAGCTGGCCCATTTACTTCTTAACCGGACTCTACTGCAAACATTTTTGTTTGCGACACTATAAAATTATTGATTGCTACAATTTTAGTTTACTTATGACTGGCAACAAATACATATAGAATTGAGACCAGATCCCTGACCAAACTAGCATTTTCTGCTTAAACTGCAAAAAATTGGCTCCAGTGCTATGACATCGGGTTTTTTTCTTTAAAATAATTCGGCAAAAAACGGGAAAAAGTCTCTTGTGGCCACCCTGAAAATAAAACTTGACTGGTGGCACAATTGTAAGATATTTTTAAATAAAATTATTCCATGAACTGTCAGAAAAAAACCTAAACTAAAAATTTCAAAAGTGACAGCAACAATCTAGGGCGTTTAAATTTCTGTCAACTTTCAAACCTGGTTTTGTTCAGTGGGTCATTGAGGTTAGGTTTTGTCTAAATAAAAATAGAACGGACTGTTTAATTCATAAATAAGTATGAAAATAGTTCGAGAGATATGTTGTTTACCGTAAAAAGATAGTTCCGGCGACTTTTCAACATTTTTTTCACTTAACACACACTTCTTATACATTTTTATAAATCTTAAAAACAAACTTATCTAATTAGAGTAAACAACAATTGCATAAAACAAAAAACAAACAAAAAACTGTGCCACAATAATTCAATAACTTTGTTGCCCTGTTGTTGTAAGATTGTCCTAACCCTGATTTCAATAATGATTTCTCGAAGGTAAAACAAAACATTATATTACGTAAACTTTCTCATGCATTTTAAACTGAACTTCTTCGGCACTATACCTACTTTATCAGAATAATGTCTTGTATTTATGCTAGTTATTGCTATATTACATAATTATAGGAAATAAAATAAGGGATAATTATGGAAACTCAAGATTTTTATGAGGTTTCTATTTTATTTAAATTTCTTTGATTCAAGCCTTTGAATATTATGTATTGTAACCGCTAAAGATGAGCATCCTAATGCTAAGAAACAACACATCATCGTTTCCGGCTCTCATCCCGGCTCTCAAACTAATGATCCACCATAGCATATCACCACATCCTGAAAGCAAGGCTAAGGGCAGAAAAATATGTGGGTCGTTTATTATATACAGGGTGGATTCTTTAAACGGAACGGTGCTTCTAGCGGGTTAGAATTTGGTTGAATAAAAAAATCCAAAAGCACGTCAACTGAGATTTTCAATTTCCTTTAATCGTCCTATATTGGATTTTGTCTATGTCATTTAGTTTACGAGTTATGGCAACTTTTTATCTTTTTTTAAATTTTTGAAATCTGCAAACTGCAAATACTACACAGTAGGATCTATCTTTTACGATAATCAAGATATTTTTATCTAAATCTGTATGAAAAATTAAAGTAAAACAGGGCATAGACAACAATTCCATGCAAGTTTAAATGCTATCTTGGAAACCATAAGAGATAGAGTATTAGTGTGTGGTATTGTCAAAAAGATAATTTTTTTTAGAATTAAAAAAAAAAAGTATTTTTTTGCCATACGTCGTAAACAAAACGACATAAAAAAAATCGAAGATAGTACTATTAAAGAAAATTAAAAATCTCAGTTGACGTGTTTTTGGATTTTTTTATAAAACTAAATTCTAACCCGCTAGAAGCACCGTTTCGTTTAAAGAATCCACCCTGTATAACCAAAAAGCACAAAAAGTCAAAATTTACTGGTGGTTCCTGCAAGTATAGCGACCAAAAATTCCAAAATACATTTAAAAAACAATAATTTTTATTCCAAAACAGTCATCGTAAAAGTAAACTTGATATAAAAATCCTAATCGGTACTCTACTTCCTATAGGTACTAACTACCAAATAAAAAAATAACAGAACTAGAAACCTCTTCGCACACCAAATACCTATTTGTTTACTACGAAATACTGAGCAATATTTAGTTATTATTTAAAATACATATTTAAGAAAACTCTAATTGTACCAAGTGCGTAAAATGGGCCAATAAATAAAAAGTTGAACAAGTGCACGTTTGTTATATTTAGAAATATTTTGTTTAAGAAACAGATTGGTAACAATTTTTCTTACTTTTTTAGAATTAAAAACAAGTTTTAGCATTCTGCCATAGACGGGCGCTCAATGGGAGTCATCCAGCTGGTATTTTAACAAATTAATAAACTTAAAAATAAAAATATCCTGAATAGGTATTAAAATCCTCCACTTTTTTATATTCATTTTTGACCCAGTATACCTTACTTTTTAAAAAAATTTCTATACAAGTTAGTAAAGGTAAGAGATTTGTTATATGAGGTTTACAAATATTGCTGTTTATTAATGAAGGTTTCTAGTTTATTTATATTTCGTTTACTACGTGCTACACATATAAATAATAAGGTCAAGACTTTACTTCAAATGAAAAATGTCTTTAACTCAGCCTTCGCAACCAAGTATTTTGAAATGCCCAATCGGAAAGAAAATATATAAGTTTAATTTGGTTAAACCGCCTATACAAAGAAACAGAACGGGCAAAGCATTCTTCTATAGCAAGGATTTTATTCAACTCAACTCTTTAAAAATTATGCATGTTAGTTAACTTAATTTTGTGCAATATTTAAACGTTATATCCATCTTTTATACGATACATTTTTTACTTTGTATGTAGTTTATTTATTAAATCTGGACCCGTTTGCAAATTGTCACTAGCTAGCTAAAAACCTCTCCATTTAAAAATCAAAAAGGACTTCCCAAGCAGCATTTATCTGATTTCCAACTAATACTAAAAACGTAATGGTAGCGATTCTTCAAAAACCGTCAGAAAATCTCGCCCTTACAAAAAATCTGACGATTTTTAAACACAAGTTTACACTTAATGCTTTTTTGTCAAGACTATTTGCTAATATTCCTTAAAATTTAGTTTGTTAATACTGTTCTAGTAAATAAACAATATGTCAGTTTTAATTTTTGTAGGCTGTTTTTCTGAAAAACCCTGTTTTTTATTTAAAAATGTATGGTATTAACCTTATTTTTTTTGTGTAAACAAGCCTTTAAAACTTTTAACATACAAAGCCATAGATAGCCATGGAATATGTCACTGTCACTGTTCAGAAAAGTCATACAAATTCTGTCTGCCGTTTATTGGTACGCGTAGTAACAATTTGGCTCCGCCGTACACTAGATCTGCAGAATATCTTTAAAATATTAAATGTACAAAATTTAATAAGTTTATTAATAAAATGACGCAGTTTTTCTTGCAACGTTAGGATAAATATGAAGGACGCTGCGTTTTTATTTTAAATGAGGCGATAAGTAAGAATTGTGACGGGTGAGATTTTCTGTCGTTTCTGAAGAATCGCGACAAGTGACGTAATATATAGTCAAAATTTAAGTCGCTACTTCGTTATTTGGTAAACGACGCCGCTTTTATATCAAAGCCAACGTTGTTAAGCGTAAACCTGGACCTACATGCATTCGTGATACGCATCTGTGTCATCTTCAAAGTGCATTTTTTTTTATACTGGGACTTTTCCATCCATAGAAGGATCAAGGCAAATGTTTCTGCAGAGTTAAAGACAAACATAAAATATCCATGCACCTAGCCGGAATTCGAACCCGAGACCTCTCGTGCGGCAGGCCGATACGCTACAGAGGCCGGCCAAGTTCAATGGTCGGAATCGATCACGTGGTAAAAACGGATGCGTATCACGCATGTGTGTGGATCCAGCCTTAGTCAGTGTACCGTCGACGTCGCATAATGTGACATAACTTTCTACTAATTTCCCAACGTCGGGCGCACGTTGGTCTCTTTCTATTGATTTTCCAACGTCCGCCTCATGTTGGTTTCTATGACGTTAAATTAGTTTGCCTGCCCAACGGCTTATCGTTGTCGGATTCGATTACGTTTAGTGATGGTCGATAGTTCCGTTGTGTTCCATTGACCTACTTTACGTTCCATTGCACTTTTCTATATTTTGTTTTAGCTTGGGGAACCATCAGATCCCATCCATTTCCCAATTGTGAGGATTTTTATACATATAATTTTAAAAAATTCATCCATTTTTAGGCTTAGCCACGGTGTACTAAGGGGTGGTTATCTGTGGGGCACAGCCAAAGAAATTTAAATAAAATAGAATAAAAATCTTGAGGCAAATTACATATCTCGGCGCAAATTCCGGAAATGTAGACCGTGGTTGCCGAGTTTCCATAATTATCTATTATTTTATTTCCTATAATTATGTAATATAGCAATAAGTAGCATAAATACAAGAAATTATTCTGATAAAGTAGGTATAGTGCCGAAGAAGTTCAGTTTAAAATGCATGAGAAAGTTTACTTGATATAATGTTTTTTTTATCTTCTAGAAATCATTAATTGAAATCAGGGTTAAGCCAATCTAACAACTAGGGCAAAAAAGTTATCCGATCCGACGGGTTTTTGTTTGTTTTTTGTGTTTTATGAAATTGTTATTTACTATACTTATATATGTTTGTTTTAAGATTTATAAAAATGCATAAGAAGTGTGTAAACAATACATCTCTATTAAACCGCCACATTTTAAATATTGCTTTAGAACCAATCAGAACGCTTCTCTACAATGTTGCCATGAACCGTCCTACCAATCGAAGACGTTTGTTCCCTACGTCGCGCGTAGTTTGAACGTAAGAACTTAGTTTTAGTGACATTTAGTCAATGTTGTATAACGAAAATTCGAGATCGGGTTCGAATTGGTAAAATTTCAGTGTAGTGTATTAAATCCGACATTATAAACAACTTGGCGTCTATCGGCCATCACGAAAACATTTTTTGTTTTGCAAATTTTGATCTAAATTGGAAAACGCCATTAGCACTTGACACACTACACAACTTTTAAAACAAAATAGACAAAATACAAAAATATATATTTTTTTTTATTTTATACTATAGAATTCTCGAGGCGATCGCAACCTTATTATCTGTTAATAAAAAAAATATACCTTCATTTTATATTTTTGGGTATTTGCAAACAGGCTATATTGTTCATCCGTGGGCAACGGTGAGTAATTTTGAGAGGAGGAAATCAAACGTTAAACAACGTAGGCAATTGGCGAAAGCTCATCACTCATCTCACGCCTACTGACGCCGTACTGACTTCGAGGCGACGTGAATCTGTAATCCTCATTTACGCATAAATAAGAGTCGACAGGAAGTCGAAACGACGCGACGTTGCTGGCTAACGTCAGGTCATTTATTCGCTATGTCTGCATAACGTAAGATAACGCTCAAATGCTGCTTGGGTAGCTGCCAATTTGCGCGATAAGCTCGAATAAAGAACCTAACTAAGCTGTATATAATAAAATAAAGGTTACTCACATGTTATTTCACCTTTTCTAATGCATGATTTTACATTGCTTTGTCTACAAGGTTATTTTAAGAAATTATTGTAATTTTTATGTTTTAATTGTAACAATATTAAGATCCCAATTTTTAATTGTAACAATATCAAGACCAATTTAACAGCTGTATTCAGTCGTACCTACATCTTATATTCTGGTTAGTTTAAAAAAATAAGTAATCTAGAGAAAACACGTTAAATTAGTGAGTATAAGGACAACAAGGCTGCGTTCCGTGATGACTGAAGCCAAACAAAAATAGGCAAAATTAGTTCCAGAAAGTGTTACACAAAACAAGTGTCTTTGTTGATTTGGCTTTAGCCGGCGCGGAACGCACCTCAGGTCGCCCAATCTGGCCTTAAAGTTTTTACAAATATTACATTCCAGAATATTATTTACAGTATGCTAAATACAAAACTAATAACTCTAAAAGTTTAGGAATTTATACAATTTAACAATCTCAATATTTTTTTTATGATTCACTGAACAAGGCAATTTTAGTTTTTGTTAGTATTCACCTGATGACGATTGCAGATACATAAGCATTCGAAACGTTGTGAAAAGTTCGAAACTCTAGCTTAATCTCAAGTTCAACATTGTCTACCACCTACCACAACAAATCTCAATATGGCCACCTAAGGATAACTATTGAGATATGATTGAATTGTTCAACCTTGTCTTTTTTGTGGTGTAATCTCAGATCTACAACTGATTATCAAGAGTTCCGTCTTTAAGTCTTAAGTATTAGCGCATAGTTGCGGTGTATGTCATTTTTGCGAACTTTAGTTGTGAGGAATTTGGATTACATAACCCATCTTTGAAAAAATATTTACAAAATTCAAAATCGCACTGTACAGTTTCGAATTTTATCCGTGCGAGCTTTAAGTTTGAGGACGATCTAAATCATGCAAGCTTTACTTTTCAAACCAGAGCTATGGAAATTTTAATGCGAGTGCGGTATAGTGAAATGCATTATATGTTTGTTTTCTTTTTCAAGTGGCTTGGCAATAAAGGCTCAAAAACATTAAACTGAAGATCGACACGTTTTAAAGTCAAATCGGAACCATTGGTACACACAATACTTATATAGAGTAAAAAAGTATTCTAAATCTAATGGTTATCCATGAACTGGATATCAGATAAAACTAAAATATTGTTTGGTAGCGGTTTCGGTTGTGGCGATAAGAGAGTTAAAGTTTGTCTCTCGGGATCCACGTTTGACCTGAAATAAAACAATACGTGTTAATGATATCCGATGTGAGTTTCACAAGATTTTAATTTAAACCAATTGCAACCCGCCCGTGTTATAAACGTACAGGTTAATCGATTCTATACATAGGTTGCCTACAGGGCCCTAATTCTTGAGCAGGGAACGACATAGATTTGTGTCGAATGATCTCACGTCGAACGCATTTCGTATTCTTAAGCGGGGATCGCTCATTCCATTCTATCAAAAATTGGGTGTTCGTGCTCCCCGACTCCGAAGCCAGGGATCGGTTCCATTTCTCAAGCAAGCATGCGCGTAAAATGCATATTTTCCAATCTAGAATTTCGAAGAGGTTTCAAGGAAAAGCAACTTGTTTTCGATGGATGTGATCATTCCCCGGGATTGATCCCTTCTCTTGATGGATCGTTCTTTCTCTCGAGATTCAAGAATTAGGCCCCAGATTGGTGGTCAATGGTTTTCGGTGGGTCTTTGTTCAAATTTTAGTATGTTGGAGATCTCGGTGCCCTGATAAAAAGTCACAATGTTCTTCAGCCAATATTCAGTCCAAAATTTACGTTTTTTATTTTTATGCATTTTTCAAAAAAAAAACATTTTATTATTAAATTAAATTAAACGTTAGGCCAGGAGTTTAGTTAATTATCCGTAGTTAAAAAATGAACTCACTGACGGTTTGTTACATTCAGTGGCGTTCGAAACTTAAAAATTGGCCAAAAACTTTCCTTCAAAAATCGTTTTTTTATAAAATTAGGTTTCAAAAACAATACAAACGGTGGATTTTTTTCTGTTTTAGCTAACTCCTCGTGAAACCAGAATATGTATACATGTTTAAATTAGGGTACTCCAGTTTTCCACAAAATAGTTTAGAACCCCAAACTTTTTAAGATTTGTTGTATTTTTTTAAAAATACATACAACAATGTTGGTTTCTGTTTCACTGACCATATAAAATCATGTTAGTATTTAAGGGCAGATCCAGTGGCATGTCATATATTATCGGGTTAAACATTAATATAATATAAATGTTATTTTAAGTTTTTACTTACCCGATGACGCGACGGCTTGATATATGTTTATCGAGTTGATATATGTTTCTACCTACGTATGTTTTCTGCTAAAGACCAAACGGCTGACCCTATAGGTTATATATTTTATTGAATTATTATGGCGCAAATTAGGCGCCATTTTATTGTTTTTGTAGGTTTTCAAAACACAATAATATTCTCAAATATGAAGGGAATTTAATAAACATATAATGTGCGAATGTCCAGCAATGGCGTCAGCTTGTCTTCGGCACGCCACAGATCAATTCTGTGCAGCATATGTTGGTATTTAAGGGCAGATCCAGTGGCGTGCCACATACTATCGGGTCAAACAATAATATAAATAGGGACATTTAGCTAATTATCGTATCGCGTCTACCAATCACACAGGTGAACTTTTAAAGTTATGACGACTGCGTGACAGCTCCAGCTGATGAAAATGACAGTGTTTCGTTTACCAAGTGATACGCACGCGTAAAACTACGCTGCATTACGTCTTTCTCAGGCATCGTATCTCAGAACAGACAAAATTCTGTAACTTTGATCTGCTGGAGTTGTCAGGCCGTCGCCTTAAGTTTAAAAGTTCACCTGTATGATTAGTCGATTAGATACGGATACGGATGCGGACACCGATGCCACTAATAATTACCTAATTGTCCCTATTTATATTATTAATATTTGGCCCGATAATATGTGGCGCGCCACTGGATCTGCCTTTAAACACCAACGTAGGCTGCACAGCATCGATCTGTGGCATGCCGAGGATAAGCTGACGCTGACGTGCCATACATTCAATTCAATAAATTATATAACCTATGGCATCCCTGGGTCAGCTGTTTAGTCTTTAGCAGGAAACATACATAGATAGAAACATATCTCAACTCGATCAACATAATAATATATCAAGCCGTCGCGTCGAGTCGTCGGGTAAGTAAAAACTTCAATTAACATTTGTTATTAATGTTTGACCCGATAATATATGGCACGCCACTGGATCTGCCCTTAAATACCAATATGATTTTACATGGTTAGTGAAACAGAAGCAAACATTGTTGTATATATTTAAAAAAAAAATCAAAAGTTTAGGGTTCTATACCATTTTGAGGAAAACTGGAGTACCCTAGTTTAAACATGTATACATATTCTGGTTTCATGAAAAAACTACAAAAACTTCCGTTTGTTTTGTTTTGAAACCTAATTTTGTAAAAAACGATTTTTGAAGAAAAGCGTTTTGCCAATTTTTATGTTTCGAACGCCACTGAATGAAATAAAATGTCACTGTCACTACACTCTTGGTCTGACGTCTAATGTATAACAAGAAATAATATCATAATTGCAGAATAGGTAAAACTGACCTTAAAATGTTTTTAAAAACCAAAAACGTAAACTTTGGACCTCTATATCTCGGAAACTATTGTGGGCATGATATCAGGGCATCGAGATCTACAACATACTAAAATTTGAACAAAATCTCACGGAAAGCCATTCTCCATTAGCTCCGGGCGGAGTCCTTTATGTAGGACCAGTGAAGTAATTGCGCGAAGGTGCGCATTGAGGTTGACAGATAATATTTTCCAACCTTATTTTGACAAGTCACCTGATGTTTTTGGTTATTTGACCAACATCAGCGTAAATTAAATTTTTGCTTTTAACTTACTTAGTATATTTTGGAAAACTGCTTGTTGTACCTTTTGTGACATTTTAAAAATGACAGTTTTTTGACGTTTTATTTCGACAAAATAATTTTTCCCAATATTTTAAAAATACGTTTTTTTTTCTTTAGTTCTTAAATGTAAAACTTAAAATTATTGTTTTCCAAATTTTGATAATTTAAACAAAACTTTTAGATATGATTATATCAGTTATTAGTATTTATAAAGTTAGCAAGTATTTATAAACAAGAATTTAAGAATACAAAACATAAAAACATATTTTTAAAATATTAGACAAAACTATTTGAAATTGAAATTTTTAGTGACAAAAAAAGTACTGCAAGCGGGTTTTCAAAATATCTAGTATTAAGTTAAAAGCAATAATTGAATTTGGGCCGGTGATGGTCAATTTTCCCAAAACGTCAAGTCATCCTTCATGAACCAAATGGAAGGATAAAAAAGCACGGAAATGTTCGTGGCATATCGGACACACATTTTGCTTTTCAATTCATACAGACCTGTTTCATCCTTGTTAGGAGTCATCAGGGTAACATAGGACTGTACCTGGCGTTGAAGCATAACATAAACAACCACACCCAGCGAATTTAAACAACTTTCGTCGTCAAACAACGCGGGATGTTGGATGGCTATATGCAGCGCGCCGCGCCGCCTATCGGATGCCACGAACCTTTCTTTGTATTTATTTTTCACGAACCACAAATTCCTTTTTTTTAATTTTACTTGGCTTTGTTTTGCGCAACAAGCCTCCTCCGGAGTGATTGTTGCTGAGCCTTAATATAAGGCGACGTAGTATAAACTCCATGGGGTGGAGTTGCTACGAACGGTCTTCTTTCAGTAACCGGTACAGTTTCGCAGGTGTCTTTTTTTTTGACCTTTAACGTTTTGCTTTTCGCTTTATTCCGATAGGCGCGCGCTGCATATAGCCATCCAACATCCCGCATTTTTTGACGACAAAAGTTGTTTAAATTCGCTGGGTGTGGTTGTTTATGTTATGCTTCAATGCCAGGTACAGTCCTATGTTACCCTGATGATTCCTAACAAGCATGAAACAGGTCTGGTCGTAATGAAAAGCAAAATGTGTCAGATATGCCACGAATCTTTCTTTGTATGAAAATGGTTAAATAGGTCCGGTGAAAATACAATATTATTTTTTAAAAAACTATGTTCGTGGGGCGAGAGGCCACTCTCGCAGATTTTGGAGAAAACAAAAGTATAAGTCAAAATTAGTTTACAAAGATTATGTTCATGTTTTAGAATAACTTAAATAATGATAACACATTATATATATATATATATATAAAAACTCTTGGAAAAATAATGTAAACAATAAAAAAAAGATTACTTTAAATACTAAATTAAAAAGATCATGTAAAGAAAAATAACTTAACATAGCCACACAGGTTACCCTGGCTCTCTACGCCTAGAAGCCCAACCAAAAAATTAAGGTTCTAGTCCTTCATAGATTTAGTTTTTCACAAATATTATAAATGCGAAAGTTTGTATCTATGTGTGTTTGTTCCTTAATCGCGCAAAAACGGCTGAACCGATTTGGATGAAATCTGGTAGGAAGATAGGGGTGGTCTGGATTGAAACTTTTACTTTTTAATTGACATGTCGCTCAATGACAGCGGTCAAGTGACATTAGATAGTTTTTGGTCGTGCCAATTTCTTCTTCGTCTTGATTCTTTTTTTTTCTGTCAGTGACCTTAGCTCAGTAAATGTCGAAATGACTTTCAAAACGGGTCATGTGATATCCATACTTTTTGGAGTCAAATAAACACCAGAATTGACTGAACTATGAACGGAAGGCACATTTAAGCTAAAATTTCTTTCTAAAGCCACCAAACATTTGAATCGGTGGTCTTAGAAAGAAATTTTACAACATTTGAAAATGTTACATTTTTAAATTTCATTAGTTTTTAGTTAAATTGGCCAACGCGCCTCGTATTGGTGAAAAGCACTAAATATTTTGTCTTCATGAATAAGACATTGTTAATACAAAATGAGTAGAGTCGGGTGTTTGTCTTTTTGGGTAATAATTAATTAACTAAAAGTTAATTATTATTTTGCAAATAACAAGGCCGAATTTCAAAAGAAATTATGGTGTCTTTCGTAGCCGGGTTATTGTTTTCCTTCTCTAAACGACTGGAAATTAAATATCGGATTGTGGTGCATACAATGCCATCTTTTGCTTTAATTTTAAACCTTTACTTATAATCTTTAAGTATAAAAAAGGTCTCTATCGGTATCGCTGATTTTCAACCGCAGAGGAAGTGGAAAAGATCAAGGTTATTTGGTGTTTTTAGTGAGGATAAACGGTAGTGTCAGGTCACGTGATAAAATACATACGTCACACCTATATGTCAAAATCTTTTTATTATTTTCTTAGGCTAATCATCGCCATTCTTATTATTTCAAGAAGCTTTTTAATTCCTAAATAATTATCTTTCATTTTCTTCCAATACATCCAAATTGGTGTTTTTTCTTTAAAAATACAAAGAGCGCTTATGGTCTTTTACATGATGAGTCATTTTATCGAAGTCATGTACTTCTTGAACTGTCATTGACCTGGAAATGTTCTTGAACTTGAAAATTTGCTTTCTTTTCGAAGCAGCTGTTAAAGCCTCAACATCGTTCCCGTGATGGAATTTTCCAATGTAAGTATTCAATACCCATCGATTTCACCAATATTGTAAGACATTATTGTGGCATTTGATCATATTTTCGTTTTTTTCTTCTGTTTCTTGGCAGATTTGGAACTCGATATTTCCAGCCATGTGGCGTGGCCATGATGGGCCGTCACCCTAATTAACCCTCGTAGAGGTGAGTCAGTTAAATTTAAATCAACCTTTTTATATGAGAACTCTTACAACTATTGTGGTTTTTCTGGCAAAACTAAACTAATATTTTTGGACAGTTTTTTAAGTCACATAAAAAAATCTAGTTTTCTAAAAATCTTTATCGATAAAACAACGTTTTGTTTGAATTTTTGTTAGGGTCGTTCCTTCCTCCCGTCCTTCCAGTAAGGTAATGTAACCTTGTTATTTGACCATGCCGAGACCTACCTAGCTAAAAGTAGTTAGGAGACAACCTACCACAAACGTACATTAGCAACCTACCGCATGTCTTCTTAGTTTTACTCTATGTGACAGCCTAGTGCCTTGATTTTTTCTAGAAGCCTGCACACCATGCTTCTCTAGTTTTATGGTTTGATGGAGCTTCGCAATGACAGCTAAATACAATGGTTTTTTAGAAGGGCATCAGTTTTGAATTTACCTTTTAATTTTTTTAAAAAAGATTTTACCGTATAAGTTCAGAAAATGTGATTAACTATTTTTTTTATTACGTTCTTGGTTAACATGTTAATTAACCAAAAATGGTTTAGTTGCCGTTACTATATAAAATACTAACGTTTTTATAAGTTTTTTTTTAAACAAAGGTACCTTTGGTAGAATAGTTGGGAAGCAGTCAAAGTGGACTGCATATTTTGTTTAATTAACTTTGAGTTTATGTTAAACCATATTATTTATTTTGACATTTAAAAAACGATTTTGGACAGATAAACAATTCAAAAATCTTTCATTTTGTTTTGATGTTGGTTTCTGGTTTTATTTATGTAGAAACTAATTAAAGCAAATTTAAGGTTGTTTTTAGTTGTTTAACTTGAAGTTATTTATCTTTAAATTTAAAAATTATTTTAAATTAATTTTTTCTAAGCCTTAGGATTTATGTAAGCAGTTCAAATTTTTTATTTGTTTTTTTTTATTTTGACTATTTAAAAAAAAAAACACTCATTAAAACCTCGCTTGTTTCCCTAATTTTTGTGCATTAGTTTCTCTCCTACAAGTGATTAAATCTAAATAGATAATTGTATCTATAGTTCTTCAATGGAAACTATATAAAAATATATACCTTTTTACCTTTAAGCCTTTAGTGAAATAAGTGAATTATTACATGACACTTTATGAAACAAAAAGCTAATTTTCCTGTTTTAAGGGAGAGTAAACTTTTATTTTACCTTTAATTTATATATAAAAATCATGAATAAAACAGGTGGCGCTCATATTATTCCAAGTCTCCTTACTCATGCCTATTTGCTCACCAAAAAAGTTCTAAAGTTCTAAATAACAAACAATCAAACACAAATTTTTTTTTTTTATAAGAAAATAATTGGGACGAATGTTGCAATTTTAGCTTATTCCAGCAAAAAAATCAAAAAAGTGCTCTCCGAGCCGTGTCTTAATTTTTACAAAATGTGTCTTCCACTCAAACTTAAGCCAATTCTGTTTATCTTTTTGTTTTCCTTCGGTTATCAATTTTAAGAGTTCATATTTATCATTTCTCCAAATATGGCCAAAATATTCAAGTTTACGTCTTTTGAAGCTGAATAAAACTTCAAGATCTTTACCTAATCTGGGTGGGATACTCACATAACTAATTGTCTATCCAAGATATCCTGAGCATTCTACGATAGCACCACATCTCGAATACCACCAATTTTTTGCAGTTGGCATCAGTCACTGTCCATGCTTCTACGCCATAATACAAAATGCTAAACACATACTCACGAAGTACACGAATTCGGAGACTGGTATTAAGATCGCGACAACAAAACTCTGATTTCATTTTGACAAAAGATGATCCGGCTTGAGACGGTATTGATCTGGCTTGTTAAATTCTTGCACGGACTTCTTGCATCTTGTCCCAGTTCTCATTAAGCTGACAACCCAGGTATTTGCGTTCTACTTCTAGTAGGCTATAACCATCCATTTTATTTTTCCAACCTTCAAGTTAGGCCCAAATTGCGAACTTCCGGCTGCAATTCGATTCATCCATTTTTATTTGAGCTGTCTGGTATCTTTAGCTCTCGATCAGCCAGACCAACTTCTTTTAGAGATTCTATGAGCTTTTCATGTTGGACTCGATCAAAGGCTCTTTGATAATCTATGAAACAGACATATACTTTCACTGACACATCTCTAGACCATTGAACCCAGACTTGAATTCCAAATAAGGCCTCTCTTGTACCGAACCCTCCACGAAATTCCTTCCAAGCGAAACTGCGTGTCGCCCATAAAGGATTCGCATTTTTTATAAATTTCTTTATGAATTCCTTTATAATCTTTAAAAATATTTTTAACACATGACTCATTAGGCTAACTAGACGGTAATCACTTCACTTTGCTTGTAACAAATGGTGATTTTAGTCGGTCAGCTAGAATTTTACAACTGCGATAAATCAGGTTGAAAAGTTTGTCAAGAGTATTTAGCGGCTCTTCATTTTTTATGAGTTTCAATACTTCCGCTTATACTTCGTCTTGCCCTAGCTAAAGATATTGCTTGCTGTACTTCTTCCGGTGTTCTTGACTTGAGAGTTCTTCTGGATGTTCGGACCGCTCATCGTTAAAGCTATTTTCTATGTATTTACACCATTCTTTTCGGTTTACTTTGGTATCAGGTAAGATTTTTCCTTGGCTGTCTACAAGGATTCCCGATTGTCTTACTAACTAATCCGGCCGCCTCCTTTATGCGTTGATTTACATTAAAAGAGTCATGTTTAGCATCCAGATTTTCTATTTCTTGGCATTGTTGTTTTATCCATTCTTGTTTTGCTGACTTGATCTTGTTTTTTTAGTGCGTCTTTTATCCATTAGATCTCTAGGCTGTCATTGGTCATCCAAACTTTCTTTTTTTTCTTGGATTACCCTTGCATAGACGTGCCGTACTTTCGACGATGGCACTTTTGACATCTGTGCTGACAATTTCTGCATCTTGTTCGGTAGATTTATTAATGTCATTAAGTTTTTCCTTTGGTTCGACTCTTAGTTCAGTTGCTACCATAATATATTGAAGTTCGTGAATCCTGGGTCTGGATTTGATATTTGTAGGACGACTTTTCTTGAGGATTCGGTTATCAATTTTAAGAGTTCTTATTTATCATTTTTATTTATCTCAAATTTAATTTTGGCTACAATTGGATTCTGATCTGACTTTATGTCTGTGCCAGGCTAAGTTTTTGCTAATTTAGTACAGTTTTTGTATCGTTTATTAATTAATGTGTGGTCTATTTGATTCCTCACGATCCTCTCTGGAGTGTCGCCAAGAAAGGTCCAGGTGTATAGGCGCCTGGTGGAAAGTTTAAAGAAAGTATGTGACACGACAAAATCCCTTTCCTGACAGAATTGGAAAATTCAAACTCCACGATCATTTGGTAAACCAAGATCGTCCCTTTCAACTGTGTCTTCTTTTGAATGGTTTCCAAGTTTTGCGTTGAAGTCCCTCATAACAACAATTTCTGATTTTTTGGCGAAATCAAGGACAGTTTAAACTTCATCGTAGAATGCCTCTACGGTATTATCTGGGGATGCTCCAGTTGGAGCGTACACCTTTGGCTTTAAGTTTAGCTGAAGGAAAATTACTCGATCTGACACAGGAACAAAAGATATTAGAGATTTTTGAGTATCTTTATTCAAAATGATTTCTACGGCGTTAGTGATCTTACTACACTAACTTCCAAGATCCCTATGTCTAATATTTTCATTTGTTTAATGACCTTGTCCACTTTTCGTGGCAGAAAAATACTTTATACATACCGGGATGCAATATTCATTATAAGTAGACCGGAGACTCTTAGCAGCCTCTGATCATTTAAGATCTGCCGGGAACTAAGAGCCTGGGCCAATTTACAGCCCGATAACTTCGCCGACAACGATAACTTTAACACCATTTGTCAGTTTAAAATAGCCTTTTTGGTACATATTTTACGTTGACGGAACGGTCCGGTTATTTGACGTTGGGGATAATTTATTAGCTTTTGTTTTTAATTTTTAAAACAAAATTAGTTTACTGTGCTACTCTTACTCTCCGGACACCAGACGGGAACCCCGATTTCTTACAACCTCTAATGGAATAATACTTACACACAAACAAATCCCGCCGTATGTGCCGAAATTATATCGTCTTCCTCCTTTTCTGCAAAACTAACGGCCAAAAGATGATGTAAAATACCTGCATTTGGTGTTATGGGCACAACTTTAGTAAGATGGTCCTCAGCTTTCATTCCTAAAAGTAATAGAAAGACCCGAGGGGGTAACCACTAATTCAAAAAATGTGACATGATTGCCAATTTTGTTGAATTGTCAGTGATTGCAGGGGACTGCCAAGAGATTTCTAAAGACTCTCAGGGACTCTTAGGGTCTGTAAGCCCGGGTTTGGTGAGGTTTAGGTAGTTGCAGGAGGCTGCAAGGGGCTGCGAACGGATAAGATTTGTGACATGATTGCCAACAGTGGTTACCCCCTCGGAAAGACCTGTCTAGAACGGTTGATCGGGACCAAAGATGGCCGCTATAAGACACACAATGTGTTTCACTATAAAAAGAGCGACAAAGGGTTTAGATGTTCAAATAGATAATTAATTGACTACTTTTGAATGGGAGAGAAGAAATCGTTTGGTACGCAGACGGATTAAAAATAGGAAATACCCCTCCATATTTCCCTCATCCTCACCGTACCCTAGCACTGCACCTGTATCAGATAGATGGAAGCCTAACATGTAGCAGGACCACTTTTCGGAAGAGGTATAAAAACGTGAGACCACTGTGCATACCTGCTAGATAGTATAAAGAACCTTTGCCTTCGACAAAGAGATGCCAGGCAAAATTGTCTTCTTCTTTAAAACCGGGGTTTGTGAAAAGGGCACGCGTAGTGCGCAATAAATATAGCAAACCTACTTTCCGTTGTCGTTTTACAGTATCCTGCATGCCCTCGTCTTTTCTTCCCTTTTTGACCCGTCTGTGTACCAAAGCTTCCTTTGTGGACACATCCACTTTTTAGGACTAAAGGAGGAGATAACCCTACGAACCCCCACTTGTTACTCTCAAGAAGACTACCCTATAGATTTTATCTAACTGAGCCGTCTCGGTGTTTACTCTCTGATGGCTATATTGCCCCCTGCGTGACGATAGGTATGATAAGTTTGATTATTTACACCTTAAAATACTTTAAATTAAAATGACCTTAGTATACAGAACGACTAAATTAAAACCTGATAGGATAACTGAGATACCCTATACGTATGACATATTTTGATGAAACGGAGACGCGACAATCCTTTGAAACTCAAGTTTATTAAAAAGGATGGAAATATACTCTAGCATTGTTTCGAGAGAGCGAGGAATGTCCTTGTTTATTCATAAGCGTCGGAAAATTAAAAAAAAAAAACTAAATTGTTTCCTCTTTCGTGCTTTAATAGTTGATTTTAAATGTCACCGTTCCGCTGTTACATTAAACAGAAAGTAATTTTTTAACATATTGTTTTTCTATATTTGCGGATCTAGAATCAAGGTAAACCTATTTAAATAAGTGTTTAGGTGTAAGACCAATGCACTCGTGGTTATTTTCATGTCAAAATGACAGTTTCAGTGACTCTAAAGGGGTTGTCACGTCTCTTTTTCTTCAATAAATGTTATATAGGGTGTACCAAAAAAAAAACGCACTTTTTTAAATGTTTATAACTTAGCAGCAAACTGTGCGATTTTAATAATATTTAGCTTTTTAGAATGCCACCAAAGTTTCAAAATTTATAGGACTGATGTCAAACTTAACATTTCCTATAAATCAAAGATGGCGGACATATTTAAAAAATAGGCATTTTTAAGCCCCCCTGATATTTTTTTGTGTGCGACTCTGTAATAAATCTGAAACATCGGTTACGAAGCCACATTCTTTCAAAGCACATCGATGTAATATTTTAAAAATTCGGACAAGAAATAAGTTTACTTTAAATAGCAATAACTTTTTCAAAAATTGATCGATAAGTTTAAACTTTTTAAAAGGCACAGGCCTCAAAATTTATAGAACTGATGATATAACTGAAATTTACTAAAAATCCATATTTAACCTCCGAATATTTGACATCGAAAGAATGAGGATATAGAGGATTCTTCGGCGATCCATAAAAATATTCTCTAATCTTTTGATCCTTTGACTCATTTCTGCCACTTTTACTTCTTTCGACGAGCTTAAAAGCAAATTTAATTTTCATTTCTCAATAATGTCTTATTTAAAAAATAGGGATTATTTCACCTCCCTGGAAAAAAAATTTTCTGCATCACTGTATTCAATCTCAAACATCGGTTACAAAAACCACATCCTTACCAAGCATACCAATGTAACATTTAAAAAATTCGGACAAGAAATAAGGAAGTTTTAAATCTTTATTTCTTGTACGAATTTTTTAAATGTTACATTGATGTGCCTGGAAATGATGTGGCTTTGTAACCGATGTTTGAGATTGAATACAGTGTCGCAAAAAAAGTTTTTTCTAGGGGGGTGACATATGTCCATTTTTTAAATAGGTCCGCCATCTTGGATTTTTAGTAAATGTCAGTTTTATCATTAGTTCTATAAATTTTGAAGCTTGTGCCTTTCAAAAAGTTTAAAGTTAATAAAATCGACCAATAAACAAGTAGATTTTTTCTTAATAAGCTTGATTTTGCAGGTAAAGTCTGGTCTATTTAAAAATTGCAAACTTCCTTATTTATTATCTAAATTTTTAAATTTTACATCGATGTGCTTTGAAAGAATGTGGCTTCGTAACCGATGTTTTACATTTGTTAGTGTCGCGCACACAAAAAAATATCTAGGGGGGGTTAAAAATGCCTATTTTTCAAATAGATCTGCCATCTTGGATTTTTAGGAAATGTCAAGTTTGACATTGTTCCTATAACTTTTGAGGCTTTGGCTTTCTAAAACGCTAAATATTATTAAAATCGGACAATTTTCCGCTCAGTTATAATTATTTAAAAAAAGTGCGCTACCCAGAGCGTCAAGAAATGGTAACACATTATTCTCATTTACAACTAATAGTTACCTGTTTTACAATGATAATAATACTATAAGGCGGAAAAAAATCTTACCCAAGGGCAAGCAAGAATCCGGCAAAGCTGGAGCGCCAATTTTAAAAATTTTAACCTCCGAGTATTTGACATCGAAAGAATGAGGATATAGAGGATTCTTCGGCGATCCATAAAAATATTCTCTAATCCTTTGATCCCTTGACTCATTTCTGCCACTTTTACTTCTTTCGACGACCTTAAAAGCAAATTTAATTTTCATGTCTCAATTGCAACAATTAGAGCTCATACTGCAAAATACCAAGGGGGATTCAATAGCAGTTTACATAACAAGCATGTTATGATGGTCATTAAACGCGAAGATGAAGTTTGAGACGCGAGTCGCAGGTGAGTGTCTTAATTTATTTGAGCGTGTAATAAAATTTATTTGAGCATGGGCTTTTCATAATCTTTTTAAAAATAAGGTTTTTTTTCTTAAAAATGCGTAATATATCAATTTAACGGGACTTATTTTTGGTTAGGTACTAAAATTATATTTGATTTATTTACGTTTAATAAATATTTATTGTCTTAAAAGTATAGAAAAATAATTCACAATTTGCGTCAATTAGTGCTCTTATAAAATAAAGTTTCATCGCTTGTCACGCCATCTTGTGGTTTACGTCTAAGCTTCATTATTATTCTAGGAGCGTAAATGGTCCATTACAGTCGTGTTGGGACGCTCGTTAAATTATGGGTTTGTCGTAAGTAATAGTATATTACATACCGGGATAGGAAATAGTGAATCTTTTTAACAAGGTTTATACACAACTTTATTTTTAACGCTTACTTTAGCGAGAAATGAGGTGACATATTGACCACTAAAAGTTCATATAGTAAAACTTTCGGACCTCCATCTGTATAAGTTTGGAAATAATAGAGGTTAAGAAAAAGTGTCACTTTTATGCACGCAAGTGTAGATGGCCAAAACCACAATCAATAGCGAAAAAGTCTTTCTTTTCTACAAGAGTGCAAAAAATGCGTTTTTCGTTTGTAGTGTTGTTTTCACAACATTTAAAAAGTAGTCGTACGCTTTTGGAAAACTTACTATAACTAAACTAAAAAAACTAAAGTGATATAGTCAACTAAAGTCTAATAAGTGGGAGTATTGATTTCCGAATTTATTTTGTAGTTTAGTAGTCACTGAAATTTATGTTATTCTTTCTTCTGTGCGTTTAATTTGTTACTTTTAAAATACTTAACTAGTACATTTAAAAGAATGATAAAAATACTTTCCAGTTAATGACAAAAATCCGACTTATTAGACTTTTATCGCCATCGATTTTTACTGGTAAGAATTTTAGAAATCTCTAAAATTAAAGAAATGTAATAAGAATTTATAAGTAACTTGCCCCTCCACTTTTCTGTAAAAACACTATTTTGACATAATTTGGCATATCTCTAACTAATTCATTGTAAAGTCTTTCTTGATCCAAGACCATAACAACATCGACTTCGAACGTTCTACAACTTTGCAGCAACTGCTTATAGCCATCACCTTTAGTCCAACCGCATGTGTTTATTATCACGCCGGATTTCCTAGCTAAAATTCAATACCCAAAAAATATAAAAATAGCTGATTAAAACTGCGCAATCTCCAGCAGATTATTTACAAAATTACATATTTTATTTAGATATTATAAAATTACATATTTTATTTAGATGTAAATTTTCTGAATAGAGGAAAAAATTAAAACCTAACATTTTTTTTCATTAACAAGCTTAGGAAGGTCCACCATTTAACATACTAAAAGTCCCCAATCCTACCGTCTCGGGAACTGTTATTTCTAACCTCCAAAAATCTCCAAAAAAGCGTTTTTCTTGGATAACTCCTAAAAGTGACAAATGGGGAAAATGTTGCAAACTTAATTATCTATCAATACGTGATAGTGTAGCTTAAACCACTCCTTCTACCAGAAAAATTTAAAAAATTAAAAAAAAAAACCAAGCAATAATGATGCCAATTTGAACAATTTTTTATTTTTTATCGACCTACGAGTACCAAACTTGGCAGGGTTGATCTAGGAGCAATGACCTAAATTATATCAGAAAATTAAATTTTTCTAGTGGCGCAGTCCGATTTTCTTAACTAGAAAGTTTCATAATGTAGCAAAACTCTTTGATACGCCACTGGATCTTATAATAGATAAAATTACATTTCGAACGAAACCTTCCGCTTGTATTTGCTGCTTCTAGTAATAAAATAAGAATTTTTTAAAGTCATAGTTTTTTATATATTTTTTAGTGTTAAATGAAAGAGGCAAGGCCCCAATACTTTGTTTATGAGGCCAATTATGTATTATGCAAAAAAAACTCATTAATATCTACGACTATGACGATTTAGTGTCTGACCAGTGTAGAAACTATAAAGCTACATAATTGGCCTTATAAACAAAGTATTGGAAGAGTAGGGGACCTTCGATCTGTCATTTAACAAATTTAATTAAAAAAAATATAACAAATTATGATTTAAAAAAATTCATATTTTATTACTAGAAGCAGCAAATCAAGCGGAAGGTGTGGCTGGAAATGCAATTTTATCTAGTGACAAGCGGGGCTTTTTTTATATGTCAGTAACAGTGGCGTATCAAACAGTTTTGGTACATTTTGAAATTTTCTCGTTAAAAAAAGCGGACTACGCCACTGAAAAAATTTAATTTTCTCAGATAATTTAGGTATTGCCCTTAGATTAACCCTGTCAAATTTGGTACTCGTAGGTTGAGAAATCTTGATGCAAATGCTAAAAAGGAGTATGCAAGAAATTGTTTAAATTGGTATCATTTTAAATTGGTTTTTTTTTCAATTTTTCTGGTAGAAGTTGGTTTAAGCTACACTATTACTATTTACTTATTGATAGAGAATTAAATTTGCAACATTTTTCTCATTTGTCACTTTTGACAGTATGTCACCGTTAAAGAGTTACCCTAGAAAAACGCTTTTTTGGAGTTTTTTGGAGGTTAGAAATGACAGTTTCCGTACAGTAGGAATGGGGACTTTTAGTATGTTAAAAGGTGGACCTTCCTAATCTTGTTAAGAAAAAAAAAATTGGGTTCTAATTTTTTTTTGCAAAAATGTCAGTTTCATTGGATACATGACCAACAAAGTATGGTCCTAGAGGTCGTAGAGCGAAATCCTTAGAACACACAAAAAGAGAGTAATGCAAAGATCAGGAGATTTAGCGGATTTCCCCACTCGGCAAAGCAGATGCAAATGTTCTTGCTGCCGCTGGTGAAGCATGTTTGCAGGCAGTGTACGGCGGATCGGCAGGAAAGGACTCATTGGATTCGCTTCGCTACGAAAATTTTAGGAAGGCTGTGTTCAAAAATAAATTTAATCTGGCTTCCATCCCACCCATTTGAGTGATTTATCACCAAGTTTCATCGTGGTGTGGCAATAAAAACATCCCCTCCGGATTACAAAGCTTCTTTCTCCATTTTTCTGATGCCAAAGACGAGGTAAATAACAATCTTGATCTTGAGCATAATGAACTGTTTGCCTGCTCGTAATTTAAAATCAATGGACATGTAAAGTATCGTGGATTAGGCCAACTGGGATTCCACGTGCCGCTAAACTCTACCTCATGGGTGGTGTGGAAACGAGTTTATATCATAAATAAATACAACATTTTAACACATTACCCTACTTTTCACTCCGTAACTAGGAGCGGCGTGAGCAGCACTCCTTGTTGTAAACTTAAGATTTTATATACTATATATACAGTTATATAATAATAATTGGGTAACAGTACATTGCAAATGCAGATTTTTCGAGATTTTAAAAAGTTTCCCCTGCTGTTCAGCCCCGTAACTCGCGAAGTATTGTTTTGGGTTCTTATTAAGGACCTTCAAGTCTACCTTTCTGCCAAATTTCAAAGCTACTGCATGTTTTGCACGAACGCGCCTTTTTATGACTCTAAAAAATGGACTATAATCTTTAGCAAAAATTAAATATATACTTACTTTTTTTGTTAACTTCCAATCTTTCCTTAACTGTAGCTGCTAATTGGTCAACAACCACAGCAAAAAGTTTGGGATTATGAGCGGGATTCTTGTTACCAAAATTGTATACTAACGGGGCTTCTTGAGAGAACCCTTCGTCGATTGCTGCGGGTCTTTCAACCACGTTTGCGCCTATATAACATGTTAATTTAAGTGAGTACATTTTGTTCAATAAAAATAAAATAAAATTAAATATCAGAAGGTAATTCCATCTTAAAGATTACTAAACGAAAATATGAAATCTCTTGAAAAAGAATATGTTGATTTTGAATTGACAAAATTGACGATTATTTGAGATTTGATAGAAGAGATTAGGTGTTTTGGTACTTTTAAGACACCCTCTATATCTTATTGAGAAGTTTTGTAATTAGTGCCCCTGGAAATATTTAAAATAATATTAATATCACATTTTAGCACCATATATAATTCAGATGACGAAAAGTTAAGGAATAGATCAGAAAAGTTTTTTTCTCGACCGGCATTTGAACCCAAAAGTTCTCAAATGCATTAAAAATCACCCCACCTCTAGGAAAGAGAGTAGCGAAAAAGATTTCCAAATAGACGTCAAAGCCTTGATAGCTCAATTGGTTAGAGCATTAGACCAGAGGTTTCCAGTTCAAATCACAGTCCACGAAAAACTTTTTTTTTAAATTATTTCCTTACTTTTCCCCCTCTACACTGGAAATCATTTTTCCGTAAAGGATAATGCCCACCTCTTATTGGAAAATACAAATTTCATCAAAATGTTTTATAAGCACTAAAAGATCGTATGACTGGATATTGAGTTACGGGGGTGAGCTTGTAGTGCTTTCGGAAAACTGCGAATTATTTACTAGTTTAATTAGGGTTTTTACCTTACCATTTAAAAGATAATAACGATTGAGGCAAAATATTTGGTAATTTTAAAAGTTAAAAAAAAAATCACTATAACTACAGGTTTTAGGTACACGTCCCTAAAGTCAGCAGTACAAAGTCAGCAGTGCAAGGATTTTATGATTGGAAAAATTAGTACTAATTAAGTAAGGTGACCAACTCCCGAACAACAAAATACCAGACAGGGTAAACATTTTTGGTCTAGTTTTAACAGATTAAAACTTTTCAAAAAAACAGTTCGCAACGCGATTGATGGAACTGCATAAACTCAACCAATCGCAATAAGTGATGTCTCATTGCCCCTCACCCGTGTGCGGTAAACTGTGAAAATAGCTACAGACGAGCAAAGTTGCCATGTACAGTATTGCAACTGTGAAATACCGGACTTTACTGGACAACGTGAAAAAATATCGGACAATACCGGACGTATTTTTTAAACTAGACAATTCATCAAAATACCGGACTGTCCGGTCAAATACCGTACGATTGGTCACCTTAAATTAAGTGCTAATTAAATGCCAAGTCACTTCTACTTTCCGAGATATGACCTGCACCGCTAGCTACCCGTTAAAGATAGCAGTGCACCATGCTAGAATGATCCAGAAAAGTAGTAGGGTGGTCTAAATGATTCAGAAAATTAAATGCTAATTAAATGCTGCCATTTCAATAAAAAAAATATATATATTTTTTCTGCGTATTTTTTTAAAATTAATGTGGTGCACTGCTAACTTTAGGTCGTACACATATTTGTGTTCTCGTGAAAGAAGACATTGGTGTATTGAATTAGTGCTATTTAGGTGCTAATTAAATGTCAAGTAACTAAATTTTGTGCTCTTATAGTTTCCGAGATATGGCCTGCACTGGTAGCTTCCCGTTAAAGTTAGCAGTGCACCAAGTTAAATTTAAAAAATATGCAGAAAAAAGTAAAAAATATAGAATTTTTTTATTGAAACGGCAGCAAATAATTAGCATTTAATTTTCTGGACCATTCAGATCACCTTACCACTTCTTTGGACCATTCTAGCATGGTGCACTACTATCTTTAATGGGTAGATAGCAGTGCAAGTCATATCTCGGAAACTACAAGAGCGCAAAATTTGGTTACTTGGCATTTAATTAGCAACTAAATAGCACTAATTTATTCCAATATCAAAAACACCACCAACTCCCTCTTTCCCCCTATTTACTACTATAGCGTAATTCTACGACATACAGGACGTAACGACCGTTACACTATTTTAGTTAATTTTTGTAGGCGTAATGTTATATACAACTTTAAGTTCACACATGTTAAACTAAAGAAATATTCAACTTCCATTATTAGTTTAATTCGTGGACAATATTTTTAACCTGTAAGTAGCTGCATTGAAAGTTATAAAACCATAGTAGAATTACCCTATACTATTACTATTTATTTTTACAAAGATTTTCGAGTTTAAAACACATCTTAAAGTGATATAACTTGACTTTTTCTACTAACAGAACTTAAAAAAAAAACAAACTAATAATAGGGACTTATCGGTACATAAAGTCGGCATAGCCTGACATTAATAAAGTCGGCACTATCTTTGACAGTTCCCCACGAAGTTTAAAAGGTTTCTGATATTGTTGTCATCTCCATTTAGCTTCTGTATTTAATTGTCAGCCGCCATATTGAAATTGGTCCGGAGAATTTGGAATGCGGTGTACATCTGAGTAATTATTTATTATCAGTTATATTGGTTTAACCGAAAAAAAAGAGTAAAATACCTAAAACATACAAAACAACAAACGAACAAAAAGTGAAGTAGTTTTAGGTGTATATTTTTAATTTAATAATACCTGGATCTTGAGGGGGGTCATTACCCTCATTACCACCCCCCCCCCTTATATACGTCGGTGGTAGTTTACATCGGTTTGGTGTCATCATAATCATGTAATAGATCTAAAGTCTAGCCCGTCACAATTCGAAAATTAAAGCTTTTCAGTAGAGGCGAGAAAAAACTTCCGAAATCATAGTTTTGTTAATTTGGTAGTTTTTTTTCAAGATCAAATAACAAAATAAAAATATAATTTCCAAAACTTTCAATAGCTTCTACTGAAAAGCAGTCATAATTTTCGAGATGTGCCGGTATATTGCAAGAATTAGAAAGATTAAAATTAACAAATATGTACGTATCATAAGTAACGTTTTACATTTCTTTTACAAAAAAAAAATATATTTTTTACATAAACTTGCCCAGTAAGTAAGTTTGGCTAATTTGTAAACATTTGTTTGCAGTTTTTAAAAACACTAAAATTTCTACAACTCACTCCCGTAACTTGATATCCAGTCATGCGATTTTTTTGTGCCCTTGGAAAAGTGTGGATATACCATGTAAAAATCCGGATACCCCGGAAAAATTTGGATCCACCCAGAAAGTCTGGATACACATAGTCTAAAAAATCCTGGATATGCCCTAGAAAAGTCTAGATTTATCATGTAAAAGTCTGGATACATCCTGGAAAAGTCTAGATACATCCTAAAAAAGCCTGGACACACCCCGGAAAAGTTTGCATACATCTTGTAAAAGTCAGGATACAATCTGGAAAAGTCTGGATACACTGCGGAAAAGTCTGGATACATCCAGAAAAAGTCTGGATACGACCCAACTCAACCCACAATTTATCAGAAATATTTAAAATGAATACTGTTAAATAAATACATAATGCATTTAAGGACCCATATTTCTAAGTAGTGGTTTTTTATGTATTTTTTTGAGCGATGGAAGTGTAGGAGTAAATATTTACTCAATTTATTTTAATTTATAAAAAGTTGAATTTTTTCAAACCGCATATTCGCTCTTACAAATATATCATTTGTATTATTGATGAGTTGCTCAATGGTTTCGCCCCAAATTGTAAAAATTGTGCCGTCAGAAAAGTTGTCCATTTCCGCTTCTCTATTATTTAATATCAAAAAAACTATAAAGAAAATGGGTCCTGGACCCTTTAGAATTTCAATGCTATTTGAAATTTGTTTTTACTTTGTTTTCACCTCATGTTGATCCATTATAATAAGGTTTATTTAAATTTATTGACATACCAATGGTGCCTGGAATGGAAATACACCCTTGTCCCACATCCAGGTCCACATAAATCGGCCTTCTGCCCATTCTGACTGCGTAATTTAACAGAATCTTGCATAACGTGGACT
The DNA here is from genome assembly GCA_963921995.1 of Oxystoma pomonae. Lineage (NCBI taxonomy): Eukaryota > Metazoa > Arthropoda > Insecta > Coleoptera > Brentidae > Oxystoma > Oxystoma pomonae. The sequence continues at coordinate 77,857,451 of OY998163.1, forward strand.
TGCCAACATCAGATGGACCAACGACTATTGCAATGGGGCCGCGCTTGTTCGTTTTCTCGGCATCTATTCTCATCATTTCCAATGCAGCGTGACAATTTGAGTAGACAACCATCGGGGTTTCTAAGAAAGGAGACAAATATAAGTGCATTATATTTATTCAGGGTGCGCTTTTAGAAACTTACAATGTTGGCCATATTTTTTAGATAACATAAAAAAATAAAAAATGCGGGTTTTAGAAAAACAGAGGGAAATTTTTAAAGGTTATTTTCGATTTGTCGTAGCTTGCACTCTCACGAAGAGGTAAAACTGACCCTTGACGTTACAATTAGTTTAGAAAATATGTCCATTGCACCGTCCGGACGTTATGAACTTTTTTTTTTAATAAAAAATAACTTTTTATTAACTTTTTTTCAATGTTATTAACTAAATATTGTTTATCGTCTCCTGATGATGCTAACGTTGTTAGCGAAACGCGCGTCGAGTGCAAAAAAGTGTAGTTTTGGTTTGTGGAAAACAATCATAATTTTGTTTTAAGGTATCCATTATTTATTAAAAAACTCTTACAACATCAGATCCTCTTAAAAAACTTTGCACTTAAATACCTAACAAAAGATAATAAACACAAAGTAACTCCATTTTTCTCAAATAATCAGACCACTGCTAAACCACTACTCCTCTGGCTAATTTCTCGACAGGTATTGAATTACAAACAGCATGTCTGTCGTGTGCTGGTCAAAATTTAATATTTGCGCACAGAACCCTGATACCTCGCTGTGAAATAAATCCAGAACGATCCAAGAATCCTTTCGTTCCTCCTGTCTTTTAGTTTGTGGACTAGTTTCGACCTTAGTGGGGCTCCTTAGGTCAACGTAGTTTCCAGAAATCTTCGACTTGTTGAAGAAGTTGGAGAATTCTGGAACCCCACGTTGTCCTCAGGAGACCAAATAAGGTCAAAATTGGTCGACAAATTGGGAGAAAGAAACAAAGAAAAGATCTGAACATTTTTTAGATTTGTTTTACAGAAAGGTATCAGTGTTCTGTGCGAAGAGATTAAATTATGACCGGAACGCGACCGAAGTACTGTTTGTAATTCAATACCTGTCGATGCATTAGCCAGCGGAGTAGTTGGGAGCAGTACTAGAGGGAATATCAAACCTCAGTATCTATGAATCTACTTCGTCTAAAAAAATTAAGTCTGACTTTTTTTTTTAAAGTAATCCAACAGGTCAGACTTTTTCTTGTTGACCTTTCGTTTCAACATTTTTTTGTTTTGGCTGCCTTAATCATAGCCTGTGCAGCAGTCGCTTTAACATAGTCATTATTTTTAAGGACCAGCTTCACCCAATCTACTGCTACATTTAACATTTTAAATATATGTTAGAAACAAAATAATTCTAAAAAAAACTGTAAAAATATTTTTTTTAAATGTCGTCCCTGGGAAGTCTGAAAAAATTAACTTTCTATGAACTTTTGTGAAATCTAGATGAAATTATGAACTTTTATAAACTTTATGAACCCAGTCCGGACGCTGCTATTGTAACTTTTTAAATACGCACCCTGTATAACAGTCTTTTCTAGGTTTTTTCCGAGACAACTCCAGGATATTTACAAAAATTCAAGGACTTTTTTTTAGATTCAATTTGACAGACCTACCATATTTTTATAGTCTCCCTGTCTTGATAAAATTTACAGTTAGATAAACGTAATGACAGCAGAAACTTTAAAAAAAATAGTCAAGTAAATATTTTCTCCAAGACTTTCCCTTCGTTCATTCATCCGGCGTACATGTGGGTCTTTCAAAGAAGACCTCAGAAAAATTTGTACACATATTTACAAAAATGGTAATTTCTTATCTCTACATTAGTCGGGAGACCTTAAATAACACGGGCAGTCGGGTGGGTGACCGACTGGTGGAGAAGGCCAAAAATCCAATCGTTTTCTGTTGGTAAAACTCTCTTTTTTATTTATATTTAACTCCACTCTGGACATTGGGAATTTATTTTTCATTCTGTTACCTAATGTTTTGCTGATCATGTTTTCATGATTTGTTGATTTGATAGTTCATATTATTCGACTATAAAAACTTGTCGCACTGATGATCCCTAACAAAGATGAAACACGTGTCTGCGTCTAGTCTCCAAGTCGCATCCAGTATGTATTCTTGTGATACTCCGGTATATTTTGTAAAGTTCGTTTTTTTTGCTATCGATTCCTCATAGTAAAAACTCTGACTGGTGGATGGACTGTGTCTGAAACCAGTCAGAGGTAGAACTGGTGGAGGAGTCCAAAAATCCAATAGTTTTCTGTTGGTAAAACTCTCTTTTTTATTTTATTAAAAGAAAATACTTCAAGAGTGTTTGTGCATTAAAAATATTATGGCCACGTTATAAAATATGTGATGTAAATTCAGAAATCCCTTTTTTAGTGTAGTAGAAGCTTAGAACGATTTTTAGGAATACTATATGGAATATTACAATTTATGGGAGGCGTGCAAAACTTATCAACGCCAATGCTTAATTTTTGATACTTATTTTCTGTAAAGTTTCATACAGTATTATTTATATACAAGCGGAGAGATACTGAGAGTGCCGTTTTTTAAACACTGGGCCACATACTTCCCACACTTGACTAAACTAGGGATAAGAAAACTAAAGTACTGTGAATGTGCTTAAAAGTTATGAGGGAGTCATGTACTGTGAAAGTATTGTACAAGTTTCAAAGTTTGAGATAATGATTGTGTTTCGATCAGTACAATCTCTGATCGTCTTCAGGTGCAAACTACTAGGTTGCACTTATAATAGGAGTGCCCTGCACTCACTAGGACGTGGGAGTCGCACATAAAAATGCTTCACTTCCAGCAGGGAGACCTGCATGCACTGCTAGGTAACTCCATCGCACATTTTTCAATTGTATTCTATTATATCACAGGCAAGTGCTCTAATGGATCTCAAGTCATTTTCCGCTAAGAAAATAAATAAGATAAATACTGATCACATATTTTGTAATTGATATATTTTGGTATGCTTCTGACTGTAAACGCCTTTGAAAATTCAGGTCGGGTAGGATCGATTTGGGCCTAATGTTCTTTTAGTTTTGTCATAAGTAGTGGGCAACAGGTATATTGTTTAATAGAACGGAACAAACATCCAAAATATAAATACGCGTGGAACCGACTTCAAACTTATAACCTCGTCCTTTTTTAAAGTCGGTTAAAAATGAAAATTGAAGTCGATTCAGTCGCCAGGAATTACCCTTTTTTTTGTCTTCACTTGTACCATATTTCCATTTAATTAGTGCGTGTTTCTTTTTGGAGATATTTTCCAAATATCCTCATTTGGATATTCTGGAAACGTCCACTTCAGACATCCCAAGGGTGTCCTTTACGGTAGTACATGATTAGAATATCTGTAAGTATGTATTCTGTAGACCTTAATCGTCTTATTTAAATTTAAATATTTGGTAGCATACATATTAAACATGGTGTTATGAGGACATTCTGGAAACGTCGTCTTCAGACATCCAATGATGAGGATGTCTTGTGCCAACTACATGATTAGAATATCTCTAAGTATGTATTTCGTTGAAACATGCTAGCCATCTACGCCGCATTTAACTTTAAATATGTAGTAGCATACATTTGAATGCATGCATCTGATAAGAACGTCTGTAAAAGAACATTCTGTTGCATTCTTACGAGCATATTTAACGATTTGGCAAATAATGGCGTCATAGTGATTTACCGCCATATTTAATTATATATTATATATTTATAAGTGTTTTAGAGCTCAACTTAAAAGATTTTTAGTAGACAAGTCAAATTACAGTCTTCAAGAATTTTACCAATAGCTTTGTACTTGTAGTGTTTAGTCATTTTAAACTTTAAACTGTAATTTTAATGGTCTTTTTTATGTTTTTTTAACTCCCATTAACTTTATGTTTTCTCCTTTTTTTAGCGTTGTTTTTTTTTTGTAGATTTTTACTATAATTTAATAGTTTAAATTTGTACTTTTACAACATTTTTGTCGATTTTTGTTATATTTCTGTTGATGCGTAACTTTTACTGTATTTGTTATTTATAGTCTCTGCATTATTTTATGACTTTTTTTAATGTGACTGAGATAGGTTTAACTTGTTTAATAGTTTAGATATAGGTACCTATTTGCTTTGTCAATGAATTTTTAAAATATAACAATTGAAAATATCACAAACTGTGATTTGAATCAAAACGCATGGATACAGCGCAATTTACCGGTAAAAATGGATGGGCTTGGTATAAGAGATACTTCAACTCTTTGTTATTCAGCATTTCTCAGTTCCGCCTCCTATGTCACTGATTTCGCAAATTTAATTCTTCCTAAATATGTGCCTGAAACTCCAGACAAAATTTTTGATGAAGGTTTTAATAATTTTAAAAATTTATTAGGAGAATCATATGAAATTTATATAGATAAATATACAACACAAAAAAAATTAGATGAGAATTTGTGCCATGTTTCTTTTCAAAATTTATTGTCTAATTGCGAGACCTCCACAGAAAAAGCTCGTCTTTTAGCTCTGCAACCACATGAGAGCAACGCTTGGCTCAATGCCCTACCTTCCGCTACTCTGGGGAATTTGATGGACGATCCATCTTTCCGTGTCTCCATCGCCTTACGTCTTGGTCGACCTGTGTGTGAGGTACACATCTGCACTTGCGGCAAAAATGTAGATATTTATGGCCTACACGGGCTAAGTTGCGTTAAAAGTGCGGATCGTTTGCTTCGTCATGGGTTGATTAATGACATAATAAAACGTGCCTTGGTGTCTGCAGGCATTCCAAGTGTGCTGGAGCCACCTGGTATTTGTTGAGGAGATGGGAAGCGGGTGGATGGTTTGTCGTTAATTCCATGGAAAGCTGGTAAGGCACTGATTTGGAACGCTACGTGCATTTCATATTTGGACAAAATATCAAAATTAAGTGGGGAAGCTGCACGTAACAGAGAGCTGGAAAGCCGTTATGTTTTTGTTTCTTTTAGTTTAGTATCCTTTGGTCCTTGGGGTAATGAAGCTAAAAAGTTTGTTTCAGACTTAATAAATAAAATTAAACATAACAAAGGATCAGTCTTGCAATACAAAGAGGAAACGCGGCCTCAGTGTTGGGAACCAGCAGATCATGGTCTAGATGAGGTTTTCTATTTATAATTTTTATATTTCTAATTTTGTTAATTTTTATTTATACTGAATTGTAAAAAATTTAGATGCTGATTTTCCAAAATTGATTTTTCTTAGCAAACAAATGGATATTTTGTATTTGAATAGGTAAACATGATCAACAATTAATGGTCTTTAATATAGTATGCCCAACATGAACTTTCCCCAATTTATAAGGTGGAAAGTTCATGTTGGGCATACTGTATTAAAGACCATTGATTGTTGATCATGTTTACCTATTCAAATACAAAATCACCATTTATTTATTTATTTTCTACAATTTATACCTTGCTCATATTTTCAAGTTTTTCGCCTGGTCTTTTCTTACGAAAGACAAACATAATATTTTTCAAAATCAATTAATAGCGAGCTTTCCCTCAAAAAAGGTAATGGTAACCGTAGATCCGGATTTCGCTCTTGTGATGCTCATCAGTACGGTGCTAGGAATTAGGAGATGAAATGATGATGAAAAAAATGTGACACAGGATTCATGTAAAAGACAACCATCTGTCAAATTGCAGAATCGGCAGATGTACCTTCAATTTGAAGGAAAATTAAGCATCGCTACGGGGACAGATATAATTATCTTGACAGGTATCCTAAGCTCTGGAGTTGATAAATCTATAAAGTGATTTAACGAGGGTGAATAAATAACAAAATCAATGAATAGCGAGCTTTCCCTCAAAAAAGGTAATGGTAACCGTAGATCCGGATTTCGCACGTGTGGTGCTCATCAGTACGGTGCTAGGAATTAGGAGATGAAATGATAATGAAAAACTGTGACACAGGATTCATGTAAAAGACAACCATCCGTCAAATTGTAGAATCGGCAGATGTACCTTCAATTTGAAGGAAAATTCGTCTCTACGGAGACAGATATAATTATCTTGACAGAAATCCGGATCTACGGTTACCATTACCTTTTTTGAGGGAAAGCTCGCTATTCATTGATTTTGTTATTTATTCACCCTCGCTAAATGACTTTATAATATTTTTTCTTCACATACACATAAAAATTCACTATTAACACTAGTGCAAAGAACCACAAGCAGCACTTCCAAAATACGTAAAATGTAAGTTTTTTAAAAACACAAAAAAACGCGCGCCTCTATATTTTTTTTGTACGAAAATCAGACTTTAACTGTAAATGCTGGTCCTACCAGTTTGAAGGTACAGGTACATATATATAATTTCATGTTCATCAAAGTGCTTTTAAGATAAAGCATTTTTTGTAATTTTTTGAGTCAAATTTTTTTTACCCAAACAAAAAAAAAATTTTTACATTTTTAGCGTGTCTTAGTTCGGAGAACTATTCTTCTTTATTTTGCATCATTTCTTATTTAAATGGGTTTTGTAGTTCCAAAGATATTGGCATAAATCTATGTGTATATCGGAGCCTATGCTAAAAATATCTAAAAAAATGTCCTGTCGCACAAGTACATAAAAGCAGCTAAGAAAATAAGCATCATTTCTCGACCAGCGCGAAGTCCTCGGGGTGGAGGCAGGCTTCGCCACTCTGATTTGTATTTGGATCAAAAAATTTTGTTACCGAAGACCATTGTTTGACCACTTTGTTTATTGAACGCCTTCTTCAATATCTTATGCATCAGCAATTTTGGATCCTACCTATCAATCGAGCTATCCATTCCGTTTTGTGTAAGTGTTTTCGATGTACCTACTTCATGTTCTCCAATCCTCAGTGAAAAGCTTTATACAAAAAAAAAAGGTTCTGTGTGACCAGATGGGTAGAGGTCTGGAAACAAAACTTGATGATCTCAAAAGCATTATCAAACCTTTTGCTTCCTACGTAAGTGTCTTTGAGAATGTTTTATCCCTAATCAAAAACTATGATCAAAATGACTATGTCATCTTTTTTGCCGGTTATCAAATAAAAATCTCAAGTTATCCTTCGTTCTTAATAATGTTATTGGTTACCCATCTGTCTTAAGTATTCCTTTAAAAATTTTACATTTAATAGAAGATTAAACCTTATTTACAATTTGACAAGTTCTTACCAAATAAGGTATTTTTGTTGAGAGCTGTAACTATTTAGGTAGAAAACATAAAAATCGTTATCAGGTTATTAAAAATGTCATCAACTATAAAATTTGCAAAAATCTTACTTACATTAGTACAGAAAACACCTATAACCTTCCTGATATAAATTGTCTTAACTGTCAAATAACTCTTTTACAACCCAAACTCACTCTTCTTGTGAAGACTTGTTTTTAAATTTATCTTCGCCTAATATCATATAATATAAATATATCACAATTGTAGGGGTATTAAGATCAAAATTAGATAAACTTAAATTTAATTTGTTAGAAAATGAATCTGATATGTTAGCAATAACCAAAACATGGTTAAATGACTCCATTTGTACATCGGAGTTTAGCTTTATCCACATAGCTCCTTTTAGAAATGTTGGCTTTCAAAAAAAATTTATTTTTTTCGAAATTAAAATCTTTGATTATGATCAAGAAGCGTGTGTCCAAATTAAATTAAAAAGTAATTCTTTTTTATATGTTTATATATATGCAGTTATAGTTTATATTGTTTCTAATATCCCATGTGATGTATATGAACATTTCTTTGAGAAAATAGAACAATATTTATCAGCTAAAAGTAACTCTGAAATTATAAGAATTGGTGATTTTAACATTCCTAGTTATGTATGCCATTTGTCCTGTAACAGTAATCTTAATATTTTAAAATGATTCTTAGCATTTTCTTCCTTTTAGGATGTGAATGTTGTTAAAACTGATGACTATCTTTTGCCAATGGACAAAAAATCATTCCTGTCTGAGCGTCGGTCGGTTTGAAAAGTAAATAATCTATTCAGAATTGTAAAACTGTATCTACTAACTAAAACATTTCAAAAGGCCGATTTTTTATTAATGTATGTACAGTATTTTTAAGGATGAAAATTGGAATTCTTTTGAAAGACTTTAAGACGGTAATGTGCAGTGGAAAATTTTTAAACTGTTCTTGGTAACATATTTAAAAAATGGGTTTAATGGTCATATTTATAAACACGCTAATTAAATTAAAACATAATTATTTATTGAAACCAAAAAATGTAGATCACAATACTGGAAAACCAAATACACCTCTTTACGTAAAACCGAGCATAAAACTGTCAAAGATAAAATAAAACTTAAATACCTTTCTGACGTAGAATTAAGTTTAAAATCAAACCCAAAATTGTTTTTGGTCTTTTGTAAAAAGCCTTAAAGATAAACCAGATATTCCGCAGAAAATGTTACTTGATAATCAAACGTTTGCGGGCTCCTAAGATGTGACCGAGGGCTTTGCAAGCTTTTTCAAGTGTGTAATAAACACACACACACAGTGATAATGAGGTTTATTGCAGTAGATCCATTTCTATTGACGACATCCAAAAACTTCTTCAAAGTCAAAGCGAACCTAGGCATTGGTCCTGATAGGATCCCAGGATATATGTTAACAGGTTGGAGTGAATATCTTTTGAAGCCATTATGTTTTTTATTTAATCTAATTCTTAAAACTTCAACTTATCCTGAAAAATTAAACCCTAGTAAGGTGATTCCCATTTATAAGTCTGGTTCTAGACAGGTTATTAAAAATTATCGTCTTATAAATATTGTTTGTGCGGTTTCAAAGATTTTCGAAATAATTGAATTTGAGGCTTCGTTCAGTGAAATTTCTGCATAATTTTAAGGGCTATGTTGCAAAATATGTTAAAATCAAGGGTTGCCAATCAGTTTCATATACAAGCACTTCAGGCATGCCTCAGAGCTCCAACCTTGGACCTCTCCTTTTTTTTTGCAGCTATAAATAGTACTACAAGCAAGTTAGAGAAGGATAACGATCTTTTATTTGCTGACGATTTTAAATATTGTATTCAAATAAACTCACTTGATGACTGCGAGACAATTCAAAATGATTTGAATAGCTCTAAACTCCAACGAGTAGGGAATCAAAAAGACTTAGGAGTTATCTTTGATAAAAACTTATCCTTTTCTAGTCACATTGTCTCCGAAATCAAAAGTGCACAAAAAATAGCAGGTTTCACTGCAAGGAATACTAAATCTTTCAGTGTTGATGTGAGTCGAATCTTCACCTTTTTTATACCCTAGTTGTACCAATTTTAAAATATGAAAGCATTATCTGGTCACCTCAATATAATGTTTGGATAACACTAATAGAGAATGTGCAAAGAAATTTTTTAAAAATTCTATTTTGTAGGATGTTCAATGTTTATGCACAAAGGTGGATGTGATAACTGCTTATATCTTTGAGGAGTTTTTAATAGATTATCTTTAGGTGATGTAAAGATTAAAACGTTGCTATGTACAATGTTTAAATTATTAAAGGGTCAAATAGATAGCCCAGATATTTTAAGTCAGTTACCATTTGCAGTAAATCGTTTAAACTCGAGTAATTCAAAAACGTTTTACCTTGCATATCCAAAAACTAATATATACAAATGGTTTTAAGTATATAGAGAGCAGTGAGTCAATAGTAAATTCAATGGACGAACAAATCTTTTTTTTCGGGTACTTGCATGCAAATCTGAACAAGCTCTTTTTGACTGCACAAGTTTTTACGATTTTACACAGCTGAATTCCATAGTAAATAAAATTGGGGTTACATGCAAGTCAAACCTTCCTAGTCAAAATTGATGATCAACATCCCTCACCGAAGATTACCCTGTCCCGCGTGTCGACCATATGCAAAATCGGTTTCATCGTAGTTCTTACGAGAAATACCAACTTTGATGGTTTAAATGACTATTTTCTGCAAGCTGTTTGGTATTTTTTGAATAAAAATAGTTGGCATCGATATCTTTACAGCAAAGAAAAAAATAGGCTCCAACAAATATCCATCATATTTTAGCATTAAAACTGTTAATTTAATAAATTTAAAAAAAAAACGATTTTATAAAATCCTACAGAGGCAGCTCTAACGAGTACAAGAATAATTACGATGAATATAAAAAACTCCGTTCCTTATGAAAAAAATCAATCGATGCAGACTACCATTATTTTATCAATTCATCGCAACTTAAAATCCTCAACAATATCAAAAATTTTTGGTCATTTGTAAAAGATAAACGGAATTCATCGTATGTATTATCAGGGGGTGGGAACGGAGAATGTAACTGAAATAGTTTCTTTGTTTGCCGAGTTTTTCCAATCTATGTATGTGGTCCACATAAGCGGATATTCAGGTGGTGATTCTTTTGATGATGGGATGGAGAGTAGTATTAATTTAAATAGAATTACTTTTCATTGTGACCGTATTTTTCAAAAATTGCTCAACCTTGATAGTAACAAAGGATCAGGTCCAGATGGTATACCTGCCATTTTTTATAAAAATTGTAGTCCTCTCTATCTCTCCCAATAAGTATAATTTTTCAACTTTTCCATGATCATGGATATTTTCCGGCCGCTATGAAAACTGCTTATATAACTCTCGTCTTTAATGGTGGAGACAAGAGCGATATAACAAATTATCATCCAATTTCCGGGCTTGATACTGTCGCCAAGGTTTTTGATTCGATTATGGCTGATGAAACGAGTTTAAGTAACTCGCTTTTAAAAATATAATATCAGAAACGCAACATGAATTTATGTCATCTCGTTCTTGTCAAACAAACCTTAGTTTATATGCCGACCATTTGGCCAAAGTTGTTGATAGAAACAGACAGGTACATTGTATCTACTTCGATTTTAAAAAGGCTTTTGACAGAATAAATCATAAAATATTGGAAATCCTTTTCGCTCCTGTCTGCAGTCATACATGACTAAACGTACCCAAAAGGTTAAAATTAACGATATAGTTTCATGCTCCTTAGATGTCCCTTCCGGAGTACCTCAAGGATCTCATTTAGGCCCAATCTTGTTTCTCATATTCATAGATGATATCAAATTTGTGCTAAAGAACTGAAACTCACTAACTTTTGCTGATGATAAAAAAACCTATAGAAATATTAAGATTCTAAGCGACTGCATAGCCTTGCAGAATGATATCAATTGATTGATTAGTGCGAGCTAACTAAGCTAGAATTAAATATCAGTAAATGTAAAGTTATTACTTTTTCTAGGCAGCACAATCCAATTCATTTTAAATATCACGTAGGCGGTAGGGAAATAACAATAGTCTATATTATACGAAATCTGGGAGTCATCTTTGATCACAGATTATCTTTTAATGATCACATACATGATATAGTGAGTAAAGCATATAAAATGCTGGGAATTGTAATCAGACATTGTTATGAATTTTCTGATGTTGAAGCCATTAAATGTCTGTATTATGGTCTGGTAAGAAGTCACTTAGAGTATTGCGGCGTGATTTGGTCATCATTTTATAATGAATATATTGAAAGAAATTGAAAAAATTCAGCGTAGATTCGTATGTTTTCTGTTGTTTAAATTAACTATTAGTAAAATTCAACTGTCCTATCAACAAAGACTACACATGTTGGGGTTGGAAAGTCTAGATTCAAGAAGGAAAATGCTTTCGCTATCCTTTGTACAAAAGATTCTTATGAACAATATATAGCCGGTCATGATTCCTATTATAGTTCTCTGCTGTGTCTTAGCCCCTGTCTTTCTAGCCAATGGCTTTCATGTTTTTCCTTTATCCAGAGTTTGACCTGGGACCTCATAGTACATTTTGGTATCCCCAGGGCTGGCTCTGGTTCAATATATAAAAACTCTCCTCTCTATTAGGCATTCTAGTTTTTTGAAGACGACAGAGTCCGATCTTTGTTTCTCCCTGTATGACCAAGTAAAGTGGGGGAAGGTCTAATAGCACCTCCATTGAAGTTGTTGGTGTAGATCTCATTGCACCTGACCTTGTCTGAGCATAACAGTCTGTTCAGTTACTTTTGGCCACCAAGCTAGATATGCATACATAATGGAAAGTATTACGACCGTCTTGTACAGCCAGTGTACCATGTGTGATCTGAGTCCCCACTGTTTTTTATGTAGGCGTCTAGGTGATTTCCGCTTTCTTTATTATGTTCTCGATATGGCGAGTCTATGTTAGCTTTCTAGTATTACACCCAAGTATTTAACATCTCTCGACGGCTGAACTTCTTCATTTCCCAGAGTTAGAGGTTCTTCTGGTAAAGAGGATTGTCTTCTGGGAGCTGATGATTAGTTTTTCTCTATCGGCTTATTGTTCCATAGTCCTTAGGGCCCGTTGCATTCGATCCCTAATGGTTGTGTTGAATTTTCCAGGAACCAGAATGACATCACTTTGAAGCCCAACTGGTTCAGTGTCCTTAGAAGCCCGTCCATGACAAGGTTCCGGAGAAAAGGGGAGAGAACTCCTCCCTGCGGACAGGCCCCTGCCACCCGGACTGCTACAGTCACATCTAGCAATTCAGTAAATACAATCCTGGACTCAAGCATGCAGCCTATCTATCTGCAGCAAGTTTCCTCGAGGCCTGTATTTCCTAGCGATCTCATTATTGAGTCGAAGGAGGTGGTGTCAAATTCTCCCTCTATGTCCTTGATGTTGATGTCCTCGATCGTTTTCTCTGCCAGCTTTACTAGTTGGTAGAGTGCTGTTTCCGTTCATCTTCCTGTTGTATAGGCATGTTAATCTTCGTGAAAAGGTCTTAATTTCATAATGTCATCCCTTATATGCCTATCTAACAGTTTCTCAGGGGTTTTAAGCACAAAAGATCTATTGTGGTCCTTGGGCCCAGGTTTTGGTATAAACATGGCCCTGGTCAGCCGCCACACTTTAGACACATAACTTAGGGCAAGGTTTGCTCTAAATAGTGTGCATAATCTGCTTATCAGTTGATGTGGTCCCTTCTAAAGCCTTGCTGGACAAATCCCGTCCGGTCCCGGTAAATTGTATGGTTTAAATGAGTTGATTGTCCATTTGATTTTTGCCTGGTTTATCACTTTGTTCAAGGCCTACCAGTCTACCCTTGAAACTCTCATTTCAGACTTTTCAAGTTCTCTTCTCCAGGTCTCGAGTGGCTGTTCCACTATGATTGATCCTGGAAAATGCACCCGAAATAATTCGGTCAGTGTTCCAGTTACAGTAAATTCCCCTGTGTTGGTCACAAGAGGGTTTAGCGAAAACTGCTTATTCTTGGAGAGGACTTTTCGAAGTCGGGCACTTTCTGCGGTACTCTCAATCGTTTCACAGTACCTATTCTACGATTCTCTCTTTGCCTTTCGCAGTTCCTTGTTGTATTCTGTAAAAGAGGCCCTGTAGTCCTCCCAGTTTCCAATTCTTTTTGCGTTGTTGAACTTTTTCCTAACCTGCCTTCTCCTAGTTTCAAGGTAAGAGTTCCACTAGGGTGTATTTCTGGTGCTCCTTGTAATCGTCATTGGGCAGTTGTTATTAAATGCTGAGATGGTTGCGTCTGTAAATTCCTCCGCTCGGTTCAACTTTTTACTGTCATAGAAATTTCTTCAAGTCTTGCATCTAGGTCTAGCTGATAGGCTCCCAGTTTGCTTTCCTCGGGTTCCGGTAAGTCGTGATTGTCGGGTTTGTGCCCGATATTTCGAAGCATATGTATCTGTGGTCTGAACAACTCTCTTCATCAGACATATGCCAGTTTTTAACAAAGTTGCCCACATATGTGGAAGCAATTGTTATGTCCAACACCTGCCTCCTTAGTCTAGTTAGAAAGGTAGGCTTGTTTGTTCATTAGCTATTTTCCATAACGAATTGTAGTAACGACTTCCCTCTTGGGTTTGTGTTGGTGCTACTCCAAGAAACGTTGTGTGCATTTGAGTCTGCTCCGATTATACACTGCATTCTGGTTGCACCGCAGTGTCCTATGAGCTCCTCCACTGCACTTTGAGGTGTCGGTTCGGTTTCATCATGAGAGAAATATGCCGATCCGATAATAATATCATTCGGACATCTACCCTCGAGTTTTAAGTGCACAGCAACCAGGTCCTGTTCACAGAACTTGGTCAGTGGCAGTACTTTTAGGTGCTTCTTTACAAGAATGCAGGTCATGGGCCTGTCGGTGGTTCTACTGTAAATTAGTTCCCCACCTGAAGGTTCTTGAAAGAGGGCCACATCATACCTCTCCATCTCCCGAGCCAGATCCGCTGATGCTGCTCTACTGTGATGAAGATTAATCTGTATGACCCTCATGTGGGTTTCGAGGCTCCCTGCCGTATCACCCGAAAGGTAACCCTTTCAAGCTTTTAGTAAGCCTTGAACTGGGATCGTTCGAGGGCATTGTAGGAGGCCTCGTCTATGGAGAAGACAAGGATCGGACCCTTCTTCTATTTTTTTTGGCTTAGAATCAGCCAGTGCCGTGTTTAGTCCGGAATTGTGACGCTTCAGCCAGCTCCTCATTTCCTCTGCAGACGTCTGGTCTGGTATCCAGGCAGTGACTTTGAGCCTCTTGGAAGGTCTTTTGACTAGATCAGTTTTAGGTCAGCCCCTTCCCAAATGTCTCCCATTTTGGCCACTGTCTGTTGTAACTAGTCCCTCGTGCATTCATTGGCACATGAAAGCCAAACCGTTCCTCCCATGTACCTTGTTCCCTCAAACTGTGGGGGATTTTGACTTCCCGAGGGCAGTAATGAGTCGTGCCTGGATCAGGTCTGCTTGTTCCTGAGTCAGGGTGTTTTGTGGATGGTGTCTGTGAATAATCTTCTCAGATCCTCAGAAAAGGTCTTGCCATCTCCCTATCTCCCACCTTTTTTCTTGGTGGTCTTTTCGGAAGGCTTGTTACTTTCCGACACCCCGCCAGTTTTATTGCATCTTAGTGCTCCCAAGTTTACCAGCCGCCATGTGGGTTGTTTTAGCCTTTTTCTGTGGCCTTTTTGTGGGGGTTGGAGTGGATGACCTCTTGGATTTTGGGGAAATCTCTTTCGTTCAAGTTTCCTCCGCTGAGAGTCAGAAAGCTTAGCCTGTTTGAGACCTGTTTTCTTCAGGTCTGGGCTGAGTCCCTCGACATTTGCTTGCTTTCCCAACTGGTCCGCTGATGCCCCCTGTTGGTTTGCGCTCGCATTCGCGTTGGGATTTGTCTCGGCTGTCTGCTCCCCATCTTGATCTCTCATTTCTGCATTCAAGTGGCAGCAGCACCGCCCCCAATTGGAGCTTCATACTACGTGGCCCTAATTTTAAAGCATCAGCAAGCAATCGCTCCAGAGGAGGCTTGTTGCGCAGAAATAAAAAGCCAAAATATTTAAAAAAACAACAAAATGAATCTCGTGTCCGCAAATAAACGTTACCTCTTTTTAAGACCTTATACTTTTAGAGGTTTCTTCTTTATAACCTGCTGAAAGGTACAGGATTCTGTATTTACAGTGTTCTGCACTTTTCAATTTTGATGTTTTTGTTTCTCGGTTTATTCGACAGGTGGCGCACACAGTTACTACGTCCCCACGGATTACAAACTTTTTGTTTTATATTCGAGAGGTGTGCTTGGTCACCGACTCCCTGATGATTCCTAATAAGGATGAAACAGGTCTGTAGGTGTCTGGATTCTCCATTAGACATTGGAGGACTGGTTGTAATGAAGTGAGAAACCAAAATGCTTTGTCCGATATGCCACGAGTGTTACTTTCATCGACGTACTATGGTTACTTTCATCTAGTTTATTAGAAAAAATATCCAGATCAATTTCACTGTTTTTCATCATTCTAGAGATTGAGTAATGTTGACCATAATTGGTTTGATGATGGTCAGGAAAGAAAGTACTTGTTTTACGTAGTCTTACACAAGGAACAAGTTTATTTGTTTCGTCAGTTCTGGACAACTAATTTTCTGATTTATAATTTCATGCATAAATAAATGTTAGCGTTTTTTCTTCGATTTTCAAGTGTATCCAGATTCAAAAGTGTGCAGAGTTGATTGTAGTCCACACAGTCTTTGAGGATTTGCAAATTTAAAGCCTACATATCTCAAAAACTTTTTTTGAATTTGTTCAAGTGCATCAATATGGACTCTATAATAAGGAGACCAAACACTTACACAATTCTCAGCTTGAGATCTTACTAAGGATGTATAAAGTGTTTTCAAAGCATAAACATTGTTAAAATCTGCTGTATTTCTCTTTAAGAAACCCATCGTTCCAAACGCTTTTTTACTGATATGCTCAATGTAGTAGTAGTAATAGTAGTAGTAGTAGTAGTAGTAGTAGTAGTAGTAGTAGTAGTAGTAGTAGTAGTAGTAGTAGTAGTCTAATTGTATTGTCTAAGAAAATACAATCTTGTTGACAAAGCCAAAGACTTAAATCTAAAATCTAATATCTATAAGCACCTAATAAAAATTATGCGACTAGCATGCCTGCAAATATATAATTTTAATAATATATTTTTTTTTTAAAAAAAAGCTATCTTCTAAACAAAAATATAAAAAATTTTCCTTCTTATTAAAATAGACGTAAATGGCAAATATAAAATAGCTAACTATCCTCTATTAATTAAAGTCATAACAAAAATTTAACATTTAACAATTTAACATTTAAAATATAAAATAGATCTAAAATAGAACGAACTTTTTAACATATTAAAATTTAAAACAGTATACAATAATACACACATGCGTACAAAGAAAAAAACAAGAACAAAATAGTTAAGCAAAGCTAAAATTTTAACATATTAGAAAAAAAAACAATAAGAGATGTGTATAAAATTATTAACTTATTTAAGTACAATAAAATAGATTTTTGTTCATATATAAGCAGACAAAGGTTACAACCGTCGCCTTCGTCCAATGGAAACCATAAGATGAAGGTAACAAAGCGAGCAAATAACTGGCAATTGATACGAGATCTCTTAACTAAAAGAAAAATTATAATATTCATCAAGCGAGTAGAAAGCCTGTTATGATTTTAAAATTTCGGGGTAGGTGATCATATACCTTTACATTATTATATATCATGGAATTCTGGACTAGAGAGGAATTTGGTATTGGAAGAGGAATGTCATGAGATCGGCGAGTCCAATAAGCTGTCTGATGAACTGGGAATGCAGTAATGTGCATGGAAGTGTAAGAATTTCATAACTGATGAAAAGTGGCCTACAGTGATCTCTAGGAGAGGCCCTTGCAATGTAACGTTTTTGAAGTTTAAAAACAGATTCGAACAATAGCTGGCTGCAGCAACCCCAAAATGGTAGACCATAAGAAAGATGAGATTGCACAACTGAGAAGAAAACCATCCTGGCAATTGATGTACCCAAGTTGGTTGCCACTGCACATACGCAATAGCAGCCAGATGCAAGCCTCTTGTGTAAATTAAGGATATGATTTTGGAATGTGAGGTCAGCATCCAGCTGTAACCCAAGAAATTTAGTGCTTTTAGAGCTTTTGATGGAGAAGTGGCCACAATCAATATCCTCAATATTAATGCGGAACCCAAGCACTTGAGTTTTGCTAAAGTTAAACAAAAGTCCATTAGAGTCGAACCAATCCTCGAGAGAAATTGTCTGAACAAGATCAACTGGGTCCTCCCTGTACCACACCACAGTAGCGTCGTCAGCAAAAGCAGCAAACATTCCAGAAATATCTAATTGAAAAAGGTCATTAATATACAATAGAAATAGGATAGAACCCAGTACATGTGGTTTGAAAAGTTCATTTTAGAGTCAAACACTACACCAAGATCACGAATGACATTTACCTCCTCAAGTGCAGTTCCATTAATTGATAAAATAGATATATTTAGACTTAGAGACATTCAACATCATACCATTCTTATCACACCATATTAAAAATCGATCTAGATCCACCTGCATAAGTCTTGAATCATTTTTACACCTAACAACCTTGAAAAACTTCATATCATCACAGTACTTTAGTTCGTCGCTGTTTACCAAACAGTCAACAGTAACATTAATAAAAATGTTGAAAAGTAAAAAAGTTAAATTCTTTAGAAAAGAATGTATTGTTAATCTTTACAACTTGCGTGCGACCAGTTAAATAAGAATAGATCCGGTCAAGCAAGTCCCATAGTATTTTAATTGTCTTTTTAACAAGCAGTGGTTAACTCTGTCAAAAGGCTTGGAGAAATCAGTATACACAGAGTCCACTGAGCAACCATTCTCCAAGGCCTGTGACAAGGTGTTTTCATATACCAACAAGTTAGTTGTTATAGATCTTCCACTCATGAATCCATGTTGTTTAGTTTAAATAATGTTTTTAAAAACTTCAGTCAGATGATCATTAACTATACATTCTAACACTTTTGGAATTTGGGAGATAATACTAACTGGCCTATAGTTTTCCACATTATTTTTATTAACTTTCCCTTTGTAGATAGGTGAAACATATGAAGTCTTTCATTTGTCAGGAAAAATCCCTTTGGAAGAAGAGCTATTAAAGGTCTTGACAGTGAGAAAGCACAATTTTTCAGGAACCAGGTTGAAACCCTTGTGGTGATAAAAGATGAAAAAGATGTAACAACTGATATATTATGAACTTTATGAACTTTTTGCAAAAAAAATAACTTTTTTCTAATGCTATGAACTAAATATTGAACGTTTATTAAGCTATTTTATTAAAGTATCCATTATTTATTAGAAAACTTTTACAACATTAGATACTCTTAAAAAACTTTGCACTTAAATACGGTACAAAAGATAATAAACATAAAGTAACTCCATTTTTCTCAAATATAATCAGACCATTGCTAAACCACTACTCCTCTGGCTAATTTCTCAACAGGTATTGAATCACAAAGAGCAAGTCTGTCGCGTGCTAGTCAAAATTTAATATCTGTGCGCCCAGAGATTAAATTGTGACCAGAACGTGACTGAAGTGCTGTTTGTAATTCAATACCTGTCAATGCATTAGCCAGGGGAGTAGTTGTTCCACAGTCGTCTGATTCTACTGGAGGGAATATTCAATCTCTATGAATCTACTTCGTCTAAAAAAAAATTAAGTCTAACTTTTTTTTTAAAAGTAATCCAACAGGTCAGACTTTTTCGTTGACCTTTTGTTACTTTTTCAAAAAATTATATTTCTTTTATCAAATCAAGCTTCAACCGCTCTTCTGCTACATTTAACAACTGATTCTACTGGAGGGAATATTCAATCTCTATGAATCTACTTCATCTAAAAAAATTAAGTCTGCCTTTTATTTGAAAGTAATCCAACAGGTCAGACTTTTTCTTGTTGACCTTTTGTTTCAACATTTTTTGTTTCTTTTTCAAAAAATTAGATTTCTTTTATCAGATCTTTGACTGTCTTAATCATAGCCTATGCAACAGTGTCTTTAACGTAGTCACTATTTTTAAGGGCCAGCTTCAACCGCTCTTCTGCTACATTAAACATTTTATATATCTGTTAGAAACAAAATAATTCTAAAAAACAGTAAAAATATATTTTTTTTAAAGTCGTCTGTGGGAAGTCTGAAAAAATGAACTTTTGTGCTTTTTTAAAGAAAATATGAACTTTTTATGAATCTGGATGATATTATGAACTTTTATGAACTTTATGAACCTAGTCTGGATGCTGTGAAAATCAGCCCCCATTGCCATGGGTTATATATTAGAGAAAATTTATGCCAGCCTTGACTGCATCCCTCATGTTGTTCAAATTAAAACCTCCAAAGGCTTCCAAACCTCCAAAGGCTTCCTTCACTGACTTCTGGTAAAGGTTTGTCCATTGCCCTCACAGCAGGCTTACCAAAATAATAAACTGAACCAATATAAATGTGTATTGGCCTTATAGAATTTTTTCTTTCCTTTTTTTATGCTATTTTGTAGCATGTTGTGCTGAACCCAGATTTAAGTTATGTATGGTTCATAAACTAAGAATCTTTTTTTTCTTTTAATTTGTTGGAATTTAAAAATGGTAATTTTGGGTGGGCAGAATGGTTATAATTGACATAAAAATAATTTTAGTTTATTTTATTATTTTAATTTCCCTCCACAATCAAAAGAATAATTTTTTTTAACCTCATATGCATCATATTTGGCTGACTTGGCTGACATATGCGCATCTCCGACCCAAAATCCCCACCCAAAAATATTGGTGGAGTGAACATCAGCAGAATTTAGCACCCTCCTCGGCACCCCCTGTGTAACAAGAAAATGGCAGGCCGACATGTGGCAATGTTTTAATTGAAGTTTTAATCCAATGACTAAAGGCACAAAATAAAAAGTCAAATGCAAGGTCAAATATAACAAATTTTCAAATCCTTCAAAATAATGAAATGTGTGTTGGCAACCATCACTTTTTCAACTGTTTTTGTTTTTTGGGCACTATAGTAGTAGTAAAAAATTGTCTTTATTTGTACTTTTTCACGACATTTTGAATGCTTATGTATCTGCAATTGTCATTAGTTGAATACTGTTGTCGTTGTTCTTAAATATATCATGCTCTTTGTTGGAACAGAGAACATGCCCTATGAAAGGAAAAGAAGATAATCTTTTCAATACATATTGGGTACTATGTGAAAATATACTAATTGTATAAAAAAGCAAAGCCATTTAAAATGATGCATTTATTGTTTATTTAACACCTTGGATTCTTGCTCTATCAGGGTTTCCACCAAATTCTGATTTCCAGATTCCCTGACTTTTCCAGGTTTTCCCTGACCATTTTTTAAAAAATTTCAGGTATTTTTTGGATAAAAATTGCTTGTCTACGTGGATACCAAGTAAATGTAGACTTTTACCATGACAATTTTTGAAAGCTCAAATTTAGCAGGTATTATTATCGAGATAAAAAGGTAAAAAGCAGATAAATAAGACAAAAATCACAGGAACCAAGCTCTGGAAGAACATCCAAGAAACAGTAATTAGAGAGACGAGAGAGTCAAGTGCTCGACAAAAAGAGAAAACAAAGAAGAAAGTAGTTTGATGACGATTGTAGTAGAGTGACAGACAGACAAAATATGACCAGGAAAAAAATGCTTCAACACCCAACAGCATCTAATATAGAAGAGTATAAACAACAAAGATCTGAAACACGCAGAATAATATAAAGGAAAAAGAGAGACCACCATCTAAATATAATAAGAGAAATGGAGGAAAACAGATAAAACAACAGAGTAAAAGAATACTGTCAGGGAATAACAAGGCACCAAAAACGATACCAACCCAGAACCGAAAACTTCATCTCAACAAACAACGGACAACTGATAACCAACGAAACAGAGATCCTAACCACATGTAAGAACTACTTTTGCAAACTTCTCAACAAAGAGGTAAATACCGATACTACACCCATAGGCAAATAGACCAGATTTTCACCGTCAGACAAACAATAGAAAAATGCTGGGAATTTGACAGAGAACTTCACCAGATGTTTATTGATTTCAAACAGGCATTTGACAGATTATGTAGAGCAAAGTTGTAGGAAGCAATGCAGGAACTGGGCTTTTAAAAGCTGATATCCCTGGTAAAAATTTGTACGGACGATACAAGGTGCAAGATAAGGGTGGAACGGAGCTACTCTGATTTCTTTGGTATCAACAATGGGTCAACCCATATCAAGTCAACCAGGCAATAGTTTTGACCATCTCCGATTTTGATGATTTTTGGTACACTTATTCGTCTTATCAAAAAACTCAAAAATCCAAAAAATAAAAATTTTTGCATAAGCGGTTTTTGTTTTATTGATCTTTGAAAATCAAGAAATTGACCAATATGTCCTTGACAGACACTTACAAAGGGTTTTTAAAGACCTTTTTAAAGATGTGTGACACAATATAGTTTGTTAAATATTTTTTTTC
Source organism: Oxystoma pomonae (assembly GCA_963921995.1). Lineage (NCBI taxonomy): Eukaryota > Metazoa > Arthropoda > Insecta > Coleoptera > Brentidae > Oxystoma > Oxystoma pomonae. The sequence goes on from OY998163.1 coordinate 77,879,310, forward strand.
TTAATTAAAAAACAAAAAAAAAAAAATTTAAAATCTCAAAAACACATTTTTTAATTTTTTTCAAAAAAATATATCTTTTTTTTCAATGTTTTTTTAACATTTTTGGAAAATTTTAGGATGGAGAAATAATGGAGTCACACTTTAAAAAAATAATAAGATATTTAATACAGGGCTAATTTATCTAATATGGGTATAACAAAAAAATTAAAAGTAAGAATAATAGAAAATTTACAATAAAAAATATTTAGGTTGATAATTTTTTTTGTAAAATATTTGAGGAATCTGTCATTTCTTCTGCAGTTAGCGTATATGTCCTACCAGTGGCAGTATTTGGGTTGACCCGTCTTAAAAGAGAATTTTGATCTATGACCAATATATCAGCTTTTGGCTTTGGAAAGTAAAAAGACGGAGAGGGACCATGAGGATGTAAAAAACTAACTTTTAATTCCCCACTTTCTATATTTTTGCCAATGATACATCCCATCCACCAAAGACAGTAATACTTTATGGTTACAAAACCGGAGTCGATGTTTTCAATTACTGTGTTTGAAAAACCACAGGTTGCAAAAAGACATTGAATATTTTTCTCTTTACTTAGTGAAAATGGTTTTGTAATAATTTTTTCATTACTGAGGGGAAAAATCGAGTGCAATTTTTGAGTCCCAGGTATCGATTGTGCTTCCAGGTATCTTTTTTCCAAAAACTTTTCATGTTGCTGGTAGTCATTTAATGAACAATATTTAAATGTTATAACAGGAATGTTTTCTGTTGCAAATTTAAAAAGATTTTCGGGGGTCATAATCTGTTCATTATATGGTCTCTGCAGACTTGCTTTAACAGCCAACCTTTTTACGGTGCCTCCCAGTCCATCGCATGCACTCTTCCCATGGGAGGTGGCAAAAAAATTCCATTCTGCTTTAATTTTAAATTCCTCGAGATGGTACGCAATATTAACAATTTTTTATTTTATTTTTATACTGTGCGGCACAGCCGTCTGAAAAATAGATAATTTTGTCTAAATTATCAATTTGCCTCTTTAGTTCAGGCATAAGGTGGCTTAAAAAAAGATGAAATGCCACAGTGTCGTGTACCAAACAGTCTGAAATAAATATATAATTTAAATGACCCAGTTTTCCCTCATGAGTTTTGTAATATATTACAAAAGGATGTAGGGTTGCCTAGCTATTTGTCCAGTGATAGGACTGCACTTCATCCTGCAAAATAAATGAATAATTTTCAGCAAAGTCGCATGTGATTAGTGCTTCCCCCTTTTTTAAATTGTCTTTTACCTCATTGTAGTATTCTTTTTGCATGTGAGTGTAAAAAGAATGAGATTTTAATTTAATCAAGTCGTTTGAAAATTCTTCAATGAAGTCCTCTGCTGGTTTAATTAATGTCTCCATATTGCATCTATCTACAGATATCCACTTCTTAAAAGTCACATTATCTGGGCATATCTCACATTTGTCCAATGTCCATTGTTTTGGCTTATTTTGTGCCATTTTACAACACACGACTCCAATAAATGTTTTAAATTAAAAAATAGCAATTTATCACATAAACTGCAGGTTTGCAATTAATTACTGTCAAAACTTTTCCTGTCTGAACCAAAAATGATACAAATAAGGGTAAGGGCCAATAAAAAGTAATGGGAGGAGCTAAACATTTTGTAGGAATTCACATGTTTAAATGTATAATAGGTGGGTGAAAAGATCTTGGGTGGAGGGGAGGACAATTGAAGAAATACTCAAAATTTTTCAGGAATAAACAAGTTTGGAAAAACCTTTTATGTATCTTATTTACAAGACTGGGAGCAATTGACAAGTTTTTAGATATAAAGAGTAAATATATAGGTATTTATCAAAAAATGTATGGTTTTTTCCTACAAGGTTTTTTATGTTATTTTTTTAAAAATAGAACCAATAACTTCTCCATCCTGAAATTTTCCAAAAATATTAAAAAAATACTGAAAAAAAAAATAGTATTTTTTTTTTTAAATTCAAAATGGTGTTTTCAAAATTCTTTAAAAAAAAATATTAAAAAAATTTTAAAAAAATAAAAACAAAAAACTACATGGTGATACACATCGTTAAAAAGGTCTTTAGAAAACCTTCAAAATAAGCTATAACTCGCTTCTATAGGACCAATAGTTTTTGAGATATTGCTATTTTTGTAAGTGCCTGTCAAGAGAATATTGGTCAATTTCTTTATTTTCAAAAATCAATAAAACAAAAACCGCTTATCCAAAAAAATTAATTTTTTGGATTTTTAAGTTTTTAGATCAGAAGAATAAGTGTATCAAAAATCATCAAAATCGGAGATGGTCAAAACGAAAAGTGCCTTTTTTTTTGGTTGATTTGATATGGTTTGACCCCAATGGGCTTAAGCAGGGTCGTAACTATCTTTCACCCTAACTCTACAACATAGCATTAGAATATGCAATTAGGAAAGCCAATATTGAGATGCCAACGGCTATATTCCACCAGGAAGGACCCAACCTACTACTGCCCTTCGCAGATGATGTGGACATAATTGGCAACATCAGGATTAATCTTAAAGACTCCTTGCAATTTTTTTCAGCCTCCACGTACTTTACATAACCACTGCTCTTAAACTGTCTCAAGATGGCCTGACGTCCCATATTACTCAATTCAATATTTTTTAAACAAAGCTTACAATATGCTTGATATTGTAGATACTGCCACTCTGGTGAACTTATGGAAGGACTTATCCAGTCTAAATTAGAAACTGTTTTTTTTCGACATTTTGCATTCTTGCTCTTAAAAAAATTTAAAATTTTCAAAATCTCGCATCGCTGTTGCACCTCACATCATTTAAAGGTTAGGAATAAATACATTACATGACAAATAATGTCGGATTAGAAAAAACGCGCTAGACTACAAGCGCGATGTGTGCTTAGAACAAGGAGAAATAATACCAGGTGATATTTATTATTTCGAAACAAAAACCAAATATGTTCAATAAACACAATCTGCCCTGGGTAATAATGCGGTTCTTGTCCTACACGTTTTAAAAAGCTTTCCTCTCTCTCTTTTCTCTTACTCTTGGATTTTGGGTGGACTGGAACTGATTGAGCGCAAAACAGATGTTGAACTCATATACAAGTTGAGCAGAGAAGAACTCACGTAATATTTTTTACAAAGTTGGTTTAAAAAATAGATTGAGAAAGAGAAATTCCAGGTTTTGTGTGCCAATTCCCTGACTTTTGAGGATTTCTTGGTCATTCCCTGACTTTTCCAGGTAGCTCTCAAAATTCCCTGACTTTTCCAGATTTTCCAGGTTTTCCAGGTCAGTGGGAACCCTGTCTATGGCCTTTGGCAGAAAAAACTCACATCCGGACACTCATATTTATGTATCCTCACGAGAAAAGATTGTTGATGGTTGCCCTTACACAAGTTGATCAACTGTTCACATTCAATACGCGTCTTTTGAATTAAACACACGAAAAAAGTAGCTCCGCTTAAAATGTAAAATAAGAGCGAAAAAAGTCACTGAAAATTCTAGTAATTGTATGGTGTGAAAGCCCGTGAAATTTTCTGTTTACTAACTAGTTTTTCTTTATTGTAAAAATGGTGTAGTGCCGGTAAATTAGCAAAACAGTTAAATTATAACAGTGAAATTTGACTAAAATGGATCAAAAAAAGTACACACAAAAAACTTAATAATATAAAATAAAATAAATATTCTTATCTCTTTAAATAAACCACTGAACTTAATAGCATAGAAAAACAACATTTTAACATAATTAAATATTAATAAATAAATAATTACCATGGCATCAACATGTTCAGTTTGCCAGTCCAGGTGTATATTCAAACGTCGACCTAACACCAAAGAGGGTGAACTTTTTGGCCTGTCATGCGATGGATGCAAACATTTCTTCTGTAAAACATGCTCAAACATATCTTCCAGCGAAGCTGATGCAATGACTGTTCAAAACAGGGTTGTTGTGTTTCTTTGTATGGGATGCAAGGATGCAGTACCCGACTTTTTACTATTTTCCAACAAATATGAAGAGCTTAAAAACAACCTATTGCAAAAGGACAGTTACATTGAACATCTAGAAAATGACATGGAAGACCTTAAATCCACCTATAGAGATGAAACAAACAGGCTAAATCAGGACATTAAAAATAAGAATGACCATATTAAGAGGTTACAAAGGAGGACTCAGAACTTTGATGATGAAGTCATGGAAGCTGAAAAAAGTTATGAAAACCAAATTCAAGAACTTACGCAAGAACTTAGACGTATTAAAAAGGACCATCTTGATACTCTAAATACTAACATAGACCTAACTAATGATGTTAAAATATATTCTTTAAAATCTAATAGCCTTGAGAATGAATTATTGAATTTAAGAGATTTAAATATTAAATTAGAAGCAAAAATATCAGCGCTAACCAGCGACTATGATAAGCATATGCAAGAACTAATAAATATTAAAAATAATATATTAAGATCAGAGTCCACTGTGCAGGTAAATAATGTCTTAGTTCAAACAGAACCAATAGAACAGAACATCGTTAAAGTAAACCAGAATCTCCCGGTAGTAAAACAAAAAAATAAAAATAAAATACTCATCCTGTGTGACCAGATGGGCAGAGGTCTAGATATTCAGCTAAGGAAACTTGTTGATGAATCCAAGTACCAAGTTCAAATAATTTTGAAACCATATGCTGATTTTGATTCCGTCATCGAAAACATTCAGCCATCCTTGGCAAAATTCACAGATAAAGATTATGTTGTGTTGTTTGCTGGATATAATAACTTTGCTAAATTCGAATCGCCCCGCATAAAAACTGTGCTTAAATGTCTAAATCAATGTGTGCATACTAATGTAATTTTTTTATCTACCCCAGTATGTTTTAAATGTCCCTATAATTGTAATATTTTTAACTATAAATTATATAACCTAATTTGTAATTTTGACAAATATTCTCCAAACAAGGTATCTTTTCTAAATTCTTGTAATAGTCTCGGGAAAAAGCTTTCAAATCTTGAATTATCACAAAACATACTTCATACTATCAAGAGCAGTAATATTAAAAACTTAAAATACATTAAACCAGCTGAAAACTTATTTCAGGATTCCTTAGCTTTTTTTGATCAAAGCAACATTATCAATGATACCTCTGTAAGTTTATCTTTAAGTGCTTCCCCGGATGCAATATCTCTCGATGAAGAAATCCCGGAAAATTTTCTACAGGCTTCCAAGGAAGTACTGAAAACGTAGGCTCACTGTTAACTATCTATTACCAGAATTGTGGCGGAACAAAAACTAAACTAGAAAAACTGAAACTAAATTTACTAAATAATGATAATGACATTGTTGCCCTTACAGAAACCTGGCTAAATAAAAATATTAATAATAGCGAAATTTTTCTTGGAGATAGATTGGTTTTTAGAAAAGATCGTAATAGTTTGCTAACTGGTAAATCGCAGGGAGGGGGTATACTTCTAGCAGTTAAGGAAAATCTGGTAATTTCGGAAATTACCATATTTGAAGATGATCAGGAAGCATTATGTCTTTCAATTGGGCTAGAAGGAAATAGGGTTTTATATTTGGTATTAGTTTATATTGTACCAAGTAGTTCTCTAATTGTATATGAGGATTTTTTTCACAAAATCGAAAATAATCTGTTAAATAGACCTAACTCAGAGATAATTATTTTAGGAGATTTTAATGTGCCGGGTTTTGTAAATATGTTGACATGTAGTGAAGTAGTTAATGGTTTAAGATCATTCCTTGCATTTAACAGTCTGTGTCAATACAATCAAATAAAAAATGCAAATAAAGTCCTCCTGGACCTTGTCATCTCATCTTTAGAGAATATTTATGTTCAATGTGCTGAGGATCCATTGTTGCCTGTTAATAGTCACCATCCTTGTTTAAATATAGGCTTGGAAACAAAAAGTATGGTGAAATATTGTAAACTCATAGGTACAACTAAATTTAATTTCAAAAAAGCTAACTTTGAGTTAATGTATACTCTCCTTAAGGAACATGATTGGTCAGATTTGGCACATCTAACCGATGCAAATAATGCCTTAAATTATTTTTACAGCGAGACATTTAACATTTTTGAAAAATGTGTTCCTAAATCTACACAAAAAAAGAAAAAATATCCTGTCTGGTTCAACCATGAAATAATATCACTTATAAAACAAAAGCAAAATTCCCTTCTTAAAGTTAAGAAATATGGATCACAGTTTTGGAAGTTGAGATACAAAAACTTAAGAGCATTAATTAAACTTAAAATAAACTTGGCACATAAACAATATCTCGAAAATGTAGAAAGTAGTCTTAAAACTAATCCCAAATATTTCTGGTCGTTCTTAAATAGTCTCAAAAGTAGCCCTGACTTGCTGGAGGAAATGTCATTTGAGGATGTTGTTTTTAGTGGTGCGCAGAATGTTGCGAACGGCTTTGCAACTTATTTTCAATCAGTTTTCATAAATAGTAATATTCATAGTACTCCAACTGAATCAAAAACTTTCTTTTGTAATAGAATTATTTCCCTTAATGATATTGACAGGGCAATAAAAAAAACTAAAACCCAATAAGGCCATTGGTCCAGATGGGCTACCAGCTTAGAGTGAGTTATCCAAAACGCATTTATTATTTCTTCTGAAAAACTCTTGGTTTTGTAGAAAAAATTTTTTAAAGTTGGAGTTCTACAAAAACGCTCAAAAAAATTTTTTAGCCAACTAACTTTACGAGAAAAGTAGCGAGTGGTGACCTTTTTCTCAGCCTCTTCCTAACTTCAGTTTAATGCTTAGCTGTCACTAAATGTCATTTCTGTTTAGTAAATAATCTGTTAAAAGTTGTATTTATTTTTTCTCGAGCTTTTTCTGCATCAAAATGAAAAAGTGCGTTTTCCGCGGATGTGAAAATAAATAAATGTCAGAATTCCCCTGGAAATTTAAGATATTTTTGCCCTTCCCTTTGTGACCAAGAAGAAAATTGTGGCTCTAGAGGCACTAAAGCTGAAAAAATTATCCACGGCTGGGCGCAATAGTGTGTGAAGATCACAGCTGAAATTCAAATACAACCCCATTAGAGACATCGCCACCCAAAGGAAAAATTTTTCTTTACAAAAAAATATTTCATGATCATGTAAAAAAATATAGGTTTACCTTTGATGGTTCTCGCGTAAAATAACTCTCATACAATCTGTTAAGACAAGTAAAATTTAGTTCACTTCTTGTTTAACCCATTATTCTTATAGCAATAAAGTTTTTAAATAAAAAAGTAAATAAAAAAGAGTTTTACCAACCACCACTGGTTTCAGACACAGTCCATCCACCAGTCGGCCCTTCAACTATAACGAATCGATAACAAAAACAATGAACTTTACAAAATACACCGGAGTACCACAAGAATACATACCAACAAGTCATGAACAAATGCTCGGCAAAACATTATAGATAACAGGATGAGAAATGATGGCTACTATGGATAGTGGGAATTTGTTTGAAACCAGTTAGTGGTAGAACTAGTGGAGGATGCCAAAAATCCAATAGTTTTGTGTTGGTAAAACTCTTTTTTTTTATTTATATTTAACTCCACTATAGACATTGGGAATTTATATCTCATTCTGTAATAAGACTTTTGTTGATTTGCTTAAAAACTGGAAAGAAAAGATTTATTTAAAATTGACCGAGCCAAACTTCCCACTTATGACATAGAAAAGTCTGATAAGGTCAGTCCTCCCCACCTTTATGGGAATCTAGGGACGTATAAAACTTCTGTAAAAATTTTTTTTAGCTCCAGTGATGGGAGTGAAAAAATATGGTAAATCACTTCAAGTTATTTTTTTTTCTAATATTTTTTCTTCAAGTTTAGTGGAATTTTTTTAAACTTATATTTAAATTTATTGCCTCAGGGTTAATTTTTTTGTAGTTTAAGAAGTTCATAGCAAGTAATTTAGAGAGATGCATTGATTAGCAAGAGTTAATGTTTCTTCCCAAATTTTTCTTAAACCAAAAACTTCTGGGTTAGTTTACCTGCCAAGGACTGGGTTGGGGTCGAATCTCGTCTTAATTTTAGATGTTGGGAAAATCAAGTTACTAATGCATTGCAGACGAAAATTTGTGAAAAATGATATTAAAAATGACATTATTTTCCCCCCTGCACAAAAACTTGTAAAATGTAACCGTATTTTAATGTATTGTACCAAAGGTCAAAATAGTGAAATTCTATGAGGATCTTATATGATAGGACATATGAGCCGTCAAATAACAGATGTCTGGCAAACACCCAAGAAGACTTTTTTCTCATAACTTTCAACCGAAAAAAATTTTGGGTGGAAAAACGAAATTCAAAATTGGATGCGTTTTTTTTAACTTCTTTTTTTTATTTCTCTTTTGTTTCAATTGCCTTAGGAGCATATTCCTATTGGAAATATTAACACGCCATCGCCAGGACGAACCCATATCAGATGACTTATAATAAAGTACAAGTGCGGAATGATGCCTATTTGTGAGTGATTCAAAATGATGTTTGGGGTGGGCGCCTAGTGGTTTTATACTGTCTGAAATTGTTTCAATCTTTTTTTAGAAGCATGTTCTGTAAATAAGATTCATTTTGGGACCTTCAATGGAAAAAATTGTCATTTTTAATATTACAATAGTTTTATATAATTTTTATTTTTAATAAGTGAAGTGAAATAAAATCATTGCCTGTTCTTTTGTTTTGTAAGAAATAAATATATACCTACTGTAAATTTACCATGTTTTATGTATCCTAAAACTCAAGCTTTTAAAGGCGGACAAAAAAATATCAAGACTAAAGTTAAATAGTTTTATTAAATAATATGGTCAAAAATACGTACTATTTAAACAAAAGGAGTGTTAGATACACAAGAAAATAGTAAATTATTAATAAAACAAAATAAATAAATGTACTATTTTAATTATACAATTTTTTATTATTCTAAATATACAAAACTTTAATTTTATATCTGAAGGAATCCAGAGAGGTGGAAAAAAATATCCACATTATTAGCAGAGCTACACATTCTTCGTATAGGTCTATTAAGGTTGTAATTTGTATTATAATATTCTAAGTTAAAAATATTCCTATTTCTTGTACTCCGCTGTGGAACCCTTAAGCCAATTCTATGTATTAATTGACGAGAATCAAACATTGCATTTCAAATCTTGAAAATAAAAGCTAGATCAAGACATTACTCGACGGTTTTCAAGAGTTGTGACCTTTAGAAATTTTAAAACATCACAATAAACTATTTCCCCAGATAGAATTTTAAGTTTAAAAGCTACAAAACATAAGAATTTCTTCAATACCCTTTCCAGATTTTCTATATGACATTTATAGAATGGGGACCATATGGAACTACAATATTCTAATATTGATCTAACAAGAGAACAATAAACATTTTTAAAACAGATTATATTTTTAAATTCAGATAGGCTCCTTTTTAAGAAACCCAGTAGTTTAAAAGCTTTGTTACAGATAAAGTTATAGTGATTTTTAAAGCTTAAGCTTGGGTCAAATAATACCCTTAAGTCTTTAAATTTTGTGAAAAAGTGTTGAGATCATTCTGCACTCTTTCACAATCCCTAAAATCTTTAACAATTCTAAAAATCTTTTAATCGTCTGCATATAGAAGGATTAGACAGCAACAGAAACAGTCTGAAATATCATTAATAAAACAAATGAAAAGAATTGTAGACATAGGTCCCCTTGTGGTACTCCAGACTTCACTAATATTTCTTCAGAGAGACAATTTTTTATCCTAACAGCCTGTCTTCGGTTCTTATTATGCCAAGATTTGTGCAGGGAATCAAAACAATGTATTAACATCAATCAGTGAAGATTTTTTTTCTTTCAAAATCTTTGTCAAAAGACCTTTTTAGCAATACCAAAAACCTATAATTTATTTGGCGGTACCTTACATTGAGGTTTTATCTCTTAACAGTTTTTTTAAGTTTTTGATAGTCCTGTCATAAGACTCCTCTGTAAAAAATTGTGCTCCACCAATTTGTATAAAATTTTAGTATATTGTCATAGTCAAAATACACAATACAGAAATCATAACGAAAATTTCATAAAAGTGTTTTATAACACTTATTTTAAGTCTTTAGTAGTTATGCTCATTGATTTTTTAGCAATCTGAGTACTTGGGTCATCAAACTATAAATATATTAATAGCAGGTTTTAAATTTTAATCACGATATCTGATTTACCCTGTACATTATAAATGGTTTACATGAAACAAAAAATGTTATTCAAATTGGCGAAAAACAATGTTTCACATAGAACACTTCAAGATTTGATAAAAAACGGTACTTCACTTTGGGGTTCATTTGTGATCTATCACTTTGAAGTTTCTACAGAGATAAAAAAATTCAGGCTGACAACATTTTTTGGAGTTTATCATATATTTTTGTGATTTTCACAAAAAAAAATCCATGTTTTATAAATAATTTCCGCGTTTTATTAAACAACTCAATGTTTTGCATTAGTTTAGGTAGTAACTATATTTTTGGTATTACTGTAAGTATGCGCGTTTTGAGATATCTACATTTTTTATGGCACTTTGAGATTAAATTTTTGTTTTATGACCAGATATTTAAGTAACGAATGAGACTTTAAAAAAATATAAACATTAAAAAACAAAAAAAAAACGCAGATATTAATTAAACAAACACGGATTTTTTAAAGTGCTTTAGCAGACACATATATCGCCCAAAGAACCTTTTCTTGAATATCTCTAGCTAGCAGCTACAGTAAGTAAGGATGTTTTTAGAAGTTCAACCCTCTTTCCAACCTCCCACGACCATTAAAAACTCATTGCTTGATGCCAAAGATATTTTGTAAATTTTTTATAAAAATCGGTTTAGCAGCTCTCCACTAATGTAACAAAAAGACACCACACCAAAACATGGGTATTGGCTTCTCAGGTACAAGCCTGATTTTGAAATTTTAATTTTTTGAATTTCCTTCAAGACATCATCTTTAACTTTTTCCCCCTCTCCACTGCCTCAGTGCCCAGGTGTTTAGAAGCGCCAAAAATAGCCTCAGTTAACGTTATTCTGCCAAATCGCAAGCTGTGCCATAATGGAGAATTGGCTTGAAGTCGAGTATCCGTTTCAGCTTCGACACACAAGGAATCGCTCATATTTGACCGCATGTAATTAATGAACCTGTCAACATTCCATTTGGTCCATTCTCTCTGCAGTTTTAAACTTGAACCAGAGCTGGTATACATCGATATAGGTGTACTTGTCTTCAGATCGCAAAATGGTATATATTACCCCTTTGTTATCTGCGCAGATTTACATCAATTGAGACACATAATTATGACTTTTTGGTCCGAGGGCTGGCATGTCGTCGTTTAAGTGACTGCAAATCCATTTTAGCATTTCCAACATCATTGTAGAGGTGCAGGCTGGTTCTTCACTTCTTCTGTGAAGCCAAAAAAGGACAGCAATGGCATGCTTGCAGCCCCCTGTAAGTATCAAAAAAGAAAAGTTAAAAACAGTTAACAATTTTCTAATAACAGGTTAAAAGGAGACACATTCTGCTTGCGTCTTTTTTTATCTTGTGAAAACTAAATTTGCATTGTGTGTTCCTAGCTTAACAGAAACTGGTACAAAAAATACATCATAGTTAGAAAATACCAGAAAAATATTTTTTAAAACATGGCACCAGCAGGCATGTATAAATTTTATTTTTCTTCAATATCTCCAAAATTACTGATCTGCTAATTTTTGTTGAAAATATAATTATTTCTTTTAATGTGAAAACTGTATGTGTGTTGCTAGCTGATACGGTTTGTGGGCTATGATTTTCAACCCCGTTTCTTACCCTCTTTACAACCCTCACCCCCATCAAAAACTAATCAGCTCATTCTTTGGTTCCAAAGGATTTTTGTGCCAAATTTCATCAAAATCGGTTAACTTTACTGGCTTTTCAGTCATTGTTGTCCAGACAGACAGGCAGGCACCAATTAAGAAATTTTGTATTTAGGTCTTTCATGTTTATTTGAGTTATTTTGGTATAAATAAAGTGTTTTTTTTGTCGCACATATTTTTTTTTTGAAGTTAGGAATGCCCCCCACCAGAGAAATGTGAAATGACGCCGAAATTTGATAATTAAACAAGTCTCGGAGATGGTTTGGGGATACAACCTTTTAATGTCTAAAAAAATTATTCCAATGTTCATAGCTCCTCATTTTGTCCTAACAAACGTAACTTTTTGTGTTGGTATGCTCTAAAAACTCTATGCATAAAGGTCAACTTTTAAAAAATTTAAAGCAGTTTTACTTGGATTTTCCACCCCAGATATGTACAAAAAAAAGAGCAGCGCCTAATATTCTGTAAGTTTGGATACCTTAAAGATATAATTTTCCTACCAGGTGTAATTGCAAAATAGTGCCAGCTGCTATTCTGAAAGTTATAATTTTACCTCTTTTTCTCAAAAAATGTAAATAATAACAATTATTAAGTAATTTTAAGAAGACTTTAAAAAGAGATTAACCAAATATTTTTTTATAAATGTAATGTAAAATGTGTATAGTTTCAAGTTTTTAAAACTACCTGCAGAAGCAGAACAATCTTTGCACTCAGAATGCAGCACTTTTTCCTCCTTCTCATTAACAGAAATTTCCACAGTATAAGGAGTATTTCTTACTCTGTGCTCCGGAGTTATTTTCGCCTTGACTGTGCAAACATCTCCTTCTCTCTTAACTTGTCACCATAGACCTCCTTCGTAACTCTAAAATAAACAATAACACTTAAGCCTTCAATCATCTCACTTTTAACACCAAATCAACCAGACCATGTACATTTTTAAGGTACAAACAAAGTAAAAATAATTTCATATACACGTAGAATTGCAACTCTCATATGACACGAGAATAACTGATAGATAGACAAAACTTCATATGTCCAGTTTACATACCATGAGTCCTCTAGGTATGGCAAAAGTTTAGAAATCATATTTTTTTTGTAATGCACTGAATGGCATGTGGTGACACTTCATTAGCTGTTAATTTTTCATGCTATGATATTTTTCATAACATGAATTAAATTTGGAAATTCTTTGAGATTAAAAATATAAGATAAAAAAAATACAATTTTTTTTTATATTTTTACAAATCTGTCTTAGTTATATACCTCAAAATAGTTTTCCCAGATTTTACAGCTGTGGTTAATTATTTCTGATAAAGCTTTTCTAACATTTTGTTTTAAATTTTATAGCAAAATTTTAGGTGTACCTACAAATGACTTTTTTATTATCTTCACATTTTGCAGCTTTTCACTGTTACAAAAAAATCCAGGATGTTTAAAATATAGTAACTGTAATAAATTACTTATTTACTGTCATTTATATTTTGCTTTTAATAAGTTGGTCAAAACCTTGGTCAAAACTAGTAAGAAATCCTGTTGAGTCCAATATTTCCTTGAATATCTGAAAAACTACAAATCTGATATAGTTTTTGTTGGAACTGTAATTATCCATCTAAATATTAAAACCGTGTGTTGCTAGCTGCTAAAAGTATATTTTATTTTCCTTGAATATTTCAAGAACTACAGATCTGACTTCAACGTAAATGTAATTGCTAGCTGCTACAATTCCACCCTCTTCACAACAAATTAATTGACTATTATATAATGTTTTGTTTTAAAAGTCATTTTAATTAAATGTTTGGGATTTTCTTTGAAAGATACTTGAATGATTTAATAAGCTAGTCATCAGGTTTTATTAAACCCAAAATCCTAATTTTAAATATTTATTTTTAGTTTAGTTTTTTACTTTATTGACATTCTTTTGTATTTTTTTTAAACTAGCTTTTGCTAAGTATATAAATTAACTTTGAAATTAACATTGCATTTTTCTGAAAAAACTTTACTGTCATAAGCCTAATGTGTTAGTAAAGAAATTTGATGGTAATGTGGCACTAAATTATCATCATGTCAGAATTTAGCTCAATCTTGATAGTTTAGAGAGGCATAAAAAATTACTGACATTTGTTTGATGCATAAATTAATTAACGGTCTAACTGACTGTTAGACATCATCATACTTTTCACATTACTTTTCATACAACTGATTATGGACAAAAAAATAATTTATTGAAAGAACTTTATTGCTTAACTCAGTAACCAGTTATTAATGTTTTTAATGTATCTGTTAACTCCTTAAAAAGACTAACAAAAAGAATCTTACCAGACTAAATATTTTTTTTAGTTAAATTTTATACTGTTGTGTGTCTGTTTTCAAATATTTTGCATTGTTCATACTATAACTCCTACTATACTATATTTCATGTCTTTATTTATTAATTAGTATTCAGTGTTGACTATGTAAATTTTTTTTCTTTTGACAAGGTATTGATTTTAATGGGGTTTCTGTTCCCTATAAATATAAATAAATAAATTAAATTACTTGTGCTGAGGTCCTTTCTCAAAAAGTTACCTTGCTTTTTCTTACTTGGCATAAAAAAGTAACAAGTTTTGGATTTTTGTAATCGGGGAAAAAAAAGTTAAATTTAAAAAAATATGTACAGGGTGTCCAAAAATCATATTTCAAGTCACTTGACAAGGTTTTTATAATAAATGTTTAACAGTCTTACTCATATATTTTGACACAATTTGGATTTTTAATGTGCGCAGTTAAACCATACTCACTTCCAGTCTTAACATTCTTCATCTCAGCGCTAAAGAAATCCATATTATCCAAATAATATAAATTAATCATCTCATGATCCACTTTGGGTAAGTTGTTAGAATCACCCTTCACAAATCCCTTCTCCATATTCTGAGCCATATTCTCTAAAAAAAAATCAAGAAAAAATCTTAACAAAATTCAAAAAGTTAAAAAACTACTTACCTACAGCTCTCTTTAAAAATATTTTTATCAATACTTTTTTTAATATAAATATTGAAACCTTTAAAATAAGTGCAAAAAAATTAAAAGAACAGAATATTATCGCTTTAGAATAGATAGCTATATTTGAAGTCTGAAAATACCATCATGGCTGTACCCAAGGGGTGAACCAATCCAGCAAGTGCACAAAATATTTGGCAGGAACTATATTTTAGCACTTGCAGGCTTCCTATATTATTAGTTTCATTTTATCCTAAACCCAGGAGGAACTGGAATATGGACACTTTTTACAGGAGACATACAAAATATGGGATCATTTCACCCGTTGGCTGTACCAATATACAGATTTTAAACAATAGCAGAACGAAGTTTTTATAATGTTACTAGTATGAATCTACACTTTTGCAAGCAAATAAGAAAAGCTATCAAAAGATATAGATTTTAGGAGAAAATTCTGTCTTCTAATAGACATGTAGCAAGCATGAAAATTCTTGGATCTGGGGTTGAGTTTTTATGGAGCCGACAATTTATTATGTGTTTTTCATATTTTCGTTTTTTTTCAAACTAAATTATCCCAACCTAACCTAAACAGACTCAATCCAACTTATTAAAAGCCAAAACACCCCAAAAAAACACACTTTAAACTAAATTAACCCAACCTAAACAGACTCAAACCAACTAAATTCACCCAACCTAACCTAAACAAACCAACTTATTCAAAGCCAAAACAGCCCAAAAAAACACACTACAACCCCTACATCTTTTTTTGGCATAAAAAAAATGTTTGGGTTGTTTTGGCTTTTAATAAGATGGTTTGAGTCTGTTTAGGTTAGGTTGGGTTAATTTAGTTTAAAAAAATATGAAAATATGAAACACATAATAAATAATTATTGTCGGCTCTTTACCCTCACGTCTATTCAGCCGAATTGTCGGCTCTTTATAGACACTCCCTTATATAAAATTACTTAAAAAAACTTACCAAATATCAAAATTTGTATGCGCACACTCTGTTAAAAATCGCAATCAAAAGTTCTTATTCTTCTTGTCTCCGAATTAAGCTTATAAACCCAGCTTAAATTTTCTTAGCAGCTAGGGCTATGGTGGACAGGAACCGTACTGTTTGTAATAACATTCACTACATATATAGTTGTATATTACTTGTAGGCTTTCTAAACGACAATATAAACTTCCGCACTACTAAATGTTTATAATTTTATAAATTAACTTCAAAAGAATCACAACCAAAAAAGCAAAACACAAAAAAACGAATTGACAGTATGACTTAAAGTTAGCCGCAGGCCGCAGTTCGCAACCCAGTGGTCCAAATAAAAACTGCACTTGACAAATTACAATGGACCAGCCAAAAATGACGTCACCTGTATTGATTATGACGTCACCTATATTCGTTTTGAAAAATCGTAAGGCCACTGAATCGACGATTAAAAACATTATTTTTCACATAGAAAACCAAAATTTTTTGGGGAAAAAAGTTTTTAGATGGATTTCTTGGACCTTTATGTTTCTGTATATTCCAAAAAAAAGGTAACTTTTTTTTTATGGGAAAGCCCCATTGCTTTTTAATCATATCTTAAAAACATCTACATATCCAAACAAGTGGAAACTTAGTAAAGTAATTCCCATCCACAAAAATGGACCCAGGCAAGATATAAAAAACTATCGGCCTATAACGATTGTGTGTGCTATTTCCAAAGTTTTTGAATGTATAATTTTTAATATACTTTTCGACAAAGTATCAGGTAAGATTTCAGGTAATCAACATGGTTTCATGCCAAAAAAATCTACTCTTACAAACCTAATATTATTTTCACAATATATACATGAATCACTTAACAGAAAACATCAAGTAGACGTAATATATACAGATATGGAGAAGGCATTTGACAAAATAAGCCACAATGTTATAATAAATGCCTTATCTCAAATCGATGTTCCAAGTTTTTTAACAAACCTAATTAAATCATACTTAGTAGAAAGGTACCAATATGTTGAGGTAAAAGGTTGTAAATCGGAAACGTACATTAGTACCTCAGGAGTACCTCAAGGCTCTAATTTGGGACCTCTACTCTTTATAATTGCCATTAATAATATTATGAAAAATGTAAAAAATTCATTAGCTTTGTTGTTTGCTGACGATTTCAAGTTGTTTTTGGAAGTAATAACTGGTGATGATTGTGCACTAGTTCAGGAGGACTTTAATAATATAGTTAACTGGTGTGATAATAATAGCTTTAAATTACATAAAGACAAATGTGCTTGTATGACACTTACTTTGAATCAGAATATTATTGATTTTGATTACACTCTCAATGGAGCTAGTCTTAAAAGAGTTGATAGTCAGAAGGACTTAGGAATAATATTTGATTCTTCTCTTTCCTTTTCTGACCATATTATAGCCAAAATAGAAAGTGCCCAGAAAGTATCAGGTTTGATCATCAGAAATACAAAAAATTTAAACACTAATGTTAGCTTGCATTTATTTGATAGTTTGGTTTTGCCCATCTTGGAATATGGCACCGTAATTTGGTCTCCTCAGTACAATGTCTGGATTAACATTGTCGAGGGAGTCCAGAGAAAATTTTTAAAGGGTTTACATTTCAGAAAATTTGTCACATATCCCCAAAGAGGCTGTGATAATGATTATCTTTTGGGTTTGTTTGGTAGGTTATCAATGAGCAAAAGAAGGATCAAAATATTTTTGTGTACCATGTTTAGAATCCTTAAGGGCGACATTGACTGTCCGGACATTCTAAATCAATTACCTTTTGCAATTAATCGGCCTAACTCAAGAAATCCAAAAATGTTTTATCTTTCATTTCCCAGAACAAATCTGTACAAAAGCTCGCCAATATATCAATTATGTAATTATTATAATCTTTATGCTTTAGGCATAGACATCGACAATATTACTATAAAGCATTTTAAAAAGCTAGTAGATAATAAATTGAGGGCTAATATTACATAACATTTTTTTTTTTTTCTTCTATTTTTAAATTTATTGTTCTAAACTGTCTTTACTTGTTGTGTGTGTTATTTTATTATTACTGGTGTGATAGATATATTTTTTTTTTAAGTATTAGTTTATAATATGACTACATTTAAATCTAGACTTAAGCATAAAGGTTTTACCATTGTGATAATGTTTATATAGAATTTGTATCTGTAATTGGCCAATGGCTGTTGATACTTAACTAATAAATAAACTGTTTTTGTTAGAAAGGCCTATTTTCTTACCTTTGGCAGTATAAATAACATCAGTTTTGCCCTTTACTTCAACTGTACAACCTTGCCACGTAAAGACAGCAACTTTGGCTCCCGAGCTGAATTCGTAGGTCTTGCCTTTGACCAGTTCTGTTCCAAAGATCTCGGCCTGGCCATTTTTCAAGGTAAGGTATACCTTTTCAGTTTTAGATTCCACTTCAAAACGCAGTTCATTGTCCTGATCTAATTTAAACTCTTGTAATAAAGATTTCTTGTTTTGGTTCATTTTCTCCGAAAATTTTATCTTCTACTAGAAAAAATAAACAAATAATCATAGGTTAAAATTTTTTTCAACCCTCTTCTATTAGGGATTTTCGATTTGGGAATGGTCCCGTCGTTTGACATTTAGCGAATTTTTGGGAGCTTACTATAGTTACTATTGTTCTCTTTTTCTAAATGCATTTGGCTGAGAGAGATCCAGCATTCTACAACATACGAAAATGGCCTGTCGGACCCACGGTCTCTAGATATCTATTCTAGGGACCGTGTGTCGGACCCGCCTGTACACCGTTCGAACCTGTATATCTAAGATAGTTAGGTTTAATGGGCAAAGGAGTTTAGGGGGAGCATTTTCTGGTAAGCTTGATCTCTCTCAGGCCGATGCAATTAAAAGAAGAGAACAATAGTAACTATAGTAAGTACACAAAAAATTGCTAATTATTTTGACAGCGGTTCTAAGAGGTTTTCCTTTTGATACACTGGTGGTGCGCACCAAGTGTATCTCTATCGTTTTCTACTTGTATCAAAATAAAAGATAGAGATACACTCAGTGCGCACTGGTCATAGTGCCATAGAAATATAAAGAGATTTATATTTCTATGTCACTAGCTACGTTCGGTATATACATCCGATCAATCAGACTGCTCCAAATCGTTCGGCAATTCATAGCGGAGGTAGGGGAGGTAAATCTGGCGCGTTTGTTTAATGAATCCAGATCAATCGGAGCTAGATCGATCTGCTCCAAATTTTAGATGGATTTTCCAGATTAATTTAAACTTTTAGGGTTATGTTTTTGTTTATTTTTATTTTTGTGTTTGAACTTTTTTGGATTTTAAGAAAAACTAGTGGAAAATCAAAACCATTTAAGTAAGTTTACGTACGTAAGAAACCGCTCGCGCCATCGGCAAAGACTGGCGCGATTGAATCGAAAGCTGAGGGGTGATTTATAAACGAGTTGAGTTGAGTGGCACATTCTGAAATGTTCTTTAAATTGCCTGTCTCTTAATAGTGGGAATTTTTCTTCAGCAAAGCCAAAGAGCTTATTGCAGTCTTCTGTACAGTTAACCTCATCATCATTGATATACAAACACAAAAAATAAGTCAACAGGAGGAGAATGAAAATATGTAAGTACCTATTGTTTATAATTTATTGGTTTTAATTTTTGTGTTGTTTTACTTTGACAGCTTTGCAGTCTAGAGTTGCTGCATCGTAATTTAATGCATAATGCCTAATGCTTTTTTTATTTCTATTTCTGTCTATTTCAAATTTTTTTCAAAGAAGACAAATTTGTGCATTATCCATTAAAACTTGAGTAAATTTTTTGTTTACTTCTGTGAACTATAAACATCAACATTGATAACCAATAGTTTATTTTCCTTGCGTCTTATGGCTTACTTTTTATAGTGCAGCAACTCTAGACTGCAGCTTAACCTAAAAAGTCAGACAAGAAGAAAGTTCTAATTTTCTCTTGCTAAAATACAGTACTTTGGGGTAAATTGTTGTTTTCCTAACACCCAACCAAACAAAGTACTATTGTTTTGTTACTATATTGTATTATTGTTTTTTTTTACAGTTTCAAACAAAAAACTCCCCAAAAAGTCTTAAGAAAAATGATAGGCAAGGTATTCAAGGAACAACCTGCATATTGCCACCAAAGTGTAGCTACACGGGACCAAAGAATAGCTTGAGAACACATCAGGATTTGTCATAAGAAAAATAATAGGCAAGGTATTGAAGGAACAACCTGCATATTGCCACCAAAGTGTAGCTACAGGGGACCAAAGAATAGCTTGAGAACATATCAGGATTTCCATAAGTTGGTTTATTAATTGGAGGTAAATAATATATTGGTCATTACTCAAAGAGGGTCTCCAGTAAAAATACAAGTTGTGTTTATTTTGTAGTAGAAATGATCCTAAAACTAGTGGCTTAATTGATTTTTTTATATCACTTTTAATCACTGAGAGCTTTAATTCTAAAAATTAAAGGTGGTCAGTATTTGGTCGTTATAACCTTAGATTATAACCATCTGTTTATCTTTTTTAAATCTATTTTAGGCTGGTTTTTGAAGGTTAAGTGCCATATAGAAATGACAATAATAACATATTGTATTTATTAACTTATGTCAGTATTGCAGCATGACATATTTTGTAAAGGCTTGTATAACCCAAAAGATTAGATTAGACTCTTTATTTGATTGAAGTTATATTTTTACCCATAGGGTGTTGATTGTGTCAAGTACATTAAATAAATAAATATAATTAATATTAGGTTTAATCGATAAAAAAGATATTACATAACTCAGTAAAATTTGATATTATACAATACATACACTTAATTTTTTTTTGAATACAATACAACTTACAATTGAAATTGCAAAAGATAGCCTACAGAATTAAAAAAGTTAAGTCTAAACATATCTGGACACTAGAGCTAAAGCTTAATTAAATGAAAGTTAATAAAAAACAAAACGTACCAAAGTCACACAAAGATTTCTGTTCCACAGACCTACTAACAACGTTGTCTGAAAAGATGACTATGCAGTAAACGTAAAGTTTGTATCTTTAACTATCTATACTTATTAACCTAGTAGTAAAAAAAGGGAGGGGGGGCTGGTAATGATAGAAAAAATTGTCTGACCCTCTTCTATAACATATTAAAATTAAAAAAAATTTATTGGATGCCCACGCTCCATAATAAATTGGAAGGAGTTCTTTCTAGGCCTTTTTATGTAAAATAACTTCTTGAGTCTCTATGGTTTTATCAGAATAATGTTCGTCATAACTAAGAACAATAAAAAATAAGTACCATATTTTGTGAAACTCATTCTTTATCAAAAATGAAATTTATAAAATCCTTTTTTTTGCATTGTTTCAGATATAGCTTGATCAGGATTCAGCCTGCAGTAGGGTGATAAGTTCTGGAAAACTGCAATGTACTTTTTTTAGTGTTTGTTAAATGATATTTTTTATACACCAAATCAAAGTGCCTGTACTAATTTTAAAGAATAAAAAAAATATATAAATTTGTGTTCCTTATTGTTGCAAATTGGACCGCAGTCTCTAAATAAAATAATTAATGGTTTGACTTGTAAAAGCACTTGTGTAATACTTACTAATAAAGAAATTAAACTAAACTTTGAATTTAATTGTGGTTTAGAATGTGCTCTCATAATAAGCTAAGGTATCACATTCTAAACAACAATTAAATTTAAACTAGGTTTAATATTGCGGTGCAATATGCAACGAATATTTGTATAAATCACTACATTTAATCCACATGCCTATGATACAAAAGTGGTAAAATCTGGATGGCCAAAAGTGTTAATCTCCTGTGGCTGATGTTCGGAATGAAGGCGGCACGCCCCAGGAAGCACCATACTTCAAGTGGTTATCCGACTCGTGGTCGCCTGGAGGAAGCGCGCCGCTTCGGAGGGTACTTTCGGCCCGAATCCGTCACTTCGGAAAGCCTTCAGTTTGCCGATTTCGGTCCATGGGGATTTGGCTTCAAACATTATTTGTTGTCCGTACACTACAGCACAAATAGCCTTTAAAACCATGTTATTCATGGTACCTTTGAGACTCAAAAGCCCATCAGCCGAAAAAAAAAACAAAAATTTTTAAACAAAAAAAAACTTAGGTTATAAAGTTTAAATCTGAACCCGTTCGGTAATGCGACTTGCTCGGATTAATCGACGATCAGCTGATCAAAAATCCGTCTGATCTGCGATCTATATACCGAACTTAGCTATTGGTCCAACAAAAGCAAATTGAAGAATCAAATTTAGGTCCGTTTCTGCGAGATTAACATAGCTACTATTGTTCTCTTTTTCTAAATGTATTCATCTGAGAAGATCCAGCATCTCGGCCCTAATTCTTGAGTAGGGAACGACATAGATTTGTGTCGAATGATCCCACGTCGAACGCATTTAGTATTCTTGGGTGTTCGCGCTCCCCGACTCCAAAGCCAGGAATCGGTCCCATTTCTCAGGAAAGCATGCGCCTAAAATGTATATTTTTCAATTTAAAATTTCGAAGAGGTTTCAAGAAAAAGCAGCTTTTTTTTGAGGAATCGGATAATTCCCTTCTCTTGAGGGATCGTTCCGTTTCTCCAGATTCAATAATTAGACCAAATACCCGCCTGTACCCTCTTCGATCATCGCAATCTAACTATCTTCTTGAGATAGTTCCTCTGGAAGTGTATTCTTGAACAGGGAGCGATATAGATCTATGGCGAATGATCACATGGGATGAAAATATTATATTCTTGAGCGATGATCCGATCTTACGGATCTCGCAAGAAAATCATACGTTCCCAATAGCATGATCTGAAGCCGGAGAATAGCGTTGAATCTAATGACGCTTGCGCAATATAGTTTTTTATGGAATATTGCTTCCTAAACTGCTTTTCGATCGTGGGAGGGAATATATCCCATGCGATAGATCCATGTACTTATAAACTTAACATACACACCCTGGAAGTGGCAATTTTGTTAACAACATATCATGATCAAGTAGATCATGAAAATAAATATTTTATGTCGTTTTACACAAGTGCGTTGGATTAATGTTATTCCTAACGCCATTTTTGTTTGTTTTAATTTTTGATTCCGAAAGTGGCGTGTTTTCTGGTTTTTAATTTTACTCACAGTACACACACTATCTTCTATGCTTTGCTTTAGTCAGTGGTAGAACTGGTTGAGAAGGCAAAAAATCCAACAGTTTTTGGTTGGTAAAACTCCTTCTTTTTATTTATATTTAACTCCACTATGGAAATTGGGAATTTATTTCTCATTCTGTTAACTAATGTTGTGCCGAACATTTGTCCATGACTTGTTGATTAGATCGTTCATATTATTCGACTATAAAAACTTATGTCGCACTGATGATCTCTAACAAGAGTGAAACACATGTCTCTGTCTAGTATCCAAGTCGCACCCGGTATGTATTTTTGTGGAACTCCGGTGTATTTTATAAAGTTGGTTTTTTGCTATAGATTCGTCATAGTAGAAAGCTCGACTGGTAGATGAACTGTGTCTGAAACCAGTCAGTGGTAGAACTGGTGGAGAAGGCGAAAAATCCAACAGTTTTCTGTTGATAAAACTCTCTTTTTATTTGTACTTTTACCCGTGTATTTATTTGGTTTGTGGTCGGACCGACATCGGTAAATTTTTCAAGTCCGACATTGGTTTCCTAAAGCGGTTCAACGTCGGCGATTGACGGAGGTCCGTCGGTGGTAGCTTAAAGCGGCCTGACATTGTCAAACTACAAAGTTTCGATAATGCGGGGCTTAACCAGTTGGGCTAGTTTAAGTGCCAGAAGAGGTGATTCTTGTAGAGAAGTACCAACATCTTGTCAACTCCGCATTCTAGTTTTGAAATATCTTTGCTCATTATATATATAATATTATTCACCACTGTACAGGAAACCTAGTGACATTAGCGCCATCTTTACATACTAGGAAGAAACTATTAAGCAGTTTAAAAATTTTTAAGGTGACGTAATCGGACTATCGTCGGTTGCCGATTCTCGACCAATCAAAGAAAGTTCCAATCGGACCATCGTCGGCCCTAAATCAGATAAAGTGGTCGTCATCATAAAGTCGACTATAGTAAATCGGACCATCGTCAGTTGCCGATTCTCGACCGATTAAACAAAGTTCCAATCGGACCATCATCGGCCCTAAAGCAGATAAAGTTTGCATTGGCATAATGTCGACTATAGTAAATCGGGCCAACGTCAGTTGCCGATTCTGGACCAATTAAAGAAAGTTACAATCGGACCATCATCGGCCCTAAAGCAGATAAGGTTTGCGTTGGCATAATGTCGACTATAGTAAATCGGGTCATCGTCAGTTGCCAATTTTCGACCGATTAAACAAAGTTCCAATCGGACCATCGTCGGTCCTAAAGTGGTATCGGCATAAAGTCGACTGTAGTAATGTGGACCTCTGTCAGTTGCCGATTATTGTTCGAAAACTGAAAATCGCAATCTGACCAACATCGGGTCAGAGTGTAGTCGCCGATGCCGACACATTGCCGAGGTTATCGACATTGGCCCGATTCAATGCCGACAATTTGTGTTTGCTGGTGCGTCTTCGATCTAAACTGCTACCAGATCACCCCCAGTTGGAGCAGTGACGTTACAAATCTGCTCGGGAGTGATCTGAGAGCGATTAATTCAGATACTAGCACTCGAGTTCGATCGTAAATTAAACGCCTTTATGCTCTAAACTCATTACATAACCCCAGATTTTGTTTGTTTATTTTTTAACTTTTCCAGATATTTTTCCAGAGGCCCCCTAGGGATTTATGCAAAGGATGTTTAGTAATGTAATTTAACATAAAGCTTTACTTTACCACTTTGTCTGTATATATTCCGTCACCACTTGTTGCACAAAATTCATAATTTACCCTTTTTTGAGGCTCATTAAAGACGTAATGTTAATAAACCCTACTTTCTGTCCATTAAAAAAAAAAGATTCCATAAACGTTTAAAAATAAAAGGATAAAAAAATAACAAATTTAAGTAAGGTTATGTCTATAGTTTTGATTCAACTTCTTGATTCGTCAAGATTGACGGAGCAAGATAAAGCGGTCCGCCAGAGATTTGAGGCACAAATCGAACACGCACATCTCGGCGGGAGAGTGATCTGTTCTTAAATCGAACACGCGAATATTTTTGGATTGATCTGGGATCGATCAGGAGCGGTGGTTGAGCTTAGATCGCTATTATCACAAAGAAAATAACCTAAGTTCTTTGTGCTATTACACTCAAAAGCATATATCTGTTTCCTTGATTTTAAATGGCGAGTCATATATGTCCTGGTGAAATGGGGGGGTGGCAAATTCTTGTCCTGTGAACTTATATGAATGCGCACACGGATTATAATTGTAATTTGTAAATATTCTTGAACCAGCGTTCACCGATCACCTTCACCCAAAAACCGTGCGTACTGGATCGCTTGGCCCGCTGCATCGCCAGACGAACAGCTTCATTTCAAGAAACTTATGAGTATTTAATAACTATTTTCTATTCATTTACTCAATTTATTTTTTATATTTAATTTTCTTCAGCGGGGAGCGTTCACTTCATAGAAGTGAACGATTGTGCGCTTAAGATTCAAGGGGTCAGGGGTCGTATTTTCGAAACCATACGAAATTATTCGCATGCGACTACTTCCGTCTCTTCCTATACCGTATAGAAAAGGAGGCAAAAGATATGCCGATATGCTAATTCATGGGTAGTACGTGCAAGAATAACCGGTTTTTCATGCGAAACAACACGAATGCCTCCACCCACTCGTGCAATATTGCGTTAAACCAGTCGAATTCGAATGTGGTCCACACATACCGGCTTATCTTTCGCCTCTCATTTCACACGGTATAGAAAGAGACTGACATAAAAATTGTTGATTATTCAGTATACGTATGCGGATATTTTCGTATGGATTCGAAAATCAGACCCCAGTTCGCGATGACACCACGTGAGCTCCGAGGATCACTTTTCCATTCGTTTTGACGCTTGCGGCGAGCCATTTTCTGTTAGATCGGGATAACAAAGACCTCGCGCATGGAGCGTGCCCTATGTGACCCGAGCGCGTGGATGGATAACGAAAGGAAAAATACCTTAACCTTAAAAAAAATTGTGTAGTTTTTGTAAAGTGCTTTCCTCTTTTACCAAGGGAAAAAGGGACGGATATGTACCAACGTCGAATAAGCTCATTTTCTTCGTCTTCTTCACTGCTGCCGAAAAACATATTCAATTCAAAAGTTCAATGCAAAACAAGTTTGCTAATATCAATTTCCAAGTTTAAAAAAAATAAAACAGAAAACTATTGTAGGTTATGATTTTCGAATCTATAGCGTCGTTCGAGATGATCAGCAAATCTCTGTGCAGCCTGGTCGTGACGTCAGCGTCAGCTTGATCTACCCATAGAAATAGAAGAACTTATTCTATTTCTATGGATCTACCGAGCGTCAGGGCGAGTTTGTAATCTAATCGATTGAGCAATCGATGCATCAAACAAGTTCTTTTGAAACGTTTCGATGCCATCAAACGCCTTCTTTTGGATTTCCGATGCAACCGACTTGATGCCAACAATTGCAGTCGGCTCCGAGGGCTGATGGCTATTGATGAATCAGAATCAGATGTTCAATCAAATATTAGCTACGTTCGGTATATACATCCGATCAATCAGACTGCTCCAAATCGTTCGGCAATTCATAGCAGAGGTAGGGGAGGTAAATCTGGCGCGTTTGTTTAATGAATCCAGATCAATCGGAGCTAGATCGATCTGCTCCAAATTTTAGACGGATTTTCCAGATTAATCTAAACCTTTAGGGTTATGATTTTGTTTATTTTTATTTTTGTGTTTGAACTTTTTTGGATTTTAAGAAAAAGTAGTGGAAAATCAAAACCATTTAAGTAAGTTTACGTACGTAAGAAAACGCTCGCGCCATCGACAACGACTGGCGCGATTGAATCGAAAGCTGATGGGTGATTTATAAACGAGTCGAGTTGAGTGGCATATTCTGAAATGTTCTTTAAATTGCCTCTGTCTCTTAATAGTGGGAATTTTTCTTCAGCAAAGCCAAAGAGCTTATTGCAGTCTTCTGAACAGTTAACCTCATCATCATTGATATACAAACACAAAAAATAAGTCAACAGGAGGAGAATGAAAATATGTAAGTATTGTTTATAATTTTTTGGTTTCAATTTTTGTGTTATTTTACTTTGACAGCTTTGCATTCTAGAGTTGCTGCATCGTAATTTAATGCATAATGCCTAATGCTTTTTTTATTTCTATTTCTATCAAATTTTTTTCAAAGAAGACAAAATTGTGCATTATCCATTAAAACTTGAGTAAATTTTTTGCTTACTTCTGTGAACTATAAACATCAACATTGATAACCCATAGTTCATTTTCCTTGCGTCCTGTGACTTACTTTTTATAGTGCAGCAACTCTAGACCGCAGCTTAACCTAAAAAGTCAGACAAGAAGAAAGTTCTAATTTTCTCTTGCTAAAATACAGTTCTTTGGGGTAAATTGTTGTTTTCCTAACACCCAACCAAACAAAGTACTATTGTTTTGTTACTATATTGTATTATTGTTTTTTTTTACAGTTTCAAACAAAAAACTCCCCAAAAAGTCTTAAGAAAAATGATAGGCAAGGTATTCAAGGAACAACCTGCATATTGCCACCAAAGTGTAGCTACACGGGACCAAAGAATAGCTTGAGAACACATCAGGATTTGTCATAAGAAAAATAATAGGCAAGGTACTGAAGGAACAACCTGCATATTGCCACCAAAGTGTAGCTACAGGGGACCAAAGAATAGCTTGAGAACACATCAGGATTTCTATAAGTTGGTTTATTAATTGGAGGTAAATAATATATTGGTCATTACTCAAAGAGGGTATCCAGTAAAAATACAAGTTGTGTTTATTTTGTAGTAGAAATGATCCTAAAACTAGTGGCTTAATTAATTTTTTTATATCACTTTTAATAACTGAGAACTTTAATTCTAAAAATTAAACGTGGTCAGTATTTGGTCGTTATAACCTTAGATTATAACCATCTGTTTATCTTTTTTAAATCTATTGTAGGCTGATTTTTGAAGGTTAAGTGCCATATAGAAATGACAATAATAACATATTGTATTTATTAACTTATGTCAGTATTGCAGCATGACATATTTTGTAAAGGCTTGTATAACCCAAAAGATTAGATTAGACTCTTTATTTGATTGAAGTTATATTTTTACCCATAGGGTGTCGATTGTGTCAAGTATATTAAATAAATAAATATAATTAATATTAGGTTTAATCAATAAAACAGATATTACATAACTCAGTAAAATTTGATAATATACAATACATACACTTAATTTTTTTTTGAATACAATACAACTTACAATTGAAATTGCAAAAGCTAGCCTATAACATTAAAAATCAAATTGCAAAAGATAGCCTACAGCATTAAAAAAGTTAAGTCTAAACATATCTGGACACTAGAGCTAAAGCTTAATTAAATGAAAGTTAATAAAAAAAAAACGTACCAAAGTCACACAAAGATTTCTGTTTCACAGACCTACTACTAACAACGTTTTCTGAAAAGATGACTATGCAGTAAACGTAAAGTTTGTATCTTTAACTATCTATACTTATTAACCTAGTAGTAAGAAAAGGGAGGGGGGGCTGGTAATGATAGAAAAAATTGTCTGTCCCTCTCATATAACATATTAAAATTTGAAAAAATGTAATGGATGCTCACGTTCCATAATAAATTGGAAGGAGTTCTTTCTAGGCCTTTTTATGTAAAATAACTTCTTGAGTCTCTATGGTTTTATCAGAATAATGTTCGTCATAACTAAGAACAATAAAAAATAAGTACCGTATTTTGTGAAACTCATTCTTTATCAAAAATGTAATTTGTAAAATTCTTTTTTTTGCATTGTTTCAGATATAGCTTGATCAGGATTCAGCCTGCAGTAGGGTGATGAGTTCTGGAAAACTGCAATGTTCTTTTTTAGTGTGTTTGTTAAATGATATTTTTTATACACCAAATCAAAGTGCCTGTACTAATTTTAAAGAATAAAAAAAATATATAAATTTGTGTTTCTTAT
Organism: Oxystoma pomonae; assembly: GCA_963921995.1. Lineage (NCBI taxonomy): Eukaryota > Metazoa > Arthropoda > Insecta > Coleoptera > Brentidae > Oxystoma > Oxystoma pomonae. The sequence continues at coordinate 77,908,317 of OY998163.1, forward strand.
TGTTGCAAATTGGACCGCAGTGTTAAACCTGGTTTGACTTGTAAAAGCACTTGTGTAATACTTACTAATAAAGAAACTAAACTAAACTTTGAATTTAATTGTGGTTTAGAATGTGCTCTCATAATAAGCTAAGGTATCACATTCTAAACATCAATTAAATTTAAACTAGGTTTAATATTGCGGTGCAATATGCAACGAATATTTGTATAAATCACTACATTTAATCCACATGCCTATGATACAAAAGTGGTAAAATATGTGGCTGATGTTCGGAATGAAGGCGGCACGCCCCAGGAAGCACCATACTTCAAGTGGGTATCCGACTCGTGGGCCGCTTCGGAGGGTACTTTCGGCCCGAATCCGTCACTTCGGAAAGCCTTCAGTTTGCCGATTTCGGTTTGGGTATCTTCAAACATTATTTGTTGTCCGTACACTACAGCACAAATAACCTTTAAAACCATGTTATTCATGGTTCCTTTGAGACTCAAAAGCCCATCAGCCGAAAAAAAAAACAAAAATTTTTAAACAAAAAAAAACTTAGGTTAGAAAGTTTAAATCTGAACCCGTTCGGTAATGCGACTTGCTCGGATTAATCGACGATCAGCTGATCAAAAATCCGTCTGATCTGCGATCTATATACCGAACTTAGCTATTGACGTCGGTGCCAACGCTTAGATAAATTTCAGATCATTTTAAAAACTTGCTCTCTTCGCGAACTTACCGAAGAAAAAGAGAATAGTGCAAAAATGGACCTTACGTGATCCATGCACATACCCTTGTCCAAATGTCCATATCACAGAAGAAGAACACTATTCTTCCGAGTCCATGTCAGTCCATGTGCCCAATGCGTCAAAAAAGAAGAGCTCTAACACAAATCGTAAACATAGACAAACTACTCTGCCAGAGAGACCGAACCTAATTTTTTGTGATCGTAAACACCGTAAAAAATGTCCAAAAAAAGTAAGATATTCAAAACGAGTCCAAAAAGTTCGGGAGGGACTTCTCAGATGCGAATACCAGCAGTGTTGCTTCTTGGTGCCGCACTGAGGTATGTTTTAGCGTCTTCAAAATACCAAAACATTATAGCCAACCATGTCGAAATCTCCACCCCTTTGAACTCTTGGAAAAGGGTTCAAGAAGGCCTCTATTTGCAGTCAAAGAATATTAACCCATACGAAGGAAATGTGCTTCATGAAACTCCATTGTCCCTCTTATTTTACAAGATTACCACTGAAATATTTAGAGATGTTCGTTTCCTGTTTATATTCTTTGATATTTGTACAGGGTTGGTTTTGTATGCAACGACCAAAAAGTACATGACATACATTCGAAATGAACACATGGATATAGGCCAATTTGCTTCAGATATTGATGAGTATTTACCTACCAAGGATGATTATGAAAAAGCACCATTTCATGTATTATTAGCTGTCTTATTTAACCCATTGACTTTTTTTGGATGTATTGGATATTCCACATTGACCATACACAACTTCTTTTTGGCAATATTTTTGTATGGACTGGTTTCTGGCAGTGTTTTATTAAGTGCTTTTGCTTTAGCTATTTGTGCATCAGTATCATTTTACCCTGTAATTTTAATAATGCCACTATTTGTATATTTTGTAAATGTGCATAAAAACAAAGTGAAAGGTGTTTTAGCAGTTTTTACCTTTATTTTAGGTGTAGGGTTTATAACTGCTTTTAACAGTAATTGGGGCACTGACTTAAGCTTTCTAAATAGTGTGTATGGCTGTATTTTAGGAGTTCCAGATTTGCAACCCAATATAGGACTTTTTTGGTATTTTTTTACAGAAATGTTTGACCATTTTCGTGATTTGTTTACATACTCATTTCAAATTAATGCTACAGTTCTATATTCTATACCTTTGTTGTTTAAATTTAGGAAACAACCATATTTACTAACTATAGCACTCTTAATTTTAATCGCAATTTTTAAATCATACCCTAGTGTTAGTGACTTAGGTTTTGCTTTGAACTTACTGCCAGGTTTTATGTATTTACTACCCTTTTTGCAAAATGCTTTTCCAGTTGGTGTTATTTTTATTATTACTTCATGTTTAGCACCAATAGTTTGGTATTTATGGATATATTGTAACTCAGCAAATGCCAATTTCTATTTTGGAGTTACATTAGCATTTGCAATTGCTGAGATCTTTTTGCTAACTGATCTTTTGTTTGCTCAAATAAAAAGAGACTACACAATTAAAAATGGAAAAGAACGAAAAATTAATGGGGAGGAGGCAGCTTTAAACCTAGAATAGCATTGTAATAATAAATTAAAATTATAGCTCTAGTCATAAACACATTAATACCATTTTAGTAGGTATTTATAAATTCTTTTGTAAAAACTAGTTATTTTTAATAAATTTTGTAGGTAATACAATTAGATGTTTGTTTTTCCTTGCTTTCCAACTGGGCTCTCCACTGTAAGATTTGAATAAAGAAGTTAAGTGGAAATATGCAAAAAATAGGGAAAAAAAGCAGAGACCCATTGTCAAGGCCATTATATTTTCCATTTAGAATTCCATTTTAACTTTTCAGTGGGTATCATTTTTGAAAATAATCATTATCCGTAAACTCTTATCATTATTCCAAAAAAGTTTCTAAAAAAACTAGAGTCCCATATTTTTATAATCTTGTAATGGTAAAGCCATGATGACCCTTAAAATAATTTTGTTAAATACCTGTTAAATTATTTTTAGATGTTCTTAAATTCACTTATAGTAGGGCACATTTTTTGGTAAATTTAAAGACTGTAAATAACTTTGATTGAAGAAATTAATACCACCTTATGTCTCACACACTTCATGTTTTAAAAAATGACAATTTCTGCGTTTTTTTTTTAATAAAAATGGCAAAATAAAAATCATACGCATGACACCACTTAAGATGACAGACAGACGACATAACAGAAATTTTTATCAAAATTTTTATTAAACAATTGCCTTAAATTATTTTCATGTATCTCTAAAATACTTTTTTATAGCCTGCTGTCTCTCTTCAACAACCTTAAATATTTTTGCACTTCACTAACTTATCTCTACATCTACCTCTAAAATTCTGCTCTGTCTCTCTAAATATTTTTCATTTTAACACAGAAAAAATGTTTTTTGGCAGTACTTTTTTTGAACACTAAAAAACCAGTGAAAACTCGAAAAAAGTTAGTGTTTTATTCTAGAAATCGAAATTTGAAAAGAAAGCTTTAAAATGTGAACAAAATCATGGCATAAAAATGTGAAAAACATAGTAAAAAATGCTTAAACAAAAACGTCACCCCTTAAATTATGCTAAAATATTTTAAGCCTTAAATTACCATCATGGCTTGATCATAAAAAATCTCAAAATGACAATTTTACAGATTTGTTTTTGTCAAAGTTTTGTTTTCAAAAATTGATGTTTCTACCACGTAGTAAAGGGTGCTTCTCTGAAAATATTAACAATTTTCTGAAACGTTTACAAAAATATATTTTTCTAATTCTTGTTTAGAACAACCAATTTTACCTACAGTTAAAGGGAATTTTGAATCACCCTGTATAATATATTGTAACAATCAGTACCTACCAGGGACTGTGCCATTCCAAACCAGTGTTGAATTACTTAAATTTATAATATAGTTTTGTAGTGTCGAAAAACTTGATTAGAAATGCAGATTTTATTTTTTCAAAATTCACTAGAAAATCTTGAAGAGTTTATAGTTTTTGGATGTTTATTTTGGGTTATATAATTATACAACCCAAATTTTAAAAAAATATCCCACATAAAAGCAACTATGAAGATTTTTTAGCGAATTTCGGATTTTTAGATTTATATTTTGGGTTGAATAACAATATAACCCAAAATAAAATCCAAAAAATATCCCACATAAAAAAACTATAAACTTTCCAAGAAATTTCCGATCACTTTTATTATGAACACAATATTTGTTATGTCAATAATACCATCTGCAGTTCTAATCACCTTTTTGGTCACTACAAATTTATATTATGATCAATTTCAGTGAGTCAACACTGGTCTGGGGGTGGCACATTCCCTGGTAGGTACTGATGGTTACAATATATTATATACTATGTAGAACTACTTTTTTGTGGGCTGCTTGATTTGGTAGACATTACAAAAAAAGGTTGCATTTTAATTAAACAGTCCAGCACACTTTCAGTTCCACAGTATATCCGACAAGCCCGGTTCTAGATATGATCGAAGGTTCTATTACAGGGAGCTCACCAAAATTTCAAAATTGACTTTCCTGACCAAACTCTAAAAAAAAATCCTTTTCCACTTTTTGGATCTGTTCGGTTAAAAGACCATAACTAATTTCAAAAGGTTTTAAAATCGGGAGCGATGCTCATCTGACATATTTTTAGTATTGTGTTTTTGTTAACTTGAGGATTTAAAAATGCAAGTGTGGTGCATTTTTAATACTTTAATTATTCTGACTTTTAGCGTTTTTTTTTTAAGGAAAAACCTCTAACTTTTCTGTTTTGGCATATTTTTTCTCTAGAGAAAATTGTACATAAAGCTCAAGATTCTCGGTTTTTTTTTACAACCCAATTTTGAATTTCTTCAAAAAGTTTTTCTCGCATTCGTTAGAGAAAAATAAGAATCAACACGTATTTTTTTCAAAATAATATTTCTTTTTCTCGTTATGATTTTTTGTACTTTTGAAGTTTATAAGAAAGTTTAATCACTAATAACTCGTAACTGTTCGATGTATGAAAAAAATGTTTGAATAATAAAAGTTGCGTTTTCGTATAAGCTCACCAAAAAATTTTTCTTAATTATTATAAACAAATTGAATGTTTTTTACCTTGGACCAATTTTTTTTCTTGTTTTTTTCCTTTGTAAATATTTAGAATCATGTTGGGAAGATTGTGTAAAAATTTCAGAGTGGATCTCAAAATACTTTACCAAGATATTTCAATTATAACAGAAGTATTTCGAGATCCACTCTGAAATTTTTACACAATCTTCCCAACATGATTCTAAATATTTACAAGGAAAAACAAAGCAAAAAAATTGGTCCAAGTTGAAAAACATTCAATTTGTTTATAGGAATTGCACAATACATGAGTGTGCAGGATTTGTCAATCTTCAAGAATTTATTGATGATAACCCAGATTTTTCAATATTATGTCTCAGCGAAACGTGGCTATCTCATGAGTTGACCGAGTCACCTCCTTGACTTTCTTCATTTAGTGTCGTCAGCTCTCCAGCTATAAGAGAAAAGTCCAAAGGTCGGCCGAGCGGTGGTCTCTCGATTTTTATAAGTAATTTATACACCTCTGTTCTGAACAAATCACCTTGGTGAATTTTTTGTCTCATTCAATTTCAAAATTATAAATATATAGTTTGTTCAATTTACTTTAAGCCTAGTTTTAACTTAGAAGAATTTAATACACTACTTAAGGTCCTCATGGAGTATCTTTTTGAGATACGCGATTCGTATGAAAATGTTCAAATAATAATTGGGGTTGATTTTAACTCCCGTATTGCAGACGCGGGTGCGATCTCTAAAGATATTCTTGAAGGGGTCAATTTATTTCAGCTAAGAAGAAGTCCTGATAGTGTGCTAAACATCGACGTACTAAATCGATGGTGCTAAACGTCAGAGGTCGCAGTCTCTCGGAGTTCATGAGTCTTAATTCTTTTGTTGTGTTAAATGGTAGATCTCCGAGTGACTGTCCTGGTCATTTTACGCACATTTCGGAGCTTGGCAACTCCGTCATTGACTTCACCTAGGTAACAGATAATCTACTTAATGGTGTTCATGATTTCTCAGTATTAAATTACTGTTCAACTTGCTCAGATCACTTCCCGATATCTCTAAAGTTAAAAGGTCCCCCTCTGCAAACTCAATTTGTCTCTAGTTCTTCCACGACAGTGACTTCTTCTTTATCCTTAAAATGGCAAGAAACACGAAAGCTAGACTTTAAAATTGCTATGTCTTATTCTAGAAGGGTCGCTTTTACGCCAAATCACACAGTTGAAGATATTTATTCAAACTTTTCAAACTTTTGCGATGCCACCAAGGAGGTGTGCACAAATTTAAACCTTGTCAATAGAGGTAATAATCAATTCAAACAAAAAAAACACCACAAACCTTGGTTTGATCTTGACTGTCGTAACAAAAAAAAATGTTATGTCAATCGCTTAAGTCGTGTAAAAAAATAACTTTATGGCTGAGTCAAAGCAAAATTATTTAAAATGTAAGTCAGAATATAAAACAATGATAAAAAATAAAAGAATGCTCTATCAGAAATCTCTTATAGAAGCTCTAGTAAAACCCCTAAAACGTTTTGGACAGCAATAAAAAAATTTCGATCATATAATCCTTTATTAACTCTGCCAACCCAAGTATGGGAAAATTTCTTTAGCGTAATTTATCCTATTCGTGCCCTGGATAATACAATTTTTTTGATGCCCGCCACCCATTCTTCGATTCCGCAATTTCTGTCTGCGAGGTTTATGCGGTGTTGAATAATTGTAAAAATAACAAAAGTCCTGGAAGCGATTTAATTAGCTATGAATTCTATAAAAATCTACCTAATAATTGGGTTAGCTACTTGGTCTGTCTATTCAATAAAGTCCTAGATATTGGAAAAATACCTAAAGATCGGTCTAAAATAATTGGTACAGCTTTGCATAAAAAAGAGCCGATCAACGACCCTAACAATTTCAGAATAATTTCCCTTACAAATTAAATCAGTAAGATATTTACTCAGATTATTTTTAACCGTTTGAATGATTGGGTTGAGGTTAATAACTTGTTGCCGGAGACGCAATCTAGATTTTGCAAAAACAGAGGCTGCGTGGATAATGTGTTTGTATTGAGTAACGCAATTCACCTACCGAAGAGCCTGTGATTCTTTGAATCACCAATTGCTATGGAAAAAAATTTATGAGTTTGGCGTGTGTGGTAATTTGACAAATCTCCTTCGTAATATGTATGAATCCGCTACTATGTCCATGAAGGCCGTTGACGGCCTGTCCAACCCCATTTGCTCTTTAACATATTTTTATCAGATATCGATTCTTTTTTTAGGAAGCATGATGCGAGGGGTGTAAGCCTTGATAGTACGAATGATGTCATATGTCTAGCTTTCGCGGACGACCTTGTTTTTCTATGTGACTCAGAAATAGAGTTGAGGAGTGTAATAAAGATCTTGGAAAAATATTGTGAAAAGAATTTACTATCTGTTAATGTTTCAAAAACGAAAATATTGCCTTTTTCAAAGGGTCGCTTTCATAAAATATCACCTGATTTCTACTATAACAATGAAACTGTTGAACAAGTAAAAAGTTATATATATCTTGGCGTCACCTTTACATGCTCATCCTTGTTCAACGGGATGGCAGAATTAACACAGGAAAAAGCTTTTCAAGCATCTGGTTCTGTCTTTGCAATTCTGTCTAGACTACCAATAAACAACTGGCGGACTACAACTCAGTTATTTGACTCTCTGGTCGTTAGCATTGTTTCCAACTGTCTCCCAGTCTGGGGGTTAAGATATATGGATATGCTCGAAAAAACTCAAACTAATTTTTTTTTAAAACTTCTTCATCTACCGCTAAATACCTCAGGGTATGTGGTCAGAGCAGAAACCGGAAGGGTAAAACTTTCTTTTAACTTATTCAAACAACTGATTAACTGGATAATAAAAACTTTAAATATGTCTAACACAAGGTTGCCCAAAATCTGTTTTCTAAGACAGCTGGAACTCAGTAATGAAGCGGATAGCCGTTACAACTGGGTAACCCAGATTAAAGAATTTTTCAAATTTATCGACGTGGAGGTTCCATGGTCCCCATTTATGTCAAGTAACTTTTTTATTCGAAACAAAAAGAAAATGATATCTCTTTACTATAATAAGTTATTGCAAACAAATAAACGTCTAGCTTCCAATTTTTTTTTCCTTACTTTATATCCATATTTAAGCCTGTCTGACACCGCGGCTGTTTACTTAAAACGGAATCTGTCTATTAATTTAGTAAGAACTGTAGACCAATTAAGAGTATCAAGCAATTATTACGTCAAATTGTCATATAAAGGCTCTACATACCGTTTTAACCCACCAGAAATTTGCTCTATCTGTAATCTCATGAAAGAAGAAACATGTTCTGCTGGAATGTCCCGTCTACAATGGTGTTAGACAGGCAAAGGGCAACCTTTTAACTTCATTGGACGATATAATTTTAATTTTAAACCACCCTGAACCAGTTGCAATAAAACCACTTTGGAACCAAATATGGAACATTTTCAAACTCCGCTCATTTATAATTAATGAATAGGTAATGCAATAACCTACTTCCATTGTAGAATACATATATATCTGTATGTTTCCTATTTGTTAAATTAATATTCTTAGGTTTACCTACAGTACCTACTACTAGAAAATGTACTATTTTCCCGTTTTTAGTGGTTCTAATGTTAAAACAATTAGTCAAACCTAGTTTTTCTTTTTTTTTCTCTTATTTTTTTAAAAAGAATATTAGTTTTTAAGCCCTTTTATTTTCTTTTGTATATACTGTACTCTATTGTTGTAAAACGATCAAGTTTTAAGGAACAATAAAGAATCTGAATCTACATGAGTTAAATAAAAAAAAATATTTAAAAAATTTTTCCCGATGAGCTCATACTAAAACGCAACTTTTATTATTCAAACATTTTTTTTCATACATTGAATAGTTTAGGAGTTACCAGTGATTGAAAAATATTCAATTTTATAAACCTCGAAAGTTCAAAAAATCATAACAAATATTATTTTGAAAAAAAAAATATGTGTCAAATATTTTTCGCTTAAGAGTGCGACAAAAATTTTTCGAAGAAATTAAAAATTGTTTTGTAAATCTGACGTAGAATGACCTATACACTATTTAATTTGATTCAGAATCTTCGACCAGCCCCACGCCGGTCATAAAGATAAGTCTAAGTTTATCTAGAACTGTAGAATATTTTTCATTTTCCCTCATATTGTATATTGTTGCATGTAAGGTATTAACCCTTGCTAAATAAACAGAACTTCTTAAACAAAATAATTAATCTGTTATTTTATTTTTATACATATAAATAGGTACCTAATATTAATTCGAACCTTGAGTCATTGATCACAAAAAACTTCAGTTTCAGTTAAACATATCTTAGGAAATTTCAAACAAAAAAAACAGTCAAAAAAATAATTTGAACTAAAAGGCTGAAACATAGTTTAACAAAATGTAGTGTTTTTTTTTAAAGTACCTAGTCTATTACTCGATTAATTTCTTTGCTTTAAAATACCGCCTGAGATATAAAACTTGCCAAGTGGCCAATCCGATGAGGCAACACATGGAGAAGATCGAAAAGTATAGAACTCTACTGTTTGTGGATTCTGAAATAAAAAAATTAAAATTACTTAAATAAAATGAGACATTCCGCTGAATAAGAAATATTTTGTCCAGAAAATAAACACCATTATTAAAGGTATTAGAATGGGGTGGCTCGTTATCTGGCAAGTAGGCCCCTTTTTACCCCACCCTTGCTTCCTCTATCTCTTCATTGGCGCTACTTTGCATACTTGAATTTTCTCCTGACCTGCCCGTTCTTTTCACAAAGTATGTGAGCCCATTCAGGTAATGCAGATCCTCTACCCCAAGTGCTCCCATGAACACCCGATATCTTTTTCTCGCGTAACTCTCCCACTAGGTCCAGGGATGTCTCGATGCAGAGGGATCATATCTTATGTTGAGTGTGAGGTAAATGACCCTGCTGTATCCGACCACCATGCTTCCATTGCGTTTTTCCCTCGGCTTTTCCCACTAAATTATAAAACTCATAGTTACACGAAAAGTGGAAGAATATTTAGCCAAAAGAACTTTCTAAACTTTAAACAAACCAACAACAACACCGCATGGGAAAGTATACTAAATTAAAATGATCCACTTCACTTTAAACTGTCTGATGTTGTAAACAAATATTTTCCTCTTAAACCTCTTCGCCAGAAACCAGACAAAAAACTTTGGCTCACAATTTTAGATCCCTGAACGGAATACGTAAACATTTTAGGGAGAATCAGTTCATCCAAAACTACTTCTTTGCCGACAAACGTATCTAAAACTAATTCGCAAAGCCAAACACCTTTTCTATTTTAGTAGGCTCAACAACAATTCGAGAGAATCATGGAACATTTTGAAAAATGCCTCTGGACCTCAGAAAGTCAATATTTAATATACTTTCAACAAATTTTACTGCTCAGTAGCGACATATTTGATAAAAAAATATCCACTGTGGATCCCCTTAGCTACCTGGAAAACGCTCGGGTTATGGACACCTTTACATTTGCTCCAACCAACACAGACGAAACTAAAAAAGATGGTATCTCATGTAAAATCCTCCGAAAACTACCTGACCGTGTCCTTGGTGTCTTGTGTTTTGCTATAAACAAATCATTTCATGAAGGTCCTTTTTCATCGTGCCTAAAGGAAGCTTTATTTAGTAGTGCCAATACATAAAGATTTTCAAGTTGATCGAGAAAATTATCAAAAAGCGTGCCGTGTAGATTTCATGACTACAAGGCATTTTTAATTCCACATAATTTGGATTACTCAGAAAAAACACACACGACGCAATGATCCAAGTAATCGAATAGCTTCTTCGGCACTGCAGCAGTCTTCTGTGACTTTTCAAAGACTTGACTGCGTGTATCACGGGATTCTGCTGCGGAAACTTGAGATGTTTGGTTTTAGGAGTAGAGCTTTGAAGTGTGTCTTGAGACCCACCTTATTCCTCCTGTATATTAATGACTTGCTATCTATTGATATATAGGTACTGTTCTCTGTCTTTGCATATGATGCCACCATTGTCTGAGGTGATAAAGACCCGGTTCACTGAGTCAAGTGAAAAGTCAAAAAGCATTTATTCATCTAAAGTTCATTTCATATGAAATCAACCAAAAAAAAGGGAGGTTTGGCAACCATCTCCTCGATTTTGGTAATTTTTATTCTACCCATAAAGGGTATCGAAAATCCCAAATTTGAAAATAAAAAAAACTACCAATTTTGTTCCAACATGTAGTTAAAGAAATGGAAATATCTTGATAAGTACTTAAACCTGGTTTATAGCTCGTTTACGTACCTGTCGAATGATGTATCACATGTACTTTACTTTAAAAAAAATCGAAATTAAAAAAAAATTGGAAAAACAGCATCTTTTATTTTTTTATAACAAATATATTTTATTTCTGAATATTTTGCCAAACTATTTATAAAATTTCAAGATGGAGACTTGAGGCGATTTCGGCAAGCTTTCCTTGGTATACCATTTGGTTAACCAATTGGTACCTGGGACTTCATAGTAATGACGTAACATACCACTTTCTTCCGAATTCGTTTGGTGGGCCAAGAAAAACGAGCCTTAACCAAACTTTTTTGTTTGTTTTTTGTGATTTTTTCCTATTTATTTAAGTGGTTTATTTTGCTGAAAAAGATTTAACAAATGGCTAAAATGTGTGTACAAATTTTTCATCACCTGTTGACCCCTCCAACAAACGTAAACATCAGAAAGAAATATTCACCTTTGAGTAACCTATGAGCTAAATCAGCGCGTTTTCGAAGTAAACGATATTCCATTGAGGAAAAAAGTTACCCCGTATCGGTCGCTTAAATCCATTACAGCTAAAAACAACAAATATTTCAAATCCAACTTATTTGTTTACATTTCTAAAGCAGGAAAAAACGAAAATAGAGGGAGATAACACTATACCAAACCACAGAACCGTGCTCCATTCCACGGTAACGTCATCATTTTTGTTTCCGAAATAGTATGGTAAGCATTTGATAGACCAAATAGGGTACCAAACCATGTACCAAAGCTTGCCGAAGTCGCCTTCGGTTCATCAAAAAAAATTATTTTAAAAATTTTGTTTTTTTTTCAAAAAAAAGTGAGGTCATGTGATACTTCATTAAAATATCCTTTAAAATACCTTTAAAACAAGCTATTACTGGCTTTTGCAGTATGCATAGTAGTATTATATTTTTATAAAGGCCTGTAAAGACAGTCAATTTTGACCAAATGTGCAGGTACACAAAAAGAGTAATATCTTGAGAACTGTACACCGTAAAAAACTGAGTAATACCTTGTTTTATAGGTAATTTTAATGCCCATTTTAATCATTTCTTTTGAAAAATTATTTTTTTTGGATGAACCCATCAAGTCTCCATCTTGAAATTTTGTAAATAGTTTGGCGAAATATCTAGAAATCAAATATATTTTTATTAAAAAATAATGAAAAAATGCTTTTTTAAAACAAAAAGTACAAAATAACTTTAAAACGAGCTATAAACCACTGTACTAGTTTAAGCAGTTATCGAGATATTTTCTTTAAGTAATCTTGTTTTAAAAAAAAAACGCATACATGCCTTTTTCCCTATGTCTCAAACTTTGACTTTTTATTAGTGTATACTCAAACAAACCACCAGCTTGTACTGTCTGACAGCATTAAATTAAATGTCATATTGATAAGATCAAAAGTAAAAATAAGGCCTCTAAATCAAAAAATGCCTTAATTTAAAGCAAATACTCTTATTACCCGACTATCGACTAGGCAACTCAAAGGAGGGTTTTGAGTTTAGTTTCTTGTTTCTAAAATCATGTTTTAATCTCGGATATAATTATTTAATGATACCAAAAATCGCCTTTTAAACAGCATTTATAAATTTATTTAAAAACAATCTTTATTAATTGCAAAAGAATAATTATCACTCGAGAAGACTATAAGGAGAGCGACCACTCATTTTGGGGTTGATAAAATGACGATAATAAAATGAAAAAAACGATGGATTCAAAATAGCACAACGGAATGGAAACAACTAATATTAAATATTACTTAAAACAACAACAACAATGCAAACGCCTATTTTTCCTTTACTCTAATGCCTGGGCATTAAAAAACTTCTGAGAGCACCTCCAATGCGCGATGAATTGTATCCCTTAACTCTTCAGCATTTTGGGGTCTCCAGTTTCTCTGGTAAATAATTTTGACAAGTCGGCCCATATATTTTCTATTGGGTTGAGATCAGGGCTGTTGAATGGCCAAAGAAGAGTTTCAATATTATTGTTTTCAAACCACTGGCGAACAACAATAGCCGTGTGCACGAGACAGTTGGTAAACGAAGTCGTTGTTTTCGTAAAACATCGGCACAGATGGCAACATAACATCCTCAAGAATCTCAAAATATCTTTGCCCCACATATTCACTGAAAAATGTCCATCTTTCTTAATTTGGTTCAAACCTAGAATTTGGTGGACGATACACTAATTCTTCTCCTGCTCGAAGATGACTGAAATATCTTCTCATCTGTGAATACCACCCTCTTCCAGAGGTAATCATTATGAAGAACATTGTTTAACGCAAAAATAACCCTGGCCTGTTTTTGTTCTCCCGTTAAAAAAAAGTTTTTTTGTAGCAACTCGACAGGAAATTTCAGATTTTTTAATCCTTCTGTTAATAGTTGATAAGGAACCTGGGAACATCGTTATATTAGATGCTTCCACGGACGTGGCAAAAGGATTTTGTCTGAGCCTTTCATCTTGTATCTCAGAACTTACAGGCTTTCGTCCTGATCCATGGTTTCTATTAATCGAATTATTCTATATCCAACGCATTTTCCATCGTACTATCGTCAATTTATCAACCCCAAAATGAGTGGCTGAAAACGTATTTCTTTGTTGTCAACAGTTCGCATGTCAAATAATTTGTTATTGTCAGTTTGAAGTAACACTTGAAACAATCAACGACATGACTTCTAAAACAATGTAACCAATAGAGATCCAAAAAATGACGTCAGTCCGCTCATCAAAAAATTGGACTATATAACCCGAGTGATAATTTGTGTTTTCGTAAATTTTGTAATTTGCGGCATTTTTGACTTTGAAAGTTATTGTCAAAATCAGTTTGAAGCATACCGTCTATTTGAAACTCGTGAATGGAATACATACACTATTAGAAAAATAAATTTTGCGAGATGGGAAAAATGCATGTAAGCGTTTTTTGTGAAAACAAGAGTACATGTCTGAATTGGTAGTTTTTTTTTATTTTCAATTAATTTAAAAAAAAATTAACGGTCAAAAAATTTGAAATTTGGGATTTTTCATTCCCTTTATGACTAGAATAAATGTACCAAAAATTATTGAAATCGGGTAGATGGTCTGCCAAACCTCTGGTTGATTTGATATGAAATGACGCAAGATGCAACTAATCAGATTAGCCAAAAATTTACAAAAGAACAAAAAACCACTTAAAAGTGAAACACTACAAATTACATTATTGTATATCAAACAAATTTTACAAACATGAAAGTATCATTCTTCGTATATATCCTTTTTTTTAATTTTCAATTCTAATTTTTAGTGGTTGCTAGAATTAGAAGCTGTTAATCTCTAATTAGGAATTTAAGAATTCTTTTACTGTGTAAAAACATTTTTCAACTAGGTAATATTTTAAACAATTTTCAATTTTTCTTGATTTATCGTTTTTTAAAATATTTTTGGTTTTTTTATAGCATTTTATTCCAGTAAACATTGGTGAGGAGTGGTGGAGGTTATCACGCCACATTCGTGTGATTAAGGACTGGTGTGATGCAAATGGCTTGCTGTTCTACTTCAAGAAAACCCAAGTACTTGGATTTGGTTGACTGCGATAAATTCTCAATCAGATCTTCCCATGATACCAGATTATTGGGCTTGCAACTAGATGTTGACTTCAAATTCCATCGCAAAAAATGTCGTCATTTAATCTCACCTTTGGTTTGGGACAGGGAATGATGTAGCCAGTATAATTTTGACACGGTTTTTTTTTTCTTTTTTTTTTGACACAGAAACAAGTCATACGATTCATGAATGATTCATCATCGAGATCACACTGCAGAAGCCTCTTCATTGCTCACCAAATTCTGCCTGGTCTTTTTAACCTTGAATCATCTAACTTAATTCACAAAAACGACAATCCCATAACACCCCTTTTTCAGTCCCTCACATCTCCCTAGTTCAAAGATATATTATTTACAGTGGGATTAAAATCTATAATCACTTACCCCCCACCTTTCGAGAACTTACTGATCTATCTAAATTGCGATCAACATTAAAAATGCACTTCTAGAAACTGCTTTGTCCTTTTGTGATTAAATTCTATTTGACTCTTTTCTTCACTTACTCATCTAACTAACCCTTATCTATTCAAATAACTCATTTTGTGGGAAGGGGCTCTTTTGGTTTGGTGCTTGTTCATTTTCTCTATGCTCATGCTTTATTTCGGTCAGTTGCTTGCTTTTATCCGTAACAATGCCAGTCATAAAAAATGATTTCACCTAAATACTCATATTATTCTAAAAATAATAGATTAAGTGATAACTGTTTACTGCCTCTATTTTAGGTATATTTTAATATGTATTTTATGTGTCTTTCAATTTTTAATGACTGCTATTTTACAATTTTTTTATTTTATTTTTTTTTCTGCTAAAACTAAATATCGTCTGCAATATTTTCTTATGGTTTTACTACAGCAACCAACAATTTAATATTAATATTAATATGTTATATTTTCATACATATTTATAACTATTTTTTTTCGACTAGGTAAGCTTTCACAGACTTATTTCTTATTTTTTAATTTTTTCTTATTATTTCTCAACAGATATTAGTTTACTTTACTCACATTTATGTGTAGGTATTGAAGAAACATGTATTGTAAGATAAGCCTAGGTTAAGTATTTGCTTTGTCAATAATGTTTTTCTATACTTGGAAAATAAAGTTTATTTACTACTATTTATGCTGGAAAGATATTTCCTTAAATGTTCAGTATGTTTAGTTGGTATTCCTACTTCTACAAAATCCTCGGAAAAAGAGACCACACACCATTATTCTTGGCTCCATGAGATTTTGAGCGCTTCATAAGCCCAGACATGGAGTTTATGGATATTGAAATTAGAAATAGTAAAAATTTGAACAATATGAAATAAATAAAAGTTGCCCCAATCTGTAGATACAAAAGAAAAAGGAAGGACCCAATTAATTTTATCAAAGTTCCATTCCATATCTTCTAAACCAACACTAAAAAAGGAGTTTTAAGGATTTAATCGAATTTCAACCTCTGATCTTAGTAGGTCAGGAAAAGATTTAGGCTAATCAAAAAAAAAGTCAAGACCAATACAAACGCGTTCTTGTCGAGTTTTTAAGAGTGACTGAATGAGTGAAGAGAAGAAAAAATAAAAAGCGACTATGTTTGCCAATTATATACATCGATACGTCCAAGAATGAACGACAAAATTACCAGAAATCTGAGAGACGGTATTTTATTTAGAATAACAAAGTATGACCTGATTGATTTTGATAAATCAGATAAGAGAATCAAGCACCACAAACAACCTCTTCCAAGTTACAATACTCTGGATACAAAATCTTCACACCTACTAGTTGATTTCAAATATAAATTATTCTGGGTTTCCAATTTTTTGGCTTGGGTCTCCCACTAATTGGTAGTATGTATGTATTTGAAACTGGTGGTTGTTTACCTCTCTTACAAAAGCTCAACAATGCAGTGCGGCCTCAAGCGACAGTTTGTCAAGATCCTAATTAAAACATGTACGACCCAGGAAACTAAACCTCGTGCACACTACAAAACTTGCTTTAGGCTTAATACTTCGTCTTCAACTTATGCCAGTTTAAGCTTTACTAAAAGCCCCCACTTTTATTTGGTTTGTAACCGTATATACTAAAAGTATATGTAGAAAATCAAAATAATAGTTGACAGTTAATTATACAGAGTAAACATTTACCATTTGTGTCTCTCATTTCCTCTTCCCTTTTCCTCATAAAAGCAAAGTCTTGTACAATAGCATTTGACAGATCTTCTAGTCTTTTCAGTTCTCTTTCGATTGGTTTCAGTTGTGCGGCTTCCCCTAACTAAAACAAAAAAAAAGTGCGGCTGTAAAATTACGGAAAAAGCGGAGTTCGGTCATGCCGCACAGTGTATCAGAATATGTTTAGGATATGTTTTAGAAATTTATTTTATTTTGTCCTATACATTCCAAACTACCTAAAAAAGCTTCTTAAGTCATAAGGAATACTAATTGAGTAGGCTAGTAGACGTGACAAAAACAATAAATGTTGGGATTGTGTTTCGTTAATGTCTAAATCTGCGTTTTTTTGGCCATGTGCGTGTGCTCATTAAAGAAGACTCTTTCAGCTTGTCAATTTTTGGATATGAAAATTCACAATATATATTGATAGCCTTTATAAGTAATATATTTAGTTCAAGATAAGTGTAACGTGCCTTTGCCAATAAATAAATATAACATTATCGCACCAGGAAACAATAATCAGCCATTTTCGGCCAACCAACCCAATAAACCATATACAAGGTGGATTTTTTAAACGGAACGGTGCTTCTAGTGGGTTAGAATTTGGTTGAATAAAAAAATCCAAAAACACGTCAACTGAGATTTTTAATTTTCTTTAATCGTGCTATCTTGGATTTTGTCGATGTCATTTAGTTTATTTGGTATGGCAATTTTTTTTTTAAAATAGGACACCCTGTATATTTTGCAATTTTTGAAATCTGCAAACAGTTCTCTCTTCAGCAATACCACACAGTAGGATCTATCTTTTACAATAATCAAGATATTTTTATCTAAATCTGTATGGAAAACTTCCGATATTCATTCAAATATCCCCCGTAAAACATGGCAGACATCAATTCCATGCAAGTTTAAATGCCTCTATCTTGGAAACCATAAGAGATAGAGTATTAGTGTGTGTGGTATTGACAAAGACAATTTTTTTTAGAATTCAAAAATGTCAAAACTATACAGGGTGTCCTATTTTTAAAAAAATATTTTTTTGCCATACCTCGTAAATAAAACAACATAAAAAAATCCAATCCAGCACGATTAGAGAAAATTAAAAATCTCAGTGGACGTGTTTTTGGATTTTTTTATAAAACCAAATTCTAACCCGCTAGAAGCACCGTTCCGTTTAAAGAATCCAGCTCGTGCAGTTGCCAATTTAGTTTGACTGGAGCAGAGTAGTAAAGTGGTTTCAACCAATAAACGCGCAGGGCTGCCTCGAACAACGCTTTTTAAAAGCTGTTCTCTTACCCACAACCAGTAGAAGGGACTTGTAGGAAAGCACTCTTGTTTGGCCGCGTGCTTGACCAAGACCACTTCACTTCTCTCAGTCAAGGTTTTCAGTGCAACTCTGGCCCATTTGTTATGTTTAGTCCTAGCAGGAGTGGTTCCGGGCCGACATACTGAGTTTCGACTTTTAAAAAAATAAGTATACAGTAAGTAAACAAATTAATTTTAAATACTTACTGTGTCATAATTTTTAGTCTCAATACCATGTTTAGTTACAAGTGAGACAGATTGCGTCATTCCTCTTTGATCTAAAACAAACATCAATATTTTGTTTAAAAATAATGTTTTTCTTACTACATTGCTTAGACATGTGGCTTTAAAATCTGTGCCATATTGCCACATGTTAAAATTTGAAAAATGTAACGATTATTTTTTGGGCCATTAGCTTTTCAAGATCAATCCAAAAATCGTTTTCTTTACTAATTAATTATTTTTCCTTTTTTTAAGGGATCCTGCGACATGTCGACTTTGTATTCGTTAAAAATTTGCGTTTTTACTTCTAGGATAATCTTTCTATGAGGGCTGAAATTATCCCATACAATTTGAATTTGAACCCATTTTGAAAGCGAATATCTCGAAAACTAATGGCTGGAAAATCGACTTGTTTTGACATTTTTATTGATAGTTCGGACCCCATTGGGTTCCTTTAAACTAGTTTCCATAGAAGCATGTTTTTGTCAAATCGTAGTTTGTGAAAAATGCTGTGTATTTTAAACTACAAGTAGCACAAAAATCGAGAAAGTCTACCCATACCGATTTTTAAATCTCAAAAAAGTAACTGCAAAATGGTACTTTTCATACTAACTAGGTTTGGGAACCAAAAAACTTACTTTGAGGAACTCTGGAAATAAAGCAGATTTCATACATGTCATAAATTTCAGTATTAAAGGAGAATTTTCCTTTTGAAATGTCCTGACGTTTTGCTAGAATGTGCCCTTTTGAATCAGTCACCTATGGTAGATAAAACAAAATTAATTTATTAATTTTATATAATTAATAATTTTATATTATAAAACTTTTTTCAGCCATTTTGAAACCTTAGATAGCAGACAGGTTTAAGAATATAAGTACCTTTAAAAATATGTTTCAGTTATCCCGATTTTGCCAAATGAACTTGGAACGGATCCGACATTTTACGCGATTTTTTTAATAATTTTTTCCAAAAAAACTCATTTTTTAAACTGTCCGCCATCTTGGATTTTTATCAAATGTTAATTATGACATTAGTTAATTTTTAGTCAAACAAAATAGTTTTGTTGAAACACCATATATATTTCAGTTGCACTAGTGGTACGAATTTTTCTAGGTACTATCACAAATGTCGTTCCCACTATCCTCTGTTATTTTAAATGTTACAAAAGTTGCATAACTTTTTGTGCCAAATGCCAAAGATGCTAAATATCAAGTTTTGACAAACGGTTTTGTAATTTGTAATTTATTGCATTTAAATTTTTTTTTCCAATTTCAAACATTTATACATATGTCCAAGAAGCTAGCAGCTCGATTTTTATATTTGAACTAATTAGTACTAATTTTGTACTGCGCAAGCACTGCTAGAGACGTGGAACGACAGCTGCGCATGAGATTGCAGTCTAATTAAATCAAAAATAGTTTGACTTCTTATTCGTCAAGGTAATCGGTATTCTTAAAAAGCACCTTAGATGACGCTAGTAGGTGCGAAACTTTAAACGTGGAAGGCTGTAGAAAACCCCGCCCCCATCGTTCAGCCGCCCTTGCAGTAAAAATTGGTGACCTTACATTGGTTGTTGTGTTCAAGTTTTATGTCAGCATTTTCCTGTTTTTTTAAATTTTTTATAAAGATGTACAAAATACAGGTGTTTTAGCAAAGTCCCATTTTTCTTTAGTCTGTTTTTTTTTCATCGGCCCCTTAAAGTCCCTTTTTTCAGGATTTGGTCCCTTAAGTCCCTTTTTTATGAAAATAAAATGCAGGGTGACCAAATGTACTAAAATCCTAAAAAATCCTAAAATATTGACTGCGTCCTAAAATTTTAAGTAAAAATGACCAAAAATCCTAAAATTTTCTCATTAACATTTTGTCCTAAAATTCCTGTATAATGTCCTTAAATTTTAACTAAAATAAAAAAGTTGGTTTTTCTCTGTTTTTTTTTCAAGTTTATTCTATTCTTTTTGTCCAATGTAGAGCTCACTGAACCTCCGTTCCGATTACTGGCCGGATGGCATCGGATAATATTGGTGTCTTTTTTAGCACCCAGAACTAACAAAGATGCATGGTGTTATTATTATTATTTCTCAATTGTATCCATTTTTAAGTGAACATAGCCTAGATTTAATTCTAACCTTAAATAATTTGATTTCTGTCATCTGTTGATTTTAAAACAGTTCTTGAGCAGAAAGAGAATAAATAAATTTTTTCCTACGACCACACACGAAAGTAACCAAATCTGCACTCTATAACGCCTCAGAAAGTTTTATATTTCAGACGCATATCAATTTTATTTTCGTCTCTAGAGACGAAAATGTTTTCTTTTCTAGTGACGAAAATGACAGCAAACCATCCAAACAATATAGGTATCTAGTAGGCTATGATTTGTAGAAGCGTCGGAAATAGACCGAAACCATTTTCATCCCTAGAGAAGAAAATACTTTCTTCTCTTGAGATGAAAATGAAAAATTTTTTATAATAATAAAAAATACGAATTAAACCCTGCCTTGCAAGGAGTTTGGTACGGGAAAAAAATGTCCTAAAATTTTTCCAAACTGTAAAATTTTTTGGTTTTTGTCCTAAAAATACTAAAAAAAAATGACAAAAAAGCTTTGGTCACCCTGGAAATGTATCCCATATTCCGATGTAAAATCTGAGGTGGTTTTCAGCTTTTTTGCAAGTTCAAAAAAAGCGAATATAATTTTTTTCTGTTTTAAACATTCACTTGATCTAGGAATCTGTCAATCTCTAATGTTTCATTGAGAATGCCAGATTTCTGAATCAAGTGTAGAACAAAGCTTGTTGATAATAATTGATGAGTTTTCCCTTTCTCCTGGCATTTGATTGATTAATAACGGAAGCTCTTGGCCCTTAATTTTGGTAAAAGCTTATAAAATATGGTGAACCTTGTAATATATTTTATAATTCCATTAACCTAGCGACCCCACCCCAAGAAAATCAAAATTTATTTATGCCATAATTATGTGCTAATTTCGTCCCCAATCAAAAAATTTTGTGCAGCAGGGTGGTCACTTATTTTCTTTTTTATTTTAGGTACTTGCGAGTTTTAGAAGGAATTCTCATAAATTTTAGGAGAAGCTCATTAAATCGTTAAAAACTGTATATGTTCCAAATAACTACTTATTTATATAGTTGCACAGCCATACATGAGAATCAAATAAACATGCAGCATATATTTTATCGAATTAAGAACCTACTTTTTTTAATTGTTCTAGTTTGTTTTCAAGGCTGGAAATATCAGTGTTCATAAATGATAATACTTTTAATGTAATTTCAAGTAAAGTTTGATTGTGCAGCAACAAAATTTGCTTTTGGCGCTCGCTATAATTGTTATAGTCTTAGTTAACAGTTTTTATCAACAGTATTCAAAACGTCTAATAAATAGCTTTTTTAGTATAACTTTTTCAAACACATATAGAACTAAGACTAGATCCCACCCCAACTAAGCGTCTCTTAACCCAAATTTTTGACTCAGTCAAGCTACACCCCCCCCCCCCCCATCTCAATGAAACTAAATTTGGATATTGCAAAAATTATGTACTAATTTAGTCCCCTTTTAAAAAATTTTGTACTTAATGAATAACGAAAAAATAATGAAGAGTTATTCGCACTTAAAAGGGGGGGCGGAGCGCATGCCTTGGCGCTAAGCTGCACTCCCCCATGCTTAGGAGATAGATTTAATCAAAGTTGATATGTCATAATTTTGTACCCATTATGTACTCTTAAAGAAGGGTACTGTTAGTTTACAAAAACCATCGGTTCCTAAGATTTTTGTTTGTTTGTTATGGGGTGTGTATATTGATATCAAGGTACACCTTCCCTTTGCTTAGGAAAGTGATTCGACGAAAAGTGACTATGCCAGAATTTGGTACTAATTATGTACTAATTTCGTCCCTTTGTAAAAAATTGCCTACTCTCAAGATAACTTAATTTTTTTTTGTTTTTATGGGTTGTGTAGCTTGATATCAAGGCACACTCCCTCTTCTTAAGAAATAGATTTGAATAAAAGCAATTATGCCATAATTTGCTACTAATTATGTACTAAGTTCGTCCACTTCTAAAAAATGCCTACTATCACTTATTTTTTTTATTTATAAGGGGTGTGTAGCTTGATATCAAGGCATACCCCCCCTCTGCCTAGGAAAGAGATTTGAAAAAAAAGTAATTATGCCATAATTTGCTACCAATTATGTACTAATTTCGTCCCCTTCTAAAAAATTCTCAAGATAACTTAATTTTTTTTGTTTTTATGGGGAATGTAGCTTGATATCAAGGCACACACCCCACAAAATCAAAAAAAAATCAAGTTATCTTGACAGTAGGCAATTTTTAGGAGACGAAATTAGTACATAATTAGTAGCAAATTATGGCATAATTGCTTTTTTTAAATCTATTTCTTAAGCAGAGGGGAGTGTGCCTTGATATCAAGTAACACACCCCATAAAAATAAAAAAAATTAAGTTATCTTGAAAGAAGGCAATTTTGTAGAAAGGGACGAAATTAGTACAAAATTCTGGCATAGTCACATTTGGTTGAGTCTCTTTTCTAAGCAGACGGGGGTGTACCTTGATATCAAGCTACACACCCCATAACAAAAAAACAAAAATCTTAGGAACCGATGGTTTTTGTAAACTAAAAGTACCCTTCTTTAAGAGTACATAATTAGTGCAAAATTATGGCATATCAACTTTCATTAAATCTTTCTCTTAAGCATGGGGGGGGGGGTGCGCCAAGCCCCCCCCCCTTTGAGTGCGAATAACTCCGTTATTCATTAAGTACAAAGTTTTTTAAAAGCTAGGGGACTAAATAGTACATAATTGGTGCATAATTTTTACAATATCCAAATTGAGTTTCGTTGTAGGGATGTAGCTTGATTGAGCCGAAATTTTTAAAAATATTTACGAAAAACTTGTAAGACATCTTATGGTTAGGTACAGTAAAAATTTTTGTCTGCGGCAGTATAACATCATTGTTAGAATTTTAGTTTAATTTTAAGCACACTTATGACAGGAATTTGGCAACAAATCTAGAATTGAGAGCAGATCCCACACCAAACCAGTAATTGCCTGTAGCGCTATGACATCGGGATTCTTTAAAAATAATTCGGGAAAAACCGGGAAAAAGTCGGGAATTTTATCTAGGGAATCTTGTGGTAACCCTGAATAAACAATCAAAAAATTCCAGTTTTTTTTGACCCACCCTTTACAATGTGTATCATTTAAGAAGACAGCATATACCAGAAAATAAATAGTTTTAATTCTTATTAGCAACATTATCCTAGCAATACCAGAGTAAAATATTATATAATACAAATACTTAAAGTAAATATAATAAAAAAGTAACTATTACATTTTTACAATGGCTTTAATTTGTTTTATAGGCAGAAATTTTTTTACAAAGAATTTGAAAATTGTCTGTTAGCCATAGTTTGATTTTAAATTTATTCAAGTGTTTAAGTTTCTGTTTATACAAGTTATTGGGTAGAGTATTAATAAGATTAGAAACTATGTAGACCCCCATTAACCTAGCGACCCCAACTCAAGAAAATCAAAATTTAGTCACTATAATTATGTGCTAATTTCGTCCCCAATTAAAAAAATGTGCTCCTCTGGTTTCTGAGAAAATTGAAATAAAAATGGAGTAGCTAGGGTAATATTAACTTAGCAACCCCACCAGAAAACATGGCGCCAAACCAAAAATTTTTGGTTTTGAAGTTATGTGCTAATTATGGGCTCCACGAATATATAAGAAAAAAAATGAATTTTTCATTTTAAATTATGTTTTTCTAAAAAAAGGGTGAGGTAGCTAGGTTAATATTAACTTAGCGACCCCACATGTTTAGGTATCACGGAATTTAAAAATTCCAAAAACCAGTATTATCTGCATATTATGTGCTAATTTCGTCCATGATCAGAAAACTTTGTACTCATCTGGTTTCCGAGAAAAAAATAGGTTAATATTAGGCTACTTACGTCACTAAAAAAGCTGCACTAAAAACGAATAATTCGGATTTTTCTTACATATATTCATAGAGTAGATAATTTTGTAATAATATATTTTTATTTTGGAATCGTGCTTCAGATTGCGAATGCTAGGTTATTACAAATGATTTTCTAGGAAAGCAGACAAATACAAAATTTTCTGATCATGGACGAAATTAGCACATAATTTGCAGATAATACCGGTTTTTGAAATTTTTAAATTCCGTGAAACCTAAACATGTAGGGTCGCTAAGTTAATATTCACCTAGCTACCCCACCCTTTTTTTAAAAAAAAACATAATAATATATTAGTGGAGCACATGATTAGCACATCATTTTAAAACCAAAAATTTTTACTTTGGTGCCAGATTTCCTGGTGGGGTTGCTAAGTTAATATTAATCTAGCTATTCCATTTTCTTTTTCGATTTTCTCAGAAACCAGAGGAGCACAAAATTGTTTGATTGGGGACGAAATTAGCGCATAAATATGGCATAACTAAATTATAACTATAACTATGTAGTTTACATGTCTTTGTGTAACGTTAAATTTTGAAATGGTATGTAATGATCTGTATGACTTACTTCTCAAGATATTATCAAATGCTAAATAATTTTTTGAGCCAAGCCCCATCCTTTTAATACTACTACTGCCAGCGTTATCCCTTGTCCGTACCAGCAACCTTTTAGGTGGCGCTATGACGTCACGAATTCCGAGAATTGCATTTTTCAAGACTCAGCATTGCCACCACCCAATAAAGAAATTATCGTGCAGTGCTGTATTTAACAATTTTTTTTGATAAAAAAAATACGGCATGCTTATTTTAATTTATTTTTAATCGCATACAAAAAAAAAACCGATAAAATCAGTGCGAATTACACGGGGACAGGAAATCCCGTGTAGTTAAGGGTATCCTCCGCTTCGTGAAACAAAAGACGTTTTCGAAGTATTACCGACTTACATAGATGGAGCTTTGACTTTTATTGTAATGCAGTTTTGTTTTTAATTGCCCAGAGGGGTCAGCACTCATTAAATAAAATAAAATAATTTTATTAAATTGGTTTCTTATGCCGGTTCCACACTCTCGTCCGAGTGCTCTCGTTGTATCAACCAGAGTATCTCGGCCAAGAGGCTCATACCCGAGTACGACCATATACACTCTCACTAAAGAAGAAAATCTGCAAAGAAGTTAAAATATTCAAAGTCCTAGAGTGAAAAAATATGTTACAATTATTGATTATTTAACACATTATCGTTTAACTCAATTTTAAGGACAAATTATGTTACAATTCCATAATTATGTTACAAGTGGCAACGCTGCACTCAAGAGATGTCATACCTACTATAGTACTATTCACTATGGGGCACTAAAAGATTATTTTGGAGTACTTACAATAAAATACAAATACAGTGCTCTTATTATATAAAAAGAATGACAACAGCATAGATAATATTTTACACAAGTGCGCCATCTAGGTGCTAAATAAGTAGCTTATCAACACTATGCATCAAGTACTATGTTGATGCAAGTATGTCCATGACATGAATATCAATTAAACATCTAGTGGAAATTTAAATTTAGAATTATGACATTTTTGCATCATATGTCACTGGATATCAAATCAAGGTATTCCTGCCAAAAAAACCGCATTAAAATTCATAAAAAAACACATCTGATTTTTATCAGTTTTTATAAGTTTTATAAGCTTTTTTGCGGTAAAATTTCAGTTTTATTAAAATTTGTAATAATTTATGAGTTATGTCTGGATTTTGGTAAGATTTTTTGCGTTTTCATATAATATTTTTTTTTACCTGATACTACAATCCAATTTTTTGATGAGCGGACTGACGTCATTTTAGCCTCTGTAAACGTATTTCTTTGTTGTCAACAGTTCACATGTCAAATAATTTTTTGTTTTCAATTTTAAGTAACAGTTGAAACAATCAACGACATGACATGACAAATAGAGATCCAAAAAAATTACGTCAGTCCGTTCTCAAAAAATTGGACTATATAATCGGACAGACTTATAAATATGTATAAAATTTTATAATACAAACATTTTGTTTTCAAATATAGGCTTATAAAATAACCGTTTTCTAAGAGATTTTATGATCAAACAGAACAATTAAACTTAACAGGTTTCTATGATTACACCCTTTTTTTATAATGTATTATGGGTCTGTATAAGAACATTTTTTATGAAACTTTTCTATTTTTTCTATGAACATCTTGTTTTATTAATAGTTTTGCTATGGGTTGAAGAAATCACAAGTTTTTATAAGTCTTCCTATAGATTCTATAGTCAGACAAATTCACAATTATATATATTTTTATGAGTTCATCTTTAAAAAAATATATACTATGGGTTTGAATATATTCACAATTTTTACGGGTTTTCCAGTGCATTTTGTAATTTAACAAACTCATAACATTTTATAGGTTTCTATAATAAATTTGCTATTCTTTTAAAATCTTACTTACTACATGACTAAGGCCTTTAAAAAAGAAAAATCTCATAAAAACTCCGTTTTTTTCGACCAGCCAAAATCTAATTAAAAAAGCTATACTTAGTTATTTTTTTTTATTTATTTATTTATTAGCAACAAATAAGGTTACAGTAAATTGTTCTTACAATGTTTTTTTGCATTCTTACATATACTTAACAATTAAAGAAAACGAAAATAAAAATAGAAATTCTGAATTAATTAACATCTGGTAATATTATTTTTTATAATTAAATGTAGGTACCTTTCTATTGCTAACAATGTTTCAGCGCACGATTGTATTTATAATACTGTGTGTGCGCTGTTTAGCTTAGATAAAAGTTTCTGTTTGAAGTTAATGGTTTAAGATTTACTACCTAATTTAACTATATTTTAACATAATTAATTGCTAACCAATTAAACTTAAGACTATTCTCACATTTTAGACTATCACAGAAAAGTGAATTTAAAAAATTTGACATTATTATGTTAATGTAGACATTAGTTACTAATTATGAAAAGCTCAACACTCTAGATCAGATATTCTAATCTAAAATTACTTTCTACAATCCACTTATTAATTAATTTTTTAATAGATTTATAAGGCTTATTTTTTAACTCCTGTGGCAATGAGTTAAACACCTTTGGCCCTACACAGTAAATATGTTTTTGGCATATTACATGCTTGGGGTTTTGCAGTACCACATTATTTTGTATTGCATTTCTAGTATTGAACCCGTGTACAATTTGTTCTTTATAATAGTTTGTTTTTAACATAAATCTAATGACTGTTTTTATATATAATTGATTTGGTGAGAATAAATTACTTTCTTTATAGACCAGTTCCGTAGGATAGCGTCTTTTTTTTAAAAGGATAATTTTGATGATCCATTTTTGTGCTATTTGTAATTTAGACATAATTGTAGTACCAGCATTTCCCCAAACTATAATGCCATAATTTATTATTGATTCAACAAAAGCACAGTATATTATTTTTAAAGTATGTAGAGAGAAAATGTTGCGTATTTCATAAAATTTATGTATGAGCTTTCTTAATTTATTAGTGACATATGTTTCTTCCATGTTAGTTTCTCATCTATAAACACTCCCAAGTATTTTATTGAATTTTCTCTTTCTATAACCTCAGAACATTGACATAACTTATTAACACAGCATTCACTATTATGGAGAATGAGTTTACTGAAGTTGGGTAGTGCTTTGGGTGACAGTGAAAAAGCAACAAATTTTGTTTTTTTTAACATTTAGTGACAGTAGGCTGCTATCCAACCAACTTTTAATTTTTTGCATGGCAATTTCTGCTTTTTTTTTAGTAGCTTCCCAGTTATCTCCACAAATGATTACACCTGTGTCATCTGCAAAGCAGTAGACCTCACCTTCTTCCAACACTGACATTATTCCATCTATGTAAATATTAAAAAGCAGAGTCGACAACACAGTGCCCTGTGGCACACCAAACTCCAACTCCAGTCTTGAGCTTTTTTCTTCTCCTACAACAACATAGTTTGGTCTTTGTGATAAATAAGATTTTATAAGTTTTTGAGGTATTCCTCTCACTCCGATGTTATCTAAGAGCTGGAGTAGAATCTGGTGTGCCACAGTGTCAAAAGCTTTCTGCAGATCTAAGAAGATTCCTATTACTTTTTATCCTTTATCTAGATTTTTCATAATTTTTTCAGTTACCATACAGAGAGCATCCTCTGTGCTGCAATCTTCCCTGAATCCAAATTGATTTTTGTTTAATAAATTGTTTTTATTTATGTACTGCATTAACTTATATTTGAAGCATTTTTCTATTATTTTACTTATTGTACTTGTTAACGAAATTGGCCTATAGTTGTTTGTTAATGTTTTATCACCTTGTTTGTACATTGGTATTACTACTGTTATTTTCAGAATTTCAGGGAATATCCCAGCACAGAAATTAACATTTATGATGTGACAAAGTGGTTTAATTAGTTGATCTAGGTTATTTTTAATTAAAGTTGAGCAGATATTATCCTCACCCCCCTTTACCCCATTTTTAAGAGTTAGTATTTGCCTTTTAGCTTCTTGTTCAGATACCGGAGTTAGCAAGAATGAATTTATTGCTCTTTTCTTTCTGATTAATTTGTTATTTTTATGTTGTCTAATTTTTTTTGACAATTTTTTTCCTATGTTATTAAAAAATGTATTAAATTCATTTGCAATAAATTTTTTGTCTGTAATCTCCAAGTTGTCTTCATTTTTAATACTATTTATTTCTATTTTTGTTACTTGGTCACTGGTGGCCTCCTTAATAACTTTCCACAATTTTTTTGGGTCTTTAATATTTTTCTGTGCAAGTTCCTTATAGTATGAGTATTTCGCATTTTTTATGTGTTTTGATAAGGATTTTCTATACTCTTTGTACCTATTCAGTAGATTAATATTGTGTCTGTTTATTGTACTTTCTTTTTTAAGTTGATCTCTGTATCTAATAGATGTTAGAAGGCCACCAGTGATCCATGGTTTTATCCTAGTTTTTTTGTTAGTAACAATTTTAGTGAATGTTGCAGTTTCTATTAAATTTTTAAGTTTACTAATAAATAGGTTAGTGCATATGTTACTGTCCCAGTTTTCTAGAACATCACTCCATTCCGCTCCAGTTAGTTTGTGTGATAATTTACTATAGTCTATTTGTTTATATATACTTTGCTTTTTTTGTGCCTGTACATTGCAAAGACTTAGTGGTATATTGAGCAAAATGGAATAATGATCTGTGATGTCAGTTTGTAGTATTGGTGGGTAAATTTTTTCAAATATATTGCTCTTACACTTAACAAAAAAATTATCTATACATGTATTAGTTTCTGAAGTGGACCGTGTAGGTTTATTAACTACACTGACATATCCGTAACTATGCAGCATAGTAAGGTAGTTATTTGTCACTTCTGACTCTGTTGTCATCAAGTCAATATTTATGTCACCTGTCAGCACTTGGATTTTATTTTTATTTTTATTTGCAGAATAAAGTTTAAATTATTTAAAAAGTCTTCTTTGGAAGTAGCAAAGCCCCTATAGGTTGCCAAAACATCCACTAGTGTTATTTTTCTGTATTGTGATTTTTATAACATTTAGGTCATTTTCTGTTAGTATCTCATGGTCTATGTAGAGCTCTTGTTTTGAATATACCACACAACCATCACATCTATTTAAAATACTATTGTTAAAGTATATATTATACCCAGGTATATCAAAGTCACTCAAGTTGTAAACTCTGTGAGTTTCCGATAACACTATTACGTCAAAACTTTTACCGGTTGACTCAAGATACACTAAAAATTCATCAAAGTTCTGGTATATGCTTCTAATGTTCATGTGTAATATATTTATGTTTCTGTAGCTGTTATCAAATACAGTTACTGTGGATAAATTTTCAGCAACATATGTTTAAAATGTTTTATAATCATCAAAAATGTTATTATGCGCCATGAGATTCAATATTAATTTAAACAAAAAACTTTATGTTACTTGTCTTACTTTTTATTGTGGTATGTCCTCCTCAGTTCTTATTCGTATGCCTTGACCTTGCTCGGTCTTTTTTAAATAAATAACTCCATTAATGCAGAACGCTGCTTTGTAACCCTTTTCCTTCTTTAAGTCTCGTACTTTTTTGAATAAATTTCTTTTGTTAATGGATAGATCTTCATTAAGGTATATTGAGCCATCCCTACCCTCCAGACCACAATCTGCCACCTTAATCCCTTTGAGTTGCCTAACTTTTCTAATAATTTATTTTTTAATAGAAGCGCCTGGTGCTTTTTTTAATCTGTAGCTTTCTACAATACTATTTTTATGTTCATCCAGTTTCATTGTTGTTAAAATTTGACCAATGATCTTTCGTGTATCATCAGAGGGTTGTTGTTCTGGAACCCCAGCAATCACAAGGTTATTTGCTCTCTCCTTTATTTCCATGTCTTCGAATTTAGTCTCCAAAGCTTGTAATCTCAGCTTCAGCGACTCATTTTCATTCCGAAGCATTTGCATTTCTCTCATAGCATTTTCCAAGGCAAGTTTTTGTTCGTCAAATGCATCAGACATGAATTGCACTGACTTTCCCAATTCATCCATTTTCTTATCGATTTTCTTCTCCATTGATTGCTGGAACGACTCCTTAATAATGTTTCGTATTGTTTTTTCATCCATTCCTGATTTTTTTTCCTCTTTTTTCTCTACTTTTTGTGAGTTTGGTTGGCTATTCTCACCTTTCTCTACCGTGACGCAGCAATATAGGTTTCCGTTTTTATTAACCACCTTCGCTTGGGCACATGCAGGGGGTACGCTGATACACTGCACTTTTTACAAATGACAGCGTCAACCACCTTTTTTTTACGATGTTTGCACTTTCTTTCAGTATTTTTTGGGATATCACCATCCATAGTTGAACATAACCTCACAATTTTATATATATTTATTATACAATTTATATATACTATTGTAAACATAAAGGTATAACTTTATTGCAATGCCCGTTGTATCTCTACACGTAATGTTTTTAAAAACATATTATTTTTATAACTTTATCATTTACATTATGCAAATTCTCCGGTTTGTTTTTTAAAACATGGGGAAACACCTTATTTTTATGCAAATATATAAAGAAATTTAGGTATATTATATAATTGCATTTAAATTTCCTTGAATCTTCAAAATTTTAAATCAATAAAGAATTTATAATGTGCAGGTACATAAAAAACAAAAGATCAAAAGATCTTGGGTGGAAATAACGAAAATTCAAACTTGGATGAGCATCCCACTAGGACCACACAAAAGATCAAAGCGAAAAGAGAAATGATTAAACGATGTTTCGCCCTGGGTAACCAGCGTGGGCTCATCAGTAGTTTCACTGGTCACCCTCCACTATACATCATTAAACACCATCAAACACTTTGATTTCCAACCTTGAACCACTCACAAATAGGTATCGTTCCGCACTGGTACTTACTTATCCAAGTTACCTGATACGAATTCGTCCTAGCGTGTTAATATTTCCAGTAGGATTATGCTCCTAAGGCAATTAAAAAAAAGAATTTTCGTTATTTCCACCCAAGATCTTTTGATCTTTTGTTTTTTACTTTCTTTTCGGTTGAAGTAACTGATTTGGAGGTTTTTTAACTTCTTCTTTGTGCAGGTACTCATTTTTTCAATCGAAATATCATATAAAATACCTGATATTTTGGCCAAAAGAATAATTATTTTTATTTCCTAATATATATATCTGGAATAAAACATACAACAATGTGACAATGTGTACGCTGCTCCATTCATAATTTCTCTTCGGCTTTGTAGCTTTAGCATAATCGACGTTTTGGTATATTTTACAGATTATTGGAGTTTTTAATATTTTTTCAATAGATTTCTAAGTGTTTATGGCAAAAGCGATGTGACAAAGTGCGTAGTGTGATGAAAACTAGAGATTGCAGGTGAAAACCAAACATTTTCGACGCCATCTTGTCATAGGCCGCCATAGGCGTGCAACTAGTGTTGGAATAAATACAACATGTAATTAATAAATATAGGAAAGAAATAAGTTTTTTTGGGATATTTTTGCGAATTTCTGATAAAAACAATATGGTAAGCACTTTTAATTAATTACACTATATTTGGTATAATGAAGCAACCCCAGCTGCAACAGTTTTAAATATCCTATATGAGTAGCAAAAAAATGTAAGAGGTGTGTATGATATTTATTTATAACTACAATCACAGTTTTGATACTATCTGTAGTCAGCTTATTTTTTCTGCCGAGATTTGTTTAAAAATAGTACAAGCGTTCCCAGTATAAATATAAATTTTTAAAACATTATTATATCAGACACAGGATAAAGAATGTATGTTTGTTACAACTTTTTATTTATAATATTTACATAGGTAGATACTCCACATAAGATTTTTTTTGTATTTATTAAAAATGTAAAGATACTTTTGTAAGTATTGAATAAAAATTATAGTAGAGTGTATAAATTTTATTTTTTTTACACAATGAAAAAATATCATATACCACTGCATGCATTCCAGTGCATTTTGTAATTTAACAAGCTCATAACATTTTATAGGTTTCTATAATAAATTTGCTATTCTTTTAAAATCTTACTTAGTACATGACTAAGGCCTTTGAAAAAGAAAAATCTCATAAAAACTCCGTTTTTTTCGACCAGCCAAAATCTAATTAAAAAAGCTATACTTAGTTATATATACTATTGTAAACATAAAGGTATAACTTAAACATCAGTAGTTTCACTGGTCTCCCTCCACTATACATCATTAAACACCATCATACACTTTGATTTCCAACCTTGAACCACTCACAAATAGGTATCATTCCGCACTGGTACTTACTTATCCAAGTTACCTGATACGAATTCGTCCTAGCATGTTAATATTTCCAGTAGGATTATGCTCCTAAGGCAATTAAAACAAAGAAGAAGTTAAAAAATTTCCAAATCAGTTACTTCAACCGAAAAGAAAGTAAAAAACAAAAGATCAAAAGATCTTGGGTGGAAATAACGAAAATTCAAACTTGGATGAGTGTCCCACTAGGAACACACAAAAGATCAAGGCGAAAAGAGAAATGATTAAACGATGTTTCGCCCTGGGTAACCAGCGTGGGCTCATCAGTAGTTTCACTGGTCACCCTCCACTATACTATACGAATTCGTCCTAGCATGTTAATATTTCCAGTAGGATTATGCTCCTAAGGCAATTAAAACAAAGAAGAAGTTAAAAAACCTCCAAAAGGTTGGAAATCAAAGTGTATGATGGTGTTTAATGATGTATAGTGGAGGGTGACCAGTGAAACTACTGATGAGCCCACGCTGGTTACCCAGGGCGAAACATCGTTTAATCATTTCTCTTTTCGCTTTGATCTTTTGTGTGTTCCTAGTGGAATGCTCATCCAAGTTTGAATTTTCGTTCTTTCCACCCAAGATCTTTTGATCTTTTGTTTTTTAATTTCTTTTCGGTTGAAGTAACTGATTTGGAGGTTTTTTAACTTCTTTGTTTTAATTGCCTTAGGAGCATAATCCTACTGGAAATATTAACACGCTAGGACGAATTCGTATCAGGTAACTTGGATAAGTAAGTACCAGTGTGGAACGATACCTATTTGTGAGTGGTTCAAGGTTGGAAATTTTCGTTATTTCCACCCAAGATCTTTTGATCTTTTGTTTTTTACTTTCTTTTTGGTTGAAGTAACTGATTTGGAGGTTTTTTAACTTCATCTTTGTGCAGGTACATGTTATGGTACTTAAAATATACCTCATTTTTTCAATCGAAATATCATATAAAATACCTGATATTTTGGCCAAAACAGTAATTCTTTTTATTTCCCAATATATATATCTGGAATAAAACATACACCAATGTGACAATGTGTACGCTGCTCCATTCATAATTTCTCTTCGGCTTTGTAGCTTTAGCATAATCGAGGTTTTGGTATATTTTACAGATTATTGGAGAGTTTTTAATATTTTTTCAATAGATTTCTAAGTGTTTATGGCAAAAGTGATGTGACAAAGTGCGTAGTGTGATGAAAACTGGAGATTGCAGGTGAAAACCAAACATTTCACAGGTTAGTTATCATATGTTTTTTCGACGCCATCTTGTCATAGGCCGCCATAGGCGTGCAACTAGTGTTGCAATAAATACAAAATGTAATTAATAAATATAGGAAAGAAATAAGTTTTTTTGGGATATTTTTGCGAATTTCTGATAAAAACAATATGGTAAGCACTTTTAATTAATTACACTATATTTGGTATAATGAAGCAACCCCAGCTGCGACAGTTTTAAATATCCTATATGAGTAGCAAAAAAATGTAAGAGGTGTGTATGATATTTATTTATAACTACAATCACAGTTTTGATACTATCTGTAGTCAGCTTATTTTTTCTGCCGAGATTTGTTTATAAATAGTACAAGCGTTCCCAGTATAAATATAAATTTTTAAAACATTATTATATCAGACACAGGATAAAGAATGTATGTTTGTTACAACTTTTTATTTATAATATTTACATAGGTAGATACTCCACATAAGATTTTTTTTGTATTCATTAAAAATGTAAAGATACTTTTGTAAGTATTGAATAAAAATTATAGTAGAGTGTATAAATTCTATTTTTTTTACACAATGAAAAAATATCATATACCACTATTTTTAGTTGAATTTGCTTTTTCCAGATTGGTTTTTTGGTAATTTGCCTAAACAGTGCGGAAAGTGATACTTTTCTGCGCATGATGGCTGTTAAGGGCGAAAAAGGCACTTTTGACACGTTTTTAGTACAACAATTTTTTACTTGCATAAAAAGCTTCTGCCTAAGGTTGTTTCTATTTTTAATTTTATTTAATTA
Source organism: Oxystoma pomonae (assembly GCA_963921995.1). NCBI lineage: Eukaryota > Metazoa > Arthropoda > Insecta > Coleoptera > Brentidae > Oxystoma > Oxystoma pomonae. The sequence continues at coordinate 77,943,560 of OY998163.1, forward strand.
AATCTAGTTTATAAATGCATCTAAAAACTCCAAATAGACTTAAAATTCATGCCATGCTAAAAAAATACTTTTACCTATGCTAATTTTTTGATAAAGTTGCAGGTGTGAAAGTCTACTGTTACATATCAATTTTAATGTGGAAAGTTAAACTTCCCACACGTCTTGCGTAAAAAAAATAAGCACGGCGTGCATAAAAAACTGTCCTATAGCGTGCGTGAAAAAAACGTTTAACTGTATACTGTGATAATACAATTTTTTTTTAAAATGGTACTTTATGCATCAAATTTTTAAATTTTGAGTTTGAAATGTGTGTTCTAAAAAATATGTTTTGATCAAGAAAGTCATTATAAACACTCGTGGAAAAAAATATTGTACCTAACGCCCGAACTCCTCCCGTGCGTAAAATTATCACTTTCCGCACAGATTAGGCAAGTAACTATCTGGAGAACATTTAAAAAATTAATATTTTCTATGTTATATCTTTACAAAAATATTTCACAATGACAATGACAAATATAATACCTCTTCATACCTCGGTATCAATTATTAAGTATAAAAAAATTGTATATCCAAAAATATTTGACAAGTCTGAAAATAAAAACCAAACCTTTTTACATTTATAAAAAACGAGCCGCTTCTGGCTGCTGCTAAACATAAGGTGCTTGGAGCATGTGTGAGGAGGAGCATATCTGGTGCAGTGTTGCCAGTGGAACATAAAATGTTTTTCCCTAAATCTAACGACTGATTGCATTTCAAAGCAATTTATGAATGGCTTGATTTGATTGTAAATATTTCCACAAAAAAAATTTTTGACTCATGAAATCTTATAAAGAAAGCCTCACAAAATCTCATAGAAACTTATCAAAGTAATAAGATCTTAAATGCGCTAACCTATATGCCATTTGAAACAAATTTTAAGTTCAAAAAAAATTTTTCTATGATATTCTGGGAGCCACGTCATTCACTGAATGTTCAGAACTTCCACTACATAGATAAAAATTTGTTGTTAGATAAATTTTTCAAAGTTTAGGACCATGGTGTTGGTTGGTGAAGGACAAGTTACAAAAATCATAATTCTCCTCCAGCAACAGGGCACAGTTTTTTTTTGCAAAAAAATATGAATATTTGTTTTTTGTTGAGAGGGTAGTTTAGGGAATAAACTTAAGAGTTTAGCCAAAAAAAGTGGCACAATGAAATCTCTTAGGCTATCTTAAGAGCTTTACTCACGATTGAGATTTATATATTTATATTAATTAACTTACTTGTATTTTGTATGAATTGTACTTAAGTAAAAAATTTGAGCAGTTGAGCATATAATAATAATAATCATCAAGGTCACCATTTTGTTTTATATATTGGACCAAGACTTTACAATCTGATTCCAACATCAATAAAATCACAAAAAAGAATAAAGTTCAAAAAAATAAAATTATTGATTTACTATTTTATTAAATTTAGAAATATTTTGTTAATATTTTAATTGTTTCTAAAAATTGCCTGACTACTGGAGATTAACCTATTGTGATAATACTTAAATACAGATACATAATTAGATTCAAGATGGCTTTGGTGCTGGTTAAGTTTTGTGTGATTTTTTTCTTCCTTATGAAGATAGATGCACAGACATGCAGAATTGGCGCTAGGTTTGTGCTTATCAGTTGGGTAATTGGACCTTTGGTTAAATTATTTGTGATAGTTAGTTAGGTAGTTATTTATTCTTTATTGCCAAAAAATCATTTTACAAAATGCAAAAGCAATGTCAAGAAAGTTAGATCTTAGATCCTTAATTACGAAAATCCAATGTGATATTTCAAACAAATAGAAAAGTGAATAAACAAACAATAAATAATAAGAATCCTTAAAGATGTGAACATTAAAAAATGCATAACTAAATTTAAATTATAAGTAATATTGTTTCTCAAGGTATTTGTTAACTTCTTTTTTAAACGGCCACATATTTTTGATATCCCTGATTGTCTTTGGTAATTTTATGTATGCCTTAACAGCTTGATAGTATGGACCACATTCAAAAAAAGTATAGTTATGGGCTGTTTAATAATAATGTAAGATTAATTCTGCCTTTGGTTATTACTGCAGTATCTAATATATTATCCCTATTTATTCAATCATCAATCAATAAATCTTTATTGGTGTTTTATACGCTTTCACATTTACACAAGTCAATATACAATTTACAAATTTAAACCTAGTAATTACTTAAAATGCTAACACTATTAAGCTAATATAATAAACTAAAATAAATAAAATTGTAAGATAATGTGCCCAAATTAATATGTCGAAGTTTCAATAAAAAATGGAGAGAAAAAAAATATATATGTAAGACTACTTATCACCAAATTAAATATGATCCCAGTTATAGAAAATAAAAAGTAATGTAAAATCAATTAAAATTTTAGTTAAAAGAGATCAGTAATTTTATAAGATCTAATAAAATCAGGTGCGTGAAGTTAAAATTATAATATAAGTACAAATTTAATATAGAACACAAACAACATAGAAAACAGACATACATATTATACTGTCCATTAAAATAAGATTTAAAAATTTGAGTAGAACACGGACCTCAATATTAAAGACAAACATAATACTTTTGACAAACAAAAGGGGATTATTTTATATTATAAGAGAGTAAAAGGGCAAGATTGTTTCAATTCAGTTATCAGAGAAGTCTGCAGTTAAAAATTGTTCCACAATGTAGAATGCTTTACCAAGTAAAAATTGCTTAATGGACCTCTTAAACGGTTTGTAGTCTAAGTCTCTAACTCTAGCTGGTAAAACATTGTAAAATTTTATGCAATAGTAGGCAGTACCATTGCGAATAATGCCTGGTATTTTTTGTTGAACATTCCAATGCTTTTAAAATAGAGAGATGGAACAGTTAATATATGATGCTTATTAAAATATGGCTTGCATGATGTTCTGGGGTGTAGGTTTAGCATGCTTGTAAGGTTTTTTTTGAGTTCTAAAAACCTTCTTTGCATCTTTTTTAATAGCTACTAATTTTATTTAACTACTGTTCCTACCCAACTTACAGCTAAAAGTCGATTTGTGGTGCCAATGTAGAACAAAGTGCACAAATTTTTTACACTATTAAAACTGTGCATATGTAAACATACACTTCTCTACATTGCCAACATGAATTGAGCTTAATTACTATTTCATCTTCAATGATAAAAAAAACAAAAAGATTTCCTTTTATAATTTCTACAGTTTGCCTTTAAATTAATTGCAGGTTTACCCAACTTATAATTAAGCTTAAGCATAAATTTAGTTCTAATTCGTTTTGTCTGTCTTTTTTCATCCTTATCAATAAAAAGAGACAGACATACAGAAATAGCACTTAATTTATGCTTATGCATAAAAACGAGTTGGGTAAAGGCAGATTCTGAGTTCCGTAAGGTAAGTGGAATGAGGTATGCAGTAAGACACAAGAAAAATAAACTATAGCAAATGCATGCTGCTGTTATAGTATTCTGTATCCGCAAGCGGTAAGGGACAAGAGTAGCATGCATTTGCTATTGTACCTTTATTTCCCTTGCCTCTTACCACATACCTCATACTGCTTACCTTACGAAACTCTGAATCTACCTTATACCTCCCATAACCTTTATCTCAAGAAGTCAATTCAATTTTGTGTGGCTCAATTAAAAGAAAACTTAAAAGAATCTTACAATGTAGTCTACGGTTTGTCCAGGAATCTCGGACACCTCAAATTCACCGACAACCGGGACGTTGCCCTGCAGTTCTTCCCTTAAACATTTTTGAGTGTTTGGCTCCAAGTTCCAACTTATCGACTCGACAGAAAAAATGTATGTGAGAAAAACTAACACCAGAGACAAGGTATCCATTTTACACAGTCTTGAGATCTTTTTTTCCGAAGTAATTCAAAAAAATATGACATCAAAACCTAAAAATCGGAAATTTTGCCAAAACAAGAAACGTCACCCTTTTTCGCAAGTGCGACGTCAACATGAAGCAGGGAATACTAAAAAGATTGGACATGCTTGAATTAAATAGCGGCTTTCCATTGGCGAACTGGTTTTGTACCGACACTAGACAAATTTTCGCACTCCGAACGGAGCGTGTGTGGGGGGCTGGGAGAATTTTGACGCACCCATTGACACATATTATTTGTTTAATTTGTATTGAAAATTTGTTTTCGTAGATACCTCAACTTGGAACCCACGGTCTGTCAGATGATAGGTAACTGTTTCGATCAGTTAAACGCTAAAAAAAGCCCAAGTCTCTTCTTTGGAGTACAGATCTAAGGCATTTTGCTTTATCTTTTGTGGTCGTTTCCTGATGTAAGCCTTTGAATGATGGTAGTGCGCCTCACCACCCAGCTAGCAAGGACACGTCACAGGATGTCTTAATCACGTCATAAGTCAAATTCGTCGAGGTCAAATTTTAGTCATATTATATGACGTTATTAAAGCGTCATGTTAGATACAAATTTGACACGTCTTATGATCTACCTAATTTGAGAATTTTGTTTTGAGTTTATATTTTCAAATATTCATTATGACGTGATCTAAAATGACCTATATTTTTACGCCTTTGTGTAAAAACTCCCATTTCATGTTATAAAAAATAAAACAAAAAATGCGGCAGAAATTGCACAAAATAAATTTGTAAGATATTCTTATTTATTTTGAAAAGCGGTAATTCCCCGGTGAAATGGCGCGTTTGGTATATATATTCTGTTGCCGGCAGCTTTATGCGAAAAGCAGAGAGAGAGATGTGTGAGTTGCATACGAATCCGCGGGATGACACCCGAAAAAGCCCGAAGGTGTTGTTGTACAGTCGTAGGGGTGGTGCAGTTGTCACACAGAAGTCGCTATGCAACTACAATATCTCGTGAAGTTACCATGATTTTAGTATTCATTCGTATACAATAATTTTATTCAGTACCCTCTCCAGATAGGCCGATCAACTCATACCGATTTAGTGTCCTTTTCTCCACCTTCGCCGCCATTTTCACTCAAAAGTGACAGATAATCCATTAGTTTTCTGTCAAAATGGCGGCGAAGGTCGAGAAAAGGACACTAAAACGATAAGAGCTGATCGACCTATGTGGAAAGGGTATTGTTTTATTATATAATATTTTTTTTCAGATAAAGTAAAATGAGATGAAACACAACCGCCATACCAATTGCAACAATTTTCAGAAAAAAAAAATGTTTTTTTTGCCAGTCTGTTTACTTGTTAGAAGCTTTAAACTTTTTTAACAGGTGCCAGGGATCTCTAGCACCAAAACCAAAGTTCTGAAAAGAAAAATAAAAAGTTAAATTTTTTTCTGAAAATTTTTGCAATTGCTACAGCAGTCGCGTTTCATCCCTTTTTACGTTAATAGTGTTAATAGTGAATTCTAGAAAAAAGACATGGATCCTGCTCCACAAAAGTTATATAAAAATTGAGTTCAGCTGCATAATTTTTGACAGTTCTAAACCGGTTAATTTACACCACTGGAAAGACTTGGACGAATCTTGAAAAAATTGCTCGCAAGGCTCTGCAGAGAATATGTGTCAATGTTAACAACAAGGTTTATATATAGCCCCTTTCAATTACACCTTTATAGCCCTAGCTAGTGACTATATTAAAACAAAAAATAAGTTTGGCACATTTGAAAAATTTTTTATTTACAACTGTGTGGTAGACTCCAAAAAAAAGTCAAATAAAAATTTGGGCCCTATAATATGATTAACGAACGATTTTGCGTGCTGTAACTTTTTATTACCGCACGCCTTGCAGTAATATAGTAGTACTTACTGCACGCAAAATCGTGCTGTAAAACTTAGTTACTGCACGGTTGTAGATAATACAAATTATAAAAAATAAATTGCATAAAACGATAAAATTAAATGTAATTATTTTAATAATACTATTAACGTTCAAATCTCGGGTTCTATAAATCCGATCCTTAATTTTTTTTCAGGGTTTTAAGGGTGAGACAATTTTTTACAACTTTTATTTAAACACTTTTTTGATATTCTTAACCGTTAGTTCAAGAAACAGCAAAACTTAAATTTCAAAAAAACAAATTTTTGTTAAACCATGCTTGCGCCTTTTTTGTTAGATTTTCAAGTTCGAGTAAAGTTTTTTTCCAAAAACTGTGTCATCGGCATAATTTCTTGTTTGAGAGTTGTTGGTGTCAATTACATAAGGCAAATCATTTACATACAAAATAAACAAAATTGGGCCGAGGACACTTCCCTGCGGAATTCCCATGGTAATCCCCTTTCCGCTGGACACATATCCTATCCCATTTTCCTTCAAAGAGATACGCTGCTTGCGATCTACAAGATAAGAATATATCCAGCGCAAGGCAACAATTTATGGTTCAAGCTGTCAAAGGCCTTAGACAAATCCAAAAAAGCCCCTATTGTTTAGTTCTTTTTTTCTATGTTACTAAAAATGTTTTCTAAAAGATCAAAAACTGCAGTTTCAATAGATTTTTCCTTAACAAAACCATATTGAGACCAATTTAGAAGATTGTGTTTCTGAAAAAAGCTGATAAGCCGGTTACACATAGCTTTTTCAAAAATTTTTGAGAAGGAAGGTATTGCTTATGGGTCTATAATTTTTAAACTCAGCAGGGTCATTTTTTTGTGGACTGGTATTACTAGGGCTTCTTTAAGTGCCTCAGGAAAGACTCCGTATTCAAATGAATTATTTATAATTAAGCAAATGGGCAAACTCAATTCTTGTGCACAAAATTTGATTAAGATTCCGTCAAAACCTGCACTTTTTTTGTTTTTTAAAGTGTGTATAATTTGCAGTATCTCCTCCACTAAAACAGTTGATAAATTTAACTCAGTAAAATTTGGAAAAATGTTTACAGTTGCATCCTCTTTCTGTGTGATATTTTTTACTGACTCTGTTGCTATGTTAACAAAATACTTATTCAGCTGTTCAGACACACTTTCAGGCTTACCCTCTAACATACATTCTTTTTTGTGCTTTTTTCACCTTTGATATCCCTTACTACTTGCCAAATTGCTTTTGATTTGTTATCAGAATTTAATATTTTATTTTGGTAGACGGCTTGACGTTTTGGGGTTAAAAACTCATAATACTGTTTTTTTCTTCTGGGTAAATATCCCTATAATTTGGATTTGAATTACTTAAAACAGAAAATGTATCCAGAAGCTTTTTTCTTTCTAGAATGTCAGGGGTTTCAAATACAAGGCTACTTAATGATGCAGATTATTAATTAACATATGCTTTTATAAAAATGTATAATAGGTAATTTATGGGGTCAACAGTTTTTTTAATAATAATTATGAGTCGAGGGATATTTCTCGCGGAAGCTGTTTTTCTTGCAAAAACAATTGAAAAAATAAATAAACCAAATTAATAGTAAATTATAAACCTATGGAATAAAGTGCTACTTTTAAACCCGCGGCGAAAGGTTTGCAATTCGCTAAGGGATTAAAAGACGCTTTAGTCCCGAGTTTTATATACTATTTTGTGCAATTTAGGAAAAGATTATTGTTAAAATCACATTATTTCTACGTCAAATGGTTCGTCGAAAGGGTGCTAAGAATGAAATCTTGTCCAAGAGCAACGGCCGTTTGGCTTGACTTGCGATAAATTTAATTATAATTTTCAAGGGATTTTTTTTTAGTCCCTGAAGGATTATTTTTTTTATACTGGGACTTTCCATCCATTATAGGATCAATGCCCAGTTTTAGCCAAGTTTTTTGCAAAATTAAAGACAAATACAAAATATCCATGCACCTAGCCGGGATTCGAACCCGAGACCTTCCATGCGGCAGGCTGATACGCTACCTACTGCGCTACGGGGGCCGGCGGGATTAAATTTACTTCTAATCCCTAGGCTAAGGGAATTATTAATTATTTTTTAAGGGATTAAAAGTGCCACTTTAGTCCCTAAAAAGAGGGATCAAACATACCTATTTAATCCCTAAAGTTCATACATTATTTTTAGACCCCTAGAGAAAGACGGAGTATATTAGATATTTGTGACGAATTTAATGATATATTTTACCTTCCTAATAACAAATTAACTTGTACCAATGTTTTTAAACACGAAATTAGAGGATAACCGATTCTACCCCTATACAGTACCTTCTTCATACAGGCCGATCAACTCCTACCGATTTAGAGTCCTTTAATTCACCTTCGCCGCCATTTTGACTCAAAAGTGACAAAAAATCCACCAGTTTTCTGTCAATATGGCGGCGAAGGTCGAGAAAAGGACACTAAAACGTTAGGAGTTGATTTGCCTATGGGGAGAAGGTATTGCCCTATATCTTGAAAAATTTCCCGAAGTGCATAAAAAAAGAACTTAACAAACAAATACTGAAAATCTTCAAACAGGTATTATTCCAAATTCCGGGTCTCCCTACAATAGTCCTCTTTGGAATGTTCCCAAAAAACAAGGCGCTTCTGGATTTGAGAAAACTTAATGACGTGACAGTTGATGACAGCTATTCACTCCCGAATATAAAATCTATATTAGATTAATTAGGTCACCCCAAGTATTTCACTACTCTAGATCTTGTCTATAGTTTTCATCAAATCTAGATGTACGACAAGGATATTTGTAAAACAGCTTTCTCTACTCCTTGAGGAAATTTTTGCCGAATGCCATTCGAATGAAAAAATGCTCTGAGCACATTTTAAAGATTAATAAATATTGCACTTTCTGGGTCACAAGGTCTTCAATGCTTTATTTATCTTGACATCTAGGTCTTATTTGATATTATCGCCGTTCTATTCAAGATTTCTCATTCTCAAAACCTTTAACTAGCGTACCCTACAAAGACACATCTTTTATTTGGGGACAGGAACAAGAAAAACCTTTGGAATACTTTGGGCAAATATTAACTAATAAAACTATTCTTGAATATCCTGACTTTTCAAAATATTTCCTACTCACAACCGATGCATCAAATTATGCATTCGGTGCCATTCTTTCTCAAGGCGAGATGTAGAAAGATCGTCCGATCTAGGACTTTAAACCAGACCGAATGCAACTATTGAACGGTAATTATTGGCATTTGTTTGGACAGATCAGCACTTTCACACTGTCTTAAAGATAGTTGAGGGCGTGGTCGACGCCTTGGTGATAGTAGATCACAGTATGGTTACATTGTGTGACTTCTCCAAGGCGTTCGACTGCGTCTCGCAAAACATTCTGTTGAAAAATTTAAAGCGTTTGGAATAAGAGGTAAAACAATGCGTTGAGATAGATCAAAATAATACTTCTCAATTAAAAAATATAAATATTGGCGTACCTCAAGGCTCTATTTTAGGGCCTCTACTTTTTTGTTGTACATCAACGATTTGGTACCATACATGAGCACCTGTCACTGTGTACTTTTTGTAGATGACACAACTTTGATTACCTCTGGTAGAAAACTGAACGACATTCAAAATATATCGAATACAAACATCAATCGGGCAAAAGAGTGGTTTACTCACAATAAAATACCTGTGAATGAACAAAAATTAATAATAATAAATTAGCTAATGGTGTTAAATTACTCGGTGCTGGAGTGGTCATACGGATGAAATCAGCAAACAGTCGGTTAGCTCGATATATCTACTGCTTTGGTACTCTAAAATCCTTTTATTTTACAAATATACATATTGATCGAAATTCACGAAAAATAAAATAATATAAAATCATCGTGCAATAGTCATGACTATAACTTTCAAAAGTCGAGAAAAACTCCTTAAACTTTCATATCTATAATAAGTTACCCAAATTTGTCCAAAACCTAAACCTTCCTAAGTTTAAAATTGTCTTTAAAAATCATTTACTTCTACACTGCTTTTATTCAATGGAAGAATATCTCAATACCGCGATTTTAGGTAGCTAGATAAAAAAAAACTGCATCTAAATGATTCACCTATTGGTTGTTTTGTTTTTTTTTTCTCTTTTTTATTTTTAAACATGTATGATTTTTATGTTGCATGTATTGTTGGACTATACTTTTTTTTGTTATTAATCAAAGATAACAGTCCTCTAAATTTCCAAATGCTTTATTATGCTCTAAGGACTTTGACGAATCTAACCCTTATTCTGAGAATTTAATAGCCTCTCATGATTTAACAAAAATACCCGAATTTCAACTAAAACAATATAACTGTATAAAACTTTGAAATCAGGAAAGTAAACATTACTAGTGTTATCTAAATCCATCAACCACTTGTCTGGTTAAAAAAATTGTCAAGACCCAGGATCACGTCTTTTACGCTGGAAGATTAAATTAGAAGAGTACAAATTTTTCGTTTAATATAAACCAGGAAATGTGAATTGTAATGCTGATGCTTTATCTCTAAATCTGATTAATTCAAGTTTTATCTTTTTCTCACACTCACATAAATATCATTATCAAAATAAAACTGTACTTGAAAAACAGATAATTAAACAAAGATAACCAGTCCTCTAAATTTCCAAATGCTCTAAGGACTTTGATTTTCTTATTATTTATTGAAGTAAACTGAGTTAAAAAAAATAAATAAAAATATATGATTTCTGAGACAAATCAAGGTGCCATTCTGCAAAACATGGCGTAGCACATAATCCAGGTTGGCCTTCACATTTCGGGCAATAATACTTTGACCTCTTTCTTATATTTCGTTTCGAGCACCACCTGCACCTTTTCATAGTGTTTTTTTCTCCAACATTTTAAGCCGGATAGTGGTGTGACTGGAAATCTGTGGCTTGTGGCTTCAAAAATTGTTTTGGTTTGAGAAGTTGGTTCAAGAGTTCTTCACGAAATTCTAAAAGAGTTTTTTTAGTTTGGCGTTTCTTTTTATAAAGGAAATAGGTATTCCAGATGCAGATATCCACCAAATGAAAAAAGATTTTTCGATACCATTTTATTGTCTTTCCTGGACTGGAATAATATGACATCATCTGGTCAGCTCTGTCAACTCCAGACATATGGGCATTATAATCTAGAACGCTCTCTGGTTTTAGTTTTTCGTGGCCTCTTCGTGCTTATCATTCTGACGCCCCTCTTATCTTTCCATTTGGTTCCCTTTGCGTTTCCAAATAGCTTCCTCTGTTTTTAGCTTCTTGTTGAGCGCATTTTTTTTGGATTTCCTTTTCTGTTAACTCTCAAAGTGCCAACCATTCCAGTATTTTGCGAGATCAAAAATTCGGCAAGTGAGACACTAGTGTAAAAGTTGTCTACATACAGTATATAACCTTTGCCCAAATAACTTTCCAAAAGTTTAAAACAATTATGTTTAGGATAAATCCAGTATCGGTGGTTAACTCGATTGATGATTGATTGATTGATTCCATATTTATGTCTTTTGTTGGGTATGTACTGGCGAAAACTCAGTCTTCCTCGCCACAATATCATCGTCTCATCAATGCTCAAATGTTGCCCTGGAGTGTAAGTAAGTTTTATATTTGAAAGTACTGTTTCCAAAATCGGTCGTATTTTGAAAAGGCGATCGGCGGTATTAGCAGTAGAATGGTCAACAAACCTCAACATTCTCAAAATGTCCGAGAATCTATTCCGTGACATGTTTTGCCCGAAAACAGGATGAAAATACAAGGGATCTTTACTCCACTGTTTTCCAAAAGTGGGAAAGCGGATATTACCACTAAGGCAGCATAAGCCTAGGAACCTTTTCATTTCTTCAGCACATGTATCCTGCCATTGTAGTTTCTTTTTTTTTTCGGGTAGATACTCGCTGTTTATTGAAAAAATCTTTGGCTCGCCTGTTTGTTTCACGGACAATTGTCTCAATGATGGTGTCATCAAAAAATATCTGGAAATATGGTAACGCCGAAGCATCTTCCAGAATATCTATATTGATGGGCTCTTGCGGCGTAAAATGAAATGTTGTAAGATCTTCTTCTGTATCAGTCCACTCATTATCAGAATTGTCTGAGGTTTGGGATAATTTCGTTTTTGAAGAGCTTGGAGTGTTAACCACATTGTCATCTACATCGCTCTGTATTTCTTGGTCACTGATCTTGATGAATCCTGGCTCGTAGTTCCTGTCAGCGACAGAATCATCACTTGAAAAATGTTGTCCTTCGGCATCTTCGGAGGCATCCGACCAGTTTGACATATTTGCTCTAGTTCAGCTTGAGTCAATGGGCGCTTTGAGTTTCTTTTTTTCGACACACTAAAAATATATAACCTCAAAAACGTACAAAAATCAGCAAAAATTAAATTTTACCTTGCTTTCTCAGTGGAATCCATGTTTTGTAACAACACTGATAGTTAAAACCAACTTCTGCAGATAAAATACTAAGCAAATCCTTATTTTGTAATAAAAAACGCAATAAAAATAACACGTGTTCGACTAAAAACAAAACTACACTTAGCAAACCAACGGCCACTCAAGTGGCCATGCGCGCGCCTCAAACTTCGCGATAGACCGAAGAAACCATACGCGCCACCATTCGTAATCCAGTTAGTATATGTATTGCATAAAAATGAGTTTGAATTCATGGCCAGTATAGTGGTCGCGGTTTATAGCGGAAGACCCAAAAGGCCACTATAGTGGCCGGCGGTAGTAAACGTGTTAAGTTAGTAGTGCGATTTGTTTTTATCAACCAGCATTTGTAAGGGATCCTAACATTACTCAACATTACTCATTTAGTGATCATTAAATTATGTGTAGTATTTTCTGCAAAGAACAGATGAGGTATCCTAAAGGTTAATTTGTTGCTTAAATTCCTGCCTTTGTGTCAGAATAAACGAATTGTAATATATTGGTTTTATTTTTAATTCTAAACTTACTGGCTAGCGTAAATCACTCAAAATTAGAAAAAAATGTAAAAAAATTATTGCCATGAAAACCACAATAAAATACGCCATTTTGAGAAGCCGTTGTCAACCCCTTGTGTCAAAGCATAGAAAATGTGACGTTTGCCCAACCGTTATGCCTTTTTAGCTATGAAACTGTCAATCGCATCGTTACCCCTAATTTTTTCGATTGGTCGGTTGGGATATCCATTTCCTATATGTTCTATTTTCCGTGTTTATTTGTTATTTCCACGGCTGGCTAGATTATGTTGTTTACAAGTTTGGTCTGGGTAAAGCGTATTACCCACATAACAATTAAACATTCCTGTAATGTAATATATCCTAAGATATGAAGTGAATATAGGTATATCAATGTAACACCATTATGTTGATGTACTACTACTACTAGTTTTTGATACTATGTGCATTTTTTCGTCCTGAATACGATATATACAATCCTGTACCTCAAAATTGTGGTTAAGGGCTCGGCACACCAATCTAAGGTAGACAATTTTAGAGGGGGTAGGGTAACCCCCACCATTTTCACATGTATGATGTAGTAGTACCCCCAGACCAAAAAATCAACTGGTGTGCCGGACCTCATTCATGGATAAGGGTTCGGCACACCACTCTAAAAATGCCCACTTTTAGAGTGGTGTGCCTTATCCATGAATGAGGTCCGGCACACCAGTTGATTTTTGGTCTGAGGGTACTACTACATCATATATGTGAAAATGGTGGGGGTTACCTACCTTTGGATTGGTGTGCCGAACCTTATCCACAGTTTTGAGGTACAGGATTATCCATTTCGTATTCACGACGAGAAAATGCACATGTTATCAAAAACTGGCGAGGGTTACCTATCCATCATATTTTATACCTTGAACTCTTGCTCTATAAGAGCTGCTGACGAAAATTCAATGTCATCGGGTACATAAATTTTGATACCTACGATAGATCGCAATGTTGTGTTGTAAGTAAACAAAAACGACAAGTCTGCCAAGCCGGACCGGGGACATAAAGGTAAAGGGGTAGGTCGTTAAAGATGGCCGACAAGGGTCTTATTCAAAAAAATCATAACTTTTTTATTTATTAACCGAATTTCTAAAACAATTTTTGTTGTGATTCTCAGTAAAAGGGTTTTTTAAAATCATTGTATTTTTATGTTTTTGCCTGAAAAAAAAAATATTTTCGTAGGACTATTAGTTTGTTTACAGGTTTTTTTACTTTTTGTTACGAAACGGTGTACTTTATAAAAAATGTTCAAATAGAAAAAATGCGCATTCTTAAGAGCTTTTTATAAAGGGTACCAATTTGGCGCTCGGTTCACTGGTTCTTGAGAAATACTTGAAAAACCGCAAAATTAACCCTAGGCACAAAATTTCGCTTTTTGACGAAAGTCACAAAATTCTCCATTAAACTATGAAAATTCAGAGGCAATGTCATTTTAAATATAATAAAATCAATGTTTTCCACTTAAAATCGATGGTACGGTAAATATAGTGGTACAAATATGGCTGACACGCGATAAGAAATTTTTATTGATGTGTATGTCATATAAAGCTAGTGGCGAAAATTCAATGCCATTGGGTATAAGACTTTTGTCACCTACCATCGATGTAAGAGGTTATGGGAAAACCAAAACGACAAATTGTTCAAGCCGGACCGGAGAACTCGAGTGGGGGTAAGCCCATAAAGATGGCCGACAAAGGTGTCTTCAAAATCATAGCTTTTTTTATAAACCGAATTTTCTAAAACAAACTTTGTTTCAATTCTCAGTATAAGGATGTTTTAGAATCATCATCAACACCTTGTATTTTTACGTTTTTGTATCGAAACCATTTTTTTTTGTAAAACCATTGGTGTACTTTATAAAAAAAGGTTTAAATAAAAAAATGTGCATTTCTAAGACATTTTCGTAAAGGGTCCCAGTTTGGCCATAGGTTTAGTGGTTCTTGAGTAATACTCAAAACACCGCAAAATTGGCCCTGGCCGCAAAAATTAAATTAATTTTGGGGTGCATTTGTCATATAAAAACAACTCTTATAACGTTAAGAGGTACAGTGATTTAAAGGTAATTTTATGCACTACAAAAAAGTGTCAATCTATTTTTTGATACAGTTGATACATTTTTCTTAAAAGAACAAAAAACAATGACATTTAGGTAAGCGAAAAGTTACCTCCAAAAATTGATGATCCTAGCGCGAAGGTCACGGGAAAGAACATTTTTTTTTAAGTTGGAAGAGTTTTTTCATAAAGCACAGAGTTTCGTAGCAGAACGGAAAATCTAGTGATTTCATGAAAAACATTTTTTATGATACAAATACGTCAAAACTGGAGAGTCCTTATTTATATTTATAAGATAGAATAGTTACATAAAGCAATTAATTAGTACTAAAAATCTTTATTTTTAACAACACAAAAATCGAGCGGATAAGTAACTTTGCATCACTACTGCGCAAAAATTACTTTTCCGCACGATTTAACTTTTCCGCACGATTTTTTTAGTAAAGTGCCTGCATGTGACTTTTTACATTTAGTGTTTAAGGCTATGCATTTTCTGAATGAAAAATAGTACCCATAGATAGTAATTTGATTTAAAGTATATCTTGAATTAAAATATTGTCCTTTAAAGTAAAAATAAAAATCGCGCGAAAAAGTAAAATCGTGCGAAAGCGTACAATTTTCAAACGCTCGTAGGAAAACTTTTTTTTACAACTCACCACGATGCCAAACTAACATCTCACGAAAACTTAGCTCTTTCCAAAAAACTTCGCATTTTTTTGTAGGTAACTATTCGCTTACCTTTTAAATGTCATTGTTTTTTTAAAGAAAAATCTATCAACTTTACCTCTTAACGTCATAGGGATTGTTTTTATATGACAAATACACTCCAAAATAAATTTATTTTTTGTGTCCAGGGCCAATTTTGTGGTTTTCCGAGTATTACTCAGCTAACCACTAAACCTATAGCCAAACTGGTAACCCTTATACTGATAATTGAAACAAAGTTTGTTTTAGAAAAATCTAAATAAAAAAAGAAGTTAAAAAAACCTCCAAATCAGTTACTTTAACCGAAAAGAAACCAAAAAACAAAAGATCTTGCGCGGAAATAAAGAAAATTCAGACTTGGATGAGCATCCCACAAGGAACACACAAAGGACCAAAGCGAAAAGAGAAATGATTAAACGATGTTTCGCTCTGGGTAACCAGCGTGAGCTCATCAGTGGTTTCACTGGTCACCCTCCCCATAAATCATTAAACACCATCATACACTTTGATTTCCAACCTTGAATCACTCACAAATAGGCATCGTTCCGCACTGGTACTTATCCATGATCTTTTGTTTTTTGGTTTCTTTTCGGTTGAAGTAACTGATTTGGAGGTTTTTTTTTAACTTCTTTTTTTGTTTTAATTGCCTTAGGAGCATAATCCTATTGGAAATATTAACACGCCAGGACGAATCCGTATCAGGTAACTTGGATAAGTACCAGTGCGGAACGATGCCTATTTGTGAGTGATTTAAGGTTGGAAATCAAAGTGTATGATGCTGTTTAATGATGTATGGGGAGGGTGACCAGTGAAACCACTGATGAGCTCACGCTGGTTATCCAGAGCGAAACATCGTTTAATCATTTCTCTTTTCGCTTTGGTCCTTTGTGTGTTCCTTGTGGGATGCTCATCAAAGTTTGAATTTTCTTTATTTCCACCCAAGATCTTTTGATCTTTTGTTTTTTGGTTTTTTTTCGGTTGAAGTAACTGATTTGGAGGTTTTTTTAACTTCTTTTTTTGTTTTAATTGCCTTAGGAGCATAATCCTATTGGAAATATTAACACGCCAGGACGAATCCGTATCAGGTAACTTGGATAAGTACCAGTGCGGAACGATGCCTATTTGTGAGTGATTCAAGGTTGGAAATCAAAGTGTATGATGGTGTTTAATGATGTATGGGGAGGGTGACCAGTGAAACCACTGATGAGCTCATGCTGGTTACTCAGAGCGAAACATCGTTTAATCATTTCTCTTTTCGCTTTGGTCCTTTGTGTGTTCCTTGTGAGATGCTCATCCAAGTTTGAATTTTCTTTATTTCCCCCCAAGATCTTTTGATCTTTTGTTTTTTAGAAAAATCGGTTTATAAATAAGAAAGCTACCCCACCCTAATTGTCCGGTCCGGCTTGGAAGATTTGTAGTTTTGGTTTTCTCATAACCTGTTACATCGATGGTAGGTAACAAAAGTCTTGTACCCAATGGCATTGAATTTTCGACACTTGCTTTACATGAAAAATACACACCAATAAATATTTTTGTCATCCATTTTTGGATCACCATATTTACCTTACCATCGATTTTTAGTAGAAACCATTGTCTTATTTTATTTAAAATGACATTGCCTCTGAATTTTCATAGTTTAATGGGGAGTTTTGCGACTTTCGTCAAAAAGTGAAATTTTTGTTCCTGGGGTTAATTTTGCGGTTTTTTAAGTATTTATCAAGAACCAGTGAACCTAGCGCCAAACTGGTACCCTTAAAAATGCGATTTTCTTTATTTGATTTTTTTTTATAAAGTACACCGTTTCGTAACAAAAACTAAAAAAACATGTAAACAAACTAATGGTTTTACGAAAATATTTTTTTTCGATACAACAACGTAAAAATACAAGGTATTGATAATTATTTTAAAAGACCCTTTTACTGAGAATCACAACAAAAATTGTTTTAGAAATTCGGTTAATAAATAAAAAAGTTATGATTTTTTGAATAAAGTCCTTCTCGGCCATCTTTAATGACCTACCCCCTCTTTATGTCTCCGGTCCGGCTTGTCAGACTTGTCGTTTTTGTTTAACGCAGATCTATCGTAGGTATCAAAATTTATGTACCCGATGACGTTGAATTTTCGTCAGTAGCTCTAAGTCTATACATTTAAGCTAATAGGTATATATAACTATGAGTGATACCTCCGATATTTTAAGTATCGCTATGAGATATCTCATAGTTCCAACCAATACCTTCTCCACATAGCCCAATCAACTCCTACCGTTTTAGTGTCCTTTTCTCGACCTTCACCGCCATATTGGCAGAAAACGAATGGATTTTCTGTCACTTTTGAGTGAAAATGGCGGCAAAGGTGGATTAAAGGACACTAAATCGGTAGGAGTTGATCGGCCTGCATGGAGAGGGTACTGGTCCAACATATGACTTCAGTGCAAAAACTGCATATATGTGACATTAGACCAAAGTGACAATACAAAGACAATAAGTTGATTTTTAAAGATTAGGTGGAATGTTCAGATTCTCTTGCATAATTTTAATGGATGTTTATTTTTTGAACTTTCATAAAAATGTCCCTCGAAATATCACTATCAGACGCGTTTAGACAGTCCAAGAGCAGCAGAGTTAGTATGTTGGGCATATCAAAAACTGTATCGAATTTAAAAGTGGAGCCAAAATTTAAATCCTTTAAAAACAACGAGATTGACCTTTTATTTGATACCATAAGCAGGCTCTCAGTAACCATTTCTGAATTTCAACAAAACTTTTGCGACAGTGAACACTTGCTAAAGAGAAATACTGAATCGTTTAGATGTTTGGCCCAGCTTTTGGTTTCCAGCAGTTCTATCACCAGGAATCGACTGTATTTGTTTCCTCCACTTGAAGATCCCGGTATTGACGTGGCATTTGAATTTACAGGTAAAATGTGATTTTTTTATTGCTATAGTCAGAATGTATATCTATATATGTCTTAATTGTGCGTGCATCAAGAAACAACAAAGCATTTTTTACAGTGAATGCTTATACAGGGTGATTCAAAATTCCCTAGAAAGACTTAAAGGCCCGGTTGTTCAATCAAGGTTCAATTGCGGGTTCAAGTGAACTTGGTTTAACGATGAACCTGGTTCAGCTTTAGTTTCCGGTTGTTCAATCAAAATTTGAACTGAGTTCAGTTGACTGAAGTTTAACTGTCGACCTACTTTGTTGTCAACTGTAATATTTAGGGTAGAATACAACATAATCCTTCAATAAAAAGAAAAGTTCGTGGTATATCCGACACACATTTTGCTTTTCAATTCATTACGACCAAGCCTCCAAGATCTAATGGATAGTCCAGAAACCTAAAGGCCTGTTTCATCCTTGTTAGGAATCATCAGGGTAACATCGGACTTCCCCAGCTACAACTTTCGTCGTCACACAACTCGGGATGTGTGTTAAAGTATGCAAATATCAATAAGAATGAAATTTGCGAGCAGGACAAAAAAAAAGAAACCTGCGAAACTGTACCGGTTACTGAAAGAAGACCGTTCAAAATTCAAAGTTCGCAGCAACTCCACCCCCAACTGGAGTTTATACTACGTCGCCTTATATTAAGGCTCAGCAACAATCACTCCGGAGGAACAAAGCCAAGTAAAATTTAAAAAAATGAATTTGTTGTCCGGGAAAAAATAAATAAAAAGAAAGGTTCGTGGCAATTGGACACGCATATGGCCATCCAACATCCCGCGTTGTGAGACGACGAAAGTTGTTTAAATTAGCTAGGTGTGGTTGTTTATGTTATGCTTCATACGCCAGGTGCAGTCCTATGTTAACCTGATGATTCCGAACAAGGATGAAACAGGCCTGTAGGTTTCTGGACTATCCGTTAAAAAAAAAGTATTGAATAAGGCACAGGCATTTGTAGCATTATTGTTAAAGCCGGCTTGTTATGGTGCAATAAATTATTTTGCAAGTTGTTTCATCCCATTTAATATGTCCACAGTGATAGTTTTATTGTTGTTGAAAATCAAGAAGCAACAAAACAATGCGAAAGCTCGGCCTTTTTGTAAAAAAGTTTTACAATAAAAAGCAATTTCCACTGGTCTAAAAAACCTCCAACGGCCAAAACTAAACATAAATTAATTCACACAAGTTTCAGAAAAGGTTACAAAAAATTCAGAGAGGAGCTTATACTCAAGGGCTCAAGCTTACGACCTATTTAAAAAACGGCGTTACTTTATTTACTGTCTATTGAAATACTTACTGCTGAGTTTGGTGTTGGATTCTTTCTCCAGTTTGGCCAACCAGAAACCTCACCCCCTCTTTTGTAAAGCGTCACTATCACTATTAGTACGAGATCCGGCTGCAAATTTTTTGACCGATCGCGTAACCACTCAAAATTGATTGATTGAAGATTAGTACTCACCATTCCCAGAAAGCTTATGTGCCAGTCGGCATTTGGCCGGAAATGTCAAAAAAAAAAATTGTTTTTGACCCATTTTCTTGACATTTTTTCTTTTTGGGCGTAACCAAAAAATACTTGTATTGGGACTTCGATTAGACTTAGGCGATACCAAAATGCAATGGTGCCATCCCGCATCCGGCCGCGTTGCCGCGGCACCATCGCCCGAAGGGGTCCTTTTTTTAAGCAAAATCGACCCATAATGTAACCACTTGATTGAGGTATGTTGGGAATTTGGAACCTTTGGTTGCACTATAACAAAGTTATGATTGTTTTCCACAAACCAAAACTACACTTTTTTGCACTCGACGCACGTTTCGCTAACAACGTTAGCATCATCAGGAGACGATAAACAATAAACTAAATTAACCTACACTCTATCTTATACATATACTATCTTTTAGTGGGCGGCGATAAGACTAATAATTTGTTATTGGTCACGCTTTATAATCCCCCTCAACTAAAGAACAAAGTGTACTAAACGGAATCTATGATTGTTTTCAAAAGCATGCTCGGCCACACTTGACTTTTCTTCCTTATTTTAAGTGTGCTAAGTGTTCTTTGAATCGTGTTTGAATAGAGAGTCTCGTTTGGCCAATATATTTTTTGTCACAATCCATGCAACTAATTTCGTAAATTCAACTTTCATTCATTCAACTTTCAACGTCGTAACCGTTTTCGCCAGCTATATTCCTAATCCTATTCTTTTCTGCTTCAAATCTTTCTTTGTTTAAGGGAAAATTTACTAATCTATATGTTAAAAAGTGCAAACTTGCAAGCTCATGTTGTAAGCAATGAAAAGAGTCATTTGGAATATACCTGTTGGTGGCCGTTCCTTTTCTGTATAGGTCAAATTCTAATTTATTTGTATTTCTTATAGCTAAAGTGCCTAGAAATGGCAGTGTACCATTGTCCTCTGTTTCATAAGTAGATTGAGGTGTCAAATTACGAGTATCAAGTGGTGCCACTTCAAATCTGGCCGGAAGTGCCCGACATCAATGATTTTATACTCAAAACTCGCGGGCCGTTTACTATAGAGGCGAGTTAGTTATTGCTATATATCTTCGAGAAAAAGATTAGTAACCACAATTCTTTTTTATAAGGATGTTAGGAATATCCGCCTTAATATTCCCTAATAATCCCTCAAAAATCCGACTGACACCAACACCGCCAAATTGAAAAAATGGTGGAAATAGGTAATTTTTTGGGTTTGTTTCGAACTTTTTACTAATTATCTCGAAAACTGTTCAGTCCACGAAATAATTTATGGTGCCAAACTAAAAGAGTATAAAATTATTTCTCAAACAGTGTAACAACTTTTACTACCAGTGGCGGAGATAGAATATTTTTTCTTTAAATATGTGTTTCACCTTATTTCCAAAATATCTCCTATTAATATAAAAAATATAGGAGTTAAAAAAATAACTAGTTTTTTGCTTTCTCTAGAATATGACATATTACATGTTAATATATAAAAAACAGTGGCGCTCTTGAAGTTTCTTAAAATTATTTTCTAAACAACAATTTTCGTTTTTCAAAACAGACATAATGTTCTTAATATGAGTTTTAATTTTATATTTTATTTTTTGTGATTAACTGTCTCTGATTGTCCTAAGTTATGCACAATTAGTTTTAAAATATATTTAATTAGCCCATCTCCCTTTCTCGGCTTCTAGGAGGTGTAGGTGGATACTAATAATTTATAAATGACAAATGACCACCTACGACAGCTTAAACTAAACAAACTTCTTACCAAATTTTATCGAACAAGTAGTTCTCGATGAGCCTGTGAATTTGGCTATTTTCTTTTCGTTGCTACTATTTTAGTGTTTAGTAACCGAAAAAATTAATAAAAAAATTACCCGATTACCAAATCTACTAGTAGCGGTTTTGTACCAAAATAGAAAACGTACCTACACAGTCGCATATTATATGGTCGCGTTTGATTGATTAAACCCTTCCCCCAAAGGGGCGAATTATGGGATTTATTTGATTATTTACCAAACTAGTATAATGCTAAGTAAATATTTAAACATAAAACTCTATCCAAAAGTCAAACCGTAATGTAATCGAATCGTAATTTTGTCGAATGTAAAATAAGCGAAAATAAAAAGATCGAACAGTAAAAAAATTAAAAATAAAAGAATGAAAATAATTTTCTGGAACCGTAAAAAATGAAATGAAGTCGTCACGAAAGAGATCTAAACTGTTATTTGATCCGGACGCAGAAAGGTCGCATAAAGCGGGACCTACAAGAAAACGACGTTGCAGAATTGCCAAACTGTAAGACAAATACTTAGTTGAGCTCGGATTTGTACCCTGTGACTGAAACACGAATACCTGCTGTACCCTTGCAAAATTGTGTTTCACAAAGTCGCGATTCCAACGTATGATGCGACCAATTTGCGATTTGAACAAATTATATATATATATATATATATATATATATATTTCAAAATGGCGGTCGAAAAAGCATAAAAAATTTTAATGATGCCAGTAGGGCATGACTACACTTATTAATTAACATTCATAATAAAATTCAAGTGAAGATTTAACAGCTATTTAGTCACACATTCATGTGCCACCGTATTCCTGTAGAAGTTCCAAAACTTAATAAAAACGACAGGCATATAGGTCATTTTTACCGGGGTATAGCATAAACATCTGGGAAGCCATATAAAAAAAAATGGGAGGGAGGTTTAAAAAAGTGTTTGTTTATGGCTAAGATTTTAATTTTTTCAAAGTCAATCAAGGTCATGCATTAACTAAACTTTTTTTTCGTAGTAAGCGGCGACAATTCAACAAGAATTGATGGTCACCTTGTCATTTTTGCTTTTTTACGAAATTGAATAAAATAAAAAGTGGTTATAGGTCGTCATTTTGATATATCAGCCGCCATATTAAAACGCGTTATAGATGAACCATTTTTTTAAACAATATTGTTGGAATTGCCTTTCTTTTCTGTCTTACCAAATTTGGTCCTCTTCGCTTTAATAGTTGATGAATAGCGCTTTTTAATATGTTATTTTTGCAATGTGTTAATTTTACTGGGGTATTTTTCAAGGTCATGAAGCTTCACACTACATCAAACTCTAAGGATCAAATCTGGCATATATGCCTAGTAGTTGGAGGTAAATTTGAAGTTGGACTGACAAAACCTCGAATTATTAAGATTTTTTGAAGAGAAAATGGCAAAAATCTTGTTTTTTGCGATTTTCAGGTCGGATGATCTTGAAAGTAAATTTTTTGGAATCCTCGTTCTCGAATTATATGGAATCGAGTATAATCATGCCCCGATTGCGAAAGTTGTAACTTTTATGATTTTTGGCCGCCATCTTGAAAGATGACATCACATCAACTTCTTCTACACAGATGCGAACAAAACACCCGGTAACACTTGATTGTGTGACTAAAGAGCTATCAATCTCACATAGTCACAAAACTCCTTCATTCAAAATCCCACGAGATAGAAATTATGGGCGTATGCCCCTACACTAAATAATCCAGGCAAATTGTAATTTTTCTGCGAACTAAAAGCAAGCAAGAGGAAATTTTGCAACTTTGGTTGATGTTTTAACTTCGGCGCCATCTTGAATCAAAGGTTTAAATCGGTTTTTTGCTCATAACTTCTTTTTGCACTAGAAAAAAAATCAAAACAGCATTTTGTAAAGAGGAACAATACCTACAAAACGATGCCTTTCAAAATTCTAGTAACTTTTTTGTTTATACTCAGAATTCCATTATTTAAACAAAATGAGCATAATGATATCAGTTTTTTCACTATTTCTAATTTCGTGTTAACTTGATTGAATTCTTTTTTTAACAAACATTGTAGAGCAGCAAATTCTCTACATTTTATGTTCGAACATTTTTTTCCGTAAACTTCCGTAAACTCTTTTTGTTGTACACCGCGCCAAATGTTCAACAAACTTCAACGATCCTGCAGTCGCTCTGTCACGATTTAAAAATCGCTGGAGGACGGGGATTCGTTATGGTATCTGTTCCTTTTTATGGCCGTTTTTCGTGATTTGTTTAAAATGTAGAGAATTTTGCTCTACAATGTTTGTTAAAAAAGAAATTCAATCAGATTAACAGAAATAATGAAAAAACTGATATAATTATGCTCATTTTGTTTAAATAATGGAATTCTTAGTATGAACAAAAAAGTTACTATAATTTTGAGAGGCATCGTTTTTTAGGTATTGTTTTACCCTACAATATGCTTTTTTCTAGTGCAAAATTAACAGAAGTTATGAGCGAAAAACCGATTTAACCCTTTGATTCAAGATGACGCCGAAGTTAAGGGGATGAAAATGATGCAAATCTATAGCTAAGCTTTCCCAGTGGTACCCTACTTTTAGTTCCCGGAAAAGCATGATAAAAAATACAATTTGCCTGGTCTACAATAACTTTTGTTAACAAAATAATAATCAGACGTTTTTTTATAGGTGGTTTATACTGTATAAGGTTGCTTTGTCACATTTTAAGTATCATAAATTTTAAAAGGGAAAAGATATCGTTTTTTAGGGCACTAAATAATTTAACTTGTTTAAACCACATCAAGTTTCGGGACACTTGAATATTTTCCAAAAATTTTTTTACGGATCCATGGAGGCATTCGACATTTCAAATATTTAAGCATTTGTGGTTCCTAGCTGCTTTTTAAAAACAATTGGAATAAAACAAAAATCTCTTGTCAGATTAAATTCTTAAATATATTATAAACTTAAAAATATTAAACTTAAAATATTAAACTACCTAAATTAAGACTATAAAAACATAATAAACAAATAGAGTATAAAATATTTTGGATAAAATCTAAAAAAAAATGAGCTCGTCCAAAATCACTGATGTGTATCCATTTTCGGCAAGATTAAAGTTATTACTTTAGATGTGAAAATAAAGTTATCTTGTTTTAAATGTTTTTTTATAGAGCCTGAGTTGGAAACCGATAATGTTGGAATCGAAAAGTATAAGAAGCTGTGTAAAGAAGCGAATATTGTTCCAATATCAAGAGTAATAAGGTCACTGGATACTGATACTCTGGACTTAAAAGTATAGGTTTTTTTATATAGGTTGACACAAAAAAACTGAAATTTTTTGGAATGTTGAAAGTTATAAAGCCAAAAAGTACTTCAAAATTAAGAACTTAATGTCGAGATTGACAATTCGTAGAAACAATTAAAAAAAAATAGCTTTTTTGACCCGTCACTGGTGAAAAAGTGGGCGTTTGATATGTTGTAGATCTATTTTCTCTGATCAACGTTTAACAACTACCTCTTTTTGATCCGACCCATGGTTTCAGAGATATATATAGGTGTTGAAAGTTGGAGGTTTCAGATTTTAGGGATTTTTCACTAAAATCAGTTTTTTTCCTATTTTGTTGAACTCGAATAGCTAACTTGCTACTTCCAGTAACCAGGCTATTAAATGCAGTTGAAAAAACTGACATATTTCATTTACATCACTGTCAAACTTGAAAAACGTAAAAAACTTTTTTCAAAATGCAATTTTTCGTAAAATCGTTGATTAAAAAAGAAACGGTACATAAGCTCATCACACTTTGTTGAAAACGCCCGTGAACCTCGAAAATGCTCGGCTTATTGTCCCCATTTCTACTATGTATATTTGTATGCCATGCTAGAGAGAATTTTGACAAAAGCGGTACCGCTGGAGTGCTCTGAGGCTCAGAGGTACTACATGCCATATATTGACAAAAACGATACCTCCCCTAGCCGTGTGGGGTATACATAGTAGAAATAGGGACAATAACCCGAGTATTTTCCAGTTTCACGGGCGTTTTCCACAAAGTGTGATGAGCTTATACATATGTAGCTTATCTTTTTTTTTCCCCGAAGATTTTTTTATAACATATCAAAAAATAAAGAATATTTCACCCTTTGTTGTTTTTTAATCAGCGATTTTACGAAAAATTGGATTTTGAAAAAAAAGTTTTTTACGTTTTTCAAGTTTGTGCTGCCCTGACAGTGACGTAAATGAAATGTGTCAATTTTTTCAACTGCATTCAATAGGCTGGTTCTCTACCTAAAAACTGGCGTTCTGTAAGTAGCAAGTTAGGTGCTCGAATACAACAAAATAGGCAAAAAACTGATTTTAGTAAAAAATCCCTAAAATCTGAAACCTCCAACTTTCAACACCTATATCTCTGAAACCTTGGGTCGGATCAAAAAGAGGTCTATTTAAACGTTGATCAGGTAGAACAGATCTACAACATATTAAGCGCCCAGCCCATTTTAACCGAAAGCCAGTGGCAATGCTAAGTGAGCGGTCGGCCATTTCAAGCGTTCGGACGCGACAAAAAAGTAACCCATTACTAGGAAAACCAGCTGTGACTTCTATATGATTAAAATTATGACTATATTTTCTAATAAATAATTTCCTAGAACTATAGATTATGCAATAAAATAGTTTAAAACAATAAGTTGTAACCAGAGCCTATAGGGCGAACCTTAACTTCATTTTAGTAAATTCTTAATTTTATATATTTCACTTTTTTAGAAAAATGCTTTATTAAAGTTTTTCCAAACTAAACCAAAGGCATTGGAATTAAAGGAGAAAGCATGTTGTTAACATTTATGTTAAAAATTATTGTGAAATATGACCAGTAAAGCTTTTCTTTTGGGTTGGACGAGACAAAAAATACAATAATTGAAAAAATATTATTTGCTTTAGGTCCGAAACTTTTTGTATATTTCGGCTTTTTTACATACCAAAAAAAAGTGGTATAGTGGTTTTATGATTTGGAGCGATACCTTCGACATGGAGGCCAACCAACAACTTCCGTTTTAGTACCCTTTTACACGTATGCAGCCGCCATTTTTGACACTGTTGATAGTTATTATATTAGCTAATTAAAATGGCCGCCACATACGTTCAAAGCTCACTAAAACGCGAGTAGATGGAAGGCCTATTAAATATCGGAGGCATCGTTTGGAGTTATTTCAAGATTTTTAACAAAAACCGCAAGATTGTTAAAGCGTTTTTATTTTTTTTGATAAAATTATATTTGCTTGAAATGACCCCGGGGTCCTTTTTCATATAAAGCCTCATCTTTGCCGAGTGTACTTTTATTGTATCGACTATTGTTAAGCGTAGAGGAAAAGAAAAGTTATAAACTATTTAAAACGGTGCCTTTGGCGTAAACCAAATTCAGTCACGCGATTTTATTGGTATGTTTGGAGAATAAAACAAAAAAAAATTTTGAGCCACCCCGTATTTTGCTTTAAATCTGCCATTCCAACCCAGCACACAGTTTTACTCGAGCTCAATGTAAAACATTCGCCGTTTAAAAAATTCTTGAAAAAAGTACATATACTGGAGAACAAAAAAAATGCAACACTTCCTTAAAAAATAAAAATGCCAAGAGTTCGCGGTCGCTAACAATTTCATTATTTAAACGACTTCGAGAAAGGACGAAACGTGGGCATGAGAGAGGCTGGTTTTTGGTTTAAGGGAAATTGCAAGAAGGGTTAATACCAATCCAAAACAGCTTTGTTGCACTTGCTTATAAACGTTGCTAAGTAAGCCGTGCTATAATAGAAGAGTTAAAGTGCTAAAAAAAGATAGTTTAATTGTTTAAAATAGGAGTAAAAAGTGAGTTAAAGTATTTTAGCATATTGTAATGTGTTTTGACAAAAAATACTATGTTTATGTGTTTAATTAACGTTTTTTTATATAGAACCTGTGTTCATTTAAAATAAATGTAAATACGATTAGTAATCGCAGGTCACCTTGGGTTACCTTTGATAAAAGTACCACTGGTTTTAATCTTATCAATTATTGTGGACAAAGAATTTTTAATATTTTTTGTTATAGAGTTATATAGGGTAATTCAAAAAATATGCTTGAGAAACTATAAACATTAAAACAATATGTCTTGTTCAAAATGTAAACAGATATGTGTTTTTCGAGAGCCAAAGGCTGATGAACTATTTGGTGGGCTATGTAACAAATGTAATAGATTCTTTTGTAGGGACTGTGAGAAATGAAGTGCTACAGAGGTACGCTTCATTGCATTAGTGTCCAAAAAAATACCATTTCTCTGTAGTTGTTGTGCAACAGAAATATGCCCTAGTGATCAATTTATAGATAAGATTTTTTGTGACAATAAAAAGCTTAGTGAAAGAATTATAAAAATAGAAGAAGAACATAGAGAAAAAAGCCTAGATCTTAGAAACCAATTAAACTCCTTGACTGAGGAGATTCATGAAAAAGATTTACAGCTTAACAGACTTAGAAAACAGACAATGGAATTTCAGGATGAAGTTTTTGAACAGGAGAAGAGTATGGAAACTGATATGAAACTGCAAAGAGAAACAATTGAACGATTAAAATGCACAATATCTCTGTTAACTAAAGAAAACCAAATTTTGAAACAAGAAAAAGAAAATGAAGAACATGGGGCAGTACATAGTTCTAGTAACAATGATGTTGACAAGTTGATGCAGAAAATTCAAATTTTAGAAAAGGAAAACAGTAAATACAAAATGAAAAACGCTAACAACTTGGATCTACTACAGAGAATTGAGCATTTAGAAAATAAAAATAAACAAAGTGAAGAAAATGTTGCTGACTTTGCTTTAATCAACACAAACATGGCATCTACCATCTTGACCCTCGAGCAACAAATTTGTGACCTGCAAAGGGAGTCAGATTTATCTAGAGTGTGCTCTGAGATAACCGAAGAAGTTGTGTCTCTTAAAGATAATGTCGAACAGCTTACATCAGAAAAGCAAAAACTAAAAAGAAAATTGAAAAAAATTAAGAAGAAAAATGCAATAAAAAATAAAAATGAAGAACTTAAGAAGAAGAAACTAGGAAATGGTGAAAATATCAATACTGACTCGAACCAAACTAAAAAGGAAGATTTAGCAGACGAAATAAAGGCAGCCAAAGAGGATATACAGGAGTTGATCCTGGAGATAAGTAGAATGTTGCAGATCAATTGTAATCTGGAGCATTATCTGGAAGTGTATTAGGAAAAAATCAGAATACTGGAAACGGATGTGTTAAATTTTAGAAACAGTGTTAAAAATAATAGGCAGTAAAAATCTAGAGGTATGTAATTTCATAGATGATTGTGACTCTGAGAGTAAAGTTTTGATACTATGTGATGATCACGGAAAAAACTTGGGCAACATACTAAAAAATTATTCTGTTAAACTTGATTTAAAATTAAACGTATTTACAATAAGAAAACCGGGAGCCGGCATGGACAACATACTTAAGGATGTAGAACTTTTTACAAGAAGTTATAAGAAAAATGATTATATAGTTATCATGGGGGGTAGTAATGACTTTTACCGGCATAAAACTCCTTCTTTTAAACTAATTCTAGAAAGGCGTTCTCACTCGAACATGATATTTTTAAGCTGTCCAATGACAGGAATATCGATAGTTGATAAAGAATAGACAAATATAATTCTGCTTTTGAAAAATTTTTAAATAAAATAAATAGAATTTCAGAGAACAAAGTCCACTACATTAACATGAATTCAGCTAAAGGTTTTAAACTAAATTTAAATCAAGTTTGTAGGTCTATTTGCAATGACATAAATCAGTTTGACACATCTAAAACTCCAAAGTTTGTACATGTAATCGATTTAATAAAAAATCTAAATGTAAATAGTATTAGTAGTATACCTATATGTCAGTCACCTAATCAGCCTTTTTTAAACCAAATAATCCCGAAAACTTGTTTACCTTAACACTATTAAATATTTCTTCGGTCAGACATAAAATTAATGAACTTTCTCTTCTTTTGAACAATTTGCAGTTACCTAAATTTATTATACTTAGTGAGCACCACTTAAAGCTAAATGAGCCATTTTTTATAGAAAATTACGTTGTTGTCTCTAGGTATTCTCGTAGTCAATTTAAACGTGGTGGAACCTTAGTCATGATAAATAAATATTTTCTAAAAAGTTTTGATTTTGCAGTCATTGACCGTTTTAATAACTTACTAGAAGAGAAAACTTTGAATTTTCACTGGTCTACTGTCCTAGACTAAATTTTTATGTTCTTGGGATATATAGGTCTCCACGTGGAAGCAAGAAGATGTTCTTTAGTAAGTTGGAGGACTTGTTGACTGGAATATCAAGCAGTGCAGATTTGATTGTGTGTAGTGACTTTAACATAAACTTTCTTAAAGACAATTGTAGAAGCTTTTAAAGATTGAAGAGTCTTTTAAAATCCAATAATCTTTTCTTGCATGTTACGAAGGCTACTACACACACCAAAAAAACTTCGACGGGAATTGACTATATTTGCTCTAGATTTTATAGTTCTCTAGTATATTGTGACGTTTTTCATACAGATCTTTCTGACCATGATGTTATTTCAGGCCATTTCAAGACTAACTTTAAAACAGAAAGAAAAACTAAACGTGGTAGGAGTTTTTGTGAAAAAAACTACAAAAAGTTTCAGCAACTCTGCAACCAAACTGACTGGAGTAACATTTTATATAGTGAGGATACCCTAACACACTTTCACTGGATCGTATCTAACAAATTTAAGGTTGCTTTTCCAATTATAAATTTAAAACAAAAAAAACAAAACTGTTTGGTTTACTAAGGGGTTAGATATATCGAGTAAAAACTTACGTTCTCTTAATGACATAAAAAATATCTGGACAGTTCTTCAACTTTTTTAACTTACTTTAAAAAATATCGGAAAATTTTTAGAAAAACACTTAAGTTAGCAAAGAGATTTTATTTTAAAAACAGACTTGAAAACTCCAGTAATGTAAATAAAGAAACTTGGAAAATTGTGAATAAGCTACGAGGCAAAGAATGCCAAACTGTTAGCACCAGTAACCTTAAAGCTAATGACTTAAATACTTTCTATTGCTCAATAACAAAAAATTTGTCAAGTAATTCTTCACATAACTTAGATCCAAAAGTGTTTTTAAATAAGCTATCAGTGTCCAATTCATTTTTGTTTATGCCTGTGAATATCTTAGATGTAAAATATGTTCTTAGTCAGCTTAAAAACAAAACATCCTCCGGATATGATCAACTTTCCCTTAAACTTTTTTTACTTCTTCCAGATCAAGCTTTAGATATGTTAGCTTTCTCTATAAATCAGTTGTTCTGTACTGGGTTATTTCCAGGTTGTTTAAAAAAGGCAGTCGTAACTCCACTGCATAAGGGTGGTGACACTGATAACCCTACAAACTTTCGCCCAATCTCTCTTTTGCCTACTATGTCCAAAATTATTGAAAAGGTACAGGTACAGGTGGAATCATACTTAAAATCTGAAAATTTAGTGTCAGAACAACAGTTTGGCTTTAGGACCGGGAGGGGCACAGGTGATGCAATTTTCAGTTTTTTGGAACACCTTTATTTTAAACTAAACTCTGGAAATAAGGCCGCAGCAGTTTTCTGTGATCTGTCAAAAGCATTTGACTGTGTAGATCATGAAATACTGCTGCGAAAAATGGAGGTTTATGGTTGCCGGAGAACTGAATCAAGATGGTTTCGCTCGCTTCTGGAGGAGCGAACACAGGCGGTTCAATTCAATGATGTCCGCTCGCAGGAACAAAAAATTAATACAGGAGTTCCTCAGGGTTCAGTCATTGGCCCTCTATTATTTCGAATTTACATTGAAGACCTCCTCCGTCTTAACATTCAAGGCCACTTTGTAGTATTCTGCGATGATGTCACTATTGTCTGGAGTGATTCGAGTGTGGAGCCGATAGTTGAAATGGTGCAAGCGGATATGGACAAAATAAAAGAATGGTGTGATGCGAATCGCCTTAGTTTTAATGTAAATAAAACTAAAATACTTCATTTTAAAGGCTGCCTAAATGAAGTCTTTCTAGAGAAGCAACTTCTGTCAAATTCAGATGAGAGTAAGTTTTTGGGAGTAACTATAGATAAATCCTTAAATTTAAAAAAACATATTGAAGGTTTATGTAGCAAAATGTCATCCAGTTGCTATGCATTGCGGGTTATTTCAGAGAACTTGGGCGTTTCCATTGCTAGGAACTGTTATTTTTCGTTAATTGAATCACATCTACGCTATGGTGTATGTTTTTGGGGTTCGTGCACTCAAAATTTTTTCAAAAAAGTTTTTAAAGTTCAGAAAAGAGCACTTGGCAATATTTATAATGTTAGAAGAAGATACTCTTGTCGACCTCTTTTTCAAGAACATAAAATTTTGACACTGTGTTCTATTTATATACTGGAGACTGCATGTATAATTTTTAAAAAATACAAACACGAATTAAGTGATGTTTCGCGCTACAGTTCAAGAGAGCCACGTCTAATGAAACTTCCTATACCTAAATCCGAACTTGTTAAATGATCAATTATATATGGGGAAAAAAATCTTCAACAAATTGCCAGTTTCTATAAGAAGACTAGAATCTGACAAAAAGTTCAAAAAACATAGAAAAAAGTTCCTTTTGAACAAAATATACTATTCGATCGATGAATATTTTAATGACAGAATTTAAACATTTAACTATGACTGTTTATTTTTTGTTTGTTTTCTTTTGCTTATGTGCAGTGGAATGCTGATAAAATGCGTACAAGGGGGTTAGATGTGTCACATAACATTAAACATGTTTTTCATGCCAAACTGACACAAGTTGCAAGCCCTGTTAGTAACGCATGTTCGCATTATGTCTGGGAACCACTCTATGTAATTTAATTTGTGAGTTTTACTGTGACTTTTTTTTTATCTTATGTAATAAGTGATATAATTTGCAAATTTTACTGTAATCTTGTAAATTGTTCTTATTCTGTATGGTTTTATTGTGAGTCATTAAGACTTTTTTAGTATTGTAGGTGTTACTGCTTTTATACAGTGTGTGTTAATTTAATGTAATATAGTTTTAACTTTACCTTTAATACTTAAACATTTACATTTTAACATTTTAATATAAATCTAAGCAAGGCTTTTGTCATTGAATACAAAATGTATTTTGGATAAATAAAGCTACTTTTGAATTGAATTGAATTGAATCCATCAACAGTGTTCTAGTTTGGAGAAGGTGGCCCAATGATGAGACTTATAGACGTCGTGCGGGTTCTGGACGCCCTAGATTATTACAAGGTCGTGATTTACGGCATCTCAGACTTCTTGCTCTCAGAAATCAACGAGACAGTATACGCCAAGTGCGCCAAGTAAGAGATGTTCTAGTTACAGCTACAGGACGAGTGTTTTCAAGGATGACAGTTAATCGAAAATTGCTTGGTATGAGGCTGAGGGCTTACCGTCCGCGTTTGGTGCTACCTTTGACCCCACAACATAAGGCTCACTGCTTGGAGTGGTGCAGAGCTCGGCA
Organism: Oxystoma pomonae; assembly: GCA_963921995.1. Classification (NCBI taxonomy): domain Eukaryota; kingdom Metazoa; phylum Arthropoda; class Insecta; order Coleoptera; family Brentidae; genus Oxystoma; species Oxystoma pomonae. The sequence continues at coordinate 77,976,854 of OY998163.1, forward strand.
AAACTGGAATGACGAATGGAATACCATAAGCTTTAGCGACTAATTCAGGTTTTGTTTAGGCAACCATGTATGTACGCATGAGGGTAAGGCGATTTCGGGGTGAGAGACGAAATGTAGACTTTGCTGTTGAACGTGATACAGCAAGACAGCAAAGTATCATGGTATGGGGTGCTATATATTTAGGAAGCAGATCACCTCTAGTCCTCATCAACATCTGGCTCGGCGATATATCGATGAAGTGCTGCAGCCAGTTTTACATCCTTACCTACAAACTATCCCAAATGCGATCTCTCAACAAGATAATGCCAAACCGCATATTGCTCGTGAAACAATAGACTTCTTATATGAACTTGGTATAGACTTTGAAATGCCCAGCAAGATCGCCTGACTTGTCGGCCATCGAACACGAATGGGATATGATAGGGCGCAATCTTAGTCGATTACCACGTCCCCCTGGAAACTTAGATGAACTCTGGCATGCCGTATATAAGGAGGATTTGGATGAGTGTTCCTCAATATGATATAGACCATCTTATTTTGTCAATGCCCAATAGAACAAACGAGTGCATAAATAACCAAGGAGGAGCCACTCATTATTAATTTTTTGGTGATTATCATGGAGGAATCTTCTTGGAAATGTAATCAATTACTAAGAGAATCCTTATGTATTAATATAAAAATAAATTACTTTTAAAAATTTTGTCGTTTCTGGTGGTGGTGCATTTTTTTTGTTCTCCAGTATATTTAGCCCGTGGTGTTTTGCAAATACTTTGTGCCAGTGCAAAATGACGAATTTTTTCTATTGTTGCTGCACACTATAGTCAAAATTGTGTAAATATTGTAATATGCCTTCTTTCAAATAAGTGCTTTTTTTGTAGGTAGAGGAAGTGGAACTTTAACAATTCATTAAACAAGAGTTTTAATGATAGAATTTTAGAATTTAATAATGGTGTTATTTTAAAATAACTAAAAATATATTACTTTTTCTCATTTACGTCATACTGCGGGTAAAATGAGAAATAGCGTTCGTGCAAAGATACAACGAAATAAAATACTCGAAATTCTTCTGTAAATCTGACATAAAGTTAAAACTAAATCCAAACGTTCTTTGGTTATAATGTGATGCGCGATTCAAGGGCGATCAAAACAAATAACCTATCCCATTTTACCCACCTCTTATAAAGTGTTTAAGCTAACTTTTCTCTTTTATTGTTGCTCCTATATCGAAACAGCAAACTTGATGGTTACCAAGTCTATGTACTTTACAAATATCACCAGTTGAAAATAATATTTTACTTTCTGTAGCTGCAGGGACCTTTATGTAGGTCCCTGGTAGCTGCCACGTATTCAGCACTAGATGAAGAAGTTGTAAGGGAAACACGTAAAAATAATAGAGAATTAGTCCAAATGCTCATGGAAATCTAATGACCTCCGTGAACAAAATTAGCACTAAGTGTAGCGTATAACGTTGCCACGAACCTTAGTATGGCTAGGAGGGCCAGATCTCATTTTACCTTACTATCCCATTTTAGGCCCACTTCCTCTACTTGAGATATGTTGGCTAAAAAACAAACACATTTTGATTTGCTTTGGTTATCAGTCAAGATTACCCCGAGATAAAACTGGCTCGGGCTTTTATGGCAAAAAAGATGAGTACAATAAAGTACGATGACGGTTTTTGGCATTTTTTCGAGCAATGAATAAACTTGCATATACTCGTTAGATAGCTAATACTATAAATATATATATTTTTAAATATTAAAATAATAACTGCCACTATGTCAAAATATATTATAATATTCGGACGCCCACGGTTTATCAGAATGTGCAAATTCAAACCCATTAAATAAAAGAAAATTCAATTTCTTCAAACCCATTCAATAACAAATTAGAAATTTATAAGTCCCGTTTTTAATCGAACCATTGTTCATCAAACTCATTCAATTTCAAACTCGTAATTTGTAAAACCCATTTATAATAAAACCAGGAACTTGTCAAATAGAAATCACTTGCAGTCCAGAACAAATTTCTGATAAACAACGAGTCTTACGAATTCCGGTTTTGAAAAATAATGGTTTGATTAAAAATGTGTTTTACAAATTACGAGTTTAATATTGAATGAGTTTGATGAACAATAGTTCGATTAAAAGTAGGTCTTAAAAATTTTGAATTTGTTATTGAGTGGGTTTGAAGAATTAAGATTCGGAAATAAAAAATTGGTTAAACTAATTGTAGTTTGTATGGTGAATTGTCCTTACGATGAAAATTTTTATTAAATACGGTCTGATAAATTCTTGGTTTGACAAACCATAGGCGTTCTGACATTCAAACCCTATATATATATATATACAGACCGCTTCAAGCTATTGCGAACATAGGGCGGAAGAAGTCTAATTTGCCAGTGTACGTACATGCAGAGACACCGCACGCCTGGTGCTGTGTGGAGCGTAGTCAATGAAACCGGAATTTGGTCAATAAATACGCAAATTTTTATAACGCAATTTTCTTATTTTTTGTCACTGATAAATAAGAGCGTTTTATTGTCAACTGCTCAGATTTATCAGTGACGACGTGTTACAATGAAAATAATAAGGAGAAACAAAATAAAAGCAAGTTCTCAAAATAAAATAATACATTCTAAAAACCAAAAAGATTCTCCCAGTCAAAAAAAAATTAAAGCAAATGTTCGAAAAGTCCTCCTTGCTCGGCTAGACAATATCCGAGCCTACTATAAAAACCCCTTCTAACGTTTCCAAGCATGTTAGGGGTGATAATTTGAAAAGCTTCTTCAAAAACAGATAGAAGTCATTAGGAGCAAAATCGGGAGATCGAGCTGGCCATAAAATAGTTCCCCGTGTACTTATAACCCGATTAGGAAATACATTATCAAGATATTCCCTAACAAGGCCAACATTGTGAGCGGAACAACCATCTTGTTGAAACCATGTTTCACCAAATCTTACACCTAACAACTGCCTAGCAGTTGGAATAATGTGCTGCTGCAGTAGATCCAAGTATCTAGGACCATTTAAATTGCAATTGCCGTTAATAAAAAATGGCCCAATTACGTGTTCCCCTATAATAGCCATCCCCCAAACATTTAGTTTTTGGGGATACTGTGTTCTTACGTCAAAATACAAATGCAAATTTTCCCTCGACCAATATCGAACGTGTGTTGGGTTATGACGATTTGACCATTTAACCATCTGCACTTTTTCGGCAACTTCGTAGACATCCATTTTTGGTTTTAAAAATGTATTATTTCAATTAAGAACTTACCCATCTGTTTGTCGAGCAAGGCAGAAATAAAACAAAATAATAAAAACAAAATGAATTTCCAAAAGATAACACTGCAGCGTGCTTCGAATCCACCTCGGTCGTACGGCACGGAGAGTAAATTGGACTTGATTCCCCCTATGTTCGCAGTAGCTTGAAGCGGTCTGTATACAACGTTTTCACGTATTTGGAGTCTAATTTTGAAAAAATCCTCGAACACGTCGATTTCATTCGTGAAGGACACTTTTTGGCTATCATCATTTTTTTCTTTACACGCCCGTCGAGGAGTTAACTTTTTTCCCCTATATTTTGAACGGAAAAGTGGCTCGAGAGATATCTTGTTTTGAAGGTTTCTGGCTTTACAACCATGTAAAAATTTCGAAAAGCTATCAATTCGTTTTGGAGTAAGCTCAAATTGTATAGGTAAATTTCCCCCCTCGTAAGAATGATCCTAGAAGAAAAAATGAAATGATAAAATGTACTATTAACAAAAACAAAATCGACGTTTCACGGGATTTCTCAAAAATCAAATTTTAACTTCGTAAAATAAAACGAATACCTCTAAAACTCATTGATATATAGGTATTCAAAATTTTTACGCGGTTGTAAAGACATTTACAAAACCGTCAAAACAAGGTACACTTCCGGCTACATAAAATGCGTAGAGCAGAAGTTAGATGCAGGTCTGTTGAATTTAAATTTTGCTAATTGCGTTGCTTATTGTAACTGACTTTGACGTTTTCGAATTACAGGTTAGATCTTTTGACATTGTAAACACAAACACACTTTACTAAAGAACTAATATACTAATGAATAAAACAATTTTTTTTAATTGTTCAACATTTTATTATAAAAAATTATTCTTAAAGCTCATTATGGACAAAACAAGACCACAATTGTGCGAATAAGAAAAAAGTATCGAGAAGAAGGAACTGTTTGGCGAAAGGAAAGCAATAACTTAATCATAGTCAGCGCACCTCTGCAGGATCAGTAAATTTGAGTAATCTTAGTCTTTGCAACAACCAAAAATGTTCAAAATCCAAAAAAAAATTATTAAAACACTATGAAAATTAAAAAAAAAAAAACAAGAAAATGTTGATACACAAAACCTTCTGGATGAAGAATGATTGGTTCTGGAAGCATAATATTTCTCATCATATCAGCATAAACCTCAGCCGTAAATATTCCAGAGAGCCCCATGTCCTCTCGCCGGTCCAGCCCGGTCTTCGTTCCCAGCAATGTATTTTTCGAGATAGCGTGTTCGTGGCGGGCGATATACCAAAATTTGTTTGTTGTCATTGTGGGACTTTTTTATACGTGAAGACCACTTGTTGCCAAAATTCTTCTTCTTGTAGTGAATAGTTTAGTGCAAAAATTAACCTGGCTTGCTTCTTTTCCTCCCTAAGTAAGATTTTCTTGGCAGCAACGCGCAAGTCTAGAACGGCTTACCCGTCTGCGCGTCGTTATTATGGATCCAGGAAAGTGTACCTCAATTTTCGCCTCTGGGGCGATCGCAAATGGGTGGTCTTCAAGAAAGTCGATCAGTTGCTGATCCTGCTGAGGCGTAATGACTTGGGTCAAGCCAGTGCCTCACCTTCGTCGAACAGTTCCTTCTTCTTGATAATTTCTTCTTATCCTTACAATTGTAGCCTTGTTTCCTCCATAATGAGCGTCTAATTTTGCCAAAATATGGGCTTTTTCGAATTCGTTTAGTTGGGACAATTTTAAATATAAGCGTATGACAACACCAGAAGCTGACAGTGATATTTTTTGTCAATTTGAAATACCTAATACACTATATAAAATCGGCGCACTCATTTTATGTAGCCGGAAGTGTAGCACTCGACCCACTTTCCCTATTCAAAATATTGGAGTAAGGTTTACCCCTCGAAGGGGGTGAATTCTACAAAAAATCATTTTTTCAAATTTAAACTCTAAATACGTAAAAAGGCCTATTTTGTTTTCGTTGGAACACAGTGTACAGAGTGTCCAAAATTCGATGGTTTCGCGGGGTTTTGGGTAATTCTAGATGAAATAAAGAAAATTCGACCCCCCTTTGCGAGGCTCCAATTTGAAGAAAAGATTTTGGGTAAAAACCCTCTTAAAAACCGCATTTTGGGATAGGCACCACAACTTTTTTATTCTCAAGGGGAAATCTTGCATAAGACGCCCGAACTACTTTCCTGCCAGAGTCATTCCTCCTCTACTAGGAGAGCCCGGATAGTGTCGGATTCCTACCGACTAAAACCCCTCGATTGTGACTCCAACCTGCCTGGTGGCAAGCTACAGTCACTGCACTGCAGCCATTTCCGACTTATTGTGCACTCTTTTGGTTCCTAGGCTAACCACTCCATTAATTTTGTCCCCTGTACAAGTTTGTACAGGACCTTAATGGAGTAGTCCGCAGTCAATATTGGGTCTAATTCAACTTCCCCAAATATTAGGTGCCTTTTGCGATCCAGTACCTCGCATTTCCCGATTGCATAATCTGCAGCTCAGGTCTCCGTGATACAAGCCCATGTTTTTTAGGTGAACTTTATATTATATTTATTATAATATTTATAATTATATTTATATTTTATTTATGAAAATATCTTCGTGGTGTTAATTGCATTTTTGTAGAGTTTTTAAACTAGAATTTAATTACTAAATCAGATTCATGAGTCACTTTTAGTTTTTGAGATATAACACAAAGTTGGTATTTTTCTTTTTTTTCATATTTTGAATGCTTTTTTAATTTCCTTCAAAACGAATTGACTCTTACAAAAATCGGATAAATAGTTGTCGAGTTATTAAATATTTTCCATAAATCATATGGTATGCTGTGAGAAAAGCGACACGCCACATTATTAAAAAAAATCTAGAGTGCCTTTTGGTTGACAATCTGAGCATAAAATATAGGTATAATAATTTATTATTGATATAAATTGTTTTTATCATCTCAGATTGACAACCATGGCACTCTAGATTTTTTTAATAATATGGCGTGTCGCTTTTCTCATAGCCTACCATATGATTTATGGAAAATATTTAATAACTCGACAACTATTTATCCGATTTTTGTAAGGGGCACCTTTCTTTAACTCTAGGTATGTTTTTTAATGTTTGGTCTGCCAACTTTTTTTAAAACTAGGAGATCAACTAATATCTCAAAAACCACTGGAACAATTAAATCGAAAGTTTGGTACTTAATTAGCAATTAATAATCCAATCATAAAATCTCCAGGCATGTTTTTTAACAATTGGTCTGCTAACTTTTTTTTAAGCTCGCAGATCAATCAATATCTTAAAAACTAATTAGCACTTAATTAGTAAATCCATTTGCAGCTCTTTCTTTAACACTAGGTATGTTTTTTAACGTTTGGTCTGCCAACTTTTTTTTAAACTAGCAGATCAACTAATATCTCCAAAATCACTGGAGCAATTAAATCGAGACTTGGTACTTAATTAGCACTCAATAAGCACTTAATAGTTCAATAATAAAATCTTTGATCTGCCACCGGTGGTCTGCTAACTTAAAGGGCGTATATTGAAATGCGGTTTTTACCAAAAATATTGTCTTGTCCCCAAAACCATCGAATTTTAGACACTTTGTACATAATTTAGATTAAGATGAGGACTTTCTACAAATTTCTGAATAAAAAAAATTGATGTGACAGCTTGTTTTCGTGTTAATTTTAGTACTATGGGCTATCTGAAAAGCAAATGCGAGCTCTAATGGGAATTATGAAGTTTAACACGTATGTGCGCAATTTGATTTTGCAAGATAACTGGCTGACTGAAGAAATGGTGCAAATGGTCAGTGATGCGATTGTGGAAAATACGGTGCTGCAATATTTATCACTGCAAGAATGTAGAATTGGGGTTGAAGGTAACTTATGAAGACTAGTATTAATTTAAACAACAGAGGAAAAGCAGAAAAGACCCTTAGCACAAAAGGAGTACGCAGTTATTCTTGTCGTGAAAGGAGCCTTCGACAAGGCGCTAAGAGGGAAGCATAAGCCAGTTAACATGTTAACATGTATTTAAGTTTGCATGGAAGAAGAGGTTGATGTTTTTAATAAATTATTGCTACTTCGGTGCTTTCTTTTAAGTGGATCTTTCATTTAAAAGTTTGTCCGATTTTTTATGAAACCAAGGTGAACTCTCAAAAATCGTCAAACTTGGATATGTTTTAAACTTTCTGCAACTGATTTCATTTTAGGTGCCAAAATATTTGGGGACATTCTATCAAGTTTACAATCGTTAAAATCGCTAGACCTGAGTTACAACAGCATCGGGGACGAAGGCCTCTTGTACATGAAAGAAGGACTTTGTAGCAATCCTTCACTAAATCAAATTAATTTGAGTCATAATAATCTGACCGAAGAAAGTGCGGATATCTTGGAGAGGATGCTCACTGAAAATAAAATCGTTGAAGATTTGGATTTGTCTTGGAACGATTTTTATACTGCGTTAAGTAAGTCTAGTGGCTTGAGGCCGGTATTCTCGTGCTTCCAAAACGACGCGCAAAACAGTAAGTGATTGGTGGACGTTTCTTGATTTTGGATGAGATTGGGGTGCTTTGGCGTTGATCAAAATCCAAATAGGACCTGTGCTCGTGTTTTCTTAATTTAAAGGGTTCGCCTTTTTCTTGAAATTTGTTCGATTTTGTAGGTTACTATTTTATTCCAATGTTGTACAGGGTGATTCAAATTGTGCACTTTTATTTGGATACGGGTACTTCTAGCGGAGATAGAGAAAAGCCAACCCCTCTTTGCGAGGCTCAAATTTCAAGACAAGATTTTTGGTGAAAACCGCATTTTGATATATGACCATCCATCTTTGAGCTACGAGGGATTTTTGAAACGTCTGCATTTTGGATAGGGCCTGTAACTTTTTTACTTATGAAAATTTATTTTTCGTGTGAATGGCTGTTTTGTAGATCTTTTAAAGCAGAATGCAGATCTCAAACTAGATTATATCCGCCACTTTTTTCAAGATATTATGCAAAGATACCTGTTTTCTTATGGAACACTTTGTTTTTTATTTTATTTTTGTGTTCAGAATTAAATTGTAATCCAAATTATGTGTCATATGTGATATTTTGGTTAAGTATTTTTTGAGATATTCAACATTTTCTTTTCACAACAAGGTGGCCATGGCCGGATATGGATATGAAATAAGGTCATGTCAAATATGTCATGGCCTACTACATTTTTCATTTTGAACAAGGTTTCCACGAATTTCAATTTAAAGTTAATATTTATATTTTCATATATTTTTAAATATTTATATTATTCGACTATTAAACTTTATATTCTAATTAATAACACAACTAAATAGATATTAAAAAATTCTTGACTCTAATTAATCTTAAAATAATAACTAATAACAAGAAGTACCCCTACCCTACTCCATTTGAAACTAGTTAATCTCAAAAAAACTAATTAAAAAAAATAAAATGATTTTCCAGGTCTTGTTTGTTGTTTATTTCAAATTTTTTCACATTTTTTCGTATTGTTTCACATTTTGCATTTTTTCACATTTTTTGCACGGTCTTATTATTATGCATTTTTTCACATTTTTTCGCATTTTTTCGCATTTATTTACATTTTTTGCATTGTTTCACATTTTTTCGCATTATTTACATTTTGTCAAACAATGCGAACATATGTACAAAAAAATGGTCAGTGAAATCCCCCTCGGTCAGGTCATCCATCTCTAAATGAATAGGAATAGTTTGGAGGGCTTTTTTCTTTACAATGAAAAGAAGCGAGACTTCAGAGAAATTCATAGGTATACACTTCTTTCAAGAATTGGGCACTTGAACTCAGGGAGAGGTAACGCTCGATTTTTCATAGAATCCGATGAGCGATCATTCCTTACGAATACGAAGTGTATTTGCCGTGAGTTTATTCGACACAGATCTATTTCGTTTCGTGCTGAAGAATTAGAGTTTATATCGACTTTGTAGTCTGTAAGGTGCCTCTATATAACAAGTTGCTATAGTTTTTTTCAAAGACTGACTGATCTCGATAGATCCGCTAGTGTTGCCGCTATTGACACACTCACACCTGAATCGTAGTAGAAAGTAGGCCCTTCTGGGACCTTGGTGTCCTACAACGAGACTCTAATCCGCCACTGCACAACCGGTATGGCAGTCTGATCTCCAGGTCCTGTTGTTTATGCAAAATCTAGTATTTTGTCCAATTTGGGCATATGCAGGTCCTCTCCTCTGGGTCTAAGGGCTGAATTCTTGAATTTTAAGCACACGAACGTTGAAGAAAAACAACATTATCAAAAATAAATTGAACAACTAAATATAAAATAGTTATTTATACGCATACACGTCTCGAAATGAAGTTGTTCGCCTGCCGCGGGCGCCAAGCGGTGAACGCTGATTCAAGAATATTACAATTATAATCCTTGTGCGCATTCATAAGCGTCACAGGTCAAGAATCTGGCCCCAGGAGTCGGAAGCCAAATACCTGGTGCGTAGGGTCTTGCTATCTCTCTCGCACAATGTGCCGTCACGTTGGAATCATAATTTTAAATCTTTAATATCAATATTTTGTAACCAACTGGATTTTGCAAATATAATATGTGATGAAATTACATCTTTTAATACACTATACATATATTTTTATTGAATTTATCAGTTAAAATCTCACGTAAGGCACAGGGAAAATAATGCTTACTCTCTTGAGTAAAATCAGATTTTAGATGATTAGATAGATTTCTAGATGCTATTGAAAAAAATGCCTCAATTTAAAACAAAAATTTGGAGAGAAATGAAAAACGTTAAAAATAATATTTTCAAACTTTATTCAGGAATTAGGTACGTATATTAAACTGTAAGTAGGTAAACAAAAATATATGAATAATATTATTAATATTTGATCCCTGTATCTTTGGTATACCGATTCGGATTTTTGCACGTAGCCACGGCACACCCCGGAATTCACTATTATAAACGAAAAATAAAATATTTCCCTATTAACACATGACGTTTCGGTGACGTCCTTTTTAGGTCCTCAGAGGTCGCGAGCGTCCCAGGCCTAAAAAGTACGTCCCTGGAACGTTCCAAGAAAAAGGTCTAAAAATAGTTCCAATTAAACGTTCAGAGGACGTCCTTTTTAGATCCCCATAGGTCGCGAAAGTCACAGACTTAAAAAATACATCCCTGGAACGTTCCAAGAAAAAGGTTTAAAACAGTTCTAATTGAACGTTCAGGGTACGTCCTTTTTAGATCCCCGTAGGTCCCGAAAGTCACAGCCCTAAAAAGTACGCCCCTGGAACGTTCCAAGAAAAAGGTCGTTCAGGGAACGTCCTAAAGTCCTAAACAGAGACGCATGTACTGCAGTTTTAATTAGCTACTCATTTAGCAACTAGATGGCGTACTTTGGTCAAATATTCTCTATCTTTTCGACATTCGTTTTATGTAATAAGAGATACTTGTATTCTATTGTATAAGAACGGCCAAGGTTCCAGGAACGTCCAAAGGAACGACCCTGAGACGTTACAGTTGACGACACTAATCGTTCCGAGAACGTTCCCGGATCGTTTTTCGACGTCTTTGGACATTTCCGGAACATATGCGCTGCAATGTACCGGGAACATTCAAAAGAACGCCCAAAGGTTGAAGGTTGTCCAAGTAAACGGTTCAGGAACGTACCAGAGAGGTTAAAATTGGTAATATTGATCGTTCCGGGAACGCTCTCGGAACGTTTTGCGACGTCTGTGGACGTTCCAGGAACGTATGTCCCGAGTATAAAATTCAAGGCCAAGGATCGTCCAATTAAACGTTCCAGGAACGTCCAAAGGAACGTTCCTGAGACGTTACAATTGACGACATTGTTCATTCCGGGAACGTTCCACGAACGTTTCACGACGTCTACGGACGTTCTTGGAACGTACCATTGGTCGCGTCGAAACGTTCGTACGTTTTTAAAACGTACTTGTTTTATTAGGGTTAGCTAAACTCTATGATAGTCCTAAAAAATTTAATTACAAAAATACGACCGAAAAATCAGTGAAATTACAAAATACTTCCAGCTCTCAGTGGTAAACAAACAATTCTGATACCAGCGTGACGTCATGCGCGCGCATGTCGAATCTGTGATGAGAAATCAGCAATCGTGCGTCGTCCTTTGGTATGCCTCGCAGTCCGCTATGACATGTCGAAATGTCTCTCCGCCCTCCCGCAGGTAGGTACGGCAGATTGAGCCATTTTTGACCGCGATTTGATTTTATAATTCCCGCCAACAAACCAATGTTCTTTGGCTGTCTCCCCAGGAGCCATTTTAGTCTGACTGCATTTGTACCTTCTGCGAAATCTCTATTCTGTCTGCATGCATGGCATCCTTGGCCCAATTGTTGAGTCGACTTTCCATCTGCCTCCTGGTGGTACCTAGGGGTGGTTCCGTGTCTACATACTGGTGGAGGTTTTCTCTCTGCATTATCTGAATCATTTCATTGAAGGGGAATGGGCTTCTCTATTTTGTAAAAGATGTTTTAGATTCACTTTTTGATTTCTTAGGCACTAAAAAGATTTTTACCGCTTTGAAAAAAACTGACCGCCTCAAGAAGTTAAATATTGCTTGGAATGCAATCGGTGACCCCTTAGCAGTGAGGTCTATTTCTAAATATATTAGAGGTTCTGAAAATCTTGAAGAACTGGATATTAGCAACAATAGGTAATGTGAAATTTTAATTAGAAATTAAAATTTATTGTGTATATTTTTTTATATATTTATACGTCTTAGTTGGCAACATTAACAGTTAGGTAGACATTTTTCTTGCCATTATTTCGGTTGTTTTTTTATTTATGGTAAGATTTTAAGATTTCGATGCAAAGCTTATTGCTTATTTTCTCTTAGTTAGGTTACTGCATCGATTTACCAACTTATTTACTAGTTAGTAAGTCCATGGGTTACTAAGATTTTTTTACGAATACTATGGCTACGAGGCGATGGTTCCGAAAATTTAGTGTAACAGAGGGTGCGTTGCTACGTTTTTTACTTAGAAAAATGTGCAAGCCAAAAATGTACCAAATTTTTTTTGTTCGAATAATTAACGATCCGAACATTCTAGTTCTGTTGTACAAAATACTCGCGAACCAACCGGTGACTTAGCAAGGTATGCCGAAATCTTTACCCCACTCTATCTATGGGCTGTTCACTTCTTGGTTATCTTGTTGTTGTGAACGTTCCTATGATACTTAATATCAGATAATGGTACACAATTCTATTCATGTAAAATTCTAAAATTTCAGTGTGAAACCAATAAGTTGCCCAAGTATACAATGTGTTTAAATTAAAAATACCTGAATACATCCTCCTTCGATACTTGGTGGCTTACTTTCTTTACGACCAGCTAGCTACTGCTTCGGTTATTATTTCTTTTTCGTTTCACCTATTATTTATAACCGATATTATTAGATTTCAGTGCATTCCGAAAGTTTACTGTGACTTGTTTATCTTGAATCAGGGTTCGTAGCGACCTGGAAAAGTCAAGGAATTAAAAATGTCCTAAAAAAAACCTGGAAGGGAATTTTATGAAAATCGATAAAAACCTGGAAAATGATATGGTAATACATGGAAAACATATATTGGTCTGTAATACTCAAATTATAATTTCTTGATTCAACAAAAGACAAATACGAAAGATATATCGAATCCTAAACTTATCTATGCTCGTTCAAAATAAATCCATCAATCATCTACTAAATGCCTCAAAGATAGGTCATCTCTGTCTATACGCACACAAAAGCGAGACAATTTACCGGTCGTTTAACGGCGGGCCGGCTTGAGTAGTTTTTCGCATGCAGAAATAATTGTGCTTCTTTTTCAAAAGCGATTAGATAAAAAGAGACAGGTATGCTCGGGATTAATAAAGTTAATCTTACTCTTTGTTTTTTATAAAGGGCAAATAAGTGCAGTCGGTACATAAGACTTAGTTTCGCATAAAGTTTGGATAAAGCTCAGAGATTTTTTTTGATAGAAAATAGTCAATGTGAGTGGATTTATGTAAGTATTTCTTTTATACCTTTATCATAAACATGATTTTAGTAACTGTCGGTAGATAACTAAAGCATGGCTTTTTTGGTTAACGATGCAAAAAAACTTTATTTTTGATTATGGGTACAAAAAAAGATTTCTGCCCGTTTTTTACCCAAAATTAAAGAGAAATAGCGGAAAATAGTAATATTGAAAAAATCTAATTATTCTTGCCTAAAAATTAAGCCTTTTCCGCCAGTTTTCACCAAGTGTTAACAAAAAAATCATTTAAAAACATCGTCAATATATATCAAACTTTCAAAAATTAAAATGTTGCACCAATGAACGTCAGCGAGTAAAAAGGCACATCGGATCGCTATGGAAACCATTGTTAGTTCATTTACCAGCCACCTTGATTTATAGTGTAAAGATGGTGTGTTGCAAGAAGTGCTCTTCGTTTAAGATTTTTAAAAGTATTTTCCCATTTTTGTTGGATTTTTTGATAAAAGTATTAAAAAATAGTGTTAACAACTCGCGCCTAAACTATGCCTTTTTTTACTCGCGTTTTTAAATACCTCGCTGCGCTCGTTATTTAAACCAACGCTTTTTAAAAAAAAGCACTATTTTAGCCAATAGTTGTGAAAACTACTATTTTGATGGTGTACTGCCAGGAAAACGACATCAAAGTAAAAAATGTTTTTCATTTCGGATTTTTTGACTCGCGTGTTTTTTAATTTCATAATTCTATACCTATTATAACTCAATAAAATAGTCAGAAAATGGCGATTTTTTTGTAAATCTGAGTGAACAGTCAAATTTTGTACAGCAGGAAGAAGTTCATGTTCATAACAGTTCATGTCAAAAAAATTCCTTGTGGGTTCACCGCCATTTTGGAAGTAGGTAGGGGTGAGTTTGGTTCAGCTACGATGTTTCTGATTATTTTTTTCTATATATATTTAAATTCTTAAATTGCAGTATTTTGATTTTCAAATAACTGTTATGTTCCTAACCAAATGAGTTTTATAAGTTTTAGAACTTTGGTTGTAGGAACTTTGAGCTAACGTAACTATCATATAATTAAGCGGAGTTTTATGAGTGGTACCTCGTCAAACGAGAAATGATATGGGCTTTCCTATTTTAATAACAAAAAATTACAGGGGGGTCGAAATAAAATATAAAACCTAGTTTTAGCTTTTTTTTCATGTACCTTGAAATTTTGACGTGTTTTGTAAAAAAATTGTAAAATTTTTTCTTTTGCATCTTTGAATCAGTAAAAATCGTTAAAGAAAAATTTGTTGAATTTATGTTATTATTTTATTGGGCAAGTAATTACTCACTTATAAAAGACTTGCTTTTAAACAGATCACTTTTTCAAAATCTATGAAAATATATATGGCACAAACCTGGAATTTTTAGAAAATTGGTTAGAGAAAACCTGGAAAAGTCAGGGAATTTAAAAGTCGAGAAGCGCTACGAACCCTGTGAATATAATTTGGAAATTTCCTTTATTCTTTGCCAGCATCAGCTATACTGGTTCATTCATTTAAAAAGATATATATAGGCACTTAGTACCAGATTATGTGGTTTCAGATGATGCAAAAGTTTTAGCGCAACATTCATTATTTCCAAACGGGTGCGCGGTGGCTTAGCAAAGTAAGCCGACCATCTAAAACTAAATAAACTGCATATAACAAGATCAGCATGGATTTATTGGGGCTGAAAACCTCATGGTTATCTTGAATACTATTATGAAATTTTCTTAATTCTTCGCAAGTAGCTACTGCCTCATTTAATAAAAAATGAGTTAAAGAACATGTATTTCTTCTCAGATAATGGCACACAATTCCGTTTATGGGAAATTCTGGATTTTCAGCGAATTTAAAATATCTGAAATACTTGCATTCTCACTTACTTTTTTGCTAGCCATCCTCAAATTTCTGTGCCGGAAAATAGTAAAAGGCCTGGACCAGACTACTCGATTGGCTAAATAAAGTTATATTGTCTAATTGAATAGGTGTTGTGTGACTAATTTTTAAATTGGTATGTTAACGACATATCTTCTTTTTGATGATTGAAACTGCTAAATTCATTCATTCCATTTAATTTTCTTGTTTGCTGTTTCTAGACTTTGTGGCCAAGCTCTGAGGATGATGAGGGGAGCTATTTTAAAGAATACCTCATTGGACACTGTGAGAATTGGAAACAACATTTATCCACCCGAAGAAGCTCACTTATTGTTAACCGCTTTGGCTGCTAAGGCAAAACATCCACTTAATTTTATGGATATGGAAAATATGTGGATAAATAAGGAGTCTAAACCTGTAATTATTGTTTTTTTTTCACTAATTTATGAGGACGCTAAGGTTGGTATTTATTATTTTCCTATTTATTACAACAGTTAGAAACATCTAAATCAATGCTGTAAGCTACAATAAAAATACTAAATACAAGCTACTATCAGTGACAGCTGACAAGTAAGTTTTACCAAAACTTTGGTATCTTGTAACGTGTAGTTTATACCTCGCCAATGTAATTCGCGCAAAAAAGTGGGGTTAGCTTGTATTTTTATTGTTTCTCCACCTTTATCCATCCACGGTTTCGCCTTGCTGGAGCAACCTCCGTATCAATTCAGAAATTGTCGTTTTGCAATAGTGGATTGCATAGGTCCGGTGCTGGCAGGTTCATCTCCTTTGATCATTAAATGGTTTGCCACTTTACAAGATTAAAAACACATTTTTTTTTCGTTATAAATTTTCCTATTAATCGAATGAGCATAAACAAGCAACAACAAGGGTAAGACTATATTAGTAGAAAAGGGGTATTGTACTATAAGGGACTGATGTCTAGAAACGTTGACATTTAATTCAACCCATAAGCAGGCAGGCAGGCTACCAAAAAGGTGCCAAGTTCTTGCGTTAAGCGCAATCATTATCGATTTTTTAGGGAAACATGCTTCCTGGCCTATACTCAGTAAAAACGCATTGTAACCCAGTTTTTTATACTCTCTTGTGACTTCCCTGTTAATACATGGATACATCCATCACTGGCCTATACTCAGTAAAAAGGAATTGTAACCCGATCTTTTTATATTCTCTTGTGTCTTCCCTGTTTTCTTTACAAAGTCCAGTTATTTCATTTCATTTCAAGGAATGTAATAAATCATGGATACATCCTCCTATGATTCTCTTAAACGCGTTAGTAAACTTGTTTGAAAAAAAACGCATATATGCATTTTCCCCTACGCCTTTACCTTTCTAATAATTTATTATTTTTTTTATTTTAAGTATCGTATAATAGAGCAAGAGTTCAATGTAAAAATTTGATGGATAGGTAACCCTCGCCATTTTTTGATAATATGTGCATTTTCTCGTCCGGAATACGAAATGGACAATCCTGTACCTCAAAATTGTGGATAAGGGCTCGCCACACCACTCTAAAAATGCCCACTTTTAGAGTGGTGTGCCGAACCCTTATCCATGAATGAGGTTAGGCGCAGCAGGTGATTTTTGGTCTGGTTGTACTACTACATCATATACGTGAAAATGGTGGAGGTTACCCTATCCATCGCGTGACCTCTAAAATTGTCCACCTTTGGATTGGTGTGCCGAGTCCTTATCCACAATTTGAAGGTACAGAATTGTCCATTTCGTATTCAGGATGAGAAAATGCACATCTTATCGAAAAATGGCGAGGGTTACCTATCCATCAAATTTTTACTGCGAACGCTTGTACTATAACAAAATCAGTAAAAACAAATCTTGTACCAATCATTTCCGCTTTTTTTTGTTTTCCTTTTGAATATTATGGTCTAGATCAGTTTAATTTCAATCGCTATATTCCAAGAAGTCGCAGGATGTCGCAGCTATTTTTTGCATAACATACTTTTCAAAGTTAACGAATTATTATACAGTTTTTGTAAAAACCTACATTTACTCTGTATGTATAAATATATATATTTTCAAGTCGTTGAGCGGGGTCGCAAATTTAGCAATGGGTGTCCTCTCTATTTAGATTTATATGCTCTCTGGCAACATGCAGTTGCCAGATTTCAGATTTTTTTACTCTTGCACGTTAAAACTTACTTTTAGTCGTCCTGATCCATGATTCCTATCCGTGGAATTAGTTTTTAATTCAGCGTTTTTTCCTTATCCGTCTTCTATAACTCTAGTGATAATTTGAATTTTTGTTATTGTTGATAATTTAAATAATTAAAGAAAAAATGCATGTATGCGTTTTTTATGAAATCAACGTGTACTTTTCGTGAATCGCCAACAACACTGACTGTAAAAGAAATCAATTTATACAAAGGCAAAAATATTTTATCTCACACAAATTCCCAAAACAAAATCAAATTTTGGATAATCTATTTTATTTCAGGTTTTGGCGAAAATCAGGGTGATAGGAAAAATAGTGAAATTTGCTGGAATTCTAAGCGACTACGAAATTAAAGGACCAGATGAGCATAAACTTTATTACGATAGGGCCAGATATCTGCTAACCAAGGCTAAGAAATCTAAAGCTCGGAAAGATTTAGGGTAAGATTTATTTATTTATTTGGATCAAAAAATATTGCATCATCTGACTTAATTTCGGGAATGCAATCTGAAGCCAAATGAAAAGCGCTCGACCGTTAATTGTTTAAACAACGTTTAGAGACTTAAAATTTTCCACAGGCGATAATGATTCGATGCGGAAAACTTTTGACAGATGAATGTGTATCTGAGGTGCTCTAGTGCAAATTGTCGGGGGTAATACCATAAGTGCTTTGAGAATTATCGTTAATTCTGAAAAAACGTGTTTTTTGAAAACTGCACGAGTTTATATTTTCTGTTGTGTCAAAGCAGAAATTGTCTGTCTCCGCAGGAGTAGGGCAATTTTTTGATATAACGGAAAAAATAACCGAGTGTGGTTTTCAACAAAAATACGTTTTTTCAGAATTAATTCTCAAAGCACGAACGATATTCGGCAGAAAATTTCAAGAATATAGAAATTAGACTATTTGTTGTAATTAATTGTACAATTATTCTAGGTTATATAGACACAAGTATTTTTTTTCTCCATAACTGAAGTTACACTGCTTGGCCCTGACATGCATTCGTTCGGTTCTTCATTTTTCAAAATTTCCCCTGAGCTAGTGCGGCTCTGACTTCCTCGCATTTTATCGACGATTGCCTGATTATGCTCTTCGTCCATCTGCAGATAGCTCGCGATGGACTTGGAGCTAGCATGACCTGTCATCTTTATAAGTTCCTGTTCAGCAACTCCGCTTTTTGCGAGATGAGACACAGCAGTTGCCCTCAGTGAGTGATTTGTAATCTTTTTTTTCTTCACGTCAAGTATACCACCTGTGCAGCCTGCGTCTTAGTCCACTTCGCCATATCGTTCTTGCCCACGGGTATGTTCTTAAACCATTGACCTCTCAATTTCCAGAATGGATTTATCGTTAGAAACAGTCGATTATTTTCAACGATATCCCTCTTTGATTTCAGTGCATGAAAAAGTCGAACCGGTCAGAAATTATTCAATATCACCTATTTGGATGAAGCTCATGTCTTGGATCCACCTTGAGTGGTGTTTCCAAAAATTGGATTGTACTTAATTCTATTAGTCTTGTTACCTGCATTGTACACTTCTTTAAAAAATTGCAACTTGGCTCTGCAGACTTCTCCTCCTCTTCAGGCTAGTTCATAGGATAACACAAAGAACAGCTTTTTTTGCAACCCGTCTGGTGACCCTGCATCACAGCTACTCACTAGTTTCTGCATTTCATTAAATTTCAAGGCAGTTGAGCTTAGTTCTCTTATCCTCTTGGGACTGCAGATCTCGTCGTTTTGCGTTTTTTACTTCTCTTGCAGATTTGAAAATTATATGTTGAAATGGGGCAAGCTTTATGCCATATTTTTCATAATATAAATCCATGATTAATTTTGCTGTGACGTTCCAAATTGTTTTTACGGTAGTTTTCTTAAGCCCTGTTCTCACTATGCAACTTTTTCATGCTTCTCAGAAAGATGCATGCACTATGAAATTCGTCGAAAAAAGATGCATGATGCAAGATGCGCTAAAATAGAACATGCTCTATTTTTTATCAGAAAGTTGCATGCATGCTGGGGAATTTCTAGTTATCTTTTGATTACCAACCGTTTTTTTTTATGTTGTCAAGTTGCTGATCAGCTGTGAATTTTAGGTTATGAGTTTTATTTTCAATATTTTTTAATCACCTTAAAACTTTCTAAAATTCTTGTTTGCAAATGCTCACAATCTGCAAGCTCTAATTCCCACTCCAAGCCTGTCAATCCTATTTATTTAATATTTCTTATCCTAGAACAATCCAGAATTTTCGACTTTTCCTTTTTCCGAAGAATTCTTTATTTCTGGAATAATTCTTTATTTCTAGAATTCTTCAGCAAACACACCAAATATTCAGTCGTGAAAATATTGCTGGTTGCATACTTAAACTTTTAGCGAATGCGCTAGAAAAGGGTATAGGAAAAAAGTAAACAAAGCAGTTAAAAATCTAGGGCTTTTTTGACTTTTTTAATTAGTGATTTTGTTATGTTGGCTAAAAATGGCATTTCCTCTAAAAAAAAGATGCATAGTGTGAACACCCCCCACAGCTCCATGCTTCAAGAAAAAGATGCATGTAAAAAGTTGCATGTGTTTGATGCATAGTGAGAACGGGGCTTTATACTCCTTACCGTTTCCTTTCTTCATATTTTGTGCCCAATCCTTCAAAATTTTTGCAATCTCGCTCACCGGCGTTTTCTGCTTCAATTCATATTTTCTGGCTTTGCAGAAATCCATAAATTGGTTCCAGACAAACTTCTTATTTTTTCTGGTGTTCTCTGGTATGTTTTTTTGCATGTGCGAGTCGATTTCGGCCTCGGATAAAGACCCGAAACGGTTCATTTTGTATTTGTAAAAGTCGGAAAACTCAGCGCGTCGGCGAATGTGTTTACTCTTGGTATGCGTTGCTAAGGCCGTAAGTCGTTATGTTTATTTCATAGCAATGGCGATATACATATACCCTGCCAAAAATACCACATCAAATCTCTTGGAGAAATTTGACCAGATTTAATATAGTTTTATGAAACATCCCTCATAGGATCTCTTAAAATCTTGTCAATTCTCGAGAGCGTAAAATTATTTCTCGTGAAATATGGTAAAAGCTGATCAGTTTTCATAAGTTTTCACGAGGCAAATAATCTGGCTGGTCAAATCTCGTCAAGCTAGTCAAATCTCTTAATATCTGTTGAAGACTTGAACAGTTTTTAAGAGTTTTTATGCGGTTTTTTTGGCAGGGTAATGCTTTGCGAGAGATCGCGTCAGAGCAATGGAATTATCCAATTCCACACCTCTTATGGACAGTTTTACATATCAGGGAAATTTTTCTTGTAATTTGTCTCCTATTGGTCTAAAAGTCAGTATAATTTGCACAAACTCTAAATCTTTCTAAAGCCATAGTATGTGATATTGCTGGAAAAACCTTTTGACAAAGATTGTAATACCTTTAAGAGTAGCGATTTTTTTTTTCTGACAGTGAACTTAGCTCAGGAAATGTCGAAGTTACGTTCAAAATGGGTCATGTGATATACATACTTTTTGGAGTCAAATAAACATCAGAATTGGCTTAACTTTGAATGAAAGGCACTTTTTGTAAAAACTAAGATACGGCACGGAGCACTTTTTTGATTTTAGCTTATTCGGCAAAAAATCAAAAGCCGTGTCTTACTTTTTACAAAATGTGCCTAAATTTCAAAATTCAGCCAATATATAACTACAGAACTTGTAATATAAATATGTCAAATTTCATAGAAGAAGTGTCAAATGTAGGTAAAGTGAACTCTTTTTTGCTTTAGGTTTGAACTTTCAAAAGTAGAAACTTCTTTACATGGGAAAAAAGAGCTTTATAACAAATTTTGATGGTTATAACCTTTTTAAAGCAAAAAGGGGCCTTAATAAAGCTAAAAGCCATGATAAAACCAAAATTCTAGCTGCTGTCTAATAATTATTAATAATCTTTTGATCCAAATATTATTTTAGCCATTTTATCCTCTCATTGCCAGAAGAGTCTGTTTCTCCTGAAGATTTTGAAAAACTGCTCAAAAAACTAAAAATGAAAAAACTCCTGAAAGATAATGATTTGGTGCAAGGATTGCAAAAGTTGTTTGTTAAACCTAATAAAAAGATTGACACGACGAAGTTGGTTGAAGATTACATGACATATTTCCCAGAAAGCATGTTACCACCCCCTAAGCCTAAGAAACCTAAAAAGAATAAAAAGGGAAAAAAAGACAAGAAAGGTGAGTTTAGGGAATAATCTAATAATAATTAGGGAAGTTTAGGGTCAATGTCAATTCTGATATGTAGTTTCTGTTAGAACATGAGTCTGATTGATTGAACAAGGAAAGGTTTTTTGCCTCCTAAATATAGATATTTTTTAAATCAAATAGGTGTCTGAGAATTTGTCTAATATTTATTTAAGATTTTTTATGCGGTACGGATAAGATGATGTTTAACGATTTAACTATATTATCCATATAACATAATGTGTTTCTATAAATGCTATAGAAATTTTTACAGCTTTTGTACGTGAATGATCTCTTTAATTTTAAGATGGTGATATTATCAGTTTTGCTGATGATACCGCCATCTTTTTTACTGACAGACTACGGTTAAAGAGACCGTTAAAAAAACTTACTTTTTACCATTTTATCCTTGACTTCTAACCTGTCGAATTTTCAGACTTTTAACACAACCACAACATGTTAGTATAAGAGCACTGAAATTCAAACCCAGCAAACACAAATCGTCGCATTGAATCGGGCCAATGTCGACAACGTCGGCATTGTGTCGGCATCGGCGACTACACGCTGGTCCAATGTTGGACAGTTTGCTATTTTCAGTTTTCGGTCAATAATCGGCAACTTACAGAGGTCCTCATTATTACAGTCGACTTTATGCCGACACCACTTTAGGACCGATGATGGTCCGATTGGAACTTTTTTTATTCAGTCGAGAATCGGCAACTGACGATGGCCCGATTTACTATAGTCGACTTTATGCCGACGCCCACTTTATTTGCTTTAGGGACGACGACGGTCCGATTGGAACTTTGTTTGATTGGTCGAGAATCGGCAACTGACGATATGGTCTGATTACTTCACCTTAAAATTTTTAAACTGCTTAATAGTTTCTTCCTATTATGTAGAGATGGTGCGAATGTCACTATGTTCCCTGTACAGTGGAAGATAATATTAGATATATATATATATATATATATATATATATAATGAGCAAACATATTTCAAAACTAGAATGCGGACCTGACAAGATGGTGTTACTTTTAAACCAGACCGACTGGTTAAGCACCGACATTATCGAAACTTTGTGGTTTGCCAATGTCGGATCCTGCCAAGCAACCACTGACGGACCTTCGTCAATCGCCGACGTGGGACCGCTTTAGGAAACCAATGTCGGACTTGAATAGTTTACCGATGTCGGCCGAGACCAGCTTGCCTACGTTAGACCGACTAAATTAAGCAGCTTTATGGGCGGATGGTCGGTACCATGTGGTTAAACCATATCGGACCTTAATAGTACGGCGACGCGCTATGCCGATGTCAGCAAAAAGTAAAATTTACTATTGGTCCGACGGCGGGCTACAGTCTAACGCTGCGTCGACAAACATACATTGGGCCTACATCGCAAAGCGGAAAAAAATACTGCTGCAATGACGGCAAATTCTGCAATCGACATCGGGCCGACGAAGGCCCGAGGGAACTGTGTTCGATGGGAAGGGTTTCGAGCATAAAATATCTTGGTAAATTCGTGGATTTTCATCGCACTTTTTTGTTGATGTTTGTGTGTGGCTTTATTTGTCATGACTTTTTAGGAAAGAAAACAGAAACTCCGAAAGTAGAAGTCCCAGAAAGTGAAGAATCAAAGGGACAAATAGATGAACAAACAGGTATTCCAGTCCAAATAATGGGTCAAAGACAAAGCCAACAGTTTAGTAGGTAATAACTACTTGAATAAGAAGTAATATAATACTGTTTACTTACGACCAACCCATAATACTAGTTTAACGAGCGTCCTAACACGAATCTAATATATTTTTAGTAACTAACCAAAAGTAAGTCCCGTTAAATTGACATATTACGCATTTTTAAGAAAAAAAAACTGGTTTTTAAAAAGATATATGAAAAGTCCCTTAGTAACCTTATTTTTTTTGACGTTTTAGAAAGAACGTCATTGAACCCTCAGGTTATGAAAAGTTGTTGACTTAAAGAGTGTTCGCGTTTGATATTTTTCATAATTTCTGATATTTGTGATGAAATTTTCATTGGTCGTAGGTAAAGTATAGTACACTAACTCCCATAAAAAACCAAAGATCGAAAGATCTTGGGTGGAAAAAACGAAAATTCAAACTTGAATGAGCATCCCACATAGCAAGCATGCTATAATGGGCATTACACACGAAGATGAAGCCTGCGGCTCGCGTCTTAATTTATCTGAGCGTGTAATGACCATAACATGGGAGTTAGGCAAAAAAGAAATACAAAAAATAAGTTAAAAAACCTCCAACTTCAACCGAAAAGACACTAAAAAAGAAAAGATCAAAAGATCTTGGGTGGAAATAACGAAAATTCAAACTTGGATGAGCATCCCACAAGGAACACACAAAGGACCAAAGCGACAAGAGAAATTAATAAACGATGTTTCGCCCTGGGTAACCAGCGTGGGCTCATCAGTGGTTTCACTGGTCACCCTCTATCATACATCATTAAACACCATCATACACTTTGATTTCCAAATTTAATTAAAATAAATAACAAATATTAAAATTCCACACATCAACTATTTTCTAGATGTCTACCTAACGCGCACTTCCCGATAATTCTTGTTCAAGAAATCCTTACAGACTAAAATTTTATTCTCCAGAGTTCAGGAATTTGCTTACCAAATTAAAAAAAGTCACGTATTCGCATAGGCTTAACATCCTCCATTTTGTCGCCCCGCTACCCAATGAGCATTTTCAGAAACTTCTGGTGACAGATATTTATATAATTATTATAAAGAGGGTTCCATTGATACCCTAGGGTATTTAGAAGTTTCCTACAAGAATTGAGTTTGTATATTTGTTTTATTAAAGGCTCTAAATTGATGGTACCCTAAAGTAACATAAAACTGGCGTTAACAATATTTCCACGGACATCTTTATAAAAATTAAAGTTATCAGTGACAAAAGTTATATAAATTGGTGTTTGAAATCTTTCTGTCAACCCACCTATAAAACCGTAAGTAACTATTAATTAAAGATATATAATAGATTGGTTTTTAAAATGTTGTTATCAACCCACTTATAAAACTTAATTAACCAACAACAAATTTATGTAAGATAAGATTGAAAATATTTCGAGAGACACTTATAAAAACTTGGGAACTCACACACAATAGTTATATAAATTGGTGTCTGTAATATTCTTATAAACTCATTCATAAACCTTTTTTGCCCATAAGGTTTTTTCTATAATGTTGTTATTAATTGCTTTATACAGTAATTATAATACAACTGTTTTTAGAACAAAAAAAACAATTCTAATTTATTTTGGCAATTATAATAGCAAAACAAAGAAGATTTTTTAAGGTTAATTTTGTGACATCAAAAGGCGCGTTTTTGCGAAATCAAAAGGAGCGTTTTTGCGACATCAAAAGGCGCGTTTTTGCGAGATACCATACCATTATTATCTTGTTTTAATTACATCAATCTGAGAGAGACAAGAGATCCAAATCTTCTTGAGATAGTTGCCGATGACAGATATCGGGATCGAATGCATTTTACACCCGATTCCCACCAGCGTTTCCGATGCGCAGTCACCCTGAATCAAAAAACTCATCACGTGGTCCGAGATGAACTTGTATAGGCAAAATGGTCGGGGGACCCACGAATGAGAAACGCATAGATGGGAACCGTGTTTTAGAAAAAGAGAACAATATAGTAACCGTGTGAAGGTCGCAAAAACGCACCGTGAAACGTCGAGCGCATACGCTGATACTGCTGGTCGGCGGCAAATGTGAACACCCCGGAAAATACTCGCCTGTACACCCTTCGACTCCGCAATCTAACTATATTCTTGAGATAGTTACCTCTGATAGTTATGCGGGCTTGAAGTGTGTGGAGGCGGGTATTTTTTCTGGTATGTGTAGTATGCTGGATCTCTCGAGGAATGCATTTAGGAAAAGAGAACAATGGTAACTATGTTAAGCTCGCAGAAACAGACCATCAGTGTTCAACACTGCGCCATCTGTAGCCCTTTGTTCCAAGTAGCATCATTTTTTAAAAGGGTTATAAAATAGTGTTGACGAGGTAAACAGTGGTATAGTTGTATTGTTTTTTTTATAGAATTGTCGGAAATTTTCGCCATTTTGGATTACAAAAATAGGTTTTTGGCCTAATTAAAAACGTTATTTATGGGGTTTCAACATGTGTTTCAATCGAAATATTGCTTGTTAGGGTTAAGAACAACATATGAAATTCAATATTTGTCCAAGAAAGAAAAAAACGCGTATGAAAAAAAAAACTGACAGTTAAATGAATATTTTTTTTCACGTTTTCTCAAGTATTTTTGGAGACCATGAAATTTACGTGAGTGTATTCGAAAACTATACAGTACACACGGGACCGCAGCTGATTTTCAGAGAAGGATGACGTGAAAAACAGCTTTTATTTGACTAGTATATAAATATTCATATTCCTGCTTCAGCTTATCTCACTTTCATTTTTATTTATTTTAGAAGATTGCTAAACACCATTTTATAAATTTTTTTATTGTAAAAAGAAAAAGAATAATACATAACCAGCAAAGGGAAGAAAGATGGAAAATCTATATTTCTAAATCCATAAAAACCTTTCATTTGTTATGTAGTGTTGTTAGAACAGTTGTAAAACCTTTTTATAATAATCTCTATACTTGAGGGCTCATAAGGAAGTTTTATAAAATCTGTATGTTGTTTTTCTATCCATTACTATGTAACATAAATTTTTATAAGCTGGTGTTGAACAGTTGTTTTTCAAGTCTTTTTTACTCATTTAAGAGATATATTAGAGTTATAAAATTATCACCAACACTAAATAATATAACTTTTGGTTATTTTATGAAGGTTTTATATTATTTGCTGTAACTTTTATATAGACAAAAATGCTCATTGGGTAATTTTAAATATTTAAGTGTCTTTATGACCATAACAGGAGAGTAACAAAAAAGGAAGAAGTTAAAAAACCTCCAAATCAGTTACTTCAACCGAAAAAAATCCAAAAAACAAAAGATCCTGGGAGGAAAAAATGAAAATTGAAACTTGGATGAGAATCCCACAAGGAACACATAAAGGACCAAAGTGAAATGAGAAATGATTAAACGATGTTTCGCTCTGAGCAGCGTGGGCTCATCAGTGGTTTCAGTGGTCACCCTCCCCATACACCATCATAAACTTTGATTTTCAACTTTGAATCACTTACAAATAGGCATCGTTCCGCCCTGGCACTTATATAAGTCATCTGATACGAGTTCGTCCTGGCTTTTTAATATTTCCAATGGGGTTATGCCCCTAAGACAATTAAAACAAAAAAAAAACAAGTTGAAGTAACTGATTTGGAGGTTTTTTAATTTCTTCCTTTTTTGTTCTAATTGCCTTACGAGCATAACCCTATTGGAAATATTAACACGCCAGGACGAACCCGTATCGAGACTTGACAGTGATTCAAGGTTGGAAATCAAAGTGTATGATGGTGTTGAATGACGTTTGGGGAGAGTGACCAGTGGAACTACTAATGAGCCCACGGTGGTTGCCCAGGGCGAAACATCGTTTAATCATTTCTCATTTCAATTTGGTCCTTTATGTGTTCCTTGTGGGTTGCTCATCCAAGTTTGAATTTCCATTTTTTCCACACAAGATCTTTTGATCTTTAGTTTTTTGGATTCTTTTCGGTTGAAGTAACTGATTTGTAGGTTTTTTAACTTCTTTCTTTTTTGACTAATTCCCATGTTATGGTCATTACACGCTGAGATAAATTAAGACACTCGCCTGCGGCTCGCGTCTCAAGCTTCATCTTCGTCTGTAATGAGCATCATAACATGCTTGCTATGTAAACTACTATTACATACTGACACTTTCCGCAAAATCCAACCCGGATTGCTCGCATGCAAGGCAGACGAACTCATAATTCTAAATTGTGTAAAAAGCATATTTTGTTCGTTTTGTGATTGTGATACCAAACACTTATTAGATTTACATTACCAATAAAATTATTTCAACTTCACATAAATATAAGAGGAACACTAGGGATCTATTTCCGCTAAAAAAACTCATATTTATCTTGTAGAGGCAAATCTGTGACAATTGTAACCCAAGCGGCAACGCCAGCAGGAGACTATGATCACCCAAAAATAACAGGCACAGAGGGTGAAGAAGTCTTGGAGAGAACCACAAGCCGGCCCATCTTGAAAAAAGCGTCTTCTGTCCAATTCGCAACAGTCCAAGAATAAAGATAAATGCAAAATCTTTTTTATTTTGAATTATTGAGTAAATGTATAAAATATAAAAGCCCAAGACGTGAGACGTCCCACACTGGGGTGCCCTAGTTTTTGTAAATTTTCTTTAAATTTTTAAAAATATTAAAATTTATCAGTAATTCACGTAAAATATTGAAACCACGAAGTGGTTTAAATCGAGCCAGTATTTTACACAGAAAACTCAAATCGTATTAAGGGTGATGATAGCTTTATTTTGGGAAAATGCATTGTATGCAGACGTCGTTCATAAGGGCTATATTTTTACACGCCTCTGATGACTATAAAAAGCAAAGGCACGGCAAAGCGTGGATCACTTAAAAATCATATTTCATCCAAGAACGAAGCGCCGCCAGTCGTCCAGTTAATCAAAATAAAATTTCATAAGATTATTATTCTGCACCAGAATATATTGACATAAAGTTTAAAGCTACAAAGCCGAATCTACGAAAACCACGCCAATTTTCGCCAGGTGTGTAAAAGAAATTGGGGGAGGGAATTATTTTCTAAAAAAAGGGGAATGAAAATTTTTATCAACTTTGATCTATTCTGTTCTATCTCTTTCTAAACTTGTTAACCTATGATACGAGATGTTATCTGTCAAACTTGCAAATACATCATAAGGGCATAATTCTATCACGTGGAACCTATTGTGGTTTAACAACGTTAAATGAGTATTGACGTATCAGCACGACTCTTTAAATAGATTTTCAAACTGTTCTTTGAGCGTAATAGACAATATCTTAAGACTGGGAACTACTTCATTATTTTCTTTTGTTTTTTTTTCAATTTTTCTGAGAAGTTTTTTTTTTAAATCCACGTTTCTATGGCACAAGTAGTGTGGACAGCATGTGCTCCCTTCAACGTGGGAGACCTCCAGGTTCAGGACTGTCCAGGCATGTCATGACGTGACCTGTGGGAGCGGGGAATACAACTTTAGCCTTTTCAGAAGAATTCGGGGGTTACTTACTTATCTGGGAATATGGTCCAAGAAATTGTTTTAATCTATTTTGCTCGAAGATTTCGTATATTTAAGTTATTTTCGAAAACATTTTCTTACAATATGTAGGGAAACAGACTTGTTGCCAGCGACAGATGAGTGGAGGAAATAGGGAAAAAGCTGCTTAATTGCTTTGAAGCTCTGAGAACGAGGCTTAATAGTATGCCAAGCGCACAGTTTTGGAAGAAGTATCATGCATAGTAGAAGAAATTATTTGCTTCGCCAGACCTAAGGCTAACATTGAATTTCGAACGTGCTTAATTCACTTTGCAAATGATATTTCTATAAGTGACAATTTACATCACCAATTTTTAGGTTAGTTTTTTTTTTATTATAAAGATATGATTTTTTAAGAAAAGTAATTTTTTTGGGTGTTTTGAGCACTGTAATCGGTGTGATGCATTACCGTTCATGAAGTCACCAAGACTCAAAAGAAAGTTTTGGATTCTACCCATTTACAGAAAACTTTACTTTATTTTTGTTACCTTAAAATGTCAAATTCTCACTTGCACTCGGCATGCTCTTTGACCATATTCCAATTTTGCTTTAGCAAACGTGAAATTTTCAATGTACCCATATGTTAAGCGTAGAGTAACCATACACTGCTCTCTAGTTTTATTCTTAAAACAATGGAGAGTAATAGACCGTTACCTTAAAAAGTGTATTGACTAGGAACCCTCTTAATCCGATGCAATATACCTATCAGTCTGGTAAATCCACTAAGACAGCCCTCCATCACTTGGTGAATAAGGTGGAGAAGTCTATGGCTCGTAGTAGACCAGTACTGGCAGCATTACTGGACATAAAGGGAGCCTTCGATATTGCATCTTTCGACTCAATAACCGAAGCAGTCTGCAAGCGTTGAAGTCTGAAACAACCATTGAAAGTTGGACAGGAGCCATACTTTCACTGGACTGTAATAACTAATCTCTTTCAAGACTGCTAAGATCAAGGTAGCCCTAGGTTGTCCGCAGGGAGTACTATCACCAACACTATGGTGCTTCGTGGTTGACAGTTTACTCGTAGAGTTAAGTGATACAGGGTATGAAGCGTATGCCTACGCAGATGACATTGTTGTTACAATTAATGGCAACAATTTTTTACAAATTGGAAGATTCATGCAACGAGCACTTGATAAGGTCCAAGCCTGGTACCTTAAAGAGGGTCTAAGAGTCAATCCAGCTACTAGTTCTCTTCACAAGAAAGAGAGCTCTGGGCACTACCAGAACTTCGACTGTTCGGTCAAGTCGTTGCATACAAAAGCTCCGTCAAACATCTTGGAATCATTCTAGACTCCAAGCTAAATTGGCGAGAGTACGTAGCCAATAAGAGTAAGAAAGCCACAAACGCCCTACGGGCATGCAAAAGGGCTTTTTCATAGAACATGTGGCTTTGAGGACTATGTACAGACTTCAAAGTCATTGTGACCTTAGGATCAATTCTGATCCCAAGTCACACAGCACTCTATAGGAATGTAACGCGGAGATCTGTCCAGTGCTACGCATGAACAAGGATAGAATACCGATGCAAACCAGTTCGAAGGTTCCAATTAGGTTTTACACGCCTGATAGGGAAGTCTGGAAGGAATGTGTGTGTCCTTTGCCCCCCGAATAGGACAGTCTGGTACACAGACGGCTCAAAAAGGGGGACAAGTCGGGGGCGGGAGTGTACTGTAAAACCAGGTGGCAAAGTTCTTCTTCTTCCTAGGAAGGTACGCGACCGTTTTTCAGGCTGAGGTATACGCCATTCTGATGTGTGGATATAAAAATCTGGAAATACCCGCTTCAGACAAGGATATTTACATTTGCTCAGATAGTAGGGCTGCACTCTCTGCTATCAGGTCGGACAGGGTTAAATCTGCCCTTATATTGGATTGCAAACGTGTCTTGACAACTATGGCAAAGACACAACGAGGTCAATCTCCTCATCATCTGAAAAGTGACTTAGACAGGCGCTCTGAGGTGCTCTGGAATAGCACGCAGGGCATGAGAGACCAAGCTCCTGATTGGTGAGATGAGCGCCAAAGAAACAAAGTTCTTGCTCCACTTAGATAGGAAGGATGTGAGACTGGCAACAGGGCTCCTAACGAGATACTGTCGCCTTAACAAGCACCTAGAGACGATGGGAATTGCCGAAGACTTTGCCGATGGTGCATGGAGGACGAAGAATCGTCCTTGCACGTCCTGCTGGCCTCAAGTGATTTAAGAAGGTTGCAGCCCAGAAAAATCTGTTCTTTTGCGAAAGAAGCAGGCCCTACACTGCTTTGACGATTTATGTGATTCCACGAACGCAGTCATGCAGTCGCATATTCTGATGCTGTGGTGAAATTCAAAAGGCTAAAGCAGAAGCAGGTTTACCCAACTCATAATTATGCTTGAGCATAAATTTAGTGCTAATTCTGTATGTCTCTCTTTCTTCTTCCTTATCAAAATAAAGAGACAAACATACAGAATTAGCACTAAATATAATGAATTGGGTAAACCTGCAATAAGACCGGTTTTTTAAAAATGTTTAATTTAAAAAATGCAAAACCAACCAGTTTAATGTCCGGAATTTCGGGTCTGTTTGTCCAAAAAAATATTCTTGATAGATTGTTTTAAAAAAGTGATGGTTGTTATAGTAGTAGTAGAGAAGGGCCGGCGCGAAGCCTGGCAAGTAGGCCTCCCTGGGCCCTTTCTGCCTTACTCCGAGCCTGCCCCTAATCCGCCGCCTGCACCACTGGTCTGGCAGTCTGCTCTTCTGGTTTTAATGTTCTTTTTGCAAAGTCCAGTATTTTATCCCATTTGAGCGTGAGCAGGTCCTCCTTATCCAGGGTCGGGGAACCGAATACCTGGTATCTCGTCCTCTGGTATGCCTCGCAGTTCGCTATAACATATCGAGTGCTCTCTTCTGCCCGCCCGCAGGCCCGGCAGGTCGAGTCATTTTCCACCGCGATCCGTGTCATGCGCTTCCTTAGTCGGTTGTGACCTGTTCTGATTCCTGTCAGCAGACCAGCGTCCCTTCGTGATCTCCCCAGAAGCCATTTTTGTCTGGCTACATCCGAGCCCTTCACGAAGTCCCTGGTCTGTCTGCATCCTGTTCTTCCTCTCCAAGCGGTCGCCATGGCATCGTTGGCCCATTTATTGAGTCGGCTTTGCAATTGCCTCTTGGTTGTTCCTAGGAGTGGTTCCGGACATAAGAGTCACTTGTTTGCCCTCTCCCAAGGATTCTAGTGCATCCGCACATTCCTCCACCAGGGTGTTGTTGATCTTAGGCGCCCTTCGTGACTTTAGGGCCGATAGGCTGTCGGAGCATATATAAACATGCTCCTCCGTACCGTTCTTTATTTCCTCCATGGTTGCAGCCATTATTATGGCATACACCTTTGCCTGAAAAACCGTGGCTTGCTCTTCGAGCGGATAGCTCTTTCGAACCTCCTGGTCTTCTACGTAAACCCCCGATCCTGTGGTTTGCTTTTCCGACAGTTTGGACCCGTCGTCGGTGTAGCAACTCACAGTGTTCTCCTCGAACTGTCCGCGGAGGTTTTCACTCTGCCATAGTTCCCTGTCTGGGATGACTACTTTGTACCTCTTGTTGAATCTCCAGGGGTTTTTGGTCTGTGTTTCAATCGCTACCATTGGAATTTCTCTCTCGGCGATCTGGGCAATTCTAAGATGACCCGCAGCTTCCCCTTTTCCTCTCCGTTGACCTGTATCTCTCAGCCGGAGGTGGATGGTTGTT
Source organism: Oxystoma pomonae (assembly GCA_963921995.1). NCBI lineage: Eukaryota > Metazoa > Arthropoda > Insecta > Coleoptera > Brentidae > Oxystoma > Oxystoma pomonae. Next base: position 78,009,400 of record OY998163.1, read on the forward strand.
ATAATAGTTGTCTAAAACGTACAGTAGAAGCTTGTCTTGGGCTTAATTGTAGCGGAGACCTTTATGTCGGTGATCTCGTAAATAAAATGTATAAAACAAAATTGAAAGCAGTTTTTTGCGAAGTATGTTTACAATTAGCAAATGAATTACGAAATATTTTGATGCATCAGAGATGATGAAAACGGCGTAGATGGTGGGTCAGGCAGTGGATATTACGCAGAAATAAATGAGGTGCTAATGAAACTATATTGAAAGAATTGGCTTTTGAAGATTGTGATTCATACAGAAATCATTTAAGAATGAGCGAAGACAGATTTGAAGAGCTTCTGCTTCGTTGGTCACATTCCACAGGCATTCTTATTTTCGATAATTATCCAAAAATGCATCGGTGTGCTCCTCAAGCCACTGAAAAACCATTTTGATACTAATACAAAAACTAAACTTTAACCTTCTCACAACTTGCAAAACTGAACGAACCACAACAAAAAAAAATCCGTTCTCATGCTTCAGTTTCTAATAATCATTCGATTAATGATCAGTCAAAATGAACAACAGTAGAACTAGTTTTTACTTTGACTGAAAAGTATCAATGTAATGATAATTTTAAATGAACATGTATTATCACGTTCATTATTTATTCAGTATCACTGAATCATACAAACTGCTTCAGTGAAACTGAGAAGTAAAACCCCTCTTAATAAGGGTGACTTAATTTAAGATATCGGAGAAAAAAGCAAATTCGTACCTCAGAGCAAGCAGTCTTTTAACTGCAGGACAGAAGATTGCTTATCTTCTATATCTCTGATCTCGGCGAGAGATGCTCATTTAACGACGGGATGCAGCAGGCGGCCCCCTCCCCTCAGCAGTTCTGCAGTCCACGTTGTGCACAGAGTAACAAAACGAGGTAAAGTGATTGACCGGAAAATTAGCGGGACCCCCGCTGGACCTCGACCACATAGGATGCAGGGGAGGTAGCAGTTCGGTGTTGGACTATTCTAAAGGAACCAGCTGGGACTCCGAGCAGAAAGTAGCAAGTGTCGGTGTTGTATGTGTCTATTCCAAAAGACCAATTTGGACGAGACCCCGATCAGCAATAGTCTTTGATTTTCGGTCAACACATACGGACTGCTGAGGAGAAAACGCCTACCGTCTAAACCAAGTTCTGCTAACATGTAGCAAGATCACCCTTCGTAGAGAATGTAAAACCGGCGATCCCTGTGTGTACTTGCTACGCAGTCATGGCAGGCAAACTTGAGCTGTCTTAAAAAAAGAAAACTTGCGTCCTAAGGGGGACGTGCATCAGTCGGGGGTGCACGGAGGTTTGGTAAAAAGGACAGGATAAAGTATCCTCTACTAATACTACTCGGAACAAGTCCAAAATCTCTGGTTCAAAGTTTTTTAACAGAGATTTAAATTTTGCACTTTATTTATTTTGTATTTTTTTCTCTTCTGTAAAATTTCTTCTGCTCGGAGATGAAAAAAATTTGACATTAATTAGCGTGGAAAGAACAACGCAATGTCTATGTGGCAGAGTTGTAGGGACTGTCAATGTCGTTGTCAAAAAATTGATTCGATTGGGAAGCAACTGTAGATATCTCTCTATGGAACATTTTAATTCATGGGCACATGGCAGGAGAGCCAATGATAATAATCGCTGTCAAAATTGGACATGGCCCACTTAATATTCCAATTATGAATATTGTGTACTTGACAATTTTCTAATAATGGTTGACGGTCTATGTTTAGACAGACCAACTCAACGGCGGCGCAGGGTTTGAAAATTTTAACATTTTTGATATATGTCACCTATCTTTATACCACCCACGAATATATTTGCTTTTAGCTGCTATAGTTTTCTACAAAAATCAAGCGATATGGCGTGAAATTACCAGTGCTAAATCAATTTTCTTTAAATAAAAGAAGTAAAGGCGGCCTGAAGTAATTGTGATAAAAAAAACAATACTTATAATGGACATATTTTATAATCGACCTTTAATTTTTATTTGCTTATTAAATTAAAATGCAACTAAATCCGATCCATATAATCGACTTAAAATGTGTCCCTCATAAATCCATCGATAGATTACACGATAATCATACAATTTTATTTATACAGGCTTCCAAACAGATCAATTGCAGTCTTACACTTACAATATAACTTTAAGCAATATTTAACATACTTTTTAGCTCTATATTTATAATTTCTCAATTGTGGTGGAACAGCAAAAACATTTGTCGTTTCAACACATAAATAAACGATAGCAAAGACCAGCAAAACTTAAAAATCACCAAGATTAATAATTTTTGACAGTCGCAGTTCTTAATGTAAATTTTTGGTAGTCAAAAAGGCAGAAATAAATACATATATGAAATTTAGTATGCAGGGCTCTCAAAAAACAGAAATGCTGTATTTCTATAAATTACTTAACTACCACCATTTTTTCCCAAAAAAAAACTATCTTTGCTAACACAGCCAAAAATTTACTGGATCAACTTACAAACTCTCCAAGTTAACTTTCTTGGGGTAATTAAATAAAGAAATATGAGCCCGAGTATCTTTAAATAAAATAAAATATCATGTCCTACTTTTCTGAATGCCAATATTAAGCTTAAATTACAATAATTTTACACTGATTTTTATGAATTTATAGAATATATGAGCATTAGTTTAAGATTACAATACAAAAGCAATAAAGCTGTCTAAAAGCTAAACTATGTAGATTGATCATATAAAAAACCTGGCAAATGTAATAAAAAAAACTTCGTGATATGGCTTTCCAAAATGGCAATTTTTAGCAAAAATATTTAAGCGTAAATACAATAAATTTTAAAGTTCGTTTCTTGAAAAAATATGTTTCATTTTTTATCAAATGCTACCTCCATCTATTTTGGTCTGTATAATACTAGATATGTGATTATAGAAGTAGGTATTAAAAAATATATGTTTTCCACCATCTAAAACACAATTTCAGTCGATTTGAAACAACAAAAGTATAATATTTTTTTAATAATTAGTTCGCTTGAATACTAGCATCGTAGTCCCTATTACACAAAAAAAAATTGGTCAACACTTTAAATACTAACAAAATACGATAATTCATTTCAGTTCTAAAATTAATTAACCAAATTGGCAGAACTTTTTTTAAGTGGACTCCGCAGGGCTTCACAGAAAACTGTCGAAAGGACCAAGTACCATTCACATGAGAAAAAGGGTCTCCGAAAATTTGATTGAGATTTTAATGTTTGGAAATTAAAAAAAAAATAACATTTTTTTGAGCAGTTTTTGAGATACAGGGAGTCCCAAAAGCCATGTTTTCTTTATTTGTCCTACTTTTAAGTCAGTTAAAGGAAGCACAATTGTTATGCGAAAATAATTAATTCGCACCTCCAGAAAGAAAGTGGCAGGACTCAAAATGTCATGATTTTCACTTTTGGTAATAAGCAACATAATTGATGTCGTTTTATTAGAAAAAGTGAAAATCATTTTTTGAGTTATGCCACATTCGTTCTTAAATGTAGAAAAAATAAGGAAAACATGCATACCACTTTCGTTCTGATTGTGCGAACTGAGCATGACTTTGAACATTTTGTTGGTTATTTAGAAATTTCCATAAAAATCATGTTTTAGATAATGAAAAAAAAAACTAAAAAAAGTACAAGACATCATCAAATAGGTCAAATAAATATACCGTGAACAACTGCAATTTTACCAAAATTCTAGCATATCGAATATTTTTTGGTCACCCAAAATAAATATTAAAGAACTGCTAAGATTAAGCTTGACTTTTCTAATAACAACAACCTAAATATTTCACAACTTTTTAAAAATACCGCTGTCGCTTATGTTGCTTGTTATATTATTATATTATAATATGGTCAAAATTCTACAAAATACCTTAAGAATTGGTTGAAATTGCTGTGAAAATTTATACCAGCACTTTGCCCCTCAACTTAAAGTATTGGTTAAAAATGGTTATGGCAAAAGGTAATGTTTTGACTCTTATGACGTAAACTTTCCTCAAGCTTGACTATTTTGAATTTCTGCAGAAAATATTAGCGTGTATTAGTCATTTTCTAGTTATCAAAAAACAAAACCTTTAAAAAAGGTTCTTTAGTTGTAGATTTTAAAATTTATTTTAAAAAACAACAACCGTCAAAGCAAACCTTATAAAATAAAATCAACTAAATTAATTAAATTAAAAATAGGTATGTTTCTTGGTAAAAAGCTTATTTTAAAAATTGAAAGGTTCATTTTGCTTAGAAGAAAAATTCAATAATAAAATCTTGTAGTATGTCTTGTACTTTTTCTTTTTTACCGAACTGATAATATAATAAAAACTAACACAAACATAAACAAATACAAAACACATTTTAAATTACATGGTTTAAAAAATCATTATATTAAAATTAAAGACAGTATAAAAAAATATATATGAAAACTATTATATTATGGATTTCGGACTTATTCAGACTTGTTATAGATACTTGTAAAGATTTTATAAAAAATAACACAGAGTTGGTTTAGTTAAAAATTCAGTATCCTTAGAAGGATGGCACAAGCTCAATTTGGTGTACTTTTACTAAAAAGTTGTAAATGTTTGTCAAAAAAACTACTGAAAATTTAGTTATGCACCAGTTTTGCGCAAGGTGGATTTTGGCTGAGATCCAGTGAAATCACATTTTACTTACATTTTACTAATGGTTGAATTAAACTCTTTAAAAAATATTTTTTAAAACTATTCTTTTGATTAAGCAGTTCGTTTGAAAGCAGTAAAAAAGACAGGCCATGTTTTTATTCCTAAGATTACCTTGAAGGTTGATGGAGGAGATTGCTGGCAAGATGTGTTTAAAATTGTTTTGGAAAATTTCACAAAAAATCGTTGTTGTTTCCCTCCCCCTTATAGTTTTTTTTTAATATAGTCATTTCAGATATTAAATTAACCTTAAAACAATAATCGTTAAAATTAAAATCATTAAAATTCTTTGGAATCTTTTTTAACAATAAATGGAACTTGAAATATTAAATTTTAAAATTAAATATTAAAACCCTAAGAGAGCAAGCCAATAACCAAATATAAAATTAATGTAATTACCAGTCTCCTTTTTTTATTTAATGTAGAAATAGTGTAGCTAATGAACAGCATATTCGCTACAAACAATAACAATTAATAGATAGTTAACAGCTTGTTTACTTATAAAATGATAGTGTTTTGAAATCTTGGCTTGCACTCTTGGTTACAAAGTCAACGTTAACATATAATAAGAAAGCTTTAGCTGTCCGTACTTACTTGTCCTCTTTTTTGCTTTCCTCGGGCTCTCCTGTTCCATTAGTAATAACTTCGTCTTTCTTTTCTGAAATTTCTTCTTTCTTTTCTTCCTTTTTCTCACCGTTTTCCTTCTTTTCGCTGCTTTCTTTCTTTTCGCCGTTTTCTTTCTTTTCTTCTGCAAAAACATAACATCCAAAAAAATTAAAATAATCTAGAAACCGAATAAAAATCCCAAGAACATAAAACTCAAATGCCGGAAATTTTTACGGCTAAGCATCTGCGATTTAGTTCCTATAATTATATCGTATTTTAGTTCCTATAATAATGCAATACTGCATATGAATAAATACGTTATTCGAAAAAAGTAGATAAAGTATTAAAAAAGTTTACTTTAAAATTCATGCATTTTTTTGAAATATAATGTTTTGTTTTACCTACTAAAAAATTAGGGCAAAGCTATTGACCTGTTTGCTTTTGTCGTGGTGTGTGTCGCTAGTTTATATCGCACGGGTTTTTGGTGATTTTGTGTTTTTTGCAATTGTTATTTTTAAATTTTGGTCACACATTTTGGTTTTGAGCAATTCCATGCCAATGGTGTGTGCCGTCATATGTAGGTCTCTTATATTTTAAAAATAAAACGAAGAAAATTACTTGCTACCTCATTATTTTTTATACCTATTGTATTAGACCTATTGAAAAACAAATTTTTACGAAGAAATCTTAGATTGTAGATTGCAGGGGGAGTCGTTTCGGCTCTTTTAGCCGCACGGCACTGCTTCCTGCAGAAATTTTGTGCATGACTCTGCATCTTAGTTATTACCTTTAGGTGATATTTTACCGGACAGTGTCCGGTGAGCAGTCCGACGACTCTTCTGATTTCTTTCCTGTTCATGTTTATAAGCTTTTCTGCTGTTTTTTTTGATGTGGTGATGAACCTCTTTGCCTGTCTTAGTCCTGAAGTGCGTCTCCAGTGTTTTGACAATTGGTCTTTTTCCCAATTGTTGAGTTCTTTTAGAACGTGGCTTTTCATGAGTCCACACACACCTTGTTTTGCCCGTTATGCTTCGGTGCATCAAGGTTACCTGGCTGTGGGTTGCGAGCGCTTTTAGGGTTTGTTTGCATTCCCAGACTAGTTTTGACGCACATGTGTTTAGGGCTTTTAAAGCCGCTTGACTGTCTGAGAGTATCTCAGTATCTTAAATATTGGTTCAATTATTCTAGAGGAAAAGATTAGTCCCACTTAATGATATACGTCTGGAATATGATTCTACGAAAAACAATACATATGCACATAAAAGCTCAGTGCTTTGGCTGCCATCCAAGGTAAAAAAAAATTTCAAGATACTAATTTTTTTTTTTAATGTAAAAATCTCGAAAACTCCAGAATTGACAAGTTTTGACTAAAAATACGAGGATGTCTATCTGGCTATTAAAACTTCACTTGTGACTTGTGTAACTTGGCAATATTGTCTTAATAAAAGTAAAGTAGCTATTTGGTGAAAGCTTGTAAAATAAATAAAATAAAACTTTTTATTCAATAGCATAGAGAAAAATAAAGCGATCTTTAGGTAGTGTAATCATGGTCACGTACTGTTTTGGGCTAGCAAAATAATTTGTTAGCGCATACATGCTTTAAACGCGCCACAAGCGGAAATTTTGAAAAAATGATACTAAAAATGTTTTGAATGCTGCTTAATTTTTTTTATTCTTAAATTAAAGTAAAATTGTAAATCGGCTGTTTAATACAAATAAATTAAAGTTAAGCCACAGGCAATCGAGGCAGGAAGTTTTTCAAAAATCTGGATTATAAAATTTAACTCCAGCAGGGAGGTAAATGCCCCCCTGCACCCCTCCTACCCAAATGTTGATAACTTTATGCTCTAAAACTGAAAATTAAGTCTGGCACCGTCCACTTGTTCCAAAAAAAAAAATTACGGAAGCGGTCATTTGGTGTGCGCAACATAAAATTTGTTAATAATAAATAATTGCTATATCCTCAGCTCAGTACATATAAAGTCAATATTCGGTTTCTGAAATTTTAAAATGCAATTTCTTTTCCCAGTTTCCAAAGATCACAGTATCTAATAAAAAAATTTCAAAATAAAAAAAACCTCATATAAATTAATCTGCACAAAAAATTTTAAAATTTCAAAAATTTGTGTACTTAGTGATCTTATGAGTCACAGACCCAGATCTTTAACTCATGTTTCTGAAAGATCATGACTTGCCGGGCACTTCTCCTTATATAAATTAACGTTACCCTCATATAGATTTGTTGTGCAATATTATGGACTATGAACCCAAATTGTTTATTATTGTTTTTGAAAGAACATGAGTTGTTGGAAAATTCAACCAAAATATTTGGATGCTGGAGCTTATGGCCCGAAGTCTATTGAGCTCATGGTCCGAAGTAAACAGAAGAATTAATCAGAACTCAACCAACTTAAATATCAGTTGGAAGGATTTGCCAGGATCACTTCCTCATGGACTTTTATGGTTATGGTCGGTTTTTCAAATATGTACATCTGTAGTCTTTAAACATTCTTCTAATTTTTGAAACCATTATATGTATACGAAAAATAATATAAAAACTTTTTTTTCTTATATTTTCTAGTTTGTTCTATTTAATCCAGTGTAAAGGGTTTCAGTTAACCTAATATTTTTTTTAGAAAATCCTATCCTTTTAGTTTTTAATTTTTTAAGTTATTTTTCTTTCCAGGAGCAGTGTACTCTAAGGAATATTTTTTCTTTAAAGTCTTATCCTAGGAGTTTTTAATTTTTTAGGTTGTGTTTCTTTCCATGAGAATTGTACTCTAAGGAATATTTTTTCTTTAAAGTCCTGGTTAGACTTTTTAAAACGGGTGTAGAGCAGACTGATGGATTTAAAAATATACAATTACCGAAAAGTGTTCAAGCATGAGCTATTTCATTTAATAAATATGATTTCAGAAATATATAAAATGTGAGTACAACACTTTTTTGTAAATTGCATGACTTGGAATTGCTCTTTTAAAAAAATGCCGAAAAGACAGCGGAACTATCTTTTCACGGGTAGTAAGTAAGTAAGTAGTAATAAGAGGCGGCCCGCAAGCCTGGTAATTAGGCCTCTTCATGAAATCTTTCTGCCATACCCCGTCTGGTACTCTTATCCTCCCACTCCCTCTACACGTCCTGCCTCTCTCTCTCTCTCCGGGCCTTCCTACCTTCCTTACGAAGGTCACCACGACAGCCCATCTTAGAGGGTGTAGCTACTCTTCTTCTATTGTAGGTGCACCCCACGTCTGCTGCCTCAATCTGGGGTATGCGTCACACGGTCCCATCAGATGCACCGCTGATTCCTCCGCCCACCCACAAGCTGGGCAGGCGGAGTCGTACAACACTCTGATGCATGTCAAGTGTTTACGCAACCGATTATGCCCTGTCAGGATTCCTACTAACAGTCTAAAGTCTTTGCTAGTTTTTCCCAGGAGCCATTTAGTTCTGGCTGTGTCCGGTCCTCTTACGAACAGCTTGGACTGTCTGCACTCTCGCTCTTCCCTCCAGGACGACTTCAGTTGATCGCTCACCCATTTGTTGAGCTTGCTCTGCACCAGCTTTCTTGTGATTCCGAATCCGGTCCAATATATTGGGTTTCGGCTCCAGCTCCGACCTTCTTGTCTTCAGCTAATGTCTGTAGCGCGTTAACGCCCTTCTCGACCAAGCTACTGACAAGGTAGGGTTGCCGCCATGATAATGGCATATACCTCCGCCTGAAAGACCTTAGCGTGCTCGCCAAGTGGTTAGCTTTCTTCAACTTCTAGTACTTCCACATACGCTCCTGCGCCTGTTGTCTGCCTGGCTGACAGTTTTGATCCGTCAGTGTAGCAGACCGTCGCATCTCTGCTTAATTTGTTTCGGAATTTTTCTCTCTGCCACCCATCCTGTTCAGGCATTGTGACTTTGTACTTTTTGTCGAACCTCCATGATTTAGAAGGAGTTTCTACTGGCATCTTTAGAAGAGGCAACTAACATTTTTTGTTACCAGTTCTTCGATTACCATATGACCAACTTTTTCCCCTTTGCCCTTTCATATGCCCTTGTCCCTCAGTCGTAGGTGTGTCGTTATCGCTTCCTTCTTGATCCAAGTTGGAAGCGAGGGGAGACCTAAGAGGCGCTCTAGTGCTCTAATGGGGGTAGTCCTCATTGCGCCTGTTATTCCCCTACAAGCTCACGAGCTTTCTGGAAGGGGTCAGTTTTTCTACTACTCTCACGACGGGTAAGTAACACATCTGTAGTAAACCACCATATTTTAAATATTGCTTCAGAACCAATCAGAACGCGGTTCTACCAAGATTTGGTTACTGTTTTAATAAATTGATTGCATCTTCTTTGATCACATCAGACAAAAACTTGTAAAAAAATTACCTCGCAGCCAAGTACCTGAATAACGTGTGAATAAGAATGTATGTTACCAAATCAAAATCGATCAAAAAATTACCACACTACAAAACCTGAGTACATCAAAAACATTTGTTACCTGATGACTGTTTCTTCTTATCCTTTTTTTCTTTGGCAGGGGTGGCAGGTTTGGGTTTGGGTTCCATGCTGGGGTCTAGAACAATCTTTCCAACGTTCCTGCGATCGTGCATTTTTTGCATGGCTTCGGCAACCTTAAGAAACAAATAAAATTAAATTAGTTTACAATTTTGTTTAAAGTGCATAAAAAAGTTTTCCAAATTTTATGCGAAGTCTTTAATAAAAGTCTTTTCTAGTTGCGCACTGTTCTTCAATTTTTTTCATATAGCTTTCCAGATTTTCCCCGACTTCGCATGTGTTTTTTGTTAAATTCTCTGACTTTGGCATAGAATAAAAAAAATCCGACTTTCCGGTTTTCCTGATCCCACACGAACGCTGTGGTGGTTCCCCGCGTAAATTCTGAAATAGGAAATTCCTCCGAACAATAATATATTTTATTAAGAGATGTATTTCCCCGATGCAACTTAACTTGTTTTGTGACGCCAGACACCGACTGGCGTCTCCGTGTTAGTAATAAATATGCATATATCTTTTTATCCAACGAGTAAAATACTTTTGTTTGAAAGTTTGAGACAATGATGTGTTTGAAATTAATTCTGTGTTTCGGACTTCCATTGTATATATTTTATTTATACACGACGTTTCGATCAGTACAATCTCTGATCGAAACGTCGTGTATAAATAAAATATAGACAATGGAAGTCCGAAACACAGAGTTAAGTAAAATACTTATCACATATGAATATTAACAAAAACAAAAATTGAGCGCATGTAACAAAAATTAACATTTTAAAGGCATTATTTTTTGTTTATTTATTAAGTCCAATATTGCCCAGGGGTCGAAAATTACCCCAGTCGGGACAAGAACGTATAATGCCAACTTGATGGTTCCCTAAAAAATACAAAAAACTTACATCTTCCAAAGCCCAGGAGGAATCGAGCACAGGTTTGATCTTGCCATCCTGGAACAGCTTCAACACTTTGCTGACGGTATTCTTAACGTAATCGGCGCCATTTTGCTGGTACATAAAATGACGCAGGTTGAAACCGGCCAAGCTCTTGTTCTCGTCGAACAGTTTCAGAGGTGAAACCTTGTCTACTTGCCACCACTAAAAGATAACAAATACACATATTGGTTTTCTAATTTTTTTATTTTCTGTTCTGATTCTATAAAAACTTATTTCGATATCTGCCTTTGGGGAAACCAGTTCTGAAAATGACCTTTTTATACGATCGATTTAGAGTAAATACCAACAGAGGCTGTCCGCAGGGTGCTTATTATTGACTGTCGGGGACGTGTAGCGAGCAAAACTCTGCCTGGGAGCGAATTAGGGAGTATTCAAAATCAAGTGATATATCGATGGAATGCTGCGTTCTCCTATTTCAATGTAAGAGAACTCAGAAAGGGAGCAGAATAAACCTTTAAAATTTTTTATTAATTTTGATTTTGGTACCTTTTTTGTCACTCCCTAGTATTGTCCCCGGGAGCTCTCCCTTCTCTCACTTTCAAGAATAAGTACTCAGGACGGCGTCGTATCTACGTTAATTCCAAGAAAACCGTCATTGTACCTTTCCCAAAAAGGAGAAATATAAATCTTATCCAACCTAGCATTAACTGAGAACGTATTCCTTTTCTAAAAGAAGGGAAATACCTAGGACTGATACTGGACCAGAAACTTGCATGAAATGCTCACCCGAACAAAGTTATCCAGAAGGCACAAATGGCTCTCTGGACTTGTAACTTGTGAATATGTGGGAGGTCATGGGGGATGAAACCAAAACAAACCTACTGGCTGTATCCAACGGTAGTAAGACCCATTACACAGGCAACAAAATAAAAAAAAATTTTTGGTGCCTGAGGTCTTGGGCTCCACATGTGGCGTGTAAAACATGCGTTGAACATTTGCGACAGTAGACTATTGGAAACAGAAAGTGCTTGAAATTTGGTGTACCAATGGTTTGGAGGAAACCACATAACCATTATGATGACTGCTATTTTTGTCTTGTTAATACTAAAGGCATAAATAGGAACAATCGACATATCCTGATCTTGATTCTGCAAGAAGACCTGTACCGCACTCTAAGGAAATACCCATTCCAAGCAGTCTTCCTGAAATCCCGGAAGACGATACAGAAACAACTCCTTTAACAACTCCTCAGTGTTTTAATCAACAAGAACTGAACGATCTCGTGAGAGTCCTATACCTCTCAAAGAAGTGTGCTGAATTACTTACATCCAGATTAAAAGAAAAGAACCTTCTTTATCCAGGCGCTAATGTTACATTTTATCGTAAGAGAGAAAAGGATCTGCTGCCTTTTTTCACTCAGGAAAATAAGCTGGTATTCTGTAACGATATAAAAGGACTCTTAGAAAAAATGAGTTTGCCAGAATACACTTCAGAAGATTGGCGCTTTTTCATTGACAGTTCAAAACGTAGTTTAAAATGTGTCCTTTTACATAACGGTAACAAATATGCCTCAATTCCTATTGGACATTCTACTACCATGAAAGAGGAGTATAAAACAATAGCACAAGATTTGAAACAAATTAAATTCGAAGTGGGCAATTTGTGTTGATTTGAAAATGGTGAACTTTCTCGTTGATAAGCAAAGTGGATATACAGTGTGTGTGGGACAGCAGAGCTAAAGATCAGCACTGGGTTAAGAGAAATTGGCCTTTAAGATATACTATGGTTCAAGGAAAACAAAACGTAGTGAGTGAACCTTTGGTTAGGAAAGAAAAAATCTTACTACCTCCCTTGCATATCAAGTTGGGGCTTATGAAGCAGTTTATGAAAGCATTAGATCGAGATGTAAATTGTTTTGGGTCACGTAAGTTTCCTGGGATTAGCACGAAAAAACTAAAAGCTGATGGTCCTCAAATAAGGCAACTTATTAAAGATCCACAGTTCACCACATCAACGAATGAGACTGAATGTAATGCTTGGGGTTCATTTGTTCAAGTAGTTAAAAATTTTCTTGGAAATCACAAAGCAGACAATTACATAGAATTAGTGGAAACTATGCTTTCATAGTCTTGGTTGTAACATGAGTATAAATGTTCACTACCTCCACAGCCACCTAGATCGCTTGCCAGAAAATTTAGGTGACTGTAGTGAGGAACAGGGAGAAAGATTCCAACAGGATATTAAAACTAGGGAAGATCAATATCAAGGACGATGGGATAGACACATGATGCCCGACTACTGTTGGAGCATTCAGCGAGACTACACCAGTAAACTCCATGCTAGAGTCGTATAAAAGAAAATTTGTAGGTGGTAGTGACTAATATGAGTATGAATGTATGTTAAGCTACTTTTTATAATAAATATTTAATTATATGTGTTTTTTTTGTTACTGGCAATAGTCATAATAAAATATATATAGAGGTTAAAAAAAGTAAATAATTCCTATTTTAAAAACTATATTTCTGATTCTCCACCCAAAAATTACCCAGGAACAGTTAAAAAATCGCCGGCACCAAAATGTGTGTTGGCCTGTGATCACTTATGGCTCTATAGCTTGGTGGTCCAAAACCAAGCAGGTCATTGCTGGGCAAAAACTGGCGGGCGTGCAACGAATAGCATGCAAAGTCATAACTTCAGCAATGAAGACAACACCATTGCAAGCAATGGAAGTAATACTTAACCTCCCCCCGCTGCATATCTGGGTGAAGAAGGCATTGGAAAACTGTCCAGGGCTAACAGACCACAGGCTACCAAAATACAACTTTGAAAACCCGTTTCAGGTTCTGTTTCCAACGAGGGAAGAATGGGAGGGGAATATAAATCAACTTACCAAAGCTGACAACGTTTGGTACACAGACGGATCAAAAACCAAGGACGGCGTGCGAGCGGATATATCGGGTTCAAGAGCTGTAATTTCAGTTGGACTCGGTAACCTTGCTACCAGGTCAAGGTTTACGCCATAGAGCTCTGTGCAAGAGAAATAGCCGACAAAGGCATCTCTAACAGAAGGATCAAAATCATATCAGATAGTCAAGCTGCTCTGAAAAGAATAAGCTCAAATAAGATCCAATCACTTTTAGTATGGAACTGCCTTCAAACTCTGCTAAAGATCTGTGGAACCAACAAAATCACTCATGTATAGGTCCCGGGCCACACAGGAATTGAAGGAAACAAAAAAGCCGACACTCTTGCTAAGGTAGGAGCGGAATCTGCGTTCTTAAACTACGGTTTCCTAGAAGAGCGGTAGCGTGATGTATGTGCCCGGTTTTCTAGGAAATGGTAAGCAGCACCGTCACACAAAAAAGCGGCACCGTCATTTTGGTAGCGACCGCCATAGCGCTGGGAGACTGTGTGTGCAACGTTTTTAGTCGGTGTGCTGAGCTGAATTTGTTGTATTTTTTATAATAAATGTTTGAATATTGATAAACAATGTCGATTGGAAATAAAAATGTAGTCGGGACGTTGGAGAAAGATGAAATTCTGATTGATTTTGGGAATTGCTGTTTGTTATCATTTCCAAATCCAAATCATCCATTTCATTTCTGCAGTTAAAAAATGTCTTAAGAAAATATTGTTTTTAACAATGAACTAATTGAAAATTGAATAACAATGAACTAATTGAAAATATGTTTTTAAGACTGAAACAATCGCGAAGCCTAACTTTACATCAGTCCTCAACTCTAGAGCGGTCGTTAAATTCGTTGGCCGTTTCGACCGCAATGTTACGGCCGCTTTATTGTAGCACCGCTCTTCTAGGAAACCGTAGCTTTAAGGCCAGAACCCTGCTTTGGACAAACTAAAGCCCCGGTCAATAGGGAATTATCCGAGTGGGTTGAAAGAAAAGGGGTGCAACACTGGCGCTCAACTCCGGAACAACAGCACTCCAAAGCCTTTCTGAATAAGCCAGATAAACGTAGAGCAAAGCAGCTCCTGCAACTATCAAGGAACCGCCTGAGAATAATTACAGGTCTGTATACAGGCCAGTGCCGGCTCAACCAACACATGAATAGAATTGGAGTGAGCAATACACCGATTTCTAGATTTTGTGGAGGAGAGGGGGAAACACCGGTACATATCCTATGCCACTGCGTAGGACTAATGAGAACAAGGGCGAAAATATTTGGCCCTGGGTTGAAAGTGCCCCAAGATTTCGAGAAAGTCTCACCAAATAGACTGATTTCCTCTATCAGGGAAGTGGGGATGAGTAACTTGTAAAACAGGTATGAGCCACAATATACCTTGCATTTTTTTTTTAATTTATATATTCTGGGAGCGATGTCTAGGAATAAATATTTATATATTTTTTTCGAAAATATATTATTTTATAAATAGATCAAATAAAAAAATTTTACACAACACAAGTACGGAATAGTTATTATCCTAACTAGTGCAAAAGGTTAATCTTTACTGCACGCGACTGCCGCGGCCGTTGACCCGAGCTACGCGGAGCGCGGGCAATAGAACGGCAAAAATACTATAAAAGGGTGACAAAATCGTAATGTTTTATTTTTCCCGTGTACCTTAAACTATATTATAATTCAGTTACCAATTATTTTTCTCCGGTCAGGAATCGAACCTGGACCGCCGCTCGTATGCAAATGCAACTGCACTACGTTGGCTGTTATTTATTTTTTATTTCCACCAAATAATTTAAAATATACTTACAGCCCTAGCAGCGCTAAAGAAGCTCTTAGTTTCGCCAGTAACTACATTCGATGAACCATAAAGGATATATTTGCCCATCGGTTTTAGTAGACTGTATCCTTTGTTGCACTCTTCGCCACACAAACAGTCCAATACTAGGTCCACACCTTCAGGAGATATCTAAAAAGAGAAGTAAGTATATTGAAATATTGTGACCATAACAGCAGAGGCTATCAACTTTCAAGTTTCTAAAGTGTTGAATTTGTATATAGATAGTTTTTTTGATTTATTCGGAATTTTAGGATTTTTTTGGCATTATTTGGAATTTTTATAGCATTATCCAGATTTTTTGTTGCATTATCTGAATTCGTCGTATTAATCCAAATAGCAAATTTTAATTATGCAGGTTGCGCAATTAATTTGTTGGTTTGAACACCTCGACAGTAGGACCATACATTTGGCATTATTTTTCATATATTTTTTTAATTTTTTGACATTATTCAGAGTTTTAGGCAAAATTTGGATTCATCCGGTTTTTTGGCATTATTTATAATTTTTATGACATTATTCACATTTGTTTTCGCATTATTTGGAATTCTTGGGCATTATTCGAAATTATTCGTCGCAATATTTGGCATTATTGGTGGCATTATTCGGAATTTTTTGGTATTATAGGTCTCGATCTTCAGAAACGACAGAAAATCTCACCCGTCAGAATTCTGGAAAGTGGCGATTTTTATCCTATTATTTATTATTTATTTATTATATTTATCCTAACGCTGTAAGAGAAACTGCGTCATTGATGCGACAGAATTTGTGTGACTTTTCTGACAAAAAAGCATTAAGGGTAAACTTGTGTTTAAAAATCGTCAGATTTACGTAAGGGCGAGATTTTCTGACGGTTTTTGAAGAATCGCGAGCTTTTTGTAGTTTTTTTTACATTACTCAGGATTTTTGCAAATAATATGGAATATAGGTACAAAAAATGGTCCATGAAAGGTAAGTTCCAGTGAAGTGATGCGACATGCAATTTCCCACTGATGTTCATGTCGAATCACTTGATAATTTTAAGGTCAGGGTGGGCACGGGTCGGGTTGGAGCGAAAACATGGCCAACGCCTAGTTCAGAACCTGGTCTAATATTATGTATCGCAGGGTTTAAAGCAAAGATAATTTTCTTTAAAGAAAGGAAAATGTGTACTATTATTGTGAGGAGTTGATGCCCCTACGATAAAAAAGAATAAAAGTACATTGTATACTGGACTTTGCGGCTCAATCAAGCTACACCCCCCCCCCCCCTCAACAAAACTCAATTCGGATATTGTAAAAATTATGTACTAATTATTTACTAATTTAGTCCCCTTTTAAAAATTTTTCTACTTAATGAATAACGGAGTTATTCGCACGGCGTTAAACTGCACCCCCCCATGCTTAGGAAACAGATGTAATAAAAGTTGATACATCATAATTTTGTACTAATTATATACTATTAAAGAAGGGTACTTTTAGTTTACAAAAGACATCGGTTCCTAAGATTTTTGTTTGTTTGTTATGGGGTTTTGTGCTTAGGAAGGAGATTCGACCAAAAGTGACTATGCCAGAATTTGGTACTAATTATGTACTAATTTTGTCCCCTTCTAGAAAATTGCCTACTCTCAAGATAACTTATATATAAACAAAAAAAAACGAAGTTATCTTGAGAGTAGGCAATTTTTTAGGTGACAAAATTCGTACATAATTAGTAGCAAATTATGTTATAATTGTTTTTTTTTCAAATCTGTTTCTTAAGCAGAGAGGGGTGTGCCTTGATATCAAGCTGCACACCCCATAAAAACAAAACGATGGAGTTATCTTGAGAGCAGGCTATTTTCTAGAAGGGGATGAAATTAGTACGTAATTAGTAGCAAATTATGGCATAATTATTTTTTTTCAAATCTCTTTCCTAGGCAGAGGAGGGTGTGCCTTGATATCAATGTACCCATAATAAACAAAAATCTTAGGAACCGATGGTTTTTGTAGACTAAAAGTACCCTTCTTTAAGAGTACATAATTAGTAAAAACTTATGACATATCAACTTTCACTAAATCTGTCTTCTAAGCACGGGGGGGGGGGTGCAGCTTAGCGCCAAGCCAACCCCCCCCTTTAAGTGCGAATAAGTTCGTTATTGATTAAGCACTAAATTTTTTAAAAGGGGACTAAATTAGTACATAATTTTTACAATATCCAAATTGAGTTTCATTGAGGGGGGGTGTAGCTTGATTGAGCCGGACTTTGCAAATAGAACATGGAGACCCGAAGTGAAAGCCAGACTATAAGTCAGGAGGTATACTAAAGGAACGCTCAAGGGTAAAAAAAGCCCACAAAGACTCACTTGTTGGGATCTAGAGATGACATTTTCCACTCATATGATACAGACTATATTTAAGTACCTTTTTGACTTCGCTAACATAGTCAGATCCCCTTTCCAGCAAATGATCAATGGGAGAGTTCGCTTCTTTAAGAGCCTCATGTTTATTCTTGGAGCACAAACCGAAAATCGTCACATCAGGAATGGTTTTCGCCAGTTGGACAATTGCTTGACCCTGCAAAAAATATTTACATTACCACGATACCCACTGTAATATTCATAAATTAAAAATCAATCTAAAAGTACCAATTTATTTTAATACTCTGTTTTCCGTTTTGCCAATTTAGTAAATTAAGCAATAGAAACAGGGGTTGCTTTTTATTACCGTGTGACCAGAATGTGAAACTGCAAAATTTTAACTGTATGAGACACAATGAGGTATTACGTGTTCGTGGTGGATTGGAGATAAATAAAACTGTTGGGTTTTATAAATGACTTGGCTTTTTAAAATATCTTACAAATCAAAGGTTACAAAATGTTTGGTAATTACAAAATCCTTGAAGGTCCAGCTTGGATCAAATCTGAAGTATATTTTCTCAAAATTTCATCACAATCCGGTCAAGCAGTTTGGTGGACTATTATCACAAAAAAATAAAAATTGTCAGAGCATTTGAGAGGTAAAACTCCCAAGAAAAAAAGTTTCTTAGAATATAATTTATTGCAAAGAACCACGCACAATTTAAATGGGAACTGAATATCAGTGGGATATCAACGTCGTTTAAGTATGTTATTGGGACAGTCCCTAAGAGACTTTTGTCTTATGGGCACAGGTGCCGATATCTACAGGGTGAGCCAATAATATATAGCTGAAAAAGTTTGTGATGAGCTTATTATTATCATGCTTATGATGACCGATATGAGCAAAACAAGCATCATTAAAATGACAACGCTAAATTTAATACACATTTATTTTGACACCTGTCAAACCCTGCCAAAATGGCGGAAAAATAATTCATGAACTTGAAGCTTTTGGAAAAGGGAATACCTTCTTTTTACTCTGTTGAATATAGTAAATTCGTAACCATAAAAAAAAAGTGACAGTGTCTTAACTGTCATTTACTGTCATGGGGAATACCATTGGTGCGATGACACATATTTACGAGTGGGGACTCGAACTACACTAAACTGAGGTCCTTAACCTCAAAAATGTCATTAATTTTGACACCTGTCAAGCTCTGTCTGATAACTGATTTTGTGCTTTTAAATAGAGCATGTGTACCTTATTTCCACTCTAAAAAATAACAAAATAAAAACTCTAAAAGAATTGATACTTGTCTTAACTGTCATAGACAAAACTACCAGTGAAGTAAAACATGTTTCTACGAATGTTGACAAACTTCAGTTGTCTGCCTTTTAAAAAATTTTGGGGAACATGACCTCGACCAGGTCGCACACCGAGGATTTAAAATGTTGTCGCCTTGTTGATATGGTTTGACAGGTGCTAAAATAAATGACATTTTTAAATTCAACGAGCTCAGCTTAGTGAAGTTTGAGTCCCCGTTTTTAAATATGTGTCACTGCAGTAGTAGCTTTCTCCATTACGATAAATTACATTTGGAAAAACTGTTTTAACTTTAAAACAGTAAAAAGAAAGTATTTGTTTTTCCAAAAATTCGATCATAAATTATTTATTCGCCATTTTGGGAAGGTTTGATATGCGTCAAAATTAGTGACATTTTTGAGTTCATCGACCTGAATTTAGTGTAGTTCGAGTGGTTTTTCCCAGTTAAAAGGACTCACTTTTTTACGGTTTTCTATTCGATATCGTCAACAAAGTAAAAAAAAAGGTTCGCTTTTTCCAAACCACAATGTTTGGTTTGACAGGTGCCAAAATTAATGACATTTTTGAGTTTACGCACTACTAGTTTTTCCCATGACAGTAAATGTCACTTTTTTACGACTACTACTACAACAGACTCAAAAGATGGTATGTGATTTTCGAAAAACTTTAATTTTATAATATTTATGACAGTGCTACTTTTCTTTACTATTTCCTATTCAATATCTTCAACAGAGTAAAAAGAATGTATTTTCCAAAAACTTTAAGTTTATTAATTATTTTTCCGCTATTTTGACAGGGTTTGACAGGTGTCTAAATAAATGTCAGTTTCAATGTCATCATAAGTTTCCCAAACTTTTTCAGCTATTATTGGCTCACCATGTAGATATCGGCACCTGTGCCCATGAGACAAAATACTGTCCTATTAACATACTTAAACGGCGTGGAAAATCGTGCGTGGTTCTTTATCCAGAAAGAAACAACCCTTAGTTTTAACCGATTTTTATTATTGAAGTCGGTTTAGTAGCTACCATAATACAGACAGGCAAAGATAAATGACTCCAAAATAATGATAAATATATAATCATTTCCGCTTTTACCTAAAAAAAATTAGTCTATAGATAGATAGGAAATTCAATCCTAAAGTAACATCAGTCTGTAACAAGTAGTGTATTTTGTCCGGATTAAATTTAACCTGATGTTGGTTCCACTTGAACTGACGCATACTTTAAAAATTGATCTTTAGGGAGTGCCCGTTCGAGGATTATATAAAGAAATCGGGGATATAAACCTAAAAAAATACGTTGTGGTGTAACTTAATCTTGATTAAAAAGCGCATTGTTCTTAGCCTGGAGGTGAAAAAAAACATGCACTAAAAATCCCTCGATGAAAAGTGAGTAGCAAAAAGTGAAATTATTTTTATTTATTAGCAATATTTTTATTTATGGTATACAAAATATAGGATGGGCTTTAAAATTGTTGACTGTTTTTATTTTCTAATAACTTTTTTGTTCTTGTTAGCTTTTAGGAAAGGTAACTAAACAGATTTGATAATTTTTCAACAAAAACCGTCATATGTAAAAAAATACAAGATGGCGGAAAAAAATAAAACTCACATTTTAAAAAAAAAAAAGCTGGAACTTTTTTTCACCACCCTGTATTTTTTTTATAAGGGTAAGAAAGCTAAAGCTATTTCACGTTTACTTATACAAAAGTTACGTGTGTTCAAATTTCCTCTAAATACAGACCGTATTCTAAATACGAAAAAATGTTCTTTTAAATAACTTTCTAATTTTTTATCGGATTTTTATAGAGTAAGCCTTTTTGCAACAACAATTGTTCAAAATTTACGATTTAAGTATAAAAAATGTTAAATGTCAAAAGTACAAGATGGCTGAAATAGTATAAAACAAGATTTTCAGAAACAGATCTGCAACTTTTTTGTGAGCACCCTGTTAACTATTTTAATAAAAATTAGGAAGCCTTCACCAATTTGGTTCATTTATGCAAAAGTTACGTGGACTCAAATTTCGTCAAAATGCAGTACCTGTTCTTCTTAACACCAAAAAATGTTTTTTGAAATAACTTTTAAATTTTTATAGAGTAAGCCTTTTCGCAAAGACAATTGTTCCAAATTTACGATTTTTTTTACCAAACATGTCAAAACAGATTTGGGATTTTCTTGTGACCACCTTATAGACTTTTTTAATAAAAATAAGAACGCATTTGCCATTTGACGTTTAACGAGGTATTATGAAAAAAATATTTAATTATTGCTGCTTGGTGGTTTATGAAACTCACAAAAGCTGAAGACATATTTTTATGAAAATATGTATTTTTTTTATTTTTCATATTTTTTCAAATTAAAGCAAATGTTCGAAAAGTCCTCCTTGCTCGGCTAGACAATATCCGAGCCTACTATAAAAACCCCTTCTAACGTTTCCAAGCATGTTAGGGGTGATAATTTGAAAAGCTTCTTCAAAAACAGATAGAAGTCATTAGGAGCAAGATCGGGAGATCGAGCTGGCCATAAAATAGTTCCCCGTGTACTTATAACCCGATTAGGAAATACATTATCAAGATATTCCCTAACAAGGCCAACATTGTGAGCGGAACAACCATCTTGTTGAAACCATGTTTCACCAAATCTTACATCTAACAACTGCCTAGCAGTTGGAATAATGTGCTGCTGCAGTAGATCCAAGTATCTAGGACCATTCAAATTGCAATTGCCGTTAATAAAAAATGGCCCAATTACGTGTTCCCCTATAATACCCCCCCCCCCAAACATTTAGTTTTTGGGGATACTGTGTTCTTACGTCAAAATACAAATCCAAATTTTCCCTAGACTAATATCGAACGTGTGTTGGGTTATGACGATTTGACCATTTGACCATCTGCACTTTTTCGGCAACTTCGTAAACATCCATTTTTGGTTTTAAAAATGTATTATTTCAATTAAGAACTTACCCATCTGTTTCTCGAGCAAGGCAGAAATAAAACAAAATAATAAAAACAAAATGAATTTCCAAAAGATAACACTGCAGCGTGCTTCGAATCCACCTCGGTCGTACGGCACGGAGAGTAAATTGGACTTGATTCCCCCTATGTTCGCAGTAGCTTGAAGCGGTCTGTATGAAGACTATGTCGGCCATCTTGGACTTTTGGCATTTGACATGTTTGGTAAAAAAAATCGTAAATTTGGAAATAGGCTTACTCCATAAAAATCCGATAAAAAATTAAAAAGTTATTTCGAAAAACATTTTTTGGTGTTTAAAATAGGTTCTTTATTTAGAGGAAATTTGAGCAAACGTAACTTTGGTATAAGTAAACCGAATTTTATGAGTGGTACTTTGTTAAACGTGAAATAGCATGTGCTTTCTTAATTTTAGAAAAAAAATACAGGGTGGTAAAAAGAAGTTGCAGCTATTTTTTAAAAAAATATGATTTTGACGGTTTCTGTCAAAAATTATAGAATTTGTTTAATTACCTTTCCAAAAAGCTAACATTTATAAAAATCGATTAAGAAAGAAAAAAGTTATTAGAAAATCAAAACAGTGGAAAATTTTAAAGCACACCCTATATTATTTGTTAAAATCGAAGCTTTAAAATAACCAAATAGTTCTTTCGTTCATTCGTAAATTTGAAGCTCTTGTGGAATTACCCCTAATTATTTTCCTCGTGAGAAATTACCACTACTATCATTTACCAAGAGCTGCGTTATTCTGAAATCAAAATTGTATTTTATATACCTACATACTAAAGTGGCACTTTTTATTCATAGGTGAAAAAATAGTACGCTGGGGGAAAAGCAATAACATCTGGATTTAGTAGGCTTCACTTTTTATTATTAATGAGCCGTCTTGGCTTAAAGCCTGCTTTAATAACGATTAATATATCAAGTCCATTACAATAAATAAATTTATATCTCATTATATTATGAAACTTTAAAAGCAAGTTTTGTAACTTTTTGGGTTCCTTCAGATTTACCTGCAAAAAAAGCTAACTGCCATTGCAAATGTCAAATTTAGACATCAAGTTTGTATTTTTAAAATGAAACACCCTATATATTATTCCATTTTTAATCGGCCTTTCCTTCTTTGCTTACTTCCATCGTAGTGGTCTATGAACCTTACATAATAGAGACATTAATAAAGTCGCCACTATTTTTGACAGTCCACACAAAGGTAAACAATTACTACATATTTTTAGGCATTTACACATCTGTTGAACATAATGTTTGTGCCTACCTTTAATTATGTGCGAAATAGAGAACAATCTTAGTTTTAATTTCGCATTATGCTTATGAAAAACCGTCTCAACTAAAAAGCCAGTTAACTCCTACCGCTTCATTGCCCTTTAGCCTACAGTTGCCGCCATTTTATAACCAAATTGATAGGTGAAACATGGATTTTCTGTCAGTTGTGATGGCCACGATAGGCGGCCAAAGCTTAGATTAAAAAAATAAAAAATACCTGTACCAAGTTCAAGTTTTAAGTTCAAGTTTATTTTTGCATGCTATTGTACATAGAATAGTACTTACATAAGTCAGTAAAACGAAAACTCCTTGGCAAATAATAACCAATTACTTTGTTTATACGGGCGTCTTAAATCGCTTTTATATAAGGACGGTTTGAAAATGTTGTCGTATAAACACCACTAAAGCCGATTTAAGCACTAAATCGTTTTTATTTTAAAGCGATTTAAGAAAGCGTTTTATCGCTTAAAATCCCATTTTAGGGTCATTATAAACACTAAAAACGCTTTAGCGCATTTCTTCCAACCCAAAGGAATACTCAACCCTCAACCCTGGTTTACTTTGTTTATACGGGCGTCTTAAATCGCTTTTATATAAGGACGGTTTGAAAATGTTGTCGTATAAACACCACTAAAGCCGATTTAAGCACTAAATCGTTTTTATTTTAAAGCGATTTAAGAAAGCGTTTTATCGCTTAAAATCCCATTTTAGGGTCATTATAAACACTAAAAACGCTTTAGCGCATTTCTTCCAACCCAAAGGAATACTCAACCCTCAACCCTGGTTTTCCGAAAAATCTGTTGTTAACTAATAGCGTATTCCATTGTAAAATCCAGTTCCGCACTCGCCTGTTTCCAGTTTCGTACTGTGTAACGGCTACTTTTGTATCCTTTGCATTTTTTTAATTTCTTATAAATCAAATACTTTTATTTTCTCTCTTTCAATTTTGTTATAATTTTAACATTTTTCTTGTAATAGTCTAGCTCCTATACTTTTTCTATTTCAGCTAATTTTAATTTTTTCTCTAGTTTTTATATATTTCCCCCATTTTTTTAATTTTCTGATTATAAAGGGAAACAGTGCACTGCCTGCCATCTAGTATTAAATCTTAAAAGGATAATAATATAGAAACAAAGATAACATTTTTAAATTCATCGGAAAGTATTGATTTTTGTTAAAAATTAAAACCACAGTACTGCTGCCTAACTCAACTTTCCGACACATTCTTATCTGTACAAGTATACCATCCAAAATAAAGTACCCTTACTTTAAAAATAACTATTAAACGAACTTGCACCAACTTTTCTATATAAGTAGTGGTTGAATTTTCTTTCGCTTGGTTTTTTAATTTCAGATTTTTGTAGTAGCACTCGTTATTGTTCTCATTGAACTAAATAATTAGACAAACCTTGCAAAGTTTAATATTACAGTAAAATTACTAATAATACTAAAGCGGTATACTGTCAAAAACCGTTAAATTTTCAAATTTTAAATTAGTCCTTTTAAGAGGGAAACGCATTTTTTATAATTTTTCAGTATGATGACTAAACTAATTACAGTTTTTATTTTAGGCGAAAATCTCAATTCTCTTTAAAATAGACAACAATTTAATCACTAATTTTTGGCGCAATTACACGGCAGTTTCTGATTGGTTCCTTTCGCTTAATCAGTACCACTTCTAAACTTTAGTTTTTTTATGAACTCTCTTTAACAAAACTCCCACGCATCTTGTCACGGGCACCAATTGAAAACGTTTTGTGACGGTTATTGCAGTGTCGTGTTTAAAAACCAGGTAACTACTTTTCCATTTTTCTATTTTTTTGTCTATTTTTTTATTGTTTTGTTCAATAACCAGCTAATTTATATTTTTCCCCGGTGGTATTATTCATTTTTTTTCAATAGGCTTCTATCTACAAAACTGCAAATTAGGGTCCTGTCTACCAAATAGGCTTTTGTGTACAAATCCACAACCTACCTAGATCTATCTACTAGCCTAGCTATCGTTGCTTAATCTTTCCCGCTTCAAGCCATTTTACCGATTGTAATCTATCTGAAGAACTGAGGTCTCAAACTACTTTCCTTTGGATTCGCACAATTTTGGTGGAGTTCCTTTTTTTACGTCGTACCTTCCTTGGGATTTTGGAAGCCTTACCTACGCTAGGATTTTGGGTGCCTGGATAGCTGCGAAGCCATTGTGAAGGCTTCGGTTCTAAAAGATAAGTACAAACCTATCGGAATTTTTTGGCTTCAAAACTTTCCTTTTGGCTATTATAATTTTTACAATTTTTTTGGCTACAAGTTATTTATATAAAAATATTTATATAAAAGACAATTGTTATTTTACAAAATTCAGATAATTTTTTTATATTTTTTTTTAACGTGTTCGTGTACGTATTTATTTTGATTTTCTGTGAAGTTTGTCCCTTAAATAGTATATTATTTTATGGTTATATCCACATACCTGTAGGTTAATTAATTATATTGTTTTTCAAACCTTTTGGTACTAGAGATTGTGGCTTCTTATATTTTTTGCGTTTGCTATTTTTTTTATAATAAACGTTTTTTTGCAGTTACATGATTGTATAATATGGATGTTTATCAAATTATCTTTACAACAAAAAAGCTATAAAAAAAAACATAGAAATAAATTATTTTGCGTTTGTCTTTTTGAGAAAATTATTGGTCCTAATAATTTCTTGAGCTATCGACTTTAAGAGGAGGGTCTTTTTTTATACTCTCAATTATTTTTTTAGTTATGGTAGACTCTTCTAGTTATTTTTTGAATATTTATTCTGGATTTAAAATTAACCTTTTCTTTAAATTGGTCCTTGACCTGGCTATCTTTGGACCCACGCCCTTGCTCTCCGTCGCTTAAGTAGCTCCAGGGCCCCCCAAAGTAAGCCTGAGTTCAGAAGCACAAAAGCCTTACAACTGACACTGCCCCGGTGCTGTAAAAAATGGCACTGGTGCTGTTTGAATGGAACACGACTGCCACTGGCAAACCGTTAACCTCACATTTTCGGATTGAAATTTTGGTTTTGTTTTTTGTTGCAATTAATTATAAAATCGCGAGTCGCGACCCTTTTGCTATATTTATACACGTCCGTTTGTCAAACAGGGTGTTTTCAACTTCATAACCATTGAAGTACCTATAAACCATATTTCTATGTTTTTATTTTTGGAGTTTCTGTGCGATGATGTATGGCACAAAATTGCTCTTTGTCGTCTTCATCGCTGCTACTACTCAGCAGCGAAGAAAATGTACAAAAAACTCTCACTTTCCATTTTCAACAAACGGTTTTGGGTGCGGCACGAGCCCTCAGAGCCGGTGCCGAAAAAGCGGCCTCGGTGCCACACTGAAGGTGTCAGTTCCCCAATGGAACAGAAAAACTGCCTGTCAATGGAACACAAAAACCGATCCAGTTGCGCACCAGCGGCGCACTGATTGCCTCAATGGAATACGCTATAAGTTGTTTTATTTGTGTTTTCTGTAAACTGACATATTTAATGACATTTAATGAAGGATATATAAACCCTCGGAGAAAGTGATTTGATTTACAACCGTCCTTATATAATAGCGATGAGTTGAAATAAATTTCATATTGTTCTAAATATTAGAGTAGAGGGAAGGCGACGGAGATATGTAGAATGTGACGCAGTCGCGAAAACAAGCCTTTTAACAGGTCAATGGCAGAGCAAGCATCGGTTTTGGCCGTGACCTTCGGTCACTAATCATAGCCTATCAATCAGCTGTTGGTAGTGGTTTCTACAGTCAATGTCAGTCAAATTATCTCTTTTAGGTTAACCAATATTATTGTCAGGTTCATTGGCGTTTCATGAAAAATAAGAAGTCCATCATTGTGCTGCGTCAGAATGCCCACACTAGTGTAAAAAACGCACCGCTGTGTGATGTGTCGCAGTTCAGGAATATGAAAATGACCGGTGCATCTCATCGCATCATCAGTAAGCCCACTAATAAGCGTCAATAGTGGTCAAAATTGTACATAATTATTTCTGTTTTAGTGAGCTTATCACACCGCACCGTTACCCCAGTGTGTTATTCCTCCAAGGTAACCCCAGTCCAGACTTGAGCGATGATAGGGTACTGGAATGAGGTTATGATATGGTGAAATTTGGATAATTTTTAACGACAAGACTGTTTAAAAATTTAATTTTATTCCATTTCTCTCCATATAATATATGGTTTTTCATGTTTTTTTTTTCTAGAGTCGTTCTTAAGCCAATACACCTAATAATTATAGGAAGTAGAAAAGAAACGGTGACTTTTTTATTTTTCTTTCTATTTTTAAATGTGATGTCTTATTAGTTTAGTATATAAGTATACTTTATTTATAGGAGGTCTCAAAAAGTTCTTGCTAATACTTCATCATTTTCAAAATTTTGGGATGATTTTATGTAGCTTTTCAATGACCTCATATTTAAATGTTAAGAAATAAAAAAGTGGTGGGGACGGTTTTAAAAACTATCCAACATTTTTCTGCTCACTTGTAGTCTAAAACATGCCTTTATTGGGTCATTGGATAATGCCACCAAAGAAAAGCAACTCCGGAAATCAACCCAAAACCCATCATTCGAAAATAAGAGAGGACAAAATGCCTATTTTTACATTTTTCTACCCACTTGTAGCGCAAAAAAAAATATTTTTTGGGTCATTTCTTATTAGATCATGTCACGTAAGAAAAGCAACCCCAGACCAACCCAACTTTCGAAAATAAGAGGAAACAAAAAGCCTATTTTATCATTTATCCCAACATACCCTTGTTAGGTTTTTGTAAATTAGATGACATTAGGCAAGAATGACAGATTATAGGTGGTGTGTACACTTGCGGACACACCGAGTGCGGGCACTCACACCATGGTGTGGGCTTTTTGAACGCAGCCCAGCTGATCTATTCTGACAACCGAGTTGGTAGGCTATAATTAGTGACCGAAGGTCACGTTTTGGCGCAGTCAGTCTTGAACTGTGAACTGTGTAAATTTGACATTTGCAATGACAATTAGCTGTTTTTGACAAGTTTTCTTTTAAGTTTTTTTTTCGATCTCTTGTATTAAACGACAGTCTACCTTCTAGAATCTAGACCATCTACTCAACACCGTTCTCAACTAAAAAGCCAGTTAACTCATTTTCGTTTTAGTATCCTTTGGCCTATGATCGGTGCCATATTGACACCAAACCGACAGAAAATCCATGTTAGGCTTTTTAGTTAAGAACGGTGTTGATCTACTACAGCATTAATCAATTGTAATGAAGCCATAATTATTGTTAATGCCGTTTATTTAACAAAATATTTTAAGATATTTATAGTATAGTTTATTTAAACTATTTCTTTAAGTTTAGCATTTTTATCACCGAATATTATTGTACGGATAAAAAGTATCATTTTTGTCTAAAATGAGTACCTACATTTCATTTTAACTGTAAGTTCGATTTATTTTTATATTGGGCATAATATCTTTAAAAAATCCTCCGTTCTTTTTAAAAGTAAACAGTGATAATTAATATTTTATGTTAACAGGCAGACAATAAAAAATAGTATCTGTACATATTCCTGAGGGCAGAGTGATTTTGGTCGTAGAGGTGAATTGAGTGATATTATGTGGTAGAGTGGCCATAGTTTTTTTTGTTGAAAAGAGAGAAATGTTGAGTGAAATTGTGTTGTGATCAGATTGGTTCTTGTTCATACAACGGTTCTTGTAAGTTTGAGGGGTTAAAGAAGGTAACCCTATCACTTGGACGTTGGGATGCTAATTGTTTAGTGGAAATAAAGCATCCCGTCCGGTGGAAGCTTAATAATTACGTTACCTATTTATTGACATATTTTACATAACTCTGCTCTTCTCATTTACAAAATCCTAACTGAAAAATTGTTAGTTCACTGTGCATATTAATATTTTTTTAGTGTATATTAAAATTTAATAGGTTTGTTTTGAGTTAGGGTTTTTCAGCTTTGGTTATAGTATAACATCTGCGAATAAGTAAAAAATGAAAAAAAAACTTAAGTCGTTTTAACTGAGGTAGGCAGAACTTTCAAACTTAAGTTCCCATGACCACTGGGCGCAGTTATTTGTTTGCCTACTTTCTGATGGTGGTGGTGGTTATTATAATAGCGGAACCTTACTACTTTGTATGGCTATTTAAAAAAAATGCCACCCGACTATAAATCGTTTGCCTTACAGTGCTCACGCCCTGCACAATGAAATTATTTATCGAAGGTTCGGGATTAAAGTAAAATACGAGGAATTAAGGGTGTGTCGGCTACTCTTTCTAACCCAGATTAAGATTAAGTAAAATTCTCGTATTTTAACATTTTTAAATTCTAGATAGAATTTGAAAAACAGTAAAATGAGTCAAGCGGAAGTCAAGCGGATTAATCGTACCTCCAAAATCACAAAAATTTTGCACATCAAAGGCTTTTATAATACCCTTAGAAACCGTAGACTAGCCTTTTTAACCATTCTTCTTGTAATAGTTGGAACTATCACATTTTTACCGCACCATACCTATATTAACTTTTAACACATCGTTCGTTTTAAACAAAACATATTTTTTTAAAGTTGTACTTTTTTAACGGCATCATAATCTCTAGAAAATTAACCATAACCCCTTGGTACTTTACACACGCGTTAGGTAGATTTTTGTTTCCATGATCACCTGACTTTGAAGTCGAAGTGACGTAAAAAGAGTCGAATGGACCTAAAGCAAAAAAGGCGATGATAAAAAATCCGAGTGAGGAAAAGTCTCGGGGTAAATTCATTCCCTTATTCAGGGTCAATTTCCACACTCAAAAGACTGTCGAAAGTCAGCTATTTCCCCAGTAGAGTAGAAAAAATAACACCGCCAATAATTTAATGGCACCTAAACTTCATTGGCTTAAACTTTTAAAAATACATAAAGAGCCCTACAGTTAGTTGCGGTCGTTGTTTGTAATCAACCCTGATGAAATTCAATATAATTTAATTAATTAAGAAGACTGGTTTGTGTCTCGATTTCTGGGTGTTTTATTGTCGGTCGGATAAATAATGTTATTTGATCGTCCAGATCATTGTTAATCTTAATTAAAGCTGATTGATTAATAGATCTAAACAGGGGTTAAGCTCGATCCCGCGTGTCGGACAGGACGACATGTTACATGTGATGTGGGACTTTTGTACATTAATAACATAAATTCCGAAAAGAAACACAGCGGTGTGTTTGTTTTGTGGTCGCACTGACACCCCATGAACAATCAAAAGAGTTTGTGGGTTTTGAAGTGGTTAAAATTATCCATGACTACGCAATAAATACAGTAGAAATCGTTTATAACAACCTTCAAGGCATTGTAAATTTTCGTCGTTATATACGATAATCGTTAAATAAGACTAACAAAAAAAAAGTTAAAAAAAAATATATTTCGAATTTCTTATTATTATAAAGATCGAAAAATAACATTTCAAAAAATCTTTTGTTATATTTTTCTGTATTGTGAAAATTATCCAACCGCCCAATTGTGTGCTTTTTATTCAACAGTAAACACTTTTTTCTCTGCCATATGAGAAGAAATGCGAAATCACATGATGCTAAATGATGTACACAAGTTCCAAATCAAGATAATTAAGAGCAGTAGTGAGTAGGGGTTGCACTAGGGTAATCACAAAGCAGGCGGCAGCAACAGTGTTACAGCAGTTTTGCTCCGTCGCGCGTCGTTATATGTGATATTCTTAATCTTTTGCCTCAAAACTTGAGCAAATTTTCTTAGTTATAAACGATGCCGTTATAGCCGATTTTTCAATACATAGGCTCTTATGGAAACTAGCCGGGATCTCGCGATTTGGTCGAAATATGCGATACGTCGTTATAAGCGATTTCTACAGTATTTAATCCATTAAGTCCGCGTTTGAAAATTCAAGGCGTCTTATCGTCTTATCATATATTTTGAAATGAATATACAATATCAAAAAAATAATCCTACTGGGTGTGGAAGCATCATTGACATTCTTCATTTTTGATTTTCCGAACTTTCAAAAATACAGATATAGATAAACTTGACCTTTCTTCGTTTTTTTTTTCTCTGAGCATTATTTAAACAATCCTTGCTATTATTGGTATTATTCCGGAGACGGAAAAAATCGTCGCTGTTAAAAAAATGCTTTAAAATTTATAGGAACTGTTTACGTATATAAATATAAATTAATGCTAAAAATTATATTTTTGACTGAATGTTGTTATTGATTTTAACCAGAATTCCGAATTAATTACGAATTAAAAAAACATAAAAAACAAAAGTCTGTCTTAAGTTGGTAGCCCTTACTTACATAAGGATTTATAAGGCCTTCACACACAAACTTGGGGCATAGCATAGAGACATTGCAAGACACACGTATTTAAGCATATGCATGTTTTGTTTTGTTTGAACTGTCAAATTTACATTGTACCCATGCAATGATGGACAAAATTTTTATGTTTTCTGTAATTTCATTGGATTTATCTAAAAAAACACCGGAGGTTAAGGTGGAGAAATAGAAGGTGGGGGTGCCGGCCACTTTTTAGAGATAGGGATAGGACTGGAGACTTTAACAACTTGTTTTTCCGCTATACGAGAATGGATCTTACAGTCTTTAATCAGGGGTGTAGGTCGTGGAGATTTTATAAAAGCCTCAAACAAAAAACATCAACAATGGTGTGTCCACGTGACCGAAACAGCGATTTTATTAGCTAGAGATAACAACTCTCCATCACGCTTATTCTTTGAATCTCCGGTAGGAGGGGAGTGGGAAAAGGCAAACTGCGTATTCTTAAAAACATGAAAGTAAATGGGAATACTCCTGGGAGTCCGCGTTCTCCACCTCTTACTTCAATTAAACTAAGTTTTGTTCTTTGTACATTTGTTTTTGCAAAAGAAGGATAAAAAGAAGTGAAAAATTAACGGTGGGTGACAGTGAAAGAGTAAAATAATTAATTTTTTACAAATTCACATTTACGCATTCTTGGGCTTTCAAGAATACCGACACGAGAGTAAATGTTACTTTAAAATCCTAGGACCCAGGAACGTTCCCGGGAGCAGTTCCCTTCCCAGATGTTCAAGAATAAGGCTTCATAAAAGTTTAATATTACTAATATTTTCTATGTAAACACAAAATGGCACCCCAAAATCGAGCGCTAGCTGGTTGAAACCCTATGCTATGCGGTGAAGTGCAAGTTTGTGTGTCGTCAACTTTAGACATGGCTGTAAATCTTCCTAGAATGATTCACGAATGGCAAGTTTCTGAGCATTTTTGATCTGTATTAGTGTTTTTCGGAAGCCCTAATTTTTGGAGGCTTCTGTAATTTATTAATCTATTTATCTCGCCACAGTCGGCACTTAATTCTATTAAATATTTAAATTTATATCATACCTTAGAGCAATGTTTAGTACATTTAAAATATGGGAGGCGGCAACAAAATTTTGTTTTATAAGGTGCAAAGCTGATAAGAGGTCTTTTACATATAAATACCATGGTTGTAGAAACTGAAGGAAAAGATTTATAACGGAATTTTCCATCGACATCCATCAAAAATGGGACGATACACCCTATTTGTGGCGTAGAGGGCAATCCCCGACTGGGATTTGAAACTAGGACTTATAGAATACCAGTCTAACGATCTAAAAACTGAGCTATCGAGGCAACGGGTTTTGCTAGTTAGGCCATTTCACCCAAAGAGTAAACCGTTGGAAAATGTCTGAACTGAAAGGAATTACGTCAGAAAGCTCCGTTCGAAAATCAAAAGTAGATCGCCCGGGGTACGCCAGAATCGCCGCGATCTTGAGCTGGGTAAAAAATACACGTGTCTGCGCAATAGCGTTTTGACCTAAAAAGTGGTTTTTTTTTTGTTTACTTTTTTGAACTGGGTGAGTAGGTTAATTTGTTTGTGTAGTGAACAAAAAGTATATTTTACCAAAATAATGTTATTTGGAGCAATTCACATTGCTAATGAATTCTTCATATAAACTGAAAAAAAAATTGCAAACCAAATCCAGCAACCGTGTTCGGGAATTCGAGGGGATATTCAACTCAGGTTCACCCGCTGATTTTTGATGACGTCATAAATATTATCTTCCCCTACCCTTACCTTACCATCACATTTTATTTTCAAACGCACCCCAGCGGATGAAAAAACCTAGAGATGTAACTACACATTCACCATTAAGTTATACATGAAATTTCAACTAATTGATAGTTTATTTTGGTCAGAGGACATGGAATATAGCAATATTATGTCTTTTTTTATTTGTAAAAAAAACAAAAGAATAAAATGTAAAAGATAAAACGTTCGATCCGGCAAATTCTGCGTCTACGGCTAGACACCTTGTGCGAACGCCTATGGCGAGACCTATGGTTTGTCAAAGGAATTTATCAGATCGTATTTAATAAAAATATTCATCGTAAGAACGATTCACCATAAAAACTGAAATTATGCGCGTAGCAGCGACAAATGCATCGAAACAGTGGATCCAGGCAATGTAAATGGACGGACTTTCAAAAGTATGATTTTATGTAACCAATATTATATTTTTGTATTGCAAACCTATTGTTCTTTTTAGAAAACACCATATAACGCTTTTGGTTGTCTATACTGTAGACGAAAATAATATATTTATGAGTTTAAAAAAAAATATTTGTACCAAGCTTATGATTCCCGCTTTGTGGTATATCAAAAAAATATGTTCTGGTGTATTTGTTTTTTTTAAAGTGTCTTTTAATTCTGAGGTACTATTTTTCTTATCAATGATTTGTTATTTGCAAATTTTTAAGTTTTCTGACTTAAAAAAAAACGACCTCAAAAGACCTGGCTTAAAATATGTATTTTAATGAGACCACACCTTGTCTAAATAAAATCCATACAGATTGGCTGCGACCACCTGCCACCCCTCGAAATAATCGTGTAATAAATTAAGGGTGCAAGTCTGCTTAGGTGTGCAAATTGGTTACAACATAATTATTTAGAAAAAAATAAACTTTTTAACTAAAGTTTAATTAAATATTAAAAAAGTTATATATTCTACTTTTACCGGATCCCCCCTTCACCTTTTAGTTACTTTGCACCAATTTTATTAAAAGAAAAAGTATTTTTGTGTCACAAAGATAAGTATATTAAAACCCAATTATTTTTAAACAATCCCTTTATACACAAATAGTTTTTATAAATTGACCCCCCCCCCATTGAATTTATGCCTTCGGTTACACAGCTTTTTCAAGTGGCTATGATTTGACATGCAATATTCCAATATGATTTATCACTTTTGTAAAGAGAGCGAAAAACATGACCTATAATTAAAACCCATAAAGTTGTAAGTCAAAGTGAAAAAACTCCATATTGTTCAAAACTAATTATATAGGGGCATATAATTAGTTATACATTTTTAAAATCAGGAAAACGCCGATATTTTAAAATGCATTAAAATACATAGGGCTTCTTTACATATAGAGAAGTTGCTGTCTAAATTTGACATTTAGAATGACACTTGCCTTTTTTAGGTAAATATTTTTAAGGCTTCTTAGAAGTTGTAAAAGCTTTCTATTCATAGCTTTTTTCTACCTCACATATAAATAAATACAATAGTTGTGATCATTTAAATGGGACACCCTATACCAAAACGCTTTTAAATTGTGATATTTATTACAGCAAGGTAAACAAACCTTAAAATTGTTAGCTGAATAACACGAAAATTGTTTGTTTTTATTTAAATATAATAAAAAAATCAATTTCTCATCTGGCAAAAAACATCATCATCCTGTATATCAGTCAAAAAGCCTTTAAACATTTTCTTATGCTTATATAAAACGAGCTTTGTCCACATTACTTACTATCAAAGACAGGTGAATATTTTGTTACTATACTACCACCGAACAAGCAATTTAGCAGAAATTTCTGATAAACAACGTGTCCGGATTTGAAAAATAATGGTTTGAGAAATTCCGGGTTTTATTAAAAATGGGTTTTACAAATTACGAGTTTGATATTAAATGAGTTTGATGAACAATGGTTCTGTATGCACCATTTTCACGTATTTTCGTAATTAGTTAATTACGGCTAATTATGTAATCACGGCTAAATAGTCAGTAGTCTGCACCAAAGGATTTTGCACTCAAATTAGCTATTTGTGATTTGGTAATCAGAGCGAGCAGAAAGGAGCTGGCAACGTCGCAAATTTCCTAGGTATAAATGAATTATTTCGTGTCCATTAGAGGCATAAAACCTTAACGCCAACAACCGATTTATAGGGGTAACTGGATTGTGCTGAAAAAGGACAAAAAAATGTGAGAACCTAAAATACAGTTTAGTACTGTATAAGTATTTAGCTTGTAAAATTCATTACCAAAGGGAAAGTGCCATGCCATAAAGCATGTTAGTAGGTGCGCGATACTACTATAATGTGGATTTCAAATAAAATGCGTACAACGTTAAAGTTAGATTTAAATACACATTTGTGATAATGTAATTTTGGTACAAATGTGTATAAACAGTGGCGTAGCTATCATCTAACAACCCGAGGCTAAGCCTCGGGGCCAGGCGATGCAAGGGGGCCCACTGCCCAGTCAGTATTTCCAGTAAACAAAATTGTTTATGAAAGTAAAACTCGTGGCATATCGGAAAAAGCGTTTTTGTTTCTCACTTCATTACGACCAGGCCTCCAATGTCTAATGGAGAATCCAGACACCTACAGACCTGTTTCATCCTTATTAGGAATCATCAGGGAGTCATAGGATTATACCTGGCAGTTGAAGCTACACAGTCACCATGCACACCTCTAGAATTTAAAACAAAAAGTTTTTAATCCTTGGGGACGTAGTAACTGTGTGCGCCACCTGTCGAATAAACCGATAAACAAAAACATAAAAATTGAAAAGTGCAAGACACCGTAAATACAGAATCCTGTACCGTTCAGCAGGTTATAAAGTAGAAACTTCTAAAAGTATAAGGTCACTGTAACATGACTCTTAAAAAGAGGTAACGTTCGCAGCAGCACCGCCCCCAATTGGAGCTTCATACTACGTTACAGGTTCAACTCTCTGTAGTTTTTAAGTTTTTAAGATAGAGGGCGTTGAGGTAAGAAAAATAGGTTTTAACGTATTTTGTATTAGTATTTTTTTATGCGATGGATGGCCCGTTACCCAAAAGGACTCGACTGCGGTCAATCTGTCAGATGGGTCATTCCATATCAAATCAACCAAAAAATCACAAAAATTTTACGCGACCAATTCCAATTTTGATGATTTTTGGTATATATTTTCTTCTTACCATAAAAGTTGAAAATGCAAATTTTTAGATTTTTTTGATTCGTAGTTTTTTTTTTTTAATTTTTCAAAATAAAAAAGTCAGCATTTTGACCTTAACAAGAATGTACAAAACTAGCAATATCTCGAGAACCACTTACACTAGGAAAGTAATAAATGGCTCATTTTAAAGCTCTTTTTTATTAAATATCACAACATAATTTTAACAAAAAAAAAAATTGAAAATAAAAAATTGAAAAAAAAAATTGAAAAATTCAAAAAGGCCATTTTTAATTTTTTTGAAAAAAATATATAATTTTGGTCAAAGTGTTACTTAATTATCCACAAAATTTTATGATGGAGTAATGATGGGTTCAATGTCAAAAAAAATATCAAAAATATTAAGTACATTAAAAATCATGCATTTAAAAAAATAAACATATTTTAGGAGCACCAATAGTGCACTGGATATTAAAATAAATAAATTTGTTGGATGGATACAGGTTTTAAAAAATACCCAGAGGCTTTATCTACAAATTATTTTATTTTAAACTCGCAAAAGAAATAAACAAACTTTTCTACTTCGTTGATAAAAATTAGACAGAAAACACTAAGACTAACTATATACCTTAAATTTATTTTTTTAACTTTCTTTTAAGAATTTCTGATGAATCTGACATTTCTTTTTTGCTGACATTGTAAGTTCTGCCAGTAGCAGTGTTGGGTTCAACTTTTTTTATAAGACTTTCTGGTTTAATAATTAAAATATCTTGAGGTGTTGGGTAAAAAAATGATGAGGCAGGTCCTCGTGGATGAAGAAAGCTTACTT
Organism: Oxystoma pomonae; assembly: GCA_963921995.1. Lineage (NCBI taxonomy): Eukaryota > Metazoa > Arthropoda > Insecta > Coleoptera > Brentidae > Oxystoma > Oxystoma pomonae. The sequence goes on from OY998163.1 coordinate 78,046,821, forward strand.
TCAGTTCTCCGCTCTCATTATTTTTCCCCAAGACACAAGCCAGCCAACAAGCACTGTCATATTCTACAGTGACAAACCCTGACTCGATATTTTGCAAAATAATGCTTCCACCTTTAAAAAGATTATGTGTTTCGACCTCTAAGCATGTAGAAAACTGTTTTGCCAAAAAACGTGCTTTCTGTAAGAGGAATTACAGCATGAATTTTTTGTGTCCCCGGTATTGTTAAGACTTCCGCAAATCTTTTATTCAAAATTATTTCATGATTTGTATAATCTGCTTCTGTGCAATATTTAAAATCAATGCCAGATATGTTTTCTTCACACCAAGTAAACAATTGTAGAGGTGTCATTATTTGATTGTCATAGGGCCTCTGCAAACTGGCTTTGGCAGCAAGTTTTTTAACAGTTCCTCCCAAGCCATCGCAGGCACTTTTGCCATGCGAGGTGGCAAAATAATGCCACTCTGCTTCAACACCAAAATCTTTTTTATGCAGGCATATATTCAGAAAATTCTTTTTGTTTTTGTACTGCGCAGCACATCCATCCGAAAAATAAAAAATTTTGTTAAGTCCTGGTATTTTGATTTTTAAATCAGGCATTAATTTTTTTAAAAATAAATGAAATGCAATTGTATTATGTGTCAAGCTTTCCGAAATAAACACATAATTCAGGTTGTGCAGTTTACCATCACTTAGAAAATAAATGGCAAAAGGGTGGAGGGTTGCCTGGCTGTTATTCCAATGATAAGACTGGACTTCATCTTGCATAACAAAGGAATAATTTTCCGCAAAGTCGCAAGTGATCAAAGACTCTCCAGGTTTAAGGTTAATTTTTATTTCATTGTATCTATCTTTTTGCATTTTTGCAATAAAAGAATGTGATTTAAGTTTTACAAGATCATCAGTAAATTCCTGGACAAAATCATCACTTTTCTTAACAACGGTTTCCATAGTACACCTATCTACTGAGACCCACTTTTTAAATGAGACCTCATCAATTAATTCTTCCTCAAATTTTTCTATTAACGTATTTTTAAACTGTTCTACTCCAGGACATTGCTTGCATCTATTGCTTAAAAAACAGTCCACTGAAGGTGGATTACACATTAGTTTATAAATAATGATAAGATATTGCAAGAGGCCTGTTATTTTCATCATATAGCTTATTTAATTTGGAGCCATTGAGCATTAGTTTTATATTTTGATGTATAGTACATACACATACAGTATGAGTCCCACTTTTTCCTGCCAGTATACAGTTTTTGGGTCGCAGTTCACAAAATTTTGAAAACCCAATTTTTTCATTGGGGTACTCAGTTTTAAACAATGCATAAATTTCTTTTAAATTAGCTAAGACTAATTTTTTTTGTACATATTCTTTTTCAGCTCCATATTTTCTGATAACAACATAATCTTTTTTACCTGGCATGGTCCTGCTAATGTCATCCCTTTGGTAAAAATCTACCACTATTTGGGCCACTCTATCACTAAGGGTCTTTCCCGGTTTGGGGTTAGGAGAACATAATATCCCATTGTCCTTAACTAACTGTTTTACAGCTCTGGCCAAATATTGAGAAACTCCAAATTCTTCTTCAATCTTCTTTCTACTCCAACTTTGAGGTAAACATGATAAAACTAGTATTTTCTCACTCCTCTTTTCGGTTTTTAAAAATTTGTCCTTTAACTGCTTAATCATTTCACTTTCGTCACTCTGGCATTCCTTTACTAGCGTTGAATCTGATTCCTTTGTAAATGCTTTCGCAATTGTATGCTGTACAATATCAATTTTTTCTTTGTATACATTTTTTCTTTTAATCGGCGACACACCAAGAAGCTCCAATGACTTGTTTAAAAGAGGAAATGATTCAGCAGGATCTTGAAAATCTGGATCATTTTCTGGAACTTGACTGGGTCTAAAAAAATTTAAAAAGTTAGTTTTTTATAAGAACTTAAAAAGGGGGTAACAGCTGACCCAAAATGTGTACATAATGCCAAGAAATTTGTTCATAATGTCTGTATTCTCAAAATGCCATGCAAAATAATGCCATGAGATTTTTCCACTCCGTACTTGACGCAATTGGTTTAGTTTATTAATTTTATATTAAAAAATACTATTTGTTACTTACCCTGCCTCATCTTCTTCAGATGCCTTAAACTCCTTTGAAAGCTTTAGTCTACAACCATCACAGATTTTCATTCCCATTTTGACATTTTTGTAACTGCACATCCACTTGGTCACATTTCTTAATTTCCCAAAATGCTTGATTTTTAACTCTAGTGGATCACAGCACTTTACTTTATATTTAGTCCATCCACTTGCCTCACCCATAGTTGAAACTTTTAAAATTACACAGAGATGACTTCTGATAAACCTTCAGTCGAACTATTATGTATCGATTATTTGGAGCTGTATCAGGAAGATACTTGCCAAAAATTTAAAATCAATTTATGCAGGAATTTTCATGTCAGCAAATCCCCACAATGTACCTAAACAGACCAATAAAATGAAGGAGGTGTGTCCTTAATGTTAAACAGGAATAAACCGGCAGTATTTCACAAAAGTATTGGCAGGTTTATACAGGCATATTTTCCTAAGAATTGGAACATCCAATAGTACGTCTCCGGTGGAAAAGAGGTTTTGTAAGTAAATATTACAATGGGGGGCAATGTTAATCTGATTACTGATACAGAATGAAACGTAGGATATAATTTTTTATTAAATAAAATATTGTTAAATATTTTTATAATATCGCTTTAAACCCCATTATATTCTTCTAATTACCAAAATGCATTGTCTATTTATAGGCGATTTTTCATGCATGTGACATTTTTAATAAATTTTTTCACATTGAACCCATGATTTGTCCATCTCAAAATTTTGTGAATAGTTTAATAACACTTTAAAGAAAATAATATTTTTCAATATATGTTATGCAATATTCTCATATGAAAAGTCTTTATAAGAGCTTTAAAATGAACCTTCACCTACTTTTCTATTATAAGTGGTTCTTTGGATATTCCTAATTTTGTTCGCACATGTTAAGGACAAATAAGTGACTTTTTCGATTTTCAAAAATTAATTCAAAATAAACAACTGGTCAAAAAAGTCTGAAATTTTGGATTTTCCAGTTTTTTGGTAGGAAAAACATGTATACTAAAAATCATCAACATCGGAGATGGTGTGGTAAAATACCCTGGTTGACTTGATATGGACTGACCCAGATACTTTTAGCAACTTTCATGACGACAGACTGGGTCATTTGTGTAGCGTACGTCACAAACTTTAGTTAGATACCTCATTTGTACTGCTCTTACTATAAATAATAATATATATTATCCACAACACGCGACTTCATGCATGCCCAGAAAGCGGTTCTCAAAAAATTTTACCAACTTTCAATCGCTGTAGTTCAGAGACTGTTTCATTAATAATAAATAATATATATATTTTATAGGATTTTTCCGAGATCAACAATTTTGGGTTTTAGAGTTTTTTTTTAAATTATTTTTTGTTGGTCAAAATACGTTTAAACTGATTTTTTTGGAAACTAACTATTGTTTGTTCTCAGACTTTTTCGCCTCCGACCAATAGAAGAAGTCGTTTAAAAAGATTTTTTTTTGTGTGTACTTCCTTGTCTTTATAACACACCCCACTACTAACACGTAATACAGCGGGAAATATTTCCGAATAACAGGTCAAAGCCCATTGCCTTGATAGCTCAGATTCTGGAGCTTTAGACTGGTATGCTGGAGGTATCGGATTCAAATCCCAGTCGAGGAAAAAGTTCCGATTTATTTCCTCATTTGTCGCCTTCTACGTCACAAATTATTTTTCTGTAAATTTATATAGGTTGCTTAAAATTTCCTTTAAAATAATCTACTATTGTTACCGCCTCCCGTAGTATTTCTATAAAGGTGGTATTGTCGCCAAACGCTGTCATATCCGCCATTAATCATTAGCAAAAAGTAATTAATTAATTTATTATTATTGTTGTTATACAGTGGCCAACAGTTATGCCTATATCGTTTCCGGTCATCTGATTGGTTCATGCTTTGTTTGATGAATCAAACCGGACCTTGCGCCAAAGTGTAATAAAATTTAATTTAATGTATTTTTATGCAATAATAGCGCTTTAATTTTAATTCCTAGAATAAAATTACCGAGTCACAAATTTTAAATGTATAAAAAATTTTGATTAAAAACTATGCCATTATTAAAAAAATATTAGTTTTTACAACTTGTTTCAATACTTTCATCATAAAATCGAAAAGAGGGAAAAAAAACTTACAAGAAAATTACACCCTGTGTAACATATTGAAATTTTATCGAAATTGGCTGGAAATATTTTTACTTATCAAACTGTGATATATAAAGTTCAAATATAAATTGGTAAAACGTAAAAATTTAAAGTTTTATACTTGATTGACTGACTGACCATAAAAATCAAAAATAGATAAGGAGTAGGATTAGTTTCTGAGATACGGAGCTTGAAAGATAGCGTGTTTTTAGGCAATAAGTCAGAAAAAATTCTTGTTTTCTTTGTATATCTTTGTCCATTTCGGTCGACATAAGTTAATTTATCTCTTTGTTTGTTGGAAACTAAACACTCTTTCGACATATAAAAAAAATATTTTAAAGGGTTCCTGGTACCACAAAAAAATTCACTGAATTTTAATTATTTTTACATAAAGGGTGTCCTAAAAATGCAAGTCCACCCTAATATCTCTAGAACCAAAAGAAACCGAGACAATACTTTTTTTAAATGAGATACTCTGTATATTTTCTAAAATTGGAATAAAGCTTTTTATTCTGTTTCCAAAAATACCTATTATGTTATCTTTATCTCTAACGGTTTTTAAATAAAATGAAGAACCACCGAATATCTGTTTTCTTGGTCTTATGGAGATGATTTTCACATTTTATTTAAAAACCGTTAGAGAAAAAAGTAACAAATTAGGTGTTATTGGAAACAGAAGGAAAAGCTTTCCCGAAATAAACAAGGCATCTCATTTAAAAACAACGAGAGGTGCGATAATTTTTCTTCTCCGTCTCTTTGGGTTTGGAGATATTGGGGAGGACTAGAACTTTTCGGACACCCTGTACAAAAAAGCGTTAATCCTAAATTACGTTAATCCAGATTACCTAAAACTTTTTTACTAAAAGAGTCAAAACATCCCACCCGCCAATTTTGAAAATCCCACAACCCTTTTTTAGGAGTTTACAAAACATAAAACATCCAGTAACAAAACAAATAGTCGCAGTCAAACTACCCACTATAAAATCGATAATATTTTCTGAGTGTCTTCGAACGCGTTGCGTGGCGAATGTCTGGCCAACAAACGGAAAGATAAGGGCTAGAAGTCACTAACATATGGACTGTTAAAACTGGATTTTTCGTTTCGTTTTCCGCTTTTACCGGTATTACCTTAAAGATTAGCGATTTGGCCAATATGGTGGTCGGATGAGACACGTTTATTTTAAGTATAATTTTATTTTATTTTACTATATAGGGTCCCCAGTATATTCAACTGAAATTTAGTGGCAAAATAGCATATTTCTATTCAGAGTTTTTACCAAGATTCCATTTAAAGTCCTCACCTACTCTTAGTTGCCCGGCTTAAGTCCCAAATAGCAATCACTTGTTCATTTTGTGCAGAAGGCATGAAATTTGGCACTTATTCTTAAGACAATTCTTTAAAATTTTGGTCGAGGAAATCGATGATCGTATGTATAGGATCCAAGATGGCGGCGATTTTTTTAAAAATGGACGTCTAGTTTTTAAAAAAATTGTAGGTTCGCCATAAAAAATACTCGAATCCATATAATTCGATAGATACATTGACGTATGACCTTTATCGTCCTTGAAAAGTGACATTTTATTTTCAAAAAATGCATTTTGAGAATTTTTTTAAATAATTTTTCATAATTTAGTAAGCCGCGACAGGTCTTTTGTTGTAATTTTATAATTTAGAAAGAACATCAAAATACCTTTTCTAAGTGACTTTTTGCCTACAGGTTTATTGGTTTAGTAAGATTTAAAAAAAAGCCACGTTATCATCTATTTTTTTTACTTTTGAAAGTAGAATTTTCATATTTGGTACGAATTGTTAAGGCTACCTTATCAACTAAAATTTTTTTGGATTGGTGGCGCTGCGGATGACGTGCCATAGAAATATCCGATGTTAAATCTGATAAAATATTTTTTAATTAAATTACCACCCACTGGATGTTTTGCTAACAAAATCTTATTAAATTTAATTAAAAATTTTTTATCAGATCCAAAAAAATTTTAGTTGATAAGGTAACATTAACAATTCGTAACAAATTTGAAAATTCTACTTTAAAAAGTAAAAAAAAACAGATTATAATGTGGCTTTTTTTAAAAATCTTACTAAACCAATCACCTTGTAAGCAAAAAATCACTTAGGAGAGATGTGTTGATGTTATGTTAAAATTATAAAACAAGACCTGTCGCCGTTTTCAGAATTATAAAACATCAACAAAAAAAGTCTCTGGAAGGTTGCACGTCAATTTAACTAGTATTGTCAAATTTCTCTTCATTGAGTTCTATAGATTCAAGTATAATTTTTTTTTATGAGTTGCTTTCGATTTAAGAACGTCATTTTGAAGAATTCGCCGCCAACTTGGTTTCTGCACATCCGATCATAAATTTTCTTGACCACGATCTTAAAAATGTTGTTAAAAATTTAATTGCACCAAATTTGGTGCTTTTCACAAAAAATGAACAATAGGGTACATTAGAGTACTATTCGGGGCGACTAAACACTTGTTAGGTCAACTTTACTGGCCTATAGCGTAAAAACGGCCCGATAGAATTTGGAATTTCATATCTGAATCGATTTGTTGCGGCCTTCTAATTTATCAGAAGTCATCAACGTGTATATCCAGCCAAATTTTTGGTCGCTAGGAAGTATTGAAGAAAACGTTTAAAAACCCGTGTTTTTTACATACTCAAAAAAAATTAGGCGACCAATGACCATATCAAACTAAAATTATTTTTATAAAAATTTACATACTTCAGCTATACATAATCGATTATTTTATTAAATATGCATGTCTTATCTAAGCTATTAAAAAAATATGAACTTTTATCAAATTTAAAATCGTACATTTGGGTGCCACGTCGTTCGCAGCGAAACCTATCCAAAAAAATTTTAGAGTACCAATTTACCTTACCAGTTGTAATAATCTTACCAAATTTAATGACAATGTACTTTTTAAAAAAAATCTTACTTCGACTGGTTTGGTATAACTAAACCAATCACCCTGTAAGCAAAAAGTCAATTAGAAAAGGTATTTTGATGTTCTTTTTAAATTATAAAATTACAACAAAAGATCTGTCGCGGCTTACTAAATTATGAAAAATTATTAAAAAAAAATTCTCAAAATGCATTTTTTGAAAATAAAATGTCACTTTTCAAGGACGATAAAGGCCATACGTCAATGTACCTATCGAATTATATGGATTGGAGTATTTTTTATGCCGAACCTACAATTTTTTTATAAACTAGACGTCCATTTTGAAAAAAAATCGGCGCCATCTTGGTTCCTATACACACGATCATCGATTTCCTCGACCAAAATTTTAAAGAATTGTCTAAAGAATAAGTGCCAAATTTCATGCCTTCTGCACAAAATGAACAATCGATTGCTATTTGGGAGGACAGATGTGTTGATGTCATGTTAAAATTATAAAACATTTTAAAAAAAGGCTCTGGAAAAGTATTTTTTTAAGTAAAATGGCATTTTTCAAGGTCATTGAAAGTTGCACGTTAATATAACTAGCATTGTCAAATTTCTCTTCATTAAGTTCTATAGATTCAAATATATATATATTTTTTGATAAGTAACTTTCGATTTAAGACCGTCATTTTGAAGAATTCGCCGCCAACTTGGTTTCTGTACATCCGATCATAAATAAACTAAAAAAGATACGGATGATAATGTAGCTTTTTGAAAAAATCTTATTTTGACTGGCCTGGTATAACTAAACCAATCACCCTGTACGCAAAAATTTAATTAGAAAAGTTATTTTGATATTTTTTTTCAATTCCTCTCTGTCGAATTATATAAATTCAAGAACCTAATTTAAAAAAAAAAATAAACGTCCATTTTGAAAAAATCGCCGCCATCTTGGCTCCTATACATACGATCATCGATTTCAATCAAAATTTTCAAGAATTGTCTAAAGAATAAGTGTACCCAATTTCATGCTTTCTGCACAAAATGAACAATTGGTGACCTAAGCCGGACGACTATCTATTATACAAACGTTTAAGAGCCAAATAATTTTTTTTAAATTTAATTACACAAAAATGTTAATCTATAAGCCCAAGAGCGTTAGCTCTCAAAACAGGCTATAAGCTATGTCAGTGTACCCCTGCAACCGGCAATTTGGCCTATGGGTACCCCTATATAAAGGCCCTGTATACAATTTTTGACAGTTAATGTTTTACATGTGAGCAACCCGACATGGCAGTTGTTAGGAAATGTGGAAAATTTTTGTGTGTGTTAGCAATGATAAAGCTGGCAACCACTGACAATAAATAATTTTGTCACTGTCACATTTTTTTATTAATAAACGTGCATCAAATTTTAAATCTCATTATTTACATACGGTTTAAAAATCAAATATTGCCGTATAAGAAACTGTAAAAATACTTGCGCACTGACCTTATATTGTTCCATTCATTTGTCAATATCATATATTATTAATATTTCAAGAAAAAGAGTAAAAAAAGATATATCAATAAGGACATTTTTAATATCTACCACCTCACTGTTTTTGACATATTTTACGGTCCAAAAAAAAATCATTATTTCAAAAACTGTCTAGCGAAATGATAATAAAACAACAAAACAAATATGAAGAAAAAACTAGAAAGAGAGGGCACTAAGAGTTGCATACCTCTGATAAAACAACAACTGTCAAATGTATAGAGGGCCTCTAGATACCTCTAGACAGGAAAATGTCAATTTATTACGAAAGTCATCAAAGCCCTTAAAAAGGTATGAAAATCGAAAGGCGATGTCATTTTAAATAAAATAAGATTACTGGTTACCATTTACCATAAAAAGTAAAATTCCCTATGTAGCCCTTTTCTGGAAGGCTATTTTTAGAAAATATTCTGAGAACCTTAAATAGCAACCCTCATTTTGACTTTATATTTGAATTCTCGCTGAAATTCTCTTTCCAATGTACCCCACATCATAAGATTTACTTTACTAATTTTCCAGATATTGGCTTTCAAAATGTCAAAAATTCAGATTTCAAAGGCCCATATCTTAGAAACTAAAGAAAATATCTCTATTGTGTTTATTATCGATTTTGAGGGTTTTTTAAAAGCAAATAAGAAATGACAACAGTTTGACGTTTGCACATTCCTATTTACAATTTATTGATTTTCAGTGATTTTGATGATAATATATATTCAATGTCATTTTTTATTTCCTCCTAACCCTAAAATGAATATTGAACAAAATAGAGGTATTTTCTTTATTTTCTAAGATCCTTTAAAAATTGAATTTTTGAAATTTTAAAAGCCAATATCTCGAAAACTAGTAAAGTAACCTTATGATATGGGGTATCATTGAAAAGATAATTTCAGCGATAAGTCAAAATAGCCCCCCAGAAAAGGGCTACGTAGGGGATTTTACTTTTTACGGTAAATGGTAGTTGGGGAGGTATCGAAAACAAAAATCTATGTTTTAAAGATTATATATTTTTTTCTTAAAACCCCTCTCTAGACCAACTGTGGAGGGGCCCGCTTTTCGAATGTTGCTAAGGGCTCGGTAGACCCTGGAACCGGCGGCGGCGCTGGGCATTTGATAAGTTCGTAGATACTAAAACAATCCTCGGACTGACATGCTAGTAAAACGCGACACTAATGAAGTAAATATCAAATTTTCGGTCAAGGGAATTTGTTAAAATCGCAGTTTTGAACAGGATTCCTTATTTTTCCTTTGTCCAAGCCGATGTTACTGTTTTAATTGAACTTTTAGCAACTGTTACTACATTTCCAGTAATGGTCGACAAACAACAAACTTTAATTACTGAGAAAGCAAAAAAAAAGGAAACAAACAAATCCTCGAACAAATCCAACGTAAAAAAGGGCGTAGAACGAATAAAGCGAAGTAAAGTTTTTTATTTCAAAGGTGTTAAAGGTTCGTCCATGATCCAAAAGATATACACTATATCTTTGATAAAACTTTTGGTTTTTGAAAAAGCCAACCCAACCCAACCCAAAAAATATTTGTCTGTTTACATGCCCTAAACAATTATAATAAATAATGAATTTCGAATTTTAACGACTATTATCTATAACATAGGCCAGTCCCATGAGTAGAAAATCCATATATATAAAGTGCAAGCATTTCATGAAACAATTGGGAAAACAACGTTTTTAGGGTATTTCGACCCTCCCAAATACAAGTCTGCCTGTTGCCAAAGCGAAATTTGAACCGGAAGTGCGGTATCCAAGATGGTGGCCAAAACTCTGTTGCCTTATATTTTCTTTGTTAAAATGTGTCCGTTCACTTAAAATAATGATGTAAACTTCTGCTTAAGACTTTCTCTCGGATGCCAAATACATTGTAAAAAAAAAATAGAAAAAAATTGTTAAAAGTTATAAACTAGCCACTATCTTAAAAAAACCGAAATTTAGGTTTTTTAATTTAAACATGGTGACCAAGGCAAATAGTTTAAAGAATTACATTACCATCATTATACAGTAAGTTTTTCTTATGTTAATTAAACTGTTCTTGAGATATTGCAAATATCGTTTAAAAACCAACGTTACTTTTTTAGTTTTTGACCTTTAACTCCCGGACTATTAAACATTTCGACATGCCTGCTAAGCCAAATATTTTTCGTAATTAAATGTCCAACGTTATAAGCTAAATTTTAATTTTGTAAGTCAGGCAAGCTTGTTTTATTTTCTGCCTTATAACATCTGAACTGTTAAAATTTTTAAGATAGCTACAACAGGGCCAAATATTCTTAAGAATTGGTGGCTAAGATTATGTAGTAAATTTATTTAATGTAAGTCAAAGTTTTTGTTTTTCGACTGTAACTAATAAAATTTTAATTAATAATTTTAGCAGCTATTTTAGACAATTATATAACCAACATAATTTGCCAAATTTTTTGTCTTGTAAGTCCAGCCGTTTTTGAGATATTTGCAAAAAACGCGTTAAATTCAACCTGTGTTAATGTTTTTCTTTTCCGCCATCTTGGATACTGCACTTCCGGTCCAAATTTCGCTTTGGCAACAGGCAGATTCGTATTCGATATTTCGCCAATTGATACATGAAATGCTTCCTGCATTTTTCTTTTTCGTAAATTGAAAATTAACTTTACAAAAATAGTGGACCATTGTCAAAAGCCCTTGCAAAGTCTATAAACAATCAAGTAGTTTTGTACCCACTGTTAAAATTGGTGATGATTTGTTCCGTCATACTTCGTATCAAAGAAATTTATTTTAATACCTTTGCTTCGTATAACATCTTATCTTATGTACATAAATTGTTACAAAATTCAAATTGGTTATCGAATAGTGTTTTTTCTTAAGATAGTTGGTTTAAGAACATATTCTTGAATTTTAATCAATATTTTTTCAAAAATATCGTCGTGACCCTCGGACGTCGGTGCATAAATTTTTAGTAATTATTTATTTTAATATTATTTAGCTTTCTAAATTTATCTATTAAATTTAATGTTTGTTAGTAATAACGCAAGAAAGCATCACTCATCATCACTGTTATCAGTTTATTATTATCAATTTATTAGTCAGTTTCTATTTCAGTGACCAATCTTTTTATCCATTAATTCATATAGTATGGAGCTTTTTTTTTTTAATTTTTACTAAAAATTAGTTATTTGGGACAAAAAAGACCTAAATATTAAATTTCGGGATGCTGTTAGTCTGTCTGTCTGTAATACAATAACTCAAAAACCGCTAAACCGATTCTTATCAAATTTGGCACAAAAATTCTTTGTTACCAGACGCAGAGCTGATTAGTTTTTGATGATGGGGGGGGGAAGGTTGGCAAGAGGGTAGGAGGCGGGATTACACTTTTAAAAAAATTGTAACTCACGAACCGTAGCATTTAGCGATACGCCGCACAGTGCTTCGAGCAATGGACAAAAATAGAAAAATATATTTTACAACCTGTAGAAACTTTATACCATTGTTAGTTATAGACTACCATTGTTAGTTATAGACTACATCCTGCATATAAAAATGTCTTTTTTTAAAATTTTATTTTCAATAAAATTATCAAAAAGACGTTTTTCAGGTTTTTCTTTATTTTTATACTATATTTCGGATCATTTTGCTTAAAAAGTGCCTGATGTTGGTTCTGATGAATAATCCTAAGCACACTTGTGTATTTGTAATATTTATTTTATCTTTTTTCTAAATAATATAAATTTTATAAATATGTCAGTTCTTCTTAAAAGGTCCCAAAAGGTGTCTTTTTAAAAATCTTAAGTCCTTTTTTGCTCAAATTTACTCTAAGTCAAAATTCTTTATTTTAGGTATCCTCGTGCACATAAAAAATAAAGAACTGCTGGAGATTTTTGGAAAGGAATTTGGCTCAGAGAGGCAAAAAAAACAGTGTGTGAAAAAATTACACAATTGTTGAATATTTCGACATGCTAAAAAAAAATTTTAAATGCCATTTTAAAGTCCGCTGGAATTTTTTAAGGTAAAATTGATAGGAAATGGAGAAAATTTGTTCGAAATACAGTATTTTCCACCCGAAATTTATACACATTGATTGACGTCAACTGTCAACGAGAATTTTCAGTCTGACGTTTAGTTTTTTGTTTTTCCCTAGATTTTTGGCCACACTGGTCACAGTATGGACAGGGCCTCATTCAGAAAATTTTCGATTTCGTTTAGTTTAAATTTTATCATGAGTTGATTGTAATTTTTGAATCATTTTTTTGCCACTACTAGATATGGCCAAGGCCGCAAGTGTTGATCCAATACATAACCGTAAATAGTGCGAACTCTACACAATATAGAAGGGACTGGTTATGAAAAGGCGTGGTGGACGCACCCATCCATTGGTCATTTTCAGGGGCACAATAGGCATATAGCCGCAAGAGTAACAAGATCGATAGAAATCTGATTCGTCAGAATTCCCTCTAATATCAGGAAGTAATTTGTTAGTTTAAATCTAAAAACTGCAAATTTGTAGCAGACTTAAGGCTGCTACGAATATGCAGTTTTTAGATAGTTGTTATGAATTTACAGTTTTGGATCAAAACTTATGAATTTTTACATATATCAACCCCGTCAACCACCCCCCAAATTATTTTTTTCTCAAAGTTAGAAAACATTAAGTTAATTATTACAAGCTTTTATTGAACATCTATTATGTATATATGTTTCTGTGTTCGGGTAAAAATTTTGCAACTCAATTTTGACGAACTTGTAGTCCGATTGAATTCAAACTTGATACGCTATTATAGTTTCGGTGACAATACAATAATATGGTAATGTTAGACATTCCCCGGAGAGAAGAAAACGCCTAAATTGGTATACGTGGGTTTTTGGGGATAAGGAATACGAATTTTTGATCAGATTTAAAAAAATCAATATGGCGGATTCAGGATCGAAGATTTTTGGTCATGTTTTGCTAACCAATTTTAACTGACTTATACCCATCCGATTGTCTGTAAATTTGGTATGCGTTTAGTTCCGGTGACAATACAATAATATGGTATTATCAGGTACCCACCTCCCCCTAACGAAGAAAGTGGAGGGGGAAAAATATTAAGCTTGTCCGATTTCAACCAAAATTGGTATACGTGGGTTTTTGGGGATAAGGAATACGAATTTTTGATCATATTTTGAAAATTCAATATGGCAGATTCAAAATGGACGATTTAAAGTACAAATTTAAAAATTAAAAAATAAGTTATAAAAAAACTTTTTAAATACAAGCTTTTATAAAATATAAAGTGCACTAAAAAGTAGAAAATAAATTTTAGCATTCTAATATCATAATAATAAAAGCGATGGCCGTAAATTAGGCCGAGTTGGGTTGAATTTCCTTACCCTTGCCTTTTTCTGCATTATACTGAATTCGGATTCTTTCGAAGAATCATAAAATCAATAACATAAATTTTTTGAGTCAACATGGCCAAACTTTCTATAATGCACCCATCGCTTTTATTATTATGATAGTGAACTTTATATTTTTACCAATTTTGGTTGAAATCGGACAAACTTAGGTGTTTTGGGGGGTGCCTAAAATACCAAGTTATTGTATTGTTACCGGAGTTTTAAACGCATACCAAATTTGAAGACAGTCGGATGTGTAAAACACGACTAAAAATCGTCCGTATTGAATCTGCCATTTTTGAATTTTCAAAATCTGATCAAAAAATTCCTATTCCTTATCCCCAAAAACCTTCGTATACCAATTTTGGTTGACATCGGACAAACTTAGGTGTTTTCCCCCCTCCACTCCCCTCGTAGGGGGAGAGGGGGTGCCTAATAATACCAAGTTATTGTACTGTTACCGGAACTTTAACCGCATACCAAATTTGAAGACAGGCGGATGTGTATAATGCAGTTATAATTGGTTGGCAAAACACGACTAAATCTGATCAAAAATTCGTATTCTATAAAAGCATACCAAATTTAAAGACAACAGATGTGTATAAGTCAGTTAAAATTGGTTAGCAAAACAAAAACCCCCGTATACCAATTTTGGATCAAATCGGACAAACTTAGCCGTTTGCCCCCTCCAGGGGGCGCCTAATAATACCATATTATTGTATTGAACTATAATCGCATACCAATTTGAATTCAATCGGACATCAAGAGGTTAGTCAAAATTGAGTTGCAAGATTTGACCTGAACATATAAACATACATACATAGAGTTGAAGTTCAATAAAAGCTTGTAATAAAAAATACGCAAAATTTAAAGCCGGTCCAGCATTTTTAAACGTCTAAATTGAATTTGAATTCATTATTTTTTGGGTGACTTCGCTCACCAGTCTGGGTCTCTCTAAGGCATATTGGGTCTGCATCAAGTTTTCTTTGTTATGGTCGGTGTACAAATAAAAACGAATATCATGGCCGCCTGAACTGGCATATTACATAATAATATATTTTTCATCCATAAAGTATCTCTTGCTGTTTCACTCTGGTGCATTTGATTCGATATGAAAGCGTAATATAAGGGGTTATTCGGAGTGATTTAAAGTTAGCAGTGTAGTTGTAATGCCGATTACCAAAATCTAGGGCGTTTGATTTTAGCAACTTAAAAATCTGGTTTTTGTTCTATGGAAAGTGAGGTTACGTTTTGCAACACAGGAAATGGCTTGATTCTGATTTTTTTTTGGATAAATCAATTGCTAAATTTGGAAGGTCGAAACAGCCTGTTTCTCAGCCAAAAACTAGTCGTGGAAGACCGGCAAAAAATTTTAACGGCAGCAGCCAGAAAACGAAAAAAACCGGGTTGTGGATTTGGTTTCCAATTATTCTTTGGAAGAATTGTCTTTTGGTGTGCAGGACGCTAAAAAAATACGAATACTATTACGACCAATAAATCTCTATCTTTGCAAGACACTGGGTCTTATTCTGGATTTAGATCTTTCTCAAAGAAAATATAATTTGCTGAGGTCAGTAGTTAACAATTTTAAAAATTCAAGCCTAAGCGTCTCTATCACTGGCATTGACAAAGATTTAATTTACAAATTTTAAGAGTTGTGTACATTAGAAAAAAAAAGTTGGTCAAGTTTCAAAAGCTTTTGAAGGACACACGAAATTTATACATTCAGTTATATCTGTGGTATTATATGCCCTCCAATTTCCACAAACTTCTTGTTCATGGTTGTGAGATTATTCAAAATTTTGATTTGCCAACAGGACAATTAGCCGGGGACGCTCTTGAAGCAAGGCATAAAGAGGTCCGAAATGTGCGACTATATCACGCGAGAAAAAATTCCAGAAAATAATCAAATAAAGACATAATGAACAGAATAAACCATTGACCCACAAAACGTAACCACTATTTTTTTTAATCAAATATCGGCCTTTTGAGTCATACTAAATTAAAAAATAGAAGCATTTGTTGGCGTTTTAGGTATGTTACCATTTTTTGTATATTATATACATACCGCAATCCATTTTTTATGTGTCAGATTTAGCTCAGTATGTAAGCTACCTTTTATTTGGATTAAATCCGTTAAGTACAACGGCAGCACTGATTTTTGGTCCAAAACCCCGCATATACTCACTCACTGTGCGCCGTTTTCACATTAAGATAGATAATTGCATTTTTTTTTATATTGTTTTGACTCTTAGTTAATTTATTTAAATAATGCAAATTTACTTATTTTGTATTATTAAATTATTATTATTATATGACGAACTAAATACAAACTTTTATCCTCTAATAACTCGACGAGCTCACTAACGCTATATATAAGAAACTCCTGTATACAATTTCATGTTCCTGGACCTACCGGTTTCGGCTGTGAGTTGTCTGTAAGTTTTGTGTAAGAATTTGAATAAGCAAATGTTATTATATCAGTTAAATAGGTATCTTCTATAGGTTTCTTATTATTGTGTATCTTTTTAATTGGTGCCCATTTTCCATTAGATTGCATTATGCGAAATTAAATCTAGGTCTCTTTTGGATTGGTTGTTTACTTATTTTGATGACATTAGTAGCATTCTTCATAACAGTGTCTATTTTTAACATTTTTACTAAAGCTGTTAAATTAACTTCAATAACACTTGTTCCCAGAATAGAATGAAAGGCAATTTAATAAATTAATTCATATAAAAAAAGAATGATATTATTACTGGTGTCAGGATGACTTACATAGAAAATGCGGGCTAAAAATATGGTACATAATTACAATAATAGGCATTATTAAACCCCAAAAGAAGCTACGGGTTATAAGCATATTTTAAATATTACAATAATCGATTACTACTTTGTGATCTTATTTTTGACGGTTATATGTATTATAAATACTATTAATGGAGATGACAGACATTATAAAATCAACTACTTTAGTGTACAAAACTAAACCAATTGTATATTTGGAGTGAAATAGTAGTTTTCACAATTAGTGGCTAAAATAGTGCTTTTTCTTACAAGCGTTGGTTTAAATACCGAGCGCAGCGAGCCGCGAGTTGTTCACACTATTTTTTTTAATACCTTTATCAAAAAATCCAAGAAATACAGGCAAATACTGGCTGGTAAATGAAATAACCCTTTTTACTTTTTACTGCCCTTTTACTCGCTGACGTTCATTGTTGCGACATTTAATCTTTGACAATTTGACGATGTTTTTAAATGATTTTTTCGTAAATACTTGGTGAAAACTGGCAGAAATGCCTTAATTGTTAGGCAAGAATAATTAGATTTTTTCAATATTACTATTTTCCGCTATTTCTCTTCAATTTTGGGTAAAAAACGGACAGAAATCTTTTTTTGCAGCCGTGATAAAAAAAAGGTAACCAAAAAAGTCATGCTTTAGTTATCTGCAGACAGTTACTAAAATCATGTTTTTGAAGAAGGTATAAAAAAACTAATATATCCGTAGATTAAGTCATTACTGCGATTTAGACTTGGTTGTTAAGTCCAAGTTAAATCTTAAGGAAGTAGTAGTAGTAGTTATAGCAGTAGTAGTAGAGAATTGGGGGCTTTAGTACAGGAAAGCGATTCAAGTAGCGGCTATTTTTATAGCGATCTGACTTTCAAAGCGACTCTGTATCGAGTTTACACTTGGGGTTGTAAAGCAAACCCTAATTACTTTTTTCGGATTTTAGTCTACTGCTCAGATATTTAAATTAAATATTTGTTATCTGCAATTAGAAGTATGTATATAAACATATAAAAAAGGACCTTTATATTTTCTTTTAGCAGCAATAAACATATCTGAAGTTTTCATAAAGCAGCCATACAAAAATGAGTTTGATGGCTTTTGACAACAAATTTGATCTGTGCAGGGTTGCCAGCGTTCTGACTGTCATGTCAGAGCGATCTTTGTCTTATTTTAGGACATACGAGGCATAACATTAGTAGAAAACTGTAATATTTTGATTTATAGTATTATTTATCAAAAAAAGAGGTAAAGGGCATGCAATCAATTATACCTCAGTGCGTAATGCTGGTGAATTCAGAAACGTCAATATTTTTCAAATGTCAAACGTGATTTTTTGTTGTCAAATATTTTCGCGATTAGTTTTTTGGGTATTTTTGCAAATCTAAGGTAAAATTATAGGTAAAGAACTCGATAAAGGAACATAGTTGTTTTGTGCGACAAGTGAGATGAGAGATGAAAGAAACTTAGAAAATATTGAAATTAAAAGCGAAGGTTAAGGTTAAAAGAGGTTCAAATAATCTACCTACGTGGGTTTTTGTTTGTAAACAAAAGAGAAGGTCGGAAAGCGTTTACTCTGTCCTTGTATTGTAGTGTAAACGTGTCTTAACAACTATGGCAAGGCACAACAAGGTTAATCTCCTCTGAGTCCCGGGACATGAAGGTTTACCGGCCGATAGATTGGCTACACAAGGATCATCAACCGATCAGATACGTCCGGAACCCATACTAGGTACTCCGGCATGCCAAGTCATAACGGCCCTGAAAAGTGACTTAGACAGGTGCTCTGAGGAGCTCTGGAATAGCACACAGTGCATGAGACAGGCCAAACTCCTGATTGGTGAGGTGAGCGCCAAAAAAAAAAACAAAGTCCTTGCTGCATCTAGGTAGGAAGG
The DNA here is from genome assembly GCA_963921995.1 of Oxystoma pomonae. Taxonomy (NCBI): domain Eukaryota; kingdom Metazoa; phylum Arthropoda; class Insecta; order Coleoptera; family Brentidae; genus Oxystoma; species Oxystoma pomonae. The sequence goes on from OY998163.1 coordinate 78,065,600, forward strand.
ATGTGAGACTGGCCACAGGGCTCCTAACAGGAAACTGTCGCCTTAACAAGCACCTCGAAACGCTGGGAATTGCCGAAGACTCAGAGTGTCGATGGTGTATGTAGGACGAGGAATTGTCCTTGCATGTCCTGCTGGAGTGTCCGGCTGGGAACTATCTGCCGACCCCAGGCGATGTAAGAAGGTTGCAGCCCAGAAAAATTTGTTATTTTGCAAAAGAGGCAGACTTCGAGGTCTTAAACCATGGATAGTGGGCCTGCAACGGGCCCAGCAAGGTGGCCTACGTACATCGGAATTGTCCCGCCCGCATTTTTACATTCATTCATTCAAACAAAAAAGAGAGAAGTCAGCAAATAATGTCAGGTGCAGTGACCCTATTAATAAAACAATTCAACCACACACGCCCTCCAGGTGCTTCTTGAGTCGGTTGTGACCTGTTATGACACCGGTCATCACACCAATTTCCTTCCGCGATCTCCCCAGGTCTGGTTGGATACACAAGAATACGCTGACTGTACGTGGGGATGGACGTAACCTCGCGGGCAGCAACAATTGCTTGCAGTCTGCTGTTCCTGTCATAGCATCCACCATAAAAGTTTTTGGCTTTATTTTTTTAAACACGTTAGGTAAACCGATAAATATTTACTTTGAGTGACTGGGGATCCATTTTTCATCAATATCGCAATATGTAGAATCAATTCTTCGTCAGACCATTTTTTAACCGAATCGTAATCTATCCGCCTGAAACGATATTCACCCTCGATATGGATCAGTTAAACGTGACTTCGTCCTTCTCTGTTTTACAGTATTAAACCAAAGTTTAGGGATAAACCTACCTATGTCTTATACAAAAAAGGGATCTGAATTGGGTTGGATCAGGTTGATTAGATTAGGTTGTTTTCACGAGAAACTGTTCCGTATCTATACCCAAACCAACCTTAAACAGAAAATGCCGGAAAACATGTCTTTTCTATGCGCTGTGGGAATAGATTACGATTTTGTCAAAAAATAGTCTGACAAAGAATGGATTTGCCGAATTACGCTTCTTAAAGTGAATAGTTGTTCTTACGATGAAAATTTGTATAAAAAAGTGACTCATATGAGAGGTACCTGTCGGTTAAACAAATAAATATCACAAATGATCCATTTATTAATTATATATTTTGTAAAAAATTATTGGTGCCAGCGTACCAAAAATGTACAAGAAGCTAGCAGCGTAACTTGCGATTTTTTTATTAGAACATATAAATAGCTAATTATAGCTAATTTAGGGCTAATTTTGTTCCGCAAAAAAAATTGAGCTTGCGTTTTTAAAAGTTTTTTAAAAAAGCCAGCATCGCATGCGAGTGCAGCCTAATTAAGATAATTCAGAAAACAAAAGATACCTGCATAATTAGAGCAAACTTAGTGCTCCATGGTTTCATATATTTTTTTAAAATATATCATACGAAAATTATACTACAAATATTATATTAAAGTAACACTCGTGGCATATCGAACAAAGCGTTTTTGTTTCTCACTTCATTACGACCAGGCCTCCAATGTCTAATGAAGAATCCAGACACCTACAGACCTGTTGCATCCTTATTAGGAATCATCAGGGAGTCATAGGATTGTACCTGGCAGTTGAAGCTACACAGGCACCATGCACACCTCTCGAATTTAAAACAAAAAGTTTGTAATCCGAGGAGACGTAGTACCTGTGTGCGCCACCTGTCGAATAAACCGAGAAACAAAAACATCAAAATTGAAAAGTGCAGAAGACCGTAAATACAGAATCCTGTACCTTTTAGCAGGTTATAAAGAAGAAACCTGTAAAAGTATAAGGTCACTGTAACATGATTCTTAAAAAGAGGTAACGTTCGCAGCAGCACCGCCCCCAATTGGAGCTTCATACTACGTGGCCTTAATTTTAAGGCATCAGCAAGCTATCGCTCCGGAGAACAGAGTTCTGCGCAACAAGCCTCCTCCGTATGTAGGTGTCTCTTTTTTCTCAATTCTCTTAATTAGGCTGTAATCGCATGCGCTGCTGACTTCTCACGGAACCTAGCAGCGCATGCGCTAACTTTAAAAAAACCCAAGCTCTAAATTTTTTTTTTCGAATAAAAATTAGCACTAAATAAACTCTTCAATATAAAATCCGTTTACTCTAAGCCTAAATAAATAAAGCATTGTCGCGGTCATAGCATAGGGTCAAAAAAGTAGAACTATAGGGGCGATATGCAGTTTAATAAATAGTTTAGTAACTAGGGTTATTTCAATAGCAACATTGACTATACTATGGCGTCGCGGCGTCGACGACGGGCGTCCGTCAAAGGTGAAGGACCGACTGGGCCTTTAGCAACCCTATTCTTGACTTCATTGCAACGCCATTATATTTTTATTTGCTGTTTGTTATTGCCAGGTCTGGTTATTACTTCGTTACTGACAAAGAAAAATGAAACAATGAGCTGGAAATAATAATAATAATTTTCTGGAAATTTACTGATAACAGTGTTTACTATTTTTTAAAACACTTTTTGTGGTTAGTCAATAATAGCATTCTTACTCATTCCGGCTTGTTTATTAATATATAGCACTTTAGTTTGATTTAAATAATAATAATCTTACAAAACTAAAAAAAAACCAGAGACGAAGCAAAATATTTATCAAATCCATTGTTAAAACATTAAACTTGCTTTATAAATCAAGGGGAAGGTCGGTAAAGCATCGTTTTTATACACAGGGTGTTTATTTTAAGAGTTCCCACACAAGATTTACGTATTTAGAATCTGATTTTGGAGAAATCCTTGGAAACGTCGATTTTTTATTCGAGCGGGACACATTTTGAAATTTTTTAACACGCACCCCCTTGGAGGGGTAAATTTTACCCCTATATTTTGAATGCAGAAAGTAGGTCGAGTGAAGCCTTGTTTTAAAATTCTCTTAAATATTTTTACAATCTTGTCAAAATTTTAAAAACCTATCGATTCGGTTTTCAGATATTCACTTTCAAAATAAGGCTCAGTTGTACACTTTATTAAAATGTACCCTAGAAGAAAAATGCAATGATAAAATGTACTACTAACAAAACAAAGTCGACGTGTCCCGGGATTCCTCAAAAAATAAAATTTAAAAAAAAATGTTTTTGAATTGATATATTTTCGAAATTTTTACACGATTGTAAAGATATTAAAAAGACCTTCAAAACAAGATATCTCTCGATCCACTTTCCCTATTTAAAATATAGGGGTAAGGTTTACCCCTCGAAGGGGGTGCGTGGTAAAAAAATTTCAAGAACCAAAATGTGTCTCCCTCGAATAAAAAATCGATGTGTCCAAGGATTTCTACAAAATCAGACTCTAAATATGTAAATCTTGGGTGGGAAGTTTTAAAATGAACACCCTGTGTATAAATAGATATAATAACGGCTCGGGAGCTTTTCCACAGCGTTGCCATTGCTTTAGCCCGTCTTTTGTCTATTTCTGGCGTTATTCAAATTATATTTTTTAAGGGACTTTGCTTCGATTGTGTTTCATTAATGAAGTCCCACCTCAGTTTACTGAATTGTTTAGCTAATTACATAAAACTTGTCCATATTACAAACCAAAAAAAAATATATTAGATTTGAAGATGGTAGGCTATGTTGAAGTAGTTTCAAACTTCTATCGTGTTTTTTTTTATAAGAAGCCAATTAAGTAATACTAAATCACAACGATACGACACCAAGAACTACCAAGTAGCATGCGAGTGTGAAGACAACATCATCATCATCATCAGATCACGTGCAAAACTTAACACAAGGGGATACAACTGGTTTAAAAATATCCCAACATTGCTGGGACAATCAGAAAGCACGGATAGTCCACTATAAAATGAATTATTTTATGTTGAAAGGAAATAAAAATATCTCGAAAACTGTAGCTTTGAAAGATTTATATATATAGCAAAATTTTTGGGTAATTTTTCTACTTTTACTTTTTACTTCTAAAGTTATTTTATTATATATTTTCAAGTTTTTTCAAATAACTCGGAAACTAAAGCTCCCACGAATTTGGACTTAATAACAAATATGTAGTCCATATTCATGGAAACTTAAATCTGAAAACCGTATATCGTTACTTGCTTTTGTTCCAAAGTTAAAATTTTTTAAATATTTTATCCCCCTTCAACCCCACACTAAAAGTTAATCAGTTCATGGTCAGCCGATAGAGTATTTTTGTAAGGCGTTCTTGAGTTATCGTGTATACAGACAGACAACACACAGACAGGCTAATTTTTTTTTTCGTCAATTAAGGTGTTTTGGAACCTTAGTAACTCATTTTTGATAAAATTAAGAAAAGTCAAAATTTCACGATTGGAGGTGGACCAAAAAAAAAACATTTATACAGTGTAACCAGAATATATTTTCTTAACAAAAAGTCAAGAATATTTGAAACCCTCGTGAAAACCCATAATTTTCATATAGATTTGAACTGCAAAACAACGGAACTTGCCAAGTGTAAAACACACGTTAGTTACCAGCAAACACAAATCGTCGGCATTGAATCGGGCCAATGTCGACAACGTCGGCAGTGTATCGGCATTGGCGACTACACGCTGGCCCGATGTTGGACAGATTGAGATTTTCAGTTTTCGGTCAATAATCGCCAACTGACAGAGGTCCACATTACTACAGTCGACTTTATGCCCACACCACTTTAGGACCGACGATGGTCCGATTGGAACTTTGTTTAATCGATCGAAAATCGGCATCTGACGATGGCTCGATTTACTATAGTCGACATCATGCCAACGCAAACCTTATCTGCTTTAGGAGCGATGATGGTCCGATTGGAACTTTGTTTGATTGGTCGAGAATCGGCAACTGACGATGGTCCGATTACGTCACCTTAAAATTTTTAAACTGCTTAATAGTTTCTTCCTAGTATGTAGAGATGGCGCTAATGTTCCCTGTACAGTGGAAGATAATATTATATATATATATATATATATATATAATGAACAAATATATCTCTAAAATAGAACGCGGACTTGACAAGATGGTGGTACTTCTCTACAAAAATCACCTCTTCTGCCACTTAAACCGGCCCGACTGATGGTTAAGCACCCGCATTATCGAAACTTTCTAGTTTGCCAATGTCGGATCGTGTCAAGCAACCACCGACGGACCTTCGTCAATCACCGACGTCGGGCCACTTTGAGAGGCTAATGTGGGGCCTTATTATCCACCCATTATCGGACCTTTGTGGTTTGCCATTGTCGGGCCGCTTTAAGCTACACCCGACGGACCTTCGTCAATCGCCGACGTTGGGCCGCTTTAGGAAACCAATGTCGGACTTGAATAGTTCACTGATGTCGGGTCGAGACCAGCTTGCCTATACGTTAAACCGACCAAATTAAGCAGCTTTATGGGAGGATGGTGGGTACCACGTGGTGAAACCATATCGGACCTTAATCGTACGGCGACGGTATGCCGATGTCAGCAAAAAGTTAAATTTACCATTGGTCCGACGGCAATAGACATCGAGCCGACGAAGGCCCGAGGGAACCGCGTTTACTGGGTTTATAAGCTCAGGTAGTCTTAAATTTTCTAAGTATTCACCTGATGGTGTTGTAAAATAAAATTGGTACTAGAAAGCACGGATAGTCCACCATACAATCAATTATTTTATGTTGAAAGGAAATGGAAATATCACAAAAACTGTAGCTTTGAAAGATATGAACCTGATAACAAAATTTTTGGGTAATATTTACGAAAAACCAAAATCTGAAAACCGCATATCAATAGCTGCTTTACTTCTAAAGTTCTGATTTTTTCAACTCCCCACCACCCTACCCAAAAGTTCATGGTCAGCCGATAGAGGATTTTTTTTACCAAATTTCGTTAAAATCGATTAAGGCGTTCTTGAGATATCGTGTATACAGACAGACAACAGACAACTTTTTTTTTCGTCGATTAAGGTCTTTTGAAACCTTAGTAACTCATTTTTGATAGAATTAAGAAAAGTCAAAATTTCACGATTTTAATAGCCCCCCATACCATATTGGTATGTTGCACTAAAAAGTAAATGGAAGTTTAAAACTCAGGTTTACATTCATAAATTATAGACATTCTTCTTCTTTAGGTATCATGATCTCTTTGAACGTTGGTTATCATCAGCGCGATCTGCACCCTGACCACTTCTTTTCTGAAAAGCATAGTACTAACACCATACCACTGTCTAAGATCTTTAAGCCATGATATACGTCTACCATATGGACCTCATCTGCCTCCAATTTTTCCTGCTATTATTAATTTTAAGAGTTCATTAACATGTTTCCAAAATACTTTTTGATGGTGAATAAGACCTCAAGATCTTTCTTGTCAACAAATTTGAGGTTAATAAACAAATTGAAATCTGACCCCCCCCCCCCCCCCCTAGATTTAAGGCCAGGTCTTCGCTTGTCCCAGTTCTCATTCAGCTGGCAACCCAGGTATTTGTAGGAATCGATGCGTTCGACTCTTTGACGATTTACTTGTAATAGGCCTCCAATGTCTTTTTCTTTATGACCATGCATTTTGTTTTTTCAACATTCAAGTTAAGCTCAAATTGCGAACATTTGACTGCTTTGGTTTAACAACATTTCAGACATTAGAGTGCCAAAAAGGCTCTTAGACATTTTAGTACAAACGTTAGTGCCAAAAAGGATTTAAAAATTTTGTTGGCGTTTCAAGTGGTTGCTTTTTCCAAAGAAAACTAACTCGGACATTCAACTCATACTCATACAAGGTATTTGGGTATTACGACAGAACATTAGTTGTTCTGTGGTATTACGATAGTGCTCTTAATCCGAAGAATAGGATTTTGGTAACTAAGCAAGAGCGGTTTTCGCCACCCACGAAAGCGACGCACGTCGTCGTGGGGCGTCCCGATGTCGCAGCAAAGTGCAAAGGCGCTCTCCTCGGTGCCTCTTTCGCAAATTTTATTACACACACATTGACAGCACAAGTGGGATTTTCCTGCCTAAGGCGGACTTACTGACTGACTATAAATGATAGGCTATTGAAATTGCTTTTAAAAATATAAGAAATATCTCTCTTTGCGTTTGAAAAATTTCAAATTTTTAGACGACCTACGGGCCTATTCCGTAGGTATATCCTCTGTGGCTTTTAACGGATTATTAGTATGTTTAAAAACATATATCAAAACTTTACAAAAGTTTGACCACTCAAAAAAAATATAATAACGCGCGTATCTTTGGCAAGAGGCACACTTCCACCAAAAAATTTTATTACAGACTGTGGATTTGCAACTACTGACATTTGTTTTTTAAAAATACATGTTATACATAAAGTTTAATTAAAACAGCTACCCCCGTACGATGTCGCATCTGTTAACCTGGTTTTATTCAATTATATCTAAAACATACGTCTTTTGAATGAACAAATGGCATTAGTTTTAAGCCAAAACACTGCAATAAAATTATTTGATGGAAGATGGAAGTTTGCGTCTAGCTTTAAGAATACGAGCGTTATAACTTTTTTTTATTTTCAATAAAAATATCGCATTTTTTACTATGGAATGGCTGCTCCGTAAATATCAAAAACGGTTTAAGAAGAAAAACATGACCAAACATCAAAATAGATTGGATTTTACTAGTTTTTTGAAAATATAGGGTGGGCCACAAAAAATTAGACTTTGGATTGCCTATAATTTTGAAACCAACACTTTTATTTTCAAAAGTTTAACCTAACTGGAAATAATATACTTCAAATTTCACAGAGCAAGAGCGAAAAGTTACGTTTGTTGTTGCAATTTTTCACCCCACAGGAACTTTTTTTTTGTTGCCTTAAAAAAATATTTTGAAACCCTGATATCCTTTACGAATGTTTTACTTTTAAAAATCAAACCAACACAAATGATTGAATTTACAATAAAGTAAAATTTGAGGTTGCATTTATAAATGTATTGGATTTTTTATATGCTTATGTTCAGTAAAATCGGCTTAAAAAAAAATTAATTTCTTGTCCGTGAAAAATAAATAAAAAGAAGGGATCATGGCATATCGGACACACATTTTGCTTTTTAATTCATTACGACCAGGCCTCCAAGATCTAATGAATAGTCCAGAAACCTACAGGCTTGTTTCATCCTTGTTAGAAATCATCAGGGTAACATCGGACTGTACCTGGCGTATGAAGCATAACATAAGCAACCACATTTGAACGACGAAATTTGTTTCAATTCGCTGGGTGTGGTTGCTTATGTTATGCTTCATACGCCTGGTACAGTCCTATCTTGCCCTGATGATTCCTAACAAGGATGAAACAGGCCTGTAGGTTTCTGGAGCAAGAGACATTTTTGTGTTGGTGCCAGTGGCGCACAGACTCTTGTCCTAGAAAATATAAAGTATATTCTTTATAATTACGTTTTTTTTTTAATCGGACTATTGGTTTTATATCTCGTTTTTTCGTGGCCCACCCATCGACTTACTAACTTATCGATGGACTCACCCTATCTCAAAATTGGTTGGACTTACAAAATACAAATGTGACCAAAATGTGTAATTCTATAAAATATCTGCTATAATTTATACTAACAATTTTTAATAGTTTATAAGTTTTAGTCGAAAAAGTGAAACCTTTAACTCGGTTTTTAAGAGATGTTTGCAAGTATAATTTACTATACCAGATTCTTGAAAATATTTGAACCTGTAGACATGTTAAATATTTTAATGGTTCGGAAGCTATGAGGCATAGAATACAAAAATCAACGTTTTGTGTAAAACGCTATTTCAAATATCTCAAAAAATGCCTGACTCGTAAAATTAAAATTTACTTTATGAAATTGGTTATTTAATTATTCTGAAAAACATTTGGCTTGGGAAGCACGTTGAAATATTTAATAGTCCGGGAGTCACAAGGCCAAAAACTAAAAAGTTAAAGTTGGTTTAAAGCTATATTTGCAAATATCTCAAAAACCGTAATACTTCAAAATCTTTGCCTTTGGTCATGATATCTAAATCTTGATTAGTTCAGGAGTAAAACATAAAAAAAAAACAAATTTCAAGTTTTTTTTAGTGCCTAATTAACTTTGACCCGTAACAAAACTGTACCACTTCTAGAGGTCAAATTTTAGTAAATTTTTGGTATGTTGTAAAGTATACCAAATGGTCCAACAAAACGTTTTGTTGTAATTTCTTTTGGGTTAAATCGTACTTGCAGTCGCTTATTAAACTATTTTGTTTTAAAACATATTGAGGTATTACGATATCCTCATAATATGCTTTTTTTTAAACCTTCATCAAAAATATGATTTTAGTAACTGTCTGCAGATAACTAAAGCATGGCTTTTTTGGTTACCGATGCAAAAAAACTTTTTTTTTATCACGGGTTAAAGAGAAATCGCGGACAATAGTAATATCGAAAAAATCTAATTATTCTTGCCTAAGAATTAAGCCATTTTCGCCAGTTTTCACCAAGTATTTACGAAAAAATTTCGTCAAAATTTCAAATTGTCAAAGATTAAAATGTCGCAACAATGAACGTCACCGAGTAAAAAGACACATCGCTATGGAAACGATTGTTATTTCATTTCCCAGCCTTCTTCATTTATAATGTAAAAATGGTGTGTTGCTAGAAAATCTCTTCGTTCGAGATTTTTAAAAGTATTTTTCTGTTTTTCTTGGATTTTTTAATAAAGGTATTAAAAAAAATGGTGTTAACAACTCGCGGCTAAACTGCTTTTTTTTACTTGTAAAAAAGCACTATTTTAGCCACTAGTTGTTAAAACTACTATTTCCTACTTAACAAACAGAATAATGTTTTTCAAACGATTTTAAAAATATAAATTTCTCAAAACAGAGCATTTTATAAGCTGAAAAACACACTATAAATTTCAAGTAAGATGGTTTAATTTGGCCAAACTTTATTTTTATTTATTATTTTCTATTTCACTTCAAATTCGGCATACAATGAGCTTCAGGCTACTGCGAACATAGGGGGAATCAAGTCCAATTTACTCTCCGTGCCGCACGACCGAGGTGGGGTCGAAGCACGCTGCAGTGTTATCTTTTTGAAATTTATTTTGTTTTTATTATTTTGTTTTATTTCTGCCTTGCTCGAGAAACAGATTGGTAAGTTCTTAAGTGAAATAATACATTTTTAAAATTAAAAATGAATGTCTACGAAGTTGCCGAAAAAGTGCAGATGGCCAAATGGCACTATCAATGCAGATCATTGAGTCTTATTCAAGAACTTTTTTTGGAGAACCTAGTTTATCAACGATTCATAGGTTTGTGCAGAATTTTGAAAAGTTTGGTTGTGTAGCGCAAAGAAACCATAAAAAATCCACTGTTTTGAATGACGAGGAGGAAGTCGTTAAAATTTAAGAAGCTTTCCAAACTATCACCCCTAACATGCTTGGAAACGTTAGAAGGGGTTTTGATAATAGGCTCGGATATTGTCTAGCCGAGAAAGGACTTTTTGAACATTTGCTCTCATTTTTTTTTATGAGCTTCAGGCTACTGCGAACATAGGGGGAATCAAGTCCAATTTACTCTCCGTGCCGTACGACCGAGGTGGATTCGAAGCACGCTGCAGTGTTATCTTTTGGAAATTTATTTTGTTTTGTTTTATTTCTGCCTTGCTCGAGAAACAGATTGGTAAGTTCTTAAGTGAAATAATACATTTTTAAAACTAAAAATGAATGTCTACGAAGTTGTCGAAAAAGTGCAGATGGTCAAATGGCACTATCAATGCAGATCATTGAGTCTTATTCAAGAACTTTTTTTGGAGAACCTAGTTTATCAACGATTCATAGGTTTGTGCAGAATTTTGAAAAGTTTGGTTGTTTAGCGCCAAGAAACCATAAAAAAACCCACTGTTTTGAATGACGACGAGGAAGTAGTTAAAATTGAAGAAGCTTTTCAAACTATCACCCCTAACATGCTTGGAAACGTTAAAAGAGGTTTTGATAATAGGCTCGGATATTGTCTAGCCGAGAAAGGACTTTTCGAACATTTGCTCTATTTTTTTTTTGACTGGGAGAATCTTTTTGGTTTTTAGAATGTATTATTTTATTTTGAGAACTTGCTTTTATTTTGGTTTTCCTTATTATTTTCATTGTAACACGTTGTTAGTGATAAATCTGAGCAGTTGAAAATAAAACGCTCTAATTTATCAGTGACAAAAAACAAGAAAATTACGTTATCAAAATTTGCGTATTTATGGACCAAATTCCGGTTTCATGGACTACACTTCACATTGTACCGTGGTTAGAGGCGTACTAAACGCAAGCCGCGAACGGTGATCGCAAGCCTGAGTGTTGGTTGCTCCACTGATGTGTGCGATGTCCCTGCGTGTACGTACACTGGCAAATTCGACTTCTTCCGGCCTATGTTCGCAGCAGAAATCTTTAAGAAACACTTGTAATTCTTCAAACTTCAACTCTCTGAGAGTTTAAGCTTTTTTTAAAGGACTATACCTTACTTTTTTACACCAGTTTTATCCTTCCAGCAAGTCGCTAAAATAAAATGATAACATTTAATCAAACTTTTATCTTCTTTTCACAAGGATATTAAATTTACATTATGAGCTGCTTTTGCCTCGAAACTTTTCCGAGAAACGCTACTTAGCAAACATTACTATCCTCTTTATGATGTATTTTTTCATCGCTTCACCCCCTCACGCGCAGTTATTAGCGAAGCTTAATATCGAGTTTCTTGAGAAATTTTCCTCTTTGTGGTGATTGCTTTTGAATTTTAATTTCCCATAACTCCATGGATAACTAAAGTATAAATCATGTTAGGTAACTTTACCCATCTTGTAGCTCACCCAGTAGATTAAACTAGAGGTTCTCTATACATTTGACAGTTGTTGTTTTACCAGAGTTGGGCAACTCATATTGCCCTCTCTTTCTAGTTTTTTTCATATTTGCATGTAAAAATGAAATGTACTGATGTTTTGTTGTCCCTTTTTATAATTTCCCCAGGCAGTTTTTGAAAGATTTATTTTTTTGGTTAGTAAAATATGTCAAGCTTGGACAAAAAAAAAACAAAAACTAACAGTGAATAGACACGGTGGATATTAAAAATGTAAATAATAGGTAGGATATAGACTCCTATTTTTGTCACTCTTTTTCTTACAATAAAACATAAAAACATAATGTTTTATTTATTAATGAAGTAGACTTGATTTTTTAAAAAACTCATACATGCATTTTTTCCTATGCCACAAAATTTAGCTTTCCATTAGTGTATACTATTATAAGGCACCACCAGCTTAGTATGACTCACAGCTTAAAATTCAGTGTGACATTCTTAAAAATGCCACAGATATCAACATTTACAAAAGTTCAAATTATCACTCGAGTTATAGAAGACGGCTGGTCTAAAAGAAGAGCGGCCACCCATTTTGGAGTTGATAAAATGACGATAATGCGATGGAAAAAGCGCTGGATTGAAAATAATTCTACGGATAGGAAAGATGGATCAGGACGACCAAAAGTAAGTTCTGAAGTGCAAGATGAGAGACTTATTGACCATCTCAGACAAAATCCTTTTTCAACGTCGGTTGAAGCAGCTAATGTAACATTATTTCCGGGTTCTTTAGCAACAGTAAATAGAAGAGTATTGAAATCAGAAGTCTCTTGTCGAGTTTTTGCACTGAACAACGTTCTTCGTGAGAGGGTGGTTTTCACTGACGAAAAAATTTTTCATCATCTTCAAGCAGCAGGAGAATTTTAGTTTATCGTCCACCAAATTCTAGATTTGAACTCGAATATACAAACCAAATTAAAAAAGCTGGACATTTTTCTGTAAACATGTGGGGCTGGTTTAGTGCTAGAGGTTTGGGTTCTTTTTGGAGAATCGAAGGGAGATTCAATAGTGAACAATTTATTGAAATCCTTGAAAACGTTATGCTGCCATCTGTACAGGCTTTACATGAAAATAATAACTTGGTTTATCAGCAGGACAACTGTCCAGTACACACGACTGTTGTTCGCCAATGGCTTCAGAATAATAATATAGAAACACTTCCTTGGTCAGCCAACAGCCCTGACGTTAACCCAATGGAAAATATATGTGGTCGAATCGTTAAAATAATATACCAAAGGAATTGGAGACCACGAAATGCTGAAGAGTTAATCCCTAATATATAAATACCTACTTATTTCGTAAAACAAAACCTAATTTTCTGAATCGCCCCCTGGTGTAGTATTATTATAGGCCAAGGGCTGTAACATTATTTGTTTTTAAATATTTATGTTCCCTAAGTTTTTAAAATCATCACTTGTCGTGCTTTTGGGATAATTTTCCAATTTCCGTTTCTTTGTGGCATCGTGTTTTGAGCGCGACGTGGAACGGTGGTTTTCGGTTTTGAATGTTAATTTGAGGTGTCCTTTATTTGTTATAATAATATTTTCGGAGTATTTTTAGTTATAGGTGAGATTATACGGGCTGAAAAAAATAGTTAGTTTAAATTGGTCATAGGACGTACGCGTAAACGTGGAATATAGCGTATATTGTCTCCCTTTTATCTGTAAAAAACAAAGACTTCCGCTCGAATACAGATATTAGAGTCCAATTTCTTGCGATCCACAGTGGTTCATTGTTACATTAAATTTTAAGAAATTTTATATAATATGTAGATTCTTACAAATAATGCAAACAAATTCTTGTTCCTGCTAATTGAGGGGCTAATTTTGAGTACAAACAAATGATTAGATTAGCAATAATGTTAAAAAAAATATTGCTTATAGCCTTTTCTTATGGCACAACCTTCATGTGTGGTGTTCTTTAAATCATTATATTTAAAAAAGTTGGACAAAGTAGGACGATATTCTTACAGGGATAGAAAGAAGAAAGAATACGCTTTATATTGCTGTATATGTAAGAAAGCACTTGAGAGGACTTCCTTTCTAAAAGTTTAGTAGAGTTTAATTGTATTACATAAAAAACAATAAATCATACAAATAGGTAGTTTGGAATGTATAGCACAAAATAAAATAATAAAACTGTAAAAAAATATCCCAATAAATTTTTTGAATTTTGTCATAGGGATGAACGACTGTGCGATCTAGCGTTAAGGTTTTTCATCAAGGTCACGTCTTTAACATGTATAACGTATAGACCAGACGCAAGCTTACGTTATATAACGTCTGCTCTATGTTGCTGGCGCAGAGGTATATATATATATATATATATATATATATATATATATATATATATATTTATATCCTAAATAAATTTAGTCAAGATTAATTTACAACAAAAAAAAAGTTTTACAAAAGTCAAAAAATTATTATAACACAACATACAGATATCACAAGTATAAGTCTTACATCGAGTAATAGGTAAAATGTAAATAGTTACTAAAAAAACTGAACAAACAAAAAAAACATAAACAGAGTTAACAAACAAAAAATGATTTTAACAACACAAAAAGTCACTTTCAAATGTTCCTTTGGTGAAATAGGTGTTTTTTGGATTGTTTTTAAAAGAATTAATAGATTCAATATTTTTAATTTTCTCTTGAGACTCTTGAGACATACAAATTTTCTCTATTTCTAGTGTTATGATGGTGAATCTGCAGATTAAATGTTATCTTACTTATAGATTCATCTTATGGATAAATATTAAAGTATTAAACAACAATAGTTCTCGAACTGGTAAATATTCTAATTCACTTCGCATTTCATTTACAGGAGTTACTCTTGGTTTCCTCAGTATTATCCTCATTGCTTTGTTTTGCAATTTTTGCAAACGAGATATTTCGTTTTGTTTTAGTAGAAATAGAATCGTTGAGCAGTAATTAAAATAGGGTAATATTAAATCAATCGTTTTTTCGTCAGTTCGTCAGTTGTTAGATCTGTAGAACAGATCGACAAATAATAAATCTTATAGGCAATTTTTACGATTATTTCCATTGCATGTGTCGTAAAGTCTAATCTTTTATCAATCCATATACCTTATTTTTGTGACCACTTCAATAATGTCCCGTCCCAATATTAACTTAAAATCTATAGTTGATAATTGTCTGTAAATAGACTCTTTAGCTATTATTATGTATTTTGTTTTTGATATATTGACCTTTAAGTCATTTAGATTGCATCAATTATTCACAGATTTTAAAATATCATCAAGCGAAATTCTGTAAGTTTCAAAAAAACTAAAAAACAAAGATAGTTCGGGTGTGCCATCAAGCTTTTTAAAAAAATGCATTTTTTTTCTATCGCAGAGCCTCTTTCACATATTTTCAATATGTGCATGAATACAGGATCGTTTCCAGATCAATTAAAAATTGCATGTGTTATTCCAGTATACAAAAAAGATGACCCCAATGTCTTGGAGAACTATAGATCAATCAGCCTACTATCATCATTTTCCAAAATTTTTGAATTTCTTCTTCACCAAAGGCTTTTAGACTTTTTTCTAAAAAACAAACTTCTTAAATACTTTCAGCGCGGATTTATTCCAAACAAATCGACTGAAACCGCATTAATAGAGTTTAGTAACAAAATATTACAAACCTTAGAGGACAAAGCCGCGGCTTGTGGAATATTGCTGGATTTATCCAAAGCATTTGATACTCTTAACCATATTCTTTATAAAAATATCGATGTATACGGGGTTAGGGGTATTCCACTAAAACTTTTTAGGTCTTATCTAACTGACAGGAAACAAAAAACAATTGTAAAATCAAGTTTTGGAACCAGCGTGTCTGATATGGATACTATTTGGACTGGCGGACCGCAGGGAAGTATCTTGGGACCTCTCTTTTTTGTAATTTACATCAATAATATCGATGAAGTTTTTGATCAGAATGAAAACACAAACTTTGCGGATGATACAAACGTAGTGGTTCCTGTTTTTAAAAATGAAAATGTTGAAAGAAAATGTCTAGAGATTCTCACTAAAATAAAAGAATGGCTTGAAAATAATCAGTTGATTCTTAATGAAAACAAAACAAAAATCAATGTGGTAAATAATAACAAAACAACATATACTAATAAAACACTTACGTTTAACAATAAACAGATTGAGTTTGTTGGTGACGCTAAGATATTGGGTATTACAATTGACATCAATTTAAACTACTGTAAGCACATACAAAACCTATGCATTAAACTTAGTAGAGCCATCTAGGCGATAAGAATAATGTCAAAAATCTTAAATAATAATTCTTGCTATTAGCAGCCTCACATTTATCATTTTTTTGCTTCTCGACGGTCTTAAATTTTTGTTCTAGATTCTTTATAACTTTCTTTGATTGCTCATTTTTTTTGGGGTTCTTTTTCTTCAAGTTCTTTTTCTTCTTGTTTGGTAAACATTTTTATCAAGATAAATTAAAATAGTATATTTAATGCACAGTAAAGCATCCAATATGGGCTCTGACAGCTTATTCCTATCATTAGTAAGAACTCTTCCAGATGTGGAAAATCCCCTTTCCAGATCCGCATTTCCATGAGGAATGGAAAGGAGGCATTTTAAGATTTTTGATACTTGAGGGTACCTTAAATTTTGATCATTTGCTTGAAGGCAAAAAATCTGAAACCAGTAATGATCAATCCTCTGGCCGTTTTGGTAGAGAGTTACATCTGCATCAATATTTAGTAAAGTATATTCATTTATAAGATCCGAGGACCTGACTTGGAACGGCATTTGTTCAGCTAAGCTTAAAGATCTTGCAGGCTTTCTAACTTTGAAATTTTTTTTGGGATGCACAACATTTCCGATTGATTTAAGAGTTGCCAAATAGTTGGATTTAATTATTTTATTTATGAGGTGGTTTCCAACCTAAACTAAATGTTTTTTTGCAACCTCTGGTCCTCTTTAATATTTAATTTGTCAAATTCTTTGCAGATTGATCTGCCTAAAATTTCTTTGTAATTTGAGTTAGATTTTTGATTATTTATTTCGAAAACCGTGTCAAAATTTTAATTTTTTAAAATATTAGGCTTACAAATTTGACCTACAATTGTTTTTAAGCACAAAAGTAGTTGATCATATAATACATGAACAAGAGGTTCATTCTTTTGAAATAATTTTGTGTTTGTTTATTTCTGATAACTTGTACAGCAAAATTTCTTGTACGTTTGTAATCTTCAAAAACACTTTCTTGGTCTTTAACTAGCTTATACCGTTTATAACTAAAATTCCGTTATCTAGTAGCCAACTCGACATTATTGTTTCACCACTCTTAATATTTTGTAAAAATTTTAACTTTTTTAATTGGTGCTACTTGATTTAAATTTTTTGAAATATTTAATATCGTTAATATTAAAACGAAAATATTGAAAATTACAATTTTGCAACAATGCATAAATTCTAAGCAAATCAAGATTTCTTCCTCTAGCTTGGAAAACTTTATGCTTTTTATTTTTGGAGTTTTTAATACCTTTGTTTTCAATAATTCGTGATAGTTTGTTAGCACTAGAGGCCCTCCATATATTTGACAGTTTTTGTTTTACCAGAGGTGGGCAACTACTGATACTGTCCCCTCTTTCTAGTTTTTTTCATATTTACATGTAAAACCTATATTATAGAATGAATTGACATCTCAAATACCTCCAATTTTTGACTGCCAAATCCTGTTGCTCACCTCTGGCAAAAAACAATAACTGTCAAAAAATTGTATACAGGACCTCTAGTAAGCACTAAATCTATAACAGAATCTTTATACCTACCAGGGTCCCAATTCTTGAATCACTTGAGTTTCAGTCGTATACGGACCACATCTTAGCAAAAAATTGACGAAAAAAGGGTTAAATTTTTTCTTATTCACTTATTAACGCACACACAACATTGAACTCGTACTGAAATTCTGTAATATTACGAGCGAAAACGACATCTAAAAGGATTTTCGTTTTACAATTGGTCCTGGTTCTGGTTGAACCAGAACCGCAACCGATCCTTTCGTTTTAAAACAATGACGTCACAGTTGCAACCCGGTTATGAAATTTTAGAACCAGCCTGGGAGGTTGGTTCGGGCCTTTGTCTGTAAACATAACCCCTAAAATTTTGCAAAATTATAGATGGTCTTTTTTTGAGTAAAATCAAAGATATCCTAATAATATTTTAAATGACGTCATTATTTTAGAACCGCTGTCAAAATTTATGTCAAAATAATGTCAACCAGAACCAGGACCAATTCTTAAATCGAAAATCCTTTAAGCGTCAAAAACCGGTTTTCCCACCAAAAATGCAATATTTAAATTTTGGGCCTATTTTAATAAAATATTGTTCATACGAGTTAGAATTTGTGGGCATATTTGGTATCTGAATTAGTGAAAAATGACTCTTTTTTCGTACACGACTAAAAGACGAGTGATTCAAGAATTGGGCCCCAGATCGAGTGGTGTCAAAAACAATATTTTTTAAAACTACATCTACTAAAGTAAAGTTTATTCTAGATTAAAATCGCTAATGATCACTACATAATTTTCATGAAGATTTTCCTCTCACCAAATATGAGAAAACCGTAGCAAGTTTTGCCGAAGGGAGTCAAAAAATTAATAGACTGGCAATACGAACGGCCGAACCAAAGAAAGCAGGATAGAAATACATGGTAATAAAATGTAAAAGACACAAACATCTGCTCAGGCAAATTCCACGTTTACCGATATGTATCTCGTACATGTCATGACCGACTTAAACTGTCTATTAAGCGGAATTTGCGCGTATTGGCGTTTCAGGCCAAACTGCTAAAAACAGCAGAAAATTTTTCGCCTATTGCCTAACTTCAAGTCCTACGCGGTAACTCCCGCACCAATAGCGGAGCCCGGGTAATAAAAAAGGGGTCTTCACACAACTTCTGATTTTTGCATTATAATTTTACACAAAATTTAAAAGTAAATTAAAAAACTGATATTAACAACGCCAAAACGCCGCTTTTCAACGAAAAAAAAATAATTTGACGCCAATCGTCATATTTTTAAATTTAAAATGATGCACCAGAATTTTCTCGAAAACTTATCAAAATTTAAAAAAATCCCAAGACACGTTGATTTAGTTTGCAAGGGGGACATTATTTGGCTATATTGGAATTTCAAGGGGTGAGTTTCAACAACAGATTAAGGTCTAAATAAAATGACGTAAAACTATATTGCTTGCCAGCAAATGTCGACGGTCAATTCTTTTAAATATTTCTGTATGAGATAAAGCACCATTTAGGAGTTAGCAATGCGTCATAACAATCGAGATAAATTTTTTAATAAAAAAAACTAGATTCTGGTTTTAGCCAGTATATAGTTGCTGTAAGTCCCCAAAACGTTTGTATAGATAACTTACCACGCCCCCGCCGACGGAATGGACCAGCAGAGATTTCCCCGGAGCCAGGCCGGCAATCTCGAACAGGAGGATGTACGCGACCGTGTAATTCATAGTCACGGTGACCGCATCCTGATGGGACACTCCCTGGGGAAGCTTGTAGACATACTTGGCCGGGACGGCGACTAACTCGGCCCAGGCGCGGAACTCGGGGAGGGCGACCACTTGGTCACCGACCTGCAAATGAAAATGTACAATTAAAGTTGACGTTAACGTTAGGAATTAGTAGTTTATACTGGGTTTCAAAAGTTTCATATACCCAATGTGTAAATTATCTAAGTGTTAAATAAAAGATTTTATGCACTTCAGGGATTAAATAGGTACTTTTAATCACTATTTTTAGGGACTTAAGGGACACTTTTAATCCCTAAGGGATTCAAAGAAGATTTAATCCCTAAGGGATTAAAAATAAATTTAATCCCTCAGCTTAGGGATTAGAAGTAAATTTAATCCCTCAGAGATTAAAGAAAACTAATCCCTGGATAATTATAATTAAATGTATGCAAGTTAAGCCAAACAGAACTTGCTCTTGGCCAAGGTTTCATCCTTAGCACCCTTTCTTGTAGTTGACGAACCATTTGGCGTGGAAATAACGTAATTTTAACAAAGATCTTTTCCTAAAGTGCATAGAATAGTATATAAACCTCGGGACTCAAGTGTCGTTTAATTCCTTAGCGAATTGTAGCCCTCCCTACGGTCGGGCTACAAACCTTTCTCCGCGGGATTAAATGTGGCACTTTAGTCCCTAGGGTTATAATATACTATCGGGCGTTAAAATGCCTTTTACCGCCCGCGTTCACTTTAACTCCAGTGTGATTTTTGCTGAAATTTGATAGTTTGATAGTAATGGGGTTTTCCCACATTTTTGGGAAGCAACGGAATTTGGTACCTTAGAGTGAGTTATCCAAAACGCATTTATTATTTCTTCTGAAAAACTCTTGGTTTTGTAGAAAAAAATTTTTAAAGTTGGAGTTCTACAAAAACGCTCAAAAAAATTTTTTAGCCAACTAACTTTACGAGAAAAGTAGCGAGTGGTGACCTTTTTCTCAGCCTCTTCCTAACTTCAGTTTAATGCTTAGCTGTCACTAAATGTCATTTCTGTTTAGTAAACAATCTGTTAAAAGTTGTATTTATTTTTTCTCGAGCTTTTTCTGCATCAAAATGAAAAAGTGCGTTTTCCGCGGATGTGAAAATAAATAAATGTCAGAATTCCCCTGGAAATTTGAGATATTTTTGCCCTTCCCTTTGTGACCAAGAAGAAAATTGTGGCTCTAGAGGCACTAAAGCTGAAAAAATTATCCACGGCTGGGCGCAATAGTGTGTGAAGATCACAGCTGAAATTCAAATACAACCCCATTAGAGACATCGCCACCCAAAGGAAAAATTTTTCTTTACAAAAAAATATTTCATGATCATGTAAAAAAATATAGGTTTACCTTTGATGGTTCTCGCGTAAAATAACCCTCATACAATCTGTTAAGACAAGTAAAATTTAGTTCACTTCTTGTTTAACCCATTATTCTTATAGCAATAAAGTTTTTAAATAAAAAAGTAAATAAAAAAGAGTTTTACCAACCACCACTGGTTTCAGACACAGTCCATCCACCAGTCGGCCCTTCAACTATAACGAATCGATAACAAAAACAATGAACTTTACAAAATACACCGGAGTACCACAAGAATACATACCGGGTGTGACTTGGAGAATAAACGCAAACATGTGTTTCACCCTTGTTAGGGATCATCGGTACGCCATAAGGTTTTATAGACAAATAATACGAACGATCAAACCAACAAGTCATGAACAAATGCTCGGCAAAACATTATAGATAACAGGATGAGAAATGATGGCTACTATGGATAGTGGGAATTTGTTTGAAACCAGTCAGTGGTAGAACTAGTGGAGGATGCCAAAAATCCAATAGTTTTGTGTTGGTAAAACTCTTTTTTATTTATATTTAACTCCACTATAGACATTGGGAATTTATATCTCATTCTGTAATAAGACTTTTGTTGATTTGCTTAAAAACTGGAAAGAAAAGATTTATTTAAAATTGACCGAGCCAAACTTCCCACTTATGACATAGAAAAGTCTGATAAGGTCAGTCCTCCCCACCTTTATGGGAATCTAGGGACGTATAAAACTTCTGTAAAAATTTTTTTTAGCTCCAGTGATGGGAGTGAAAAAATATGGTAAATCACTTCAAGTTATTTTTTTTTCTAATATTTTTTCTTCAAGTTTAGTGGAATTTTTTTAAACTTATATTTAAATTTATTGCCTCAGGGTTAATTTTTTTGTAGTTTAAGAAGTTTATAGCAAGTAATTTAGAGAGATGCATTGATTAGCAAGAGTCAATGTTTCTTCCCAAATTTTTCTTAAACCAAAAACTTCTGGGTTTGTTTACCTGCCAAGGACTGGGTTGGGGTCGAATCTCGTCTTAATTTTAGATGTTGGGAAAATCAAGTTGCTAATGCATTGCAGACGAAAATTTGTGAAAAATGATATTAAAAATGACATTATTTTCCCCCCTGCACAAAAACTTGTAAAATGTAACCGTATTTTAATGTATTGTACCAAAGGTCAAAATAGTGAAATTCTATGAGGATCTTATATGATAGGACATATGAGCCGTCAAATAACAGATGTCTGGCAAACACCCAAGAAGACTTTTTTCTCATAACTTTCAACCGAAAAAAATCTTGGGTGGGAAAACGAAATTCAAAATTGGATGCGTTTTTTTTAACTTATTTTTTTTATTTCTCTTTTGTTTCAATTGCCTTAGGAGCATATTCCTATTGGAAATATTAACACGCCATCGCCAGGACGAACCCATATCAGATGACTTATAATAAAGTACAAGTGCGGAATGATGCCTATTTGTGAGTGATTCAAAATGATGTTTGGGGTGGGCGCCTAGTGGTTTTATACTGTCTGAAATTGTTTCAATCTTTTTTTAGAAGCATGTTCTGTAAATAAGATTCATTTTGGGACCTTCAATGGAAAAAATTGTCATTTTTAATATTACAATAGTTTTATATAATTTTTATTTTTAATAAGTGAAGTGAAATAAAATCATTGCCTGTTCTTTTGTTTTGTAAGAAATAAATATATACCTACTGTAAATTTACCATGTTTTATGTATCCTAAAACTCAAGCTTTTAAAGGCGGACAAAAAAATATCAAGACTAAAGTTAAATAGTTTTATTAAATAATATGGTCAAAAATACGTACTATTTAAACAAAAAAAGTGTTAGATACACAAGAAAATAGTAAATTATTAATAAAACAAAATAAATAAATGTACTATTTTAATTATACAATTTTTTATTATTCTAAATATACAAAACTTTAATTTTATATCTGAAGGAATCCAGAGAGGTGGAAAAAAATATCCACATTATTAGCAGAGCTACACATTCTTCGTATAGGTCTATTAAGGTTGTAATTTGTATTATAATATTCTAAGTTAAAAATATTCCTATTTCTTGTACTCCGCTGTGGAACCCTTAAGCCAATTCTATGTATTAATTGACGAGAATCAAACATTGCATTTCAAATCTTGAAAATAAAAGCTAGATCAAGACATTACTCGACGGTTTTCAAGAGTTGTGACCTTTAGAAATTTTAAAACATCACAATAAACTATTTCCCCAGATAGAATTTTAAGTTTAAAAGCTACAAAACATAAGAATTTCTTCAATACCCTTTCCAGATTTTCTACATGACATTTATAGAATGGGGACCATATGGAACTACAATTTTCTAATATTGATCTAACAAGAGAACAATAAACATTTTTAAAACAGATTATATTTTTAAATTCAGATAGGCTCCTTTTTAAGAAACCCAGTAGTTTAAAAGCTTTGTTACAGATAAAGTTATAGTGATTTTTAAAGCTTAAGCTTGGGTCAAATAATACCCTTAAGTCTTTAAATTTTGTGAAAAAGTGTTGAGATCATTCTGCACTCTTTCACAATCCCTAAAATCTTTAACAATTCTAAAAATCTTTTAATCGTCTGCATATAGAAGGATTAGACAGCAACAGAAACAGTCTGAAATATCATTAATAAAACAAATGAAAAGAATTGTAGACATAGGTCCCCTTGTGGTACTCCAGACTTCACTAATATCTCTTCAGAGAGACAATTTTTTATCCTAACAGCCTGTCTTCGGTTCTTATTATGCCAAGATTTGTACAGGGAATCAAAACAATGTATTAACATCAATCAGTGAAGATTTTTTTTCTTTCAAAATCTTTGTCAAAAGACCTTTTTAGCAATACCAAAAACCTATAATTTATTTGGCGGTACCTTACATTGAGGTTTTATCTCTTAACAGTTTTTTTAAGTTTTTGATAGTCCTGTCATAAGACTCCTCTGTAAAAAATTGTGCTCCACCAATTTGTATAAAATTTTAGTATATTGTCATAGTCAAAATACACAATACAGAAATCATAACGAAAATTTCATAAAAGTGTTTTATAACACTTATTTTAAGTCTTTAGTAGTTATGCTCATTGATTTTTTAGCAATCTGAGTACTTGGGTCATCAAACTATAAATATATTAATAGCAGGTTTTAAATTTTAATCACGATATCTGATTTACCCTGTACATTATAAATGGTTTACATGAAACAAAAAATGTTATTCAAATTGGCGAAAAACAATGTTTCACATAGAACACTTCAAGATTTGATAAAAAACGGTACTTCACTTTGGGGTTCATTTGTGATCTATCACTTTGAAGTTTCTACAGAGATAAAAAAATTCAGGCTGACAACATTTTTTGGAGTTTATCATATATTTTTGTGATTTTCACAAAAAAAAAATCCATGTTTTATAAATAATTTCCGCGTTTTATTAAACAACTCAATGTTTTGCATTAGTTTAGGTAGTAACTATATTTTTGGTATTACTGTAAGTATGCGCGTTTTGAGATATCTACATTTTTTATGGCACTTTGAGATTAAATTTTTGTTTTATGACCAGATATTTAAGTAACGAATGAGACTTTAAAAAAATATAAACATTAAAAAACAAAAAAAAAACGCAGATATTAATTAAACAAACACGGATTTTTTAAAGTGCTTTAGCAGACACATATATCGCCCAAAGAACCTTTTCTTGAATATCTCTAGCTAGCAGCTACAGTAAGTAAGGATGTTTTTAGAAGTTCAACCCTCTTTCCAACCTCCCACGACCATTAAAAACTCATTGCTTGATGCCAAAGATATTTTGTAAATTTTTTATAAAAATCGGTTTAGCAGCTCTCCACTAATGTAACAAAAAGACACCACACCAAAACATGGGTATTGGCTTCTCAGGTACAAGCCTGATTTTGAAATTTTAATTTTTTGAATTTCCTTCAAGACATCATCTTTAACTTTTTCCCCCTCTCTACTGCCTCAGTGCCCAGGTGTTTAGAAGCGCCAAAAATAGCCTCAGTTAACGTTATTCTGCCAAATCGCAAGCTGTGCCATAATGGAGAATTGGCTTGAAGTCGAGTATCCGTTTCAGCTCCGACACACAAGGAATCGCTCATATTTGACCGCATGTAATTAATGAACCTGTCAACATTCCATTTGGTCCATTTTCTCTGCAGTTTTAAACTTGAACCAGAGCTGGTATACATCGATATAGGTGTACTTGTCTTCAGATAGCAAAATGGTATATATTACCCCTTTGTTATCTGCGCAGATTTACATCAATTGAGACACATAATTATGACTTTTTGGTCCGAGGGCTGGCACGTCTTCGTTTAAGTGACTGCAAATCCATTTTAGCATTTCCAACATCATTGTAGAGGTGCAGGCTGGTTCTTCACTTCTTCTGTGAAGCCAAAAAAGGACAGCAATGGCATGCTTGCAGCCCCCTGTAAGTATCAAAAAAGAAAAGTTAAAAACAGTTAACAATTTTCTAATAACAGGTTAAAAGGAGACACATTCTGCTTGCGTCTTTTTTTATCTTGTGAAAACTAAATTTGCATTGTGTGTTCCTAGCTTAACAGAAACTGGTACAAAAAATACATCATAGTTAGAAAATACCAGAAAAATATTTTTTAAAACATGGCACCAGCAGGCATGTATAAATTTTATTTTTCTTCAATATCTCCAAAATTACTGATCTGCTAATTTTTGTTGAAAATATTATTATTTCTTTTAATGTGAAAACTGTATGTGTGTTGCTAGCTGATACGGTTTGTGGGTTATGATTTTCAACCCCGTTTCTTACCCTCTTTACAACCCTCACCCCCATCAAAAACTAATCAGCTCATTCTTTGGTTCCAAAGGATTTTTGTGCCAAATTTCATCAAAATCGGTTAACTTTAGTGGCATTTCAGTCATCGTTGTCCAGACAGACAGGCAGGCACCAATTAAGAAATTTTGTATTTAGGTCTTTCATGTTTATTTGAGTTATTTTGGTATAAATAAAGTGTTTTTTTTTTGCACATATTTTTTTTTTTTGAAGTTAGGAATGCCCCCCACCAGAGAAATGTGAAATGACGCCGAAATTTGATAATTAAACAAGTCTCGGAGATGGTTTGGGGATACAACCTTTTAATGTCTAAAAAAATTATTCCAATGTTCATAGCTCCTCATTTTGTCCTAACAAACGTAACTTTTTGTGTTGGTATGCTCTAAAAACTCTATGCATAAAGGTCAACTTTTAAAAAATTTAAAGCAGTTTTACTTGGATTTTCCACCCCAGATATGTACAAAAAAAAGAGCAGCGCCTAATATTCTGTAAGTTTGGATACCTTAAAGATATAATTTTCCTACCAGGTGTAATTGCAAAATAGTGCCAGCTGCTATTCTGAAAGTTATAATTTTACCTCTTTTTCTCAAAAAATGTAAATAATAACAATTATTAAGTAATTTTAAGAAGACTTTAAAAAGAGATTAACCAAATATTTTTTTTAAATGTAATGTAAAATGTGTATAGTTTCAAGTTTTTAAAACTACCTGCAGAAGCAGAACAATCTTTGCACTCAGAATGCAGCACTTTTTCCTCCTTCTCATTAACAGAAATTTCCACAGTATAAGGAGTATTTCTTACTCTGTGCTCCGGAGTTATTTTCGCCTTGACTGTGCAAACATCTCCTTCTCTCTTAACTTGTCACCATAGACCTCCTTCGTAACTCTAAAATAAACAATAACACTTAAGCCTTCAATCATCTCACTTTTAACACCAAATCAACCAGACCATGTACATTTTTAAGGTACAAACAAAGTAAAAATAATTTCATATACACGTAGAATTGCAACTCTCATATGACACGAGAATAACTGATAGATAGACAAAACTTCATATGTCCAGTTTACATACCATGAGTCCTCTAGGTATGGCAAAAGTTTAGAAATCATATTTTTTTTGTAATGCACTGAATGGCATGTGGTGACACTTCATTAGCTGTTAATTTTTCATGCTATGATATTTTTCATAACATGAATTAAATTTGGAAATTCTTTGAGATTAAAAATATAAGATAAAAAAAATACAATTTTTTTTTATATTTTTACAAATCTGTCTTAGTTATATACCTCAAAATAGTTTTCCCAGATTTTACAGCTGTGGTTAATTATTTCTGATAAAGCTTTTCTAACATTTTGTTTTAAATTTTATAGCAAAATTTTAGGTGTACCTACAAATGACTTTTTTATTATCTTCACATTTTGCAGCTTTTCACTGTTACAAAAAAATCCAGGATGTTTAAAATATAGTAACTGTAATAAATTACTTATTTACTGTCATTTATATTTTGCTTTTAATAAGTTGGTCAAAACCTTGGTCAAAACTAGTAAGAAATCCTGTTGAGTCCAATATTTCCTTGAATATCTGAAAAACTACAAATCTGATATAGTTTTTGTTGGAACTGTAATTATCCATCTAAATATTAAAACCGTGTGTTGCTAGCTGCTAAAAGTATATTTTATTTTCCTTGAATATTTCAAGAACTACAGATCTGACTTCAACGTAAATGTAATTGCTAGCTGCTACAATTCCACCCTCTTCACAACAAATTAATTGACTATTATATAATGTTTTGTTTTAAAAGTCATTTTATTAAACCCAAAATCCTAATTTTAAATATTTATTTTTAGTTTAGTTTTTTACTTTATTGACATTCTTTTGTATTTTTTTTAAACTAGCTTTTGCTAAGTATATAAATTAACCTTGAAATTAACATTGCATTTTTCTGAAAAAACTTTACTGTCATAAGCCTAATGTGTTAGTAAAGAAATTTGATGGTAATGTGGCACTAAATTATCATCATGTCAGAATTTAGCTCAATCTTGATAGTTTAGAGAGGCATAAAAAATTACTGACATTTGTTTGATGCATAAATTAATTAACGGTCTAACTGACTGTTAGACATCATCATACTTTTCACATTACTTTTCATACAACTGATTATGGACAAAAAAATAATTTATTGAAAGAACTTTATTGCTTAACTCAGTAACCAGTTATTAATGTTTTTAATGTATCTGTTAACTCCTTAAAAAGACTAACAAAAAGAATCTTACCAGACTAAATATTTTTTTTAGTTAAATTTTATACTGTTGTGTGTCTGTTTTCAAATATTTTGCATTGTTCATACTATAACTCCTACTATACTATATTTCATGTCTTTATTTATTAATTAGTATTCAGTGTTGACTATGTAAAATTTTTTTCTTTTGACAAGGTATTGATTTTAATGGGGTTTCTGTTCCCTATAAATATAAATAAATAAATTAAATTACTTGTGCTGAGGTCCTTTCTCAAAAAGTTACCTTGCTTTTTCTTACTTGGCATAAAAAAGTAACAAGGTTTGGATTTTTGTAATCGGGGAAAAAAAAGTTAAATTTAAAAAAATATGTACAGGGTGTCCAAAAATCATATTTCAAGTCACTTGACAAGGTTTTTATAATAAATGTTTAACAGTCTTACTCATATATTTTGACACAATTTGGATTTTTAATGTGCGCAGTTAAACCATACTCACTTCCAGTCTTAACATTCTTCATCTCAGCGCTAAAGAAATCCATATTATCCAAATAATATAAATTAATCATCTCATGATCCACTTTGGGTAAGTTGTTAGAATCACCCTTCACAAATCCCTTCTCCATATTCTGAGCCATATTCTCTAAAAAAAAATCAAGAAAAAATCTTAACAAAATTCAAAAAGTTAAAAAACTACTTACCTACAGCTCTCTTTAAAAATCTTTTTATCAATACTTTTTTTAATATAAATATTGAAACCTTTAAAATAAGTGCAAAAAAATTAAAAGAACAGAATATTATCGCTTTAGAATAGATAGCTATATTTGAAGTCTGAAAATACCATCATGGCTGTACCCAAGGGGTGAACCAATCCAGCAATTGCACAAAATATTTGGCAGGAACTATATTTTAGCACTTGCAGGCTTCCTATATTATTAGTTTCATTTTATCCTAAACCCAGGAGGAACTGGAATATGGACACTTTTTACAGGAGACGTACAAAATATGGGATCATTTCACCCGTTGGCTGTACCAATATACAGATTTTAAACAATAGCAGAACGAAGTTTTTATAATGTTACTAGTATGAATCTACACTTTTGCAAGCAAATAAGAAAAGCTATAGCATAGATTTTAGGAGAAAATTCTGTCTTCTAATAGACATGTAGCAAGCATGAAAATTCTTGGATCTGGGGTTGAGTTTTTATGGTGGTTTTTGACGATGCATCAGAAAGCGGCTTTATATAAAGAGAGTGTCTAAAGAGCCGACAATTTATTATGTGTTTTTCATATTTTCGTTTTTTTTCAAACTAAATTAACCCAACCTAACCTAAACAGACTCAATCCAACTTATTAAAAGCCAAAACACCCCAAAAAAACACACTTTAAACTAAATTAACCCAACCTAAACAGACTCAAACCAACTAAATTCACCCAACCTAACCTAAACAAACCAACTTATTCAAAGCCAAAACAGCCCAAAAAAACACACTACAACCCCTACATCTTTTTTTGGCATAAAAAAAATGTTTGGGTTGTTTTGGCTTTTAATAAGTTGGTTTGAGTCTGTTTAGGTTAGGTTGGGTTAATTTAGTTTAAAAAAATATGAAAATATGAAACACATAATAAATAATTATTGTCGGCTCTTTACCCTCACGTCTATTCAGCCGAATTGTCGGCTCTTTATAGACACTCCCTTATATAAAATTACTTAAAAAAACTTACCAAATATCAAAATTTGTATGCGCACACTCTGTTAAAAATCGCAATCAAAAGTTCTTATTCTTCTTGTCTCCGAATTAAGCTTATAAACCCAGCTTAAATTTTCTTAGCAGCTAGGGCTATGGTGGACAGGAACCGTACTGTTTGTAATAACATTCACTACATATATAGTTGTATATTACTTGTAGGCTTTCTAAACGACAATATAAACTTCCGCACTACTAAATGTTTATAATTTTATAAATTAACTTCAAAAGAATCACAACCAAAAAAGCAAAACACAAAAAAACGAATTGACAGTATGACTTAAAGTTAGCCGCAGGCCGCAGTTCGCAACCCAGTGGTCCAAATAAAAACTGCACTTGACAAATTACAATGGACCAGCCAAAAATGACGTCACCTGTATTGATTATGACGTCACCTATATTCGTTTTGAAAAATCGTAAGGCCACTGAATCGACGATTAAAAACATTATTTTTCACATAGAAAACCAAAATTTTTTGGGGAAAAAAGTTTTTAGATGGATTTCTTGGACCTTTATGTTTCTGTATATTCCAAAAAAAAGGTAACTTTTTTTTTATGGGAAAGCCCCATTTTGCTTTTTCTGTTTGGCTTGCATTTTGTTCGTTCAAAACAAAGAGATTTTTTACCTAGATTCAATTGTTATTTCAAGAACAACAATAAACAAATTACATAATTTACAAATCAATCCAACTTAAAATTAAAGATGCAGTTGCTGCAGTTTGAAGTACGCCAGCAAAGTGTCTTCTTTTAGGTTTAGGTATCTACTTTCAGCAATATTCTTCTCTGAACACCACAAAAAATAGTCCTTATATACGTTTTCGTAAAGTTTTCCGGATTTCGCGGGCAAAAAGTCCTTCTTTGCCTCTTCGGCGGCATTCAGGATTTCCCTGGGGAGACTTAGTGAACTCTGTTCCTCGATATCCATTGAAATCGCGAAAACAATTCTGTATGAAAATTTAGAAGAAACTTCTCAAGTGACGCAACACCAGCTTAACTAAAAATCCAGTTAACTCTTTTTCGATTTAGTATCCTTTAGCCTACTATAGCGGTCATATTGACACCCAACTGACAGAAAATACATGTTTTACCTGTCAATTTGGTTATAAAAATGGCCGCAATCTTTGGCTAAAGGGCACTGAAGAGATAAGAGTTAACTGGCTTTTTAGTTGAGAACGGTGTTGAGTGACGCTCAGTGTGTTTATTTGGTTGCTACGTGTTGCTAGGAGCATTATTCAATGTTTTTGTCAGATTGCTTGATTAAAAAGTGAATAGACTGGCCGCCCGCTTACTGACAGTGATTCGGGTGGTGTCAAAATAATAGAGAGCTTTAGGCCAACAATTTTTTTTTTGTGGAATAATTCATGAAGTCTTTTTTCTCCTAAAAAACACGGTTGTGCATAAAACATTGTATGTATCTCGTTCTTAAATTACGTTTAACAACCTCACCGTGTAAAAACCCTCGCCCATCGGCCCGGGTCTTTATTTTCACGCCGTAGGCATTAAACTCTGTCTTTAAGACCTTTACATAAACATCTATAATAATAATGTTAGGCCTGCCAAAAAAAAAACAGCTGATCGAGTTCAATATGGCAGCCTGTGGAAGAAAGACATAAATAATAATTAATAACGAGGTGGATCGAAATTCCGGAGGCATCAAGTAAAAATAGTTTTTCACATTGGGCAGGTTTGTTTCTTTTCCTTACACTTTTTGTGAATACCTATTTTAACAAATTATATTCACTTGCGTTAAATAATAAGGACTTCAACACATGAATTGAGCATTGTCAATAAAGAAACATAACAAAACATTCGGTCACATAAGGCATTGCATAGAATTTCAGCCAATCAGCAACTGGTTTAACGATGTCATCATTATTTTAATGATCGGTGATTGGTTTAAATTCTATGCTATGCATTATGTGGCCTTACTTATTTAATTTTGTGTCAATCTTAAGAACTAGAAGGGGCCCGGTCATAGATAATGTACTGATTGTGTGTGTTGCATGCCCTTTTAGCCGCTGTCAGTACGCGGAAAATAGAGTGAGATGTAAAGAAAAAGGCAAATCCTTCGCTTATCATTTTTTTTTACCGGTAAACAAAGCGTTAACAAAAAAGTCAGCTGGACCTTACAGGTCAAGTTTAGCTATCATCAGTGTCCTTAACAATCACCCTAGATGACGTCAGTAGCTGCAAAATTTTTAAGTCGTAGGAGGCTGTGAAAAAATCGGCAAGACAAATGTTCTTGTTTCAAATGTTGTTGTTGTTGTATTCGAGTTTTTTTTATGAAGCTCGAAGGTATACAAAAAAATTAGTATTTAAAACTCGCAGCTAATTGTGCTTTTTTTTCGCGTTTTTAAATTTTTTAAGTTTAATAGATCTTTATTGAACCAAGAGAATTGTTACAAAAAAATTCTAAATAGGTCCCTAAAACAGGAAAAAATCTCAAACGAGGAGCGCTTCTCGCATCACACTATAAATCATCGGCTGGTAAATGAAATAACAATGGGTTTCATGGCGATGTGCATTTTTACTCGGTGACGTTCATTGTTGCGACATTTAAATGTTTGAAATTTTGATATTTTAACGATGTTTTTAAAATGATTTTTTCGCGTACTTTAATTTTGGGTAGAAAACGGACAGAAATCTTTTTTTGCACCCGTGATAAAATTTTTTTTTTTTGCATCGGTAACCAAAAAAGCCATGCTTTAGTTATCTGCAGACAGTAACTAAAATCATGTTTTTGATGAAGGTATAAAAAAAATTATTTTTTTTTAAAGATTTGCTGGCGCCATTTTTTTAAATGAAAAAATATATGGCATGTCTGGGTTTTTATTATTAGTTGTCGAGATATTTACAAAAAACTCTAGAAGTCAAGAAAATTAAACAAAAAATCGACGCGACATCAATGCTTAAAAATTCTATTTGCATTAGGAAACTGCGACAGAAGCTTGAGACTATTTTGTCACAAAATAATGGGTGCCTCAGCTGTTCTCACAGTCGTGGGTACTTTTTAAAAAATTTATATTTATTACAGGTTATTTGCAAATATCTCGCAAATGGTTAAAGGAACCATAATCTGCTAGGAGCATATGGTTCCATTCAAAAAAAGGTAAGACGTGTAGTGAATAATTATGAAAAATTGTAATAAAATTTGTTAGTAGCAGCTATCTTTTGACACCAAAATCATAATTATTTCCCGACTAGTTATATAATGAATCACCCTGTACTAATAAAATAGCATTTATCCCCATCCCACTCTAGACCCCGACGCGACGGCATTAAAAAAGTGGCCAAAAATTTGTCTCAGCTGACATCAACGTCGCCGCCGCGCGCCATTTCTTTTCCAGTTCGTGAGGTTGAGTTCACTGCCTTGTAAGGTTGAGTAATGAGTTCACTGACTATAAAATACAAATAAAGAATGTCTCATTTACTAACAGACAAAGCTTTTCACAAAAAATAAAAAATCTTGACCAAAGTAAAGTTTAAGTATGGCCTATTTTCGAACAGAAGTGACGAATTGAAAAAAAATCGTTTAAAAAGAACTAGGATGGAAACTTTTAAATTGGACACCCTGTACATGTAATTTGGAAGTATAGTACATCTATACAACGCAACTATCAAAACTGTCAAACAGATCTGCGAAAAAATAATAAAGGGTGGTATGTGTCTAAATCAATTAAGAAATAAAAGAAATTGAATGACTTTAAACTGGAAAATAAAGGTTCAGTCAATGTTTTAATACACCTAAAAAGTTTTCCCCATTGAATTATAAACAAGATGTGTAATTCAATGGTTTTCCCTCTGACTCAGATTCGATAAGCAATTTATGTTAAGGAAGTTATTGAAACTGAAATTGGAAAAACCTCTCCGTTGAACCTCCTAATCTTTGTCAACATTCTCTCTACATTTTTTGATCGTTTCGGTAAAAATATCATGTTTCCGACTTCTGTCACGTTCAACGCAAATTCAAAGGGCCAATACAGGGTGATTCAAATTTCCCTAGAAAGACTTTAACTGTAGGTAGAATTTGTTGTTCTGAACAAGAATTAGCAATTTTTGAAAACAAATCTTTGACAACTTCAAAATGCTTGACAAAAACCCTAAAACATGTCATTGTCAGCCCACGTAGACTTGCTTGGTAATAGTAGTTTACATAACAAGCATGTTATGATGGTTATTAAACGCGAAGATGAAGTTTGAGACGCGAGCCGTAGGCGAGTATCTTAATTTATCTGAGCGTGTAATGACCATAACATGCGAGTTAGTGTGCTATACTTTACCTACGAGCAATGAAAATGTCATCATAAATATCAGAAATTATTAAAAATATCCAACACGAACTCTTAAGTCAACTACCTTCATAACCTGAAGTTTCAATGACGTTCTATCTAAAACGTCAAAACAAATAAGGTTACTAAGGCACTTTTCATATATTTTTTAAAAGAATTTTTGTTTCTTAAAAATGCGTGATACGTCAATTTAACGGGACTTATTTTTGGTTAGGTACTAAAATTATATTGGATTAATTTACGTTTAATAAATATTTATTGTCTTAAAAATATAAAAAAATTATTCTCATTTTTGCGTCGTAGGTAGGTAAATTATTTTAAAGGCGATTCCCAAAAAAATACGAAAATTTTAAAAATTAAAAATGCGTGATATGTCAATTTAACGGGACTTATTTTTGGTTAGGTACTAAAATTATATTGGATTAATTTACGTTTAATAAATATTTATTGTCTTAAAAATATAAAAAAAATATTCTCATTTTTGCGTCGTAGGTAGGTAAATTGTTTTAAAGGCGATTCCCAAAAAAATACGAAAATTTTAAAAATTAAAAATGCGTGATATGTCAATTTAACGGGACTTATTTTTGGTTAGGTACTAAAATTATATTGGATTAATTTACGTTTAATAAATATTTATTGTCTTAAAAATATAAAAAAATTATTCTCATTTTTGCGTCGTATGTAGGTAAATTATTTTAAAGGCGATTCCCAAAAAAATACGAAAATTTTTCTCCTAAATTCAGAGAAAAAAAAATGAAATTTGAAGTGAATAATCACGTAACTTTTCTTAGATTCATGATATCCAACCACTGTTCAAATCTTTCTAGGGAATTTTGAATCACCCTGTATAAGAAATTTAACAAGGAAAAAATATTGACACATAATTTACACAGGTTGGTTATTGCCTCTATAAATCCGACAAAATATCTCTGACCTTTCCAGATTCAATAAGCAATGTAGGTTAAGGAAGTTATTTGAATTGAAATTGGCAACACCCCTCCGTTGCCTCTGTAGACCTTTTATTTTTAAAGAATATATATAAGAAATATATAAAGAATATATATAAGAAAAACACAAATTTGAAAATTGACATGAATGATAGCGAATTCTTTTGAGAAAATTAGTGCGCCACTCGTGTTGTGGCAGCTTCAATAGAATACTACTGGATGGCGCACTGATATTCCCAACTGAATACCAAATAACACTCACAAATTTATTATTTTTACCAACCAAAAATTCACACAACTTGTTTACACAAGAAGTAAAACAAAAATAAAATGACATTTTTAATTTAAAAAAAAAATATTTTGGGGATGTCTTCTCCTTGCCACAAAGCACAAAATTCTCCCTTAAGCTGAAGGCTCATTTAAAAATACAAGCTACTAATACAGGTTACAGTAATTTCTAACTTCACTTTTTTGCGCGATTTTCGTTAACGAGATATAAAATACCAAAACTTTGATATTTTGTATCTGTCACTATGCCAGATGCCGGGTTCAAGCCCCGGGTCTTGCAGGTAGTCTTCTTGGACGTTTTCTTATAAGAGGAGAGGACGTTAAGAGGACGATCCCGTGTGATCCCTATATCGTTGTATGAACAGCTACATATAATGATAGTGGAGCACGTTAAAGATCCCTAGCCCCGACAAAGGCAGGGTTCCCACCAAATTCTGATTTCCAAATTCCCTGACTTTTCCAGGTTTTCCCTGACCATACAGACCAGATTTTCACCTTTAGACAAATAATGGAAAAATGCTGGGAATTTAACAGAGAACTCCACCAGATGTTTATCGATTTCAAATAGGCATTTGACAGATTATGTAGAGCAAAGTTGTGGAAAGCAATGCAATGGGCTTTGAAAAGCTGATATCCCTGGTAAAAATGTGTATGGAAGATACAAGGTGCAAGATAAGGATGGAACAGAGCTACTCTAATTTCTTTGGTATCAACAATGGGCTTAAGCAGGGTCGTGACTCTCTTTCACCCCAACTCTTCAACATAGCATTAGAATGAAATTAACTCTGTGTTTCGGACTTCCATTTTCTATATTTTATTTATACATGACATTTCGATCAGTACAATCTTTGATCGTCTTCAGGTACAAACTACAATCAATTCCTAAGGCTACGTGCTTATATACTGTGACAAATCACTAAACCTTGAAGTTTAAGAAGTTGGCTCCGCCCAAGGAGGGGCTTCCAAATATTTGGGATTTCAACACTTGGTTTACTGAAAATACCCTGATTCTGCCCAATAAAGGCAGCTGCCCACTTCATTCGGTGTTGTTTTGACCATGCATGTTAGGCGATTCCTGATTTTAGTGGTTATACCTTTTTGGGTATTCGTCTGATGTTCCTTAAGCCCAACAGATATTGTTCTTTTAGTTTCGCCTATGTATGATTCACCACACTCACAAGGAACTTGGTAAATGCATTCCTTATTTTGTTTGTTCTCTGGTTTTGTTTTACTAAGAAGGCTTCTAATTGTATTACTAGATTTAAAAGCTGTTTTAATATTAATGTTTTTCGCTACTCTTCGAATTTTCTCTGATACTCCTTTAACGTATGCGATTGTAAGGAATGCATTTGCTTGGTTTTGGTCTTGTAATCTCTGTCCTGTTTGTTGAAATTTAGAAATAGTATCTTAACTAACTAACTTCTTAAACTTCAAGGTTGAGTGATTTCTCACAGTATATAAGCACGTAGCCTTAGGAATTGATTGTAGTTTGGACCTGAAGACGATCAGAGATTGTACTGATCGAAACGTCGTGTATAAATAAAATATAGGCAATGGAAGTCTGAAACACAGAGTTAATTTCAAACACATCATTGTCTCAAACTTTCAAACAATAGCATTAGAATATTACAAGAAATAGACACCAACGGCTATATTTCACCAGGAAGGACCCAACCTACTACTGGCCTTCGCAGATGATGTGGATCTAATTGGTAACAGCAGGATTAATCTTAACCACAATATTTATGCATCCATAATTGATTGCTTAATAAGAAAAGATTACAAAAAAGGAGTAGAACCCTTTTTGACCGTGGTAGCAGTTGCTGTGTCGGTTCCTTCACTTCCAGTAGTTGGTGGAGATGTAGGTCCATTGTCATTTTAGGCCAAGAGTGATAGTGTATCATTTTTCTTGATTAAAAAAGGCAATTTCCTTCAATTTTTTTCAGCCTCCGGTACTTTACATGACCACTACTCTCAAAATGGTTCAAGATGACCTGATGCCTCATATTACTCAATTCAATATTTTTTAAATAAAGCTTACAATATGCTTGATATTTATTCGTTTTTACAGCCTGTAGATACTGCCACTCTGGTTGACTTATGGAGCGACTTATCCAGTCTAAATTAGAAACTGTTTTTTTCGACTCTTGCTCTTAAAAAAATTGAAAATTCTCAAAATCTTGTATCGCAGTTGCACCCCACATCATTTAAAAGTTGGGAATAAATACATTACATGTCAAATATTGTTGGATTAGAAAAAACGCGCTATACTACACTTGAAATTTGTAACAGAAGATAGCGCGATGTGTGCCTTATTATTTTGAAACGAAAACCAAATATGTTCAATAAACACAATCTGTCACCCTGGATAATGATGTCTTGTCCTACACGTTTTAAAAACCCTTCCTCTCTATTCTCTTGGATTTTAGGTGGACTGAAACTGATTGAGCGCGAAACAGATGTTGAGCTTATATACGAGGTGAGCAGAGAAGAACTCACATATTTTTTACAAAGTTGGTTACAAAAGAAGGTTGAGAAAGAGAAATTCCAGGTTTTGTGTGCCAATTCCCTGACTTTTGAGGATTTTTTGGTCATTCCCTGACTTTTCCAGGTAGCTCTCAAAATTCCTTGACTTTTCCAGATTTTCCAGGTCGGTGGGAACTCTGAAAGGGGTTTAGGTCTAAATCCCTCTAGGAAAAGAAAACTGCCTTCCTAGGGGGTGCTCATCAGACCGGTCTGGTGAGTGGGGTAGGGGGGGAATGAGCCACAATAGATCTCTCAGGTCTCAGTGGAGGGAGCTGTAAATTGCACCACTCATAACAAAACTAACCTAACCTATCTGTCACTATAGTAGCTTGTATTTAATATTTCTGTGTTCTGATTTAACGGTTCTGAAAATCCGTCGCTAGTATCTAGCAGCTTGCATTTTTAATTGTGCCCGCAGTTTTATCGTCCTCGTTGCTGCCACTTAAAATTCCGCCAAGCTGCCTCTGGCGCCATTTTTATAAAAATTTTAAAATGGAGTGCACTACGAGCTCTTATAGCTCGTGCCGAAAAATGTGCACTGAGGGACACACTGGGGTTGTCAGGTGCTCAATAGAACACAAAAACTAGTTTTTCCAAAAGAATACAAAAGTTGAACAAATAGCGCACTAGTGGTGCACATTTTTCTCAAAAGAATTAGCTATGAACTAATGTCCATATCCACCAACGTGAAAATTCTCGGATTAAATTTTAATCGTGATTAATACTAATCGTAGTTTGGAATGAGTCGTGGCAAACAACGTTTGAATGTAAAACGCCACATTCTAAACATCGATTAGTAACTAATCACGATTAAAGCCTAATCGGAGAATTTTTGGGCTGGTGGTTGCGAGCATAAGTGTACTACACGAGGTGCAAACGTGCTTTCATAAAGATGGTACCACCATTCATGGTAGAATTTTTTTTTGCAATTAATTAAGTACAAATTGTCATTTTACTGAACTACCCCGTTAAGCTAATGAGAATCTAAGTTTGGTTATAACTTCAATTAAGTGATGTCAAAGAACTTAAAAGATAGTAAAGTAAAGTAAAATAATCTTTATTGTACTACAAAATGCTGTAAAAATACAGATGTACATTGTCAAAAAATAAATGCCGATATTTACGAGGAGTAATTCAACAAACAAAAAAAAACATACCAATTTGAACCGCATTAGATAATAAAAATTTTTTAAATAACATTAAAAATACGCGCAAACTTAGAAACAAACATTTTAAACACCCAATCACAAAATAAATATTAAAAAAACAAGAACCGCAAAAAGTAATACACCATAGTTACAATAATCGCATAAATCAAGACAAAATAAGTATCACATTAAACATAAAAAATTAATAAAAATAAATAAATAAATAAATAAAAATAAAAAGAAAATAAATAAAAATAATAAATAGAAATACAGAAAGTGCGATAATAAGGTAAGAGAAAATAATAAAATAAAAATATTAAAAATACAAAACTTAAAATTTAATTTTATCATTTAGGAACTCCTGCGTCGAATAATATCCTTTTGCTCCTAGCAATTTCCTTATTTCTTTCTTAAACTTTAAAAAGGGCAAATTTGAAATTTTTTGAAAGAACGATTGTTAAAAAGAACTTTCCCAACATTTTTCATATTTTTTGTTTTGTTACTTTCAAGGCTAAATTTCTAGTTAATTTACTTTGGTTCTTCTTGGTAGAAAGCAGTTTTACTTGTTTTCAGGGCGTCAACTGTGGAAATGCATTAGGCAACGATCAAAATGCTTCTCGGTCGTTACGAGACACCCTCACGCCCCGACTTTATTCCATATAGGAAATGAGCAGGCTTTCTCGTAAAGCTCTTACACACGCCCTTGCCGACTATAAAGTAGGACTTTTTTACTTTTCTCGAGAAAAATAAAAGTATACCTAAGTGTAAAATGAGAAATATAGAAAAGCTTTTCGCCTCTTGTTTTGAATAAAATGGAAAATAATAAGAATTATCTTTGCAGTGGAAAATCCATAAATTGGTTTTCCAGATAATCAAATAGTTAAGGTCTGCACTAAGAAAAAAGAGACGAAGCAAAGCGTTCTAAATAAACGGCAATGCCGTATATACCTATACAGAATATCCCAAGTCTTAGACTCCTCTAATATCTCAGAAACCAAAAAAGGTAAAAAAGTAAAATTTCACATACTTATACTTAGATGGATTACAAAAAAATATGGATTCTAATCATGCTGCCAGTAATTAAGGGCGGAGCAAGGGCGGCGACGTACATTAAATTTTTTTTTTTAATTTTTGGTGTCTGCTCAAACCATATAAATAGCAAAAATCTAATGTTTAGAATTTTTGTCTGTTTGTCTGTGGATCTGTGTATCTTTTTGTTTGTTTCAGCGTCACGCAAAAATTAATAAACATATTTTAATGGGAGTAAGACATAAGCTTTATTTCATGAAAATCGATTCACGAGAACTAGTGTTATGGTTATTTAAAGCAAAAGAAAACGGGAAAAATATAGGTAAAACGGGTTGCTGATTCGAAGGGGCGCGGGGTGTGAGCGTGGTGAGATGAGAGGGAGGAGGTGGGGGAGGGGTGGAAACTGGGGTATTGAATAATAATATATTGCCTTCTTCTTTAATGGGTTTTAAATTAAATTACAAAAAAATTACAAAGAATCACCTTATATCATTTTTCTTGTTTAGTAGTAGTAGCAGACGTAACATCTATATAAGGGCGCATTTTATATCTAAAGAAATGGCAACATTGCAATGGAGCGGCTGTGTGTTTAGAACTTAAGAGTCTAATCTTTGCCGCCAGTTTTCCTTGTCTTACTTATGCAAAATATCGCTTGCAAGGGTATTTTTGGTCCCACATTTTTCTATCCAAATACAGACATTAGTCTCATTTTAAAGATAAAGCTTAATACTATGGTTCTCTAGTAAGTTTGTGAATTTTCACTTTAATTTTTGTGAAATATGGATCCAAGTATGGCGTATTTTGCTACAAGACTAGACAAAAGTACCACTATAGATCCTTAGATTCGAGATTTATAAAAAGCCTTTTCACGCACGTAAAATTTTTTTCGCCGGGCATTTTTTTTTGACAAACGTAATTTTTTTTAATTTTCCTCACGCTCGTAGAAAGTATGTACCTAACCATAGAAATATAATGGGTTAAGAATGGGCAAAGACGACTGCGCATCCTAAAATCGGAGGACCCCATGGGGCCATCCATTTTGAATCACAGCACAGATCGTGCGACTGGAAGTTGCCGCATCCGCAACCAACCATGTCATTTTCTTTGATTTTAACAGAGGACGGATTGTTGTCTGTCGTTTAGTGTTTGTTTTCATATTTTTCTCTTCGAATTTTTATTAAGCAGTTAGTGGATTTAAAAGTGTTTTTGTGACTCTTTTGAACAATGTCTTGAGCAGTTAAAAACTGTAGATCAGCCGAAAGGTTGAATAGTGGTCCATTAATAAAAATTCATTTGTAAATTAAGTATAGTGATGTAGCCAAAAGTATCCTTCATAGTCACAGTGTTTGTTCTAATTTCAGTGTATTTTAGAAAGTTAAAAAGTACTAGCTGTTTAAAATGGGAGTGCCCATAGAGTGATTTTGTTTTGTATTTGCAATGAAACAAAGATTGCATGCAAGTCCTTTATTTCCATCTCACTTCACTGGTGCTACTAAAGCAAGCTAGATGAGAAGAGACGATTTGCAATAAAACAAGAATTGCATGCAAGTCATCTTTTCTCATCTCACTTTATAATAGTACCAGTAAAGTGACATGAAAATAGAAGTCTCGCATACAATTCTTGTTTTATTGCTTCATGTCAAACAGGACTTATTATGACTATCACTATTGCAAAAACAAAAATGTGCTTTTGCTATTGGTCTGAATCTGAAATTATGTTGTCTTTTAATTGTTTTGACTTATTTTTTTTTTAATTTTTATCTGTTTTTGTTGTTTGAAGAGTCCAGGCATTCATATTTATATCAGGGGCATTCATATTTATATCAGGGGTATTCATATGAGGGTGACAAAGATGGAGATTTACAGTGAGTTACAAAAAACTGACAGATATTATTGCAAATAGGTAGTACGACAAGTATGAACAGTGGTTATTTCTTAGGACTAAAATTAGAACAAACACTATTCCAATTATGAACTAACTATACTTTATATTAATCCTGCTTGATAAAGAATGTTCAACAGAATGGATAAAAACGAGCAATTGACTATAATCAGATCAAATTAAAACATTTATATATAAATACCCTAGTAGGTGCCTCCATAAAAAAATTTTCATAAATAATCAAAAATGACAGAAAATCATATACTTACTAAATAATTACTTATTTTTAAGCTGGAAAGTTTCTGTTTTTTTTTTCATTCTTTTCATAAAAAATCAAAAATGGCACAAAATTATATACTTACTAAATAATTACTTATTTTTAAGCTGGAAAGTTTCTGTTTTTTTTTATTTGAAATTTTTTTAATTATTTATAAACACACAGCTACAGGTTGGTTAATGTAAAATTTCAATATCACATGGAAAGGCCTTCACACACAAAATTGCATAAGGTACATAACACATAACATAAAATCTCTACAGTTCGGTGATTGAGATGCTACACTAGGCATTATGTGACCCCATGCAAGTTTATGTGAGACGGCCTTAACTTCTCTTTTTTTTTTTAATTTGACAAATACATTTTTGCACCTCATATCTCTTATATATATTGGATTTTTGTTATTTATAAGGATATTTATTCACTTTTAAGATCCCAAAATGAATGAAACAATAACCCAACACCGCTTCAATTCAAATATGCTCTTAGACGATTACTGCTGCATACAAGAGTAGGTGGTGAAGGAGGAAACTGCAGGGTGATTGATTCAACTGTCATATTGTCAGTTCCCAGCAAATCTGGCAATTCTGAAGAGGCTGTTGATATTTCTCTTGTGAGGAAATAAGGACTTGAAATGACCACTTTTTGGAAACTCCACCTCTGGAACCCAATCACTCATTCATTCTAATTAAAAATATTCTTGCCTGTTATTTTAGAATAAGGTTTTTTAATTTACACAAAAAAATTCACTGTTATGTACAGTGCAAGGTAAAAATATAAGAAACAAATTGAATAAGTTGCTATTATTCAATCATCAGTAATTGTGACTGTAAGATTGAATAAATCATTTTACTTTGAATTTTGTCATTTCTCCATTCATAGTGTATGTATTGAAACCCCATTTTTTCAAAACAAAGGTGTTGTACCATAGTGTCAAAAAATTTTGTATTGTTGTATTTTAAATAAATGTATCTCTTCTGATGCAGTTTTTCATATTTCTGCCTTCCCCCCCTTTGAACTGCTAAGCCATCACATACTTTAAATTTGTCAAGCCATCAATTTGTCATATATACAGCTGTTTTCAAAAAAAATAGGACATGTCATGATTTTACTTTGAGATTTAACAGCACAAACATCAATGTTGTCCTTTTTTTTTAACCGGCTATACATACGACAACATATTAAATATTTTTTTAAGTGATTGATTATGATTTGCGTGTTAAGGCTCCCACCCTATACAAATATTAAATAATTGGAGAAAATGCTGAAACACATCAATGTTGTTTGTAAGGGGGAGACTTTTTGGCTATATCTCAAAAACGAATCGATAGATTTTCAAAATTTTTACACAATTGTCAAGACATTCACAAGGTATCACTCGACCCACTTTCCCTATTCAAAATATAGGGGTAAAGTTTACCCCTTGAAGGGGATGCGCGCTATAAAAATTTCTGTATAGGTAGCCAAAAAGTGTCCCGTTTACAAACAAAATTGATGTGTTTCTTCTTTTAAATGGCCAACCCTGTATATATATAGAGGGTGTCCTAAAAATCCGAGTCCACCCTAATATCTCCAGAAACAAAAGAGACAAAGTAAATTTCATACAATTAGATGGTATAGTATCTTTTTAAGCCCTTCATTAAGGGGCGGAGCTAGAGCGGAGACAATACTTTTTATAATTGATATACCCTGCATATTTTTGAAAGTAAGCTTTTTATTCTGTTTCCAAAAATACCTAATATGTTAACATTTTCTCTAACAGTTTTTAAATAAAATGACAAAAACTTTTAAATAAATAACTAATTGGTCTTACGGAAATGATTTTCCCATTTTATTTAAAAACCATTAGAGAAAAAAATAACATATTAGGTTGTTAATGAAAGGTGCGATGATTAGCATCCAAAAATATGCTCTTCTGTCAACCATCTAATTATGTGAAATTTTACTTCTCTGCCTCTTTTGGTTTTGGAGACATTAGGGTGGACTCGAAATTTCGGGACACCCTGTATGTCCAAACAATATTGCATTAAATTGACTTGCAAAACTAAAAATAAAAACATGATACAATAAGGTTTTGATTGACAAGTATGTAACTAAATAACTGTTTGATATCTTTGCATCCAACAAAGAATTAACCGAGGAGTTAACTATAAAAAAAGTAAAAAATTAAGAGTATTTGTCTTGCTTGCAGCAATAATTCTTATTTTATATACATTCCCTATTACTTTTGATGTTTAAACCACTTACAGGGAATTTAATTTTAAATTGAAATAATATATTAAAAAATACTTGTTTACAAAAATAGCTAGATTTTCAAATAATTTTACATATTGAGTAAGGGGAATTAATGATTTCATGTAAGCACTTTTCCCTTAATAAACTAATTTTCAGATAATATTTTAAACTCTGACACTGTTTAAAATAATTAAATTACCTGCCTTTGTTTATTTTTGCAATCAGCTGATTTTACCGTATGTTTACACGCAGATTTTGAACCAGCTCAAAACATTTTTCTTTTGTTGAACATGGATATAA
This sequence comes from Oxystoma pomonae, assembly GCA_963921995.1. NCBI lineage: Eukaryota > Metazoa > Arthropoda > Insecta > Coleoptera > Brentidae > Oxystoma > Oxystoma pomonae. Next base: position 78,110,049 of record OY998163.1, read on the forward strand.
TTTATCAAATTTTATTTTTAATTAATTTCTCAGCAAATATCCTAATATATTAAATCAGCAAGGCAGCGAATATTTTTAAATTGATGCACTGACACTTATCTTTGGAATACAAGTTCGATATAAATTTGAAATGTAAACGCAAGCCGTATGTCAAGCTCAATCAACCATTTATTTAACTCTGCTGTGATTCAAAATGGATTCCCCCTTCATTAGCCATTTCGCGCAGATTCTGGGCCATTCTTAACCCATTATATTTCTATGTACCTAACGCGTGCGGACAGCGTCTTTTCCAAATTTACGGAAAGTGATACTTTTCCGCACGCGACGGCAGTTGCACGATGCGAAGCGGAGTTCTGGCAAGCCGTCAAGGGCGAAAAAGACACTTTTCGCACGTGCCAGGTACAAAATTTTTCCTACTTGCTTAAAAACCGTCCCGACATTATATTTTAATTTTTACGTATAAAAATAGCAAAAAACTGTTTCTTTACATTTAAGTTGAAAAATATATCTGAAGCAAGGATGCCTGTAATCGTGTAAAATAAAAAATTAATTTTTTAATTTGTTTATTTATCATTAAAAATAAAACCTTTATTAATACAACTATATAAAAAGAAATCCTGTTATGAAGTTTTAAACGGTAAGTGCTCACCTGGAAAGGGTTTTTTAATTAAACTTACCAAATTCCACACATCCACCAATTTTGAATATTTTCTTACAAAGTTTGCAGTAAGCAGAAAAACAGTATTTTATTTCTTCAATTAGCGAAGAATTCTGCAGCTTCTGCGCCATTAAATTTGGTTTTTCGAACAGACATTTTAATGCACTATCGTAAAATAGTGGGAACAAAACAGAACCTTTTGCAAAAGTACGCTGACGACTGATTGGTGCAGAAAAAGTGACCACCAAAATCGAGCATTTCTATTGGGTAATATTAAAAAGCACGGCAAAACTCGTGTTTGTATCATGAGTTACTTATATATTTCTGCACTAATTTACTGAAAATTTGATGTGCGGTTTGTGTAAGGAGTTATTTAACTATCCCATATGCAAATGTACAGGTGGAATATCAAAAGTTTGTTTACACTAAACTTAAACATTCAGTTTTGGGTGCAAATTTTATAAATTTTATGTGATAATTTCCAAATTTTATGATATTTAGGGCATATTTATATAGATCCTTTATTTAGCATTGCTAATGTATACATTCAGTTTACAATGTCTTTAGAGAATAAACTAATCCTAATGCTAAAAAAATTAAATGGATTCCTAGGGAAAAATATCCAGATGTTAGTAGTGGTCAGCTGGAGTCAATGATAAATTAGTCAACAAGAACAATTCCAAAAGCTTATAAATTAAAAAAAAAACACCAAAAAAGAAAAATACATAAATTCAATCAAAAAAGTAAAATGTATAATAAATAACTATAAAGATAACACAGACAAAAACAGCAAGTCAGTGGCAAATTCTCATTATTAAAAAGACAAAAATCAAGTAAAAATTAAATAATAAAAAAAATAAATAAACCAATTAAATATATAGAACAACAAATACAAAATACAATCTTTTAAGATAAAACGAAACAAAACAATAATTATAAAAAGGGTTAAAATAAAAATAAATAAAATTTTGATGACTAGTACATAAATATCACATTTTTTTAGCAGGTACTCTTTCAGTTTTTGTTTAAAAGTGTTAACAGAAACTGAAAACTTTATTTCATCAGGTAATTGATTAAATAAGTTAAATCCTTTATAAAATACAGAATTTTGAGCACCAACAGTATTTCTTCTTTCTATGTAAAAATGTCTTTGGTGTCTGGTATTATAATTATGCACCTGTGCGCCATAAACAATTTTATCAGTGAGGTATTCTGGTGCTTTTCCCGATTTTATTTTAAAAACAAAAACTAAGACAGAATACTCAAAAAACAAACAAACAAATTTTATGACCATATTGAAATTTTATGAATTCATAAAATTTTATGACAAGTGGCCACCCTGGGAATAAAGTACAAGAGCCTGGACTCTAATTTAATTGCTAAATTTTTCGCCTGCGGCGCTATAACACTTTTCATTTTTACGATTTCGTGTCAAAATGGTTTTCTTAATGTAATTTAATCCAAACATTTTGCCTGCGATTTTGATCCCATCAGTATTTACAATTTTAGTTTAATTTTAAGTCAAAAATTGCATTTTAAGTGTTGTTTTCTCAAAAAAATTTTTAAGAGTGGTTTTGACATCAAATTTTCGGTAAATTTTAAATTAGGTTAACACCTTCCCTCTACATTTGAACCCAGGTCCGCGCTTGTAAGCACCTATTTATGGTCACATTTTTACTTCAAATTAGGTTTTTTTATTACTTATGCTAAAAAACCCCTCCCGAAGTCAATTCCTGGATGCGCCACTGAATCAGATAACGGTAAAGAGTGATAATCTGCTGCAATGGCAGAACACACCAGAGCCGCGTTCGAGCTTAGGTCACAGAACACTAACCTAACTAACTGGTTAGTGTTCTGTGCTTAGGTGGAACTAGCCCCAAAAGAGTAAACTGCATCCTTCTAAAATATTGAGAAGGCTCTAGTGACTTGCCAGATAAAAAAAAGAAAAAAATAAATAGCAACATGAACGACATGACATGAGTGTGACGGGGGCCTGAGATTTAAAGAAAAGACCGCACGGGTGCCAATTCCTGAATTTCGAGAGAATGGTCACCTGGGAACGTTCACATCCTTCGTTTCGACCAATAATAAGGCTTAGAAGCTTCCAATTTTGTACGGCGCACGTGCAAAGCTGACTCGATTATCGTTCGTCAAGAGCGCCTGTTTTCCTGCTCAGCCTCAGAGACTTGGAGGAAGGTTTCTTCGATCCACGGCAATCGGGTGACGTTCGACCGTGGTCCGATAGGTTTCGGATAACTCGTGATAGCAGCAAAGCCTGTTATTGGTCGATATCAAGGAAGTGCCGTTCCCGTGCGACCTTTCCTACAAAATTCAAGAATTGGCACCACGGAAGACTGAATATTCGTGATCCTTAAACCATTACGTTGGAAACCGGTGTTATAACCACGGATCACCTTATAAAGCTCCAAAAAATTACGTAGAGGCAGTTGCGGGGAACAGGCGGGAGGAACTGTGGCACATGTTTTCGCGCGCGCAATCAAAGAATGATCAAAGACGGACGTCAACTGCATGTCTCAGACATACGGCGTTTATGACCGCGATCAAAATAATGTTTTTTCTTATTATTTGTCGTAAATTTTGTTTAGAAAATAGTTAAAAAAGGTTATTCGTGCAATGCAGATTACGAAAATCTACGAAATTCTTTACTTTTTATTAAATAAGTTAATTTATATCTAAAAGGCCTACTTCATTTGAGAGGGTTGTGTCTTTGCCCAAAAAGAGCGTGACTGACCTAGCTCGAACGCGACTCTGTTAGCGTTCATCACTGAGGTACGAAATGGTCCGGATCTATTATCAAAAACAAATAAACTTCGTTTTTTCTTTACCAATATGATAGAATTTATAAAAAAATGCTCCAAGAGTATTTAATTAATTTTGTTATTTTTCTTCAAAATTTTCTCCAATCCAACTTAAAAATTGTTTAATTTCTCTTTTGGTGTACCAGTATTTTTAGCACTATGTTATGTAGACTCCCGACTAGTGTTGTGGCGCGTTAAAAATACAATAAATTACTTTTTATTAAAATTAATTACCCTTGACGATGTAGGTTTTTAAAAGGCGGATTCAAAGAGCAACTAAAAAAAGCGGTTATATAGAACGGAAACAAAAAAAAATAAAAATAATTATAATAAAGCAGGAAAAAAAGAAATTTTAGGTCGCCAGAACATTCAAATTGCAAAACAAGTATATTTTAAAGGATAAAAAAAAGGATTACTTAACAGCAAAAAAGTTAAAAGAAATTATTAAAAAAAGTTAAATTAAAGAACTTTTTAAAAACATCAAAGAATATATTATGAGATGTCACCAAGAGAGTACTCCCCGAAATTTGGGTGGAAGGGCGCATGCGTTCTCACCCGTTCCAAAGATCTCGGTTGGTCCGGACCAGGCGAGATTTGAACGCCTATGGTTTATCGAACCAAGAATTTATCAGACCGTATTTAATAAAAATTTCCATCATAAGAACGATTCACCATAAAAACTGCAATTTGTTAAACCAATTTTTTATCCGAACATTATTTCTTCAAACCCATTCAATAACAAATTCGAAATTTATAAGACCCGTTTTACCAGAAACTACCATAATTTGAACATGCCACTGGTAATTGGTAATTAGTGATTAGCAACACTCAAATCTACGGTAATTTGGTGGAAGTTGTAAATAATTAAAAAAAGGATAACAATATTGTTATTTTGGATATATAATTTAAGTAAGTATAAGATGCAGGTGGAATATATCTATGTAAAACAATTTAAATTTGATGTCACTTTTTCATATAATTAAAATTATGCTCACATCAATTTTTTTTCTATTAAAATTCCAAAATAGAAGTCGTATTGGCAACGCTGCAGCGCAAGAAATAGTATCTTTTTTTAGAACCAGAATACCAATTGAACTTCAGCATAATTTTTAGTTATAAAAAGCAAATAAACGCATCTAGTGTACTCCTAATAGCAGATAATTAGTAAAATTGCTCTTTCATCACTTTTATAGCAATGTTGGGAATTTGGAACCTTTGGTTGCACTATAACAAAGTTATGATTGTTTTTCACAATCGTTGTTTATCGTCTCCTGATGATGCTAACGTTGTTAGCGAAACGTGCGTCGAGTGCAAAAAAGTGTAGTTTTGGTTTGTGGAAAACAATCAAGTAACAAAGTTTACTTTTATAGCAGAAAATAGTGTTTTAAAAAAATCTGGTAATTTTTCCTACAATCTGGTAATTTTCCGGTCTTACGGCTGTTAAAATTTTCACCTGTTCCTGGCCACACTGATCGAACTCGTAATTTGTAAAACCAATTTTTAATAAAACCCAGAATTTGTCAAACCAGTGTTTTTCAAAACCGGAATTCGTAAAACCCATTATTTGTTAGAAAATTTTTACTAAATTGATTGCGCATTCGCCAATACTACATGAACCGGAGGCGTACACGCAGTGTTAAGAACAATAGAGTGACATCTATACACAAAGTATTGAACATTACATGTGAATACTTTTAGCCAAGTGTGCGCACATAGAATGACAAATGCATCGAAACGCCGCGCCCCCGAGTCACCTCCCACATAGCATTAAAAGTACATTTACATGCTAAGAACATGCGCTAAATGTACTTTAAAGAACATTCTTTTAGGTACATGCATAGCATGTGCTAATTATATAGCTCTTGATAACATTATTTGTTCTACTTGTATAGCGTATGATATAAGTATATACCAATTAAAAATTTTCTTTTGTACTCCTGCTAAGCATATTCCAAAAGAGAACATAAAAAGTATATTTTTAAGAATATTTATAGTACATGCTAAGTATATACAAAACAGTATAAATATTTAGAAAAAATCAGATGCGTCTTATAACATTTCTGAAAACATTAAGATCATCAGTGAAACAATTCAATGAAGTACATATCCGTTTTACGCAATTATAATATGCTTACCGACCCTGTTTTAAAAATCACATCTAGTCGTATAACTCCATACATTTTAAAAACAACTCCAAATCCATGCCCCCTCACATGATGCGATTTTTGAAGCATATGGTGGGCACGGTTGTTTTACACGCACGCGCAAGTAATAATTAGTTTTTTATAGTATGGATATTCTTTTGGGTATATGCATAGCATGTGTTAAGAATATTCTTCTCCCGTCTTGTCACATATTTCTACACTTGGAGATCGTCCAATAACTCCTACCTCCCTCGAATTATGTTACATTTAATTTGAAACATTTCAATAAAATACCCGTTTTACTGCGTGCCCATATATGCATCCTGTTTCAAAAAACGCACCACGTGACGCGACATGGTTTTAAATTCCAGAGTCACGTGGTGCATTTTTTTTAGACAGAGTGAGCGCACACGCACAGGTGGGAACCGGCGGGTTTTTCATTTCCTGTAAATACCTGCCAATCGACTGCCAATTAATTTAAAATATTGGTTATTTAATTTTTTTCCTGCATTTTTGAATAAAAAATGTAACGTAGTTGGAAATCACCCTTTCATCCTTGTAACACTTTTACCCTCCCTCCTTGCCGCGTTCATAAGTTATGGTGGCATATCCTAATATTTTTCACTTACACGAAGCAAATATGTAATTTGATGTAAATGAATTCCAGGCGGAGGCAAGGCCGACAAAAAAGTGTGGAACACATTCCTGTTGGCCCTGGCGGAGGCAGGGCCGACAGGAATGTGTTCCACACTTTTTTTGTCGGCCTTGGCGGAGGCAACGATTACTTTACACGCGCGTTGGAGAGTTCTTATAAATACGCCCGATTCTATGACGTGCCGTGCAGAGTAAACCAATTCGTTCGTCCATGGTGATTTGTGACGTTGCTCCAACCAAAGATGTGACTTCTGGTTTTATTCTTTACCTTTGGTATTTTTTTATATTGGCATTGGCACTTTTTTTGTAAAACTTTGTTTTTTGTTGATTTTTCTCGTGATGTGGCTGCAGAAGAGCTCAAGTTACGCTATTCTTCTATTATAGTTGTTTAATCACTAAAATTTTACTACGATAACTTAGATTTTCAGTGGTTGGCGAGGTAAGTTAGATTTCTTGTTTTTTTTTTATATTCCTTGTTTTTGCCGCAATGTCTTCGAAGAGAAATAAAAAAGGCTATTTAAGGAATTTTTTAACAAACCAGAAAAAGGTTAAGGTTGCCAACATACTTGCGGCCTATTCTATTCCTATTCCTATTTTTACGTAATAAATTAAATGGAGTCACCCAGTGGAATTATGTTTTTAGGTATATGAGCTGCAGAGGATTGGAGGAAATTCTTATCCCCAAACCATTCGAAAAATACTGTATAAAATATTAGCAAACCAAGTTTCAATTGAATTTTCTTGGGATGGTGCCAAGAAGAAGGAAGCTTTCAAGAAATTAAAACTAGCACATGGCATTTTAGGTAGGCAGATAATAAACTCATAACACAATATAAATAAAATATGAAATTTGTTCTAGCATACATGCATATATAGTTTTGTAATAAAAAAAATAAGAAATATATGCCCAAATTAATATTAAATATTTTTTTTTATAGAAGCCATGAAAAAACAATATCTAGACATTTCTGAAGCTCAGATTATTGACATAATAAAACAATGGCTAGTAAAAGCTAAGGAAAGATTAAACAAGGAAATGTTGAACAGAGAAAACCCAGGTGAAGAGCAATAGGGTCTAATATGGTTTGTACTAAATTGTTTCTATGAAAAGTGAGACTTCATTAAGAATATGATTTTAGTTTTTTTGTTTTACAAGAATTTTTATTTTCTTTCACATTATTTTTGTTGTTAGTTTTTAACTAGTATATTAGTTTTACATTCCAAACTTTGTGACATGAGCTGTGTTTTAAACCTTATAAATGTTTTAGGTTTTGCTTTCTGAGTAGGGAGGTTATAACTTATAAAACATCAAAGTATTTTTTATATTTGGTTCTGTTTAATCCTTAAGATAAAGTTTTGGTTTTAAGTAACTTTTCTGTTGCGATTTAGTATATTACACAGTTGGCAGAACTAGCATAATATAATATGCAACAAAAATGGCAAAATCTTGATTATAGGTAATTATAAAATATGAAATTTTGTGTATAGCTTTTTTTCAAAGGGGCAGTTTTAGGGAAAACTTGTTTGACAGGTATTTTTATTAATATTTTTCAAATATTCCATAATGTTTGTTTTACTAGTCGCCCTCCTTAAAAAAGTTTTAGTTTTTATAATTGATGCTAGGTGCATGTGTTATATTTAAAATTGTTGGTATTCAAGGTTTGTTTTATTTTTATTCGATATACTAATTTTGCTCAACAATGTATTTATAAGTTTTCTTATCATTCAAACAAATTTTTTTGTAATATATATTTAGACTGACTTTAAATATATTATTTTATGCAAATCTATTTTTTTTCGATTTTAAATAAATAACAGAAGATGTCTGCACGAAATTGTAGCATATTTCTGAGATGTTCATTTTACATAGAGATAAAGGATATTGGCATTTATACACCAGTTGACTGTTTGGGACAATACATTTTTTTTATAATGGGTATAAGATTTTTATATACCTACTATTAAGGAAGTGGTATTGTCCCAAATAGTATACAACTGGTTTATAAAGGCTAATATCCTTTCTCTCAGTGTATGTGTATAGAAGTGCCAAAGCACATACTATGTACATGATGATTATATGACAAGTACATATCTAGAGAATATAGTGAGTACATTTTGAGCACGTTCTGTGGATATGTGCTCAGTACATACTAAGCATGTGGTAAGAATTGACCTAGGAATATTCTAAGCACATATTTTACATCTATTATGGTGTATCTGTAACCTATTCTCAGCATGTGCTCAGAAAGTGTGCAATGCTTTTTTGGGACATGCTTAGCATATGGTGTAGTCCTTTTGGAATATGGTATGTATGTGCTATGTATGTATAAATGCTATGTGGGCTGCGTGTACGCCTCCGCTTTATGTATTATTGGCGAATGCGCAATCAATTTAGCAAAAATTTTCTGATAAACAGCGAGTTTTACGAATTCCGGTTTTGAAAAATAATGGTTTGACAAATTCCGGGTTTTATTAAAAATGGGCTTTACAAATTACGGGTTTGATATTGAATGAGTTTGATGAATAATGGTTCGATTGAATGGGTTTGAAGAAATAAAGTTCGGATAAAAAATTGGTTTAACCAATTGCAGTTTTTATGGTAAATCGTTCTTACGATGAAAATTTTTATTAAATACGGTCTGATAAATTTCTGGTTTGATAAACCATAGGCGTTCAATATGAGTACTCCCTCCTCACTTTTTCAAGAATACTGGCGCAGAAGAGTTTTTGCGCTCTGCATTTTTTCCGGGCCAACTTGATTGATTGATTGATTTCGGAAAAGGCAAGGGCAGGACTATTATAGTATTTGTTATTATTATGGGTATCTCTATACACATGTATGGTGAATCGGATCTGTAACCTACGCAAAATTCTTTTCAAAAAGCTTTATGTTGTTGGCTTAAATTATTGTCAGTTATGAAAATTTGCTCGCTTCACATGTTTGAATATGATTATCGAATAACATCCGACTCTCAAAAGCTTACAATGAACATTGATCTTATTGAAGTGTTTTAGTCATTTTATTTAACAACTTTAACAAAAAAGGTAACATGTTAGCATTGCTTAATATAAGTAGACAAATACATTATAAGGTAATTTTGAAAATAGAAGGAAAAGCTCTTTTCAAATTTGCAAAATATACAGGGTATCTCATTTAAAAAAATAACGTCGCCGCTCTAGTTTCGCCCCCTTACTAATCTGAATAATTTTTTCTATTCATTGTTTGTTGTATGTATTAAAATTGTAATTGTTTGCACGTCCCAAACGTTGTTGACAAAGATTTTTCAAAATAAACTAAAGTTGTGAAAATCATTGATATCACAGCACATTGGGATGAGATCTGGTCATAATACCGCAGGCAAAAATTTTGTAAAAAATATACAAATTTTTCGCTAAAAAAATTGCTTGAAATTAAACCAAAATTTTAACAATCAATGGCGACTTTATGGCGCCGCCGCATCAAGGCAAATTTGAATCTTTTTCGTATTTTTTAAAAATTATTTAAGAAAATGTGGGTTAGATCAGCTATAAAAAGTGGCGATTGCCCCTCCCCCCTGTATCAGGCACTGCGTTTATTTTTTTTTATATTTTTACGAAATAACAAAAAAGTCTTTGAAAACAAAAAAGATATATTAATTTTTACCCAAAACCCAAAAAATCCAGATTTGAGTGTTAGCATCTCGGTTAGCGATTGATCCAGGATGTGGTTTCTGCTGCAAACCAAAACTTTTTCTGTACAGTAGATTAGCAATTTGTAATTGTAATGTAAAATTTTTAAGGGACACCCAGTATTAGCAAAAAAGATAAATTGGCGCGCCAATCGATATCGTATTAAACGAGGCGAACGCCATGATTGGCCCATAAATTTGTTTTTTATTTCAGAAAACGCAGAAACCCGACAGAGCGAGAATATTGAACAGATAACATTTCATGACGATTTATATTAGTTTACTGAAAATAATATTGTTCTTGTTTTTTCGCCACTGAACAAAATATATTTATAGACAGAAATTTAACGTAAAATAACTAAAATAATCGGATGAAAGGTTTACAAGTTAAACCCAATTATATTTCTATCTCAAATTCCTTGGCATCGTGTGTAGAAAGCGTATTATGTCTGGAACTACTAACTACTAGTAGAATAGGGATTAAACTTATAACGGGAACCCACAAAAAAGCCGAATTTACAAAAACCGAAATACAATTGAACAGAAAATAAAACGTATGAAACGAAATATGAACGAAAGTAAAACTCGTTCCTTAAAAGACACGAATATAATTTAACCGATCACAATTTTCCCGAACCTTAAAATATCAGAATTACTAAAGTATCGAAAATAATTGTCTAGAAACGAAAAACACCCGACCCACAAATTGATAGAAAATAATATGCCCGATCCTTAAATGAGCAGAATCACAAACCAGCCGAATTGCTATTGGGAATGCGTTAAATTCAAATCTCGAGCGCTGCAGGCCCTGGATTGCGGCATTGACAAGTTTCTCTATTTGGAAGATGATACGGGGATTTTTTTTATCGAACGATTTTTTCACAGTTTCTGGCTGTCTAACTGTCTATCAAATCTTGCGATTCATTTTTGACACACTTGCCGTGAACCGATTTTAATATTATGAAAAAATTTGGGGGTAGGGGGTGGTTGAGGAATGTAAAAGGGGTAAATTAATACAATATCATAACTTACTTAGGCTCTTCCCTGCCGTAAGCCTGGCATTGAATTCGTGTCTATCGGTTCAAATCATTTTCGGCCAGACTGAGGTTCTTGAATTTTGTGGTTCGGCATTATTATGTTTCTATTAAATTATTTTCGTTAAAAATTAATTCTATGCACAAAGGTATAACTTTAACTTAAATAGAGACATTATGTTTACACATTTGCGATCAGACATAAGGTAAACAATTTGGCGACGATGCCAAATTGCGCTGAAAGTTGTATCTCTACACGTAATGTTTTTACAAACATTATTTTTATAAGTTTTTTTATCATTTACCCGCAATTAAGCAAATTCTCCGGTTTGTTTTTTAAAACATGGAGAAGCACCTTATTTTTAGTCAAAGAATAATTCTTTTCATTTCCCACTATATCTGGAATAAAACCTACGACAATGTGACAAACTCGCATTTGTGGCGGGTAGTATAACCGTTTGTAGGCGTTGTAGCTTTAGCATAATCGAGGTTTTGGTATATTTTAAAGATTATTGGACAGTTTTTAATATTTTTTCAATAGATTTTTAAGTGTTTGTGGCCAAAGTGATATGACAAAGTGCGTGGTGTGACGAAAACTGGAGGTGAAAACCAAAAATTTCACAGGATAGTTATCATATGTTTTTCCGACGCCATCTTGTCACAGGCCGCCATAGGCGTGCAACTAGTGTTGCAATAAATACAAAATGTAATTAATAAATATAGGAAAGAAATAAGTACTAATATAATATAGCTTCCTTTTTCAAAATACCACTATTATTTTTCACATTGTTTTTTTTTTGTAATTTGCCTAAACAGTGCGGAAAGTGATATTTTTCTGCACGCGATGGCCGTTAAGGACGAAAAAGACACTTTTGACACGTTTTTAGTACAACAATTTCCTACTTGCATAAAAAGCTTCTTCCTAAGGTTATATATATTTCGTATTTTTGAATTAAAACCAAAGCATAATTTTGTTTCCATTTTTAATTTAATCTAGTTTATAAATTCATCTAAAAACTCCAATTGGACTTAAAATTCACGCCACGCTAAAAAAATATTTTGCTAATTTTTTAATGCAGGTCACTTGACATTAAATAGGTAAAAAAACAACTTCCCGCATGCCAATGCGTGTGAACATTTTTTTTTTACAAACCAATTTAAATATCTGCAGATTAGTTATCTGCAGCATGGCTTTTATGATTACCGATGCAAAAAAATTGTTTTTTACCCAAAATTAAACAGAAATAGAGAAAAATAGTAATATTAAAAAAATCTAATTATTCTTGCCTAAAAATTAAGCCATTTCCGCCAGTTTTCATCAAGTATTTACGAAAAAATCATTTAAAAACATCGTAAAAATATCAAACTGTCAAATATTAAAATGTCGCAGCAATGAACGTCACCGAGTAAAAAGGCACATCGCTATGGCAACCATTGTTACTTCATTTACCAGCCACCAGCCGCTTTGATTTATAGTGTAAAGATGGTGTGTTTTGCGAGAAGTGCTCTTCGTTCGAGATTTTTAAAAGTATTTTCCTGTTTTTCTCGGATTTTTTGATAAAGGTATTTTTTCAAATAATAAATAGGTTGTCCATGTAACTTAGCCACTGCCGGCAAAAGTGGAGATCCCATGCTCCTGTCGAAAATATCTGTCCTTTTTCTGGAAGTGAATTCTGCAGACAACATTTCAACAAATCCAAAATGGCATTTATTGATCCTTAAGCAGCTTCTGTTCAATGATTTGGAGCGATTTCTCCAGACTAATTTAGTCTCAATAGTAACTATGTTCAACACACAAAATTGCTATTAATGTGCCTCAGCCAAAGACGGGTTCAATCAAAGACGTTTAACTAAAATAGACTCATCAAGTCATTCATAAATTGCTTTGAAACGCGATCAGTCGTTAGATTTAGGGAAAACCATTTTATGTTCCACTGGCAACGCTGCACCAGACATGCTCCTCCCACGAAAGTAAAAACAAAAGTGGAATGATAATATCCTGTAAATAAAATGACCGCTACATGTACTTGACATTTGTGAGCCTAAATAAGTTGGTATTGACAAAATTCCCCTAACTCTGAGGCTAATAATAAAAAGGGTTATCGCACATCACTTATGGAAGGCAAAAAACTAGTCATTCCGGTTGTATAACAGCACTGAACAAATCAAAACACTATATTTTTAGCAAAAACAGAGAAAAAAACGTAAAAACTTTATTTTGACTAAAAAAACAACGGAGTAACATCCTAGTAACTTTTGTTTTGGTTCCAACAAGTGTGTGGCTAATAAAAAAAGCAGGCAAATATATATATCATGTTTACAGGGGGACTTGAAACCCATCTAAAAATGATTATATGATATATTAACAAAAATTTTAAAAAACAAAATTTTAATATATTATGAGAAATCATGGTCAAAAATACCAATTGCTGATTGTGGAAAAGACACACCAAAAACAAAAAAGAATGTCAAATCGATTCGATTGATGTGACTACGTTCTTTTAGGCTCATAACTGTCACCTGCATAAGGCGGTCATTTTTGTGAAATTTTTCAGGGGGTATTATCATTCCACTTTTGTTTTTACTTTCGTGGCTCCTCCTAACACTTGCTCCAACCACCTTACGTTTAGCAGCGGCCAGAAGCGGCTCCTTATTTATAAATGTAAAAAGTTTTGATCCTTATTTTCAGACTTGTCAAATAGTTTTCAAATACAATCTTTAATTTTTTTTGTACTTAATAATTGATACTGAGGTATGGGGAGGTATTATATTGATCATTGTGAAGAAATAATTGATACCGAGGTATGGAGAGGTATTATATTTGTCATTGTGAAAATATTTATGTGAAGATATAACATAGAAAATATTAATTTTTTAAATGTTCTCCAGATAGTTAGTTGGCTAACTAGTGCGGAAAGTGATACTTTTACGCACGGGAGGAGTTACGGGCGGGAAAGGCACTTCCGCAAGGGTTAGGTTAGGTTAGGTTGATCAAAAAATAGTTTTTAGGACACACATTTCAAACCCAAAATTTAAAAACTTGGTGCATAAAGTACGATATAAAAAATTGCGTGCATTAAACGTTTTTTTACGCACGCTAGGACAGTTTTAATGCACGCCGTGTTTATTTTTTTACGCACGGCGTGTGGGAAGTTGAACTTTCCACATTAAAATTGATATGTGATAGTAGACTTTTTCACACGCAATTTAGCATAGGTAAAAGTATTTTTTAGCATGGCGTGAATTTTAAGTCTAATTGAAGTTTTTAGATGCATTTATAAAGTAGATTAAATTAAAAATGGAAACAAAATTATTTTTTGGTTTTAATTTTAAAACTACCAAATATATATAACCTTAGGCAGAAGCTCTTTATGCAAGTAGGAAATTGTTGTACAAAAAACGTGTCAAAAGTATCACTTTCCGCGCTGTTTAGGCAAATTACCAAAAAACCAATGTGGAAAAAATAAGCAAATTCGACTAAAAATAGTGGAATTTTGAAAAAGGAAGATACCTATATCATAGGTACTATATGATGGTTTTTCGTTGCGTAAAAAAAATGGAATTTATACACTCTACTATAATTTTTATTTAATACATACAAAAGTAGCTTTACATTTTTATCTACATCTACTGTCTATCTATCTATCTGTGTAAATATTATAAATAATCCTGTGTCTTTATCCTGTGTCTGATATAATAATGTTTTAAAAATTTATATTTATATTGGGAACGCTTGTAATATTTATAAACAAATCTCGGCAAAAAAATAAGCTGACTACAGATACTATCAAAACTGTGAATGTAGTTATAAATAAATATCATATTTTATAGGATATTTAAAAATGTCGCAGCTGGGGTTGGTTAATTATACCAAATATAGTGTAATTAATTATAAGTGCTTACCATATTGTTTTTATCAGAAATTCGCAAAAATATCCCAAAAAACTTATTTCCTTCCTATATTTATTAATTACATTTTGTATTTATTGCAACACTAGTTGTATGCCTCTGACGGCTTATGACAAGATGGCGTCGAAAAAACATATGATAACTAACCTGTGAAATGTTTGGTTTTCACCTGCAATCTCCAGTTTTCGTCACACTACGCACTTTGTCACATCACTTTTGCCAAAAACACTTAAAAATCTATTGAAAAAATACTAAAAACTCTCCAATAATCTGTAAAATATACCAAAATCTCGATTATGCTAAAGCTACAACGCCGAACAGAAATTATGAATGGAGCAGCGTACAAACGGTTATATGGCTGACCCGCCAGAAATGCGACGTTGTCACATTGTTGTGGGCTTTATTCCCGATATACATTGGGAAATAAAAGAATTATTCTTTCGGCCAAAATATCAGGTATTTTATATGATATTTCGATCGAAAAAATGAGGTATATTTCAAGTACTATAACATATAGCTGCACATTATAAATTCTTTATTGATTTAAAATTGTGAAGATTCAAGGAAATTTAAATGCAATTATATAATATACCTAAACTTCTTTATATATTTGAATAAAAATAAGGTGTTTCTCCATGTTTTAAAAAACAAACCGGAGAATTTGCATAATTGCATGTAAATGATAAAGTTATTAAAATAATATGTTTTTAAAAACATTACGTGTAGAGATACAACTTTCAGCGCAATCTGGCATTGTCGCAAAATTATTTGCCTTATGTCTAATCGCAACTGTGGTAAACATAATGTCTCTATTTAAGTTATACCTTTATGGGTTCAATCCATTGATGCTGAAGTAATCGCAGTCGCCACGTTTCAGATCTAGATTAATTTGTAGTTGCTCTCCAACCTTGAGCGGTCCAAAGGCGATCGATAGGAGTAAGTTTTGGCAAAAAGTTAAATTAAAAACGGTAAAAAACAGCACTTTCTTAAAATTCGATAATTTTGTGATGTTCGCCTTATAAGAGTATATGCGAGAAATTCACAAATTTTTTGATATTCACCCTTAAGAAAATCTACAAAAGATTTTTGTTAGAATAGCGTTTTTGCATCCGTACTAAAAAAAATTCAATAAATTCGCAAAAACATCTGCTTGTATACACCTTGCTATTACAAGCTATTTTTATACACATACCAAGTTTACGCTTACAAACACTCATGCATTAAGTGCCCAATAAAACCGGGATACAGGATACCCGTCAATTAACACTGAGCCAGCTGAGCTAACCAAATAAACCGCAATAAAGTCTTGTAAACAACAATTAATTTTTAAAATTCAATTTACGTACTCTTATTTTTATTAGACGCTTTAAACTGGATATATACTACTACTAATTCGGTATAAGTAAAAACAATGTGGTTGGGGGGTGGTTAAGAGGATGAGAAAGGGGTAAATTTTCCACCAAAGCAGCTACGAATATGCATTTTTCAGTTTTGTTTCACTAAATTTTAAAGGTAAAAACTACGCTGGTGGTTAAGAGGATGGGAGCGGAAAATTCATAATTTTTTAACCGAAGCTGCTCCGAATATGCAGTTTTGAGATTTGGAAGAGGAGGTGGTTAAGGGAGTGATATTAGGAAGTTGACAGTCTCCTCTCTCCTGCGGTAGGAGGTGAAGGGGGTCGTACAACCTAAGTATCTTCGATTTCATTTAAAATTTAAAAATTGGTATATATAATTTTTATTTTTGAACTTTAACCCTTATTAGATGCAGAGAGTAAATGATAATTAAAAGACTTGAGCGTGGAACTTACTAACTGAGCCATCTGAGCTAGTCTAATAGACCGCAATCAGTTTTATAAACAATTAATTTGTAAAATTCCAATGTACTTACTCTCACTTTTATTGGACGTTTTAAAGTGGAAATTCGTCATAACCTAATTTCCTTTCATACAGACGTATTTTGATTTCGTTTCCTCAAATTAATTTAAATTTTTAAAATAATTCGTCGGAGGTGGACACGATAATGAAATCAAAAGCAACTTTAATCTTTCTCTACTTACTTTAATTTTTGTTTTAAACTCCACGTTTCAACAGCGTAAGCTGTCTTTATGAAAGATTTTAGTGCGTGAAGAAAAACTAAAATTGAAATTCATAATTTTCATAATAACTTTATTAATTTTTGGTGAAGGCATTTTATGTAAAGAAAAATTCTACCACTTTTTAACCGACTTTAGACGAGATGATAAGTTCGACGCGTATTTTTTTTATTTTAGATGTTTGTTCCAGCATAACTTCCAAACGGCTTATTATTATTTTATTCGATTCAGGAAAGCCTCAATTTTGTCCGATTTTCTATAAAAAAATACCTCATAACTTTCAAACGACGTAACCAATTTTCATAAATTATTTTTTTTATTTGATTCAGGAGCGAATTTGGTATCATTTTATCCAAAAACATACTTCATTAAAATACTAAAAAATCGTTGGAAAAGCCTAAAGGGTCATTTGGAGTAGAACAAAACTTGCTGACAGGTGTAAAGTGATTTATTTGGGTATTTTAAGTATACAGCCCATCACCTACCAAAAGTAAAGTCCTATTTACAAGGCATCTTCAAAATCAGAGCCTATCCTCCCAAAAATTTGCACTGTCCACCTATAAATACACTATAAATTAACAAACAAAAGATTTGACATCTGTCAGCATAAGCTGTTGCGTGCCATTATAAATGAGCCTTAAAAGTCGTCACTTTTCGCTTATACGTAATATTAAAAGTGCGGGGTGGAAGTTGCATCCTGCCTTCAATTTGGATACTTGGGTCGCTTTTTTGGACCCATTCTAACCCGTAAAGAATTAAGAGTTCCTGAAAAATTATTTTCATAATTATTATTTTATTTCATTTATGAGAGCTCAAATTTGATTTATTAAAAAACATACTTTCTCACGCTTTTACGACAAAACCAAAAAATCTATAATATAAAACGAATCCTAGGGGGAAATTAGAAAGGCAAGGCAAGGTCAAAGTTTTTAGGAGGCAAAGTAGGGTGATTAGATAGTGCCGGCTTCAACATCATAACTGGCAAAGATGACAACGAGGCCGAACCACCGAGAAGTTGCATTCTGGTATCGAGGGACTTGGAAATTAAGGTGAGAAAAACTAGTATTAAGGTGGTAATTTGTAGCGCGTATCTTCCACATGATAGCAAACAAGTTCCTCCTTCAGAGGAACTGGCGCGGGTCATAGTATTCGAGGAAGGTAAGAGATTCCCGGTAATTGTTGGGTGCGACGCGAACACGCACCACGTATATGAGTTTCTAACCACGACGAAAGAAAATTTCTACCATGAGCCAACGTTCGCCAATAAGAAACGAGAGGAAGTGCGGTGAGACGTGAGAAGACACTTGGACACTTCTTGAAAGTACATTTTCCAGTGGACGGAGATCAACGCGACGAGCAGACGCCGGCCATACCTGACGAGGTTGTAACACCAAATTGGGAGCTGGCCGATCGCATAGTCACAGAGGACACAATAACCTGGGCAATAAAGGAGTTCAGCCCCTACAAGTCACCCGGATGGAATCTCCCAGCGCTGCTGCAGCGGGACCTAGAGACACTAGTTCCTCACACGAGGAGCATGTTCAGTGCCAGCGTAGTCCTGGGATACGTTCCTACCGCATGGAGGAAAGCCTTTATCCCGAAAAATGGACTACACTACGCAAGTCATTTAAAACGATAAGTCTCACATAATTTATGATGAAAGCATTGGAGAAAATGGTGGAAAGGTACCTCCTGGAGAGAACCCTAACCAGCAAACCTTTCCACAAGGACTAGCACACGTACAGAGAGGGCAGATCTGCGAATTCAGCGCTCCACGCGATAGTGTAAAAGGTAGAAAAGGCAGTGCCACACAAAGTCTAAAGAGTATGAACTCAACACAAAGAGTATGCACAAATATAGTGTTTTTTGACGTGTAAGAAGTCTTCGACAAGGCAAGAATGCAGATTATCAGCCCTTTATGAACGAGGAGCAGAAGACCGTCCATGAATTTTGCGTTAATAAAGACGGAAGCACAAGCCAATTTAGGAGAGTCCAAGACTACATCCAATAAGCTCACGATCCTACAATGGCTCTTTTGCCGAGGAATAACCGGCGCAATGAGGACTACCTCCATTCATGCCCTGGAAACCATCCGAGGTCTCCCTCCGCTTCCAACTTGGATCAAGAAGGAAGCGATAGCGGCGCACCTACGTACCTATATTGGAAAATCGAGGGACTGACGACAAAAAACACATTACCAGAACAGAAAACGTGGCAGAGTGAACAATTCGAAACGGAATTAAGTAGAGAGACGACGGTCTGCTTCACATGGCTCTAAACTGTCTACCAGGCAGACCACAGGCGCAAGAGTGTGTATGAGAAAGACCTGGAAGTTCGGGAGACTTACTACTACAGAGGTATACGCCATTACTATGGCAATAACCATACCGGAGGTCAAAATTGGCAGACAGAACATATGCATATGTTCCGACAGCCAGGCTGCCTTCAAGTCTTTAAGTGCACTAGTGGAGGAGTGTGTTGACGCACTGCCGACATGAGAGGATACCAGAGAATAAGAAGGCGGACGAGTTGGCCGGAACCCAATATATTGGATTGAAACCTTTTCTAGGAGTGACAAAGGAAACAGGTTCAAAGTGAACTCAATAAATGGGCAAACAAAGAACTCAAATCGGCCTGAAGGCAAGAGTGTAAACTATTCTTGAATGGCTCGAATGTAGCCAGAACTCAATGGCTCCTGAGCAAAACTCGAAACAATAATGGACTGCTTGTAGGAAGGCTGACTGAACACAATCGGCTGAACGAAAAGTAGCAGGGGATCCCGCCTCTCTAGTCTGCGAGTTCGAAGAGGAATCGACCCGGCAACCTGACAGGCCAGATTACGGCAGCTGACGGGGGGGACTTAGTGGACGCCCACGGTTTATCAGAATGTGCAAAATCAAACCCGTTAAATAAAAGAAAGTTCAATCATACAATCATTCACTATAGAACCGGAAATTCGTCAAACCAATTTTTTATCCGAACCTTATTTCATCAAACCCATTTAATAATAAATTCAAAATTTAACAGACCCGTTTTTAATCTAATCACTGTTAATCACAATATCAAACTCGTAATTTGTAAGACACATTTTTAATAAATCCCGGAATTTTTCAAACCATTATTTATCAAAACCGGATTTTTTCAAACTCGTTGTTTATCAGAAAATATTTGCTAAATTGATAGCGCATTCGCCAATAATACTTACATGAACCGGAGGCGCACACGCAGGTGGCGACATCTATACACAAGGTATATTGAACACTACCTGTGAATACTTTTATAGAACGACCAATGCATCGAAACGCCGTGACGACGCCGTGACACCGCGTGAAAAAAAGTACACTGCAAAAATTTTCAAAAACGAACTTCTACTAAACGGTGAACATTTTAGTGCAGAAGCGCTAAGGAACGCCGACAAAGAAGACTTTTTTTACCTTTAAAATTAATAAAGAAAAAATATTTCGAAATAATAGCGCCCTGCCAACACCAACACTAGAAGCTAATAAATCGTCAGAAGAAGTGTTTGAAGAAGGCAATAATACAGAACCGCAACTACAAGCTGAAGTGAGTGAAGATAAAAATAAGAAGGCTAAAACTAAATTATCAAAGCCTTCGAGCTCCAGAACAACTCTGCAATCGACTCCAAAGTTGGGAAAAACGAGATCTCGCTCAAACACTGCTTCTCAACCGACCAGCCAAAACTCACTGATCAAGCAAACAAATAAAAAAATAATTAACTAAATGTATTATTGTCTCATTTTAAAAATTTTAAACTTTGTGCGTGTATTTTATATTCTCGATTTAATTTTTTGTTTTTAATATTCTAATTTTTATGTTTTGTGACTTAAGTATATTAGATAAATTTTAATTGTTTAACACTTTTGATATTCCAGAACATTTTAACTAAATTTTTGATTGAAAACTTGGCTTACCCACGTATTTTGTATAGCTATTGTAAAATTCATTTTTCTCTTACTTAATAACGAATTTATTACACAGAATGGACTACTATATACAAAGTTTTACGGGCGAAACCCAAAACATCACAGAAATAAAAAACAAGAGCTCTTTTAACAACAAATTTGCACAACACAATGAAGACCTTAAAATTATTCATTTAAATATTTGTAGCTTAAGCAAGAACTATGATAAACTTTGCCTATTTTTGAATAGTTTGAAAGTGCGCTTCGATATTATCATTGTGACAGAAACTTTCAAATTACAAAGCCTAGAAAAAACTCCATTTTCAATTAAAAATTATGATTTGTTATATAATCAAGGCGCTTACAATAAAAATGATGGAGTTGCTGGGTACATAAAATCTGACTTACAGTATAGCTACAATATTGTACCTTTTGGGGTAATAAAAATTTTGGAAATGGTAACCCATCAAAATAAAAAATTATTGATCACTGCAGTTTACAAATCTCCGCAAATAAATAAAGATTCTTTTAATGATAACTTATTGGAATATTTACATAAATGTAAAAAGTATAAAGCACATATTTTGGTGGGAGATTTCAACATTAATTTACTAAACAATACGGAAGAATACGTAGACAACTATAAAAATATTTTAGCGCAATATCTGTTCAAGAACTACATAACAAAAATTACCAGACCAAAATCAGGAACTTGTCTAGACCACATATTCTTTAAAGTACCCTATAATGTCACAAAAAACTCAAAATCGTTTATATTTCAAACCCATATCACTGACCACTACCCAGTAGCTCTATTCACTCCGTTTTTTCAACAATTCAATAACAATAAAGAAGAGAATAATCAAACTAAGCGCTTTACAAACTACAATAATCTTAGACAGGATCTAAGAGCAGAATCGTGGGAGGATATTTTAAACTCAGGAGACGTAAATGTTGGTATGGAAATGTTTATAAACAAAATACAAATCTACTTGGAAAAAAACACAAAAGTCATTAAATTAGAAAAAAACAAAAATAATTTTCGAAAAGAATGGATGACTCCAAGTATAAATATTTCAATTCAAGAAAAAAATAAGTTATATTTAGATCTTTTGAAACAACCAAATAATATCAGTATAAAACAAAGTTATATTAAGTGCAAAGATAGGTTAAGACAGCAAATTAAACAGAGTAAAAAATAATATTTTCAGAAACAAATAAACTCAAATTTGTCGTCTAAATCAAATCTCTGGGATTGTGTTAATAAAATATGCAATAAAACTAAATCATCCAAAGCTTTTGACACTGTTTGCCATGAGACTCTCTTAAATAAACTTAAAAATTATGGTATACGTGGGAAAATCTTTAATCTTATAAAAGATTTTTTAACAAACAGACAACAGCGAGTTAACATTGATGGAACCTTCAGCGATGAAAAAGCTGTAAAATTTGAAGTGCCCCAGGGAACCGTTCTGGGTCTTCTACTTTTTACAGTTTACATTAATGATATGCTGAATCTTAAACTAAAAGGTACAATGGTTAGTTTTGCAGACGACACCGTATTATTTTGTAGAGCAAAAACTTGGCAAGAAGTTAAGAATCAAATCGAGAAAGATTTTTTAAAATTGAAAAACTGGTTTCAGCATAACAAATTAACCTTAAATATAGAAAAAACAAAATACATGTCTTTTTCATCGTACAAAAACAAACTTCCTAAACTTGGAAACCTAAAAATAGAACAGTATGAGATACCAGAAACTTCATCAATAAAATACCTTGGTATCCAAATAGATAACTTGCTAAGATGGAATGTGCATATAAACTATGTAACAAGTAAAATAAGGGGGCTTCTGTCAAAATTTTCGTATCTTAGAGACTCTTAATAATGAACAAAGCCATTTGACTTATGGCATTCTTGGTTGGGGTTGTGTTGCTGAAAACCATATACAAAAGCTAGCAACTTTACAAAAATGGTTCATTAAAATTATTTATGGCAAATGCAGAACATACCCAACCAACAACCTCTTTACGGATAGTAAACTGTTGGACATGCGACAATTATACTGTCTCGAAATAATAAAAAATATTAAAAAAAGAAAAATAGATATCTCTTCAGTTCTAGTCACTTAAATATATTTGTATATTTTTTGTAGTTACTTGTTCACTTTTTGTATATTTTTTGAATAAACGTTTTTTGAATTTGAATTTAGCAAATATTTTCTAATAAACAACGAGTTTGACGAAATCCGGTTTTGATAAATAATGGTTTGGTTGGTAAGAAATTCCGGGTTTTGTTAATGAATGGGTTTGATGAAATAAGGTTCGGATAAAAAATTGGTTTGACGAATTGCAGTTTCTATGGTGAATCGTTCTTACGATGAATTTTTTTATTAATAATATAGTTGATAAACCATAAGCGTTCGACGGGGATTGTCCCACGATAAAGGAGGAAAAGCTGCATGTGCTTTGATGTGCCGACATACTGAACTTCATAAAGAAGACAGGAAGGCGCTGAAAGTCGCAGCCCGCGAGGAGGGGTACACAACAGAGTATGGTAGTTAAGGTCCGCGAAGTGACTTAATTGCCAGGCCCACGGGCCGCCCCTCTACTACTATTACTAATTAACACTGAGCCCGCTAAGCTAATGAAATAAACCGCAATTTAAAGATTCTTATAAACAACAATTAATTTTAAAATTCCAATTTCCTTACTGTTACTTTTATTAGACGTTGTAAACTGGATACTAAGCCGTCATAAGTTAATTTCCTTTTGCACAAACGTATTTTAATTTCGTTTCCTCTCATCTTATAGATAAAATTAATTTAAATTTTTGAAGTAATTCGTCTTAGGTGAAGGTGATAATAAAATCAAAAGCAACTTTGATCTTTCTCCACTTATATTAACTTTTATTTTAAAACCCGTGTTTCAACAGCGTTTGCTGTTTTTATTCGAAGTTTTAGTCAGTGAAGAGAAACTACAATTCACTTTTATTAATTTTTGATGAGGACATTTTAGATACCTATAAGAAAAATTTTAGTGTTTTTTTAAATTTAATTGATCAAAATTCTGAAATAAACCGCAATAAAGAGTCCTGTAAACATCAATTAATTTTTAAAATTCCAATTGACTTAGTCTCACTTTTATTAGACGTTTTAAACTGGATATAAAAATAAAACCAAACAGAGGCGTTTGTAAAATTTTTAAATCAATTGGTCTTAGGAAAAAGCAATAATGAAATCAAAACCAACTTTGATCCCCCACAACAGCTTATACTGTCTTTATTAGAGGTTCTAGAGTGTAGAAAAAAAGTAAAATTCAACTTTATTATTCATTTTTGATGAAAAGAAGTTCTACTTCTTTTTTAATTTAAATTTGTAGCAGTCAAAATTCTCGCTATACGGCGACGGGACAGTGACCTGTGTTTTATAACCAGGTAAAAAAAAACTGGCCAGAAAGGACCCATTAAGCGGCCTAGTTGCCAGGCCCACGGATCGCCCCCCCCCCCTTCTTTACTATTAAAAACCAGCTATTGTCCGCGAAAATAAAGCCTCTCGAAATGCATATTGGAAGCATAATAACATAAGAAAAAAGTGTCTGGTGTTTGCTTAATTAAATCGTATACAGGGTGTTCCAAATTCGATGCTCACCATGGGGATCTCCTAAACGGTAGGAGATACGAAAAGGTTTAAATTAGGGCAAAGTTGCGCAATTTGACAATTTGAAAGTTTACAAATTCCGGGTAGTTCCGGAGATAGGCGAAAAAAATCGAAATCATTATTTTTAGTTCTTATCTTTCTGCGCCCTTATTCTTAAAGCTGCCAAAAAACGCAACAAAGCATCAAATTGCGCAACTTTGCCCTAATTTTTTTTTAGTTTAGGAGATCCCCATGGTGAGCATCGAATTTCAAACATCCTGTATACCAGGTGATGCGTTTGATTAACGTTTTATTTTTACCCTATATATGTATTGTTGTAAATATCTACATGGTGAGTTTGGAAAAAATATTGTAGAATCACTGCACCATCAAAAACTGAAAAAGAATATTGTAAATGAGGCATATTTGAGGAATAAATAAATTTATCATATAACCGAAACAACTAACTTTAGCTTCCTGCATGTTGAAATCTTTATCAAATGGATCGAGTTCTTTTTTTAATTTAAAAATCCGCACCACTATTGAAGCATAGGAAGTAGGTCTGTCTAGAAACTCGGCACCAAAACTTCAAGTCACCAGCACTTCCCGTTTTGCTGTGTAGTTATAATGCCTGAGATTTTCTAGAAACATGAACTTAACTTTAACTTACCGAAAAGTCCTCGACTCCTTCGCCGACTTGCTCTATCTCCCCAGCACACTCGAAACCGAGAATGAAGGGGGTCTTGGGGGGAGAATCGATCGCCCCCTGTCGCACCATCAAATCTTGGAAGTTGAGGCCACTGAAAAACAAAACGCATTTAACGTGATACGATTATACAATGATATATAATTTAAAACGGAAGTACACAAAAGCAAAGTTAAACCGCCAAGTTTAAATACCGTAAAGCGGGGCTCCCTCCCTTTTGGTTTTCTTGTAACTCCGCGGATATTTCTAGAGTTCTCGATTTTTTTTAACTACAGGTCAAAGGTACTGGTCGAGTACCTGCACCGTGTTACAAGGGAACTACGCACCAAATTTTCCAACTCAATTTTACAGCTGGGTTGCAAAACAAACATCTGCAACTCAGATCCTAAGTACCATTTAATTTTGTTTTCATCAAATGGCGTTTTAAAAAAAATTAAAAACTAAGTTTTTCTTTTAGTGGGGCAACTTCGAACATGATACGAAGATACAAAAAATGGCGTAGAGCCATACATACATACATATATATGCTGTCAAAAGAGCTCTGGTAGAACTCCGCCAGAACGTATAGCAAGAAGCTTTAAATGTATTTGATAGAGGACCTTTGATTAAATGTAAAAAATCATAATAAAAAAATATTTTGTTAAAATACAGTACAGGTGTATTTTTTTATTCTAGAGATAAATCAAGCTTTAAACAAATTAAATTGTTCGGATTTACATATATTTACCTACAGTAGTTCCACTGTGATTTCAAGCTCTTGTTCAAATTTATTCCACCAATAGTGGTAAATTCGAACAGCACTTAACATTTAAGAATAATAGTAATTATTTTTTTAAATAATTTTTATTACCAGAATCCCTAAAGTAAGGTTCAATAAAATTAAATTTTAATATTTATATAAGTAGCCCTGTTTTACGGTACTATTTTTTTAACCCTCATATAAACATCCCAAAAAAAGGAGTAAACATACAAAAAACACCAAAAGTCAATTTTTTGCAATGAGCTCAAGAATTAATTAGTCGGATATATCTTCTTGTTAGCAATACAGGTAAACTATGGCAGACGACTGATGGATGACGTAAATGGTTAAAAAACGGTTCCGCCAATGTTTTGTAATTTGCAGAAAGCGACTAAAATATAACTTTTGATGATATAAAAAAGCCTATAATTTTTCGTTTAATAATTATGTAGAATATTTTTATTTTAATAGTGGGTAAAAATTGTGACAAATAAACTACCTACAACTTGAAAAAGAAAATATGATATTTTGCGAAACTTTGGACAATTCAAAAAGTAGTTTAAAAAAAATGAGCTAAGTTGAATAAACAATAAAGCTAAAGTTCAGTGGAGCTCATAAAATTTACAAGAAAAACTCAAGGGCCATTCTACACTTGGTATTATTACAATAATAGTCCTGGAGCTAGGGTTGCCAACCCTCCCGATTTAGGCGGGAGTCTCCCGCTTTTTTTAATTTCCTCCCGCCTCCCGCCTGATGCAAAAAATTTCCCGATTTTTAAATTATGCGAGATGGTTGTTCAATTTTAAACATTCCCGAACATTCTTGAACAGTCTTCTTAATAACCAGACACAACCTCTTCTTGCATTATAAGTTTGGAACGTAGTCTTTTACGCTTTCTTTGATCTATTTCTGATTTTTATCTTAAATAATGGTGAAAGCGCAAGCTATTTTAATAAGATTTCACATTTTATATTTTTTAATATATATATTTAAAACTGCAAAACATGAAGTATAAAAGAGTAAAAAAAGCAAGTTTGCACTATTGGTTCTTTTGAAAATCATAATAGTTTAAGATATAAATATTCAAAACTCTCGCTTTTTGAAAATAAAAATATGGCAACCCTACCTGGAGCTTGTGTTAAAAATCATGTTTCCCGTGTGCATGTATGTTTACACCTAGTACGTCGATGGTTTAGACGTATTGTGGCATACTTTTTTTTGTACGAAATGCTTCCACAAATTAATAATTTCCATGGTGAAGTAACGACATTTTTAGCAAAACTTGTCTATGACGTCATCAAAGATGGCGGTCGGTTTAACCACAAATTAATGATGTTAAAACGGGTTTTTCGCAATAAACCAATCTTGGTAAAGTTTTGCTAGATATATTGGAGACAAAATCTAGGGATTTTCATAATAATGCGTTTCATTTTGTTAATACCAGGGCCATACAAATTAAAGATATATTTTTAAAAAATTTATCGGAAATTTTATTTTAAAACTTTTTTGAATGACAGCTGCCTTGACACGTCCACATTATTTACGTTTTGGCATTAAGATTGCTTTCGTGGTGGAGTTGTAAGATATTATGCAAAGTACACTTCTCCCCACATAAAACTGGTACAGCAGAAGGTAGCTGCAAATACGATTTTTTATATTTTCCTATGTGCAACACTGACTTTTTGACTTTGTCATTTTAGGTTATATTTTTGGCATATATAAACTTTTTATAAGGAGACGGATTGTTTATTTTTTACTAATTCAAAATATAAGGCCACTTAAAATAAAAACCACATTTCAAAAAAGCAAAAATGTTTTATTAACTAAACCAAAGCTACACAGTAATTGGTCTATTCGACTAGCTGTCTACGATAGTAATCATAATAAATCGATTTCAAGAAGAAGGAACTGTCCCTCGAAAGGAAGACACCGGTTTGACGAAAGTTACTAGCCCAAAATAATTAAAAGGCCAGATCAAGTTAACGAAAAAAATATTTTTAATAGCGCTAATTCTAAATAGAGTGCCATATCCTCTAGCCAATATCCAGCTCCAAACCGTCTTCGTTTCCAGCAATATATCGTTCTTCTTATCGGGTTCTTGGCGATCGATAAACCAGAATTTATTTTTTATCGCTGTTGGACTTGATCTTCTGTGAAAACCACCTGCTGCCAAAATTATTCGTCCCTCAGAGAATAATTTAACGCAAAAATTAATCGCGACTGCTTCTTTTCCTCATTTAGTTTATTTTTTTTTGCGACACCTTAGCCTCGAACGTTTAATCAACCTGCCTAATGTTGTTATGGATCCTGGAAAATTTGATTAAATTTTTACTTTCTTCGCTTTGACAAACGGATGATTTTCCTCAAATTATTAGGCATATATGCTTCGATCCTTGGAGTTTGATGCAGTTTGAAGCTTCACAACCGTCACAAATATTCATCAACTATTAAAGGGAAGACGACCAAATTTGGTAAGAAAGATAAGATGGTCAAGTCCAACAATATTGTTAAAAAAAATTTGGTTCAGCTATGACGCGTTTCAATATGGCGGCTGATATATCAAAATGGCGACCTAAAACCCCATTTTATTTTATCCAATTTCGTAAAAAAGCAAAAATGACAAGATGGCTTAACGCCGCTTACTATGAAGTTGATGCATGACCTTTATTGACCTCGAAAATACTATGTACAAATGAAAAACCAGCTTTTTGTTGTAATTTTTCCAATTTACCACTACGCAAAAACTTTAAGTTCCGGAAATGAAATTAACATCTTAGCCATAACTAAAAACTTTATTTTGAACCTCCCTACCATTTTTTTTATCTTACCCCGATAAAAATGACCTATATGCCTGTCGTTTTTATTAAGTTTAGGAACTTTCTACACGAATGCGAACAAAACATCCGGTGGCACATGAATGTGTGACTAAATAGCTGTAACCTCATCCTTGAATTTTATTATGAATGTTAATAAACAAGTATAGTCATGCCCTACTGGCATAATTAGAATTTTTTGTGTTTTTTTTGACCGCCACCTGGTTCAGTATATGGTAATGTATATCTAACATCTGCTAACTCTCTTATAGGTAATATAAATGACTTTGTTGGCTAGACAAGTGGGTAGAACCTAAAATTATAAATTAATAAAAACGACATATGTCATTTTTACCGGGGTATAGCATACACACTGGACGCCAGATTAAAAAAAAATGATAGAGAGGTTTAAAATGATGTGTTTAGTTATGGCTAAGATGTTAATTTCATGTCCGGCACTTAAAGTTTTTGTGTAGTGGTTAATTGGAAAAAAAAACACTGCAAAAACTGGTTTTTTACTTGTACATGGTATTTTTAAGGTCAATCAAGGTCATACTTCAACTAAACTTATTTTTCATAGTGAGCAGCGATAAGTCAACAATAATTGATGGCCACCTTGTCAGTTTTGTTTTTTTACGAAATTGGATAAAATAAACTGTGTTTGTAGGTCGCCATTTTGATATATCAGCCGCCATATTGAAACGCATTGTAACTGGATTCGACCTTCTTATCTTTCCTACCAGATTTAGTCCTCTTCGCTTTAATAGTTGATTAATAGCGCCCTTTAGTTAGTTATTTTTGCAATATGTGAATTTTACTGGGGTATTTTTCAAGGTCATAGAGATTTAAACTGCATCAAACTCGAAGGATCGAATTTGGCATATATGCCTAACAGTTTGAGGTACATTTAAAGTTAGCGTGACCAAACGTCGAAGATTTTTTCGAAGAAAAAAAATGTCAAAAATATTGTTTTATGCGATTTTTAAGGTCATTTAAGATCGGATGACCTTAAAAGTTAATTTTTTGGAATCCTTGTCCTCGGATTATATGGAATCGAGTAGCCCAGGTTCCGAAAGTTGTATTTTTTATGATTTTTGGCCGCCATCTTGAAAGATGACGTCATATCAATCTCTTCTACACGGATGCAAACAAAACACCCGTTAACACTTGATTGTGTGACTAAAAAGTTATAAATCCCACATAGTCACAAAACTCCTTCATTCAAAATCCCATTGGATAGAAATTATCGACATATGCCCCTACACTATATCGTAGACTTGCTTCTCCCATAATGAACAGTTACTTGCCGAATAGACTAACCACCGTCTAGTTTTGCTAAGATTAGAGCTTTATCAAATTCGGAAAGATGCGGCGGCATTTTTTTAAATTTGGATGACACTGACATGCAAAACATGATGTTGCCAAGAGTCTGTGACATTGTCATTTATAGGAAGACAATGCCGTACTATAAAAAATTTAAAAATTAAACAGGCTGCTAACTTCTGCTGTACCAGTTTTACGTGGAGAGAAGTGTACCTATAAAGTAATTTAATTTAATGGTTCAAAAAATCTTCTATAAAATTTACTCGCCGAAACAACCTACTGGCACAAGATTTGCTACAGTTTTACTATATTGACCGGAGCTACTTCAGAAAAAGTTTGATCAAAAATCTCTTGATATTTTTTGTACCAGTGCCAGTGGCGTCCAAATGTACCAGTTTTTTTCAAAATTTCATTCTACCTTATATATTTAAATGTTACCTAATTACTTGGTTACAGCGCTTTTATATTATAATTATAAGGACGGTTCGAAAATGTTTTCGTACAAACACCACTAAAACTATTTTAAGCACTAAATCGATTTTTGGGGGACCCCCAAATTGAAGCAGTGACATAAATTGTTGTAAGAGAATATTTCAGTATTTTAAGGTCCTAAAACTATACTACAAGAGAAAAAGCATTTTTATTCGATGCATGAACCTTAACTATATGGGTATCAAGCTTTAAATAGTCAGGAGTTTTTAAACAAACACCGCCTGAATTCTTATTTGCCAAGAGGAAAACTTTTAAGAGAATGAAAAGATGAAAATTTTAACCATATACTTAATAATGAGATCTATAACTAAAAAAAAAGTCCTAGCGATAATAACTCTCCCAATCATGTTAGCCTGGCAAAAATGCGGAGCCAAAAACTCTTCTGGGTACCGATTGTTGAATTTTGAAGGAAAGGTCGCACGGGAACGGTCCCCTCCCTGATATCACCACGGCCGAACGTCACCCGATTGCCGTGTATCGAAGGAGCCTTCCTACACTTTCATATACCTGCCTCCGAGCAGGAGAACGGGCGCTCTTGATAATTTGCTTTGCGCGTGCCCCGTACAAACTTGGAAGCTTCTGAGCCTTCCTATTGGTCGAAACGAAGGATGTGAACGTTCACACGCGACCATTCTCTCGAAATTCAAGAATTTGCGCCTTTGACTGTCCCCAGGGCCAACCATGATTTTTAAATTATTTTTATTTTGGGTGTGTTTAGCGTCCTTGGAATGTACTAATGATCTTGAAATTAGCGGGTAATAGGACAGGAGAAAAAGAAACTCTTATTCTTTTTTAACGGCCAACGTTTCGACCCTTTATTGGGATCTTTATCAAGGCTGCAACAATGGAAAAAATTACAATAGTTTTTTATTAATATAAACACACTTTCGCTCAAATATAGGTAGGTAATATTTCCTAAACTTAGTGATCAACGGATCTAAAATAATTATTCTTTTTTTCCATGTTTAACAATAGTAGTTTTATAAATCTAGAGGTCTAAGAGGTAATAAAACAGCACTTTTTTTGTATAAATAAAAAACAAAATGACACTAAACCATAAGCAGAACACTTTAAAATGGAAAATGGAAACATCAACAATGCAAATATTCAAACTAATTCCTATTTCCCACCTCCATTCACCAGTACAGTGGAATTTAACAATAGTTTCAGACAATTTTTATTATTTTTTAAAATTATTTACACAGAACATAAAAATAAATAGGGAAACCATACGTATTCAGGCAAGGTACCCACAAAAACACATATGTTGTTTTTCCGACAATTAAAAATAGAAGGTACTTACCAATTAAGTGGTTATAAGAGTTTTGTCATCTTAAAAATATGATTTTGTCCACAGTCTACACATTCTGTTGGATTCAGCAGTAACACTTGAAACCATATGTTTCTATAGCACATAACCTTCTTTTTTTCCTTCTTTTCTCACTCTCTCCAATAACACTCCGTAATGATCTTTTAAATTTTTTTTTTTTTTTTTTTTTTTTTTTTTTTTTTTTTTTTTTTTTTTTTTTTTACGGAGTGTTATTGGAGAGAGTGAGAAAAGAAGAAGGTTATGTGCTTACTGCTGAATCCAACAGAATGTGTAGACTGTGGACAAAATCATATTTTTAAGATGACAAAACTCTTATAACCACTTAATTGGTAAGTACCTTCTATTTTTAATTGTCGGAAAAACAACATATGTGTTTTTGTGGGTACCTTGCCTGAATACGTATGGTTTCCCTATTTATTTTTATGTTCTGTGTAAATAATTTTAAAAAATAATAAAAATTGTCTGGAACTATTGTTAAATTCCACTGTACTGGTGAATGGAGGTGGGAAATAGGAATTAGTTTGAATATTTGCATTGTTGATATTTCCATTTTCCATTTTAAAGTGTTCTGCTTATGGTTTAGTGTCATTTTGTTTTTTATTTATACAAAAAAAGTGCTGTTTTATTACCTCTTAGACTTCTAGATTTATAAAACTACTATTGTTAAACATGGAAAAAAAGAATAATTATTTTAGATCCGTTGATCACTAAGTTTAGGAAATATTACCTACCTATATTTGAGCGAAAGTGTGTTTATATTAATAAAAAACTATTGTAATTTTTTCCATTGTTGCAGCCTTGATAAAGATCCCAATAAAGGGTCGAAACGTTGGCCGTTAAAAAAGAATAAGAGTTTCTTTTTCTCCTGTCCTATTACCCGCTAATTTCAAGATCATTATTATTTTTATTGTTTTTCAAAGTTGTTATTGTTACATTTTGGAACAATTGTTCCATTATAGTTATATGTTTTTAACACATAAGGAATATATTTGATCTAATCAATCGAAAACAATACTCAAAATTAGAAGCGCTTATGATGACTTCTCTCGAGTTTATTTTATTCTTATAGTAGCTTTAGAAGAAGGTTCGTTCAAAAATTGGCGTGGCATCTTAATTTTATTCATAGTTGGTAATTTAATAAATTACCGCGGACCATTATCCAATCGTTTCAGACGGGGCCGGTGGTTTTTGTGTCTGCGCTAGTTCCAAGTTTAAGAGAGCCATTATGGCATTCTTTCTGATTGACCTTTCTTAAGGGAAGAGTCATAACGGAAATAATGGGACAAAGGATAAAAATAGTAGTTTAAATAACTAGTGGCTAAAATAATGATGAGCGCAGCGCTCATTTATTGAGCGCTTTAGTAATATTGAAACAATCTAATTATTCTTGCCTAAAAATTACGCCATTTCCGCCAGTTTTCACCAAGTATTTACGAAAAAATTCATTTAAAAACATCGTCAAAATATCAACCCATAAAAGATTAAAATGTCGCATCAATGAACGTCACCGAGTGAAAAAGCACATCACTATGGAAACCATTGTTATTTCATTTACCAGCCGCCTTGATTTATAGTGTAAAGATGGTGTGTTGCGAGATGTGCTCTTCGTTCGAGATTTTTAAAATTATTTTCCTGTTTGTCTTGGATTTCTTGAAAGGGTTATTTTTAAAAAAATAGTGCTAACAATTCACGGCTAAACTGTGCTTTTTTTTACTCGCGTTTTTAAATACCTCGCTGCGTTCGGTATTTAAACCAACGCTTGTAAAACAAAGCACTATTTTATCCACTAGTTGTGAAAAACTACTATTTTTTATAAATGGTGCAAAAAAATATTTTTGACCGTTTTTTACCCAAAATTCAAAAAAAATCTAATTATTCTTGCCTGAAAATTAAGACATTTCCGCCAGTTTTCACCAAGTATTTACGAAAAAACTGTCAAAGATGAAAATGTCGTAACAATGAACATCACCAAGTAAAGACACATCGCTATGGAAACCATTGCTATTTCATTTACCAGCCGCCTTGATTTATAGTGTAAAGATGGTGTGTTGCAAGAAGTGCTCTTCGTTTGATATTTTTAAAGGTATTTTCCTGTTTCATTTGGATTTTTTGATAAAGGTATTAAAAAAATAGTGTTAACAACTCACGGCTAAACTGTGCTTTTTTTACTCGTGTTTTTAAATACCTCGCTGCGCTCGTTATTTAAACCAACGCTTCTAAAATAATGCACTACTCTAGCCACTAGTGTGTTAAAAATTGGATCTTTTGTTTTTTCAGTTAAAATACTGACTTTACGGACCAATTTATCCAAATACTGAATAAATACTGACCATCGCGAAAATACTGGTTAGAAGTATAAAAAGTTTCTTGTCAACCTTCAATAACAAAATGGCAAAAATCCTACTGCCGACCTGGTAAACAATTGGTGAAATTCTTTTAGAAAACGTTAGCAACACTTTTACGCGAATCATCATAGCTGCCCAGATTTAAATTAGCCTTTTATTTACGATTATTACTACCTTTATACCGGTGATTAACTGCCCGGATTAAGATTAATTTTGCCATATAATTGCATGTAATTGGTTTGTTAATTAATTTAGATAGATAAAAACTCAAAAATTTAAATCCTAAAAAATACCTTGTTATAAGTTTTTTGTCTTTATCAAAAAACAAAAAAAATGCGTGTAATTGGTTTTGGTGTCTCTCGTGTGATCACATGCAGTCACAGATTTTTTTTAAATCTGACATCACTGCATACAACACCCCAAGTCATTTACCTGACACAGTTTAGGAGTGTAACCTGAAATGTGTTACATAATTCAGTTTTTGTGAAATTTTGGGGATTTTAAAACAGTATTAACGTTTTGGCCGAGATAAATGTCACACGTGTTTCTATATATATATACAGACCGCTTCAAGCTACTGCGAACATAGGGCGGAAGAAGTCTAATTTGCCAGTGTACGTACATACAGAGACACCGCACGCCTATCAGTGAAGCAACCAACACTCAGGCTTCCGATCGCCATTCGCTGCCGTTCGCCGCCGTTCGCCTTGTATTTAGGACGCCTCTAACCACGGTGCTGTGTGGAGCGTAGTCAATGAAACCGGAATTTGGTCAATAAATACGCAAATTTTTATAACGTAATTTTCTTATTTTTTGTCACTGATAAATAAGAGCGTTTTATTGTCAACTGCTCAGATTTATCAGTGACGACGTGTTACAATGAAAATAATAAGGAGAAACAAAATAAAAGCAAGTTCTCAAAATAAAATAATACATTCTAAAAACCAAAAAGATTCTCCCAGTCAAAAAAAAATTAAAGCAAATGTTCCAAAAGTCCTCCTTGCTCGGCTAGACAATATCCGAGCCTACTATAAAAACCCCTTCTAACGTTTCCAAGCATGTTAGGGGTGATAATTTGAAAAGCTTCTTCAAAAACAGATAGAAGTCATTAGGAGCAAGATCGGGAGATCGAGCTGGCCATAAAATAGTTCCCCGTGTACTTATAACCCGATTAGGAAATAGATTATCAAGATATTCCCTAACAAGGCCAACATTGTGAGCGGAACAACCAACTTGTTGAAACCATGTTTCACCAAATCTTACACCTAACAACTGCCTAGCAGTTGGAATAATGTGCTGCTGCAGTAGATCCAAGTATCTAGGACCATTCAAATTGCAATTTCCGTTAATAAAAAATGGCCCAATTACGTGTACCCCTATAATACCCCCCCCCCAAACATTTAGTTTTTGGGGATACTGTGTATACAGACCGCTTCAAGCTACTGCGAACATAGGGGGAATCAAGTCCAATTTACTCTCCGTGCCGTACGACCGAGGTGGATTCGAAGCACGCTGCAGTGTTATCTTTTGGAAATTCATTTTGTTTTTATTATTTTGTTTTATTTCTGCCTTGCTCGAAAAACAGATGGGTAAGTTCTTAATTGAAATAATACATTTTTGAAACCTACGAAGTTGCCGAAAAAGTGCACGTTCGATATTGGTCGAGGGAAAATTTGCATTTGTATTTTGACGTAAGAACACAGTATCCCCAAAAACTAAATGTTTGGGGGGGGGGTATTATAGGGGAACACGTAATTGGGCCATTTTTTATTAACGGCAATTGCAATTTGAATGGTTCTAGATACTTGGATCTACTGCAGCAGCACATTATTCCAACTGCTAGGCAGTTGTTAGGTGTAAGATTCGGTGAAACATGGTTTCAACAAGATGGTTGTTCCGCTCACAATGTTGGCCTTGTTAGGGAATATCTTGATAATGTATTTCCTAATCGGGTTATAAGTACACGGGGAACTATTTTATGGCCAGCTCGATCTCCCGATCTTGCTCCTAATGACTTCTATCTGTTTTTGAAGAAGCTTTTCAAATTATCACCCCTAACATGCTTGGAAACGTTAGAAGGGGTTTTTATAGTAGGCTCGGATATTGTCTAGCCGAGCAAGGAGGACTTTTCGAACATTTGCTTTAATTTTTTTTTGACTGGGAGAATCTTTTTGGTTTTTACAATGTATTATTTTATTTTCAGAACTTGCTTTTATTTTGTTTCTCCTTATTATTTTCATTGTAACACGTCGTCACTGATAAATCTGAGCAGTTGACAATAAAACGCTCTTATTTATCAGTGACAAAAAATAAGAAAATTACGTTATAAAAATTTGCTTATTTATTGACCAAATTCCGGTTTCATTGACTACGCTCCACACAGCACCGTGGTTAGAGGCGTACTAAATACCAAAGGAAAGTCATGCAAGTGGTGATCGCAAGCCTGAGTATTGGTTGCTTCACTGATAGGCGTGCGGTGTCTCTGCATTATTAGACTTCTTCCGCCCTATGTTCGCAGTAGCTTGAAGCGGTCTGTATAAGGAGTAAATGGTAAGATATTTACTTTAAAAAATGTGATTTAATTATTATAAAAATACAAAAGTATTAACTTTTATTTTTTTGTTATTTAGACATTTTGCTAAATATGTCACTAGTGTGAACATCACGGGTGTGATCTCCCAGAATATTTTATTGATAACACCTGTGAAATTTTTCGCTTGTAATTAAAAAAACTCAATAACTAAAAAAAAAATGGCAAAACCTAGAAAGTCTTTGCCAAAAGCAAACGAACAAGGAAATAGACAAAAGAGAGAAAATAAGAAATCAAGTAAGGGCATATTATATTTAGCATATATTTACTTAAAAAGGGGTAAATCAATTTTTGATTTTTTTTAACTATTAGCAGTTGAATTCACAAACTCAAAAATTACTCAAGAACTAGTGAATTGTTATCTCGGCCATATAGCACATTTTAGTCCAACCAACTACAGCAACATTTAATAATTACCAAAATTCAAAGAACACTAATTTGTTTTTTTTTTAAATTACCACTTGAAACGTAACCTTTTTCTCAAGAACGACTCATAAACGCTTACGATTTAAGATCAAAATTTTTTTAGGATTGACATCTTTCGACTTTCTGGGGCTAGTTGTGACAGCTAGCCTCGCCCAGCTGATATTTAAGCTCAACTGGTAGAACCCAGGATTATCTGACTCTAAAGGCTGGTTCATGGTTAAATTCCTTTTCTGTAACTTTATCTGTAACTTTTTCCTTTAGCAATTATTAAATCTCATGTATTCAGATTAGGGTGTTCATGCTTGTTACTTTTCTGTAACTTTTTCCTTAAGCCTTAAGGAATGACCTTGAAAGTTGGCTAATATTTAAGTTTTACGGAAAAAGAAGCGGAAAAATCGCGTTGCGCATGTGCGGGCGGCAAAATATTTGTTGATGTTTTTTTAAACTCAAAATTAATTTTTTTTATTTCATTATTTGAAAGAGTAGTTATTAATTATTACAGAAATGGATATTGATCAAGGTGAAAGAGTTTCCACATTTTTAGGACACAAAGAACCCCAAATTTTGTAAACAAAAGGCCAACATCGCGAGTGCACCTGTCATTAGTTTCAACTTTAGTGACTAAAGTTAAGGAAAAGGAATTTTAGCATGAACCAGCTTTTTACTTAAGGAAAAAGAAAAGGGTAAAGTTAAAGCAAAAGTTACAGTAAAGGAAAAAGAATTTAACCATGAACCAGCCTTTAGTCACACGAGTCCTGAAATAGATATATATGAAGCCCCCTACCCCGCTCGCCAAACCGGTCTGATGATGAACACCCCCTAGCAGTCGTCCAGCTTAAGTCCCAAATAGCAATCAATTGTTTATTTTGAGCAGAAAGCATGCAATTTGGCACACTTATAATTTAGACATTTTTTTAAAATTTTGGTCGAGGAATTCGATGATCGGATGAATAGGAGCCAAGATGAATGCGATTTTTTTCAAAATGGACGTCTATTTTTTTTTAATTGTAGGTTCGCCATCAAAACAAGAATATACTCGAATCCATATAATTCGATAGAGAGGAATTGAAAAAAAATGGTTACATTGACGTATGACCTTTATCGTCCTTGAAAAGTGACACTTTATTTTTTTTAAATGCATTTGGAGAATTTTTTTTGATAATTTTTCATAATTTAGTAAGCCGAGAAAGGTCTTTTGTTGTAATTTTATAATTTAGAAAGAACATCAAAATAACTTTTCTAATTGACTTTTGGCTTACAGGGTGATTATACTAGGACGGTCAAAGTAAGGTTTTTAAAAAAAGCTACATTATCATCCGTATCTTTTTTAGTTTTTGAGGAAAAAATTTCAAATTTGGTACGATTATTACAACTGTCAAGGTCAACTGATATTCTAAAAAAAATTTAGATATTTGGCGCTGCGGATGACGTGGCACCCAAATTTCCGATTTTAAATTTGATAAAAGTTCATATTTTTTTAATAGCTTAGATAAGACATGCATATTTAATAAAATAATCGATTATGTATAGCTAAAGTATGTAGATTTTTATAAAAATAATTTTAGTTTGATATGGTCATTGGTCGCCAAAATTTTTGCGTATGTAAAAAAAGGGTTTTTTCAACGTTTTCTTCAATTCTTCTTAGCGACGAAAAATTTAGCTGGATGTACACGTTGATGACTTCTGATGAATTAGAAAGCCCCAGCAAATCGATTCAGATATGAAATTCCAAATTCTATCGGGCCGTTTTTACGCTATAGGCCAGTAAAGTTGACATAACATGTGTTTAGTCGCCCCAAATAGTACTCTAATGTACCCTATTGTTCATTTTTTGTGGAAAGCACCAAATTTGGTAAGCTTACTTTTTTAACAATTTTTTAGGATCGTGGTCAAGAAAATTTATGATCGGATGTACAGAAACCAAGTTGACGGCGAATTCTTCAAAATGGCGGCATTTAAAAAAAAGGCTCTGGAAAAGTATTTTTTAAAGCAAAATGACATTTTTCAAGGTCATCGAAGGTTGCACGTCAATTTAACTAGTATTGTCAAATTTCTCTTCATTAAGTTCTATAGATTCAAGTATATTTTTTTTTTGATAAGTAACTTTCGATTTAAGACCGCCATTTTGAAGAATTCGCCGCCAACTTGGTTTCTGTACAGCCGATCATACATTTTCTTGACCACAATCCTAAAAAATTGTTAAAAAAGTGAGCGTACCAAATTTGGTGCTTTCCGCAAAAAAAGAACAATAGGGTACAGATCTGTACATTAGAGTATTATTCGGGGCGACTAAACACATGTTAGGTCATCTTTACTGGCCTATAGCGTAAAAACGGCCAGATAGAATTTGGAATTTCATATCTGAATCGATTTGCTGGGGCCTTCTAATTCATCTCAAGTCATCAACGTGTATATCCAGCCAAAATTTACTCAAAAAAAAAATTTAGTCGACCATGACCATATCAAACTAAAATTATTTTTATAAAATATGTATGTCTTATCTAAGCTATGCAAAAATATGAACTTTTATCAAATTTAAAATCGGAAACTTGGGTGCAACGTCGTCTGCAGCGCGACCTATCCAAATTGTTTTAGAATATCAGTTGACCTTGACAATTGTAATAATCGTTTTTTAAAATCTTACTTTGACTGGCCTTGTATAACTAAACCAATCACCCTGCAAGTAAAAAGTCCATTAGAAAAGTTATTTTGATGTTCATTCTCAATTATAAAATTACAACAATGTCGCAGCTTACTAAATTATGAAAAATTATCAACAAAAAAAATCTCAAAATGCATTTTTTTAACATAAAATGTCACTTTTTAAAAACGATAAAGGTCATACGTCAATGTAACCATTTTTTTTCAATTCCTCTCTATCGAATTATATGGATTCGAGTATAATCTTGTTTTGATGGCGAACCTACAGTTAAAAAAAAAATACACGTCCATTTTGAAAAAATCGCCGCCATCTTGACTCCTATACATCCGATCATCGATTTACTCGACCAAAATTTTAAAAAATTGTCTAAAGATAACTGTGCCAAATTTCATGCTTTCTGCACAAAATGAAGAATTGGGGACCTAAGCCGCACGACTATAGGAAGGCAGTTTTCTTTTTCTAGAGGGATTTAGATCTAAACCCCTTTGTCGGGGCCCGGGATCTTTAACGTGCTCAACTGTCAATATATGGATCACACGGTACCGCCCTCTTATCGTCCTCTACGAGGGAAGGTATGGAATCGTGTTGCCTGCCAACACGGCCTACTCCGCTCCATACGGAGTTTTCCTTAATCTCACAAAATTATGTAATTTTGCAATAATTTTTGTAAGAAAGTCCAAGTAGACTACCGACGGCCCCGGGGATCGAACCCGGGTCCTCCTGGTTGATAGAGAAGGTATGTACCCACTATAGCAACCAGGTCGGTTATCTTCAAAAGGATGTAAAAACCACAAAGCTCTAATTCGAGTTTCCTATTTAATTTTATCAACAATAAATCACCCTGTCGATCCCCCAGCGTTATTCGGAATTCTAATACTTTTTCTTCCTTTTATGATTATAATCCGCTTAGCAAGAAACATTTCCATCATAAAATTGTTAAGCAAAGGATTATAGAGCAGACATTTCCTGAATAGTTGAGACTGTAGGGCACCTATAAAATAGGACTTATTCGGTATAAATTTTATTGCTAGACGACAGTCATGAAAGCATGGATCCGTAAATTAAGCAGAGGAAATAATTTATCTTATTGCTCTTAAGAGTAGAGATTTTTTTCTGTCCGTGACCTTACCCCAGGAAATATCGAAGTGACGTTTCAAACGGGTCATGTAATTGGCTGGACTTTGAATGGAAAGCACAGTTTGTGAAAACTAAAGACGTCCTTTCGCGACCGATGATTTCGAAACCGCTTTGAAAACATGCGTAAAATGTTATTTTGGAGACGAAACGGTGACGTCACGGTTCAAAACATTTCAAAAGATGTCGAAAGCGCCTCGGCCGCCGTTTCGAACACGGTTCAATATGGCGGTCGCGGTACTTGTCAATATTTGGCAATGATGAAAATAGTCCAAGGTTATCTGGCGGCGACAGAAAAAAGACTCACTTGTGGATCTAGGACATCCATTTCGAAAAATCACAAAAAACTTCCAAATCCAAAAAACGAGAAGCCACACACACACAGCTGATTAATGTCATTCAATAATTGTCATTTTGGCGATCAGTAGCAATGGTTCGAAACGGTGACGTTGCGGTTGAAACGGTGACGTATAAATGTGCTTTCGAAATCATCGGTCGCGAAAAGTAAGACACGGAATAACCTAAAATTTCTTTCCAATTCGAAATACTCAAACATTTGAATCGATGTCGAAAAAAAAAATAAAAAACCTCCTTGTAGAGAGACCATATTACTCGTTGTCCGAGTTTTATAAGGACCAGTTTGGATAAGACCTATTGTGTTTTATTACGTTATTATTATTTTATATTCTTAAATTTTAAAAGTATGTTAAACTAATTTACATCTAGTCATTTTTTTTAACCAACCCTTTAGTTTTTTTACCTCTTTATTATATTTTAATCTTTTTATCTAGTTTTTTGTTTTATGGCTCTTATTTATTTTTCTGTTTGTTAGTCTAATGTTTAAATTTTCATGTTGTTTTATTATTTAACATATTAATATTATTTTTGTGGTATTTTTCTTTTTTCTTCCTCTTTCGACGTATTATCATAATAATTTAAGAATTTACTTTATCTATTTTTGTGACGAATTTATTAATAATTAGATTATTTAGTCTGCTTTGCCAACAGAATTTTTTTTTCTTGACAATAAAGTATTTTTTGATTGATTGAGTGATGGCCTTAGAAAGAAATTTTAGCTTATTCGGAAAAAAATCAAAAAAGTTCTCCGAGCCGTGTCTTACAGCGTTTTCGATTTACGCTCAAAAACCAAGCGATCTGAGATCAATTCAAAAGGGTCCCTATACAAAAGCCGAAACCAAATTTGGCAGAAACATAATTTGTCAGAATTTAAAAGAAAAGAATAATTGGTCCGAAAAAAATTGTCTCGAAAATGAAATGACGGGAAAATCAAATCTTTAGAAAATATATTCATAAAATTAAATTTAAACGAAACATATTTTTATAGAAACACAAAATGTTAGAAAATATTTTTAACGAAAATAATTTGATAGAAATATAATAATGCCGAACCACAAAATTCAAGAACCCCAATCTGGCCGAAAATGATTTGAACCGATAGTCACGAATTCAATTACTACGTTGCCAGGCTTACGGCAGGGAAGAGTAGAAGTAACTTGTGATATTGTATTAATTTAACTCCTTTACATTCTTCAACCACTCCCTACCCCCAAATTTCTTCATAATATTGTATTGTTATCGGACCTACATTACAAAAATGAATCGCAAGGTTTTATAGACAGACAGTCGGAAACTGTAAACTTAAATAAAATCGTGTAATAAAAAAAATCGAGTAAATTAAAATTCTATAAAATTATATTCGTATCCATTATTTTCTGGATATTTTACTTTCGTTCATATTTCGTTTCGGACATTTTATTTTCTAAAAAAAAAAAATGAATTTGTTGTCCGTGAAAAATAAATAAAAAAGAGAAAGGTTCATGGCATATCGGACAAACATTTTGCTTTTCAAGTCATTACGACCAGGCCTCCAAGATCTAATGGATAGTCCAGAAACCTACAGGCCTGTTTCATCCTTGTTAGGAATCATCAGGGTAACAGAGGACTGTACCTGGCGGATGAAGCATAACATAAACAACCACACCCAGCGAATTTAAACAACTTTCGTCATCCGATACGCGGCGCGCTGCATATAGCCATCCAACATCCCGCGTTGTTGTTGTCCTATGTTACCCTGATGATACCTAACAAGGATGAAATAGGCCTATAGGTTTCTGGACTATCCATTAGATCTTGGAGGCCTGGTCGTAATGAACTGAAAAGCAAAATGTGTGTCCGATATGCCACGAACCTTTCTTTTTGTTTTATTTTCTGTTCAATTGTGTTTCGGTTTTTGTAAATTCGGCTTTTTTGTGGTTTCTCATTCAAGAAAGATTTTCGTGTTCGATTTAAGATGGGATCACGCCTATATCTGCGTGTTAGATTTGTGCCACAAAACTCTGGGGTACGCTCACTTTAAAACGTCGGGCGAGACATCTGGATGGACAAACAACAAGATAAAATTAATTTTAGTTTTTTTTTTCTATTTTTTTTCGGTGCGTTGTACATGTGATTTTTTATGAGAAGAGAATAATTTGATTATTTATTGAAAATGCCACAGCCTTCGCTTCCATTATTTTCGCTCACCAATCTTGTAAACAATATACCGAAACAAAAATTATCGCTGTCTTTTAAACCAAAATTTGTCTTCCCCTTCTTCAGTTCTATGGATTTGCGTCTTTTTGGTTAGGCTTAACTGTTTATAAACCTAATGCGTAAGACGAACGATTTTCAACCACCTCCTATAGCAGGGCGTAAAAGGCGAATCGCCGGACGATATTTTCATCAAACTGAGCACGGGTAATTTTCACCCTGTTTGATCTGAACGCTTTAGAGCGCGTCCGACTACGCCCGACGCTTTAAGTGAACGTACCCCTGGTGTCCTATTTCGCCATCTACACATACCGGCTTATCTTTCACCTCTCATTTCACACGGTATAGAAAGAGACTGACATAAAAGTCGTCTGCTATTTAGTATACGTATACGGATATTTTCGTATAGATTCGAAAATCAGACCCCAGCGTACCGCTTTTTCTTGTCCCGTCAATCTTGACGGATCAAGGAGTTGGATCACAACAATAGTATTTTCTGTTCCTTTTATTTTGAAACGTTTATGGCATCTTTAAAAAAAAATGGACAGAAAGTCGAGTTTATTACGACTTTAAAGTGCCTCAAAAAAAAGGAAAAAATTATGAATTTTGTGCAAAAAGTGGTGTCAGAATATACAGACAAAGTAATAAAGTGCTTTGTGTTGAATTAAACTACTAAACACCCTTTGCATGAGCCCTCTAGGGGGACCCAGGAAAATATATCCCGAAGTTTTTAAAAAAAACAAACAAAATCTGGGGTTATTTACAGAATTTTAGAGCGTTACCGCGTTCGATTTACGATCGCAAGTCGAGTGCTTGCTCAGCTCACTCAAGGACAGATTTGTGACGTCACTGCTCTGGTTCGGGGTGATCCGAGAACAGTGCAGTTCCAAAACGCTATTAGTTTAACAAACTGTGCCTTCCATTCAAAGTTCAGCCAATTTATTTGACTCCAAAATGTATGACCCGTTTGAACGTCACTTCGAAATTTCCTGAGCTAAGGTCACTGACAGAAAAAAAAAACGAATCTCTACTCAGAGTGAATTTGAATTCTAAAAACAGTTCGTTTAGTTAAACAGATAAACCGCACATCAAAAATTAACAAAAACACGGACCATTCGCGTGGTTTTTCAAAAAAATATATAATAGTTTTTCAAAATAATCGTT
Organism: Oxystoma pomonae; assembly: GCA_963921995.1. Lineage (NCBI taxonomy): Eukaryota > Metazoa > Arthropoda > Insecta > Coleoptera > Brentidae > Oxystoma > Oxystoma pomonae. The sequence continues at coordinate 78,154,862 of OY998163.1, forward strand.
AATTTTTACCGTGATTTAAACATTTTTAGGATACGTAAAATTATGTAAAAAACTTAAAATTATGCAAAATTACGTGAATGGTTTTGGTATAATGACACTGACAGAAAAAAAAAACGAATCTCTACTCAGAGTGAATTTTAATTCTAAAAACAGTTCGTTTAGTTAAACAGATAAACCGCACATCAAAAATTAACAAAAACACGGACCATTCGCGTGGTTTTTCAAAAAAATATATAATAGTTTTTCAAAATAATCGTTAATTTTTACCGTGATTTAAACATTTTTAGGATACATAAAATTATGTAAAAAACTTAAAATTATGCAAAATTACGTGAATGGTTTCGGGATAATGCTTTAAACTTTCACCGTACAAAATTTGATACAAATTTGATTAACAGTTTTTTAGATTAACTAATTGGAAGAAGCGGTTGCCAAAATCAAAGCTCGTGTCGTTTTGAAATGTCTCTTAAGTTAGCAGTACAAAGTCAGCAGTGCAAAGATTTTATGATTGGAAAAATTAGTGCTAATAAATTCCCAATGTCCATAGTGGAGATAAATGCCATGTAGATATCAAAAATGCAAGTTTTGTATCTGTTTGTTCCAGCATCACGCAAAAACCACTGAACGGATTTTAATGGGAGTTTCACTACTGGAGCAGCTGATCAAAATCGTTTCATGGGAACAAGAGTTAAGATCATTTAAAGCCAAAAAACGGGAAAAACCAGGGGCAAATCGGGTATTTGATTGAATTTAAGGGTTTAAGGCGCGCCAGAGGATAGGGAATAATGAGGTGGAGGAAGGGGGTGGGCGAAGCTACACTTCTGATCACACGAACAAAGTCGCAGGCAATAGCTAATATAATAATTTTAAGTATTTTAAGTAACCCGAAGTAACGTAAGTCTATATTTTTATATTTTATTTTTAAATCCAAAAAAATTTTTAAAAACTTTCATACATTAAAATATACGGGAAAATATCTATATTTTTATTTTTTGGTTTTGCTAAACTAACATGATCACTTACTACGTTTATACGCACCTAAAACCGCTTTTATAGATAGGGCGGTTTTAAATAAAATCGCTACAAATAAAACAACTAAGTTAACAACAGATGTTTCAGTAAAACCAGGGTTGAGTATTTGTTTAGGTTGGAAGATCTGCCCCACTCTAAAATAGGTTTTAGAGTGATAAAGCGCTTTTTTAAATTGCTTTAAAATAAAATCGATTTAGTTCTTAAAACGGTTTTAGTGGTGTTTATACGACAAAATTTTCAAACGATCCCTATATAAAAGCGCTTTGTCAGAAAACCCAGTTAAATTTTTCCCCCTTTTAAGAGGGTTTTTTCTGACTCATCAGCAAAAAGGTCTCTTTAAAACTTTTAAAATAATGCTATTAATAATAATTAACCAAGTAATTATTTATAGTACCCACTTACTATATAGTTTTTTCTTTAAATATATAGTTTGGAAGTCCTAAGCAATTGTCACTCATAATTTTAAAAGAATGTCCTTTAATAGGTTTATCTGTGTATTAGGAAAACACCCAGCCCAATATAATCTGAAGGGCCGGAAATGGCGCATAAGTCACCAGACAGGCAGCCTTATGGTATCTTTACAAATAAAATGTATACAAATCAGGGTGCCTAATGGAAAGTTTTTATTATTGTTTTTATGATCCACTTCATTATTTTCAAGTTCCTTTAAAATTGAACCAAAGTTGAGTTCCCTTTACGTGTTTTTTTAAAACGTACCACCCAGGATTTGTCGAGAACTACTGATGGTTTGAAAAAAATCCAGAACACAATTTAGTTTGCAAAAGAGCTCGAAAAAGGCTTTTGACTTTTTTTTAAGACTCGACCGCCCTCTGAGGGGTTTTAAGACTGAAAGTTAGCCCTTGGAAAACGAGTTCAGTGATGGAGTTAAATTGAAGCGTTCTAGACACATGAAATTTTTTACGCTCATTCAAAAATGAATAAAGAATGGCGGAATTTTATCCATATTTGGCAACTGACAAATTTGACAATTTAATTTGGAAATTCAGGATTCATATAAAAATCAAGCATACTACGAATCTTAGTACCAATTTCAAAATTGTGTATCTCTGGGTTGGTAGGTGATCCGTGTCTCTGGTACCTTTCATTAGGGCATTATTACTGAACTCGTTTTTCAACCATTTATCACAACCCCACAACATGTGTGTGTGTGGATAACATCTTTGAGATTGCTAGATTGTGCTCATATTATACACACCTTCTCACTTAAATGTGGGGGTAATCTTCACCCTTTGTAGAAGAAATAAATGTCGCCAGCATGCACCTATAGTCATCCATAATATCTTTTAAAAAAATAATTTTTTGAAATTCTTTTTTGAAATGTTTTTTTCATTTTGGTTAAAAATGCAATTATCTATTTTAATGTGAAAACCGCGTGTCGCTAGTTGCTACGTGAGTTACAATTTTTTTAAAAGTTTAATCCCCCCCTCCTACCCTCTTGCTCCCCCATGAAAAAGTAATCAGCTCTGCCTAGGGTAACAAAGAATTTTTGTGCCAAATTTGATAAGAATCGGTTTAGCGGTTTTTGAGTTATCATGTTACTGACAGACAGACAGACACCATGACAAATTTTTTTATTTAAGTCTTTTTTCACCCAAATAACTTATTTTTAGGGGAAATAAAAAAACTTTTTTTTACGATCCCATGTATGGATGCATGACTAAAAATGATAAAATGTCTAACAACAATCAACGTACCTCGGGATTTGTGAAAAATGGTTTTTATAATTAAACTATGCTTTACTTTATTTAAAAAAAAAAACAATTTTAATGATACCTAACTGTCCACAAAAAACCAAACCGCTTTTTTGGTAACTGTCGGTAAATAATTGTCAATGATGCAAAAATAGTAGTTTTAACAACTAGTGGTTAAAATAGTGCTTTTTTACAAGCGTTGGTTTAAATAACGAGCGCAGCGAGATATTTAAAAACACGAGTAAAAAAAAGCACAGTTTAGCCGCGAGTTGTTAACACTATTTTTTTTAATACCTTTATCAAGAAATCCAATAAAAACAGAAAAATACTTTTAAAAATCTCGAACGAAGAGCACGTCTCGCAACACACCATCTTTACACTATAAATCAAGGCGGCTGGTACATGAAATAACAATCGTTTCCATAGCGATGTGCTATTTTACTCAGTGACGTTCATTGTTTCGACATTTTAATCTTTGACAGTTTGATATTTTGACGATGTTTTTAAATGATTTTTTCGTAAATACTTGGAGAAAACTGGCAGAAAAGGCTTAATTTTTAGGCAAGAATAATTGATTTTTTTTTCATATGACTATTTTCCGCTATTTCTCTTTAATTTTGACAGTTACTAAAATCATGTTTTTGATGAAGGTATAAAAAAAATGTTTTTTGACCACATTTGCAAAAAAATTCCCATCCCTTTTTTACCCAAAAAATGATGGGCACTTTACATTGCAATTGGCTTTCGGTTGGAATTCGCTGCGCCTTTGATATGTTGTAGACCTTGCCTTCCTCATCAATGTTTAAATTGTTCTCTTTTTGATCCGACCTATGGTTTCAAAGATACAGATTTTTAAAATTGGCTGTTTTAGATTTCGAAGATTTTTCACCAAAATTGGTTTTTGAACTATTTTGTCTTATTCCACCTATCAATAGTTACTTGCCTTAAACCAATTTATAAGTAGAGAACCTGACTATAGTTCTGTAAAAGGACATATTACACTTATATCATTCTTAGGGGCGCGCGGCGGCCCAAACATAAAAAAATATTTTATTTTGTAATTTTTTGAGATTAGGAACAAACGGTGAAATATTTTTATTTTTTGGTATATTGTGGAGAAGTCTTTGAAGAAACAAGAAAGCTGAGCTACATGTCAAAGCTGATTACGCTTTGTGAGGAACGTCCATATACGTAAATATATTTTTTTAACGCACACTTAATTTGATTAAACTTCCCACAGAAGTTTCTGATTTTTGTGGATAATTTTTAATTGTGCTTAGTAATCGAACCAGTCTAGTGGCCTGCTGAATCTTTGAAGAATACCGATTTGATAACGTTTAAGAATGTAAAAGTGTTTAAAATCTCGTTTAATTTATGTAAAAAGTAAATTACAAATGCGATAACAAAGTTTAGTGTAGCTATTCTTGAAATCAGGGAGAAAACAATTATTTCCCTTAAAGGCACAGATTCTATTTGTCGATGCCGCCAATTCCTCCGAAAATGACAATATTGGACCTGTAGTTCTTAATTTATTATCATTGACATTATATGATAAACATGTTCAAATGTTATGACAGGCAATTAATTTAATTTTAAACGTTCAGCATACCTTAGTTAACTATAATCGAAAAAGAAAATGGGGTCACTAGATTAATATTAACTTAGCAACCCCACCAGGAAATATGGGGCCAAACTGAAAATTTTTGAATTTAATATATAAGAAAAAAATGGAATTTTTCATTTTAAATTGTTTTCTGAAAAAACGGGTGGGGTAGCTAGGTAAATATTAACTTAGCGACCCGACATGTGTAGGTATATTATTACTAATAATCTAGCATTCCCAATCTGAAGTGACAATTTATGATTCCAAAATTACCTATGTGCTCCATGAATATGTACAAGAAAAATCCGAATTTTTTGTCAGTGCAGTTTTTTATTGAGGTAGTTAGCTTAATATTAACCATAGCGACCCCACCCTAAAATGCGGTTCTAAAATTTTAAAAAGTATACCCAAAAATTATTAAAAATTATGTCTTTTTTTTTAAAAGGGTGGGGTTCATAAGTTAATATTAACCTAGCTAAACCACTTTCTTTTTCGATTTTCTCGGAAACCAGACGAGTACAAAATTTTGTGATCATGGAGGAAATTATGCAGATAATAATGGCTTTTGAAATTTTTAAATTCCGTGATACCTAAACATGTGGGGTCCCTAAGTTAATGTAAAATAGCTAGCGGTTCTACCGTTTTTTAATTTTCCGCTAAAACTAGAGGAGCACTTAATTTTTAGTTTGGGGACCAAATTAGCACTTAAAGAGCACCTAATTCTGGCACTATCGTTTTTTGGTTTTATTGAGGTGGGACCGCCTAGTTCATATAGGCATTTTGCATTTTTTTAAACAATGAATCTAAAACAAAAGCAAATCTTAGCGTTATTGCTGTGCTAAATAGCATTGAAAGCAGCTGCATTCTAATAAAAATTGCACTAGGATATAACAAATAACTCCTGTTGCCATTTTTCTCAGTTGTATTTTAAGAAAAAAAGTTAAGATTGCAACTATGTAAATGTAGTAGTCAAACAATTTTAACAGCCAAAATTACAAATTAAATGAAGCTAGCTATTTGAAAGCAGTGTTGCTTGTTCAGTAAAGCTGTGTTACTTGGGTAGGTCTCTTTAATTTAGATTTATATATTTTTAGATTTTATAACTTCTAACCGTAAATCTCTATTAGTTTAGTTTTGTTGTTTTACCACTAGTTTTTGCCTATATACAGGATGTTTCAAATTGGATGCTCACTATGGAGATCTCCTAAACGGTAGGAGATACGAAAAGGTTTAAATTAGGGCAAAGATGCGCAATTTGATGCTTTGCTCAAAACTTAAAACCGAAATCATCATTTTTAGTTTTTATTTTTCTGCGCCCTTATTCTTAATGCTGTCAAAAAACTCTTAAAACTTTCCACAGAAGCACTGTCAAATTCATTTTTTCTTAAGGACACGTGCTTTTTCTCCTGCCGTTTGCTTCATAAAGGATGACAGATATTTTACACTCTCATTTTGACAAGTACCTGACGTTTTGAGTTATGCCCAAATTCAAATAATAAAAAACAAAGAAAAAACTTATTTTTAAAATATTAGGGAGTTATTTTGTAATACCAAATGTTAAAAAAAGTACTGCAATCAGGTTTCCAAAATATCTTGAGTAAGTTAAAAGCAAAAATTAAATTTGGGCTGATGATGGTCAATAAACCCAAAACGTCAGGTGACTTGACAAAATAAGCTTGCAAAATGTTATTTGTCATCCTTTATGAACCAAATGGCAGGAGAAAACCTTTTTTTTTTAGTTTTGAGCAAAGGTGGACCCGAGGGTGGACCCCTAGTTTCATGTTGAACTAGAGGTCCCAATTTTGTACCTTTGGTCAAAAGCTGAGTCAAAAGTTGATTTTTAATAGGCATAAAATATTTTAGGGTAATTAAGCGGTAACATTTTTTGTAGGTTTTTCACATTTTAAAGCCTTAGTTTTACCCACATTTTATAGGGTCATTCCATATCAAATCAACCAAAAAATCACAAAAATTTTACGCGACCAATTCCAATTTTGATGATTTTTGGTATATATTTTCTTCTTACCATAAAAGTTGAAAATGCAAATTTTTAGATTTTTTTGATTCGTAGTTTTTTTTTTTTAATTTTTCAAAATAAAAAAGTCAGCATTTTGACCTTAACAAGAATGTACAAAACTAGCAATATCTCGAGAACCACTTACACTAGGAAAGTAATAAATGGCTCATTTTAAAGTCATTTTGAAGCTCTTTTTTATGAAATATCACAACATAATTTTAACAAAAAAAAAATTGAAAATAAAAAATTGAAAAAAAAAAATTGAAAAATTCAAAAAGGCCATTTTTAATTTTTTTGAAAAAAATATATAGTTTTGGTCAAAGTGTTACTTAATTATCCACAAAATTTTATGATGGAGAAATGATGGGTTCAATGTCAAAAAAAATATCAAAAATATTAAGTACATTAAAAATCATGCATTTAAAAAAATAAACATATTTTAGGAGCACCAATAGTGCACTGGATATTAAAATAAATAAATTTGTTGGATGGATACAGGTTTTAAAAAATACCCAGAGGCTTTATCTACAAATTATTTTATTTTAAACTCGCAAAAGAAATAAACAAACTTTTCTACTTCCTTGATAAAAATTAGACAGAAAACACTAAGACTAACTATATACCTTAAATTTATTTTTTTAACTTTCTTTTAAGAATTTCTGATGAATCTGACATTTCTTTTTTGCTGACATTGTAAGTTCTGCCAGTAGCAGTGTTGGGTTCAACTTTTTTATAAGACTTTCTGGTTTAATAATTAAAATATCTTGAGGTGTTGGGTAAAAAAATGATGAGGCAGGTCCTCGTGGATGAAGAAAGCTTACTTTCAGTTCTCCGCTCTCATTATTTTTCCCCAAGACACAAGCCAGCCACCAAGCACTGTCATATTCTACAGTGAAAAACCCTGACTCGATATTTTGCAAAATAATGCTTCCACCTTTAAAAAGATTATGTGTTTCGACCTCTAAGCATGTAGAAAACTGTTTTGTCAAAAACGTGCTTTCTGTAAGAGGAATTACAGCATGAATTTTTTGTGTCCCCGGTATTGTTAAGACTTCCGCAAATCTTTTATTCAAAATTATTTCATGATTTGTATAATCTGCTTCTGTGCAATATTTAAAATCAATGCCAGATATGTTTTCTTCACACCAAGTAAACAATTGTAGAGGTGTCATTATTTGATTGTCATAGGGCCTCTGCAAACTGGCTTTGGCAGCAAGTCTTTTAACAGTTCCTCCCAAGCCATCGCAGGCACTTTTGCCATGCGAGGTGGCAAAATAATGCCACTCTGCTTCAACACCAAAATCTTTTTTATGTAGGCATATATTCAGAAAATTCTTTTTGTTTTTGTACTGCACAGCACATCCATCCGAAAAATAAAAAATTTTGTTAAGTCCTGGTATTTTGATTTTTAAATCAGGCATTAATTTTTTTAAAAATAAATGAAATGCAATTGTATTATGTGTCAAGCTTTCCGAAATAAACACATAATTCAGGTTGTGCAGTTTACCATCACTTAGAAAATAAATGGCAAAAGGGTGGAGGGTTGCCTGGCTGTTATTCCAATGATAAGACTGGACTTCATCTTGCATAACAAAGGAATAATTTTCCGCAAAGTCGCAAGTGATCAAAGACTCTCCAGGTTTAAGGTTAATTTTTATTTCATTGTATCTATCTTTTTGCATTTTTGCAATAAAAGAATGTGATTTAAGTTTTACAAGATCATCAGTAAATTCCTGGACAAAATCATCACTTTTCTTAACAACGGTTTCCATAGTACACCTATCTACTGAGACCCACTTTTTAAATGAGACCTCATCAATTAATTCTTCCTCAAATTTTTCTATTAACATATTTTTAAACTGTTCTACTCCAGGACATTGCTTGCATCTATTGCTTAAAAAACAGTCCACTGAAGGTGGATTACACATTAGTTTATAAAGGCAATCATGATAAGATATTGCAAGAGGCCTGTTATTTTCATCATATAGCTTATTTAATTTGGAGCCATTGAGCATTAGTTTTATATTTTGATGTATAGTAGATACACATACAGTATGAGTCCCACTTTTTCCTGCCAGTATACAGTTTTTGGGTCGCAGTTCACAAAATTTTGAAAACCCAATTTTTTCATTGGGGTACTCAGTTTTAAACAATGCATAAATTTCTTTTAAATTAGCTAAGACTAATTTTTTTTGTACATATTCTTTTTCAGCTCCATATTTTCTGATAACAACATAATCTTTTTTACCTGGCATGGTCCTGCTAATGTCATCCCTTTGGTAAAAATCTACCACTATTTGGGCCACTCTATCACTAAGGGTCTTTCCCGGTTTGGGGTTAGGAGAACATAATATCCCATTGTCCTTAACTAACTGTTTTACAGCTCTGGCCAAATATTGAGAAACTCCAAATTCTTCTTCAATCTTCTTTCTACTCCAACTTTGAGGTAAACATGATAAAACTAGTATTTTCTCACTCCTCTTTTCGGTTTTTAAAAATTTGTCCTTTAACTGCTTAATCATTTCACTTTCGTCACTCTGGCATTCCTTTACTAGCGTTGAATCTGATTCCTTTGTAAATGCTTTCGCAATTGTATGCTGTACAATATCAATTTTTTCTTTGTATACATTTTTTCTTTTAATCGGCGACACACCAAGAAGCTCCAATGACTTGTTTAAAAGAGTAAATGATTCAGCAGGATCTTGAAAATCTGGATCATTTTCTGGAACTTGACTGGGTCTAAAAAAATTTAAAAAGTTAGTTTTTTATAAGAACTTAAAAAGGGGGTAACAGCTGACCCAAAATGTGTACATAATGCCAAGAAATTTGTACATAATGTCTGTATTCTCAAAATGCCATGCAAAATAATGCCATGCAAAATAATGTCATGAGATTTTTCCACTCCGTACTTGACGCAATTGGTTTAGTTTATTAATTTTATATTAAAAAATACTATTTGTTACTTACCCTGCCTCATCTTCTTCAGATGCCTTAAACTCCTTTGAAAGCTTTAGTCTACAACCATCACAGATTTTCATTCCCATTTTGACATTTTTGTAGCTGCACATCCACTTGGTCACATTTCTTAATTTCCCAAAATGCTTGATTTTTAACTCTAGTGGATCACAGCACTTTACTTTATATTTAGTCCATCCACTTGCCTCACCCATAGTTGAAACTTTTAAAATTACACAGAGATGACTTCTGATAAACCTTCAGTCGAACTATTATGTATCGATTATTTGGAGCTGTATCAGGAAGATACTTGCCAAAAATTGAAAATCAATTTATGCAGGAATTTTCATGTCAGCAAATCCCCACAATGTACCTAAACAGACCAATAAAATGAAGGAGGTGTGTCCTTAATGTTAAACAGGAATAAACAGGCAGTATTTCACAAAAGTATTGGCAGGTTTATACAGGCATATTTTCCTAAGAATTGGAACATCCAATAGGACGTCTCCGGTGGAAAAGAGGTTTTGTAAGTAAATATTACAATGGGGGGCAATGTTAATCTGATTACTGATACAGAATGAAATGTAGGATATAATTTTTTATTAAATAAAATATTGTTAAATATTTTTATAATATCGCTTTAAACCCCATTATATTCTTCTAATTACCAAAATGCATTGTCTATTTATAGGCGATTTTTCATGCATGTGACATTTTTTACATTATATTTATATTTACTTTTATTACATAAATTTTTTCACATTGAACCCATGATTTGTCCATTTCAAAATTTTGTGAATGGTTTAATAACACTTTAAAGAAAATAATATAATTTTTTGAAAAAAATTAAAAATGGCCTTTTTGAAATTTTTCAAAAAAAAAAAATCAAAAATTTTTTTTTTTATTTTTTTTTTCAATATATGTTATGCAATATTCTCATATGAAAGGTCTTTATAAGAGCTTTAAAATGAACCTTCACCTACTTTTCTATTATAAGTGGTTCTTTAGATATTCCTAATTTTGTGCGCACATGTTAAGGACAAATAAGTGACTTTTTCGATTTTCAAAAATTAATTCAAAATAAACAACTGGTCAAAAAAGTCTGAAATTTTGGATTTTCCAGTTTTTTGGTAGGAAAAACATGTATACTAAAAATCATCAACATCGGAGATGGTGTGGTAAAATACCCTGGTTGACTTGATATGACTTGGATATAGTTTTCTTCCCAAAATGTCGATTTATAGAATAAAAATCTCACTTTTTTCAAGTTTTCACTGGTTTTGTCTTGAAAAAAGTACTGCCAAAAAATATTTCTTTCTCTGTCAAAATTAAAAATATTTAAGGATATTGAAGAGAGAAAGTTGCAGAATTAAAAGAATTATTTTACAGGAAGATCTTAGGTGGTGTCATTCATATGATTTTTTTATCCAAAAAAAAAGGCAAAAATTGTAAATTTTTTAAAGTGTAAAAAACAAAAGGTAGTATTAATTTGTTTTAATCAGAGTTCTTTAATCTTTAACAACCTTAAATATTTTTGCACTTCACTAAATTATCTCTCCATCTACCTCTAAAATTCTGCCCTCTCTCTCAAAATATTTTTTATTTTAACATTGCTTTGCAACAAAAACATTTTTTGTTTTTGGGCAGTGCTTTGTTTAAATGCTAAAAAAACCAGTGAAAACTTGAAAAATTTGAGTTTTTTACTCCAGAAATTGAAAGTTTGGAAAGAAAGCTTTAAAATTTGAGCAAAATCATGGTATAAAAATGTGAAAAGCATAGTAAAAATTGCTTAAACAAAAACGTTACCTCTTAAATTATGCTAAAATATTTTAAGCCTTTATTTTAAGAGATGTTTAACTACATTAAGGTCCATTATGGCCATACCATCAGTAGTGAAATATAACATGATGTTAATGTTGATAAAGGGATGAATTTTGGAACACTTCTCTAATCATGTGTGTCTGAAGGATAAGTCAACCTAATTATAATTTTCTGCTTTTTTAGAATATAAATAAAAGGTCACTCACTGAGGAATGTTTTAGAATAAAAATATTTTACTGCTTTTGATAAAAATAAACTCCACAAGGTCGTGATAACACACAACCTTGGTAAAAAAAAACAAAAGAAAAACTTACCAAGCCTTGACTCTTATCAGAACCTCACCTTCGCCAAGAGTGGGTTCTGGTTTCTTCAAAATTTTAACGGATTTTAAACCGCCAAAGCCGGTCAAAACTACGGCCCTCATTTCTTTTTTTGGTTCTTCTGTTTCTCCGTTTTCCGCAACAGGTTCGGTAGATTCTGCACTGCCATTTTCGGTTATTTCTTTGTTTTCGGAAGGCGCCACTTCGCCGTTCTTTTCTTCAACAACGGGAGCGTTATCTTGTTGTTCAGACATGTTTTATGAATAAAGATTGCACTCACAAATTCACCCGTAGAAAAATAACAATAAAGTGTAAACAAACCGGCCGGCGAATTTTAATGAAAAATACAACGATACGCTCCCTACAGAAAACTCTCGGTGAGTGAAGCGGGCGTGTAACAGGTGCTGGCTGCTCGATACTTGGGCGCGTCTCTGTTCTTTTCTCCTTCTGTTATTTGGCCCATGCGCGCACATCGTGCCCCAAACTACCCTGCTAGTTAGGGAGCCGACAACAAATTATACGTAATGCCTTTTTTTGCTTAATTTTGACCCCCCCCTTCCGCTCTGTGTTACACTTTCTGACTACTCTCCCCCTATTATTTAACGTAACGTAACGTAACTAAAAGTATGTTGACAGGAATGAAATCAATATTTTCAAAAATTTCAGGTAATTATGCATACGGTTTTCTGCCATTTTTGATTTTTTTTGAAATTTTTTTTATGGGGGCACCTACTAGGGTCCTTTTTTAAGAGAAAAAAGGGTACCAGTGGGGGGGGGGTGGTAATGTGTTTTTTGATTGTTTTGGGTTGAGTTGGAATAGGTTGGGTTGAGCTGTGTTGGATTGGGTTTTTTTAGTGAAAAAAAAAAATAAAAAAAACACAAAAAAAAATTAAAAAAAAAACAACGGGCGCAGGCGGATTTGGGGTCCTAGGGACCCTAGTAGGTGCCCCCATAAAGAATTTTTCATAAAAATCAAAAATGGCAGAAAACCGTATACTGCATAATTATCAAATTTTATACAGGCAAATTAAACGCAAAAAAAAACAAACTACTAAAAATAACAGTAAATAAAACAAAACATCAAAAAAGTGAGGTTAAATGCACTTGCCTGGTGATTGTTATGATATTATATTATAACAAAGACAAGTATGAACAGTAAGCAATTACTAACAAACTAAAACTACAGGGTTCCTAAGCAAATCCTTAGGGGGCCAAGCAGCCGTGTATAAGACGCAGACAAACGGAAAAGCACATTAGGCAGAAAAGGATGGGCATGGGGAGATGTTGTCACTATATCTTACACGTAGTAAATCCATTCCAGGTTGTTGTTTTCTAATGTTTTCCATTTTTATACTTTTAGGACTGGAATAAAAATTGTTTTTGCTCGACTTTAATACCAAACTGATGAAAGATATCGTTAAAAAATATTTTTCGGCTTTTCATTTTGTAACCATTGTCCTTACGCACTGTTTACAGGCTGGGGACTGAGATATATGCAAATGCCTAACCTAAAGCGTTCATACACGGCCGGAGAAATCGACTGAGATATTTCCGTAGAAACTTTATCAAGCAAATAGGACGGGTTGACGCCTTCGAACGTCCAACCCGGGTTTTGCACTTTGATTCGAAATCAAAAAGGAGGAACAGTCAGATGTGGGGCCGTGCACAAATTACGTAACGGTGATTTTACCAATTTTTGACCCCCTCCCTATGTAATGTTTTGTAACGGTTTGGCACGCCACTCCCCTAATATTACGTAACGATTTCAAGACCACTACCCCCCCCCCCAAAAAAAAACTTTTCACTTATTTTCATTCCAAATTTTCTTAGTTTCACACAAATGCAAACGCTGTCAAAAACCCCCCTCCCCCCTACGTAACTTTTTGTAACCCCCCTCCCCCATATGACCATTACGTAATTTGTGCACGGCCCCTGTAGTCCCAGTGGAGGAGGGCGAAAAAATTGATATTTTTTTCTTAAAAATTATACTCCTTTAGACCTATTTCTTTGCGTTCCCGAAATTACGTAATTTTTGAAAAAAAATTGTAAGCGGCGCCATTTCTATTTCGTGCTTTGTTTTTCTAACATTTTTTTTCATGAAAGTAGTCCGGAGATAATAACAAACTGGCACCATTGCTCAATATACCTGTTTCTTTTGTGCGCGCAGAACTTTCTATGCCATTTCTGTTTGATTTATTGAAATCCTATCCCTAAGGAAAATCTTAGGGACCCTGTATAACTATAACAAAACCAAATACTAATTAAAAGCCTATGCCTTGTAGTATATGAACGATCCTATACTGATGAACAGAATCACGATAGAACCCTTCTTCTCCCCTTCGTAACGTTAATAAAGGCTTTCGCTAACCTAAGCCTAACTCACTTTTACAAAAAAGTAATATTCTCTGCCAAAAAAAACCACATTAAACCTCATAAAAAACACCTGATTTTTATCAGTTTTCATAAGGTTTAGAAATTTTAGGATTATATAAAAGTTTGCATTAATTTATGAGTTATATATGTCTTTGATTTTGGTAAGAATTTATGTGGTTTCTGATCCTATAATCCGACAGACTTTATTTTATTTATAAAATTTGAAGTGCAGACATTTTTCTAAACATATTTTATGGTTTTATAAAAGCACCATTTTCTAAGAGATTTTATAATATAATCAGACTGACTCATCAACTTTTAGAGGTTTCTATAATTACATAATTTTTTTTAAACTGTTTATTATATGTTTTTTGAGAGATTTTATAGTCAAAAAACTCATAAAATTTTATAGATTTCTATTTGTTCTTTTATAACGTTTTAAGAGTTTACAAAACAACGTTTTTTTATAAGATTTTAGGATATTTTATGATCAGACCAACTCATACAATTTGACAGATTTCTATAGGTTGGTAAAAACAATTTTTTTTATATACTTTAAATAGATTTTATAGTCAGACAAACTTACGAAATTTTATAGATTTTTATGTGTCCACCCTGCCAAAAAAATTTAATTAAATCTCATAAAAAACACCTGATTTTTATCAGTTTTTATAAGGTTTTGTGAGGAGAAATTTGAGGTTTATTAAAGTTTGTAATAATTTATGAGTTATGTCTTTGAGTTTGGTGAGATTTTCTGCGGTTTCATATATCTGTTTTTTATCTGATCCTATATAATCCGACAGACTTATAAATATGTATAAAATTTTATAGCACAAACGTTTTATTTTCAAATATTTCATAGGTTTATGAAAGGATTGTTTTCTAGGAGATTTTATGATCAAACACCTCGGATTACACCCTTTTTATGAGACTTTTGGGAGATTTTATGATCAAGCAGAGCAATAAAATTTTAAAGGTTTCTATATGAACATCTTGTTTTGTTAATGGATTGGTAAAAACACAAGTTTTTATAGGTTTTTCTATAGATTCTATAGTCAGACAAACCGTGGCATTTTGTAATCTAACAGGCTCATAATATTTTATAGGTTTCTATAATAAATCTACCATTCCTTTATAATCTTACTTACTACATATGGCTAAGACCTTAGAAATAGACAAATCTCATAAATACTCCGTTTTTTTCGACCCCCTGAAAACTAATTAAAAAAGCTATATACTTAGTATACTTACTTCTACAAAAAATATGTTTTGACTCATGAAATTTTATAAAAAAAGCCTCACAAAATCTCATAGAAACTTATCAAAGTAATAAGATTTTACCTGCCCTCACCTATATGCCCTTTGAATCAAATACCGGGTGGCGCAAAAAAAACCGGAATGACTTTAAATGGCTATATCTTTGTTAGTTCTTTATCGATTTTAACGAGTGATAGCTCTATTAAAAGAGCCTAAAATTTCTCTTCGACAAATTTAAAAAAGTTGGCGGCCATCTTCAAAGATGGTGGACATTGTCAAAGTAAAGCATATATTTCAAGGAATCCACTTAAATAAAATTAAAATATTAACACTGTACTCAAAAGCCTAGTCTCTACCAAGGCGATGGACATATCGCTTATTAAAATCGTTTCAGTATTTTAGGATTTATACCCAAAAACTTTCCAGTGCTCTATATGTAAATAATGAATATATTCATATCGCCGCAACTTTTTTATTTCGTAACCAATTTTAGTGAGTGATAGCTCGTTTGATCAAGAATTAAATTTTGCTGCGACAACAAAAAAAAAGTAGAGCATTTTTGAATTCAAGATGGCGGATCTTATATGAGATAATAATAATTGATCTGATTTATTTTTATGGAACCCACTCAAGCAAAGTATTTAGAATAAGACTATTTAGAAGCCTAGTCTCTGCCGAGGCGATCAACATATTGCTCATTAAAATCTTTATGTGAATAATGCATATTCATATCAGCACAACTTTTGTACCTCTTAACCGATTTTAACGAGCGATAGCTCGTTTATTCGAGAATTAAATTTCCCTGTATGTATGGCGGTTATTTTTTAATTTAAGATGGCGGATTTTACATGAGGTAAAGCATATTTAATATCGTTTATTTTTTTGGAATAAACTCAAGCGAAGTAACAGTAACAGTCTCTTCCAAGGCGATCGACATATCGCTCATTAAAATCGGTTATGTATTTTAGGATTTACACCTAAATATTTGGGAGAAGTTCTAGTGCTCAATATGTGAATTATATCATAATTCTTATTTCTTTGCGGATTTTAATGGTTAATAACTTATTTTATCATTAAGAAATCAACATAAAGAAAAAAATTGTGTATTACCTGGTCGTCTCAATAAGCAAGAATATCCTTATCTTCATAGAAAGTCAAGTGTGCCATGAAATTTGAGAATGATAACAAAATCAAAACATCAACGATTGTTTATCGTCTCCTGATGATGCTAACGTTGTTAGAGAAACGCGCATCGAGTGCAAAAAAGTGTAGTTTTGATTTGTGGAAAACAATCATAGCTTTGTTTTATTGAGTTGGTTTCAAAAAAATAAAAGAGATTAAATATGCTTTATCTCATATAATATCCCCCATCTTGAATTCAAAAATAACTGCGAATTTTTTCTGTCGCTACAGGAAAATTTAATTCTCGAATAAACCAGCTATTACTCATTAAAATCGGTTAAGAAGAACAAAAGTTGCTGTGATATGAATATATGCATTATTCACATAAATACCACTAGAACTTATTACAAATTTTTAGGTGTAAATCCTAAAGTACTTAACCGATTTTAATGAGCGATATGACGATCGCCTCGGCAGAGACTAGGCTTCTGAATAGTCTTATTTTCAATACTTTGCTTGAGTGGGTTCCATAAAAATAAACGAGATTAATTATGATTATCTCAGAAATGATCAACAATTTTTTTTTCGTCGCATGAAAATTTAATTCCTGATCAAACGACCCAGTAAACTTGTGACTTTAACCTAATATTTATATAAATCTAAGGTTCATATATTTATGTAAAATATGTTACATCATATTTACGTAAATCTCATAAAAATATTTTTATAAAAAAATATGTAAACATTACGTCAAAACTTTAAGTCATCATAATCAATGTTAATTTCACGTAAATAATATGACTTTATAAATAAATTCATAAAATGTACGTAAATATTACTTAAATAGTGGGACCTTAACTTTACATCAAAAATATTACATACCTATTATATAAAAAATTATATGTAAAATATAAGTAATCTAATTTATGTAAACGTTACATAAAACTATTTACTTTAAATGAAAGTAATAAAATTTACATAACTTTTATGTAATAATTTAGACATTACCTTTACATTTTAAATTTTACATTTTACTATTATGCAAAACATTTTTTGTTATATTTATATCATCTAAATTATGTAATTCAAGTTATGTAAATTCCCTGTAAAATAATTTGCGTCCAATTAAAGTCCTAAATTTTACATAATTATTATATAGTCAATTGAACCGTAAGTTTACATTTCAAATGTTACATAACTATTATATAAAACATTTAATGTAATATTTATATCGTCTAAATGAGGTTACCGCTCTATAACGCGATTTACGTCACATTAAAATTTAGAAAAATATTATGAAAATGAAAGAAATTACCAGTGCTTAATAGTTCCTTCCTAGTAGGTAGAGATAGCGCTAATGTCACTATGTTCCCTGTACAGATATATATATAAAGAGCACAGATATTTCAAAATTAGAACGCGGACTTTAAGGTATTGACAAGTGCTTCTCTATAAGAATCACCTCTTCCGCCACTTAAACCAGCCAGTCTGGTTAACTTTGTAGTTTGTCAATGTCGGACCGTGTCAAGCAACCACCGACGGACCTTCGTAAATCACTTTCGTTGGCCCGCCTCAAGCTGCATGCTCATGTCGGACTTAGATAGTTGACGCTTTGCGCATGTCATGCAGTTTAATGTAACTTAAATTTTACTTTATTAATAACTTAATGTGATCTTAAATTTACGTACCAAGGTAAACCTGTTATGTAAAATATACATAGTTTTTACTTAACCCTCACGTAACATGAAAGTAATATTTATGTAAAAGGTATGTCATTTTATTTACATCACATTTATATAAGAATTAGGTGGGCTCTGCGTATGGCATTATGCAGTGTTTTCTCACATTAATGTGATTTAACCTTAATAATAAATAATTGTGACCTTAAATTTACATAACAGGGTAAACCTGTTATGTAAAATATACGTAGTTTTTACTTAATTCTTACGTAAATTGAAATTAATCTTTATGTAAAAGGTATGTAATTTTATTTACGTCACATTTATGTAACAATTAAAATATCGCGTTTGAAAATGTCTAACTGTGAAAAATATAAAAAAAATCAAATATTTTAATATAAATATGGTGTTTTAAAAACAAATTTGCTCAGGAAAATGACAGATATATATATATATAATATGTTCGCGAATTAAAGTATTACCCACTTATTATTTAAAAAGTTTTTTTCTGGTCCGTAATGTTTGTCAAGAGGTTAAATGGGTTTTGTTCCTGCCAAAAATATTTTTTCCATCCTCGCCGTCGTCGATCGCAAATATAGCAAACGAGGGGCGTCATTTTCTAATGTGGCACCAGGGCGCCATCAAACCTCAGAAGAGTCAGATCAAATCTTGTGGCGGGGCTGGTGATAGATATCGTAGGTTTAATATTGGCTTTAATTTGATAAGCATTTGCTATATTTTTGATGATGCACCATGATCTTTTGATACTTTTTTAAATTTTAGACTATGGTTTCTGTTAATTTTCTCCAATGAAAACAGATACGTATTTTAATTTGAAAAATCAGTGTTATCTTTGTAGATTTAAAACAGATCCAGAAAATAAATCAAGTATTTAAAAAATTTTGAGGATCTTTGATTGATAAAAAAAAGTGATAGTGATAAGTTAATATTCAGCTAAAAGGTAAGATAGGTAATTAATATATATTTAGTTGATAAATATCTGCATAAGGTTTCAACCAAAGTAAATTATAATGCGATTTTTACTGTTTACAATTTTTTGTTTTGTCGTTTTTCTAACGGTTTGTGCTCTGGATTTTATTGATTGTGGTAAGTAGCTAGCAAAACTCCACATAACGGTTCATTATTAGGAATCCATAGCTGCAGTTGTGACACAATCTTTGTTATATGGAAGTTTTTTTTAAATGGCCACTTTCCAAAATTTGATGCAAAAAAAATAAAAGTTGAAATCAAGCCAAAATAAATATGTCGCAGGTCTTGTTAAGGTTTTAACTTTACTAATTTTACAAAAGCACCAAATAACATTTGTTTTTTTTTTGCTGAAGAAGCAATTTTCTGAGGTCATGTCGTTTTTTTGTAATCGTCGAAACACCCATATTTTCTGGCTGTAGGAAAATATAGACCACAGTTTACTCTCCTGCAAGTATTTAAAATAAAGTTCAAGCAATAATTTTTTAAATTAAATTGAATGTTGTAAGTTTTCTGGGAAAAAATAAAAATTTTATCTATAAATCCTATAAATTTTTGTATTTTTTGAGAATTTTCTTTGCTAGTTGAACTACATCTCACGATCTAACCAAAAAAGATGTGTGTTCGACTTTTTGATACGTACCTTACTTGATAAAATAAAAAAAATATTCATAAATATAGGAAAAATAACACATAGAAGGTGATTGAATTTTATACGTCAGGCGTTTCGGACGATTACATATTTGTTTCGGACAATTACGTTAAGCGATTTAATGTAAAATAAAAAATGAAAATAAAGAAGTAAAATGTTTTAAATAAAAATAAACAGAAAACTGTTAGATTTTTCGCCTTCTCCATCAGTTCTACCACTGACTGGTTTCAGACACAGTCCATCCACCAGTCGAGCTTTCTACTAAGACGAATCGATAGCAAAAATAAACGAACTTTATAAAATACACCGGAGTACCACAAGAATACATACCGGGTGCGACCTAAAGACTAGACGCAGACACGTGTTTCACTCTTGTTAGAGATCATCAGTGCGACATAAGTTTTTATAGTCGAATAATATGAACGATCTAATCAACAAGTCATGGACAAATGTTTTTTTTTCATTATTCATGCTGTTAAAATGTTTTATTTTCAAACATGATCTTCGAGGATTTTTCTTCTGCTTTGCACGTTAACTTTAACTGAAATTTTTATTTTTTCTGATCTTTTTTGCTTATTAATTTCTTTTGTTTTAATTTTTTAATTTTTTCTTTGTTTTTTATTTTTTCCAACAGCAGAAGAAATAGTATACTTCATTATAATTCAAATTTTTTTCCAATATGCGTTTTAAAAAACGTTAAGGAGATACGGACCGTAAAAAAAACCCTGCAATACGTAAGAAAAGATGGCTCAATAATTAAGAAAAAAAAGAACTTTAAAAAATATCAGGACAGAATCCTCTTTGAAATACCAGAAAAAAAAACTGTTAAATTTAATTTCCTACTAAATTATTATCAAATATTTTCCTTATTATGCGGTATCACTTTAACCAATTTCCTTTTTTTTTTCTTTTATTCGAACAAGTTGTCACAAAAAAAATGCGCGATTGGATGCTTTGTATTTCAAAAACAGGGGATATCTGGCTTCCACTTTAATAGTTTATTACATAACAAAGAAAGTGACAAATTTTACGCGTGTTGTTCCTAACACGTGCGAAAACTTTTTTTTCCGTAATTAACTGCTTGGCAGAACTCCGCTGCGCGTCGTTCCGTCAACGGCAGTTGCGTTACGGTAAAATTGATTTTCCGCAATTGTTAGGAAAATAACTATTTCCTACGAGGAGCGTGCGGAAAAATCACTTTTCCGCATAATTTTTGCTTTTCCGCACGATTTTTACTTTTCCGCACTATTTTTAATGTAACGCACGATTTTCACTTTAATGGACAATATATTTTAATTCAAGATATTATACACATAAAAATAATAACTATTTCTATGACCGTGCGGAAAACACCACTTTCCCGCACGGATTTTAGTTAGGAAAGTGTCACTTCCCTGCACTGAGTGCAGGAATGAATTTACCCCGAAACATTCTCGCACTGAGTGCGGGAAAGTGTTTTTTCCGCAGTCGATTTTTTTATTATCAGCTTTTTTTCTTTTTGATTAGTCGTCGAGAAAATATTGATCCTAACTCATGCTCCCCTCCGCTTCTTTCAGGTCAACGGCAGTCGCGTACAGGAAAGATTAACTTTCCGCAGTTCTTAGGATAATAACTATTACAACAATCGTGCGGGAAAGTAATGTTGACAGGTCCGCCTACCTTTAACGTCAGTTTGACGTATACTTTTCCAGGTCGTAGAAAAATGACTTTTTTTTTTGTTGTGAACTTAGACATCGTCCATGAAAATTTTTGCAAAAAGTATATTTTATTAAAAACTTTAATTTTCTGTTCAACAGTATCTTTTAAATTGAAAAACTACTATGTATATACATATATGTAGGTAGTGTAATTGTCTGAAACACAACCGTAACCGTCCGAAACACTCATAAATGATGTTTCGGATGCTTACATTTTGTTTCGGACAATTACGGTTCTTAACATTTTGGATAGCGGCAACCTTGCCATTTATTATTTATATAATTTTTTGACGTTATAATAATTCGTTTTCCCGACCCTTTTGTCCAAATAGTGTTTTTTTTGTTTATTCGGCACAGTATCGTGGCAATTTCATGTTTCGGACATTACCGGTGGGATTTACTAAAAGGGTTTAGTCTATTTTAGAGCGGTCATAAGTTTAAGTGAAATTTTTGGTTTTAAGCATTTTAAACCAACCCTCCTTGAGTTTGGGACACAGTTTAAATTATAAGAAGAATTTTAATAAATTTGTTTATTGAATAATCATCTTAACACAATGTTTTGTTGGATTTAAGAAGAAAGTTTCAATTTAGAAGAAAAGAAAATTTAAAAATTGAAACCCACGCGGGGTTTAAATAGTAAACACTCTGTAGAACAAATTAAAGTTCAGGTTATATGTCACTCTAATTAAAACTTACCTTTGATAATTGATTTTTCCAATTAATACTTGATGTCATACAACGATTTAGATGGATGATAATAAAATAAGGAGTAGATTAATTTTGTATTTATTTAAAAGGTGTTTTTATTTATGAAATGTATTAAAAAACTTATGCAATTTTTTTTTACATTTCTGTCACTGTCGAAATGTCAGTTTAAAAATATTAGCGCTGCGTTCAATCACAAACAGCGAGTTCGGATCTTTTACCTCTGCTTGCACCTTGGCTTGCACCAACCTCTACTAATGAAAGCTACAGCTTTAAAATGAGTGGGCTTTGAGTAACGAAAATTATTTTGACTGAGCTTTTAGATAACCTCAATGTTTTACTTTCAGTTTGTAAATAAATTAATATAGTTGTTTTGGGTTTTTTGGTTTGGTATATTTTTCGTGCATAATCAGTGACCTTCACTTATGTTTGTTTTTCCTTGTAGTGCCCTCATAAATATATTTTTTGTGCTGAAAACGGGTTGAAAATATGGCGTTTTTCTGGACAAAATTGGAGGTGTTTTATTGATTAATAAACAACTTGGAATATTAAATATATAAATATAAATTACTTCTTGTAAAAACCATTACTTACGGAAATTTTAAACAAACTTATTACCAATTCCACAAAACAATGCTTTCTGAGAGCTATAAATTTAAACCACCCCCCAGAGGTGGTTTAAAAAAATCAACAACTTTATAACCTCAAACACAGATGATGAAGCTATTATGTGCCAAATTTTTGGCATTTTCACCATATGCATTTTTGAAGCATGTCAAAAAAAATTAGTTTTAGGGCATTTTCTCCTAAAATATGGTATATTTTTAGAAAAAAGCTGTTTTTCAATGGTATTTTGCAATAATAATACAAAATAATGAATAACTTTGTGTCTTTTCTGTATAGGTAAGTGTTTTTTGAAAATTGGTTTTAAAATTTAGTACCCCCAACAGATGTAAATCTTTAGACCTGTGGGGGGTGCTATTTTAGATCTTAGTAAATCCCACTGTACAAGTTTTTTTGTGACAACTATGTAAATATAAATAATAACACATTAAAAAATAATACTTACCGGCATAATTTACCACCCATTTGTTCACCTCAAAAGCTTTAAGTTAACATAATGTCAACGTTACAACTTCAAATTCAATTTCTTTACAGAAAATTCTGTGGTTTCGGACGATTACAAAAACTTGGTGACAAAATATTTATTTTTATGCTGGAATGAATTTTAAGGCTACTAGTCAAAAAATGATGTTTTAGGATTCTAGAAGCTTTAAAGTTTAATTTAATGTATGCCTCTTTATTGCTACCATTTTTAATCTTAAAAATATATGCGTTTAAAAACTAAAAATTCCTCGGGTGACACGTTTCGGACCCTTACATTTGGTGATTCTGAGGTTATTTCCGGCTTCCTAAAGAGTGATATTGACCAACTTTTTAAGTGATTCTTATAAAATGGATCATGTTCTCGATTTTTGACCAAAAATTGGACTTCTAAAATTACCGTAAATATTTTTTTTCTTTAGTGACATGAAAATTCATGTTTTGAGCATTTAAAAAAAAACTCCCATATACACTGTGGTTGTGATCATCGACTTACTAACTAATCGATGTTTGTGATCTTCTATCATATTATTATGTTTGTTTTTGAATATGTACGTATTTTTAAGCCTGACAAGTAGACTCTTTTTAGCGAACCCTCGTGCTTCCCCGACTGATGCATGGGCCCCTTAGAATGCAAGTTTTCTTTTTCTAAGAGGGCCTTATTTTTCCTGACACCGATGTCGATTGCCGAATTATTCGTTATCGGTTCGACGTCGATTTACGACATCGGACCAGCAGATTTTTTTTCCGCTTTGCAATGTAGGCCCAATGTATGTTTGCCGACGCAGCGTTAGAATGTAGCCCGCCGTCGCACCAATGGTAAATTTTACTTTTTGCTGACATCGGCATACTGTCGCCGTACGATTAAGGTCCGTTATGGTTTAACCACATGGTACCGACCATCCGCCCATAGCTGCATAATTTGGTCGGTCTAACGTAGGCAAGCTGGTCTCGACATCGGTAAACTATTCAAGTCCGACATTGGTTTCCTAAAGCGGTCCAACGTCGGCGATTGACGGAGGTCCGTCGGTGGAAGCTTTAAAGCGGCCCGCATTCTAGTTTTGAAATATCTTTGCTCATTATATATATAATATTATCTTCCACTGTACAGGAAACATAGTGACATTATACATCGGCCCTAAAGCAGATAAGGTTTGCATTGGCATAATGTCGACTATAGTAAATCGGGTCATCGTCAGTTGCCGATTTTCGACCGATTAAAGAAAGTTCCAATCGTCGGTCCTAAAGTGGTGTCGGCATTAAGTCGACTGAGGTAATGTGGACCTCCGTCAGTTGCCCATTATTGACCGAAAACTGAAAATCGCAATCTGACCAACATCGGGCCAGAGTGTAGTTGCCAATGCCGACAAACTGCCGACGTTGTCGACATTGGCCCGATTCAATGCCGACGATTTGTGTTTGCTGGGCTCTTTGTCGAGGGTAGGAATCTTTAGACTGCGAGAGATATCCTGCTACATAAACACGTGGGCTCATCAGTGGTTTCACTGGTCACCCTCCCCAAACATCATTAAAAACCATCATACACTTAGATTTTCAACTTTGATTCACTCACAAATAGGCATCGTTCCGCACTGGCACTTATTGAGTCACCTGATACGGGTTCGTCCTGGCGTGTTAATATTTCGAATAGGGTTATGCTCCTAAGGCAATTAAAACAAAAAAGAAAGAAGTTTGGAGGTGTTTTAACTTCTTTCTTTTTTGTTTTAATTTAATTAAGGAGCATAACCCTATTGGAAATATTAACATGCCAGGACGAACCCGTATCAGGTGACTTAGATAAGTGCCAGTGCAAGAAGTTTGGAGGTGTTTTAACTTCTTTCTTTTAGGTTTTAATTGCCTTAGGAGCATAACCCTATTGGAAATATTAACACGCCGCAGGTCGAACCCGTATCAGTTGACTTAGATAAGTGCCAGTGCGGAACGGTTCCTATTTGTTAGTGACTCAAAGTTGGAAATAAAAGTGTATGATGGTGTTTAATGATGTTTGTGGGGGTGACCATCAGTTAAACCACAAATGAGCCCACGCTGGTTGCCCAGGGTGAAACATCGTTTAATCGCTTATCTTTTCACTTTGGTCCTTTGTGTGTTTCTTGTGGAATGCTCATCCAATTTTGAATTTTCGTTTTTTCCACCCAAGATCTTTTGATCTTTTGTTTTTGGATTCTTTTCGGTTGAAGTAACTGATTTGGAGGTTTTTTAACTTCTTTCTTTTTCGTTTTTTTATTCTGCTACATGTTAGAGTTGTATTTATATAACATCGGTACCGTCCCGCTGCAGGAGTTGGTTTTGACGGTAGATTTCTCCCCGGGCGGCAGCCCGCAGTTCGATATCGATATTAACACACAATACAAAATAATAACAATAGTTTATTTTTCTACTGCCTGCTTAAAAAATTACGATATTGACCCATAGATGAGGGTGGAAGGAAGCGGCACTTTTCCTCCCTTGGGAGAAAAAACTTACTTTGCCTTACCACCAGTCGAGTATACCAACGAAAGTAACTTTTCAATATTCATTAGTTTTTTTTTAAGTTGGTTGCATTTCTTATTTTTTAAAAAACTAAAATTTATTTCTGTGTGTTAAGTACATGTTTTGATTTTAGGATCAGACCTAATTATTGATGATA
This sequence comes from Oxystoma pomonae, assembly GCA_963921995.1. Classification (NCBI taxonomy): domain Eukaryota; kingdom Metazoa; phylum Arthropoda; class Insecta; order Coleoptera; family Brentidae; genus Oxystoma; species Oxystoma pomonae. Next base: position 78,180,545 of record OY998163.1, read on the forward strand.
TAACTCTGGACGGCTGCTTTGAATCACCATGTCCAGTATTTAGGATAAGACCATCCCAAATGCAATTACTTGTTGACAAAGGTAACTATAAGAACATAAAGCGTTAAAGTAGTCCATTGTATGGTGGAGTTCAGCGGCGTGCGGTGAAATTTTAAATAAGGGAAGCAATTTTTAAAAACTTATCCTTTTTGTAATGTAATTCGATTCTTCGATCAATTTTTGCAAATTCGTCAATGACGTCATCATAAAAACGTGGATGTTCTGACAAGCTTTGGAGAAGTTTACTGTTAATGGACAAAAGCGATATTTGCCTGTTTCTCCTGACTTGAATGACTCACAACATTTTATTATTAAAGGCACCCTGCCAAAAATACCGCGTCAAAACTCGTAAAAAAAACTAGCGTTCACGAGTTCTGGTCGGTATTTCATGCGGTTTATGAAACATCACTTTCTGTTCTCTCGTCTCGTCTCGTCAAACATCATTGGTGGGATTTACTAAAAGTGTTTAGTCTATTTTAGAACGGTCCTAAGTTTAAGTGAAATTTCTGGTTTTAAGCACTTTAAACCAACCATCCTTGAGTTTTGGACAAAATTTGATTTATAAAAAGAATTTTAATAAATTTTTTTATTGAATAATTATCTTAACACAATCTTTTGTTGGATTTACGAAGAAAGTCTCAATTTAGAAAAAAATAAAATTAAAAAATTTAAACCTACGCGGGATTTAAATAGTAAACACAAAGAACAAATTAAAATTGGGGTCATATGTCACATTAATTAAAACTTACCCTTGTTAATCAATTTTTCCAATTCATACCTTATGTCACACACAGATTTAGATGGGTAATAATAAAATAACGAGTAGATTAATTTTGTATTTATTTAAAAGGTGTTTTTATTTATGAAATGTATTAAAAAACTTCCCAGTAAACACAAACCTTGCGAGCCATAGGTGGCCCGCCCGCGGTTTACCGAAATGCCGCGTTCTTGCCGAATACAGCAGCCGCGACAGAGTGCAAGCGGTAATGTCCGCTCGGCCCTTGGATTGCCACATGCGGATTACCGCTAACACCTACACGGATAGCCGCACAGAACCGGTTGGTGAACCGCCAGTGTTTTAGCTAAGACGGCCGCACAGACATCGCAGCTTGCACGCCGCCGCGGCGTTCATTGCACCTGTGGCTAGAACGCTGATGAATTGCCGCATTCGTACCTTTACCGGCCGCCAGACCGTTGCCGACAGATCTATCGACAATCCGCAAGTGACTGTAAAGTGGACGCCCGGACATTGCCGGTTGCATGACGCCGCGGCGTTCGCGTGGGGCTAGAATCTAGAATGCTACAAATCATTGGAGGATAACCTGCGGATAGGTGACGGCCTGCGGTCAGATGGTGGATGGCCGCACTCGCACATTTACCGGCCGCCAGAACGTTGCCAACAGATTCATCGACAAACCGCTAGTGGCTAGAAAATGGCCGCTCGAACATAGCAGCTTGCACGTCTCCTCAAATACCACTAAGAAGAAGCCTCGTGACAGCTGAGCACTTTACAAGTTCTTGGAGCGAGGCATCACCATTACACTTTTGCATTTTAAAAGTTTGCATTTTAAAAATCTTGGCCATCTATATGTATAAAAATAATATGTACTGAAGGAATATAATATTGAAACGAGCGCCATCTGCCTTCTAGACTGACAAATATTATAACTGTGTAATGATTAATTGCTCGTCTAGATGGCTCTGGATAAATGCCGACACGCAACGATTATACAGGGTTCCTAAGATTTTCCTTAGGGATAGGATTTCAATAAATCAAACAGAAATGGCATAGAAAGTTCTGCGCGCACAAAAGAAACAGGTATATTGAGCAATGGTGCTAGTTTGTTATTATCTCCGGACTGCTTTCATGAGAAAAAATTGTCGCCACTCATTCATTGTGAGCATAAATCATAGTTGCAATAATAACCGTTATCCTAACCATCTAATCTAATTAAAAATTAGATGTTTTCAGGTCCAAACCACAGCTTTTTCTTGCTTAAAAGAGGCGGCAGGGTCCATTATTTACGATACTGAGCGATAAACTCGTGAGGTTGTTAACATTAGAAAGAAATATCTTCGCTTTTAATTAAATTTCTTTCCATTATGTTCTACTAGTGACATCTATCCGGAAACGGCCAAACCATGCAGGCAAAGAAATCAATAAACGACGCTGTTTTTCCTACAGAGCTCTTTGCTTGCGATATTATTGATTTTAAATAAAGCTGGCCCTACACTACATTTGATATTTTCGAGGTGTTTTATGACATGATCTCGAAACATGTAGCGAACCAATTCTTCAAAACTAGCGGGAGGGTAAAAGCGAAAAATAAGGGGCTGCCAGTATTTGTAACACCCAAAAAGGGGTGAAAAGATTTATTTTGCTCTATTTCTTTACAAAAAATGTTTTTTTTTACGAAAAACTTGAGCTCTGCCACTTTTTTTTTTTTCTTCAACTTTCTCGAAATTTTCGTCATACAGTAGAAAAAAATTATTTCCCCCATGGTCATACTCTACTTTTATTCGAAAAAATTTAGAAACAGAGACGGGATCAGTTTTCCTAAAACGGGGGATCTTGGTTTCGAGTGAGAAGATAAAGGGCGCCGCAGGCAAAAATTTTTCAATTAAATTAGCCGAACGCAAAAATGTTAGAAAAACAAAGCACGAAATAAAAATGGCGCCGCTTACAATTTTTTTCAAAAATTACGTAATTTCGGGAACGCAAAGAAATAGGTCTAAAGAGTATAATTTTTAAGAAAAAAATATCAATTTTCTCGACCCCCTCCACTGGGACTACAGGGGCCGTGCACAAATTACGTAATGGTCATAGGGGGAGGGGGGTTACAAAACGTTACGTAGGGGGGAGGGGGGTTTTCGACAGCGTTTGCATTTGTGTGAAACTAAGAAAATTTGGAATGAAAATAAGTGAAAAGTTTTTTTTTGGGGGGGTAGTGGTCTTGAAATCGTTACGTTATATTAGGGGAGTGGCGTGCCAAACCGTTACAAAACATTACATAGGGAGAGGGTCAAAAATTGGTAAAATCACCGTTACGTAATGTGTGTACGGCCCCACATCTGACTGTTCCTCCTTTTTGATTTCGAATCAAAGTGCAAAACCCGGGTTGGACGTTCGAAGGCGTCAACCGATCCTATTTGCTTGATAAAGTTTCTACGGAAATATCTCAGTCGATTTCTCCGGCCGTGTATGAACGCTTTAGGTTAGGCATTTGCACGTATCTTAGTCCCCAGCCTGTAAACAGTGCGTAAGGACAATGGTTACAAAATGAAAAGCCGAAAAATATTTTTTTTACGATATCTATCATCAGTTTGGTATTAAAGAAAGTCGAGCAAAAACAATTTTTATTCCAATCCTAAAGTTATGAAACTGGAAAACATTAGAAAACAACAACCTGGAATGGATTTACTACGTGTAAGATGTAGTGACAACATCACCCCATGCCCATCCTTTTCTGCCTAATGTGCTTTTCCGTTTGTCTGCGTCTTATACACGGCTGCTTGGCCCCCTAAGGATTTGCTTAGGAACCCTGTATTTTAAGTAACAGCACGCTTGATTGCCGCTTCTGGCTAGTAAGATGATATGTCGAAACGGCTAGCCACCTATATGCAACCTTTAAGGATTTTTTTCGTAAAGAAACTCAAACCGATCAAAAGCGGTACCTTTGATCGCCACGTCTGGCTAGAAAGATAAAATATCGAAGCGACTAGCCACACTTTTTTCACCTTGTGGATTTCCTTCGTGAAGCTACATAATATTTACGAGAGATGTCATGCTTGATGGCCATTTCCGGCTAGAAACACAATATTCCAAAAATAGTTAGTCACCCCTTCGCCGCTTGCTGCAAACTATCGCTAAGCAAAGTGGTTTACCAACTAGTGGCTGCCCACCAGTGCCGCCAAGAAACCGCTTTCTTGCCGTAAGGCTTGTGTCTATTGGGACGCTTGATTGCGTCGTCTGGCTAGAAAGATGATATATCGAAGGGGATAGCCACCAATATGCCACCTTTCGTGATTCTTTCGTAGAGCCATCTTAATCAATCAATGGCAGCACACTAGATTCCCTCGTCTGGCCAGACAGATAATATGCCGAAGCGGCTAGCAACCTATACGCCACCCTTCGGGATTGTTTCGTAAATCCATCTTAATCAATCAATGGCAGCACACTTGATTGCCTCGTCTGGCTAGAAAGATAATGTATCGAAGGGGCTAGCCACCAATATGCCGCCTTTCGGGACTATTTCGTAGAGCCATCTTAATCAATCAATGGCAGCTCACTAGATTCCCTCGTCTGGTTAGACAGATAATATGCCGAAGTGGCTAGCCCCCTATATGCCACCTTCTGGGATTATTTCGTTAATCCATCTTAACCATTCCATGGCAGCACACTTGATTGCCTCGTCTGGCTAAAAAAATTATTTGTCGAAGCGGCTAGCCACATTTCAATCAATGGCATTTCAATCCCTCCCTCATCTGGCTAGACAGATAATATGTCGAATTGTCTAGCCACCAATATGCTACCTTTCGGAATTGTTTCGTAAAGCCGCGTTAACCAATCAATAGCAGCTCGCTTGATTGCCTCGTCTGGTAAGAAAGATAATATACCAAAGCGATTAGCCACACGTTTTCCACCTTGTGGATTTCTTTTATGAAGCCAGCTTATATTTACGAGTAGCATCACGCTTGATGGCGATGTCAGGCTAGAAACGCAATTTGCCAAAATGAGTTAGCCACCCCTGCGCCGCTTGCTGCAAGGTACTGGTAAGCAAGTAGTTTACGGACTGATGGCTGCCCACCAGTGCCGCCTAGAAACCGCTTTCTTGCCGTACGGCTTGTGTTTAGGGCTAATTTTACAACCAAAGGTAAAAGTCCAGATTAAACCATAGTTTAAACTTCAGTTTAATCTTTGGATTAATCCATCGGTAAACAAGTTGCTCAATTTTATAAGTCGGAGTTAAACCACGGCCATGAAGAAAGACTACATTTTCTTTACATATATAGGGTTGATTATTTTAACCAAAATGGCACCAACTAAAGCCAAACTTGATAAAAATCATTCAAGTAGTTTTTGAGATATCAGCGTTGGTTACAGACAGACATACAGCCAGACATACAGCCAGACGACACAACAAAAATGTTCAGATTTGTCAAAAAGATATACAGTATATATATACGTGTGAGCTCGATGTGAGAATAAAACTTGCTGGTCTGTGGGATGTTCCAACTCTTGTCGAATTTCCTTGTGCACAATTTCGCATATCTCTTTAGATAATTCAAACCTCTTTTTAAAATCTACATATCATCCGGACTCCTCCGAAGGATTTTTTCTAGGACAAATAATATTGGGTCTTCGTGCTCCGACAATGTCAATAATTTCGTCATTCTTCATCCAGTTGATCAAAAATAAATTTTAAGTCATTGTTCATAGCGATTTCACTAAATACTTACAGTCTTTTTACCAAAAACAAATTTTTTATAACTTTTTTGAGTTTAGAATCTTTCGGTAACTATTAAACTGAAGTATAATAAACACCCAGACCGCCGGTAACGGTTAAACCGAAGTTTGTTGGTAAACTGCACCTATAAAACGTAAAAAAGTCGACATCTCTGGTTTAAACTGAGGTTTGACGTTTAACTATGAGTTGTAAAATTGCGCATTACTGGGTTAAATGCAAATTTTGTTCACATTTCTGTCACTGTCGAAATGTCAGTTTAAAAATATTAGCGCTGCGTTCAATCACAAACAGCGAGTTCGGATCTTTTACCTCTGCTTGCACCTTGGCTTGCACCAACCTCTAATGATGAAAGCTACAGCTTTAAAATGAGTGGGCTTTAAGTAAGGAAAGTTTTCTTGACTGAGCTTTTAGATGACCTCAATGTTTTAATTTCAGTTTGTAAATAAATTAATATAGTTGTTTTGGGTGTAATCAGTGACCTTCACTTATGTTTGTTTTTCCTCGTACTGCCCTCATAAATATATTTTTTGTACTGAAAACGGGTTTAAAATATTGCGTTTTTCTGGACAAAATTGGAGGTGTTTTAGTTATTAATGAACAACTTGGGATATTAAATTAATCCTTGTGAAAACGGTTACTTAGGGAAATTATGAACGAACTTATTACCAATTGCCACAAAACAATCCTTTCTGGGGGTTATAAATTTAAACCAGCCCCCAGAGGTGGTCTAAAAAATCACCAATTTTATAACCTCAAACACAGATTATGAAGCTATTATGTGCCAAAATTTTGGCGTATTCACCATTTGCCATTTTGAAACCTGTCAAAAAAAATTAGTTTTAGGGCATTTTCTTCTAAAATATGGTATTTATTTTGACAAAAAAGCAGTTTTTCAGTGGTATTTAGCAATAAAAATACAAAATAATCAATAACTTTGTGTCTTTTCTGTATGGGTAAATTTTCTTTGAAAATTGGTTTTAAAATTTAGTGCCCCCCACAGGTGTAAATATTTAGACCTGTGGGGGGTACTATTTTATATCTTAGTAAATCCCACTGCATGAGTTTTGCATGCGCAAGATTTCACCAGTATTTTAAAGGCTCTGCTTCCACTGGTTTTATTAAGTTTTGAGCAGATTTTAACAAAAATTTAAAACAAAGTTAACAAGACATTTGACATTTTTTATATAAAAATCGTAAATTTTGAACAATTGTTGTTAAAAAAAGGCTTAGGAAAATTTTTTTAGGTGTTTAGAATAGGTTCTGTATTTAGAGGCAATTTGAGCAAAAGTAACTTTTGGATAAGTAAACCGAATTTTATGAGTGGTACGTCGTTAAACGTGAAATAGTAGGGTGGTGGAAAAAAGTTGCAGCTCTTTTTTAAAAAATATGATTTTGAATTTTTTCCGCCATCGTGAATTTTTGACAATGACGATTTTTGTCAAAAAATTATAAAGTTTGTTTAATTACCTTTCCAAAAAGCTTAATAAAATTTATAAAAATCGATTAAGAAACAAAAAAGTTATTACAAGTATATATTGAAAAAAAGTTCACGCAACCCCTTGAGTAGTAATGCTAACGGCACTTTGAAAAACTAAAAAATGTTCAATTAAATAAATGCAGTGGCGCACCCAGGAATTGACTTTCGGGGGGGGGGGGGGGGGTTCGAAATAAATGAAGTGGATGTTCTGACAAGTTTTGGAGAAGTTTACTGTCAATGGACAAAAGCGATATTTGCCTGTTTCTACTGATTTGAATGACTCACAAAATTTTATTATTGAAAATTTAAAATAATTTATGATAGGAGTTGATAAGATTTCACCAGTATTTTAAAGGCTCTGCTTCCACTGGTTTTATTAAGTTTTGAGCAGATTTTAACAAAAATTTAAACCAAAGTTAATAAGATTTTACGAGGTTTTATGAGATTACACATGTTTTCAGCAGTTTTTAAAAGACCCGCCCTCAATCAGATTTCACAAGATTACATGAGAAAATCCACATGTTTTTAGCAGTTTTGAGCAGATTTTAAGATAAACAAGTTGATAGAGTTTCAATGGTTTTGACTAGTTTACATGATTTCAGCAGTACTTTTCTATTCCTATCTATTCCTTTTTCTATGACTTGTCAAATCTCTTAAAATTTCTTGCTAGTCAAATCTGCTTAAATATTTATAATATTTTTTCTTTAATTTCCTTTTATATAGGGACTCATAAAATCTTTTCTATTCTCATTGAAAAACTTGCTTGTCAAAAAAGTGATGTCCCACATAGCAATTTGTCATCCTTAGCATGTGCATAGAATATTCGCCAAAAGAAATAGGATATGCTAAGGATGTTCTAAATTAACATTAACAAAGGACTAAATAATAGTGTTTTAATAAGTGAAATATACGTTGCATATGATAAAGATGTTCTAATAGTAACCTTCTTTAGTGGTATATCCTTAGCATATGCCAAGAAAATACTTAGAAGCGCTAAACTAACCAAATAATGTTTTAAAATTGATATATTCTTTGCATGTGTTAAAGATGTACTCAAAAGGACCTGCTCAAGTGGTACATTCATAGAATTTGCTATGGATATCCTTGATAGCATATACTCTAATAGTATCCCAAGCAGCATTTTTCTGACTTACGACCTAATCTGACCAATGCGACGTCGTATTTAAGTTGAATTTGGGTTCCCTGGTGGAACACACCGCCTTAAATCATGATCCAACGTCCGGTTTGACTGAAAACTACGTTGCAGTTACAAAAAAGAATTGAACCAGACGTGGAGACGACGTCAGCTATTGTAATATAGTTTTAAGTACAGGTTTCATCGACCCATTGACCTCGGTCAATAGCCCACCTTAGTCCAGTTCAAATATTAGTGCACGCTTAATCGTTGGACGGACGTCCTTATGTCTAACATATTTTTAAGAATTTCCGCTAACTACAAATAACGTCCGGTAGAGTCCCTAATACATAAAAGTAAAATTAAGGCAAGACACAGACGATGTCCCATCGTCAACAGATACGACGTAGTTTTAGGTGGATTTGCCAATAGTCATAGGTATATCGCCGACGATATATGCCGTTGGCCTGCACGACGTATTTTTTTGTATTTATAACGTACGTATAATAACGTCCGCTAGATTCCTACTGGTGTCTTCTGGTTGCCGAAGGAAAAATGCCTAACGATGGATGCACATCAATTTACGTCGACATTTGGCCTACCGTCTAGGGTCAAGTGGATAGTTCAGTAACAGTAAGCAAGGGTTCTTTTAAAGATGCCAAAGAAAAGTTCATTCAGACATACTCAATCATTGTTTTTTGCGATTTCGCCGAAATTTGTTCACTATTCACTGCTTTTGTATTGCAAGAAATATTTGAAAAAACGGTTGGGATTATTTCGACATGGTTGACGTTTGACGTTTAAGCACAGTTACTGGATTCCGAGCAGTCGACGATCGGACGAATTCCACTTAGGTCGACGGGCCATTGGGCCATCGTCGTACCTACATGAAAGCCGCACCCTACGAATGAAAAAAATTGGACGACGGGTCCAGAGTTTTCGGCGGGACGTTGAGCCATCGTCAATCCTACGTATACCATGGCCCGACGTCTAAAATGCATTTGAATAAATCAATTTATCACGGATCGAGTAAAGACCATCTAATAAACTTGGAGATCCGGTCCGAATTGGTTATTTTTTGGGCCTCAGCGGAAATCCGCCATACTTAGGAATTAGCTGTCTTGCGCCATTAGACAAACACAGGTTAAATTTTCCGAGGCGCATGTATTTTTCGGAATTATCTTATCAATGTTTATAGGTAAACTAATCTTCGTTAGTAATTTTACATCCCCATCGTGCGTTAAAGGCCTGTCTTGTTATGATTATTATAAACTGCTTCTAAATAATTGTATTCACAAACAAGTTTACCCGATGGAACTAATACGATATAAATAGTTATAATGAGATTACCTCTACCTACTCCACCTCGGCTAAAACTATATTTTACGTTGGCGACTACTCCATCCTGGACATTTTGTAGAAACCTAGGTAATTCCGATGGCGGTCCAACGTCGTTCGATCGACCCGTGTACCTATTACCCCCAGGTCAGTTTAAGTACATCGATAGACCCTAATAATTAAAGCGTTCGACGTCGACACGACTCGCATTTGAATGTACCATATAGGTGCAAAAAGGAGCTGGTTCGAGGTCAAACGGACGTTGGGAAGCGACGTCCGATTATTAATGCGGACGAACGCACAACGTCATATTACGTCAAATTGCTACTTGGGATGTACCAAGCATATGCTAAGGATGTGCTCAAAAATACATTCTCAATAGGAGGTTTAACGTATATGCTATGCATTTAAATTTTCTTTCATTGCTATGTGGGGTGCGTGTCTATTTTCTACACTTGACACAACTCTTCACTTTAGTTCTCATGAAAAACATCACTTCATTTTTACTTTTAAAATCTCATCAAAATCCTGCTTGCTAAATCTCATGAAATCTCCTGTGTCTGATATAAACTTACGAAATCTCTTAAAATATCTTGATAGTTAAATCTTTATTATATATTCTTTTCTTGTCAAATCTGCTTGTCAAATCTGGTTGGTGCTTGTATAGGTACACCTCACAACCCCTTACCCTAGTTCTCATGAAATCTTGAAAACACGTCCCTTCTTTTAGACTTGTGAAGTCTATTAAAATCTCATACCAATCTTGCTTGAAATTGATGTCTGAATAATCTCTTGCTATAGTACTCGTCAAATTTTGTTAATTATAAATCTTTACAATATATTCTTTTTATTTTATTTTTATGGTTACTAATAAAATCTTTTAAATTCTCATCTTGCTTGTCAAATCTGGTTGTACTTGTACTACTTCACTTTAATACTTATATAATCTTATCAAATCTTCAAAACCTTTTACGCTATTTCTCATGAAATCTTGTAAAATCTTTTAAAAATGTACGTACTTTTAGACTACTCTTGTAGAATCTCATCAAAATCTTATTTGCTAAACCTCATGAAATCTCATGTGTCTGGTGTAACATAATGAAATCTTGTGAAACATCTAAACATGAAATTTTATTGTCTTTGTCAGTCAGTCAGAAATTGTTTGAAAGTGATTCTCATGACACATCATAAGAATTTGTCAGTTTTCATGTGGCATACCTTTTTTGCAGATCGTCTCTTCAAACCAATAAAATCTCTTAAAATCTCATCAAGACTTAATCAATTTTAAAGAGTTTTGAAGTGGTTTTTTTAGGGCACAAACCACACAATCTTCTTGTTGCCAACTGGGTTCGCCAAAAATTTCCAATTTTATTGTGGAAAATCCCTACAATTCCCTAGGTCAAAATTACATTGAATCAGGGCTTACCTACGTGGTGGTTGGTGACGTCAAACACCTCATCTTTGTAACGTAATTTCGTTAGCAGCCGTCAATGAAAATATAATTCTGCCTTCACACTACGTCACGATTGTGGGGTGTGTGACGTCACCAAAGTTTAGGGTTGTGGCCCGTTCGTTTATGTAGGCCCTGATTGAATATTTAAACTTAGATGTGTCCACGTACGTAAAAAGGGTAAAATTTAATTATTTAAACTCAAAAAAGGTCGATTAATTCGAAGCAGTTGAAAATTCCCTAGATATATTAGGTGAAATTCCCTATATTTTCCTATTGCACCAAAAAATCCCTAAACCTAGGAAAAAATTCCCTAAGTTCGCATCACTGACTTAATTTTCCAACATTTTTGGCATTATTTCTGTCAGCTGAAGTTGACGGTTGGTGCGTTCTTCTATCTAATCGAGGCGCACCGTGGGCTCCAAAATGGCAAATTCCCGTGCTTTTATTTAAAATCGAGCAAACCGTGCGCTCTTTTTTGCGTTCGTTTTTGGACGGAGCGAGCGGAAAGAGCTCCTCGATTAGCTCGATGCTTTTTGAGCGAGTATATCGAGGTCTGTCAAACTGTGGAAGTTATAACCTAGAAATTTTGTTTATTTACCGTTGTTTGATTAGTTTCTAATGCCGTTCGTTCAAATTTTCGAAGAAGAAAATGTTTTATACAACACAAGCGTAAGATCCGAACAATATTACAAGATTATTGTGCAACAAGGTAATTCAAATTATTTTTGGCTCATTGATATGGCAAAGACAGTCTTCGTGATGGGAAACGTTAGCGCCTGCGAGCGAAAAATGAAAACACAAACTTTGCAAAATCAAATTTCAAGGTTAGGTTAGATAAAAAAAAACCCTGTACGGTAAAAAGACGTTCGATTTTTGTTTATCGCACCGTGAGCTATATCCACGCTTGATCAAGCTCTACGCTCTGCACGCTCTGCTCTCTGAGCAGATAAACGAACGCACCAGGTATTTGTTTCTCCAAGTCCGTATTGTCTTCCATATCGCACGATGCACGTATACACTACATGATGTCCCATTTTCGATGGGATTGAAAGACATGCGATTTTTGAACGCCCATGGTTTATCAAAGCAGGTATTTATCAGACCATATTTAATAAAAAAATTCATCGTAAGAACGATTCACCATAAAAACTGCAATTCGTCACAGCAATTTTTTATCCGAACCTTATTTAATCAAACCCATTCAATAACAAATTCGAAATTTAACAGACCCGTTTTTAATCGAACCATTGTTCATCAAACTTATTCAAAATCAAACCCGAAATTTGTAAAACCCGTAATTTATCAGAAAATTTTTGCTAAATTGATTGCGCATTCGCCAATAACACAACCTGTAAGTATGCGTGCGTAACAGCGACAAATGCATCAAAACGCCGCGCCGCTGCGCAACCTGCGTGTACGCCTCCGGTTCATGTGGTATTGGCGAATGAGCAAATAATTTAGCAAAAATTTTCTGATAAATTACGGGTTTTACGAATTCCGGGTTTGATGTTGAATGAGTTTGATGAACAATGGTTTGATTAAAAACGGGACTTATAAATTTCGAATTTGTTTTTGAATGGGTTTGAAGAAATAAGGTTCGAATAAAAAATCGGTTTAACGAATTGCTGTTCCTATAGTGAATGATTTTATAATTGAAGTTTCTTTTATTTTACGGGTTTGATTTTGCACATTCTGATAAACCATGGGCGTCCCGGTTTTTGCATTACTGTCTTACTTTTTTGAGCTTTAAAAAATGGTATTAACAGATTTATTCTGCCCCTTGTAGTTTTTGACCTACACGGGAAAATTAAAAAATGATCGGAATTACCGATTGATATCTCTCTTAATTTAAGACATAATTGAGTTTTGTAGTAACATGTCTGTGGCAACCTTTTTAGAAAAACATAATGGTATTTTCGAACTTTTAATCGGACGTTTCGTTTCGTTTATACCATCATCAGGATCAAAAAATTAAATACGCTTCATAGTTTTGTTTCTTTTTAAGTTTGTTTGATAATAAAATATATTTTTTTTTTAAGTTTCCATCCTGAAAAAAATCACCTTTAATGCATTTTTTCCCTGGTACGCCCTGTCCCATTTCAATTTTATTTCAGACAATTTATATTTCACTACTATATAGTAGACCTGGGCAACCAAGATATATATATTATATGAACATATCGGGTGAACCGAAAAAAACCGGACAATTTGTATTTTCCTATAACTTTACCTTTTGAAAAAATAACAGTAGCTTTACCGCCATATTTAAATCCAAGATGGCGGAGAAAATCAAATACCTACCTTTCTTTAAACCCCTTTTTGTTATATGTAGCCATTTTTTTTCTAAATACTTTGTTTCGTATGTCGAAAAGTAACATTTATACCTAAATAAAAAAATAAGTTTGAAAAAAGGTGCGCATTTGATTTTCTCCGCCATCGTGAATTTAAATCGAAACTTCAAAATAAAAAAAAAATATTTTACTATCAAGGAAACTTAAAAAGATACTAACATATGAAGTTAAGCATTTTGTCCGTATTTAACTTTTTAATCCTGATGATGGTATCTACGGAAGGAAACGTCGGATTAAAATTATTTTATTAAAAAAGACTGTTACTGACAAATTAATCAAATACATCAAAACATTCACAAAATACTATAATTTAAGATGACACCTCATTTTAAACGATTGGATATAAATTGTGGACTTACCGCCTTATTTTCTGATGCCAAAAAATTATAAAATTTACCAAAAAAATCGCTAAGTTGATCTTACGGCGGTTGTATGCAAACTAACGTGGCCACTTATGGGGCCAGTGTTGCCAACCCCTTGGCCGTCAAGGATAGTATTTTGTGCTTTCCAGGATAGTACTGTCGGCTGTCAGGATAGTACACATGAAAAAACGGCGTTTTTGGAAAAAATACAGTAAAAACATTTTCTTTAAATCTTCAATACACGTATAGTTTTTCTTTTATACCAAAATAAAAAATAACCTTCGGTAGTTTCCCTCTCTCTTTTTAAGCTCAGACATGCAGTAAATCGCGAAAAAAATCAAAAAGGTATCTGTGGTCAATTACGTCATATTTAAACACTTTGCGGGCTGCAACCACGGTTTTTCTTGATTTGAAATTATAGTACATTTTGCGTACTATACAAGGGTCGTATTTCGGGTAGTACAACGACCTTAAATTATAGTAAAATACTATAATTATAGTACGGTTGTCGCGTAGAAGGTGGCAGCACCTGATGAACGCTTTAGATAACCCGCGAAATTTGAAATATTGGGGAGCGCACTATTCCCCAACTCTCCCTTACACTGAAGACACAATTAAAAATATAAGCTAAAGTGTATATTCCTTGCTACAAGACTCTACCCTGCTGAAATTTTCCCCTCAAATCTCATCCAGACCGGAGAAGTTTTTATCATGTTACATTTTTAAAGGAAATTTGATGGAAATGGGATATTGAGGATGTTTGAGGAGATTCTATCAGTATCGTGATTTTAGAAGATCCTATGAGGAATGATTTTGGAGAAGTTTCTATGGGTTCTTGTGGGATCGGTTTCTAGAATATTTGATGATATTCTATCAGTTTTGTAATTTCAGAAGATCTTATAAGCCTAGCGCAATGATTTTGGAAAAAATTTTATGTGTTCTTGTGGGATAAGTTTCTAGGATATTTTTTAAGGTTCTTGTGGGATCGGTTTCTAGGATATTTGATAAGATTCTATCAGTACCGCGATTCAAGGAGCTTCTATAAGCAATGATTTTGGACAAGTTTCTATGGGTTTTTGTGGGGTCGGATTCTAGGATATTTGATAAGATTCTATCACTATCCTGATTTTAGAAGATCCTATGAGGAATGATTTTGGAGATGTTTTTATGGGTTTTTGTAGGGTCGGTTTCTCGAATATTTGAGGAGCTTTTATTCTTATGGTGATTTTAGAAGATCCTATGCTGGAGGAGATTGCATCGGGTTTTGAGTAGAAGTAGGATCTTCTAAAATCACCATAAGGATAAAAGCTCCTCAAATTTTTTAGAAACCAATCCCATAAGAACTCATATAAACTTCTCCAAAATCATGGAGCCATACTTGATAAAACCTTCTAGGATCTCATCGAAATGTGTTCCAAAACCAAGCCTAAACCCGATAAAATCTCCTCGCTCATAGGATATTCCAAAAATATCATAACGATAAAAGCTCCTCAAATCTTTTCTAGAAACCAATCCCATAAGAACTCATATAATCTCCCCCAAAATCATAGACCCATAGAGCTAATAAAATATCCTAGGATCTCATCGAAATCTGTTTCAAAACCAACCCAAAACCTGATAAAATCTCCTCCCCCATAGGATCTTCAAAAATAACCATAATGATAGAAGCTCCTCAAATCTTCTAGAAACCAATCCCTTAAGGACACCCATATAAACTTCTCCAAAATCATAGACCCATAGACCTGATAAAATCTTCTAGGATCTCATCGAAATCTGTTCCAAAACCGACCCAAATCCCGATAAAAAATCATACAAGAATTCTATAATTTTTTTTAATGAGATTCGATGGGAAAATTTCAGCATGGTAGCGACAGTATTAGAATTTAAAAACCGTTAAATAAATGCTATAAGTTAAAATAAAAATATTAAATACAAGCTACTAGTGACAGATACAAAATACCAAAGTTTTGATATTACGTACCTTGTAATTTGTATCTCGTTAACAAAAATCGCGCAAAAAAGTGAGGTTATTTTCTTGTATTATTAATTGTGCCTCCAGTAGGTTTAATGACCTCTTGACGCACAAGAAATCAGGGGTGCGTTCATATTAAACGTCGGGCGCGCCTAAAAATATCGCTGTCTTTGTTTGCCTTGGTTGATAGACAGTGACAGAAATATCACTTGACAACATCCGGCGTATCATCTGAACGTAACCCACGCATACTGCTGCCGCCGGCGTATTATAGCGGGAATAGTTTCTATTGGATTTTTCTAGAGTAGCGAAAACCCGCGCGCACATGAAACGCGGTCAGACTTTCTGTTGTGACTCGGTTTGAGTAAAGGCCGCAGCACTTTTAATTCAATCCAAAGTAATGCTTCCCTTGCCTCCATGGACCGCACGCCGCTGGTGGAGTTGTTGTTAGAGTTGATTAAAATACCAAGATGTTCTTTCTTCACCGAATTTAATACTATACAGTAAACCCGACATGTTTGGCAGTTAAGACTGCGATTTTCAGTTCTAATTTTGATACGACCCACAGCTTCCTAAACTTGGGGTTTCAAGAAAAAAATATACATTCTCCAGAGTTTTCGCTTTTTATAATCTTTACAATAGCCTTGATCAATAAAACATGTTTCCGAAATCGTCTATGTGGAGTTGAATGTACAGTCAGCTGATCAATAAATGACCATAAAAAAATGGTACTTTCTTATTGATGAAATTTTAAACTGCATAATGCTAAAGTGTTAGGAAGCTTATCCTCGATCAACTATAAATGCTTATCCTTAATGAATTTCAGATGATTTCAGCTTATTTATTATGCGTGGCTTGTCAATGCTTCCAATATTAAAAGCTTACCAAAGTTGGCAATGACAGGTTCACTACTGCACGTTTCATTCTTCTTTAGCAGCGTGCAAATTGGTTTAGACCAAGTATTCTAAAAATGGTGAAGCTAAATTCTCATGAAGAGTGCAGAAAATCGGTTTGCTTTTGTTGTTTCAATGAAGCTCGTAAAAAAAACTATAAAATTAGTGGCAAGCTGTTGACGTTATAACGGGTTATAAGGCTTCCTTGCTTCAGTTTATATAGGATGAATGAAATTTCTCAATTTTGGATAATACAGTATTTCATCCAGGCTTCCTTGCTTCAGTTTTATCAAAGTTGACACCCTTGTTTTCTAATAATGTTGCTTTTTAACTTCAAATAAGGTCCAACTTTGGTAAGCTTTTAATATTGGAATTAAGGACAAGCCACGCGTAATGAATATGCTGAAATCATCTGAAATTCATAAAGGATAAGCATTTATTACTTGTAGAATGGTTTAACGATCCTATTTTTAATTTTTTTTGAAGGTGTTGGTTTATGGGTTAAGGAATCTTGTTAACGAAATGTCCTTTTTTTGAAAGGTCATCGTTTCGCAAAATGTATTTGCTTGTTCAGGGCTATTCAAGACGGCCGTTCTATGTGTCGATTTTATTGCCAATAGACGTCATCCTTGGGTAAAGAGGCATTATTTTTGCAGAAGTACCGTAAAATTTTGGTTAAAACTTAAAAAAAAAACATAAACAAACACATTAAAATAATATTACTACGGCGAGTACTTCGTTCGTATTTTAATTGAAATACGAACGAAGTACTCGGCGTGAGTAATATTATTTTAATGTGTATGTTTATATTTTTTTTTAGTTTTAACCAAAATTTTACAGTACTTCGTTCGTATTTGAAAATTTATTTGCTTCTTCAGGGCTATTCAAGACGGCTTTTCCATATGTTGATTTTATTGCCAATAGACGTCATCCTTGGATAAAGAGGCATTATTTATGCAGAAGTACCGTAAAATTTTGGTTAAAACTTAAAAAAAAACGTAAACAAACATATTAAAATAATATTACTACGGCGAGTACTTCGTTCGTATTTCAATTCAAATACGAACAAAGTACTCGCCGTAGTAATATTATTTTAATATGTTTGTTTACGTTTTTTTTTAAGTTTTAACCAAAATTTTACGGTACTTCTGCATAAATAATGCCTCTTTATCCAAGGATGACGTCTATTGGCAATAAAATCAACATATGGAAAAGCCGTCTTGAATAGCCCTGAAGAAGCAAATAAATTTTGCGAAACGTTGGCATTTCAAAAAAAGGTATTTTCTCTATTTACGGTTTCATTAACAAGATCCCTCAACCCATAAACCTAGACATTCAAAAAACATAAGCATTTATAGTTGACGAATAGTATCGAGGGTACCCTTCCTAACAATTTAGCGGGGCAAGGGAGGGAACAGCTTTTTTTTTCTTGCAGTAGTAGTAGCAGTAGTCAATAAGAAAGTACCATTTTTTGTTTACTCATTATTGATCAGCCGACTGTACACTCAATTCCACATAGACGATTTCGAAAATAAGTTTTGTTGATTAAGTCTATTGTGAAGATTATAAAAAACACAAATTTGGAGAATGTATATTTTTTTTCTTAAAACCCTAACTTTAGGAAGCTGTGACGGATTCAATGGCGATTTAAACCCAACAAGTGTTTCTGGTTTGGTAAAATTATCTCTTTTTCTATATTTAACTCCGCCATGGACATTGGGAATGTATTCCTTATTTTGTTATTCATATTGCTTGCCGAACCTTTGTCTATGGCTTACTGATATATGATCGTTTGTCTTCGTCTGTAGAAAGATATTATATGTAAGTATTTTTTTTGAACAAAAATATATTTAAAATAAAGAAAAATTTTTAGCGCCCTTATAAATATACAGAAAATATTTGTAGCGTAGAGGGCAAGGGGCTATTTACGCCGGTACCCAGGCCGGATGACATCGGATTTGTCGTAGAGTAAAAAGCCAGCCTGGTTGGTGGACTAGCTCTGAGACCAGTTAGTGGTAGAACTAATGAAGTAGGCCAAAAAAATCTTTTATATTTAACTCCAACTTATTTCGTTAATCAGTATATTTATCAACAATATAACGAATTTTAGTTCCAAGGATGGAAAATATGACATTCCAGGCTTCCATAAATATTTTTGGACAGCGCTTTTATGACATTCATGCAACATCATCAAAGCCATGTGTACTGGATTGTCCTTTGAAGCAAGAGTTGCACGGCGTCACTGTCGATATTCTTTTGGTATTTGGAACGTCTTTAGTTAGTGTAAGTACACCCACGGGCAGAATAATTTACCGTATCTCTTGGCGGTCATTGTATATATTTGGCCTATTTTGACAGCAGCTAATTAAACGCGCTTTTTTAATTTATTTTGAGAAAAAGAACAAAAATTCTGTAGTAGGTAGTTGGTTATTATAATAATAATAGATATCCATAAAACTATAAAATTGCACACTGAAAAGTACGTTTGCACGTGGAACTGAATTCACTTTTCGACTTTCATGAAGCGATTTTAATGCGTTTTAAACACGATTACGAACACGTTAGTTTTTACGAAGTTTACTTATTTGGTTTGTTTCTTTTTTAAGCCAATAAGTTTACAGCACAATAATATAATTAAAATAAAGGTATGCAGAAACATTGAAAGTGTTAACAGCTTATTATTGGTCTCATCAGTCAGTTCGATACGATACCCGTTTTCATAATCGATCCCAGAAAAAGCGACATTGAACTTGGGCAGGGCCAACGAAAAAAAAATTTTGATTCGCGGCGTTTTCATGGAAAGTTTGAAAGTGAATCGTATTGAAAACGTGTTCAGTCCTACCTGAAAACGTAATCCATAATTAATAATAAATTCGACCTTGTCTATCAGTGAGTGGAACAGTGACAGACACCTTCACCATAACTTTAAATCCGCGCGGAAAATCTGCTAATGGAAGGCTAGCAGATTTCAAGCTCTCACTGACAAACAAGGTCAAATTTTAAAATCCGCGCGGAAAAAAAGCTTATGGAAATCCAGCCTAAAGATTTCTTCTAAGCCTGAATCGAGAAAAGCCTTGTGTGTTACATGTCCTAAACACTCTAAACTGTGCATTTGGATTTGCCGATTTGCAGATAACGAAAAATAGGTATCTTGGCCTGATTTTACTTCTATTCTAGACTGGATGTATGGTTTTTAGTGTTTCTGCAGACAAAGAGTTTTGGGCCAACTCGTTCTAGTGGATGTAAAAACATTTTTATTTTATTTAATTAATACCTGCTGTACAATACAAGAGAGGAATCTATTTTAAACTCAAAAATGCGTAAATATTAAAACTGACAAATAGGTAGTGTATTTTATTTTTCAACACTTGCAACACCATTTTACCTTCAGATAGCCCACCAATTGTTGTTATTCACATGGTGAAAAAGGACAGATATTTGAAACCATAGTTCGGGTGAATATGGGATGGATTGCCCCCGATGTTTTTAGAACGGCATTTTTCTTCCAAAATTTATACAATGACCGCCAAGAGATACGGTAAATTATTCTGCCCGTGACTGTACAAGAACATTAAGATTTAAAAAAATCAGTAGCATTTATTTCATGTTTGTTACTTAAAAATTGGGATATATGACTATTTAGCAAAAAAGCTTTTTCAAATGATAAATGATCATCAACCAATGTTGGGTTTATTCAGCTTAATATAAACCATTGCTGCTACTATAAAGTGCCAATAAACGCTTTACTGACACCACGCCAAACCAAGATAAAACTATTTATATATATTTATATTTACCTCTACTCTAGCCTTTTACTATTTATCACCCCAAAACCTAGACATATTAACACACCTGCTTAAGCTTTCACTTTTATTGAAGTAAGAACCCCAGGCTTTGGTTTGACGTGATGTCAGTAAGGCGTTTACTGACCTCCACCCCCCCCTCCCCAAGGGAAAAGCGTAACACTGGCGAGTCATGATTATGAAATTTCAAAGAGGTCCGAAAAACTTTACAAACCATTCTGATACAGTCAGCAAATATATAATACAAAATAACAAGCCTTATGAAATTCCAAAACCGTTAGAAGTGTTACTATTGTAAAAATGATGCTCAAGACGTCGTGATATAACAAAAAGTTAACCAATTTGTACAGAAAGGATGCTCAAATAAATTATATCAAATAAATTACAACAACTGAGTCAAAATCACAATTCTTGAAAACTTTAAGCTGTCTTTGCATGCTGGCTGTTTACTATATGGATCCAAAGTTACCTATAATTCAAGTCAATCAGGACATTAAAGTTAAAGTAAAAGGTGTGAAAAATACCAAAAATTAAGAATCTTAACTTCAGCACTCTCCAAACATTTTAGCCAAATACTAATGAACCGTGGATTAGATTGCACATGATATACTTTTCTGAATCTTTACCCAATCAATATTGTTTAATCCTAGTGGATTCTTTTAGTAAGTGGTTGGAATTTGAGAATTTACTAAACATAACTTCAAGCAGTATTATTTAAAGTCTATCAAAATAAGTTGCTTCGTATTGATTGCTAAGAGAAATAGTGTCCGATAATGGATATCAGTTTGTTTCAGAAGAGATTAAGCAATTCCGTCTTCCGAGATCATATATAATATTTATTTACCTGGCAGCACATAAGTTTATGCCCATTTGCTCTGCGATTTGCTTAAGTAATGAGTAGTAAAGAAATCCATAATTTTTAAGTATTCCCTAAATTTTATTCGTTTGCTCTGGCCAAAAAAAAGTTTTCCATAGCTAGGAATTAAATCTTGTTATAAGTTCAACCACTGGATGGCGCTGCTTGTCATAAAACCATTATTTGTTGTTATTATTTATTAGTATTATTATAATTATTATTTATTATTCTTTGCGTCAGTTTTTACATTAAATTTTTCAGCTTCAGTAAGGGTCATTTAAACATATCCAGGGAGATTCTTTAAATGGAACGGTGCTTCTAGCGGGTTAGAATTTGGTTTTATAAAAAAAATCCAAAAACACGTCAACTGAGATTTTTAATTTTCTTTAATCGTGCTATCTTGGTTTTTTTTTTTATTTCGTTTTGTTTACGAGATATGGAAAAAAAATATTTTTTAAAATGTATAATTTGACATTTTTGAATTCTAAAAAAAATTCTCTCTTTTTGATCTTTTTGACAATACCACACACTAATACTTTATCTTTTATGGTTTCCAAGATAGAGGCATTTAAACTTAACGTAAAAGACAGATCCTACTGTGTGGTATTGCTGAAGAGAGAATTGTTTGCAGATTTTAAAAATTGCAAAATATACAGGGTGTCCTATTAAAAAAAAATTGCTATACCTCGTAAACTAAATGACATAGACAAAATCCACGATAGCACGATTAAAGGAAATAAAAAATCTCAGTTGACGTGTTTTTGGATTTTTTTATTCAACCAAATTCTAACCCGCTAGAAGCACCGTTCCTTTAAAAGAATCAATCCTGTATATTGGCCTTAAAATCCCCAATGCTAGAAAGATGCCCTCCAGTGCACATAATCGTAGGGTTCTCAGTATAATTGAAGAGACAGTTGTATTGTTTCTAAAAAATAAACAGTAATATTTATTTTAATTAAACTAATAAAACAACAAAAAAAACTTGCATAAAAATATGTGACCATAAAAACTTGAAGCCATCATCCATTGGGGCATCATGGAAATTGTTCTTGTATGAGTGGCAAAATATTTCGAACTGTTGGTTTGGTTAGCCGGAAACGTTTAAAAAATCCAAATCTAAATCTAGACCCTTCTGGCAAAACCCTTTTAAATTATATTCAGCACATCCAAATCGTCATTTAAAAATTATATTTTTATTTTTCTTACTAAGAAAACTGATTGTTATGAAAAACCCTTAAAATATAATAATGAGGGGGTCAGTTTTTTTCTATCTACTCTAAAAGGATCTCAATCACCCAAGTGTTTAATTTGGAACAGCCTGCATATGTTTTAACGGTAGTGTTTGTAACATGGAAAAAATAATAAGCATAACAATTAAAGGTTTCTATAGCTACCAAGGTACCGTTAAGTTGCACTGCTAAAATTAATGTGGTTATTAATTCAGCGCGAATAATGATTGATGACTCCTCGGCACGAATAGATACCAGTGAAACTTGTTGCATTAAGTTACAATCTGGGGAACTTTTTTTAGCAACACTGTACGGGAAATCAATTTAATTATGTCGACCTGATTTTTTTGCAAAATTTTACGTCATTGAATTTGTTTTCCATGGCAACGCGGAGACTTTATTTATGTTTATCCACAGTGGGACACCAGAGATTTTTTAGCACCGGGTCAAAAATTTGGGGTTAGGTTACTTATTTTCACTTTTCGCTTTCTGCGCCGCTGAAAAACCAAGTAAAATACTAAAATAAAAGAAAACCTGCTAGAGAAACGCTACCCAACTACGTATTAAAGTAACTGGGTGTAATGTTTAAGGTTGCATTTACAGGTGTATTTATAATTGAATTGGAAACACTCCCGCTAGCTGATACCGACAACAGATTAACTTAAAAGCATGCAGATTTAAAAATCGGCTACTGGTGCTATTTTAAACAGGAGCGTCAACGACTAGCAAGAGTCTTTCCAACCTCTAAATGGAACTTTACTGACCTGTTATGTTAGTACTCAAATATCCGTGTGTTTTTGAAACTGAGGTTCTAAAATTTATCCTTTGCACTCCAAGATTTCACTAGTACACTTGCACATAACTATGCCGCAATAATTTAAATTAAAAAAAAATGGTTGAATCAAAATAAAAACAAAATTATATGGGGTTATGGCCGCCGAGCCAGTAAAGTTCTCTTGGTTCTTTGATAGACTCGGGGTAATGCCCGCGCAGCGCTAAGCCTTTTTCGGCGGTCGACCGCACACGCGGAGTGGGTTCATATTTGTTTTAGAACAATGTTTTTGAAAACAGATTTTTGAAAGATAAACATAACTTCGAATGGTTTTCTGCCAGAAAATGTAAAAATACTCTTCTGTCCCACTGCGGCCCGATTTAAAGTTTGTTAACAACACATGCAGTTACCATGGAATCGTATAAATTCTGCGATCTATCGGCCAACACTTGAACTGCGTGTGTCTCCCAAATTCCATGAAGTATGATTGATTGATCGGTTTTCTTTTCCGGAGTGCACAGGTTTTTAGAAAAAGGGAAACTTAGTTTTTATTTTTGCTAAAGCAAGGAAATATAAAAAGGAAAAATGTAATCCAGAGGACAATGTGAGTATTTCTCTATTTTTTTTGTAAATCGGGTTTGTTCTAAACCGCAATTATTTTGAGGCTTTTGGGATAGATGACAGCACCAGAAATTTTATTTTGAAGAAAAAATAATTGAGAATTTTGAAAAATCCTTCATATATTTTTTTAAGCATTTAAAAATGATTACCCCTGCAAAATTTCAGCTAATTCTGATTTTTAGTTTTCCCTGTGCACTCTGGCAAAAGACTAAAAAATTAAAGAACAAGGCGTTGCCAGTTGTGCTTTTTTTTACTTAAAATCTGGGGAGAAACTATAGCCTTAAAAGAAAGGCATAAAGGTGCGTTTACAAGGGTCGATTTCTGCCGTGCGGCTGGTTGCTTCGATAACGCCTTGCCAAAGCCGCATCGCTACCCCATTTACACAGATTACACTGAAATCGCAAGCGTCAGTAATTTCTTTTTTAAATGTCGAGCAGAACAGTTGTGGTGCATGCCTATGAGATCGCTAGTGAAATTAGGCATTTCCACGGTCGATTTTAGTTCCCAGTCGACTGAGGCTATGATCGCGCGCGGCCAAATTTGGATGGTCCGATTATTAAGTAAATGGACCACAACAAGCACGAACGATGCGCGGCGTTCGCTTGTTGTTTCTGTTTGAGGCAGGGCCGAACACTGTAGCAGAGGCGTACTTATCGTCACTGCCATTTAAAATAAAGTTGAACAATTATAAAAAAATATTATTTGCAAGCCGTTATTTTGAATTTGGTTAGTTGATCTGTTGTTGATTTCTCAAATAATTTATTTACATACTATACATTTCAATACTGAATTGGCTTAGTTCATGTTTTATTGAGGTCTCAAATAAAATGATAATATTATGAATAATAACTGAGCCGTTCCTATCAACTTAATCAAAAAATGCTTCAAATAAATTTTGTGGAAAATAACTTAACATTTATTGGAGGGTCATTAATTTTTTGACATTTCAAGTTTTAAGAAAAAATTTCGCCATTACCATTTTACCATTACCACGATCAACAGATAATATGATGATGATAAATAAGCACAAAAAAACTAGTCCCTACTGTCATACAAATATTTTTTAAGTAACAAAATATTGAAAGTTAAAAAACGTTTTTTCTCAAATAAGTTGAAAATGGATATTCCCCCCTTTTCCCGTGTACCTTTCATGTATTAATATTTTAATTTACTTTTTTTTAATGAATGTTAGACTAACTATATGCGCATGCGCATTATTTATGTATACTGTTACTGTTAAAAATAATAATAAATTGACAAGGGGTGCTTTACCTAAAAAAGATATTTATTTATAAAATAGTAAAATCAATAAAATGCTTTGAAAAATTAAGTGTAATAAACAGATTAGAGCGTCTACGTCTATGACTCCATACGGCAAACCAATCGCGAGCTAAGTGGGCGGGCTTCAGACGAAAATGGGTTTCTACGCACACTCCTTAGCTGGCCCATTTACTTCTTAACCAGACTCTACCCTACTTTGGCGTTTGCGATTTTACTCAGCTGCTGCGCAGTCGATTTACTATTTACAAGGTCGATTTTCGCCATGTGGCCTAGTCGTACGACGAAAATCGATATCGCTCTGGGTCTGTGGAAATTCACTCAGGCGCTGAATTGTTCTAACTCATGATCATGGTTTATTTTTTCCGCCGTCTAGTAAAACCCAGGGATTTACACATGTGAATCCGATTAAAGGCGGTGCTTGCTGAATGTCGAGTTTTGCACATATTCGGGCTTGCGGGTTGCTTTGGCTGGCAGCATAGGTTAAGGTAGTTGCTTAATCTATGGCTGGCAGTTGCTAGCTTCATTTCCAGTTGTGATGTAGTTAGTGTAGGTTCACGAGTGAAAAATATTAACGTGTTTTATTGTATTTTCTAAATAATGAAAGTGTGGAGTGCGAATTGTATAGGGTCTGTTTTGTATTTTAAACAGTTTGGCTGAAATTTACTAACGCCGCCAACTCTTTCCTAAGCCTAATTTACAACTATATATATATATATCTGTCATATTCTTGAGCAAATTAGACTTAGGGACGGCTTTAGCGTTATGGTTCAGCCTTTAGGTTTTGTTTTTAAAACACAATATTTATATTAAAATATTTGATTTTTTTTTATATTTTTCACAGTGAAACATTTTCAAACGCGATATTTTAGATTTTTTTAAAGTTTTTTTTTATGTAACGGGTTATCCATTATAAACCTTATCGTGTTATCTAAAATTTGACAGTTATAATCTAGAAATTGCATAGATATGTTTTATTATTTCAACGTAACACCTTGCTTATTTTGTGCTTTTTTGGAATTTAAGAGAAATTGTTGGCCTTAGCTATAAAAAATTACCCAAAATACAGGGTTTTTCATTTAAAGTAACAAAATACATGTACAAAGCCTAAGTATTCTAATATCAAATATGTCAGAAAAAGTAATAATTTCTTTTGAACGCCCTTTTAATCTTAGATTAAGAGTCAAAAATTCTATACTTGTTTATAATGGATAATTATAAAAACACACGACTTACCTGTAGGAAGTTCGTCGTGGATTATATTAGTATACTCGTCCAAATATATATTACACCCTGTAGTACCATTATCCACTTTATCGAGCACGTTTAAAGAATACCCTGTAAAAAGCAAAAAATCCCATCGCATACTGCTCACGGTACGCTTATCTCCTGCTTAGAACGCTGTTGCCCTTGCCTATTCGGTTCATTATCTTGCGTAAAACCAAAAAATAGAATTCCTAGGGCGGGCAGCTTAACGGATAGGGACGTATATATATTTGGATGAGTATACTAATATAATCCACAACGAACTTCCTACAGGTAAGTCGTGTGTTGTTATAATTATATTACGTATACTCATCCAAATATATATTACACCCTGTAGATATTTAAAGAATCAATTCTAATTTTTTTTCCACTGGTGTATTTATATAAATTAAGTATTTTCTTGGCATGTAAATATTTTTAAAAACAAACAATCAAACTATTGAAATGTTAATGTACATATATATATATATAAATAATTTTTTTTTAATTAACTTTAATTCATGCGCTAATATAAACGATATTATAAAAACTAAACTATTCCAAAAACTGAAACACCAACACCTGATAACATTATTTATCAATATAAAAAATGGCAAAAAATGTTTAATTCTTTGAATATAACACAATTATCAGAGTAATTTAAATCTTTGAAATAACACAGTCAGGACAGAACTTGCACAAAATCAATCTTTTTAGTTCCTAAAGGCCTGTTATAAAAAGTTTGGAATACCTGTGATTTTTCAGTCCATGCCTCTCTTTAAAAACGATCCCCGGATAATCTGCCGGCAGCTAGGTACAGTGACTTCCACAGCGGGTGGAAAGTCCTAAAAGGAGACAATAATAGAGATTGGGAAGGAGGAAAAATAATTGGATCTTGCGTACACAGTTTTAAAAACAAGGGGTACCAGTGCTGTGTTGGCCATCGCGGTACCACCAATATGCCTATAGCTTTATCTCTTATAATTTTATTTAAAACTTTACCAATAATAGAAAAGGGGGGAAAAGCATAAAAATAAAAACTAGTCCATACTAACGTAAAAGCATCACACGTAAAAGCTTCAGGATCTTTATTCCGGGATACAAAAATCTGACATTTTTTATTAATATTTGTAGCAAATAAATCTATACGTGGGATACCAAATTTTTTAGTAATCTTTTGAAAAGCACCAATATCCAAACTAAATTCTGTTTCAATTGATAGGGATCTAGATTCCAAATCAGCTTGGTGGTTTTTACGTTGCTCACACCACCTCCAAATATCTCTGCTTAACAAATTTAAATTTTGATAGCGAATTCCACCCATCTTATTGGTATAGTCAATTGCAGTTTTATTGTCTACTCGAAGTAAAATATTGGACTTAAATTTTTTGTCAGCAAAACATTTTAAAGCATAAAAAACCGTTAAAAGCTCTAGGTAAAACCATGAGTTGACTCATTGCGACGACCCCCCACCCAGTCTTGGAAGAGTCTGTAAAAATCTCAAGATCAAAATTTTGAATATGGATAAAATTTTTTGAATTTAATATATGAGTTTCCCACCATTTTAGATGAGCTTTTACTGACAAAGAAATACTCATTGATGAGTCATCACAATTATTAGATCTCTTAAGGGCAGAATATTTTGCCTGCTCTAGTTGTTTTAAATATACCCATCCGTACTGAACGGCTGGGCATACAGATACTATCATTCCAACTAGTTTCGAAAATTCTCGAATTGAAATTCGATCTATTTTTTGAAATTTAATCACCTGCCCCAAAATCTTATTTTGTTTTTCGAGAGGAAGTTCTAAAGAGAGGGAAATACTGTTATAAATAAAACCTAGATATTTACAACAGTTAGAAGGAGTCAGATTACTCTTTTTATAATTTATCAAAAAACCAACCAATTTCTGCTAATAGTTCTATAACGAATTTGACGTTTGCTTTCGCCTGTTGCAGACTCTTATCGAGTATTAAAAAATCATCCAAATATATTATGCAGCAAATGCCGTTAAGCCGAAAAATATTAAGGATTGGTTTTAACAACTTTGTAAACACAAAAGGTGCTGTACAAAGTCCCATAAATTTAAAAATTTTCGATATGGTTTTGCAACAGGAACCATGTAATAAGCGTCCTTAAGATCGATTGTGGCCATAAAACATCCTATAGTTACTATATCCTTAACAGATTTATAGTTTTCAAGCTTGAAGTGAGGTGGTTCCTTGATAAATTTGTTTAAATTTGTAAAAAATTATGACAAAAATTCCCCTGGCGTATGATTACAAAGACTTATTACGCTTTTTCTAATAAGTTTTGAAATAGCAATATCAACTTTTTGTTGTTCCACTAAACTAAAACTTTTTGGTCCAGGAATTAGGGTTTGAATAGGTGTTGTTGAAAACGGAATGTCATAACCTTTAATCCATCTAAGTAGCGTTTCGTTATCCGTCAATACTTGCCATTCGTCAAAAAAATACTTTAATCTGCCAGCATAATAGGAACTTACCCCATTTATTTCCGAAATCTCGTGTTCCTTTGTTGGTAATAAGATGATTTCTGTCCTTTTTGCTGAGGTGGCACTTGCCTTTTCAATTTCTACTGCGCGCCCCGATAGTTTAAAGAACTCGAAGGCAACGCAGAGGGCCTTGGGTTGGTTGGCATGGCGGTAAAGGATTGCCTTTTATAGTCCAGTGCGAAAGCAACTTTTCGCTTCCTTGAATTTTTCACTAAAGTCTTGCCCACACAAGAATTTATCCGGCCTACTTTCTTTGATAATTTTTTTAACAGTTGGATTTAGCCCCTGCTCAATATGATATTTCCTTCCGATTGATTGCATTGCAAATGCTCCTGTTAACTGTTTCCCAGCATTTATAAAATCGGGAATTAATTCTTTTTTAAGTTCTTTAACTGATAAGCTTCGATCCGCAGAAAGCAACTTATGCAATCCTCTTGCCAAAGCAGAAAGGCCGTAGCCTGTTTCTGCCTGTATTATCGCACAATATTTATCGTCTTTCTTTTGTTTCTCCGTGATTGAGGAAACAATCTCGGGGTTAAGCTCTGGGCTTTGCAAATATTTAATGTTTTCCGGAATTGGATATTTTTTCTAAGTGTTTCCTTTTCAGTTTTGTCAATGCCCATTTTTAAATATTTATTCCAATATTTGGCAATAATTGGTGAAACTTCCACCCCCCATACAGGGTCGTCCCCTACAGGTTCATCACCAAACACTAACGCTACTGTGTATTAGTGCCTCATGTTCTTCCTCTTGAACTTGAGGAACACCACCTTAAATACAAAAGGACAAAAATTACTTACGATTTTTACCAACTCAACCATAAAAATTTACCTTTAACAGTTATAGCTAAATAACCTTTTTCCTGAGACTTAACATTTTTGTCCTAATGTTGTCATTTTATCTTTAACAGTTTTAGATAAAATTAAAAAAAAAACACTCTAAAGAATATACCTTCTTGTATTTTAAACTGCACTAAAACTTACTGGCTAAACTGCCGTCCGAGTCCGAACAAACTCCCCATACTCCTGTCAATGCGTGCCAAAAGCTTTAACAGCCGTCTTTTTTTTATGTTGTAATTCACTATCACTATCCGCCGATGATCTTTTTCTTGAACGTTTCGGCATTTTTTTCGGGAAAATCAAATCAATTTAGCGCGATATAATAACGGTCGCATTGATACTCTCGACAAAGCACGATAATGTAATGAACCGAATAGGCAAGGGCAACAGCGTTCTAAGCAGGAGATAAGCGTACCGTGAGCAGTATGCGATGGGATTTTTTGCTTTTTACAGGGTATTCTTTAAACGTGCTCGATAAAGTGGATAATGGTACTACAGAGTGTAATATATATTTGGATGAGTATACGTAATATAACGCTGTATAGTTAGCTATTTATTCATTATATTTTGTATACAGTCAGCCGGGGAGACTTGAGAGTCAAGGCTTC
The DNA here is from genome assembly GCA_963921995.1 of Oxystoma pomonae. NCBI lineage: Eukaryota > Metazoa > Arthropoda > Insecta > Coleoptera > Brentidae > Oxystoma > Oxystoma pomonae. The sequence goes on from OY998163.1 coordinate 78,210,800, forward strand.
GTTGGATTTTGTTTTAATTTTATATCACAAAACCTTTTTTTTTTTGAGAAAAACACGATCCACATTTTTAATGCTCCCTAGTTGACGCTATTTTTTTCTCTCTCTCTCTCTAGTAGCGTTCGTGCTGGAGATGAAAATTAAGATTTTTTCTTTGCATTTGCATTTACTTCATCCACTAAAACATTTTTAACATTGCAGTTTCTTATAAAAATAAAATAAAAATAAGTTTTATTTTTTTTTCAAAATACTAAACTCAGATGCTGAGTCCTGGTAGCCCAAAGGTAGGGTTTTCCTAGCCCAGACCATGAGTTACTACAAACCAGATGCTGAGTTCTGGTAGCCCAAAGGCAGGGTTATCCCAGCCCAGATCATGAGTTACCACAACCCAGGTGCTGAGTTCTGGTAGCCCAAAGGCAGGGTTCTCCCAGCCCAGATCATGAGTTACCACAACCTAGATGTTGAGTTCTGGCAGCCCAAATGTCCAAAAAAATACATTCCGTGTTTATGCATATTTTGGGCTACAACGTCACACGAACCGTGTTTCCTTGCAATCCCTTGAACTTGGTTCTCACAGCCCAGAGGTCTGTGAGTAATGAAACACAAAAAAAACTAGGTTGTTTCTATATTTACCAACCACAATATGTTTCCAACTTCAAATCGTTCCACGGTATGGCTGAAAATCTGCTTTTGCCTCAGCTGCATAACGTGATGCTTCTTTCCATTTTGTTAGGTTGGGTCACGTACACCATATTTAAAACGTACTTGGATGGGGTTTACTGTAATCTTATCCCTGTTGGCAGTATGATTAAATCCCTGTTTATTTTTTATTTTAGAGACCGGCCACACTTTATTTAAAAGGTACTTACCTTGATTCTAATGGAGCCAAATCAAGAGGAATATGCATTGAAATGGATGTTGATGTTTTTTAGACAGTATTAGTGACTGAAGAAACATGTATTAATACTTGGCATATAAATAAACTTTAGCCTTTTTAAACTAAGTTAGATATAGGATGAAATATTTCGTCGTTTAAAATATATACAGTTCGACTGAATAATAAACACTATTACTTATCTAATTTTTATATATAAACGGTTGTGGCCTTTCTAAATGCTGACCTTTTGTTTTAATAGAAAGCATATAAGCTTTTTAAAGTCACTTTTGCCAAAAAAAAGTTACGATTTTAAGTTTTCAAATTAATAGTGGTTTCAAATAATATCATACTTATATAACCTTATATTTTTTTAACATCTATGTTAGGTTAGGTTAGGTTTGTTATGAGTGGTGCAATTTACAGCTCCCACTGCTCCACTGCGACCTGAGATATCTATTGTGGCTCATTCCCCCCCTACCCCACTCACCAGACAAGTCCGATGAGCACCCCCTAGAAAGGCAGTTTCCTTTTCCTAGAGTGATTTAGATCTAAACCCCTTTGTCGGGGCTAGGGATCTTTAACGTGCTCCACTATCAATATATGGATCACACGAGACCGTCCTCTCCCAGGGACGGTATGGAATCGAATTAGCCTGCCTTCTAGCTAACTCGGCCTACTCCGCTTCATACTGCGTTTTACCTCAATCTTACAAAATTCTGTAATTTTATAAGAAAAAGTCCAAGTAGACTACCTGCAAGACCCGGGGCTTGAACCCGGCATCTCCTGCTTGAAAGTCACGGCGTTAATTCCGACTCCAAGCAGGCAGGTAATATTTATGTTAACTAAAATCTTTAAAACGCCGTTACATTGCAAATTTGTTTACCAAGACTCATTGCAAACTCAGATTATTGTTAATCACGATTAAAGCTTATTCGGAGAATTTTCATGTTGGGGGATATTAATTGTGCAGCAATTAGTTTAAACTTGGCTTCTTGGAATATTCCTACAACGGAACTTCATAGTATGTTATTAGTGAACTGACAGTCATAAATTTTAAACTGGTAAACCAAAATGATAAGAACAGTGTGAAAAAGTGTATATACTATAAAATCTCGACCTACGGTCTTGTTTTAAGATTTTCACGTAGCGTGCAAAAACATATATTATTTGTACTGATGTTATGTCTAAACTTGTCTTTTATAGCGTCTTTGACAAAAAATTTGTCTCTTAAAACCTGTAAAAAAAGAAATATTATTTCATGTAACTTTTATTTAAAATTAATTTTATTCTACTTAAAATAGTAAGAAAAAACTAAGTTAAAAATTAAGACAATTGAATAGTACCCCTTGAAAATAAATTATTTGAATTTAAGCTCAGTTTGGAAGAACTTTTTCTTTTGCTTAATTAATACTTCGATTAACAACGGGTAGTGGATTAAATTCGTAGGGATTTTTAAGACAAAGCTGCAGAAAGGTTATATTTTTTTATATTTGGCATATATATATATCAAAAGCTAAAATTCCAGTCGAGGATTCTTCATTTTCCGGCTACGTTTTCAGAAAAATCAAATCGAAATCAATTGGGTAATAGTGAGGAGGTCCCACTTAGTTTGAAAGTTTGAGACAATGATGTGTTTGAAATTAACTCTGTGTTTCGGACTTCCATTGTCTATATTTTATTTATACACGACATTTCGATCAGTACAATCTCTGATCGTCTTCGTAGTTTGCACCTGTATAAATAAAATATAGACAATGGAAGTCCGAAACACAGAGTTAATTTCAGGTCCCACTTAATCAAAAAATATAAAAAAAAGTTGACATATGTCACTTCAAAACAAAATGGCGGCCAGATTTCAAAAAATTAGTTTTTCTTAGATTTCTTTTTTAATTGTTACGTGATCATCTTTTTTAATGTCTCGTATTAAAGCTACGGACCGGCTTCTTGATCCCACAATAAAAAAGATCATAGTTTATAGGTGGGTACAAAGATGGCGCTTTATATGTTAAAAATATAAGAGACCTTATTAACCTATAGACAACATAAAAAAAAATTTGAGTTCGTATCCGCTACAATTTTAAAAAACATTTGATTTGACATTTGATATTCAAAATGGTGGCCAAACTTTTGAGAAAAAAGTAATTTTTTCCCTTCTGGTGTGGTATTTATACTAACGTCATGCAATATATCAATTTGCATTAAATCGAGGACGCTTGTCTCAAAAATTGCAAAAAAAATTACACATGTCACTGCCAAATCAAGATGGCCGCGACTAAAATTAAGAAACGTCATTATTTTTTTGCACGTTACCAGTATGAGTTAAATTAGTTTTAAACTAAAACCCTTTTTTTTACTTAATCGTCCGCCATTTTAACTGAAGCATTAAAATTTGCTTTTTTTTGTTAGACGAAAATTCAAAACTAATTTAACTCATTTTAAAACTGCTTTGGGTTGTGCAAAATTTTGAGATCAAAAAGCCGGTCAGTAGCTTTAATATGAGGCATTAAAAAAGATTATCACTTAAAAAGTAAAAAAGAAATCAAAGAAAAACTAAATTTTTTGAAATCTGAGCGCCATTTTGTTTTGAAGTGACATACGTCAACTTTTGTATGTTTGTGGATTAAGTGGGAGCTCCTCACTATTACCCAATTCATTTCGATTTGATTTTTCTGAAAATGTAGAAAACACATTTTTCCCTAACTTTGACAGCAGCCATCTTGATTTCTGGGGTCGGAAAATGGAGGATCCTCGACTGGAATTTTAGCTTTTGGTATTAGGTATTACTATGCCAAATATAAAAAAAATATACTCTTTTTGCAGTTTCTTTTTACGAATTTACTCCACTAGGGCGCCCCGGTGTTTTTTTTGCTTTCGATATTAATCAGTTTAGTAAATGGGATACTGAAAGTGGAGGTAAATCTCATAATAATAATACAAAAAACCAGAGATGCAATCCGTGAAGCCCGGGGACGCCTAACCGAGGATAGACTGATCAAGTAATTTATATATTGGTTTTGAAAAGGAATCAATTTTGCTTTTCAATTCATTACGACCAGGCCTCCAAGATCTAATGGATAGTCCAGAAACCTACAGGCCTGTTTCATCCTTGTTAGAAATTATCAGGGTAACATAAGACTGTACCTGGCGTATGAAGCATAACATTAGCAACCAAACCCAGCGAATTTAAACAACTTTCGTTTAAAAACAACTTTCATTTAAATTCGCTGGGTTTGGTTGCTTATGTTATGCTTAATACGCCTATGTTACCCTGATGATTCCTAACAAGGATGAAACAGGCCTTTAGGTTTCTGGACTATCCATTAGATCTTTGAGGCCTGGGCGTAATCATTTGTATCGAGTTGGCAACACCGCAACAACGGTATAAATTCTTAAATGTCAGTATTCTGACATACACGCGTAGAAATGATAAATGAAATGGTGACAGCATTTTTTTATTTGCTGGTGTTTTCGCTAAACAATTAATTAAATTTAAAGTAATTTTCAGTTGCTGTGTTTTTGTTAAAACTATTTTCTGAATACTTTTTTCGGAAAAGTGATATTTTTGTTCTAAAGTTAATTTAAGAGTGTAAACAAAAAACATTAATTCTTGAAACAAAGAATACACTTTTAGTTTTTTAGACCGGTCAGAGTTATGCACGGCGTTGTTTGTTTAACTTCCAATTTTTGATTTTACTGAAGTAAAATGAATTCGTCTATCCTTGATTCGTCATCAGTGGTCATGAGTATTAATGTCTGAATCCTTAAACGTCTAAACAATAAAAAAATCGTTTAAAATATTTAATAATAACAAGTGCTTTTTACAATATCTCTGAAACAACTAACCGATTTCAAAAAAATCACAGTTGTTTGTTAACAAAACTAAAATTTTCTTAGTAACACAAGGGGTTATTAGGTACCTTTTTAAGATTTAATCGATCACTTTCTTTTTTATAATTATATGATTCTCTGCGGTGCAAAGCAAAAATCCTTTTGTTAAATTTGGAAAATACCAATTATGGTAATTAAGCTAACCTGACCTAAAATTCGTCTATTTTCCAAAAGCCTAGAAATACAGCATACAAACAGATCCTGTTACAAAATATCTCAACTTCAGAAAAGTTCACACACAACAAGCCACCATACCAGAAGAACAGTAGATTTGGACTTTCTCAGGGATCACCACTGGCACCTTTAATGCGATATAAACCAAGGACGATTGGACCACAAAAAGCAGTGAAAAGCCTGGAAACAGTCATTTTTCAGCTTCAAGAACGTCTAACATCGAGGTATAGACAGAGAAAAAACAATAAAATATAAAAAGGAAAATTATTGTGTTTTTTGAGTTCATAGGAAGCTGCTACAATATATAACGAAAAGACTATGAAGACAAAAAAATTATATTATATTATATATATATTATGACCAAAAAAGAAAGAAGTTAAAAAACATCCAAATCAGTTACTGCAAACCGAAAATAATTCAGAAACAAAAGATCAAAAGATCTTGGGTGGAAAAACGAAAATTCAAACTTGGATGAGCAACCCACAAGGAACACACAAAGGACCAAAGCGAAAAGAGACATGATTAAACAATGTTTCGCCATAGACAACCAGCCTAGGCTCATCAGTGGTTGCATTGTTCATCCAAAAATTGGAATATTCTTACAACGGAACTTGATAGTACCTTATTAGTGACAAGAACTGACAGTTATAAATTTCAAACTGAAAAAACCAAAATGGTAAGAACAGTGTGAAAAAGTGTTTAAAGTAAAACATTTTAGTTTTTTTCTTATTTTATTGCGTAAATATTAATATTATCTCTATACCTATACTAGTGAGTTAGTAAGTTGATGCGCATAATTCTAGACAAAGTTGGAAATCAAAGTGTATGATTGTGTTTAATGATGTTTGGGGAGGGTGACCAGTGAAACCACTGATGAGCTCACGCTGGTTGCTCAGGGCGAAATATCGTTTAATCATTTCTCTTTATGCGTTGGTCCTTTGTGTGTTCCTTGTGGAATGCTCATCCAAGTTTGAATTTTCGTTTTTTACACCCAAGATCTTTTGAGCTTAAAATAAAATTTTGGACATCAAAATAAAAGAGTTAACCACCAAAAACTAAAACACAAATCAAACCACGACAATAGATCAGTAATATAGAGACCGATCTTTCGCCCCGGATGGGTGGAAAACGAGGTTCATCCCTACCACCCACAATAATAATGAAAAACGAAGGACTATAATAGAAGCCACCGAAATTAAAAATAAAAACAAACCGCGAGAAGCAATGAACGTAAAAAGCTTAAAGTAACACTCGTGGCATATCGGACAAAGCGTTTTTGTTTCTCACTTCATTACGACCAGACCTCCAATGTCTAATGGACAATCCAGACACCTACAGACCTATTTCATCCTTATTAGGAATCATCAGTGAGTCATAGGATTGTACCTGGTAGTTGAAGCTACACAGGCACCATGCATACAAATCACACGATCACTGCATGCACACCTCTCGAATTTAAAGCAAAAAGTTTTGAAATCTGCGGAGACGTAGTACCTGTGTGCGCCACCTGTCGAATAAACTGAAAAACCGAAACATCAAAATTGAAAAGTGCAGAAGACCGTAAATACAGAATCCTGCACCTTTCAGCAGGTTATAAAGAAGAAACCTGTAAAAGTATAAGGTCACTGTAACATGACTCTTAAAAGAGGTAACGTTTGCAGCAGCACCGCCCCCAATTGGAGCTTCATACTACGTGGCCTTAATTTTAAGGCATCAGCAAGCAATCGCTCCGGAGGAGGCTTGTTGCGCAGAATTAAAAAGCCAAAATATCTAAAATACAACAAAGTGAATCTTGTGTCCGTAAATAAAAATTAAAATAACACTCGTGGCATATCGGCATGTCCGATATGGAGTATTATTTTAATTTTTATTTGCGGACACGAGATTCACTTTAGAGAAATAAAGAAACCTAGTAAATCGATTCGGGTTTTTGCTTTGTAGCGCAGTTATAAAACACAACATAGAGTTTTGGACCCAGTAAAATTTTCTACGTTAGAGAGATAGTCTACTGCTTTTGAGTAATGAGCAAACGCGTTTGTATATTCAGTTTAAATTGCGAATAATTGATAAAAATGTTTACATATCTAGGATAAATCAGCTTCTTAAATTTAAATCAGTATCGGCATCTAGATCTAAAGCTATGCTTGATTGTGTCTTACTTATATCTTTTGAAATATTTACAGTCGATGGGCTATTGCTATGTGGTTTCTCATCTTCATTATATTCTTCACTCTCTCTATGAACTAGAGCTTGAATCACAGTAGATTCACTACTTTGTCTATGTAGCGAGGGTTTGAAAATTGTACCACCTTCTGGGGACGCTTCTGTAACAAGAATACTAACGTCTGAAGTATGTGAACATCTTTCCGATTGCGTTCGCTGACATCCACTACTGCTTTTCACCGAAGTAGGTTTAGTTTTCATCGAACCACCGCGTTTCCTCAAACTTCCTTTTCTGGTTTTACCGGTTTCTTCGGTAGGCTGACATAAAGATTCCCCTAAAAATATTGTAAAAACCGGACTTTAGATAAAGCACCCCGCACTTTCCATATAGTAAAACTGGCTTTCGGTGATATTTTGCTAGTATTCTAATATGTTATAGATCTGGTTTTCCCGATAAAAAGCCTTTATTTCTCTGAAGCGATATGGTTTAACTATCCAAAGGTATAGAAACTTTTTAGATGGCAAGCAAGCTTTATTTACAAAGATTGGAAAAATATTTTAGAATTTTATAGCAAGTTTTTGGGGGAAATAATAGTACAGTAAAATTGTCATAAATAAGGGGGGTACTTCGAAAAAAATCCGAGGTGGCAAAAATTTTTATATGATGTTGGGGGGTGGGTCTAAAAGTAAGATCCCCAAGTTTGTGTTTCCTCCACTCCTCGGGAAGCACCCGCCACTTTAAAAAACTTTGTCGGAGGCGAAAAAGTCTGAGAACAAAAATATTCGGCATAAAATTTTCAACATTTTTGTCCACGTGCTCAATTTTCTGTAGTTAGTTTCCACAAAGTTAGATGCCGACAAAGTTACAAAAAATTAAGGTATTTTGACCAACAAAAAGTGATTCTTTTAAAAAACCTTAAATAAGAAAGTTTTAGATCTCGAAAAAATCCTATAAAAATATGTATATTGTTTTTAATTAATTAAACAGTCTCTGATCTATAGCGACTCTAAGTCGCTAAAATTCTTTCAGAACCGCCGCTTTCTGGGTATGCATGAAGTCGCGTGTTGTGGATTATATATATTATTATTTATATTAAGCAATACAACTGAGGTATCAAATTAAAGCTTGTGACGTGCGCTACACAAACGACCCGGTCTGTCAGCATAAAAATTACCGAAAGTATCTGACAGACTGACACTTAGTCGATAAACTGATTTTTCGTAACTTCAACGCACTCTATCTTTTTAAAAACTAATAACAGAGATTTAAAAAGGGATTTAGTGAGGGTGAATAAATAAAAAAATCAATGAATAGCGAGCTTTCCCTCAAAAAAGGTAATGGTAACCGTAGATCCGGACTTGTGGTGCTCATCAGTACGGTGCTAGGAATTAAGAGATGAAATGATCATGAAAAAATCTGACACAGGATTCATGTAAAAGACAACCATCTGTCAAATTGCAGAATCGGCAGATGTATCATCAATTTGAAGGAAAATTAAGCGTCTCTCCGGAGACAGATATCCTAAGCTCTGGATTTGACAAATTAAAAAAGGGATTTAGTGAGGGTGTATAAATAAAAATTGACAAATTGAAGGTACATCTGCCGATTCTGCAATTTGACAGATGGTTGTCTTTTATATGAATCCGGTGTCATATTTTTTCATCATCATTTCATCTTCTAATTCCTAGCACCGTACTGATGAGCACCACAAGTGCGAAATCCGGATCTACGGTTACCATTACCTTTTTTGATGGAAAGCTCGCTATTCATTGATTTTTTTATTTATTCACCCTCACTAAATTCCTTTTTTAATTTATCAACTCCAGAGCTTAGGATATCTGTAAAGATAATTATATCTGTCTCCGGAGAGACGCTTAATTTTCCTTCAAATTGAAGGTACATCTGCCGATTCTGCAATTTGATAGATGGTTGTCTTTTACATGAATTCTGTGTCAGATTTTTTCATCATCATTTCATCTCCTAATTCCTAGCACCGTACTGATGAGCACCACAAGTGTGAAATCCGGATCTACGGTTACCATTACCTTTTTTGAGGGAATGCTCACTATTCATTGACTTTTTTATGTATTCACCCTCACTAAATCCCTTTTTTAATTTATCAACTCCAGAGCTTAGGATATCTGTAAAGATAATCATATTTGTCTCCGGAGAGACGCTTAATTTTCCTTCAATTTGAAGGTACATCTGCCGATTCTGCAATTTGACACATGGTTGTCTTTTACATCAATCCTATGTCAGATTTTTTCATCAACATTTCATCTCTTAATTCCTAGCACCGTAATGATGAGCAACACAAGTGCGAAATCCGGATCTACGGTTACCAATACCTTTTTTGAGGGAAAGTTCACTATTGATTGATTTTTTTAACTACAGAGAGTTGGACCCACGATACACTTAACACGGTATGATAATGCGCATTTCGGCGTGACGTCACTTTGTGACCCCGATACCAAAACATGTGCATAGAAAAGGTATTAATTTTCCTTAATGTAATTTTGGGCCGCCGCGCGTTTAATGTGTTTTTTTGGTTTGTAAGGGTTGACCTGCGTTTGCTTTAGATTTATATTTTATACTTATGGCGTTTCCTAAAACCATAGCCTAAATATATAGGGCTATGCTAAAACATAAGTGTTAAAATATGGACTTTATTTGGCGTTTATTTGACAGACAATTATCGATTTCATTTCTACAACTTTTTCCCTTTGTAATCTAAAGTATTTAATGTTTTTTATAATTCTGTAATAATTTTTACATTCAAAAACAGTGCACTTTCACATAGTCAATAATTATTTTAAATAAATTTTGACACTGACATAATCATTACCAAACAACAAAGTGGTACTTCCACAAGTTGTGTGTTGTTATCGTATCGTAACGTATCGTGGTGTTATCGTAGGCAGTCTCTCAATCAAATCGTATTGTTTTTGGAGGGCGAGCGAGATTATTTTTGTTCCTTTACGCTTTCAAATAAAACATGTGACAAGTATATCAGCGCAGTGAACTCATTCTGTCAATCGAGCACGCTAATAAAACTTCGAATGTTGACGTCAGTGTATGATTGCGCGAAAACCGACGGAATTGGGCATAAATAGTGTTAAGTGTATCGTGGTTGGACCTGTAATAAAAAATATTGCAAATTTTATGCCAAAGACTTTTACCGAATTTCAGTCGCTGTCGTTTAGAGACTGTTTAATTAATTATAAATAATATACATATTTTTATAGGATTTTTCCGAGATCTACAACTTTCTTATTTATTTTTTTTTAAAATCACTTTATGTAGGTCAAAATACGTTAAAACTGGTTATTTGTAACTTTGGCGCCCTCTGTCTTTTTGAAAACTAGTTACAGAAAGTTAAGTACTTAAACAAAAATTTTGCAAATTTTTTGCCGGATATTTTTTTTCTCAGACTTTTTCGCCTCCGACCAATATAAATGGAGAAAAGTCGGTTACAAAGATTTTTGAAAATGGCGGATGGTTCTTGAGGAGTGGGAGATACACAAACTTGGAAGGTTTACTTTCAGACCCCCCAAAAGAACATATCAAAACCTCAGCCTTCCCGGATCTTTTTCGACCTTAAGTGACAATTTCACTGTACTATAATGGATAGAGATTTCAACAATCACAATTTTTGTGAAATAAAAAAATTTAAAGCTATAATTATTAAAGAACAAAATAGATATTTTAATAGCTATAAAAATAAAATTAGAACTGTAACATAATAGAAACTGAGAATCTATCATTATTTCATCTTATGAAAGAAAAGAAAAATTACAAGGATACAGTTTATGAAGGCACGCAAGAAGTAACCAGTTTTGTTATTTTTTTTCAAATCTTTATGCACACACTCAAAATCAAAATTTTGCCAGTGAAAAATTGTTACTAGAGGAAATGTTTAATAAAACATTTTTAGAGGCATCGAAAACAAATTTAACCAAAGAATTTACTTTATTGGAAATAGCATTATAAAATCTTTATCTTTAAATGAGTCACCAGGACCTGACGGTCTGACTGATGAGTTTTATAAAATATTTTGTCCTATTATAAAAAATGAATTACTTCAGATGTGTAATAAACTTTTAACTCACGAAACAGTTCCCAAATATTTTAATTTGGGAATAATAGTTTTAGTCCCAAAAGTTTCTGAACCTAAAAGTATTAATGAAATTAGACCCAATAGACTATTAAATTCAGATTATAAAATTTTCATGAAAGCTCTAAAAACTCGTTTAAACACAAAATATTCTTAGCTTTCTATGTTCGATTCGTGAAGACATCTCAGAAGCGAATATTAAGAGAGAAAATAATTTTCTTCTTAAAATTGATTTGGACCATGCATTTGACAGGGTAGACCATAATTTTTTATGGTATATTTTAGAAAAATTAAATGTAGGTCGTCAGTTTTTGAATATAATTAAAAAAATGTATTCAAATGCAGAATCAAAGGCTAAAGTAAATAACAAATTAAGTTAACCAATTAAAATGGCATTATTTGTGATTTTTTTGGAACCACTTTTAAGACAATTTAAGGTCAATAAACTAAAAGCATCTTCCCACGCAGACGATGTTAACTTATATATTAAACATTATTAAAAGTAGAACAAAAGCTTATTTGTTTTTGTAAAACCTATCAACTTTATCCAAAGGATTTTCCAGAATTTTTCCAAAATATCCCAAAAATTAAAATATTGATTGCAAAGCACCTTTGCAGATATTTCCATAAATTCTTTCCATTTAGCAGTAGCTGACCCTACCCATGTTTTCTTAAATAATTTACAAAAAAAAACGAAGGAGATTAAAATTTTTAGCTGGTTTCAAAAAAATTTGGCTGTTACAAATTTTATTTAATTAAAAAAAAATGTTTTGGTTATACAGCAAAAAAAATTTGCATTTAGGCAATTTTTTCAACCGCATTTACTTGTGAAAAACGAAATCTAGAATTGAGACCAGATCCCATCCCAACTCAGTCCTTGGCAGCTAACCCAACCCAGTTTTGAAATTTCAAAAAAACAAAACAATTTTTGTGAAAAATGTTCTGCATTTAAAAAAAATTGTTACAATTTTCCTTTTTTTAGCGGTTTTTGCATTTTTAGTATATTTTTTTTTAATTTTTAATTATCACATAATTTTAGCAACACATTTAGAATTGAGACCAGATCCCCATCCAGTTTCTTTTTAATATTTCATAAATAACGCAAGCATTTTGGAAGAATTTTCGGCTCAAACTACATTTTATTAATTTATAATATTCTAGTCTAGCTTTAAGACTAGATGTGCCCTAGTTTTAGATATAAATAAGTTATTTTTGGTACAGGGTGTTTCATTATAAATCATTAAAGATCTTCAAAAATTTTAAAGTAAAAAAAAATTGTAGCGTTTCCATTAGATATGTCATCATAATTTTACTAGGCAATGATGTTTTTAGCTGTCTTGATTAATCATGTTTTGCGTTTTAAAAAATTATAAACATCCTGCATTATGAGTCATAGCCACCTGTGAAAAAACTTTAAAATCCAATCTCTCATCTCAAAAACTATTGAACCCAGTGCATATGAGTTGAACATGTTTCTGAAATCAGGAAGAATTTCAAAATGCAAAAAAATACAGCGTGTTGTATTTAAAATAAGAAAGTTCCTATCAATATTTGACACTTCGAATGACACTTGCTTTTTTTACTTTACTATTTTTGAAGATCTCTGTACACACTGACGGAATTCAACACCTACTAAACCGCCTCCCCCCCCTTTTAAAGTGTAGACCAACCAACCAAATAAGAAAGTTTTATACCTAGAAAATAAAATCAAAATTCAGTGTTTCAGATACCTTTAACAGTGGTTGCCATATTGTGCAAAATAGCAATTTTCGTTTTATGGAAATCATAGCCAAATGAAGAATACTAGAGAAATGAGATTTTGCATACAAGCCTAAAATTTCACTTCCAAATGCGCTACAGAGAGCTTTTTTAGAAAAAAACTTTATTAAAAAAAAAATCCAAAATTAAGATTTGGCACATTGGGCTCTGTAGCGCAATTGGGAGTCTCATAATTAGCATGTGTGCAAAATTTCAGCCCTCTAGCACTTTTTCTTTGGACAGGATTTCCAGAGGTCCTGGCTCTCAAGTCAACAACCATAACCTGAAGTTTTAGTGACGTTTTATCTAAAACGTCAAAACAAATAAGGTTACTAATAGCCACTTGCACCGACTTTTTTTTAAATGGTCCTTTAGGCTGAAGGACCTTTAAAGTACCTTTAGCGTATTTTGTGTCTTGCACCGACTGTAATGGTCTTTTAAACGTTCTTTAAAGGAGCATTAACTAACTGGCCAAATTTGGTCAATTAACCGATCTTTAAAGCTCAGTTAGCTCTTTTGAGGTTAGTTTTGCGACCCATTTTTCATGGTATAGTTTATTTTTGTTCAAAACGCAAGAAAAAAGAAAATTCATAAAATGTTATTATGTAATATGTAAACATTATTGAAGATGAGCTGGTAGAGGATGCTCTTGAAGATGATCTTGAAATATTGGATTTTGTTAATTTTGGCTTCACTCGAAGGTGCCTCGAAGATTCAGGTTAACACACGTTGAGGATCTATTGGAATATCCAGATGTCAGGTAGGTACTTAGTCAATGTTTTACACGGGGTGAGAGGGGGTTAAAAGTTGGTTCCGAAAATGTTTATAATTGCAATTGTTTATATACATTGGATGCATATTTATGCCCAACACTCTGATCATTTTCCAGGATCAGTTATTATTTTTTATAAAAGTGAACAACTGTATAATGAAGCCTTAATTCGAACAAGGACTTCAATAGAACCTACATTTGTGATCTGGAAATGTCGGTTTCCAGTTATGGCTTATGGGCTTTTCCTTATACTGGACACAGTTCTGACAATAATAGTAGCTGCTTCTGTGCTTCATAATATTGCCAAATAAATGAACAAGCCAGAGCCCCCAATAATAAAGATATAAACAAGGAAGAATATTAAATTATCTTATGCAAACTCAACAAATCGAAATGTATGGTCAAGACCACCAACGTCATAATGTTGTGCAGAATGGAAATTATTTGTTATATGCTAAAGAAAAATAAAAAATAATTTAATTTCTATCGCAAAATTATAACGTACAAAAAAGCAGCTGTGCATTTTAGGATTTTACAATTGCTGTTTTTTTTTAAATTGTTGATTATGATAGTTTTTTTGGTGGTTTTTTAATATATAGGGATGTCAGTAAAATAAACAACATGTTTTAAATTTTCTTTATTTTAATAAACTGTATTGTTTTTTCTGTACACAAGGCGATTTTTTTCACCCTGTACCTGTAACTAAAAAACGACAAAAAAATAAGTGCCAGCCCACGCACTTCCTACTCAAAATAAACAAATTATAATACCCCTTGATTGCAAAAGTCCAAAGAGGCCTGAGACAAAATAACTTGTAACAAAATGTACATAAGCACAACTCTTAAACTTATACTACTACTAACATTAAAACACTGTGAAAAAAATTTTTCTTATCTAGCAAAATAACCACTTTAACAACAAATCTCCTTCAAGGCGCAAAAAAAAACAATTATAAGTTACCTAGTTTAAAAAACTAATAAAATGCAAAAACGGCAGGTACCTTTCATGTAATATGTAACACATTCAAGAGAGATTAGTTTCTCCTAAAGCTTCATATAGATGAATATATTTAATTGAATTGTTAAATGTGACCAAATCCACTATCGCAGTCAATTGAATGTATTGCATAGTGTTAAAAAAAATCAGCGAGTACTTCTATTTTTATCTCCAGGTTTTTCTTCCGGAGTTGATGCTCTTTGTACGGTGGCAGATGGCCTCCTTTGATCGGTACCCTACAATAAATTAAAAACCAAACTAGGTATTGGCCAAATAAAGGATTTACTAATAATAATAATAATAATAATAATAATAATAATAATAATAATAATAATAATAATAATAATAATAATAAAAGATTCTCAAATATTTTAATTGGAATGGCAAGGATTGAAGCGATTAATTAAGTGCATCAAAAATTTGTCATAGATGGATCTTTCAATATATATATATCTTCTCTTAAACTGGAGAATATAATTAAGTAGGCCAAGAACTACTTTTAAAGAAAATGTTGTTTGGCATTATACATAGATTGCTATATTTGGTTATCAAAATTGACTTGCCTCTTTTTCCTGTTCCTTGACCTCTAGCTGTTTCACTGCTAGCATGTGCAGCATCCATGAATGTTTTGGAGTAATATTGAATAGATGGTCGACAGCTCCCTGGGACTAAGATTCAGCCCCCTTTTTCTCTTTTTAGCCTCCATTGAAATTGAAGCACTGCACAATAGCCTATATTATGTTCATAGTCCATGTAACAACTATAGCTACCTCGACTAGATGAACAATTCATCATCAAAAAATATCAAATGAAAACAACAGAACCATAAAAAATAAAATAAAAAAATATGTGAAAGTTTTAGGTTATTGAAGACAGAGATACCAACAAAAAAACCCCAGAAATCCCTAAATTCGTGCGACGTTGCCGTACTGTGAAGAAAATAAAGAGCCTTTACTAAAAGTTCAAAAAAATTGAGCCTGTGCAAATCATTTAAAATTAAATGTCCTTTAAAATTTAAAGGTTCTTTTGTTAAAGAACCATTAGAAAAACGTCGGTGCAAGTGGCTGTAAGGGACTTTTCATATATTTTTTTAAAAGCAAGGTTTTTTTTATTAAAGTTGCGTAATATGTCAATTTAACGGGACTTATTTTTGGTTAGTTACTAAAATTATATCGGAATGGATTTATTTACGTTTAATCAATTTCATCGCTCTTTTGTGTGGTTTACGTCTTATTATTACCCTAGGACCGTAAATGAGCCATTAAAATCGTGTTGAGCTGGTCGTTATTCGTTGGTCGTAGGTAAAATTATATATTCTTGCCGACTTACCCAGTAACTTAAACGTTTTGTGAGGACTTATTGGTGATACGCAACTGCTACATGCATCCTGATTTTCCACTGCATCTTGATGTCGCAAGAAAAAATTATAAAGGCTCCTTCTCCTGAAGCCCGACGCTGGTGTAGTAGCTTTTGGTGGGGAGTCATCAGTCACAGGAGTTGCTTGATTGATTTTAATTGTGACATCTGTAGACGCCTCTCCTAAGGTATTATCTTCAGCGGGCAAATTAGCGGCACTTGAAAAGAGCAGAAGGGGAAGATTCAACCATGGCCCTCCTAAATCGCTTAGATCGCTGGTGTCCGAGGCACGGGACGATTTTCTTGACGATGCCCGTGATCCCCGATGAACGTGAAGAAATGCTGACAATTTTCCACGCCAGTCGCCCGGCGAAGATGTTTGCGTCGTTTCGTCACATTCTTCAGCATGCTCTAATTCTTTTTTACGCCTAAATAAAAAATATACAATATTATAATTGATACGTAAATAAAACCTTCACACACAAACTTGTAGAGGGTGACATAACGCATAGAATAACAATTAAATATACATACATATTTCCATAAGGTTAAACTTGTTATGCAGAATGCTATGCACCATGTTTTATCTTCATTTTTTACTTTTTTTACAATGTTTTTTATGTATCCGACATTGTCATCAGCAGCTCAGTCAAGCTACACCCCCCCTCAACGAAACTCAATTTGGATATTGCACTTAAAGAAGGGTACTTTTAGTTTACAAAAACCATCGGTTCCTAAGATTTTTGTTGGTTTGTTATGGGGTGTGTAGCTTGATAGCAAAGCTACACCTCCCTCTGCTTAGGAAAGAGATTCGACCAAAAGTGACTATGCCAGAATTTGTTACATATTGTGTACTAATTTTGTCCCTTTCTAAAAAATTGCCCACTCTTAAGATAACTAATCCCATAATAACAAAAAAAAATATCTTGAGAGTAGGCAATTTTCTAGAAGGGGTCGAAATTAGTACATAATTAGTAGCAAATTATGCTATAATTACTTTTTTGAAATCTCTTTTCTAAGATGATATCAAGCTATACACCACATAAAAATAAAAAATGAAGTTATCTTGACAGTAGGCAATTTTTTAGAAGGGGATGAAATTAGATAAAATAATAAGAGTATGAATAAGAATATTAGATAATTAGTACCAAATTCCTTAGCAGAGGGAGGTGTACCTTGCTATCAAGCTACACACCACATAACAAACCAACAAAAATCTTAGGAACCGATGGTTTTTGTAAACTAAAAGTACCCTTCTTTAATCTCCTGTCGAGGGGTGAGTTTCACCACCAGTATTAAAATAGGGAAAGTTGATGCCTTGTTTTGAAGGCTTTTTAAATGTCTTTACAAACATGTAAACATTTTAAAAATTGGATTTTGAGATATTTGCCTGAATTCAATGATTAACCCATTTTAACTAATTTTTATAAAAACATTTTTTTTTTCGCTTTTTACTAAATTTAAACTCTCAAAAACTAATTGCTAAGATTTTTAAATTATTCAAATGTGTGTAAAGGCATTTAAAAGGCCTTCAAAATAAAGTATCGCTTGACCCATGTTCCTGTGCATGTTTCTGGTGAAGAATGAACCTTAATGAAAAACAAAATTGAGCGATCTCATGATTGTTTTGATATTTTTCGAAAAAGTACTGAAAATGTTTTTTTATACCTTCATCAAAAATGTGATTTTAGTAACTGTCTGCAGATAACTAAAGCTTGGCTTCTTTGATCACGGCTGCAAAAAAAGATTTCTGTCCGTTTTTTACCCAAAATTAAAGAGAAATAGCGGAAAATAGTAATATTGAAAAAATCTAATTATTCTTGCCTAAAAATGAAGCCATTTCCGCCAATTTTTACCAAGTATTTACGAAAAAATCATTTAAAAACATCGTCAAAATATCAAACTGTCAAAGATTAAAATGTCGCAACAATAAACGTCACCGAGTAAAATAGCACATCGCTATGAAAACGATTATTTCATTTACCAGCCGCCTTGATTTATAGTTTAAAGAAGGTGTGTTGCGAGAAGTGCTCTTCGTTCGAGATTTTTAAAAGTATTTTTCTGTTTTTCTTGAATTTCTTGATAAAAAAATAGTGTTAACAACTCGCGGCAAAACTGTGCTTTTTTTTACTCGCGTTTTTAAATACCTAGCTGCGCTCGTTATTTAAACCAACGCTTGTAAAAAAAGCACTATTTTAGCCACTAGTTGTTAAAACTACTATTTCTTTATTTCATGGTAAATTCCTTCCGAATTCGTACTTTAAACACTCGAAAACGCCTCGTTTTCGTTGTTACACCCTGTATGTGTTTCTTAGGAAACAAGTATAAATAAAAATCACATGACTCATAAAATGAATACCCGTGTTTTTCGCTCTGGCTTTTAAAAAATTTTAACATTTTACTTTAACCTAAAGGAAGATTTTTTCCTTACTTGAGATATTCCTTCCAAGTCTTTTGAATAAGCCTTACGGCTTTATCTTGTCTTTTCCATATCCTTGTAGAAGAAACTATTTCCAGCTCTTTCCTGGTGGGAAACTGCTTCTTAAACTTTATATCCATTTGTTCCTGGACCTAAAATAAATGTTTTGTCTATAAAAATAGGTATAGAGAGTAACTGGAATAATAATTGCAATAAATGTAGTAGAAAAAATGACATACATTTCTAGGAAAAAATTACAGTTTCGTCCTTAAATGAGATAAAATCGCTTACTTGTCTAAAAGTGTCCGTTTCTTCAACGTGACCCAAAACGTGCTTCACCAGAGCATGTAATATATCCAAACAATGAATTTTATTTCCTTTTGCTATTGGCAAGTTAAAACTAACCAAGGCTACTGTGTTCGGCTTTGGTAGTCCTAAAGGAGGGTCCAGGGAAGCAATAAAGTCTGATAGTTGTGAAAATCTTATAAACTGTGATGCGTGTGGGTCGTACCTAAGTAAGAAGAATAATAAAGTTTGAACATTTAATTAAAGGCCTAAGATTTTCTATTAAATTTTTTAGGAATGTAAATAATTTTATCCAATCGAACTACAAAGTATCGAATAGTATGTTTTGATGCTTTTTCAAAAGAAAAATCATGTAAAAATTTGAAAAATTGTGGAAACTACAGGCTTTGTCTCGAAACTAATTTTTTTCGATGAAATATCGGGAACGTCTCAACTGAGATAAGAAAAAACAAAATATTAAATGGTATTACCTCGTTTATGAAGTAAGGGTTTTTCATTTAGATGAAAATGTTTATTTTTTGATTGTCAAACATCAACTTTTCTTTTAAATCGTCACCGTTTCCGTTATTTTTTTCAAGTCCTTTGGTTACGAACAAGGTGTTATGTTATAGTCACTGAAAAAAAAATCTTTTTGGGGCAAACACTGTAGTTTCCACAATTTTAATTCTTTGCAGCTAGTTTAAGTGAAATTATAATAACACTTCTGAAAAAAAAATTAATTAAAAAACATTAATCAAAACCTCTGGCCAATACTTATACAGGTTGTTCCAAATTCGATGCTCAACATAGGGATCTTTAAACGGTAGGAGATACGAAAAGGTTTAAATTAGGGCAAAGTTGCGCAATTTGACGCTTTGCTCAAAACCAAAAAAAAAGTTTACAAATTCCGGGTAGTTCCGGAGATAGGCGAAAAAAACCGAAATCTTTATTTTTAGTTTTTATTTTTCTGCGCCCTTATTTTTAAAGCTGTCAAAAAACGCTTAAAACTTTCTACAGGCACTTTTTTAAGATCTACCTAATGGGAGGTCCGTTTTCAAGATTTGACATTTCAGTGTGACAGGAGCACTGTCAAGTTCATTTTTTCTTATGGACACATGCTTTTTTCTCCTGCTGTTTGGTTCATAAAGGATGACAGATATTTTCCAACCTCATTTTGACAAGTACCTGACGTTTTGAGTTAATTGACCATCATCAGCACAAATTCAAAGGTTAAAAAACAAAGAAAAAAACGTATTTTTAAAATATTAGGTAAAGTTATTTGTTATTTCCAAAATATCTTAAGTCTTTAAAGCAAAAATTAAATTTAGGCTGATGATGTTCAATAAACCCAAAACGTCAGGTGACTTGTCAAAATAAGCTTGCAAAATGTTATCTGTCATCCTTTCTGAACCAATCAACGATGTCAAGTCTCAAAAACGGACCTCTCACGAGGTAGATCCTAAAAAAGTACCTGTAGAAAGTTTTTAAGCGTTTTTTGACATCTTTAAGAATAAGGGCGCAGAAAAATTAAAACTGAAAATGAAGATTTCGGTTTTTTTCGCCTCCGGAACTATCCGGAATTTGTAAAAAAAAATTTTAGTAACTTTGCCCTAATTTAAACCTTTTCGTATCTCCTACCGTATACTGTATACAGGGTGGATTCTTTATATTGAAAAGTGCTTCTAGCGGCTTCAGGGAAGAGGTTTTAAAAAAAGCTAAAAGCGAATCTTTAACGATTTTTTACGGTCTTTTCGCCCATGATAAAAAATTTGTTGGTGCCCCTCTTGAATTGGAGGCCCAGGGCTTACCAATTATTTTTTTTTTATTAGAAGGTACCACTGGTAGCACATTTTTGGAAAGCTTGTTAAGAAATAAACTAACGCACTAGTTTTTTTGACATTTGTCAAATTAAAAAAAAAAATTATTTTGTTGTCAATTGTTTTTCTTTTTACTAAGCGGAATAAAGAAAATACCACACAAGGACATTATTAGTGGTCCATTTAGAGGCCGTCACTGAAGGCCCATGGCCCACCAACATTTTGCAATAACAACAACAAAGTTATTATTGGCGTAAAATTTTTAAGACATGGGTAGATGTCAAAAAAATTTCTCTTTTAACAAACTTTCCAAAAAGGTGCCACAAATGGTACCTCCTCGGGTACCTTCTCAGGAAAAAAATGTTGGTAGGCCCTGGGCCTTCAGTAAGGGCCCCCAAATGGGCCACCAATAATGTCCTTGTGTGGTATTTTATTTATTCCGCTTAGTAAATAAAGAAATATGTAGTTTATTTTGAAGCTAAAACAAGTGACAAAAAAATAAGTTTTTTTAAATTTTTGTCAAATTGGTTGACAGATGTCGAGAAAGAACTACTGCGTTAAATTTCTTTTCCAAAAAGGTACAAGTGGTACCTTCCTATTAATAAAAAATAGTTGGTAGGCCCTGGGCCGCCAGTTGGGGGCCCCAATTTTTTTTTTATCATGGACACAAAATCCTTAAAAAAATCATTCGTTTTTAGCTTTTTTTAAAACCTCTTCCCTAAAGTCGCTAGAAGCACCGTTTCATTTAAAGAATCCATCCTGTATATAACCCCTTAAAGCTGAGACTACTCCTAACATAACTATAAGGAAATAATGAACGCGTCTTTACTTTGAGTTACTACGTTACATTGTTTTTATTTGATGTTACCTAGCAATACTATGATGAAATATCTCGAAACTATCTCATTTGTAAAAAGGAGATAATTTTGGGAGAATCCGGAATGCATTGCTTACTTTATTATCTCATTTGTGTCAGAAAATTCATCAAAAATTTTATAAAAAAATACTTACTTGCTCCATCGTATGTAAAACATTTCAAGATCGTCTTCAACAATACCGATTTCTTCTTCCTGGTGAGCTTGATTAAAATTTTCTAAGATTATAGCGATGTACATGTTAATTACTATCATATAGTTTATAATAATAAAACTGGTAAAATATATGATTGCTAATAAGGGGTATCCACAATCACCGTTTGTTTGATTTTTGTATTGAGGATTGCAGTGAGGAGGTTGTATCATTAGTGATTCGAGTATGTCGTTCCAACCAGCTGAGGTAATTAGGCGAAAGAGAAGATGCATAGATCTTCCAAAAGTTTCGAAATTGACTAAATCGTCTAAAGCTCCTAGAAATTAAAAACATCATTATTCTAAGCAAATAATAGGGAATTGAGAAAACATTGAAAAAAGTTTTTGGTTGCCACCAATTCTATAAAAAAAATAATTAGAGGTATATCAAAGAAAGTCTACAAGTTAAAAGACGAACAAGAATTAAGGAGTTCTTAATTTGATTTTCCCTTTGTAAACTTGAAAGTTAAACAAATAATGAAATCGTGGCAGCCATCAACTTGTTTTTAAATGAAATCTTAACAAGTTTTTAACAATAAATACAAAATTTCTGCCATCCCAAAAAGAGTTCCTCCATTCCAAACTATAATAATCTACAATTCAGACATTTTAAAACTGACCACAGTATATAGTCTAAAATTTTTCCCGGCAATTAACGAACTCGTGGTTAAAAGTAAAGTCACTTATTCTGGGTTTCGTAGGATGGGATCGCTCACTTGAGAGAAGAGAAGCAGTTTCAACCAATAAACGCGCTTAAAAGCAGTGGCGAGACGATCGAAGAATCGCCAAACTATTATAAGCACGCGCAGAGCTGCTTCGAACAACGATTGGGACTGGGACTTTTAGGAGAGCTCGTGTGAAAAACGTCGCTCGGGTTATTTTTTCCCCTGCTTGTCCGAGTGTCAGATATCTTCGTATTATATCACAGCACGCTATTGGACGAAACCATCACGTGTTCGATCGATATTTTACTCGCTAATGCGCGTGCTTCGGCAAACTTGACCGTCTGGATGAGTTTGTAAACTCAGCACTTGAGCAATCGCTGCCAGCCAGCGCGTTCTTGATAATGTTTCGATGCTATCAAGTCCCATCCCATCTCTTTTTAAACTGTTTATATTACTTTTTTTATTTATAGTATCAATAGTGAATTTTTTTGGATGCCAGCGTTGGATTTGTCAAAAACAGCTGTTCAATCGCTGAATTTAAGCTGATTAAAAGAATTCGCCCTCTTTCAGAGCGTCGCCTATTTTTGAGCGGGAGCGTGTGAAATTTCACACGAACAGTTACCGGTTAGTCGTGATCGTTTACATGTCCAATTTTTAAATGAAGAATCTGTGGTTCGTTTCCCCCAAAAACTGAGAGAAGCAGATCAGCTGATTTCAGGCTAGAGAATACGTTCACTTTGGTAGAAGCCTGCGCAAAAAAATTAATTTTCTACTATTCCCGAGTTTTTTTCACATTGAAGGGATGATATCTGTTTCGCCCAAGGGTGGACCAGTCTCATCCGGTGGCTCTTGGGTATCAAGTTCCAGAAGTCCTAGTCCGGTTTGGTTTCACTGGAGACCCTGATAGGTGGAACGTGGGAATAGAACCAAGTACCGCCTTAGACACAAGTCCTTTTGGAGCAGAGGGTGTACAGGGTTCCATGAGATTCAATGGGAAACTCCGTTGTTATTGAAGATAGATAGATGCGGTTTTCGCATTACTGTCTTACTTTTTTGAGCTTTAAAAAATGGTATTAACAGATTTATTCTATCCCTTGTAGTTTTTGAGCTATATTGGAAAGATGAAAAAATGGTCAGAATTACCAATTGATAATGTCGTTAATTTAAGAGTTAATTGAGTTCTGTAAAAACATTTATGTGGCAACCTTTTTAGAAAAACACAATGGTCTTTTCGAAATTTTAATCCGATCTTTCATTTCGTAGATACTACCATCAGGATGAAAAAGTTAAATACGGACCAAAATGTTTTACTTCATATTTTACTTTCTTTTGATAATAAAATATTATGTTTTTTATTTTGAAGTTTCGATCCCGAAAAAAATCATCTTTAGTGCATTTTTATTTCTGGTACGGCCCTTTTTAACTTAATTTTTCTTTGAGGCTATTTATATTTAACTACTATATAGTAGACCACAACCAAGATAAATTATATAAACATACCGGGTGAATCGAAAAAAACCGCACAAATTGTTTTTTGTCAATAAAAAAAACTATTTATAAGGCAAATAAGCCTTTTTAAAAAAAGACATTTGCTTTGCCGCCACATTGAAATCCAAAATGGCGCATAAAATCAAATGCGCACTTTGTTTTTTTTTAGGTATAAATGTTACTTTTCGACATACAAAACAAAGTATTTAGAAAAAAAATGGCAGCAAATAACAAAAAGAAGTTTAAAAAAGGTAGCCATGTGATTTTCTCCACTATCTTGGAGTTAAATATGGCGGCAAAGCGAATGTTTTTTTTTTCAAAAGGCTTATTTGTGTTATCAATACAGTTTCTGTTTATTAAAATTGGTCGAGTTATAGCAAAAATCAATGTGTCTTTTTTCGGTTCACCCGGTATGTTCATATAATATATCTTGGTTGCCCAGTTCTACTAGAGCAGTTAAATATAAATGGTCTCAAAAAAAAAATAAAATGAGATAGGGCCGTACCAGAAAAAAAATGCACTGAAGATGATTTTTTCGGAATAGAAACTTTAAAAAAATTATATGTACCTATCAAACAAACTTTAAAAAAACTCAAACATCAAGTAAAACATTTTAGTCCGTATTTATCATTTGTCATCCTGATGGTGGTATATACGTAACGAAACGTCGGATTAAAATTCCGAAAATACCATTGTGTTTTTCTAAAAAGGTTGCCCTAGAAATGTTTTTATAAAGAGATATCATCAATTGGTAATTCCGACCATTTTTCAATTTTCCCCTGCAGCTTAAAAACTACAACTACTCTAACTTTAATAACAACGGAGTTTCCCATTGAATCCCATCGAAAATAGGACACCCTGTACTTTCCTTATGTCTATGAAGATTTTCACCAGGAGCATTGCATTACAAAAAAAAGTTAGATACTAAACTTATTAAAAAAATTCTATAATTTACCTTGTTGTCGGACGTGACCAAACAGAAACATTCCTATAATTGCGTATATAAAAGTAATTAGAGATAACAGTGCACCAATATTAAACAGTGCTGGTAATGAAACTACTAACGCAAACAGAAGTTTTCTTATTCCTTTGGCAGCCTAAAAGGCAAAAAAGAGATTAAAAACTTTAAATTGAAGCTTTTTGGAAATATAAAAATATCTGTGTGACAAAATTCGTTTGGAAATTAAAAAGATATATAGATATCTGAAAAAATTGGCCCTGTCGGTCTTTAAAAACGTGGAAAGCCACACAGATAACAAGGTGGCAACATTATCTCAAACAACCCGACTTTTCTAGGATTTTGCCCGACTTCTCTTACTTTTGCATGGTTTTTCTTAGTTTGTTACTACCGTGCATTTTTTTTGGAAAAATAAAAATTTAATTTTGAATTATCCTCTACTAGAAGACTGGGGCGAGGGCTGGGGTCCTTAATAAGTTTCGTCTGATGTTTTTAAGTTTGAACTTGAACTCTTACTTTTGTTATGAATTTTTTATCAAAACAAATAATGTACGATACATCCCTTAATCCATAATCTTCTTCTTCTTAAAAACACCTTTGGTTTAAAGGACCAAAAACCAACTGGCAAAAAGTGTTAGTTCTTTTGAAAACATCGAACCGTTAGTAAGTTCTGGACAGCGCACTAAAAATTTTGGTTGCAGAATTTTTTTACAGCTAATTTACCGTGTGCCTAATTTTTATTTTAATGCAATTTTCCTATCATTGGATATATTCTGGCTGTATGTCAATACGATACACTAAAAATTACTTATTCGAACATTTTTAGCTCAGCTATTATAGATAATATACAGGGTGTTCCAAATTCGATGCTCACCATGGGGATATACGAAAAGGTTTAAATTAGGGCAAAGTTGCGCAATTTGACGCTTTGCTCAAAACCAAAAAAAAAGTTTACAAATTCCGTGTAGTTCCGGAGATAGACGAAAAAAACCGAAATCTTTATTTTTAGTTTTTATTTTTCTGCGCCCTTATTCTTAAAGCTATCAAAAAACGCTTAAAACTTCAGGCACTTTTTTAAGATCAACCTAATGAGAGATTTGTTTTCGAGATTTGACATTTCAGTGTGACCTTGGTGGACCCAAGTTCATTTTGGTTCATAAAGACTGACAGATATTTTACAATCTTATTTTGACAAGTACATGATCTTTTGAGTTAATTTACCATCACTAGCCCTAATTCAAGGATTAAAAAACAAAGAAAAAAACGTTTTTTTAAATATTGGGTAAAGTCATTTTGTTATAACAAAATGTAAAAAAAAACGGTCATTTTTAAAATATAAAAAAGTACTGCAATCGAGTTTCTAAAATATCTTGAGTAAGTTAAAAGCAAAAATTAAATTTGGGCTGATGATGGTGCATAAACCCAAAACGTCAGGTGACTTGGCAAAATAAGCTTGCAAAATGTTTTCTGCCATCCTTTATTAACCAAACGGTAGGAGAAAAAAAGGATGTGATAAGAAAAAATGAACTTGACAGTGCTCCTGTCTCACTGAAATGTCAAATCCCAAAAATGGACCTCTCACTAGGTATATCCGAAAAAAGTGCCCGTAGAAAGTTTTAAGCGTTTTTCGACAGCTTTAAGAATAAGGGCGCAGAAAAATAAAAACTAAAAATAAAGATTTTGTTTTTTTCCGCCTATCTTCGGAACTATCCGGAATTTGTAAACTTTTTTAAGTTTTGAGCAAAGCATCAAATTGCGCAACCTTGCCTTAATTTAAACCGTTTCGTATTCGTATCCCCTACCGTTTAGGAGATCCCCATAGTGAGCATCGAATTTGAAACATCCTGTATAGGGTGGTCCAAAAGAAAAACGGGACTTTTTAATCTTTAATTTTAAATGTGAACAAATATCTATAAAGATCTAATTGAAAAAGACTAATTAAATTATTAAAATAATTGATACAAAAAAAACCCTGTATATAAAAAAGCACAAACCTTAATTAAACGTAGAATCCTTCCGATCCTAAAAACTCTTACTACTCTTAGTAAAGTCGGCGAAACAGGAAAGTCAATCATAATGTCTTCCATTAATATTCCCAGGATTGACGCTAAAACTAGTAGAAAATCGAACACGTTCCATGGCACAGTAAAGTAATGATATCTTAGTCCTATGATTTTTACAATGGCCTCTAAAACATAAAATAAAACAATATTTTGTATTATTTTTATGGTTAGACCCAAAGTTAATCAACTATATTCAGGGGACCTTCAGATTTGGGTCAATAATCGCTGAATCCATTTTTGTATGAATATAAATATAGGGCAGCACAAAAAAAACGGGACTTTTTTGATTGCTCATGACTTAAAAAGTTTTTGTCTGATTTTAAAAATTGTAACCATTTTGGAAAGCCCAGATTTCAAAATTTCAGAATTTGATGCCGAAATTGACAATTTAGTTTTTTTTTGGCGTGAGTGAATTTGGTTTACTAAACACACGCATTTGAACAATTCATAACTTTCTTATTTATTATCCGATGTTAACAAACGATATTGTCATCAAATTCTTAAATTTTAAGAACAGAAAAAAAGTCCCATTTTTTGGGCCACCCTCTAGTTATATGGAACGTAATATACATAAGAAATAGGTAAGATAAAATGATGTCTGTAGAAGACATTTTCAAAAATGGATCCAATGACCTGTTAAAATTTGTAGGCACCTGTATAGAGTCGACTAACCTTGGGTAAATACGGGTAAAATTTTTCCGACTGAATATTTGTGGTATTAAACACGCTAGACTAACTATTCAAAAGTTTATAGAAAACCATAGAACACGCTGATTATGATGTTAGGGAGATATATTACAAGCATTTTAGTTATTTGATCAGTAAGAATCTTCCACTATCGTATTATTTTCTGGTAATGATAGCAGGGCGTTTACGATGCGTTATCCTTCTGAAAATAAGAATAACCGAAAACGGGAGTGTCAGTTGGTTGAAGAAATGGTTCTTTATTTGACCTGATACAATTTGTAGGCAACCTGCATATAGTCGACTAACCTTGGGTTAGACCGTAAGATAGGTGTGATACGTGTAAAATTTTTTCGACTGAATATTTGTGGTAGGAAACACGTAAGACTAACTAATTATTCAAAGTTTATAAAAAACAGCAGGACACGCGGGTTATGACGTCAGGAATTTTATAATTTTTCGCTAAGACTGCCTTTTTATTTCAAGAACCATTAAAATGTAAGTGACAAAAAATATTGCGCTGTTAAAATCTGTCTTCTTGGCCCTCAAAAGGAGGTTGGTTTTAAAAAAATATTTACAATATTTAAATTCAGGTGCGTAAAAATACAAAAAACTGGTACAATAACCCTTTCAGGTTGAGAAAATGGTGGAAAATAATTTATAATTAGAGAGGATCACCGAGTTATCTAATCAGTAAGAATTTCTGCCACTATCCTGTTATTTTGTGATAATGATAGCAGGGAGTTTACGATGCGTTTTCCTTATGGAAACAATAATAACAAAAAACGAGAATGTCCGTTGGTTTAAGGTATGGTTCTTTATTTTCCCTAAGCGGACTAACATACGTACCTAATCCAAATACTGTTGTAAAAAATGCATTGCTTATTTCCAAAACAAAAAACACCGCATGTGGCTGACCATAGTGTTCGATTCCCATAGAAAGCATATTTAAAAATATTAAAACAAAAATGGCTATTTCGAAACGCCGTGAATTCGATAAATCGTAAAACATGGCAAGAAATCGATTCATTGGCCTTCGTATCACTTTTTGTGGCTTCTTCCTTCCAAGCTTTTTCATGGCTGTATAGTAGTGCTTCTGACTTTCTGTCAAGAACATTTCTAATACTCCGCCCTCGTACTAAAAAAATAAATTTTGTAATAAACTTGCAGAAAATCCATCAAGAGCAGCATTATCATACAAATTCAAATGTTATTATTTTGAGAACTACGGAAGATACACCACTAGTGTGTGGTATTTTTGAAAAATAATTTTCCATATGAAAAAAAAATCTCCCGTTGACTAAATAACAGACAAATTGAGATAGCATGATTTAAGGTAATGAAAAAACTCGATTTGAGTTTTTGAATAAAAAAAATAAACCCGCCAACGCAACGGCTGGTTTCCATTTAAAGTCGCCACCCTGTATACATAGTACTACATCTGCACCGTACAAATCTGATATACTTATAATGCTAATATTCAATCCATTACCTTTTTCTTTAACATGTTAAAATTGTCTATAATTACTCCGATAAATAAATTAAGAGTAAAAAACGAACCACAGACAATAAAAATAACGAAGTAAATGTAGGCGTAAAGATTAGCTTCTCTTTTTGGTTGCAAATTAACTCCTCGGGCATCAACCGCATCCGCCATTACTTCCATCCATCCTTCAAAAGTTGCCTAAAACATGAATACGAGTCGGGAAGCGCAAAGTCAGAAGTTATTAATCGTCAAAACCGTTTATTATCAAAACAGTGCTTTAGAAGGAACATTTGACCGTGTAGGCCTCCTGAGAGCCTAGGGTAATAACTCAGATTAGAATGAGTACGTAAAATACTGGTTCTGGAGCAATTCTGCTAATGTTAGAGCCGGAAAAATCCAAAAGCCACAGCCTTGACTTTTTTGGGTGCTCTATTTTATTATAACAAATTTTTTGCAACATAATTCTTATTTTGACAAGATTTTGCCAACGAATCTAGATTTTCCAGCTAACTTAACCTAATTTTTATGACATTTCACAAAAAAACATGAAACAGATCAAAATTTGTAAGGAGTTTTTTGCTTAAACTGAAAAATTTTGCCTGCGGATAATGTCATATTCGCTAAAATACGTTTCTCTGCCATTTTGTTTCTGAGTAATTTCGTTTCTAAAACTTAACGGTTTCGACGACTAATAAACTGCTAAAATTGTTCTGAAAATTTCCGAAGAAAACTAGGAAACTTACCACTTGAAATAATGCTAAATATGCTACTCCTACATGATCGAATGATATTTTTGAATTTATCCATGTATAATTTAATTTATCACAGTCCCATTTTGTATTTACAATCTAAAATAAAATTACTTTGTACTAAAAATAATTTAATTTAATTTCTTCTTAGTTATAACTGGGAAGATTAAAAACAAAAAATATGAACTTTTATACGAAAATATGTATATTTTTTTCTTGAGAAAATAGGAAACAGAAATTTATTTGTGCCATGTTCAGAAAATCATCGAATTTAATGTCTCAACTCAATTAATTTAATAAGTCTCCTTATTTTAATTGTTGCGAGGTCTGGCCAAAATATGGAATATTGTGAGGTTGTTTAAACTTTAGGAATAAATAGCATTTATGCAACCTTAGTTAATTGGCAGGTCAATAACTTCCAACAATTAAAACGTGCGACGCGGGTCGGCTTTTAATCCGGGAGGGAAAATATTAATTAATATTGAGTCGGTGCACCTGATAGGAGAGTGTGACGGATACGACAGATTGAGGCAGCAGACGTGGGATGCCTCCATAATAAAAGAGCAGGAGCTACACTCTCTCAGATGGGCTGACGTGCTGACCTTCGTACGGAAGGCAGGAAGGCCCGGAGAGAGAGAGAGGCAGGACATGTAGAGGAAGTGGGAGGATAAGGGTGAGAGACAGGGTATGTCAGAAAGGGCCCATTAAGAGGCCTAATTGCCAGGCCTGCGGGCCGCCCCTTTCTACTACTACTATTACCATAAAAGATAAAAAGAATCAGAAATTTCTCTTTTCAAAAATATATTGCTGGCGTATGGTTCCTTTAACCAATTGCGAGATATTTGCAAATAAACTTAAATGAATATTATTTTTTTTTAAAGTACCCACGACTCAAGGTTCAGGCACCCCATCTCTCTCGGTTTCTTAAAACTAAAGGGTTTCTTAACATACTGACACAAACAAATTTCTTATTGAATAGATTGATTAAGTATTTGGAAGTTATTAATATAGAAATCAAAATAGCTTACTTACATTTACATCCAGTCGCTCTTCATTTTCGTCTATACATTTAAAAAATTTTCCGCTGAAAAACTGAACTCCCATTATAGAAAATATTAACCAAAACACCAAACACACAAGCAAAACGTTAAAAATGCTTGGTATGGCATACATGAGGGCATTTACTACAATCCTCATGCCTTGCCATCTACTTATTGCTCGAAGAGGGCGCAAGGCCCTTAGAGTTCTGAGTGATCGCAAAACTCTTAAATTTTCATTTTCTTCTATCAGTAAGCTGAACAAGGAAACCTAAAATACAAAATATTAACAAAATAAAGCAATTTGTCTAGACATAACATCTACTATTAAAGAGACAGAGGAATAATATGGTATCTTGCATAGCTTGTTCAAGACACAAAACTCACTTATAGAAGCTTTGAATACTTACAAAAACTATTAAAAAATCCAGCAACGTCCAAAAGCTGGTGAAATATTTGTAAAATCCTAATGCAATCCACTTAAAAAACATTTCGATTATAAAAATAACGGAAAACGTTAGGTTGGTCCAATACAAAATGTTTTTTAGCCTCGGGTTTTTATCCAGGTGTATATCTTCGAAACATAAAGTTACACTGGAGGCAAAAATTAACACAAGAATGAACCATTCAAAACCAGAGGTGTCGACAAACTTAACAACTGTACATCGAAGTTTACCCCATTTTATTCCCAGTTTCGATCTCGTGAACTTTTCAATGCAAGGGCATCTAAAAACAAATCATAGAATAATAAAAATATTACATAGCTGACGTAAAAAAGATAATTTTATATACGATGGTAGTAGCACAAACAAATAATAGAGGATCTTGGACAGGACCCTTCGCTTTTTGCAAGAGGGTCCCTAAAAATCTTCGAGTTTTTATAAAAAATAAATTTTTAATATCGCAGGTGACTTTTCGAAAAGTTTTCTCTCCGATGCTCTTTTAGGTCAAAATTTTTAAGACAACGTTGCATTATTTATTACATTTTCGCCTGTGCACTACTTTTTTATTAAAATTGCAAATTAGGTTTCGCCTTTTCTTGTTAGCCCCTGAATTTAATAAAAATTCAATAAAAAAATTGCCTTGCCAAATTTTATTTCTTAATGCCAACAATCAACAACTTTGATTAAAAACACAATAGATCATTTTGGAAACATTGATATTGATGGATTTAAACCAGCTAACCAATAACCTCATTCAAACTTTTGATTTAAAAACGAAAAAAAGAATTCCAATCACGGAATTAGCAAAAACACAACTTTTAGAAAGCGCTTAAGATGTGAAGGATCAAGAAAGATTAAAAGCATTATTTCTCAAACTTTCACGTGCATGGCTGCATGCTTTACGAGTTCTCAACTTGGGTCTTTTTCTTAACAGAGAACTTATTCGCATTGCCATTGGACTTCGCCTAGGATGTCGAATTATTGAGACCCATATATGTCGATTATAGCAAAGGCTGATTTTCTAGACATAAGGAATGCAATGAAATTATTAGAAAAGCACTCATTACAACAGAGCGCTATCCCACTCTAGAACCTAGTGGACTAAACGCTAGAGTGGATGGCAAACGACCAGATGGTATGGTCACTATCGTAGACACTTTAGCAGAATGCTACTTAAAGAAGAAATTTTTTGAAAACAATAAAGCCGCAAAATAAGCAGAAATCAAAAAAAGCATTAAATCCAGAATGCTGTCTAATAACTGTTTTTAAGCCATTCGGTTTTGAAACATTAGGAGGGGAAGGGCCTGTATATCCAAAATTTTCATTAAAGCAAAATAAAATAAAAAACAAGGTGTATCAGCGTCTCAGCATAGCTATTCAACGAGGAAGCGGAATCAGCGTCAGAGGGTGAGCACTGTTTGTTTTCGTTTTTTTTTGTCAAAGCTTGACATATTTTACTAACCAAAAAAAATCAATCTTTAAAAAACTGTCTGAGGAAATTATAAAAATAGCAGTCCATTTCATAAAATCCGTTTTACACAAATATGAAGAAAACGAGAAAGAGAGGAAAATATGAGTTGCCCACGTTTAGTAAAACAATAACTGTCAAAAATCGTATACAGGCCGAGGCGCCCAAAGAAAATTAAGTTCTATTGTACATTTTTATTATTCTATCACTAAATTAACATATGTAAAACCAAAAAAATAAAAAATAAAATAGTTCTGTAAAATTTAAAATAATTAACAATTTTATTGTAGAAAAACGCTTCTCTTATTAAAAAAGAAACAATAGGCGCACGGCCCTTAATAAATATTTTTTTTAATACCTTTATATTTCTAAATATTATAACAAAATTATGATTGTTTTCCACAAAACCAAAATTACACTTTTTTGCACTCGACGCGCGTTTCGCTAACAACGTTAGCATCATCAGGAGACGATAAAACAATAATAATAATAACGATAAAACGATAATTGTTTATCGTCTCCTGATGATGCTAACGTTGTTAGCGAAACGCGCGTCGAGTGCAAAAAAGTGTAATTTTGGTTTTGTGGAAAACAATCATAATTTTGTTTTAGTGCAACCAAAGATTCCAAATTCCCAACATAGTCTAAATATTATCTTTAAAATATTTGAGGAACCTATTGCGAGAAGAAAAAAGTAAGGCGACTGAAACAGTTCAAACGAAAGAAAAATTTTAAATCATATTACAACTGAACCTGACTCAAATGAGGGAATATTTACCAGACATAAACCACTTTTTAATTCTTTATCATAGAAAAAACTAATTGTTTTAAGAGCGATGGTTTTTAAATTAATTAAAATACTGCAAAGGAAAGAAAATGATGTACAAATTTCTGTAGATTTTTAAAATGCTGAAAAATATGGATTAGAACAGTACAAGAAGGATGTTCTCCCAAGGAATATAAAACTTTGGTGATCGATCTGTATCCATGTATTAGATACAGTCTGATTCGCATTGATGGAAGAATTGATAACTCATCTAATTTAGAAATATAGACAAAATATCCAGTTATTTTAGAAAAATCATCATTACTTCACCAAAGTATTGATTAAGGAATATCGCGAAAAATTTAGACACGGAAAATATTAGGTAATTAAAGCCGGAAGGGTTATTAAAAAGATCCTAGAAAAGTGTCTAATATGTAAAATTATGAAAGGTCAACCCATAATACCAGAAATGGCGAAATTACCATAAAAGAGAATTACCAGACCACCA
The DNA here is from genome assembly GCA_963921995.1 of Oxystoma pomonae. Lineage (NCBI taxonomy): Eukaryota > Metazoa > Arthropoda > Insecta > Coleoptera > Brentidae > Oxystoma > Oxystoma pomonae. Next base: position 78,244,799 of record OY998163.1, read on the forward strand.
AGAAGTTTTTATTTTATGGGAATAGATTATTTCGGTTGGAAGGAGAGTTATTTAATGTTTGCTATTCAATTCAAGTGGAAAATTTTAGCATTTATAAGATTTATATCCAGAAGAGGTCAAGCTCATGTTATCACAATGGACAAACCTAACTGTTGCAAATAAGGAATTAAAAGATAGATAGAGATTTATTACGACTAAAGTTGTTTTCTGGGGAAATTGAATGAAAATTAATTTTTTCGGCAATTCCACATATCGGAATTGTTTTAAAGGTTATTCTGAAAACGCAAAGACATCGCTTAGAAGTTTTACAAACATTTATTTTGGAAGCCGATAACATAGCTAACTGCAGATCCCTAACTAATCTTTCCATAGATCACGAAGGTTGAGGCCAAATCATTTCTTAATTAGACCTCAAGTTCCGGTAAACCACCAGGCAATTTTGATCAAAAAATAAGTTTGGAAATATGTGCATTAACTACGTGAGAACTTTTGAAAATATGGATTAAAGAATATGCTCCTTACTTGGTACAAGTAGATGGAAGAAAAAAAATCTTAGAAAATATGAATTAGTTACTATGATGGACAATACCTTACCATGAAATAGTTGACTCAAAGGTAAAATTGTAAACATTTACTCATCCAGCGATGGTGTAGTACGAGTTGCGGGCGTTAAAACAAAATTTGAAGTCAATAAATGTCCAATAGAATTACTTGAAGAAGAAAACCCTACACCAGCCAATTGAAGAAGATAACTCTATGGCTATGAATCCAATTTTGACCAACTAGAACTATTAGTTCGGTGGAAGAAAATGTTAAATATTTGAGGAATTCCTTGTATTAGTTTGACTTGAGAGTTCCTAATTTTTTGTCAGTTTTGATTTATTGACTTTTAAAAATAATGAAAAGGAAAGAATTTGAATTTTATTTTTTGAAATTGTAAAAATAAGCCAGAATTATTTTTTAATAATATTGTTATTAATAACTAGAAGTTATAATTTTTTTTTGTTTCTGACCAGCCTTTCCCATAACCCTATTGGGGGGAAAAGACTTGGCTTATCTTTCATCAACTCTTTTCAGATCCTACTTGAATACTTCAAAAAACTTCAGTCAGCCAACCGGTTAAAGACGTGTCCATGGCATATAGATACACACAAAGTGTACTCACCTACTAGACGATTGGGTTTTGCTACTGATGGTTAAATTTTGTGTTTCTTTACTTTTTTGAATCGAATTTTTTGTTTGTAAAATAATAAACATATTAATTGTAGTAGTTTGTCAAATTCTTCAATTTAAAGAAAAAATTAGTAAGCTGTTACTTTTAATAGCCACTGGCATCTTATCAATAGAGCAAGGTGCATGCATAAATACTACGAAAGTTACTATATACATTAACTTACTGTTTATAAATGTGCTTGGGAAAGCACTCGGGGGGAACCTTGGGTGGCTTACGCTTTCCAAATCCTGGAAAATTTAAGTCAGTGCCCTCCATAAATTGACCTTTGGAGTTCCTTTTTCCTCCCACTGTCAATTCGTCCACATAAGAAACCAACGTTTGCCAAGGATGATCAACCAATTTTGTTGTGTTTGGTTCCGAATTTTCCAACTTATTATCTGTTTCACTCTTTGTATCTGAATGTTCTACTAATTTTTTAAGATTAGGTTCTAAAAGGTCGCTGTTTTCTGTTTCTAAAAGCAGGTTTAAGAGGCCACCGGTTAATTTCAGTGACTCAATAGAGGTTAGAGACTGAATATTTGCAAATAGGCTTTTTAGGCTGTCCTGACAACTAAAGTAAGGCATTATTATAGAAGCGATGTTTACTCCATTTAAGTTAGGCGGGAATTATATATGAAACAAACCGCGTGACCAGTTTGGTTACTTATTATTCACAAGAAGAAACAAGGATGTACGAGTGGGATAAAAACATGTTGGATTAAAAATATCGCACAAACTCCGTTAAAAAACGGAAAAAGGTAAACGATGAATCTTTCGGATTTTTCAATAACCAAAAATTGTTTGTAGTAAGTTTCTTAGGACAAAATAAAAGGTTTACAAGAACCCAATAAGTTCCTTTAAATTTTCCCATTTAATATCTACAAAACTCGGGCACCCTGCACTTACCTCTACTGCCGCTTGTAGTGTCCATACCAGAAGACATATCATTTCTTAAGTACTTGGAGCCAAAGGTTTTATTTAACTTTAAAGGGTTATTGCTAACTGCAGCTTCAGTATTTATGTTATTTAAAAGTACTGCGTAAGTTTTTCCAAGAAAAACGCCTCCAGAGCTATTGTCCTATAAATAAAAATCTGTTATTATTATTATAATACTTTTCTAAGCCACAAATTATAGATTTTGCTCAAAAACGCAGTGTGGTAAATAACTTTCACATTATATATTAAAGCATGATTGGGAAGAACCTTTTAACGTTGGTCGCTAAAAAGGGGCGGCTTTATTTTACTAATCTATAACCCTCCAAAAAATTGAATGCATCCATAAATGTTTATTAAACAAAACTCAGATATTTGCCAATATTGCCAGAGCCAACTGAGACACTTGCCTGATAATCTGCTGGATCGTAACTTATAATTGATATAGGCCGATTCATGGCTTCTTGGTAGCTTAGTTTGTCCCTGGGCAGTTTTTGTTCAGCTAAAAATAGGGTTATTTTAGGTCAAATTATAATTGGATGTGTTAGAGACTTGTTAGGTCTATGATGGTTAATGAAAGTGACTAATAGTCTCCGTGGTAAAAAATTATTCTTAGTTAGTAATTTTACTCATTTCTGTGATTATTTAAAAAACCATAATGCTTTTTTCTTAAATAAGTTAGTAGTCGGCCCCCGTAGCGCAGTGGGTAACGTGTCTGTCCGCCGCACGGAACCCGGGACCTTCCGTTCGAATCCAGGATAGGTGTATGGATATTTTGTGATTGTCCTAAAACTTTGGCATATACTTTGGCAACACTGGGAAATGATCCTGCTATGGATGGATGGAACTAATATTTCTTTATACTATATACAGTGTCGAGCTAAGCCCAATATAAAAATTCTTTTATTTTTTTCAAGATTCCCCAGCTTAGAATATTTTTATTACCTAAATCAAGCGCTTTTTGTTCTACATGCATCTGCATTACTTCCCTCACTATCTGTTCAAGGCGGGAACTCTTTTCATCTTGATATTTGTCCTGTAACCGTTTCTTTTTAACCAGTTCTCTGATTCTTTGAAAACTTTGCGCCAGCTTAGATTCGTCGCCCACTTCCTGAAAATATTATAGTTTATGGCAACGACAACTAGCAAAAGAAAACAAAGAAGAAGTTAAAAAACCTCCAAATCAGTTACTTGAACCGAAAAGAAACTAAAAAACAAAAGATCAAAAGATCTTGGGTGGAAATAACGAAAATTCGTTATTTGCAGGTTTTTTAACTTCTTCTTTGTTTTAATTGCCTTAGGAGCATAATCCTACTGGAAATATTAACACGCCAGGACGAATTCGTATTAGGTAACTTGGATAAGTAAGTACCAGTGCGGAACGATGCCTATTTGTGAGTGGTTCAAGGTTGGAAATCTAAGTGTATGATGGTGTTTAATGATGTATAGTGGAGGGTGACCAGTGAAACTACTGATGAGCCCACGCTGGTTACCTAGGGCGAAACATCGTTTATTCATTTCTCTTTTAGCTTTGATCTTTTGTGTGTTAATATTTCCAGTAGGATTATGCTCCTAAGGCAATTAAAACAAAGAAGAAGTTAAAAAACCTCCAAATCAGTTACTTCAACCGAAAAGAAACTAAAAACAAAAGATCCAAAGATCTTGGGTGGAAATAACGAAATTTCGTTATTTGCAGGTTTTTTAACTTCTTCTTTGTTTTAATTGCCTTAGGAGCATAATCCTACTGGAAATATTAACACGCCAGGACGAATTCGTATTAGGTAACTTGGATAAGTAAGTACCAGTGCGGAACGATGCCTATTTGTGAGTGGTTCAAGGTTGGAAATCTAAGTGTATGATGGTGTTTAATGATGTATAGTGGAGGGTGACCAGTGAAACTACTGATGAGCCCACGCTGGTTACCCAGGGCGAAACATCGTTTATTCATTTCTCTTTTAGCTTTGATCTTTTGTGTGTTCCTTGTGGAATACTCATCCAAGTTTGAATTTTCGTTATTTCCACCCAAGATCTTTTGATCTTTTGTTTTTTAGTTTCTTTTCGGTTGAAGTAACTGATTTGGAGGTTTTTTTAACTTCTTCTTTGTTTTAATTGCCTTAGGAGCATAATCCTACTGGAAATATTGACACGCCAGGACGAATTCGTATTAGGTAACTTGGATAAGTAAGTACCAGTGCGGAACGATGCCTATTTGTGAGTGGTTCAAGGTTGGAAATCTAAGTGTATGATGGTGTTTAATGATGTATAGTGGAGGGTGACCAGTGAAACTACTGATGAGCCCACGCTGTTTACCCAGGGCGAAACATCGTTTATTCATTCCTCTTTTCGCTTTGATCTTTTGTGTGTTCCTTGTGGAATACTCATCCAAGTTTGAATTTTCGTTATTTCCACCCAAGATCTTTTTTGTTTTTTAGCAAAAGAAACTTGTCCAAGGGTATTTTTTAAAAAACCGTAGTGTTTAATGAAAAATGTTTACAAATAATCAATATCATATGCGAAAACAATAGACTTACTGTGCCTTGCGTAGTTATAAGATAAACTACACTCACTATTGAAATTGATAACAGAGCAGACTGATATCGGAGCATAAAAAAAATTGTATTTTTTATTTTTAAAATCTTTCTGCCTGAAAGGTATTTGAACTTCCTTCTCAAAAAGTTTATCTATAGAACAACAAATAAAAAGAACTGTATTCTATAGGAGATAACGGAGAAGAGTTGGTTACATTTTGACATCCACTCTCAGATCAGGGAAAACTTAAATGACAAAGGACCATGCAGTATTTAAATGGAAAAACGTTCCCCGTGATATTTGGATGCGGTTTAAGGTATGTTATATGGGTCGTTCTTGAAAAAAGGTAACATTTCAAGTGGTAATTTAAAAAAAAACACAAAATAGTGTTCTTTGAATTTTGGTAATTATTAAACAATTCAATAGTTCTTGCGTTATTTTTGAGTTTGTGAATTCATCTGCTAACACAGGTGATAGCCAGCTAACACCAGTTATACCTATTTTAACAAAATCAAGAATCTTTATAGCTGGGTTGTTCTTGAAAAATGGTAACATTTGGTGTAATAGTTTTTAAAACAAAAATTGATTTACCACTTTTTAAGTAAATATAATTTGTTGCTAAATATATAATATGCCCTTACTTAATTTCTTCTTTTCTCTCTTTTGTCTATTTCCTTTTTCGTTTCTGGTGCTTTTGCCAAAGACTTTCTAGTTTTTGCTATTTTTTTTCTAAAAACTATTGAGTTTTTTTTAATTACAAGCGAAAAATTTCACAGGTATTATCAATAAAATATTCTGAAAGATCACACCAGTGACGTTCACATTAGGCACATATTTAGCAAAATGTGTAAATGACAATAAAATTAAAAACTTACTACTTTTGTATTTTAATGTTAGTAAAATGCCTACTTTTCATACTTAAATCACATTTTTGAAAGTAAATATCTTACTATTTACTCCTTATATAAATTAAAACCACCAAAATTTCACAAAAACTGAATTATCTAACACATTTCAGGTTACACTCCTAAACTGTGTCTTCCGTGCTTCTTCATTTTCAGGTAAATGAGTTGAGTTTTGTATGCAGTGATACCAGATTTAAAAAAAATCTGTGACTGCATGTGATCACACAAGTGACACCAAAATCAATTACACGTGTTTTTTTTTCTGATGAAGACAAAAAACTTATATCAAGGTACTTTTTTAAGGATTTAAATTTTTGAGTTTTTATCTATCTAAATCATTATCTAAATAAATTTTATGATGCTAAAGTCTTTTTTTGTTATATCTGAATCTATTGACTTTGAAAATTACAGATCACACCACGTGACATGTCACATGGTGTGAACAACTTTTGTTCCAAGGAGACATTTCTTGGAGGGTTCATTACTGTTGGATAATGTTAGCCTTTGAGTACACTAACTATCCTCCTACTTTTTTTCAAAACGATAAGTGGTTTTAAATTTACAAACCAATTATATGCAATGTTACCATTTTTCAACCCATATAGGACACACTAAGAAACATTTTTTATCATGGGCACAACCTTAGATCTATTAAAGGGGAGCCGAAATCAGCTGTAAAAATTTCACATGTAATATCCAAAAGCAGTCAAACTATGGCCGATTTCGATTAACAAGGTCTAATTCCTACTATAGCTGTCAATTCCTGTCAAAATGACGGCACCTATTTTTTTAGTTTTTAATATTTTGTGACATGTGATATAACCTTTTATACTTTTGACGGAAACCTGAGTCCAAAAATTGAATTAAAAGCGACAACTGTGGGGACCTGTCATTTATTTTAACTAAAAAAAAGTGTCCAGTTTATATAGTATAAAGAAAGCTAAATTGAACAACTTATTTATTTAAAACAAATGACAGTTCTCCACAGCTATCACCTTTTTTTCAATTTTTGTATTCAGGGATATGACGAATGTAAAAAAGGTCATATGACATGTTACAAAATATCAAAAACTAAAAACTAAAAAGAAAACTAAGAAAAATAGATGCCGTCATTTTGACAGAAATTGACAGCTGTCAAAATGGTTAGAATTTTTGGATCCAGCTTGCTAAACTTAGTAGAAATTTATGCTTTGTTAATCAAAATCTGCCATGGTTTGCCTGCTTTTGAATATTTCGGCTCCCCTGTCATATATCCAAGGTTGTGCCCATGATAGGAAACGTTTCTTAGTGTGTCGTATATAACATACTGAAACCGCATTCAAATATCACGGGGAACATTTTTTCATTTAAATAATGCGTGGTACTTTACAGGTTTCAAAGTATTGGTAAAGAAAATCACCTTTGCTTTTTTTCAACATTTGGTCGGATTATCCAGAAGATGAGAAACTGCTGTGACAAAAAATAAAAACTCACCAACTAGAACGAACACACGAATGTTGGGTTTTCCTGCCCTATTTAAAACAAATATAATCCACAAAACTACACCCTTTACTGATTCATTTTGATTTAAAAAAAAATATTTTCTGTGTTTTCATCAAAAACTGTTTAAACAAGCCAAAATAACTCAAGTTTTTTTAAACATAGTTTGGTAATATTGTTGAAACAATCCCTACCTCTTTTCGTTGTTTCAGCTCCTCAGAATTAAAGCTGTTTAGAAGCAGGGCCAAAAACAAATTTAAAACCATAAAGTTGCCCATAACTAAAGTGGGAAGAAATATCGCAAAGCAAATTCCTGGACTCTAAAAATAAAACATTGTACGAGGTTAGAATGTAACATATGTTACAGTTTATTTCTTAAGATGTATTTTAAATGGCAATTGTAAACATGTCGTTTTACTGGTCAGAACAGTCAGCACAGTTGGTCTAGAGGTGGTTTTAAGAAAATAAATATACCATTTTTAAAATATAGATTTTTGTTTTCGATACATCGCCAACCACCATTTAGCGTAAAAAGTGAAATCCACTATGCAGCCCTTTTAATTTAATTTTTGGGAGGCTATTTTTGGAAAATATTCTGAAAACTTTAAATAGCAACTTCCTATTTTGACATTTTTTCGAGATATTGGCTTTCAAAATGTCAAAAATGCAATTTTTAAAAGCCCATATCTTAGAAACTAAAGATAATATCTCTATTGTGTTTGATATCGATTTTAAGGGTTTTTTAAGAAGAATTAAAAAATGACAGCAGTTTATTGATTTTCAGTGATTTTAACGTTATTATTCAAAAAATAAGGAGTACAATGTTAAATCGTCAATTTATTGTAATTTTTTAATTCCTCTTAAAAAAACACTTAAAATCGATATCAAACACAATAGAGATATTTTCTTTAGTTTCTAAGATATGGGCTTTTGGAAATTGCATTTTTGACATTTTGAAAGCCAATATCTCGAAAACTAGTAAAGTAAACCTTATGATATGGGGTACCATTGGAATGAGAATTTCAGCGATAACTCAAATATGAAGTAAAAATGGGAAGTTGCTATTTAAAGTTTTCAGAATATTTTCCAAAAATAGCCTCCCAGAAAATGGCTACATAGGGCATTTTACTTTTTACGATAAATGGTAGTTGGCGATGTATCGAAAACAAAAATCTATATTGCACAGATGGTATATTTTTTTTCTTAAAACCCCTCCCTAGACCAACTGTGTCAGTAAAGCCGTAAAAAATATTTAAAAAAATTGGTATCAGTAAAGCCGTAAAAAATATTTAAAAAAATTTGTAATGTAAAAAAACGAAAACATCTACCACGGAAAATATTTATGTTTTGCAAATTACCTCTCCTTTTTCCGCTCTCATGCAATCCCATAGAGGTTCAATCCATTCTCCGCACAAAATTCGAAATATCATCATAAACGAGTGAAAGAAATCCGTAAAATTCCATCTGTGAAATAATAAAAATTATTATTATTAAATAAGCCTTCTTTTCTCAGCCATGCATTAAGTTATTTTAGGGAGGAGTAGTCCCAAACGTTACTAAACGTTACTAAGCGTTACACAATAAATAAAAATGCATTAAGTAAAATGTGAATGTGCATGGGCTGACAGTAATATTGACTGGGCACAATAAACACACGACTCCGCATGCATACTTCTTTCCACCTCTTAAATCCTAACAGAGAAAGACCCAGAGAGAAGAGGTAAGGGATGACTTGGGGCATTAGAGTAAAGGTTTATTTTTCCTATAATCAATGCTTCACACCCTTCCATTACTCCTACTGCGGGTACACTAGTTGGATGTTAGAAGCACCTTTCTCCTTCCTGTATATAAGCTAGAAATTTTATGCCCACTAATCTATTTGTTATTTAGAATGGCAATTGTAATATATTTATTTAAATATTCCCTTATGAATTTTACAAATCATTATTCCCTTCTTCCCAATGAACATAAATAAATAGAGGAATCCACTGAAGCCTTCAAGATGCTTGTGCGTGAAACATTTCCATCTAGACATCTTCATGAATCAAAAAGGAATTTACTAAAATATATCATTAAATATATAAATAAATAGTTAACTATTTAAACTATTTTATAAAAACACCTACATCAAATTATTATTCTAAATCTAGTCTTTTGTTTGTTTGATTTTTTTTTTTTTTTTTTTGGATTGAAATAATATATTGCAATGTGTGTGGTCATTATTAATTACTAGAGAAGTAAGTTTAAGTACTGTTGAAAAACATATATGTTTAATTAATATGATAATCTATCATTAATAATAGATGAGAAAAATGCCCTAGGCTTTCCAAGGATTCAAGCCTTCACATGGAATTTCTTGTTGTTTAATTTTTTTATTTCTTCAGGTAACAAACGATAGACTAAGGACCTAGAAAAGCTATTGTTCTTTGACCCTTGACTTTCTCAGTTTTATGTTGTTGTTTTTTATACCTTGTATTTTAGTTATGATGTTTATGATTGCAAATTATGTTTATACTAGAGAGGTTAAAACTCCTGCAGATAATAAAATATAATATAGGCTTCAAAGTTCGGCATCAAGTTATTCCACGTAATTCCTTACTTGTTTGAGATCCAAGTACTACAGGAGGTCACACAATGACCCCCAAACCAACAAGAAGTTGACTGCCAAACACCCAACACCACATGTAAGGCGTCTTTAGTTAAGTGTTACCACAAATGTAACACGGAGACAAGCAATCGTACCACTACATCCAGGTGTATCACGTGGAGAGAGTCATTTTATTCCTAACTCCCAGTCTCTCAGTAGACCACAGAACATAGCAATATCCATTGCATTCCCCATACCTGTGGTCGTTTTCCCACAGAACGGTAACATCGCGCCGGTAGAGACGCGACGGTAGAGATTTTCATCAGTTGTTGCTGTGAACTTTAAAGTGATGGATCGAAGAAAAGTACACTGAGAAAACGGGGCCCACTCACGGCCGTGGCTTGAAAATTTGGGGCTACCAGAACTCACACCGTGCGTTACTATAGCACACGGTTGTCCCAAACCATTTGAATTTAGGTGGGAAAACTCAGCAAGTCGTGGGCCAGCCCAGTTTCATGTATTAACTTTTTGGGTCTGTGGTAATTCACGGTCTGGGCTACGATAACTTAGGGCCTGAATTGTTCTAACAAATGATCATGGCTTATTTTTTCCGGCGTCTAGTAAAACATAAGGATTTACACATATAAATCCGATTATAGGCGGTACTTGCCGAATGTCGAGTTTTGCACCTATTCGGGCTTGCGGGTTGCTTTGGCTGGCAGATGCTACTTGCTAGCTTCATTTCCAGTTGTGATGTAGTTAGTGTAGGTCATATGTGCTGGTATCCTGGCCGGTGTAGCGGCAGGTTCACGAGTGAAAAATATTAACGTGTCTAAATAATATGAAAGTGTGGAGTGCGAAATGTATAGAGTCTGTTTTGTATTTTAAACAGTTTGGCTGAGTTTTACTAACTCTTTCCTAAGCCTAATTTACAACTATATATATATATATATATATCTGTCATTTTCCTGAGCAAATTATACTTAGGGGCGGCTTTAGCGTTATAGTTCAGCCTTTAGGTTTTGTTTTTAAAACACCATATTTATATTAAAATATTTGATTTTGTTTTGGATTGAAATAATATATTGCAATGTGTGTGGTCATTATTAATTACTAGAGAAGTAAGTTTAAGTACTGTTGAAAACCATATATGTTTAATTAATATGATAATCTATCATTAATAATAGATGAGAAAAATGCCCTAGGCTTTCCAAGGATTCAAGCCTTCACATGGAATTTCTTGTTGTTTAATTTTTTTATTTCTTGAGGTAACAAACGATAGACTAAGGACCTAGAAAAGCTATTGTTCTTTGACCCTTGACTTTGTCAGTTTTATATTGTTGTTTTTTATACCTTGTATTTTAGTTATGATGTTTATGATTGCAAATTATGTTTATACTCGAGAGGTTAAAACTCCTGCAGATAATAAAATATAATATAGGCTTCAAAGTTCGGCATCAAGTTATTCCACGTAATTCCTTACTTGTTTGAGATCCAAGTACTACAGGAGGCTTCACAATGACCCCCAAACCAACAAGAAGTTGACTGCCAAACACCCAACACCACATGTAAGGCGTCTTTAGTTAGGTGTTACCACAAATGTAACACGGATACAAGCAATCGTACCACTACATCCAGGTGTATCACGTGGAGACAGTCATTTTATTCCTAACTCCCAGTCTCTCAGTAGACCACAGAACATAGCAATATCCATTGCATTCCCCATACCTGAGGTCGTTTTCCCACAGAACGGTAACATCGCGCCGGTAGAGACGCGACGGTAGAGATTTTCATCAGTTGTTGCTGTGAACTTTAAAGTGATGGATCGAAGAAAAATACACTGAGAAAACGGGGCCCACCCACGGCCGTGGCTTGAAAATTTGGGGCTACCAGAACTCACACCGTGCGTTACTATAGCACACGGTTGATTGTCCCAAACCATTTGAATTTAGCTGGGAGAACTCAGCAAGTCGTGGGCTACCATAATTCAGGCATGGGATTGCCCCAGCCCAGTTTCATGTGTTAACTTTTTGGGTCTGTGGTGATTCACGGTCTGGGCTACGATAACTCAGTGCCTGAATTGTGCTAACTCATGATCATGGCTTATTTTTTCCGGCGTCTAGTAAAACCCAAGGATTTACACATATAAATCCGATTATAGGCGGTACTTGCCGAATGTCGAGTTTTGCACCTATTCGGGCTTGCGGGTTGCTTTGGCTGGCAGATGCTACTTGCTAGCTTCATTTCCAGTTGTGATGTAGTTAGTGTAGGTCATATGTGCTGGTATCCTGGCCGGTGTAGCGGCAGGTTCACGAGTGAAAAATATTAACGTGTCTAAATAATATGAAAGTGTGGAGTGCGAAATGTATAGAGTCTGTTTTGTATTTTAAACAGTTTGGCTGAGTTTTACTAACTCTTTCCTAAGCCTAATTTACAACTATATATATATCTGTCATTTTCTGAGCAAATTATACTTAGGGACGGCTTTAGCGTTATAGTTCAGCCTTTAGGTTTTGTTTTTAAAACACCATATTTATATTAAAATATTTGATTTTGTTTATATTTTTCACAATTAAATATTTTCAAACGCGACATTTTTGATTTTTTTTAAGTTTTTTTTTCTGCAAGGGGTTATCCATTATAAACCTTACCGTGTTATAAATTTGACATTTATAAGAGAAATTTAAAAAATCTCATTTAGTTTTTGAGTTGTTTAGCATTGTTGGCAAGGGTAAAGCCTGCGTTGCTGTAAAAATTACCCAAAATAGAGGGTGTTTCATTTAAAGTAACAAAATACATGAACAAATATGTAATGATTTCTTTTGAATGCCCTTTTAATCTTAGATTAACAGTCAAAAATTATATTCTTTAAAAACGCGATAACCATCCCATATTGGTGAATTTAATGGTTATTAGTATTTTGATGGAGGGGTTAATGACATATGACAAACCAAGGATAACCAATTGGTTGAACTAAGATATTTTGGTTATACGCTAATAAATGGCTATAGAATCGCTAAAAGAAGTTGGTCTAGATGATCAAGATATAAAGTTGATGGCCAACTGTTCGAAGATGTCCAAATAAGAAGAGGAGTGCGCCAAGGTTGTATATTGTCTCCGCTGTTATTTATATAATATCTATAGTAACAAAATAATAGAGAATGCACTTCATAACTGCGAGGAGGGTCTGACCATAAACGGCATAAAAATCAACAACATACGATATGCCGACGACACTGTCATAATAGCAGACACGCTAGAAGGCCTGCAACAGTTGTTGAATCAAATTGCTGCCAAAAGTTCGCAATTCAAGCTTAACTTTAATGTTGGAAAAACAAAATGGATGGTCATATCCAAGGAAAAGAACATCCGAGGCATGTTAGAAGTAAATGGGCAGCAAGTCGAATGCGTAGATTCATACAAATACTTGGGTTGCCTCCTCAATGAGAACTGGGACAACATGCAAGAATTGAACAGGCCAGATCATGTCGTCGTAGAACACTAAGGATATCTTGGATGGACCGAGTAACTAATGTGGATGTTCTGCTTAGAATAAATAAAGATCTTGAAAAAGATCATATTGTGAGAAATGACAAATATAAATTTTAAAATTGATAATAGAAGACAAAATTGAAGGCAGAAGAGGTCCGGGTCGTAGACGAATATCAATCTTAGACAATGGTATGGTGTTACCACGAAACTTTTCCGAAAAGCAGTGAACAGGGTACAGATCGCGCTAATGATAGCCAACGTTCGAAGAGAGCATGGCACTTGAAAAAGAAGATATCGCGTACGATTTATCACTCGCGGCAAATCGTGCCGTTACCGTCCTGTGAGCAAACGCCCTGAGAGGGCACTTTTTATGCCGACCAACAATGTAGTGTGTACAATAACTGCCACGCGGGAGATTAGCACTCAGATGTTCTGTCGGAACCATACACCATAAACTTAAAAATGCGCCATTTACAATCAGCTCCCTCCGATATGAATGTACTTACCTGGGAACAGGATCTGGATAAAACTTTTCTTCGGTATAGTCCTTGGCAAACAATTGCATTCCAATTACAGCAAATATGTAAATCACTATGACCAATACAAATGTTAGATTTCCGAGTGCTCCAATAGTGCTAATAATAATGCTAAGAAGGACTTTCATCGTTATCCAAGACTGAGCCAGTTTGAGAACACGAAGCTAAAAAAAATCAAACTAAAAGAAGCATCTAACACTATTGCGTTTACACCACGAACCGTTTTTAGTCGGCAAAGCCCAAAAATGCCCTAGATGTAAAACACTGCTAATAGTAATATTGCGGGTAATAAGTGATAGTACAGTCAATTGGAAAAAATCTGTACTTTAGGAAAGAACTTGAAATTAAAATTGCATATTGTAGACTAGACCGAGGCATGCGTACGTCAGCCACCTTAATAAATTTTTATTATATTAAAAAAAACTTTTAAGATGAAGCTTTTATTAAATGCACTCAAAAGTAGAAAATAATTCCTTATCTTTCTTATACCATAATAAAAGAGATGGACGCAAATTAACAATTTTAACTTTAGGTATCGTATATCGGTCATATTGGCAATTCACCTAAGAAACAGTTGTATTACTCTATAACCTAAGGACATTTTCAAAGGCTTGGCAAGCATTATGTTTATTATTCGAATAGAAGAAGAATTTTTTTCTTTTTTTGTAGTTCTCTCTTTGTTAAGAAAGATAAAAAATTATTTAGTACTTTTGAGTGCATTTAATAAAAGCTTGTTCTTTAAAAGTTTTTATTAATAAATCGTCCATTTTGAATCCGCCATATTGAAATTTTCAAATGTGATATCTCCTTCCCGAAAAACCCCTGTATGCCAATTTTTATTTAAATCGAACAAACTAAATCTTTTTCCCCCTCCACTTCCCTCGTTAGAGGTTAGAGAACACACACCCTAAGATTTGTACCCTTAATCGTCCATTTTGAATCTGCCATATTGAAATTTTCAAATCTGATCAAAAATTCATAATCATGCATTTAATTAAAGCTTGTTCTTTAAAAGTTCTTTTTAATAAATCGTCCATTTTGAATCATCCATATTGAAATTTTCAAATCTGATATCCCCTTCCCGAAAAACCCTTGTATGCCAATTTTGATTGAAATCGAACAAACTAAATCTTTTTCCCTCTCCACTTCCCTCGTTAGAGGGAGGTGGGTACCTGAAAATACCATATGATTATATTTTCAACGGCACTATAAACGCATACCAAATTTGAACACAATCGGATGTGGATAAGTCATTTAAAATTGGTTAGCAAAACAGGACCGAAAATCGTCAAAAATTCGTAGTCCTTATCCCCAAAATCCCCCGTATAACAATTTTGGTTGAAATCGGACAAACTTAGGTGTGTTCCCCCCTCCACTCCCCTCGTAGGGGGAGGGGTGTCTAATAATGACATATTATTATATTTCCACCGGAACTATAAATGCATACCAAATTTAAAGGCAATCGGATGTGTATAAGTTTCAAAATCTGATTAGAAAAAGAAAATTCTCCATCTCCAAGTGCTCCAACACACCAAATTTCAACGAAATCGGGTGTACTTCAACTGTATCCCCCTCCACCCTCTTCCAGTAGGGGGGAGCTGTCAATTTCATCACACTATATTCTTATGTTGTCACCGCAACTATATAAGCATGTCAAATTTGAATCCGATCGGATGTCGGGAAGTTGGTCAAAATTAAGTTGCAAGATTCCACCCGAACAAACATATCTAGTTAGATACATTGCAAGTTAAATAAAAGCTTCTAAAAAGTGTCACTTTTAGTATCTCGCCTCTGCCTCTACCTCTACAGGCAGAAATATATCGGTATATTTTAAAACTATACAACATAGATAATTGTTAAAGTAACTTTATGTAAGGTATATTTTAAAAATAACGCGACATATTTCTGGTTGTAACTTTTTTATTGTGAGAGCTGTGAAAAATTGCAACATGCTTTTAGTTCTAATTTATTTTTAGGAGGTAGTATTTTTCCCAGACTTATGTTACCTTACCAACCATTTTCAAGAAAAAAAAATAAAATCAAAACAAAATCACAGAGTATCTTAGTTAGTTAGTTGATCAATGACAAAATAGTTTCAGGTTTAAATGGATTAAAAATATAATTTTTTGTTCTTGATAATTAGGGACATATTACATTCTAATTCGATGCTCACCATAGGGATCTCCTAAATGGTAGTAGATATATACCAAAAGGTTTAAATTAGGGCCGAGTTGGGCAATTTGACCTTTTTCTCAAGACTACACAAAAGTTTACAAAGTCCGAGTAGTTCCGAAGATAGCGAATATAAATGACATTATTTATAAAGCTATCAACAAAACACGCTATAAACTTTATACAGGCATTTTTTTTTATTGAATTTTTTCTTATGAACACATGCTTTTTTCTCCTAATGACAGATAATATTTTGCAACCTGATTTTGACAAGTCATCTGACGTTTTGGGTTAATTGAGCACCAGCAGCCCAAATTTAATTTTTGCTTCTAACCTACTGAAGATATTTTGGAAACCTGCTTGCACGTTTGACGTTTTATAATTGACAGTTTTAATTTTAATTAAAGAATTCTGCCTAATATTTTGTAAATAAGCTTTCTTCTTTGTTTTTGATTAATTTAAACAATATTTTTAGATTTTTAGAAATATAAAACATATTTTTAAAATATTTAAAAAAATTGTTAAAAAAAATTTCAAAAAAGACCTGTCATTTTTAAAGTGTCAAAAAGGAACTGCAACTAAAAAAAATATATTATATAAGTTAAAAGCAATTTGGGCTGATGATGGTGAATTAATTCAAAACGTCAGATGACTTGTCAAAATATGATGCAAAATATTATCTGTCATCCTTCATGAACCAAACGGCAGGAGAAAAAAAAGCACCTTATTCATTAAAAAAAAATTAACGTGACATTGCTCCTGTCACACTTAAATGTCAAATTTCAAAAACTGACATGTCATTAGCTAGATGTTAAAAAAGTAGAAAGTTTAAAGCGTTTTTTGTTGGCTTTAAGAATAAAAGCGCAAAAAAATAAAAACTAAAAATTAAAATTTGTTTTTTTTTCGCCCAACTCCGGAAGTACTCGGATTTTGTAAACTTTTGTTTTAGTTTTGAGCAAAGCAAACAAATTTGAACTTTTTTGTATTTTCTACCGTTGCCTTTGCTTGTGTTTGGTTGGCAAGATACAAGCATTAAGCCGGCCCAAGGGGACCCAGAGCTTCCTTCTTTGAATCCTACTTGGGTAATTCTCAACGGGTGCGTCCATATCGCGGGGGTGAACCCGACTGACTAAGTCGGTGACTAAATCCTGTTGGGGAACGTTATACCGTACCCCCTTGAACGCAGCTCTTTGGGATCAGTGTGTCGGAGATAGGGAGCGCTTAGGTGAAAGCAACTCTGGCTCGCTCTCGACTTCTCTGAGTGGTGGATCGGGGATGGGTGTGGGGGCCTTGGCTTAAACGCCAGGGCCGCGTGGATGAGGCACCACAATAAAAATCTTCCTCAGAAAACTAGGCACACAATGTCGTATATAGCCCCCTTCCCGAAGTGCTGGGGAGGTGATTCTAGCCGATTTACTCGTCTGTGAGGGAACTGCAGAAGGACCCTCCGACAACTAGGAGGTAACACAGGGAACCAAACAGATAACCAGTGGAACCTCTAAAGATAAGGATCAACAAGGAACTGTTCAAGGACCCAGTAGATCTTCTTCAATACAAGAGAAGCTTCAGGTCAAAATCGTGGTCAGTATGGATGGTCCAACTGAAACAGAGCTGACTGAAGAGCAGCTGCTCGAAGCCCTGCTTCACCTAGGCAGGAAGGATGTGATACCAGCAACAGAGCTCTTAACAGAACACTGTTGCCTCAACAAACACCTAGAGATGCTGGGAATCGCCGGAGTTTCAAAGATTCGATGGTGCATGGAGGACGAAGAATCGTCCTTGCATGTCCTGCTGGAGGGTCGGGCTCTTGCCAGGTCAAGAGAGTCGCACCTCGGGAACTATCTGTTGGTCCCAGGCGATGTAAGAAGGTTGCAGCCCACAAAAATCTGCTTCCAGGGCTAAACCATGGATAGTGGACGTGCAACGGGCCCAGCAAGGTGGCCTACGTACATGGGAATTGTCCACCCGCACTTCTACATTCATTCATTCATCTTCTACTGTTTAGGAGATCCCCATAATTGAATTCGGAACACCATATATATAGATAAATAAATACTTACCAGTCGTAATCCACGAAGAACTGACAGGCCATCAACCAATTCAAAAATTAAATCTAATAGACTAGCGGACACGATAATCAGATCGAAAATATTCCATCCGTTGTAGAAAAATTCCTTGCCGAGTGCCATTACCTTAAGACAGCATTCGAAGGTAAAAACCGATGTAAAAACCTAAAAAAATTGTAAATATACGAAAGTCAAGTACTATGATGAGATACCTACTAGACACTTAAAAGTAGACACTTAAAGTAAATATTTCAACGCAGGGGTATCGGTATACCTAACTCGTTCAAAAGAAAGCCAAAAGACACTACATTTTTTACTTGTTTATGCCGTGTTTCGAACGACGCCTGCTTTCATAGTAAAGGCGATGACAGAAAAACGACGTAACGATACGTTAATCACTCCGTACGCATCGATTGCTGTCAGCTTTTGTGTCATCGGCGTCACTATGAAAGCGTCCTCGTTCGAAACATGGCGTAAACAATTTAAAAATTCAGTGTTTTTTGGCTTTCTTTTGAACGTGTTAGGTATGCCGATACCGATGCGTTGAAATATTTACTAGACACTTGAAGTGTGTGTATTTTTTAAAAATTGTAAATTTTGTATTTTTTTACCCGATTATGATGAAAAAATAAATAAAAGTTTGAAATACTTGGCTTAATAGCTCACTGATGGTCCTAGGATAATTATAAAGCGTAGACGTAAACCACAAGATGGCGTGACAAGCGATGAAACTTTATTTTATAAGAGCACTAATTGACGCAAAAATGTGAATTATTTTTCTATGTTTTTAAGACAATAGTTATTTATTAAACGTAAATAAATCCAATATAATTTTAGCACCTAACCCAAAATAGGTCCCGTTAAACTGACATATTACGCATTTTTAAGAAAAAACCCTGTTTTTAAAAAAATATTTGAAAATTCCCTTAGTAACTTTACTTGTTTTGACGTTTTAGATAGAACGTCATTGAAACTTCAGGTTATGAAGGTTGACTTAAAAGTTTTCGCGTTTGATATTTTTAGTAATTTTTTATATTAATAATGTCATTTTCATTAGTCGTAGGTAAAGTATAGTATACTAATACTAACTCGCATGTTATAGTCATTACACGCTCAGATAAATTAAGACACTCGCCTGCGGCTCGCGTCTCAAACTTCATCTTGTTATGTAAACTACTATTACCTGCTACCAACGAATATTACTAATTTTACGAGCATCTCAACACGATTTTAATGGCTCATTTATAGTCCTAGAATAATAAAAAAGCTTAGACGTAAACCATAAGATGTCGTGACAAGCGATGAAACTTTATTTTAAAGGGGAATAATTGACACAAAAATGTGAATTATTTTTCTATATTTTGAAGACAATAAATATTTATTAAACGTAAATACATAAAAAATTATTTTAGTACCTAACCAAAAATAACTTCCGTTGAATTGACATTTTTAAGAAAAAAAGAACCTTGTTTTTAAAAAGATAAATGCACCCTTATTTGTTTTGACGTTTTAGATAGAACGTCATTGAAACTTTAGGTTATGAAGGTTGTTGATTTAGAGTGTTCGCGTTTGATATTTTTAATAGATTCTGACATTTTCATTGGTCGTTGGTAAAGTATAGTACACTACCTCGCATATTATGGTCATTACAAGCTCAGATAAATTAAGACACTCGCCTGCCGCTCGCGTCTCAAACTTCATCTTCGTGGTACTACTACTACCTACAGGTGTCAGGCCGGACAGATCAGGCCACTGTGGCATGAATCTGTCCGCTATGGGAAGTTGGGGGAGCCATACTGCCTGTAGCCTGTAGGCGGTGGGATGTAGCGACCCCCTGCCCACGATTCGAGTCTAGTGCTCAATCGTGCAATCAGCTGGCCTAACCTCGAGGGACCCAATCGTCGTATTCCTTACGCCATTGGGTCGTCACTCGTTATTAGGGACCGTGGGCTTGCTGATTGTGCATCAGCATGTCCACGTTAATAAAAGTCTCGCACAGGCATTCTCTACTCTGAGATCCTATACCTTCTAGGACACATAAGACCATTAAGTCGAAGCAAACCAAAGTCTTTCGGCGATCGGCAAGTTGCGACGGAAGCAGGACATTGCAGTCTGGAAGCTCTTAGTGACAAACCGGCACGAAAGCGGCGGAATCGTGATCGCCGTTTTGCTCAAGGATTGGCTGTAGAGCAACTCGTGTGCTGCATCCGTGACTGAGCAGCCCTATTTAGGACCCACTCTGCTCACTCTGAGAGAGAAGGGGCTATAAAAGGTGCCCTAAACATAGCCAGACAAAAATTGCCCGACTGGACAACTGCATCCAGTGGGTACACCACATGCGGTCAAAACAAAAGAAAAAGAAATCCAATGAACTTTGCCTCATGGAATATCCGTACACTTATGGATACAGACACAACCACGACACCACAAAGAAGAACTGCAATAGTGGCACGTGAACTAAGGAGATATAACATCGATATCGCTGCTCTCAGTGAAACTAGAAGAGCAGGCGAAGGCCAACTTAAAGAACACGAAGGAGGCTACACATTTTTCTGGAAAGGAAAAGAAGAAGATGAACCACGTATTCACGGAGTGGGTTTGGCTATAAAAAATGAGATTGTGGACCACCTAACTAAATTTCCATCCGGAATAAGCGAAAGATTGATGACATTGCGCCTAAACCTTAGCAACCACCAACACGCTACTTAATGAGCGCCTACGCTCCAACTCTTACAGCTGATGAAAACCAAAAAGATGAATTTTATTCTCAACTTAGTGAAGTTATAACATCTTTATCTAAATCTGATAAACTTATCATCCTAGTGATTTCAATGCTCGAGTTGGTACGAATTCAAACCTATGGAAGGGCATCATGGGCAGGGAAGGTGTTGGAAACATGAACTCAAACGGACTGCTCCTCTTAATCTTATGTTCGGAATATGATCTCATAATTTCAAATACAATTTTCCGACAAAAAGACAAATTCAAGACCTCCTGGCAACACCCGAGGTCAAGACACTGGCATCTGATTCATTACATTATTGTACGTTCCAGAGATCAAAAACACGTAAACATTACAAGAGCAATAACGAGTGCAGACGACTGCTGGACAGACCGTCGCCTGATACGAGCCAAAATGAACTTGCACATTCCACCAAGAAGTAGCCGTCAAAAGAAGCAAGTCAGAAGAAAATTCAATGTAGAACAAAATTTCAAGTCTCTCTGAATCAAAAGCTGGGTACTTTAGAATACACGGAGAATATTGACGATCACTGGAGTATGTTGAAGACAGCAATAACATCTGCCTGCAAAGAAACGATCGGCTACACACAAAGAAAACATCAAGACTGGTTTGACGAGCACGACAAAGAAATTCAACACCTTATTGAGAGGAAGAGAAAAGCCCATAATGCTTGGAAAAGCCACCCTAACTCTAACGAAAAGAAAAGGCAATATCAAGAAGCCAAAGTAGAAATACAAAGGCAAACACGTAGATTAAAAAAACAATGATGGACAACAAAATCACATGAAATACAACATCTAGTCCAACAACACCAGAGCCTTCTTTCAAGCTACTAAGATGATATATGGTCCCACTACATAAGGTATCAATCCCCTAAAGATGGAAAAAGGCTGCTTAAAGACAGATCCTCTATCAATTCACGATGGAAATAACACTTCCCAGAACTACTCAACAGAGAGTCTCAGGTCGATAGTGACATCTTCGACAAAATTCCGAAGAAAACTACACAACAACACCTAAGTGAGATTCCGAGATTAGAGGAGGTCGAAAAGGCAATCACACAGCTAAAGAATAACAAGTCATCAGGCACACATGGTATCGCTCCTGAACTCTACAAAGAAGGGGGTCCCGCACTTAATTCCCAAATACACACTCTAATAAGTAAAATATGGACCACTGGGACCATTCCTGCCGAACTCAGAGACGCCTCTATAGTTACCATTTTCAAAAACGGTGACAATGCCCAATGTGGAAAATACAGAGGTATATCTCTGCTTTCTGTTGTTGGAAAGATACTTGCCCGGATACTATCAAACCGAGTAATTCCGATTGCTGAACAAAATCTGCCAGAGACACAGTGTGGATTTAGGCCCAATCGAGGCACAGCTGACATGATCTTTAGTGCCAGACAAATGCAAGAGAAATCTAGAGAACAAAATGGCTCCCTCTTCATGGCCTTCATAGACCTAGTCAAAGCATTTGACTCGGTCAACAGAGAAGCTCTTTGGCAAATACTGGCAAAAGCTGGATGCCCTCAAAAATATATTTAAATTCTTAGACTACTACACGACAACATGAATGCAACAGTCTTGAGCAACGATGGACAAGGGTGTGTTATTGCGCCCACCCTATTTTCTATATTTTTAGGTGCCATGCTTCACCTTGTTCAGGAAAATCTACCGCCGGGAGTGGAAATTCTATATAGATTCGACGGTGGCCTACTTAACCTAGGCAGATTGCGGGCAAAAACTAAGGTCTAGACGACCTCGGTAATCGAACTGCAGTACGCCGATGACAACGTCATTATGGCCGATACGGAGGAAGGTCTACAGCTGGTAATCAACCCATTTAACCAAGCCTACAAAAAAATTGGCCTAGAGGTCAATCTTGCCAAAACGCAAATTCTTCACCAACCAAAACCAGATTCGAATCCCCAAGCTCCAAACATTTCCATAAATGGCCATGATCTGCAGAACGTGGAACATTACCCATACCTTGGGAGCCACCTATCATCAAATGCAACTATTGACGCAGAAGTACAGCATCACCTAAATGTCCTAGCGCAGCGTTCGGACGGCTTTCGGAGAGAGTCTTCAACAATCACGACGTCAATGCGGAAACCAAGCTTCGTGTCTACAACTCAGTTATAATACCATACGGATACGAAACGTGGACCACCTACAGAAGGCATATCAAACGACTAGAAAAATATCACCAAAGTTGTTTACGACGAAAAAACATAAGTGTTTTAGAAGAAGCCAGAACAACTAGTATAGAAGCCCTTATCTTCAAGCACCAGCTTCGTTGGACTGGTCACGTTATCCGCATGCCCGAAACACGTCTTCCAAAGTAGATATTTTATGGATAACTGAAGAAGGGAAAGAGAAATCAAGGAGGTCAACAAAAAAGGTACGTTCTCTAGTTCTCAAAGGCAATATGATGAAGGGTCATAACGATATAAACAACTTCGAAACCACTGCAAACGATAGGGCTTCATGGCGCCGAACAGTCCATGAGGGAGCACAAACTTTTGAAGAGCAACGACGTAGACTAGAGACGGAAAAGAGAGAACGTAGAAAGGAGCGACAAAGTGGAAGAATGGATGACCAACAACACCCGGTTGCTGCCGGAGACTGGGTGTGCCAGGACAGTGAAAGGGTGTGCGGCTCGAGAATTGTCTTACGCATAACAGATAGCGACGATACAGAATAGAGGAAAATCATACTCGGTATCGAGTGATTGCCTATGATGATGACTACCTAGTATTAAGGTACCAACTCAACTCACTTAAAATATATTACATGCCAACCATTTGTTTCATCAAAATCGGATAAGAAATAAAAAAGTTACAGTTTTTGAAAAACCCGTCTTTCCGCCAAAATGAATCCGCCATAGTTCTTATAAAAGGCATTTACCAGAATAACTACAATTTAAAACCTGATATACAGGGTGTCCTGAAAATCCGAGAACCAAAAGAGACAGAGAAGTAATACTTCACATAATTAGATAGTTTACAAAAAAGTATCTTTTTGGATGCTGATTGTGCCGTCATTCATTAAGGGGCGGAGGCAATACT
Organism: Oxystoma pomonae; assembly: GCA_963921995.1. Classification (NCBI taxonomy): domain Eukaryota; kingdom Metazoa; phylum Arthropoda; class Insecta; order Coleoptera; family Brentidae; genus Oxystoma; species Oxystoma pomonae. Next base: position 78,268,530 of record OY998163.1, read on the forward strand.
TTTTTTAAATAAGATACCCTTTTTTTAAAATTTGAAGAGCTTTTCATCTGTTTCCAAAAATACCTAATATGTTAACTTTTTCTTTAACGGTTTTTAAATAAAATGACAAAAACTTTTAAATAAGAGCAATGATTTAGACAAAGAATCACCGAATATCTGTTTTATTGTTTAACTCATTGGTCTTATGGAGATGATTTTCCTATTTTATTTAAAAACCGTTAGAGAAAAAGGTAACATATTAGGTATTTTTCAAGTTTCTTAATGAATGGTGGTATAATTAGCATCCAAAATGATACTTTTTTGTAAACCATCTAATTATGTGAAATTTTACTTCTCTGTCTCTTTTGGCTCTGGAGATACTAGGGTGGACTCGAAGTTTTGGGACACCCTTTATGTGTGGTTTAACAAAAGTACACCCAGTTCCCCCTAAGCATTTCCTATGCGCCGCCACCCTGGACAATTTCGATTGATTTCCTGGTCCTGCCCGGTCCTGGTTGACAGCGACCCAAATTTTGACAGACGTCAAATTTATCCTCTTTTTTAATTTAATCACGAACAAAAGAGACGGATAGTACCTTAGTAAAAATACGACTTCCTCTTTTCCTTTATTTTCTATTATTTGAGGTTAGAATCATCTAGCTTGGTCCTTGCCAGCTGCTTTTGAGGCGCACAGTGTCCTGTAAGGACTCCTATTAGAGGTCCTATTTATCTGCGTTTGCTGCGCCGCAACCAGAGCAGGGCATTATTTTACGTCTGAAACTTACCTTATTCCCAATGTCCAAACACCTAAGCACGGACTGACTCATTCCGTGATGTTCCAAGGCAAGAAACATTGTGTTCAAAACAATGCATACCGTGATTGTTAACTCGAATAATGGATCTTTCACAATTTGGTAGAGCTGTTGTTGAAACTGCAACCATCCGTCATAGTCCAAGCAACACTGTTCACAGCAAGAACAATTTCGGTCTATGATTTCTCCATCTAAAATAAGGTTTTTCTGTCAGTGATCTTAGCTCAGCAAATGTCGAAGTGACGTTCAAAACGGACCATATAATATCCAAACATCAGAATTGGCTGAACTTTGAATGGAAGGCACATTTTGCAAAAACTAAAACACGACTCGGAGCACTTTTTTGATTTTTGGCTGAATAGGCTAAAATGTCTTTCTAAGGCCACCGTTTCAAATGTTTACAACTAAATTACCAAAAACTTAAGAAAGACAACAAAAATATATTTTTTTAAAATTATTATACACATCATGAACTTATTACAAATTACAAATTATATAGATATATCTGACTAATGGCAACAGCTACAATTTGATTTATTAAATCAAAAATTAGCAAAAACCAACCTTATTCTAATGAGGTATAAAAAGTTGTGACCCTCTCGTGAAATATTTCAATTTTTATGTCACGTGACTTACTTAAAAAGACATATGTCAGTAACGCCAGCAGCTAGAAATAATTTTCTTACGCAACGAGTTAACACCAACATAGCTTATTCTAACGAGGTATAAAAAGTTGTGACCCTCCTGTTAGTTTATGAAGTATTTCAATTTTTATGTCACGTGACCTACTTAAAGAGACATATGTAAGTAACGGCAGCAGCTACAAATTATTTTCTTACGTAACAAATTAGCACCAACCTAGCTTATTCTAACGAGTTATATAAAGTTGTGACCTCTAGTTAGTTCATATAGTATTTTAATTTTTAGGTCATGTGACTTATTCTAATGAATGAAGTTGTAACCCTTTATTTAGTTCATGAAATGAAATATTTCAATTTTTAAGTAACTAGACTTACTTAAGAAGGTCACGTGACTTTCTTAAAAAGCCATATCTTGGTAAAGATAGCAGCTAGAAATTATTTTAAAAGTAAACATTAACAAAGCTTATTTTAAAAAGGTAACATAATTTTTTCATAGTATTTTTTTTTGTTTTGGCAGATCAGAGCTCAATTAAACATTATAACATTTCATTTCTGTCTTTGTTAAACAAACTTGATTTATGAGGTGGCCCCCTCAAAATTTGTTTTTGTTATACAAACAAATTAAAGTAAAATATATAATTTGAGCCCATAAAATAGGATTAAGGTGCGTAAATGACTTGGTAGAAAAAAAATCATGTTATTTTTTGCAGTTTTTATTTTTGAGTGCAGATGTACCATTCAAGATACAAATTATGGTGTATTACTCATTCTCCTACTGTTGATGATTCATTTGTGAATGTGCTAGTTTGGCACTGTCCACTGCGACTACTAACGGGTCTATTGTGGCTCACTTTTGGGGTTGTTTGTTGCTACAGAATATTCAACCCCTTAAAGAGGCTAGCAACTTGCTTTGGTAAAGCATTTTTCAGATTCAGCGCGTCGATCTGTGTCAAAAATAAGTTGACGTTGAGCCTACATTCGGTGCCCTCACTTAGACCCATTCTGTGCAATGGTACTTTCAACCTGCAGTATCCGGTATATAGATCAACCATTGTCCGGTTCTCCTGCTTGAAGAACTCAATGAGTTTCCCGGCCCTCTTCCTGTAGAATTCTGTAATGAACTCTTTGAAATGCGCCAGTCCTGGCAATTCTCTCCAGTATTGGTGGAACTTATTCTCCATCCAGTTTGAGAGAGCAGTGTTGATTGTGTTGTATGCTATTCCAAGGACTGGTTCGGGGCCAACGAAGACGGCGGAGCTGCCAGCTGGTCGGCATTCTCATTTCTCCAATGCCCAGAATGTCCCGGAATCCATACCAGCGACAGTGTTTATTTGCCCAAGGGTATTCAGTGTGTCCTGGCAGCTCCTAACGGTTCTCGATGAGCACCTATAGGATTCAAGAGCCTTAAGGGCCGCTGTCGGAGAGTATCTTTATTGATCTGTTGTACCAGTTATGATCTATCATCCATCGTGCGCCCATTTCAATGGCGAAGAGTTCCACCTGGAAGATTGTAGCCATCTGTCTAAGCTATGTATAATCCTGACATTTTCCTGGATGCAATAAGTTGTGGATCCAACGCCTGAAGGCATTTTGGATCCGTCAGTATACCAGCAGCTAACTTCACTTAAGAAACTTATTTTGTTGGACGGCCAGTCCTCCTTATCTGGGAGAATAGTGTTGCATAGCTTTTTGCTGTTTACTGTTGCTCTCAATTACCCGCGTTAAAGGGTGCGGCTTGCCCTGCAACCCCATTGGTTGGCTGATTCTTATGTTGTCTTCATAGCCTCTTTCTCCAATACAAGATGTAGAGGAGGAAAGTTTAGGAGGCATTCAAGCGCTGCTGATGGTGCGGTGCTCATAGCACTACATGACGTTGGATGCTTGCGAATTTGGCACGAGCCAGCGTTTGTCTGCCCTTTATGATATACAACCTGTACATTTGTTTGGGGCTACGAGCTAACGCTCCAAGACTTTTCGCAGAAACTTTGCACGTCCATAGATAGTGCTGCCTTTTGCTTTACTTTCTCCAAATGCGCATTCCATGTAAGTGGTTTATCGAGGGTCACCCCCGGATATTTTACTTCAGTTGCAAATGGGATTGTTTCATCGTTTAGTGCCGGAGGAACCAGGAAGTTAAGCTTCCTTTTTTTGGTGAACGGTATAAAGATGGTTTTGCTAGGGTTTACAGACATTATTTGTTCCCTATTGCATCAGTCATTTACTGTGTCCAGGACTTGTTGTTGTGTTTTTCCGGAGATGGACCTCCTACTATTACCCAAACGGCAGTTATGGGGTGGTCCCCTTAGCTTAATGGTTAAGTTAGAGGGGTCTCAGTTTTGTCTGTAATGTCTGCCGCTACAAATGTTCTTCTTTGGTAACAAATTAGCCACAAATTTGCTAAAAATCAGGACATAAGTATTTTTGTGACCCTTTATTTTGGTAACCCATAAAACAGGAATTAGGTCCTTAAATAACTAGTTTGGAAATTAAAAAAAATCTATGTTATTTTTTGCCATTTTTCTTTTTAAGTGGAGATGTACTCTTTGAGCTACAAATTATGGTGTATGACTCATTGTCCAACTGTTACCCTAAGGGCAGTTATGGGGAGGTCTCTCTAGCTTAACTGTTAAGTTAGAGAACGAGAAAATGTAAGTTGAACTTTTCTGAAAAATATGAGGATTTGGTCCAGTCATTTGATGACAGATGGTTAAAGTGACTAAAACTATATAGTAGTTGTTTAACCTTCGTGCGGAACTGTCAAAAATAGTGCCGACTTTATTAAAGTCAAGCTACGCCAACTTTATATACCGATAAGTCCCTATTAATTACACTTTTTTTCCATGACTAAACTTACCGATAACAACAATGTGAGATATAAAATCCGATTGAAGTTGATAGACTTTATCTTCTTTTGACTTTGTTCCAACCCCATTACACTTAACTATCTTAATTTCTTTATAATTAATTGGAATACTGATTGGTGTTTCATTAAGTTCCTAAAAAAATATTATTATGCTAATTATAAAACAAATTTAAAAACGCTCAAAAAATTAGTACATTGGTTAACTTTTAATCTTTTAAAATATTAAATTTCTTAAGTATATAACAGTAAAAAATGGAAAAATACTATATAAGTTATCTTTGACTATAAAAAACTGCATAAATAAATTAGCAAAAAAAGTATGTTTGTATATATGGGACTAAGTATTTATGAGCTAAAATAATATTTAACCTGTTTTTTAAGTTTTATAAGACTTTTGTTGCATGTGGTACCTAAGGAGTTATATAATGTTTTGTATAAAATATAATGTTTAAAACAATATTTCTTTTAAAGCAAGAAACATATTTGTCATGTTGTCCTTGTTAGGTAATTATGAGACAGATCTCGATATCACGTTTTTAGACTTCTGTTTTACGTCGCGAACAAAACAACTTGATAGTTGTAGATAGTTTCGAGACGTTAGTTTAAAACTTTAACAGGGTGTCTTTGCCTGTGTGCAAAAATTCATTAACAAATTCCCATTTTTTCCCCTTTTTTTCTCGGTCATTTTATACTATTGCCCGGTCCCCCATTAGGCATTAAACACTTATTACATTTAGCAATTACCTATTAGGCATTAAAAGTTGCCAAAACAAGCCTTAACTTCGACAAAAAGGTGCAAAAAATGCTGATTTTTGTTTTGGGGTAAAATTTATACTGCTCGCCCAAAAAAAATTGAAATTCAAGAGCAAGTTGACTGTGAAAGTTTGTACACATGTTGTTTGTCCAGCTCCTAAATTTATATTAAAAATTGTTTACTCTTATTTTACTTTTTTTCTTAAGGAAGTCGCGCTTCTGATAGACCGCAGTGAAAATGATAATTAGACCATACAAATTATGATGTCTTTTGATTCAGGGGATATCATATAGTGAAACAAAAATACGCAACCAACAGGGCCCTCTTTCAAAAACAACATTTTATTTTCTTCAACCAAAATATTTTTGCAATTCACTTATAGAATATCCAGTACAAAACTTTTTGGTACAGACGGTACACGATGAAAATCACTTTAACACTACCCTTTTGGAAACTTGGAACCACTTAGAACATCCTAGGGATTGTAAGAAAATTTTTTGATCGAAGTAATTGATTTTTATTTCGACAAAACTTGACTTTTTTTTCAAAGTATGGCGGCCAAATTTCGAAAAATAGAAAGTGGTCGGAGAAAGTCGAGCAAGGTATCTTTTTCGCATATTTTGAGTCCGCCGAGTCAAACTAGACTGCCTTTATCTGGATCTGACCCATATTTTGACCGAAAACCCCATTTTTTGAAAATGAGAGCCAAATTTAAAAAAAATAAAATGTTCAGTTGGAAGAATCGAATAAAACCATCCTCACCCCCCGTCCGACCCATATTTTAACCAGGAGGCCCATTTTTTCGCAAAACAGTGATCGACATTTCGAAAAATAGAAGTTGACCGTGAGGTGTTAAGCGGGGTAATTATTAAATTAAATAAAATGAGCCCACCCCCCTTCCACCCAAGTTTTGGCTAGAAGGCCCATTTTTTTCTAAACACTGGCCTAGATTTCGAAAAATAAAAGTTACTACTACTAATTTTTTCTGGCAGGTTCAAACCAAGCAATTACCAGCTTTTCTGCACTTTTCACTCAAAGGCAAAAAAGAGGTCAAGTGGCATCTGATTAACACGGCTTCTGGTAAAAATGATCGATATTCTTTCTTGCTTTTTAGCTAGGCACGTTACATTTAAGTCACGTGTTTTAATAGGAATATTTTACAAATTCTCAGTGGTATCTTCTACCATAAAGTATTAATTATTTACTTTATGCTTCTACGTAACAAGTAAAAACGCTACATTTTTTACATTTACATGTCACCTTATGCATTTTTGACAGCGCTTGCCTTATTGCAAAGGGAACCCACAAAAAGCCGAATTTACAAAAACCGAAACACAATTCAACAGAAAATAAAACGTCCGAAACAAAATATGAACGAAAGTATAACACCCAGAAAATAATGGATACGAATATAATTTTATTTTATAAAAGACACTAATATAATCAGTGGCGTAGCTATCATCGAGCAACTCGAGGCAAAGCCTCGGGGCCCGGCATGCGAGGAGGCCCACTGCCCAGTCGTCAGTATTTCCAGTAAATAAAATTGTTTATTTATTTTACTAAACCATCTAAAGCTCGATGTTAATTTTATTAGGTTTCTCTAACTGAACCTAACATCACAACTCTGATACCCAATTTTTATGTAATTGATCAGGTTACAGGTCGAATTGAGAATCGATGCAGAGGTATGATGTATGGTACCTATGCGATTATTTTGATTTTTTGGATCCCAGAACCATTACAAGTTCTACTGAAGAAATACTTCTACAAAAGTGTAAACGGTTTTATAACAAATATTCTGATCAAAGAAAGAAGTTAAAAAACCTCCAAATCAGTTACTTCAACCGAAAAGAAACTAAAAAACAAAAGATCAAAAGATCTTCGGTGGAAATAACGAAAATTCAAACTTGGATGAGCATCCCACAAGGAACACACAAAGGACCAAAGCGAAAAGAGAAATGATTAAACGATGTTTCGCCTTGGGTAACCACCGTAGGCTCATCGGTGGTTCCACTGGTCACCCGGCCCATACATCACTGGTTACCCAAGGCGAAACATCGTTTATTCATTTCTCTTTTCGCTTTGGTCTTTTGTGTGTTTCTTGTGGGATGCTCATCCAAGTTTGAATTTTTGTTATTTCCACCCAAGATCTTTTGATCTTTTGTTTTTTAGTTTCTTTTCGGTTGAAGTAACTGATTTGGAGGTGTTTTAACTTCTTTCTTTGTTTTAATTGTCTTAGGAGCATAATCCTACTGGAAATATTAACACGCCAGGACGCATCCGTATCAGGTAACTTGGATAAGTACCAGTACATAACGATGCCTATTTGTGAGTGATTTAAAGTTGGAAATCAAAGTGTATGATGGTGTTTAATGATGTATGGGGCGGGTGACCAGTAGGACCACCGATGAGCTTACGCTGGTTACCCAAGGCGAAACATCGTTTAATCATTTCTCTTTTCGCTTTGGTCCTTTGTGTGTTCCTTGTGGGATGCTCATCCAAGTTTGAATTTTCGTTATTTCCGCCCAAGATCTTTTTATCTTTTGTTTTTTAGTTTCTTTTCAGTTGAAGTAACTGATTTGGAGGTTTTTTAACTTCTTTCTTTGTTTTAATTGTCTCAGGAGCATAATCCTACTGGAAATATTAACACGCCAGGACGAATCCGTATCAGGTAACTTGGATAAGTACCAGTGCGGAACGATGCCTATTTGTGAGTAATTCAAAGTTGGAAATCAAAGTGTATGATGGTGTTTAATGATGTATGGGGCGGGTGACTAGTGGAACCACCGATGAGCCTACGCTGGTTACCAAAGGCGAAACATCGTTTAATCATTTCTGTTTTCGCTTTAGTCCTTTGTGTGTTCCTTGTGGGATGCTCATTCCAGCTTGAATTTTTGTTATTTCCACCCAAGATCTTTTAAATATTCTGAAATTATAGAGCCTTCTATAGTAATTGAATATAATCATCTTTTACCACTTGTAAAAACGATCTAAATAATAATATCTCGACTAGCGATTTTTTTGAACAAATTATTAAACAATACGGAGTTCTAGAAAGTAACTTAGCTTAGCTTTACTTTCGACTGAAACGAAAGTTTCTTACGAAATGGACTTAACTACTCTAATAAAAAAATTTGCCTATGACAAAAGCGAGGAAAAGGGACTTTTAAATTATTGACCTCTCAAGAATTGCCACTGTTACAGATAATGTTAACAATAAAAATGCGGTAAATAAAATATATATATCAATATTATATATCTAATAGTATGTTAAGTTAACATTGTGACCAAACTAAAATAAATTTGTTTTTATACAATAAAAAAAATACCAACGTTTGGAAGTATTTTATTTACTTGAATAAAACACAACATTAGGTACCTAACATTTTTATTAAAAAAATTAAAATTCTTCTAAGTCATGCTGCTACGCCGCTGAATATAATTTAACCGATTATAATTTTCCCGAATCTTAAAATATCAGAATTACAAAAGTATCGAAAATAATTGTCTAGAAACGAAAAACACCCGACCCACAAATTGATAGAAAATAATATGCCCGATCCTTAAATGAGCACAACCACAATCCACCCGAATCGCTATTGGGCATGCGTCAAATTTATATCTCTAGAGCGCCGCCGCCGTAGGCCATGGATTGCGGCGTTGACAAGTTTCTCTATTTGGAAGATGACACGGGGATTTTTTTTATTAAACGATTTTATTTAACTTCACAGTTTCTGGCTGTCTATCTGTCTATCAAATCTTGCGATTCATTTTTGTAATGTAGGTCCGATGAAAATACAATATTATGAAGAAATTTGGGAGTGGTTAAAGAATATAAAGGGGATAAATTAATACAATATCACAACTTGAACTCTTGCCATAAGCCTGGCAACGTAGCAATTGAATTCGTGGGGTTCTTGAATTTTGTGGTTTGGCATTATTATGTTTCTATCAAATTATTTTCGTTAAAAATATTTTCTAATATTTTGTGTTTCCATAAAAATATGTTTCGTTTAAATTTAATTCTATGCATATATTTTCTAGCGATTTGATTTTCCCGTCATTTTATTTTCGAAACAATTTTTTTCGAACCAATTTATTTTCTTTTCTTTTAAATTGTGACAAATTATGTTTCTGGCAAATTTGGTTTCGGTTTTTTTTTTATAGGGACCCATTGCAAAGGCGCAAACTTTATTTTCTACTGATTTCAGTTGTGTCAAAAAATATAAAGATACGCTTAAATTACGATTCGTGATTTATATAAAAAATAGCTTTACTTTAACTTCTAACTTCTACTTCTTCGCAAAACTCGAGGCGAGTGCAGAATCGTAAAAATAAAGTCGAGTGTTTTGGAACTGTCCAAAGCAAATATCGCCTGAATTCAAAACATTGTGTAAACTAATCAAAAATTACAATTGATTCCAAAAGTAACATTATAAATAATAATAGTCTATTTGCTTGGAGGCATCCGTGTTTTTTGGAAGTTTTACTCCAGTGTAGCTATTCTTGAAATCAGGGAGAAAACTATTATCTCCCTGAAACGCACAGATCCTATTGGTCGACGCCACCGATCCCCTCGAAAATGACACTGATAACATGACTTTTGATGAATGGACCCCGCGCACTTAGCATTGCCAATGGTATTCGGTTGGAATGGGCCGGGCGTTTGATATGTAAATGGACCTCTTTTTGATCCGACCCATGGTTTCAGAGATATAGGTGTTGAAATTTGGAGGTTTCAGATTTTAGGGATTTTTCACTAAAATCAGTTTTTTGCATATTTTGATGCATTCGAGTAGCTAACTTGCTACTTCCAGTACATGAGTTTTTAGGTAGAGAACCAGGCTATTGAATACAGTTAAAAAAATTAACAGATTTAATTTAGTTCCCTCTCAGTGGCGGCACAAACTTCAAAAACGTAAAAAACTTTTTTTTCAAAATGCAATTTTTTGTAAAATCGCTAATTAAAAAACAACAAACCATGAAATATTTTTGATTTTTTAATATTTTATAGAAAAATCTTCGGAGAAAAAAAAGCTACATATGCTCAAAAGTATAAAAAACTGACGGAATGGCGGCTCGCATTCGTCATATTGATTTTCATATACATCGTAGAAATGGGGACAATAACCCGAGCATTTTCCAGGTTCACGGGCGTTTTTCACAAAGTGTGATGAGCTTATACATATGTAGCTTACCTTTTTTTTCTCTGAAGATTTTTCTATAACATATCAAAAAAAAAAACATTTCACCGTTTGTTCTTTTTTAATCAGCAATTTTACGAAAAATTGCATTTTGAGTAAAAGTTTTTTACGTTTTTCAAGTTTGTGCCGCCACTGAGAGAGTGACGTAAATGAAATATGTCAATTTTTTCAACTGTATTCAATCGTGACCTTCGGTTTTAGGTTACCGAATATTATTGTCATGTTCATTGGCGTTTCATGAAAAATAAGAAGTCTGTCATATAATTAAGGACACTAGACATTTGCTTATAAGTGTGCTAATCATTTTTACATTATTTATTCTTTACTTTTTACCTATAGGTACCTATGTATTGTTATAAAAAAACAGTTTAAAGTAGGTGCTTTCAAAATCTTTCCGTTTCAATCTAGTAAGTAACTAATACTTTTTACCTATAGGTATACCTACGTATTATTATAAAGAAACAATTTAAGCAGGGATTGTTAAAATCTTTGTCTTTTAATCTAGTTAGTAGTTATAAAATAATTACATAGCTAATAATAATAAACAACTAATTTTTGTGTCTGATTCTTCTTAATGGTACTGATAAAAGTTTTCCCGATTTCTCATCAAAACTCTTCATCGATGTTATGAAGTCGCTTGCTTTGAAATGCAAGTCACAGACCTATGAAAATAGAGATTAGAATTCTTGTTGTTCATAAGAGGTTGATCAGGATTTCTTCTACCTATATATTGTGATATAAAATAATAAAATAGGTAGTTACTACTGTAGGTAAATGTTAAAATTATTTTATTAATTTTTTCTGTGTGTTTATAAATTATTTTTACTATTGAAATGGATTTTGTTCTAATGTTGTAATTTTCATTGCTAAAAAAGAATTATCTATCTATAAGTATCATATAAAAATAAAAACTTACCCTAGAAGTTTTGCTCGGCACAAAATGTGGTCGCTCTATGGCATCCATTTTCCACAGATATCGGGATCATTTGGAAAGCAAACACCGAAACCTTTGGCCCGTACCTATAATTGCCTTCGCAATTAATAATACAGCAAACGTTCGGCATTTTTTAAACAAATTTTAAGAAAAGATGGACTTGACAGTGACTTTCAAAAACGAAAAAGAATTTTGTTATTTTTTTATTTTTCCGACGGTTATGGTGACAGCGTCATACGTACAGCAATACCTTCTCCGAATAGCCCAATCAACTCCTTCCGTTTTAGTGTCCTTTTATCGACCTTCGCCGCCATATTGACACTTTTGAGTGAAAATGGCGACGAAGGTGGATTAAAGGACACTAAATCGGTGGGAGTTGATCGGCCTGTATGGAGAGGGTACTGCCTACAGGTTAGAAACTTCTATCCACAACTGATCTATTCTGACAACCGAGATGGTGACCGAAGGTCATGATTCAATAGCCTGGTTCTCTACCTAAAAACTGGTGTAATGAAAGTAGCAAGTTAGCCAATCGAATACAAAAAATAGGCAAAAAAATAATTTTAGTGAAAAATTCATAAAATCTGAAACCTCCAACTTTCAACACCTATATCTCTGAAACCTTGAGTCGGATCAAAAACGTTGATCAGGGAGAACAGATCTACAACATATCAAACGCCCAACCCATTCCAACCGAAAGTCAGGGCAATGCTAAGTGAGCGGCGTCCTTTGTTTCTACTGGTTTTTAGTGAGATAAATAAAAGATGCCAATTTCTATTAAAATATTGTCATTAGTGTAATTTGTAGGAGAAATCAGCGGCATCGACCAATGAGAACCGCGCATTTGTCAGGCATTATTTTCTTTTCCCTGATCTCAAGAATAGCTAAACAGATGTTGGAATGCCTACTGAAATTCTCTAATTTTACACCAGCCAGCGCTAGCTTAAATTTTTAAAGGCAATTATTTTTTGCCAAAGAGCAGCCAGTCTTGTGTGAGAATACGAAAATAGGCGCGGGCCTTAACACCCTTAAGAGCTGAATAAAGAACATGTTCATCCAAGGAGTAAAGCTTTTGCAACCGAGCGGGCAATAAATTGGCGTAAAGCTAATTTATGTATGTATTCGACACTGATGGTTAACACTCTTACGAAAACAGAGCCATTAAAAGGGCAATTCCATGATAACTCACGAGACCAATCTTAAGTAATTAATTTTTTGATCTAATTTTTCTCTCCTTTAAAGGTATTCTAGGTAGATGGATCGTCAGAATAATTTAAAAGTAAAGGCAAATTATTTTTTTACTTAGGATCCAAGATATAACAAAAAACGGACAGAGAAAAATCATGGACTTTAAAGTGCTTTTCCTCTTAATTTAAAAGTAGTTTTAAATTAGTTGTTTGAAAATATACTTTTGTTCCATAGATATAATAAAATGGTATGATATTATTTTTCTTTGCTTGCCTTGATTTTAAGCTAAATGTAATTTTATGATAACTGTCGGAACATTTCTTATAAAACGCTAATATTTTGTTTGCCTATATTTTGGCTAGTGGCTATTATTTTATGATTTAGAGAAAAGTTATTCCGTTATAATGATTATACAAGTTTAATGATAACCCAGACACTTCTTTGGTGGTTATAGTTTTGTTAAATCCAATGTCTGAAAAATGCCAAAAACCTTTATCGCGGATGGAATTGTTTTCGAAACTAGTGGTTAGCACTCTTATGAAAACTAAGCCGTGCCCTAAGATCTCAAATGGGCCGATTTTGTGCACAGGAAGCTACTGAGATTTTCAAGAATGTAGTTTTAAGATTTTTGCAGGTTATAAAATTTGATACTTTGTCTTCAACGTACTTCAGCTCATGCTTTATGGGGAAAGCCAATCCACAAGTTATTTCCCATTCATTTTGTGAAAACCTTAAGTTTCGACCCAGTTTGAAAGCTGGGTTAAATACTCTAAACACCTATTTTTTTACATTTGTAGTTTGCCCCATTACTTGTTTACATACAAAAAATCACAAAGCTTTGATCCACTCCTCATGGTTTGGTTATAAATGAACATTTTTTGTTGCATGGAAAGATTTTAATAGAGATGTTCATCCTGATTCCAATATAACAAATTTGTTACTTTTAACGTAGGAGGAAATTTTAATAAAAATGTACTTTTGCCAGTGAATTAATCAAACAAAGCGTTCATCAAATTTGAATTAGGTTTTGCACAGTGAAAGTTTTAAACATTATTTCGGGACGTTCACGTGACGTCAAACTAGAAATTTTGTAGATATATTAAAAAAAACCGAATCAAAACAATTTAAAAAGTATTTTAAATAAAAAGTAGAATTTTACCAAAAGAAAAATCTTTAGGATTTTTGACCTCCACCAGTCAAACTAAGGACACTAATCCTAGAGCAAGCTCTAAAGGAAGCGAAGACTGACATTTATGTTGACACTTGCGTTGTCATTTTTGATTTGTTTGCCTCGCTTTTGTCATCGGCGGCTCGTTATTATTGTAAATAGTTTTTTTTTATCAAACGATTTAATTTTATTATTTATTCCCGTTGTGTGACAGGCTGCAAAAAATAGTCCTGCGACGGAGTTCAGCTCTTTCAAGTCCCTATTAAAGGTAAGTTATAATGAGTGAAGAAGTATTTTTATTAGGAAAATCAAACAGCAATAGAAGGAGAGCTTGGCTGGAAGCCTTCGGACAAGACTAAGCAGCACGAAAATTTAAGGATTTGTGAGGCAAGTTTTATAACAGTACCTATTTTTGCCCCGACGATAGTGCTTAATAGGGAATTATTGAAATACGGCCGCACTGGATAGTGCTTACTTAGCGCCGACCTTAACACAGGCTGTGCCTGGCTCTAAAAGGTGAAAATTATAGAATTATTGAACGCGCCTCTAGCAAAACGGTGACGATACGACTTTATTTCTAACCTACAAATAATGCTGCCTGTTTTCGAAATTCTGTGTTGTTTTTTTTTATATTTTGAGTAATTAAAAGCATGGGTGATGTGTTGGAAGCAGAGGTCTTTGTGGAGAGTGGAGAGAAGGACCATTTAGAGTTCTGAAGGGATTTTGTTGAACTACTTCTCGTAGCAAACAAATATTGTCTTCATCGGTAAAACGAAATATTTGAGCCTTGCTTTTTTTAATTTTCTTGTGCTATGTCATCCGATTTCATAAAAATATAACTATTTTGTCCCAATTTTTGCTTTTTTGGCCGTCACAACACAAAAAATTCCCGAAAGTAGGGTTAAGGTAAAAAAAACGGCGAATAGTTGTCAAAAACGTCAAATACGGCTAGACACAGCCAAGATGCGGCCCAGTATAATTCCTCCACAAATAAGGGCAGGTCCTAACCTTATTAGTGTCGGCACTATATATGGTCGTTCTTGCGCATGCGTATCTGTCAACAGCGTCAAAATAGTGCCTCGCCTTATTAGTGCCGGGCCCTAACTGCGTTTCAATAATTCCCTAATAAATTGGAAGTATAAATTCGATTCTTTGTGTATTTGCGTGCCTGCTGTGTGAACTTGTGTGTCCCATTTTATATCCGAAATTATTAAAAAAATTATTACGGCGTTGTAAAAGTTGATCTTTAGTCGAGTTTAGCTATTTTTGTTAAGAAAAATTATTTTTTAATGATATAGGTATATAGTTATTTAGTTTATGGTAAGAATTTAAGTACTTCTTTTGGGGCAGGTATTCGCCTGTATATGTTACCGTAAAACCCCGATTTCAGTTACAACCTGGTTTTCCTCCAATCTAATATAGAGTTAACAGTTATAACTAGTTTTTACTAGGAAAAACCAGGTTTTAACGGTAACATATAGGTACTGTGATAAGAATGCGTTGTATTGGTAAAAGATTTTAATCATTATAAATCTAATGTAGTTTTAAGTTCATTTGAATAATTTAGATAACTTAATCAGTTTTCTGTAATTATTGCGGAATAATTATTTTTTTTACTTTTAAGTATAAATATAATAGTCAAAAAAAGAAAAAACTGTTTTAATTCTTACTTGAAACACAGTGACACAAAATGTGTTATTAGTACACCATCATAATATGGTACGGTAGTTCATCAAAAATTTAGTTGCTATTTGGGTCCTAAAACACTTACATCTACAAAAAAAAGGATTTTCTGTCGGTCTGCACACATGATAGAGAAGGCATTATGTATTATGATTTTAACCAAAATTTGGTACCAAAGCATTTTTTTGGCCACCCCACCAAGTAAATGTTGGATAGAATGATGGGGGTTTAGGAAGAGAAAAGTATGAAATAGTTGAAAAAATTGTAACTTTGAAATAAACACTTTTCTGCAGTTTGGTTAAAATTACTAACAGCTTTAGTTTTTGAAATATTTAAAAGAGGTGTTAAAATATTATTTTTAAAAACATAATTTTTGAAGCAAAGAAGCAGATATCAATACACGTTTCCAGATTTTAGTTCCTGTGAATAGTACTTACCTGAAAATTTTGTTGTCCGGTTTTACAGAGGGTTTACCCAACTTTTCGTATTGATAATTTATTCATAACTTTAGTAATTGTGAATGCCTGTCGTTTGACTTCTTTATCAAAATACAAAGAATCCGGACTAAGAGTAAAATCTGTTAGACTTATAATTTTTGCGTATATTTTTTACTTTAGTAACTCGCGACTGTATGATAATGGAATAGTCGTGCTTTCGAGAAATACTTTCTTATCGTATTTATCATTCATTAAAATATTTAAAATAAGAACGAGCCGCCCATGACAAAAGCAAGGCAAACAAATCAAAAATAGAGCTTGTTCTAGGATTAGTGTCCTTAGTCAAACTACTATAAACGATGCCAGCGAGTTATCGCCGAAATGCTAAGATGAATAAAAAACTATTAAAACATATTTAGAATCATTAGAGAAAAAAGTTAATAAACATTTTTTAATTAAACCATTTTTTAAGGTACCCCCCTCCACTTGTTTCAAAAATATATTTTGCAAATCTAACTTAAGGGCTAATTAGAAGTTATTAAAAAAACACGTTACTGATTAAAAATCGGTGCAGTCGTTTTTAAGTGATTAGAGTTTTAAATTATTATTCAATTTAAATCAAAAAACCAAAAACCAAGCCAATACTTTCAAAAATTACTAACATTTGTTAAAATCGGTTCACTGGTTTTTAAGTTATAGCGGTTTTTCTGAAAAAATGGGCTAACTCGGACCCAAAAAATAAATGAGAAAATGTCTCCACGTTGTGACCTCCGAAATTTATCTGTCTATCTAAAATTGTATCCAGAAGATTTTTTTCACCTAATTTGCAATCTGTATCCGGAACCTACGAAAGCATGTTCCGCTGTACAGGGCTCCGTTCGGGGCAATTGAAGCTGACGAAAATTGTCATACATACGGACGTCGTATGAACAAGCTGTTCATACAACGATACAGAGCACGAATACAGAGAAGATAGTACATTAGAGTAGAAAAACTTAGGCGTTAGAGAGGTCATAAAAGTCGAAAGAACATCGTACTGGATACATAGGATCCTGGCGATCTACCAATTTCTTTAATTTTTTTAATATGTTATTTTCCTCCCTTAAAGAAGCATTTTTGGTAATAGGAACTTTTGTGTAACCCTTCCGGGTAAGCCAGAATATGTCTAACAACTCTATACATTTTTGATTTTTAGGTCAGTGGTTTTTAGGAAATCACTCTGTTAAGGTCACCCTTTCAGTTGAAATTTTAATACTTAATGACCTTAAGCTGTTAGAATTGACTTTTGCATCAATCAAAATTTTATCAAAGTCAAAATCTTAACAATTCGTCAGGTTAAAAAAAATAAAGAGTGTTTCTTAAATATTGCAAAACCATTAATCTAAATATAAAAAATGTTAAGAATTGAGAATGATTTGTGGCTTATCCGGAAGAGTCACACAAACCTTTCAAGTAACAAAAATGCTTCTCTGACCGGGGACAACAACATATCAAAAAATTAATTAAATCGGTAGATCGCGAGGAACCTATGTGTCCAGTGCGACATCCTTTGAACTTTTCACCTTTTCCCATAGAAGCGTAACAAATAGTTCTACCACTAACTGGTTTCAGACACAGTCCATCCACCAGTCGGACTTTTTATTATGAGGAATCGATAGCAAAAAACAAACTGTATAAAATACACCGGAGTACCACAAGAATACACGCCGGGTGCGACTTGAAGACTAGATGCAAAAACGTGTTTCACCCTTGTTAGGGATCATCAGTACGCCATAAGTTTTAATAAATTAATACGAACGAGCAAATTAACAAGTCATGGACAAATGCTCGGCAAGCACTGGAATAACAAAATGAGGAATAAATTCGTAATGTCCATAGTGTATGAGTTAAATATAAATAAAAAAGAGAATTTTACCTAAAGAAAAAACTTTAGGATTTTGGAGAAGGCCTAAATAAGTTATGTAGAAAAATTGTGATTTCATATTGTCTACTTAAAAAAATGGAAATGCGAAGGAATTTATTTATCGTGAAAATTAAACTAACTGTCAGATGAAAACAATATATTATGAAAATTGTTAATCGTGGGTCATAATACAATTTATCCAAATTCAACCGCACCAATTTTTGGACCATGACGACGACAGTGTTTAAATGTCAGCTGCTATATTGAAATTGGTCTGGAAAATTGAGAATGAAAAGTATGGAGATTATGTTTAACAGCCATTTTGACATTTAGAGCTGTTGTTTTTATGTTAAAAAATTCTTGTAAACGAATCCCAAATTTGATAAAAATCCTTCTATTATTGGTTCAAAAACCAACTTTATGTTCACACTGTGTGAAAGCTTGGGTTTTAGTTAACGTTTTAAATTTTTTAGCGCTTTGCAATGCCTTACTCTAAAATAAAGTCTTCGATTATGGCTGCTTTCAAAGGGATCTCAAGAATAGCGGTGCTGACGTCAATAGGTCCTTAATTATTGTGCGCTTCCCTGCGCTTGCAGTAAATGAAGGAATTATTGTTTCTCATTTAAAAATCTATATGTAGCATTTTTTAGCGAAAAAGGGATCAAATCCTCATTTAAAAAATTCAACATTTTTGATTTGTGCCTGAAGGTGGCGCGCTGAATTTAGAATTATTTGCTGTGACATTTAACTCACTTGAATATCAGTATTCTACCCAAAAAAAACAGCTAAGCTAAAAACGATATAATGATTTTTTACGGAGTTTTTGCATATGATCAAAAAAAATTTGGGGCCCCCAAGTGGAGGCAATTTTTTTTCAACTAGAAGGTACCACTTGTGGCACCTTTTTGGAAAGCTTGTTAAACAATAAATTTAACGCACTAGCTATTTTTTTGACATCTGTCAACGAATCTGTCAAAAATTTAAAAAAAACTTATTTCTTTGTCAATTGTTTTAGCGGAATAAAGAAAATACCACACAAGGACATTAATGGCGGCTCATTTGGGAGTTCTCACTGAAGGCCCAAGGCCTACCAACATTTTTTTCATGATGAGGTACCATTTGTAGCACCTTTTTGAAAAGCTTCTTAAAAAACAAATTCGATTAAATAAATTTTTTGACGTCTGTCAACCCACGTGTTAAAAATTAAAAAAAAACCTATTTTTTGTCGTTAACGGTTGAGTGAAAAAGAAAATTGAGGTGTGCCTTAAATATATTTCCTTTTTATCTAATATCTAGTAAATTTAAGAAAAGGTAATTAGGCTGCGCCCCCAAATGGAGCGTCATATCCTTGTGTGGTAGTTTCTTTATTCCACTTGGTAAATAATGAAATATGTAGTTTATTTTGGAGCTAAAACATTGACAAAAAATAAGTTTTTAAAAATTTTAAACACATGGGTTGACAGATGTCAAAAAAAAATATTTAATCGAATTTCTTTTTTAGCAAGCTATCCAAAAAGGTGGCACAAGTGCCACACCCTCATGAAAAAAATGTTGGTAGGTTCTGGGCCTTCAGTAAATATCTAGTTTATTTTGAATATTAAAAAACTAAAAAAAAAGAAGTTTTTTTAAATTTTTGACACACTGATTGGCAGATGTCAAAAAAAACTAGTGCATTTTTAACAAGCAAGTGGTACCTTCTTATTTAAAAAAAAATTTCTCGTGTAGGGTTTTATCTTTCCCGATTGTACTAATCTATCGCTTGTTAAAATCGAATTAGAACTAAGAAAGTTATGACCAACCGAATTCAGTGAAACCAAAAAAGAAATCTAGAATTTTTCAAAAATGTCAATATTCAGTTTTATGCAAAACTTTAACATTTTGGTTTTTCAAAACGGTCAGTATTAATAAGCTCTGACCCATACACCGGAAATAACAGCCAGGCAAAAATATTTATTTTTTATTTTCATGAATAAATATCAATGTAGGCATGAAATTCTGAAGTGTTGAAGTCTTGGCCTTTCAAAATTATCAAAATTGAAATGAAATCAAAAACAAAGTTTCATTGGGCCACCCTATATAAGGGTATCTTATTCTCTTTCTGAGATATCTCAAAAACCAGAAAAGCAAACTCTATGACACAAATTTTATAAAGAATTCAATCAACAATTATAATAATTGAGATATCTGTAAACGTACCTTACAGCTTAAAGGCAAATTCTGAATGCCAACATCAGACATTTCGTCACCATCTTCATGATCGTCCACCACGCCAGAATCGTCAAGAGATGACTGCTTCCCTCCACTATTGCTACTGGCTTGTCTACTATGAAGAAACGGTCTATTTGGATCTGTAAAATAAACATATTCAATAAAAAGTTTATCCATGACAATTCCATAAAAGTAAAAAACAAGTTACCTTTTTGGTCTTTTGATCAATTATTACTGTTTGATAAATTATATGAAGCGTACACGGGAAAGGGTAGATGGAAAATAAGTTCCACCAATACTGGAGAGAATTGCCAGGCCTGGCACATTCCAAAGAGTTCATTACAGAACCTTGCAGGAAGAAGGCCGGGAAACTCATTGAGCTCACCAGGCAGGAGATCCGGACAATAGTTGATCTACAGCGTGTTCCAAATTCGATGCTCTCCATGGAGATCTCCTAAACGGTAGGAAACACGAAAAGGTTTAAATTAGGGCAAAGTTGAGCAATTTGAAGCTTAAAAATGCCGAGTAGTTCCGGAGATAGGCGAAAAAAAACCGAAATCTTTATTTTTAGTTTTTATTTTTCTGCGTCCTTATTCTTACAGCTGTCAAAAAACGCTTAAAACTTTTTTAAGATCTACCTAATGAGGGGTCCATTTTTGAGATTTGACATTTCAGTGTGACAGGAGCACTGTCAAGTTAATTTTTTCTTATGAACACATGCTTTTTTTCTCCTGCTGTTCGATTCATAAAGGATGATAAATATTTTACAACCTCATTTTGACAAGTACCTGACGTTTTGAATTAATTGACCCTCATCAGCCCAAATTCAAGGATTAAAAAAATATTAGGTAAAGCTATTTTGTTATAACAAAATCTCAAAAAACTGTCATTTTTAAAATCTTTAAAAAAAATACTGCAACGGGTTTCCAAAATATCTTGAGTAAGTTAAGAGCAAAAATTAAATTTTGGCTGATGATGGTCAATAAACCCAAAATGTCAGGTGACTTGTCAAAATAAGGTTGCAAAACCTTATCCGTCATCCTTTATGAACTAAACTGCAGGAGAAAAAGAGAATGTGTCCATAAGAAAAAATGAACTTGACAGTGCTCCTGTCACACTGAAATGTCAAGTCTCAAAAATGGACTGTAGAAAGTTTTAAGCGTTTTTTGACAGCTTTAAAAATAAGGGCGCAGAAAAATAAAAACTAAAAATGAAGATTTCGGTTTTTTCCGCTCTATCAGGAATTTGTAAACTTTTTTTTTAGTTTTGAGAAATGTATCAATTTGCGCAACTTTGCCTTAATTTAAACCTTTTCGTATCTCCGACCGTTCCGGAGATCCCCATGGTTGAAAGTACCATTGCACAGAATACGTCTAAGTGAGGACACCGAATGTAGGCTCTGTATGGAGGAGGACGGGACGGCCAGACATGTGCTGTGCGATTGTCCGGCTAATGCACGTCAACGTCAACTTATTTTCGGCAAACCACAGATCGACACGCTGCACAATGGTCGATTTTTGTAAAAACGCGGACATTAAAAAAAAACTTCCACATTGTAATTTAATCGTACAAAATATTGAGTTTTAATAAAAAAATAAATAGTTTACAATATTTAAATAAGCATTTATTCTTATTTAGCTGATACACAGGATGATCGTGTGAATTTTGAAATTTGTCTTAAAAATTTTTTAAGAGGTAAGATACATATTTATTAATTGGCTAAATTAAACTAAAAATGATAATTTAGAACAATCAAATTTACTTTAAAGTAATTGACACAACATATAAATGTTACAGTATACTAGTATATTTTTATGTATATAGGGTATATTAAAAAGAATGTCAACCGAAACTTGCCAAATTTCATGTAACACCCAGTATATCATTGCATTTTGGCATTCTGTTTTGAAATTCTAAGTATTTTTATATAACATTCTCTATGTCGATCTTCAACTGTTTTCAAGATATTAACAGTTGAATACTGTCATATTCTGGTTGCTGTATTTGAAATTTACAAGATAAAAAAAAGGTGGCAATATATGATGAGGAATCAATAATGAATTTTGTATTATTTCATATTGCATTAATTATTTTGGATAAAGCATAAAATAATTTTGGTATAAAGGGGTTTCCTGTATATTTTTACACCCTACCAGCATTGCTGGAGCGGTACGTGCCATTAGATAGCTCCTAAAAAACTAAGACAGGGAAATAACATTCATTTTGCTCTGGCTTAAGCCGTGTTTGATGTTAAATTTAAAAAAAATACGATTTTCAACTGTCAGTACCTATTATTACATACACTAAAATTAGTAAAATTTTAAGCAGATTAAAGAATAAAATAGTATACAGGTTTTCAACATTAGCCTGTCAATATTTGACATTTACTGAAATTTTATTCACCCATTAGACCAAAAATTCTTAAGGTTCATAAAAAGATACAAAACTTTTGTATTACCATATTTCCATATCTATTCCAATTAACTCTTTAGGCGCGGTACAAAGATATACTAGAAAACCCTGCACCTAATAAAACAGGTAAATTTTGATATACACTTCGCGACACATAAAACGCATACGCCGATTTTATATGCCATATGTCCTTTACGATTTAGCAACCTTTTCTGCCACAAATTGTCAAAGTTCACTCATTGTCATGTTTTGTTGTTACAGTCTTGTCCAACTTAAAAATGCCACGACAGCAATCGGAATTCGATATTTACCAAATTTTAGCAAAATTAAATGGAGGTTGGTCTGTTCGTCGAAAGGAAGGAACTGGCTTGACCAAAGTCCAACAGGATCAGCAAGTCACTAATTTCCTGGAAGAACACCCATTTGTCAACGTGTGGAGCTGGATTCAAGGAAGATTTATGTTAACATGACACAAAATATTATGCTTCCGGAAATATCCACTTTATATCGCAATGGTTTGGTGTATCAACAAGACAACTGCCCGGTACACACTGTGTATAGCGCCTGGATTTATTTGTTCTAGGCTCTATATATACTTGAGACTCTTGACTGATAGAGTAGAGGAAGAAGGGGCCTTATTACCAGACTGGACTATAATAAGTCACAGCACTTGTATAAGGCAGAAAGAAAGTTAAAGTGATTTACAACCAGACTAGTGCACTTGCTGTAAATTGGAAAGAAGGCTCGTAACCAGACAGAGCTTAAAGAAGAGCCTCTTGTAACCAGACGGAGTACTTGCTACAAGAAGGCTAAAGTATTATTGCCAGAACGCAGTCTCACGCTCTGCTAGCTAGGCTAGGCCAAAAGGACTTGGGCACAATTACGATGTAAGAGAAACAACAGTCAGTTTGAATCTAATTTATTAATTGCCAATCGCTTCTTTATATATATACAATAAAATGCTTGCAGTGCTAAAATCAATTGTCGTCATTCTAATGCAATAAGTAGGTTTCAATAATTAAAGTAATATTATAAGTACATAAATATATTTTCCTATAAAATAAAAAGTAAAAATGTTCCTGCTTGGACACACTGCATTATTTCCAGTATTTCTCAGCAATGGTTCAGGGAGTATACTATTGAACCTATGCTTTGGCCAGGAAAGACCCTCGATGCCAATCCCATAGAGAAAGTATGGGGGCTTATTGCAAAAAAGTTATAAAGAGAGAGCTTATAAAGAGATCGTTGAAGAAAATCCAAATTTATTTAAAAATTTAGCAGACTAAATGCCAAGGCGTTTAGAAAAAATTATTCAAGCAAATGGTGTAATGAACAGATACTGAAGTTAATATTTTTGATTTTTGTTTATCGATAGGTTTTTTATTTCTATTTGTTTTTTTTTATATTTTGTTGTTTATAAAACTGGTTTTGTTGATGTGAATTGCCCTTGCTTAACCCAAAGCTTTCCAGTTCTTTTTTCTTCGTATTTTCCTTTTATTCGCACTATACTGGACTTGTTTAGTCCATTGTGACCGGCTATTTGACGAATAGACCAACCTTCTTCTAGTTTTGCTAAAATTTAATTGAATTGTTTTAAAAGGGTTTTATATTAATTAATTAATATCGGTAAAAATACTTTCAGTCTCCTTAACAAAATTTGTTTATGTTGTCTAAAAGTGTTAACCTACAAAAGTCGGTAACAATAAGAAAGCAAAATTTCTAAAATATAGACGTGTGCCTAACTTCTGCTGTATGCGTGTCGGGAAGTGTACACTTCTCTTCACATAAAGCTGGTTCAGCCGAAGGTAGCTGCAAATACGATTTTTTATATTTTCCTATGTGCAACACTGACTTTTTGACTTTGTCATTTTAGCTTATATTTTTGGCATATATAAACTTTTTATAAGGAGACGGCTTGTTTATTTTTTACTAATTCAAAATACAAGGCCACAAAGCAAAAATGTTTTATTAAACCAAAGCTACATAGTAATTGATCTATTCGATTAGCTGATTATGAAAAATGGAAGCCTACTATAGTAACCATAATAAATCGATTTCAAGAAGAAGGAACTGTCCTTCGAAAGGAAGTTACTAGCCTAAATCAATTAAAAAGCCAGATCAAGTTAACGAAATAAATAAAATACAAAAAAATAAGAAAATTAAAAACATATAAAAAAATACTTATTTTTAATAGTGCGCATTGCATCGTTGGCTGCAATGATGTTTTGAAGTCTTCTGGGCATTGAATTGGCTAAATTTTCAAATAAGTTTTGATTTTTAGCAATAACTTCCCTATATACCCTTACGATGAATTCTATTAGATGTTCTGAATTCCTGGGAATGATAATAAAACTTGCTAATTTCTTTGCAATAAATCCCAAAGAGTTCTCTATTGGATTCGCATCAGGGGTTTTTGCAGGCCCAGGCATAACTTCGATATTATTATCCTGGAACCATCGGTGCGCAATTCTGGCCTTATGAACCGGACAGTTATCTTGTTGGAATACAAAATGATCTGGATAAGGGACTCTCACCTCTGGAAGAATTACATTTTCCAGCATATTAACGTAAACTTCGGCTGTAAATCGCCCATTAATTCTAAATAGAGCACCATGTCCTCTAGCCGATATCCAGCTCCAAACATTTACCGAAAATCTTCCCGCCTGGTCTTCGTTTCCAGCAATGCGTTCTTCGTATCGGGTTGTTGGCGGTCGATAAACCAGAATTTGTTTTTATCGCTGTTGGACTTAAAGATCTTCTCATCTGTGAAAACCACCTGCTGCCAAAATGATTCGTCCCTCAGAGAATAATTCAACGCAAAAATTAATCGAGACTGCTTCTTTTCCTCACTTAGTTTTTTTTGGCCGCAGTACGACACCTTAGTCTCGAACGTTTAATCCTTCTGCCTAATGTTGTTATAGATTCTGAAAAATTTTATTAAATTTTTACTTCTTTCGCTTTGGCAAACGGATGATTTTCCAGAAAACTGATTGCTTCTTGGTCTTCCTCTGGGCTAGTAACTTTCGTCAAACCGGTGCCTTCCTTGCGGTGGATAGTTAATTCCTCTTGAAATCGGTTTTTTATGTTTACTATCGTAGACTTGCTGCTTCCATAATGAACAGCTACTTGCCGAATAGACCAACCACCGTCCAGTTTCGCTAAGATTTGAGCTTTATCAAATTCGGAAAGATGCGGCGGCATTTTTGTCAGGAATCTGTGACATTGTCACTTATAGGAAGACAATGCCGTACTATAAAAATTTTAAAAATTAAACAGGCTGCTAACTTTTGCTGTACCAGTTTTATGTGGAGAGAAGTGTACATCAAAAATACTATTTCCCATATTTCTTAAAAATGCCAATATGCGCAACTTTTTATTTTCATATTAAATATAACACTATTCAGTACCCTCTCCAGATAGGCCGATCAACTCATACCGATTTAGTGTCCTTTTATCCACCTTCGCCGCCATTTTCACTCAAAAGTGACAGATAATCCATTAGTTTTCTGTCAAAATGGCGGCGAAGGTGGATAAAAGGACACTAAAACGATAAGAGCTGATCGGCCTATGTGGAGAGGGTAATGCACTATTCTAAAAATTTTTTTAACGTAAGGTAAATCAAGGCTTATTCATCAAGAAAAAGTTAACCAAAAAAAAAATAATCGTCGAAAATATCCTTAGAAACCCCAAGTATCAATTTTTGAATAAAACAATCATTCACTCAAAGTTATATTTAAAACAAACTTACCTGTCAAATGTTAAAGTACACCTAAAAGTATTTATATCAGACAATCCCACAAATAATAAACAAACTGACTTTATGGATGTAAGAAACTTGGCAAACCAATATTCTATAATAAATACAAAATACTGACTTTTCACTACCCGTCTTTTAAACATTTGCGTAATGTCAAATTCGTAAAAAACATAGTTTATTCTTTGGCCAACTATTCGCCTAGTATCTTGACAACAATATATACATTTTGAATTTTTCCATTTATGTCCGCGTTTTTCTGGAAATCGACCACCGTGCGCTGGATCTGAAAGATGCTTCACCAAAACAAGTTGCGAGCCCCTTTAAGAGGCTGAATATTCTGTAGTGACAAACAATCACAATCTCAAAAGTGACTAGCACACTCACAAATGAATCATCACCATCAGCATCACACAGGAAAGGGGGCTCATCAACATTTTTCCTTTTTTACAGAAAAGCAGGTTTTAGCCTATCCTTTTCGTGTATTGCATACATTTTTATTATTTTTTTCAACGGTTTTTTGTCGGGCTTTTTTAAGGGATTGAAAGCAAGGCGCAGGAAGTTTATTTCTTAACGTAGACAAACGTCATTAGATAAGGTGACCAACCGGACGGTATTTGACCGGACAGTCTGGTATTTTGATGAATTGCCGAGTTTAAAAAATACGTCCGGTATTGTTCGGTATTTTTTCACGTTATCCAGTAAAGTCCGGCATTTCACAGTTGCAATACTGCATATGGCAACGCTGCTCGTCTGTAGCTATTTTCACAGTTTACCGCGCACGGGTGCGGGGCAATGAGACATCACTCATGCATTTGCGGATTGCGATTGGTTGAATTTATGCAGTTCCACCAATCGCGTTGCGTAACTCTGTTTTTTTTGAAAAGTTTTAATCTGTTAAAACTAGACCAAAAATTTTTACCCTGTCCGGTATTTTGTTGTTCGGGGGTTGGTCACCTTACAGTAGATAATGTTTCTATTTTCCTGCTAAGTCATCCTCACTTATTTCCTGCCGTTTTTTGCCGAACCGGATCATTTTATTTTACTATTAATCCTGTACAGTGGGTCCATTTATTTTTTATTTCTAACTCGATGAACCCCGCCAATTTCTTATGTAGCGTGGGAACCCGTTAAATTTTTTGAAATTTTCCAATGTTATAGGGGAGGGAGAAAATAAGGTTAAAGTTCAAAAATTGACTATTTTGTACCTCACTAAATCCTTGTTTTTACAAAAAATATGAAATGGAGAAAAGTGAGTTTCAAGTATGTTGTTTGGTAAAGCACAACTAACATTTTTTGTATTTACACTTTAGCCCGTGTTTATACAGGGAGGTTAAAAAGAAATTGTTGAAAATTGGTCAAAAAGCGTTATTTTTGCGAAAAATTTCTGATGGTCTTTAAAGCAATAAAACAATAAATGATTTTCAATTTCATGTCTAAGCAGTGGAGTACCAAAAAGACTTTTCTTGAGGGGAGGGGGGCGGGGATTTCTCCCGGCTCGTACGAAAATATTAACTTTTCTTTTACGTACTCGAATAATAGTAGGTAGTTATAAATAAAAACTTTACGTTAACTGCATAGTTATCTTTTCAAAAAACGTTAGTTAGGGAGGGGGGACTCAAATATATTTAAGTCGGATCGTAATATTTAATTAATACGCAATGATCTTACATCACGTAATTCTTAACCCTTAAGTGCTATGGCTTAGAATTAATTGCGTTAACACTATTTCACCGGATCATATTTGATTCCCCCCCCCCCTTACTAACGTAAAGTTTGTATTTATAATTACCAACTTATAACCCATACAGCACACTTCGTCCCAGGGACGTACATCGAATGTCCATTTTATGTCGGTACGTCCCGGGACCAATTAGGGAAGTACGTACAAAAGAGTACGTATATAGTACGTACACTATGTACGTACATTTCACATAAATTTTAGGGCTACCTTCAAACATGCAATTACAGACGTACACTGCATGTACATAAGCGTACGTACTACGGACGTACAACTACATATGGCTTCTGGGGTGACATCTGACATCTCTGGCCATCATATACCTCAATATTGCTTGTCTAAAGAACTGTCGCGATTAGGCTGCGTCTACTATCTCTTACGCACTAATACTAAGTACTGTAGATAGCGCCATCTCTTTCTACAATTTTTTAATATGTGATCTGACTGTATCTTTTTTAGAACTGCATCGCTTGTCGTTTTTGGGAAATTTACGTTTTTTTTAACATTACAGCTTATAGAAAAACGGTTAGTTTGTTCTATGGCAGGCAACACTTCGTTCACGTACATTTTACGTCGGTACGTATAAACGTGTACGTACACTATACATAAGCGTACACGTTATAAGAGCGAGACGACGACAGTAAAAACCATTATAAAATATACCACGATTTTAGCAGAGTTTTCTATGTATATAGGTGGTCGTCTAGTGGTGGAGCATTTGTCTCTCACCCGGGAGGCGCGGGTTCAATTCCCGGTGTGCCCAACACTTTTTTTTTAAATTACTGGTGAAATATCTTTGTCTGACCCAAGCCCACTTACGGTCAATTTACGTCCACTTTTGGTCCCTCCTAGAACCTAAATTGTACGTACCTATGTACATAGGACGTACATGTACGTACTAGGGACGTAACGTACGTCCCAGCAGTACGTACTATGTACGTACATGGTACGTACCGTGGCTGTATGGTACCTACCATGCACGTAAAGTTTAGGAGTTTTTTTACGTACTTAGTATGTACAGGGTGGTCCAAATTCAAGGGGCCTCTATAGCTTTGGGCTTTTGCAGCATAGTTAGCCCAAAACTAATATACATGTTACGGGCTCGATTTTCAAGAGAAGTCGAAAACTAAAAACCGCATTGCGATATGTCAAAGCGTTTCTTAGCTACAGCTATTAAATGTGCGATTTTAAAGGCCTACTACAACTTTTTTATTTGTAAAGATAGAGATTTTCATAAAAAAAATTTTTGAAGATTTTTGAAAGACAAATCCACCTGTTTCACCGATTTTCTCTTAAAGCCTTTAGTTCCCGAGATATCACACAAAGTTATATTTATTTAAATGAGATACCCCCAATTTTTCTAAAAAATCAGTTTTCTGATAACATTTCCTGTCGAACGATGTGCCATACACCTATTTTTATAAAATAGTTTAAAAGATATTTGCATATTTTGATATTTACCATAGTAGGCGCTGTGCGCGCCCTAAATGTGTAAATAAAATTTTATTGTTTGTTTTTTTATACAAAATAAAGTTGGCTACGACACGAGGGGACACAGCAACCTCGAACTTTAACTTCTAGTTTACTATAATTACCAACCCTAAAACAAAAATAAAATTATTAAAAGTTTTTATTTCAAATTTTTATTAATTAAACTATGTAACACCTAAAATCTACATCTAACAATTTTCTTTAATTCTAAAACAAATGCTCAAATTGACGGCCGTTTTCTTGTAAACATATCCTACATCTTCTTTTGACGCTATTTTCTGCATTAAGAAGTTCTACGAAGCACGAAGCTGCCTGAATGCAGTACGAAGTGCTTTACGAGGTCTTTGACTCTCCCCCACAAAAAGAAGTCGCAAGAGGTCAGGTCTGGAGACCTGGGGGGCCAATATATAGGACCTTTATTTCCGATCCAGTTTTCGGCAAACACAATATTTAACAAATTAGTAATGTGTCGTGCATTGTGAGGAGGTGCACCGTCATGTTGAAAGTATAGCTCATTATTTTGCAGAAGTGGCAAATTGTCGATAAACGGAATCACCTGCTCTTCTAAAATTTGTTGGTATCTTTCGGCATTTAAATTTCCATCAAAAATATATATAATTTGTCCTCTGTAGATGCCTTCCCATACCTTAAAACTGGACCTTCCCTGATTTGCTTTTTCCACCATAATATGGAGATTTTGCTGTTTCCAGTAATAGCAGTTATATCTAGTGAATATTCCATCACTAGAAATCATTGCCTCATCCGTCCAAATAACTTTTCTGGCAAAATCGGGGTCCTCTTGGCTTTTATTTAGGTACCACCTGCAAAATGCACGTCTTGGAGCAAAATCTCGTTGCCGTAATTGGTGCACCCGTCGGGTTCGATAGGGCCTAAACTTGTGTTTTTTAAGCACCCGAACGGAATTGCTGCGTGGAATTCCAGTGTTTCTCTTCATAGCCCTGGTGGAAGTATTCGAGTTAATTTCTATTTCTCCTAGAACCGTTAAATCTTCCAACTCTCTATCTCTGGCTAGGCTTCTATACGTCCTAGGCCGCGGTTTTGTAAAGAATCCGTATTCTTGTAGATGACGTTTTAACTTCAAAAATATTTTTAAGCTAGGTTGCCTTCTTTCCGGATATCTCTGTAAATATAGATTTAACGCCGTCTGTCGATTTTCGTTACCCTAAAACTGCACAGGTCAGAGTTAAACACAGCCTACTATAGTAATTATTAAAAATTGCAGATATCTGTTTAACTACTTAATGAAAATAGGTGTATGACACATCGTTTAACATGGAATTTTATTACAAAACTATTTTTTTTTTTAAAAGTTGGGGTATTGTATTTAAAAAAATGTAACTTTGTGTTATATCTCGTGAACTAAAGGCTCTAAGACAAAATCGGTGAAACAGGTAGAAAAATGTTTTTAATGAAAATCTCTATCTTTACAAATAAAAAAGTTGTAGAGGGTTTTTAGAAACGCACATTTTTAAGAATTTAGTTTTCGACTTCTCTTGAAAATCGAGCCCGTAATATGTTTATTAGTTTTGGGCTAACTATGCTGAAAAAGACTAAAGCTATAGAGGCCCCTCGAATTTGGACCACCCTGTACATACGTCTATTTTAGGTCTTTTTTTGGTCCCATGTTGGAACATGTAAAGGACGTACAAAAATAAAGGTACCAAGTACGTAGCTGGTACGAACTTAGTACGTACCACGGTACGTAGAAGGTACGTACAATTCGTTGGACAAAGTACGTTTATAGTATGTTCCTGGGACGTACAAGTTTGTACGTAAGTCCAAAAATGTACGTACCATGGACGTACATTTCGTACGTACCAGGTACGTACATGGTACGTACTTGTGCTGTCTGGAAATCTCAGTAAGTAAAAAGAATGTTCATATTTTCGTCGTCGGTAGAACCTCCCCCCCAAGAATTTTTTTTTTCTTATGCCACTGATACACATGAAATTGACAAAAATTTATTGTTTTATTGCTCTAGAGACCATCAAAAATATTTTGCAAAAATAAAGATTTTTGACCATTTACGAACATTTCTTTTATCCTCCCTGTATAAATACGGGCTAAAATGTGGATACAAAAAATGTTAGTTGTGTTTTTACTAAACAACATACTTGAAACTTACTTTTCTCCATTTCATAGTTTCCGTAAAAACAAGGATTTAGTGAGGTACCCATTGGGTAAAAAATATTTGTATGATCCTTCCCTATAACATACTAAAATTTGAAAAAATTTAATGGGTGCCCACGCTACATAAGAAATTGGCGGGGTTCTTTAAAACCTCCAAGAGTCTTACAAAAAAGAACACAACGTTGGGTAAAAAGAAATTAAAATTTATGGAACACAACCTGAAACCTACACTGAGAAAACGGGGCCAACAGAACTCACACCGTGCGTTACTAGAACACACGGTATGATTGTCCCAAACCATTTGAATTTAGCTGGGAGAACTCAGCAAGTCGTGGGCTACCATAATTCAGGCATGGGATTGCCCCAACCCAGTTTCATGTATTAATTTTTTGGGTCTGTGGTAATTTACGGTCTGGGCTACAATAACTCAGGGCCTGAATTGTGCTAACTCATGATCATGGTTTATTTTTTCCGCCATCTAGTAAAACCCAGGGATTTACAAATGTGAATCCGATTATAGGCGGTACTTGCCGAATGTCGAGTTTTTCATATATTCGGGCTTGCGGGTTGCTTTGGCTGGCAGTTGCTAGCTTCATTTTCAGTTGTGATGTAGTTAGTGTAGGTCATATGTGCCGCTATCCTGGCCGGTGCAGCGGCAGGTTCACGAGTGAAAAATATTAACGTTTTTTATTGGATTTTCTAAATAATATGAAAGTGTGGAGTGCGAAATATATAAAGTCTGTTTTGTATTTTAAACAGTTTGGCTGAGATTTACTAACGCCCCTAAATTTCCTAAGCCTAATTTACAACTATATATATATATCTGTCATTTTCCTCAGCAAATTAGACTTAGGGACGGCTTTAGCGTTATTGTTTAGCCTTTAGGTTTTGTTTTTAACACACCATATTTATATTAAAATATTTGATTTTGTTTATATATTTCACAGTTAAACATTTTGAAACGCGATATTTTAGATTTTTTTAAAGTTTTCTTATGTAAGGGGTTATCCATTATAAACCTTATCGTGTTATCTGAAATTTGAAATTTATAATTTACAAATTGCATAGATATGTTTTGTTATTTTCAACGTAACATCTTGTTTATTGTGTGCTTTTTTTGAATTTAAGAGAAATTTCAAAAATCTTGTTTAGTTTTTGAGTTATTTAGCATGGTTGGCCAGGGTAAAGCCTGCTTAGCTAAAAAAATTTGCCAAAATACAGAGTGTTTCATTTAAAGTAAGTATTCTAAAATCAAATATGTCAGAAAAAGTAATGAATGCCCTTTAATTTAATCTTAGATTAAGAGTCAAAAATTCTATACTTGTTTATAATGGATAGCGCTGTATAGTGAGCTATTTATTTATTATATGTTGTATACAGTCAGCCGGGGAGACTTGAGTCAATGCTTCGTTGGATTTTGTTTTATTTTTAAATCACAAAATCTTTTTTTTTTGAGAAAAACACGATCCATATTTTTAATGCTCCCTAGTTGCCGCTATTTTTTTATCTCTAGTAGCGATCGTGCTGGAGATGAAAATTAAGATTTTTTTCTTTGCATTCGCATCTATTTCGTTGACTAAAGCAGTTTCTTATAAAAATAAAATAAAAATAAGTTTTATTTGTTTTTCAAAATACTAGTAGTCATTTGGGGTAACTTTGAACCACTCTGGATAACTTTGAGCAAATTGGAAAATTATATGTTGGAACTTTTCATGTGTCTAAACTGAATTTTCCAAGTGACTTAAAGTTACCCATAATGGTTCAAAGTTACCCCGACTGACTATACTACAACTCAGATGCTGAGTTCTGGTAGCCCAAAGGTAGGGTTCTCCCAGCCCAGACCATGAGTTACCACAACCCAGATGCTGAGTTCTGGTAGCCCAAAGGCAGGGTTCTCCTAGCCCAGATCATGAGTTACCACAACACAGGTACTGAGTTTAGGTAGCCCAAAGGCACGGTTCTCCTAGTCCAGATCATGAGTTACCACAACACAGGTACTGAGTTTAGGTAGCCCAAAGGCAGGGTTCTCCCAGCCGAGATCATGAGTTACCACAACCCAGGTGCTGAGTTCTGGTAGCCCAAGGGCACGGTTCTCCCAGCCCAGATCATGGGTCACCACAACCTAGATGTTAAGTTTTGGCAGCCCAAATGGCCAAAAATATACATTCAGTATTTTTGCATATTTTGGGCTACCACAACACACGAACCGTGTTTCTCTGCAATCTCTTGAACTTGGTTCTCACAGCCCAGAGGTCTGGGCTGTCTTCTATTGGCAACACGGCTCGGTCTAGGAGCACACATATTTGAGTTCTCGTAGCCCACCATTTTTCTCAGTGTACATACCTAACGTGCAAAAAGTGGTACTTTTCCGCAAGCGCCGGCGCTAAGTGCACTGTGGGCGAAAATATCACTTTTCGCAAACAAATGATCGTGTGTTAAAATGAGCGACTTCCATAGGAAAAGAATATGTGTATAGAGTTTGACATAAAATATATATGGTCGATCTTGGAAGATTTTTTTGTATAACGTTAGTTACCCACATTTCGGCCTTTACTTCTTTAGATAGCTAGTAAAATAAACTTATTTTGTCTCGCTTCCACCGAAAACTTTCCTTGTAACAATGTACAAATAAAGCCAAAATTGATAATTGAAAATAAGGTGATTTATAAGCAATTTCGGTATTTATTTATTTTATTGTTTCAAAAAATTACTCTTCTTTGTTGTAGTCGAGCAATAAATTTATTCCGAATAGTCAGTCAAAACTCCATGTCCTCGATAGCTCAGTTGGTAGAGCATTAGACTGGTATTCTAGAGGTCCCGGGTTTTTTCCTTTATTTCCCTTTATTTTGAATAAATTTATGATTAAAACAAACAAGCATTGCCAGCGAGTTTGTTTTTTGGTCTTTTTATTTGCAATGCACTTAAACTGTTCCTGGGCAACAAATCTTAGAAGGAGATTTACGATAATTTTATCTTACTGCAGGGAAAATCGTAATAGACGGTTTTTTCCTAGCGAGCGACTTTTTTTGGGCTATAATATACCTAAATCTCGGGAATACAATTTGCAATTAGATAGTATTTGGTCGTGCCAAATTACGACTTGCTAGATTCGCCGATAACGATAATTCTAACACTATTTCACAGTTCGAAATAGCCTTTTTCGTACAGATTTTACATTGACCATCTGGTTATTTAATGTTTGGGCTAATTTAGGTAGTTTTTAATTAAAATAAAATTTACAGTGCTCCTTGAATTTTCCAAAAAAGCCTTATAGTCGGGTCGTTTTTCGGAATAATCAATTTGTTTTGCCGTTTTTTGGTGATTTTGTTCCAACTTGGTACACATATAAACATGACCACAAGAAACAATAAAAAACAAAAATTCTCTTACGTCGGTTTTGGCTGGGCGTCGCGACGCTTTGAATTTTGACTGTGACTTTTCGGTCCTTTGACAGTTTTATCTCTGTCAATTAATGATAATTTGAAATTCTGATTGCACCGCGTAAAAGATCAATAAATGGGCTTTATGACAAACTATTAAAAGTTTTTTGTTAATATGAATTGCTTGTTTTAAATTAATTTAATTATTAATTAAATTAAATAAAGTTCAAAAAATAAAATTTAAAAAAAAATCAAAAAAATTTAAAAAGTTAATGCCGCGGTTGAATTTCTACTGACTAATATTTAGTAAAATAAACAATACGATAACAAAAATAAATTAAGTATGATCTAAGTTTTTTCGAAAAAAAAAATTACGAGCCATATCTCGATTTTTTTAAAATTTTTACATTTTTGATATTCTCTGTTTTATTTAACCATTTCCAGGTAAATTTTGGCACACATTTACATTTTACTCTGTAGCTTAAATGTTTATTAGCTGATTTCTGATATAAAGATGTAATTTTTTAACTTAAGAAATCACCTTTTTAAAAATGTGCCACACATTGCCAGGTTTTATTACGTTTTCTAGAAAATAATTTTTTTCTTCTCATATTTTTCTAACATTCGGCTGACCTTCGTATGGCAAAACCTTGTAAGTCAGTTTTGGATCAGGTTTACTGATCCGATTAACTTGAAATTTGGAAAATATAAAAATTTTGGGATTCAGGATATAGGATAGGATTTTGGAGTTCTTGATGTGTAAGTTTTTTGAGTTCTCTCTAAAATTGTAATTTAAAAGTGTACTTAGTTTTTTCCAAGTGCCAAAAATTACTTAGAAGTGTTTAAATAGAACAGAGAATGTCAAAAATGTAAAAATTTGAAAAATTTTTTTTTTCTGATTTTACTATTTAATTAATTCAAAATTTTTTTACTTTTTAGACAAAATTTAGATCAAACTTATTTATGTTATCGTATTGTTTATTTTGATAAATATTAGTCAGTAGGAAGCACCGAAGAGTCTCAGTCAAAATTCAAAGCGTCGCGACGCCCAGCCAAAACCGACGTAAGAGAAAAAAAAAACGACCCGACTATTAGCGATAATAACTCTCCTAATCAAGTTGGCCTCGAAAATATGCAGAGTCAATATGTAGATTTTGCACCTTTTCTTTCTTTTTCAAAGTTATTGTTACACATTTTGGGATCCTTGGGCCATTATAGTATCTCATAGTTTTATTGTTTTAAAGTACCTATTTTTCTTATTTTTACGTTCAGTTCTCTCAAACAGAAAAACATATGTGGGTGTGACTTATAACGTTTTCCTTTTGATGCACTGGTGCGCAGCGGGGGCATTCCATTTGATTGCACTACTTGAATTTGCCATTCCATTTGAAAATAATTTCAGTTTATGCAATTACGTAGGTAGGGGGCGAGTCCAGAAAATCAATAAGTACCCTAATTATTATGAAATGACGACCCCCTTCCTGTTCGGATTTCTGACTACGAAACTGGCTTATGTTGCTCTGAGTGCCGGTTTTCTTGCATGCTCGCCAAAAGCTCGTGGAGCAACGGTGAATGTTTATTTTTTATTTATCTGTTAAGATTTTGATTATAACTTTATGTAAAATGTCCAATAAAACAAAAAAAAACCTTTTGAATGTGTGTGGCGAAGATGAAGAGTTATTTTTATTAAGAAGAGCCCGTCAAAGGAAATGACCATTAATTAATTTATTATTACAAGTAACCACAGTTATCTGGATAGGTAAGACATCGTCTCTTACGCTGGTTTGGTACAGGAAATACATAAGATAACAAGAAATAAGATCAGCCAATTTTAGATCTGTAATCCATTTCCACTAGAAAAATATAAAATCTCTAAATCCCGGAAAATACTTTTTCTCTGCTTTTACCAAAAAAAATCGGGTCTTAAAATGTCATGTCATATTCCATTTGCAATGCAATTTTCTGTAAGAACCAGGTCAGTGTTACGCCAGTGCATCAAAAGAAAAACGCTATTAGGTTTTAAGCGCCACAAATTCGCATTACAATCGTACATACGTCGAAATTCTTATATTAAGGCGATGCCTCCCATATTTAATAGGCCTTCCATCTACTCGCGTTTTAGTGAGCTTTGAACGTATGTGGCAGCCATTTTGACAATTAACTAATGTAATAAATGTCAACAGTGTCAAAAATGGCGGCGGCATCCGTGTAAAGGGTACTAAAACGGAAGGTGTTGGCTGACCTCCATGTCGGAGGTATCGGTTAAGGTCCTAGTTACAATCTGGGGAATTGCCGTTAGCAACACTGTACGGGAAATCAATATAACTTTAGTTATGTTTATCCACAGTGGGACACCAGAGATTTTTTAATACCGGATCAAAAATTTGGGGTTAGGTTACTTATTTTGACTTTTCGCGTTCTGCACCGCTAAAAAATCAAATAAAATACTAAAATAAAAGAAAACCATATATTGCAGAATTACCTGCTAAAAAAACGGTACCCAACTACGTATTAAAGTAACTGGGTGTAATGTTTAAGGTTGTATTTACAGGTGCATTTATAATTGAATTGGAAACACTTCCGCTAGCTGATACCGAAAACAGGTTAACTTAAAAGCATGCAGATTTAAAAATCGGCTACTGACGCTAGACAAAATAATCGTATTCTATTTTAAGCAGGAGCGTCAACGACTACCACGAGTCTTTCCAACCTCTAAATAGAGCTTTACTGACCTGTTTTGTTAGTACTCAAGTATCCGTGTGTTTTTGAAACTGAGATTCTAAAATCTATCCTTTGCACTCCAACATTTCACTAGTACACTTGCACATAACTATGCCGCAATAATTTAAATTTAAAAAAAATGGTTGAATCAAAATAAAAACAAAATTATGTGGGGTTATGGGGTCACCTTCGGTCACTAATTAGTAACCGAACGTCACGGTTATGGGCGCCGAATGTTTATATGCGAATTTCTAGTAATCCCACCAGCGGGTCAGTAAAGTTCTCTTGGTTCTTTGATAGACTCGGGTTAATGCCCGCGAAGCGCTAAGCCTTTTTCGGCAATGTTTTTGAAAACAAATTGTTAAAAGATAAACATAACATGGAATGGTTTTCTGTCAGAAAACGTAAAAATACTCTTCTGTCCCACTGCGGCCTGATTTAAAGTTTGTTGACAACACACCTGCAGTTACCATGGAATCGTATAAATTCTGCGATCTATCGGCCAACACTTGAAATGCGTGTGTCTCCCAAATTCAATGAAGTGTGATTGATTGATCGATTTTCTTTTCCGGAGTGCACTGGCTTTTAGAAAAAAGGAAACTTAGTTTTTGGAAATTGTGAGTATTTCTCTATTTTCCTTGTAAAATGGGTTTATTCTAAATAACCCCAATTATTATTATTATAAGAAAAAATAATTGAGAATTTTGAAAAATCCTAATTCTGATGTTTAGTTTTCCCTGTGCACTCTGGCAAAAGATTAAAAAATTAAAGAACAAGCCGTTGCCAGTTGTACTTTTTTTACTTAAAATCTGGGGATAAACTATAGCCTTAACCGTCCGTACATTTCAGGCCTTTCGACAAAATAAAGGATTCACAATAATAAACAATCAAACGAAATTTAATTGTGATACATATTTTTTCTACTTGGTTTGGATACATTGGCATTATTAGCTAAATCCTAAAAGCAATTATTTTCGAGTATCTATAATTTTTACGATGATAGCTGCGATTTTCTTGTGTCACGTACACAATGAGGAAATTTGTATATAGGTACTTACCTAATGTATTCTGCGAATTATCTAAAAACTTTGGATCGGCGAGTTGTACATGCTTTTGTGGCACTAAGAAAAGTTGGTGAGGTCTTGGAGAACTCGAATTTTGGCTAAATATAGGACTAGGACTTGGCGTTACTGACCTAGAATAATCATAAACATATCTATTATACGCTTTAATAAAAATATACTTGTTGATTTTTTTTTTCATTAAGAGTAGATTAATTTTTTTCTTTCAGTGACCTTAGGTCAGGAAATGGCGAAGTGACGTTCAAAACGGATCATGTGATATCCATACTTTTTGTCAAATAAACCTCAGAATTGGCTGAACTAAGACACGACTAGGAGCACTTTTTTATTTTTTGCCGAGTGAGCTAATATTTCTTTCTAAGGTCACCAATTCGAAATATTCAAACATTGGAATCGGTGGCCTTAGAAAGAAATTTTAGCTTATTTGGCATTTCGACATTTCCTGACCTAAGGTCACTGACAGAAAAGAAATCTATAAAATACAATAAGAGAGAGAGAAGAGCGAGTTTCATAAATCAGTACCTAAGGAGCAAAGACGTTTAAAGGTTTATCTTTATGCTAAGAAGTCTTCTATTTGTAAAATTCTTAAATTTTAGTACATGTTTCAGATTTATGCTTAATTTTTGTAGCAATTACCTTAGGGTGGGTTTCCCTAAGGAGAGGGGTTATTATTTGAAATGCTTAAAAAAATTAATTCGCCACGAATTAAAAGGAAAAAAAATGTGCAACGTCTTAACCTATGATCAACTTAACTTCAACGAACGGTGTTGCTTAACTTATAGTGAAGGGGCATGTGTAAGTCCGTGGGATTTTGAATGAAGGAGTTTTGTGACTATGTGGGATTGATAGCTCTTTAGTCACACAATCAAGTGTTACCGGGTGTTTTGTTCGCATCCGTGTAGAAGGGGTTGATATGACGCCATTTCAACATGGCGGCCAAAAATCATAAAAAATAGAATTTTCGCAACCGGGGCATGGTTATACTCCATTTTATATAATTCGAGGACGAGGATTCCAAAAAATTTACTTTAAAGGTCATCCGATCTTAAATGACCTTGAAAATCGCGAAAAACAAGATTTGTTCCATTCTCTCTTTAAAAAATCTTAATAATTCGACGTTTTATCAGAGTAACTTCATAAGTACCTCAAACTATTAGGCATGTATGCCAAATTCGATACTTAGAGTTTGATGCAGTTTGAAGCTTCATGACCTTGAAAAATACTCCAGTAAAATTAAATTGCAAAAATAACATACTTAAGGGCGCTATTCATCAACTATTAAAGCGAAGAAAACCAAATTTTGGTTCAGCTATGATGCGTTTCAATATGGCGGTTGATATATCAAAATGGCGACCTATAACCACATTTTATTTTATCCAGTTTCGTAAAAAATAATGACAAGGTGACCATCAATTCTTGTTTACTTATTGCCTGGCGTCTCAGATGTTTATGCTATACCCCGGTAAATATGACCTATATGCCTGTCGTTTTTATTAACTTTCGGAACTGTGAATTTTATGGTCTACTCACTAGTCTAGCCAACAAAATCATTTAAATTACCGATAAGAGAGTTACCAGAAGTTAGATATACATTACCATAAACTAGACCAGGTGTTTTAGATGCCATTTTCCAAAGTGGCTGTCGAAAAATCATAAAAAATTCTAATTATGTCAGTAGGTCATGACTATACTTGTTTATTAACATTCATAATAAAATTCAAGGATAAGGATTTAACAGTTATTTAGTCACACATTCATGTGCTACCGGGTGTTTTGTCCACATCCGTGTAGAAGGGCACGATATGGATAAAAACGATAGGCATATAGGTAATTTTTACCGGAACGCCATATCAAAAAACATGGTTGGATGGTTTAAAATGAAGTGTTTATTTATGGCTAAGATGTTAATTTCATCTCCGTCACTTAAAGTTTTTGAGTAGTGGTAAATTGGAAAAAACACTATAAAAAGCTTGTGTGCAAGGTCAATCAAGGTCGTGCATCAACTTAACTTTTTTTTTCATAGTAAGCGGCAATAAGTTAACAAGAATTGATGACCACCTTGTACTTTTTGCTTTTTTACGAAACTGGATAAAGTAAAATTTAGTTATAGGTCGCCATTTGGATATATCAAATTTTTTTTTTTCAAATTCAAATTCAAATTCAAATTTATTCAAAAAAAAAAAAGTTCCTGAAAAATTAACAATAGATACTTAGCTAAATAAAATACATTTTTTTCTTTTTTTTTTCTACATAAGAATAAATATTGCACCTAGATTACTAACAATCTGTATGTGCAAAAAATCTACAGGTTAATTACACTCTAAAAAATTTATATAATAAAAATAGAAATATTATTCGACAATCTGCAAGTATTAAGGAAAATAAAAATGAATTAAACAATAACATATAAATTTCTAAAATAAAAAAAAAAACAAAAATAGATTTTTTTCAAGCCCAGAATGCTGAGATTCATAGTAAATTGAGATAAGCCCTATAATTAGTAAAAATAAGTGGCTTGCACTTTTTAGCAAATATTTTATATTTAGGTATATTTTTCAGGCTAACTGGTAGAGAGTTGTATAGTTTAGGAGCTAAGCTCGTAGCAAATCTTTGATTACCATCTTTTCTATAGAAGGGAACAACTAAATTCTGATTAGATATTTGTCTAGTTTGGTATGTGTGTTCAAGTTTTGTTTGTAAATTTCTGTTTTTGTATAAGAAGAGACAGGAGTTATAAAAATATAACATTCTAATGTTTAGTATATTTTCATTATAAAGCTGGTCAGTCGGAAAAAGTTTACGTTTTTTAAATATAACTTTTAATATGTAATTTTGCACCACATTTAGAGGTTCAAGTGAACTGATATACAGACCACCCCACACAACTATGGCATACTGTAAAATAGATTCAACTAACGTTTTGTATATTGATAATAGTAGCTTTTTATTCATAAACTTACGTAACTGATAAAATTTGTAAATAAGCCTTCTTGTTTTAACAGCTAAACTAT
This sequence comes from Oxystoma pomonae, assembly GCA_963921995.1. Classification (NCBI taxonomy): domain Eukaryota; kingdom Metazoa; phylum Arthropoda; class Insecta; order Coleoptera; family Brentidae; genus Oxystoma; species Oxystoma pomonae. The sequence continues at coordinate 78,310,047 of OY998163.1, forward strand.
TTACATGATAGGACCATTTCAAGTTTTTGTCAACAGTTACACCCAAGTATTTAATATGATCAACTTCATTAATTTTGAGCCCCTGTCCTAATAACTGCAAAACATTAAAGTTTGGTCTGTTAACATCAGTAAGCGAGAATGCAATATATTTGGTTTTATCTATGTTAAGTGTTAACTCATTAAAGTCTAACCAGTCTTTTACCATTTCAATCCCAAGTTCTGCTTTAGTTTTTACACCTTGCCAAGTATTATCACTGAAAATCAAAACTGTGTCATCCGCATATGATATAATTAAGCCTTGTATGTTGTTTTTTAATAATGAATTAATATATATGATGAATAGAAGCGGTCCTAGGACCGTCCCCTGCGGGATGCCTAGATGGACTCCTTGACAGTCACTCAATAATTCTTTTATTTTAACTTGTTGGGTTCTATCCTCCAAATAGCTGCGGAAGACTTTCAGCACAGTGCCTCTAACGCCGTAGTTTACAAGCACTCTTAGCAATTTTTTATGAGGCACTGTGTCAAAAGCCTTCGCAAGGTCCAAAAATACACCCACACATTTTTTGTTTTTGTCCAGATCCGACTTAATACAATCAACAAGTTTAAATACAGCATGATCAGCACTTAAACCTTTTTGAAAGCCAAATTGGTTTTCATTCAAGATTTTGTTTTTTACGAAAAAGTCAAATAATCTATCTTTAAGGCATTTTTCAAACAGTTTGGCAAAAGTGCTTATTAAGCTTATAGGACGAAAATTGCTGATTTCAGTTTTTTTGCCGGATTTATAAATTGGGACTACTATTGATTTTTTTAAATCCTTTGGAACGTTACCTTGCAGAAATATTAAGTTTATGATGTGCATGAGAGGATTAATAATATGTAAATGATAATCTTTTATGAGCTTTGAACCAATGCCATCATATCCCGGGGAACTATTGTTTTTGAGAGATGCTATATGCAAAATAAGTTCGTTTTTAGTAACTGGCATAAGAAACATGTTTTTAGTGACACGAGGGTTATTGCAGCTTCTGTAGTTAGTGGGAGGTTTAATTTTCGCTGCCATTTTTTGTCCTATCCGCACAAAGTATTCATTACAGTAGTTAGCCATCTGTTTCGTATTTTCAAACTGTTTTTTATTGTCGTCTAATATGTTAATGTCACTGTTTTTGTTTTTATTTGTGTTTGTAGCTTCATTTATAATGTTATATATTTTTTTCATGTCATTTTTGTTGTTATTTACAATTTCACGATAATATCTGGCTTTAGCTTCAACTATAACTTTTTTTAGATTGTTTCTATATGTTTTATATCTTTGAAGGAGTGTGTTGTTATATCTATTTTTTAAAATTGTTTTTTTAAGTTGATCACGATATTTAATAGAGGATATAATTGCATTTGTAATCCAAGGTTTGATTTTGACATGATTGCGAACTTTGATAACTTTCGTAGTATTGCATTCTTTATGTACTTTACAAAAAATGTTGTTAAATAGATTCCAGGCTGTCTGCGCGTCATTTTCTGCCATGACAGAATTCCAAGATTCTTGACTGATTAAGTTTTTAAATTTAATATGGTCAAAGTTTGATATAGTTTTTTCAGTGGTCAGTGGTCTATTTTGGTTTTTATTATAAATCTGTAAATAGATAGGGTAATGATCCGTGGTATTGTTGTTTATTACCGCAGAATATAGGTTTAGGTGGACATTGTTTAGATTCTGTTTTACAAAGATGTGGTCTATGCACGACTGGGTGTCTGCTGTAACTCTAGTAAATGTATTTATGTATGATTTAAAGCCAAGCGACATAAGAGCAGTCAGGTAACTATTTGCAATAGCCAGATCACGATTTAAAATATTTATATTTATATCACCCAAGAAAATTATAAAATCCTCACTTTGAAGGTTTCTTAAGAAAGTTTCAAGATCCAGTACAAAATTTTGTTCTGAAGTGGAGGGTGATCTGTAACAAGTTACAACATTATAGGATGCGTTACTAATTTTAAACCTAATTTCTGTTAAAGTGACACTAGATAATGGTGTTACTGAGTGTTTAATGTCACAATTAATTTTATTATTTATAAAAATCAGAAGTCCATCGTTTTGGTTTAGGGTACTATTGTTAAAAAAAGTGGTAAAGCCAGGAATGGTAAATTGGTCTGGTGAAAAATTGTTTCTGGTTTCTCCCAATATTAAAATATCAATATTTTGAAGATCACAAGCTTGCAAAAATATTAAGATTTCGTCAAAATGTCTGGGAGCACTACATACATTGAAATGCAAAATTTCTAAAAATTTTTGGTTAGCCTTTATCATAGTCTTAAATTCATTTAAATCAATGACATTTTGCAACTGTTCCAAGTCAGTTTCCGTTTCTAATGAATTAAGAATATTAGCAATATCCATAAAAAAAAAGGATTTATAAAAAAAATAAAATAAATATAAAAGCAGATATTTTTTAATTTTTAATGACTTCTACTTGGAGTAGTAGTCAATAGAGGCTTTATATCTCTGCAAAAAATATTTATATGTAGGGCAATCTAAAGAAAAAGCTTCATGCTCAGTATTCTGGTTTAAATTTAAGTATTTTTCATTTGCTCGAGAGCAGTTGCAGCATTTTTTAAAAATTTTTGGACACATTTCAGATCTGTGCTCCAAACTACAGTAAGTACAAGATAGTTTATTCTTACAGTCTATTTCTTTGTGTTCATAGGCGAAACATTTTTTACATCTAGGAATTCTGATATCTTCGTAGACTGGACAGCGTTCCCATGATATATATACCTTTTTAGATGCCATCAGCCTTCCAAAAAGGTCCCCAGAGCATTCGCCAAAGACGAGACTTTTGTTGTTTTTTATTGGTTTAATGTATGTTAAGTTCAAGTAATCATCATTTTGAATGAATTGGTTTTGGTGTTTTAAGCAGTCGGTGATATCTTCGCTGCTCATGTTTGTTGTTGACATAACAATTTTGAACCTTGGTTTCTTCATTTGTGGTAGTTGTACTGTATACTTTCCCCCTGTGTCTTGTTCTTGTATATTTTGTAACAACTTTTGGCATTCTTGTTCGCTGTTACAGTTGATTATCACAACTCCGTTTTTTGCAGTCTTCATAGATTTGATGCTTACATTTAATTGGCTCGGATTAATTTTTGATTGCAGTTCTGCTTTTGTTGCTTCCGCATCTTGTAGAATTTTTGGTTTAATAAGCACAGGAGGAACATTCTTAGGAGAGGTCCGCAATGGAACTGTAGGCAAGGCAGAAATAGATGCAGCACTAGCATATGATTTCGTGTTTTCTAGCTTCTTTATTTGGTCTTGCAGCATATCAATTATCATTTGTTTGTCATTTACAATTGTGGTTTTGTCTAGAATTGTATTTTTGAGACACTCAATGATATCATTTTCTCTACATTGTGTGCAAAAGAATTTTAGTTTGCGTTCTACAATTGGCATACATCTCACCTCAGATGTTGTTAATTCTGAACAATCTCCACAGTAGTATGTACTGCAAGAATCACAAGCAAAAACGTAAATTTTCTCCCTCTTGTTCTGTTTTTGTTTGCAGCTGATCATAAATCCGCACGTTTTTAGCAAATAAAAGTTTGTTTTACTGCACAAAACTCACTACCTTTACTTGTCCACCAGCATCAGGACCAACAAAAGCCCTGTGCACCCTTTTTCACAATTTAATTTACTAAAAAACTTTACTTTTTTATCAAAACATATGAGGCATGTAAACAAAGATACTTGCAGTGTTGCCGCGCGCAAATAATGAATCAGCCGCCCTATTAAAACGCATCACAGATGAACCAAATTTTTTTAAACAATATTGTTGTGATTGATCTTCTTATCTTTCTTACGAAATTTGGTCATCTTCGCTTTAATAGTTATAAATAGCGCCCTTTAGTATGTTATTTTTGCAATATGTTAATTTTACTGGGGTATTTTTCAAGGTCATGAAGCTTTTAACTGCATCAAACTCTAAAGATCGAATTTGGTGTACATGCCTAATAGTTTAAAGTACATATGAAGTTGGTCTGACAAAACGTCGAATTATTAAGATTTTTTAAAGAGAAAATGGAAAAAAACCTGTTTTTAGGTATTTCAAGGTCATTTTTGGTCGGATGACCTTGAAAGTGAATTTTTTGAAATCCTTGTCCTCGAATTATATGGAATCGAGTATAACCCAGAATGTTGCATTTTTTATGATTTTTGGCCGCCATCTTGAAAGATGATGTCATATCAACCCCTTCTACATGAAGGCGAACAAAACACCCGGTAACACTTGATAGGGTGACTAAAGACCTATCAATCCCACATAGTGAAAAACTCCTTCATTAAAAATCCCATGGGATAGAAATTATCGACATATGCCCCTACACTATTAGTTGAAGATGGATTTTCTTAAATCTGAAACATGTACTTACATTTAAAAGAATTTTACAAAAATAATTTGTGGAGAAATACATCGAAATTAAAATAGATTTTTCCTCAATCAGTGCTTGTGGTGAGTACCCTAAAAATATCTCAAAAAAGTTGTTTTTTTTTTCATGTATGTAGCTCGAAAGCTGTAATGTGGAAAACTTTTTGACAAAAAATGTACAACACTTAATGGGGTTCTTTAGTATATGGGCCCTTGTACATTTTTTAGTAACAGCAACGTATTCTTTTTCTTTTTACGAAAACGGTTACAATTGGTTGAAATAATTGCGTTTTTAAAGTTTAACCTAATTAAAAAAGTTTTTCTCATTACTTCTACAGTACTTAACCGATTTAAACATTTGTTAGGTAATAGATGTAGCTTTACAACAAGTGAAAATTTATGTCTACCATTTTTAATTCCAAGATGGTGCACTCTATCAAATGAAGCCTTTCAATGACGCTCGTTATTTCTGTTCATGCGAAATTTTTTTTAAAAAATCTTAATTTCTAAAAAGCCTTTACTTTGCTGCTTTTAACAAGCCATCAACTTCTAAAATCGGTTGAGGAAATTTAGCATTAAACAAATAAAGAGTCTTGACGATTCGTCCAAAAAGTCTTTTTGCTCTTATTTCTTTAATTATTACCCGATTTTGATAAAATAAACACGGTTGTGTTTAAAATAAAGTACATTCTGATGCAAGCAAATACTTTTATCCGCCATTTTAAAATCCAAGATGGCGGACTTAATTAAAGGAATTACTATTTTAACGCTTGTTATTTGTGATGATACGAGAAATTTTTTTTAACAAAGACTTTATTGTCAAAAAGCCTTCTTTTTTCTCCTTTTAGCGGACTATCAACCATTATTATAGGTTAAGGGAGTTTTAAGTAATGCTTTTTTTTTCAAATGAGCTTTAAACATCAAGTCTTAACAAATCGTACACTCAGCCAAAGTTTTTTTGCTCTAGTTTCTTTCTATCCAATTTCGATAAAACAACCACCATTGTGTTTTAAATACAGTACGATCTTATAAAAGTACATATTTTTTCCGCCATTTTAAAATTTAAGATGGTAGTTTTAGTGAAGTAAATACCATTTTTAACGTTCGTTATTCCTGGTGATATGGAGAAAATTTTAAAACAATAAAAACTTTATTGCCAAAAAGCCTTTAACTTGCGTTTTTTAACAAGCCGCAAGCCATGAACATCGGTTAAAAGGTTTTTGGGTTATGCTCTTTTATTCAAATGAGCTTTAAACACCTAGTCAAGTCAATTTTTTTAATTTTTATCCATTTTTGATAAAAACGCCATTGACTTTGACCACCATTTTTAAATTTTAAATGGCGGACTACACAAAAAGTACTTACACTTCTTAATTCCGATATTTTTCCATTCAATTAATTCGATTAACAAGTTGTGCTTTCCTGACTCTAAAACACGGTTTCTTAAAATCGTTTTTTTAGTTATTAGAATTTCCTTATTAAAAAATGATAAGTAGAAAAAAACTAAACCGATTTTAGCAAACCGTGGCGTGTTTTATATTTTATAATACACTCAGAAATTCAGATCTTTTTATACAAGGTACCTATTTCAGTCAGGACGATAAATTGATAAGAAAACACCGGTGTTAAGAGGTGTATTTCATTGAAGCCCGCCATCTTGGATTTTAAAATGGTGGAACAAATATGCACTTTTAGGAAAGTACTGTATTTGTTGTTTTATTAAAATTGGATAAAAAATAAATAAATTAGAGAAAAAAAAACTTTGGCTGAGTTTGGACGATTTGTTAAGAATTGGTGTTTAAAGCTCATGTGGAAAAAAGAGCATAACTCAAAATTTCCTTAACTGATTTTTGAAGATGATGGCTTGCTAAAAGCAGCAAAGTAAAGGCTTTTTAGAAATTAAGATTTTATTAAAAAAAAAAAATTCGCGTGACTAAAAATAACCAGCGTCATTGGAAGGCTTCCTTTGATAGAGTCCGCCATCTTGGAATTAAAAATGGTAGACATACGTTTTCACTTGTTGTAATGGTACATCTATTACCTAACAAATGAGGGGCATTTTGATTAAATCGTTTAAGTACTGTAGATAACTGTTAGATAACCTGGACGAAATAAGTCGCACAATTTTGAGTTAATATAAATTTTATTTTAAAACGTATCTAAAATAAAATGTGTGATGAATGAAAAGTGTGTCGCCTTGTGTGTGACTCTTTTTGTACAGGATATCTGATGATTTGACACAAAAAAGTACTCTTTTATACATTGGGTTGTGTAACCTCCCTATATATTACACAATGCTTGTGCTTAGTCAGAATTATGGTGCGTTTACCCAACTTATTGAAAGCACTTGTTTATCCAAGAGTTCATAAGCATAGGGCATTAAATTGACAAAAAAGAAGAACAAAAAAAATGTTTTTATTTACCTAACCTCAACAGGTTCGGTATTCTTCCTTCTTGCTAAATATCTGTTTTCTAATTTCAGCTAAAAATCAATCAATTCTATTTTGAAATAAACAAACAAAAATGTTTTCTTTGCTTTTATCATATTGATCGTGCATGCATTTTCCATGAATTGTGAATTATAACTATGAATACCTAGGTAAACACTTCTATTACCAATAATGTATTTCACATTATGACTATGAATAAAAGTGTGCTTAGGTTATGAATTATCAATATGAAAAAATGGGTAAACCCTTCATTACTTTTTCTAGTTGCGCATTCAAGTAATTAACGCATTCAAAACACTTTTTAAATGGTGTGAATGATTAATTCTAAAACGTTTGAACACTTTATCAAAACTTATATTGTAATTCTTTACACGTGCTTGACTAACTAAGTCAGCACTTTCAAGAGAAGTTTTAAGTAAACTTGAGCAAATTAAGTTTAAATATCTTTTGCCTGAAATATTTTACAATTAATACAAAAAAGTGTGAAATGCAGTAGAAATCGCTCATAACTACACCAGTTATAACGACGTATCGCATATAACGACCGTCGTAATATCCCAGCTAGTTTCCAAAAGAACCTATGTACAGGTTGTCCCATGTTCGATGGGTCCTTATGGAAAACTCCGTTAATATTAAAGATATCAAGATGCCGTTTGCACATTACTGCCCTACTTTTTCGAGACTTGAAAAATGGTGTTATCAGATTTTGGATGGCCCTTGTAGTTTCTGAGCTACGGGGGGAAATCGAAAATTTGGCAATTTTAATAATTTGCCATATTTTCCTTAATATGCAAGATATTTTGATTCTGTAAAAATTTTTTCCTTGCAACTTTTTAACAAAAACAAAATGCCGTACTTATAATCTTAATGCAACGTTTCGTTTTTAACTGACCATCACCAGGACCGAACTTAAATCCGTACCTCAATTTTGTTTTGCGTAATTTTGTATAGTTTGTAGTGCTTGTTTAACTGGTTTAACTTATATTTTATTTTAACGGCGTTTCGACCCCAAAAACATCAGTGCTATATTTTGAGTTTTAGTAATAGGGACGGCCCTGGAAAATCGAATCTGTTTCTTATTTTAAATTTTTCTTAAACACATACATATACAGTAATTTAAATATGAAGAAACAAACAGAAACAAACTTAACCTGCTTACATAAAACTAACAACTAAATTTAATTCAAATGAATTTTGGTCCGTTGACGTCAATGCACATCTCACATTTTGTTTGAATATTCCAAAGAGCATTTATTATTCCCATTCTTCTTGCTCTTAAATATCTAAATGCCTCCCTTACGACATTTTTTAAGTCTTCTATGTTATCATACCTTCTCTTATAAATTGTATTTTTAAGGAACCCCCAAAGAAAAAAATCTAAAATTGACAGATCAGGAGATCTCGCAGGCCATGGAATAGGGCCATATGTTTCAATTCAACGCCCTGGGAACATTTAATTTAACATGCCTATTATTACGGCAGCATTATGAGGACCTGCGCCGTCTTGCTGAATGTTTTTCTGCTCATTCTTTGGAATTTCTTCCATTAGTTGAGCGAAAATTTCTTCTAGTATTACTTGGTATCTTGGACCAGTAAGACTTCCCTCATATATAACGAATTTTATACTGGTACCCCAGAACGAAACATGCCACGCTGAAACCAAAACATCCTTGCCGTGCTCGTTCAAAGGCGTCATGTAGATTTTCCTGCAACCAGAAACGAGTATTGTTCCTGTTGAACATCTCGTCGCTACTAAAAAAGGCCTCATCGGACCAAATTATGTTATGGCTAAAGTTTTCGTCTAACTCGGAATGCTGCAAGTACCACCGAGAAAATTCAAGCCTACGTTCGGCATCTCCTAGTCACAAATGATGAACTAATCCTTTTTTATGAAGAAAATATTTATGCTTTTTAAAAATACGCTGAGTGCGGGTCTTTCAAAAAACCAACCGAAGATTTCACGTCCCTTACGCTTGTTTGGGGAGTAGCTTCAACAACATCGAGAACCAGCGTTTCATCGTTTTCTCTGTTTTCTTTTTCGTACTCTTCTGGTCTGGGTTACATACTCTTAGGAAAATTCAAAGAAAATGTGAGATGTGCATTGATGTCAACGGACAACAATTTGAACATTTGAATTAAATTAAGTTGTGAGTTTTATGTAAGCAGTAAAGTTTGTTTCTGTTTGTTTCTTCATATTTAAATTATTGTACAGGTATTTTTTATTAATAAAACTAAACAGAAAAATATCTCCGTGGTGGGTAGTTGGATTATTACATGGAGTTCAAAGCATCCAAAACAATAATTTTAAAATAGAAAACAGATTCGATTTTCCAGGGCCGTTCCTATTACTGAAACTCAAAATATAGAGCACTGATGATGGTTTTTGGGGTCGAAATGTCGTAAAATTAAAATATAGGTTAAACCAATTAAAAATCTCTACAAACTATACAAAATTACGCAATAAAAATTTCAGGTCAGCATTTAAGTTTTCGATCCTGGTGGTGGTCAGTTAAAAACGAAACGTTGCATTAAAATTTTGAGTGCGCCACTTTATTTCCGTTAAAAAGTTGCAATGAAAAAGTTTTTACAGAATCAAAATATCTTGCATATTAAGGAAGATATGGCAAATTATTAAAATTGCCAAATTTTCGATTTCCCCCCGCAGCTCAGAAATTACAAGGGCCATCCAAAATCCGATAACACCATTTTTCAAGCCTCGAAAAAGTAATGTGTAAACGGCATCTTGATACCTTCAATATTAACGGAGTTTTCCATAAGGACCCATCGAAAATGGGACACCCTGTACATACACACTCAGCTGCAGGTCTGTTAAATTTAAATTTTGCTAATTGCGTTGCTTATTGTAACTGACTTTGACGTTTTCGAATTACAGGTTAGATCTTTTGACATTGTAAACACAAAAATAAGGAGACTAGCCATACTTTACTATAAGCCTAATATATACTAATGAATAAAACAATTTTTTTACATTTATTCAACATTTTATTATCAAAACTTATTCTTAAAGCTCGTTATGGATGACACAAGACCAACATTGTGCGAATAAGTAAAAAATATAAGTAATCTAAGTCTTAGCAGACAACCAAAAATGTTTAAAATCAAAAAGAAATTATTAAAACAACACTACAAGAAACGTTTCTTCAGTAGCGGGTCATTGTCCCGTCAGCCTCGATAATGTTTGCCAGTCTTCATGGCATGGAATCTGCTAAGTTTTGAAATAAATTTGGATTTGAAACTATGACTTCGTCAGAGGGCTATGAGCTCCATTAAGTAATTGGAATTTCTGGGAACAATATTGATTCGTGTTCACTTTTTTTCCTATAATGCCCCACACATTTTCCATGGAATTGGCGTCAGGAGTGTTTGCCGGCCATGGCAAATGCTGTTTTGACGGAAACCACTATTTAGAAATGCGTGCGGTATGGATAGGATAGTTATCCTGTTGATACACAAAACCTTCTGGATAAAGAATGGTTGCTTCTGGAAGCATAACATTTTTCATAATATCAACATAAATCTCAGTCGTAAATCTTCCATGGATTCTTAAAAGAGCCCCATGTCCTCTCGACGATATCCAACTTCATACATTCACGGAAAATCTTCCAGCCCGGTCTTTGTTCCAGCAATAAATTTTTCGGGATAGCGTGTTTGAGGCGGGCGATACACCAGTTTGTTTCTGTCCTCCGTCATCCGTGAAGACCACCTGTTGCCAAAATTCTTCTTGTAGTGAATAGTTTAGTGCAAAAATTAACCTGGCTTGCTTCTTTTCTGCACTAAGTAAGATTTTCTTGGCAGCAACGCGACATTTATAAGCCCAGAACGTTTTATCCATCTGGACGTCGTTCTTATGGATCCAGAAAAATGTGCCTCAATTTTCGCCATCGCAAACGGGTGGTCTTCAAGAAAATCGATCAGTTGCTGATCCTGCTGAGGCGTACTGACTTGGGTCAGGTCAAGCCAGTGCGTCGCCTTCGTCGAACAGTTCCTTCTTCTTGATACTTTCTTCTTATTCTTACAAGTGTAGCCATGTTTCGTCCATAATGGGCCGCTACTCTTCGAGCCGACCAACGACCGTCTAATTTGGCCAAAATTTGGGCTTTTTTGAATTCGTTTATTTGGGACATTTAAATATAAGCGTATGACAATAACAAAACCTGACGTTGACATTGTTTGTCAATTTGAAATACCTAAAAGGTTACGTACGACAGGTAGCAACATTTAATATTCTTTGCTGACCATTTTTTCTATTCTTATTCTATCTATTCTTTGCTGACCATTCGATGGAGCTAATAGTTAGATCTGATGAAGAGATCGTTGAAGAAAATCCAAATTTATGTGTTGTTTGGAAAAAATTATTCAAGCAAATGGTGCAATTGCCAGATACTGAAGTTAATATTTTTGATTTTTGTTTATCGATAGGTTTTTTTATTTCTTTTTGTTTATAAAACTGATTCGTTGATATGTATTGACCTTTCTTAACCGAAAGCCAGTTCTTTCTTCTCTGTATTTTCCTTTTAGTCGCACTATAGTGGACTTGTTTCGCCCATTTTGACCGGCTATTTGACGAAGGTGCCAACCTTCTTCTAGTTCTGCCAGAGTTTGATTGAATTGCTTTATTTATAATAAAAATTTTGTTTTAAAAGTGTTTTATCTTTTTTTTTTATATTTCGTGCAACCTTAAAACTATAGAACCAGTTAGTTAAGAACGGTGTTGAACCAGTAAGTTGTCTAAAAGCGTTAACCTACAAAAGTCGGTAACAATAAGCAAGCAAAATTTTTAATATATAGACATGTGCCTAACTTCTGCTGTATGGGTTTTATGTCTCGGAAAGTGTATCTAAAAACCGGATATAATGACATCGTTTATAACAACATATTGCTTGAAATTAACTCTGTATTTCGGATTTTAATTGTCTATATTTTATTTATACACGACATTTCGATCAGATGAGGTTTAGTTATGAGCAAAACCTTTCCATGGAAAGCAACCAACCAGGACTCTCCACATTATTTATGAAGATGGAAAAACTCATTACAGAAGTTTGAAGAAAGACGAAAACGAAAGACCACTGATATATTCCGTGAATTCGGAAAGTTGGTGTACGAAGAAACGAAGCCAAAAGGTAACAAACAGCGCGCGATCTTGAAAAGTAACAACAAGCTTGGAGTGAGTTTGATCTCTCGATGAATAAACGAACCCATAAAAGAGCGTTCGGTTTCCTCGATTTTGAATGAACCAACGGAATTTTGTGATTTACCCCCAGGTGCACCGTAAAAATATTCAGATTAGTTTAGGTAATCCATGAGTCCTCTTTGTTCATTTATGTGGGATCAAGAGAGAAAAAGGATGGATTAGATAGCCTACGGTTCATTTAGGAGTTAGTTCGCACAGGGGATAGATTGATAAATGAGCGAGGTAGCAGAAAGAGAAAACACAAATCTTTTATTCGTAAAACTGGTGCGCCACCAGTGCACAACTAAGTCGGTGCTGCTGTTCCATTGGGGTGCACTTTTTCAGCTTTCATATTCCATTGGTAAACTGATAATTTCGGTTTTGCACTTTTTCCGCACCGACTCTGAGGGCTCGTGGCGCACCGAAAACCCTTTCCCGCCTTTATATTTTAAGTCGAAACCCACTAATCAACCTCAAAAAGAGTTTTTCAATGGTCCTAAGCTACTTTTATACAATGAGCTTCAGGCTACTGCGAACATAGGGGGAATCAAGTCCAATTTACTCTCCGTGCCGTACGACCGAGGTGGGGTCGAAGAACGCTGCAGTGTTATCTTTTTAAAATTTATTTTGTTTTATTTCTGCCTTGCTCGAGAAACAGATTGATAAATTCTTAAGTGAAATAATATATTTTTAAAACTAAAAATGGATGTCTACGAAGTTGCCGAAAAAGTGCAAATGGTCAAATGGTACTATCAAGGCAGACCATTGAGACTTATTCACGAACTTTTTTTGGAGAATTTTGTAAATCGCCCAGAACCTAGTTTATCAACGATTCATAGGTTTGTGCAAAATTTTGAAAAGTTTGGTTAGAAATAGAAAACCCACTGTTTTGAATGACGAGCAGGAAGTACGAGATGTAAGGATTTGCGCTGTAGTGGAGGAAATTCGAAAGTTAACTAGCCACCAAATTGCCGAAGTAGTTGATACGTCTTCAGCCACTGTCTTACGTGTTCTCAAAAATAATGGTTAGCATTCATACAAAGCGTCAAAAACGCATCAAATTTTTCCGGAGGATAACTATCGTCGTATGGAATTTTGCGAAACAATGATGGAAACGGCTAATCGTGATCAAAACTTTCTGAGATCTATTCTTTTCGCAGATGAAAGCACTTTTCCATTATTGAATCGTCATAACCCAACACACGTTCGATATTGGTCGAGGGAAAATTTGCATTTGTATTTTGACGTAAGAACACAGTATCCCCAAAAACTAAATGTTTTGGGGGGGAACAGGTAATTGGGTCATTTTTTATTGACGGCAATTTAAATGGTCCTAGATTCTTGGATCTACTGCAGCAGCATGTTATTCCAACTGCTAGGCAGTTGTTAGGTGTGAGATTTGGTGAAACATGGTTTCAACAATATGGTTGTTCCGCTCACAACGTTGGCCTTGTTAGAGAATATATTGATAATGTATTTCCTAATCGGGTTATAAGTACATGGGGAACTATTTTATGGCCAGCTCGATCACCCGATCTTGCTCCTAATGACTTCTATCTGTGTTATATCAAAAATAAAGTTTAAGGTCATGAAAGGGGGTCATAATTTGGAAGAACTTCGGATTAAAATTGAAGAAGCTTTTCAAACGATCACCCCTAACAGCCTTGGAAACGTTAGAAGGGGTTTTTATAATAGGCTCGGATATTGTCTAGCCGAGCAAGGAGGACTTTTCGAACATTTGCTCTAATTTTTTTTTGGCTGGGAGAATCTTTTTGGTTTTTAGAATGTATTATTTTATTTTGGGAAATTGCTTTTGCATTGTAACACGTTCTTAGTGATAAATCTGAGCAGTTGAAAATAAAACGCTGTAATTTGTCAGTGACAAAAAACAAGAAAATTACGTTATCAAAATTTGCGTATTTATTGACTAAATTCCGGTTTCATGGACTACACTTCACATTGCACCGTGGTTAGAGGCGTACTAAACTCAACGGTGATCGCAAGCCTTAGTGTTGGTTGCTCCACGATAGGTGTGCGGTGTCCCTGCGTGTACGTACACTGGCAAATTGGACTTCTTTCGGCCTATGTTCGTAGTAGTCTGAAGGGTATACAATGAGTTAAGTTTTTGAATGAAACGAGTGTTTGGTTTGGGCGCAGCTTTTTTCATGTTTCATTCAATCTGCACTCAAACTGCACTGACGCAATTTTTTGACAGCACCAAACCAGTGTTACTACACTACGAGTGGCGCACCAATTTTACCAATGGAAACCCTTATAAATTATTCTATTTACACTGCTTTTCTAATAATAGACACATAAAGTTAATTTTCGGGTTTATCGGTATTCGTATCCTTATCTCTATCGAGTCGACCTGTCGAGCAGGTGTACTTTTAAACTAATGGCGAATGCGTGACAGCTCCAGCTGATCAAATGCGTCAAAACATCGTTTCGTACGAACGGACGGTCGTCCCGTTACGACTCCCTTATCGTACCTAACGAGGTTTTCGAGCATTTAATCAGCTGGAGCTGTCGCGCATTCGCCATGATTTTAAAAGTGTACACTCTTGATTGGTCGACTCGATAGAGATAAGGATACGAATACTGATAAAACTGAAAATTAACTTTAAGTGTCTATTATATAATAAAATGTCAAGAGATTTTGATATATTTAACTGTATAGTATAAGTCAACTGACAAGTGCGTGAATTTTTTTAGATATTTTAGACACTTTAAGTTATCAAGCTATTTTTGATTCCTTGTTGTTAGCGTATCTTTGATGCGTTGTGAAAGAGTCCTTAAAAAAAGAGTTAAAGTTGTGCTTACGACGTACGACATAACCAAACCAATTCTTGTTCAGTGCTTGATGCATAGTTTTACTTCATGCCGCTCACTTCTATTTCCTTCCTTGTAGAAAAAAGTGAGAATTGATATTAGAATGAAAAATAGAACGAGTGAAACTGTGGATCAGGCCTTTATGAAAACCCACAGATAACCAAATGGTTAGGATATGCTAGCTGCGTACGAATACTGCAAGGGTGGTCGTAGAGATCTGCGTATTCGTGTGTGAGAGGTAGTCCCTGTTGTACGACGAACTTTAAGTGTATATTAATTAAAAAGCTAATTTAATTTAGTTCTAACCGCAAAAAAAATTACTACCAGCAAGACCAAAGAAATTAAAATAAACTAGAAGGCGCAATCCATAAGCAAATTTTCCAAATCAGTAATTTATCTACCTTATTTGCTTACCGTATTACCGTAATTAAGATGCTAAAAAGAGTTTTTAAACCACAAACACAAATTACCGTAACCGTATTCTTTTGCCCACATACAAACTGCCAATGCAAATAGAATAGAAAAGAAACCAACAATTCCTGTTTTTGCAAATTCATTTTCACAAAAAAAAATAAAAACCTAACTAAAAAAAAAACGAATTTTCACCTACTAGCTGCAGCTTTTGCACACAAATAAATCTTGTTGGTGGCAAAAAATAACCGTGCGGGTCCCGTTAAACCTGCGTAAGTAGAGTGTTAATAGACCATCAAAATTGGCGATACAAAACATAACCGAACCAAAATACGTTACTTACGGAGGCTTAACGGGACCCGCTCGGTTATTTTTTCCAACCAACCAGATTTATTTATGTGCAAAAGCTACAGCTGATAGGTGATAATTCGTTTTTTTTGTCTAGTTAGGTTTTTAATTTTTTTATGAAAGTGAACTTCCAAAAACAGGAATAATTGTTGTTTCATTTTCTATTCAATTTACATTGGCAGTTTGTATGCGGGCAAAAGAATACGGTTACGGTAATTTGTGTTGGTGGTTTAAGAACTCTTTTTAGTGTCTTAATTACAGTAATACGGTAAGCAAATAAGGTAACGATAAATTAGTGGTGTACTAACTCTTTAGTAACGTATTTTGGTTCGGTTATTTTTGGATATGGGAGAAAAATAACCGATTTTGCCTACGGTATCACCAATTTTTATGGTCTATTAACGCTCTCTATTGCACTATTACATTATTATAGCAAAATAAAATAAGGGATAATTATGGAAAATCGGCAACCGCGGTCTAAATTTTCGGAATTTGAGCCTAGATGTGTGATTTGTGCGGTTTCTATTTTATTTTAATTTCCTTGACCGAAACTGCGTTCTGGACCGTGCGACAGTTGCCGATTGAAATGAAACTTTTTTGGGAGTGACAGAAATGCACCCACAACTATAGCGACATTGCCTACACCATAACATAAGCTAGATGTATAGAGGGCGCTGATATTGGTAACAACAATACCCACATCAGCTTAGCGCTCACCTGAGATTTTTTTTTGGAGACTGTTTATTTACATAAAATTCTTTGCAGTTTGACTTATTGCTACTTTCAGTTGAGGAGATTAATCCTATATTGGTGTTGGTCGAACAACGATTCCGTTTTCTTCGTCTTGTTCTCTTTCGTGCATACGACGCAAGTAAAACGCCCTTCCTCGCATCTATCTTTTTTATTTTTTGCCTTGATAGCTCTTTCACGTTTAAATTGGTAGGATCGAAACTAAATGTTGAATCTTCTCGGTGATCAACAAGCTCTTTTTTTCTTTCCTAAAATTTAAGCGACGTTAACGTCGTTTTCAATCTACGCTCAAAAACCGCTCCCGAGCGATTCGGGATAAAAGCAAAAAATATTTGCGTGTTCGTTTGTGCCCCAAATCTCTGGCGGACCGCTTTTTCTTGCCCCGTCGATCTTGACGGATCAAGGAGTTGGATCAAAACAATAAACATAACCTTACTATGTTATTTTTTTTCCTTTTATTTTCAAACGCTTAGCATCTTTTTTGAAAACAAAGAAAATGGAAAGAAAGTCGAGTTTATGAACATTAGGTCTTTAATGCAGTGGCGTAGCCAGATATCGACTCTGGGGGGGAGTTTCGTCACTTAACAAAAATAAACTGGTAAATTTTTAAAAACTAGGTAGGAGCCTATTGCTTGAGCTCTTGAACTCAAGGGAAGTGAGAGGGCGGTTTAATAGGTGTTGAATTAGTGTATATGGAACAAAAATGCTTATTTTTAAAAGCAAGTCTCATCTAGTCTCATTTGCAGTTTTTTTTTTAAATTAACCCTTAAATTCTCCGCAGGAAGAAATTTTATAAAAATTACACTAAAATTCTATTTTTTACGCATTTCAAATGTTGTTTACAAAAAAGTTGCTTAAAATTAAACAAAATTGTAACAATATTTAATATTGGTATAGCGCCGCAGGTTTATTGTAAAATATTTTTGAAAAAGTAGTTTGCGTAAGATCCCAAGAAAAGGTGGGTTGCGGTGCGGTATATATAGATTTGTTGCACAGATGCAAATTTTAAGAAAATTTTTTAAGACATCACACCAAACACACGTCACAAACCGGAGTAAAGTGTCAAAAAAGTGGAGGAGCTAAAGCTCTTCCTGGGACCTTTGATCATGATTAATTAATTGTAGATTGGGTTGCAGGACCTCCTGGGGGGGTTTTTAACCCACAAAACCCCCCCCTGGCTACACCAATGTTTAATGTGCCTTAAAAAAGGGCAAAAATTATGAAAAAGCTTTGTGTTGAATTACACTACTAAACAACCTTTGCATGAACCCTCTAGGGGGCCCCACCAAAATATATTCCAAAAAGTTACAAAACCTAAAAAAATCTGGGGTTATGTAATGAATTTTAGAGCGCAAACGCGTTCGATTTACGATCGCAAGTCGAGTACTCCTATTCGGATTCGGAATCGCGCTTAGAAACTCCCGGGGCTGATTCTTGAATCTCGTAGGAAAGGTCCCACAGGAATGTTCACACCCTTCATTTCGACCAATAAGAAGGCTCAGAAGCTGCCAAGGTCATAATTATGGTGCAGGCTCAAAGCCGACTGGATTATCGTTTTTCAAGAGCGCCCGTTCACCTGGGGCCCAATTCTTGAAGCACTCGAATTTTAGTCGTATACGAATCACATATTAGCAAAAAATTATCGAAAAGAGTCAATTTTTACTAATTCAGATACGAAAGATGCCCAAAAAAAAAATTGAAATATTGCATTTTAGGCGGGAAAAATAGAACGGTTTTTGACGCTTAGATGTCGTTTCGCCCGAATTTCCATCGAGTGGTTAGAAGCAATCGATGCAAATCCAAGCGAATATGACATACGAACGTGAAAACTTGCGAAAAAAATCGCATCACAAACGTAAAATTGTAGTTTTACGGCGAATTTAATTTAATATTACATAATTTCAGTACAAGTTCAATGTTGTGTGTGCGTTAATAAGTGGACAAGAGAAAATTTACTCCCCTTTTTTCGCCAATTTTTTGCTAAAATGTGTGATTCAAAAATTGGGCTGCTGCTCAAAGGCAGGAGTATGAAAGTGTAGGAAGGATCCTTCGAAACACGTCAATCGGTTGACGTTCGGCCGTGATCGGATAGGTTTTAAATATGTCATGATTGCTCCAAAGACTGTTATTGGTTGATATCAGGGAGGTGACCGTTCCCGTGCAAAATTCAAAAATCAGCCCCCCGGGGGTGGGAGCAGGAGTGGCTGTAATGGAGAAATTGGGAAGAGCCGAAAGCGCCTCCAAGTTGTATCGACAGATATGTAAGTGCTAGTTTTAATTATGTTTTTTTTGCAGGGTACTCGATTTGAAATGTACAAGGTGATTCAAATTGGGCACTTTTATATGGGTACGGATACTTCTAGCGGAGATAAAGAAAAACCAACTCCCCTTTGCGAGGCTCAAATTTCAAGACAAGATTCATTGTGACCCTCGAATTTTGATACGTCCACCCATCTTTGAGCTACTGGGGCTAATTGAAAAGTCTTTTTATTTATAAAAATTTATTTTTGGTGTAAATTGCTTTTTTGTAAATCTTTTAAAGCAGAATCCAGATCTTAAACTGGATTATGTCTGCGGCTTTTAGTTTTCAAGATATAATGCAAAGCTACCTTTTTCTTATGGAACACCCTGGTTTTTTATTTTATTTTTGTGTTCAGAATTAAATTCTAATCAAAATGATGTATCATAAATGCGATTATTACTTATGGGGCATATTAACGGATAAAAGGTTCAGAGATGGGTGACCTGACAACAAACAAGACCTGGATAATTATTTTATGGATTGCGTTAATGCTTTAAGAAATGTAGAACTTCTAGTAGGGGTACTTTTTGTTATTAGTTATTATTTTGGGATTAATTAGAGTCAAGAATTTTTTCATTTATTTAGTTGTGTTATTAATTAGAATATAAAGTTTAATAGTCGATAGTCGAATAATAAATTGATAGAAGCCTGGTTCAAAATGAAAAATATATAAGTTCATGTCTTTGGTGCATAGCCGACTTAATTTTTATTGTCATATAACCTCATACATATATGTCATATCCATATCCGGCCATGGCCAACTTGTTGTGAAAATGTTGAATATCTCAAAAACTACTAAACAAAATATCACATATGATACATGATGATTAGAATTTAATTCTGAACACAAAAATAAAATAAAAAACAGAGTGTTTCATAAGAAAAAAGGTAACTTTGCGTTATATATTGAAAACTAAACATGGCGGATAAAATCCAGTTTGAGATCTAGATTCTGCTTTAAAAGATTTACAAAAAAGCAATTCATGCTAAAAAAAAATTTTACAGGCTCTATCCCAAAATGCACTCTTTTCAAAAAGCCTCCGTAGTTCAAAGATTCAAATTTGAGCCTCGCAAAGGGGGGTTGGTTATTTTCTATCTCCGCTAGAAGTACTCGTACCCATATAAAAGTGCCCAATTTAAATCACCCTGTACGTATTCCTTGCAGGTAGTTTTAGATAGGATCAGAAAAAATCTGATCTGTTATTTTTGTTCCTTTAAATAAATAAATAGTTGATAGTTAATTCTTAAGCTAGGTATATTTTTGTTTTTATTAAAATCTTAGCCCTTAGTGGAGCTATCTGAGCGGAGGAGATTAGTTTAAACCTCCCTGGGTCACAAGTAAATTGTTTACCTCAAAGGGATAAAATTGCCGTATGTTTATTTTTCTTTCAAATTATTAACTGAGATTAAGTTTGGCACTCTTCTTTTCTGCGAAAGCCAAGGGACAGTTAGTTTAGTTTTAGAAAGAATAAAATAATTCACAACACACGTTTCACTCAAAGATGGCTCAGCTCAGATTTTCGTAAGATGTGATCGAATGATTACGAGAAGTGAAGTGGTTTCCACCAATAAACACTCAAAAGCACAGTTACGAAATGATCGAATAGATAGCAAGCTTTTCCAGAGCACGCGCAGAGGGCACCCCTCAACGAAACTCAATTTGGATATTGTAAAAATTATGTACTAATTACGTAGGTACTAATTTAGTTTTCTTTTCGGTTTTAAAACGTCCTTCGACGTCCTCCGATTCCCTTCTCTCCAACTCCTTCTCGGCCTTCCCTTTTTTCTTCTTCCAGCGGGTGTCCAGGTAAGAATTTGTTTAGGGAGTCGCTGCTCCTCCATTCTCTGGACGTGTCCGTACTATCTTAGTTGTTTGGTTGTTATTTCGTCCGTTATTGTGTGTCCCACTTTCATTGTTGCGCGGATTGTTTCATTTGGAATTCTTTTAATTCTTGATTTCCCTGCCGCTCTCCTCCAGAAGTCCATCTCCGTTGCCTCCAGCACTCTCATGGTCTTTTCTTTTAGCTGCCATACTTCGCAACTATACATGACTATGCTTTTTATGATAGTATTATAAATTAGATGTTTGTTTAGTTTGAAATGTAGTCCCTTTAAAAAAAAAGATTGTACTTAATGAATAACGGAGTTATTCGGGGGGGGGGTGGCTTGGCGCTAAGCTGCACCCCCCATGCTTAGAAGATAGATTTAATGAAAGTTGATATATCATAATTTTGTATTAATTATGTATTCTTAAAGAAGGGTACTTTTAGTTTACAAAAACCATCGGTTTCTAATATTTTTGATTGTTTGTTATGGGGTGTGAGGCTTGATATCAAGGTACACCCCCTTTTGCCAGCATTTGGTACTAATTATGTACTAATTTCGTCTCTTTCTAAAAAATTGCCTACTTTCAAGATAACTTGATTTTTTGTTGTTTATATGGGGTGTGTAGCTTGATATCAAGGTACACACCACATAAAAACAAAAAAAAAGTTATCTTGAGAGTAGGCAATTTTATATAAGGGGACATTTTTTAGGAAAGAACGAAATTAGTAGATAATTAGTACCAAATTCTAGCATAGTCACTTTTTGTCGAATCTCTTTCCTAAGCAAAGGGGGGTGTACCTTGATATCAAGCTACACACCCCATAAAAAACAAACAAAAATCTTAGGAACCGATAGTTTTTGTAAACTAGAAGTATAAAATGATGACAAATCAACTTTCATTAAATCTATCTCCCAAGCATGGGGGGAGGGTGCAGCTTAGTACCAAGCCACATCCCCCCCTCTTTTAAGTGCGAATAACCGTTATTCATTAAGTACAAAATTTTTTAAAAGGGGACTAAATTAGTACATAATTTTTACAATATCCAAATTGAGTTTCGTTGAGGGGGGGTGTAGCTTGATTGAACTCGAGCAGAGCTGATGCGAACATCACTTTTTAGGAGGACTGTTTGCTTGCCCATAATCTGTAAAAGGAACTTGTAAAAAACCGTCGGATTATGTCGGATCGTGCTTCGCTGAGTGTCGGATATCTCGTGCCACTTTCAGAGCATATCCTTGAACGAAATTAACGAGGAAAGTTCACTTCTCTTAACCGATCACATTCTACGAAATCTCGGGGCCCTGGTAAAACGTAAAAGGAGAAGCAAATTTCAGATTCTGACACACTCTGAGGTGGAGTGCCCAATGTGTCCAGTGGTGACAAAACAGAACTATATAGACACCTAAATACACAAAAACCTTCTTATTAACTTACCTCTTGAGTAATTTCAGCTTCTTCTTCGTAACTTAAAGCAACCACAGCCAGCATCAAGTTTATTAAATAAAACGAACCAAAAAATACGACGACTGTAAAAAACGAAACACTTATTGGACCACAGGCAGCCAAAACCTAAAATAAAAAATGTCAATGAATTATCTAGGCGGAATAAGTTTTAACAATAGGCATGTGTTGTGAAGAGAACCAGAACCCACAGCTTTTTTCCCCAAGGTAACTATAAGTAACCAAGTAACTTGGTAACACATTTTCAGTTTTCCTTCGAGAAGCAACCCCAAAAATGTGGTTACTGTGATGTGAACTGATTATTTCATAGAGTTACTAGTGGCCTGTTATTTTTATACCAACAATTCTGGATCAATAGTTAGTTATGATTCGATATAAAATTTAAGTTATTAAAAATAATATTTTTTGGTGTTTAGAATAATCAGTTCTTGAATTTGGTGGATTTTGGGTGAACCCAATGGAATCATATTGATCTTTCCCATGAAGACGCGTAAACGCGTACGAAAGTTTGGCGGATTTGTTATTCTTGGCAATTATTATAATTAATCTTACCAAAAAGTTGCAGTTTATAACCAGGCAAAACTTGTTGTTCGCGCACAAAATATTTTGTGATGAATAGAGTTCAAGCAGGTGATGTTTTTAAGCCATTAGTTTTCTGTCATTCATTTGGGGATGCGAGAATACTTGGAATTTTTACAAATTGACGCAAATGTTTGCAACGAAGTACTAATTTGACCAATAATATCTGTATTATAGTAGTATTTTACCTACAATGTGGGACAAATTAAAGTTCCACACTTTTTATGGTTAATAACTTTTGATGTGATTTGATTTATTTTGGGTAGGTGGGTAGGTTTGTATGTTCCTGCAAAGTTCATCAAAAATTTTAAACAGTGGCGTGGTTACGAACCTCCTTCTAAAATGGTGCATAAAAAGTCGATAATAATAAATAATTATTAATATTTTGTCTTCTCTTTCTTGACTGAAAGTGATTCTGATTAAGTGTGTTAAAGTCGTTCTAGGTTTCATATTTTTTTCATAATTTCGATAATTATTGATTTTAGCATAATTTTTTTTTTGTATTTTCTTAATAGGTATTGCATTTTGTTTGGTACTTTTGTATGAGGTTTTCATTCTTTAGTCACATAGGATTGTTCAAACTTCTCATACATTTTGACGTAAAATTGACAACTTTTTTTAAATACATTTTTGCATATCCATTTTTTATGACCCGGTACATTACATCTGTAATATTTTTACAGTTTTAGACTTTTGAGGATATGCAAAACTTTTTATGAAGAATCTTTTTTTGCTAAAGTCGATAATAAAAAAGTTTTTCTTCAAATATATTTTAAAAATTAGTAATCTAGGTTGTTTTAAGCGAATAGTAGTAAGAATTTCTTTTGGATATTAAAAAACCATCCTACGTTACGCCTATTCATTATATTTGATTGTCAACTCAGGGCTCACTCTGACTATACAAACGCATTTTTTCGTGTGAAACTTACCATATTATACACATTTTCCCAATAATCTAAAGTAATTAACTGAAAGGTGGTCAGCATAGCCCACAAAAAATTGTCGAAATTCGTGTATCCGAAATTGGGATTATCACCAACGCAAAGACATGTATGTGTAGGGGGGCAGTGTCTGGAACCCGTGACATTTCCACATAGAAGGGGGTCCCCTGTAGAATTCTTAATTAGCCAGTTTTCAGAATCTTGCGTCCAACTGGAATAAATCAGAGAAATAAGCAATACTTACAATATTCTAGCAAAAAAGGAAAAGTGCATGTCACACGTACCTAGTAAGTATATCTAAAGAGGTGCCTTTAGACTTTTGTCGTCGCCTTGTCGTTAGAGCTACATTGAATTGTTTTCCGTAGATAATGCAGAACGAGTTATTTTATAGATAAATAGTACAAAATATTTTTGGAACCAGTATTACTACTCTACACACACATCACTTGATCGGCATAAATTTTATTATACACCTCATTCCAAATTCTTCGGACCAATTTCAATATGGCGGCTGACAATTAAACACAGAAGCTAAATAGAATTGTCATTGTCAGTGTCAAAAAACTGGTCCGCAGCAATTTGGAATGGAGTGTACTCTTGTTTTTTTTTCCTATATCTCAAACTTTGAGTTTTTATTAGTGTATACTCAAAAAAACCATCAGCTTGTAATGTCTGACAGCATTGAATTCGGTATTACGATGACGTTAAGTCATATTGATAAAATCAAAAGTAAAAATAAGGCCTCTAAATCAAAAAATGTCTTAATTTAAAGCAAATAACCTTATTAGGAGTTAAGTTTCTTGTTTCTAAAATCATTTTTTAATAATGATACCAAAAATCGCCTTTTAAAAAGCAGATAAATATATTTAAAAACAATCTTTATTAATTGCAAAAGAGTAATTATCACTCGAGTTACAGAGGACGGCTGGTCTATTATAAGGAGAGCGACCACCCATTTTGGGGTTCATAAAATGACGATAATAAACTAAAAAAAAACAATGGATTCAAAATAACAGAACGGAATGAAAACAACTAAATATTAAATATTACTTAAAACAACAACAAAAATTAGTATTTAATGGGCGCACCATTCTTTTTAATAACACTCTGCAAACGCCTGGGCATTGAAAAAATTAGAGTATGAAAATATTCACGATCTTCTGGGAGCACCTCCAATGCGGGATGCATTGCATCGCTCAACTCTTTAGCATTTTGGGGTCTCCAGTTTCTCTGATAAATAATTTTGACAATTCGGCCCCATATATTTTCTATTGGGTTGAGATCAGAACTGTTGGATGGCCAAAGAAGACTTTCAATATTATTGTTTTCAAACAACATTAGCCGTGTGCACGGGACAGTTATCCTGCACATCTGCACAGATGGCAACATACCATCCTCAAGAATCTCAAAATATTTGACTGTTGAATCTTCCTTCGATTTGTTAAAACATACCCAAACCTCTAGCGGTAAACCAGCCCCACATATTCAATTGTGCTGCTCGAAGATGACTGAAATATATTTTCATCTGTGAAGACCACTTACTCCCAGAAGTCATCATCATGAAGAACATTATTTAATGCAAATATAACACTGGCCTGTTTCTGTTCTTCCGTTAAAAAAGATTTTTTTGCAGCAACTCGACAGAGAATTTCAGACTTTTTAAACCTTCTACTAATTGTTTATAAGGAACCTGGAAACATCGTTACATTAGATGCTTCAACAGACGTGGCAAAAGGATTTTGTTTGAGGTGGTCTATAAGCCTCTCTTCTTATCTTATATCTCAGAACTTACAGGTTTTCGTCTTAATCCATGTTTTCTATTCATCGAATTATTCTGTATCCAGCGCTTTTTCCATCGTACTATCGTCATTTTATCAACCCCAAAATGAGTGACCGCTCTCCTTCCCGACCAGCCGTCTTCTATAACTCGAGTGATAATTTGTAGAAAAATCAGTTACTTCAACCGAAAAGAAACTAAAAACAAAAGATCTTGGGTGGAAAAAAAGATAATTCAAAGTTGGATGAATATCCCATAAGGAACACAAAAAGGACAAAAGCGAAAAGAGAAATGCACTTATCTAAGTCACCTGATACGAGTTCGTCCTGGCGTATTAATCTTTCCAATAGGGTTACGCTCCTAAGGCGATTAAAACAAAAAGAAGTTAAAAAACCTCCGAATCAGTTACTTCAACCGAAAAGAATCTAAAAACAAAAGATCAAAAGATCTTGGGTGGAAAAAACACGCCAGGACGAACTCGTATCAGATGACTTAGATAAGTGCCAGTGCGGAACGATGCCTATTTGTGAGTAATTCAAAGTTGGAAATCAAAGTGTATGATGGTGTTGAATGATGTTTGGGGAGGACGATCAGTGGAACCACTGATGAGCCCACGCTGGTTGATCAGGGCGAACCATCATTTGATCATTTTTCTTTTCGCTTTGGTCCTTTTTGTGTTCCTTGTGAGATACTCATCCAAGTTTGAATTTTCGTTTTTTCCACCCAAGATCTTTTGATCTTTTGTTGAAGTAACTGATTCGGAGATTTTTTAACTTCTTTTTGTTTTAATTGTCTTAGGAGCGTAACCCTATTGGAAAGATTAATACGCCAGGGCGAACTCGTCTTAGGTGACTTAGATAAGTGTCAGTGCGGAACGATGCCTATTTTTGAGTGATTCAAAGTTGGAAATCAAAGTGTATGATGGTCTTGAATGATGTTTGGGGAGGGTGACCAGTGGAACCAATGATGAGCCCACGCTGGTTGCCCAGGGCGAAACATCATTTGATCATTTCTCTTTTCGCTTTGGTCCTTTTTGTGTTCCTTGTGGGATACTCGTCCAAGTTTGAATTTTCGTTTTTTCCACCCAAGACCTTTTGATCTTTTGTTGATAATTTGTGCTTTCGTAAATTTTGTAATTTGCGGCATTTTTGACTTTGGAAGTTATTTTCAAAATCAGTTTGACGCATACCGTCTATTTTAAACTGGTGAATGGAATACATACACTATTAGAAAAGTAAATTGTGCGAGATAGCATTAAACAAGAGTACCTACCTTCCAAAAGAGTTGACATGAACCTAACAAAGAGTCTTTGTTACTTGGGTATACAGCCCTCTTAAATTAATTTAAGGGGGCTGAGAAGTAAAAACATCATAAACAGAGTTTTTTGTTAATGATGAAATATTTAGTTGGGGGGGGGGAGTATATGCTCGCAAAAATCAATCAAACATGGTTAATAAGTTTGACCTGGACAAACTAGTTGACGAATTTGCTGCAATAAGGCATTGCCGTTACCCACTAAACCATTAATTTAATGATTAGGTCTAAGCTTTTTTATTTTTTTTTTAATGTATGTTTTACCGAAAAGATTGTTTTGTTTTTTATGTTTATTTGAGTTATTTTGGCATCAATAAAGTGTTTTTTTTTTCGTTCATATTATTTTTTTGAAATTAGGTATACCCCCCAAGAGAAATGTGAAATGATGCTCCTGGTTTTTCAGGTATTATTTAATATGTTACAATTGATTCTTTCTGGGAGTTTTTCTGGCTTTTCTTCTGTGTTTTTCTTGGGTTTTTTTCGAAGTTTTTTCCGTTTACTGAATACGCACTTAAATATTAAAGATAACCCATTAAATATTTATTTCCCATATTCCATATTCCTCGGGGAGGGGGGAGGCTGTGTTCGGTTAACACTTGATTCTGTTTAAAATATTAAAAAAGATAAAATATATATAGAAAAATTGTACAAAAAATATTTCGAACTATTTATCTATAAAATAACTTGCTTTGCATTATCTATGGAAAACAATTCAACACAGCTCTAACGACACGACGACGATACTCCAACAGTCTAAAGGCACTAATTAACGTAAGTAAAAGAGTGAAACATTTTTTTGTGTCAATATGTTCAGAAAACCTTCAAATTCGAGAAATTCGTTGAATTTCTAGCTACCCGTCATAAAACATAAAAAGGGGTAAAACGAGGCAAAAACAGACTTTTTTGTAAATCTCAAAAACTAGATCTGTCGAAAAAATCGTGGTAACTTTCAAATCACTTCTTTAAAACATTTATTTTTAACCAATTTACTGAACAATACTCACAAAATGCTCGTCATAAATACAAAAGCAATGCTTCAACCAATTTTAAGCCTTATATAATTGACGTCGGGCACATTGCCAACCAACGGACAAGCGTTCGTAAAAATGATAAAAACTTGTTGTTGCGTAGAGCTGCACAACTATAAATTTCATTTTATTGTTATTAAATTGCGTGATTTTTTCGCAAATTAAAACTAATGCCCCTGCTTTGATATTGGTCGACCACTAGAACGCAAAACTTTTTGATATGTAAACTGTTCGGTGGCAATAAAATAACCACCAATTTATAGCCAACAAAGAGTTATGACAAAGACGTTTAACCAAAATAGACCCATAAAGTCATTCATAAATTGCTTTGAAACGCGATCAGTCGTTAGATTTAGGGAAAACCATTTTATGTTCCACTGGCAACGCTGCACCAGACATGCTCCTCCTCACAGCAACACCGTTCTCAACTAAAAAGCCAGTTAACTCATTTTCGTTTTAGTATCCTTTAGCCTATGATCGGCGCCATATTGACAGCAAACTGACAGAAAATCCATGTTTTACTTGTCAATTTGGTTACAAAAATGGCAGCCACATTAGGCTAAAGGGCACTGAGGAGGTCTGAGTTAACAGGCTTTTTAGTTTAGAACGGTGTTGCTCACAGATGCTCCAACCACCTTACGTTTAGCAGCGGCCAGAAGCGGCTCATTATTTAAAAATGTAAAAAGGTTTGGTCGTTATTTTCAGACTTATCAAATTTTTTTGGAAATACAATCTTTAATTTTTTTATACTTAATAATTGATACCGAGGATATGGAGAGGTATTATATTTGTCATTGCGAAAATATTTATGTAAATGTTCTTCAGATAGTTATCTGCCTAATTAGTGATACTTTTACAGACACTTCCGCAAGGGTTAGGTACAATTTTTTTTCTACGAGGGTTTATGATGACTTTCTTGATAAAAAAAGTAGTTTTTAGAACACACATTTCAAACTCAAAATTTAAAAATTTGGTCCATAAAGTACCATTTAGAAAAAATTGCGTGCGTTAAACGTTTTTTCACGCACGCTATGACGGTTTTTTATGCACGCCGTGCTTATTTTTTTACGCACGGCGTGTGGGAAGTTGAACTTTCCACATTAAAATTGATATGTAACAGTAGACTTTTTCACACACATTTGCGAAGTAGTTTCTTTACCTATTTAATGTCAAGTGACCTGCAAAACTTTATTTAAAAATTAACATAGGTAAAAGTATTTTTTTAGCATGGCGTAAATTTTAAGTCTAATTTTAAAAATACCAAATATATAAACTTAGGCAGAAGCTTTTTATGCAAGTAGAAAATTGTTGTATTAAAAACGTGTCAGAAGTGCCTTTTTTGCCCTTAACGGCTATCGTGTGCAGAAAAGTATCACTTTCCGCACTGTTTAGGCAAATTACCAAAAAACCAATGTGGAAAAAATAAGCAAATTCGACTAAAAATAGTGGTATTTCGAAAAAGGATGATACCTATATTATAGGTACTATATGATGGTTTTTCGTTGTGTAAAAAAAAATGGAATTTATACACTCTACTATAATTTTTATTTAATACGTACAAAAAGAACTTTACATTTTTAATAAATACAAAAGAATCTTATGTGGAGTATCTAACTATATAAATATTATAAATAAAAAGTTGTAACAAACATACATCCTTTATCCTGTGTCTGACATAATAATGTTTTAAAAATTTATATTTATACCGGGAACGCTTGTACTATTTATAAACAAATCTCAGCAGAAAAAAATAAGCTGACTACAGATAGTATCAAAACTGTGAATGTAGTTATAAATAAATATCATACGCACATCTTACATTTTTTTGATACTCATATAGGATATTTAAAATGTTGCAGCTGGGGTTGGTTCATTAGAGCAAATATAGTGTAATTAATTAAAAGTGCTTACCATATTGTTTTTATCACAAATTCGCAAAAATATCCGAAAAAAAACATATTTCTTTCCTATATTTATTAATTACATTTTGTATTTATTGCAACACTAGTTGCACGCCTATGGCGGCCTATTACAAGATGGTGTCGAAAAAACATATGATAACAAACCTGTGAAATGTTTCGTTTTCACCTGCAATCTCCAGTTTTCGTCACACTAGGCCCTTTGTTACATCACTTTTGCCACAAACACTTAAAAATATTGAAAAAATATCAAAAAACTCTCGATTAATCTGTAAAATATACCAAAAACTCGATTATGCTAAAGCTACAACGCCGTAGAGAAATTATGAATGGAGTAGCATACACACGTTTATATGGCTGACCCGCCAAAAATGCGAGGTTGTCACATTGTTGTAGGTTTTATTCCCGTTATATATATTGGCAAATAAAAAGAAGTATTCTTTCGGCCAAAATATCAGGTATTTTATATGATATTTCGATCGAAAAAATGAGGTATATTTGAAGTACCATAACGTGTACCTCCACATTATAAATTCTTTATTGATTTAAATTTGTGAAGATTCAAGGAAATTTAAATGCAATTATATAATATACCTAAATTTCTTTATATATTTGAATAATAATAAGGTGTTTCTCCATGTTTAAAAAAACAAACCGGAGAATTTGCATAATTGTATGTAAATGATAAAGTTATAAAAATAATATGTTATTAAAAGCATTACCTGTAGAGATACAACTTTCAGCGCAATCTGGCATTGTCGCCAAACTGTTTACCTTATGTCTGATTGCAACTGTGGTAAACATAATGTCTCTATTTAAGTTATACCTTTATGAGTTATTATCATTTTTACGAAGACGTTGGTTGGATGCGCCCTTTGCACCGAGTGCTACTGGTGCAATTATAAGTTCTTCGGGAATCATACAAAGTATGTTCCAAAAATTATTAGAGACTTATCTGTACATAAAGTCGGCTTAGCCTGACTCGACAAAGTCAAAATACGCTACATTTTTGACTTGCTCATGCCATGTTTCGAACGATGCCTGCTTCTTTGACGGGTGTGATGACAGAATCTCGTTGCGTAAGGATGTACATATCGTTAGGGACCCACGAACGTACGCAACGATTTCAATCAGCAGTACTGTCATCGCACCCTTCAAAAAGGCGGGCATCGTTCGAAACATCGCATAAACAAGTAAAAAATGTAGTGTATTTTGACTTTGTTTCGAACGCGTTACGTATACCGATACGGATGCGCTGAAATATTTACTTTAAGTGTCTATTGTCGTCCTTTATAAAAGGCAGACACAAAAATTATGAAAGTCGACATTATTTTGATAGCAAAGATGACATATTTAGACAACAAAAATGTCAGAATCCTTTGAAACTTCGTGGGGAATTGTCAAAAATAGTGCCGTCTTTATTAAAGTCAGGCTCTGCCGACTTTATGTACCGATAAGTCCCTATTAATATTAAGTTTTACACATGTCTACTTCAAAATTGCCTTCCTTCCTTCCTTTTTTTTACCCCCTTTCCCTCTTCATATATGACGGTTACCCAAAATTGAAGTTTCTGAATATATTGGTACATTCATTTTTTTAATCTTCTTATTGATTGAATATATAAAAAGTATATAAGAAAGTCTTACCCGAAAAAAATTAATGCAGATCCGTGTTAAAAAAGTGCATAAGGTTTCAACGGTTTTGTTATATGTAATCCATACCTCGTAAAAAGGAAGATGATATGAGTATAAAGCGAAATGATAAGACGGAGGTAATGGTACAGCCAAATTAATTTTTCTACGACCACATATGAAAATAATGGATTTCACACTGGAAAGTGTACGCACATGTGTTGCAAAGTACTTTTCCACACATGTGCGGAAAAGTAGTTTCATTTGATTTGTGCAAAATTAAAGACCAATTTTTACAAAAATTCGTGCGATTCATCAGTGTACGTAGGAAAAATATCGTACACAACTCGACAGAAACTGTTACATTCACGCTCGTGTGAAATTTTTCACTTTCTTCTCTCTTTAAAAATTATTTTCCTACGAGCGTGCAGAAAAACGCTTTTCTCGCACTCATATCCGTGCGGAAAGTGCCGCAAAGTTTTCACGCATGCTGTTGAGGAAAAAAAAGTTTTCACACACGCTGTTGAATACGCTTGTTGTTGAGCACGTTGTTGCTCAGTGATGAATCAGGAAGACTTGAAGTCGACAATGGCATTAAGCAACATGAGCAGTGGTACTTTCAATGTTACCTTGATTAATAATTACCACAAAAATTAATTTTTTAAGCTTGTTAAAGTTTAGTTCTGAATAAAACATAAAATTCGTAGTTTTGACTATTTTTTCATTTTTAGTCTGCTAGGTTTAACTAAAATAATGACAAAATATTTTGATATTCCGCACGCTCGTACGAAAAATGTTGTACATAACCCGTGCGGAAAGTATATTCCGCACTTACGGCTTGCCCGAACTCCGCTGGCGCCTCGTTCGTGCAAACGCCGGTGCGTGCGGAAAAGTATAACTTTCCGAACTTGTTAGGTAAATAACTATTTCCAAACATACGATTAGTGCAATTCATCAGTGTGAAATTTTTCACTTTCTTCTCTTGTTAAATATTATTTTAATTGATATATTTTTATCGAAGAATAATTAAACACTGTCAAAAGAAACGTAACTGACGTCTCGCTCGAGAACACCACCTTCTTAAATAAAAAAAGCTTATTACATCTCAGTTAACAAGTGTAACACCAATTTTGCCAAATTTAAATTTCGACCCTCTCTTTTTCTTTGTAGCATTTTCAAAACCACCCCTTCGCCCCCTTCTTAAATATTAGTTATTTTATTCTTTATCATTTTTCAGATAAAAGAGGTAACGGAACGCAGTTACAAACTTCCCCCCTCCCCTCGTAACATGCATTTTTCACCTACTCCCTCATGACGCGTTCCGTAATTTATGGACGCCGCAAACAAGTTGCAATCTATAGGTACAAGGCAAGGTCTGGGAGAAATGCAAATCTGCGAAATTTAGTAAATATGCTAAAATCACGTTACTTTTTCGGCCCCTAGCGCGCCAGAATTTACCGCGAAAGACTTTTACCGCGCAAGACAACCAAAAAAAAAAATATTCAAAAAATATACATTTGAATGAAGCGAATCCCTAACAACCCAAAAATGCATTTTGCGATGTAATCTTTATGTATCCTAAATTATTTAGGCGAGGCGGAGATGGTAAGGATTGCGCTGCAATGACATACGTGGCTCTTGCTTGCTGGTGTTTACCGCAAAAAAATTACCGCAAACTTTTTAAAGCGCGATTTTTTATATTTATAGCAAATTTTATTTAGCATTTCTTTTTTCTTTAATTACTTAAAATTAATTTTAAACTTATATGTAAAAGGCTCTTTTCTTGATTTAAGAGGGCAGTGATCTTCTTGAATCAACTTAAAGTAGGACCACATACGTTCCTATAAGAACGGGCTGGAATCAGGACTGGAATAGCCAGTGAAAGCAAAAAAAAGCCCGGAATGTCATTTTTCTCTAAATAAAATACTTTAAAATTACATTTGCTGTTTCAAAGCCATGCACCTATAAAAAATGTAAAAATAACCAAACAAGCACACAGAGGAACGAAGCATAGGGAAGTGTGGAAATTGGATATAATTGAATGTTACTTTGGAAGTACTAGTCCGATTTTATTAATTTTGATAATTTCGGAAACAAAAAACATTGAGCTTGTTTTAAAGAAATTTAGTTAACTTGACAACCCCCCCCCCCTTTAATCGGGAGAGGGGGTTGATAAACTTTTCGTTATCGATTTCAATGAAATTTGCCTTACTTAATATAGATCCGGTGACAATATATTTTTGTGGAAAAAGTACCCCCTAGATCCCCTCCACTCTTTGGGAGGGGGGTTGGGGGGTATTTTTTAGCGAAATTCATCGAAAAATCGCAATGCAATAGAGATTAATACATTCTATGTGAAAATTAAAAGTCACAACCCATTTATGTTTTTTGTTTTTTTTCGTTGCGGTTTTTTAATGCAGTTCGCTAGTATACCTTAACTCTCCTACATTTAAAAAAACTTAGGCATAACAAGAAACTTATACAAGAAGGTCTAGTGCTTTTTCAGTCATTTTTGTATAAGATTTTTGCTTTCTGCGCAAATTTGAAATGAAACCATATTAATTTATATGGAGTAAATAGAGATTAACAACTGATGTAAAATATCTTGATTTGCGAATTTTGTACTTAATTTTCTAGAATATTCTCTGTAATTTCTGAAAAGTCCCGCTTGGAAATACGAAATGGTTAACTATTTCCTCTCCATGGATAAAAATTTTGTGCAAAGAGGATGGCATATAATAAGTTGTTAAAGATAAGAAAAATTTTTAAAAATAGTTTTAACACCAAAAGGTTTGTAACATTCTTATTGACCGATATAATTAAGTGATACTTAGGTATAAACAGAAGTGTTGCATATTTCGTCATAATAGCTTAGATTTTTTTTCGGTGTCGCGCATTTTGTTTTTTCAGGGGGGCAAAAACTACCCACAAATTTCAAAATAAATCGATAAGATGTGTTTTGTCTTTCCAAAAATGCAAACATTTTGAAAACTTGGGAATTTTGTCAAAAGGTACAGCCAATCTAATAAGTGCGGTATTTTTTGACCCACCCTTAAAGTAGTAAAAGGTAGCAGCCGTTTTTTTGCAATCTACTAGTGGAAGGTTTACTGCTCATAACCCAGCTTGTTTCACCCATTACTTTTGATTTCGTCTTATTTAAAAATCAAAAAAAACCTTGTTTGGATAAAAACTTTGGTATCAGTAAAAAAATACTTAATACCGTCATCTTGTAGCATAAAGATGCCTTATTAATCATAAATAAAATAAAGTTGTCAAACTCTTTCTATCTATTTTATTTTTCCACAAAAAATTTAGTTTTAATTTACTCCATATAAATTAATATGGTTTCATTCTATAAACATGAAATGCTACTCAGTAGTTTACCTAAAAAAAAACTAAATATTTCGTTTTTGAGAAACAACATGATATGTACCAAAGAGTTGCTCATCAATGTCCTATGTGTCCACTGTGCGGTAGCACCGTGGCTTACAGACAACATTAAACTCTTCAATACACAAAGGGATTTTAAGAAACAACAATCTACTACTCTGGATTTTTACAAAACACTTAAAAATCAAGTAAACTACACCAATAAGCGGGAAAAAAGGCATATTTAGAGTACAAATATTCAACTACAAATAAAAAAACCCTTTGGCAAGATTTAAAAAAACTCGATATTTACCCTAAAAATAAGCCCATTATTCCAAATAATTTAAGCCACCCTGAAGATATTAACAATTTCTTCATAAATATATCAATTGCACAAAATCAACAATTAATTGAAAGCTTTTTATATAGTAAATTGCAAGATGTGATGCCAGAATTTGAATTTTCTTTAACATCAGATATCGAAATAAATCGTACGCTACTGTCTATTAAATCCAAAGCAGTAGGAGTCGACCAAATAAGTGTTGAGATGTTGCTGCTTTGCTGTCCCCACTTTCTTTCTGTATTGAAACATATCTTTAATTTCTGCATCACGTTTAATGTTTATCCGAATATCTGGAAAAAAGCTAGTAGTTTTCTTTTCTGACATCGGAACAAATCGGGCACAACAAATAAAAAAGCCAAATCAAGAAGCATACACAATATGATAAAAAATACAGAACTCAATAGTTTTTTCTACTACATCCAGTCACGGCAAACGAATTAATAAACACAATTAAAAAAGTAAAAACAACTAAAGCCCCCGGACTGGACAACATCACTCCCCTCTTAGTAAAAACAATATGTTCGTCCATAACTAAACCGTTACTCTATATTTTCAATAATTCATTTCAAACAGGAATATGTCCAAACCATTTAACAAAGGCCATTATAAAACCGCTTTTTAAAGGTGGGGACAAACAGTTAGCTACTAACTATCGGCCAATATCCCTCTTATCTGTTTTTTTCCAAAATATACGAAAATCTGATAAAGAAACGTATAATGAGTTATCCAAACAAAAATAACATTTTAAATATATTACAATTTGGTTTTCGGGTTAACTCGAGCACGGAAGATGATTTGGCCTTAGTCACAAAAAATATTTTTAAAAATTTGGATGATTCTAGTCCTTGCGCCGGAGTTTTTCTACACCTTAAAAAGTAGATCATACCCTACTGTTAAGAAAACTTCATTGTTTGGGTTTCAGATGGGTCATGTTTAAATTAATAAAAAACTACCTTACAAATTGAACACAAACGGCTCACAGTAGGTAAAGCAGTAAGCTCTGAATGTGTCGTAAAGTGTGGTGTACCTCAGGGCACAGTACTTGGACCGATATTTTTTCTACTTTACATAAATGACCTTCTGGACCATGACCAGGATTTTCTTTCGGTAGCATTTGCTGATTATAAAGGATTTTTCATAAAGGGATCATCTTGGGAAGAAGTAAAAAATAAAGTCGAACGAGCTCTTAAGTGGATAAAAAACTAGCTTAACCTAAATATCATTAGCTTAAATTGTGATAAAAACTAAATGTCTACCCTTTTTTATTAACGAAAGGACAAACCCTAATTTTAAAACCCCGATTATACACTAGTGTAATAACGAACAAGATTGTCATTGCTCCAAAAATATTGAGGTAGTTGACAGCCTTAAGTATTTGGGCTTAACATTTCGCAGTCGACTCAATTTTAAAGAGCACGCTGACAAACTAGCTTCAAAGCTTAGAAAAATAATATGTTCAAAAAACTTCGTAACATCCTAAATATCTCAAACCTTAAAACGATATATCATGCAATCTTCAGTAAGGGATACTCATCTGGGGAAGTAGTTACGACGCGTATCTCAACAATTTAGAAGTACTCCAAAAAAGATGTATAAAAATAATTTTGCAAAAGAATCGTATTCAACAGATCAACTTTTTCAAGACTTCCCAGTACTTAGCTTAAGAGAGTTATATGCAAGTAAAGTCTTACGATATATACAAAAGTATCCTGACACTATACACATCATAAACTCCAACCAATATAGAACCCGACAGATAACGCAAAATATCGCTGAGATAACAAAGAAACATAAAAGATTAACTCAGAAGTGTATAACCTATATGGCACCAAAAATATTTAACCTTTTAACTGCCGATCAAAAAACGTCAATCTGTCAAAATTACAAAAATAAAAAAATGTATAAAACATTTATAACATCACTTAATTATGAAAGCCTTAAATCCTGTTTTCCGTAAAGGATTACTATTCAAAAATACCAAAAAACTTAAACAAGCAGAGTCACCTATCCTAATTCTAATTCGACTAAAATAAATCCATTTAAGTTCTTTTTTCTTTTGGACCTTTTTTACATATAAACTAAATCTTAAGAAATTATCTAGCATTAGTAGGTATAGTAGCTATTAAGCATAAATAACATATTTATGGCAGAAATACTGCCTTAGTAGCAATTCCTTCCTACTTTACTCATATTCCTTAAATTTTTATTTTATTTTATTTTTATTTATTTATTTATTTATTTAATCAAATTTTATTTATTTAATCAGATTTTATATTAATTGTAATTATTTTTTAGTTTGGATTTTAAATAAATTCCTTCATTTATTTATTATCCCAGTGTCTAAAAATGCTAGTTCAGAGAAGTTTGAAGACTTACGCCCTATCAGTATCCTTTGCGCAATATCCAAGATCTTTGAAAAAATTATAAGAAAACAAATCCAGCTATTTATAGATCTAAGTGAATGCGAGTGAGGATTTAGAAAACACCATAGCTGCACAACCGCTACTGCAAAGATCACTGATGACATACAAAAAGAGACTGATGACAGCAAGCTCACAGCTTTAGTCACGATTGATTATTCCAAGGCGTTCGATAGGATCAACCACACCATTTTCCTATCTTTGTTAAATTATATTGGTTTCACTCGTGGTGCGATTGATGTTACCAGAAGCTACCTTTGTGAAAGAAGTCAATCGACGAGCGTTGGGCAGCTCAGTTCCAGTTTCAAAGACCTCACATCCGGCGTAGCTCAGGCTCAGTACTTGGACCCCTCTTCTTCACCCTCACAGTTGGTCTAGAGAGGGGTTTTAAGAAAAAAATACATAATCTTTAAAACATACACTTTTGTTTTTGATCCATCGCCAACTACTATTTACTGGGGGGCTATTTTTGGACAATATTCTGGGAACCTTAAATAGCATCCCTCTATTTTGACTTCATATTTGAATTCCCGCTGAAATTCTCTTTTTAATGGTACCCCATATCATAGGGTTTACTAGGCTTTTAAAATGTCAAAAATTCAATTTTCAAAGGCCCATATCTTAGAAACTAAACAAAATATCTCTATTGTGTTTATTATCGACTTTAGGGGTTTTTTTACGAGAAAATAAAAAATGAGAACAGTTTGAGAATCTGACCTTCTACTTGGAGTAATATCGTCAAAATCACTGAAAATCAATAAACTGTAAATAGGAATGTGCAAACGTCAAGCTATTGTCATTTTTTATTTGCTCTTATAGAACCCTCAAAATCGGTAATAAACACAATAGAGATATTTTGTTTAGTTTGTAAGATATGGGCCTTGGAAAATTGACTTTTTGACATTTTGAAAGCCAATATCTCAGAAATTAGGAAAGCAAACTTTATGATATGATATGTGGTACCATTGGAAAGAGAATTTCAGTGAGAATTCAAATATGAAGTCAAAATAAGAAGTTACTATTTAAGGTTTTTAGAATATTTTCCAAAAATAGCCCCCCAGAAAAGGGCTACATAAGGGATTTTACTTTTTACGGTAAATAGTAGTTGGCGATGTATCAAAAACAAAAATCTATGTTTTAAAGATTATATATTTTTTTTCTTAAAATCCCTCTCTACACCAACTGTGCCCTATGTACCTCCCAATTCCCAAAATGCCTAAATTACTCAAAATCGCATAATTTTGCTGATGACGGCCAACTCTACAAATCTTTTGAAGGAAGTGACGTACTCGACGGTTGTCTTCAAATAAATTCAATGAGTGACCTGAACAGCCTAGTAAGCACTTCTCTAAAATATTGTCTTGAAATCAATTCTAGTAAGTCTCAGGTCATGTTATTTAAGTTGAAATTTTTATTAACATCAAAAGCTCTAATTCAAAACTTATTTGTAGTAAAAAGGGTTATTTCAACAAAACTACTAAAATCCTTTGTAATGGTCAAGCCATGATGGTAATTTAATGCTTTAAATATTTTAGCATAATTTAAAGGGTAACGTTTTTGATGAAGCAATTTTTTACTACCTTTTTCACACTTTCATGACATGATATTGCTCAAATTTTAAAGCTTTTTTTCTAAACTTTCGATTTCTAGAATAAAACACTCAATTTAAGTTTTTACTGATTTTTTATCGTTCAAAAAAAGTAGTGCCAAAAAACATTTTTTCTCTGTTACAATGAAAAATATTTAAGGTTGTTGGAGAGAGACAGCAGGCTATAAAAAAGTATTTTAGAGAAAGATGAACATAATTTAAGGCAAATGTTTACTAAAAATTTCTGTCATGTCATCTGTCATCTTGAGTGGTGTCGTGCATATGATTTTTATTTAGCAATTTTTATCCAAAAAACGCAAAAATTGTAATTTTTCAAAGTGTAAAGTGTATAAAACATAAGGTGGTATTAATTTCTTTCAATCAAAGTTCTTTACAGTCTTTAATTTTACCAAAAAACGTGTCCTACTAAAGTGTATTTTAGCACATTTAAAAATAATTTAACAGGTATTTAAGAAAATTATTTTAAGGTTCATCATGGCTTGACCATAACTCCTTAGTTTTGTCACACTTGAACTACGGCGACGTCATACATGACAAAAGCATCCGCCAGTCAGAAGTAAGAAGACTCCAATTAATTCAAAATTCCTGCGTAAGAATGATATGTGGACTTAGGAGGATAGATCACATCTCTGAACCGCTGCGTGAATAGGGTTGGTTTAACCATTGTATAAAGATACAATGGTTTAACATAAAGCAGAGACGATTTCTCCACTCCTCAATATTCTACCATAAAATCATTCGCTTTAAATTTCCAAAGTACTTATTTCAAAAAATCTCATTTAGGAACAATACTCACAATCGGAATACACGGCATAAGACTCTAAAACCATGTCATATCAAAGAGCCTTTTCTAACTAAATTGCTGTAGAACAGAATCCCACAGGCCTACAAATGTCTCGACAGTAAAGCAGCATTTAAAAGAGCAATTAAAAATGACTTGTGTCTACGCACGTTTATTTTTATTTTTTCTATTTTTTATATTTTGTTAATTTTGCAAAATTCTATATTTCAAATTATTGCATACAATTTTCTAATTGGGCTGCCTGCCGTCGACGAGCTGCGCAAGGATATGTGCGCGACGAGACAGACAGTGTGTCGCCAAGATTTTTAGCTAACGGCACGTTGCAATTTTTCGGCATATTTTCAAGTGCAAAATTACGGTATTTTTTCGACCTAAAATCCTTACAACACATTTCAAAAAACTCCTTATCAAGTGGTGAATGGGGTAGTAAAGGCAGAACAACAAGACGTGCTATAGGGAGCTACCTTTTCGAAGATAGAACCAGCATTCAAGGTGAGTCCCTTAAGATTATTGCGGATGCCTTTAAATTTCCACAATTTCAATAAAATTTCATTTCTTTTAATGATCGCGCGTTTGGAGGAAATACAGCCCAAAAATACAATTTTCAATTGACGTGCGTGGTCAACTTGTTTGAAGGCAAATGTCTGAGAATGTCAATTTTACCTCTGGAATTGATATAATGGTATTTTTTTTATAGTTTCTATTCATAGAAATCTCAGCGCTAAAATTTTTAATTTTTAAAGTAGCGAATTCTGTTTTTTTTATTTATTGTTATAACTTAGAATTATTTATTTATTTTAAAACATTTTGTAGGCCTTAAGATCAGGGTGCTTATTCTTGACAGGTAGGGTGTAAAAGAGGCGAGAGAAGCAGGCGGGGTTTACTAAAAATTTGGCCACTGTATTCTTGAAAAAAAGTTAAGAGAGGGAGCTGCTCCCAAGAGAGCAGCCATGTTCTCTTAGTAAAGACCCAGTAGTAGAGGCCGATCCCCGGGTATTCTAACCTAATTTTTATATTGATTTTATCTGTTTTTGTTTTTTTCTGAGTAAAAGCGTAATCATACAAGGCTAAAATGAATGTTGAAGACTTCAACAACATAATTTTAAATGATGTGGTAGTGGAAGATACTCGGGAAGTCGTGGAAGATGCAGTGGAACAACTAGGGGTCCCGATTAAGGGATGTTTTGGACAAAATAAACCCCTTTGATTGAAGTGCCCCTCTACATATTCGGTCTAGCGTAGACAAATTCTATTAGCAGTTCTTTTTGTTGACTCGATAAAGGCCTGGATTTGTCCACGTTTTGTTTCGCAACTTCGTTTCTCCATTTAGTAAAAAATAAGAACAAAAGAAAAACAGCGTTATGTACATTGAGAAAAATTTTGGTTGATTTGGTAGGTCAAAATGTGTTGCGTTTTGATTGTTTGCACATACTGGCAACAGTGTTCCCAGGGACTATATTGACCCGCCACCTCCCCATATCTCAAGAATGCGGATATTTGTTCCCGGGGACCGTGTGCTAGGGATTAATCCCCAGGAGATCCCCGGGGATTCTTCCATCTCTCACTTTCAAGAATAAGCACACAGGGAAAAGAAAATAATTCCTCACAAATGCGCGGTTCTCATTGATCGATGCCGCTGATTTCTCCCACAAATGACACTAATGGCAATATTTTAATAGAAATTGGCATATTTTATGTCTCAAAAGTCATGTTATTAATCGGTGGCGTCGACCAATAGGATCTGTGCGTTTCAGGCAGATAATTGTTTTCTCCCTGATTTCAAGAATTGCTACACTGGATGCAAAAGTACGCTGCCTACTAGGCAACTAGTAGGCAATGCGAATCCCGACCTCTGTCACTGTTTATTATTATTTCTAGCTAATTATTTCCAGCTAATGTAAATAATATTCTTTATATTTTGTACCTTATTTGTGGCAATAAAAGCATTTATATATATATATATTTTTTTTTTGGGATTGGCCTTATCTGCGGTCCAGCGGTTCCGACTTACACGGGTGGTGCAGATAGGCCAGGTATCCATTCATCGTTCTACTCCCCACCAACCACGAGGTTAGTAGAAACGGTGTACCGCATCGTGTGCTCTGAGCAGACGCAATGATCCGAGGATGACCGCTTTCTGCATTGCGCCAGCAAGGTGTTCTGCCTTGTCACGGCAGGCTGGTAAGGTTTTGAGAGCTGAGAGCAGTGTTTGCCGTGCCCCTCCGAGAGCTCCAATTACCAAAACCACTAGCTTGACTGTATAGCCCCGGTACACTCGGCTAAGGTCAAAGAGAAGATCCTGATATTTCGTCCGTTTTTCTTCCTCCTTTGCCGAGAACTCAATGACATACATAATTTTATCATTCTTGTCAAGAAGTACTATATCCGGCTTGTTAGCGTTTATAATCCAGAGAGTGGGGAATGCGAAATTCCAGTAAATTCTGGTTCTATCATTTTCCAATACGGATGGAATATCAGAGGGGACATATGGCAACACTTTCATCAACACCTTACGAGTGCCTTAGGTGGTAATACAGCACCCGTAACGCCGCATTGTGTCGATGGATATACGCAGAGACCGCATACCGCACGCAAGAAGACAGCAAATGATATAGGGTCTCCGGCGCCCTATGACAGGCCCTACAACTTGTGTCAGGAACCTGTATACCCATCACGCGACTTCGGTGTTCCAGTGTTGATGACTCCAGCTTGGCAAGCAACGATGAACCCCTCAGTTTCTGACTTTGATGAACCAGACCTTAAGAATGCAAAGCTTAACTTTGTGGATAAGCCAGTGTTTTCAACGTTTTTAAAGAAAACACTGTGCAATGGCTTATCCATCGCATTAAGTAGTCTACCTCTGTACTCTTTAAGGTGGTTTTAAGTCTTTGGCTGGTCAACTCTGTAATGGAGTTCTCCTGCCGTCGACTTTTGTCAAAAACAATTTGGAGCTCATCTGATGCCCTTTGTACTGCTTTAAAAAGAAATGCCCCCACCCCAACCGTTTCATGGTTACGCACCATGCATAGCAGGGGATCCTCGTCCCTGATTACTTCGCACGCGGTTCTTACGACCAACCGTCTAAGTAAACACTCCAAACTTAAGAGTCCACGGCCTCTCCGATAACGTGGGAAGTAAAGCCGTTGGACAGACGCCTTAGGGTGATGGCTGCGATATCGCGTCATCATCTTGCGGGTTTTCACGTCGTTTCCGCGCAACTCGTTCACGTTCCACTTTATCAACCCAAAAGAGGAAGTGAGTAGTGGGACGGCAAGCATATTTGTAGCAGCAACTTTGTTCTTTCCAGACAGCTCTGAACTCCAGACTTGTCTTAGTCGCTGCTGATATTTGTCGCGGAAAGACCCTTTTATTTATTATTATTATTATTACTATTTTGATAAAATCACCTCTTGGCGGTGGTCTA
Organism: Oxystoma pomonae; assembly: GCA_963921995.1. Taxonomy (NCBI): domain Eukaryota; kingdom Metazoa; phylum Arthropoda; class Insecta; order Coleoptera; family Brentidae; genus Oxystoma; species Oxystoma pomonae. The sequence continues at coordinate 78,353,200 of OY998163.1, forward strand.
CAATATACGACACTTGCTGGCTGCCGATGCCGCTGGTAGAGTTAAATTTATTTCAACTTTTTCTCCTGTAGCCATGACAGTCGCCATATTGTTTCGTTTTTTTAGACTTTTGGACCTTCTCAGTTATTTTGCAAGGTTCTTTGTTCATAAAAAAGGTAAAATAATATCAAGACATACCTTCTGCGGGTATTTTTTTGTCCATTTTTTTGCTTTACGACAAAGACAAAAAGCAATTAACGTATTCCAATTCATCGTTAAATGGTGTTATTATTTAAACAAAAATTTAACCTCAAAAAACAAATGTTTTGGCGACACCCAGCGACTATGGACGACAGTCAGTTGATGTTATGTCGCTGGATCCCACTGGCGAGAGAGTAGGAGATTGTCGTTCGCGACACGTCGAAACTCTAAGAACGGGGCTTTCTCAATTTAAGTACCAATTTAACAACTAACCTCGTTTATCTCAAACGTTAGTTGTATAAACGACAGTATGCTACTATTTATGCCCTAAAGTCGGTTTTCGCGAATCGAACACTGACGTCAGCATTAGAAGTTTCATAGCGTACTGGATTGAGACAATGAGTTCAATGCTTTGATATATTTGTCTCATGTTTTATTTAAAATCGTAAATAACAGAAATATTTTCTTTGTGCTTACTCTCCCAAATAAATACCATTTGATTCAGAGACTGCTGCTACGACATAGGGGTCATTCTCAAAAATGTGTAACATTTGATGTAATCACTCTTTATGTTAAAAACTTTCAGAGCTAGGTCCAATTTTATGTTAACTAAATTTCATATACATTACCATCTATTTAGAACTCTTAATAAATAAATTTTAATTTTGGTTTAAAATATGAAAAAAGGGCCCACACTACGTGATTCGTCACGTGTTGTGGACTGTAATCGTTTTAAAATTGCAACTTTGCTGAGAAATAAATTGCCGATGTACTCGTGTTTCCGAAAATATTTTGATGATAACTCAGTTAGAACCACAAGTAAAAACTTATAAAAATGCTTGTAATGGAAATCCCCATCACTAGTGTGGACATCCTAAAATACCAAGATTCCGATCATAAGCTGGCATCAGCCAAGCGCAAAACCTTCATATAACCTCAGAGTACCGAACAAGGTGATCCGTGATATAACCGCGAAAAAAGCAAGTGTCAGTCAGTTGGTAAGGAAGAGCCAGAGAGATATAAGTTCTAATTTTTTTAAAAGAGTCCCGTTAAAGTCATCACGCCTGTGGTTATATTTACAAAGTGTAAATTAATTTTGTATAAAGACAAATGAAATTTTAATTAAAGTTTAGGAACTAGTTTCTGCTGAAAACATGTGAAGGGAGCATCTATAACAGCTTTTCTAAAAATAAATAAAACGTTTACCTCTTTTTAATTTTGTCTTTTGTTTGACCGGTTTTTGGGTTAGGATTTATTTTAAAAACTAAGTTCTAAAAGAGTCACTGTATGGACAAAGGCAGTTTTTTATTTTGTTTTGTTATTTTAAGTTACAAGTTCTTTTAAGTTTAATTTTACGTTTCAATCGTTTTTTTTTAATAACAAAACCGTTTTCTATGTGTAATAATATATATAAATCACAGGCATGAAACACTTGCATCACTGGTGTGGACACGATAAAATAAAAAATAATAAAATTGGTAGAAAAAATTATTATTGATCTCGACCTTGCATCAAACGATATAATGAAACAGATCCAATGGATATGTTAAAAATAATAAAGCAGTATTTGCAACTTTATAATTTTTTAAAATGTTCACACCAAATATTACACATTCTTGAGAAAGGCCCATAAACACAGAAATTGTGATAACAAAATAACATTAAATACTTCAGATTTCCAAAGGAAAAAGATTTCGAAAAAAAAATGAATAAAAAATCAATGTTTTTTTAGATTCCACAATAAACTTTTGTATTAAGCCATAAATATTTACTTACTTATACCAGTTTTCGTAGGAGGCATTGACGTCATCCATTTTTAATACACATTTATTTCGAAGTTCTCCCTTATAAACCTGCAGAGCGAACAACGCAAATACCATCAAACAAAAGATCGTAAGGGTCATGACTTCTGCCAATTGTTTAAACGAGTGCAGCAAGGCGTTAATAATAGTTTTTAAACCTAAAAAAAAGAACAATATTAAATAAACAGGTAGGTACTTAAATGTTAGAAAGCAAGACAAAACGGAATATATTCAATCCTGGCCACCTCATGGACCGTCTGCTAGAAAAGGAAATGCAAAGGAATTACGTATGGACACTGTAGGTTGTAAGGACACGCGGTGTTGAGAAGGAATCAGCTTTCCACCTTCTAACACAGTGTAGTTAATACAAGAGATATTCAGAGAAGAGCACTCAATGATCGGATAACATATACAGGGTGTTCCAAATTCGATGCTCACCATGGGGATCTCCTAAACGGTAGGTTAAATTAGGGCAAAGTTGCGCAATTTGACGCTTTGCTCAAAACCAAAAAAAAAGTTTACAAATTCCGGGTAGTTCCGGAGATAGGCGAAAAAAAACGAAATCTTTATTTTTAGTTTTTATTTTTCTGCGCCCTTATTTTGGTTTGGTTCATAAAGGATGACAGATATTTTGCAACCTCATTTTGACAAGTACCTGACGTTTTGAGTTAATTGACCATCATCAGCCCAAATTCAAATATTAAAAAAACAAAGAAAAAACGTATTTTTAAAATTTAGTTATTTTCAAATTAAGTTAAGTAAGTTAGTAAATTAAACCAAAACGTCAGGTACTTGTCAAAATAAGCTTGCAAAATGTTATCTGTCATTCTTTATGAACCAAACAGCAGAAGAAAAAAAGGATATGTCTATATGAAAAAATGAACTTAACAGTGCTCCTGTCACAATGAAATTTCAAGTCTGAAAAATGGACCTCTTACGAGGTAAATCCTAAAAAAGTGCCTGTAGAAAGTTTTTTGACAGCTTTAAGAATAAGGGCGCAGCAAAAAATAAAAACTAAAAATGAAGATTTCGGTTTTTTCCGCCTATCTTCGGAACTATCCGGAGTTTGTAAACTTTTTTTTTAGTTTTGAGCAAAGCATCAAATTGCGCAACTTTGTCCTTATTTAAACCTTTTCGTATCTCCTACCGTTTAGGAAATCCCCATGGTGAGCATCCAATTTGAAACACCTTGTATAACTTGTATTCATAGTACAGACGACAGTTGGTCTAGAGAAAGGTTTTAAGAAAAAAAATATATAATGTTTAAAATATACACATTTGTTTTTGATCCATCGCCAACTTCTATTTACCGTAAAAAGTAAAATCCTCTATGTAGCCCTTTTCTGAGGGGCTATTTTTGGAAAATATTCTGGGAACCTTAAATAGCAACACCCTATTTTGACTTCATACTTGAATTTATTTTCTTTATTTTCTCGTAAAAAAACCCTAAAATCGATAATAAAGCAATAGAGATATTTTGTTTAGTTTCTAAGATATGGGCCTTTGAAAATTAAATTTTTGACATTTTGAAAGCCAATATCTCGAAAATTAGTAAAGCAAACCTTATGATATGGGGTACCATTGGAAAGAAAATTTCAGCGAGCATTTAAATATGAAGTCAAAATAGGGAGTTACTATTTAAGGTTTTTTAGAATATTTTCCAAAAATACACCCCCAGAAAAGGGCATACGATATTTTACTTTTTACGGTAAATAATAGTTGGCGATGTATCAAAAACAAAAATCTATGTTTTAAAGATTATATTTTTTTTTTCTTAAAACCCCTCTCTAGACCAACTGTGAGACAGAGAGCCACGGAAGTCAAAATAGGTGGAAAGATAATACCCCCTGAGAAATTTCATAAAAATGACCGCCTTATGTAACAGTAATGAGCCTAACAGAACGTAGTCACATCAATCGAATCGACTTGAAATTGTCTGATGTGTCTTTTACACAATCAGTAAATGGTATTTTTACTATGATTGTTCGTATTACATTAAAATTTATTTTTTTTATATTTTTAATAGAAAAAGTAAACTTATATCATTTTTAGATCGGTTTGAAGTCCCCCTGTAAACATGATATATATTTGCCTGTTTTTTTTATTAGCCACACACTTGTTTGAACCAAACCAAAAGTTACTAGGATGTTACTGCGTTGTTTTTTTAGTTAAAATAAAGTGTTTTCGGCTTTTTGCGTGTTTTTGCTAAAAATGTTTTTATTTGTTCAGTGCTGTTATACAACCGGAATAACTAGTTTTTTGCTTTTCATAAGTGCTGTGCGATAAACCTTTTTATTATTAGCCGAAAGGTTAGGGGAATTTTGTGGACACCAACTGATTTAGGCTCACAAATGTCAGATACATGTAGCGATCATTTCCTTTATAGGCTATTATCATTCCACCTATTTTTACTTCCGTGCAGAGGGCTGACCAAATAGGCCCTCTAGGAGTTGTAGCTGCCTGCCCTTCAGAATTGCTACGAATTATAATTGTTCTTTGAAGTAGGTAGTGATAATGGCAATCTGAAAGTGCACCGAGAGTTGAGAACTTTGATGTTCTTCATTTGAAAGTTTTACCAAATTATATGTATTAGAATGAGCGGGTTCGTAAATTTATCGGTGAGAGAGCAACAAAAAAATTTTAATTTACCTGGCAAAATAGATATTGTCTTCAAGGCACGCAAAACTCTAAAAGTTCTAAGACCGGCTAGATTGGCACCTTCTACCCCGATGGTTGCATAACCACTTGTAATTACCACAAAATCCAACCAATTCCACGGATTTCGTAGATATGTATATTTATTTAATACAAAGCCCTTCGCAATGCTTTTTATAATCATTTCTAACGAATATATGCCTAAAAAAATATACCTAAAAGAAAAATTACTTACAATTGCTTAATATTTATACATAGAACTATCAATATAAATTAGTACTAGTGGCTAAAATATTGATGTTTTACAATTCTGGTTTTGAAGAACGAGCCCAGCGAGTGATTTAAAGAACGAGTAAAAAAAATCACAGCTTAAGCGCGAGTTGTTTTTTTTTTAAATACCTTCATTAAGAAAAAAAATGGGAAAAAAAAATCGAGCACGGCTATGGTGGTACACAAGAGTATTCGCGTCGCCACCGCCTACTATGTTTTCAAATTTCGCATCATATCCTTACTGTTGGCCATTTCATTTTTTGACATTTGTGTGCAAAAATTCTGATTTCTGAACTTTTTTTAAAATCCTACTTTTGGTCTTTTGGCCACCAATGTAAAAAAAATTACCTTAAGAATATATTGCTAATAAAAAGAAGTTATATCCGACTGCTACAGTTTTCGAACTTCCATTGTCTTTATTTTTACTTTTTCACAACGTTTCGATTGCAGATACATAAGCATTAGAAACGTGGTGAAAAAGAAAAAATAAAAAGTTCGAAACTATAGTTTACTCTAAAAAACATTCCCAGCAAACACGGTTCCCTCGGGCCTTCGTCGGTCCGATGTCGATTGCCGAATTTGTCGTCATCGACACGACGTCGATTTACGACATCGGACCAGCAGTATTTTTTGTCCGCTTTGCGATGTAGGCCCAATGTATGTTTGCCGACGTAGTGTTAGACTGTAGCCCGCCGTCGGACCAATGGTAAATTTTACTTTTTGCTGACATCGGCATGCCGTCGCCGTACGATTAAGGTCCGATATGGTTTAACCACATGGTACCGACCATCCGCCTATAACTGCTTAATTTGTTCGTTCTAACGTAGGCAAGCTGGTCTCGGCCCGACATCGGTAAACTATTCAAGCCCGACATTGGTTTCCTAAAGCGGTCTAACGTCGGCGATTGACGGAGGTCCGTCGGTGGTAGCTTAAAGTAGCCCGACATTGGTAAACTACAAAGTTTCGATAATGGGGGTGCTTAATCAGTCGGTCAGGTTTAAGTGGCAGAGGAGGTGATTCTTGTAGAGAAGTATCACCATCTTGTCAAGTCCGCATTCTAGTTTTGAAATAAAGTAAAGTAAAGTGGGCGTCGGCGTAAAGTCGACTATAATAAATCGGGCCAGCGTCAGTTGCCGATTCTCGACCGATTAAAGAAAGTTCCAATGGGACCATCCTCGGCCCTAGAGCAGATAAGGTTTTGCGTTGGCATAAAATCGACTGTAGTATTGTGGGCCTCCGTCAGTTGCCGATTATTGACCGAAAACTGAAAATCCGACACATTGCCGACGTTGTCGACATTGGCCGACGTGTTTGCTGGGTTGTCTACCACCTTCAAACAACATTTTCGTGTTGTTGCTGTGTATTTTCCCCGTTTTCATGTTTTTTTTTAGAAAGATGTAGAAAAAAAATAGTATTTAAAAATCCTGGCTAAAACTGTGATTTGTTTATTCACGTTTTAATATCAGTCGCCGCGCTCGTTATTCAAACCATCGTTTGTAAAAAAAGTAATATTTCAGTCACTATTGTAAAAACTACTATTTTGAAAAATTCGTATAGGCCAGTCAAATTAAGATATTTTGAGGAATTACTTCCCAGCGAACTGGAAATCATTTTAATACCTTAATTCGATCCTAAATGCATGTAACCTCAGTTTGTACCATCCCAGGTGGTGAGCTTAACTTTTGGTAGCCAAAAAACCGGTAAATTTTTGCACTTTTTTTTAGTTTTTTTGCTTGTAGCTGGAAAACGGTCGAAAATGCCATTCTATACAATAATGCAAAGGACTAAATTGTGCGTCGAATGAAATCCAAAACGTCAAATTCGGTATAGCCGAAATCGAATGTTGAAAACAGGGAAAATTTTTCATTTCGGTGCAAAATTACATTTTGCGATGTCGGTTAACCTGGGGGACCATCATAAGGGGCCCAAATATTTTCAACGCTAAATTTTGTAGCCTTTTTGTAGCTATTTTTTTACGGTTAAATTAATTTTGTAGCTGCACCCGTTTTCGAGAAAATATGACCCCCTAGCTTAACTGTTACGCTGCGGCTCCACCCTATCCAGAACTTTAGTTCTGTCAAAGCCAGGAAGATTAAATAAACACATGTTGTAGCTAGGATTGTTTGACGGAATCACATATAAAAAGTTTTCAGAATAGTTCTAGATTTTTTTCATTAATTATTATTATTGCAGCTGCAGGCGTTTTCTGGAAAACGACTGCAGCTGAAATATTAATTTAACCGTAACGAAATAAATACAAAAAGCTACAAAATGTATGGGCCCCTCATGATGCTCCCCCAGGTTAACCGACGTTATTTTGCGGCTTTCTAAGACCACATATCTTTAAAACAGATACTCGTATTGAAAATGGATGCAGCTGCAATATTAATTAATAAAGAAAACTAGAATTATTTTAAAAACTTTTCATATTTGATTCCCTTAAACAAGCCTAGCTATAACAGTGTTTATTTGATTTTCCTAGCTTTGATAGAACTGTGTCCTCTTAGGTTAACGGTTAAGCCAGGGGGGTCGCGTTTTCTCGAAAACGGCTGCTGCTACAAAATTAATTTAACCGTAAAAAAGGAGCTACAAAAAGGCTACAAAATGTAGCGTTGAAAATATTTGGGCCCCTTATGATGTTGCCGTCGCAAAATATAATTTGCACCGAAATGAAAAATTTTCCGTTTTCAACATTCGATTTCGGCTATACCACTAAACCGAAGTTGACGATTTCGATGTTTTTCGACGCAGAATTTAGTCTTCTGCATTATTGAATAGTATGACATTTTCCGTCCGACGCACCATTTTTCAGCTACAAGCAAAAAAAATTTGGCAGTTTTTTGGCTACCAAAAGTTAAGCTCACCACCTGGGATGCATGGTGCAAACTCAGATTACACACATTTAGAATAGAGGTATTCTAGCTCGCTGGGAATTAATTCCTTAAAATGGTTTTTTTTAAATTGAAAAAATAGTCCATACTTCTCTCAGTGGAGCTTCTTAAATTAGGGTATAAGAAGTAAAACACTCAGTCTTCTCCACAATGGTTTATGTAATTTAAACGTTTTTTTTTAATTACATAAGGTACTTAGAGTACATGTTTCGGTTTCAGATGAAACCATCATCAGCTCTGAAATACAAAAAAGGAATAATAGGATTTTTTCATACAAAATTGACACCCGTCAAAAACCGAAATGCCAGAGAAGAGCAACAAAATTAGCTTAAAAAGGTGAGTATACACCCACCTTGATAAATTTTAAAAAATACAGTTTGTTCGGCCACAATGAAGTGGGGAACAGGAATTTCCAAAATTAAACGAGGAATGAAGTTTTTACATATAGGCAAACATTATCAACCAGGAAAGAGGGATGTCTACCAGCTCAGCTATCAACGAAACTGTGGAGAATCTACGAGTTGAAAAACTTTAGTTAGTATGTAAATTTTTTTTTTTTTTTTATATATGAGGATTTTTTATGTTGAAAGTTTGAGGTTAGGAATTATTATAATATATATAATATATTGGTAAGTACCTTTTATAATAATTCCTAACCTCAAACTTTAAACATAAAAAATCCTCATATATAAATAAAAAAAAAAAAAAAAAAAAAAAAAAAAAAAAAAAAAAAAAAAATTACATACTAAATAAAGTTTTTCAACTCGTAGATTCTCCACAGTTTCGTTGATAGCTGAGCTGGTAGACATCCCTCTTTCCTGGTTGATAATGTTTGCCTATATGTAAAAACTTCATTCCTCGTTTAATTTTGGAAATTCCTGTTCCCCACTTCATTGTGGCCGAACAAACTGTATTTTTTAAAATTTATCAAGGTGGGTGTATACTCACCTTTTTAAGCTAATTTTGTTGCTCTTCTCTGGCATTTCGGTTTTTGACGGGTGTCAATTTTGTATGAAAAAATCCTATTATTCCTTTTTTGTATTTCAGAGCTGATGATGGTTTCATCTGAAACCGAAACATGTACTCTAAGTACCTTATGTAATTAAAAAAACGTTTAAATTACATAAACCATTGTGGAGAAGACTGAGTGTTTTACTTCTTATGGTTTTTTTTACCTAATTTGACTGGCGTAGTAGCCCCGGTTACGTTTTTAGTTTAAACAGGTACTTTTTGTTAAAATAATCCACCGACTAACTATTTATTTATCAAAAATCAAACATCAAAAAGTACATTCTAAAATAAGTCCATCTTATTTCACGAAAGTGGGCAAGAGAAAAGCAGGAAAAAAATTAATCGAACATTAGCAGAACGGGACGCCGCGCCATTATCAGAAAATAAATAGTTTTTTGTCGTGCATAACCATTGAATTATAAACCAGACTGAGAAGGCGCAACGACGAGTGCGCATCCTATTTTGGTGCGACGAGATGCTCGCCGCCATGAGCGGACACCATTGCTCAAAATTTGGTTGAAGTCAACCAACCAGATGTCGAAAAGTCGAAATTTCTGTGGTTGACGTTTCGACATAACCTCACTGTTTCGCTGTTTTTTTGGAGACGATCGTGATTTTTGCACTCGTTTTTTCCACAGAATTTTTTGTCCGTCGAATTAATAGGGTGAGATTAAAGTGAACTTAATCCAGTGTGTTTTCTTTTAAAGATATAGACGATACCAACATTTTAGTTATTTTTGTGTTTTTCTTGTTGCTAGAAGCTAGAAGGGCAACAAGAATGGCTTGTCAAGCCATAGGCTGCTATTCAAGCAAGCGGAAAGATGCAAATACTGGTGTAACATTTCACATGTAAGTCTAATGTAAACCATTAAGCTGTTGCTGTTTGTGCTCGCCATTTGACATTAGTTTTTGTATATTTTTGATTCTGCCTAGCTGTTTTAGTGTGCTTTGAACATTTAAAATTATTTAATTAGGCAGTTTCAGTGATGCTAAGCACAGACAACTTAACTACATAATAATTTGAAAAACATTGTAAAAAAGTCGAGAACTGATTGAAGGCTTGATTGGTTTCCAAAATAAAACATGTTTCACATGACCTAATGTTCTTTTGTTTGCCTTGTGACATTAATTGAAAGTATTAAGGCGGATTCAGAGTGCCTTAAGGTAAGCTGTAAGGAAAATAAACTATATATAGCAAACACATGCTGCTGTTCATAGTATACTTTGAGCTGCAAGTAGTAAGCATACTATTAACAGCATACATTTGCCCTAGTTTATTTTCTTTATCTCTTACTGCATATGTCATACTGCATACCTCATACCAATTACCTTATTGCACTCTAAATTCCCCTTAAAGTACATATGTAATTGCGAAGAAGGAGTTATTTCTGAGATGTGCCAATGGCAAACAGAAAAGATAGAAAAGTCACCTTAAACAGGAAGCGCAGACAGCAACTGCAAGTACTTATAAATCATATTAAAGATAGAGTGTTAATGAAGTGCTAATTTAAAAATTTGGTGCTTCTTTTAAACAAAAATAAGAGCATGTTCTTGTAGCTTCAGATAAACTGTAGTGCATAATCTGATCAAGAATTTGCTTTGCTGTGCTATGCTTGTATCATGGCCACTATTTTTTAAGTCTATGGTTTTTATTTACAAAATGTTAAATAATCTTGTGCCTGCATATTTTAATGACTTGATTATTTTTAATTTTAATATTCATAACTAGCAAACAAGAGCATGAAATAACCATTATATACAACAATCAAATCAAATACTTACTGTTCAAGTGAGTAATTTTCTATTTGTAAAATTAAAAAAAAAACAGTTTATCTATTAAATCTAAAAAATTGGCAAATTATATCAATAACATGTAAGACACTAATTTTTGGTCTTAACAGTTAAAAGTCATATGTGGCTTTAAATATTTTGATAACTGAATATTTGCTGCTTAGCTATGAATTTATAAATTTATATGTGTAAGTTTATTTTATTTTATGTGGATTTTCTTTTTATTTTGTGTTTAGTTTTCTTTCTCTTGACTTATTATTATTTATCTATCTCCCCATGTATTAGGATATCCAACTTGAAAATAAATTATTATTATCTTGCTCTATTTAAAACTTCTTTAAAAAAACAGAATATATCCCAAGTGTCCCAAAGTGAGTGACATATTAGAATATTTTGAACACTAATTGAACCTTGAATTGAACAAATAAATTTAAACTTTGTACAATTTTTGAAATATTTTCACACACACAAGTTTCAATATTTTAAATAGAACACCCCAGTATATCTTTGGTGTCAAAAGACTTTTTAAAACCTTTAAAGTTATACATTACAGTTTTTAAGTTACTGGATGTCAAAAATACTGAAATTAAATAACAAAAACTAAAGAAGATGATTAAATTCATCTCATATTCTTAACAATATTTCTATAAAGAATATTAGAAAAGTTATTGAGTGATGTTTTATGGTATGAGGTCACCTTGGAGGTCACTTATCTAAGAATAAAATATCTAGGATTTCAAATTGACAACACTTTATGTTTTGTTTTCAAAGAAAAAAATTAGAAAAAAGTTTTTGTTTGCAGGTCAGCAAAAAATCGAAACTTTATTTGCTTGCATAACTTTATTTAAAGCACTAGTTCAACCACATTTTGATTATTGTTCCACCATTTTATATTTAATTTCTAAAAAGCAAATTGGCTTTTTAGAGATTTTATTTAACAGGGGAATGAGATTAGTGCTTAAATATGGTTTAAAGTATGACTCTATTTTCTTACTATGATTTTTATTTACAAACTAAAAAACGACCCAGAATCCTTTAGTGAGTTTTTAACATAATTATAAAAATAAATAAAACAAAATTTAGCTCTACCATGATGTCACTATTTTACTTAAGATATACAAAATGTCACTAATTTTAAGAAACTTCAAAAAAAAATATATACTTAGTTTCTATAGTTAGCTTACTAAGTTAAAAATATCTATGAATATATGGGTGTGTGTGTGTAAGTATATATGTGAATGTCTGTAGTAAATGTGTAAAAGTATGTACAAGTTGTGTTATTTTATTTTGTTACTATATTTTAGCAACAATCTATTAGGATTTCCTATTTGATTGAATTAAATTTAACAAAATAATTATGGATTACATCAAACGACGTTTTTTGACTTAATGAGTTTGCACACCAAGCCAATGATTTATACAAATTTTGTCTTTATTTGTAGATTTCCTAAAGAAGATCCAAGGCGTAGATTGTGGTTGCAACTGAGTCCTTCATACCTCTCAGCGAAATTTCTAAAGACATAGTTGCTTACATGTCTGGGTATGTTTTGAAAATGATTAACAACAGAAATTTGTGCGGCCACTGTTTAGAAGGAATACACTCTGAATTTATAGATGAACAACATCAAAACTTTAAGTTTATACATAGAAGAAATAGATGTTTGTACTTGACAATTATGCTTTTGGGGCTGTATAGTAGAAATTTTGATTTTTAGACCATCACACTCATAAAATTTGAACTTTTTTATTTTCTTCAAAGATATAATTTTTCAGTAAAAAAGACCTGTCCACAAGTGGGGGTGTGTCTATTTTAAGGTGTAATCGAAGCTTGACATAAAAAGTGTTGGTCTGCCTGATGTATATATATACTTGCATCAACAAACCCATTAAATTTTAGATAGGTTGGCTAAAGGAGAGGGCGAGTTGGAATATCATTCGGTACTTTTAATTGAGGGCAACTTACAAGATGTGGTTATTAAAGCAATGTTCTACACTACATTTTTGACTAAACATTTAGTCAACAATACATGATTGTTAAGACAAGCAATTGGTTAAATTTTAACTAATTTTGTATTATTTTAGGAGGATTGCAGCGTCCTTCACAGGCCGTCATAAAAATATTTTCAGAAGTTAAAAAAGTTATAAGAAATTTGATGGCAATAACTGAAAATAAAATTCCTGCAGAATCTGGGTTTCAGAAGATATTTGTGTTGAGCATTAGCCAGAAGTTTTACCCTGAAGGAAATCATCTATTTCAAAAATTAGAAGACCATTTTCTGGAAACACACCCCTTTGAGGAAAATCATTGTTTCATTCTTATAAAAAATATCAGGAGGAAACTCACAAAACTTATTTTATTTAGCCATCAATAAATATTTAGAAAAACTAAATATGTAGAGGGTTTCTATGTCTGTGGTGTGCTTATACCGTGTGTTGTGTTTGCCCTTGCAACATAGGATTCCTAATTAAACTTTTGTCCTGGTATCTTTTTCGAATCTGACAATGACTGACACTGAAAGTTTAAACAAAATGTAAAAATCTCTTAGCGACGTTTTCCATATTTGCTAGTATTTTGATTGATGTAAATGTTATAGTGTGAATAATAATTGGAAATTATGTATTGAAAATGCCTATGTTGTGGAAGTAAATGCAACAGACAGTATGTTAATAATATTGAGTATCAAGCATCCGGATTTTGATGTATATGTATGTATAATATATCTTGTATGTATTTAATGTTAAATAATAAAAAATATTTTTTTTATATACCTATATATATGCCGATTGTTTTTTTTAGGGTGGTTACCTATAGCTTTATATTCTGGAACCCTATCAAATTTTACTCTTCAAGCAAAGTTTTGGAATAAATTATAATTTCTTAAATTAAAACGCATTTTTTAAAAGAAATTCTGTAAAAACAATATAGCAAATATTTTTATGCTGGGTGGGCAAAGTTACTCCCCAATGGGAAAGTTAAAGGAACGATAAAAGTAAACTTTTATTGGGAATCACTCCTCGGACCACTCAAAAAAGAAGAGGAATTTAAAGAGGTTTTACTGTATTAATTTTCTGTTGTGGTTAAATTAAAAAAATGCTTGTCCTACCAAGAGCTCAAGCATGCATAGGGGAGATAAGTTGGCACTTTACATACCTAGGTATATCTAAAGGCAGATTCAGAGTTTATTAAGGTAAGCGCTAAGGCACAAGGTACTGTAGCATATGCATGCTGCTGTTTATAGTATGCTGTAAGTATAAGTGGTAAGTATACTATAAGCAGCAGCATGCATTCGATATAGTTTATTTTCCTTGCATCTTACCGCTTACCTTATGGAACTCTGAATCCGTTTTTAGGCTTCCCCGTTTTTATTCTCCCTATGTAAGAAAGAAAGAAGCCTGAACAACAATATTTTTTACTCACACCCGAGGGCCAACAATTTTTTTCTCACTTCCGAACATATTTACGGATTTCTATAAAGTTACCCTTATATCTGTTTAATATCCTAATTTTCAAAGTTCTTATTTTTATCAATATTTCCAGCAATTTTCTCCATCCAAAAAAAATCATAAGTGTTTTAATTAGTAGCCTATTTAATCCAAAAATAAAAAAAAAATGTTTTTAATAAATTTTCTACCAAATGTAAACCACAACGATTCATTTACAATTTTAAAACGAATTCAAAATATTTCAATGAACATTTTGGGTGGTATGTTGATTAAATCTGCCAAACCTTACATTTTTTTTTAATTACTTGACTATACCATAACAATTTTATTTCCAAATTTCAGTTAATTTGCGCGAAATGTCATGATTTCCTTGTTTAAATTTGATTTAAACTTGAAATGCAAACGGCACCACAATGACACATTCAGTCAACCAATTTCTTAATTCTGCTGTGGTCTAATATGGCCGCGCTCACGGTTGGCCCGTTCGCGCAGGTTGCCGCCCCTTCTCAGTCTGGTTTATAATTCAATGTGCATAACACACCCGACGACTAAAACTATTTGACACAAGGAAAAACGCAGGATGAAGCGGAGTAGGCCGAGTTAGCTAGAAGGCAGGCTAATTCGTTTCCGTACCGTCCCTCGGAGAGGAAGTTAAGAGGACGGTCCCATGTGATCCATATATTGATAGTGGAACACGTTAAAGATCCCTAGCCCCGACAAAGGGGTTTAGGCTAAATTAAATCCTTCTAGGAAAAGAAAACTGCCTTCCTAGGGGGTGCTCATCAGACCGGTCTGGTGAGTGGGGAGGGGAAAGGGGTGTATAGATAATATAGGGAAAAAAAGAAGTATTGGTCGGCCGTCATAGTTGCGCAAGACCATTGTAAAGCGAGAGAGAGAGAGAGAGACACTGTTGACTTTTAGTCATTTATGATTAAGGGCTGCCGTGAAACGCAGCAAACTTAAAAACGGTTAACAAGAATTTCGAATCCTCTACTTTTTCTCGGAATTTAGTTAAGAAGGTATAAATTTAGTTTGGAATGGAAAACCCCAGTAAACTAATGTTATTTTGAAAAGTTAAAACAAAAACTAATAAGTTGTCGTAAACGTGAAATAACCGAACCGTCGACGTAAAACCTGTACCAAAAATAGCGTTAAAGTTATCGTTGTTGACGAAGTTATCGAGCTGTAAATTGGCACGACCAAAAACTAGCTAATGTCACCCCAATTCTCTTTAACTCAGGCTGAGCCTATGTTTTGTGTAACTTTAAAAAGATGGGACCGGAAAATAAAACATAGACCGGAAAAGGAAGAAGAGATCGGAAAATGAACTTTTTAGTCAAGTTGGCTATAACTTGTGCTGACAGTTTTAAAACTTTTTTTTAATTTGTTTTATTTAATTTTTTTTACAATGTTTTTTAATTATTTTTTTTTCTTTATTTTTTCTTTTAGTTATTTTTCGATACAAAAATGTACACAAAAATTAAAAATATGGAAAAAACCTGCAGAGAATACAACAAAATAAAATCTCAAGGCTTCTTTGGGGGATCAGTCAACAGAACATGAAACCGCCAAAATTCGATGGTCAGTGCTCTTGGACCACTTATAAACATCAATTTGAAACACTCGCGAGCGCATCTTGGAGCAACACCGTTCTCAACTAAAAAGCCAGTTAACTCTTATCTCTTGAGTGCCCTTTAGCCAAAGATTTCCGCCATTTTTATAACCAAATTGACAGGTGAAACATGGATTTTCTGTCAGTTGGGTGTCAATATGACCGCTATAGTAGGCTAAAGGATACTAAATCTAAAAAGAGTTAACTGACTTTTTAATCAAGCAGGTGTTGCTTGGAGTAAACAAGACAATGGATAAAATAAGGAACCGATTTTACTGGGTTAACTACTGTCAAGACGTCAAAACCTGGTGCCGCCAATGTTCTTCAAGTGCAGCCAGATAAGGACCTAAAACCAGGTCAAGAGGTCAAATGAAACATTACAATGTTAGACTACCATTTAAACGTATAGCCATTGATGTTGCCGGACCATTTCCCGAGACTGAGAAAGGGAATCGATACATTCTTGTTGCCATGGATTACTTTACTAAGTGGCCTGAAGTATTTGCTATATCAAATCAGAAAACTGTGACTGAAGTTTTAGTGAACAACGTCTTCAGCAGATTCGGCATCCCATTCGAGTAGCACATAGACCAAAGACAAAACTTTGAGTCGAAACTTTTCCAGAAACATTATGAGTTTCTTAAAATAAATAAAACCAGAACAACTCCTTTGCATCCCCAGTTCGACGGTATGGTTGAAAGGTTTAACAAAACTAAAGAGAACATCTTTCCAAGGTCGTTTACTACGTCTGTCTACATAAGTTAATACCACCCTGGGAACGTAGGATTAACGACGTAGTTTACATGATCCTAAAGCGAAGATGAAAGTAGTACACCTGGACAGGCTTAAACTTTTTCAAGAAATTATTGATCGGGACGATCAAACCTAAAAAGGAGGGCAGTGTTACGAGTTATAGCTTTAATTTAGTACTAGGCTATTTATGCTATTTATGCCCATATATCTTTGCTGGTTCGTCTAGAGTTCTGCCTATTTTCAGCAGGTACACCACAGTTGTCTTTTGCCATATTTACTACGCACCATTTGTTTACTATATTTAGGCCGTTTGTGTTCTTTTTAAGCACTATGACCAATTAGTCCGCGTAGCGTAGGAAGAAGTATATATCGGTAAGTTTGTTAGACTATCCACCAGGACGTCTGCCTCTAACCGGCCCATTCTCTTTGTCTCTATCCGTGCCAAAAGGGACAGCAATTAATATCCTATACTTTAGGTTATGATCGGGTTCCATGCGATGCGATGGTGGACATTATTTTTCGGGTAGATGCTTTTACTCTCAATTTTGTTAAAATATTATTAACCGCATTTTTTACGCTTACGTCCATGACGTCTTCCACTTCTTTGACATCTATTCCCTTTGTCTGGAGTCTATTTGAGTCGTTAAAAGATAATTTCTTGACAAAAAATTGTCTCTAATGTGCTTATCGACAATTTTATCAGCGTTTTTAGCACGAATGGCGTTAGACTTATTGCGGTCTGTATGACTTTGGTGGTCGTTCTACCTATTTTTGGCGGGTACACCACCGTTGCTTTTTGCCATTTTTACCGAGAAGCCTTTTTCTTCTTCTTTTGTTTTCTTTTTTAGCACTATGATAAGGTGACCAACTCCCGAAAAACAAAATACCGGACAAACATTTTTAACACATTAAAACTTTTAAAAAAATAGTTTTTTTTATTTACTAAAATTTATTTCCTAAAAATACTTATGTATGATCTTAAGCAAATAATCAACTTAAACAAACAAACTTAAACATATCATTACCTTATAAACCTTAAAATCTAAACTACCTAACTATAGTTTTTACTTCTCCAAGAGCTATTTGAAAAATATAAGGCAGGTAGGTATATTCGACTACTTCGACCCACCTCGAACTAACACTGATACACTTAGATGCGTGTAGCTGCACGTGTTAATAGAGACATAAAGCTATTTGTAACTCATCGCGGTATACGTATCCGCATCTAGCGAGAACCAAGCACATTAATTGGTCAGAAACTTGTAGCACGTTCGAAAAGAGCAGATATATGCTAATTTAAGGTGTTTCTGAATAGGTGCTGAGATACGATACGTGTGCCGTAACGATACGCATCTCAACACCTATCGCGTTCAAGTACACCTTAGATTAGCATATATCTGCTCTTTTCGAACGTGGTACAAGTTTCTGACCAATTAATGTGCTTGGTTCTCGCTAGATGCGGATACGTATACGACCATGAGTTAAAAATAGCTTTATGTCGCTAATAACTAATAGCGACTATTAACACGTGCAGCTACACGCATCTAAGTGTATCAGTGTTAGTTCCAGGTGGGTCGAAGTAGTCGAATATACCTGCCTTATATTTTTTAAATAGTTCTTGGAAAATGTTAACGCACTATGTGCTATACATGAACAAACCAAGTACAAATTTAAAAGGAAAAACTATAGTTAGGTAGTTTAGATTTTAAGGTTTATAAGGTAATGATATGTTTAAGTTTATTTGTTTAAGTTGATTATTTGCTTAAGATCATACATAAGTATTTTTAGGAAATAAATTTTAGTAAATAAAAAAAAACTATTTTTGAAAAAGTTTTAATGTGTCAAATAATATTTATAAACCTTCGATTATAATTATAAAACCACACAACTACGAACGAGACAAAAAGACTCAGAAATGACACAATTACTTATTGTAAAATAAGAAAAATTAGATCTTCTAAAAATAGGTGGCTCTCCTTACGCAGAGTTACGCAATGCTATTGGCGGAACTGTGTGAACTCAATAAATCGCAATCCGCAAATGCATGAGTTATATCTCATTGCCCCTCACCCGTGCGCGGTAAACTGTGAAAATAGCTCAGATTAATAAAAAAAATGAGATATAACAGTAAACAATATTACCCCGATCAACCAGCCACAATGTTTATTTCCCAAAAAATACATGGTTGCCAATTTACCGCGGGGTTTCCCTAGAAACAAAACAATTCATAAACTTTTTGAAGCTCTTTTGATAATATTATTGATTATTTGACATATTTTTATGTAGGATAATTTTTCTTATGCTAATAACTTAATTCTTAGTCCTAATTTTTAATCTCAATAATTAACTTTTTTTAATTTTTAATAAGTAGAATTTCGAGATTTATAAAAAAGAACACAAGCCGGCAACGTTTTTTCGACGAGCCGCGAATAAATGCCGACATGTTTGGTTGCAGCTAACGGCGTTGTTGTTAACGGGGGTTTGTGTTGTTCGGTGATTTTTGAATTTTATTGTGACTATTCGTGAAAAAAGAACTGTATCAAGCTATTTTGAGGACCAACAAAATGGTTTACCATTGCCTGGTATGCAATAAAAGCGGATATTCCAGCCCAGAACTAATATTTCGGAGGTAAGAAAGATCCTGTCATTTTACGTTAGTCATGGGCGTAGTATGAGGTAAAAAACTGCGTAAAAAGCTTATGATTATACTATTAATACATCAAAAATCTAAGACTAATACTAATCTTTTTTAAGAAACAAAAGTACCAGATAATTTTGCTCCTTTTGCAGCATGTAAAATATTTATTTATTATAATGTATACATAATAAGAGAAGACAATAAGACCAAGTGCTGATAGTCAGGTACTGGGGCAGGTATTTTTTGTATTTTAATGGGTACCTGGGTACTTTCTATAATGTGAATAAAACCGTTTTGGAGATATTTACTCTGAGCCAATCTTATTTTTATTTTCATTATTATTTATTATTTATTTTTTTGCCTTTTGACTCCTGTTTCCTGAAAAACTACTAGTAATTAATTTTTTACCTCTTCCTTAAATTTTCCTTGTGTTCTGTATTCAGAAATGAACATGCAGCCAATGGGTAAAGAATAAAATTTGTTGGCCTTAAAATTTTCATAATTAACATCACAAAAAGTTCTCTTAATTTGATAAATAAAGTTTATATTCCACTAAAGAAAACTAAAAGAGACATTATTATCATAGTGAAAAAAACGCTTAATAAGCCGTTTATTAGCGTGTTTTTTTTGGACAAAAACGTTATAAAACGGGTTATTAACCGTTTTTTTTGCTATGAAAATATTTTTTTTTACTTTTGTTTTGTGGGATACTGCACAATTAAAAAAAATATATAACAGCCATCTTGAATAATTGACCTAAAAATCATTTCAAGTGATCTTTGGTAAACTTTTGATCTGTTCGTAAGTACCTACATTCCTCAAACTAAACTTTATCCTTGAATAAATCTATTTTTTGTGGTTATGCAAGTTCTGGCAGTTAATTCTTTTGAATAAGAAAATCCGACCAACCCTACCTTATATCTCGTTTTCACATTTATATATTTAAATTAAAATTAACGCCGCCACTGGTAATGGGAAAAGCAATTTTTGACAGTGTTGCCGTTTTATTGCTCTATCTCTTTTCTGTTCATATAATCGTCCAGAAGGGTGTTGGATTGTAAACATTAGAGGATTTCAATAGGGAATGTTTGGTCTCTCTTTAGTTATTAGTCTGAGGAAAATAGCTACAGACGAGCAGTGTTGCCATGTGCAGTATTACAACTGTGAAATACCGGACTTTAATGGATAACTTGAAAAAATACCGGACAATACCGGAGTTATTTTTTAAACTGGACAATTCATCAAAATACCGGACTGTCCGATCAAATACCGTACGGTTGGTCACCTTAACTATGACCAAAGTTCGCGTAGCATAGGAATAAGAAGTACCTATCAGTGGGTTTTTATTAGTTTTCCAAAAGAGGAAATACTGCAAGAAAAATTTTAAAAAAAGTTTGCTACGCCCATCAGCAAAAGTTGGAAATAATAAAAAAATCTGCGAGGTAATTATAACTCTTTATATAATAACTACCAGATTTTAAGAATTCTTTTATAGTTTTAAAGTACTTGCGGGCCAAATATAAACTAGTTTTTAACTTAACTGGTGCAGAAAGCCTAAATTTTAGAAAACGAGAAAGATCACAACCTTTTAACTAAAATTCTGATGATCTAGATACCCTAAAATTTGGAAACATTTTTTTAAATAACTCTTGTCACATACAGGGTGCTCTAGGTTTGCCCTGATCGAGTTCCATATGGTGGTAGGAGTTCTTTTTCGTTTAGGCGCTTTTACTAATACCGATTTTGTTGAAAACTTTACTCAAAGCATTTTTTAGTTTATTTTAGTTCAGTGTCCTGTATTTGCTTTGCCCTATTTAGTCTATTTAAGTCGTTCAAAGGAAAATGCTGGAACAGTGTTAAACTTAATTATGTATATGTGTACGAATTTAATGTTTCGTCTAGAGTTCTTCCTATTTTCGGCAGTTACACCAACATTGCCTTTTGCCTCCCTCCATGCTATAGTTGTTTTCCAATGGAATCAGACCACACCTGTCAAATGGTGCTTTAATGTAAAATCCCCACATAGAAATTGATCCGGAATTTGAAATGAAATATGCATGCTCTAAATATCCTATTGATATGGCATTAGTATTCCCTGGCGCGTATTCAAGTCATTTAGTGCGTGTGCACGGCCAACACTTTTGGAAGGACCTTTTATTCACTTTCACAACAATATTTGACCGCAAAAAATACACAGGTTAGCAAATAAAAGAGTAGTGGAAAAATATATTTTTCGACAACCGAGCGAAAAGTACCAAAAAGAAAGCACAAAGTTGCACTTTTCCGAGAAGCGAGCGTTTTTTTATACTTTGTCGCTTATCGAGCGACAAAGTAAAAAAACGCTCGCTCCTGCAACTACTTTCAAAACATTGCTGAACTCCGCTTCCCGTCTCGCTTGCCGCAAAAAAAAGGTTTTCGACTACCTACTAAAAAAACAGGTCTTGGGTGGATAGTTTTGAAGTATCGAGTGGAGATTAAGAAAAATCCTCAAAAAACTCCGTTTTGCTCTGAAATATGCTTAAAAATCGGCTAAATCGCAATATCCGAAAAAAATCCGATCCTTAAAAAAAAATCCGCAAATCGGATACTTATCCGTTGATTGGCAACACCGAAGTGGTCAGCAGTATTTGGGATAGGAAATGCCCGGTCAACAAATTTTATTAATTTTGTAGTGGGAGTAAAATTTGTGTGAGGGTCTTTAATCAGTTATACAGTAGTTGCATCGGGCAACCAATTAGGGACACCCATTTTGTCCAACTGCGTGAGTTCCACCACACCGCTATGTTCATCGTGTTCCTGGCCCTGATCTACTCATCATACAAATAACTCGTTAAAACAAAAGTTGTTGGGCTTCTTGAAAATTTCTATTTCAATGTGTTACTTATTTTCAATAAAAATCCTCCCTCCTAATTTTTTACAATTTCTACGAGCTTTGTTCTATATGTGTTCCAGTAGCGGTTTAATTTTGCTTCATTTTCCTGGATGCCGATTCTTCAATTTTGTAGGAAAGGTCGCACGGGAACGGTCACCTCCTTGATATCGACCAATAAATGGGCCTTAAAGCTATCACGAGTTATCCGAAACCTATACGACCACGGCCGAACCTCACTCGATTGCCGTGTATCGGAGGAACCTTCCTACAATTTTATACACCTGCCTCTGAGCAGGAGAACGGGCACCGTACAAGCTTAGCAGCTTCTGAGCCTTCTTATTGGCCGAAACGAAGGATGTGAACGTTCCCAGGCGACCATTCTCCCGAAATGCAAGAATAGGCAACCTCGAATATGCTACAATTACTAGTTCAGTTTAACCTTATTTAACAATGTACTTTTTGATGTCAGGCAATTTTAAATTGATAAACCGTAAGGGCTTACATACAGGGTGATTCAAAATTCCCTAGAAAGATTT
The DNA here is from genome assembly GCA_963921995.1 of Oxystoma pomonae. NCBI lineage: Eukaryota > Metazoa > Arthropoda > Insecta > Coleoptera > Brentidae > Oxystoma > Oxystoma pomonae. The sequence continues at coordinate 78,375,655 of OY998163.1, forward strand.
AAACAGTGGTTATATATCCTTAATCTAAGAAAAGTTACGTGATTATTTTGTTTAAAGAACCACGCACTAAATACATTGAAAACCGGTCACGGTCAAAGTGCTTTATATTCTAGTATGTTGTAGCCTTACGAATCCTCTTCAAATAAAAGTAAAAAAAAAATGGGGGTCAATTGGGCCGTTTGGGAGCTACGGCCCTTTAAAGTCGCTATTACAGGGCCCTTTTAAAATTCACACAAAGTCAATAAGGGCGTATGTAGGAATGTGATATATCAATTCAGGTGTTTTTAGTAATGTCCAATCGAATAATGATATTTTCGTTTAAGTATTTTTGACGTTTAAGTGACAGAATCCAATATGGCCGCTATTAACATGTCTAATCTGGGCATCCATTACACTTTCTAGAATACGCGTCGTGGGGTATTTAATGCAACTGCCATCGCGTCCAGAAAAGTGGCACTTTCTGAACTTGCTGGAAATAACTGTTAAGCGACCACTTTTGGCAAGAGCCCAGGCGTCCTTCATATTTTCTGACACTTGAAAGGATAAAATAGTGGAATACCTAATAAACTTAAAATAATAATATAATCCTCCAAACGCATCATACTGCCAGTTAAAACTTGTAACAACAGCAATAATGGGAATTGTCCGCCATCTTAAATTATTACACTTACACGTCAAAATAATTAAATGACAAAGCAATTTTCCTATTTGGCGTCCGATAAAATCCATCAGCTATATCACACTCCTTAACTCGAAAATATTGAAATAAAAATGACTTAAGCTATAGCGGCCATATTGGATTCTGGATTAAATATCATTATTCGATTAGATCCCTAAAAACCCCTGAATTGATATATTATACATTCCTACATACGCCCTTATTGTGTAAATTTTAAAGGGGCCCTGCAGTGGCGACTTTAAAGGGCCGTAGCTCCCAAACAGCCTGACTGACCCTCATTTTTTTTTGCTTTTATTTGAAGAGAATTCATTGTTACAACATAATACAATATAAAGCAATTTGACCGTGACCGGTTTTCAATGTATTTAGTGCGTGGTTCTTTCATATTTTTTTCCCTGAATTTAGGAGTAAAATTTTCGTATTTTTTTGGGAATAGCCTTTAAAATAATTTACCAAGCAAGTCTACGTGTGCTGCCAATAACATGTTTTAAGGTTTTTGTCAAGCATTTTGAAGTTCTCAAAGTTTTGTTTTCAAAAATCGATGTTTCTACCACGTAGAAAGGGTGCGTCTCAGAAAATATTAACAATTTTTAAATGCCAATATCTCTCAAACGAAACAGTTTACGAAAATATATTATACTAATTCTTGTTCAGAACAACAATGTCTACCAAGACTTTCTAGGGAACTTTGAATCACCCTGTATAGTTATATACTTACTCGGCTTCGTCAATAGTTTCCGCCATGGCAAGGAAGACACAGTTGAGCAATATGGTAGTCATGACCATGTAGTCAAAATATTGATTGGTACATAAATATATACACTTTTTTCTGATTGAATTAAATGGACTAAATATAAAAAATGAGCTCGTGGCGGTAAATCGATGAATATAGTTTTTTCTGAATCTCTTGGACACTACACAAAAAGTCTAAAAGAAAAAAAAACAGATTTAAATAATGTATCTAAAGCTAGTCGAATGTTAACTAAAATCTGAGAAAATGATGTTTTTTTTCAAAGGAGATTATATTACACGAGTGCCTTTGCCTCTAAAGTAAACTTAAGAACTATCAGGATCTTAGTCAGCTAAGGGCAAACTAGATGCCCTCTACACATTTGACAGTTGTTTTACCGGAGGTGGGCAACTCATATTGCCCTCTCTTTCTATGTAAAAGCGATTTCACATGGTAAGTGATTAATAGTTTTAAAGAATTTTTGGCTAAAATTTCAATGAATTTTTCATGCGGTGCTATTGGTGATCCGTGGTGCTATTGGTGATCCGTGGTGCTAACGACATTTATTGTTACAATTTTAGTTTAATTAGAAGAAATTTTTGTCAACAGAGTTTAAAACGTATAAAAAATGGCATTTTCAGCATTATATTGTTTCAAATTGAGACAACAGCTTAGCCTCGGGTCCCTTGGTTGCTATCCTAAACCACTTTCTGTAAATCATTTATTGCACATTCAGCAGCATTAAAAATTTTTAGCATAATGTTCTCACTGCACATATATGATGAGATTTTGGCAACAAATCTAAAGTTGAGTCTAGATTTCACCCCAACTTAGCCCCCCTTGGTAGTAACCCAACCCACTTTTTTAAATCATTGCTTGGCACAATTTTAGTTTAATTTTGAGCAATAGAAACATTTATGACGTGTAAAAAAATTACATTTTTAGTATAATTTTTTCCAAATTTTCGTCTGCTGCGCATTAAACTCATGGTTTTGGCAACCAATCTAGAATTTAGACTAGTACCGCATAAGAAATTCGCGCCCTTGCCTTGTTCTTAAATATAAATAAGTATTTTGTTTTCGTACGCACTAGTTCATTCTCTTCTTCTTCTGTTAAAAAAAAAGCTGCGACCGTCCCTGGTATATGGGCGGCGATTAAGTAATTTGCTCGAGGCGGCCAAAAGCCTGAAGACGTCCCTGACAGGACCCTAAGATTGCTTACAACTTTTTTACTATTTTTCTTGAGGTTACTTACTTTTTGAGGTAAAGTAGGTACTGTTATAAAGCAAGAAAATGTCCTTTAAAAAATATGAGAATATAAAAAGTAAATGAGGCTAAGCACAAAACAGGGCAAGGAAAAAACACGGGTTGATTATCTTATCTCAATATGGCAATCTCTTGATTATCTTATCTCAATATGGCAATCTCTTGAACAGGTCCCATTAAACTGAATTTTATTAATTTTAAATTTAATGGCTTGATGTTAAGCTGAAACGTATCATTAAAAAAATATAAATGCTAACTGCTATCGATTTTCCTCAAAGCAAATCAGCTGGAAAAGTAATAGGGAGGGTTATAATATTGTACAATTCGACATTGAGATGCTTTTGATTTGAATGATATGTTTGGTTTTTCTTTCTATATTAAAAAATATTCCACGCTGAAGAAGTATCCAGACAGTTTTATTTAGTTCCTTTTATTAAATCTCAAGCTGTCACATTGAAATGAAATATATGTGTTTGTGGCGGAGTTTCTTAAAAAAACCGCCAGAGAAGCAATTAGTGAAGAGGCATATGTATATATTGATAGCTCTTTAGTCAGACAATCAAGTGTTATCGGGTGTTTTGTTCGCATTCGTGTAGAAGGGGTTGATATGACAACATCTTTCAAGATGGCGGCCAAAAATCATAAAAAATTCAACTTTCGCAACCGGGGCATGATTATACTCGATTCCATAAAATTCGAGGACGAGAATTCCAAAAAAATCACTTTTAAGGTCATCCGATTTTAAATGTCCTTGAAAATCGCAAAAAACAATATTTTTGCCATTCCTCTATTCAAAAAATCTTAATAATTCGACGTTTTGTCAGACCAACTTCAAATGTACCTCAAACTTTTAGGCATGTATACCAAATTGGATCCTTAGAGTTTGATGCAGTTTAAAGCTTTATGACCTTGAAAAATACGGAGTGCTATTCATCAACTATTAAATCGAAGAGAACCAAATTTGGTAACAAAGATAAGAAGGTCAAGTACAAACAGTTTGTTTAAAAAAATGTTCTTCAGATTTGACGCGTTTCAATCTGACGGCTTATATATCGAAATGGCGATCTATGACCACATTTTATTTTATCCAATTTCGTAAAAAAGCAAAAATGACAAGGTGGTCATCAATTCTTGTTTACTTTTCGCCGTTTACTATGAAAAAAATAGTTAAGTCGATGGATGACCTTGATTGACCTTGAACATGCCATGTACAATTGAAAAACGAGCTTTTTGTAGTGTTTTTATCAATTTACTACTACCCAAAAAATTTAAATGCCGGTGATGAAATTAACATCTTAGCCATAGATAAACAGTTCATTTTAAACCCCCTACTATTTTTTTTGATCTGGCGTCCCAGATATTTATGCTATACCCCGCTAAATATGACCTATATGCCTGTCGTTTTTATTAGGTTTCGGAACTGTGAATTTTATGTTCTACTCACTTGTCTAGCCAACAAAATCATTTAAATTACCGATAAGAGAGTTAGATATACATTACCATATACTGGACCAGGTGTTTTATATGCCATTTTCCAAAGTGGTGGTCGAGAAATCATACAAAATTCTAATTATGCTAGTAGGGCATGACTATACTTGTTTATTAACATTCATAATAAAATTCAAGAATAAGGATTTAACAGTTATTTAGTCACACATTCATCTGCCACCAGGTGTTTTGTTCGCATCCCTGTACAAGGGCTTGATATGGATAAAAAAGATAGGCATATAGGTTATTTTTACAGGGGTATAGTATAAACATCTGGAACGCTAGATAAAAAAAAATGGTAGAGAGGTTTAAAATGAAGTGTTTATCTATGGCTAAGATGTTAATTTCATCTCCGGCACTTAAATTTTTTGCATAGTAGTAAATTGGAAAAAGCACTACAAAGAGCTTGTTTTTTAATTGAACATGGTATGTTCCAGGTCAATCAAGGTCGTGCATCAACTTAACTTTTTTTTTCATAGTAAGCAGCAATAAGTAAACAAGAATCAGCCGCCATATTGAAACACGTCATAGCTGAACAAAATTTTCTTAACAAAATTGTTGGACTTGACCTTTTTATTTTTGTGACCAAATTTGGTCCTCTTCGCTTTAATAGTTGATGAATAACGCTCTTTAGTATGTTATTTTTGCAATTTGTTAATTTTACTGGGGTATTTTTCAAGGTCATGAAACTTTAAACTGCATCAAATTCTAAGGATCAAATTTGGTATACATGCCTAATAGTTTGAGGTACATTTGAAGTTGGTCTGACAAAAAGTCAAATTATTAAGATTTTCTGAAGCATGGCAAAAACCTAGTTTTTTGCGATTTTCAAGGTCATTTAAGGTCAAATGACCCTAAAAGTTTTGGAATCTTGGTCCTCAAGTTATATGGGATCGCGTATAATCATGTCCCGGTTGCGAAAGTTGTATTTTTTATGATTTTTGGCCGCCATCTTAAAAGATGTCGTCATATCAACCCCTTCTACACGAATGCGAACAAAACAACCGGTAACACTTGATTGTGTGACTAAAGAAATATCAATCCCACGTAGTCACCGGGACAGAAATTATCGACATATGCCCCTACACTAAATACTTAGGGGACAAAGTAGAAAATTTGGCTTCCGTGGGACTTTTGATGAAGATTTTATGAAACTTATTTTAATCGATTACTAATGGACCCACCAACACTGCCTACCCTAATAGCAGAGAAATATTCCCCGAACATTCGCTGAATCTTTTTTTACATAAAATCAGTATCATTCCGGAATGGCTCAACGGATTTTCATCCCTAATAGCACAGAAATATTCCCCGAACATTCGCTGAATGTTCAGCTAGGATATTGGGAACATTCCCTGAATGTACCCTCAAACCCTCTCAGCATACCAGGTATGTTCTAGAAATGTTCACTGACCACAGTTTTATTCCTAGAACATCCTGGTAGAACATTCATAGAATATTTTTGCAGGATTTTCATAGCACATTTATGAGCCTGAAAAAATATGTTCTCTCACAAAACACCCTAAAAAAAATTAACAAAAAATTTAAAAAAAAGTTTTTAAACAGCGATGGGATTCGAATCCTCAAACTTCTGGTATCCATATAATACTTTTCCAACGACTTAACCTTTTGCGCTACGGGGGCTTATGAGAGAAGTTATATATTAGCAAGGTATATAACCTTTTGGACATTGTTTTCTGAGAAGAGCACCGTGAATTGTTTTTTTTACATAAAATCAAGATCACTCCTGAACGGCTCAATGGATTTTTATAATTCTTTTTTTATGGGATCAAAATACTACCCCCTTCCCCGAATCCTTCCAAACGGTAGTGGAAGGGGATTACGTTATTTGTTCAATGCAGGATAACTCGCGAACAGCTCAACGGATTTTTATAATTTTTTTTATTGGATAAAAATATATGTCACATAAAAATATTACATCCCTTCCCGAATCCTCCCAAACGGAGTGGAAGGGGATTCTGTTATTTTTTCTATGCAGGATAATTCCCGGACGGCTCAACCGATTTTCATAATGATTTTTTTATTGGAAATAAATATTAGCCTACCCCAACAAACTTTTTGAACAAAATAAAATCTTAAATTCTGCTGCGTAAGCATGATCGTAGATAGAAAAATATTATTTCCTTTCATGGCATGATTTGATGATGATGATGATGAGGAAGGAAATTGGCAGAACATTCACGGAATATCCCGAATATTCGCTGAATGTTCTATCCAGGGAAAGTATTTTCAATGTGCTGTCAATATCTAAAAGGAATGGTATTTTCCGGACTTTATTAGAACATTCAGGGAATATTCTGCATGGAATATTCGCTCAACGTACTGTACAGGATATCCTAAAAATGATTTTTAAATGTGCTGTCAATGTATAAAAAAGGACATTTTTCGGAATTTCACAGACACATTTCTGAAATATCCTGCATAGTATGTTCGCTGAATGTACTAGGTAGGATATTCTGAGAATGTCTTTTAAATGTGTTGTTCATGTGCTTAACTTGAAAGATATTCAGAGCACGTTTTTGGCACATACTACGAATATACCGTGAATGTGCCAGAACATTCAGACATTCACAGCACGTTACTGGGATATCCCTGGAATATCCTGTGCTATTAGGGATAATTATTTTTTATGGGATAAAAATATTACCCCCTCCCCGAATTCTCCCAAACGGTAGTGGAAGGGGATTACGTTATTTGTTCAATGCAGAATAACTCGCGAAGGGCTCAACGGATTTTCATAATTCTTTTCTTATTGGATTAAAATATTACCCCCGTCCCCGAAACCTCCCAAACGGTAGTCGAAGGGGATTATGTTATTTGTTCGGTTCAACCGATTTTCATAATTATTTTTTTATTGGAAATAAATATTAGCCTACACCAACAAGCTTTTTGAACAAAATAAAATCTTAAATTCTGCTGCGTAAGCATGATCGTAGATAAAAAATAGTATTTCCTTTCAACCCAACAAATGGTTTTTTTTGTAACTAAAAAGAGAGTATTTTTTTGAATAAATGAAAACTTGTAGCGACAGATAAAAATATCCCGAAAAAAATCTTTACCGAAGCTGTTAGAATTAAAACCGTTACAATATTGTGTGATATTTTTAGGACTTTGGTAGAACATTGGTAGATTATCCTGACTAGAACATTCGCTGAATGTATTACCCAGGATATGCCCAGAATATCTCCCAAATGTGCTATCAATATGCAAATGTACGGACATTTTTAGGACCTTACCAGAATATTCGTGGAATATCCTGCATATAATATTCGGTGAATGTACTGTTCAGGATGTGTAAGAATGTTTTTTGAATGTGCTGTCCATATCCAAAAGGAAAGGACATTTTACGGAAATTTGCAGAACATTCACGGAATAATCTGCATAGAATATTCGCTGAATATATCCAGGAAACGTATTTTCAAGGTTCTGGCAATATCCAAAAGGAAGGGCATTTTCCGGACTTTAGTAGAACATTCAGGGAATATTCTGCATGGAATGCTCGCTGAATGTACTGGCCAGAATGTTTTTTAAATGTGCTGTCAACGTCCAAAAAATTACATTTTTCGGACTTTCACAGAACATTCCTGGAATATCCTGCATATAATGTTCGCTGAATGTACTAGGTAGGATATTCTGAGAATGTATTTTAAATGTGCTGTTCATTGCTTCAATTGAAAGTTTTTCAGAGCACGTTTATTGAACATCCTACGAATATACTGTGAACGTGCCAGACTATTCAGCCATTTACAGCACCTTACTGGAATATCCCTGGAATATCCTATTAGGGTAACCTGTTAAAAGCCCCAAAAATGCTGCAGTCAAAAAGTATGGTTAGGGTGTAATTTTTTCTTTCTTAAATTCAGACGGTTTGAGCTAGTGCAACGAAAATTGGCACATATGTTGGCCTTACGGAAACGTACCCTTGTGTCATAAAAAATTACATATGTGGCTCCTAGGGGGCAACAGGGGCCAAAATGTGTTTTTCAACTATTCTTGATACCTTCTATACTAATGCACTTGCACATCTGAATCTCAGTCAGTTGGTAGTTACCTACACGTCTACTATACTGAAAAAAATGTATACAATTTTTTTAAATTTAAAATTAAATATTGCCATTAGGCGCTGCAAATATGTTAACGCTGTTACCAAATAATAGATACGTTAATTTTACTCAATCAACGCAAATATAAACTTATTTTTTATCTACTCTAGTAAGTTGGCAAAAAGCCTTTTAGTGCATGGGCTACGTGGGAAAAAGCGGCGTTTTATGATAAAAGCAACAAACTTTGCACAGTTCTTCTTTAGACCAGAAAAGCCAATTTGAGCCGTAGCTCTTCTCCCAAAACTTGTGCAGGCGCGGTGGGGAGGGGGGCTAAAAACTGGAGGGGTTTATATTTTCTTAAATTTTAGTTTGTTGTATATAATCCTCACTGATATCAATTTATAGGTTTTCGATGATGGCCAAACCGAAAATTACCATCTCCATTCGTTTTAAGCTGTCCCTTTTATAATAAAAGTGTAGGATTTCAAAAAAATTTAAAAACTTGCGTAGAATTGTTAATAATTTTAGTATTTTAACTTATATCACTTAATTTTTGATAAAAAATCTTCATCCTGTTGTGTAGGTGGAAAGGGAAAAAAATAGTTTGCTGGATATTATCGACATGGGTATTGATTTACATGTTTTCGAGGATGACCAAACCAAAAATAACCACCTTCATTCATTTTAAGGTCTCCTTAGGGGCTGGTGAGTGGGTAAAAGCTTCAATTTGGGCATTTTAATAAAAAAAGTAAGATTTTAGTAAAAATTTGATTAGTATTGTTAATAATTTTAATATTTTAACTTATATCACTCAATTTTTTACCAAAGATTTCCATCCTGTTGGGCAGGTGGAAAGGGAGGGGCGTAAAAATTAAAGAGGCATTTATTTAAAAAAAAATTCATTATTTGGGGATAACTGTTTGAATACACTGAAGCATTTGCTACAATTTTCTAAGCTTTTATGCAGATTGGCGAAATGTCGAAAATCTCTGGAAAAATTTGTTGTCATGCTATATGGGATTCAGTAAATGGACGGTGTCAATGAGGCAAGAAAAAATTTATTTATGTCTCAAAGCAAGTCGTTGAATTTGTTGCCATCAGCTGAAGCTGACATCCAACAGCATGCATTAAGGGCAGCACATCAGACAGGTTTGGGGTAGATCAGCTGATAAGTTTGAAACTGCCGAATTAACCTCACCTCACCTTGGAGGTGGTATAAAGAAAAGTGGAAACCGGTCTGCTCAACCAAATATATGGGAAACTTGTCGGGAATTAGATATATGTGGGTGCACTACACAATGCGACACACATAAAATAAAGATAATTTCTTTTTTAGCCTATATTAACAGGAACCACATTTGCGAAATGACAGTGACGACGATAGTAAAAACGACAATTTGGACAAATAAACTAGATATCTATTTATGCATATAGCTATTATGTAAGTATTTTTATAATTTTTGTTTTTGTTGGAAAAATAGCAATTTTACTTTAAATATCTTTAAATATCTTTAAATACTTATAAATCTTTAAATATTTAAATATCTCCTTTTCTCCAACACTATTAACCAATGATGATTTTAAGTAAAACATTAGGAGATATATGCCAATTTTTATTATTTTAATAAAATCTTACCCTTTGATTATTAAAAAGTCCAAATTGCAGCTGTTACCCTTAGGGATACCTTAAAATGAATGAAGGTTGTTATTTTCGGTTTGGTTATCCTCTAAAACCTGTAAATCAATACCCATGTCGATTATATCCAGCAAAGTATTTTTTTTTTAAATAAATGCCCCTTTAGTTTTTACGCCCCTCCCTTTCCACCTGCCCAGCAGGATGGAAATCTTTGGTAAAAAATTGAGTGATATAAGTTAAAATATGCCCAAATTGGAGATTTTACCCCCTCACCATCCCTTAAGGAAACCTTAAAATGAATTAAGATGGTTATTTTCGGTTTCTTCATCCTCGAAAACCTGTAAATCATATTAAAATTATTTAAAATTCTACGCAAGTTTTAATTTTTTTTTAAATCCTACACTTTTATTATTAAAATTCCCAAATAGGAGCTTTAACACCCCTTTAACCCCTTAGACGTACCTTAAAACGAATGGAGGTAGTAATTTTCGGTTTGGCCGTCATCGAAAACCTATAAATTGATATCAATGATGATAATATACAACAAACTAAAATTTAAGAAAATATAAACCCCTCCAGTTTTTACCCCCCCCCACCGCACCAGCACAGGTTTTCGGAGAAGAGCTGCGGATCAAATCGATTGTTTTGGTCCAAAGAACAACTGTGCGAAGTTTGTTGCTTTTATCACAAAACGCCGCTTTTTCCCTTTTTACTCATCGTAGCCCATGCACTATTTTAATATGCATAACGGACGGACCATCAAAAAGAAGCATACCTTCATTCATTTTTGTATTATTTATTTATCTGCCAATAGCACCTCAAAAGATGTCAAAACTTAATATAACCGTAAAGTTAAAATCACACTTAAATTAAATATTTGTTAATATTTTACCAAACAACGAAAGAATTGAGAATTTAACTAACAAAATGTTCAATATTTAAATTACAAGAAAAGTGATTTACGCAAAATGAATAAATCTTGATAATACTAGCAAGCCTACTTTATTTATTTTTTATACAATAATTATATATATATTTATATGTTATATATTTATATAATTATGTATAGTGTGCAAAAATATTTAAGAATAAAGAGTTTAAGCAGATCTTTTAATATAAAAAAAAACACCCAAATTTCATCGTTTTGGCATTTTTTTGACACAAAGAAAAATTTTAAATTACTTTTTTAATAGAAACAGTTTTAGCCTCTGAAGGCAAGTTACAAAATATATAATTCGTATTTTGTGATATCGTGGTGGACTTTTGGAATTGTAAACAAGGCCCCTAGGTTAGAGGCTAAAAATCTTGTCGATTTCAATTCAAAAATTATATTTCACACACAAGACATATCGCCTCCGATTCCACACTCTACCCCTGAACACAAATCCATCATATAAAACAGTGTAAAACTCTATAATCATCTCCCTGCAGCTATCAGAAACATGTCAGATTCTACAAAATTTCGAAATCAAATAAAAAACATTTTGCTTGAACAAGCCTTCTACACAGTTGATGAATTTCTAAATTTCTCCTTATAAGATTAACATTGCTTCTTCTGTTACAGTTAGCCACATACAAACTTTAACTACGAAAAGTACCCGCGTATCTAAAGTGAATGACGTTCCTTATTTTAAATTTAATTCTGTCCCATATCTTTAGATTTTTTTAATAAGTATTGTGCTAGTATAATTATGTTCAATTACTTTTATGTTATGTTAGTTTTATACCTGCTTGTTTGTTTGTGTCTTTTTTTTACATTATTATTTATTTTCTTTCACTGACTGCTACTTATACCTATATACTTATGACTAAATGTTATTTTATTTTATTTTGTAAATGTATTACTGACTAATTGTATAGTTACTACCATATTTATTATTTTAATTGGACCGAATCTTTAGATCTTAGACAATAAAGCATGCTACTACTCACTTCTCTGTCACCCTATGTCAACAAAAATGCTAAAGGCGCAGTGGACCATTTCTCCCAACTGTGTGCCAGCCCCTAGATTGCTGCACATATGCACACTTTTTGATGAGGTTTGGATGTGCGTATTAAGTGGTTTTCTGGCATATAAAAATGGTAAAAATCTTGCACTTTTTGAATTTGGCATATAGTAAATTTTGAACAAGTTGTTCGAGATTTAAAATTTTTAGTCCCTATTTAGGGGTCGCCCGTAGGGTTTGAGATTTTTATATTTCATAATGAAGTGTTTCCTGGAATATGAAAATGGTGAAAATTAGATCTCGCCCCCTTACAGCCCCTAGGGGCTGGGGCAAAGTTGGGGGTATTTAAGATTAAGAAATGATCCACTGCGCCCCTGGTGGTGCATTTTTGTTGAAATTGGCTGAAATATAAGTAATTTTTAATTGAAATCGAAAAAATTCTTAGCACCTAACCTAGGGGCCTTGTTAACAGCCATAAAATTTTAGGTAATGGTATCAACTAGCAACTGACTGAGATTCAGATGTGAAAGTGCATTAGTATGGAAGGTATCATCTGAATTTAAGAAAAAAAATTTGACACCCTAACCCTACTTTTTGAGTGTAGCATTTTTGGGGCTGTTGACAGGTTGAAAGTGTTGGTGGGTCCAGTACATCGATCCAGTAGTAATTGATTAAGACAGGTTTCGTAAAATCTTCATCAAAAGTCCCACGGAATACACTGTGAGTGTGTACGCATTATTTATTTTTATTTAAAAACCACTGACAAACAAACTAAATTGTTTTTAGGAATTTACGCGGTAGTTTTTTACATATTTTTTAAGAAATTTCCTTAACTTGGTGGCGAAAAACCCAAAAAAGTAGTTTCAATATTGAAATGGGTCTTGAAAATTTTAAAGAGTGTAGTCTTTGCTGGCTGCATTTCCGTGTCTTCATGCAAAATTTCACTTGCAAGGGTATTTTTGGCCTCACATTTTTCTATCCAATTATGAAAATTTTTCAGACATTTTGGTCTCACCTAGGGTTGTCTAGTGATACTTTTTGCAGTTTTTGTCTAGTTTTGCAGATATCATCAGGCAAAATACGCCATATTTGGATCAATATTTCACAAAAATGAAAGTGAAAATTCAAAAACTATTCCTAGAGAACCCTAGATTTAAGCTTTATCTTTAAAATAAGACTAAAATAGGTGAAAAATGTTTGTATGTGGTAAAAGCGAAAAGAAAAATAAACAATTTAAGTGTCTTATTTTCGACACAAACATGATGACGTAAATTTTGATGAGAAGCGTTACTTGCGAGATTCCCTAAGTGGCATTAGGTACAGCTGTAAAATAATTTTCTTGGACACTGTTACCAAGAATTGGCGTACAGGGTGATTCACCATATTTTTCTCCCCCGTGAGACCCTTATTACTATAAATATAGTAAGTGTCTAGAAAGACCATTTCTGTACATTAAATATGTTTTTTAATTCTTGGTGGGGGCTCCTAACCAAAGGATAATTAGAAAAATCCAGTTTTCGAATTTTTGTCTGTCGGTCTGTTCCACCAACACGCAAAAACTACTGGAACGATTTTGATGGGACTTTCACTTGGATTCCTGGGGAGTATATAGGCTTTATTTCACAAAAATCGGTTTACGGGAACAAAAATTATGACCATTTAAGAAAAAAAGCTCAGGAAAAGCGGGTATTCGAGTGGATGGAACCGTTTAAGGGACTGAAGATTTGAGGGCATGAAAGTGGGGTAAGGTGGAAGGGGAGGAGAAATCTACAATTTTAAACAAGCGAACAAAGTCGCAGGCGACCACGTAGTTTTTTAGAAATTCTTAAATGAATTTTGACATTATATCCTTTATTTTAAATGGAACACCCTGTATGTTTTTAAATTTTAGACTGACCGTTTCTTCCTAATTCCAAAAATATATAACATGTTGGGTTTATCTTTGGCGGTTCTCGGGTAAAATTAAAAATAATTTGCCATATAAAGGGCACAACGAAAAATAGTAAAGGGGTTTCTTTGTTCTACATTGTGTTCGGCATTGTTTTTTTGAATTTGTGCAATGAACGTTCAAGACAAGGGTAACATATTATATATTTTTGAAATCAAAAAGAAGAGATCTATCGAACCTTATAAAAATATAAGGGGTTTTCTATTTGCAGTGACACTTACCTTAAAACTGAACGTCATTATACAGTTTATAAAAAGTTATACAACTTCTGTGTTTAAAACTCATTTTTAGTTACAATAGTAAGGGAGTTAAAGGGGGGGGGGGGGTAGAAGGGTGAATCGCCCTGTACCTGGACGTTCTGTAAGCTGCATGATTTTTTGGGAAAATTATTTTTTTTCATAATAACGGTTTGGGGAAAAACGTATAAGTGTTGCCACTTACAGAAAAAAAGAACCAGTTAGATTGCCAAAAAAAAAACAGTTTTTTAACTAACCCTGTAGCTCGCCATATGTATAGATATTTTTTTCAAATCCTACAATTATAAAACAAATGAATGTTTTTATATTTAAACTTGTACTGGGCATTTTAAGAAATTATTTTAGAAACAAAAAATATTGGGTAGTTATTTCGATATTCAGTACTCATAAAAACATTTTTACTGCTTATTTACGAGTGATTCCATGCATGTCATGCATCATAGTAGTAAAAATATATATTAAAAAAGTTAATCTACTAAATAAATACTAAATGCTTAGTCGACTTCAAACTTACACTACGTAACACAGGCACCGTATGTTTATGCCGTCATGTACAAAAGTTGCATAATTTGTTGTAAATTTTCTATTGAAATCCCTAAAAATTACCAGCTGTCATCGCAACTGTCAAATTTGCATGCATATTTTTTTAAATTTACAATGGCTTTTTTTTCCTGATTAAAAAAATATATAATATGTTGGATTTATCTTGGACGGTTTTCGAGTAAAGAAAAAAATACTTTCTCATTTCTTAACCACCTAAACTATGTTTACTCTTCCAACATATTGTGCACGGTGATTCATCATATTTTCCACCTCACTTACTTTCCTTATTATTAGAACTGAAAAAAAGTTATATGTGCTGAAGTTACATAATTGTTTGTAAAATTTTTAATAACGTCCTTAAAAATTTACAGCTGTCATCGTAACTGTCAAATTTTAACATTCGCTTTTTTGTTTTAAATAGCACACTCTATATTTTTTCAAAATTTGGAATGGGGATTTTTCCTTGATTGAAAGTATTTTTTTTTACTCGAAAAGATTAAATTCAAAACATACAGGATGTTCTATTTAAAATAAAAAATTTAATGTCAAAACTTGACAGTTGCGATGACAGCTGCTAATTTTTAAGGAAGCCATTTGAAAGTTTTTCAAAAAATATGCAACTTCTGCATCTAAAACGTTTTTACAGATCTAATAATAACGGAGGTAAATATGGTGAATCACCCTGTACTTATGGGAACATATTTTCGTTATTATTCGAGAACCGTTCAAAATAAATCAAACATATTATATATTTTTGGAATCGGGGAAAAAAGGCCATTCTAAATTTAAAAAAATACAGCCTTAAAGAACTTAATGTCAAAAGTTGAGAGTTGCGATGACAGCTGCTAATTTTTAAGGAAGTTTGAAAGTTTACAGAAAATTACGCACTAGCCACATTTTTTTCCAGTTTCAATTTAAGGGTGGTAAGGGGGGGTGAAAAATATGGTGAATCACCCTGTAAATACTGGAAAACGATGGAGCACGGTTACCAACTTGTTTGAAACATTTTGTTCGAAAGCATCTTGTTCGAAAACATATTCTTCGAAAGACATTATGCTTGAATGATATGTACCTAACTATGATCGAAAGGATCCTTTTCAAATGACACTTTGTTCCAAAGCATCTTTTTTGAAAGACATTATGTTCGAAAGCATGTATTTTTTCATAAAGACAAAAGTGCGCCACGAAAAAAGGCGGCGGTTTTAATATGCAGACTGAAGGGGTTATGGCTCCCACACGTACGCATACACGTAATGTCACGCTCCCGCTTCGCTATTACGCCCCCTTACCTCGTTGCAATAAAATTAAACCTTGCCTATCCCAGCCAGCTATGAACCCCCCCCCCCTCCCACCGCAAACCTATCAATTGAAAAGGCATGCTTTCGAACATAATGTATTTCAAACAAAATGTTTTCGAACAAAATGGCTTTCTAATAAAATTTTGTTTTCGGACATGTAACCGCAACCTGGGGCTGAATTCTTGAATCTCAATTCCCCGAACGTTCACTTCTGTAAAGTGAACGCGCCCCAGAGAAGAAAAACGCGGGTCAAGCGATGAAGTCTGCACAGTTTTTGGATGATTATTAACCCCTAAATGCACCGTAGGCACTTAATCGCGATTGGCTATCTAATCCATTATTTTTCTCTGTCGATCCCATATAATGGATGGATTAGCTAAACTAATCCCAATATTTTTACGGTGCATCTGGGGGTAAGAATATTACAATTCCAATCATATGCGTTCACCGGTCAAAAATCCGGCCCCTGAAAACGGTAGCATCGTCAATTTTTTTACCATAATCGATCAAACATATTTAAAACATCTTTGAATTTACATAAACACTAAATTACATGAGTAAATTTAGGGTAAGGCAACGTTACGTACGAATTTTCACTACGTAACGTACGATGCGTATAAACTATTCCCACTGGATTTAGCCCCTCTTCTGTCCTCCTTATTTAAAACCCTGACAATTTGGTAGTCAAGTATTTTTAACTTTGTTATTTTTGTCCGCACTAAGTTTTCATAACCAAGGGATATATATTGGCATTTATATAAATGGGCGCGCTGTGAATTAATCGATCGATTTTTACCATTTTTCATGTCAAAAGACAACTTAGGTGAATATCGCGTCCGTACGAAAATTAAATAGTGGACTGCAAGGAGAAATATCAAAAAAATAGGAAATTTCTGCTCAATTCAGACGAACTTCTGGTTAATTAAAGTCGTTTTGAACTGGTAACGTCACGGTTCAAGACATTTCAAAAAATTTCAAAACCGCTCCTTTCGAAAGCGCTTCAATCACGATTCCAATATGGCGCAAGTTGTCATTTGTCAAAATACGCGGGAAGTGTCGGGCAACACCGTCTCAATGAAAAAACCAGTTAACTCCTACCGCCTCAGTGCACTTTAGCTTACTGTGGCTGCCAGTTTGATGTCAATATGGGATCTTTTTTTAGGCCAAAGGATACTAAAATTAAAATGAGTTAACTGGTTTTTTAAGACGTCTTTTCGCGACCGATAATTTCAAAACCGCTTAGAAAACATGCGTAAAATGTTATTTTGGCGACGAAACGGTGACGTCACGGTTCAAAACATTTCAAAGGATTTCGAAAGCGCCTCAGCCGCCGTTTCGAACACGGCTCAATATGGCGGTACTTTTCAATTTTTCACAATAAAAAAGGCTCACTTGTGGATCTAAAACATCCATTTCGAAAAATCACAAAAAAAAATTCCAAATCCAAAAAACGAGAAGCCACACACACACAGCTGATTAATGTGACGTTGCTGTTGAAACGGTGACATATGTTTTCAAAATGTGCTTTCGAAATCATCGGTCGCGAAAAGACGTCTTAAGGTAGAGTTGTAACTAATAAATTCTGACCCCATAAGTAAATCTCTCTCTCCCTCCCATTTTTTATATTACCGTCTCTTTTTTGAGTCGCGTAGGCAACTATTAACTTAATCGGACGGGTCATCGACTACTTTCGTAGTCTACCGACTTAGGGAGTGTGTAAGTAGGCCTGGTTACCGGCGTGAATGGAGGGGTAGGACCCAAGATACCTTTTACACTTATTTACTCCGGGTTACACCCCCTACCCCACTCACCAGACCGGTCTGATGAGCAACCCCTAGGAAGGCAGTTGTCTTTTCCTACGAGGATTTAATTTAGCCTAAACCCCTTAACGTCTTCTCTGAGAGACGGTATGGAATCGAATTAGCCTGCCTTCTAAGTCAGATACCTAAGTCAAAATATTTGAGGCGTGTTTTCGCGACCGATGATTTCGAAACCTCTTTGACGAAACGATGACGTCACGGTTCAAAACATTTCAATTCACGGTTCAATATGGCGGTACTTGTAAATTTTTAGCAATAATTAAAATAGGCCAAGGTTATCTGGAGGCAACAAAAAAAGGCTCACTTGTGGATCTAGGAAATCTATTTCGAAAAATTACAAAAAAAACTTCTAAATCCAAAAAACGAGAAGCCACACACACACAGCTGATTAATGTCATTCAATAATTGTCATTTTGGCGACCAGTGGCGATGGTTCGAAACGGTGACATTGCGGTTGAAATGGTGACTTATGTTTTCAAAATGTGCTTACGAAATCATCGATCGCGAAAAGACGTCTTTAGTTGAGAACGGTGTTGTGTCGGGTGATGGAGCATCGGCTATCTTTTGTTTGTTTTTTCAATAATAAAATGATGGAGTATGATTTGGTAATGTGCCAAATTCGATTGGAAGAATTCTGCCAGGCAGCTTTCGTCAAGTAACAGTTTCGGTCTTCCATCAACCGCAAAAAAATCAAACATTTAATTGGATCCGACAAGTCCATGCAAGTAACTTAAACTTAAAAAAAACAAAACGCTAACAAATATTTGATAGCAATATACAACGCAATAAGTTAGGTTAGGTTTTGTAAAACTGTCACTGGGAAGTGCATTTTGGCGATGGCAAGATCCGATAACGTTGTGGTTGAGTCGATGACGAAAAAAACGACTTAATTGTTAGAGGTCACTTAAAACATTTGAAATGTCAAATTCCAGAATATTATACATATTAGTGGATGCGGAGTATATTACATAGGAGACACGAAGAAACATTTTTTACCATAGGCACAACCTTGGATCTATGACAGGAGAGCCGAAAATAGCTTTCAAAGTTTGCCATGTAATATCAAAAACTAGGCAAACCATGGCCGATTTTGATTAACAAGTTGTCAATTCCTACTAATATGAGAAAGCTGAATCTAAAAATGGACCCATTTTGACAGCTGTCAATTCCTGTCAAAATGATGACACGTATTTTTTTTAGTTTTTGATATTTTGTCACACGCAATATAACTTTTTATACTTTTGTCGGAACCCTGGGTTCAATTAAAAGTGACAGCTGTGGGGACCTGTCATTTGTTTTAACTAAAAATGTGTCAAATTTGGCTTTTCTTTAATATTCAAATAGTGTATTAGCAATAAATACAAGTGAAAATCTATGTACAAGTGACAGATTTTGACATCTGTCAATGCCTGTTAAAATGACAGCACCCATTTTTTTTTAGTTTTTAATATTTTGTGACAGGTCATATGAGCTTTTATACTTTAGTTGTAACCCTGAGCCCAAAAATTTTTAAAAAAAGTGACAGCTGTGGGAACCTGTCAGTTGTTTTAACTAACTAAGTTTTCCAATTTATCTTTCTTTATTTGAAAGCAGATTATTAGCTATAAACATAAGTGACAATCTATTAACAAGTGACATATTTTGACATCTGTTAATGCCTGTCTAAATGACGGCATCTATTTTTTTAGTTTTTATGTTTTGTAACATGTCATATCCCCTTTTTTACTTTCGTGATATTCATGAATCCAAAAACTGACAAGATTCAAAATCAAAACCATTTAAAAATATGGTATAAATAACCCAGATTTGTCAGAAACGACAGTTTTACAGAGAAATAACAAAAGGTTTTTCCTGCTCAATTTTCTGACAGGTTCGGTCAACTGTCATTTTATTTGACAACTTTAAAGTTGGATTCTATGCTGTGAAGTTTTTATGACATGCTAAAAAATTGTTAAAATTAAAAAAGCGCCTTTATCCTATTTTCTGGATTTGACAGCTTTCAAAAAATGTCACTTGTAAATAGATTGTTACTTGTATTAGTTATATGACACGTAACAAAATATCAAAAAAAAAAATAGGTGCCGCCATTTTGACAGGAATTCACAGCAGTCAAAATGGCTAGCATATTTACATTCAGCTTGCTTAACTTAGTAGGAATTGACACCTTGTTAATCAAAATCGGCCATGGTTTGCCTGCTTTTTAATAGTAAAAAATGTTTCTTAGTGTGTCCTATATAACATACTTACACCGCATCCGAATGTTGAAATACTGCGTGGTCCTTTCGGGCAAAAGTTTTACAACCAGTGGAGTTAATCAAAGATTAATAAAAATGACATTCTAAGATTTTAATTTTTCTTTTATCTAAAAGGGTAACTAGCTTTCGAAAAATATGTGTCTTAAAAAATTTATTTTTGCTGCTAAATCAACTGTTTTGATATGATTAGACAAAAACACAAAGATTTTATAATGAAAAACAACGAAAAAGAAATAAGGTTATGTTTACCGCCCAGCATTATTTTTGGGTACGTTTAAAAGCACCGTGTTTAACCTCTTGAAGTTACCTTTATTTACGGTAAAGGTAACCAAAAGATTAACGAAATTTACCATTAAAATGACTAACCAAAACGGGGGCTCCAATTAAATGACATCAAAAGTAAGTATAAAGTACCTAAATAAAGGAGTAGAAAATAACTTTTTGTGTAACAACTAGACTAGACTTCCGACATACGAACACTGACATAGCAGTGACAAAGCCTTTGCGGCAGCGACCTACCTAAGAGTTGTTAATTAAAAATAATAAAATTGATGTTAATTTGCCGATTAAAACTCTCAATCCTCAAATTAAAACTCAAAGCAGCGATGAAGTCGACTGCTCAATAGTGTTCAAAACGACCTAGACATCAAAATACAGAGAACTGTTTATTGGACTATGCAGAGAACTGTTTATTGGACTGATACAAATGTGTTTTGGCCTGAGTAAGAAGCGATGAAAGTAAGCTGTTCAAACCTTAAAACTCACCGAATTGGAGAAAATCCAAGCGATATCAGATTCGTGTGCTTGGAGATGACTCTCTGGAGAATTAAATATTGCGGATGAAGCTACCAGACTTGAAAAAAGAGCAATAAAGTTATTTCCAATAGACGGACTTAACTTTTTGAAAGAACTAAGGTTAAATTTAGAAAATTTGGATGTTTACGAAAATAATTTCAAATAAAATAATGGTAAAAACAGATTTAAGAGATCTGCGAGATGTAGATGGATTTTTTAATCGAAATCCAAAAAAGACAAGTTCTTTAAATAGCCACGTATAATTATAATAATGACGAAGTTTCACCACTAGAAGTTATTCGAAAATATTTATTGCGATAATGGAACCAACTTTAAAGGCTGCAGATCGAGAGTTGACGGAAGAACTTAGGCTGAAGAAGAAAAAGTTCTAGAATTATTAACTAATTTTGACGTAGTTTATTTATTTAATACAATTTGGGATACAAACTGCTCGGGACCCAAAATAGTATCCACTACATAATAATTTGAACAACCAACAGTATTAAAATTCTAACTAAACTTAAATTAATTAATTTAAAGGTAACTAAATGAGATTAATCAATCAATTCAAAATTAGATTGTTTTAAATAGTTAAATCAATCAAGATCTTTTGATCTTTTGTAAATAAATCAATGTCAGAGCAGAGTTGATTAAAGGTAAAGCCAAATCTACGAATTGGGCTATTTATGCCAAGATTGGTTTGAGAACGTATATGAGTTTTATTTGTCTGTGGGAATGTGGAATTTGACGTGCGATAAGAGATCGGGAGATATATAATTGTGAACTAATTTAAACAAAAAATGTTAAATCAGATCTTTTTCTCAGAGATTCAAGAGTCGGCAAATAGAAGTGCAATCTGGTTGCACTTACACTCTCAACATAATAAACGCCGTGCGCCCTCCAATTCAAAAACCTGACAAATCTATTTTGTTCTATTTCCAGCCAGTTGATATGATTTCTATCATTTTGGAACAGGTTTAAACCGAAGAAATGTTTGTAAAAAAGACATGCGACTTCTAAAAGAAGATGATATAGTAGTTATTGTAGTAGGGCACACATATCCGGGCTCTAATGGTAGAATCAGAATAAAATTTTTCCACCTGAAAGTAAATGAGGATAAAAAAGCAATATATCCAAAAAAGGTACGAGAGACTAAAACCCACTTTGTGTCCCACGTTTTCATTGGTCGACTACAAATTAAAAAAAAAACAAATGATAACCAACCCAATCAAAACCAACCCTATCCAACGAACCAACCCGGCCCAACCCAGAACCTCACCCTTTTTGCAATCTAACCAAATAAAACCTGCTGAGGTGCATTTGAACATAAAAGGTGATGGTGAGAAAGATTTAAACACAAGCCCTAACCTCACAAACATATAACCCAAAGTGGGTTTTAGTCGCTATGGACATAGCAATATGATAATGAATTAAGACGCTTCACAATTGGAAGAAGTTTTCCGAAAAATATCGGAAATGGAACCAACTTTAATACGTTCACCAATAAAGCGGCATATGCCGCTCTAAGTACAGAGGGACAAAGCGGATTACGCCGTCCAAACTTAATTCTCCCTGCTGCATCAAACCGGAGCACAGTGGTCGATTTTTGTAAAAACGCGGACATTAAAAAAAAACTTCCACATTGTAATTTAATCGTACAAAATATTGTGTTTTAATAAAAAAATTAATAGTTTACAATATTTAAATAAGCATTTATTCTTATTTAGCTGATACAAAGTTTGAATTTTCACATTTATCTTAAGAAATTTTTAAGAGGTAAGATACATATTTATTAATTGGCTAAATTAAACTAAAAATGTTAATTTAGAACAAATTTATTTTGAAGTAATGGACACAATATATAAATTTTACAGTATACTAGTATATTTTTATGTATATAGGGTGTAATAAAAAGAATGCCCGCCGAAACTTGAAAAATTTCAAAAGAAACACCCAGTATATTATTGCATTTTTGCATTCTGTTTTGAAATTCTAAGCATTTTTATATAACATGCCCAATGTCGATCTTCAACTGTTTTCGAGATATTAACAGTTAAATTCTGTCATATTCTGGGTGTTGTATTTGAAATTTGCAAGTTCGATCATTTTTTTTATATATCCTGTATACATAAAAATGAGACAGTCTAAAAGTCTAGATAAAGCTATACATTTTTTGTATTCAAATATTTTTTGATTACTTTTCAAATAAAATAGAGGGGTGTCAATATATTATGAGGAATAAATAATTAATTTTCTATTATTTCATATTGCATTAATTGTTTTGAATGGGGATAAAACATAAAATAATTTGGGTATAAAGATAAACTACTTATATATACTTATATATACAGAGGTTTCCCGTATAGCACCATAAATTTAAAAAAATACGATTTTTCAATTTTCAGTGCCCTAAAAATAACAAAATTTAAATTTGATATAAATTATTTATTTTTATATTATATAATACTTGCAGATTTTAAAAATGTTTTTACGTATGGTAAATCAAGGTTTATTCATCAAGAAAAAGCTAACCAAAAAAAATAATCGTCGAAAACTTTTGAATAAAAACGGAAAAATCAATATTTTATAATAAATACACAATACTGACTTATGATAACCCGTCTTTTAAACCTTTGCGTAATGTCAAACTCGTAAAAAACATAGTTTATTTTTTGGCCAACTATTCGCCTAGGATCTTGACAACAATATAGGAGCAAATTTAGATACATTTTAAATTTTTTCATTTTTCCATTTATGTCCGCGTTTTTCTGAAAATCGACCACCGTGCGGCGGCGGCGTTTGCAACTCTGGCACAAGACAGTATTTGCTGCTTGTTGTTTTTGCAAATTTGCATTTTTTTGGGTCATCATTTTTTTTCGTGTCTGCGAACCTGTTAAAGCTGTAGATCGAGAGTTAGCGGAAGAACTTAAGAAACTGAATACGAAAAAGTGCTAGAATTAGTAACTCAAGACTTTATTTGCCAACTTTAAATCGAAGAAACGTTTGGAACAAAGGCCTGCGCGCAGAAGTTGACGTGGTAGTAATTGTAGAAGTAAATAAGCAAATATATGCGTGGAAGTAAGGAAGGACAATACACACATATCCGGGCCCTAAAGGTAGTATTAGGGTGGTTGACGTAAAAGTACAAACTTTATTTGATGATAAATGGAGCTCACAAAGAATGCATGAACCAGCATAAACAAAGAAGAAAAGACGTAAACAGTAGACTAAATTCGCTGAAAAGCAAAAACGACTTTAGTACATGCACTTTAGATTTCAGTTTTTATGAAAATTTTTACTAAAAAGTATCCTAAAAAAAGTGTGTTCTTTATTCAACAGATAAAATCTCAAAACTGCAAAAAGAGTTTTTTTTTCCGGAGACTAAAAACAATAAAACATATAGAGCGTTTAATTATAGTACATTATAAACCTAGGGACTAAAGTGCCTATTTTAATCCCGCGTCGAAAGGTTTGTAGCCCGACCGTAGGGAGGGCTACAATTCGCCAAGGGATTAAAATACACTTTAGTCACGAGGTTTGTACACTATTAATAATATAATAATAATAATTAATATATATACTATTTTATGCACTTTAGAATGCGAGAAACTAAAAACAAAAAATCACAAAACTAACAGTAGACCACTTAACGGTACTCTAGTTTCAATATTGACAGCTCGTATTACTGATAGTTGTCATTGATTGTTGTTGCCATGGTGGATTCACCCAAAATTTATTGTGCCATGGAAGTGTTGCTATGGCACAAAACAAATGTCAGTTAGTTGTAGTTATCAAACGGCGTCACCAAACGGTGAGTCCAGAAAAATCGTACAGCATTTTTTTTGAAAATGAATACTGAATAGGCCGCGGAAGAGGACATCGCTAGCCTTCTTCCACAAAAATCTCGCGAGGTTTACAAGAAACAAGAAACAGAGAATTTTACGGATGAAAAGGTGCTCCTGGCATACTTCCTACAGAAGTCTAATAATCTCAAGACATCTTCTGTATGGAGCCAATATTCCATGATCAAGGCCACGATAATATCTAAAGCAAACGTCGACATTAGCAAAAATGGTAATACACACGAAAAAAAATTAGCAACCAAGAACAATTTTGTGACGATATAATCAACAAATTGTTTCGAAATAACTACATTTTGTTGATAATATTTTTAGAATTGGCTACAATTTTTACACAAATTGTTCTTGGTGCATTTGTGTAAAAATTTTATACAATTGTAAACAATAAATCCACACCCCCAGTGCAGCGATAATTAAGATACAACTTTTACCTCAAGATTTCCATCACATTTGTCGAGATTTTGTAGTTATCAAAGCTGAACATATTCCATGAAAATTGGAGCGAAGCAATTACGTGGGCTCCCTACAATAGTTCAAGAATTTGTGTTTTGGATTAATCAAACAGTTTATAGCATTTAGAAACGACTTGAGTTAATTTTACTTTACGTTGTATAAAACTTGGTTGATGAATGAATATGTTCAGGTCAAAAATACTTTTTTATGTCCGAAAGGATTTTGTCTAAAACTTGTTTATAAATAGAAACTCGACTATAATACTGTTCATGCATTGGTTTATTCTTGGTGTAACGAATTGAAGGTCAAACTGTCTCAAAATACTGTGGAGGGATTCTAGAATGTCTTTAAAGGAACTTTCTGCATTTTCTCGTTTTTTTCTCCAAAGACTTAAGGGTTACCACCACCATCTTTATTGTCTACTTTCACCCCCCCCCCCGGGACCACCACTGTTATGAGTAAATTAATTGTAATTTGCATTATTAAAAATTGTTCAAAATACTAAATTTCAGTTTTAGTCCGCCAAAGTTACTTTATTTCATACTGTATTGATAGTCCATTACGTTATCGATTTCTTTCCGGGAAATGATATATTATATCACTAGTCCGGTACTGTAACTTTACCGGACTGAAACTGAAATTTAATGGTTTGGGTTTATTTCTGAACACTTTTTATTAATACAAGTTAAAACAAAGTTAGTTATAAACGTTAACGGTAATAATATATAATATAATTATTTGAAATATATCCAGTGGCAGCATCAGGTAAATCCAGGGGAAATTCAGCAGCTATTTGTCTTTTTTGGAATCAAAGACCGCTAATAAATTTAATATTTTTCATTAATCCTGCCCACTAAATCGCTTCGCTCCCATTTTTACGGTATACATTGTAAAAATTAAGTTTTAAAATGTTGACAATCGATAGTTGAAACAATTATAAACGACAATACTTTTTTTGGTAACTTATTGTTGCTGTTTTTAACAGGCCGTGAAATGTCATTAATTTACTCGTCTAGAAATTCCGGACTGGAATCTTTCGACGCCTTATCCGTAATAGTATTTACGTCACTAGACCGGAAAAACCTGTAAAGGTCGACGCAGGAAATTTACAGGGCGAGCCGCAAGCGAGTCATGTAAACCTGCGGAGACCTGTAAAGACACTTTCCGCTCGTGTATCGTACGTACACTTCTCTCCACATAAAACTGGTACAGCAGAAGTTAGCAGAATGTTTAATTTTTAAAATTGTCTTCCTATAAGTGACAATTGTCACAGACTCCTGACTACATCATTTTTTGCATGTCGGTGTCATCCAAATTAAATAAAACATACCGCCGCATCTTTCCGAATTAATAAAGCTCAAATCTTAGCAAGTCTGCGATAGTAAACATAAAAAACCAATGTCAAGAGTAGAGAACTATCCACCGAAAGGAAGGCACCTAATAAAGCTCAAATCTTAGCATTTTCTCGGAAATCATCCGTTAGCCAAAGCGAAAGAAGTAATTCATAACAACATTAGGCAGGAGGATTATACGTTCGAGGCTAAGGTGTCGCATTGCGCTATTAAAAATAAGTATTTTTTTATATGTTTTTAATTTTTAAATTTGTATTTTTTTTAAATTTTATTTATTTCGTTAACTTGACCTTTTAATTGTTTTGGGCTTGTAACTTTCTTCAAACCGGCTTCTTCTTGAAATCGATTTATTATGGTTAGTATCGTAGACTTGCTTCTTTCATAATCATCTAATCGAATAGATCAATTACTGTGTAGCTTTTGTTTAGATAATAAAACATTTTTGCTTTTTTGAAATGTGGTTTTTACGAGGGTTTTTATTTTTAGTGGCCTTAGATTTTGAATTAGTAAAAAATAAACAAGCCGTCTCCTTATAAAAAGTTTATACATGCCAAAACAGGGCCGACAAGAATGTGTTCCACACGGGCCTCACACAACCAAAATTGTGACGTCACAATCTTGGGCCGGTTTTTTTTTCGTTGGTTGCGTCCAGCTAGACGCGCAAGGCCGCAAACATAACCTCACTAATTCTTGATTTGTGTATTTAATTTTCAGTCAATTTTTAACATTTTTTTTTCCAATTTTGGAATCAAACAAACTTTAAAATAAACCGGTATTTTTTTAAAAAGAATGACTGGTCGTTTGATGTGAAAAAAGTGAACCTTAAACCAAAAAAAGGACAATTGCTTACAGTGTGAATTTTGTGCTTCGAAAATGTTTAAATCACCTTTATCGTCTATCGTATTTGATATAGAAATCAGGAAAATGCGTCGAAAATCCTGCATACCAGAAAGTGCCCAGAAAAAGGGTGAGTCATATGTAACGAACTTTTCCTATCCAACTGATCCCTCTCTTTTCGGTAATTTTATATGCAGTATACGATTTTCTGCCATTTATGATTTTTTATGAAACAATCTTTATGGGGGCACCTACTAGGGTCCCTAGGACCTCAAATCCGCCGGCGCCGGTTTTTTTTTTAAGAGAAAAAAGGTGCCGGGGGGGTTGTAATGTGTTTTCTTGATTGTTTTGGGTTAGGTTGGGTAGGGCTGTGTTGGATTGGGTTGTTTTAGTGAAAAAAAAATAAAAAAAAAACAAAAAAATTAAAAAAAAAACCAACCGGCGGATTTGGGGTCCTAGAGAATTTTTCATAAAAAATCAAAAATGGCAGAAAACTGTATACTGCATAATTGCCCCCTTTTCTACTAAGCTAGTAAAATGTCACATATTACCTGCCTATTGCTAGGAGGCCCTTCATACATCATGTTATCAGAGGTAGGAAACTTGACTTTCCTATCTTTTGGTTAAATTTACTTGTAAAAACTGTTTTTGTATAAAACACTGAACATTCTTCATACTTAGAGATAATGTAAACATATATAGGTATTGAACTGAGCTAATGAATAAAATTTTACGATTATATACTAGGAGCTGTGCACAAATTATGTAACGGTCATAGATGGGTGGGAGGGGGGGTAGCCAAAGTGTTACAAAACGTTACATAGGGGGTTTGCGACAGATTTGGAATGAAAATAAGAAAAAATTATTTTTTGGGGAGTGGTGGTCTTGAAACTGTTACATAATATTATGGGCGGGGGTGCACCAAACCGTTACAAAACGTGATATGGGGGAGGGGGGGGGTCAAAAATTGATAAAATCACCGTTCCATAATTTGTACATGTCCCCAGTTCTTTTGCTAATAATTTTTATTATTTATTTTTTATAGGAAAAGGAGTAGAAAATGGAAACTTGAATGCCTGTAAAAGAGAAAACATGGGAATGCATAATGGAGAGATCTTGGGAGGGATAGAGAACTATGAATATGGAAAATAATACCTATGCACATGTTATTAACAATATCAAGGTAAACAAAGTTAACAAAACCAGCATATTCAAGCACTTTGCAGCCCATATTTTTAACTTACAAATGTGAAAATTAAAATTTTTTATGTAGCCCCTTTTTAGGGGGCAATTTTGGTTTAACTTAGAAGGTTTGAATATAAATGTTCCATTTTAATATTAAATTTGCAATCTTCTTAAAATTTACTTTTAATAGAAATCTGTTTCATAAGGTTAAGTAACTTTTAAATGCCCATGTCTCTGAAACTAATAGGGGTACCCCTATGAAGTTTGGTATCATTTTTTAACGTATTTTTTAAGAAAAATCCACAGCTATTAACTTTTTGAGGATCACATGCTACCATTGCCAATAAAAGCGATAGAATGACCTAAAATTCGTATATATTGGAGAATTTATTGATTTAATTCCCTTGAGGTAGTAAATTTTTTAATGTTTTTATAATGGAAGTAGGCGGAGATGAAGAAGATAAAAGTGAAGAAAGAGAGGTAAACGAAAAAGGCATCACAATAATACTGTTCCAGTTGAAGGGTCTGGAAGTGTCCATTCCTTTTTTGAAAATAAATTATTACCATACCTCCAAATACTACCTAGGAGATAGCAATGGTCAATGGTCATCTTGGTTTATAACACTCACTGAAAACTATTCCTAGATTAAGTTGGTTGCCTATATAATATTGTAGAATCTACAGGGTGGGGACTTTAACTCAAACAAATTTTGTACAGCTTCAGGATGAAGAATTTGGGCTTTAAAGTCATACTAAAGAAAATATTGCTTCACTCCTTTTAGAGGGCGAAACCTGACCCCACTTGTGGCACTTTGTTGGAAAGCTCTTTTAAGCAGAAAATTGTGCAATTTTTGTTTTATTTTAACTTCATAGGTAATTCATATTTCAAATCTCTGAACCCAATCATTATCATTGCTGGCATTTTTAATGTAAATAAAGAATATTTGAAAAATATTTCAGCAAAAATAATTGATTTAATTCTGCCACACAAATGAAAAAAAAAATATAATTTTTTTTAGTAAGTATTTCAACTTTCATTCAGAAAAATCCATTTTGGGCAATAAAGAGTGCAAAATTTCGATAAAGCAGTTCATACACATTGTGTCTAAATTAATGAAAATAATACTGGACCACTAAAAATTGCAAATTCATTCTGTTTAAACATTGCGGAATTTTGTGATATTAAAAAGTTTTTTGAAGCTAAAAGATAGATTCTCTAGTTAAAATGAAATAAAACATGAGCAGCCATTTTTCTTTTAAGAGAGCTTTCCAGCAAGGTGCCATAAGTACTATCATCCCATTTAAAAAAATAGGGTGGGGTTAGGTTTCACCCTCTAAAAGGGGTAAAAAAATATTCCTTTTACTGTGACTGGAAAGCCCTGGGCCTTAATTATGTCTATCATCTGATACTGGACGAAATTAAAACTGTTAACAATCAGAAAAAATTTAAAAAAGAGATAAAAGTTTGGATTCCAAATGAATCTAGATTATTTTTTGATCAAATTATTTATCAAAGGCTATCCAAACGTTAGGTTGTTAAGTTGTTAGGTATTTAAAAATAATATAATTTTTTCTAATAACTTCTCGTATATTTCTTTACAAAAGTTGCCTTTATATTTTATTATTTATTTATATTTACAGATTTTATGTTTAGGTTTATTCTTTATATTTAAAATTAATAATTTATTTCTTAGTAGTAATCATAAATAAATTAAAAAACTTCCAAGCACAAGCCTCATAGAGGCTTCAGTGAGTTTCCCTATTTATTTCTAATTTTCAAAATAATCAAAAATAATAATCTAATTTGAGATTGAAAATTAATAGATATATATTATTATTATTATTTTATGAAATAGTCATTTTACGAAATAGTCAAACAACCATGAAGTCAAGAAGGTCCTAGAAAATCTCTAAAAGTGATTATTTTTTGGATTTGTAAAGTAGGTACCTACTTATGTGTGAATCTAATTAAAGAAAATAAACTTATTTGCAGAAGAATACTGAATTTTATTGAAAGAATTCAGTAGAAGGTCCACTCGATGTCAATATCAAGTAAAACAAATAGGTATACACAGTGACAATCCTGTTTAACTAAGATGTCTTGTTGGAGTATGTAACTCAGATATTCTATGTATTTCAACAAGTTAACATTTTTAATTAAAATTCCAGTTTAAATTAACAGTAATTCTCAGAGATGGTGGTGATGAAAACAGTAAATCATGACATTGCGAAGTTTGTCTACTTTTTTCTGTATTATTTGAGGTGATGTGAAGGTGTTTTTGTGGGTGGAAGGAGAGCTACAATCCCTTCGTAGTATTTGACCCTTAACTTGTCAATGTTGCTTGTTTTGGGGGTGGTTATCATATAGCGTTTTTCTGTCACACTTTTTTGAAAACTGTGATGAATCCCGAGATCCTCTGAGACAAAGGATCGAAAAATGCGATTTGATAACCACATTCAAACAAACAACACTAACAAGTTAAGGATCACATTATGCAGAGGGATTGTCGGTCATCCTCCTCTTATAAATACACCTCCATAGCACCTCAAATAATGCAAAAAAGAGCAAGAAAACTTTGTGATGTCACTGAAATCACTGTTTCTATCTCTAGTAATTTTTGTTAAGTTTATCATCATAATGTTAATTTAATCTGAGATTTGTAAAAAAAATGTTAACTGGTTGAAACGCCCACAAGACGTCTTAGATAAATAGGATTCTCAGTGCAGCTACCTATGAATAATATTTAATTGCTAATAAAGAATTATCTATCTAAATAATGTTCAATTTAGGTCTCTTATGACGAAAATCACACAAACAGCAAAAGTCCTAGATATTACTCAAAAACTGCACTCAAAATGACGTATTAATTAGATGCTTCTCTGTACCGTATTCTGTTCCATTGTCTTACTTTTTACCATTACTTCAATCTTCTATAAGGTAATCACTCTGATGGGACCTGGTTGGTAGGAGATCTTGTGGAAGAACCTAAACCAACATTTAAACCATACCTACTCTTCTCGCTATACAACAAAATATATTCAGATGTCATGTATGGCAACTAAAATATTATTTAGCGACTCAACAAGACAGGAATTATTAATTTAGGTATATAAATCCACCATTTCCAATTCGTGAAATGATCACAAAAAAAACACTAGTCTCCAGCATTTTTTCGATAAATCAATTTTTATTCTGGTGTAGATATAGATGCGCACCTTTTGAAACCTTTCATGTGCATTTTATTGCTAACAATATGAGAAAATTTCCTTTTTTTAAGAAAAATAAAATAAGTGTTGTTGTTTACATCAACCTAACCTCACAAAATACTTCTCCTAGAATTTTTATTATTTGAGACCCTGTGATCTCCAGAAAACTTTTTTAAAATATTAGGATAGTATCGAAGAATATTTCATGGGAATTTCAAGAAAATTCATCGAGTCGTTTAGAAATAATCCCGAAAAAACCTCGGTTCTCCCATAAGACTCCATGTAAAAACCGGCCCAAGATTAACAGCTGTTTTTCTGATGGTTACGGCCTGTTGTTTTTTTTGTCGGCCTTGGCCAAAAATATAACCTAAAGTCAAAAAGTCAGCGTTGCACATAGGAAAATATAAAAAATCGTATTTGCAGCTACCTTCTGCTGTACCAGTTTTATTTGGAGAGAAGTGTACTTTTTTTTTCAAACGATCAGAAAAAACATTTTATTATCTATCACTTTCGTCGACGCCCAGCCGTGTTGCGTAATTTATGAACAGTCCCCTGATATTTTCTGCTTCTTGTTGGCTAGATAGCCATTGCCGCTAAGGCCGGTAGTTTTTAAGATGAAAACTAAGAAAAACAAGTAAAGTTTTGTGGTTAGAAATGATTTTTGTATTTTTAATTTGTGCAAAATTGTACAAAACATTAGAAAAATTATAGTGTAGTGCCTATTAGCTTCACACAGTTAAATCAGTGATGACTGACTACCAGTTATGGTCAACCATGGCCAACTTATCAAGCAAAATAATGATAAAAGAGCTCATAAAAGGCAGATTTCTAGGTTTGTTCTTTATTTACCTATATTTATAGTATTCTCTTACTTTGAGAATTATAAATGTGTGGTCGATTTTTCGGTGTATGTGACTCTTGAAGCAGCTTTTATTATTTCCTCCGGATTCAACTCATTTTCTAGATCTGAGTCTATTTTTGTAAACAAAACTTTTGAAACAAATTTAAAACAGCTTTTTTAGAAGTGTTAAAACTGCTCAAAAAAACAAGCTAAAAGCTGTCAACAAGAAGTCAACTTGGCCAAAAATGGGACCTGAAAAGGATCAAGGGACCGGAAAATTGAACAAAAAGGTTCTTTCTGGAGAGTGGAAATATTTCGAAAGAACATGCCTTGTAATGTAGAACTTTCCGTAGTATGAAAAATCTTACGGAAAGTGGCTATTTTCCGGTCGTTTGAAAAAAAAAACATTTAAAATTGTTAAAAAAACAAAGTAAATCCGTGTCCGCAAATAAAAATGAAAGTATCACTTGTGGCATATCGGACAAAGCGTTTTTGTTTATCCTTATTATGAATCATCAGGGAGTCATAGGATTGTACCTGGCAGTTGAAGCTACACAGGCACCATGCACACCTCTCGAATTTAAAACAAAAAGTTTCTAATCCGCGCAGACGTAGTACCAGTGTGCGCCACCTGCCGAATAAACTGAGAAACAAAAACATCAAAATTGAAAAGTGCAGAAGACCGTAAATACAGAATCCTGTACCTTTCAGCAGGTTATAAAGAAGAAACCTGCAAAAGTATAAGGTCACTGTAACATGACTCTTAAAAAGAGGTAACATTAGCAGCAGCACCGCCCCCCAATTGGAGCTTCATACTACGTGGCCCTAATTTTAAGGCATCAGCATGCTGATTAAATGATATTAATACTAATAATGCTAATTGGAGCTTCATACTACGTGGCCCTAATTTTAAGGCATCAGCATTATCAGCATTATTAGTATTAATAGCATTTAATCAGCATGCTGATGCCTTAAAATTAGGGCCACGTAGTATGAAGCTCCAATTGGGGGCGGTGCTGCTGCGAACGTTACCTCTTTTTAAGAGTCATGTGTGACCTTATACTTTTACAGGTTTCTTTTTTATAACCTGCTGCACTTTTCAATTTTGATGTTTTTGTTTCTCGGTTTATTCGACAGGTGGCGCACACAGGTACTACGTCTCCGCGGATTACAAACTTTTTGTTTTAAATTCGAGAGGTGTGCATGGTGCCTGTGTAGCTTCAACTGCCAGGTACAATCCTATGCAGCGTTACCACTTGTAACATAATTATGGAATTGTAACATAATTTTTCCTTAAAATTGAGTTAAACGATAATGTCTAACATAATCCATAATTGTAACACATTTTTTCACTCTAGAACTTTGAATTTTTTAACTTATTTTCAGGTTTTCTTCTTACTGTAAGAAACCAATTTAAGCAACGTATTAAAATTATTTTATTTTAATCAGTGCTGACCCCCCATGGCAATTAAAAACTAAACTAAATTACAAAAAAAGTCAAAGCACCATCTATGTAAATATTACCGTACTTCGAAAATGTCTTTTGTTTCACGGAGCGGAGGATCCCCTCGACTACACGGGATTCCCCGTACCCATGTAATTCACTGATTTAATCGATTTATATACCGATTTCCCGGATAAATTTCAGTTTTTGTGTTATTTTTTGTTGTTGCCGAGATTTTTTTCATCAAAAAAAATTGTAACATAATTTTCAAGAAAAACCGATAATTTTGGCAGCACTGCACGATAATTTCTTCTTTGGATGGTGGCAACGCTGATCCTATGACTCCCTGATGATTCTTAATAAAAATGAAATAGGTCTGTAGGTGTCTGAATTCTCCATTAGACATTGGAGGCCTGGTCGTAATGAAGCCCTTGTAACGTAAATTACTATTACCGGCCTTGTGATGTAATGTATACTTTCCCAGAGTAAAACTGACAAAGTAATGTAGTATATTGTCAAACCATAAAAATATCAGAAATATTAAAAACAATTAATAAGTTCCAGAAAATCTTAAAAGTAAGGCATTTAAAGAAAGCATAACAGTTTGCGAATTACAAAACAACTTTATTTTGGTCTATCGTAATGTGGTTAAAACATCCTTGAAGTTATAAACCATCTTTATTTTGACAAAGTTTAACCAGGTTAAAAAACATAAAATTATAAAACAACTTTGTTTAAAGTTTTCGTTAAATTATGATAGCATAGTAAAAAACAAAAGAACCGCAGACCCAAGCAAAAGAGAGAACAAGGAGTTTTGGTTTCGCGGTTCGAAAAGAGTTAGTTCTGATTTTGATTTTAACAAGTGAACAGTAAGAAAAAGAGAGTTTTTTGAGTTAGAACACAGACCGCAATTGTAGTAATGGAGGAACTAAGAGCATTTTCAAATATAATGTGAGTACTACCTTTTTCTTAACTTTTAGTTTTACGTTTCATTATTTACATAGGAAGTTCCGAGTCGAGTCAAATGAAATATTGTAACCATTTTATTTTAATAATAAAGGAAAGCCTTGTAGAAACGATCCTCGCTCAACTTATGGACCTCTCTTTACCCCTCTAACCCCCTAGGTCTCAATAGAGCTAAATTATAAATAAAAATATAAACTTTAAATAACTAATTAAAACAAGGATTCACGTAGAGCTTTCTAATGATCTGCTAAGGCTAAGCAAAAGATCAATAATCGTACTCTAATAACTGAGCAGGGTAAACAAAAGAGATAGTCCGGTGGTACAGACGGCGACAATATTACGGTACAGTATGAAATAAATGTTTTTTTATTTGGAGCTCTTGTGACATAAAGATTATAAACGGTCACACTGTGTACTGTACTGTTAAATAATAAAATGACTTGAAGTCGTTCTTACACGTTACACAACATATCTCTGACAACCCTAGTGACTCCTTAGTATTATTATACTAGTAGTGGATAAAATTTAATTACATATGCACTATGTGTAGCAGGTGAAGATTATTATTATATCTCTAAAATACATGCAAAACACAGAAAATATAAAAATGTTTTGAAACTAATAAAGTAATTAAAAATCTAGATATAAAAGCTGAAAAAGATCTAGGTTCAAAATAGGAAAACTTAATCCTAGGATTTAGAAAATGTAACCAAAACATGACGAATCCCCATTCCTATGATGTATAACAGGCTAAACCCAGCGCAATCTTAAAACCGCACTTTTGACAAGTTTACAGTTTTGAACGCACTCAAAAAACGTAAATCCATCACAGTCCTTGTTCAAAACATGACAGAAATTGCTGTGGTTCGACTACTTTTTAAAGGCGTTGTTAGTTGTGGACAATAAAAAGTAAAGTAAGCTTTAAAGTAACACTCGTGGCATATCGGAAAAAGCGTTTTTGTTTCTCACTTCATTACGACCAGTGCGTCTATTCTTGAATCGGGAGAAAATTTGCTCCCAGGGAGTCAAATTCTCTCGCTACTTTGCATCTCATTGGTCCAAATCTTCGGTTTAAATTGGTTTATCTCACTTTTGCCCGATATTGATCGAAAGTAATTCTGTTGGTCTGGACTAAGAGAGAATTTGACTCCCTGCACTTTTCAATTTTGATGTTTTTGTTTCTCAGTTTATTGGACAGGTGGCGCACACAGGTACCACGTCTCCGCGGATTACAAACTTTTTGTTTTAAATTCGAGAGGTGGGCATGGTTGCCTGTGTAGCTTCAATTGAAAGGTACAATCCTATAACTCCCTAATGATTCCTAATAAGCTTTCTCCATTAGGCCTGGCCGTAATGAAGTGAGAAACAAAAACGCTTTATCCGATATGCCACGAGTGTCACTTTAATTTTTATATGCGGACACAAGATTCACTTGTTCAATAAAAGAAATGTCAGTACATAAACTTAATTAGATAATCCGCGATAGACCGGTGGCCCAGAGTTAACCCTCATCATGTTCAAAAATTTCATTGGAGGCATTCATAAGACTTGACCATACCTAACAAAAAACAAACTTGCCAATGAAAAAATGCAGACCATTTCCTGATAACCTGCAAAAATCAAAAAGTCGTAGTTACATCGGTATTTAAGACTTTACCATCGCTAGCCAAAAACCGCCCGTCTACCAGCGATCGGCTGTAGTTCATACCAGTGACCGCCCAGTAAAAAAAATAACGGCGCGTCAACTGTAAAAAAATACATATATATATATATATATATATATATTGTGACGGGTCTTTATATACTAAGTCAACCCCGCTGATTTCAAATCTGCAATAGAAATTTAAGTAACTTTAATTGTTTTTGAAATATTGGTAAAAATGTGACGAAAAATGGAAATTACAGATGATTTTCGGTGCCTCAAAAACTTGCAGATCAAATTAGATGTATGACGAAAAATATCAAAAAAAACTGTCCAACTCAATCCGCTGCTCTTTGAGGATTTTTCGGAGAAGGGCCTGCATCTGGCATACATCAAAATTTTGACCACCTTCGGAGAGTTGCATTTCGTTGACTTACTTTTATGGGTAAATCGATCATTTTGTACTGAACGAATCGATCAGTGATTCTTTTCTAGAATTCTAGAATCAATTATTTGTTAATTATAATTAAAAAAAGGTGGATGCAGCTAAACGAAATACTATGCTGACCAAAAAATTTATATTTTCATACGGTTTAACCCTGCGCGCAGGAATTTGAATCAAAAGAACGAATGAACGAAACGATCGACCTATTTCCAACTGATTCAATGTATCGCCACAGTGGGTCAGTCAGTCGTTGATCCATTCCGATTTGATTCACTCGTTTGATTAATTCTGTCTTCGTCGGTCATTTGACTGATTGAATCATATCGAGCAAACATGATTCGATCATTCAATACTCGCAAGTGATTCGATCATAGTGAACGAATCGTTCACGAATCACACATCTCTATATTAAAGTAACATTTCTCTCACAGCCTCTAGTGGAGGATGACTATACTTATACCAGGACAACTTCCTATTAGATACGTAAAGCCCCGTTCAGCATTAGTGGTTAAGTAGTAATAGCTTAATTTAGGTTATAGGTTATAGTTAAGTTATGTGAAGTTATAGTTTACGCATATGGTTACAACTACTACTACTACTGCTACTACTACTACTACCACTACTACTAATTGTGCACACATTTTTATTCTTTATTTATTCGTTACTCCAATAAATGTTGTGATTCCTTTAAATACAGTGATTAATTGGTAGAATGACATATTAGCTCTAGGCAAATACATCGATCTATGTATTAAACAAATGCAAATTGAACTTGCAAATACAGTAGTTTTTTGAATAAATATCAGTGGGTTTGGGAGCTACGACTACTGTTGTTAATTTAAAAACAGCTAACGATTACAAAACAAACTTGTCTCACATTTTTACAAAACTCTCGAAAACTGTTAAAGTTAGGTAAATTTCGATTGCAGATTTGAAATCAACGGGGTTACGGTGGCAGACTGTCGATTTTAAGTTGGGAAGTCTTTAGAATAAGTATAGTCAAATTTTTGTTCCCGGTGAGGGGGGTAGTTTGACTCTTGGGCCACCGGTGTATAAGCCTTAAATCAGAGGCAATACCAACAAAACATATTTTACTTGGGAATTCCCACGGGAAGGGAGCGAAACAGAGGATGTAAAATTGTAGGGGAAGAATCAAAGGTGCGACGCGGAGTAATTCCGTTTTAATGGGATTATTAAATTCCGACTTATATTAAGCTTTAACATTGATCATTTTGAAGAAAAAAGCCGCTTTTATCTTGGAGACTAAGAAACCGACATTTTTTTGGAGATTTTTTTTCAAGAAAAATTAGTCTTTTATAATTTTCCGTAGTAATTTTTTCTACTTTCGACTTTTTTGTGCGCCCCCACCGCCGACCACCCTGGATCACTCTGTAATTGGCAAACTATATATACTACATACAATACTACAATTTTAAAAAAGCAAACCTTTCAAAACTGATTTGAAATATGTATGAAGTTTATATAATAGCTAATAAATTAGCGGGCTTTTTGAAATGAAGAAAACACAAATAGCCAAAACTCTGTTCCAGGATGTAGAAAATGTGGTGAAAAAAGTGTTAATAAAGGTTTGATGGCGATTTTTTCTTTTTTTTACATATTAGGGAAACTATTGTATCCAATATTTTGCTTGTTTCATTTGCTTTTAGTTCTACCATAAATCTTTTTTTTTTCGTTTTTCGTTCTTTTACTCTAAATAATACATCTTTTTTGTTGCAGAAGCTGTCCTTCTCACGCCACATTTTCAACTTCCAGGGGAATTTCTGCAGCTCTTTGTATTTTCTGAACCTCAAAGAACATTAAAATATTTAATATTATTAGCTGTGTTTGTTTAGTTCTTATTTTTCGCGACGTTTTTTGTGTACTGATAAAAATCTGATGTAAAGTTTTTTTGGTATGTTTACAGAACCGGAAGGAGATCCAAGAAAATGACGTCACTGTATTTATAAAAAAACGATTTTGGATTGTTATTTTTTTAAAGCCCGCCCGCTTCAAAAAGTTTTACAACCAGAATTTAAATTGGGAGAGCGGTCAAGTAATTTTGTTTTTAAGATATTTAAAATTAATATTTTTCCAGATATTTGCTTTTTAAAGTTAAAATAATTTTATAGGAATAAATAAAAACCTTTTATACGATTTTACATTAAAAGGGTGTCGCAAAATTCGCGTCCCAAACACTGGCAACCCACGATTTTTACCAGTCACGTGTTCGTGCCATGTTATATCCCTATGAGATCACGTGACCAACGGTGTCACCTAAAATTAATTGGGTCATTTAAGAAATACCATTATAAAAAATTTAGTTTTTTCTATATTAAAAAATGACTATAAAAAAGTTCTGATAATTGTGGTAAAATATACGGACGACTGAATGTTTGCATTGTTGAATACGCGCATGGTGCATTAAAATGATCAACGGCACGCTTGTGGACGATAAAATACTAATTTTATGTTTACATTAGGGACATACGCAA
Organism: Oxystoma pomonae; assembly: GCA_963921995.1. Classification (NCBI taxonomy): domain Eukaryota; kingdom Metazoa; phylum Arthropoda; class Insecta; order Coleoptera; family Brentidae; genus Oxystoma; species Oxystoma pomonae. The sequence continues at coordinate 78,415,103 of OY998163.1, forward strand.
GTAATTGAACGAAACTCCAAAACAAAGCCTACATGGCAGATTTTTGTCATTTTTAAGTTATGTGCTAATTAAGGCCCTATATTTTATGGTGTATTCTCTGCGACATAATGTAGGAATGGCTATTAAGTTGCTGATATATACAGCAACATACGCACAACGACTGTAGCTAGCTGTTCTATCAGCTCATACACCATAAAATCGGGTTATGACCCTGTTAGGGACATTAAAGTCAATTTTATCAATCAATCAATCTATCGAGTCGACCTTTTAATCTTATCACGATTATGTTACACCACCAGATCATCAAAATGTCAGTTTTTCGTTTACCAAACGATATCTTACGTAAACACTACGTAGCATTACGTGGCGCTCGCGCATCATATCGCAGGTAAGCAAAATTCTGTTATTTTGATGAACTAGCAGCGCTGTCAAACATTCGCCAAAAAAAGAGAGGGAACAACGCCTATGGTTTATGAAACCAGGAATTTATCAGACCGTATTTAATAAATTTTGATCGTAAGAACGATTCACCATAAGACCCGTTTTTAATCGAACCATTGTTCATTGGTAATTTGTAAAACCCATTTTTAATAAAAGCCGGAATTTGTCAAACCATTATTTTTCAAAACCGGAATTCGTAAAACCCGTTGTTTAATAGGAAATTTTTGCTAAATTAATTGTGCATTCGCCAATAATACATGGACCGGAGGCGTACACGCAGGTGGCGCGGCGTTTTGATGCATTTGTCGTTCTATGTGCGCACACTTGGCTAAAAGTATTCACAGGTAGTGTTCAATACTTTGTGTATAGATGTCACTCTATTGTTCTTAACTGAAATGCAAGAGACATCTATACACAAACCATTGAACGCTACGCTACGCGAGTAGCAGCTACAAATGCACGAAACGCCGCGCCGACGCGCCACCTCCGCGTGGTCCTCCGGTTCATGTATTATTGGCGAATGCGCAGTCAATTTATCAAAAATTTATACAAATTACGAGTTTGATATTGAATGAGTTTGATGGACAATGGTTCAATTAAAAACGGGTCTTATAAATTTCGAATTTGTTATTGAATGGGTTTGCAGTTTCTATAGTGAATGAGTTTATGATTGAACTTTCTTTTATTTAACGGGTTTGATTTTGCACATTCTGATAAACCGTGGCCGTCCAAGTGAGGTTGGTCGATTGGTGGACTCGATTGGGATACAATTGCGGATATCAATATTTTGTTTAATTGACTTTATGTTCCTTAATATCAAAAATGCAGTGTTCAGCCGTATGCGGTTACGTACTAGATGCGTTTAAATGTCTACTTTTAGGGACCAAAAGTAAATATTTCAACGTATATAACTATAACGCGTTCAAAACAAAGCCTAAAGACTACCTACCTTTTTGTCTTTTTATGCCATGTTTTAAACATGACTTTTATGGTGAATGCGATGACACGACAGCTGACTGCATTCGCGACGTATGTGAATGGGGGAGGACGTAATGCTGCGGGCCTAGAAAAGGTACGCAACGATCGCATCCACCATAAAAACGGGCTACGTTCAAAACATGGCATGAGTAAAATAAAAATGTGGTTTCTTTTGGCTTTCTTTTGAACGCGTTAGATATATATGTTACGTTGAACTAATTGACTTTAGTCCCTATATTACCTAATAGATTCTTTAGTATTATATTTGGGGTATAATTTAACGATGTTATTATGCTAGAGTGTACGTGCATTAGCTAGTATCCTCTGTTCTACAGGGCTTAATTATTTCATACTCAAATAAAAACTAATCAAAATTTAAATATAAATTCTAAAAAAAAGGTTTGAAAACTTTTTGTCACTCACCAACACCAAGAAAAATACTTACTGGCACCTAAGAACAAAATAAAATAATAATTATTTGCTACAGGATCAGCAGTAAGAAAAATTGTCAAAGAAACTTTTTAATTATTGTGTTTTTTTCTATTTTTTTTAAACAATCCGAACCAGCTAGTTTTTAAATATTTAATAACAATAAGTTTATTTTGGTTGTTGTTTCATGACATAAATGGACCTTCTTAATAAACGAATGAATAAAAAAACAAGCTTCTTTTAGCATTGAATTGGTAAAATTTACTATTAAATTATTTTCTAAAATCAATTTCGAACCAATTAATTTGGTTTAATAACTTTTCCTTGACACTGCTATGCAGCTAGTTTGGTTATTCTATCTCTTGTTGTATACTCCTTCTACTTAAATACCTGTCCTGTAAGAATAAAGTAAAATAATATCTAATTATTTACAACAGCAGTAAAAAAAATGACGAATAAAACGTTTAGTCTATTGCGTTTTTTAGTATTTAACACGTTGAGTCCCATTTACTCATGGGTAGGCATTTCTGTTTTACTTCCCTGTAACACGTGCCCACCGGTGGTCGCAAATATAAGTCTTATTCGTGACCATGCACCAGTGGGAGTAAAACACAAATACTCACCTGTGAGGCTTAACGTGCTAATAACGTTGTTTTTTCCCTTTTTTTTGTCAATACAATTTACTTAAAATCAATCCGAACCAGCTCAGTTTCTAATTTTTTCAATAACAATAACCTTTGCTTCATTTTTAAACAATGCAAGACTTTAAAAACAAAGTGTTTGCTAAACACTGCAAATTAAATTTTTTCGTAGGTTTCGATTTCGATCGATTTAATACACGAATGAATAATAACTGCAGATAGTTTGGTTATTGTATTCTCTCTACTTAAATAGGTTTGATACCTTCGCCAAGTGCCAGGCACTCAAATAAGATTACACAGTCTACACAAATGGGTTCCTCTTGGTAAATTTTCATCGTGTGCAAGTTTTACTCAGTGTACAGTGACTGGTTTTAAGACTCCCGTCACTATTCTAATCTATAATTTCTATCCCTCCACTTCTTTAGGCGCGTTCCTGCGAGCTTAACATAGTTACTATTATTTTCTCTTTCTAAATGCATTCGTCTAAGAGAGATCCAGCATACTACACCATCACAAAAAATACCCACCTTTACACCCTTCGACCCCGCATATCTGTCAGGGGATCTCAAAAAGGTAGTTAGACAGCGGGGTCGAAGGGTGTACGGGCGGTATGTTCCTGGTATGCTGGGTCTCTCTCAGACGAATGCATTTAGAAAAAGAGAATATTAGTAACTATGTTAAGCTCGCAGAAATGCGCCTTTTATAGGTTAGGGTTGCAGTTAAGCAGGGATTTTTGTACTGCCAACAATTTGTAGGTTTCGTCCCTCTATGTGGAAGCGCTTTCGTAAAAATGAATTTCTTTACGAAAAATCCAAACTCAACGATAAATGGGACACCCAGTATCTAAAAGTATATACACTACCTATTTTTAGCAGAACTAGTTGCCTTGGTTAATTAACTTAAGTCACGAAAATCGAATGCACGAACCTGTTATTTTAGGGGTGTGTGTGTGTTTCTTTAGTTTAACAAATGTGTATGTAAATTTCCAGGGTTATCCCTTTATAAAATTGTAGGTCAACTAACAGGGCACTGTTGATTGAACATTCACACAGATTTATGCTTTGCAGGAGGATATAGATAATGTCAAACTATATGGTAAACTTTTTACCTATACACCTGCACACCTCCTACGAAGGGTGGTTCGGCTTGGTAAACTCTGGGCTCTAAATAGTGTGAATTTAAAAGAATTTTTGTTAAAAAATGTTATTATACAACCAGCAAAAATTTAAAAAGTAAAACGTTAAATTTTTTATTTTTTAGTGTAAGTTTGAGAAGTTTTTGAAATTGAATGTATGTACAATAAAAGTAGTGTGGATTTAAAATAATTTTTGTTAAAACAAGAAAAAAAGTTAACCAGCAAAGTTCAAAAAGTAAAACGTATTTTTTTTTTATTTTTTAGTATAAGTTTGAGAAGACAAAAAATAAACATACAACAATAACAACAATCAAATGTAAAAGATGTGAAAAAAAAACACAAAAAAGTAAAAAACAGACATTCAAGACAGCCGTTCCATATGTCTATTTTATTTTATTGGCATTTATTTAAAAAAAGTACACGTACAGTTTTAAAATAAATGCCTTCTTACCAAAGGATGACGTTTATTAACAATAAAATAGACACATGGAACGGCCGTCTTGAATGTAAGTCTGTTTTTTACTTTTTGTGTTTTTTTTTTCTCACATCTTTTACATTTAATTGTTCTTATTGTTGTATGTTTATTTTTTGTCTTCTCGAACTTATACTAAAAAAAATTAAAAAAAATTACGTTTTACTTTTTAAACTTTGCTGGTTATATAATAACTTTTTTTCTTGTTTTAACAAAAATTCTTTTAAATCCACACTACTTTTACGTTGGCATTCCAAAAAAAGGACGTTTCATTAATAAGATACCTCAACCCATAAACCTACACCTCCAAAAAAATTAAAAATAGGATCGTTAAACCATTCTACAAGTTGTTTATTATATATAAAGCACACAGGAAGAAAAAAATGAAAATTCAACTAGCAAAGATATGTATTTAAAGGGCAGGTTTTTTTTAAATACAATTATTGTAGTGTACATTGCGATCGCACTGCACTTGGTGTTAGCATGCACGTGGTTTATGAAATTAGAAACAGTTTTTAATATTTAAAATTTAGTATGATTAGTTCTAAAAGGTGAAACGTATAATCTGAAGTTAAATTTTGCGTGAAAAACCTTTATGTAACCATATACATTTGTGTTTTAGTTACTATTATCGTTTTCGTTTTAAGGAAAAGACCTTAGTTCACTAACCTCAGCCCAACTAACAATTTTTATGTACTACAGGGCAGTTCTGGCATGTAAGTGCCTCATAAATGTCACCAGATTACAAGTTTGCTGTGTTGCGGTTTCGAAAAACTCATCTAGGTGTTAAAAGCAATTTAGCGACGATTATATTGTTGTAAGAATGTTCTTACAGCAACAATTTACAGGAATATCCTACAAAAGCTCTGCTTCTTTCTGTAAGAACATTTATATGATGTTACTATAGAGCAGAATTGCCGCAAAATTCTTTAGGCTTCTAAAGTATTGTATAAGAGTGTTTTAGGCCTAAAAATACAATAATTTTAAATCAAAAGGGTTCTATTAGGTTTTACCTGTAATTTTGCTCTCTATAAGAATGTTCTTACAGCAAAAATTAAAGGAATATCCTATAAAAGCTCTGCTTCTTTCTGTAAGAACATTTATACGGTATTACTACAGAGTAGAATTGCCACAAAGTACTTTAGGCTCTTAAAGTATGGTATAAGAGTGTTTCAGGTCCAATAATTTTAAATCAAAAGGGTTCTATAAGGTTTTACCTGTAATTTTTCTTTCTGTAAGAATGTTCTTCCAGCAACAATAAAGGAATGTCCTATAAAATCTCTGCTTCTTTCTGTAAGAATATTTATACAGTTTTACTACAGAGCAGAATGGCTGCAAAGTACTTTAGGCTAGCTTAGATAAGGTGACCAACCGTCCCGGTTTGGCCGGTTTTTAACCATTGTCCCGAATAGTCCCGATTTTTCAGCAAAAGTTCCGGTTCGCCCCGGTTTTGATACCAGTGTATTTTGTAACTTTAAAATCACTGCAATTAAAAAAGCGGATGTTCTCTGCCATCTCTATAAATTTGAATTGAAACCTTACTTAAATTATTTCTCTTTAATAAGGATTTTGGAAAATACATCTTGATATTATTAGAGGTGTCCCGGTTTTGCCCCTTTAGGAGTTAGTCACGTAATATAAGAGTGTTTCAGGAACAATAATACAACAATTTTAAATCAAAAAGGCTCTATAATTAGTAATTTTGCTTTACGAAGATACATTACAAGAGCAAAAAGGTGATAACCATCATATCAATCTCTCTAATAAAACAAAAATACACGTAAGTGGTTTTGTGTTATCCTCATAATTGGCCAACTGACCATTTGAAATTAAACGTCATTTCTCCGTCTCACATAACCTTAAACAACAAACAGTAAACAGAAAGTTTAAGTTTATAAATCCGCCTTAAAGAAAGGACCTGAAAATATAAACATAGACCACTCAAATTGGAAAATATGCGGATAATTTTTATCAGCTACACAAAGAAATTGTCTGCCTGGTGTCATTTATCAGCTACAGAAAAAAGTTACTGACACTTAAATTTTCTAGAAAGAGGCTACAAAACACGTGTGTTGCCGAATTGTGCGAACTGTGAGGCACCCTGCAGGCTTGGTGAGGTTAACAGAGGGAGAATTTAAAAACTTCAATGGCTATACTTTCTTAACCAACAGGGAGGACCTTAGAGCCAACACAATTAGACATACAAGAGACTAAATACAGATTACAGTAATTTTTAACCTCACTTTTTTGCGCGATTTTCATTGGCGTGATAAAAATTACGAGATACAAAATACTAAAACATTGTAATATTTTTATGTTAACTTACAGCATTGATTAAAATGTTTTGAAAGTTTTTCGCTAGTATTAAAGACACATGAACTAATACATCTGGTATTTTTGATTATGCTTCCAGCTTTAGGCAAAAAAGCGCTGCTTTGGGACGCCCCCTATACTTACTGCAGTATTACAAATAATGTACTACTGTTTTTAAAGGACAAATTTTATTGATTAAGTTTTGAATATTTATGTTTTAGTAGAACACCAAATATTCATTAAATAATTTCTTCAGACTCCGCAGCGCAGAGGAGTAAAAATTGTTAAAATAGTAATTATCATCCCGAAGCCCCTACAGAGTTGTACAGAAAAAAGATAAAATTTGTTTTTTATAAATAAAACGATTGACTTTTATTAAAAAATTGAGCAATTTATTTAAAATGGTAAAACAGACCTCTATAGACGTCGGTTAACCTGGAGGGACCTTCATAAGGGGCCCAAATATTTTTAATGCTACATTTTGTAGTTTTTTGTTATTTTGTTGCCCTAGCAGTTTTCGAGAAATCGCGACCCTCCTAGCTTAACCGTTAAGCTGAGGGGCCACCCCATAACTTCATTTCTGCTAAAGCTAGAAAGTTCAAATAAACATCACATTTTGTTGCTCGGCTTGTTCCAGGCGATCGCATATTAAAAGTTTTTAAAATAATTATAGATTTTTTCTAATTTAAAAAAACTGATTTTTTTTTGTGGGGCTTTATTTTGAATGGTATTGGTTTCAGCTTTTTTGTAGCTATTTTATTACGGTTAAATTATTTTTGTAGCTGCAGCCGTTCCCAAGAAAACCAGACTACCCCTAGCTTAACAGTTAAGCTAAGGGGCCACCCTATAACTTTAATTCTTTGAAAGCTAGACAGTTCAATTAAACACTACATTTTGTAGCTCACCTTAGTCGAGGAAATCACATATTAAAAGTGTTCAAAATATTCCTATTTTTTTTTTATTTAAAAAAAAACATGTTTTTTTTTTTCTTTAAATATAAAGGATAAATTGAATGTGATATATTTTTCTTATTTACTAAGGGGCCCAAACACTTTGATAGTTGGTGCATAGAGTACAGTTTTGCCTTTAGAAATATTTTTATTTCATTTTAATGGGCAAAGAGAAATATACCACATAGTACCTTTGGCGTACATATTTTGCCCATTAAAATAAAAAAAAAATATCTCGTAAACGGCAACAGCTACAAAATTTTTAAATACGTCAGATGATAGCTAAACCTGTGCTCTATGCACCAAACATTGAAGTGTGTGGGTCCCCTGGTAAATAAGAAAAATACACCACATAGTACCTTTGGCGTATATATTTCGCCCATTAAAATAAAATAAATAATCTCGTAAACGGCAGCAGCTACAAAATGTTTTAATACGTCAAACGACAGCTAAAACTCTACTGTATACACCAACTGTCAAAGTGTTTGGGCCACTTAGTAAATAAGAAAAAATACCACATAGTACTTTTGGCGTATATATTTTGCTCATTAATATTAAATGAAAATATCTCGTAAACTGCAACAGCAACAAAATGTTTAAATCTGTCAGATGATAGGTAAAACTGTGCTCTATGCACCACTAACTATCAAAGTGTTTGGGCCCCTTAGTAAATAAGAAAATTATATCACATAGTATATTTGGCCTATTTATTTTGCCCTTTAAATATATGGTGTTTATTTGAACTTTCTAGCTTTAGCAGAACTGAAGTTCTGGGGTGGCCCCTCAGCTTAACGGTTAAGCTAGGGGTGTCGCGATTTCTCGAAAACGGCTACAGCAACAAAATTAATTTCACTGTAACAAAATAGCAACAAAAAGGCTACAAAATGTAGTATTGAAAATATTTGAGTAGAAGGTTATATGACCCTTAAAACCACATTTTTCCAACAAAATTTATCTCTGGGTTCGGCGCCATCCTGAATTTGTGCCTAATATGGGTTAACTCGGTTTTAATCCGATATCTCATTGACCATTGCTCCGATTTTAAAAAAAATTGTTTTCTTTTATACAAAACTATATGTCTCGGATAAAAAGTTAATTCTCATAAAAGTACCGCTGAAAATAATGATTAATCAAGGTGGCATATACAGGGTGGATTTTTTAACGGTGCTTCTAGCGGGTTAGAATTTGGTTTTATAAAAAAATCCAAAAACACGTCAACTGAGATTTTTAATTTTCTTTACTCGTGCTATCTTGATTTTTTTTTATGTCGTTTTGTTTACGAGGTATGGCAAAAAAATATTTTTATTTGTAAATAGGACACTCTGTAGAGTTTGACATTTTTGAATTCTTTGACAATACCACACACTAATTCTCTATCTCTTATGGTTTCCAAGATAAAGACATTTAAACTTGCATGGAATTGTTGTCTATGCCCTGTTTTACGGGGGATATTTGAATGAATATCGAAGTCTTCCATACAGATTTAGAAAAAAATATCTTGATTATCATAAAAGATCAATCCTACAGTGTGGTATTGCTGAAGAGAGAATTGTTTGCAGATTTCAAAAATTGCAAAATATACAGGGTGTCCTATTTTTAAAAAAAATAAAAAATTTCCATGCCTCGTAAACTAAATGACACATAGGTAATTCCATTGTAACGGGTGTTACGTTTTATGTTTTTGACATCCAATTTTATGTTTGATGTTGATTTGATGTTATTACAGCAAAACTCGAATTAACTCATGTGGCCTTGACAGATGAAAATCTTTATGCAAAAAAACTCACTAGGAATCACCAGAACAATGTATTTTAGAGTCAGTCGAATACATGTAACGGGTGTTATTTTGTTTTTTACGTTTTTTCGACATTGATATGGTTAGGTTTAGTTTTCATAAAAGTTAGCATAGCAACTAATATATTTTTTGATCTTAGTGTATAGCAGAACAGGCCACCAAAGAGGTTTAATATATTTTGAGTTTTATTAATTTTTACTTGTTTTAGTTTCTTTATCCTCAATTTGTAACGGGTGTTATGATTGAGTGTAACGGGTGTTATATAGTAAATTCGTTTTTATATTGGATTTTTTTAAAAGACTTTTTCGGCTAAGAATGGTAAAAATCAATTGCAGTTGAGGACGTATGCTCTATATAATACACCAAACTACTTTTATACATTGTTATGTTAGTAAAAAAAATAAATAACTACATTGAAGGAGTAACATATTAATTTTAGTATTAATTAACAAGAAAAAAAAGTAAGTACTAACATAGTACTAAAAAATGGTTACAATAGTTTAATTTGGGTCCTTTAAAGTTCAGATTTTCAAAATAATGCTTGGATTGTATGTTATCTATGGCTCTGAGACCTTGCCATCTCGTTTCTAAAACGGGGGTGATTTCTTTTATTTGGCTCTCTGGTATATAGAATACCAAAAGTCCCCCAGCATTCACTGATAGGAACTCAAAGCACTCTTTAGGAGTATTTAATATTACTTTGTAAAAATACACCAAAAAATACTGTTGAAGAAATTGTGAAATACTTTTAGAATGGGGTTTTCCCACATTTTTGGGAAGCAACGGAATTTGGTACCTTAGAGTGAGTTATCCAAAACGCATTTATTATTTCTTCTGAAAAACTCTTGGTTTTGTAGAAAAAAATTTTTAAAGTTGGAGTTCTACAAAAACGCTCAAAAAAATTTTTTAGCCAACTAACTTTACGAGAAAAGTAGCGAGTGGTGACCTTTTTCTCAGCCTCTTCCTAACTTCAGTTTAATACTTAGCTGTCACTAAATGTCATTTCTGTTTAGTAAACAATCTGTTAAAAGTTGTATTTATTTTTTCTCGAGCTTTTTCTGCATCAAAATGAAAAAGTGCGTTTTCCGCGGATGTGAAAATAAATAAATGTCAGAATTCCCCTGGAAATTTAAGATATTTTTGCCCTTCCCTTTGTGACCAAGAAGAAAATTGTGGCTCTAGAGGCACTAATGCTGAAAAAATTATCCACGGCTGGGCGCAATAGTGTGTGAAGATCACAGCTGAAATTCAAATACAACCCCATTAGAGACATCGCCACCCAAAGGAAAACCTTTACCTTTGATGGTTCTCGCGTAAAATAACCCCTGTACAATCTGTTAAGACAAGTAAAATTTAGTTCACTTCTTGTTTAACCCATTATTCTTATAGCAATAAAGTTTTTAAATAAAAAAGAGTTTTACCAACCACCACTGGTTTCAGACACAGTCCATCCACCAGTCGGCCCTTCAACTATAACGAATCGATAACAAAAACAATGAACTTTACAAAATGCACTGGAGTACCACAAGAATACATACCGGGTGCGACTTGGAGAATAAACGCAAACATGTGTTTCACCCTTGTTGGGGATCATCGGTATGCCATCATGAACAAATGCTCGGCAAAACATTATAGATAACAGGATGAGAAATGATGGCTACTATGGATAGTGGGAATTTGTTTGAAACCAGTCAGTGGTAGAACTAGTGGAGGAGCCCAAAAATCCAATAGTTTTGTGTTGGTAAAACTCTTTTTTTTATTTATATTTAACTCCACTATAGACATTGGGAATTTATATCTCATTCTGTAATAAGACTTTTGTTGATTTGCTTAAAAACTGGAAAGAAAAGATTTATTTAAAATTGACCGAGCCAAACTTCCCACTTATGACATAGAAAAGTCTGATAAGGTCAGTCCTCCCCACCTTTATAGGAATCTAGGGACGTATAAAACTTCTGTAAAACTTTTTTTTAGTTCCAGTGATGGGAGTGAAAAAATATGGTAAATCACTTCAAGTTATTTTTTTCTAATATTTTTTCTTCAAGTTTAGTGGAATTTTTTTAAACTTATATTTAAATTTATTGCCTCAGGGTTAATTTTTTTGAAGTTTAAGAAGTTCATAGCAAGGTTTCCCAAATTTTTCTTAAACCAAAAACTTCTGGGTTAGTTTACCTGCCAAGGACTGGGTTGGGGTCGAATCTCGTCTTAATTTTAGATGTTGGGAAAATCAAGTTACTAATGCATTGCAGACGAAAATTTGTGAAAAATGATATTAAAAATGACATTATTTTCACATTTGTTAATGCCATTATAGAGCCACAAGCAAAATTTTTAAAAGAACCCCTGCACAAAAACTTGTAAAATGTAACCGTATTTTAATGTATTGTACCAAAGGTCAAAATAGTGAAATTCTATGAGGATCTTATATGATAGGACATATGAGCCGTCAAATAACAGATGTCTGGCAAACACCCAAGAAGACTTTTTTCTCATAACTTTCAACCGAAAAAAATCTTGGGTGGAAAAACGAAATTCAAAATTGGATGCGTTTTTTTTAACTTCTTTTTTTTATTTCTCTTTTGTTTTAATTGCCTTAGGAGCATATTCCTATTGGAAATATTAACACGCCATCGCCAGGACAAACCCATATTAGATGACTTATAATAAAGTACAAGTGCGGAATGATGCCTATTTGTGAGTGATTCAAAATGATGTTTGGGGTGGGCGCCTAGTGGTTTTATACTGTCTGAAATTGTTTCAATTTTTTTTAGACTTCAATGGAAAAAATTGTCATTTTTAATATTACAATAGTTTTATATAATTTTTATTTTTAATAAGTGAAGTGAAATAAAATCATTGCCTGTTCTTTTGTTTTGTAAGAAATAAATATACCTACTGTAGAGCGTTTACCATGTTTTATGTATCCTAAAACTCAAGCTTTTAAAGGCGGACAAAAAAATATCAAGACTAAAGTTAAATAGTTTTATTAAATAATATGGTCAAAAATACGTACTATTTAAACAAAAGGAGTGATAGATACACAAGAAAATAGTAAATTATTAATAAAACAAAATAAATAAATGTACTATTTTAATTCTACAATTTTTTATTATTCTAAATATACAAAACTTTAATTTTATATCTGAAGGAATCCAGAGAGGTGGAAAAAATATCCACATTATTAGCAGAGCTACACATTCTTCGTATAGGTCTATTAAGGTTGTAATTTGTATTATAATATTCTAAGTTAAAAATATTCCTATTTCTTGTACTCCGCTGTGGAACCCTTAAGCCAATTCTATGTATTAATTGAGGAGAATCAAACATTGCATTTCAAATCTTGAAAAGAAAAGCTAGATCAAGAGATTACTCTACGGTTTTCAAGAGTTGTGACCTTTAGAAATTTTAAAACATCACAATAAACTATTTCCCCAGATAGAATTTTAAGTTTGAAAGCTACAAAACATAAGAATTTCTTCAATACCCTTTCCAGATTTTCTACATGACATTTATAGAATGGGGACCATATGGAACTACAATATTCTAATATTGATCTAACAAGAGAACAATAAACATTTTTAAAACAGATTACATTTTTAAATTCAGATAGGCTCCTTTTTAAGAAACCCAGTAGTTTAAAAGCTTTGATACAGATAAAGTTATAGTGATTTTTAAAGCTTAAGCTTGGGTCAAATAATACTCTTAAGTCTTTAAATTTTGTGAAAAAGTGTTGAGATCATTCTGCACTCTTTCACAATCCCTAAAATCTTTAACAATTCTAAAAATATTTTAATCATCTGCGTATAGAATGATTGTACAACAACAGAAACAGTTTGAAATATCATTAATAAAACAAATGAAAAGAATTGTTTACATAGGTCCCCTTGTGGTACTCCAGACTTCACTAATATCTCTTCAGAGAGACAATTTTTTATCCTAACAGCCTGTCTTCGGTTTTTATTATGCCAAGATTTGTACAGGGAATCAAAACAATGTATTAACATCAATCAGTGAAGATTTTTTTTCTTGCAAAATCTTTGTCAAAAGACCTTTTTAGCAATACCAAAAACCTATAATTTATTTGGCGGTACCTTACATTGAGGTTTTATCTCTTAACAGTTTTTTTAAGTTTTTGATGGTCCTGTCATAAGACTCCTCTGTAAAAAATTGTGCTCCACCAATTTGGATAAAATTTTAGTATGTTATTGTCGTAGTCAAAATACACAATACAGAAATCATAACGAAAATTTCATAAAAGTGTTTTATAACACTTATTTTAAGTCTTTAGTAGTAATTTTAATCACGATATCTGATTTACCCTGTACATTATAAATGGTTTACATGAAACAAAAAATTTTATTCAAATTGGCGAAAAACAATGTTTCACATAAAACATTGCAAGATTTGATAAAAAACGGTACTTCACTTTGGGGGTCATTTGTGATCTATCACTTTGAATTTTCTACAGAGATAAAAAAATTCAGGCTGACAACATTTTTTGGAGTTTATCATATATTTTTGTGATTTTCACAAAAAAAAATCCATGTTTTATAAATAATTTCCGCGTTTTATTAAACAACTCAATGTTTTGCATTAGTTTAGGTAGTAACTATATTTTTGGTATTACTGTAAGTATGCGCGTTTTGAGATATCTACATTTTTTATGGCACTTTGAGATGAAATTTTTGTTTTATGACCAGATATTTAAGTAACGAATGAGACTTTAAAAAAATATAAACATTAAAAAACCAAAAAAAAACCGCAGATATTAATTAAACAAACACGGATTTTTTAAAGTGCTTTAGCAGACACATATATCGCCCAAAGAACCTTTTCTTGAATATCTCTAGCTAGCAGCTACAGTAAGTAAGGATGTTTTTAAAAGTTCAACCCTCTTTCCAACCTCCCACGACCATTAAAAACTCATTGCTTGATGCCATAGATATTTTGTAAATTTTTTTATAAAAATCGGTTTAGCAGCTCTCCACTAATGTAACAAAAAGACACCACACCAAAACATGGGTATTGGCTTCTCAGGTACAAGCCTCCACTGCCTCAGTGCCCAGGTGTTTAGAAGCGCCAAAAATAGCCTCAGTTAACGTTATTCTGCCAAATCGCAAGCTGTGCCATAATGGAGAATTGGCTTGAAGTCGAGTATCCGTTTCAGCTTCGACACACAAGGAATCGCTCATATTTGACCGCATGTAATTAATGAACCTGTCAACATTCCATTTGGTCCATTTTCTCTGCAGTTTTAAACTTGAACCAGAGCTGGTATACATCGATATAGGTGTACTTGTCTTCAGATTGCAAAAGGGTATATTTGTTATCTGCGCAGATTTACATCAATTGAGACACATAATTATGACTTTTTGGTCCGAGGGCTGGCACGTCTTCGTTTAAGTGACTGCAAATCCATTTTGGCATTTCCAACATCATTGTAGAGGTGCAGGCTGGTTCTTCACTTCTTCTGTGAAGCCAAAAAAGAACAGCAATGGCATGCTTGCAGCCCCCTGTAAGTATCAAAAAAGAAAAGTTAAAAACAGTTAAAAATTTTCTAATAACAGGTTGAAAGGAGACACATTCTGCTTGCGTCTTTTTTTATCTTGTGAAAACTAAATTTGCATTGTGTGTTCCTAGCTTAACAGAAACTGGTACAAAAAATACATCATAGTTAGAAAATACCAGAAAAATATTTTTTAAAACATGGCACCAGCAGGCATGTATAAATTTTATTTTTCTTCAATATCTCAAAAATTACTGATCTGCTAATTTTTGTTGAAAATATAATTATTTCTTTTAATGTGAAAACTGTATGTGTGTTGCTAGCTGATACGGTTTGTGAGTTATGATTTTCAACCCCCTTTCTTACCCTCTTTACAATCTTCACCCTCATCAAAAACTAATCAGCTCATTCTTTGGTTCCAAAGGATTTTTGTGCCAAATTTCATCAAAATCGGTTAACTTTAGTGGCTTTTCAGTCATCGTTGTCCAGACAGACAGGCAGGCACCAATTAAGAAATTTTGTATTTAGGTCTTTCATGTTTATTTGAGTTATTTTGGTATAAATAAAGTGTTTTTGTTTCGCTCATATTTTTGTTTTTGAAGTTAGGAATGCCCCCCACCAGAGAAATGTGAAATGACGCCGAAATTTGATAATTAAACAAGTCTCGGAGATGGTTTGGGGATACAACCTTTTAATGTCTAAAAAAATTATTCCAATGTTCATAGCTCCTCATTTTGTCCTAACAAACGTAACTTTTTGTGTTGGTATGCTCTAAAAACTCTATGCATAAAGGTCAACTTTTAAAAAATTTTAAGCAGTTTTACTTGGATTTTCCACCACAGATATGTACAAAAAAAAGAGCAGCGCCTAATATTCTGTAAGTTTGGATACCTTAAAGATATAATTTTCCTACCAGGTGTAATTGCAAAACAGTGGCAGCTGCTATTCTGTAAGTTATAATTTTACCTCTTTTTCTCAAAAAATGTAAATAATAACAATTATTAAGTAATTTTAAGAAGACTTTAAAAAGAGATTAACCAAATATTTTTTTTTAAAAGTAATGTAAAATATGTATAGTTTCAAAAGTTTTTAAAACTACCTGCAGAAGCAGAACAATCTTTGCACTCAGAATGCAGCACTTTTTCCTCCTTCTCATTAACAGAAATTTCCACAGTATAAGGAGTATTTCTTACTCTGTGCTCCGGAGTTATTTTCGCCTTGACTGTGCAAACATCTCCTTCTCTCTTAACTTGTCACCATAGACCTCCTTCGTAACTCTAAAATAAACAATAACACTTAAGCCTCCAATCATCTCATTTTTAACACCAAATCAACCAGACCACGTACATTTATTTACATTTTTAAGGTACAAACAAAGTAAAAATAATTTCATATACACGTAGAATTGCAACTCTCATATGACACGAGAATAACTGATAGATAGACAAAACTTCATATGTCCAGTTTACATACCATGAGTCCTCTAGGTATGGCAAAAGTTTAGAAATCATATTTTTTTTGTAATGCACTGAATGGCATGTGGTGACACTTCATTAGCTGTTAATTTTTCATGCTATGATATTTTTCATAACATGAATGAAATTTGGAACTTCTTTGAGATTAAAAATATAAGATAAAAAAAATACAATTTTGTTTATATTTTTACAAATCTTGAGACAAATCTGTCTTAGTTATATACCTCAAAATAGTTTTCCCAGATTTTACAGCTGTGGTTAATTATTTCTGATAAAGCTTTTCTAAAATTTTCTTTTAAATTTTATAGCAAAATTTTAGGTGTACCTACAAATGACTTTTTTATTATCTTCACATTTTGCAGCTTTTTACTGTTACAAAAAAATCCAGGATGTTTAAAATATAGTAACTGTAATAAATTACTTATTTACTGTCATTTATATTTTGCTTTTAATAAGTTGGTCAAAACCTTGGTCAAAACTAGTAAGAAATCCTGTTGAGTCCAATATTTCCTTGAATATCTGAAAAACTACAAATCTGATATAGTTTTTGTTGGAACTGTAATTATCTATCTAAATATTAAAACCACATGTTGCTAGCTGCTAAAAGTATATTTTATTTTTCTTGAATATTTCAAGAACTACAGATCTGACTTCAACGTAAATGTAATTGCTAGCTGCTACAATTCCACCCTCTTCACAACAAATTAATTGACTATTATATAATGTTTTGTTTTAAAAGTCATTTTAACTAAATGTTTGGGATTTTCTTTGAAAGATACTTGAATGATTTAATAAGCTAGTCATCAGGTTTTATTAAACCCAACATCCTAATTTTAAATATTTATTTTTAGTTTAGTTTTTTACTTTATTGACATTCTTTTGTATTTTTTTTAAACTAGCTTTTGCTAAGTATATAAATTAACCTCGAAATTAACATTGCATTTTTCTGAAAAAACTTTACCGTCATAAGCCTAATGTGTTAGTAAAGAAATTTGATGGTAATGTAGCACTAAATTATCATCATGTCAGAATTTAGCTCAATCTTGACAGTTTAGAGAGGCATAAAAAATTACTGACATTTGTTTGATGCATAAATTAATTAACGGTCTAACTGACTGTTAGACATCATCATACTTTTCACATTACTTTTCATACAACTGACTATAGACAAAAAAATAATTTATTGAAAGAACTTTATTGCTTAACTCAGTAACCAGTTATTAATGTTTTTAATGTATCTGTTAACTCCTTAAAAAGACTAACAAAAAGAATCTTACCAGACTAAATATTTTTTTTAGTTAAATTTTATACTGTTGTGTGTCTGTTTTCAAATATTTTGCGTTGTTCATACTATAACTCCTACTATACTATATTTCATGTCTTTATTTATTAATTACTATTCAGTGTTGACTATGTAAATTTTTTTTCTTTTGACAAGGTATTGATTTTAATGGGGTTTCTGTTCCCTATAAATATAAATAAATAAATTAAATTACTTGTGCTGAGGTCCTTTCTCAAAAAGTTACCTTGCTTCTTACTTGGCATAAACAAGTAACAAGGTTTGTATTTTTGTAATCAGGGAAAAAAAAGTTAAATTTAAGAAAATATGTACAGGGTGTCCAAAAATCATATTTCAAGTCACTTGACAAGGTTTTTATAACAAATGCTTAACAGTCTTACTTATATATTTTGACACATCTTGGATTTTTAATGTGCTCAGTTAAACCATACTCACTTTCCAGTCTTAACATTCTTCATCTCAGCGCTAAAGAAATCCATATTATCCAAATAATATAAATTAATCATCTCATGATCCACTTTGGGTAAGTTGTTAGAATCACCCTTCACAAATCCCTTCTCCATATTCTGAGCCATATTCTCTAAAAAAAAAATCAAGAAAAAATCTTAACAAAATTCAAAAAGTTAAAAAACTACTTACCTACAGCTCTCTTTAAAAATCTTTTTATCAATACTTTTTTTAATATAAATATTGAAACCTTTAAAATAAGTGCAAAAAAATTAAAAGAACAGAATATTACCGCTTTAGAATAGACAGCTGTATTTGAAGTCTGAAAATACCATCATGGCTGTACCCAAGGGGTGAACCAATCCAGCAAGTGCACAAAATATTTGGCAGGAACTATATTTTAGCACTTGCAGGCCTCCTATATTATGAGTTTCATTTTATCCTAAACCCAGGAAGAACTGGAATATGGACACTTTTTCCAGGAGACGTACAAAATATGGGATCATTTCACCCATTGGCTGTCCCAATATACAGATTTTAAACAATACCAGAACGTAGTTTTTATAATGTTACTAGTATGAATCTACACTTTTGCAAGCAAATAAGAAAAGCTATCAAAAGATATAGATTTTAGGAGAAAATTCTGTCTTCTAATAGACATGTAGCAAGCATGAAAATTGTTGGATCTGGGGTTGAGTTTTTATGGTGGTTTTTGACGATGCGTCAGAAAGCGGCTTTATATAAAGAGAGTGTCTAAAGAGCCGACAATTTATTATGTATTTTTCGTTTTTTTTAAAAACTAAATTAACCCAACCTAACCTAAACAGTCTCAATCCAACTTATGAAAAGCCAAAACAACCCAAAAAAACACACTTTAAACTAAATTAACCCAACCTAAACAGACTCAAACCAACTAAATTCACCCAACCTAACCTAAACAAACCAACTTATTCAAAGCCAAAACAGCCCAAAAAAACACACTACAACCCCTACATCTTTTTTTGGCATAAAAAAAATGTTTGGGTTGTTTTGGCTTTTAATAAGTTGGTTTGAGTCTGTTTAGGTTAGGTTGGGTTAATTTACTTTAAAAAAATATGAAAATATGAAACACATAATAAATAATTATTGTCGGCTCTTTACCCTCACGACTATTTAGCCAAATTGTCGGCTCTTTATAGACACTCCCTTATATAAAATTACTTAAAAAAACTTACCAAATATCAAAATTTGTATGCGCACACTCTGTTAAAAATCGCAATCAAAAGTTCTTATTCTTCTTGTCTCCGAATTAAGCTTATAAACCCAGCTTAAATTTTCTTAGCAGCTAGGGCTATGGTAGACAGGAACCGTACTGTTTGTAATAACATTCACTACATATATAGTTGTATATTACTTGTAGGCTTTCTAAACAAGAAACAAATATAAACTTCCGCACTACTAAATGTTTATAATTTTATAAATTAACTTCAAAAGAATCACAACCAAAAAAGCAAAACACTTAAAAAAACGAATTGACAGTATGACTTAAAGTTAGCCGCAGGCCGCAGTTCGCAACCCAGTGGTCCAAATAAAAACTGCACTTGACAAATTACAATGGACCAGCCAAAAATGACGTCACCTGTATTGATTATGACGTCACCTATATTCGTTTTGAAAAATCGTAAGGCCACTGAATCGACGATTAAAAACATTATTTTTCACATAGAAAACCAAAATTTTTTGGGGAAAAAAGTTTTTAGATGGATTTCTTGGACCTTTATGTTTATGTATATTCCAAAAAAAAGGTAACTTTTTTTTTATGGGAAAGCCCCATTATCAAAACGTCAATCAAATTATTTACTTACTCAAGCAATTGTTTTATATTATGTCAAACAATGAATATACACAGCCTACTATGACTACTTTATTTTTGCAAGCAGTTTTATTTTTTTTTTTATTTACCTGTAATGGGTGCGACAGTATTTAAATACTGTATTTTTTCAAAATTCCTTGTGGTGGCTAACATTTTTTTTTTGATACTGTCGAAGCGTATTTCATACTTGTTGTAATGATATAGTTTCGTATAATTTTTGTATTTGCGTGTTTAGTATTTTTTTGTAACGGGTGTGACATATAAATAATGATGAGTTCTTACAGTTACAGATCCTAAGTGACGTCTTGCATGAATGAAATTTTATATTTATATTTTAGGCACTAACCACTAGTTCCTTTCAATAAATAATTCAATATGATATATCTTAACGTGTAAGCTAGAACTCATTGTAAACAAAATTAAAATTTTCTGCATTATGAGCCTTAAAGCTTTTTTAAAAGATTAAAGTAGAATGCTGAAAGAAAGTACATAAATATAGGCAAAGTTTTGGTTGAATCTATCATTATAAGTATTCCTCTCTTTATTGGGGTGGATTTTATAAAGACACGACACAATTGAGTTTTGTGAAAATAAGGTACATTTCTGTGGAAATACTCATAGACAAAATCCAAGATAGCACGATCAAAGGAAATTAAAAATCTCAGTTGACGTGTTTTTGGATTTTTTTATTCAACCAAATTCTAACCCGCTAGAAGCACCGTTCCGTTTAAAGAATCTACCCTGTATATATATTGACATATAATTTGCTACCATGAAACTTTAAAAAAAAAATGCTCCTATAAAAAATGTAGTGCGTTAAATTTTCTTTAAATTTTGTTAATAAAAAATAAAAGTTATGTTAAAAATAACGGAGATAGAGGGCGCCACAAATGTGTGTTTTTTTTATAGAAAGTGTGTAGTGCGTTCTTATGTACATATTTTTATAGAGGCATAAAATACACTTATATTAAGAAATACACACTAAGTAACACTTAAAGAGAAAATGTTTGAAAGAAAGTGTGGCTGTGTAGTCAGTTTTGCCATTTGAAAGTACTATTCTATTGGGCTAGTATCTCTTTTTGTTCCTGAGCTATTACCTTCGGAACAACTTACAGCCCCGGCTTCTCCTAGTCCTTATTTTTGGTCTAGTTCTAGAGTTCTAGTATTAGTTCTATACTGAGAAAATTAAAACCAGTATTTTCTATGGGAGTGTCATATAATGTTTTTTGCATTGTCTTTTGATAAGTAAAGTCTTTGTTCTAAGAAAATTGCCAACTTTCAGCTTTTAGGACGCGAGCGAATTTAAGGCCGTCATCGTCAATCATATGTTTTTCACTGATAGTCAAGACAAAGAATGGAACGAAAATGAACAGTCTATTTATCTTAGGAAAACCACTTATATTAATACAAAGACTAATCAAAGGATTAACAATGGAACGAGTATGAACAATTCTTTAATTTCCGATAGATAGGTAACATAAATATCATTTTACAGAAAGGGTTCTTAAAAACCTAAGAATTTTGCAGTTGGGACTTATTTTAGAGATAGGAGGGATAGAAACATATTAGCAAGTAAAAGTAGGGGGGCTTAGGGGGATCAAGCCTCCTCCCCCCCTCCCAATCACTGCAAATCGACTCCAAAAGGTTAAATTTTCCCCAAAAATCACCAATAAAATAGAAATTTTGTTACTCTTTCTTCATCTCTAGAAAATATGCCAACAGCACGTTTACATGATAATTCTCAATGATTTTGCTTTCACATCAATCTTTACAAATGCCTCTTTGATACAGTTGCCTTAATATTTTTGGGTAAAAGTTCTTTTGCGGCCTCTTTAAGAATGAACTGTTTTATTTGAGTTCTTTATGGTAATCGATTCCAAGATTCCTCTAAGAATAATAAGCAACCAATTAACCACCACAGTTTTTTTTGAACTTAGTAGAATACTTGCGTGTCACATGATTATATTGTTTTATGCAGTGGCGTAGCCAGGAGGGTTTTGGGGGTTAACTCCCCCCCCCAGAAAGAGAGAAAGAGCTATAGCTCCCCCACTTTTTTAACCCTTTACTCCGGTTTGTGACGTGTGTTTGGTGTGATTTCTTTAATTTTAAAAATTTTGCCTGCGGAGCTATGACGTGATTAATTGTTACAATTTTAGTTTAACTCTAAGGCATTTTTATCACCAGCAATCAAAACGTGTAATAAATGGCATTCTTAGTAAAATTTGTCCTAAAATTTTCATCTGCGGCACATTAATGATTTGGCAACAAATCTATATACACCACCGCAACCCACCTTTTCTTGGGATCTAATCCAATCTACTTTCAAAAATAGTTTACAAAAAACCTTAGAGATCAAATTTTTTGTTTTTTTTTTGTCAAATTTTTTTTTTTGTAAACATTTGAAACGAGTAAAAAATTGAATTTGAGTGTAATTTTTATAAAATTTTTGCCTGCGTCGCATTTAAGGGTTAATTTTGAAAAAATCTGCAAATGAGACTGCTTGTAAAAATAAGTATTTTAGTTCCGTATATATACACTAACTCAACACCTATTAAACCGCCCCTCTCTCCCTCCCCTCAAGCAATACTAATTTTTTTTATTAAATGATAAACCCCCCTCCAGAGTCGATTTCTGGCTACGTCACTGTTTTATGATACACTTCTTTAACCTTTAAATATTGTCAAACAGTACTTTGAGATAAGGCGGGTTTACCCAACTTTTCATATTGATAATTTATAACCTAAGCACAATTTTATTCATAGTCATAATGTTAAATACATTATTCGTAATAGAAGTGTTTACCCAAGTTTTCATAGTTATAATTCACAATTCATAAGCACAGTGCATAATTTAAAAGTTGGTTAATTTTAACCTTTATCAAAAATCAAAGAAAACATTTTGGTTGGTTGATTTTAAAATGGGAGTGATTAATTTTAGCTGATATTAGAAAACAGAAATTTAGCAAAAAGGAAGAATACCTAACCTGTTGAGGTTAGGTAAAGAAAAACATTTTTTTTTGTTCTTCTTTTTTGTCAATTTTTGGTATGTCAATTTTCAAAATTTATCTTAATGCACTATGCTTATAAACTCTTGGATAAACAGGTGCTGTTAAATTATGTATTAACAATAAAATTGTGCTTATACACTATGAATTAAAGTTATGAATTATCAATATGAAAAGTTGGGTACACCCGCCTATAATCTTTTGATAAATTTACCTAAGTATAAATAATAAATCAAATTGTTTTAGTAAAATTGCCTCTGCCAAAATATTCCTACATACTTTAGCCATTTATAAATGGTTTTGACCCCTCTACAATAGCCACGCTGCAATGCGGCTGGTAAACGATATCGCGTGAATGATGTCAACAAAAGATTGCGCCCTGCGTCACACAATACCATTTTTAACGACTACCGTGGCAGTTTTTGCTTCACCACCCTTAGAGAGTAATATTTTTATTTAAGAGGATTACGAGCTTATTTCAAACAAATTTTGAACTGCAATTAAACATTTACAGCCACAGTTCTTTCTCTAGGCTAAAAGTTTGGACAATTTTTGACCAATCGCTTATGCTGGATTAGTCTGGGTTAATCCGAAATGACCATGAATGATATCGATAGATTTAGAAATTATTTGGTTCTGTTAAAACAGTTACGTTGGGAATTTGAAACCTTTGGTTGCACTATAACAAAGTTATGATTGTTTTCCACAAACCAAAACTACACTTTTTTGCACTTGACGCGCGCAAAAAAGTGTAGTTTTGGTTTGTGGAAAACAAATGTTTATCGTCTCCTGATGATGCTAACGTTGTTAGCAAAACGCGCGTTGAGTGCAAAAAAGTGTAGCTTTGGTTTGTGGAAAACAATCATAACTTTGTTATTTTGCTGTTAAAACAGGATAAAGTGTTGAATTAAAGTGCAACGTTAATTCTGAAATTCTAGCGGTATTTTTGTAAATTCGTTAATCTGATGGGTATCTTACAGTGAATGCATGTTTTATCTTGGATCTAATTTAACTGCAATTTCATTTCATTTATTCAATTATTTCAACTGGGTGGTTCCTAATGCTTTTCAAGTTATGTGAAGGAAGTGGCTTGTTTTTGCACTTATGTTCTTTCCATTTCAGGTTCGATGTTATAATGATTTCTGAACCATTCTGCTCCATTTATGAGAAGAGTGTTCTGTTCAGTATATATTGTTTCTATCACTGCACATTTTGAAATTGTTTAGTTTCAAATGTTATGTTCTTTCCATTTCAGGTTCGATCTTATAATGACTTCTGAACCATTCTGCTCCATTTATGACAAGAGTGTTCTGTTCAGTATATATTTTTCCTATCACTGCACATTTTGAACTCGTTTAGTTTCATCCCTCACGCATTTGATCAATTTCTCACTTAAGTAAGTCTGCATTGATAAGAGGATTAACATATATCTTTTAATCATCTGCAAAATTTTGTACACATTGTACGATTTCAACCAAATTAAAAGTATACCTCCTAAAACCAAGTCCCAAGCAACTGCCCACCAAATGATGATTTATTCAAAGCTTTTGCATAGGGGATTATTCCTGTAATTTGACACTTCAAAAAATGATGAAGTACCACCATTTACGGCCAATTTAAGTGCTCCTTGTTTATCTACATATACCAAAGTTAACTTTTTTACTTGAACACAGCTTTGGACTAAATCCATATAACGATAACACATAGGCTACGGCTGGCTTTGACATTTGCAAAGCCATCAGGCTTGCTGTAGCTTTTATTTCAATAGACAGGTTTTTATTTACACAGGGTCTTGTTATTTGCATACTCAAGATACTTTTAACCTCTCCCATATCTTTCATCATAAAGTTTCTTGGGTCCTGAGCTTTAAGCTGATTTTTAGCTGACTTATTTTTTGATAGTAAAATAATGTTATTTTCATAGATCCCAACAACAAATGTCACTTTTTTTAAATGTATTTTATAATTGATACACCAGTTAGATTGGCTCTGTTTTAATCGAATTTCTTTCACAAAATGACCTAGCTCTAGATTCCAAATACCCCGATTTATTTAAATTCGTAAAGCAATCTTTTAATTACAAATCTTCTCTGTGTCTTCTGGTGCTGCCTAATATATTTCTTTATTGAAATCTCCTTGTCCTCCTGTCACTATTATGTCTGTTTTGGCACTAATGACTTTGTTCGTGAGCGGTTTTGCCGTTAGTCTGTTCTCCTCGTATAAGACATAACGCCATCAGTGGCGAAGCTGACAGAAATGTATTCTGTATGTAATTTCCGGGAGCACTCTCTTCCCCGAAATTAAAGAATACGGGAACTGGTCTTACAACTGGAACAAAGATGTCATCTTCTCCTAGTTCTAGATCAATGTCTGACTGTGCACCAATATCTAATAAATTTTAGCTGAATGTGTTACTTGTTTCTTTACCTGAGTCTTCTTCCTAATCAGTTTCTTTTACTTCATGCTCTTCTTCAGAAATCTGTTCATCGAGAAAATAAGTGTTTCTGTCCGTATTTTGTATTTTTCTTTTGCAAAACTGTGTTGCCTTTTTTTGATCTGCCAAACTGAACGTCTCTGGACATAAACACTACATTTGTCTGTGCATTATAATGTGTCGGGGAATGGCGACAAGTTACGCGTGGGCCCTAGAAACTGATTCGATACCTCTCCCTTCTACTACTACTACTAGCTAGATTTAATTTAGAATTATAGAGATAAATTTACTTTCCTGCTACAAACAAATTCCCTTTTACATTTTTCTACGGCTATTCCATTAATGTCTTGCTTCCTTATTTTAATTTTAAATGTAATTTAAAGAATACAAAGTACTTTGTTGAAAATAAGTAGGTATCCGTGCGGCCTTACTCGCGTTAAAATTTGGATAAATTTAAATTGGAAATGCTAAATAAGCCAAATTTGTAGCAAAATCCCTGTTATTTGCAACAATATTTCTTTATTACCTTAAGTTAAGATATATTGTCAAAAATTAGGAATACTTGTATTTTTTGATAGTCTATGCTGTGTCGCAATTACTAAATAACTTTATCTTGCTCTCAAAAAAAGCTTAGTTTACCTAACCACACAATGTCAAAGCACATAGTTTTCGAAAACCTTCTTAGTCTAGCTGCCTCAAAAATTGTAACAGGATGTAATAAGGAAACCAAAACAGAGGCGTTTTCGAGGATTTAAAGTACGATTGTCAATTTTTTATTCACAAGCGACACTATTTGGCAATATTTTGATAGGAGATAAGTGAGTTTCACCACCAAAATTTAAATAGGGAATGTGGGACAAGGCCTTTCAAATTCCTTTACAACACAATTTACCATGGATGAAACAAAAAACATTGTTCCCAGTACTTTTTTGAACAAACTGCCACTCATTCTTTTTTTTCAAAAATGCGCCCCTTTCGGATTAATGTTTCTTTGCTCCTTGGTAAATTGAAAGACAATAATAACAAGGCATCACTTGACCCAGTTTTCCTATTTAAATTGTGGTGGTGAAACTTACCCCCCGAGAGTTTTTTCCGAAATAATACTCTAAATACCTAAAACGCCTCTGTTACGTTTTCGCTGTTACACCATGTATAATATATCTAATAGACCTAAATAGACCATTTGTGTACAAAAAATATTTTTTTTTAATCCAATTTTTAGAATGTTTGTTTGTTGTAGCATCCCACAAAACTTCATTAAAATCGGTTCACGGAAAAAAGTTATTATTATTATTCAAGGAAAAAAAACGATAAATAACCTGCGGGTATTGAGCTAGTTACCCCGGTTTTTACAATTGCATTTTCTTAAATAAAACAAAACTTTCTGCAGCGCACACGGAGCATCATCCCGAACAATAGACCTATAAAGATTTTGTCACACTGACCTTTAGAAAATTTTAAAAATTCCTTTTTAAAATACCGGAAAACAAAAAGACAAGTTTAGTTAGTTAGTTAGTAAGCAATAAATTCCAAATTTTTGTTTCACATAGCTTTATCATTTTTTTCTAACATTTTGCACAGTATAAGCAAGAATATATATACAGACCGCTTCAAGCTACTGCGAACATAGGGCGGAAGAAGTATAATTTGCCAGTGTACGTACATGCAGAGACACCGCACGCCTATCAGTGAAGCAACCAACACTCAGGTTTCCGATCGCCATTCGCTGCCGTTCGCCGCCGTTCGCATTGTATTTAGTACGCCTCTAACCACGGTGCTGTGTGGAGCGTAGTCAATGAAACCGGAATTTGGTCAATAAATACGCAAATTTTTATAACGTAATTTTCTTAGTTTTTGTCACTGATAAATAAGAGCGTTTTATTGTCAACTGCTCAGATTTATCAGTGACGACGTGTTACAATGAAAATAATAAGGAGAAACAAAATAAAAGCAAGTTCTCAAAATAAAATAATACATTCTAAAAACCAAAAAGATTCTCCCAGTCAAAAAAAAATTAAAGCAAATGTTCGAAAAGTCCTGCTTGCTCGGCTAGACAATATCCGAGCCTACTATAAAAACCCCTTCTAACGTTTCCAAGCATGTTAGGGGTGATAATTTGAAAAGCTTCTTCAAAAACAGATAGAAGTCATTAGGAGCAAGATCGGGAGATCGAGCTGGCCATAAAATAGTTCCCCGTGTACTTATAACCCGATTAGGAAATACATTATCAAGATATTCCCTAACAAGGCCAACATTGTGAGCGGAACAACCATCTTGTTGAAACAATGTTTCACCAAATCTTACACCTAACAACTGCCTAGCAGTTGGAATAATGTGCTGCTGCAGTAGATCCAAGTATCTAGGACCATTCAAATTGCAATTGCCGTTAATAAAAAATGGCCCAATTACGTGTTCCCCTACAATACCCCCCCCCCCAAACATTTAGTTTTTGGGGATACTGTGTTCTTACGTCAAAATACAAATGCAAATTTTCCCTCGACCAATATCGAACGTGTGTTTGGTTATGACGATTTGACCATTTGACCATCTGCACTTTTTCGGCAACTTCGTAGACATCCATTTTTAGTTTTAAAAATGTATTATTTCAATTAAGAACTTACCCATCTGTTTCTCGAGGAAGGCAGAAATAAAACAAAATAATAAAAACAAAATGAATTTTCAAAAGATAACACTGCGGCGTGCTTCGAATCCACCTCGGTCGTGGTATGGTAAGGTATGGCAAAAAAATATTTTTTTAAAAATAGGACACCCTGTATATTTTGCAATTTTTGAAATCTGCAAACACTTCTCTCTTCAGCAATACCACACTGTATGGAAAACTTTGATATTCATTCAAATATCCCCAGTAAAACAGGGCATAGACAACAATTCCATGCAAGTTTAAATGCCTTTATCTTGGAAACCATAAGACATAGAGTATTAGTGTGTGGTATTGTCAAAAAGATAATTTTTTTTAGAATTAAAAAATGTCAAACTATACAGGTGTCCTATTTTTTAAATAAATATTTTTTTGCCATACCTCGTAAACAAACCGACATAAAAAAAAATTAAAAATCTCAGTTGACGTGTTTTTGGATTTTTTTATAAAACCAAATTCTAACCCGCTAGAAGCACCGTTCCGTTTAAAGAATCGACCCTGTATATAGTTTTAAGGTACAGGGTGTGTAAAGTGATGTTTTTCGTTTCCCCATTACACCCCCCTCCTTCGCCCTCTGCATACGTCACTGTTTAAGCAAAGAAAACAAAACCACCATTACAGTTTTTTAAAAAGCTTCTTTATAGTTTAACCTTGTTGCTTTTAAAATATTAGGATTAAATAGAAACACAAATGTCAAGACAAGCTAAAAACACCTTTGACCCATCCTGTACCTTCAAACATAGTATAATCTTAAGCTGGGTTTATATTATACAGGCAAATAAAAATAAAAATTAAAATAAAAACAATAATTAAAATAAAAATAAAAGTTGAGCTTATGGGAAACAGTGTAGGCGTTTATACAGCAGAAATAAAAATAATAAAAAGATGGGCAACTTTTAACTTTTATTTTACTTTTAAATTAAATTTTGGTTTTTGGGGCATTTTTCAATTTTTTGGATTATTTTTGGCAGATATTATTTAAGAAAATAATATGACGTAGTTTAATTATTTTAATTATTGGTGTCACTCAGCTGTGTGCTGATTGGTTCAAAGTTATTTTTATTAATATTTTTATTTGGCTGTATAAACCAAAATTATTTCTTATTTTTATTTTCATTTTACTTTTTATTTGTTATTTTGATTTTAATTTTTGTTTGTCTGTATAAACCCAGCTTTACTTATAATATGACAAAAAATTCGGAATTGATTGTAACTAACTTAAAAATAAGAAGAATAAGAAAATAAACATGTCATACACCCTACCCTGTAAATGAAATGAATAATTTTTTAGAAAATTTTATGAATACCTTTTTTTCATAAAAATTACTTGTGCGGAAATTCTTAAAACCGTAAGAAGGAAGTACTCTTTAAGGGAGTAGAGTTAAGTCACTAAATCACGCATGTACGGTGCGTTATTCAATGGTCAAGTGGTGTAAAAATTAGACAGTCAGTTTTTTTTACTCATGAGTGATTTTATTACAACGAAAATTCGGCATAACAATAACTAATATTTGGGCAAGTTAATAATTTTATAATATCGCATTACATTTTACGCATGAAAATGAATACATACTTTTAGAATCGTGCCCATTACTTTGATTGTGGCATCGTGGTATCTGATCGCACGCGCTTGGTGAAAGTCGGAATGTGTAGCCGTGTATAACGGCGGTCTAACATGTTTTATCTAGGGTCCCATTGAAAGTTAACCTTTTGCACCTCTTATTTTGGCCTAATTTCACTTTATCCCTTATTTGAAGCGTGCGCACTTGATAAGAAATAACGATTTCACTTACTAACCGATAAAGTTTGACGTTACCTGCGGATGAATATCGTATCGCATCCCTTATAATTGACATGGTTGCCGACAGTAAAACGTAGAAAAACAAAATATTTAAATTGATTTTTGAATGCAAATATGTTCTGTATTCTTTTTATTTAATTGTAAAGATAGGTGTCAATTTTTGTTTCATTATTTTCTTTGGCTAGAATTTCATAAGAAATGTCAAACATTGACTTGACCTGGCAACTGTGATAAGTGATTCCGATCTGTTCATTATAACCTCCCTTTTCTCTTTGTGTTTTCGAGTTTTTAAAGATTATTAATAATTAAAATTCACGGTAAAAAATACAAGAATAAGATATTTTAAATGAAAAATATTTTTTTACAAATTCTTCTTGTAAATCTTGATAATAATAAATACCGTAAAAATTCGTCTATAAACAAATCAAAGGCGGCGTGCAAAAACTAAAAATGCTGCCTTAAAAATAACGTAACGTAACGCGTTGTAAAGTAGCTATTACAACGCGTTATTAGGCGATAAAGTCACCTAACGAGGATTTTTCATAAGTGGTGCAAAACGTCTCTAATAAGCGAGGAGGCAGTGGCGATCCCAGAGGGGCATCGCCTTCCCCCCCTTTGCTCCAGAAAAAAGTATACAACAAAGATGCTGGTGGTAACCCTGAAGTCTTTGGACAAGAAACGAGAAATTGCAGAAAGTTCCTTTAAAGACATTCTAGAATCAATCCCTCCACACTAGTTTGAAACAGATGAAAACCACGATATTAGAAATACAGAACAGTATTATAGAGTTTCAATTTATAAACAAGTTTTAGATAAAATAATTTCGGGCATAAAATCAAGGTACAATAACGAGACTCTAAGTATTTTTGACCTGAACATATTGATACCAACCAAGCCAAAATCAGGGCAAAATTCGCTTATGTCGTTTCCAAATACTATAAATTGTTTGATTATTACAAAACACACATTCTTGAACTTTTATTGGGAGAAGTCAGTATTTGGACACAATATTGGTCAGAAGTAGGCAAAAGCTTAAATCAAAACATATATGATAACGTTTTCGAGGCAATGAACAAGTATGGCGATATTTTTCCGTTTGTCAGAAAGAAGCTTCTCCTGCCTAATAAGATTGAAAATATAAGTACTTAAAAACACTATGACGGAAATTCGAATGACGGGCTTAGCGTTGCTGCATATCAACAGACATATTTGCTGTTTTCATGGGTATTGAGTTCATTTTCAAAACTCATTGTATCTTTTTCTTTTATATAGCGTGTTCTTGTTTTTGATAAAGAATACGCTACATAAACGAAAAAGATACAATGAGTTTTGAAAACGAACTCAATACTCGTGAAAATTGACATTGAGCAAGTCATTGACCGGTTTGCCCAAACAACACCGTTCTCAACTAAAAAGCCAGTTAACTCTTATCTCTTCAGTGCCCTTTAGCCAAAGCTTGCCGCCATTTTTATAACCAAATTGACAGGTAAAACCTGTATTTTCTGTCAGTTTTGTGTCAATATGACCGCTATAGTAGGCTAAAGGATACTAAATCGAAAAAGAGTTAACTGACTTTTTAGTTAAGCAGGTGTTGGCCCAAAAAAACTGGAAATAAACTTTTTTTTGAGATTGGCATCTTATATTTGAGATATGCAATATAAAAGGTAAAGTTTCAACTTAAAAAGCTTTTTAGATCTCAAAAAAAAAGTATTTTTGTATTAACAATGGCATTTGTAGTGTCACTTTCTTAAAAATTTTCGCCCGCTGCGCCTTCAAAATATTGATATATGTACAATTTTAGTTTAATTTTAAATCAAAAAATGCATTTTTCAGTGCAATTTTCTTTAATTTAAACATTTTTTAAAATTAAGAATGTACGAAATAAACAATTTAAAATCTGAGTACTCCCCGCGCTTTTAGTTACTAAGTTTTCTTTGCATATATTGATATGTTCCTCTTAAAAGCTATGCTGTTATTCTAGTTTTTTTTTTCGTATCGATGCCGCCCCCCCCCCTTTTCAAATAACTGGGACCGCCACTGGAGGAGGTGTTAGTCTTCTGGGATAAATTTGAGACTTTATTAGGAGTATAGGTAGTTTATGCTTTAGTTTATTTACGAAAGCGTTTTAAAACGTATTAGCAGTTTTGTAACAAAAATTTTATTTATTCCTTATTTTTTTAATTACATCTTATGTGTAAAATTTTTAGGAAGAGATAGAGGCCCTGTATAGAGTTTTTGACAGTAATTGTTTTACCAGAGGTGAGCAACTCGATTTGACAGTTGTTAGGGAAATGTTTACAATTTTTTTTGTATGTTGGCATTGATAGTTGGCAACCACTGACAATAAATAATTTTGTCACTGTCACATTTTTGATTAAACGTACACCAAATTTTAAATTTGATTACTTACTTGCCCTTTAAAAATAGAATATTGCGGTACAGGAAACTGTAAAAATACTTGCGACGACGAATTTGTATTGTTCCATTTTCTAATGGAAAAAGAGACACAAGAAAAATGGAGAGAAATCATGCATTTTTCAATCTGGAAAATTAATAAAAATAGTCGAATTTACGAGCTAAGTAAGATTAGTTTAATTACATGTTTTTGTGTTTTATTTTAAGAAGAATAGTACACCTAACCAAAATTATAGATCAGTAAGATTCTTTATATTTTACCTATTATTAACGTTTTTAATATCTACCTTACTTTTTTTTTGTCAAAGCTTGACATACAGGGTGGATTCTTTAAAAGGAACGGTGTAGGAATTTGTGGACGGTGCTTCTAGCGGGTTAGAATTTGGTTTTATAAAAAAATCCAAAAACACGTCAACTGAGATTTTTAATTTTCTTTAATCGTGCTATCTTGGATTTTTTTTATGTCGTTTTGTTTACGAGGTATGGCAAAGATATATATATTTTTTTAAATAGGACACCCTGTATAGTTTGAAATTTCTTAATTCTAAAAAAATTATCTTTTTGACAATACCACACACTAATACTCTATCTCTTATGGTTTCCAAGATAGAGGTTGCATGGAATTGTTGTCTATACCCTGTTTTACGGAGTATATTTGAATGAATATCAAGGTTTTCCATACAGATTTAGATAAAAATATCTTGATTATCGTAAAAGATAGATCCTACAGTGTGGTATTGTTGAAGAGAGAATTGTTTGCAGATTTCAAAAATTTCAAAAATTGCAAAATATACAGGGTGTCCTATTTAAAAAAAAATAAAAAATTGCCATCCCTCGTAAACTAAATGACATAGACACAATCCAAGACAGCACGATTAAAGGAAATTAAAAATCTCAGTTGAAGTGTTTTTGGATTTTTTTATTCAACAAAGTTCTAACCCGCTAGAAGCACCGTTCCGTTTAAAGAATCCACCCTGTATTTTACTAACCAAATAAAATCAATCTTTCAAAAACTGTTATTATAAAAAGAGACAACAAAACATCAGTCCATTTCATAAAATCGATTTTACATGCAAATATGAAAAAAACTAGAGAGATGGCAATATGAGTTGCCCACCTCTGATAAAACAGTAACTGTCAAATTTATAGAGGGCCTTTAGGAAGAGGTAAAGGTGATGCAAAAAGTGAGTGTTTTGACCTCCATAAACCTAGCGGGTTCACCTCACAAAATCTAAATTTTAATTATTCCAGAATTATGTGCTTTTTATGTGCTAACTTGGTCCCCTTTTAAAACATTTTTCGCTCTTTTAGTTTTTGAGAAGATTTAAAAAAAGGTGGGCTCGCTAGCTTTATATAAACCTGGCAGGTTCACCCTTAAATAAAGCTTAAAAATATTCGTTCAACACCTCAGAATTATGTGCTTTTTATGTGCTCCATGAAAATATAAAAAAAAACACTAAAAAAAATACTTTTTAGCTATTTTTGTAAAAAATAGTGTGGGCTCGCTAGCTTTATATAAAATTAGAAAAAATCTTTAATTTTTCTCTATTTCCATGGAACACACAAAAAGCACATAATTCTGAGATATTTAAGGGATATTGTCCACCTCTGTTTAAGGTTGGGCCTGCTAGATTTATAAAAACGGAACGGGCCCAAACCTTTTTTTTTAATAACAGAAAAACTAAAAAGATTTTAGTTTCTTTCTATTTTCATGGAGCACATAATTCTGAGATATAACAGATATTTTTAACATTTTGTTTAAAAAATAACTAAAAACGTTACAAATTTTATTTTTTTTTCTATTTTTATGGAGCAGGTAAAAAGCAAATAATTCTGATGTTTAACGGATATTGTAAGGTTGAGCTGGCTAGGTTGATATAAAGCTAGCGAGCCCAAACCATTAAAAAAAATAACTAAAAAAGTAAAAAATCTTTGGTTTTTTTCTATTTTTATGGAGCACATAAAAAGCACATAATTCTGAGATATTTAACGGATATTGTTAACCTTTATTTAAGGTTGGGCTTGCTATGTTTATATAAGGCTAGCGAACCCACATCATTTAAAAAAAAAATAACTAAAAAAGTTAAAAAAACTTTAGTTTTTTTTCTATATTTATGGGGGAAATTGCCTTATCCAGGCTACTACAGAATTTTTGTGCAATCTCTCAAAATAAATTAAAAAAGCGCGTTTCACTAGCTGCTGTCAAAAATGACATGATCAGAAAATTGCACCGATGTTTTTGGGTTCACTAATAGTCCAAATATATACAATGACCTCCAAGAGATACGGTAATTTATTCTGCCCGCAACAGTATAAAGTTGTGCTCTGGAAGGAACGAATAGGATACAGAAAAATTACGCCAATATGGAATTTTTCCCAACTTTAAATATAATAATGGACAATTTTTAGCTAAGATAACTCAGCCAGGGAGTAGAATAAACCTTTAAAACTTTTTTTTTAATTTTGATTTTAGTTCAGTATCGATATATCAGTATTTGCTCCTAAGAAAAAGTTATATGTATAATTATTCTGATGAAATGCGCTACAGAGTTTTTTAGAAAAAAACTTTATTTAAAAAAAAATAAATTCCAAAATTAAGATTTGGTACATTGGGCTCTGTAGCGCAATTGAGAGTAACATAATTAGTATGTGTGCAAAATTTCAGCACTCTAGCTCTTTTTGTTTGGCCAGGATTTGCAGCATACGATTTGCCCCGAGGGGTCCTGGCTCATCTTGTGCATATTAATAACTGGATATTTTGTTCTAGATTAATAAGTGGAAATCTCTGGAAATCGCATAACATGTGTCAAAAATTTCCACGGAAATCGCATCTTATGTCTTTATATTAGATTTTCTAATTTTTTAAATAAAATTTGTCCTGTGGTGGAAATATACAGTTTTCACTCGGTATATTCAAAATATAACGCGTGCATGTCAATTTCCGTCTCGGAAATTTTTGAAAATTTCGTTTTAGCCAATTTTTTTTAACGCTTTCAAAAATCCCTCACCCTACGGGTTCGGGATTTTTTAAGATCGCATGCACTCCAGCTTTTGTTAAAAAATTGGCTTCAAACAAAATTTCCAACAATTTCCTGGAAATCTGACATGCACTAGTTATATTACTACTGATTGTTTTAATGGTCACTTCATAAATCGTGTAGTTTTAAACTGAATATTTTATAGGAAAAGCATACGAACAGTTTGCTGGTTATCTGGTTGCTTTTAAAAGCAATTACTTTTTTGTTTTTATTACCCTTTCCAACAACAATGCCCATATATTATGACCAAAAATTAACCAAAAATAATTGTAAATTTATGGTAAGAAAATAATAGGTTATTTACAAATAAAAAATATCATTTATAATCTTACCTCATCATAAATAAAATTGTCAATTTCCTCAAGTGGTCGTCCATATAGTTTTTTTGGAAAAGGCTCAAACTTTCCGGGTAGCCGAGACCCATCCTCTAAACTTAATTTTCTTCTGGGCTGGAATCCATATTCGCGCACTAGTTGCTTTGTTTTGCATTCCAGTCGCTCCAGGGATTCCTTTGTAAAAGGCCTGACCTGATTTGTTTTCGATTTAGTGGTAGGCCTAAGCGGGTCGCTGGGAAATTTTTTGGAAAGCTTCGATTTGTCGGTAAATGCATACGAGAAAACATCACTATTTTCCGGTCCGCACGGATACGAAAAGGGTCTTTTAGAGCCAGGTGGAAATCTTTGCTGATTATCATTTTGCAAGTTGGCTGGAGTCGTGGCTATTACATTTAAATCCACGGGATTCGACATGGGGCAGAGTTGGGTATTTTAGAAAACTTTAAAGTGTTTGTTGTCGAAAGTGAGCTGCAACGGCATGACTAAAGGCTCGCGGCAAACTGACATACTGTAGAGCCCTAACTGCGACGCTGAGAAGCAGCGCAACGCCAAACTCGGCCATCCACCCTTGACGTCGCGCCGCACCGCGATAGCTACACATGAGGGAGCTGGAATCAAAACCAGCTATCTCCAAAATTGAAACATTTTGAAAAGGCATGGAAAACGTTCAGCTATTTACTCGATAACCTAGGTATATGCTATGTGTCGGCCGGAAAATATATATTTGCCATTTTAAACGAAAAAAGTTGTCATATGCACTGCTTAACATTAACAGAGGAGACGTCGAAACGTTTTTTGAAGGGGTTTAGTTAATATTGGGTTGGGTGGATCCTCGGTCGGATTTATCCTTAAGTCTAAATTTTTTGCGGCGCCGTAGGCGAAAATTTGAAGGCTATTACACCAAAAACGCCATTTTTCACACGTTTTGAATGATTTTGACAAAAACTGCTTATAATCAACTAAACTAAAATTGTAACAATATATAAAGTTTTACATTTGAATTTTTTTTTTATCGTTTTTACGTTTTTTGTGGAATATTTGAAACAAAGATTGGTTGGGTTGGAGTGGGATATAGTGGATCGCTTCCTCCTGTATCCGCCCCTTTCTTCTTAAAAGAAAAACAAACAAATATAAAGTGTACTATTATGTAAGTAAATGCAAAGTATTTTTGAAATTAAAAACCATATTTTCCACCTCACCTTTTACCTCCCTTATTAATTGAAGTTGGAAAAAAGTTTTATGTATAGAAGTTGCATAATTTTCTGTAAACTTTCAGCTGTCATCGAAAACCTCAAATTTCGACATTAATTACTTTAATTTAAATGGAAAATTTTAACGTCTTTTCTCTAGATTTCCATGTGTTAGACAAATAAACAGAGTTTAGGTGGTTCTTCGTCTAACTCATTACTCTTATGGCAGCATATTTTTCTCTTAACTTGGGAATCGTCCAAGATAAATCTAATATATATTTTTAGGAAAAAATGGTCATTCTAAATTTTAAAAACAATGCATGGTGTTCCATTTAAAATAAAGAAGTTAATGTTAAAATTTGACGTATGCGATGACAGCTTTTTTCCTTTTACAACTTCAATAATAAGAACTCAATGTTGTTAGAAATAGTTGTAAGAACTCAACTGCTATATATAAAAGACTAATATGTTAAATGTTTATGTTGTGTTAAATGAAAATAGTTTGAAAAACATTTCAACCTGCTTTATTTTGTTTTTACTTCCCTTGCTAAAGGGAAGTAATGTAATCATCAAAAAATCGCATTCGAGATTTTCATGATCCTTCACGAATTTTGAGGTTTCGAATAGTGATAAGCACGAATCCAGACGCCGTCGCTCTATCTGTCGGTCTGTCTGTCGCCTACTTTATAGCCACTCTAACTCAAAAACTCCTTTACTAATCATAACAAAATTTTACACAGTGATTACTTTTGTTGACGCGCAGACCCCTATTGTTTTTGAGCATTCTCCTACTAGACCCTTCGGAGCTACCCCCAAATAACTTCATCCCTAAAAAAAAAATGGCGCCAAAATTTTTGACTACATATATATATATATATATATCACATAAAAAATGCAAAAAAAAACAATTGAAAAATTCAATTTCCTGTGCCATATATCTCGAGTTATGAAACGAAATGTTAAATAAAAAGTAGCTTAGGATAAGATCCAGGTCACACCCAATTGTTTTATTAAATTCCATACAAATCGGTTTAGCCGTTATTGCGTGATTAATGGACAAAAATCTTATGTATATGAGGATATATATATATAGATATATATATAGCACATGTAAAACGAAATGTTTTTAGAAACAATAAAGTCTGAATCTATATATAGCACATATAAAATGTATTGGAAAAGTTCGTGTACCCTAGAAGTCTGGATACACCCTGGAGAAGTCTGGAAAGACTCTGGAAAAGTTTGGAAAGGCCCTGGAAAAGTCTGGAAAGACCCTGAAAAAGTCTGGATACACTCTGGAAAAGTCTGGAAAGACTCTGGAAAAGTCTGGATACACTCTGGAAAGTCTGCAAAGACCCTGAAAAAGTCTGGATAAACTCTGGAAAAGTTTGGAAAGACCCTGGAAAAGTCTGGATACACTCTGGAAAGTCTGGAAAGACCCTTGAAAAGTCTGAAAAGACCCTGGAAAGACCCTAAAAAAGTCTGTATACACTCGGGAAAAGTCTGTAGAAGTCTGAAAAAGTCTGGAAAGACCCTGGAAGTCTGGATACACTCTGGAAAAGTCTAGAAAGACCCTGGAAAAGTCTGGATAGACTCTGGAAAAGTCTGGAAAGACCCTGGAAAAGTCTGGAAACACTCTGGAACAGTCTGGAAAGACCCTGGAAAAGTCTGGATATAATCTGCAAAAGTCCGTAGAAGTCTGGAACGACTCTGAAAAAGTCTGGATACACTCTGGAAAGTCTGGAAAGACCCTGGAAAAGTCTGGATAAACTCTGGAAGTCCGAAAAGACCCGGGAAAAGTCTGCATACACTCTGAAAAGTCTTGAAAGACCCTGCAAAAGTCTGGAAACACTCTGGAAAGTCTAGAGAGATCCTGGAAAAGTCTGGAAACACTCTGGAAAAGTCTGGAAAGACCCTGAAAAAGTCTGGAAAGTCTAGAGAGATCCTGGAAAAGTCTGGAAACACTCTGGAAAAGTCTGAATATAATCTGGAAAAGTCCGGAGAAGACTGGAACGACTCTGGAAGTCTGGAAAGACCCTAGAAAAGTCTGGATACACTCTGGAAAGTCTAGAGAGATCCTGGAAAAGTCTGGAAACACTCTGGAAAAGTCTGGAAAGACCCTGGAAAAGTCTGGAGACACTCTGGAAAAGTCTGGAAAGACCCTGGAAAAGTCTGGATACACTCTGGAAAGACCCTGTAAAAGTCTGGAAACACTCTGGAAGTCTGGAAAGACCCTGGAAAAGTCTGGATATAATCTGGAAAAGTCCGGAGAAGTCTGGAACGACTCTGGAAAAGTCTGGAAAGACCCTGGAAAAGTCTGGATACACTCTGGAAAAACCTGGATACACTGTGAAAATGTCCGAGTACACCATGGAAAAGTCTGAATACACCCCTGAACAGTTTAGATACACGCAAGAAAAGTCTGGATATACTCTGGAAAAGTCTGGCCAACCCAATCTAACCCATGTATATATGAGTAGCGGTTTTTTATATAATATATGTTCTTCTGAGCGAGGTAAGTTTTGGAATAAATCTTTACTCGATTTATTTTGACAAAGATTTTTACTCGTAGTCTCTTTTTTAACAAATAGAGGGGAGGATAAAAAATATGGCGAATTACCCTGTACCTTTACCTGTACCTGATTTTGGAAAAATTTCGTCGATTTTTTATTCAAGGGCCACAATTTTTGCACTTTCTGCATTCGTCTATACAACTTCAAATATCTTAAAAGCTAATCGCAAATAATAATAAAATTTTTTTGTAAAGGTATTTGAAAGACCTCTAAAACAAGGTATCACTCGACCCACTTCGAAGGGGATGAGTACTTCAAATAATTCAAGATAGTCAAAAAGTGTCCCCTTCGAATTAAAAATCGACGTGTTCCAGGATTTTTTCAAATTCAGAAACGCCTCTGTTTCGTTTTAGTTGAAACGTACTGTATATCTAAATTGGTAGGAAGGTTAAGACAAAAAATAATATTTTTAACCTAGATTAGTTTAGAAACAACTACAAACGACAATTAATATTATTATCGTTAATAAAATAGTAGTAATACTATTTGAGATATAACTCTTCATAATTTTCTTAATTTTTTTTCCAAAAAATATATCATCATTTTAATTTATCGAATTTCGTAAAAAAACAAACATGACAAGTTGGCCATCAATTCTTGTTGACTTAGCGCCGCTTACTATGAAAAAAAAAGTTTAGTTGATGCATGACCTTAATTGACCTTGAAAATACCATGTACAAGTGAAAAACCAGCTTTTTGTAGTGTTTTTTTCCAATTTACCACTTCGCGAAAACTTTAATTCACGGAACATTTTTTTTGACGTCCAAGATGTTTATGCTATACCCCGGTAAAAATTACTTATATGCCTGTCGTTTTTATTAAGTTTCGGAACTGTGAATTTTATGTTCTAATCACTTGTCTAGCCAACAAACTCATTTAAATTACCTATAAGAGAGTTTGCAGAAGTTAGATATACATTACCATATACTGGACTAGGTGTTTTAGATGCTATTTTCCAAAATGGCGGTCGAAAAAGCATAAAAAATTCTAATTATGCCAGTAGGGCTTGACTATACTTGTTTATTAACATTCATAATAAAATTCAAGGATGAGGATTTAACAGCTATTTAGTCACACATTAATGTGCCACCAGGTTTTTTGTTCGCATCCGTGTAGCTAAGGTTGATATGATGTCATATTTCAAGATGGCTGCCAAAAATCATAAAAATACAATTTTTGCAACCGGGGCATGACTATACTCGGTTCTATATAACTCGAGAAGGAGCATTCCAAAAAAAATCATTTTCAAGGTCATCCGACCTTAAATGACCTTCAAAATCGCAAAAAAAAAGCAATTTTTTCCATTTTCACTTTAAAAAAATCTTCATAATTTAACGTTTTGTTACACCAACTTCAAATATATCTAAAAAATATTAACCATCTATGTCAAAATCGGCCTTTAAAAATTATTGCAGTTTAGAGCTTAATGACATACTAAAGAGTGCTATTCAACAACTATTAACGTGAAGAGGACCAAAGAACCCTGCACAAATTACATTGGAAATGGCTTTCGGCTAAATGTCATAACTTTTTTATATATTGTAGTGCTCGATCAACAAAGCACAAAAATAAAAAAAAAAACGAGACAGGGAGCAGGATTACTTTCTGAGATATGGAACTTTAAAGTTGACGTGTTTTTACGCTATATTTTTGGACATGGTCCAAGTTTTTTTCCACAACTTTGTTAATTACCGCCGAAATAAAATGATTCGAATCTCTATTTGTCTGGAATGAAATACCCCTTCCACCCATATAAAAACGTTTTTATATGGTTTCTTTGGTACCACCAGAAAAGTCACTGATTTGTAAGTTTTAAAAAAGAAAGAAAACGACCATTTTTAAAAAAATTACATTTCTCATTTTCTTTAAAACGAACGGCCAGATTTTCAAAAGTTTCACATATGTTAATTAAAAAAATGCCACTTGGGTAAAGAAAAAATTTTTAGCTTGAGTGGTACCATAAATTTCAAAAATGGTAGGCACCTTTAATGTTTTTTAATATTTTTTATATTCAAGAAATACGAAAAGTGACTTTAAATATATTATAGGTAGGTTATAAAAACTTTTTATGGACAAATCCAATCCAAAAGCTTAATAAGAATATATTGGTACCAATTAGTACCCATTGGTACCTGTATTTGACCTATCAAATTGCTCGTGTGGTGTATGCTTTTAGGCTAACTTGGTGTCGCCGGTAACGAATTTGATAACATTTTTCCGGTTACTACTACCGTTTTTCTACGAGAAAGAAAAAGGAGGTAATAGTATATTTCCTAGCAAGTGCGGAAAAGAAACTTTCCGCAAGTGTTAGGAACGCTATTTTTTCTTCGAGCGTGCGGAAAACGTAAAAAATAAAGTTATAAAGAATTAAAGAAACGTTTATTGATCTATAGTTTTATAATAATAAGTGCCTATAACTATTGTTTTTTGGTACTGTTGATAGTGAAACTGCAATTAGATGCATTTTGTTGCCATGGAGATACAGCATTAAAGTTGTGACTTGACTAATTTTTGACAACTATTTGAGAGTTGAGTGATTATAAGGACACCGAAAAATTTGTTTTTAAGGTACCGATTCAGATTTTTCAAGAGCGTGCGGAAAAGTAGTGCGGAAAAGTGGCACTTCAAAACTAAAATGCGTGCGGAAAAGTGAAATATTCCGCACGCTCGTAGAAAAAGTGTTTTTCCTACTTAAGTGCGGAAAAGTGGTTTTTACGCATGCATTTGAATTCAAAAAAAGATATGTTTAATATGGCGCCATGCAGCGGCTTTGTATTTTTTTAAAAAATCAAAGTAGGCTTGACAACTTCAAACTTTTGCTGAAGAAACCGTCATTTGTTGCCAGATAATTTTACGCATTCTATTGGCAACACAGTGTAAAAAACCGGAAAAATGTTATCATATTCGTTACCGACAACCCCAAGTTAAGTTAAATACATGTACCAATGGATACCTATCAGTACCAACATATTCGTATCAAGCTTTTAAATTGAATTTGTCCAGAAAAAGTTTGTATAAACGACCCATAAGTTATTTTAAATCACTTTTTGTATTTCACTAATATTTCAAAATTATTATAAAGCATGAAAGGTGCATAGCATTTTTCGAATTAATGGTACCACTTAAGCAAAAATGACTACCATTATTTTTATTAACATATGTAAAAACTATTAAAATCTGGCCATTCGTTTTAAAGAAAATAAAAATTGTATTTTTTTAAAAAGCGGTAATTTTCTTTCGTTTTTAAAATTCACAAATCAGTCACTTTTCTGGTGGTACCAAAGAACCCTTAAAGAAATGTTTTTACATGGGTGAAAAGGGTGTTTCATGCAGGACAAATAGAGAAACGAATCGGTTTGGCGGTAACCAACAAAATTGTGGGAAAAAAACTTGCACCATGTCCAAAAATATAGCCTTAAAACACGTCAACTTTAAAGCTCCATTTCTCAGAAAGTAATCCCCATCGACGTACTAACCCCGCTCCCTATCTCGTTTTTTTTTATTTTTGTGCTTTGTTGATCGAGTACTATATATATACAACATATAAAAAAATTATGACATTTAGCCGAAAGCCATTTCCAATGTAATTTGTGCAGGATTCTTTGGTCAGCTATGACGTGTTTTAATATGGCGGCTGATGTATCAAAATGACGACAAATCCACTAAATTTTATTTTATTCAATTTTGTAATCAAGAAAAAATGTCAAGGTGGTAGACTTACCGTCGATACTACGAAAAAAATGGATTGGTTGATGTGTGACTTTGATTTACCTTGAAAATACGGTATAGAATAAGAAACTGCTTTTTATAAAACCTTTTAAGGATAAATTTCGAATTATACCCCGGGAAAAATGACTTAGATTATTCTCCTTTTTTACGCAGTTAATTATTTGTTAAATAAGAGGCTACGAAAAAAGCTTTCATAGGTAATTCGGCCTAATGTTGATAACGTGGAGGCTGTTTTATTGAAAATTTTTTCAACAATACTGTTGGAATTGACCGTCTTATCATCCTTACCAAATTTGGTCCTCTTCAATTTAATTAGTATGTTGCTTTAACAATATGTCAATTTTACCGGGGTATTTTTCAAGGTCATTAAGCTCTAAACTGCAATAATTTCTAAAGGCCGATTTTGACATATATGGTTAATATTTTCAGATATAGTTGGTCTAACAAAACGTTAAATTATGGAGATTTTTTTAAAGAGAAATTGGTAAAAATCGTGTTT
Source organism: Oxystoma pomonae (assembly GCA_963921995.1). NCBI lineage: Eukaryota > Metazoa > Arthropoda > Insecta > Coleoptera > Brentidae > Oxystoma > Oxystoma pomonae. The sequence continues at coordinate 78,458,513 of OY998163.1, forward strand.
TTTGCGATTTTCAAGGTCAGTTGAGGTCGGAAAAATGTGTGACTAAATAGATGTTAAATGCTCATCCTTGAATTTTATTATGAATGTTAATCAACAAGTATAGTCATGCCATCCTGGCATAATTAGAGTTTTTTATGATTGTTCGACCGCAATTTTACAAACACCTAGTCCAGAATATGGTAATGTAAATCTAACTTTTGCTAACTCTCTTGTAGGTAATTTAATGTTTTAGTTATACCTGTGATATTGAGCCATATACTATAGACGAATATTTAGGGCATATATATAATTAAGTCAAAATAACTAGTCAAAAAGCTTAGCTAAGTGTGAGTGTCCGCTTTTTATCCAGTGCAATTTTTTTTTCCGTTTAATCTTAGGAATTTACATATTTTATATTTTGCGTATTGTGCATTTTAAATTTATATGGTTTTTTATATTGTATTTTTATTGTTATTTCTTTTATTAACACTAGTGTCTCTTAATAAAGTAATACTTATAGTGTTGATACAGAGAGATCTCTATACAAGAGCATAATATTATATTTTAATGTATATTTGTTCGAGTTTTAAATTTTTAAAAGTTATTTTTTTATTCTTTTATACTGAGATTTTTCTAGACGAGCATATTATATATTTGTGCGAATTTTTTTACAGACATTTTTAAATGTTTTTAAATCATTTGAATCATTGTAAATTGTTGTTTTCAATTACGATACAATTATTTCTTTAATATTTAATGATTTTGTACAGTTTGATTTAGTTAAGGTATTGACAATCCATATTTATAAAATACTATTGTATCGTATAATTAATATGGAAATAAAAATCTATCTATCTATCTATCTATCTAAATGACTTTGTTGGATAGACAAGTGAGTAGAACATAAAATTCACAGTTCCGAAACTTAATAGAAACGACAGGCATCTAGGTCATTTTCACCGGGGTATAGCATAAACCAGATCAAAAAAACTTGTAGGGAGGTTTAAAATTAAGTGTTTTTTTATAGCTAAGATGTTAATTTCATCTCCGGCACTTAAAGTTTTTGCGTAGTGGTAAGTAAGGTAAAGAAAGGTCATGCATCAACTAAGCTTTTTTTCATAGTAAGCGGCGATAAGTCAACAAAAATTGGTGGCCACCTTGTCATTTTTGTTTTTTTACGAATTTGGATAAAACAAAATGTGGTTATAGGTCGCCATTTTGATATAGCAGCCGCCATATTGAAACGCATCATAGCTGAACGAAATTTGTTTAAACAATATTATTGGACTTGACCTTCTTATCTTTCTTACCGAATTTGGTCCTCTTCGCTTTAATAGCGCCCTTTAGTATGTTATTTTTGCAATATGTTAATTTTACTGGGGTATTTTTCAAGGTCATAAACTTCAAACTGCATCAAACCTAAGGATCGAATTTGGCATATATGCCTAATAGTTTGAGGTACATTTGAAGTTAGTCTGACAAAACGTCGAATTATTAAGATTTTTTGAAGAGAAAATGACAAAAATCTTGTTTTTTTGCTATTTTCAAAGTCATTTAAGGTCGGATGATGAATCGAGTATAATTGCGAAAGCTGTATTTTTTATAATTTTTGACCTCCATCTTGAAAGATGACGTCATTTCAACTCCTACACGGATGCGAACAAAACACCCGGTAACACTTGATTGTGTGAGTAATGAGCTATCAATCCCACATTAAGGATTTTGACAGCGGTTCTAAAATAATGACGTCATTTAAAATATTATTAAGATATCTTTGATTTTACTCAAAAAAAGACTATTTATAATTTTGCAAAATTTTAGGGGTTATGTTTACAACCAAAGGGCCGAACCAACCTCCCAGGCTGGTTCTAAAATTTCATAACCGGGTTGCGGTTCTGGTTCAATCAGAACCAGGACCAATTCTTAAATCGAAAATCCTTATAGTCACAGAACTCATTCAAAATCCCACGGAATAGAAATTATCAACATATGCCCCTACACTAAAACGAAGGAACGCGACGGTTCCAGAATACTCGCGGGCCAACTTTATGATATAGTTTATCTATGGGCCAAACGCGCCCCGCCTAATCACGACTATTCCATCACCATTAAGCACAGCACGACCATAGATAAACCAACTGAAAAGTAGAAGAACAATACCCTAGTAACTAAACACAGACTAACAATACTTATTACTAAAATTCACACACCCACGAAACTCACTCTCTCAGACTAATTCCTAACAATATTATTTATTTATGTTATAAGTATTTAAACACCTTATAAAATACAATTGGTATAATAAATCCAGGAATTTTCCATTTAATAGTCAAATTTTTCCATAAATTAAGAACAGATAGATAATTGTCATAATTAGCATGGAGCATGGATGTATAAAACCGGAGCTAACTGAGACTTTTTCAAGACAGATTATGATAAGTATAATAAAATAGGTAAGCTGTTTTGGTCTAGGAAACATTTTTGCTGGTCCCCAGTGAAATTTTATCGCATGTATTTTGGGGCCAATTGTACCGTACGTAATGTTAAACCTAGTTGTAGTAGAATGTGAACACCTTGGTAAGTTCAATACGAATGCACATTTTAAACACCTATTATGTACATTTAAAGTAGGTTTAACATTGCGGTGCAATTGGCAATTAGAGAATTGAATAACCAACATAATCCGGTAATTTGTTATTTTGTAAGTCCAAGAGTTTTTGAGATTTGCAAAAAAACTCAAATTCAACCTATTTTGATGTTTTTGATCTGTTTCTTTTTTCGCTTTGGTGACAGGCATATTCGTATATTTAAAACTCAATTTTTTATGGAATTGGCCACCACCTAAGGTTAAAATCTGACAAATTGGAGTTAGCGGGTTTTGATTCTATACCTCTCATATATAAGCTTTGCGCTATTAACCTAATTTAGGGTAAAATACGATAATTACTGCATATTTAAAATCTCAAAAAAATAGTTTTTGCGATGTTTAACAAAGTTTTTTGTCAAAATGCCGATTTCCTAAGGCCATATTATGATTGGGCAATGCAAAAATAAACATTTTTCGAGACAAATCTGTTTTAGAGGCGGTAAAATATTTATGTCCCTAACGCTGCTGAATACGCCGTTCAGCGTTGTTGCATTGAGGTCGGACGAAAGTCATTATTTCTGCACCACAAAGAAAATCTTTATTCCATTGACAAGTAAACAAAACATAAAGGGTATGGTGTTTTCAATCGGGCTATTTTTGTTTTAAAACGATACGCTGAAATAGTAGTTTTAACAACTAGTGGCTAAAATAGTGCTTTTTTTACAAGCGTTGGTTTAAATAACGAGCGCAGCGAGGTATTTAAAAACGCGAGTAAAAAAAAGCAAAGTTTAGTCGCGAGTTGTTAACATTATTTTTTTTAATACCTTTATCAAAAAATCGAAGTAAACCACTTTAAAAAATCTCGAACGAAGAGCTATTTTTCTTTAATTTTGGGTAAAAAACGAACAGAAATCTTTTTTTTGCACCCGTTATCAAAAAAAAAGTTTTTTTGGATCGGTAACCTAAAATGCCATGCTTTAGTTCTCTGGAGACAGTTACTAAAATCATGTTTTTGTATGAAGGTATAAAAAAATAAATTATGCCGTTTCCAAGCAACAAATCTCTTAGAATTTTCGATGACTTTTAAAGCACTTCTTAGGTATGGTATTAGGGCGTTAATAGTTCACTTATTTATCGTCACCTTATTTGCTTACCGTAATTCAGATGCTAAAAAGAGTTTTTAAACCACAAACACAAACTACGGTAACCGTATTCTTTTGCCCACATACAAACTGACAGTGTAAATTGAATAGAAAAGAAAAAAACAAATCCTGTTTTTGCTAATTCATTTTGACAAAAAAATTATCACCTACCAGCTGCAGCTTTTGCACAGAAATAAATCTGGTTGGTTCTAAAAAATAACCAAGCGGGTCCCGTTAAGCCTCCGTATGTAACGTATTTCGGTTCGGTTATTTTTGGATACGGAAGAAAAATAACAGATTTTGCCTACGGTATTACCAATTTTGATGGTCTATTAACGCTCTATTTTCCCCGAATATTTCCTTATGTGTTGAGACTTCCCCATAAGAGTTCTGCGATTTTCTAAAAATTACAGTGGAAATTTATCTTGTGCTAATTTAACGTAACACACGACGTGCTTAAAATGTTTGTTAGTATTAGTAGGAGCGATGTAAATGTAGTGAATTAGTGTTTCGCAAATAAAATAATAAAATAGTATTGACATCTGTGAAACACGTTTTTGTCTATGTGAGCTTCAGGCTACTGCGAACATAGGGGGAATCAAGTCCAATTTACTCTCCGTGTCGTACGACCGAGGTGGATTCGAAGCACGCTGCAGTGTTATCTTTTGGAAATTTATTTTGTTTTATTTCTGGCTTGCTCGAGAAACAGATTGGTAAGTTCTTAAGTGAAATAATACATTTTTAAATCTAAAAATGGATGTCTACGAAGTTGTCGAAAAAGTGCAGATGGTCAAATGGTACTATCAATGCAGACCATTGAGACTTATTCAAGAACTTTTTTTTGGAGAATTTTGTAAATCGCCCAGAACCTAGTTTATCAACGATTCATAGGTTTGTGCAGAATTTTGAACTTTGCTTCTATAGCGCCAAACCATAAAAAAACCTACTGTTTTGAATGACGAGCAGGAAGTACGAGATGTGATGATTTGCGCTGCAGTGGAGGAAAATCGAAAGTTAACTAGCCACCAAATTGCCGAAGCAGTTGATACGTCTTCATTACGTGTTCTCAAAAAGAATGGTTATCATTCTTACAAAGCGCCAAAAACGCATCAATTTTTCCGGAGGACAACTATCGTCGTATGGAATTTTGCGAAACAATGATGGAAAGGGCTAATCGTGATGAAAACTTTCTGAGATCAATTATTTTCACAGATGAAAGCACTTTTCCATTATTGGATCGTCATAATCCAACACACGTTCCATATTGGTCGAGGGAAAATTTGCATTTGTATTTTGACGTAAGAACACAGTACAGAACATTTTTTATTGAAAGCAATTTGAATGGTCCGAGATACTTGGATCTACAACAAGATGGTTGTCCCGCTCACAATGTTGGCCTTGTTAGGGAATATCTTGATGATGTATTTCCTAATCGGGTTATAAGTACACGGGGAACTATTTTATGGCCAGCTCGATAACCCGATCTTGCTCCTAATGACTTCTATCTGTGGAGTTATATCAAAAATAAAGTTTACGGGCATGAAAGGGCTAATAATTTGGAAGAACTTCGGATTAAAATTAAAGAAGCTTTTCAAACTATCACCCCTAACATGCTTGGAAACGTTAGGAGGGGTTTTTATAATAGGCTCGGATATTGTCTAACCGAGCAAGGAGAACTTTTATTTTGTTTCTCCTTATGGGTCAGTCCATATCAAGTCAACCAGGGTATTTTACCACACCATCTCCGATGTTGATGATTTTTAGTATACATGTTTTTCCTACCAAAAAACTGGAAAATCCAAAATTTCAGACTTTTTTGACCAGTTGTTTATTTTGAATTAATTTTTGAAAATCGAAAAAGTCACTTATTTGTCCTTAACATGTGCGCACAAAATTAGGAATATCCAAAGAACCACTTATAATAGAAAAGTAGGTGAAGGTTCATTTTAAAGCTCTTATAAAGACCTTTCATATGAGAATATTGCATAACATATATTGAAAAAAAAATAAAAAAAAAAATTTTTGATTTTTTTTTTTTAAAATTTCAAAAAGGCCATTTTTAATTTTTTTCAAAAAATTATATTATTTTCTTTAAAGTGTTATTAAACTATTCACAAAATTTTGAGATGGACAAATCATGGGTTCAATGTGAAAAAATTTATTAAAAATGTCACATGCATGAAAAATCGCCTATAAATAGACAATGCATTTTGGTAATTAGAAGAATATGATGGGGTTTAAAGCGATATTATAAAAATATTTAACAATATTTTATTTAATAAAAAATTATATCCTACGTTTCATTCTGTATCAGTAATCAGATTAACATTGCCCCCCATTGTAATATTTACTTACAAAACCTCTTTTCCACCGGAGACGTACTATTGGATGTTCCAATTCTTAGGAAAATATGCCTGTATAAACCTGCCAATACTTTTGTGAAATACTGCCTGTTTATTCCTGTTTAACATTAAGGACACACCTCCTTCATTTTATTGGTCTGTTTAGGTACATTGTGGGGATTTGCTGACATGAAAATTCCTGCATAAATTGATTTAAAATTTTTGGCAAGTATCTTCCTGATACAGCTCCAAATAATCGATACATAATAGTTCGACTGAAGGTTTATCAGAAGTCATCTCTGTGTAATTTTAAAAGTTTCAACTATGGGTGAGGCAAGTGGATGGACTAAATATAAAGTAAAGTGCTGTGATCCACTAGAGTTAAAAATCAAGCATTTTGGGAAATTAAGAAATGTGACCAAGTGGATGTGCAGTTACAAAAATGTCAAAATGGGAATGAAAATCTGTGATGGTTGTAGACTAAAGCTTTCAAAGGAGTTTAAGGCATCTGAAGAAGATGAGGCAGGGTAAGTAACAAATAGTATTTTTTAATATAAAATTAATAAACTAAACCAATTGCGTCAAGTACGGAGTGGAAAAATCTGGCATTTTGAGAATACAGACATTATGTACAAATTTCTTGGCATTATGTACACATTTTGGGTCAGCTGTTACCCCCTTTTTAAGTTCTTATAAAAAACTAACTTTTTAAATTTTTTTAGACCCAGTCAAGTTCCAGAAAATGATCCAGATTTTCAAGATCCTGCTGAATCATTTACTCTTTTAAACAAGTCATTGGAGCTTCTTGGTGTGTCGCCGATTAAAAGAAAAAATGTATACAAAGAAAAAATTGATATTGTACAGCATACAATTGCGAAAGCATTTACAAAGGAATCAGATTCAACGCTAGTAAAGGAATGCCAGAGTGACGAAAGTGAAATGATTAAGCAGTTAAAGGACAAATTTTTAAAAACCGAGAAGAGGAGTGAGAAAATACTAGTTTTATCATGTTTACCTCAAAGTTGGAGTAGAAAGAAGATTGAAGAAGAATTTGGAGTTTCTCAATATTTGGCCAGAGCTGTAAAACAGTTAGTTAAGGACAATGGGATATTATGTTCTCCTAACCCCAAACCGGGAAAGACCCTTAGTGATAGAGTGGCCCAAATAGTGGTAGATTTTTACCAAAGGGATGACATTAGCAGGACCATGCCAGGTAAAAAAGATTATGTTGTTATCAGAAAATATGGAGCTGAAAAAGAATATGTACAAAAAAAATTAGTCTTAGCTAATTTAAAAGAAATTTATGCATTGTTTAAAACTGAGTACCCCAATGAAAAAATTGGGTTTTCAAAATTTTCTGAACTGCGACCCAAAAACTGTATACTGGCAGGAAAAAGTGGGACTCATACTGTATGTGTATGTACTATACATCAAAATATAAAACTAATGCTCAATGGCTCCAAATTAAATAAGCTATATGATGAAAATAACAGGCCTCTTGCAATATCTTATCATGATTGCCTTTATAAACTAATGTGTAATCCACCTTCAGTGGACTGTTTTTTAAGCAATATATGCAAGCAATGTCCTGGAGTAGAACAGTTTAAAAATACGTTAATAGAAAAATTTGAGGAAGAATTAATTGATGAGGTCTCATTTAAAAAGTGGGTCTCAGTAGATAGGTGAACTATGGAAACCGTTGTTAAGAAAAGTGATGATTTTGTCCAGGAATTTACTGATGATCTTGTAAAACTTAAATCACATTCTTTTATTGCAAAAATGCAAAAAGATAGATACAATGAAATAAAAATTAACCTTAAACCTGGAGAGTCTTTGATCACTTGCGACTTTGCGGAAAATTATTCCTTTGTTATGCAAGATGAAGTCCAGTCTTATCATTGGAATAACAGCCAGGCAACCCTCCACCCTTTTACCATTTATTTTCTAAGTGATGGTAAACTGCACAACCTGAATTATGTGTTTATTTCGGAAAGCTTGACACATAATACAATTGCATTTCATTTATTTTTAAAAAAATTAATGCCTGATTTAAAAATCAAAATACCAGGACTTAACAAAATTTTTTATTTTTCGGATGGATGTGCTGCGCAGTACAAAAACAAAAAGAATTTTCTAAATATATGCCTGCATAAAAAAGATTTTGGTGTTGAAGCAGAGTGGCATTATTTTGCCACCTCGCATGGCAAAAGTGCCTGCGATGGCTTGGGAGGAACTGTTAAAAGACTTGCTGCCAAAGCCAGTTTGCAGAGGCCCTATGACAATCAAATAATGACACCTCTACAATTGTTTACTTGGTGTGAAGAAAACATATCTGGCATTGATTTTAAATATTGCACAGAAGCAGATTATACAAATCATGAAATAATTTTGAATAAAAGATTTGCGGAAGTCTTAACAATACCGGGGACACAAAAAATTCATGCTGTAATTCCTCTTACAGAAAGCACGTTTTTGGCAAAACAGTTTTCTACATGCTTAGAGGTCGAAACACATAATCTTTTTAAAGGTGGAAGCATTATTTTGCAAAATATCGAGTCAGGGTTTGTCACTGTAGAATATGACAGTGCTTGGTGGTTGGCTTGTGTCTTGGGGAAAAATAATGAGAGCGGAGAACTGAAAGTAAGCTTTCTTCATTCACGAGGACCTGCCTCATCATTTTTTACCCAACACCTCAAGATATTTTAATTATTAAACCAGAAAGTCTTATAAAAAAAGTTGAACCCAACACTGCTACTGGCAGAACTTACAATGTCAGCAAAAAAGAAATGTCAGATTCATCAGAAATTCTTAAAAGAAAGTTAAAAAAATAAATTTAAGGTATATAGTTAGTCTTAGTGTTTTCTGTCTAATTTTTATCAACGAAGTAGAAAAGTTTGTTTATTTCTTTTGCGAGTTTAAAATAAAATAATTTGTAGATAAAGCCTCTGGGTATTTTTTAAAACCTGTATCCATCCAACAAATTTATTTATTTTAATATCCAGTGCACTATTGGTGCTCCTAAAATATGTTTATTTTTTTAAATGCATGATTTTTAATGTACTTAATATTTTTGATATTTTTTTTGACATTGAACCCATCATTTCTCCATCATAAAATTTTGTGGATAATTAAGTAACACTTTGACCAAAATTATATATTTTTTTCAAAAAAATTAAAAATGGCCTTTTTGAATTTTTCATTTTTTTTTTCAATTTTTTATTTTCAATTTTTTTTTTGTTAAAATTATGTTGTGATATTTCATAAAAAAGAGCTTCAAAATGACTTTAAAATGAGCCATTTATTACTTTCCTAGTGTAAGTGGTTCTCGAGATATTGCTAGTTTTGTACATTCTTGTTAAGGTCAAAATGCTGACTTTTTTATTTTGAAAAATTAAAAAAAAAAAACTACAAATCAAAAAAATCTAAAAATTTGCATTTTCAACTTTTATGGTAAGAAGAAAATATATACCAAAAATCATCAAAATTGGAATTGGTCGCGTAAAATTTTTGTGATTTTTTGGTTGATTTGATATGGAATGACCCTTATTATTTTCATTGTAACACGTTGTTAGTGATAAATCTGAGCAGTTGAAAATAAAACGGTCATTTCATTGACTATGCTCCACATAGCACCGTGGTTAGAGGCATTACACAAGCCGCGAACGGTGAGCGCAAGCCTGAGTGTTGGTTGCTCCACTGTTAGGTGTCCGGTGTCCCTGCGTGTACGTATACTGGCAAATTGGACTTCTTCCGGCCTATGTTCGCAGCAGCCTGAAACGCTCTGTATATACAGGGTGGAGACTTTAAATGGAATATTGGCCGTAACGGGTTAAAAAATAGTTTTATGAAAAAATCCAAAACCTCTTCAACTAAGATTTTTAGCAGCTAAAATTTTCGACAAAAAAATTTTGTGAACGGACCCTCAGAAAGAGAGAAGAGAATACCCCGCTTGTAGCACTTTGTTGGAAAGCTTATCGAAAACGAAAAACGCTCGTGCAATTTTTTTTTTACATTTTTTTTGCTGAAAATGTTAGCTGCTAAAAATCTTAGTTGACATGTTTTTGGATTTTTTGAAAAGACAATTTGTTAACCCGCTACGGCCAATATTCCATTTAAGGCTATAGTTTCTCCCCAGATTTTAAGTAAAAAAAGTACAACTGGCAACGCCTTGTTCTTTCATTTTAATCTTTTGCCAGAGTGCACAGGGAAAACTAAACATCAGAATTAGCTGAAATTTTGCAGGGGTGATCATTTTTAAATGCTTAACAAAAATATCTCAAGGATTTTTCAAAATTCTCAATTATTTTTTCTTCAAAATAAAAGCTCTGGTACTGTCATCTATCCCAAAAGCATCAAAATAATTGCGGTTTAGAACAAACCCGATTTACAAAAAAATAGAGAAATACTCACAATTTCCTCTGGATTGCATTTTTCATTTTTATATTTCTTTGCTTTAGCGAAAATAAAAACTAAGTTTCCTTTTTTTTAAAGCCTGTGCACTCCGGAAAAGAAAACCGATCAATCAATCACACTTTATTGAAGGGAGACACACGCAGTAAAAGTGTTGGCCGATAGATCGCAGAATTTATACGATTCCATGGTAACTGCAGGTGTTTTGTCAACAAACTTTAGATCGGGCCGTAGTGGGACAGAAGAGTATTTTTACGTTTTCTGACAGAAAACCATTCGAGGTTATGTTTATTTTTCAAAAATGTGTTTTCAAAAACATTGTTCTAAAACAAATATGAAACCACTCCGCGTGTGCGGAAAAGGCCTAGCGCTGCGTGGGCATTACCCCGAGTCTATCAAAGAACCAAGAGAACTTTTCTGGCTCGATGGGATTACTAGGAATTCGCATCAGTTTTGCCAATCGGCGGACTTTAGTCCGATTTGCGTACTTTTTTTATCAATTGGACTTTTTGTGGACTTTTTCTTCCATCGGACTTTTTAAATGAAATCGGACTTCTATCGGACTTTTTGTTTTCCGAATATTGTGTCTATGAGTACAACATCGCGGTGCCCGCAAGTAGACGAAATGAGTACCACGTGATCGTCAGGCTTAATCTAATTAGGTGACCACGTGACCATTTCATTGCTCGCAAAAACGTTAGTGAACAACAAAAAACCCATAAAATGAATAGAAAGAAGAATTTTTAAGTTGCCGTTGGCAACACTGCTTGTAACTGAATCAGGGGCCTTATTGCATTACTTTTAAAAAAAAAACACTTTTACACGGGATTCGCGCGCTGGAGATCACCTTATTGAAACATGTAATTCCATTTATAATAAAAGTTCGCGCCCGAGTTCGCCTTTCGCGTCCGCGTTTGCAGTTCAGAGATAACCAAATTTTATGTTGGTAGTTAGTGAAGTTCGCATCAACCAATCAAAATGCAGGATTTCATCACATGATACATCTGTCAACTGTCATTTCAGCCATTTTTGTTTGTTTTCTTTTTAAGAGAAATTTTTAGGTTTTTCTGCTTCACTTTGTAGGCTACATGTATAAGAATTGGGGCCATAAAGAAGTCAGACAGTTTTTGGAATTCTCTATCAATTTTTTTCCAAAATGCTTATCAACGAGTATCATTTTCAAATTGGAAAAAAAAATTCCGATTAGTTTATGATTATATGTCAGCTGTTTTAGGTCATATTCACTCCAATCACATTCCAGCAACGAACTGCGTTTATAAATGCTGTTTTCTGAACTCCCAACTACGAACTTCCGAACGCCGAACGCGAACTTCAACTGCGAACGCGAACTAGGCTAGTCTTTTATTAGAATATTTTTCGCGCGGATTTCAAGTTATGGTGAAGGTGGTAAAAAAAGGATGGTAAAAAAAATACGATCAAAGTGCTAATTGAAAAAGGGGTCTTTCAAGGGTCGGTTTTAGCGCCTCTGCTCTACATTCTTACACAAAGTGAAAAATTAAGTCGTACTTTATGCAGGTGACAAGACAGTACTATTTAATAAAACTAACGATCAAGAAACAAAAACAGACAATAATCTAATACTAGACATAAATAAAACCCAAATTATACAGTTCAAACCGAGTCAAACCTAAAAATCCAAGCAAAATAATGTATAGAGTATGGAGCAGAAGAGTTCACCTCACATAATAATGTTGTCTTTCTGGGGATTATGCTGGATAAACAATTAAGCTGGGAACGTAGTATGGTAGAAAAAGACAGAGATGAAAAATGAAGCACTGAATTTAAGAATTGTGTTTTAAGTTGCTGCATAAACCCACCCTAAAATAATAAAATACTATACATCTATGAAAAACGTTTCTGTCTATATTGAAAACTGTTTTGTCAGACTTCATAAACATATCAAAAACTTAACCTAAAGGTGACAACATCAGATCGTAGTATTGCCGTATCATCACAATATTACCTAATTAGTTGGGAAATTTTGGCCGTTTTTTAATTTTAATGGTGCGTCGGTGGTGATTCTGTTCCCACTTGGTACACAAGTAGTACTCACCTCAAGAATCACCAGAAAAATATTAATTTCGTCGGCGTCGGTTTTGATCAGCCGTCGCGTCGCGACGCTTTCAAAATTTGCCCTGACGCCTTCTCCTTAGATCCGCTATATCTGTTTGAATCAGAAGACCTATTTCACCACAGGCAGTTGATTACGTCAAATTTGAAAGTTAACCAAACCTCAATTTTCATAAAATTTTAGCTAATTTCTCCTTTCATAATTTTTGTAAAAAAAAATTTCCCTTCAATGCAAAATTTTCCACTCAGATATTATGCTAGGAGTGTTGTCCTCCAAAATAAATTATTTTCCGTGGTATTTGAGTGAGTATAGAAATAACAAAAAAATATTTTTCAGCGAATGTGCGGTTGAGATATTATCATATTATATATTATTATGTTGTATATTGCAATGTAAAACTTTTCAAAGAGTATAAGATGACAATAAATCCTGCATGAGAATTGTTGTTCTATTATATGCTGTTGGATATACAACAAGGTTGATGGAAATTACAAAAAATTACGAAAATACGCCAGTAAGAAATTAAAAAAAGACCTGTCCTTTTCTTTGGAAAAATACACTACTCGAAAGAAGAATACAAAAACACAAACATAAGAAATAAACCGATCTAATCAAAAAAGGAACAATAGGGTCTCCATGGTCAGTACATTTAACAACGCAGTTATCGCTATTGTTATGCTTATTTTTATTTTTAGTAACGGTAACGGAATGTTCACAGAAAGAGTTTTAGGTTATTTTATAAATAGGTTTTTCAAAAATATTACAAAAACAAGTAAATAAAAATAACGATAACTATAAAGTTATTCTTCCCGCAGTCACCTTGAACGTCTCACAGTCCCCTCAAATTACCCTTACAGTCCAAGTCCGTTGAGCTTATGTCATAGTTATATGGTTGAGCTGCACCCCTCCTTTGACCAATTCGAAGAAAAAAAAATCAGATTTACGTGCTCCTTATGTGCTAATTGTGCCAAAAACAAAATTTTTGTGTTCAATCAGAAAATATTTTTTTAATTGAAAATGGGGGGGCTCGACGAGCCACACCCTCCCCCCACCAGAAATTAATTTTTGCTCTTTATGTACTTTCGAAAGCTCCTAGTCTGGCAGTCCGCGCTGCAAATCTGCAGCAGATAGCGCTATTTTCTTAATCGGAACCCAACCCAACCCAAGTGATTGCCACAAAAATTTTGTTTTTGGTACATAAAGAGCACATAAATTTGAAAATGATTTTTTCCAAATCGGTCAAATGGGAGGTGCAGCTCGACGGAGCTCTACAGTTGCACAGTCGTTTCAAAAATCATCTTCACAGTCTCAAAGTCGCCTTGACAGTCTCACAGTCGCCTTGACAGTCTCAGTCCTCCTCGGTCATTGATTAAATTTAGAAAAAGGTTGCCATAAGAGAAATGTGTTAAACCACCTAAACTATTTTTTTGACAATTTTATGATATTTTTTGTAATATTTTCCTACGAGCGTGCAGAAATTGCTACTTTTTTGCACAGCGAGCATTAAAAAAAATTACCGCACGCCGTGCTCATGCTCATGCTCCTAGAAAAAATGTTGTACCTAACGCGTGCGGTACAAGCGTCTTTTCCAAATTTACGGCTTGATCACTTTCCGCACTTGTTAAGTAAATAACGAGGTAAATAACTATTACCCACCCATTTTCTTAGTTTTCCAGAAGGTGGATTTCAATTGATATTAAAATGGTATATATATTAAAAATTGAATTCCAAGTAGGTACCTGTAATTGTGTGAAATAATAAATTCACCTTAATTTTTAATGTTTTAATTTATCATTAAAATTTAAATGTTTATTAACAAAGAAATCTATTATGAAAATTTAAACGGTAAGGGGGTTTTTCCGGTTTCTTGTGTTTTTCTGAACCTGGGTGGGATTTAACTTGCTGAATTCAAAATCCATCAATTCTGAATATTTTCTTACAAAGTTTGCAGTAATCAGAAAGAGTCTTTTATTTCCTCAAGTAGCCAAGAAAACTGCAGCTTTCAAGCCTAAATTTGGTTTATTAAACAAAGCAAAACCTAAGGGTTATTTAATATTGGTTAATATTAAAAAGTGCAGAAAAAAATTTGCTGTGTCCTTTTTCCTGCACTCATTGATGTGATAATGTTTACAAAATTTATGTTGAACATGATCAAGTTTATTAGACAACTATAGCATACTCCAATCTAGATATGACCAGACTAGAGAAAAGGGTGGGCATACTAAAACCTAGTTGTAAGTGCATCATTTACTGTGGAATCAAGGTGTTTACAAAATGAAAGCTTTGTGTCAAAGTACACACCCAAATCTTTTATACAGCGAACCCTCTCTAACAATGAATGGTTTATTACATAGTTGTGCTGTAGATATTTTTGTTTACAATGAAATGTTATGACACAACATTTATGAATATTTAATTTTAATTTGTTTAATCTGCACCACTCAACAAATCTGGTCAAATCTTCCTGGAGTAGAAGTTGATCTGCAGGACATGTAGTTTCTTTGTAAATTTTTTTGTCATCAGTCACAAATAAAATAAATAACAAGGGACCACAGTGAGACCCTTGTGGGACTCCTGAGGTGACATTAATGAAGTTAGAAAGCAAAATCTACTTTTTTTCTCAAAATGAACTTTTGATGTTGAGATACTATATGGAACCAACTTGTGGACCACAATGCTCATTTTGAAATAACTATTTTGCACATAGGCAACCAACAATTCCCAGAGAATTGTTTTTTAAAAACTGCTATGTGCCAAAACAAGCAGAAATATCTGTTACATGTATAAGTGAGAGTGTAACACCTGGTTCCCACCAACGACTTTTTTGTGTGTGCCTGCTCATGCATCACATGACTGTCATAACATTTCATATTGACATCATGTGACACATGAGTGAGCACTCATGAGAAAGTCATAGGTGGGAACTGGGTGTAAGAGGAAACCACATGATTGTTTGATATTGTGCACATAGCAGGATTGTTTTCCCTCTAGTTTGGTTTTTTTTATTAAATTTTTTTGATGTTGTTTAATGTTTTGTATGTGATTCTCTTGTTTCATCAAAATGAAATAGGTAACCCTAGTTTTAATCTTTTAGGAACATTATTATTATCTACTTTACCTGCTAGCCATAACAAAATTTCGTAAAAATTAAAACTTTTGAAGCAAAACTATAGTAACTATAAGAACATATTAAAAGGACTGTTTATAAATCTGCTCATTAGGTTGCCAAAAACTTGTTTTATTTATTTGTTATAAATTTTGTAAGCCATTAGAGCAAGACATATTTTGTTGTGCCGCTCACGCTGGCAACTTACTAAAGCCTTTACCTTTTGGAGCTGGTTGCACCCACGGAAGTAAAAACAAAAGTGAAATGATAATACCCCCTGAGAAATCTCACAAAAATGACCGCCTTATGCAGGTGACAGTTATGAGCCTAAAAGAACGTAGTCACATCAATCGAATCGACTTGACATTATTTTTTTTATTTGATGTGTCTTTTCCAAAATCAGTAATTGGTATTTTTTACCATCATTTTTCGTAATATATTAAAATTAATGTAATGTAATATCATTTTTAGATGGGTTTCAAGTCCCCCTGTAAACATGATATATATTTGCCTGCTTTTTTTATTAGCCACACACTTGTTTGAACTAAACCAAAAGTTACTAGGATGTTACTCCCTTGTTTTTTTAGTCAAAATAAAGTGTTTTCGTTTTTTTTTGCGTGTTTTTGCTAAAACTAATGTTTTGATTTGTTCAGTGCTGTTATACAACCGGAATAACTAGTTTTTTGCCTTCCATAAGTGATGTGCAATAACCCTTTTTATTATTAGCCTCAGAGTTAGGGGAATTTTGTCAATACCAACTGATCATTTTATTTACAGGATATTATCATTTGACTTTTGTTTTTACTTTCGTGGTTGCACCTAAGCTGAAATGTGGGTCTGGCTGGGGCAAGTAGGGCTTGTGAGCATTTTTATTCTATAAACATTGATTCCTGTTGATTTGTGACACCAACATACGACGACGTAAAACAACGTGTGTGCTACGTCGTCCTACACTGGCACCATGGAAAGCTCTCAAACCTCATCTTTATTGAAATAGTTTAATAATTGAAGACTACCTGCTTATTTTTAAAACTGTCCTATCCGTGGTTGAAAGTGGTAGTGATGGGGGATGGCATGGTTGTCGTAAAAATTGAAAAAACATAAAAAATAGAACTTGGTACATTTTTAGGAACATAAATAAAATTTGTTTTTACTTTTTTTGTTTACAAAATCTCGATTTTTTTCTTTAGTATAATTTATCTATGCTCGAACCCACATAACCCAAATTCCGAAGAGGCCAACAGGCCAGGCGAACGTTTTTTTTGCGAACATACCGGTTGCAAGACTAAATACCTGCTTAACGGCCATTTGCACCATATAACTATGAGATACTATAATGGCCCAAATGCTCCAAAATGTGTAACGAAAACATGTATGTATGAGGTTAAATATAGGCCTTTCCCAGCCCAAACTTGCAAGCAAGATCTAAAATCTAGCAGATCATGGAGCCGTCTTAGCTCCGCGCCTATGCACATGAGCGAAAATTTTACGAGGCGGCCGGTTTCGCGAGCTTCGTCTTCGCGCTTCGGTCGAGACGCCATTTTTGTTGATTTGTTTTGATCATACATAGCCGTTTTCCGCGTTTTCGTTTATGCAAATTTTTTTATTGTGGTATTTTTAATCTTTGGTTACGCGTAAGTTTTTAGGAGTCATAATAAAAACTGTTTATATCTTGGAGCTTAAGATATTGCCGCATAAAAAGATGAGCTGTGTTTGTGGATGCCGCCAAACAACAAAAGTGAAGTTCCACAGGTTGGTAGCTATTTTTTCTTAAAATTTGAAGGAAAAAAAGTGAAAATACCTAAAAATTACTTCTATTCATATATTTATTTATGTAAAAACAGAAAATACTGATTTTCTAAAAACGTAAACAAATAGAAAAATTTTGACAACTGCACAGCTATCTTTCTGGATTTGGTTGGTTAACCGATGACGATGGCCGCGCATGAGCAGAACCGCTAAGCTTTGACGCCAGAAAGAGACAATAAGAATCATAAAAGAGTAAAAGAGAAAGGTATAGCCGTATATATAGGAAATCCTGCTTACAAAGTTGTGCACGCCGAAAGCATTGCAAGGGCGTATATTTAAGCTCATACATATATGGTCTTCGCCCTTCGGTCGAGACGCCATTTTTGTTGATTTGTTTTGATCACACATCGTCGTTTTCCGCGTTTCCGTTTATGCAAATTTTTTTATTGTGATATTTTTAATCTTTGTTTACGCGAAAATTTTTAGGAGTTAAGATGTTGCCGCATAAAAGACGTGCTGTGTTTGTGGATGCCGCCCATATATGTATCAGGTTAAATATAGGCCTTTCCCAGGCCAAACTTGTAAGCAAGATCTAAAATCTAGCAGGCCATGGAGCCGTCTTAGCTCCGCGCCTATGCACATGCGCGAAAATTTTACGAGGCGGCCGGTTTCGCGACCTTCGTCTTCGCCCTTCGGTCGAGACGCCATTTTTGTTGATTTGTTTTGATCACACATAGTCGTTTTCCGCGTTGTCGTTTATGCAAATTTTTTTATTGTGATATTTTTATTCTTTGGTTACGCGAAAGTTTTTAGGAGTTATAATGAAAACTGTTTATTATATCTTGGATA
The DNA here is from genome assembly GCA_963921995.1 of Oxystoma pomonae. Taxonomy (NCBI): domain Eukaryota; kingdom Metazoa; phylum Arthropoda; class Insecta; order Coleoptera; family Brentidae; genus Oxystoma; species Oxystoma pomonae. Next base: position 78,476,769 of record OY998163.1, read on the forward strand.
AAAGAGTAAAAGTAGAGGACATCCTGCTTACAAAGTTGTGCACACCGAAAGCATTGCAAGGGCGTATATTTAAGCTCATACATATATGAACGAAAAACAAAGGAGAAAATTCAAGATCGCGGTTGGCTTTGAAACTGTTTGAGTCACCAGGCCATAAACCAAAAATCTACTGCGCATGCACTTACAAATCCATGCCTGGCGGTTTCTACATCCGTGGCCTGTCGTCGTAGTAACCTTTCATGACACTTTCACTGCTGACGGAATTGACGCGCCTGCCCGTTTACACTCTGCGTTTATCGGTTTTTTCCTTGACTGCGAGAGTTATTAGAGACCTTTTGCACCTCTTATAAAAAATCCCCGTTAGGTGACTTTATCCCTTAATAACGCGTTGTGAGGTAGCTAACGCCACGTTATTTTTAAGACAGCATTTTTAGTTTTTGCACGCTGCCTTTGATTTGTTTATGGTCGACTTTATACGGTATTTATTATTATAAAGATTTACAAAAAGAATTTGTCCAATATTTTTCATTTAGAATTTCTTATTCCTGTATTTTTTACGGTAAATTTTAATTATTATTAATCTTTAAAAACTCAAAAACACAACAGAGAAAAGAGAGATTATGATAAACAGATCGGAATTACTTGTCATAGTTGCCAGTGCAAATCAATGTTTTACATATTTCTTACGAAATTTTAGCCAAATAAAAAATTGACACTTATCTTTACAATTAAAAAGAACACAGAACATATTTGCGTTCAAAAATCAATTTAAATATGTTGTTTTTCTCCTTAACGTTTTACTGTCGGCAACCATGTCGATTATAAGGGATACGGTATTCTACCGCAGGTAACGTCAAACTTTATCGGTTAGTAAGGGATTTCGTTATTACCTCGTAACTGCGCATGCCCGAAATAAACGATAAAGTAAAAAGGCATCAAAATTATAGGTGCAAAAGGTCCCTATTATCGGTACGCATTTTTCTCGGGAAAAGCAAGGGTTATAGTATCCCATAGTTTTATGATTTGCACCCACCGAGCCATATACTTATAAACACACGCCCTGGATGTGGCAATTTTGGTAGCAACATATCATGGGTTTAATTTTACTCACAGTACACATACTGTAGTGTACTGTGATTTTACTTTATCTTCTATGTTTACGGCAGGCATTTATACAAAATAAAGTTATTTATACAGAGAAAAAGAAATACCTGCTAAATTTTTGGGATCATCCAGAGAAAACATCTGCCTTGCCACTTTCACATCTTATTAATTTTTCGATCATTAAAATGCGATTAAAAATGCCATAAGATTACATTTTTATTTTGGGCAACACATACTTTTACGTAAAAAAACGAAAACTGTTTGGTTTTTGAAAAGTAAACACTGCTGTCAACGTGAAACGTGACATTCATATATGCCATCGGCCATCACAGTGAAGGGCATCACGTATTCATTCATAACCTCCTGGATTTAGATGATTAATCTTGCTTACAAAAATTTTCACGGGGATACATTACAATGCCGTGTATATTAAGTTTATAAATATATGCACCGAGCCCTAGCATTGATTGTGCTAGGTATCACCTAATTCTAAGGTGTTCCCTAATTCGAAATGATTTGGTGGAGAAATTCCTGACAAATAACTAGTTATAAAGTTTATGTTTTCGCTCTAGTAACCTAAAGAGCTATTTTCCTTTCTTCCATTATTTACAAAAAAAAATTGTGATATTAGGCTTTTTTCATTTAGGGTCGTATTCATAGCCAAAACAATATTCAGTCGCGCAAGGTCACCTTGGGCCACTTTCTCACTTCGGCTTAAGTTCTAAGTTTAAATTAACTAAGATAAGTAGCTTGCAGGTGCTGTCAAAGTGTCCCTTAAGGGAAACATTGTTATCGTAAAGTTAAGTGGAAGAATTTTAGAACTTAAGTTAAACTTGGCTAATTTTTCTCAAGTTTTTGAGACCTTTTTGCTTTTACTATTATCCTAAAACATATTTTTCGGTTTTGACAGTGTTTTAAAGCAATTTTTGTGTTTTTATAGGAGTAAAAATAATTTTGTAGCCTCACAAATTAATTTTACAAGATTTATCAAAAAGAACCAGCAAATACCTCTATTTATATTAATCGGTGCAGATAGTTTTTTAACATGATGTTTAAAACAAGAACTTGTTCTTGTTGTATTATTATTATAACAAAATATAGTGAAAACCCAAAGGGTGAACAAAACAAAAAATTTTGTACCCTTCCTGCAAACAGGGTCCATACAACACCGTTCAGTTGAGAACGGTGTTGGTCCATATTCTAGGTCCTGCCAAATGCTGTCAGGACTCAACAGGAGCCAAATTATAGGCCGGAACACAGAAAAAAAGTGTCATATATTTTTTTTTAATTTTCTACCATCTTGAATTTTAAAGAAATACCATTATTGACACTTGTTCTGAAAACTATCAAGCATAATATATGTTCAGTTGTGTATTTTTTTTAATCAGAAAATTAGTTATAAAGTTATAGACAATTCAAAAAGTCTAATTTTTGGTTGCTATATTAAGGACCCTTTGGTCAGCATACAAAAATAAGAATCTTTGTGGTTGTCATTGTTTGACAAGCTCTCAAGAAGAGAGTGATTTCGGTTTATTTTCTTAACTCTTTCTATAAGTTTTGCATATAAATCAATGTATTTTGCATCTTCCTTTATAAAAAAATAACAATTTTAAGCTTTGTTTTCGCAAAATTATCCAAAAACACTTTGACATGGATTGACAGAAGTATACATAAACAAAATAAAGGTAGATTATTTTTGTGGATATCTTTATTTTGTTTATATTTACTGCCGTCAATCCACATAAAAATGGTTGTCTTTTGGCGAATTTTTAAAAAAATGTTTAAAATTGATTTTTGATTAAGGAAGATGCATAATATATTGTTTTATGGGTAAGCGTAGAATTAGTTACTTTATTCTTGACAGGTTTTCAAATCACAATAACCACAAAGGTTGTTATTTTTGTATGCTGGTCAAAAACTCCCTATTTTCACTGTTATTTAGTGGTTACCTAGTATTTAGGTTTTGTATATAAAATACTTTGTTTTAAAACTAAAAAACAAATAAGGTATATTCAAAAATTTTCTTAAAACAAACTAATTTTTATTTTGTTTTTTTTTGTCATGTTTTATTTATTTTTTTATATCAAGATTTTTCTTCTGTCTGTCAAAGGAGCCAAAATTTATTACTGACAACTGTACCTATTTATAGTGTTCATTTGAAAAAAAAAACAAAAACTTAATAGGTAGGTAATTCTTTCTTCTAAATTATAAAATATTTAAAAAATAATAAAAGGAACTAACATAATCAACAAAAATAAAATTCATTTAACATTAAATGTCAAACTTGGGGATAAAGCAAAGCAATACCCTCTCCACATAGGTCGATGAACTCCTACCATTTTAGTGTCCTTCTCCTGACTTTCTCTACCATATTAACATAAAATTAATGGATTTTCTATCACTTTTAGTAATTTTTTTTCTTTTGCGGGATGTCTCCTGCCAGTCCAGGTCTTTGCATTTTTAATAGATAGGGAAGTCGAAAACTTTCTAAAAAATAAAAAGGCAAATAAATAATGCAAAGAGTTCTTGGAATTTTTTTAAAATATTTGCTACATTAAAAATAAAGGCAATATTGACATCAGGATTTATTGACTTTCCACGACCAACTTACTACCTCCTGCTACATTGGTTCACCTCTAGGGGCCAACCCATTAATAAAACAGAAACTTATTATCTAACTACAGGCTTTATAGAAACTTACCAAAGGACAGAATCCGAATCACCTATCTCCTGTCTTTCTGCAGGTCTTGGGGATAGTGAATCGGGAACCCCTGGTGAATCTCCTCTGCTTCCAACAGTAATTGACAGTAAATAAAAATTTGGGCTCTCGCTTTTTCTTCCAAATCGTCCGTTTTTTTACATTTCTATTTTTGGAAAAAAAATTGACAATTGACACTGAAATTCAAGACTGCATCCAAAAAACACAAAAAATGCGACGCTGCCAATTGTAATTTATAGCATCAACCCAATTTTATATTCTCTGGTTCCACTTAGCCAAGGTTGCACCTCTGCAAGAGAAATAAGGATAAGTTGAACTTATACTTAAGTTTTAACTTAGCTTAGTTTTAAATTTAAACCGAAGTGAGAAAGCGGCCCCTTGAAGGAATCTTAAGGCATCCTTCTGGCAAGAAAAACAAAAGGCGCGAGCTTAACATAGTTACTATTATTTTCTCTTTCCAAATGCATTCATCTAAGAGAGATCCAGTATACTACACCATCACAAAAAATAGCGGGGTCGAAGGGTGTACAGGCGGTTGTTCCTGGTATGCTGGGTCTCTCTCAGACGAATGCATTTAGAAAAAGAGAATATTAGTAACTATGTTAAGCTCGCAGAAACGCGCCTATAAAGGAAGGACGCCTTAAACGTTCGTCAAGGAAACCTCAACGCTTTCTTTAAGGGAGTACTATGAATATGGCCCTAAGTATTGTACCGTCATGATCTGGGGCAACGGACAACTATTAAATTTCAAGACAAGTAACGATCTTTCAATAGAAGGGATTAATCTTGGGGAATGATCCCATCCCCCAAAAAAACAAGGTTTTTCCTGGAACCACAAATTAAAATAAATTGATTGATGATTATCGCTATGAAAGTGTAGGAACGTTCCTTCGATACACGGCAATCGGGTGAAGTTCGGAAGTTCGGCCGTGGTCAGATAGATTTCGGATAACTCATGATAGCTTTAAAGCGTGTTATTTGTCGATATCAGGGTGTCGATTCTTGAATTCCACTGAGCTAGAGAACGAGAGAAGTAGGCGTTCTTCTTGAAATAAATGCAGAGACAAGGGAATGGTCCCCGGGGAGTCGGGGAGTAAATATGCTCTCCTACTCGAAACCAAGAGAGAGTGAGTGTTCCCCGGGTTTTCTAACCTATGTTTTTACGCAAAAATTATTTTTTTCGAAGTTGTTTGGCAAAAAAAAATGAAAAATGGATTATTATTTGTTTGATAACATTCAAAGAGATATAGAAGCTATGGATGGTGTTGAAATACAAAGAGAAGTTCTTACAAAGAGGTCACCCTTTAATCTCTCTGAACCAAAATTTGTTAAGTTATTTCGCCTGACGAAAAATTTAACGGAATCTGTCATAAATATGGTAATACCCTATGTGGCAGCTCCAACAAAAAAAGACAGGGGGCTAAAGTTTGATTTATACTGGCTGCCCGCCGTCTGCGTCTGCGTTCGCGTGGGCGCTGAGAAACATCAATATATGGGAACCCTTTACTTCTATTTATACGTTGCCGTCGTTGCGTCGACCCGCCGCTGGAAAATTTTGACAGCGGCAACTAACCAAACGTGTGACTCTGCGGTAAAACCTCACTTTTTTTTCGCAATTTTCGCTCCAAAAGTTGAAGGCCTACAAAAAGCGCCACAAATTATTAGCAATTACTGGTGATTTATACTGACGCCGCCTACCGTTGCCGTCGCCTTGGCCGCCGCCGCCCGCCGTCTACCGTTCGTAGCAGCAATTTATACTGCCGTCCCGTCGGCATGTTGTTTTAACCTCGAAAACATAGTTTTTGTTGATATTTTCTGGAGTAATAGTTCTTCATACAGCTCACTTAGCTGGCTTTGTTCTGTATCACTCATTTTAAAAATAAAAAATTTAGTTCATAAAAAGAAAACAATAAAAACAAGTTGGGTAAGTTAGGTTAGAATTCTTGAAAAACAAAACAAAAACAACAATAAAGATCACGTGACCACTCAACATGCTTTTCTATTGGCCGGATTACGCGTGGCTATGGACGGCAAACGGAAAAAGATAAACTTGTCTCATCTCGGGCGGCAGCCAGCGGCGGGTCGACGCAACGACGGCAAGGTATAAATAGAAGTAAAGGGTTCCCATATATTGATGTTTCTCAGCGCCGACGCGGACGCAGACGCAGACGGCGGGCGGCCAGTATAAATCAAGCTTTAGCCCCCTGTCTTTTTTTGTTGGAGCTGCCACATAGAGTGTTACCATATTTATGACAGATTCCGTTAAATTTTTCGTCAGGTGAAATAACTTAACAAATTTTGGTTCAGAGAGAATAAAGGGCGACCTCTTTGGAGAGCATATCCGCTCCCCGACTCCCCGGGGAACATTCCCTTGTCTCTGTATTTATTTCAAGAATACAGTTTTTTCATTTTTAGGTGAAACCACGCCTACTTTTCTCGCTCCCTAGCTCCCTGGAATTCAAGAATCGACACCCAGGGATCAGGGAACAGTTTCTCAAAGCTCCTCGGAAGTGCTCCCTACTACCTGATTCAAAAATCGACACCCAGGGAGGTGACCGTTCCCGTGCTACCTTTCCTAAGGAATTCAAGAATCGGCACCCAGGGGCTTATTCTTGACTATCGGGGAGGTGTAGGTAGCAAAATTCTCCCGGGAAGCGAATTAGGGAGTAGTCAAAATCAAGTGATATATCGAGAAAATGCTGCGTTCTCCTAGTTCAATGTAAGAGAACGCCAGGGAGTAGAAAAAAACCTTTAAAATTCGTTACGCCTTATTATGGTCCCCGGGAGCGCTCCCTTCTCTCACTTTCAAGAATAAGCACCCAGGTCGGTACATCTGTTAAAAATTAGGACCGCTGCCAACCTGACCCTAGATTATGTGCACTGTAGAATTGTATAGCGATATGTCTATCTCTAACTCTGATATTTTTTTTAGAAAAAGAGAAACGTATCGCTATGGAATTCTATAGTACACAGAATTTAGGGCCAGGGCCCGTATTCGTGACTACCTATGGGTTGAGTAATCACCGGTGAATATTTACCTCTCTCACTTTTCACGTGGTCTTAAGTAGGTGAGGGCCCGTATTCTTGGCGGCCTGTGAGGTGAGTAGTCACCGGTGAGTATTTGCCTCTCTTACTTTTCACATGGTTCAAAGCAGGTGAGAAATGTGTTCACACTCACGGGCACGGGTGTGAAGAATACAGACCGAGAAATGATAAATTTGTTCACACTCACGGGCACGGGTGTCAAGAATACGGGAAGGGACCAACGATCCGAAAGTGTGGGTTGCGTTTGGGTTGGATTTGGTTGTGTTTGGTTTGTTCAGTACGCTTTAGGATGTTAGGGGTATTTTTATGGTTAATTTTATAGAATTTTGACAAATTCATTTTAAAAATAAAAAAATATTACCAGGTTCCAACATATTAAACAATTATTTTGTAAAATAAAGCCCAATTTTGCATTTTTTTCCATCTCTAAACTTTTTTACGAGTGACAGTTTCTAATGTGTTCCAAAAACTCTGGTAAAATCGATGCGTAGTAGTGGTAGTGGTTGTTAAACACAACCAGAGCGGCTGTCAAAGTTGTCAAAATTTTAAGCGTTCCAAAATTTCCCTATGAGAGATTTTGGTCAGGTTTTTGGCCAGTCTGTTACCCTTACCTGTATTTCGTTCGGTCGCAGTAGCGCTCTGTCACGCTGTTACCTTTATTAAAGGTAACCACTGGCGCTAAATAGCGACTACCTTTACCGTTAAAAAGCCAACGAAACTTGGTGGGATTCCATGCTAGAAGATTTTTAGGTTAGAAAGTTTGTTTATTTTACAAATATTTGTTAATTTTTTATTTGTATTTTATTTTTATGTGATTAGTACTAGTGTGGGGTTGATATGATCAGACACAAATGCAAAGATATTACAAATGATTAAGAAAAAAAGTCAAATAGGTAAGGTTATGTTTATTGCCAAACTTTAGGTTTGGATGTGTTCAAAAGCACTTTTTTTCCATGACGAAGACTGTCTTTGCCACATCAATGAGCCAAAAATAATTTTACTTACCTTGTTGCACAATAATCTTATCTTTTATGTCCATTTGCTCTGTGATTTATTTAAGGATTCCTTTGCGCTAAGGATCTCTTAACCGTGCTAAGTAGCTGATTTGGTTTGCTCAGCGTACATTCGCAGTCTAAGGAATACCTAAATTTAAGAAGCCAGATATCGAGCCTTAAATCTTCCTTAGGAGAGAATTCTAACCTCATTTTTTGTCAACTCAAAAACGGTCACAAAAAATAAAAATGGAATTCCTAAATGATGATCTGGATGTGTTAGATATAATTGAAAATGGTTTTCCCAGAAGAGTTTACCATAGAGCCAATTATATCGAAGACATGGACGAATTTAAATTTTTCCAACGCTTCCGGCTAACGAAAGCAACAGTCAGAAATATTTTACCGCTTATACAAGACCAGTTGGAGTTAGATGGAGGACGTTTCGGGTAAGACTATAATATGACTTACAAATTAGGATCAGTCAAATGCAGAAACAAGCCCACATTCAATTTAATTTCCATGATGATATTTTTTATGCAAGTTTTTTTTGTTGTTTATTATAGTTTAATTAAAATAGAAATCACTGTTTATTTTTTAGAAACAATACTGTTTCTCCAATGAACCAACTATTAACAACACTACGATTATGTGCCACTGGTTACCTTTCTAGTATTGGCGATTTTATGGGAATGCATGTTGGAACAGTCTCGAAAGCGGTTAAAAGAACAAGTGAAGCACTAGCTTCTTTAAGGCCAATATATATTCAAATGCCACTTACAGAGGCTGAAAAATTAAATGTGCAAGCTGACTTCTTTCAGATAGCATCATTCCCAAGAGTGATTGGAAGTATTGACGGGACACATATTCGTATCCAGTCACCTGGTAAGTTTTAAAATACTAGTTTTTACAACTAACCCAGCAAAGACGGTTCCCATTGCCGAATTTGCCGTCATCGGCTCGACGTCGATTTACGACATCGGACCAGCAGTATTTTTTATTCGCTTTGCGATGTAGGCCCAATGTATGTTTGCCGACGCAACGTTAGACTGTAGCCCGACGTCGAAACAATGGTAAATTTTACTTTTTGCTGACATGTTTAACAACATGGTACCGACCAACTGCTCATGTAGCTGCTTAATTTGGTCGGTCTAACGTAGGCAAGCTGTTCGCGGCCCGACATCGGTAAACTATTCATTGGTTCCAATGTCGGCGATTGACGAAGGTCCGTCGGTGGTAGCTTAAAGCGGCCCGACAATGGCAAACCACAAAGGTCCGATAATGGGTGGATAATAGGGCCCCACATCAACCTCTCAAAGCGGCCCGACGTCGGTGATTGACGAAGGTCCGTCGGTGGTTGCTTGACAAGTTCCGACATTGGCAAACTACAAAGTTTCAATAATGCGGGTGCTTAACCAGTCGGGCTGGTTTAAGTGGCGGAAGAGGTGATTCTTGTAGAGAAGTAACACCATCTAGTCAGGTCCGTATTTTAGTTTTGAACACAGAAAAAAAATTGGGTTCGGTCTTGTCTTTGCTCATTATATATATAATATGGGAAACTAGTGACGTCGCGCCATCTCTGCATACTAGGAAGAAACTATTAAGCAGTTTAAAAATTTTGTCTATTGCCGGTTATAGACCAATCGAACAAAAATCTGATCAGGCCATCGTCGGTCCTAAAGCAGATTTTCGGCATAAAGTCGACTATGGTAAATCCACAGTAACTGGTTGGTAGTCTATGGGTAAATCGGAGCATCGAGATGGTCCGATTTGCGGACTAAACCCGGACTGCCTTTATAAACGTGATTGTAAAATTGCTATAGTTCACTTAAAAGCGTAAAAATGCATTGGTGTTTGACACGTGGCACAGTAATTTCTACTACAAGAATCGGTTTAGCGGTTAGACAGACAGACAGACACCATTCCCAAATTTTGTATTTACATCTTTTTGACCCAAATAATGTTGTGAAAATAATAACACTTTTTGCTGATCCCAATAGTCTCATTCACACATTCACTTTACCTATAATTATTTTATTTTTAGGAGGAGCTGATGGAGAAATATTTAGAAATCGGAAAGGTTACTACTCTATTAATTTGCAACTGGTTGCAGATGCACACTTAAGGATTCAGGATATTGTGGCAAGATGGCCAGGATCCCAGCATGACAATACTATCTTCCATCACAGCAGGATAAGAGGAAGATTTGAAAATGGAGAATTTCAAAATTGTGTGTTGTTAGGTGGGTAACTACATATGTACAGTCAATATATTTTTAACTTTTTTTCATAGGTAGATAACATAAATGGTGACAGCAGGCACATACAGCCAAACAAAAAAAAAAGATTTTTCAATGTAATTTTTCTCAATTTTTTTTTTACTGGTTTTTAAGAAAAATGCTAAAAACCTTACCATAAGCCAAAAAAAAACCATATTAGCTCAAAACACACTATATATATATATATATATATATATATATATATATATAGTAATGGTTATTAGGGGGTGATCAAATTCGCCCAACCCCCCAGACAGTATTAAAAAAAATAAAGCCAAATTTTGCACACCCTCGTGAGTAACTGGCCATGTTTATATAGAAAGGAGGCTAACTTGACAATTGCCTCTCCCCAGACAATATATTTTTAAAATTTTTGTGTTATTGCAAAAATATATAGTTTTCCACACCCTCCAAAAGCCATCCATAGGGTTCTTGAGTAACCAACTTGTTTAAAAATTTCGTCTCAAGAAGGGAGGGGGGGGAGGTAAACTTGACCAACTTCATTATTAGCGTTGTTCTCACAAACAAAAAAAATGGTAACATTTGTTTTTTTTTTTAGGAAAGAAAGTTGAATTTAAAATTAAATAATATATAAGTACACTTTGAAAATTTTAAGTCTTTCTGAGAACTATAATTTTTTAGGCGATAGTGGTTATGCACTACGCAATTACCTTTTGACTCCTTTGGCTGAACCTCAAGGAAGAGGACAGGTTCTATACAATGAGGACCACATTCGAACTCGTAATGTAAGTGAGCGTACAAATGGTGTCCTAAAGCGTCGTTTTCCCGTGTTAGCATATGGAATCCGCTTAAAATTAGAAACGGCTCTACCAGTAATTGTCGCATGTGGAGTTCTACATAACATAGCTCGAAATATGAATGAGCCAGAGCCACCACTAGATGATGAAATGAACTTGGAAGAGTTAAATTATCTCATTGAAATGGGTAACATACTAGAACAGGCAGAAAATTTGAGAGGTGGAAATCATTTTCTGTACAGAAATGAAATAATCAACTACTTTGATGGGCTACATTAAGTTACTACAAGTTTACTTACAAATATAAAGTATGCCACAAAATTCCGCACTTTTGGACTTAGTTGCAAGATGTTTGCAAATTCAAAATTATAGGCAGTTCAAAAAGTATGGAGTGTTGTGGCCCACCCTATAGTTAAGTACCTATAAATAGGTTTATATAGGTGTAATTAAATAAGTTAGTAAAAACTTTTTAATCTTTTTTATTAGAAACTCAAAATCTCTCTTAAACGTTTATTTTTCCCTAGAATGATATTTTTTTAAATACTGATAACAAACTAAACAATAAGAATTTTAAAACAAAACAAAAATAGTTGCCAATTGCAGCTATTTTAAATCTAGTTTAAATTTAATTGCTGTTAAAAATGTGCTTGCTCAATGAAGTTTTAATAAGAGGTCACTTTGTAAACATTAATTTAATTTAAACTATGTTCACATACATGACCCTAACTAACCTAACTAAATAATAATAGGAACATCTTAAGAAAATTAAGTACCTCTTTTTGCTGCATAGCATATTTATAACATAAATTCTGGGGCTTCAAGTAATGTTATGTCCATATCCTCATAACCAGCAGCTCTAAGCTCTTTCTTTTTCAGTGCAATGTCGAACCTCAAAAGTGTCATTCTGAGGTTATGCTCTTTTTGTAAGCCAGAAGCAAGTTCCAGTTTTTTTTCAATTAACGATTCATATTTTTCTCCAAGTTTGGAAGAAGATAATATTTGAATACCACTTGCTCCTCTCGGTTGTTTCTTGGTCTTTGCATATACCTAAAATTATAACATTTTACTAAAAACCAAATTACTTTGTTTAGTTTATCTCCACAATTTTCTTCAGCATACATTAAGAGGGGATGTTAATAAATTATTATTAATACAAAAATTAGGAAATTTAGACACCCCTGAAGCCTCCTTGTAATTGACCCAAAATTATGTATCATGAGCTACCTAACTGATGCCCCTTCCTCTTGCCAAGTAAAAATAGAAAAAGAAAACAGAAGGTAATAAGCAGTTTGTTTTGGGAGTTAGATAAACATACCATAACAAAAATGTAATAGAATGAAAAAGCTAACTTACTCTCTTCAGATTTTTTCTGAGTGGTGGATTAAGTGGTTTCGCCAGATCGTTTGCCTTATAGCTCGCCCAGTTGTTGTTATTTTCAGTTGCATTCTAAAACAATTACAGTATATCTTATAAAAAAAATATAATTTAGAACTACACATAAAAACTTGGTTGTAAGTGAGAAAGAAAAAAAATTGCAGAAAGAAACAAATTTTTCTGAAAAAAACTAAAGATATATTTTTGTTTTTAAAATGCTGTAAATATTAGACTATCTGAACATAATGGACACACACTGAGTGGAACAAAAAATTGATGGTGATTGGATTTGAACACTTTTTTTTAAATAAACGAGATTATGAGGGATATTATCACACCAACTTTACTTACTTTGTTGTTTGAAATAATTTCTCTTGGGATTTCCTTAAGGGACAATATTGATTTGTTTTAATTATAATTATTATTATTCAGTAGTGTACTTTCTTCACTCATTTCTTCATAAATAATTTCAATATTACTGTCTTGCAATAAAGTTTTCTTAACTGTGTCTTGCTAAAATATAACAAAAATTAATCTTTATTCAATTGCAGAATGAAATAAGTCAATAGTCGTAACAAATTTGACTTTGACAATTTTAATATGGTGGCTTAAAATTTAAACACAAAACCTATATGAAACTGTTTTGGGTAATCTAATGGAGGAAATGCAAATTTCCCCAGAGGAATGTATATAATTTTTTCTACTGCCTTTTACTTTTAGTTTTAGAAATGATCCTTTTATTTATTGAAAAAAACTGGTTTACTTTTTGAAACAAACCCCATATTTTATAACTTTTTGATGTGTAATACACATAATGCAACCTGTAATTACTTTTGGTTTTTGTTGTTAATCAAGTTGTTTTTGATAAAAATAAAGCAACAAATATTAAAATCGAACATTTAACATACCTATGCTCAGCTGCGGTAGAGGTAGATAATTTTTTCCCTCGTGCTGCCATTAGCAACAAGAGGGAAAAAAATTTCCCTTCTGCTGTCATGACAATGGGAGAAAATCTGCTATTTTCCTCCCTGTTTCAAGAGTTGAAAAGCCCATTTCCTAAGGGGATAGTAGAAAAATGCTATTTTCTAGGATTTTTTGGCTAGAGATGATCAGAAACCAAAAGTAAAAACATTAAATCCACAACATATTGCTGTCCACAGTATTAAAATCTAAAAATATTTTACTCACTGTTTTATTTTCTGCCTCAGCCTGCGGTATCACCTGGGCCATCATTATCATATTCATTAGTTAACCCATATATTGTTTTTTTTGTTTACCAGGTCCATCAACACTTCATCTCCTATATTATGTAATTTTGGAGATGGGGGTCCCCCCCCCCCTGTTTTATATATGGATTGCTTTTCATTTCCGGCCCTATTTCTAAGGTCTTCTTTAATATTATCGTAATTTTTTTTAGTGAGCTTGTGTCTCTAAAAATATTATTAGAAGTTACTATTAAATTCCTGAGTCACCTTGAACCAGGCCTCCTTTTTCTCATTAACGGAAACTGCATCCGTTTTTTTATTTTCGATCACGTTCTTGTGTTTAAGCAAGATGTTCAAAAGAACGTCTCTTTCTTTTAAATTGTAGTTGGGGGCTCTGATTTTTTTATTTATTGATGAAGACATCGTCACTTCATAAAAATAAACTTCGAGAGAAAAAATTAAACTTTTAAAAAAAATAGACCGTCCAAAACTAACCTCATTTTATCAGGAGAAACAACGTTGCCGGATGTAAATAATGATTTTGCGACAAGCAGCGCCATCCAGTGGTTGAACTTGTAACAAGATTTAATTCCTAGCTATGGAAAACTTTTTTTTGGCCAGAGCAAATGAATAAAATTTAGGGAATACTTAAAAATTATAGATTCCTTTATTACGCACTACTTAAGCGAATCGCAGAGCAAATGGACATTAGTAATCGTAATATTGTTCGGCACTTACGCTTATGTTGGAACCTTTTCTTTGTCGAAAATTTGAACGAACGACATTGTATAGAAACTAATCAAACGTTAAAAAAAACTAAACTCGGCACTACTCGGTAAATAAACAAAATTTCTGGTTTAGAATTTCCGCAGTTTGACAGACCTCGATATACTCGCTCAAAAAGCATCGAGCAAATCGAGGAGCTCTTTTCGCTCGCTAAGTCTAAAAACGAACGCGAAAAAGGGCGCACGGTTTGCTCGATTTTTTCAGCGTTTTTCCTTTTGATGCACTGGTGTGCACTAAGTGTATTTCTATCCTTTTCTATTTTGTATCAAAATAAAGGATAGAGATACATTCATTGCGCACTGGTGTTCATAAAAGAACGGGAATTTGCCATTTTGAAGCGCACGATGGACATCGATCAGATCAAAGAACGCACCATGTGAAGACATCAATCGAAACTCTCCATGGCCATTAGCCCCGAACTTTTTTACATCCGTGCCCCAAACATTCAAGAAGAAACAAAATACGCGTCACGATTCCGATGCTGTCAAGTATAATGGAATGTAAAATTTATAGGGAAAAAGTAAATTAATAATTCTTGACTGAAGAACATTGCTAACATTTTGTTTGTAAGGACCCATACTGTCAACTATTTCATTTAGGTAATTTTTTTTTAAAGAACCACGAGTTAAACACATAAAAGTTTATAAAACAGTGCTGAATCAGTCAAGGCTTCTAGTTATTTTTTATGGACCGAACCGACAACACTGTTAAATTAAGGTTGGTTTGTTTAGAAATTTGTGTGGTGGAAGATTTCAATTTTGTAAAAATACAGATTTTTCTTGGTATAAAATTAGCTTTGACGTCTTCCAGGACGACGAATTTTCTGTTTTTAAATTCGCTGGATGTTTTCTTGTTGTTCGCGACAAGAGGACTTTGGCAAAGGTAGGTAAAAAATCACATTCTTTATCCCCGCTCTACACTACAATCATGATCTCATATCCGCCATCTTTCCTAATTTATTAAATAGGCGTTAACTTGTGTATTTTGGCAGGTCCGATGGCGGCTATAAGAAAAAAATTGGTGATTGTTGGTGATGGAGCCTGTGGAAAAACATGTCTTCTGATTGTATTTAGTAAAGATCAGTTTCCTGAAGTATATGTGCCTACAGTTTTTGAAAACTATGTGGCAGACATAGAGGTAGATGGAAAGCAAGTTGAACTTGCCCTATGGGATACTGCTGGACAAGAAGATTATGACCGTTTACGACCCTTGTCATATCCAGATACAGATGTCATCCTTATGTGTTTCTCAGTGGACTCGCCAGATTCCCTAGAAAATATTCCTGAGAAGTGGACTCCAGAAGTCAAACACTTTTGCCCAAATGTGCCAATTATTCTGGTAGGCAATAAGAAAGATTTACGCAACGACCCTATTACAATCAATGAGTTAAAGAAAATGAAACAGGAGCCAGTTAAGCCTCAAGAAGGTCGAGCTATGGCAGAAAAGATTAATGCCTTTGCTTATTTGGAATGCTCTGCAAAGAGTAAGGAGGGTGTTAGAGAAGTGTTTGAAAATGCCACTCGTGCTGCCTTGCAAGTTAAGAAGAAGAAGAAGCATCGTTGCATTTTGTTCTAAGCAAGTATTCTATTATTGATTGTTATGTATGTGTGATTATTAAATAAGGGGGCTTAACATTGTGTATTATCAACTAACTGTATTAATAAACCCCTATTTTGTACTTTATTTTCTGTTTATTCCTACTTGGTGGACACTCATTTTTTTAAAAGATTCAAGTCATTTAAGTAATTTGGGGCCATTCCATGGAAACAGACAGGACTCTGGAATGAAAAAAATACTGAATGAGAAATTGAATACTTGATTTTTGTCAGCTTTTAAAAGTTTTATTTTAAGAATAATAATAAAAAGAAACTCACATACACATAAAAACATACGCACAACAAATACACAAATATTTACCCATAAAAGCAATAACATTCCTCCAGCCCTGACCCCCAGGTATGGTGCCAATCACTGATGCCAGCTTATTTGAGACAAGATTTCAGAAAAAACTTTTAATAAAACAAAGAAATCTTGAAACTAATAGCAGGTCTACTGAATATTTTGATAATAAATAAAATGAAGAATGATTTTTGTTAAAAATGGTTTAATAGGCCTGATGCAATTTTTTGTCATTAAACGCAACATCAAAAGTGTCCACTAATTTTTTTTTTGTATTATCCTTTAATTATTTAATATGACCTATTTTTAGAAGAGGCAATCAGTTGTCTCAAAGCAGAACAAGCCCAACACTTTTGGAGTAATTGTTTAATCCTTTCTGACATTGAAAAAAAGTTAAGATGTAAACTCAAGTAGGTAACTTTATAAATTATTTAAGGGCTTATGATAAGTAAATTCATTTAGTCTTAGTTAACTATTTTTCTACTCTTGTGCGGTAAAGTGTACTTTACCACACTCATTTATGTGGAAACTAGTACTGTACTGCACTTAGTCACTCAGTGCAGTAAAGTACAGCTGAGTTCATTAAATTTAGTTCCAACATTAAACATTATTTCTACTGTCAAAACATGGAAAAATTATCAAATTTTTTAAAAAATCAATTAAATTTAATGAACCTGGCTGTACTTTCATTAAAATTTTAATCTTGTTGACCCTATTTAAAATAAAATTAAAATTTTCTCATGTTTTGCTAGTAAGTGTTTGGAATAAATTTTATTAAAAAAAATTATAATTCTCACAGTTTTTCTGTTGCCCATTCTTATGCTTTGTAAAATTATAGGGGCTTGTAGGAGAAAAAAATCATACTCACTCCTGTGAAAAGATCCTTTTTGCCCTTAATGGCTTGCTTAGTATGGTAAAATGACTTTGTTAATTTCAGATAATTGAATTGCTGAGGAAAGAAATATAAAATATTTTGTGGCTGAGGTCTATAATAATTTTATAGAGTTTTTAAGGCTTAGAGTTGTGGGGCATCAGTATTTCCATGGTCTTTATTTTGATGATGATTTTACAATTAAATCAGTCTCTTAAGAGACCACTAAACATCACCCTAGCTTTGAACAGCCACAAAAATCCTTCAGTCAAGGTTAAGAGTGTAAAAATATTTATTTCCTTCTAGCAACTATATATAATTTTTTTTGTTAAATTACATGAAGTGCCCCTAGAGGCCACAAGAGCGTGAATGTATTTTTTAGTGTCCCCTATATCTTTTAAAGGACTTGCCCTGCACTCTTTAAACTAAGCATTTTAATACCAATCTAATATAGTTAATACAAAAATTTTCCTAGGTGAAAATAACTCATTTAAAATGGTTACTACTGGTTTCTTAGCAACAATATGTAATAAATTTAAAAAAATTATATCTGGTGCCTCTAGGAGCCACAATTTTTTTTTTGATTTAGCAAATATTTTGGCCCCTGTTCAAGAACTCCTGTTTACAGGCCAAAAATTGTTTTTGTTTGGTAGAATAGCAGGTAATAGTCGAAGTAATAGTATGTTCTGAAAAACTTCTTAGTTTCAAGTGGATAGGGTAAGTCGATGGGAGATTAAACACAACTAGACCATTTGCTAAATATCATGATTTAAAAAGAGAAAATCACGCTTAATAGTCGGCTTTCTAACTTTTCTTTAATTTTAAATCACATTTCACGTAAAAAACACTAATATCAATTTTTAAAATTTATAATATATTGTTTCTATAATAGGTGTACTAAATTTAATTGCTATAGGTCGACCGGTATTTTGGCACTCTAACTTACTTTTTGACTGCCGCATTTTTGAGGGTGTTCACAGGAAGGGCGATGTTAAGTGTTAAGTGGCCTATTAGTAACTGAGGATTAAAACAGGTTTTACAAAATTGTCATCAAAAAGCTTACTGTGTGCAAAATTTAACTCTATTCCCCTCAACAATTGTCGGTAAATTTATTTATCTACATACCCCTACTGCCCTTACCAATTTCAACAAACTCTGTTTCAGCCTTTTTTATAGTCAAAATATTGTGCGGTAATGTATCACTTTCCGCACTTGTTAAATAAATAACTATTATTATGAGCAATATATTTTTAGAATATTACTTAATATGCTTTTAATTAGTCTGTTTATTATATGGTTTTTATAAGAGAAACCATAAATTGCCATATTTACTAAACTCATCTCTAGCTAAATAACAATTTTCGGCTGTACACATAATTTATTAACCATCTCTGGGGGGAGTGTCACAGGCCTAATTCATGAAATTAACTCTTATATGAATTGCTTGAAAGGTTTTTTTGTCACACTGAAAAAGTGATACTTGCAAGCAGTTCAAATAATATATGAATTTATATTTAAGAAGTTAGCCTTTAAATCCTATAACAATAAAGTTTTGGAGTAAACAAAAAAATTGTTCCTAAGAAAAATATACCGCGTTTTGGATTTAAATTAATTAAAAACTTTAAAAATTTAATTAAAGCTTCGTTACTAAAGTTTTAGATTTGAGCTTATGGTTTCATTAAAATCGATTAAAACTTACTTATTCAGATACTTTAATTGTTTTAAAATACAGCAACTTTTTATGCCTGTAAAAAGTTTCTTAAAAGTTTTCATAAAATTTTGAAAATATTGTTTTTCCATACCTACTGAAAACTTTTTATATATCCCGAAAACAGAAAAATTTATATAGGAAAAAATGGGATCTATAAAAATGATAACTGCAACCTGCAAGATGATGTCTCTAATTTTAACCTGTTTGCATTATGTAATGAGTCCCATTGCCGGGGACTAGTGCAGTAATAATCTCATAACGTAACGATCATGATATCACTAGTGACGATGTAATAAGCTCATTACCTAACTTATTTTTACTAAAAAAAAAACAATAATTTTTTACAATTTATTTATTTAAGAAAATACTTATTTACGTAAACGTTAAAAGTAAAACCTGATCGAGTAATGTTTTGAACATTAAAATAAGTGCTTTTGAATCTGGGCCGTAGATAAAATGTTGTATATATCACATGTACGGTAAGGCTCATTACAACACTCGTGTGGTTATCACAACTCGGTCTATTCCCCCCCCCCCTGTTATTGTAATGAAGTTTATACTGTACCAGTAATATAAATAACTTCTATATAATGTTTTTCATACATATTAGATATCTTAATATATATTATATATATATATATATATATATATATATATATACAGGGTGGATTCTTTAAACGGAACGGTGCTTCTAGCGGCTTAGAATTTGGTTGAATAAAAAAATCCAAAAACACGTCAACTAAGATTTTTAATTTCCTTTAATCACGATATCTTAGATTTTGTCTTATGTCATTTAGTTTACGAGTTATGGCAATTTTTTATTTTTTTAAAAAATAGGATACCCTGTATATTCTGCAATTTTTGAAATCTGCAAACAATTCTCTCTTCAGCAATACCACACAGTAGGATCTATCTTTTACGATAATCAAGATATTTTTATCTAAATCTGTATGAAAAACATCGATATTAATTCAAATAACCCCCGTAAAACAGGGCATAGACAACAATTCCATGCAAGTTTAAATGCCTCTATCTTGGAAACAATAAGAGATAGAGTATTAGTGTGTGGTATCGTCAAAAAGATAATTTTTTTAGAATTCAAAAATGTCAAACTATACAGGGTGTCCTATTAAAACAATATATTTTTTGCCATACCTCGTAAACAAAACGACATAAAAAAAATCCAAGATCGCGATTAAAGAAAATTAAAAATCTCAGTTGACGTGTTTCTGGATTTTTTTATAAAACCAAATTCTAACACGCTAGAAGCACCGTTCCTTTTAAAGAATCCACCCTGTATATAGAACGCCTTTTAAAAAACTGCAATCGGAGTATTTACATTGCATTGATTGAACCCCCATCTGTTTGCTGCTTGTTAATGAATATTTCGAAGCACACTTTTTTAACAGAAAAAACTACAGGATAAATAGCCAGGTCACAACTTATGCGCCCTTTGACCTATGACACAGTTTGAGTTAGCAAAAACTGCATATTTATGAAAAAAAATCAGAAACCTAGCTTCAGGGAATCCAAAAAAGTCACATTTGTAATTTTTTGAAAGAAGTGAGATTTTGCTATCAAAAACATGATTTTAGTAACTCTGCAGATAACTAAAGCATGTCTTTTTTGGTTACCGATGAAAAAAAACTTCTTTTATACCTTCATCAAAAACATGATTTTAGTAACTGTCTGCAGATAACTAAAGCATGGCTTTTTTAGTTACCGATGTAAAAAAAACTTTTTTGATCACGGGTGCAAAAAGATTTCTGTCTGTTTTTTACCCAAAATTAAAGAGAAATAGTGGAAAATAGTGTATAAATCAAGGCGGCTGGTAAATGAAATAACAATGGTTTCAATAGCGATGTGCCTTTTTACTCGGTTGCACGTTCATTGTTGCGACATTTTAACCATTGAAAGTTTGATAATTTGACGATGTTTTAAAATTATTTTTTCGGAAATACTTGGTGAAAACTGGGGGACAGTGTTGCCAACCAAAATTTGTAAAATTACACACAAGCAGCTCAAAAACGCACAATTACACACTATGGGTAAAACCAGTGCCCACTTTTTTAAACCAGCCTACTTGAGGGGACTTACGCTGAGTATTGCTTGCTAGCATTTAATTTTATTTATGTCAATATAATTTTGTTTTAATTTCAAGAAAATGGTAAATCAATGCCACAAGAAAATAAGATATAACTTTAAGTAATTACACCTATTAAACCCGGTTCCCACCTACGACTTTTTCTTACGTGTCCGCACACGCGTCAAAAAGACAGTCATAACATTTCATATTGACATCATGTGACGCGTGAATGCCCAACGAAAAAGTCGTAGGTGGAAACCTGGTGTTAAGTATCTAGTAGTTAATTGAAATGTTCACCAAACGCACACTCAGCGATGAAAATGCACGAAGCACCACCAGTTGGTAACACTGCTGGCGGAAATGGCTAAATTTTTAGGCAAGAATAATTAGATTTTTTCAATATTGCTATTTTTCGCTATTTTTCTTTAATTTTGGGTAAAAAACACAGAAATCTTTTTTTGCAACCGTGATCAAAAAAGTTTTTTTTTGCATCGGTAACCAAAAAAGTCATGCTTTAGTTATCTGCACTGCGCTGCGCTCGTTATTTAAACCAACGCCTGTAAAAAAAGCACTATTTTAGCCACTGGTTGTTAAAACCACTATTTTTACCTACTTTTTATTCAGAAATAACTTTGTCTCTTTCGCAATGGCCCTTCCAAAAAGGTTAATAAAATGTTTGATTCACTACAAGAATCACACTTTACTTTTTTTAAAATTTTTGTACTGCCCCTTAATCCCTACCTATATTAAAGTACAAGCTAAGTACGTTTTTTCCCAATGTTTTGTTATTTTTTTATCTGCGGGTCACCACACTCGAACCATTTTCCCCAAAAATGTTCGTTATTAAAGCAGAAAAATATGTTCACTTCATCATCCTTTTTTGCCTCTAGTCCAATAAGTTGAATTTTTAAATTTTTTTTACTGTTAAAAAAAATCTTGCTTTACTTTTTGTTTTGCCCCTATGTAAGTACCTAGGTGTTTTTTCCTAAGCTCTTGTTACTTTTTTTATTTATCTGCACTGTTCAAGCACCAATCGAATCATTTCCTCTAAAAATGCACTGAAAAAGCATGGCCAAGTAGCCACTATTGGTAAGTCGTGAAGCTTCTGTTTACCCTAACACACAAATCAGTTACCTTGAGCAGATCCACCTATTTGGCTTGATAGCCCTTAGTGATTTCCCTTTGGCTCTAAGGGAAATATTTAATTTAGTAGTAGTAGCCACTATTGGTAAGTCGTGAAGCTTCTGTTTACCCTAACACACAAATCAGTTACCTTGAGCAGATCCACCTATTTGGCTTGATAGCCCTTAGTGATTTCCCTTTGGCTCTAAGTGAAATTTTTAATTTTTCCACTTAACTTTAATATATTTGTAGTAAAAGAAGTATATATCTATTTTAAGTAACTTTATAACCACAAATGATCAAATTATTAACCAAATAGCTATTAACCCTTAATGATTTTTCTATTTATCGCTAAAGGATTTTCCGTTAGTAACTCTATGACCGCTTCATGCTACTGCGAACATAGGCCGGAAGAATTCCAATTTGCTAATGTACGTACATGCAGGGACACCGCACACCTATCAGTGGAGCAGTACCCTCTCCAGATAGGCCGATCAACTCATACCGATTTAGTGTCCTTTTATCCACCTTCGCCGCCATTTTCACTCAAAAGTGACAGATAATCCATTAGTTTTCTGTCAAAATGGCGGCGAAGGTGGATAAAAGGACACTAAAACGATAAGAGCTGATCGGCCTATGTGGAGAGGGTAATGAGTGGAGCAACCAACACTTAAGCCTTGTGCCCACCAACGCGTGCCCACCCTGCTACAAAAAACGCACCATGTGACTGTACATATATTTCCAATGGTTTTAAATGCAAAGTCACGTGATGCCATGCGTGGGCATGCAAGGACACGCGTTGGTGTGCATCGGGTATTAGGCTTCCGATCGCCGTTCACGCGTTAGCGGCTTGTACTTTAGAGATGGGTAAATCGATCATTTTGTACTGAACGAATCGATCAGTGATTCGTTTCTAGAGTGATCGAATCTTTTGAATCGATCATTGAATCAATCATTTGAAATTAAATTAAAGAAAATGGTGACCAAAAAAAAAGGTCTGCAGGATGCAACTAAATACGACATACCCTGCTAACCAAAAAAATCTAGCCCGCGCAGGAATTCGAAAACTGATTCAGTGTATCGCCACAGTGGGTCTATCAGTCGTTGATCCGTTCCGATTTGATTCACTCGTTTGATTCATTCTGTCTTCGTCGGTCATTTGACTCATTTGACTGATTGAATCATATCGAGCAAATATGATTCGATCACTCAATACTCGCAAGTGATTCGATCACTCAATACTCGCAAGTGATTCGATCATAGTGAACGAATCGTTCACGAATCACACATCTCTATTGTATTTAGTACGCCTCTTACCACGGTGCTATGTGGAGCGTACTCACTGATAAATTAGAACGTTTTATTTTCAACTGTTCAGATTCATCACTAACAACGCGTTACAATTAAAATAATAAGGAGAAACAAAATAAAAACAAGTTCTCAAAATAAAATAATACATTTTAAAAACCAAAAAGATTCTCCCAGTCAAAAAAAATTTAGAGCAAATGTTCGAAAAGTCCTTGTTCGGCTAAACAATATCCGAGCTTATTATAAAAACCCCTTCTAACATTTCCAAGCATGTTAGTAGTAGTAGATCCAAGTATCTAGGACAATTCAAATTGCCGTAAATAAATTATGGCCCAATTACGTGTTCCCCTACAATACCCCCCCAAACATAAAAAAAAAATACAAATGCAAATTTTCCCTCGACCAATATCGAACGTGTGTTGGGTTATGACGATTCAATAATGAAAAAGTGCTTTCATCTGTGAAAAGACTAGATCTCAGAAGTTTTCAGCACGATTAGCAGCGCAAATCATCACACCTCGTACTTCTTGCTCGTCATTCAAAACAGTGGGTTTTTTTATGGTTTCTTGGCGCTACACAACCAAACTTTTCAAAATTCTGCACAAACCTATGAATCGTTGATAACTAGGTTCTGGGCGATTTACAAAATTCTCCAAAAAAAGTTCTTGAATAAGTCTGCCTTGATAGTACCATTTGACTATCTGTACTTATTCGGCAACTTCGTAGACATCCATTTTTAGTTTTAAAAATGTATTATTTCACTTAAGAACTTATCAATCTGTTTCTCGAGCAAGGCAGAAATAAAACAAAATAATAAAAACAAAATAAATTTCCAAAAGATAACACTGCAGCGTGCTTCGAATCCACCTCGGTCGTAGGGCACGGAGAGTAAATTGGACTTGAATCTTGATTCGCAGTAGCCTGAAGCTCATTATATATAACCTCATTTACTGCGAAAAGATTTTTCGTTTGTCACAAATAGTTATAATATAATTTAATAAATCTAATAAAATTGTAAAATATTTCTGAGTACTTATTCTGCGCAGATTATCCACCAAAACGTTTACATACTGCGAGTTTGGCACTTTTCGTACATAAAAGCCGCAATGGTGCACTGCAGCACTGGTACAAGCTTGTCCTAGAGGCCCTCTATACATTTGACAGTTATTGTTTTACCAGAGGTGGGCAACTCATATTGCCCTATCTTTCTTTCGTATGTGCATGTAAAAGCGATTTTATGAAATGGACTGATGTTTTGTTGTCTTTTTTTATAATTTCCCCAGACAGTTTTTGGAAAGATTGATTTTTTTTGGTTAGTAAAATATGTTAAGTTTTGACAAAAAAACAAAAACAAATAGTGAATATAAACGCGGAGATATTAAAAATGTAAATAATAGGTAAAATATAAAAACTCCTATTGATCTATATTTTTTTAATTCTTTTTCTTACAATAAAACACGGAAACATAATGTGTTATTTATTAACAAAGTATATGCTAAATGCGTATGTTTGTACGTACCTACTGCTTATAGCTCACTTACCTTGCAAATTCGGCTATTGTTATTAATTTTCCAGCTGTTTTCTTTCCACTTTTCTTGAGTTTCTTTCTCCGTTGGACAACGGAACAATACAAATTCTGTTTTTGGTATCACGTGAGGCACGTATTTTTACAGTTTTTGATACAGCAAAATTTCATTTTTAAACCGGACGTTTCTTAATAAAAAAAATATAACAGTGACAAAATTATTTATTGTCAGGGATTACCAAAACTATCATTGCCATCACACAGTTTTGTTTTTAAACATTTCCCTAAAAACTGTTAATTAATTTTCTCGCAACACACCATCTTTACACCATAAATCAAAGGCGACTGGTAAATAAAATAACAAGGGTTTTCATAGCAATGTGCCTTTTTACTCGGTGACGTTCATTGTTGCGACATTTTTCTTTGACAGTTTGATATTTTGACGATGTTTTTAAATGATTTTTTCGTAAATACTTAGTGAAAACTGGCGGAAACGGCTTAATTTTTAGGCAAGAATAATTACATTTTTTCAATATTACTGTTTTCCGCTATTTCTCTTTAATTTTTGGTAAAAAACGGACAGAAATCTTTTTTGCATCCGTGATAAAAAAAAAGTTTTTTTGCATCGTTAACCAAAAAAGCCAGTCATGTTTTAGATGAAGGTATAAAAAAAATATATTTTTTATTCTATTTGAAGCCATATTTTATGATTTGTTAGTTTTTACCCGACTGGGTGATTAATAGATAAATCGTTTAAGGTAAGTAGAAAATGTATTAACACTAAATTAAGTTTCTATTTATCATAAATAGCTTTTTTAATAACCATAAATAGTTTTTCATTAACCATAAATAGATCGATCCTTTTGCCCTAAATAGATAGATCTTTTGTCTCGTATTTAAGTGAAGCATCTATTTGGGGTAAGTTAATTTTTATAAACGGTAAGTGGGAATTTTTCTGAATGCGCATCGAAATCGGTTAACTGGTTCAAGAGCTACAAGATGTGCAGAACGCCTAATTTTCATCTTAAGAAACTATTCACCATAAAAACTGCAATTTGTTGAACCAATTTTTTATCCGAACCTTATTTCTTCAAACCCATTCAATAACAAATTCAAAATTTATAAGACCCGTTTTTAATCGAACCATTGTTCATCATACTCATTCAATATCAAACTCGTAATTTGTAAAACCCATTTTTAATAAAACCCGGAATTGGTCAAACCATTATTTTTCAAAACCGGAATTCGTAAAACCCGTTATTGTTTATCAGAAAATTTTTACTAAATTGATTGCGCATTCGCCAATAATACATCAACCTCGAATAAAAAATTGGTTTAACGAATTGCAGTTTCTATAGTGAATGATTTTATTATTGAATTTTCTTTTATTTAACGGGTTTAATTTTGCACATTTTGATAAACCGTGGGCGTCCCATGCGTACAAATTAAACGCTTTTCTTTTTAATCTCCTCTTGTTTATACAACAATAACCAAATTATCTGCAGTTTTTTTAATTACGAACATTTCTCCGAATTTTGAACTTGGCAAAATGATAAAATTTCGGATTTTACATATAAAAAACTAGGTGGCGCTGTTAGGATTTTAAAAAATTGAAAAAAAATCAAAGTTTATTTTAAACTGTCTAAAAACTTATGTTATAATTCATTGTTTAAGAAAATGAAACACCCGCACCATGAACGAAAAATTTTTGAGATACACATTTATATATTTAGTCTTAATTTAATATAAGAATAATGTCAATATAAATCTTGTGGTTTAAATTTAAATTGAAGTTTTGGAAATATAAACTATCCAATGTTAATTTTTTCATGCAAATTTGGGGGTATTTTAAAAAAGCTAATTTTATCAGAATTAAAAATTTTATATAAAAATAAACGATACTAATACTTTTTTGTATTATTATTCTAGGCTATACTTTATGTTATTATTCTTGTTAATTCAGGCATTGAAAAAGACATGCGCTTCTAGGACATTAAAAAAAAATAAAAACTTTAAACTGCTGTTTGGAATTATAAACTCTACACGATCGTTCGCAGTACACGCCACACGCGCCGTTCGCGTGGTTTCCATTTTGCTGTTAGGAAACATTTTTGGCAATTTTAAAAGCTTTCACCTGATTTGATGTAATTATTTTTAGTCAGTTTTGAAACATTTGATTTTCTTGAGCCGCTTGCAATTTTGTGATAGAATAATGAAATTGGCATATGTGCAGAGCCCTTTTTTAGGGGGTGGCAATTTTTTTAAATATTCGATCTTAAAAAAAAGTTATTTTGTTTTTTACTACGTTATTTTTGTAAAGTATAAAATACATTTTTACCACTTTGGCCTCATGGGAGGGTCGCCAGCACCCAAAATGTGTATGGATGTTGTTCCAAAAACTCTGGTAAAATCGATGCGTGATAGTGTTTGTTAAACACTACCACAGCGGCTGTCAAAGTTGTCAAAATTTGAAGCGTTTCAAAATTTCCATCGGACTCCGTTTAAGTATAGTCATAACGGTATCTCTGTCCGTTTTTTTTCTTAACGAGACAGTGACAGAGATAGTGTTATGACCATATATGTATGAGGTTAAATATAGGCCGTTCCCAGGCCAAGCTTGTAAGCAAGATCTAAAATCTAGCAGGCCATGGAGCCGTCTTAGCTTCGCGCCTATGCACATGCGCGAAAATTTTACGAGGCGGCCGGTTTCGCCACCTTCGTCTTCGCACTTCGGTTGTTGATTTGTTTTGATCACACATAGTCGTTTTCCGCGTTTTCGTTTATGCAAATTTTATTATTGTGATATTTTTAATTTACCGATTAAATAAACTTACCTGTTTAATTCAATCGCAATTATAAGAGGTGCCTCATTCGGAGAAATCACTGGAAGTGATCATCACTGAAAAGTGATTTTATACTATGTAGTAGTGCCCTTTGCACATTCGGCCACAAAGTCTAGTGAAAAAAAAAGCCTATGTCATCTTGGTTATTCTCTGCTATTTTCATTACGTTTCAAAGATTTAAATTTGGAAAAAATGTTTTATAGAAATCAAGGGAAGAACTTTTGGGTGGGATGGGAGTGATTTCTTCGAATGAGGCACCTCTTATAATTGCGATTGAATTAAACAGGTAAGTTTATTTAATCGGTAAATTATAATTCGGTGCCTCATTCTCAAAATCACTGGAAGTGATTATCACTGAAAGTGATTTTATACTATGTAGATATTCAGAGATGTAAAACATTTTTTCACATTTTTTTTTTATAAAATTACAATTTTTAACTTAAGTTTTTATGTATCATTTTAATATTTGCATCATGTTTTGCTTTTTATTCACCTAATATATGTATATAATATATACTTATTACTAAATAATAACATTCAGTTTTCTAGGATAGATTTTGCAAACACTGTAGAGTTTGACTTTTGTAATGGGCAGTTGTAAAATCTCACAAACATTTTTGAATTTTCAGACCATCAAGCTGTCCTCCTGATGTCATTAAATGTAACACCATATCTTGCTGCTGCTGGAACTGCTGCATGTTTTGTAGAATAAGCAGTAAAAATTTTAGTATCCACCCCAGCTGCCTGGATGGATCGTTTTATCCAGTTGCTTATTGTTTGGCTTGATGCTGTTGTGTGATGTTTGTTCGTGATAAGGAACAAAAATTCTTGCCCTTCTGTTCTAAACGATTCAGTTCTCTCTATATAGTGTATTAAAGTTGATGCCACACAAATTTGGGGGTCTTCAGTAAAAAAGGGCAAATGCAGTGCCGGTTGGTCTCTACCTCTTGCCGTGGTTTTTATATGGTCTGATATGTTGATTTGTATGGAATCTGGTTTAATAAAAATGTTTTCAACCCTTATTCTTGCTAGGGTTTGGAGTCTTTGCGCTGTTGTCAGTAGAGGGAGTGTTGAAAGTTTCCGTGTTAAGGCAACAAGATTTAATTCTTTATTATCTGGTTGGGCCTTGAAAAATTCTAGCACACATTTTATATCCCATGTAACATTATATTTTTTTTTTGAAGGCTGCAATCTAAAAAGTCCCTTAAGTACCCTGGAAATACTAGCGTCGTTTCCAATCCCCTCTAAAACAAGTGATAGTGCAGAGCGATGGGTATTTAGTGTATTAAATGAAACTCCACTGTCAAGATCTGGTCTGCTTTTAAGGGTGTGATTTGATGTTCCTGGCAAAAATACCACCATTTTTTAAATGTGGAGTTATACTGCCGAAGGGTGGATGTTGCCACTGACTGTATGGCTGTTGCAATACTGCACTCTGGAATGCCTTTGTTTATGAATGCTTGCCTGACAAAATCGCAGCAGTCAGGATAATCTTTGGATGTTGGGCTGTTCTGAAATGAGAAAGGAGAAGGTTTTCGTTACTATTTAATTTAATAATCTGACTTATTGCCAACTTTTCAAATAGGGGGTAGAAGGGCTGACTAGGCCAATCTGGTATCACCACGATACCTGTAGCTTGGTCTACCATGATTTTAGTATTCTTAAGACAACACAACAGGGAGGGGAAGCGTAAAATTCCAGGTCTTTCCATGATACGCTAAAAGCATCTATTGCTAATGCCTCTGGATCAGGGAAACGAGAAATTAAAATATTACATTTTTTATTTTGAAAACTAGCGAACAGATCAATTTTTGGTTGCCCAAATGCCCTAATAATTTTTTGGAAGCCTTTTTGTGATAATTCCCATTCAGCATCTGAAATTTTTATTCTGGATCAGCTTTATAGTTCTCTTTAGAGTTAATATAAGATGCCCTTATCCAGATGTTTCTGGACTGACACCAGCACCAAATTTTACGTGCTAGATCATTCAAATTTTTAAATTGGATGCTGCCCATTCTGTTGATATAGCTAATGGCAGTTGTGTTATCTATTCTGAGAAGGATTGTATTGATTTTAGGTTAGAGGCAAAGCATTGCAATGCAAGGAATGCTGCTTTAAGTTCCAGATAATTGATATGTTTTTGTTGCATATCAAGTGACCACCAACCATTAGTTTTTTCTTTCCCACAAACTGCCCCCCACCCTGTTTTTGAACTGTCAGTATATATACACAGATCAAAGGTATCCTGACGGATAGCATTTTTTGTGTCTTTGACATTTGACTCCCACCAAGCCAATTCTAATATAATTTCCTCAGTTATTGGCATTTCTGCATTAAAATATTGATTGTTTTTGTTTAAAGCTAAAACCTTGCATCTCTCCAATGTTTTCGTGTATAGCCAGCCATACTTTACTGCTGGACAAGCAGCTACTAGAGTACCAATAAACTGTGCCAGTACTCTAATTTTTATGGTGTCCATATTTTTAATCTGTTTAATGAAATTTAAAATTTTTATTTGTTTGTTCTCTGGTAATGCTATGGTCATATCCGAACTGTCCAATATAAAACCAAGAAACTGTGCTGAGGTTCTTGGCTGTATATTGCTCTTTTTATAGTTAATGGTAAAACCAAGGGATTCAAAAAGGTTAATAGCAATTTTAACATTTTTCTTGCATTGAAATTCTGATTCGGATATGAATAAGACATCATCCAAGTACAAAACACAGATAATCTTTTGCTTACGCAGGTATGTAACAATAGGTTTTAATAATTTGGTGAAAAGGTAAGGGGCAGTTGATAATCCAAAAGGGACCGTGCAAAATTCATAAAGAGAATTGTTAAAATAAAACCTAAGGAATTTCCTATAGGCATTATTTATAGATATTGAATAATAAGCGTCTTTAAGATCAATTGATGCCATGAAACGATTTTTTGAGTTTTTTAATTTAAAATGAACCTCTTGCTAGTTTCATCCTTTTTGTAGCGAGAAAATATTAAGAGACAAATTGGTCAGGATGTGGGCTAACTTTTTGTATGACCCCCTCTTTGTTCTAAGGAGGTCAAAATGCTACTAATTTCCTCAGATTCTGTGTCAGTCCATTTTTTGATCACAGGTGGAAATATTTGGCGGGGTTTCTGACAAAAAGGTATTTTGTAGCCCTTAACCCATTTAAGAACGACCTGGTTGTCTGTAATTTTTTGCCAATTATCAAAGTAGACACCTATAGAGCCAACTGTTTCCTTCTTTTTCCAATTTACCCGGTTTATCTCCTGTTCCTTGTTATGAACTTTTTCTGGCTGTTCTGAGGGTAACGCCCCTTTGGCCTCTGAAATTCCCTCTTGAATTTGGGAGGCAGGGCTTGCCGGTTTAAATGATTGGTGTTACGGGTAACAGCTTGTTTAGGTGTAGTAGGTGTTTTAAGGGATTTGCTGAGGTCCTTACTCTGCCTTTCTAGAGCCTTAATCTCCTTTAGTTTGCTGCCAAACTCAGTTCCGAAAAGATAATCATTGATAGGACAAGCGCCTGAAGCCAATTATGCTTCTTTGTCAGCCTTCTAGATAGTGAAATTTTATGATGAAGGTCTGTGAGGACACCACCTATCTTACATAACCTTGTGGTCATAGGTAAGTTTTCTTTATTTCTTATGTTAGAGCTAATAATTTGTCCCAGCTCTGCTAGGGCCAGTCCCAGTTGGTTTTGGTTTTCTGTGTATACCAAATTCCTTTTTACAGCATTGAATGATTGCGATAAAACTTGGTTCACCTCTGGGTTGACTTGTGGAGCCTTTAGTTTTGTACAATTCCCAGGAAAAACTAAGGATTCTAATGTCTCTTGTAGTTCCTTAGAATCTAATCCATATGTTAGGATTGTATTCCATTTACTAGCCAGTTCTTGGCATAGGTCAGGACCACATTGTTTATCTGTGGACGGGTATAATCCCAGTGACTTTAAAGTTTCTGGGTCTAAGTTGTCTGATAACTAATTTGCCTCTGTGGTGCCTCGCAGGCTACCCTCTGGCAGTATATCTTTTGCCCTTGTGGTGCCTCGCAGGCTACCCTCTGGCAGGAGTATTGTATCTTTTGCCCTTGTGGTACCTCGAAGGTCACCCTCTAGCAAATTTTCTGAAATTATCTCATTTTCAGGTGTGCCCCCCTCTTCACAATGAAAAGACGTCGGTCTTTTTGAGCTCTGAGTACGACGGTGCTTTCTAGCTTGTTCCTCGCAAGGAGACCTTGATCTTGATCTCCTATTTTGTCTCTCTAGATGTTTCAATCTAGCTTCTAGTTCCTAAATTATTGATGAGCTAGACCTCTTATTTCGTGAGTGATGTCTTTCGCTACGACGATCCGGAATGGTGGGACACTCTCCACTGGATCTGTAACGGCGATCCCTGGATTTCGACCGCTTCTTAGAAGATCCAGAACGACCCATAATCTCTGAATACACTCATACTTCTCTAAAAAACGCGATATCAAAAAAAAAAACGTGGCTTTGGCCGAAGTACAAAAAACAGTAATGACAATAGCAGAGAATAACCAAGATGACATAGGATGTCTCTTCTTTTTTCTCTAGACTTTGTGCCCGAATGTGCAAAGGGCACTACTACATAGTATAAAATCACTTTCAGTGATAATCACTTCCAGTGATTTTGAGAATGAGGCACCGAATTATAATCTTTGGTTACGCGAAAGTTTTTAGGAGTTATAATAAAAACTATTTATATATTGGAGCATTACCCTCTCCACATAGGCCGATCAGCTCTTATCGTTTTAGTGTCCTTTTATCCACCTTCGCCGCCATTTTGACAGAAAACTAATGGATTATCTGTCACTTTTGAGTGAAAATGGCGGCGAAGGTGGATAAAAGGACACTAAATCGGTATGAGTTGATCGGCCTATCTGGAGAGGGTACTGATTGGAGCTATAGATGTCGCCGCATAAAAAGACGTGCTGTGTTTGTGGATGCCGCCAAGTCGGTAGACTACGAAAGTAGTTGATGACCCGTCCGATTTAGTTAATAGTGCTTACGGGACTCAAAAAAGTGACGGTAATCAAATGAAAAGAAAGAGAGAGAGTAAAGGAGAAAGGTATAGGCATATATATATAGGACATCCTGCTTACAAAGTTGTGCACGCCGAAAGCATTGCAAGGGCGTATTTTTAACCTCATACATGGTTATGACTAAAATTAGAACTAAAACTATGACTATGCCTTGTATGAACGATACTTTAATAACCACTACGGAATGACATTTATAGCAACTGCGCAGCCGCAGAAATAACGAAGAATAACACTAACCAAAAAGACCCTAATATAAATTCGCCAACTAACCCATCTTGCCCAAAAGAATTGGTAACCGCATCGAATCGATATATACTGAATGCAGTTTGCTTTGGGTAACAGATGGCGCTTCTGCACAAAACAGAATGCTTACTGCGAATGAGGGCCCACCTCTCTTTTGCCCAAGAGATGCCACTAATATTACATCATTACAATAAATTTCTATACATTAAAAAGCCAGCTGTTTATGTTGCCTAGATTTAGGAGGGGCATGTATTGGCAAAAGATGTCTTAACAGTAATGTCTGCCGTTTCAGATGTGTAGTGAGTAGTGCAAGTAGGGACTGTGATATTATGTGAGTTGTTGAATGCTTTAGAGGGATTTTGAACGATAAGTGTAATATTTGCTGTGGTGCCAACATTTCATTTTAAGGTAATTTGTGTACTGTTTATTTTTATTACTGGTATTTTTATCAGTCAAGAGCCTGTTTGGGGGTCATAAACCTATAGTCTGGGCTCAATCGAGGTTGCATCGACTTCAAATGCCGGTTAATTTCAATCTTTTGAATGATCATTGTGAACTATTTACCTATGTTTAAATTAGTCCCATATAAAAAATTATTGCTTCTTAATTTTTGAAAAATAAAGAATGCCTGAAAGATGTGTAAGCTAGATTTAAACCCAATAATTTTCCTAGGTGATTACGCAGTATAGGGTTTTCTGCCATTTTTCATTTTTTATGAAAAATTCTGGTTATAGAGGCACCTACTAGGGTCCCTAGGACTCCAAATTCGCCGGCGACGGTTTTTTTTAAGGGAAGAAAGGGTGCCGGAGAGGGGGTTGTAATGTGTTTTTTTGATTGTTTTGGGTTGGATTGGGCTGTGTTGGATTGGGTTCTTTTAGTGAAAAAAATTTAAAAAAAAAACAACCGACGCCAGCGGAATTGGGGTCCTAGGGACCCTAGTAGGTGCCCCCATAAAGAATTTTTTTCATAAAAAATCAAAAATGGCAGAAAACTGTATACCTACTGCATAATTACCTTTTCCTAATATGCATGTTGCTCTGTGTTGCTCTCAGGGAGTCAAATTATTTTTCTTTAAATTTACCAAACTGCCCACTCATAGGTAGTGGCGGTCCCAGCCATTTGAAAAAGTGGGGGCGGTTTCCATATGAAAAAAAAACTAGATTAAAAGCATAGCTTTTATGGGTGAATGCCACGAAATGTCTTAATAACTTATTTTAATACATGATATATTTTTTTATAAAATTTTTAATCAAAGCTTTCAGTTTTTCAAAGATATGGACCCTCACATTTAAGTAACATGGCCAGTCACACACTTGTATTTGTATCTTTTAAAAAAAGGGCAGGTTTATAAAACAGGGTATGACAGAGTTGAGAAAGTGTTCACACAGTTGAGAAGGGTGTCGTGTAGTTGAGTAATATTGCAAAAAAAATTAAATTTTAGGTAGAAAAAATGGTTTAATAAAATGTAATTGGCTAATTTAAGAAAACAAGTCTAAAACTTCATATTTTTTATAGACCTCTTACCATAATCAAAGCTAAAATACATTTACTTGAGTTAATTTAAGTAATCATATGTAGAAAAATCAAATAGAAAAGTATATTGTTCTCTATGATTAATAATGGGAGTAGGAAGAACCTGTATGACATAACTTTTGGGTCAGTCCATATCAAGTCAACCAGGGTATTTTACCACACCATCTCCGATGTTGATGATTTTTAGTATACATGTTTTTCCTACCAAAAAACTGGAAAATCCAAAATTTCAGACTTTTTTGACCAGTTGTTTATTTTGAATTAATTTTTGAAAATCGAAAAAGTCACTTATTTGTCCTTAACATGTGCGCACAAAATTAGGAATAGGGTCATTCCATATCAAATCAACCAAAAAATCACAAAAATTTTACGTGACCAATTCCAATTTTGATGATTTTTGGTATATATTTTCTTCTTACCATAAAAGTTGAAAATGCAAATTTTTAGATTTTTTTGATTCGTAGTTTTTTTTTTTTAATTTTTCAAAATAAAAAAGTCAGCATTTTGACCTTAACAAGAATGTACAAAACTAGCAATATCTCGAGAACCACTTACACTAGGAAAGTAATAAATGGCTCATTTTAAAGTCATTTTGAAGCTCTTTTTTATGAAATATCACAACATAATTTTAACAAAAAAAAAATTGGAAATAAAAAATTGAAAAAAAAAATTGAAAAATTCAAAAAGGCCATTTTTAATTTTTTTGAAAAAAATATATAATTTTGGTCAAAGTGTTACTTAATTATCCACAAAATTTTATGATGGAGAAATGATGGGTTCAATGTCAAAAAAAATATCAAAAATATTAAGTACATTTTATAGGCGATTTTTCATGCATGTGACATTTTTAATAAATTTTTTCACATTGAACCCATGATTTGTCCATCTCAAAATTTTGTGAATAGTTTAATAACACTTTAAAGAAAATAATATAATTTTTTGAAAAAAATTAAAAATGGCCTTTTTGAAATTTTTCAAAAAAAAAATCAAAAATTTTTTTTTTTATTTTTTTTTTTCAATATATGTTATGCAATATTCTCATATGAAAGGTCTTTATAAGAGCTTTAAAATGAACCTTCACCTACTTTTCTATTATAAGTGGTTCTTTGGATATTCCTAATTTTGTGCGCACATGTTAAGGACAAATAAGTGACTTTTTCGATTTTCAAAAATTAATTCAAAATAAACAACTGGTCAAAAAAGTCTGAAATTTTGGATTTTCCAGTTTTTTGGTAGGAAAAACATGTATACTAAAAATCATCAACATCGGAGATGGTGTGGTAAAATACCCTGGTTGACTTGATATGGACTGACCCAATATCCAAAGAACCACTTATAATAGAAAAGTAGGTGAAGGTTCATTTTAAAGCTCTTATAAAGACCTTTCATATGAGAATATTGCATAACATATGAAAAAAAAAATAAAAAAAAAAATTTTTGATTTTTTTTGAAAAATTTCAAAAAGGCCATTTTTAATTTTTTTCAAAAAATTATATTATTTTCTTTAAAGTGTTATTAAACTATTCAGAAAATTTTGAGATGGACAAATCATGGGTTCAATGTGAAAAAATTTATTAAAAATGTCACATGCATGAAAAATCGCCTATAAATAGACAATACATTTTGGTAATTAGAAGAATATAATGGGGTTTAAAGCGATATTATAAAAATATTTAACAATATTTTATTTAATAAAAAATTATATCCTACGTTTCATTCTGTATCAGTAATCAGATTAACATTGCCCCCCATTGTAATATTTACTTACAAAACCTCTTTTCCACCGGAGACGTACTATTGGATGTTCCAATTCTTAGGAAAATATGCCTGTATAAACCTGCCAATACTTTTGTGAAATACTGCCTGTTTATTCCTGTTTAACATTAAGGACACACCTCCTTCATTTTATTGGTCTGTTTAGGTACATTGTGGGGATTTGCTGACATGAAAATTCCTGCATAAATTGATTTTAAATTTTTGGTAAGTATCTTCCTGATACAGCTCCAAATAATCGATACATAATAGTTCGACTGAAGGTTTATCAGAAGTCATCTCTGTGTAATTTTAAAAGTTTCAACTATGGGTGAGGCAAGTGGATGGACTAAATATAAAGTAAAGTGCTGTGATCCACTAGAGTTAAAAATCAAGCATCAAGTCAAAATGGGAATGAAAATCTGTGATGGTTGTAGACTAAAGCTTTCAAAGGAGTTTAAGGCATCTGAAGAAGATGAGGCAGGGTAAGTAACAAATAGTATTTTTTAATATAAAATTAATAAACTAAACCAATTGCGTCAAGTACGGAGTGGAAAAATCTCATGGCATTATTTTGCATGGCATTATTTTGCATGGCATTTTGAGACTACAGACATTATGTACAAATTTCTTGGCATTATGTACACATTTTGGGTCAGCTGTTACCCCCTTTTTAAGTTCTTATAAAAAACTAACTTTTTAAATTTTTTTAGACCCAGTCAAGTTCCAGAAAATGATCCAGATTTTCAAGATCCTGCTGAATCATTTACTCTTTTAAACAAGTCATTGGAGCTTCTTGGTGTGTCGCCGATTAAAAGAAAAAATGTATACAAAGAAAAAATTGATATTGTACAGCATACAATTGCAAAAGCATTTACAAAGGAATCAGATTCAACGCTAGTAAAGGAATGCCAGAGTGACGAAAGTGAAATGATTAAGCAGTTAAAGGACAAATTTTTAAAAACCGAAAAGAGGAGTGAGAAAATACTAGTTTTATCATGTTTACCTCAAAGTTGGAGTAGAAAGAAGAATGAAGAAGAATTTGGAGTTTCTCAATATTTGGCCAGAGCTGTAAAACAGTTAGTTAAGGACAATGGGATATTATGTTCTCCTAACCCCAAACCGGGAAAGACCCTTAGTGATAGAGTGGCCCAAATAGTGGTAGATTTTTACCAAAGGGATGACATTAGCAGGACCATGCCAGGTAAAAAAGATTATGTTGTTATCAGAAAATATGGAGCTGAAAAAGAATATGTACAAAAAAAATTAGTCTTAGCTAATTTAAAAGAAATTTATGCATTGTTTAAAACTGAGTACCCCAATGAAAAAATTGGGTTTTCAAAATTTTGTGAACTGCGACCCAAAAACTGTATACTGGCAGGAAAAAGTGGGACTCATACTGTATGTGTATGTACTATACATCAAAATATAAAACTAATGCTCAATGGCTCCAAATTAAATAAGCTATATGATGAAAATAACAGGCCTCTTGCAATATCTTATCATGATTGCCTTTATAAACTAATGTGTAATCCACCTTCAGTGGACTGTTTTTTAAGCAATAGATGCAAGCAATGTCCTGGAGTAGAACAGTTTAAAAATACGTTAATAGAAAAATTTGAGGAAGAATTAATTGATGAGGTCTCATTTAAAAAGTGGGTCTCAGTAGATAGGTGTACTATGGAAACCGTTGTTAAGAAAAGTGATGATTTTGTCCAGGAATTTACTGATGATCTTGTAAAACTTAAATCACATTCTTTTATTGCAAAAATGCAAAAAGATAGATACAATGAAATAAAAATTAACCTTAAACCTGGAGAGTCTTTGATCACTTGCGACTTTGCGGAAAATTATTCCTTTGTTATGCAAGATGAAGTCCAGTCTTATCATTGGAATAACAGCCAGGCAACCCTCCACCCTTTTGCCATTTATTTTCTAAGTGATGGTAAACTGCACAACCTGAATTATGTGTTTATTTCGGAAAGCTTGACACATAATACAATTGCATTTCATTTATTTTTAAAAAAATTAATGCCTGATTTAAAAATCAAAATACCAGGACTTAACAAAATTTTTTATTTTTCGGATGGATGTGCTGCGCAGTACAAAAACAAAAAGAATTTTCTGAATATATGCCTGCATAAAAAAGATTTTGGTGTTGAAGCAGAGTGGCATTATTTTGCCACCTCGCATGGCAAAAGTGCCTGCGATGGCTTGGGAGGAACTGTTAAAAGACTTGCTGCCAAAGCCAGTTTGCAGAGGCCCTATGACAATCAAATAATGACACCTCTACAATTGTTTACTTGGTGTGAAGAAAACATATCTGGCATTGATTTTAAATATTGCACAGAAGCAGATTATACAAATCATGAAATAATTTTGAATAAAAGATTTGCGGAAGTCTTAACAATACCGGGGACACAAAAAATTCATGCTGTAATTCCTCTTACAGAAAGCACGTTTTTGGCAAAACAGTTTTCTACATGCTTAGAGGTCGAAACACATAATCTTTTTAAAGGTGGAAGCATTATTTTGCAAAATATCGAGTCAGGGTTTGTCACTGTAGAATATGACAGTGCTTGGTGGCTGGCTTGTGTCTTGGGGAAAAATAATGAGAGCGGAGAACTGAAAGTAAGCTTTCTTCATCCACGAGGACCTGCCTCATCATTTTTTTACCCAACACCTCAAGATATTTTAATTATTAAACCAGAAAGTCTTATAAAAAAAGTTGAACCCAACACTGCTACTGGCAGAACTTACAACTTAAAAGAAAGTTAAAAAAATAAATTTAAGGTATATAGTTAGTCTTAGTGTTTTCTGTCTAATTTTTATCAACGAAGTAGAAAAGTTTGTTTATTTCTTTTGCGAGTTTAAAATAAAATAATTTGTAGATAAAGCCTCTGGGTATTTTTTAAAACCTGTATCCATCCAACAAATTTATTTATTTTAATATCCAGTGCACTATTGGTGCTCCTAAAATATGTTTATTTTTTTAAATGCATGATTTTTAATATACTTAATATTTTTGATATTTTTTTTGACATTGAACCCATCATTTCTCCATCATAAAATTTTGTGGATAATTAAGTAACACTTTGACCAAAATTATATATTTTTTTCAAAAAAATTAAAAATGGCCTTTTTGAATTTTTCAATTTTTTTTTTTCAATTTTTTATTTTCAATTTTTTTTTTGTTAAAATTATGTTGTGATATTTCATAAAAAAGAGCTTCAAAATGACTTTAAAATGAGCCATTTATTACTTTCCTAGTGTAAGTGGTTCTCGAGATATTGCTAGTTTTGTACATTCTTGTTAAGGTCAAAATGCTGACTTTTTTATTTTGAAAAATTAAAAAAAAAAAACTACGAATCAAAAAAATCTAAAAATTTGCATTTTCAACTTTTATGGTAAGAAGAAAATATATACCAAAAATCATCAAAATTGGAATTGGTCGCGTAAAATTTTTGTGATTTTTTGGTTGATTTGATATGGAATGACCCTTTTGTTAATCAGAGAAATATCATCGTTCACAGGAAACATAAACTTGTTGGTGTTATCCATTTTTCTTAAAAAGCGTATTAAGTAATTGCTTTCCAGAACTTCTTGGATAACACCAATATAATATTTATAAATATTTTTTTTCCTAAAAATTTAACAAGTACAAAGTCATTCTCCCTTGGATCAACTTTAACAATTTCTTTAATATATGGAACAATTTCTTTATCTTGATTTTTTCATTTATATTTCTCTTCTGATAGCTTCAGCAAAGGAATATCTTCATCCGAACTAGAATACACTTCTTTATAACGCAATTTGTGCTTTTCTTTTATTTGTACTGCTGAAGTTCTGTTAAGGAGAAAACAGTAATTCAAACTTAAATTGAATTCTTTAAAATTAAGTAAACACGGCAAAAAAGGAGACAAAGCTTGACTAAAGGAACATTTTCCTCTGAAGAAGAAGACAACTCTTTGTCAAAAAGTTTGTGTTTTTCTTTCATTTGTTGAGCTACAATTCTGTTAAGGAACAAACAGTAACCCACTTAACTTAATTTAATTCTGTAAAAATTGATATAAAAAACGAAAAGGATACACATTCGTGGAGTAAAGAAGTATGGCCCAATTGAATAATGAATGCAAGGTGCACCTGATGAACAACTGAGACAAGATAGTTTTCTGACATCTAAAAATGGACAATTATGTGTCCATACCACCTTGTGGCACATCATAATTCCTCTGTATTTTGGCAATGTTTCTGGAATGTAATTTTCAATGAAATCAAGAGTTTTAGTTTCTAAAGGCAATTTAAAAATATTTATATTTTTGCATGATTTTTGTAAATTGTAAACAAAGGTGTCCAAGTTGGGTATATCAATTCCTTTTGAGACCAATCCATCTGCTGTATGTTTAAGAACTCCTCTTACCCCATCAGGGGCTGCTTTACCGTGTCCTTTCTCACAGTAGTGCCAATTTATGTTTTTAAGTTTAAAATTACTAGAAAGGTAATTTGCAATTAAGTGGAACATTTTTCGATTCCTATATTGGTTGGAAGGACTGTCACTTAAAAAGTGAATATTTTGTAAATCCATTTTAGTCCTAATGTCTTTAAAAACTGGGTCCAAATAGGCACATATAGCTACAGGGTCATGCCGTAAATTATCAGTCACAGTACAATACCAAGCTGACCGTCCTTTGTTTTATAATAGGTAACTACACTGTGTAGACTTAATTGAGGCTTAGAACCTCCAAAGTGGGCACTTTGTACCTCCTCGGCATATTCACAAAAAAATTTTTCTGAGAAATCAATGTGCAGTAAGACTTCATTAAGAGATAAGCTGGCTTTTAATTGTTTAATTGCTTTGTATTGATGATAAATGTTATTCACATGAACAAAAAATGGCCCTAAAGATTTTTGAAGAATATCAAGCATTTCAACCTTTGTGCTTGTACATTTGCTTTGATCGTCTTCAAACAACTTTTTTCGACTCCTTTAATGGTTACTAACACCTTTTTAGTTGTCCATATCTCAAAAGTAGCTGTATCTGTTGAACTAAATTCATTGGTTTAAACTTGCCTATTTTTGCACATTTCACAGGATCGCTCTAAACATTTTTCCTGCAGTTCTACATGGTCGCAACATAAAGTTTTCAGCAATGCTTCTGGTGTCCTTTCTTTTGTAACACCTACTGAATTTAATTTTCTTACTAGAAGCATCATATTTGTATGCTGTTGGCATAAGCAAGTGTCTCTTTCACTTACCTTTGCATGAACAACCCAAAAAGGCTTTAATCTACAAAAAGTTCTATAACTTATATACACACTTTTGTCATTAACAAACTTTTTGTGCAAATTCTTTAAAGAGTCATTAAAGAGTCTTTTGTTTTTTAATTTTTGTATAAAGTCCTTTTTTCCAGGACAAAGTCTGCTGCACTCATCCATTTCTAGAAATTTTCTGATAGCATCTTTAAGCTTGATTACTCCAGCCTTTCTTTTCATAGCATCTTGTTTATTTGTTTTTACAAAACAAGAAGTAATGTTATGAAGATATGTGGTTCTCCTATATTTTCTGACTATTTTACCTGAGATAAATGTCCAGAACTTTTTCTTATCTTCCTGTTTTTTTAAACCTCTATAATTCATTGTAACCTGTTTTTTAATCATTTCTGAAAAAAGAAGTTTTTGTTTTAGTTCCTGAGAATTACTATTTTGGTCTGTTAGTAAGTCTTCAACTTTTTGATTAGGTGAATATTCAGTAAAAACTTTATTATACTTTTTTTTAATCTCTTTAGTTGCATTCTATATTTATGCTTTCTATTTTTCTCCTTTAATAACTTATTTTCCAACAAAGATATTCTAGTTTTAAGTTTGGCCAGGTGTTTTTTTCTGCGATACTGCCCATGTATTTTTCTTCTGTCTGAACTTTCTGCTTGACGAAAAGAGCCAGAGGGCTTACTTCTTCTTTCTTTCGATGATAGTAGTCTTTACTAAACTCTCGCCATTTCTTTCATTTAGCTCTCTTTTCGCGATCATTTAGTTCCCCTATAAATTTAATTTTTCCCTTTTTTCTTTTGTAATATCTTTCACAGGGTCGTTTTTCCTTTTTTCGCGCAACTTGCGTATTGCTTCTCGCTGTCGTTCTTTTTGCTTTTCATGGTCAGTTTTTTTCAAGACCTTTTTTTTTCAGATTAGGTGTAAATTGGCTTGCCATCTCAACCAACAAAAAAAAACAGTTTACCTTATGGAAATCAATAAATTAATCCTGATAAACTAAAATGAAATACAAAAAAACTCAACTCCGTGAAACAGTCTTAACTCTATGAATACCTTGCTTCACGGAGTTTAACTTCACGGAAATGAGAATTTCACATGTTTTTGTCAAATATTTCCTTAACTGGCTAACAAAAAATAAATATAACTCTTTAAACCTAAAATAATACCAGAACCCAATGCACAAAATATACTTAAATTGAGTTTCAAAAAATGAACTTACCTTGTTTTACCGCTTCAAGGAGTTGATTTTGCCAAATGTCTATTGTAAAAAATTTAACTTTGCCACAGCACTAGAGCCACACTCTCCTCTGGAAACAAAGGACAACTGGCCGTTTGAATTCTGTTAAATGATCTTTTTTTAGAAGGTTGGGATTCCCCTATCTCTAGTGTTTGAGCAGCCATCTATTTATTCAAATTTAAACTAAAATTTCTTCACGGAGTTGAGAAGTCACACTAGGAACACTAAATAAGATGCAAACATAAAACTGAAAAATTTGTTTATCTGTTTATTAACCATGTGGTTAGCTTTGTTATGATATTTCCAATAAGTTGTAGTAATTACAATATTATGTTATTCCTGGTTTGGTCATAAAAAGCAAGAGCATTGTAAAAACTAGAATTGGGAACAATTACGGAGTTGAGAATTCAAGACTTAACTTTCTTTTTTTTCAAAAACTAACAAAATGGGGAATTTAAAATTTGATACCATAATAACATACCCTTTACTTAATATGATTTTAAGGGAAATTTATATAAAAATATTCAACTTTAAAATTGAATAGTGGTGAACCCAAAAATAGCACATTTCGTGGCATTCACCCATATGAGGAACATATCAATATATGCAATCAAATCAGGGGGGGGGGGTACTCATATTTTAAGTTGTTTATTTCATACATTTTTTACGAGATTTTTTGTTTTACAAAATGTTTAAGTGCGCCGAAAATTTGAGAAAATTACATTAAAAATGCAATTTTTGTGTCCAATTAAAGCCACAGGCGAAAATTTTTAAGAAAATTGCACTGAAAAATGCATGCATGAAGCAACGCTAAGCCTGTCAAATAAAGTTCCATCAGTGTTTTTAAGTACTTATATTTTCAATCTTCTGAGGCAGGAGAAGCTTCTTTCTGAGGAAGCATTACTTACTGACAAACATCAAGAATGTCTTTATCAACAGAAAAATATCGCCACACTTGTTTATTGCCTCGAAAACGTGATCATATATGTTTTGATTTAAGCTTTTGCCTACTTGTGACCAATATTGTTTCCAAATAGTGACTTCTCCCAATAAAAGTTCAAGAATTTGTGTATTGTATTAATCAAACAGTTTATAGTATTTGGAAAGAACATTAGTTAATTTTGCCCTAATTTTGGCTTCACATTGTATAAAACTTGGTATGAATATGTTCAGGTCAAAAATACTCTCTATAATACTGCTGTCCTAAGTAAGACTCACGTATCTACGTTTTCATTTATTTCTAGAAAAGTGAGTTTAGAGTTCAAGTGAAAATTACAAAGCTATAATTTTTTTT
This sequence comes from Oxystoma pomonae, assembly GCA_963921995.1. NCBI lineage: Eukaryota > Metazoa > Arthropoda > Insecta > Coleoptera > Brentidae > Oxystoma > Oxystoma pomonae. Next base: position 78,520,782 of record OY998163.1, read on the forward strand.
GTTGGGTAGTGTTTATGAGTTTAAAATAGTAATATCCAAGTGATGAAACAAAAAAAGAAAAGAAAGAAACTTAAAAAGCACTGTTTGAAACAGGAATGTTCATAGAGTTCAAGCGACTATAACTATTCCAGTTATGAAGGATACTTTAAAAGCTTATTAATTATTTTATATCTGTCATGTCAAATTATAAATTTATAAGCACAATGGTTATGTAACTCTACCACTGCCTACCAATGCCCACTCCATTAGTGGTGGAAAGGTTCATCATTAAATCATTAAGTAATATAATTAGTCTAAATATAGGATCGCCCGATATTTACCGCTTACCGCTTGCGGCTTACAGAACACTATAAACATTTGCTGCAGTTTATTTTCCTTGCGCTTCATACCACTTACCTTACAGAAGTCTGAATCCACCATTACAGAGGTGCTGGGTTTCCAAGCATAGAATTAAAATTTTTACAGAAGAAAAAATTATAATAGACTCAAAAGAAAACGTAAAATAAATCGAGTAAAGGTTTGCTCTAAAACTTCCCTCCCTCAGAAGAACATATATAAAAAACCACTACACGTATACACAGGGGTTAGATTGGGTATATCCAGACTTCATGGGTGTATCCACACTGTTCAGGAGTGTACTCAGACTTTTCCATGGTGTATTCGGATATTTTCAGAGTGTATCCAGGTTTTTCCAGAGTGTATCCAGTCTTTTTCAGGGTCTTTCCAGACTTTTCCAGAGTGTATCCAGACTTCCAGGATATTTCCAGACTTTTCCAGACTTTTCCAGGATCTTTCCAGACTTTTCCAGGGTGTATCCAGACTTTTCCAGGGTCTTTCCAGACTTCCAGAGTGTATCCAGACTTTTCCAGGGTCCTTCCAGGCTTTCCTAGACTGTATCCAGACTTTCCAGGGTCTTTTCAGACGTCCATTAACCAGACTTTTTCAGGGTCTTTCCACTTTTTCAGAGTGTATTTTCCAGGGTCTTTCCAGACTTTTTCAGAGTGTATTCAGACTTTTCCAGGGTCTTTCCAGAATTTTCCAGAGTGTATCCAGACTTTTCCAGGGTCCTTCCAGACTTTTCTAGACTTTATCCAGACTTTCCAGGGTCTTTTCAGGCGTTCATTAACTTAGCGACCCCACCTCAAGAAAATCAAAATTTAGTCACACCATAATTATGTGCTAATTTCATCCCCAATCTAAAAATTTTGTGCTCCTTGAGTTTCTGAGAAAATCAAAAAAGAAAATGGGGTAGCTAGGTTAATTAACTTAGCAACCGCACCAGAAAATATGGCGGCAAACTAAAAAATTTTGGTTTTTAAATTATGTGCTCCCCAAATATATAAGAAAAAAATCGAATTTTTTGTTTTAAATTATGTTTTTTTTTTTAAAAAAGGGTGGGGTAGCTAGGTTAATATTAACTTAGCGACCCCACATGTTTAGGTATCACGGAATTTAAAAATTTCAAAAACCAGTATTTTCTGCATATTATGTGCTAATTTCGTCCATGATCAGAAAATTTTGTAATTCTGATTTCCGAGAAATTCAAAAAAGAAAGTGGGTTAGCTAGGTTAATATTAAGCTAAATACCCCACTAAAAAACTGCACTGTAAACAAAAAATTCGTATATTTCTTGTACATATTCATGTATCCAGAATTTCTTTCGAGTAGACGGACTTTTCCAATACATTTTATGTTTGCTATATATACAGGGTGGATTCTTTAAACGGAACGGTGCTTCTAGCGGGTTAGAATTTGGTTTTATAAAAAAATCCAACACGTCAACTGAGATTTTTAATTTTCTTTAATCATGCTATCTTGGATTTTTTTTATGTTGTTTTGTTGACGAGGTATGACAAAAAAATATTTTTTTTAAAAATAGGGCACCCTGTATAGTTTGATAGTTTTGAATTCTAAAAAAAATATATTTTTGACAATACGACACACTAATACTCCATCTCTTATGGTTTCCAAGATAGAGGCATTTAAACTTGCATGGAATTGTTGTCTATGCCCTGTTTTACGGGGGATATTTGAATGAATATCGAAGTTTTTCATACAGATTTAGATAAAAATATCTTGATTATCGTAAAAGATAGATCCTACTGTGTGGTATTGCTGAAGAGAGAATGGTTTGCAGATTTAAAAAATTGCAAAATATACAGGGTGTCCTATTTATAAAAAGTAAAAAATTGCCATACCTCGTAAACTAAATGACATAGACAAAATCTAAGATCTCACTTGACATGTTTTTGGATTTTTTTATTCAACTAAATTCTAACCCGCTAGAAGCACCGTTCCGTTTAAAGAAGTAAAAATCATTATTTTAAATTGAATACTTGCACAAATTAGTATAAATACTTTCAAAAAATATTAAAAAAGAGTCCAGTATGTATTTACTTATAAAATTGTATAAGTAATAAAATAGTTATGTAGCAAACAAGTCAAAATTGTACATTTTTGTAGAGTACCTACTTACTCAAACTATAAAAATAGGGAAAAAATAAACAAATTCAATTGATGTACAGAAGTAACCCACAGACTAGCCAGTTATCTATAATTTAAAAATTCATTTATTGGGTATTAAAATTTTGTTGTTGTTGGAACATATGTACCTCGGCATGTACTGTGTGCCAGTTAATTTATATGTGTATTGTAGTCTCATGTAAAACTATAGTTAATATGGAAGCAAGTGTGGAACGTAATCCAAGCAGTTGGTACCCCCTTTAAGGCAAAAAACACTGTGCAACTAACCCTTTAGAAATTAGGAGACAAATTTAAAAACTCATACATAAGTATGAGTTTTCTACTACTGCATTTTAGATAGATAGATAGATAGATAGATAGTTTATTCATGTTATCAAAGAAAATAGCTTTTTACATACATCAAAAATAGTACTAACATGATGTCAAATTTCAACTATTCTAGATAAGCATAAAATAAAAATATGAATACTTATTACAGAACAATATAAAATTGACATTTTGGTTTGACATTTTGACAAAAGACCAACTGAAATATGTTAATAGGTACCTACATATTATAATCAGGTAATTGTAATTCTTACAAAAAAAAATGGAATAAAATTCTTTCAAAAATGAACTTAAGTTGTTTCCTTAAAAAATTTAACTAGGTATCTCCTTTTCTAGTCTAGTTGTTCAGAGAATATACACATAATCATTTTTCTCCACATCTTATCAAATCTCATCAAGGAGGAAAGGGGGGTCCAAATAAAAAACATATAGTAATTATTGGACGTGCCTTTGCTAGCTCTTACTGCCCATTTACCCATATTTTTTCCTGTACCGTGTCTAGCTCTTATTTTTAGATTGTTTTTTTCTATTTCTATAAATAACCCCATTCTTATTCTTTGCCCTTTTGTATTTTAAAAGCAAAACAGCAGACAAACACAATTAGTTGCTCAGGAAAATGGTAAAAATTAGAGGCTAGATGGGAAATGAAGCAGTCTAAGGTCTATCTCTACACAGAGTTTGCCTGGAGGGTGAGAGGCCATCGCATCACCACTATATACGTGTACATTTTGTCGCGGCAATTTGTTTGCCTTCACAAATTACGATATGCACATTTCAAGGTAGGTGATGGCCCCTTGTTTGAGGATTACCTGTAGATTGCAATAGGTCGTTAAACCCATTATATCGACTTTTCAGGCAGCAATTTTAGTAAAATACTTTTTAATTATTTTTGATGTGTAAAAATCAATTAGATGTTCTCTACTGAAATTTAAATTAAACGCAGTGCCGTTATTATGATGCCTTTGATATGGAAGTGTATACTTGAACAGGGAGTGGCATAGATCTATGGCGGATGATGATCACATAAGACGGTAACGTTATATTCTTGACTGATGATCCGATCTTACAGGGGGGTTATTCTTGAATCGAGAGAAAATTTGCTCCCAGGGAGTTAAATTCTCTCGCTACTATGCATCTCATTGGTCCAAATCTTCGGTTTAAATCGGTTTCTCTCACTTTTGCCCGATATTGATCGAAAGTAATTCTATTGGTATTGACTAAGAGAATTTCTTTCCATCAATATCGGGCAAAAGTAAGAGAAACCGATTTTAACCGAAGGGAGCAAATTTTCCGTCGATTCAAGAATAACCCCACAGATCTCATGAAAATCATACGGTCCGGATCGCATAGTCTGAAGTCGGGGAGCAGCGTTGAATCTAGTGACGGTTCTTGAAATGTATTGTTGCCTAAACTGGTTTTTGCTCGGCTTTTTGACTGTGAGAGCTGATAGATCCCATGCAATAGATCCCATCGTACGACAGAAATATCAGATCATATGCCTTTCAAGAATACACATCCTGTATAGTATGTACAGGTACAAATCTATACCATGTATAGATGGTATTTTTCTCCGGCTGGTATATATTTCCCATGAATATGGTTCTCCCATATTGTGTTTTTCTCTTGGATTTTATGCTCTTCACAACACAACTTCATTTCAAACATTAAAAAAAAGTACAACATGAGTCAATCAAATCAGACCAAATTAAATAAATAACCATGAAACATGCAAAAGAAAATGTATGCATGGTGCATGGTGATAAGTTCGAAATCCGCATATCCAAGTGCATATTTACCATTTGTGCCAAAGTGAGTGGCCTATTAGAATATTTTGAAAACTCTATCTTAAACATTTTTTAACTTTGTACATGCAATGATGTAGCTATATAAGTTACATTTTTGAAATATTTTCACTTCGGCAGTTTGGCAATTTACCCGTGTAAACTTGACAACAGCCATCCATAAAAATAACCTAAAAAATCCGCATATCCAAGTGCATATTTACCATTTGTCCCAAAGTGAGTGGCCCATTAGAATATTTTTAAAACTCTATTTAAACATTTTTTAACTTTGAAATCTGCATATCCAAGTGCATATTTACCATTTGTGCCAAAGTGAGTGGCCTATTAGAATATTTTGAAAACTCTATCTAAAACATTTTTTAACTTTGTACATGCAATGATGTAGCTATATAAGTTAGATTTTTGAAATATTTTCACTTCGACAGTTTGGCAATTTACCTGTGTAAACTTGACAACAGCCATCCATAAAAATAACCTAAAAAATCCGCATATCCAAGTGCATATTTACCATTTGTGCCAAAGTGAGTGGCCTATTAGAATATTTTGAAAACTCTATCTAAAACATTTTTTAACTTTGTACATGCAATGATGTAGCTATATAAGTTACATTTTTGAAATATTTTCACCTCGGCAGTTTGGCAATTTACCTGTGTAAACTTGACAACAGCCATCCATAAAAATAACCTAAAAAATCCGCATATCCAAGTGCATATTTACCATTTGTGCCAACGTGAGTGGTCTATTAGAATATTTTGAAAACTCTATCTAAACATTTTTTAACTTTGTGCATGTAGCTATAAGGTACCTTTTTGAAATATGTTCACTTCGGCAGTTTTGCAATTTACCTATGTAAACTTGACAACAGTTTCGATATGTTAAATGAGACACCCAGTAAGTACCTGTTTTTTGCACTTTGCAATTTCTGTAAAGTAGTGGTGAATTATAATTTTGAAAAGGAAACGAAAATTATTACAAGATGGCTATACCTGTTTTCCTGATATTTTGAATCGAATTTTGCTGTTTCTAACGATAGGTACCTTGGAAATAAATTTATTACAGAAAATAAACATCCTCAATCTAGGTTTTGATTTAGACCAAAAGTTTAAATTACCTACCTATGGAGGGTGGTTTAAATAGTCGTAACAAATTATCTAGTGTTTTGTGGCGATTGAAAGTCGGTTTGTTCAAATTTTTCCAAAAAACCACATTTTAACTTTCTGCGATTTTTGGGAGCGATTTGCTCGCGGAATCACATCGCATGACTTTTTGAGCGTTCATAAATTAGATCATGCTCTATTTCCACGCGTCATCGCATCCTCAGAAACCGATTTTACAAGTATGCGGTAACTAATTTCATATCCCATTATCATAAGCTGTTGGTTAATTGATAGAACGCCTCCGAAATCTAATTTGTTTAAAACATGTTTTTATATTAAAAAAAAAGTTTTATAAGGGCACCATGCAAAAGACAATATAAAAATAAACTTTAAAACATTACCGAAAGCCATGATACAATAGAGACGTTTTGCACCTCTTATAAAAATCCCCGTTAGGTGACTTTATCCCTTAATAACACGTTGTGACGTAGCTAACGTCACGTTATTTTTAAGACAGCATTTTTAGTTTTTGCACGCCGACTTTATACGGTTGACGATATACAAAAGTACACAAGTGTGAAGAAGATTATGGTTATTTATCTAATCTGGGGCGAGAACTCCCTTCTCACAGTTTTAAGAAGGTACTGACGCAATCTTTTATTATGTAAATTCTATTTTATGCTGAGTAGCACTCAGTCGATTTTAAGTTATGGAAATGTGATCTGGGGCGGAATATATCATAGCAATCTTTATTAGATGTGTACAAGTAGTGGATTACAGAGACCATACAAAGTACATTTTTAAATCTTTAAATATTTAAATTCATAAAACTTCACGGCCAAAATATAAAACTGACTTTAAATCGTAATTCTACAAAACTTTTTCTTCGAAGAGTTAACACATCTGTCACGGATCACCGCTGTTCGGTACTCTGTGCATCTGTCACTCAAAAGTACGTTTTACTTTTTGGGGCCAAAAATATTCAAAGATTTACCAAATAATATCAAAACTAAACCATTTATTGATTTGAATGGGGTTTTTTCGTGTCCTTGGAGTTATTTATAATTTTCTTGGTTCGTCGGTATATTAGGACAAATAAAAGTCGGAATTTCTCACTTAATGTACGTTTCGGTTTTATTTAAAACCGTCGTCAGCACTAGTGAGGTTTTCCCACTAAAAGTCTACTACACATGGTAGTTGGTCAATTTTCTATGAAAAACGAAAGACACATTGAGCATTGAGAGAAAATGAACTGTACATAAACAACTGTGTGTTTTTTTTAAATATTATTAGCATTAGAATTTTTAAAACATTTTACAAACATTTGGTTCGAAAAAGGGTGAACTGCCAATTGAAAAAATAAATATTGGCACAGCAACAAAAAAAGCAATTCTTAAAAGTGGAATTTCTGATCCACAGCAACTTCGAATGAGAGCGCAGTTTAAAAACTGTTTCAAGACCTTTCTGGAACACCTCGCGGAAAAACTGCCAGTGAATTCAGTAGTACTAAAAGATTTGCAATATTTAAGTCCTAAAAAGAGGCTTGACGATAAAAGCACTTCTGCCATTGTAAGGTTGGCAACAATTGTATGTAATGTGCTTAAAAGAAATTTGACACATTACTTTAAGATAGAGGAAGCTCTTGTAAGCATAGATAATTTGGTAGAGAAAATTAGGACATAGTGGCTCAAATATAGAATTCAACCTAATGTTCCAGAAACGACCAGAATTGATATCTACTGGGAAAAGATAGGCGAAATTAAAGGCATTGATGACAGTTTAAATTATGACAATTTATGCTGTTTAGTAAAGGCCCTACTGACTATAAGCCACGGCAATTCTTCCCCCGAAAGAAGGTTTAGTATAAATAAGATTTTCTAGATAAAAGACAGTTACTAGATTTGGAAACCTTAATATCATTAAGAATTGTCAAAGACAGGGTAACAACAGTTGATGATATAAAGAACTTTAAAATATCAACTCAGATTACTCAATTGTACTTTAGGGTCAGCCAAATATACAAAAATTTTTTAGAGGCGAAAAGACTTGAAAAGGAGTTAAAAGAACAAGAGAGGAACAAAAAAAAGGAAAAAAAACAAAAGGATGAGGAACAAGTTAGGAGGAAGAGGCACATGACCGAAAAAATTTGTGAATTAAATGAAAAAATATTAAAAACAGAGCAAGAAAAGGGGGTGGCAGAAAGCCTCATAAAAGAAGGTAACCAAAAGTTAGACACGGAAATGGGGAAAAAAAAATTGGATCAGAATAAATTGGGAGAAGCCCAAACATTAATAAAAATTGGTTTGGAAAAAAGTAAAGACTGTCAAAGTAAAATAGAGGATTTAAAAAAAGAACTAAATAACCAAATGAAAAAACAATCCGACTAACTTTTATGTGCTAACAATAGTAGTTGTCGTGACCTGTTAAATTTTAATACTCAGTTTCGGTTAAAATCCCATTGCAATATTTTTTTAAATGCTCTATTTTAATTTAAGTTTTTTTCCTGAAACTGTTTAAAAAAAATTTTCTTTTCTGATAATTTTTGTTAATTTGCACAATGGTTTTTGTTTTGAATGGACCATATTATTAAGTCTGTTATTTATTTTTTTAGCGAGGTAATTTGTTCCTTTATAGGTTAGTTATTACTTGGTACCTAGTACTTAAAAATGTTGACTGAAAAAAACAATGATTTCTTAATATTTAAGTAATTTTAAGTAAGTTGTAATGTTTTTTTAGTCAAAACATTACAAGTCAAATTAATAAAAGCAAACCTACCAATTTTCTCAATACCTCAACCTGAATTCCTACACTAATCTTGCTATTAACTCCAGCATGCTACAAAATCGTCGCAAAGCCGGTTTTTACTAGCCTAATCAACGTATGCGAAAGCCATCCATCTAGTTGTCTTTGTCGAACATACGTAAAAAGGTACAGGAATCACATACGTCGAAGCAGATAATGCGAGAGAATATCTATCCTTTTTCATCTTTCTCCATGTAATAAAGACAGCCTACGTAGAACGGTAATCTTTACTATTTAAAATTTTAATATTATAAATGCATTTAAAGTGTTAAATTCGACGAAGCAGTCGTCTTGGTTAGTGTAAAAAATTTAATAAAAAACAGTCAAGTCGGAGTGTAGTTGGGGAACCAGTGAATTTTAAGGGGTCCCGGGGTAAAGGGAGTGACTACTATAAAATAGAAAGACACCAAAAGATGAGCTCTTTTCAACACTAGAAATGCAGCACTAAGTGGTGTCCAAAAAAATTAACAACAAAGTGAAAAATGTAATCTGACAGATTCATAAGCCAGAACAACCAACTTTAAGGGCGAACCGTCTACCAACTTTAAGGGCGAACCGTCTACCAACTTTAAGGGCGAACCGTCTACCAACTTTAAGGGCGAACCGTCTACCAACTTTAAGAGCTAACCTTCTACCAACTTCAAGGGCTACCCTTCTACCAACTTCTAAGATCACCTTTCTACTGACCACACTTCTCATAATGACCACCTAGGCTTAAACTGCCACATCATGGTTTAAAGCCTACGACCAACTCTTTAACCAGCGTTTCCGTCAAGCTACTTTCCATCTTTTTACTTCTACGATGAATTAAGACCAAGTTCAGAGATTTCCAATCCAATCATCCAACTTCCTGTGTCCACCCGGAGTTCTTGAGTTTCCATGTGGCATGGATTGCGTCAGCAGTTTTATCGAGAGTCCAGGGAGGGGTACTGATGTCTGGTGCGATTAGGATCTACGGTTAAAAGCTAAGTACACCTGCTTTTATTCTTACTAACTTTCCTTGCGTCTTAATTTCTTCAACTCAAGCGGTCAACATGGTCAAATTTGCCTTTTTCACAATTTTTTTGATTTTTTTATAAATTTTTTTGGCACTTATATTTGGAAGTGGTGAAGCCAAATATATTTAAGTTTTGTTATTTACGGAGTGTAACTAACTATTGTATAGTTTAGTGTGTTTACCTACACCCATAAATGTTGGTTTATAATTCCTTCAGAATTATAAACCGTGTGACCTTTTTGGTTTTATTTAACCTTTGTTTTGGTAATATAGTTTTACAGTTTATTACTTTTTTTGATAAATGGATACTGGGTGGAGTTATATACTTTTAAATTTAAGTAATTAACCTAGAGTATGACTATTTATAGTGTGTCCATTCATACTCCTAGGGTTGGTTATGCCAACTTGGTATAGTGCGTTAATATGTTCTTAAGAAGGCATATGCATGATCTAGTATCACAATAACTTTTCATAATTCTGATTTTTGGAAGGCCAAGGATGTGTTTAGCACGTTACAGATTATGTAGGGGTTGTTGATGTGCTAGATTGTTTCTTTGGGCAAATCTGCCTACCTAAATTTGCTGTTTTAAAATCTGGCAACACAATATTTCCTATAGTCAAGTTTTTCTGTACTACAGAAACTAGGTGTTTAGCACGTTATTTGACTATAAGAACTTATTGATGTGTCAAGATTGCCCAGGCAACTTATTTTTGTCCTTAAGTTGTTTTCCTTTGCCTTTATTGGTTTTAAACCATGTTATGTTTTTTTGTGGAAAGACCACACTTTATTATCTTGTGTAACATATAAGTTTCACTTTACATTTATTTTGTGGAAAGACCACACTTTATTATCTTGTGTAACATATAAGTTTCACTTTACATTTATTTTGTGGAAAGACCACACTTTATTATCTTGTGTAACAGATAAGTTTCACTTTACATTTATTTGGTGGAAAGACCACACTTCTTACCTTGTGTAATATATTTATGCATTTCTTTTTGTGGAAAGACCACACTTTTGTACCTTGTGTAATATATTGATGCATTTCTTTTCGCGGAAAGACCACAAAGTTGTCTGCGTGTAATATATACTGTCATATACCGTTATATACACTATGCTAAGTTAACTATATTAATTAATATGAGATTTTAGTCATTGTAAATTATTTATTGATTTTTTTTCAAATCTTGTTAATTTTTTTATAAAATTATTTTGTTAATACATTTACTAGTTGAGATATTTTTGTTTAATTTCATAATATGAATCTTTGAAAATAGATTTTAAGAGGCTCAACTTAAAATCGTACTCTGAAATAAATATTTGAATAAATTGAGCAGTTCAATTTTCTGTCTTTGCAACTAATAGACAGGGCGCCCACAAAATAGTTTGGTAAAAGATAAAATTAAAGAAGATACAACCTGTTACTTAAGTAAAATTTTTCAAAATTAATATTAAAAATTCTTATTTCAAAATTCCTTTTTTTACTTTTGTCACCTTGAGTTTTTTTATTGTGAGTAAAGTTTTTATGCTGTGTACGGTCAAGGGGTTGTAAAGAACTTATTTGAGGAGATATATTTTCTGTTTGGGTCTGCGCTGATGTAAAGGAAATAGTTTGAGTGGAAACAGTGGAAGTAATGATTTTTTGACCAGTTTGGTCGGTATTTTTTATGCATTCGCAGTCCCACCCGACCTTGGAGCTGCGCTGGGCAAGTTTTTTTGAACACACCGGGCATTCACGCACTGTTTTATTTTTGTAACCACATTTATAACAAAATTTCGTTCTGGGTTTGGTGCATTTTTGGAAAGTATGGGTATCTTTTTCTCCACAATTCCAACAAATTAAACTGTTTAGGGCACTAATGTTTGGTTCAAGGTTTTCAGTTTGACTTGGGGAATTTGATTGAAGTTGAATATTAGAAGTTGAAACGCTTGTACCTTGAGAATTTTCATTTGTAAGACTTGGATTTTGGTAAAAAGGATCATCACAGGAAATTTCATTAATCTTAAAATTGTTCTTTGGTCGTTGATAGGCTAATTCTGGTGCCATTAAGTTTATATTATTATTTGTAGAAGGAGTCTGAAAGTTTTGTGATCTAATTTTTGTTTCCTCTATCATTCTACACAAATAAGTCAATTCATCGAGGTTCATAACTTGTTTCAATGCCAAATGATTCTGGTAGTAAGGTTGCAAATTTTTTATTACAATTTGGACCTGTTCCCATTCACTAACTTGTCTCGTTAAGCGAGTAAATAAAGTTTGCATAATACTAATGAAAATGATTGGCCTTTCGTTAGGTCCCTGAGTCCTAGAATGTATTTCTTGCCAAAGTTGATTTTCAAAATTAGTCGGTAAAAAGTTTATTTTTAATTCCCTAACCAAATCGTCCCAAGAATTTATTCTTTGCTTTATTTGTCGATACCAAGTTCTAATTTGACCCTCAAAAAATTCATGTGCAAATGTTAGAAGTTGATTTTTGTCAATGTTGTATGACAACACAAACTCTTCGACTTTATCTAAAAATGTCAGTACACTCCCACTACCAGTAAATTTAATATTGTTTTGATGAATATAACCTATTTTTCTGAATAAATTCGCATCATTGCTATGTTGACCAGAATAATTTTTTGAATGAGAAAATTGTTGGATCCCATACTGGGGTAGTTGAGTAGGAACTTGAGGCAAGGGATTGGCAAAATTTAAATTATTATTGTTGTTTTGAAAGTATTGACGTGGAACAAAATTTGGGTGGTTACTGGTTAAAGGAAATTGTGAAAAAGTATTAGTATTTAAATTTTGAGAATTAAAATTTTGATTAGATAAAATCTGATGCTGAGAGTTTAATTGAGTTTGACCAAATGTTTGATGGGTAAACTGTTGACTAGGTATTTGGTTGGTAGCAGGCTGAAAGTTTAAATTTTGGTTGGAAAAATGTTGTGAGTTGTTCAAGGTTGGGTTGGTCTGATAATTACCTATTGGGTTTGATAATTGTTGGTTAAAATTGACCTGAGGGTTAAGTGGACAACCTGACGTCTGATTATATAACTGGTTTTGGTTTGAATTTAAATTTAAATTGGGTAAAAAATTAGAGGCTGGATTTATACCGCTACTTAAAGTAGGTTGGTAGTTGATATTTTGATTACCAAGGTTTTGATTTTGACATGGTTGATAAAAATTTGAGCCCATCATGGATTGATAGTTTAAAATTTGACCAGCATTGCTTTGATTCAAGTTGGCGTTGGGGTTGTTTGGATTGTTTATAGCCTGTATTTGTAAGGGTTGGTTGATATTTAAGCTTTGACTAGTCTGATTTTGGTTTGACATATTTTGGCCTGGATTTGACATTGAAATTTGACCTACATTGCTTTGATTTAAATTTGTATTGGGGTTATTCATAGGCATAATTTGTAAAGGTTGACTAAAATTTGAACTTGGAATAGTTTGAACTTGGTTTGACATATTTTGACATTGATTTGACATCGGGTTTTGACCTACATTGCTTTGATTTAAGTTAAAGTTGGGGGTAATGGTGTTATTTATAGGCAGCGTTTGCAAGGGATGATGGAAATTTAAACTTTGACTAGTTTGATTTTGGTTTGCCATATTTTGACATGGGTTTGACATTGAATTTTGACCTAAATTATTTTGATTTAAATTAGCATTGGTGTTGATCGGGTTGTTTATAGACGGGGATTGCAAAGGTTGGTTAAAATTTAAGCTTTGGCCAGTTTGACTTTGGTTTGACATATTTTGACACGGGTTTGACATGGAATTTTGACCTATATTGTTTGGGTTTACATTGGCCATGGGATTAATGGGGTTATTTAAAGGCAATGTTTGCAAGGGTTGATTAAAATTTAAACTTTGACTCGTTTGACTTGGGTTTGACATATTTTGACATGGACTTGACATGGAGTTTGGTGCCGATGTACCAGCTGTTTGCGATGTGGGCTGATTTGTTGGAGTTAAACTTGTTCCTGGTATACTTTGGGTTGAAATTTGAATGTTAGGTTTCGGGTCTTTTTTGGTATAACTAGCAATTCTATCTAATATTTGGGAGAGGTCTAATTGAGAAATATTCTGGGGGGTTGACTCTACTTGATTTTCCGTACCGTCGTCTAAAGGAGAAACATGTTGGGTGCTTGACATTAAAACCAATTCGAGATTTTCGTCATCTGACGAGTCATGCACACTTTCAGTCTCACTATCTTTATATACTTCAGATTCATAGTTATCTTCTTCAATTATAGATTCTCTTAAGCTTGGGGATTTTAATAATAATAAAGATTTGTTGGCTTTGGCCTTTTGATTTAAAACTGTCAAGAGGAAGGAGACTTTCGAAGAAAGTTCCTGTTTGGTTTCTGATTTTGCTTCAGGGAACCTTGAAATTCGGTTTAGAATATGCGCTAGGCGATTTGTTATAACCCGATATTTAGTATGGCGCTTGGTGAGATTAAACTTAACTACCATACTCTCCAATGTTTCCAGCTTATCCCTGCATAGGCCATTCTCATTGTCAAAGTCGAGGCTCACTTCTGGGTAGTTGATAGGTCCTGCTTTTTCCGTTTTCCGAAGTTCTCTCAGCAACTTGTTCTTTTCTTTCCGCTCACCTTGAGTGTCTCTGGATCTGATCATCAGCTCCCAATCCAATTCGTCAATCAAAAGGTATGAGGGTTCCATTTTATCTAAAATCGTTACAAAAATGTGAATAAAAGACAACTCAGTAATAGAAAATTAGGGAAAATTTTATCAACTTAATGAAAGTTGAACAATAATGATCAAAAAAATTTAAATTAAAACGTTGAGATATTTTGTTGAGTTTGGTATAAGATACCCAGCCACTATAAGTACTTAAGTAAATTGTTCTACGTAAACTTTAAACTTGGAATGTCTTTAAATTTACAAAGGCATTACAAACACCCCCTTTCAAGGGAAATAAAAACTCAGAAAAATACCTGTAAGATTACAAAAAACTTTAGGAAAAAAAAACAACGCCCCACGTTTACAGCGCCATTTGTAATGAGTAATTCGAGGGAAATTATTTAGAAAAAGGAAAAATTGTTGTTAAAATTTGACTCTTTTTCTTTGTATTTTATACTAATAAAAATGAATTTATTCCTTCTTTCTTTTAATTAAATGCCTAGGTATGACTCAATGTTTTGTAATGAGAGCACAGGGCGTGGGTTCAAACCTAAGTTGCAAATATAAAAAAAGGAATTTTGAAATAAGAATTTTTAATATTAATTTTGAAAAATTTTATTTCAAAATTCCTTTTTTTTCAGCTTCATAACAAAAAATGGTTTGAGCTGATTTTTGGAAGGCCAAGGATGTGTTTAGCACGTTACAGATTATGTAGGGGTTGTTGATGTGCTAGATTGTTTCTTTGGGCAAATCTGCCTACCTAAATTTGCTGTTTTAGAATCTGGCAACACAATATTTTCTATAGTCAAGTTTTTCTGTACTACAGAAACTAGGTGTTTAGCACGTTATGTGACTATAAGAACTTATTGATGTGTCAAGATTGCCCAGGCAACTTATTTTTGTCCTTAAGTTGTTTTCCTTTGCCTTTATTGGTTTTAAACCATGTTATGTTTTTTTTTTGTGGAAAGACCACACTTTATTATCTTGTGTAACATATAAGTTTCACTTTACATTTATTTTGTGGAAAGACCACACTTTATTATCTTGTGTAACATATAAGTTTCACTTTACATTTATTTGGTGGAAAGACCACACTTCTTACCTTGTGTAATATATTTATGCATTTCTTTTTGTGGAAAGACCACACTTTTGTACCTTGTGTAATATATTGATGCATTTCTTTTCGCGGAAAGACCACAAAGTTGTCTGCGTGTAATATATACTGTCATATACCGTTATATACACTATGCTAAGTTAACTATATTAATTAATATGAGATTTTAGTCATTGTAAATTATTTATTGATTTTTTTTCCAATCTTGTTAATTTTTTTATAAAATTATTTTGTTAATACATTTACTAGTTGAGATATTTTTGTTTAATTTCATAATATGAATCTTTGAAAATAGATTTTAAGAGGCTCAACTTAAAATCGTACTCTGAAATAAATATTTGAATAAATTGAGCAGTTCAATTTTCTGTCTTTGCAACTAATAGACAGGGCGCCCACAAAATAGTTTGGTAAAAGATAAAATTAAAAAAGATACAACCTGTTACTTAAGTAAAATTTTTCAAAATTAATATTAAAAATTCTTATTTCAAAATTCCTTTTTTTTTATTTGCAACTTAGGTTTGAACCCACGCCCTGTGCTCTCATTACAAAACATTGAGTCATACCTAGGCATTTAATTAAAAGAAAGAAGGAATAAATTCATTTTTATTATTATAAAATACAAAGAAAAAGAGTCAAATTTTAACAACAATTTTTCCTTTTTTTAAATAATTTCCCTCGAGTAAATAATTACAAATGGCGCCCAACGTGGGGCTCGAACCCACGACCCTGAGATTAAGAGTCTCATGCTTTCTACATTCTAGGACTCAGGGACCTAATTGTGGAGAAAAAGATACCCATACTTTCCAAAAATGCACCAAACCCAGAACGAAATTTTGTTATAAATGTGGTTACAAAAATAAAACAGTGCGTGAATGCCCGGTGTGTTCAAAAAAACTTGCCCAGCGCAGCTCCAAGGTCGGGTGGGACTGCGAATGCATAAAAAATACCGACCAAACTGGTCAAAAAATCATTACTTCCACTGTTTCCACTCAAACTATTTCCTTTACATCAGCGCAGACCCAAACAGAAAATATATCTCCTCAAATAAGTTCTTTACAACCCCTTGACCGTACACAGCATAAAAACTTTACTCACAATAAAAAAACTCAAGGTGACAAAAGTAAAACTTATTCTGACCAAAATAAAACTCAATATGATAGCCGAAATTTCTTCAAGCAAAATAAATGGTCAGAATGGCTTCAATTTGTTAAAAACTTTTCTTTAACCAAGAACCGACCAAATAACGACTTAAAATCCTCCCAAAAAGACCATTTTCTCAATAAAAATAAACCTTCAAAATTTCGAACTAAAGCTCAAAAACCCAATCATAAAGAATACTCCAAGCAAAACAACTGGTCGGAATGGCTTAATATTGTCAAAAATTTTTTTCTTAACAATCAAATTTCACCGCTTTTCCTTCAACATGGTAACGACTTGAGGCCATATATATCCATTCAATTCAAAAATTTAGATATTTCAGCTTTATTAGACACCGGAGCTATGAAATCTGTCTTGGGCAAATCGGGATATGAGTTAATGCTAAAAAATAAAATACAAATCTTGCCACATAATTACAGTTCTGTTAGCACAGCTGATGGGAATTCTCAAGAAGTAAAGGGTCGGGTTATTATTCCTATTTCTGTTGAAAATCACACAAAAAAACTTGAGTTTTTAATAGTGCCCAGTATAAAACACAAAATGATTTTAGGGATAGATTTTTGTAGAAAATTTAATTTATATCTTAATTTTGCGGATAATTCTTTTTGTTTCAATGAAACATCACAAGATAATCAATTATCATCCCTAAACAGTAATAATAAAATTAAAATAAATCAAAATTTGTCACCAGTCCCTCAAATTAGAAATACCCCTGGCCATTCTCAAATTTCATCAATTTCTCAACATAAAAACCCTAGCTTTAAATATGATTGTCAATTCTTATTAATTAAAGATATAGTCAACAATTTTTTTAAAAATAATCCTATCAGTAATGAAAAGATACACACAACAAACTTACTATTTCCTGAAATAAAATTTGAACAGTCGATCAATAAACCACCCTCTACTAATGACCCTATATTGGATTTACTAGACCTTTTACAAAATGAAAATTTTTTTGATGACATTGATGAAATTTTATCTCAGATCTCCATTGACGAAATTGTTGTTCAAGAACAGAAATTTAAAGCTTGTATTCAGTCTGAAAGTGATTTAGACCCTGAACAAAAAACGAAATTGGAGTTGGTTATAAAGAAATTTGAAACCTTAGTGTCAGAAAAATTGGGTTGCACTAACCTAATAACTCATAAAATTGAAGTTACCACCCCAGAGCCATTTCGCAAAAGACCATTTCTCTTAAGTCCTTATATGCATAAACATGTTAACGATGAAATTGACCGGATGTTAAAGTTAGATGTTATTACCCCCTCTCGTAGCCCTTACAGCTCAAACGTTCTTCTTGTGCCTAAGGCCAACGGGGAAAAGAGGTTATGTTTTGATGGTCGGGATCTTAACAAAATTACTAAGAAAGACCGATATCCATTACCAAATCTAACCAGAATCCTGGATAAAGTTAAAAACGCGAAATATCTCTCTTCTATTGACCTTAAACATGCGTTTTGGCAAATTCCGTTACATGACCAGGATTCAATGGAGAAAACAGCTTTTAGCGTGGTTGGTAAAGGTCATTTTATGTTTACAAAAATGCCCTTTGGTCTTTGTAATTCAGCGCAAACTTTACAGAGGCTAATGGATACCCTTTTTGACCCATCAATTGAGAATGATATTTTTGTCTACCTTGATGATCTGGTGTGTTGTACGGATACATTTGAGAAACATGTTGAAACCTTGACAAAAATTTTTGAAACATTAAAATCCGCGAGTTTTACTATTAACTTAAAGAAATGTAAATTTTGCCTTCCATCATTGGAATTTTTGGGATATGTAATTGATAGAAATGGTCTACATGCTAACCCGGAAAAGGTATCTGCTATTGTTAAATATCCAAGGCCTCAAAATGTCACTGAAGTTAAAAGATGGGTAGGAGTCACCGGGTGGTACAGACGGTTTATAAGGGGTTACTCTGATTTAATTTGTCCTTTAACCAAACTAATGCAAGGAAAGAATAAAAAGCAAAAAATTGACTGGACGGATGAAGCTGAAAAGTCCTTTCAAGAACTTAAAACCCGCCTTATAACCACGCCGGTATTGGCCAATCCCGATTTTTCAAAACAATTTATTATTCAGACTGATGCCAGCAATTTTGCGGTTGGCGCTGTGCTTGTGCAGGGTGAGGGTGATGATGAGAAAGTGATTTGTTATGCCTCTAAAACTTTAACGCGTACTGAGCAAAATTGGACGGTAACTGAGCGAGAGGCTTATGCAATAATCTTTGCCGTAACTAAATTCCGGCCTTACATTGAGGGAAGTTTTTTTAAAATTTATACTGATCACCATGCATTACTTTGGCTGTCAAGAATTCAACAACCAGTGGGACGGTTAGCTAGATGGTCTATCTTTCTTTCTCAATTCACATATGAGATCATTTTTCGAAAAGGTAAAAATAACATTGTACCGGATGCTTTAAGTAGAATTGAAATATCCTCCTTTGAATGTTACACAGACAGGTGGTATGACAGAATGTTAAAACAAGTATCTGATGACCCTTTAAAATTCCCAAATTACTCAGTACAAGAAAATCGGTTGTATAGGTATATAGAGTCTTCTCACGGGATTAATACCAACTTAAAAAATTGGAAATTAGTGATACCAAAGTCAGAGAGAATTAATATTATTAAAAATCATCATGATTCCCCTTTATCAGGCCACTTTGGCGTAAATAAAACTTATAATCGTATCTTAGAAGAATATTTCTGGCCAGACTTGAAAAAGGATGTAAAAAGATACGTTTCAAAGTGTGATATATGTAACCAACAGAAAGCTTCACAATTAGGCCGCCTTGGTGTAATGGGGGTTGGAAAACAAGTTGATATGCCTTTTCAATTAATATCTATGGATATCATGGGTCCGTACCCTAGGTCCAAGTCAGGTTTTTCATATCTGTTTGTCGTTGTCGATTGGTTCACTAAATTTACAATTTTACATCCCTTGAGACGTGCTACCGCTCAAGAAATTTGCAAGTTTGTCGAGAATCATATGTTTTTGACATTTGGTACTCCTATGACTATTGTCTGTGATAACGGGGCCCAATTCATTAGTAACGAGTTCAGGGACCTTATTTCACGGTATAAGATTAAGCATATTTGGTACAATGCAAAATACCATCCTCAGATAAATTTTTGTGAACGTTATAACCGCACTATTAAAACTTGTATTCGATGTTTTTTAAATCAAAACAAACATAAAGAATGGGATAAATATCTTTACCAAATCATGAGTGCTTTGAATAATTCAGTAAATTCAGTTACCAAATATAGTCCATCTTTTCTGGTGTTCGGGCGGATTGTACCGATTTACGGTGATTATTATGGAAAACTAGAAAATATGTATCAATGTCCCTATAAATTTGCTAACGCTGAAACATTGGTTGGTGAATTGGCCAAACTACCAGAGATATACCAAAAGGTTTCTGTTTTGCTTCAAAAATCACACCAAACGAATGAAAAATATTACAATCTCCGAAAGAGAAACATTGAATTTCAGGTGGGTGATACGGTTTACAAGAAAAATTATGTTCTCTCCAGTGCGTCTAAAGCTTTTGCTGCTGGACTTGCTCAGCGTTTTATTAAATGTCAAGTTACCAAGAAAATCAGTCCTTTAATATATGATCTTCTGGACGGTAAAGGTCAGGTTTTTACCCGGATCCATGTTAAAGACTTAAAACCAACCTTGAGTGAATCGGACTCTGAAAGTGAGCATCCCTAGCCTTTAAGTCAGTTAGTTTGTACTAGTAACTAAGTAATTATAAGAAAACCTAAATGATGTACCCTTTTAACTATTATTTTGTAAGTGTCAAAGGCAAATCTTATTTTTCGTAGAAGGGGGGTATTTGTAATGTTTTTTTAGTCAAAACATTACAAGTCAAATTAATAAAAGCAAACCTACCAATTTTCTCAATACCTCAACCTGAATTCCTACACTAATCTTGCTATTAACTCCAGCATGCTACAAAATCGTCGCAAAGCCGGTTTTTACTAGCCTAATCAACGTATGCGAAAGCCATCCATCTAGTTGTCTTTGTCGAACATACGTAAAAAGGTACAGGAATCACATACGTCGAAGCAGATAATGCGAGAGAATATCTATCCTTTTTCATCTTTCTCCATGTAATAAAGACAGCCTACGTAGAACGGTAATCTTTACTATTTAAAATTTTAATATTATAAATGCATTTAAAGTGTTAAATTCGACGAAGCAGTCGTCTTGGTTAGTGTAAAAAATTTAATAAAAAACAGTCAAGTCGGAGTGTAGTTGGGGAACCAGTGAATTTTAAGGGGTCCCGGGGTAAAGGGAGTGACTACTATAAAATAGAAAGACACCAAAAGATGAGCTCTTTTCAACACTAGAAATGCAGCACTAAGTGGTGTCCAAAAAAATTAACAACAAAGTGAAAAATGTAATCTGACAGATTCATAAGCCAGAACAACCAACTTTAAGGGCGAACCGTCTACCAACTTTAAGGGCGAACCGTCTACCAACTTTAAGGGCGAACCGTCTACCAACTTTAAGGGCGAACCGTCTACCAACTTTAAGAGCTAACCTTCTACCAACTTCAAGGGCTACCCTTCTACCAACTTCTAAGATCACCTTTCTACTGACCACACTTCTCATAATGACCACCTAGGCTTAAACTGCCACATCATGGTTTAAAGCCTACGACCAACTCTTTAACCAGCGTTTCCGTCAAGCTACTTTCCATCTTTTTACTTCTACGATGAATTAAGACCAAGTTCAGAGATTTCCAATCCAATCATCCAACTTCCTGTGTCCACCCGGAGTTCTTGAGTTTCCATGTGGCATGGATTGCGTCAGCAGTTTTATCGAGAGTCCAGGGAGGGGTACTGATGTCTGGTGCGATTAGGATCTACGGTTAAAAGCTAAGTACACCTGCTTTTATTCTTACTAACTTTCCTTGCGTCTTAATTTCTTCAACTCAAGCGGTCAACATGGTCAAATTTGCCTTTTTCACAATTTTTTTGATTTTTTTATAAATTTTTTTGGCACTTATATTTGGAAGTGGTGAAGCCAAATATATTTAAGTTTTGTTATTTACGGAGTGTAACTAACTATTGTATAGTTTAGTGTGTTTACCTACACCCATAAATGTTGGTTTATAATTCCTTCAGAATTATAAACCGTGTGACCTTTTTGGTTTTATTTAACCTTTGTTTTGGTAATATAGTTTTACAGTTTATTACTTTTTTTGATAAATGGATACTGGGTGGAGTTATATACTTTTAAATTTAAGTAATTAACCTAGAGTATGACTATTTATAGTGTGTCCATTCATACTCCTAGGGTTGGTTATGCCAACTTGGTATAGTGCGTTAATATGTTCTTAAGAAGGCATATGCATGATCTAGTATCACAATAACTTTTCATAATTCTGATTTTTGGAAGGCCAAGGATGTGTTTAGCACGTTACAGATTATGTAGGGGTTGTTGATGTGCTAGATTGTTTCTTTGGGCAAATCTGCCTACCTAAATTTGCTGTTTTAAAATCTGGCAACACAATATTTCCTATAGTCAAGTTTTTCTGTACTACAGAAACTAGGTGTTTAGCACGTTATTTGACTATAAGAACTTATTGATGTGTCAAGATTGCCCAGGCAACTTATTTTTGTCCTTAAGTTGTTTTCCTTTGCCTTTATTGGTTTTAAACCATGTTATGTTTTTTTGTGGAAAGACCACACTTTATTATCTTGTGTAACATATAAGTTTCACTTTACATTTATTTTGTGGAAAGACCACACTTTATTATCTTGTGTAACATATAAGTTTCACTTTACATTTATTTTGTGGAAAGACCACACTTTATTATCTTGTGTAACAGATAAGTTTCACTTTACATTTATTTGGTGGAAAGACCACACTTCTTACCTTGTGTAATATATTTATGCATTTCTTTTTGTGGAAAGACCACACTTTTGTACCTTGTGTAATATATTGATGCATTTCTTTTCGCGGAAAGACCACAAAGTTGTCTGCGTGTAATATATACTGTCATATACCGTTATATACACTATGCTAAGTTAACTATATTAATTAATATGAGATTTTAGTCATTGTAAATTATTTATTGATTTTTTTTCAAATCTTGTTAATTTTTTTATAAAATTATTTTGTTAATACATTTACTAGTTGAGATATTTTTGTTTAATTTCATAATATGAATCTTTGAAAATAGATTTTAAGAGGCTCAACTTAAAATCGTACTCTGAAATAAATATTTGAATAAATTGAGCAGTTCAATTTTCTGTCTTTGCAACTAATAGACAGGGCGCCCACAAAATAGTTTGGTAAAAGATAAAATTAAAGAAGATACAACCTGTTACTTAAGTAAAATTTTTCAAAATTAATATTAAAAATTCTTATTTCAAAATTCCTTTTTTTATATTTGCAACTTAGGTTTGAACCCACGCCCTGTGCTCTCATTACAAAACATTGAGTCATACCTAGGCATTTAATTAAAAGAAAGAAGGAATAAATTCATTTTTATTAGTATAAAATACAAAGAAAAAGAGTCAAATTTTAACAACAATTTTTCCTTTTTCTAAATAATTTCCCTCGAATTACAAATTACAAAGTTATATGTTTAATGTTTTTAAATAAAACATTTTTTGATAATTAACTTTTTAAACTGTGTGTTCCTTCTTGTTTTTCTAAAAAGATAAATACAGAAACTGGTTGTTCTTTCAATTTTTTTATACATAAAATGTGTTGTTTATTTTGCATAAAATTTCTCATTTTTTTAAATGTCTTTAAAATTTCATAATTTTTTTCAAATATG
The DNA here is from genome assembly GCA_963921995.1 of Oxystoma pomonae. NCBI lineage: Eukaryota > Metazoa > Arthropoda > Insecta > Coleoptera > Brentidae > Oxystoma > Oxystoma pomonae. The sequence goes on from OY998163.1 coordinate 78,544,014, forward strand.
TCCTAAAAAAGTCATAATTTTTTCAAAAAATTGTCCTAAATTACTAAAAAAAATGGGTTTTTGCTAGTGGCCACCCTGATATTAGCAACTAAGATTTCAGCACACATAAGAATAATTTCTTTGTGATAAAAATTTAATATCTGTGTAACTTTTATTAGTTTATTAGATTACTTTTGTGTTTCTGTAAAATATTTGACATTTCAAAAAGGAGTATGCGCATTTTTATGAAGCAAAGTTTTTAAAAGGAGAGAAAATTAGCAAATTCTGGCATAGTTACTTCTCATCAAATCTCTTTCCTAAGCACACCCCAAATATACAAAAAAAATCATGTTATCTTGGCAGTAAAACATTTTTTTAAAAGGGACGAAATTAGTACATACCTAAATAAGTACTACCCAGCACATTGTGATACAATTACTTTTTGTTGTCCTTTTTCCTAAGCAGAGGAGATGCACCTTGGCATTAAGCCACACACCCAAAAATGTTGGAAATTTGGAAAAGTTTATACTTAATTAGTACAAAAATATCACATATACGACAACTTTCTTTTATTAAATATTTCTCCGAATAAAGGGCGGTTGCAGCTTGGGGTCAAGCTACATCAGCATTTTTAGTAAAAACCTTAAATTTACGTTTTGTTCTGTCCCTCTGGCACTATACTTTTTGGTTAAAATTTCATTTAAATCAGTGTAGCTGTTTTTAAGAAATACCTATAATTAAAATACTGAAGGAATAAAGTCATGAAAAAAAATACTGACTGATATATTTTAGCCGCTCTAGTTTTTGAGGTATAGTATGTGTACTATTATAGCATTGAAAGTCGCGCAATTTTCTTTTATAGGCCATTTATTTTGAAAAATTACACACGTACACATTCAATCTTGTATTTTTCCAAATTTGTGTTGTTTTCTTCAATTTTTTTAAAAGTAGCAGATTTGTTAAAAAAAAATAATGTGCAAGAAATCTTGGAAGGAATTAGAAAGACACAAATTAAATGGTTATACAAATACAAGAAAGTCACCTACACAATGGTGGCGTAGGTGATAGTAGTATAGATGACATCATGGAACCTATTTTTTCATAGGAAACGTGGGTGAAACCACCTAACTTGTTACCTTTTAATCAGAAAGTTTAGTAATCTAGTGTCCCGTCAATCCCATCACAAACCTATTTTCTCAAGAGCGCTCGCTAGAGTAGGTGATGAGGTGACATATGAATCAAAATCATAAAAGATTAATTATTTTTTTATGTAAGAGGAATTCTCTGGAAGAAAATGTTTTTATTATGCTGTTTTTATTAAAAAATATGTTTTTCTTTTTTAAGCTTTGGGTGACGGTAGCGTAGGTGACAATGTAGGGATTTAAAAATGTATACTAAGATACTAGTAACTTCATGAATTTTTGAAGATGTACACTATTTCTTGAATGGGTGAAAAAATTTTTTTAGTGCATTTTAGGACAGAAAAAAATTACGGTTACTCCGGGTTTTCCTTCTGGGTGAGAATGACCCATATATGTATTAATATTAAAGGCACAATATTGTGAAAAACCCGAAACAAACACCCTCCATATAAGTACTAAACTTATCCAATTTCAATGTGTAGTGTTCATTTCAATTGAGAAAAACCTGCAGGATGAAAATTTGTTGATATTGAATAATTATTGCATTAATTGATTGCCTTGACTTATAGGTCACTTCAGCAAGATATGCATAATTTTAGAACAAGTTAAAATAAATATTATATACCTATAAATCAAAAATGGCTATCAAATGTTGTCGAAATATTAAGCGTTCCAAAATGTCCCTGGGCAGCTATGCTGATTCGCGTAAATGTCTTCACACTAACGATTTTTACTAGTAGCAATTTTTTGTGAGCTTAACTATAGTTCCTATTGTTCTCTTCTTTTAATTACATCAGTCTGAGAGAGATTAAGCTTACCAGAAAATGCTCCCCCTGCACCCCTTTGCCAATGAAAATATATCTTGATATAGTTATCGTCTACATATACGGGGTCGAAGGGTGTACAGGCGGGTCTGACACGCCATTTTCCTAGTAAGTTGTAGTATGCTGGATCTTTCTCAGCCGAATGCATTTAGAAAAAGAGACCAATATTAACGTAAGCTCACAAAAATTTGCTATAAATTAGCAGTACAAAAATCCCCAAAAAGTTGACTTTTGTAGCCCACTTTCAATAACAAAAGGGTAACTTTTTGGGGATTTTTGTACTGCCAACCTAGAAGTCAGTCACGTAAATTTGGTTAAAAACGGTTCACAATACTTTAACTTGAACTAAAATGTCCGCCCAGCATATTGTTAATTGAAATAATAAACTTCTTTTTTTATATTAACAAAACCCCAAAAAATTCGTTTCGATGTAAACCTTGTTTTATTGAAAATTTATTTTTAGACAGCACTTTTTAGTTCCGAACTATTTTAAAATTTGTAAACTTACCTTTGCAAATATAATTTTTTTTAAATAATTGGCAAGTCGAAAGTAATAAAATTTTGCTGCATGCATGTGGCAGATATTGGGGAATTATTTATCGCTCTATATGGTATAAGGTCGTTATTAGACGCGATTTGTAAAGGCAGTTCAACGTTTTCCTTCATTACATGTTTACTGTTTAGGACATTAAAGTTACTAAAAAGTTTTCTAAAAACAAACTTGTTCCGCTACTTTAGTCTTTCTTTTTACTTCAAACTTTGAGCACTTGAAAAAAAAATTACTTTTTCCTCTACTTTTGCCTGTTTTTGTGTATGTATTGTTTTGTTACATAACAATTTTAATGAATTATTGTTTTTGGATCTTTTGGAACTAGTGGCTAAAATAGTGCTTTTTTTACAAGCGTTGTTTTAAATAACGAGCGCAGCGAGTAAATAAAATACAAATGAAATGAAATAACAATGGTTTCCATAGCGATGTGCCTTTTTACTCGGTGACGTTCATTGTTGCGACATTTTAATCTTTGACAGTTTGATATTTTGACGATGTTTTTAAATGATTTTTTCGTAAATACTTGGTAAAAACTGGCAGAAATGGCTTAATTTTTAGGCAAGAATAATTAGATTTTTTCAATATTCCGCTATTTCTCTTTAATTTTGGATAAAAAACGGACAGAAATCTTTTTATGCACCCGTGATCAAACAAAAGTTTTTTTGCATCGGTTGGTAACCAAAAAAGCTATACTTTAGTTATCTGCAGACAGTTACTAAAATCATTTTTGATGAAGGTATAAAAAAATAGTAATTTTTACAACTGGTGGCTAAAATAGTGCTTTTTTTTGCAAGCGTTGGTTTAAATAACGAGCGCAGCGAGGTATTTAAAAACGCGAGTAAAAAAAGCATAGTTTAGCGGTGAGTTGTTAACACTATTTTTTTTAATACCTTTATAAAAAATCCAAGAAGAGCAATTCTCGCAACACACCATCTTTAAATTACAAATCAAGGCGGCTGGTAAGTGAAATAACAATGGTTTCCATAGTGATGTGCCTTTTTACTCGCTGACATTAATTGTTGCGACATTTTAATTTTTGACAGTTTGATATGACGATGTTTTTAAATTATTTTTTCGTAAATACTTGGTGAAAACTGGCGGAAATGGCTTAATTTTTAGGCAAGAATAATTAGATTTTTTCAATATCGCAACACACCATCTTTACACTATAAATCAAGGCGGCTGGTAAATGAAATATCAATCGTTTCCATAGCGATGTGTCTTTTTACTCGGTGTTTGACGATATTTTTAAATGATTTTTTCCTACATACTTGGTAAAAACTGGCGGAAAAGGCTTAATTCTTAGGCAAGAATAATTCGATTTTTTCAATATTACTATTTAAGAGAGACTCTCTTTAACTTTGGGTAAAAAACGGAGAGAAATCTTTTTTTGCACCCGTGATCAAAAAAAAAGTTTTTTTGCATCGGTAAGCAAAAAAGCCATGCTTTAGTTATCTGCAGACAGTTACTAAAATCATATTTTTGATAAAGGTATTAAAAAAAAAGTTTTTTTGCATCGGCAACCAAAAAAGCCATGCTTTAGTTCCTACAGACAGATACTAAAATCATGTTTTTGATGAAGGTCAAAAAATAGTAATTTTAACAACTGGTGGCTAAAATAGTGCTTTTTTACAAGCGTTTTACAGCGAGGGGGTAATGCGGGTAAAAAAAGCATAGTTTAGCCGCGAGTTATTAAAACAATTTTTTTTATTACCTTTATCAAGAAATCTAATCCAATAAAAACCGGAAAATATGAAAAGTTATGAAAACTACTATTTTTGATCAGGGGTGCAAAAATAAATTTGCATCCATTTTTTACCGAAATTTAAAGTAAAATAGCGTAAAATAGTAATAATAAGAAAATCTTATCATACTTGGCTAAAAATTAAGCAATTTTGTTTGTTTACACGTGTTCAGAAAAAAAAATCATTTTAATATTCTAGAAAATAACATACTGTCAGAAGTTAAAATGGCTAACAATGTAGAGTCGCCATAGAAACCATTGTTGTGTAACCCGTCACCCGTCCTTGATTTATAATATAAAAATGTCGAGTCGTTACGTCAGTAGATGTTGTGTTCCTGTTTTTTGTAAATTTTTTCTTTTTTTTAATATTTGTTGAAAATTGTGTTTACAACTCTCAGCTGAACTGTGCTTCTTTTTACTCGTGTTTTAAACTTACTCGCTGCGCTCGTTATGTAAAAGACACTATTATAGCCGCTAGTTGTAAAAAATACTATTTTGAGTAATTGTTAATTTTTCCGCAAAAAAAAACATGTGTTTTTCGAGTAATTTTAAAATATGCTATTTAAGTGAAAACATCTCGGAAAACATTTTAACTCGAGTATTAAATTTTTAAGAACACCAGAAAAACTAGCCGGCTTAGCAAGGATTGGCTCAATTTCTCTAGTAGGTTAGTTTTAATAAAATAAAATCTTTCGGTGGAATAAAAGTCCTGCAGGATTTAGTATCGTATATTGATTTTATTAAACCTACTCCACTAGTGAAACAACTTTTGGCGCCGAAATGCCCCGGCGCCGAACTGTCCGAGAGCCGTAATCCAAAGAGCACCTTACACAATAAGAATTAATTGGTTTTTTGAGACATCTTGCCAGGTTTTGTTCGAAAGATCACATAAAAATATGGAAAACGTAAAATTCGTTGGAGTATTTGCTTAAAAATTCCTATTCGCTTTGTATAAACTTAACGTGCGCAAGTAAACAAAGTGCTATTTTTATACAGGGTGTAAAAGTTAAGATAATTAAATCGAGTGTTTTATCGTCTGACGGTTATAGGTAATAGTGGTCATTATACCGGTTTTAACCTAGAAAAATATATTAGGGCAAAGTTGAAATGGTATGTTTTCAGGCTCAAAATATAAAAAATTGGTATTTTACATTTCGTTTAATGCGCAACTTTGTCCCAAATTAAACTTTAGGAACATGGTGAGTTCATAGACATTATTTTATTAAAATCGGGAAGTCATCAGCGGCCTTCCTAATTTTGCCAGGCTGTATCAGATGTTTTTGGAGTCATTCTTGAAATTTCATATCAAAGTAGCAGCTCAATCTAACGAATGCTTAACAAACTTAAATATTACGACCTTGATCGTACCTCCTGTTGCTTTTTTAACAGTTACTACGTTTATACGCACCTAAATGCGCTTTTATATAAGGACGGCTTTAAATAAAATCGCTTTCTCCGAGGGTTTATACGTCCTTCATTAAATGGCATTAAAAATGTCAGTTTAAAGAAAAAACAAATAAAACAACTTAGTTAACAACAGATTTTTCGGAAACCAGGCTTAAGTATTTCTTTAGGTTAGAAGAAATGCGCTAAAGCGTTTTTAAAGTGTTTATAACGACTTTAAAATGGGTTTTTAAGCAATAAACCGCTTCCTTAAATTGTTTTAAAATAAAATCGATTTAGTGCTTAAATCGTTTTTAGTGGTGTGTATACGACAACATTTTCAAACAGTCCTTATATAAAAACGCCTTAAGAGGCCCGTATAAACAAAGTAATAGATGTATTTTTTTGAAGGATGTATTTTCAATAGAGAAACGGGTCCGTGAAGTTAGTAGCCAATATGTCGAATTTTATTGCCAAATATTTTTCAATCGTTAGTGCTTTGTTAGTGCTTCGTTAGTGCTCTTTAGTGGTTTAATAAAGGTTTAATAAATTACGTCAGTGCCCCTTTACTTTTCGAGATATTTGACTTTATTTTTTTTTCAAGGTCAACAGCTGATCATTGAGATAAAAGGCTTAAACACAAGTCACTGGTTAGTATTTTGTTAGTGCTTTCATCTGATCTAAGTAGTTTCGTTAGTGCTCTTATGGTTTTCAAGATATTTCAAAATTTAGTTTCAAGGTCATCAGCGGCCCTTTTAGTCGGAATCACAAAATAATACTCATTTCAAAGTATTTCATTAGTGCTCTTTAGTACTTCAAAAAACGTCGACTTTACTTTTTTTAAGTTATCGCGTTTTTAAAAATGAAGGTCAACAACCGCACTTTTATTCAGGATCACAAAATGATACCCATTTCAATGTATTTCGTTGGTGCTCTTTAGTGCTTCAAAAAGCGTCAACTTTACTTTCTTTTTTCAAAAGTTATCGCGTTTTTAAAAGTCAAGGTCAACCGCGCACTGGCGCGTGAAGTTGGCAGGCATTATGTCATAGTGTATCACCAAAAGTTCACAATTGGTAGTGGTTCGTTAGTGCTTTTTAGTTGTCTAAGCAGTTTCGTTAGTGCTTTTCTAGTTTTCCAGATATTCGACATTTCGGATGCTAACTTTAAATCAAAAACGTCGAATATGTGCAAAAACTGAAAAGCACTAACGAAACTGGTTGGAGAACTAAAAAGCACTAACACAACACTATCGATAATGAAAATTTGGTGATGAAATTCCACATATCGGCTGTCGAATATCTGAAAAACTAGAAAAGCACTAACGAAACTGCTTAGACAACTAAAAAGCACTAACGAACCACTACCAGTTGTGAATTTTTGGTGATAAACTTCGACATACTGGCTGCCAACTTCACACGCCAGTACGGGGTTGACTTTGACTTTTAAAAACGCGATAACTTAAAAAAAAAGTAAAGTCGACGCTTTTTGAAGCATTAATGAGCACTAACGAAATATTTTGAAATGAGTATCATTTTGTGATTCTGACTAAAAGTGCCGCTGATGACCTTGAAACTAAATTTTGAAATATCTCGAATACCATAAGAGCACTAACGAAACTTCTTAGAGCAGATGAAAGCACTAACAAAATAACAACTACTGACTTGTGTTTAAGCCTTTTATCTCAATGATCGTCTGTTGACCATGAAAAAAAAAAGAAAGTCAAATATCTCAAAAAGTAAAGGAGCACTAACGTAATTTATTAAAGCACTAAAGAGCACTAACGATTGATAAATATTTGGCAATAAAATGCGACACATTGGCTGCTAACTTCACGGACCCTGGATAAACCTCTAAAAAATCGTAAAGAAAAATGCGTCATAAGTCTTTTAAACTTACCTAAAAGAGCCTACGCCTCTCTTAAGCTTTTTTATGGGGTCGGTCAAATTTGCTCCCTCCTCCAGACAGCTTTTGTGAAAAGTTTTAGTGCTACAATTTTGTACACCAAAAATTAAATTTTGCACACTCCCAACTGTGCACGGTGGCCCCCCCAGACGATATATTTTTAAAATTTTTATGTATTTTGGTAATTTTGCACGGCCAATTTCCAACCCCCAGGTGGTCTATTCTTGAATCGAGAGAAAATTTGCTCGTAGGGAGTAAATTCTCTCGCTACTATGCATCTCATTGGTCCAAATCTTCGGTTTTAATCGGTTTCTCTCACTTTTGCCCGATATTGATCAAAAGTAATTCTATTGGTCTTGACTAAGAGAATTACTTTCGATCAATATCGGGCAAAAGTGAGAGAACCCGATTTAAACCGAAGATTTGGACCAATGAGATGCATAGTAGCGAGAGAATTTGACTCCCTGGGAGCAAATTTTCTCTCGATTCAAGAATAGACCCACTGAAGGGTTCTCGACGTAGCCCCCCAGACCATATTTTTTGTAATTTCAAATTTTTTCAATCCATGCCCCCCCCCCAGGAACCCTCAAGAAGGTTCTTAAGTAACTGCCCAATGAGCATTTTCAGAAACTTTTGGTGACAGAGATTTATATAATTATTATAAAGAGGGTTCCATTCATACCCTAGGGTATTTAGAAGTTTCCTACAAGAATTAAGTTTGTATATTTGTTTTATTAAAGGCTCTAAATTGATGGTACCCTAAAGTAACATAAAACTGGCGTTAACAATATTTCCACGGACATCTTTATAAAAATTAAAGTCATCGGTTCAAATGTTATATAAATTGGTGTTAACAATGTTTCCACCAAAATATTTATAAAAATATAAGTCATCAGTGACAAAAGTTATATAAATTGGTGTTTGAAATCTTTCTGTCAACCCACCTATAAAACCATAAGTAAAGATATATAATAGATTGGTTTTTAAAATGTTGCTATCAACCCACTTATAAAACTTAATTAACCAACAACAAATTTATATAAGATAAGAATGAAAATATTTCGAGAGACACTTATAAAAACTTGGGAACTCACACACAATAGTTATATAAATTGGTGCCGGTAATATTCTTATGAACTCATTCATAAACCTTTTTTGCCCATAAGGTTTTTTCTATAATGTTGGTATTAATTTCTTTATATAGTGATTATAATACAACTGTTTTTAGAACAAAAAAAACAATTTTAATTTATTTTGGCAATTATAATAACGGTAATTATGCAGTATACGGTTTTCTGCCATTTTTGATTTTTTTTGAAAAATTCTTTATGGGGGCACCTTCTAGGGTCCCTAGGACCCCAAATCCGTCTGCGCCGTTTGGTTTTTTTTTTTTGATTTTTTTTGGTTTTTTTTAATTTTTTTTCACTAAAACAAACCAAACCAACACAGTCCAACCCAACCTAATCCAAACCAACCCAAAACATTTAAAAAAACACTTTACAATCCCCCCTGGGCACCCTTTTTTCTCGTTAAAAAAAAAAAAAAAATCGGGCGCAGGCGGATTTGGGGTCCTAGGGACCCTAGAAGGTGCCCCCATAAAGAATTTTTCAAAAAAAATCAAAAATGGCAGAAAACCGTATACTGCATAATTACCATAATAACAAAACAAACAAGATTTTTTTAAGGTTAATTTTGTGACATCAAAAGGCGCGTTTTTGCGAAATCAAAAGGAGCGTTTTTGCGACATCAAAAGGCGCGTTTTTGCGGGATACCATACCATTATTATCTTGTTTTAATTACATCAATCTGAGAGAGATAAGAGATCCAAATCTTCTTGAGATAGTTGCCGATGACAGATATCGGGATCGAATGCATTTTATACCCGATTCCCACCAGCGTTTCCCATGCGCAGTCACGCTGACTCAAAAAACTCATCACGTGGTCCGACATGAACTTGTATAGGCAAATCTCGCTTAGACCACGTGATACGTGTTTTGATTCGGGGGACCGACGAATGAGAAACACATAGATGGGAACCGTGTTTTAGAAAAAGAGAACAATATAGTAACCGTGTTCAGGTCGCAAAAACGCACCGTGAAACGTCGAGCGCATACGCTGATACTGCTGGTCGGCGGCAAATGTGAACACCCCGGAAAATACTCGCCTGTACACCCTTCGACCCCGCAATCTAACTATATTCTTGAGATAGTTACCTCTGACAGTTATGCGGGCTTGAAGTGTGTGGAGGCGGGTATTTTTCCTGGTATGTGTAGTATGCTGGATCTCTCGAGGAATGCATTTAGGAAAAGAGAACAATGGTAACTATGTTAAGCTCGCAGAAACGGACCATCAGTGTTCAACACTGCGCCATCTGCAGCCCTTTGTTCCAAGTAGCATCATTTTTTAAAAGGGTTATAAAATAGTGTTTGTCGAGGTAAACAGTGGTATAGTTGTATTGTTTTTTTTTTTATAGAATTGTCGGAAATTTTCGCCATTTTGGATTGCAAAAATAGGTTTTTGGCCTAAATAAAAACGTTATTTATGGGGTTTCAACATATCTTTCAATCGAAATATTGCTTGTTAGGGTTAAGAACAACATACAAAATTCAATATTTGTCCCAGAAAGAAAAAAACGCGTATGAAAAAAAAATGATATTTAAATGAATATTTTTTTCCCGTTATCTCAAGTATTTTTGGAGCCCATGAAATTTACGTGAGTGTATTCGAAAACTATACAGTACACACGGGACCGCAGATGATTTTCAGAGTAGGATGACTTGAAAACCAGCTTTTATTTGACTATAGTATATAAATATTCATATTTCTGCTTCAGCTTATCTCACTTTCATTTTTATTTATTTTAGAAGATTGCTAAACACCATTTTATAAATTTTTTTATTGTAAAAAGAAAAAGAATAATACATAACAAGCAAAGGGAAGAAAGATGGAAAATCTATATTTCTAAATCCATAAAAACCTTTAATTTGTTATGTAGTGTTGTTAGAACAGTTGTAAAACCTTTTTATAATAATCTCTATACTTGAGAGCTCATAAGGAAGTTTTATAAAATCTATATGTTGTTTTTCTATCCATTACTATGTACCATAAATTTTTATAAGCTGGTTTTGAACAATTGTTTTTCAAGTCTTTTTTACTCATTTAAGAGATTTATTAGAGTTATAAAATTATCACCAACACTAAATAATATAACTTTTGGTTATTTTATGAAGGTTTTATATTATTTGCTGTAACTTTTATATAGACAAAAATGCTCATTGGGTGTGTTCCTGGGAGTTAACAAAATTTAAAAAATGGAATTTTTGAATAAAATAAAAGTATTCAAAAAGATATTGTCTGGGGGGGGGGCTAACTTGTTTACTAGAGAACTCTCTTGTGTGTTTCTAGGGTGTGTGCGAGGTTTAAAAATAGGTGTGCAAAATTGTTTAAAACTACCTCTCTCGAATGACATACAAATTTTCAAAAACTATTGTCTGGGAGGGCTACGTCGGTTAATCGAGAACCCTTCTGTAGGTTCCTAAGGGGTGTGCAAAATTACCCCTTTCGAATAACATAAAAGTAAAAGAAATATCGGCTATGAATTATCCCGGGAAAATCCAGTTTTCCTCGAAAAACGTAGGTCTTTGATTAATTTCTTTATATATATATGTATACTCTCAATCGACGAGGAGGGAGAATTGTCAGTAATAGTAGTAGTAGTAGTAGTAGTAGTAGTACAGGGGCGGCCCGTGGGCCTGGCAATTAGGCCTCTTCATGGGCCCCATCTGCCATACCACGTTTTTCACCCGTATGCCCTTTCTTCCGCTGCAACTCTCTCTCCGGGCCTCCCCGTCTTCTTTACGAAGTTCAGTATGGCGACCCACTTGAGTGGGAAATCCCCACTTCAACTGCCTTGATCTGGCATATATATCGCACTCTGCTATTAAGTGCTGCGCCGCGCCGAACCCTCTTCGAGCCCACAATTTAAGCGGGACACACCGGATCTTCTGCTACTCTCATTTGCGTCAGATGTCCAATGTCCTGTCGAGTCTTGCCTAAGAGCCATTTAGTTTTGGCTACATTCGGACTATCTGCACTCTGACCCTTGCCTTGCCTTCAACTTCACAATATCACTTCCTGAAGCACCTCTCTCTCCAATTCTCAAAACTGCATATTCGCAGCAGCTATGGTTAAAAAGTTACAAATTTTCAAATATATTAACTTTCCCTCACTTCCTTATCCCCTTAACCACCCCCCACCAACGTAGTTTTTACCTCCAAAATTAGCAAATAATTAATGAAACGTAAAACTGAAAACTGCATATTCGTAGCAGCTTTCGTTCAAAAGGTGGTTAAAATAATTTATCAAAGAAACTGGATGCCCAGGAATAACAGACGTTTAAACCTTGTTTTACAAAAAAATTGTTAACCCATAAAATATTAATATTTGGTTTATTTTTTTGTAACGCGAGTATTGTATATTTTTTTTTAATGTTTCATGTGTTCTACATGCTCGTATCCGTCAAAACAAAAATTCCCCGATTAGGCTTTAAACGTGATTAGTTACTTATCAGAGTTTAGAATGTGATATTCTACCTTGCAATTTAGTTTACCAAGACTCATTTCAAACTGCAATTAGGACATGATTAAAGCATAATCGGAGGATTTTCACGTTGGTGGATATGGACGTTATTGTTTTCAATCCAGTGCTTCTTCCAGCGTGTTATAATATTTTTTTACCAACTGTAAAATCGTTGGCCGCTCTCCGTATAAACCAATTATTTTCCACAATTTGGGTTGTTAATATGACCTTTATAAGTATTTCATTTTAATAAAATTATCACTCAAAAAAAAAAAAATTTTTCAGTAATAGTTATTTACCTAGCAAGTGCGGAAAGTGATACTTTACCGCACGCGAGTAGGTAATAGTTATTTTCTTACGAGCGTGCGGAAAAACGCTTTTCTCGCACTCATTTCCATGCGGAAAGTGACACTTTTCCGCACGCCGTGCGTGAAAAAAATTTTTTCGCACGCCGTGCGCGAAAAAAACTTTACGCACGCTGTTGAGCAAAAAAAAATTTCACGCACGCTGTGGAGCAAAAAAATTTTTTCATAAACGCTGTTGAGCACGCTGTTGCTGAGTGATGAATCAGGAAGACTTGAAGTCGACGATGGCATTAAGCAACATGAGCAGTGGTACTTTCAATGTTATCGTGATTAATAATTACCATCAAAATTAATTTTTTAAGATTGTTAAAGTTTATTTCTGAATAATATTTTTAGTCCGCTAGGTTTAAATAAAATAATGACAAAATATTTTGATATTCCGCACGCTCGTAGGAAAAATGTTGCACCTAACGCGTGCGGAAAGTATTTTCCGCATTTACGGCTTGCCCGAATTCCGCTGGTGCGTCGTTCGTGAAAACGCCGGTGCGTGCGGAAAAGTATAACTTTCCGTACTTGTTAGATAAATAACTATTACATAACAAGTGCGTAAAGTGGTACTTTTACGCACGCGACTACAGTTGCACGAACGACGCGGAGCGGAGTTCGGGCAAGTAGTCATGGGTGGAAAAGGCATTTTCCGCAAGAGTTAGGTACAATGTGTTTCCTACGAGTGTTTTTGCCCATCTTATTTAACAAAAAAAATGTTTTTAATAAGTAAAGATTTATAGTAATGGTTCAAAATGACATATAAGATAGAATATTTACAAAAATCATTTAATTAGTCCTAAATATCTTCATTTTTAACAAAACAAAAATCGTGCGGAAAAGTAACTTTTCACCACTAGTGCGGAAAAGTTCCTTTTCCCTACGATTTTACATTTTCGCACCACTTTTTAGTAAAGTTTAATGCTTAAGGCTATGAATTTTCTGAATGAAAAATAGTACCTGCATAGATAGTAATTTGATTTAAAGTATATCTTGAATTAAAATATTGTTTTTTTAAGGTGAAAACCGTGTGTTACATTAAAAATAGAGCGGAAAAGTCAAAATCGTGCGGAAAAGTTAAGAAATTGTGCGGAAAAGTATAACTTTCAAAACGAAAAATCATGTGGAAAAGTTACTTTTCCGCATGCTCGTAGGAAAATAAATAAACATTAATGATAATCGCATGTCGGGGGTTTGATAGATAATTAATATAGGGTGTCACGACTACTCAAATTATAAATACGTGTCCCCGTTTTATTCTCGGAACTTAATTAAGAAGGTATAAATTTTGGCTTGGAGAGAAAAACCACAGTAAACTAATTTTATTTTGAAAATTAAAAACAAAAACTGATAAAATATCCCAAACGTCAAATAACGTAACGTAAAACCTGTACCAAAAAAACTATTTTGAACTGTCATATAGTGTTACAGTTGTCGTTGTCGGTGAAGTTATCTGGCTCTAAATTGGCACGACCAAAAACTATCTATTGAGAAAATTATTGAAGTAATTTGCAATAGATGACGAAAATCAGACGTTAGTTTGACAGAAAAGTGTTGGTTTCGCTTTGTCTCACTCTAGTGCACGTTCGGAATTTTGCTGAGGTCACTTAAATCATCCTTAACGAAATGACTCCATACCAACATAATTGGTTAATAATATACTGCGCATTGTCAAAAAAGACGATGACGCTTTTAAATATGTTACTGGGCTTTTATAAAAGCTTGGAACGCGGTTATTTCTAACCGATGCAAAAAGACGACTGCAAGAGGTTAACGCTCTTTCTGCTGAAAATAATGTCGTTTCAACTAATATTAGGATCTAATCCGTCTAATTGACCAAATAATAAACTATAAGGCTTCTATATATTTGGCGTGTTTCTATTATATAGAACATCTTGGTAGTAACTGCGGGCCCGTATTCTTGAAAGTTCGATACGGGAATAACCGTGTTTTCTCATTTGTCCATTTCACTTTTTTGTAAAAGGCGCCCACTTTCCCACCAAGTTCTCCTCCCGGAAGATCAAGAATCCGCTCCCGTTGAGAGAATGATAATTTTTCCCATTCACATAAATATTTTCTGTAAAATGAGTATCATTAATAGGTGGAGCCACTTGCATACAATACACGTCCCTAAAGTTAGCAGTACAAAGTCAGCAGTGCAAAGATTTTATGATTGAAAAAATGAGTGCTAATTAAGTGCTAATTAAATGTCAAGTCACAAAATTTTTTGCTCTTGTAATTTCCGAGATATGACTTGCACTGCTAGCTACCTGTGTAGAAAAAAGTAAAAAATAAAGAATTTTGATTGAAATGGCAGCATTTAATTTTCTGGACCATTCAGACCATTCTACCACTTCTGCTACTTTGACACTAACTTTAACGGGTAGCTAGCATTGCAGGTCCTATCTCGGAAACTACAAGAGCACAAAATTTTGTGACTTGACTAAATAGCACTAATTTATTCCAATATTAAACACACCACCAACGTGTTCTATCATGAGAACTCAAATAAGCGTACTGGACCACTTTGATTTAATTAGCATTTAGACCACTCCACCACTTCAATTCTAGCATGGTGCACTGCTATCTTTAACGCACTCGCGCACCGAGTGGGGGGGGGTTTGGGGGTTAAATTCCCCCCCCCCCCCCGAGAAACTCGTTTGTGGTCACATTTTTACTTAAAATTAAGTTTTTTTATTATTTATCCTTAAACCCTCCCCTCTCGAAATCAATTCCTGGGTGCGCTAGTGTTTAACGAGTAGCTAGCATTGCAGGTCATATCTCGGAAACTACAAGAGCACAAAATTTTGCGACTTGGCATTTAATTAGCACTTAATTTGCACTAATTATTCCAATCATAAAATCTTTGCACTGCTGACTTGGTTGCAGGAGTTCTTGACAGTCAGGGAGTCGAAGCCCGTATTCTTCAATTTCGGGGAAGGGAGTGCTCCCGGAAATTAGCAACGCACCTGATTGGCCGAATTCTCATCACATTTCTGTCAGTTGTGGCATTAATGGCATTAGTTGTGAGCGATTTTGCTCTCCTGCCTTATACGGGGAGAACAAACTGACGGCAAAACCCTCACGAACAAAGTCATTATTGCCAAAACAGACAGAATAGTGACAGAAAACTGAGATTTTGACCAATCAGGTGCTCTTTCTCATCGCCGGGAGCATTCCCTTCCCCGAAATTGAAGAATACGGGTCCAGGTGCGTTTTTGTGAGAGAAATGCTCCCCGGGAGCCGAGTTCTCTGAAATGGGTGAGGGTAAGAACTCATGAGCAGGCTTACTTTCACTGAAATTTCGAGGAGTACTCTCTAGGTGAGATTTCAAGAATACTGGCCCTGGAATTCAAGAATTGATGTTCAGGGACCGACACAGGTCGCTCAAAGAAGGAAAAAAATAAATTTGAAAATATATCTTAAACTTTGACCTTTTTCTCCAAAAATTTCTTCGGATTCTCCTAGTCCTACTGAAAATACGTAACCTTTTAAACTACTTCGTTTATTTTTGCATTTACCTCTTTATACCCTCTATACATTTGACAGTTGTTGTTTGACCAGAGGTGAGCAACTCATATTGCCCTCTCTTTCTAGTTTTTTTCATATTTGCGTATAAAACAGGCAGTTTTTGAAAGATTGATTTTTTTGGTTAGTAAAATACGTCAGGCTGGAAAATATGAATTGCCCATCTCTAGTAAAACAATAAATGTCAAAAATCGTATACAGGGCTCTAGGCTAAGCTACATAGGAAAAATAGAGGAAAAAATTAGGACCCAATTTTTTTTATTAACAAGCTTAGGAAAGTTTACCGTTTAACATACTAAAAGTCCCCATTCCTACCCCCTCGGGAACTGTAATTCCTAACCTTCAAAAAAGCGTTTTCCTCAAGATCTCTCAACCTACGAGTACCAAACTTGTTAGGGTTAATCTAAGAACATGGCCTAAATTATATCATAAAATTAAATTTTTCCAGTAGCTTAGTCCGATTTTCTTAACTAGAAAATTTGAAAATGTACCAAAACTCTTTGATACGCCACTGTTACTGACATATAGAAAAAAAAGGTCCCGCTTTTCACTGGGTCTTATACTAGATGTTTATGACTTTAATAAATTCTTATTTTATTACTAGAAGCAGCAAATACAAGCGGAAGGTGTCGTTGAAAATGCAATGTGATCTAGAATAAGATCCAGTGAAAAGCGGGGCCATTTTTTTGTATATGTCACTAAAAGTGGCGTATCAAAGAGTTTTGGTACATTTTGAAATTTTCTAGTTAAGAAAATCGGACTAGGCCACTGGAAAAATTTAATTTTCTGATGTAATTTAGGTTATTGCTCTTAAATTAACCCTGCCAAGTTTGGTACTCATAGGTTGAAAAAAAAAGGAATATGCAAGAAATTGTTCAAATTGGCATCATTTTTGTTTGGGTTTTTTCAATTTTTCTGCTAGAAAGAGTGGTTTAAGCTTTGTGTTTTGTTACTTTTGACGTCTATCACCAAGAAAAACTCTTTTTTGGAGTTTTTGTAGGTTAGAAATGACAGTTCCCGAGGAGGTAGGAATGGGGACTTTTAGTATGTTAAACGGTGGACCTTCCTAACCTTGTTAATGAAAAAAAATTTGGGTTCTAATTTTTTCCTCTATTCAGAAAATTTATATCGAAATTGCCTATCCTACTTTATTAACCAACATTTTAATTATTAGACTTTAGTTATTTATTTTGATTTAAGTGAACGTTTTCCCAAATTTTCACTCGCTTCCTCATTATAAGAACGGTCTGATTCTGATTTTTCGGGGGTTGCCGTAGTCTTTGTAGTTTTTAAATATTCCATAAAATTTTCCCAGCTCCCATCGATCTTATATTCCATCTCAATAAATTGCTTACTCGTATTTATTCTTAGCGCATAAAATTTTTGTGCTATTTTTTCAGCAAGCTGAGATGACGCACGTTTTACATATTCGTCGACGTATTTCTCAAAAGTGTGTACAAAATTCAAATTTTTCGAAAATTTTGACTCTTTAGAAGCACTTATTTCTTGTTTTTCTGTTAACATATTTGAGCCCATCTCGAGTTGTTCGTTTTTTGTTGAGTCTACGATCGAGGACTCGAAAGAATAATCGCCACATGCCGATTCGATTTCATATTCACACGTGCCGTGACAAACAGACTGTGACATTGTTTTTCCTTTATGAGTTTTAAGTGAGGCATCGTCATGAGCTAAGATTTTCTTAATATGTCCACTATTGTTTATCAGCATCGTTGTAAAGGGACTTTTTAGTTTTCTAATATCGTAACATCTTAACTGATTGTAGGTACCAACCACCAAATAGTTATTGTCGGGAAAGTATGCTAAACTTGACAAAGCACCATCGAGATTATTTTTCGATACAATTTGAGAAGTACGCAAGTCGAAAATACATAAAAAGCCATCTCTACTAACGGACGTAAGGGAATTTTCTAAAAATGCTACGTCGGTCACACATGCTGTATGTTCCTTAGAGTATAGCAGACAGTCAGCTGATACTGCGTCCCAAACGGCTAGTCCTAAAATATGAAACTGTCTTAAGGATACTGCTCGTCAGAACAATGCGTTTTCCAATAAGACGCAATGTGGAAATTAACTCTGTGTTTCGGACTTCCATTGTCTATATTTGATTTATACACGACGTTTCGATCAGTACAATCTCTGACTCTGATCGTCTTCAGGTGCAAACTAGAAGAATTGGGCTCTGAATTTCAACACTTGGTTTACTGAAAATACCCTGATTCTGCCCAATAAAGGCAGCTTTAAAGAATTTTTGTTTCTTGCAGTGTAACTCCTTATGAAAAACCTTTGCTTCTGTCCACTTCATTTGGTGTTGTTTTGACCATGCATGTTCGACGATTCTAATTTCTTTGGTTCATCTTTTTGGGTATTCGTCTGATGTTCCTTAAGACTAACAGGGTGCTTATTCTTGAAAGTAAGAG
This sequence comes from Oxystoma pomonae, assembly GCA_963921995.1. Taxonomy (NCBI): domain Eukaryota; kingdom Metazoa; phylum Arthropoda; class Insecta; order Coleoptera; family Brentidae; genus Oxystoma; species Oxystoma pomonae. The sequence continues at coordinate 78,562,432 of OY998163.1, forward strand.
AAGGGAGTGTTCCCGGAGACCATACTAGAGAGTGACAAAAAAAGTACTAAAATCAAAATTAAAGGTTTCTTCTACTTCTTGGCTGAGTTCTCTTACATTGACCTATATATAGGAGAACGCAGCATTCCCTCGATATATCACTTGATTTTGACTACTCCCTAATTCGCTCTCCGAGAATTTTGCTCCCTACACCTCCCCTACAGTCAAAAATAAGCACCCAGATAGGAACAGCTTAAGGAACGTCAGACGATACCCAAAAAGCTGAAACAACGAAATCAGGAATGTCCGAGAATGCATAATCAAAACAACACCGAATGAAGTGGACAGAAGTAAAGGTTTTGCACAAGGAGTTACACTGTAAATCAAGTGTTGAAATTCCAAATATTTGGAAGCCCTTCCTTGGGCGGAGGCAACTTCTTAAATTTCACGGTTGAGTGATTTCCCATAGTATACAAGTACGTAGCCTTAGGAATAGGTTGTAGTTTGCACCTGAAGACGATCAGAGATTTTACTGATCGAAACGTCGTCGTGTATACATAAAATATAGACAATAGAAGTCCGAAACACAGAGTTAATTTCAAACATGTTATTGTCTCAATCTTTGAATCAAGACGCAATGTTATTTGAATTATTCTCCGAAATTAACTATGCATTTACGAGTTTAAAAAAAAACGAGGAGAAAAATATTTTTTATTTGTTTTATTTTTCATTTTTTTTTACTTAACAAAATAAAAAATATTGGTTACTTTACCAAATAGTCAAATTTATCAAAACCGACATTTTTTATTTTGATGGCTTAAATTATTTTAAATAATTGGTTTAGGTTTTATTATAAACTAGCTAAAAACCCCACAGCTTTTCCTGCGATTTTTCTTGGTTTAAATCGTCATAACTTTTGTTTTCGTAAACCGATTTTGATGAAATAAATCCTATATGTACTCCCCAGAGAGCTTATTCTTGAATTTTGTAGGAAAGGCCGCACGTGAACGTTCACATCCTTTGTTTCGACTAATAAGAAGGCTCAGAAGCTGCCTAGCTTGCCTGGTGTACGCGCAAGGCTGACCGGATTGTCGTTTTTCAAGAGCGCTCGTTCATCTGGCCGGGGGGCAGATTTACGAAAGCGTAGGAAAATTCCTTCGATACACGGCAATCGGGTGAGGTTCGGTCGTGGTCGGATAGGTTTCGGATAACTCGTGATCGCTTCAAAGCTTATTATTGGTCGATGTCCCGTGCGATCTTTCCTACGATATTCAAGAATCAAGCCCCAGGAGTCCAAAAGAAGCAGCAGAGAAAGTCCCATCAAAATCGATCCTGTAGTTTTTGCGTGATGCTGGAAAAACAGACAGACAGATAGACAAAAATTCTAAAAACTGGATTTTTGTAATCTATATCGTTTAATTAGAAACCTCCACCAAGAATTTAAAAAAATATTTAATGTACAAAAATGGTTTTTCTAGACTAGATCTAGCGATTTATTATATGTATAGATGTAAACTACGCAGGATTAAATTTTATAGCCTTGGAAGCTGGTGACAATTTTGGATTTTAATGGAAAATGATCACAGATATAAAACTAGATATATTTTGTAATAAACATCAAGTATTTAGATAATAAGGCTAATCCTTTTCTCAACATGTTTTAGTGCTTTTTTTACGAGCATCTCACATTGGTTTAAAGAATGAATGAAGTAAAACCATATCTTTTGTTTATGGAGTGTCAAATTATATCAACTACATAAAGTGGTGAGGTACACACACACAATAAGTCCCATCGATGACCCGGGTTCGATTCCCGGCTAGTGATTGTGTGTTGCCAATGTCTAATTTTTGACACTTACGCCTTTTTTACCCAAGTTTTAATGTATAATGTACAATTGCTTAATTTATGCTCAACGCATGGATAATTTTTTATTTTAAAAGGGTTGTTTACTCATGTGTTAATGCATAACTACAGTACTCAATTTTAATGCATTGAAAAATTCTTGGTTGGTTGAACCTACTTTATCTTTTCTAGTTGATGCATTTTTTAACAACTTATCAATAGTTAATTAAATTTGTATAGGTTATAGCAGAAATAACGATTAATCAAAAGGAGAGAACATACTTTTTTATAGCCGGTAGGCAAGGATTTGTTTAAATTTTTGCAGTTTAGTGGGTCAGGTTCAATAAAATAACATTTTCTAGTCGAATCAGTCAATATTTTATTAAACCTAATCCACTACACCAGTAAATCTTACTACTTACTACGTTCGAAGCTTACGATGGCTGACGAACTAGGGGGAAGCCCTATAGGAGGATGCACAACGGGTCTAATTAGACCTAGGTGCTGTGAGGCTAAATCCTCACCCTCCCAAATTATCAGATCAGACCAGTAAACCTTTTGGCATCGAACCGGTGAATTTTCAAACTTTTAAAATAGGGACTTATCGGACATTATAGGCTGACTTTAATAAAGTCGGCACTATTTTTGACAGTTCCACGCAAAGGTAAACAATTACTAGATATTTTTAGGCACCTATATACAAATTTGTTAAGGGACAGCGGCGCGGCGCCCTTCTTGGTTGCTGGGGCTATCCAAAACCTACGTTTGGGCTATCCAGCCAGAGCTTTTTTGATCGCGGCGCTGTCAAAATAATGTTGACGTAATTTTTGTGCCTACCTTTTATTAAAGGTATTAACTTTAATTTGTCAACGTTATAGATGGCACAATATGAGCATGTTTAGATGACATGTTTATATGACAAAAATATCAGAAACCTTTTAAGATTCGTGCGGAACTGTCAAAAATAGTGCCGAATCAGGCTATGCCGACTTTATGTACCGATAAGCCCCTAATAATAGAACTAACATTAACATTTAAATATCATTGATTAAACCAAAACCATTCAATCGACTTACTGCTTGTCGGATTTAAAGAAATTGTTGCGCGTCTTTTATTATTCATTGCCAATTGCACCGCAGTTTAAACCTATATACAGGGTTCTTCTAGCGGCTTTAGGGAAGAGGTTTTGAAGCTAAAAGCGAATCTTTCATGATTTTTTATGGACTTTCCGCCCATGATAAAACCAACTGGAGGCCCAGGCCCACTAATCTATACAGGGTTGATTCTTTAAATGGAACGGTGCTTCTAGCGGCTTTGGGGAAGAAGTTTTGAAAAAAGCTAAAAACGAATCGTTAATGTTTTTTTATGGACTTTCCGTCCATGATAAAAAAAACTTGGGGGCCCCAACTGGAGGCCCACGGCCCACCAACTATTTTTTTTTGTAATAAGACGGTACCACTTGTAGCACCTTTTTGGAAAGCTTGTTAAAAAATAAACTTAACGCACAAGTTTTTTTTGACATCTGTCAACCAATATGTCAAAAATTTAAAAAAATATATTTTTTTGTCAATTGTTTTATCTTCAAAATAAACTACATATTTCTCTATTTCCTAAGCGAAATAAAGAAAATACCCCCAGGGCCTACCAACGTTTTTTTCATGAGGCGGTAAGACTTGTGGCATCTTTTTGGAATGTGTAAAAAATTTCAAAAAAACCTATTTTTTATCAATTGTTTTAGCTTCAAAAAAACTACATATTTCTTTACTTACTAAGCGGAATAAATAAACTACCACACAAAGATATTATTGGCGCCCTATTTGAGGGCGTAGTCTAATTACGTTTTTTAATTTACTAGATATTAGACAAAAGGGAAATAGATTGAAAACACGTCGATTTTCTTTTTACTCAACCATCCTTAAGGACAAAAAATAGATTTTTTTTAAATTTTTAACACATAGGTTGACAGATGTCAAAAAAAGTTATTTAATCAAATTTCTTTTTTTACAAGCTTTCGAAAAAGGTGCCACAAGTGGTACCTCCTCATGAAAAAAATTTTGGTAGGCCCTGGGCCTTTAGTGAGGGCTCCCAAATGGGCCGCCAATAATGTCCTTGTGTGGTATTTTCTTTATTTTGCTTAGTAAATAGAGAAATATGTAGTTTATTTTGAAGCTAAAACAATTGACAAAAAAATATATTTTTTTTTAATTTTTGACACATTGGTTGACATATGTCAAAAAAAACTAGTGCGTTAAATTTATTTTTTAACAAGCTTTCCAAAAAGGTGCTACAAGTGGTACCGTCTTATTACAAAAAAAATAGTTGGTGGGCCGTGGCCCTCCAGTTGGGGCCCCCAAAAGTTTTTTTTATCATGGACGGAAAGTCCATAAAAAATCATTAACGATTCGTTTTTAGCTTTTTTCAAAACCTCTTCCCCAAAGCCGCTAGAAGCACCGTTCCATTTAAAGAATCCACCCTGTATAGATTAAATTTTATCGGTGTTTAGAATGTGCTTCTACATCTAAACTTAAAATACCAAGGTACGCCTTCTAAACATCGATTAAATTTGACATTTACTTAGTTTAACAGTACCCTGCAATTGGCCCTAGTTAAAAGAGCCCATTAAAAGAGTAATGCGGTCAGTCACACACCCCCCCCCCCCCCAAAGACATTCGAATTTTTATATGCTTATAATTTCTAACTAATTTTCAACCATTTTTAAAAATTTTGAACCACACTTCTTCCTATTTTTTTTTTATATTCAAAATGGGGGGTGCACCCGGATGTCAAGCTACATCCCCCTCATTTAAAGCGTAGAGAAAAATGAAAATCAACTATCCCAAAATTAAGAACTAATTTCGAACTCCTAATATCACCAAAAAGAATTTCGAAAATTCCACTAGTAATCCTGTTTTTTTTTAATATGGTGGGGGGTGCAGGTTGGCGGCAAGCCACACCCCCCTCAAAAAAATTTCGAACTTTGATATATTTATTATTTTGAACTAATTTTGTACAACTTTAAAAAAATTTTAACCACCCTAATTTCTGTGATTTTGTATGCCTTCCAAACTGACGCGATTTCAATTGGCTAAACCCCCCATTTTGAATAAATATAAAAAAATCACAGAAATTAGGGGGGTTAAAATTTTTTTAAAGTTGTACAAAATTGGTTCGAAATTAGTTCAAAATTATAAGCATATCAAAGCGCGAACTTTTTTTGAGGGGGATGTGGCTTGACGTCAACCTGCACCCCCACCATATTTTAAAAAAAACAGGGTTACTAGTGGATTTTTCGAAATTCTTTTTGGTAATTTTAGGAGCTCGAAATTATTTCTTAATTTTTGGATAGTTGCTTTTCATTTGTCTCTACGCTTTAAATGAGGGGGGTGTAGCTTGACGTCCGGCTGCATTTTGAGTATAAAGAAAAACCAGGAATGAGTGTGGTAACCCTGTTTTTTTTTTAATATGGTGGGGGGTGCAGGTTGGCGGCAAGCCACAGCCCCCTCAAAAAAATTTCGAACTTTGATATGTTTATTATTTTGAACTAATTTTGTACAACTTTAAAAAAATTTTAACCACCCTAATTTCTGTGATTTTGTATGCCTTCCAAACTGACGCGATTTCAATTGGCTAAACCCCCCCTTTTGAATAAATATAAAAAAATCACAGAAATTAGGGGGGTTAAAAATTTTTTAAAGTTGTACAAAATTGGTTCGAAATTAGTTCAAAATTATAAGCATATCAAATGGATGTGGCTTGACGTCAACCTGCACCCCCACCATATTTAAAAAAAAAACAGGGTTACTAGTGGATTTTTCGAAATTCTTTTTGGTAATTTTAGGAGCTCGAAATTAGTTCTTAATTTTGGGATAGTTGCTTTTCATTTGTCTCTACGCTTTAAATGAGGGGGGTGTAGCTTGACGTCCGGCTGCACCCCCCATTTTGAATATAAGGAAAAACCAGGAAGGAGTGTGGTTCAAAATTTGTAAAAGTGGTTCGAAATTATAAGCATATCAAAACTTGAATATCTTGCGAGGGGGGGGGGGGTGGCTTGACTGACCTGAGTAATGCGTATTTGCATTTAAATAAAAGCGATTTATACACCATATAAACTGAGTGACGTATGAGAGCAATAATCGTAATGTTTTGTGATTCACCTTGACATGACATGTGTATGTTTAAGCAAATGGTCAGGAATTTGCATGTGGTTACTAATTATGTTACCTAATAAAAACTAACTAGTTTTTGTTTCTCTTATTATATGGGTCAGACTTTTCAATCAAATAGTTTGTTAAAATTAATAGTCTTTGTTTTACTAAAGAAATTACTAAACAGGCAGCAATTTCTTGCGAAACCACCCTTACACCTACCTCCTTCTTTACCACCTGCAGCGAATATTGAGGAATGTAAACTAAATTTTAATGTGGAGAAGTTTTTATGGGCTGATGGGATCATAAAACTTGCCACTGGTTCGCTGGGAGTGTTGTATAAATGGATACTTCCATCAAAGCAACCAACTAATAAATTTTTATCATCATATGAAAAATCGAGCATTTGAATCCCGCTTGATAGTTTTCCGTAGGACCTAGGAAACAACAGATTTAATGAATAATTATTATGGTTTTCCCAAAAATAATATTAATTAATCTATACATATAATAAATCTCCAGAAGGGTGATTTCACCGATAGTGTACATTTTCTTGTCCTTAGTATAATTTAGGATAGGTCGAAAAATATAAACAAAATAAAATAGATTTTTCCTAAGCTAAATATTATTGGAAAGAGAAAATTTTCTTTACAGTTTTTACTTATTTTTTTTTAATAAGAAATACATCAATGAATATATCAGTGCAGAAAAATATTTTTAAAATACAGTAGCTCTAAAGTTTTTAAAAACTAAATTTTATTTTTGAGTTTTAAAATGTGTCTGTTAAGATAGCTTTCATTCCCGTGTGCCTTACATATTTTACCCTTAAGTGGGGCTGCAAGATTAAATCAATAGTTTTTCTGGGTACCGATTCTGGAAGTCATAGGAAGTGATCGTTCGCCTGAGAGAAGAAAAGTAAATTCAACCAATAAACGCGCTTAAAAGCAGTGATGAGACCATCGAATAATCACCAAACTATTATGGGCACGCGCAGAGCTGCCTTGAATAACAATTTTTGAGCGAAGCCGTTCTCTCGACTAGACCCAGTAGTTGGGTCTGTTGTTGGTAGGTGATCCGTGGTTGGGTTTTGTAGGAAAGCTCGTGTGAAAAACGTCACTTATATTATTTCAGAGCACGCTATTGGACGAACGACCGATCGATATTTTGCTCGCTAATGCGCATGCTACGACAAACTTGACCGTCTTTTAGAGTAGGACTCGCACAGTGGTCGATTTTTGTAAAAACGCGGACATTAAAAAAAAACTTCCACATTGTAATTTAATCGTACAAAATATTTAGTTTTAATAAACAGACAGGATGATCGTGTGAATTTTCACATTTATCTTAAGACATTTTTAAGAGGAAAAAGATACATATTTATTAATTAGCTAAATTAAAGTAAAAATGTTAGTTTAGAAAAAGAAAAAGAAAGTATATTAAAAAGAATGCCAACCGAAACTTTCAAATGAAACACCCAGTATATTATTGCATTTTTGCATTTTATTTTTAAATTCTAAGCATTTTTATATAACAGTTGAATACTGTCATACTCTGGGTCTTCTATTTAAAATTTGATGTTGAATACTGATGCGTAATGTCAAACTCGTAAAAAGCATAGTTTATTCTTTGGCCAACTATTCGCCTAGTATCTTGACAACCATATAGGGGCAAATTTAGATACCGCGTTTTCCGAAAAATCGACCACCGTGCGTCGTTCGAATGACTTGTGCGATCGGCCGGTCCCAGAATACGGAATTTTGGATTTTAATAGAATTGGTCACTTCTCAGGGTATGATCGTTCTATTACGCCCAGAATCGAGCCCCTGATGCTTAAGGCTAGCCTTCAATTAGCAGATTTTCCGCGCGAATTTGAAGTTATGGTGAAGTTGCCAATCGTTCTGTCACTGTTTTACTCACTGACAGACAAGGTCCAATTTCAAAATCCGCGCGGAAAAAAAGCTTATGGAAGTCCCGCCTTAGAGGAAATAAGTGGTGCCTTCGGCAGTACTGTATAATAGCTTATTACATTTTCCAAGTTCCAAAGGCAAGTAAAATTATGTGGAGATATTTGCCTTTAAAAAACTTTTTTTAAATGTTTGTGCCCAATAGAGCTGCTTTTAAAAAAACTTAAAATATTTTAATTTCCGTGTCAGATTGTAAACACATGATCAAATTAACAAAAAACAAAATTTATTACGAGTTTAAAAACAAGTTGGATGTATTTGAGAGTACCTAAATTAATAACTTTACCCAACTAGCTTACGTTATTTGACTAATTTATGTTTTCTGTTAAGTAATTTGATATTTGTTCATAAAATAGTTTTGTTTTGAGATTTAGCATTATTGCCTTAAAAGACTTTTTTTGATGTAATACAAATGTTTTTATCATTCCTGTGCAAAAGTTATTATTCTCCTGTGTAACCCATTAAAAAATAGGCTGTATTTTAAAAAATATTTTAATGAGTTTGTTCACTAATAAAGTGTGAATGATCAAAATATTTTGAGCAAACCTGCATGTTTTTGTCAAAATTAAAAAATGTTTTCACAAATTAAAAATAAACTTGCAAATGCGCGGTATTGGTAGAATTACCCCGAAAAAACATTTCTATACATTAAATATTTTTTAAACATTTTTGGGGTTGGCTCTACCAAAAATCCAATTTTTAGAATGTTTCTCTATCTGTCTGTTTGTACCAACATTGCGCAAAAACAACTGGGCTGATTTTGATGGGTTGTGTTGGGTATTACTTCATTTTTTGGACTACTGTGCAGGACATATAGGCTTTATTTCATCAAGATCGATTCACAAAAACCAAAGTTATGACCACTTAAAGCCAAAAACCGCAGGCAAACCGTATATTCCCGGGGATTATCATCATCATCATAATATAATAAAATAGCATATTACATAACAAGAGAAAAAAGTGACAAATTTCACACGAGCGTGAATATTGTGAACGAGGCGCTAGCCGAGCAAAACAACACGCGAGTGTCAGAAAGTCACTTTGTATCGAGTTGTGTACGCTATTTTTCCTACGATGATAATGATGAATTGCACTAATTTTTGTAAAAATTGGTCTTTAATTTTGCACAAATCAAATAAAACTGCTTTTCCGCACATGTATTGAAATAGTTATTTACCTAACAAATGCGGAAGTTTATACTTTTCCGCAGGCACCGGCGTTTGCACGACGCGCCAGCGGAGTTCGGGCAAGCCGTAAGTGCGGAAAATACTTTCCGCACGCGTTAGGTACAACATTTTTCCTACGAGCATGCGGAATATCAAAATATTTTGTCAAGTTAAACCTAGCAGACTAACAATGAAAAATAGTGAAAACTACGAATTTTATGTTTTATTTTATGGTAATTATTAATCACGGTAACATTGAAAGTAGCACTGCTCATGTTGCTTAATGCCATCGTCGACTTCAAGTCTTCCTGATTCATCACTGAGCAACAGCGTGCTCAACAACAAGCGTGCTCAACAGCGTGCGTAAAAATTTTTTTTGCTCAACAGCGTGCGTGAAAATTTTTTCTCAACAGCGTGCGTGAAAATTTTTTTTCGCGCACGGCGTGCGGAAAAAAATGAAGTGCCAGTTTTACACACGACGTGCGTTCGAGAAAAGCGTTTTTTCGCAAGCTCGTGGGAAAAGTAATTTGCAACACATGTGCAGAAAAGTATGGTGACAGTTAACGTCATGTACACTTTTCAAAATTAAAAAAATTATTTTCCTGCGACCACACACGAAAGTAACCAAATCTGCACTCTATAACGCCTTAGAAAGTTTTGTATTTCACACGCATATCAATTTTATTTTCGTCTCTAGAGACGCAAATGTTTTCTTCTCTAGTGACGAAAATTATTGATAGCAATCCATCCAAACAATGTAGGTATCTAGTATGCTATGATTTGTAGAAGCGTCGGAAATAGACCGAAACCATTTTCGTCCCTAGAGAAGAAAATACTTTATTCTCTTGAGATGAAAATGAAAAAAATTTAATAATAATAAAGTGGTCGTAGAGAAATAGAAATATGTAGAAAAAATAGCGTACACAACTCGATAGAAAGTAACTTCCTTACACTCGCGTGTTGTTTCACTCGGCTAGCGCCTCGTTCACAACATTCACGCTCGGGTGAAATATGTCACTTTCTTCTCTCGTTATGTTATATACTATTTCCATACATGCGCGGAAAAATTTCTGCACACGGGTGAAATTTAACGTTTTCTAAGGATGCAAATCGTTTGAAATCCATCATTTTCATATGTGGTCGTAGGAAAACGACTTTTTAATATATTTAACAATAGATTTTTTAATAAATTTGTAGTTTTGTCTGGTTTTTATACTGTCCTTTAAACAAACCTGTAGAATCCTTTTGATTTCAAATCAAAAGTGATAATGTCTCCTTTCTCAAATCCTAAAGCCAACGAATCTGAATTAATTTTCGAAAATTCGCCAGTAGAAACATAATTTTGAGGAACACCCAGCCTATAAGTTTCCATTTGTTTCTGTGTTTCTGAAGGAGTTTTAATTAAAACAGGTTCACCTTTACTCTTAATCACAAGCATATCTTTTCCACTGCTGTTCCAGGATATAGTTTTGACAGTCATGCATTCTGTAGGAGTTTCATATGCACCAAGAAATTGCATACTGGGCCATTTGTAGAACTTAACATCTCGGGAGCACACTGCTAAAACCATTGCTGCTTAAAAAAAATATTACTTTATAATTTAAAAGAAATATGACCGAACAAAGATATTTCAGTTTGACAATATTTAGACGTTTTTGGTCAAAATTTACTTGACAGTTGATGTTCGAGGGCATTTTTTTAGAAAGTTAGCTTATCCAACACCGGCTTAACTAAGAACGGTGTGGGCTTATCAGTATATTTAACGAAGTTTATAAGTTTATCGTTATTTTTTTGTATTTTTAAGTATTAGATATTTAAAGTAAATATTTCAACGCATCGGTATCGGTATACCTAACGCGTTCAAAACAAAGCCAAAAGACACTACATTTTTCAATTGTTTACGGCATATTTCGAACGATGCCTGCTTTTATGGTGGATGCGATGGGAGAACAGCTAACTCCACTCGTTTGGTAGGTTGGTAACAGTACGTACAAATACGTACAAACGTCCGTATGTGCTTTTTAAGTGTTAACCGACTGATATATCAAAACTTTAAAAAAAATTTTTGTTGGTACTTTCGCAAAAAAATAAGTAGAGACCGCTAGTTTAACATACGTGGGATCGTTAGCCCACAGGCACCTCTTCAGATAAAGAAACCCAAATTTTAATTATTTTAAAATAAAGAGAAATCTAAGTGCTAATTTGGTCCATCTACATCAGCGAAAAATAGAAGAAATGCAATTTCATTGACAATAAATAATTAATGTCACACAAATTCGAGATAATAAGCATAAAAATGATTAATATCTTCAATTTAGGAGTTTAATAAAAATGCGAAACCCTGGTTTTCGCGCGTATTTTTTTTTTTAAACGAAGCCCCGATCATGACCCAATCCTGAATCTTGTACCACCAATCCAACCCAACCGAACATAGCCAACCTAACCCATCACAGCATAACCAAATCAAACCAACATAAACCAATCCGCGGTTTTCGCATTTTTATTGAACTCCTAAATTAAAGATATTAATCATTTTATGCCTATTATCTCGAATTTTTGTGAAATTACCAATAAAATTGCATTTTTTCCATTTTACGCCCCAACGAATAGAGCATTTAATTCTCGAAAGATGGACCAAAAATAATAAAAATTTGGGTTATGTGAAGGGGTACCTGTGGGACCGTTAGGTTTATGTTAAGCTAGCGGTCCCTGCTTATTTTTTTGCGAAAATATAATATTTTTTTTTAAAGTTCATTTAATATTCGGGCAGCACTTAAAGCACCTAATTTGAAAATAGTAACAATACATTTTTCTCGAAGAATTATGTATGGGACCGCTACCTTAACATTAACCTAGCGGTCCTAGTAAGTTAATTTTTAGTTTGGGCACCAAATCAGCACCTAATTCCTGCACTATCGTTTTTTGATTTTATGTAGGTGAGACCGCCTAGTTTATATAAGTATTTATCGCTTTAAAACCGATTTTAGGGTCGGTATAAACTCTTTACAAATGCTTTAGTGCATTGTCTCTAACTTAAAGAAATATTCAACCCTGGTTTTCTCGAAAAATCTGTTATTTACTTAGTTATTTTATTTGTTTTGTACAAACCCTTGGAGAAAGCGATATTATTTTATTTAAAACCGTCCTTATATAAAACCGGTTTTGGGCGCGTATAAACGTAGTAACTGATCCGTTTAGTTTCTGTGTAAAAATGTCAGCCGCCATATTAGAATCGGTCCGGAGAATTTGAAATGAACAGTAAATAATGTCTCACCATTTTGAGCCATTTTTGACGTCCTTTACTCTTGTCGCAATTGTCGATGATGACCCGAGCGATGACCCCTTCTGCCCTTAAAATTATAACATAAAATAAAAGCAACTTGGTAACTTAATTAGATTGGCTTTGGTGATCAAAAACAGGCATTTTACTTTTTTCTTGAGAGACTAACAAATACGCGTCATCATGCATCTTAGCCTTACTTTTCTTGCAAAGATTGTTCCGAAAACGCTTTTTTTAATTTTAGATATGGAGGACTGATAAAATTACAATGAAGTTAATCTTACAAGCCCACGCTGTCTCATTTCTTATTGCAACAACTTCAATAATAGTACCGTACATAGTTAGCGCAGAGGATGGATTCCATTTTTCTGAGATAACGTCGGAAGAGCTTCACGAGAATGTTAAATTTGAGTCGTCCAGAGTGGTAACGGCAGAAGTAGGAAAACTACTGTTATTTCCTCTACCTAGGAATTCAATCAAAAATAATGCGTTTGAGGTAGGTGTTTGTTATTCCTAACCTAGAAAATGCCGGATGCTTATAATAGCCTGTTTAACGAACTTTCACAATCAGCAAAAGTTTACCGGAAACTAGGAAAAGTCTAGATACATCATCTGTAGCTATTCTTGAAATCAGTGAGGAAACAATCATCTCCCTGAGACGCACATATCGCCGACAATTCCCTCGAAAAGTCACTAATAACATGACTTTCGTTTGAATTTGTTTCTACTGGTCTTTGGTGAGAGAAATAGACGATAATTTTTTCTTTTGGAGGGGGTAACCAATTAACAAGATAAATTTTCAAAACACTTTTATTGCTTCTATGCCTTTGTTATTGTGAGAGAAATCAGCGACATCGACCAATGGGAACCGCGCATTTGCGAGGAATTATTTTATTTTCCCTGATCTCAAGAATAGCTACACTGGAGGCCCGAGGGAAGTAAATTCTACTTTCAATTTCTGAACTTGTAACTCGAAATCTCTACACATGGTTTCTAACCTGTAGAAATTGGAAAGAATTTTAAAGTTACTTAAAATTTTAAATGTAAATTGCACATGATAAAACAATGGGTAGAATAGTTTGGTGTCATTTAAGGTTGGGGGGTAAATTCTTTTTTATTTTTTGATGACGGACGTTACCGGAAATGGAAGTTACATAATTCAAGTTGAACTTCTCTGCAAGTACCAGCAAATTGATATTAAATAAAATTGAAAGCTTGCTAAAATATTATTGCATTTGATTTTGAGTGTATATTTATCATATTTGTATTTGTCGAATCTGCAAAGTAAGTAGCTAGGGATATAAAATGTATGATGACGGACGCTACAAAATTTCTGACAAATTTTATTTTTAATAGCTTAAAATTAATTACATTTTTAAAATACGTAACGCCTTTACAATATTTAAAATATTAAAGAAAAACATGGAAAATAATAACTACTTAAATACAACGCAAAGTTCTTGGTTTCAGTATCTGGTTCATCCACCCTGTAACGTATTATTACTTAATTCGGCAATCATGTTTTTAACATGAAGCATCAATTTGATAAGTAAATGTCGAAAATATGATTCATGTGCCGAAACTGACCAACCAAATTGCTTGAATTTATCTCAAGTAACGTTAACGTAAAGAATTTTGAATTAGTCCGCGAATTCAAAAAAATATGCTTGGAAAACAGTTTTTATAAATAACTATAACAATCTTAACTTGATACAAAACAAAAACCTATTACAAAAATTAAAAAAAAACAGTGATGACGGACGTTACATAAATAACAGACCCTAAAACTTAAGTCAACACGACTAGCTCAAAGCGGATGTATAAAAATTAGGAGCTAATATTTTTGCTGTTTAAGAAATATAACTCCAACATTGTAAAAATATAAATAAAAACAATACTTATCCATTTTTTAATACAAAAACTTCTCTGAACAGATGACAGAATTCATATTTCAACAAAATAAAATGATGGCGTCTGTTACACAAATGAATCTATTAACAACCAAGCCTACTAAATTGGCCTAATTTTTAATATTTCTCTTAAGGTGTATTAATATAAAAATAATTTTTCTGGAGTAAAAAAAACGTAATCAATATTTTTTCCTAAAAATAAGGAAAATTTAGACCATAACAATTATATTCCGTATAAAATATATCGCATATGGACAAATTTAATTTTTACTCTTTGGTTTTAAATTCTATGGAATGGCTGTATACAGCTCTTTATGCTCTGCTCTTCCCCTCACCCCTCTAGTTGGCTCTACCATAAAACTATGAGATACTATAATGACCCAAGAATCGCAAAATTTGTGACAATAATAACTTTGAAAAACAAAGAAAATAATGTAAAAATCAAGATTGGCCCTGGGCAAGGTCAAAGGCGAAAAATCTACTGCGCATGCCTGATGCAGTCTGCTCGCTCCCCTAAGTTTTTATTCCTGCATTTTTTTCAGGATAACTTGATTAATAGAGTAATTATCGCCCTTTTTTTCGGAAAGTGCAAGGGCGGGGCCGTTATAGTATCTCATAGTTATATGGGTTCTAATAACTACTAAATTAGATCTAACGTGATCTACTTTTCGTAGAAGTATTCAGTTCTAATAATGTTTTAAAATTATTTTGGTGGCCTACCTTAATTACCAGTTAATGTTTATCGCTCTGATGTTTTGCATTTCATATTCACTTCTCTGCCACAACCTTTCACTCCTCCTCGGGCCCGATTCTCGGTCTCGTAGGGTGTGGTCGATAAACATGCTCAAAAGCAGAGTTGAGACGATGGAAGAGTTGAGGTTTTGTAGGAATAAATGATTTTGTCGGCCCGATTTTTGCCAATGTATGCAATATTATTTTTACCTTTGATAATATAACCGCTACATATAGGCATCCTTATGCTAGCAGCAGCAGCTAGAGCAGGGTTGATGGTAGGAAAAAATGCCCATCTTTAGCGGTTATATAATAAAAGTTTTACTATCTTTTAACTACAAAGTATCAATTTAAAACGTTCTAACTCAATTTATTAACACCACATCATCATTTATTGCTTCTATCTTATCTTCTTGTCTGTAAAATAAGGACAGGCGGTAACAGTTGTATTTCATGAATATATTTTTAGGCAAAACGAACGAACTACACCAAACTGCCATCGTGGTTATTTTTTGAGAAAAAGACTGGATTATTTATGGGAGTTCCTTTAGATGAAGATGTTGAAACACTGCAACTTACTATTTACAATGTTCCTAGTCAAAAAGAAAATCTGACGGTTAATGTAATTCACAAAAGTCTGCATGATACAAGAAAATGCGTATCGGAGGCGATGCCAAAAATTGTTGATTTTTTAATCCATATAGATATACATCAAATTAAACCTGCAAAAAGAATTTCTATCATTTCCAATGTAGCAAAGTACTTAGGAATATCAACCGTAAGTATTTTAATAGTATTGGCACCACCCTCTATACATCTAGCCCAGTGGCGGTCCCAACCATTTAGAAAGGGGGGGGGGGTTCTATACGAAAAACAAACTAGAATAAAAGCATAGCTTTTATGAGGAACATATCAATATATGCAAACAAAACTTAGTAACTACAAGCGCGGATTTGGCCTCGAATCTAGGGTGGGGTACTCAGATTTCAGGTTGTCTATTTCATACATTTTTCATTTTAAAAAATGTTTAACTGCGCCGAAAATTTCAGAAAATTAAAATAAAAATGCAATTTTTGAGTCAAATTAAACTAAAATCGTAAATATCAACGTTTCATAGCGCCGCAGGCGAAAATTTTTAAGAAGATTGCACTGAAAAAAAAATATATTAATGGTTTCAAAGCGAAGCATGGGAAAATTTTTAGCAAGTGAGACTACAAATGCCATTGTTAACACAAAATTAAACTAATACCGTAAATATCAAAGGTGTTATAGCGCCGCAATTTATGCCCTACTTTTGATTTTATAAATATTTTCGTAAAAAATTTAAATCCAGGGGAGGGTTAATTACGCCTCTACCCCCCTGAAATCCGAGCTTGAGTAACTACGTACAGGGTGACAATTTTAAAACAGTCCACCCTAGATATCTGGAGAACCAATAGAGATATTTACCTAATTCCAAAAACAGTTCGAGGGTTTCGAGGGGGAACGTTATTTATGTATTCAATGACTTGATCCCCCCTGCCATGTTAGCACAGACCACGCCCACCCACTTTTCTTAAATTGAAACCCCCCCCCCCCCCCTTGTGATACCTCTTTGGAAAGGATTTTGCGTCAGTTTTACAAAGGTGTATTTTTTTTTCGAGAAATTAGCAATTAACCTTCCAGAAAATATGAAATTGATTTTTTTGAATATTGTTCACATAATACCAAAAAAGTAATTTTAAACCGCATACAAGCATACGAATTACGCATTCAAATTGTTTCCAAACCTCAACCTCCCCGATACAGGCCACGCCCACCTGTTTTTCCTAAATTAAAAGAACGCAGGAGAATCTTCTTTCTGACGAACCATTACTTACTGACAAACATCCAAGAATGTTTTTATCAACGGAAAAATATCGCCACACTTGTTCGTTGCCTCGAAAAACATCCAAGAATGTTTTTATCAACGGAAAAATATCGCCACACTTGTTCGTTGCCTCGAAAACATTATTATATATGTTTTGATTTAAGCTTTTTCCTACTTCTGACCAATATTGTTTCCTAATACTGACTTCTCCCAATAAAAGTTCAAGAATTTATTTTTTGTATTAATCAAACATTTTATGGTATTTGGAAACGAAATTAGTTAATTTTGCCCTGATTTTGGCTTCACGTTGTATAAAACTTGATATGAATATGGTCAGGTCTAAAATACTCTCGTTATTGAATCTTGATTTTATGTCCGAAATGATTTTGTCTTTGAACTTGTAAATTGAAACTCTCTAATACTGTGCTGTATTTCTAATATCGTGGTTTTCCCAAAATACTGTGGAGGGATTCTAGAATGTCTTTAAAATAACGTTCTGCAATTTCTCGTTTTTTCTCCAAAGACGTCAGGGTTACCACCAGCATCTTTGTTGTGTACTTTTTCCTGGAGCAAAGGGGGGGCGCGATCGCCCTGGGATATGAAAATCATATGGTGCCTTTTAGGAATGCTTTGTAAACAAAGCACATAACCATGTCGAAACGTAGATTTTTCCACATATAATACGTACCTAATAGTTTTATTGATCAGAAGGGAAATCACAAATTTTAGATTTAAAATGTTTCTTTTTTTTTGTATTTGGCATTTTTTAATTGTAAACCTAAAATTTTTTTTAAAAAATTATTTTTTCACGTAATATAAAATATTGAAAAGATAAACTTTTACTTTCCGTGGTTTGTTTACATTTTCCTCCTACCTCTCTCTTTCTTTCTACAACCCAACAACTGTTTGACAAATTTGACAGACAGTCCCAAGGCTAGTTGTATAGAGGGCGCTGGTATTAGACTATAATGGCGTTATTTTAAATTGATAAAAAAGGAGTAGAACAGGCAGCAAGGAAAAATATATCCTTTTACTTTTGTATATTAATTCGTTTTTGTCCAAAATATAAAAAATTTTTTGGTGTATAGTATGGATCGGCCTTTAGTTGTTTAAGGCCATCACAGACAGACTTGCATAAGGTTACATTCTTGCTTGCTTTGTGGGGATAGTTCTTCGAATCGAGGTCTTAACTGGGTAAAAATTACCGCGCACGCCAAAACACTGCTCAAGTCCATAACGACACAAGTCTAATACCGCGCAAACGAATACCGCACATAACGTTTACCACCAAAATAGAGAACCACGCTAAAACCCAGTGATTGTTCGCAGAAAGCTGTTTCTAGCAAACCGTAAATCTCAAAATTTTATTATATTACCGGGTTGAAATTCGCTTCATATTTCTTTGTTTTACTGGGTGAGCTTTAATAAAATAACGGTATTTTTAATTTCGCGTTTCTGTAATAACTGTATCTACTTTGCAAAGTAGACACTTAAAGTAAATACTTCAACGCATCGGTGTCGGTATACCTAACGCGTTCAAAACAAAGTCAAAAGACAGTACATTTGTAACTTGTTTACGGAATGTTTCGAACGAGGCCTGCTTTTATGGTGAAGGCGATGGGAGAACAGCCGAGTCCACTCGTTGCGTACGGAGGGATATACGTACCGTTACGGACCTATCAACTTACGCAATCAGCTGTTTAGGCCGCGCGAATTAAAAAAAAATTGGCACCCTAACCCTACTTTTTGACTGCAGCATTTTTGGGGCTGTTAACAGGTTAGGCAGTGTTGGTGGGTCCATTAGTAATCGATTGAAATAACTTTCGTAAAATCTTCATCAAAGAAGCCAAATTTTCTGTGTATGCCCCTAAGTATAAACAAAATATTCCTAAAAAAAATTATTGTTGTGCTGTAGTTTAATCTAAAACGCTATTAAAAAGCTGTAATCTGTTTTTAACGTTTTTACTGTCAGATTCTATCAAAAAGACAACATCAATCAACTTCTAACTTTTAACAAACAAAAACCAAGTATTTAATTAAAACGTCATTTCTAACATTCTTCCCCTTTAAAAAAATGGTATGAGTAGAAAAGCATTCCCAAACTTCTGATGTGGGTAGACTATCTACTCCTCGCCTTCGACGCTCTCCAAAAGCTTTAAAACAGGTCTTCTATATATTCCAGTGGCTGTTCTTACATCAAACACTCGTACTATTTGGTCTTTTTCTGGATACACTTTGATCACTCTACCCAAGCCAATTATTACGCGGTAATTGGTTATCCATAATTACAACGGTATCACCAACATTTAGATTCCTTTTTTGCTGCATCCATTTACTTCGAAGTGTCAGTGTTGGTAGATATTATTTTAGTCATTTTTGCCAAAACCTTTCTGAAATCTGTGGTGCACATTTCCATTGTCTTCTGATGTCTCTTTTTTTGATGTCAAAAATATACCAGGTGGCTTGACAATACTGCTTCTTCCTATTAAAAGGTAGTTGGGGGTTAAACTTTCTTCATCATGGTGATTTGAAGAAACATATGTAAGGGGTCGGCTATTTATAATATGTTCAGCTTGTAAAAAAACTGTATGTAGAACTTTTGCTTTAGGTTTATGTTTTTTAAACATGTTTTTTATTGTGCTTTTTACTGATCGTACTAACCTTTCCCATGCTCCTCCCATATGAGGACTATTTATTTCTACAGCAATTTATTTCTATAGCAAGGCAGTTTTTTCTTTCTTCTCTTAGTCTATAGCTTCTAAGGCATTTTTCAATTCTTTGTTGGCTGCGGATAGGTTTGTTCCATTATCACTCCAAATTGAAAACGGTTGACCTCTTCTTGATATAAATCGTCTTATGGCTAAAATAGCTGAATTCGCTGTTAAACTTTCTACCATCTCCAAATGAACAGCTCTGATTGATGGACATGTAAACAGAACTCTTATCTTTTTTCAGTTTTTCTTCCAGCTATGATTTCTATCGGAGCAAAATAATCCATTTCCGTGTATATAAATGGTCTTACAGGACGTACCAATCTTTCTATAGGTAATTGTCCCATCTGTGGGTGGGTAAAGATTGTCTTATTCTACAAAAACGACAGTTTTTAATGACAGAACTTATGGTTCTTCGAGCACAAATTATATGAAATCTTTGACGTATTTCATTTAAAATAATTTGAATTCCTGCATGCTTAAATTTGCAATGATAATGTCTAATCAATAATTTTGTAAACATGTGCTTTCCTTCCAAAATTATAGGTCTTTTTGTTTCAACTCCTAGATCCTTAGCATTGTCTATTCTTCCATTTATACAAACAAAATTCTCATAAATGCATAGGGATAAATTGTACAATTTGCTTTCTTTGGACACTAACTTTCCTTTTTCTAGATTTTTAATTTCTATCGCAAACATTTCTTTTTGACTTTTCATTATCCATAATATTTCTGCATCTTGTAAATCTTGATAATTTATCGTATTGTCTTCTTTTTTCTTAATGACTTTAATAAATTTTATTACATAAGCCGTAGACAACAGAAGTTTCTGATAATCAGAGAATCTTGAAATATCGGGCAAAATTATACCAACCAACCAATAATAATTTACTACCTGTATTTATATAATTGACACACCTGTATACCAATTACATTCTTTATTAACGAATCTTTTTCCATCACGGGTAGCTTCGTCAGCAACGTTTAATTCAGTAGGAACCCATCTCCACTGTTTGGGATTTGATAAATTTTCTGCAACTGTTTTTGAAAAAAATTTTCAACTTCTTATTGTGTCCTTTAATCCAGTGCACAACTGTTGTCAAATCGGACCAAAATATGACGTGGTGTATCTGTAGAGAGTGTTCTATTGGGTCTACCCACATCAGAAGTTTGGGAATGCTTTTGGTGCTGTTTTTATCTGAATTTTGTTTTTCAACTATAGACTTGTTACAGCCTTTTGCAATCAGAGTTTCATTTTTGTCATGTTTATCATTTTTATCTGATTCTAAATTATTTTTATTAGATTTTGAACTATTCTTTGTACTACTGCTATCTGTCTTATCGTTATTTGGTCTAAAACTATGAGATGTTGTTTTTCTGTATTACTGTGTTTTTGAAAACCCCTAAAGCTATCTAAGTTAGACAAAGATTGGAATGTTCTCACCGGTCTGCTGTTATTTATAGTATAGCGTGGTTTTGCTCCCCCGAAGCACCTCTGGCGTGACTTAGGTTAATGCTTGCAGCTGATCGGGTAGATGCTCCATCAGTCTTTTTCCTTGTTAGTTTCCATACGATTTTGACCAAATATAAAAAAATATTGTTTGTGCTGTAGTTTAATCTAAAACACTATTAAAAAGCTGTAATCTGTTTCTAACGTTTTTACTGTCAGAATCTATCAAAAAGACAACATCAATCAACGCCATAAGCTAACAGTTAATCCGAAACACTCCACAGTTTTGACATTGTGTATGGGCTGTCTGAACAGCTAGCTGAATGTCCTTGTTTTATATGTTGGGCAGTGAATTAAATAGTCGTTCGGCTTAAGTCCCAAATAGCAATCAATTGTTTATTTTGTGCAGAAAGCATGAAATTTGGCACACTTATTCTTTAGACAATTCTTTAAAATTTTGGTCGAGGAAATCGATGATCGTATGTATAGGAGCCAAGATGGCATTTTTTCAAAATTGACATCTATCTTTATAAAAAATTGTAGGTTCGCCATCAAAACAAGATTATACTCGAATCCATATAATTCGATAGAGAGGAATTGAAAAAAAATGGTTACATTGACGTATGACCTTTATCGTCTTTGAAAAGTGACTTTTATTTAAAAAACAAATGCATTTTGAGAATTTTTTTTTTGATAATTTTTCAAAATTTAGCCTTTTCTAATTGACTTTTTGCTTACAGGGTGATTGGTTTAGTTATAACAGGCCAGTCAAAGTAAGATTTTTTTAAAAAAGGTACATTATCATCCATATCTTTTTTAGTTTTTGAAGAAAATATGTCAAATTTGGTAAGATTATTACAATTTTCAAGGTCAACTGATATTATCAAAAAATTTTGAATAGGTGGCGCTGCGGACGACGTGGCACCCAAATTTCTGATTTTAAATTTGATCATATTTTTTTAATAGCTTAGATAAGACATGCATATTTAATAAAATAATCGACTATGTATAGCTGAAGTATGTAGATTTTTATAAAAATAATTTAAGTTTAGGGTTTTTCAACGTTTTCTTCAATTTTTTCTAGCGACCAAAACTTTAATTGGATATACACGTTGATGACTTCTGATGAATTAGAAGGCCCCAACAAATCGATTCAGATATGAAACTTCAAATTCTATCGGGCCTTTTTTACGCTATAGGCCAGTAAAGTTGACCTAACATGTGTAACATGGTACTTTAGAGTACTATTCGGGGCGACTAACCACATGTTAGGTCAACTTTACTGGCCTAGAGCGTAAAAACGTCCCGTTGGAATTTGGAATTTTATTTCTGAATCGATTTGTTGGGGCCTTCTTATTCATCAGAAGTTATCAATGTTTATATCCAGCCAAAATTTTGGTCGCTAGGAAGAATTGAAGAAAACGTTGAAAAACCCGTTTTTTACATACTCAAAAAAAAAATTTGGCGAAAAATGACCATATCAAACTAAAATTATTTTTATAAAAATGTACATACTTCAGCTATAGATAATCGATTATTTTATTAAATATACATGTCTTATTTAAACTATTAAAAAATATGAACTTTTATCAAATTTAAAATCAGAAATTTGGGTGTCACGTCGTCCGCAGCACCACCTATCCAAATTTTTTTTTTAATATCAGTTGACCGTGACAATTGTAATAATCGTACTAAAGTTGACATTTTTTCCTTAAAAACTAAAAAAGATACTGATATTGTAGCTTTTTTAAAATTTATTTTGACTGGCCTGGTATAACTAAACCAATCACCCTGTAAGCAAAAAGTCAATTAGAAAAGTTATTTTGATGTTCTTCCTAAATTACAAAATTACGACAAAAGACCTGTCGCGGCTTACTAAATTATGAAAAATTATCAAAAAAAAAAATAAAATGTCAGTTTTCAAGGATGATAAAGGTCATACGTCAATGTAACCATTTTTTTAAATTCCTCTCTATCGAATTATATGGATTCGATTATAATGTTGTTTGGATGGCGAACCTACAATTTTGAAAAAAAATAGACGTTCGTTTTGAAAAAATCGCCGCCATCGTGGCTCCTATATATACGATCATCGATTTCCTCGGCCAAAATTTTAAAGAATTGTCTAAAGAATAAGTGTGCCAAATTTCATGCTTTCTGCACAAAAGGAACAATTAAGCCGGTTTAGCTGGATCTTTATTTTATTACCAATCCAAAAAAAAATAAACTTACAGCGTAACAAACAATTTCCTGGGGCTGGGAATTCCAATCCAGACAGACCTCCTGATGAATCCACACAAAAAGAAAAACTACCTAATGGTTCAGCCATGATGGTAATTTAAGGTTTAACATATTTTAGCATAATTTAAGGGATAACGTTTTTGTTTAACCAATTTTTTCTTTGTTTTTCCCATTTTTATGTCATGATTTTGGTCACATTTTAAAGCTTTCTTTCCAAACTTTCGATTTCTAGAATGAAAAACTCACTTTTTTCTCAGTTTTTACTGGTTTTTTAGCGTTCAGAAAAAGTACTGCCAAAAAATTTTTTTCTGGGTTAAAATGAGAAATATTTAAGGTTGTTGAAGAAAGACAGCAGGCTATAAATAAGTATTTTAGAGAAAGATGGAAATAATTTAAGGCGATTTTTTAATAAAAATTTCTGTTTTGTCATCTGTCATCTTGAGTGTTGTCGTGCATATGATTTTTATTCTGCCATTTTTATACAAAAAATAGAAAATAATTTTCATTCGATCAAAGTTCTTTACAATCTTTAAAATTACCAAAAAACGTGTCCTACGTGGTTTAGCACATCTAAAAATAATTTAACAGGTATTTAACTAAATTCTAATTTTTAGAAAATGAAGGGAAAATTTTAGCACCCTAATAAATTTACAGAAAAAAGTTTTGGCGCAGAGGGTTCAAATCCTGGTCGAGGAAAAACATTTTTCTGATTTATTCTCTCACCCTTTGCCCTCTACGGCAAAAATCTTTTCTGTATAATTTTCATAATGGCTGTACCATATGGCCGATCAAAAAAAAAAATTTAGTCTGTTTTTAAATAAATGTTTTAAGAAATTGTTTAATAGGTATCTAGTCAAATACCAAAAGTTAACTTTTTATCGAGGCAACACTAAATATTTCCCCCGAGATTTTTATTCAATTTATTTTCAATGATTTTTTCTCTTGGGCTGAAAGGAGGTTGGAAAGTGACAGCGAGTATGTAATGTGAAAAAAATAGTAATTTACGCTATAAGGCCAGGAAATGCTGTAGTAAAGTACAAGTCTAGATGTTTACAAGGCGACGAAGGAGCCGAGTCCGGAATTGCTATCCGTGTATCGTACAACGTTTTATTTCATACTGTAAGTGGGAAATCTATTATTTTATATTTTTTTTAGTTACCTTACCGGACTAGTGATGTAATGTATCATTTCCCGGACGGAAACCGATAACGTAATGGAGTATATTATAGAATGCAGTATGAAATAAAATCATATTCCAACTTTTGCAAAATAAGAAAAAGGGAAATTTTAAACCTTCAAAGTAGTTATAGTACAAGCGTTCGCAGTAAAAATTATGATGGATAGGTAACCCTCGCCATTTTTTGATAAGATAAAATTTCCCGCCTTTGGATTGGTGTGCCGAGCCCTTATCCACAATTTTGAGGTACAAGATTGTCCATTTTGTATTCAGGACGAGAAAATGCACATATTATCAAAAAATGGCGAGGGTTACCTATCCATCATAATTTATACCTTGAACTCTTGCTCTATTAGAAATTTCAATATTAAAGTAGTTAGAAATTTCAATATGTCAATAGAATCATATTTTTAGGGATCCTTGAGGATAACTCCGTACTCTGAAAGAAATGAGAGTTCAGTTCATAAACCTTTAAGGTCTTGGTCCAGTTTCTTAAAACCCACAACCGGAATAGCCAGCACCCGTATACAGGCACAAATAGGATGCGGCTTTGGTCTTTGGGGCTCACTGAATCAATTGGCTAAAAATCTAAAATTGCACTCAGCAGATGGCACATTATCATCAATGTTGGGATTCCCATTGATTAGTTGGAAAGTCGACGTTAAATTTTTAGAGAGAACTAAGAGGGATGTAACGACAGCAGATGATTACGGTAAGAAATTTTCATTGCTAGTTTATAGAGTTTATAGTTATAGAAATATAAAAAAAATTGACAGCAATTTTTGAATTTTGACGGAATTATCGATTTCTTGAGAGTTCCTTGAGAACTATGCTCTCCCCGGTTAACAATCCCGATAAAAAAACGAGAGAATAGATTAGAAAATGAACATATTCTCCGGCTGACCTGCTTTTCTCAGAACCATATAGTCCGCGAGACAGCACGGGGCCTACTTAAATGATCACCAGGCTGAAACTTTGTGAAAGGCTTCATTGTAACGTAACCTAAGTATAATATTTTACCCGTGGTAACTTTCGAAACTGGGTGTTTTCAATATGGAAAATTTATGAACACCCTTTGCTTTCCACTTGATTCGTAAGATAATTGTACACAATATCGAAAATAAAAGTGCCCTACAAAAATATTGGGCCGTTAAGTGAGACCTCAATTTTTATCAAAATTGATTGATAAAAATTAGTAAAACCAAAAGGTCATACAATTTTCATGGGCCGTTTTCCCTGACTAACGCCCTGGGGCTCAATTCTTGAATCACTCGAGTTTCAGTCGTATACGGACCACATTTTAGCAAAAAATTGACGAAAAAAGGGATAAATTTTCTTTTATCCACTTATTAACGCTTACACCACATTGAACTCGTATCGATTGCTTCTACCCACTTGATGTAAATTCGAGTGAAAACGACATCAACACACACAATATTTAAATGTTGGGCCTATTTTAATTAAATATTGTGCATACGAGTTGTGGGCATATTTGGTACCTGAATTAGTAAAGATTGCCTCTTTTTTCGACAATTTTTCGCTAAAATGTCAATCTTATACGACTAAAAGTTGAGTGATTCAAGAATTGGGCCTCTGAACATGTAGATTTTACGATGTCTTATTCACTGATGTACATCTGTAGGGCACAAACCACACACAATCATGATGCAGTGCCCTGCAAAGTTCCTTCCTTAACCTACATTTTCCAATCATCCCACATAGCAAAAAAATATTGCGCGTATATCCAGCGTATATATATACGAAAAAGAAACAAGGATATTGCCCTGGATATCACCCAGATTTTGACCCGACGGGCATAGGACCCCCAAAAAAGATCCAATTTAGATCCAGAGGTACCCATTAAGTAACATCCACTGAATATACGTTGTAAGTATATTCTGAACATGTATTAATTACTCCACAAAAATATTCGAGTTATATTTCTATTACAGCAAATTTGATGCTCTATGGTATATCCATTATGGTATATATTTATGTAGTATATTCTGTTGATATCCATCACAATATACAAAATGTATATTTGTCAAAATTTTAGTTGATATATATAGCAATGGTATATCAAAATATACTAAAACGGATACACACTGAATATTGGGAAAATATTCATATTTTTTATATAATTTCTTGCAATAAATTTTATGTAAAAAATATATACTATTTTAAATGCAGAGGGAAGTAATAAATTTTTTTTTATATATTTAGTTAAATTATGTTATATTTAAAAATTCGGTTAAAAAATATAAGACAAAAAAAAATATTTTTAGGATGTACGATAGCGCATATACACTGAATATACAGTAAATATCCGTTCATGTTTCCTTTTTTTGAAACGAATAATGTTTTTTCTCTAATATATATAGAATATACATGTAACATACAAAACGTATATCCTGATTTTAAATATCTTTGTTTTCTACAATATCCAAGGCTTGCTATGTGGGACGTTAGATTTTTTCCTCAAAAATATTTAAAAGTCAAGACTTTAGACGCAGTCCCTCGCGAAGTATATGAGAAAATCACATCATAGTCCCTTAATTGATTATTGTCGATTTCCAGGCGTATTTACCAGTACCCAAATATCAAAACAAAATATTGAGACGTTTAGCGAGATCTCCACCAAAGGTTATGAAATTGTATTAACACTCAAATAGTGATACTGTCCTATAATTTGCATGGGCCGTTTTTCCTGACCTACCACCTGAACAGGTCGATTTTACAATGTCTTGTTCACTGATGAAAGGTGTGTTATGGAGAACACGTTGAAACAACAAATTATGTGGGAAATAAATCTCAAAATGGTTTCTACAAATCGGTTTATTGATTCTTGAGTTATTCGTTGTATGTAATAGACGAGCTAAAATGAATACAAGCGTATAAGGTTTTAAGGTTTAGCGACCGGGGCTAACAGGTAAATTGCTAAATTAATTCAGTATTAAAACTAAAGGCCGTTTTCTGCGGGGTTAATACAGCATACCGGTATGGCAAAATTAATGACGTCACGGTATGTTGTTGCCAGACTTAATTCGCCTTGTTGCCACATTGCACAATAAAAACGTGGATATTACAAATTGTTTTCAATAAAGTGCGTTTTAATTTAATAAAAGTCGGCCTACAGTTTAAATTTGACACGTTTATTTTACATCTGCAAGGTTAATTTTAAAACCATAAGTACAGTTATAACAGTCACGTAACTTATTTGGTACTGTTACCAACCTAAAAACAAAAAAAGCGATTTTTTTTTAAATGTCAGGTAGTTTGTAAGTAAAAATGTATTAATTTATATTTTATTTTAAAGAGGCAATACCAAGAAATAATACAAGAAAAATATACATTTTTGTATCGTATTTTTGCGAGTAACAACGCATACCATGACGTCAGGTATGACGTTTAACTACCTTTCGAAGGTAGTTAGATGCTCGTGATATGTTAAAATTTACGTTTATTTTACCTGTTACACCTCTTATGAGACAACAGTAGTACAATTAATAAAATATTAAATGAATAATAATGATGAAAGGTTCTCAAAAATTAAAAAAAGGAAAAGTCACGTGACCCCTAGATCGCAGAACCACCCTTTCTCATTATCCAAAGTTCGCAGGTCCGCCAGCGCCACCTTCTGGTTTAAAATCATAGGTTAAGAAATAATTTTTCCCTATGGTTCAGAATTTTCCATGTTTCAGAATTTATCATTTTCCGAGATTGACAGGCTGGGTAGCAAAAAGGTTTGCGACCAAACTAAAACAAAATGACCAACAAAAAAAATAAAAAATTGACAGGTAAATTTGGGTGGGAACCCTAATTTTCGACATAACCAAACTTTTTTGTTTTTAATTTGCGAAAATAAAGAAACGCGCTCTTCAGTGAATTTAATAGTGTATAGTGTAATAAAATCCCCGCGGGGTTACTGCTGCAGGGTGAGAACCATGAAACACTGGTTTAAAGATCAGCTTATGCTCCAAAACATGTTCAAAA
Source organism: Oxystoma pomonae (assembly GCA_963921995.1). Lineage (NCBI taxonomy): Eukaryota > Metazoa > Arthropoda > Insecta > Coleoptera > Brentidae > Oxystoma > Oxystoma pomonae. The sequence continues at coordinate 78,590,872 of OY998163.1, forward strand.
ACGAGTTGTAAAGATTTGACTTCTATCAGGGACCTATATATCCCTGCTTCTATACACACCTAGCACACAGACTTTTTACTGCTCTGATGAGGAATCCAGCCAGTTACAGATATGCCTCGAGATGTGCAGCAGTTCAATGTGTAGAAATGCTTTTTCCCAGGTTGGTATGCTCATGTAAGTTAAAAGTTTAAAGATGCAGTCAGAGTTCCGTAAAGTAAGAAAAATAAACTACGGTGACCCCTATCCGCTCACTTTTCGGTTCTCACTTCTGGCATCAAAAACGGGAAATTTCTCAGTTCTTAGGTTCTTACGTGCCTCTACCCGCCTGCTCACTTCGCAGTGCTTTCTTGCTAAATAAAGGATTAATAAATAGTTCTCACTTCCCATTTCCGACGGAATTTTGTTGTTTTTGCTTTTTCCAATTGTAATTTTGGTAATTATGCAGTATACGGTTTTCTGCCATTTTGGATTTTTTATGAAAAATTCTTTATGGGGGCACCTACTAGGGTCCCTAGGACCCCAAATCCGCCTGCGCCCGTTGTTTTTTTTTAATTTTTTTTGTTTTTTTTTATTTTTTTTTCACTAAAACAATCAAATCCAACACAGTCCAACCCAACCTAATCCAACCCAACCCAAAACAATAAAAAAATACATTACAACTCCCCCCCCAGGCACCCTTTTTTCTCTTAAAAAAAAATTGCGCGCAGGCGGATTTGGGGTCCTAGGGACCCTAGTAGGTGCCCCCATAAAGAATTTTTCATAAAAAAATCAAAAATGTCAGAAAACCGTATACTGCATAATTACCGTAATTTTTAACGTGTTAGGTGGGTGGCATAGAAATAAAAGTTGAAAATGGGTAAATTGTCTATTTTTGCAGTTAGCCACATCAGTTTTCATCGGTTGGCGCTGAATATAAGGATTTTCGATTTACAATTGGTCCTGGTTGTACCAAAACCGAAACCGGCCCTTTCGTTCTAAAACAAGGACGTAACAGTTGCAACATGGTTATAAAATTTTAGAACCAACCTGGGAGGTTGGTTTGGCCCTCTGGTTGTAAACATAACCTCTAAAATTTTGAAAAATTATAGGTAGTCTTTTTTTGAGTAAAGTACAGGATATCTTCACAATATTTTAAATGACGTCATTATTTTAGAACCAATTCTTAAATCGAAAATCCCTTATAATAAACCAATTTTTATACTCTAGTTGAAGTTGTTTTTGGAAAAACAATGAAATGCCAAATAAAAATACATTATTTTCGCAAAGAAAAGGCCACCTTCTGGCCCTAAAAGCCTTCAAAAATAATCTAGGTAGGTCGTAGATTACATTGACTGACTAACGTACGGATTCTTGACAAATACCTAACTCAACTGTTTGTTTACCTTTTTGAAACGAATTTAAACCTTCTTCATTTTGTATTTCTTGTGCTTTTAGATCAGTTCCAAGTGATAACAAAGCAGATGGTTGCATCACTTAAATAAACAAAGTAAAGAACATTCAAAATGTTACCTGATGGCTTGGGTACAATCCATGTATAATAAAGCACAGGAAATATCAAACTTAAAGTAAAAACAAGCATATAAAGACAGGCGATACGTTCCAAACTTGATCTGGCCCAGCTCTAAGTAAGTGGACAAGGCTCCTTGAGGAAGTCGAGGACTGTTGACCTCCAAACCATACTAACATGTGGGGGTTTTGTCAGCTGATGACAAAGGTAGAGCAATTTTATATAATCAATATCATATGGACTGTGATTTACTTGCTTCTGTTATTTTTAGGAAATATAAGGAGCCATTACACAACACAGCTAGGTACTACACAACTTCAAGGATTAACGATGACTAAACGCTTCTATTTTTCTGACAATGAGAGGAACTTAAAAACTAAACAACTGGACTGACAATAGTTTTTAGTAAGGACATACACAAGAAAACTAAGTTTCCTTTTTTCCCACGGTTGATAAAAGTGACTATATATTATTAGGAAAATTTTGGAACACTTAAAATTTTGACAGATGCTGTGGTAGTGTTTATCAACCACTACCATGCATCGATTTTACCAGAGTTGTTAGAACACATTAGAAACTGTCACACAATTTAGAGATGACGATTTCTAACTAGGTGTTTATAGAAGCCAAATCCTTAAAACTCGTTTTTGAACATGTTTTGGAGCATGAGCTGATCTTTAAACCAGCTTTTTATGGATCTCACTCTGCAGCAGTAACCCCGCGGGGATTTCATTACATTTTTATGTAAATTTTAACTTAAATTCACTGAAGTGCCCGTTTTTTTATTTTCGTAAATTAAACACAAAAAAGATTGGTTATGTCGAAAATCAGGGTTCCCACCCAAATTTACCTGTCAATTTTTTATTTTTTTTGTTGGTCGTTTTGTTTTAGTTTGGTGGCAAACCTTTTTGCTACCCAGCCTGTCAAACTCGGAAAATGGTCAATTTGAGAATAATCTCTTGAAACCATTAATATACTCTTGTAAAAGATCCGTTTGATTAAATAATTTTTATTTTATTTGAATTACAGCTCCTAGAGCACGATGTTCATTTTGTGGTCTTTTACTGTTTACTGAGGTTAAGACATAAGGGAATTACCTACATTAAAATTCATTTTTTCTAGTTAAATTTCAAAAAAAATTTAAACACTTTAAATAAAACATCATTAAAACACTAAAATTAATGTCTGTACTTAATAAACCATGTGTATTTTCTTTAATACAAAGTCAAAATTTTTCTAACTAAAGTTATAATACCTAACGCCCGGTTCCCTCTTATGCGCGCAGACCCTGACTCAAAACACGCACCACGTAACGGGACATGAATTTGCAGTTGCTGTAAATGTAAAGCCGCTTAATGCATTTTTTGAGTCTGGGTCAGCACGCATAGGAACCAGGTGTAACCCTACTGGTATTTTTCATTGTATAATTTAACAAGTAAATTTATCCGATAGTCAACTTTTTAACCAAAAAGGTCTTTCTGGCCTCTGCAGTAACCTAAAATAAACAAGAAAACATAACATACCTCTGTCATAATTCAAATCCACATCTTATTAATTTAGTAAAGTAAAACCCTTTTTTAGTTATAGACCGAGGAGGTAACAACTGATCCAAAATTTGTACATGTATTGCCAGTAATGCCATGTAAATCTGGTAGTAATGCCAAACAATTTGTACATGTATTGCCAGTAATGCCATGTTAATTTATATGGGTAATGCCAACTAATGCCATGAGTGGTTTTCCCCTCGTTATAGACTAAAGGCGGGATTACCCAGCAACCAAATGCACAAATTAAAACTAACTCAACAAAATGCACCACTATAATTAGCCACGTCTTTACACGCCTTAAGTATTAAACTACAAATGAAATTTATACAAATCTAAAAGAATACCGAGATAAAATTCGAATCTTGCGTTTTTTTTCACTTTGCAAAAAAAACGACACACATTTATTTTTTATCTACAAATTAGGAACCTTATGAATGGGGTATTCATACAGGGTTCTGTTACAACGTCCGGAATCGAGTCCGTGTTTTTCATTGCGTAGAGTAGCTAAAGGATTAAAGAAAGGAAAATGTACTCTGTGGCTGTCAGAGCTCTGGAATTAGGTAAAGCCAAGGATAGGAGGAAGTTATAAAAATGCAAGCACAAGAGAAAAACATGCAAGCACTACTATCTAATTTGTTTAGCTAAGCAAAAATAATTAACTTAACTTAACTTCATATTTAACTTTCTCTATGGTTTAAATCCATTTTTTATAATATCTTCAATGATAAATTGCATTAACTTAGATCCTGTGTTTGTGAGAATTGTCTGAATATTAACTAATCCATGATGATCTTTTATAGCTCTTCTATAAACTTATCACAAAAAAAACCAAAACATAACCTTAAAAAGCTATAACCAAAAAGTCCAGAGTCTGGTTTTAAATGATAAACAATTTCCCCTACTTTGGTTAAAACCGAAATCGCGCATTGGTAAGTACCAACTAAGGATCATTCCAGGCTGAAAATCGCCTTAAAATTGTCGGGCCAATAGCAAGCTAAAAGAAGTTGGTCTAGATGACCGAGATCTAAAGATAATCGCTAATCTATACTCGAATCAGACTGCTAAAATAAAGGTTGATGGCCAACTGTCCTAAGAGGTCCAAATAAGACGAGGAGTACGGCAAGGTAATAGATAATGCACTTCATAACTGCGACGAGGGTCTGACCATAAACGGCATAAAAATTAACAACATACGATATGCCGACGACACTCTCATAATAAGAGACACGCTGGAAGCCCTGCAAGAGTTGTTGAATGAAATTGCTGCCAAAAGTTCGCAATTCGGGCTTAACTTAAAAGTTGGAAAAACAAAATGGATGGTCATATCCAAGGAAAAGAACATCCGAGGCATGTTAGAAGTAAATGGGCAGCAAGTCGAACGCGTGGATTCACACAAATACTTGGGTTGTCTCCTCAATGAGAACTGGGACAACATGCAAGAAGTTCGCGCAAGAATTGAACATGCCAGATCAGAGTAGAGTAGAGTAGAGTATATTTATTAATTTCTCTGAATTCATCTTTTATCAAATCAGTGTTGTGTAGTCGACCGAGTAACTAATGTGGATGTTCTCCTTAGAATAAAGAGCGTGAAGTTTTATTTACCATCAAAAAACAAAAACTTGAATATTTTGGACATATTTTGAGAAATGACAAATATAAACTTTTAAAATTTATAATAGAAGTCAAAATTGAAGGCAGAAGAGGTCCAGGTCGTAGACGGATATCATGCCTTAAAAATCTTAGACAATGGTATGGTGGTAGTACTACGACACTTTTCCGAAAAGCAGTGGACAGGGTGCAGATCGCTCTGATCATAGCCAACGTTCGAAGAGAGCATGGCACTTGAAGAAGAAGAATAGCAATCTAGATTTCTGGACGTGTATTTTTGAAAGTCATACTCTCCTGCGATGGGATCTATCATCTCTTACGAACGAAAAGTAGTTTAGGAACCAATACATTTAAAAAAAAACACCTCTTTACTGTTCCTCGGTTTCGGACCATGCGATCGGAAACGTGATTTTCACGAGATTCGTAAGATCGGATCATCGCTCAAGAATATAACGTTTTCGTCCCATGTGATCATTCGCCATATAGTACATTAAAAATGTCATAAATAAGGGGGGTACCTCGAAAAAAATCTGGGGAGGCTAAAATTTTCCTATGTTGTTGGGGGGGGGGAGGGTCTAAAAGTAAGATCATCCGCCATTTTCAAAAAACTTTGTAACCGACTTTTCTCCATTTCTATTGATCGGAGGCGAAAAAGTCTGAAAACAAAAATATTCAGGATAAAATTTTCAACATTTTTGTCCAAGTCCTCAACTTTCTGTAGTTAATTTCCAAAAAGTTAGATGGCGCCGAACTTACAAAAAATCAGTTTTAGCGTATTTTGACCAACAAAACGTGATTTTTTTTTAGAAAACTTTAAATAAAAAAGTTGTAGATCTCGAAAAAATTCTATAAAAATATGTATATTGTTTATAATAATTAACGAAACAGTCTCTGAACTACATCAACTGAAAGTCGGTAAAATTCTTTGAGAACCGCTTTCTGGGCATTCATGTCGCGTATATTATTATTTATATTAAGAGCAGTATAAATGAGGTATGAAATTGAAGCTTGTGGCGTGCTCTACACAAATGACCCGGTCTGCCGGCATGGAAATTGCCGAATGTATCTGATAGACTGACATTTAGTCGTTAAACTGATTTTTCGTAACTTCAACGCCCTCTATTTTTTAAAAAATTAACTACAGAGAGTTGAACCTGTAACAAAAAATATTGCAAATTTTATGGCAAAGATTTTTGCATCTACACTTTTGCGTCCGACCCACAGAAATGGAGAAAATGGGTTCCAAAGTTTTTTCAAAATGGCGGATAGTTCCCGAGAAGTCGGGGAACCCCAAACTTGGAAATTTTACTTTCAGACCCAACAAAAAACTCAGCATGTCCGGTTTTTTGTCGACTGAATTATGTAAAACCATTTTTCCAAATTTTGACCCCTCCCCCCTGCAACACTTTATAACATTTTTGCAACCTCTTCCCTTTCCCTTTTGGCACTTAATAATATTTTTACCTACCCCTCCAACCACTCTTTTCGCGTTTATATAAGCGATGGATGCCCGTTACCCAAAAGGACTCGACTATCGGTACTCGATTAAAAGTAAGTCTGTCAGATAATTTTCGCAACATCACAAGCTTTAATGTGATACCTCATTTGTACTGCTTTTACCATAAATAATAATATATAATCCAAAACACGCGACTTCATGCATGCCCAGAAAGCGGTTCTCAAAGAATTTTACCGACTTTCAGTCGCTGTAGTTCAGAGACTGTTTAATTAATTATAAATAATAATTCAATTCAATTTATTTCGATAAATACAAAGTTAAACTTAAAGTAAATACAGTTCTGGTCTTACTACTAGACCTGTAAAAGTGCTTTAAAGTTGGCTTAAGGTCAGATAGTCCTTATCTGTCTTCTTTAAAGCACTTATTGGAAGTACTCATATAAATTTAAGTATCGAAAAAAGGTTAGGAATGGTAATATCTGGTTATTGTGAGAAAAAAAAATAATACTAATAAGTAAACTTTTGCATAATCTTAAAAATTAATTTTTCTATATATTTATTTACTTACTAGGCTTGTGAAGTTTGAGCAGATAAGAAGATAAGTAAGTAGCTGAAGATGAAATTTGATTATATTATGTTTACTGTAGGTAATGTACTATAAAACCAAGACAAAGTTTGATTCGAGGAACCATTTTGAAATAAGATTTTTGAAACTTTTGAAACGTATTTTGTTTTTTAGAACTAAGAGCAGTTTGTTGAAGACGATCTGTCCAATAATTTGAGAATTTTGTTGTCCAATAGTAGTATGTACTTTTATAGGGGGTATATTTTCATTTAATCTAAATCTAGTTAAGTAATGCTGTTCTGTTTGGGAAGTACATACATTGTTTTTTATGTTTTGTAAGACGGAAATTTTGTAAAATAAATGTTTGATATGTAGTATTTTGGTGTAGGTAAATAACTCTGCGCTGGCAAATCTTTGACTTAAATTAAAAATAATTTTTATAATTTTTTTTTGGGCAGTTTCCAACTGGGATTGTACCAAAGCAAAATACATTGTTTTTAGGTTATTGATGTTCAAGATTTGTTTTGCCTTTTTAAAAAGATACATAAGCGAACGCAGCTTTTTTGTGAGGTTTTCTAAGTGGTCTTTCCATTTTAAGTGGCAATCTATGGTTATTCCGAGGTATTTTGCGGACGAAGGTTATTTTGAGGTAGCTTTTTTTTCTGATTGAAAATGGAAGAAATATTGTTTTCGATAAATGTATTGTTAAAGGATTTGAGTCAAGCCAAGAAATAATGTTTTGTAGGTCAATCTGAATAAGAGATTCAACTTTTTCCCGAGTGTCAGCTTCCACATATAAACATGTATCATCTGCGAAAGACAGGAGACTACCATGACATGTAAGAGCCAGTAGATTATTAATGTATGCTATAAATAATACTGGGCCCAACACAGTTCCCTGCGGGACGCCAAAAGTAACTGGTTTTCTCTTACTGGAGTTTTTTTTTGTTTGTGTAAGTTGTTCCCTGTCCGTTAGGTATGACTGAATAAGCCTGAAAGCTACGCCTCTAATCCCCAAACTTTCTAGTTTTGACAAAAGCTTTCGATTCGGTTAGCCATCCAGAAATAGGTATACATATTTTTATAGGATTTTTCCGAGATCTACAACTTTTTTATTTATTTTTTTTTTTAAATAACTTTTTGTTGGTCAAAATACGTTAAAACTGATTTTTTGTAATTTTCGCGCGCTCTATCTTTTTGGAAGCTAACTACAGAAAGTTGAGCACTTGTACAAAAATGTTGCAAATTTTTGGGCGAATATTTTTGTTCTCAGAGAAAAGTCGTTTACAAAGATTTTTCAAAATGGCGGATGGTTCCCGAGGACTGGGGGATACACAAACTTGGGAGGTTTACTTTCAGACACCCTGAAAGAACATACCAAAAACTCAGCGTCCCCAGATTTTTTTTGACCCCAAATGACAATTTTACTGCACTAATAGATCTATGCCGCTCCCTGTTCAAGAATTAGACGTCCTGAGAAAAACACTTTTTTTATTCCATTTTTTTGGAGGACTTCACGGTGTAGAATGTTTATTCGTTTTAAAGGAAAGCACTGGCACTTTTTGACTTTGTTCTTAACCTTTTTTCAAAATTTCTATTAAATTCATTCACACAAACACGAGATAAAACTGTTTATACCTAGTTTAAAACTTCTAGCTGCATTTTTTTGAGTTTAGAAATCTTAGTTTTCAGCCAAATTACCAGCTATCTTTCTCCAATAGACACGATCTTACTGAAACAGATAATTACCCAATTTTGAATGAGGTTATCCCATACGAGTTTTTTCAAAACCATATATTCAGTCTGAATTAACATGAATGTTCCACGATGAATATTTGTAAAATTTCTTGTTTGTGTTGTTTTAATAGGAAATTCTTTATTTACATGTGAAACAAATAGTTATATCTTATATTTTATTATTATTAAGCTGTTTTAAATGGGATTTAAATTCCCTGATGGCTCACGCTCTACTTTTTTAATAAAATAAGAAATATAGTGATCTTTAAGGCAATCACAAAAACTGCACAATTGATTTTTAAAAGTTTATTGGTTTTTCCCTAGATGGCTGTATTCAGTTTCAGAATAAAATTATAATATCATATATGTATTTATGCGTTTTCTAGAAAATTAGAGTTATTAGATAATGTTTTTAACAAATTTTAGTGGAGTATTAAACAGGGTTAAAACTGATTGTCAATTTTTGAATTCCATGACTTTTCCAGATTTTCTCCTCCAATAAGTACATAAAAAAATTATTTTTATTTAAATGTTTACGTTCTAAAAATGTTTTAAAGAAAAGGTAAGCTTGTGAACCTATAAATAATTTGCAAATTGGTTGGGGTGGGTCTCAATTCTCGATTTGTTGTCAAAATCATGTCATAAATGTGCCGCAGGCATACATTTTGAGAAAATAATACTAAAAATGCCATTTTTTACACGTGTTCAATGATGTACCCAGGCCGCAGGCAAAAATTTTTGAAATAAAGGCGGCAAATTCTTCAAAATTTTTATATTTTTACATTTTTGCAAAACATTATTCAGGAGCGGTCGCCGCTTTTTTGTGTTGCTAAAATCATGTCATAAATGTGACGAACTTTGAAAGGCTGTTGAAGTAAAACTAAAATTGTAATAATTAATGATTGTATCGTGTCGCAGGCAAGCATTTTTGAAATTTAAGCAAGAAATTTTTGAAAATTTTGACATTTTTCACGTTTTTTTGCAAAATCTGGAAAAACGAAAATATTGAAAAACAAAAGAAAAAAACTGCCTTATATGGGGAACATGATGACTTACGACCCATTCCCTGACTTTTCCAGGTCACTTTAAATTCCCTGATTTTTTCAGATTTTTCCAGGTTTCCCCGACCATTTTCAACCCTGTTAAAGTAGTTACTTTAATGCCCGAATTTTAGGGCGTAATAAAGCACTTTAACGCCCGAATTTTAGGGCGTAATAAAGCACTTTAACGCCCGTGGGCGTTAATAAAGCACTTTAACACCCGTGGACGTTAATAAAGCACTTTAACGCACGTGGGCGTTAATAAAGCACTTTAAAACCTGTGGGCGTTAAAACAGTACTTTACCGCCCGCGGGCGTTAAAACTTATTTTAACTTATTTACTCTTTTCTTGAATTTGTAGGCGAAAAATGCAAATAAGTTTTGTTTCAATATTTTTTATTAAACGAACGCAACAATGAAATTACCTATAGTAAAAAAATAATAACTAATAACTCCATAGGGAAGACGGCTTGTGTTGTTGTTTCACTTTTTCGTTGAACTATGCAAGTAAGGCGTCTTCTTTTACGATTAGGTTTCTTTCCGAAATGTTTTTACCAGTACACCACAAAACATAATCTTTATAAGTTTTTTCGTATAATTTTCTTGATTTGGCCGGCAAGAGATTCGTCGCAACGCAACATTATTTGTAATGATGACTTTGTTGATATGGTTTCTAATGACAAGCAACTGTTTGTGTCTCAGATTGCTTGATTGTGAATGACAGAAATAACCATACAACAGGTCACTTTCGAATACTTAACTATTTGTCAACTGGTGATTTATCTATTGTCAAAATATTAGATTTTGACACAAAAAAAAATATTTTAAAATATTAAAATATTTTTTTTTCCAAAAATCATGCGGTTGTGCATAAAACATTGTATATATCTCAGTCATAAAATGCGTTTAACACCCTCAGCGTGTAAAAACCCTCGTCTGGCGGCTCGTGTTTTTATTTCCAATCCGCGGGCGTTAAACGCCTTCTTTATGACCTAGATATATAAATAGCTATTATGAACAACCGGGCGTTAAAATACCTTTTAGCGCCCGCGTTTTGGATCAATAAGTGGCACTTTAACGCCCTAGAGCTCACTTAACGCTCGCGGGAATTAAAGTCATTTTTGCTGAAATTTTATAGTAATTTTGGTTTTTCTGTTTGGCTTGCATTTTGTTAATTAATAGATATGTTTTTTTTCAAGTTTTTTCATAAATGTAACAGCAATAAAAATCAAGGTTTTGTTTTATTTTTTCAATTTTTATTTCAAGAACAACAATAAACAAATTACATAATTATAGGTACAAATCAATCCAACTTAAAATTAAAGATGCAGTTGCTGCAGTTTGAAGTACGCCAGAAAAGTGTCTTCTTTTAGGTTTAGGCATCCACTTTCAGCAATATTCTTCTCTGAACCACAAAAAATAGTCCTTATATACCTTTTCGTAAAGTTTTCTGGATTTCGCGGGCAAAAGGTCCTTCTTTTCCTCTTCGGATTTCCCTGGGGAGACTTGATGAACTCTGTTCCTCGATATCCATTGAAATCGCGAAAACAGTTTGTTTGAAAATTTAGAATAAACTTCTCAAGTGACGCTCAGTTTGTTTATTTGGTTGCTACGTGTTGCTAGGAGCATTATTAAATTTTTTTGTCAGATTGCTTGATTAAAAAGTGACATGAAAAGACTGGCCGCCCGCTTACCGACAGTGATTCGTGTGTTGTCAAAGTATTGGAGAGATTTACAACATTGTATGTATCTCGTTCTTAAATTGCGTTTAACGACCTTAGCGTTTAAAAACCCTCGCCCATCGGCTCGGGTCTTTATTTTCACGCCGCGGGCGTTAAACGCTGTCTTTAAGACCTAGATACATAAATAACTATTACTTATTCATATTTCTTTCAAAATTGTTTAAAATATACAGTCTGTTGTCACCAACCTGAAATACAGGAAAAAACTGAAAAGTGGTCAGGGAATTCGAATTTTAAAAGTCAGGGAAGTTCTGATTTTTTCCCTGAAAATAATAAAATTACTCAGGGAGTTCCAAACCGTTGTACTATTTTAACGGTTATTAAAATATTCTATTGTAAAAAAATGTCTACCAGGCTCCTAGGGCCGGAAAATTTAACCAACAACTTTTCTAAGTTTGCTGTATAAAAAGAAGGAAAAGATAGTTTTTTCCACCGTACGTTGCGATATTTAGTGGTTTCGTACTGATATCATGTGGTGTACAAGTTTAAATTTAAAAAATGTGTGCATAATTTTCGTAAAATTTTCGATAAGATCATTTAAAACGTTTAAAAATGGTATTATTTGTGTTATTTTCATGAAATTTTTGCCTGCGGTGCGAACATCACTGATTGCTATGATTTTAGTTTAATTTAGAGAAAAATTTTGCCAAGAGCTTAAAAAAAGTGGAAAATTAAGTTTTATACAAACCCGGACGCCTCTGAAATCCGAATGATTGTCGGTAGTTGTTCAGTAGTAGGAAAATAAGGGATTTTTCAAAAAATCTTCATGGAAAACTGGAAAAAGTCAGGGAATTAGATGGTAGTATGATAGATATGATAATGATTTATAAATATTATTTGCCAATGTTTTAATTTTCAAAAATAAATGGGAAAATCCAAATTTATTTTTACTAAAAAATTCTTGAAATTCCATACTACGTCTTACAGATAAGTATGTACTTAATGTTACGATACAGTCATATAATATGTGATATAAATTATAAACAAAAATTCCAATTATAATAAATTTATTAATAGGTGAGTCATTTTGATATTAGATTGCAAGAGAAAAATATGTTTTTAAATCTTTCGTACGAATATACTGGCCTTTGTGTTTTCAACCAAAATTTTCTGATTTCCCGAACGGAAGATGGATTTATATTATTAGTATTATGTCCGAGACAGGCCGGCCTTGGCCCCCCTTCTAATACTACTGAAATAGATCAGCATATCTATCATACAAACAATGGTGTCTGAGATCACCGAGTATCTTAGAGAATACTTCGATATAATTTTTATTTGCAAACCTCTTAAAAAGAACTACTTTGAATTGAGATAGTAGTTTTTTTATATCTTCGTTAAAAGCATGATTTTAGTAACTGTCTGCAGATTACTAAAGTATGGCTTATTTGGTTACCAATACAATAAAAAAATTTTTTTGATCACAAAAAAAGATTTCTGTCCGTTTTTTACCCAAAATTAAAGAGAAATAGCGGAAAATAGTAATATTGGAAAAATTTAATTACTCTTGCACAAAAATTAAGCAATTTCCGCCTGTTTCCACCAACTATTTACGAAAAACTCATTTAAAAACTTCGTCAAAATACAAGTAAAGATGGTGTGTTGCGAGAAGTGCTCTTCGTTCGAGATTTTTAAAAGTATTTTCCCGTTTTTCTTGGATTGTTTGATAAAGGTATTAAAAAAAATAGTGTTAACAACTCGCGGCTAAACTGTGCTTTTTTTTACTTGCGTTTTTAAATACCTCGCTGCGCTCGTTATTTAAACCAACGCTTGTAAAAAAGCACTATTTTACAAGCGTTGCTTTAACTATCGATCGCAGCGAGTTATTTAAAAACGCGAGTAAAAAAAGCACAGTTTAGCCGCGAGTTGTGAACACTATTTTTTTTAATACCTTTATCAAAAAATCCAAGAAAAACAGGAAAATGCTTTTAAAAATCTCGAACAATAGCACTTCTCGCAAGAAACCATCTTTACACTATAAATCAAGGCGGCTGGTAAATGAAATAACAATATGGTTTCCATAGCGATGTGCCTTTTTACTGGGTGACGTTTATTGTTGCTACATTTTAATCTTTGACAGTTTGATATTTTGCCGATTTTTTTAAATGATTTTTTCGTAAACACTTGGTGAAAACTGGCGGAAATGGCTTAATTTTTAGGCAACAACAATTAAATATTTTCTATATTACTATTTTTCGCTATTTCTCTTTAATTTTCGGTAAAAATCGGACAGAAATCTTTTTTTGCACCCGTGATCAAAAAAAGTTTTTTTGCATCGGTAAGCAAAAAAGCCATGCAGACAGTTATTAAAATTATATTTTTGATAAAGGTATTAAAAAAAAGATTTTATAAAATCAAATTTATATTGGAAATTTAAAAATAGTGGTTTCTAGGGTGCACTAAAACCCTCCGCTATTTTGTTTGTTTGCCGTCACTTTTTTGAGTCCCATAGACACTATTAACTTATCGGACTGGTCATCAACTACCTTCGAACCCTAGGCCAGGTATTTTTTACAAGCTTTTATTTAACTTGCAATGTATGTAATAACGAACTGTTTGTTCGGGTGGAATCTTGCAACTTAATTTTGACCAACTTGCGGTGATGAAATTGACAGCTCCGCCATACTCGAAGGGGATGGAGGGGGGTACAGTTGAAGTACGCCCGGTTTCGTTGAAATTTGGTGTGTTGGGGCACTTGGGGATGGAGATAACGAATTTCTAATCAATATGGCGGATTCAAGATGGACGATTTGTGGTCATCTTTTGCTAACCAATTTTAACAAACTTATACACATCCGATTGACTTCAAATTTGGCATGCATTTAGAGTTCCGGTGACAATACGTACCTTCCCCTCTACAAGGATAGTGGAGGGGGAAAACACCTAAGTTTGTCCAATTTTAACCAAAATTGGTATACGGGGGTTTTGGGGATAAGGAATACGAATTTTTGATCAGATTTTAAAAATTCAATATGGCGGATTCAAGATGGACGATTTTCGGTCATCTTTTGCTAAGCAATTTTAACTGACTTATCCACATCCGATTTTGTTCAAATTTGGTATGCGTTTATAGTTCCGGTGATATTCTCAGGCACCCACCTCCCTCTAACGAGGGAAGTGGAGGGGAAAAAGATTTAGTTTGTTCAATTTCAATCCAAATTAATTGGCATACAGGGGTTTTTAAGGAGGGGCTTATAAATTTTTGATTAGATTTAAAAATTTCAATATGGCGGACTCAAAATGGACGATTAAGGGCACAAATCTAAAAATTAAGGGTGTGTATTCAAGTTTGGTATGCGTTTATAGTTCCGGCGCCAATACAATAATATGGTATTATTAGGTACACACTTCCCTCTAACGAGGGAAGTGGAGGGGGGAAAAAATTTAGTTTGTTCTATTTAAATCAAAATTGGCATATAGGGGTTTTTCGAGAAGGGGATATGAATTTTTGAACAGATTTAAAAATTTCAATATGACGGATTCAAAATGGACGATTTAGGGTGCAAATCTAAAAATTAGAAAATAAATTTTTATTTAAAAAATTTTTTTTAAAAACAAGAACAAAAGTAGGAAATAATTTTTTATCTTTCTTATACCATAATAAAAGCGATGGGCGCAAATTAAAAATTTTAACGTTACGGTGACAAAGAGAGAATTACAAAATAAGAAATAAATTGTTCTTCTATTCGAATGATAAACATAATGCTCTAAAGAAGCTGAGAACGGGTGAGATTGCCGTATTTGCCAAGCCTTTGAAAATGTCCTTAGGTTATAGAGTAATACAACTGTTTTTAAGTGAATCGTCGATGTGACCGATATACGATACCTAAAGTTAAAATTTTTAATTTGAGCCCATCGTTTTTATTATGGTATAAGAAAAATAAAAAATTATTTTCTACTTTTGCTGAAAGCTTGTTCTTTAAAAGTTTTTTTTTTAATAAAATTTTATTTATCTGGTCTTTTTATCCTTCGCAGTAGTCCACTGACTTGGGGAGTGTGTAACTAGGGCCGCCTCTACGGGATACTAAGGGGTAGGACCAAGTTACCTTGGTGTAAACACTCTTCCTTAATTTTTTTAGTCTATTAAGTTTTATCCAAGGCCGAACATTACAAGTGGTTTAGGACTGCGCGGGGTTTGAACCCACGGCACACCGTCAACCAAGAAACCTAACTTGAGCGGATCAGTCGGCTAACCGACTGATACACCAGGACTGGTGACCCTCCGCTATGAAAAATTTGACTTATTAGGGATATTTTGGAACGCTTATTTGACACTTCGTAGTAGTTGTGGTAATTACTGCGTCTGCGAAATAGCTAAACGTCATTCCATTGTGGTAATTAACCACTACCACTGCCGTAAGCTACGAATCCATTTCGTTGTGGTTGTGGTTATTTTTCTAGTTAATTTTAGAGAATTTTGGTGCAATTAATTTTTAAAATAATAAAATTTTACCACGTTCCAACATATAAAATACTTATTTTGTAAAATTAAGCCCAGTTTTTTGTTTTTTCTGGTCTCTAAATTTTTTTACAAGTGACAGTTTTTAATGTGTTCCAAAAACTCTGGTAAAATCGATGCGAGGTAGTGGTAGTGGTTGTTAAACACTACCACAGCGGCTGTCAAAGTTGTCAAAATTTGAAGCGTTCCAAAATATCCCTATTTTTTATGTACAGTTTATCATGGGTTTATCCGTGGAATGGCCAAGTTACGAGCAGTTTTCTTTTTGTCACGGTTACAGTTAACCTTGGTTCTAAAATTTCCCAGAGGAATAAGCAAGAGAAGGAGACCTCGATTAAGTAATATCTTTGAATATTGTTCAAATTTACAGATAATTGTTTATGTTTACATGTGTATATAATCAAAAGTTTTTAATTTTTATGAATTTCCCGATTATACTTAAATTTTCATGTAAAAAATGTTATGACGTCATCTATTAGCTGACATGAACAGAAAAAATGGACGTAGATAGCACATCCTGTGAAGATCCATACCTTGAGAACCGCAACTATTCTGAACCGGCAAAATAAGGCGCGTTTCTGCGAGCTTAACATAGTTACTAATATTCTCTTTTTCTAAATGTATTCGTCTGAGAGAGACCCAGCATACCAGGAACATACCGCCTGTACACCCTTCGACCCCGCTGTCTAACTACCTTTTTGAAATAGTTATCCCCTGACAGATATGCGGGGTCGAAGGGTGTAAAGGCGGGTATTTTTTGTGATGGTGTAGTATGCTGGATCTCTCTTAGGCGAATGCATTTAGAAAGAGAAAATAATAGTAACTATGTTAAGCTCGCAGAAACGTGCCTAAAGGCTGGTTCCGATTCTCAAGGCATCGAACATGATAGGATGCGCTGTCTACATCGATTTTTTTTCTGTTCATGTCAGCTAATAGATGACGTTATAGCATTTTTGATATGAAAATTTAAGTGTAATCCGGAAATTAATAAAAATTAAAAACTTTTGATTATATACACATGTAAACATAAACAATTATCTGTAAATTTAAACAATATTCAAAAATTTTACACAATCGACGACTCCTTCTTTTGCTTATACTTCTGCGAAATTTTATAAGCAAGGTTAACCGTAACAGCCACAAAAAGAAAACTGCTACGGTGCCCAAGTAGCATTTATCCGTCTTCCAACCTAATCTGTCAGTAAGTCAAACGACAAACGTCTTTTGTAATAAAATCCGACGTTTACGTAGTCAGGTACGCATATGCGAACCTTAAACGACGTCAAAATAGGCAACATAATTTGTACAAATATTTGCCCAGACGGATTCACGTCAGTTTACGTTTAAAAGCTGACTGTTTTAACGCCTATACCTAAATCGACCACGAAACATCGTCGGCCTTGTTACCTTACTCGACGTCGCATTTCGGGGCCCTTATTTGGATATCTACCAAAAAAGGAACGAAGGAAAAGAAGGATACTTAACCTACAATTTTGCATCTGGGACATCAAATTGCACAATTTGTTGGCTTACTGCCAACCAAAAATCTGATGGACCTTCAGATCGCACTTATATTTCTTCCACTCCACTTTATCTGGAGTATTAGTGGAGTCACACTGATATTGTTTAATGTCGCTTTTTTTGATGGGGAACCAACAATTGTTATCCTTCTCCGACATCTGCAAGACAGGTTCGAGCTCATTCAGTGCTTTAATAAATACAATTTTAAAATAATCCATGTTTTTAAGGAAAAAACAAGAAAAAACGGAAAATATTTTTTCTAGGTTATGTTCAGCTGAACTGTCATTCTTCTTTTAAGTTATTTTTGGTTACATGGAAAACGAAGAATGGAGGCAGATTCCGAACGTTTGCATATATTACGTAGTTTAACGTTGGCTAGTTAGATTTGGATAAAATTAAGGCTGCAAATCGGTGTCCTTGTCCAAATAGGTGATACATTGGTAAAAGTACTATACCAGCCCAAATCCGGCCATTTTGGAATTGCAAGCTTTGGCATCCATTATTGACGACAATTTTTTTCTTGTTTTTCTTGAAAAAAAAACCAATAAAAAAAATAATGTCTTAAAGATGCGTTTAGTATTATTCTTGAGTGATTTTAGTATTAATTAGAACCGAAATAGTGTAGTATATAGAATTTTTTTCTTTTTGCTATTTTGTGCTAATTTGGAAGGGGGAAGATATTTTAAGCTCCATTTTGACCAACTTTGTTAGTAAAGTGGCCCTCGTAGAAATATTTCGCTCTAGATTACTCGGTAAAGTGCCCTTTTTAATAACATATCTTTTATTGTTAATGAAATAAAAGGTGGGCATTTATTTTTTGTGCGTTATAATTTGCTAATATATATTTCACCTAAAATTTACTAAACAAATACCACATTAGGTAATCAATTAAATAATATAAAATTACGTAAGCTGGCGGACGTATTATCACGTCGTCATAGGTAAACTACTATACCGTTGAAGTACAATTAGCGACGTCGAGCCGACCCGAATTTGTATTTCCCATTTAGGTCGGATTGACTGAGATTTATAGTCCGCTTGGGTTTTTAAGTCAACAAGTAGAGAAAGTAGTTTAACATCCAAATGCTAATTAGCTGGTCCCTATAGGGCAGTCTAACAAAAATAATATGGCTGATCCAATGTGGAAAAAGACGCAGATTAGGCAAAGTGTTTTTTTTTTATAGAGTAATCCTTTCCGAATCGTGAAAAAACAAGCATTTTTCCGAAATTTTAACAATAAACTAAACGTCATAATTACAGGTAACGTCATCAAGCCGATCTGGCCCGATCTTCAGGCTGAACTGAGAGAGACAATGCCTATCCACACTGTGCAAGTGCGAGAGAGATAAACATTGCCTCTTTAAACTACGAATTTTGAGTTTATTTCTAACATTTCGGCAAAATGCTCGTTTCCCCCGATTCAGAAAGGATTACTCTATAAAATAGTCACTTTTTTCAATCTGAATCTTTTTCAACTTTCCCAAAATTTTCATTTTTATTAGCATTACGTCTTATACAGACCGCTTCAAGCTACTGCGAACATAGGGCGGAAGAAGTCTAATTTGCCAGTGTACGTACATGCAGAGACACCGCACGCCTATCAGTGAAGCAACCAATACTCAGGCTTGCGATCACCACTTGCATGACTTTCCTTTGGTATTTAGTACGCCTCTAACCACGGTGCTGTGTGGAGCGTAGTCAATGAAACCGGAATTTGGTCAATAAATACGCAAATTTTTATAACGTAATTTTCTTATTTTTTGTCACTGATAAATAAGAGCGTTTTATTGTCAACCGCTCAGATTTATCAGTGACGACGTGTTACAATGAAAATAATAAGGAGAAACAAAATAAAAGCAAGTTCTCAAAATAAAATAATACATTCTAAAAACCAAAAAGATTCTCCCAGTCAAAAAAAAATTAAAGCAAATGTTCGAAAAGTCCTCCTGGCTCGGCTAGACAATATCCGAGCCTACTATAAAAACCCCTTCTAACGTTCCCAAGCATGTTAGGGGTGATAATTTGAAAAGCTTCTTCAAAAACAGATAGAAGTCATTAGGAGCAAGATCGGGAGATCGAGCTGGCCATAAAATAGTTCCTCGTGTACTTATAACCCGAATAGGAAATACATTATCAAGATATTCCCTAACAAGGTCAACATTGTGAGCGGAACAACCATCTTGTTGAAACCATGTTTCACCAAATCTTACACCTAACAACTGCCTAGCAGTTGGAAAAATGTGCTGCTGCAGTAGATCCAAGTATCTAGGACCATTCAAATTGCAATTGCCGTTAATAAAAAATGGCCCAATTACGTGTTCCCCTATAATTCCCCCCCCTCCAAACATTTAGTTTTTGGGGATACTGTGTTCTTACGTCAAAATACAAATGCAAATTTTTCCTCGACCAATATCGAACGTGTGTTGGGTTATGACGATTTGACCATTTGACCATCTGCACTTTTTCGGCAACTTCGTAGACATCCATTTTTGGTTTTAAAAATGTATTATTTCAATTAAGAACTTACCCATCTGTTTCTCGAGCAAGGCAGAAATAAAAGAAAATAATAAAAACAAAATGAATTTCCAAAAGATAACACTGCAGCGTGCTTCGAATCCACCTCGGTCGTACGGCACGGAGAGTAAATTGGACTTGATTCCCCCTATGTTCGCAGTAGCTTGAAGCGGTCTGTATATAGAAAATCGCTTTGTTTACAGTCACCATTTTTAACGGACCATCACGTGATTAATGGCTGACTTTGACAATTTGTTAGACAGCCCTATAGTACCTCGGTTCTTATATTGCACTTCTGACGTCATCGTTAAAGAAATTGCTGTATATTTTATAGATATTATCCAGAATATATTTTACGTGGTCGATGAAACCTCCAATACTGTGAATTATAAACGGAATAAACCCCGAAGTGCAGCGGTTTTTGTAGCCAGATGGGGGGATATTCTTGAATCGAGAGAAAAGAATTTACCTCCCTTGGAGCAAATTTTCTCTCGATTCAAGAATAGACCCGCTGAGCGTTAACCTCAAAATTAAGAAAAAACAGTCTTTTGTGTATGGCGCAGAAGAAATAAATCCAAACAAGGTAAGAGAGGAAATTGTTAATAACACTATATAGTCAACAGTTAATTTGCGACTGTAATGTGAAAGGTTTTTTTTTTGTTATTTTTCGGTGCCTAAATGCGAAAATGTTGCTAAAAACTTTCTAGCATTTTTGAGTTATAAATTATTGCAAAAATTAACCAGTATTTTATCACATTATTTTACAAAGAAATTTATAATTTTCCGGAGTGCGACGATGCCAAATTTACGTGTTTCCCAAGTTATGGAAATTGTGCATAATCTCGCAATACCGCACCGACTAGTATCGGCCCCCTGGGGCTCAACGAAAATATCCATAATTCCAAATTTTACTCTGCCCCGTAGCCGAAACTGCTTATAGATTACTTCGTATGCGAGAATTGTGGCGTCGCTTTTTGAACTTTCTAGAAAATAACTGGACGTGTATTCTTGAACCAGGGAGCGGCATAGATTTATGGCAAATGATCACATAGGAAGAAAACGTTATATCATACTTTATGATGATTCGATCTTACGGAAAATCATACGTTCCCGATCGCATGGTCCGAAGCCGGAGAGCAGCGTCGAATTTAGTGACGCTTGCGCAATAAAGAGGTTCTTTTTTAAATGTATTATTTCCTCAACTGCTTTTCCACCGTGGAAGTTGATAGATCCCATGCGATAGATCCCATCGCACGAGAAAAAGACCGGATCGTATGACTAAATAAAAAAATTGGTAATACCATACCGTAGGCAAAATCGGTTATTTTTCTCCCGTATCCAAAATTAGGGACTAAAAACCAAACCACCGCGTAAACGTAACGTAGCTCTGAAATCCAGCGCTCTCATTGGTAAAAACTGGCAGAGGTGGGCGTTTCTGCCTCAACTAACACGATTTCAACTACCGGGTTAGGTGACGCGACGTAATGATACACCACCTAGCGCGCGCTAGCGCCGGTATCTTATCAAAATCAGTCTTGTTCGACGTGCGATTGACAACTTCTGTCAAGTTCAAGTAGAGTGGCGTGGCTTTTGATCCCTTATATCCGAACCGAAATACATTACTTACGGAGGCTTAAAGGGACCCGCTCGGTTATTTTTTGCATCTAACCAGATTTATTTCTATGCAAAAGCTGCAGCTGGTAAGTGATAATTCGTTTTTTTTGTTTAGTTTGGTTTTTATTTTTTTTGTGAAAGTGAATTTGCAAAAATAGGAATTGTTGTTTTCTCTTCGACTATTCTATTTACATTGGCAGTTTGTATGTGGTCAAAAGAATACGGTTACGGTAATTTGTGTTTGTGGTTTAAAAACTTTTTTTAGCATCTCAATTACGGTAATACGGTAAACAAATAAGGTGACGATAAATTTGAATTTATTTGAATAAAACTATTTTTGAATCGAGAGAAAATTTGGTCCCAGGGACTCAAATTCTCTCGCTACTATGCATCTCATAGGTCCAAATCTTCGGTTTAAATCGGTTTCTCTCACTTTTGACCGATATTGATCGAAAGTAATTCTCTTAGTCAAAACCAATAGAATTACTTTCGATCAATATCGAACAAAAGTGAGAGAAACCGATTTAAACCGAAGTTTTGGACCAATGAGATGCATAGTAGCGAGAGAGTTTGACTCTCTGGGAGCAAATTTTCTCTCGATTCAGGAATAGACCCCCAGAGGTACGGAACGGGTATAAAAGCAGCTGGACAGCCGTTAAATCACCAGCACATAATATGGACCTGGATTCGGTCTGTTTAGACAGAAATACTAGTTTTGCCATGATCATCAGTATTGGTTTAGCACGAGTAGTGATCAAATATAGTTGCACTAATGAATCTGATTGGAGGCATGCAACTATAGCGCTAAACCTTATTTAGAATTGGCATGGCAGCGGATAGGTTTTTATTTATTTTCTTGGATTGAACTTTTGTTTAAAAAACTGGCTATTGCCAAGGACATCCTTGCAAATATTTAAAAAATTATGGAAAAAGGCGTGTTCATGGTATGCCTGAACAAGCTAGGTATAGGGATAGGGGTTATTCTCTATCTATGGTATAGGTTACAAAAAAATGGACAGGAAAACTAACTGTACTTTTACACTGTATTTACTAAAATCGCAGCTGATCCTTTGTAAAATTTTGCACATTGCTTACTGGGAAAAGTTTTATTTAACCGATTTTTAAAAAATGATAGTGGAGCGTGGCAAAAATACGAAATTTTTTCTTCGGATAGACCTTCCAATATGTACAGGGTGTCCCAAGTACCAAATTGGGCACTTTTGGGGGGTTTAAGATACTTCCAGGGGAGATAGAAAAAAACTGACCCCCCGCTTCCGAGGCTTAATTTTTAATAGAAGCTTAAAGGTGGAAACTGCATCTTGATATGTCAATTCAAAGTTTGCATTTTGGGATGGTGTTTATTAACTTTTTTATTTGTGAAAATTTCTGTTTGGTGCAAATGGTTTTTTTTGTAGATTTTTTTAAGGCCGAATTCGACTGTCAAACTGGATTTTCTCTATCAGTTTTAGTTTTTGAGATATAGCACAAAGTTGGCGTTTTTCTTATTGAATGACCCTTTTTTTATTTGATTTTTAAAATTAGCTTAAAATTCTTTTTAAAATGACGTATCACACTTTGTGTTTTATTTTTTGTATTTTTTATATACATATTTTTATTTTTTTATTACTTATTTATTTTTTCTATTACTATCTTATTTACTTTTTTCCTCACTTTTTATAGTATAAAATAAAAAATTTAAAATAAAAAATTATTAAAAGTATCTAATAGTCAAGTCAAAAAAGTCAAAATTTCTTTATTTATAGGAAGGTTCATACAGATACAAGTGCACAATCGTTAAATGAATAGAAGTCAGAAGCAAGATTTGTCTATACAATATTTTAAAATAGTCCTTCTCTTTTTTCCTGCAATAAAATAGTAAAAAGCATCTTTCCGTTAATAAATACAAAGCAAAGTGTTTTAGATAAACTATCATTACAATAAAAAAACAAAACAAAAGAAATATAAATACTACACAATAAAACATTAAAAAGATTTGATTCCAACTATTTATCTCTTTTTTTTAAATTTTATTTCTTTTTTTAAATTTATTTTTTTTAAATTTATTTCTGTCCCACTAAAGACCCAATGAGCCACCCACGTCAGGGACTTCAAGAAGCCGAAGCCGAACGCACCAGCAGCATGGAGATATCTCTGTATTCAATAAATTCCTTTATGTTATAAGGCTCTATGTTTAAAATTATGTTAAATAAAGATTTTTTATAGTTAAAAATTCAATAGCTGAATACTTAGGTAACTTTTCTGTAAGCGTCAGTCTGTGTGACGGAAAACTGTAATTTTCAGTTCGCGTGTTATGATTATGCTTAGTTTTAAATTGGTCAAAAAAATTCTTATTTTTTGACAAAAACAAAAGACATTCGTAAATATACAGCCCTGGGACTGTTAGGAAATTAAGTTCTTTGAATTTGTCCCGGCAAGTGTCTGTTGTTTTCATATTTAGAATTGTTCGAATGACTCTTTTTTTGTGTTCGGAAGACAGCATCCACTCCACTGGATCCGCCCCAGAAAGCGATACTATATCTTAATAATGATTCAAAGTTTGTATGGTATATGGTCATTAGTGTATTATCATTTAGATATGTTTTTATGACTGAATGAGTATATTGATCTATTTAGTCTCTTATTTAATTCATCTATGTGCTTGTTCCAATCTAGGTTTTGGTCTATATGTACACCTAAAAATTTGGTATTTTTGTCCAGCCTTATATCTCTATTGTCGATGGTGATTGTCTCATTCTACTCGCTACTTCTTTGTTTTGTTCTGAAGCTAATGTAGTGTGTTTTTTCCTCATTCAACATCAGTTTATTTTTTTTAAACCATTCCCTTGACTTTTCCAGAGCCACTTCCGCTCTTGGACCACCACATTTGCTTCAGAAATATTTATAAGGTTGATATCTATTTCTTTTACTTCATTCAATATCCAATCCTTCCAATATCGTTTATATAGAATAGAAACAGAATAAAGAAATACAAAATTATATAAAAGTACAAAAATAAAACACAAAGTGTGATACAACATTTTGAAGGGAATTTAAAGCTGATTTCAAAAATCCAATAAAAAATGGGTCATTCCATAAGAAAAATACCAAATTTGTCTTTTATCTCAAAAACTAAAAGTGATACAGAAAATCTGTTTGACAGTTATATTCTGCCAAACAGAAATTTTCACAAATAAAAAAGTTATAGACCCCATCCCAAAACCCCCGTATCTCGAAAATGGCTTTAAACTTCTCTTAAAAATTAATCCTCGCAAGTGGGAGTCACTTTTTTTCTATCTCCCCTGGAAGTATCTTAAACCCCGAAAAAGTGCCCTAGAAATCTTGATTAGAGTTTGATAAACAATATTTAAAAAAATATTAGGCGAGTGAAACTTGACATTTTTCGTCTTAGCAAAACATTTATACAGACTGATATTATATTGGGTGATATTTGTTTTTGTTTAAGTTTTATTAATAGTGAGATTTTTACTTTGATTGTATAAATTAAGTACATATTGAAACCAACCTACCCCGAACAAAAAGCTGTTTTGTGTTTTTAATCGGTTGGAAAGATTTTCTCTCATTAAGTAATGTGCAAAATTTCACAAAGAGTTGCAATTTTGGTGAATACAGTTAAAGACGGGTAGGGGAACATTATAAAAGTACCATTAGTTTTTGTGTCCCTTTTTATGTAACCTACACCTCGTTCAGACACAACGTGTTGTAGTTTTTTTTATTATATCTGGGGTGAAACTATAACTTTCACGTCTACTTGTGTCTTGGCGTTTTTCGTCATTATGACTGACATCTCCTAGGAGGGAATATAAAATATATATTCGCCAATAAGTTAATCAAATATTAAATTTGTACTAAATTTTGTACAGGAAAAGTTTAAAACATTAACTCGGGACGTTATCTACGTGATTTTATATAATTTTGATATTTATCATATTTGTAATTACTTTAAATAAGTATCTCCTCCACCTAAAAAAATTAAATTAGAACTCCTTATAAAAACGAGAAAATAATTTAAAAGAAATTGTTATTCGGTTAAAAAGAGATAAGATACCTGACACTTTCGGAGACTTTGATTATATTATTATATGGAACAATGTTTACCTTTCTGTTGTTTATAGTAAACACACCAGTGGCGTACCTACCTACTTAAATATAAATTTACACATGAATTATATTATTAAAATTTTACTATAATATGAAATCTGCAAAATAATGTAAATACCATGAAAAAAATAATTCTTCCAATTTGAGCTTTGGAAGCTCCCTAATAATAAATGTGGTGGTTTTATACAAAATAAATTTATTAGAAAATTTGCATACGATTTATTGCAATTTCAATTTTCAACACTATAAAATTATGCCAAACATTATAACAAACACAGTTCACATCACCTGGAACATCAAGAAAAAAATAATATAATATTACCTACTAGCTAAAAATTATGTTATTGTGTGTTCCTCATAGCACAGAGGACCTAGGTAATATATGGTTATAGGGGCCTTTTTTACATGGGAAACATATAGGTAAAACTATATGATTTTGTGTTTATTTAATTTCACAAAAGCAATATTTTTTTTGAAATAGAAAATTTAAGTAGGTACTTATAAATAAGATAAAACATTGTAATTTTTGCTACATCTAACACCTTGTTTTAAAGAGCCAAGTTTTAACTAAAGTTTACTGCTATTGAGAAAACAAACCCAATCAAGAGGGAGTAAACTGGTACATCTCGAGGCAAAAAATGTGTAACCTGAGCAAAGCTAGGAACCAACTGTGATTTTAATTCAAAATTTTTACTATCATTAAAATTATTTCAAAAAGTTTTAGAATTATTGAAAATAAAGAAAAAATTTTAAAAATATTCAATGCATTTTTGTTTTATAGTATTTTATATATTTCAGTTGAATCAGATTCTTATTATGCCAGACATAGTGCAATTTCCCCAACAATTTCATACTAAAAGTTAAAATATGAACCAAATAAAGAACACCTTAACCTAAATACATGTACTTATTATTATCTCCCTTAATATGATTTGATATACATTGAACAATATACGAGAGGTAAACACTCATCTATGTATCACAAAGACTTATGCTGTCGCCGTCTAAGTTCGCCGTTGGAGTTAAGTTATCTCTTGTTATTTTTTCTGGTCATTAGCAGAAACCACAAAGTAAATACCTACGGAACAGAGGAGTAAAGCTTATGGAGCCCAGGGAAACCAAAAAGGATCGCAGGCTTTTGCTGTGGCGCGAAAGTCTGCGATCCACTGCTGATTTAGTCGGCGACGTTCCCCTTGCTGCAAAAATATTTTTATTTAGTTTGCTGTGAAAATAATTCGGCTGTGGCTCCGATGGCCGACCACGTGCGTCCTCGCTTCAATGACCGGCACTCCGCTTCGCGACAGAGAAGGGGGGAATAGAACAAACCCGCATTCATTTTTATTACAGGGTTCCTAAGCAAATCCTTAGGGGGCCAAGCAGTCGTGTATAAGACGCAGACAAACGGAAAAGCACATTAGGCAGAAAATGATGGGCATGGGGCGTTGTTGTCACTACATCTTACACGTAGTAAATCCATTCCAGGTTGTTGTTTTCTAATGTTTTCCATTTTCATACCTTTAGGACTGGAATAAAAATTGTTTTTGCTCGACTTTAATACCAAACTGATGAAAGATATCGTAAAAAAAAATATTTTTCGGCCATGTCCATTGTCCTTACGCATTGTTTACAGGCTGGGGACTGAGATACATGCAAATGCCTAACCTAAAGCGTTCATACACGACCGGAGAAATCGACTGAGATATTTCAGTAGAAACTTTATCAAGCAAATAGGACGGGTTGACGCCTTCGTCCAACCCGGATTTTGCACTTTGATTCGAAATCAAAAAGGAGGAACAGTCAGATGTGGGGCCATGCACAAATTTCGTAACGGTGATTTTACTAATTTTTGACCCCCTCCCTATGTAATGTTGTAACGGTTTGGCACGCCACTCCCCTAATATTACGTAACGATTTCAAGACCACTAACCCCCCCCCCAAAAAAAAAAAAAACTTCACTTATTTTCATTCCAAATTTTCTTAGTTTCACACAAATGCAAACGCTGTCGAAAACCCCCCTCCCCCTACGTAACGTTTTGTAACCCCCCTCCCCCCTATGACCATTACGTAATTTGTGCACGGCCCCTGTAGTCCCAGTGGAGGAGGGCGAAAAAATTGATATTTTTTTGAGGGCGAAAAAATTGATATTTTTTTCTTAAAAATTATACTCTTTAGACCTATTTCTTTGCGTTCCCGAAATTACGTTATTTTTGAAAAAAAATTGTAAGCGGCGCCATTTTTATTTCGTGCTTTGTTTTTCTAACATTTTTGCGTTCGGCTAATTTAATTGAAAATTTTTTGCCTGCGGCGCCCTTTATCTTCTCACTCGAAACCAAGATCCCCGTTTTAGAAAAACTGATCCCGTCTCTGTTTCTAAATTTTTTCGAATAAAAGTAGAGTGTGACCATGGGGAAAATAATTTTTTTCTACGATATGACGAAAATTTCGAGAAAGTTGAAGAAAAAAATAAAAAAAGTGGCAGAGCTCAAGTTTTTCGTAAAAAAAAAAACGTTTTTTGTAAAGAAACAGAGCAAAATAAATCTTTTCACCCCTTTTTGGGTGTTACAAATATGGGCAGCCTCTTATTTTTCGCTTTTGCCCTCCCGCTAGTTTTGAAGAATTGGTTCGCTACATGTTTCGAGATCATGTCATAAAACACCTCGAAAATATCAAATGTAGTGTAGGGCCAGCTTTATTTAAAATCAATAATATCGCAAGCAAAAAGCTCTGCAGGAAAAACAGCGCCGTTTATTGATTTCTTTGGCTGCTAGTGCTAGCTGCATGGTTTGGCCGTTTCCGGATAGATGTCACTAGTAGAACAGAATGGAAAGAAATTTAATTAAAAGCAAAGATATTTCTATCTAATGTTAACAACCTCACGAGTTTATCGCTCAGTATCGTAAATAATGGACCCTGCCGCCTCCTTTAAGCAAGAAAAAGCTGTGGTTTGGACCTGAAAACATCTAATTTTTAATTAGTTTTTCCTCGATCATCTCATGGTGTGGCCGCCATCTAGCGGAATTTGCAGACATCTTGTCAACGGTTATTATTGCAACTATGATTTATGCTCACAATGAAAGAGTGGCGACAATTTTTTCTCATGAAAGCAGTCCGGAGATAATAACAAACTAGCACCATTGCTCAATATACCTGTTTCTTTTGTGCGCGCGTTATTGAAATCCTATCCCTAAGAAAAATCTTAGGAACCCTGTATAGATTGTTCGTATCTTTTAGTGTACACTGCTAAACAAAACCATTTAAATTAAAAATATGTGAAAAAATTAAATTAACTTGTTTTTGTGTTTGGAAAGAAGTTAAGATATCAAATTAAATTTAAAAGAGTATATGAAAATCAAGTTGCCATTTTTATGTAACTATTCGAAAGGAGGAACTTTTATTCAAAAGCGGGAATTATTTGTCCTGATTATGGTGGCTAAGGGGTTTTTACAAATTCCATTAATGTCACTCTGGCGCACCCTTGGACAACTGCAGATATTCAAGATGGCGGTCATTTTTAACTGACTTAAAAAAAGACGAGGTTATAAGTTTGATCGTATGTGTTTTTTTTTTTTTTTTTGCTTCTAGTATAATTTCTAAACGGCTTAAGCCGTTTTCATAATTCTTTTTTTTTATCGATTCAGGAGACCTTTAGTTTGGTTCCCTGCACTTCCACAGTTCAATATTTGAAACGTTATAAGAAATTGTCACTTTCAACTATAATATTATGCGTTAAATTTGGATACCTGGGTCCAGGGGCATAGCCAGGATATTCCACAAGGGGGGGCCAAGCTGTTCTTTGGGAAATAATAAAACTAAATATATATGTATACCGACCTATTTTAAAGACATTTTTCAAGTCTGTACCTCTTTTCTTTCGGGAGATATTAACTTGTTTCAAAGTATTTATTTTTACACTGAATTATATACATATGAAACCTATATAAATGTTATAATAAAAATTATACACTTCTAGTTTTCCATACATTTTCAGGGTTCCCACCAACCTGGAGAAACCTGGAATATCCTGGAATAAAAAAAGGCGTCCTGGAATGTCCTGGACTTTCCAAGTAGAACCTGGATATTCTTAAACTTCTATTTTTTAGACCTATTTTCTTTTCAAATGTTTAAAAAAATCAATAAAACAATATAAAACATCATCAAAAATTAGATTCCCTAAAAATAAAATATTTGCCTTGTTTTGCCTGCCTAAAATAATCACAAGTCTTGTGTTTTGTTTTCTCATTAGCCGCGTTTTCGCGCATAACAGAAAAAAGAAGAACAACTATAACATTACCTAGTTTAGGGCTCCGGTAATTCCCCGATTATTCGAATGTTTATTTATTGTTTTCAAATCAAGTTTAGTTTTCGCGTCTGTGCTAAAGTAAATGCGCAAATAAGTGATTAAAATGGTTCCTAGGAAAACATATTTTTTGGATGAGTGGCTGGAAGACCCTGAATTTGGTGGGATTATTTCGTTCGTTAAGTTTTTTTTTAAAGTGTATACGGTATTATAATCATACTAATTAAAAAACTTTATGTTGCGACAAAAAATACTCTGTAAATGTAGGTGTTTTTATGCAAGGGTGTCGATAAGGGGGGGGGGGTAATAGGGGTAATTACCCCTCCCCCAAGATAGACTTTTGACAAAAAAAAAAAGTTTTTTGCCCACTTTGCAGCTTTTTTAAAAAAGGTTACTTTAGGAAGAATACAAGAATTATGTTTATTTTCATTAAATATTACCTAAGTTTTGTTACCTTATAATTCTTTTTCTCAATATGCCAAGGGGCAAAGGCATGCAAACAATAAAAGTGTTTTGAAAATTTATCTTGTTAATTTGTTACCCCCCCCCCCAAAAGAAAAAATATCGACGCCCTTGTTTTTATGTTTCTTTTTACATCATTATATAATTTGATTTATTCGTAAACTTTGAGTTTTTTATTTTTATTAAACATTTGCCCACTATCATTTCCTTGAAAATTTTCAGTTGATAAAATTTAAAATTTTATGGTCGCCTAAAAACTGATGCATTATTGTAAAAAATGTCCTGGAGATTTTTTTCAGAATTTTGGTGGGAACTCTGATTTTCTATAACCTATTAATTACACGCCAGAAATTAGATAAAAAACTTGATTTTTAAAACTTACCGTAGGGCTGCTCGCTTTCACGGTCAAAACAAAACTATGTTTAGAGCGGTTGCGCTCAAGGTGGGCGGCGATGCATGGATGCCAAGTTTATAAGATGCCTTATATTACAAACTGGATTTTTACCCCGCTGCGTACTTTTGCCCGACTTTACTCTAATAAAAATTAATATTTATCCGTTGGAAAAATGTGAAAAATGTATACTTTGTTTTTTTTTTGTTTTGTTGAAAATTAAATATCCATCCAAATGTGAAAACCGCATTTTGCTAGCTGCTACGATTCGTGAGTTTTTATAAGTTATTTTTATTTTTCATAGATATCTCCAAAACTATGAAACTGAGAGACATTATTAAAACCGTGTGTCCCTAGTTGCTAGAGTTTGTGGGTTACGATTTCCATCAGTATATTTTTGTTTTTCTTAAATATCTCAAAAACTACGAATCTGACAGACTTCACCATAAATATACTTTTTATAGAAAATATAAATATCCATCTTAGCGTGAAAATCGTGTGTTGCTAACTGTTACGGTTCGCGAGTTACGAATTAAAAAAAATTTAACCCCCCATTTCTACCGCCTGGTGCCAGAGAATTTTTGTGCCAAATTTGATAAAAATCGATTGCGCGGTTTTTATCAGACAGAGAAGAACTACGACAAAATTTTGTATTTAGATCTTTTTTTACCCAAATAACCCAAATTTTAGTGGAAATAACAAACTTTTTTTTGACAATCCCAATAGCCTCTATATTAGTATTGATGGCTAAAAAAAACGTTGACTAGGTAGGTATGTATCCATTTGTGACACAGGCCCTAATTTTTGAAAATCTAAATTGTTTCACACTACCACACACACGCACCACGTTTCGACTTCCCACAATTAAAAAATACAGGCATAATTTATTTCCGGAAGATTTGGTCTGCATTTCGTCTTAAAAAAATAAAACTCGTCTACCGTTTAAAATGTAAAGAATTCAGCAAGGTCGTCGGTCGAAGGTTGCGATTAGCGTGGCGCGCACTTTATTATGAATGTGTGAGCCGGCATAGGGGGGGCTAATCTGTACGAGGAACGAAGAACGTGAGAAACCGTCGGATCGGGACGGCAACAGTGCACGGGGGATTTACAGGAAAAGTTTAAATTTAATATAATTATGCAGGCAGCGCTTGGAAGGCGCCCGCTGAAAAAAACTAACTAATCTTAACATTGGATGCTTTTTGCTAATACAAAACACATATTATTGAAAATTTTCAAAGAAAATAGTGAAGCTTTAGTATTAATTTAATAATAACTGGTAAAAACGTATGGTAAAAGATACATATAAAAATATATAAATAAAATAAACAAATGAAAATATATTTTATGCATATTATGATGAAGCCTCAAAAAACTCCTCAAGGGAATAAAAAGCCTTCTAAATCAAAAACTCCTTTGTCTGGAGTCTAAACTTTTTATAGCACGATATTTTTTTTAGTTCCAATGGCAAATGGTTAAAGAGTTTTTTACCATTAAGTATAGACAAAGGAGTTCCTGATTTAAGAGGAGTGAGGGATTGGTAAGGGCGAAATATGTGGACGTCGCACACTATATCTGCTAAATGTAGTTCTTTGTTTTTGTTTGTATTTTTTAAAAACTAGGCAAACCGTCTCTAACATAAATATACAGCATAATTAAAGTTAGTATTTTGTGTTATAAAAATAATGGTTTGCACGAGCATCTCCTTTTTACTCTACACATGTTTCTTATTGCCGTTTGTTGCAACACTAAGGAAGCAAATCGTGTGAAATTCATCATTTTCATATATGAGGTCGTAGGAAAAATATTTTTTAAACTCTAGACTCAATTACTGTTCATATGTTGCCATATTCAAGTCATATTTGATAAAAAAATATATTTTTACCACTGGCTAAAGAAAATATGTTATTAACTTATCCTTAATATCATTCATTTGATACCATACAAGCCATATATTGTACCTCATTGGCGAAAAAAATATTTTTTTGATCTCTAGGCTCAATTACCATTAATTTGGTACCATATATACAAGCCATCCATATTTTAATGAATATTTAAATTTTTGAAAATTCTCCCTACTCTCCAGCCAAATAAAAATAACTTTGAAGTAAACTAAACTACATCATACTGTTTTCTTAAATAATATCTGCCAAAAACAAACAAAAATTCAAAAACCTGAACTGTGCGTTAAAGGACCATGCGCAAATCCGTTTTCAGTTAAAAGTTGCCTACTGTTTACTAAATTCCACTATATTGAAACAAATAAAAATTATCACCATTTCGACAATGTTTCGCTAATACTGTAGCTTTATCAAGAGTAATATCAAATTCTAACTACTAAAGCTTATATTTCAAATCATATGGTTTTACAACTCTATAATAAAGAGGGGGTATAAAAAAGATTTAACAAAGGACTTTTATTGAGGTCTAATTGGCATTTTAATTAAAAAAAATTAAGTTTATTTATCTCTAAAGACTCCAGCAGATCTAATTTAGTATCTTTATTTAACTATGTAATATTTAGAAATTCTTATTAAAATTGTGATTGTTTTCAATTAAATGGTAAGAGTAATGAGAATCTGTTTTTTTAAGTCTGAAACTAGAAAGATGTTCTTTAATTCGTTTTGAAAAACTTCTTCCTGATTTACTATTGTTTTCGGTTTTGGTTTTATTATTTTTTAGGAATTTTTGCGTAGAGTTATCTGTTTTAAAGGCAATATTTAGGTTAAGTTTTTTAAGGAAGTTGGCAATGTTGTTACTTGCTTGACCGATGTGTGTGATTAAACTATATTTGTTATGCGTCTCCTTTTCTGTGGGGAGAACTAAATTTATTGCTTTTTTATATAATTTTTGATTTAACATTTTTTTCAATTAAGTAAGTTGTGTATCCGTTGTTAATTGCAATTTGCTTAATGATTTGATGATTTTAGAAATCTAGATGGGTTTAAAGGGACTGTTACTAGTCTATGTATCATGCTGTGAAATGACGCTAACTTGTGTTGTATTGGGTGACATGACGTGTAGGGTATAATTGTATCGGTATGTGTTGGTTTGTGAAAAATAGAAAATTCATGTTTATTATTTTTTCGTGTTATGGTTAAATTAAGAGTAGAGTTATATTTTTCTGTTTCCATTGTAAACTTGATTTTGGGATATATCTTATTAATAATATCAAGAAATTGGGATAATTGTCTATGTACCAGTAAAGCAAGTTAAAACATCGTCAACATAATAATAAATAAATTTATTAAAAACCCGGTGATTTTTTATTTTGTTTTCGAACGAATCGGAAGGGACTAAGTTGATTTCCCATTATTAATCCTTCTTTTCTAGAATAAATCGTATTATTCAATTCAAAATAATTTTGATTAAGGCATGTTTTTATGCTTGTATCCACCAACGCAAAAATTCCCCGATTAGGCTTTAATCTTACTTACTTATCTATATTTAGAATGTGGTGTTTTACATTGAAACTTTGTTTGCCAAGACTCATTCCAAACTCCGAGTAGTGTTAATCATGATTAAAGCTTAATGGGACAATTTTCAAGTTGGTGGATATGGACATTAATGTTTCTAATAATTCCTGTGTTCTGATAATATTTATGTTTTTTAGGGTAAGGAGGTATCATGTATTGCTATGCTTGGAAACATATTTGTTTTATCAAAATAAATTAATTTCGCATTTAATGGTACAGATATATATAATAATATACATCGCAATATCAAGTTTACAATAGAAACAGAAAAAAGATAACTATAGACTTTCTTGATTGAATCATAACACGAAAAATAATAAATATGAATTTTCTATTTTTCACAAACCAAAATTCCACAGCATGATACATAGACCAGTAACAGTCCCTTTAAACCCATCTAACTTTCTTTCTTGCAATTAACAACGGATACACAACTTACTTAATTGAAAAAAATGTTAAATAAAAAATTATATAAAAAAGCAATAAATTTAGTTTTCCCCACAGAGAAGGAGACATATAACAAATATAGTAATAACAACAAAAGATCAAAAGATTTTGGGTGGAAAAAATGAAAATTTAAACTTGGATGAGTATCCCACAAGGAACAGACAAAGGTCCAAAGCGAAAAGAGAAATTATCAAATGATATTTTGCACTGGGCAACCAGCGTAGTTCCACTGGTCACCCTCCCCAAACATCATTCCACACCATTATACACTTTGATTCACTCACAAATAGGCATCGTTTCGCACTGGCACTTATATAGTTTAATCACACACCTCGGTCAAGCAAGTAACAAGATTGCCAACTTCCTTAAAAAACTTAACCTAAATATTGCCTTTAAAACAGATAACTAAAATAATAAAACCAAAACCGAAAGGAATAGTAAATCAGGCGTATATAAATTGAATTGCGCTGATTTTCCAAAAACTTATACAGGACAGACAGGAAAAAGTGTGTCAAAACGATGTATAGCGCCTGGATTTATCTGCTCTAGACTGTATATATACTTGAGACTCTTGACTGTTATAGAAGAGGAAGAAGGGGCCTTATTACCAGACTGGACTATAATAAGTCACGGCACTTGTATAAGGCAGAAAGAAAGTTAAAGTGATTTACAACCAGACTAGTGCACTTGCTGTAAATCGGAAAGAAGGCTCGTAACCAGACAGGGCACCTGCTACGAGTTTGAGTAAAAGACCTGTAACCAGACGGAGCACCTGCTACAGGTTTAAAGAAGAGCCTCTTGCAGCCAGACGGAGCACTTGCTACAATATTACTGCCAGAACGCAGTCCCACGCTCTGCTAGCTAGGCTAGGCCAAAAGGACTTGGGCACAATTACGATGTAAGAGAAACAACAGTCAGTTTGAATTTGATTTATTAATTGCCAATCGCTTCTTTATATATACAATAAAATGCTTACAGTGCTAAAATTAATTGTCGTCATTCTAATGCAATAAGTAGGTTTCAATAATTAAAGTAATATAAGTACATAAATATATTTTCCTATAAAATAAAAAGTAAAAATGTTCCTGTTTGGAGTTCAAATTGTTCAGGTTCGCTGGTCAATTTCCTTTTCCTTTGATGTCTTAGCAATTTAATGCCTATTCAGAGTACCAGTGGTTGTTGTTACTCCAACTATACTGGAGTGATGTCGTATTTTTTCCTATATGTGCTCTTGAAGCTCGATCTAAATGGACTTCTCTTTTTTCATTAATGAATCCAAACCATCTGAAAGTCCAATTACTGACTCAGATGCTGACTGGAACTGTGGATGTTGACTATATTTTATAGGTTCTTCGTGTCTGTTAAATGCGACAGCTTTAGAGTAACTGGCCAGACTGCTCGTTTTGCTGTTAATGTTATCTGTTTGGGTTTAATAATGCAGTCGGAAGACATGCTGAGAATACCTGTTGCATTAATGGCAACATCTTCCTGAACTCCACCAGACACTATGGCTATATTGGCTGATCCATTTGTAATGAATAACCATGTATTTGGCGTGGCCATTTGTTTCCATATTGTAGCATATACTGAATGTTGAAAGGTTTTGCATTTCTTGATATCCGGTTTATGGTATATTTCGTCTATAATGGGGTTGCCTTCATTATCCATGATTCTTATAACATCTGGAGAGCAGATGAATAGGTAAGGTTTTAACTTCAGACATCGGTAAAATTATTTCTTGGGGAGTTGAAAATACAGCTGCGAGTTATAGTCGATGGCAATGTAATCGTTTGATATTGCTAGTGTCCAGTAGGAATTAGTCTCCATCTTTCTGATAAACCTGAATTAATATTCGTTGTGTTGATGGACAATATTTCAGATGCAAACTCGTAGTTTTGAATTACTTTGATGATAACTTGAAAAGTTCTTCTGGTTTCTTTCACAGTTAACATTGGTTGGGCTTTGACCATAGCTTAATACTCTTATCATTCTATTTAAGTTGGAGAATCGTTCTGTTATATTTTCTGTGATTTATATTTTTATTTGAAAGCATTTTATGATTTTTGCTTCTTGATCAGTTTCGGGTATTTCTTTTGTTAATGGTAGTGGCTTATGACTATGAAGCCACGCTGGTCCATCCCACCACAGGTAATTGCTTGCTAGTTTTTCTGGTTCGGATCCTCCGGATATAACGTCTGCTGGATTTTTAGATGTTTTTACGTAGCTCCAGTGACTGCCATCTAGGACTCTATTTATCTCGCTGCTACGATTAGCAACAAATGTTCTCCATCGATTTGGTTGACCTTTTATCCAGCCTAATGTTATCATGGAATCGCTCCATG
This sequence comes from Oxystoma pomonae, assembly GCA_963921995.1. NCBI lineage: Eukaryota > Metazoa > Arthropoda > Insecta > Coleoptera > Brentidae > Oxystoma > Oxystoma pomonae. Next base: position 78,627,714 of record OY998163.1, read on the forward strand.
CAAACGTTTCTATATTCTGTATCTCTATTGTTAAAATAGTTTGTTTCATCATCTTTGCCAAAAGGTGTGCTGCACTGCACTGCAGTTCAAGTCTTGGTAGCGTTGTTCTTAGCTTCACTGGAGCCACTTTTGATTTTGCCCAGAGAAGTGTGACATCAATTTTTCCGTCATTCGTGATTGTTCGGCTGTACACCACAGCTCCGTAGACCTTTTCAGAGGCGTCACAGAATCCATGAAGTTGAATTTTATTTCCTTGGGTGTATTGCATCCATCTTGGAATTTTGATATCTTGAACTTTATTTATGTTCCTTTTAAATGTTAACCATATGTCTGCTAGTTCACCTTCTATTATTTCATCCCATCCTAATCTTTGTAGCTATAGGTCTTGTATGAGTATCTTTGATTTGATGACTATCGGTGCTATCCATCCTAATGGATCAAATATTTTTGATATCCCGGACAAGATTTGCCTTTTTGTTATTGGGCCATCTGGTGATGTGGTAACCTTAAACATAAAATTGTCATCATACGGTGACCATAATACCCCAAGTGATTTTTGAACGTAATCTTCGGAGAGTTCTTGGATGGTTTGTTCTTGTTGAGATTTGGGCAGAACTTCGAGTAGGGCTGTAGTGTTACTAGTCCATTTTCTTAGATTGAAACCAGCAGATTTCATCATATTAAGTAACTGTTGTTGAATTTCTATTGCAGACTAGATTATTGGCTCCTGAGAGGACATCATCTACGTAAAAGTCTCTTAACGTGATTTTGCTTGCGATAGGATAGTTCTTTCCTTCAGCTTTTGCCAATGTTTGTAACGTCTTAATGGTATGGAGTGGTATGGTGCGGATGCTGTTCCATATGTTACGGTGGTAAGCTCGTATTCTAGCATTCGTTGAGCGGTTTCAGATCGCTATAAAATTATTTGATAAGATTGATCTTCTTGATGGATCTTCATTTGTCGATACATTTTTTCTACATCGGCTGTAAAAACTATTTTGTGCTGCCTTCATCTTAGCAAGATTTCAGATAAGTTTTGTTACCATCCACGTTGGATGTTGATTTACTGGAAGCATCAAACACAACTCGTAGCTTAGAGGTTGTGCTGTCCATTTTAAATACCGCTTGGTGTGGTCTATAATAATTGCCTTCATTAAGGTTTTGAGGTAATATTCTTCTTATATGTCCTAGTTTTAGGTATTCGTCCATAAATGTTCCATATTGTTCTTTAAGGTGAGTTTCTCTTAACATTTGGTTTTCTAAACTTCTTAAACGGGCAGCTGGCCTAGGTTTGGATTGTCCTAATGCATCGTTACCGAGTTTAAACGGAATTCTGACTACGTATATTCCATTTTCATCTCGATACGTCGTCTCGTCGTAAAATTTTCGCATATTTTATCATCTTCTGATATGTTTCTTGTTTCTGGCAGCTCTTCTAGTTCCCAAAATTTTGTAAGTTGGCTGTCTGCTTCCTGTCTGGAAATCATGCTGGTAACTTGAAGTGGTAGGTGACTTGATGATGTACTTCCAGACACCATCCATCCTAGTTCTGTATTTTGCTTAAGGAGCCCTTCTTCTGTTGTCTGAATGCCATTTAGGATGATATGTGCATATTCTCTTGCCCCAAGTATAGCGTCAATCGGACTTGGTTTCATACAGGTTGGATCTGCTAGGATTTCATTTGTGTGTAGGCCGTTGATTTCTAACTGATGTCGTGGAGTCGACTGGGTAAGTTTAGGAAGAACCAACATATTTACTTCAACGGAGAAATGACTGGGGAAGCGTGGCTTGATATGAAGATCTATTGCGGAGGTGCAGACTTGTGGGTTAACATCTCCTATGCCTGAAATCTCAGCTCTGATTTTCTGACGTGGAAAATTTAGACGCTGAGCTGCTTCTTCTGTGATAAAGGCTGATCGTAATCCTTGATCAATAAAAACTCTTAACATTTTCTTCTTTGTTTACGTGATAGTTTGAGGTATTTTGTCTTTGTTGATCATTTCTTCTAAAACTGTTGTGTGTTTGACTTTGATTGTTTTCATTTTGATTTGAAACTCTTTGATCAGTTCTTCTTGTCTGATTTCCAGAGTTATTGAAGTTTCGTTAAAAGTTTTCATTATGTATGATGATGCTTTTTGCAAATATTGCACGTTAGATTGCTGTGGCATCTAATATGCTTCTCGTGGTTAAGACAGTTCGAGCATAGGTTCGTTCTTTGAACGAAACGGTTTCTTTCTTCTACTGATAACCGTCTCAAGTCTTGGCAGTGGTATATTACATGATCTTTTTTGCAGTATTGACAGATTGCGTGGGTTCTTTTTGGGCTTAGTGCTTCTAGGGATTGAAATCTTCGTTCAAGAAATTCCATGAATTTTTGGTAGTTTTGAATTTCATGTCGTTCTGCAATCGTTTGTTCATACTTGTTGGTTTCAGAATCCCATTTCCGACTGATTAATCGGATGATGATCGGACCCCATGACTGTGTGTTTATTCCGATGTTTTCTAGCCCTCGAGTACATTCCTTGGTCACGTCATGTAACAGCTTCAGCTTTTCAGTGTTTCCGTTGGAAATATTAGGAAGGTCTAATAACTTGTCTATTAGTTTTGATGCCAATAAACGTTTGTTTTCATATCTAATCTGGAGCAAGTCCCATGCTGTCTCATAGTTGTTTTCAGTGGTTGTCAGATGCTGGATGAGTCTTGAAGCCTCTCCTCGCACATGGCTTTTGAGTAGCTGTATCTTCTCCGCCTTGGAAATGTGTTTGTTGTCATGGACTACTCGCAGGAAGACATCATGGAATGATGCCCAGTTTTCGTACCCTCCTTGAAATGTTGGAATGGTTATCTGTGGTGACATAAGAGTCTTGTCGGCCAAATTGGTTGCGTCTGTGGTAATGGCTGCTGATTTGCTGATGGTGTATCGAAGATTGCCCTCGATAATTTTTCTAATGTGTCTTCATATTTCGTCTGATAAGCATGGAACGTGTCATCTATTAAGTAGGCATTTGTGAATGATTCTTCATTAACCATAATTTTTTGCTTATCTTCTTTTGTTGTAGCTCATATCTTACTCGAGATAGTGTTTGAGTTAAATCTTGATTGATTTTGATGATTGTTTTATCTAGTTTGTCACATTTAAGGCGTTGTTTTTAACAGTAAGAGTTGTGGAGTTTTGCTTATTTCGTCCTTCATAGTTTCAAGGTACTTTTTGCAAGCATCATACTTCTCTTTGATTTGTTGTAGGTATTTTTTTGTAAAATAGATGTGGTTTGGTCCTTTGAAACTGTTTAGCTTAAGTCTTCTAGTGCTGTAGATTTCTGTTCTACATATTGTTAGTTTTTTCGTGATGGACCATCTTTTTTACAGTTGGAATGCAGCTGTACTCTCTTTTTGACCTTCTTGCTTAGCAGCAAATATGTTTATTTCTTCCGTCATTGTTGGCTGTACCTATGGGCCACGATTGGATGGACGTCCGGGGGTGCTGTGGATGTCCTCTGTATAGGCTTGGTGGGGGGTGGATCTCTGGGAAAGCTGTTAGAATCCCTACTTGCACCTCCTATGATATATTGTCTTCGATGCTACTCTAAAGTTCGTGGGTGGCTATCGAACGAGCCTGGTTTAGTTGGGCTTGTTAGGACAATAATTATACTTAATATCTTCAATACTTTTATAGTGTACATATATTTTTTTTTATATTGACCGATTTATCGGTCTGCTTAGACCGCTGTAGGCCCTTGGTTGGGCCTCTGAGAGCGATGCTGGTGGGACTTCTGGGAGAGTTGGTTGACCGCTGTTGGGCCTGTGTAGACCTCTGAAACCGCTACTGGTGTGTTCTGGGCTGTTAGCCGCTGTTGGGCTTGGTTGGACCGTTGGGACCGCTACTGGTGGGACCTCTGGGACTGCTACTGGTGGGCTCTGGGCCGTTAGCCGCTGTTGGGCTTGGTTGGGCCGCTGGGACCGCTGGGATTGTTGTTGAGCTTGGTTGAACCTCTGGGACCGCTTCTTGTAGGATTTCTAGGACCGTTGGTTGACCGCTTTTGGGCTTGGTTGGACTCTGGGACCGCTACTGGTTGGACCTCTAGGACCGCTGTTGGGTTCGGTTGGACTCTGGGACCGCTACTGGTGGGACCTCTGATACCGTTGCTGGGTGCTGATTCTTGACCGCAGTAACTTTTTGCTCGAAGGACCATGTATAGCGCCTGGATTTATCTGCTCTAGGCTCTATATATACTTGAGACTCTTGACTGTTAGAGTAGAGAAAGAAGGGGCCTTATTACCAGACTGGACTATAATAAGTCACGACACTTGTATAAGGCAGAACGAAAGTTAAAGTGATTTACAACCAGACTAGTGCACTTGCTGTAAATCAGAAAGAAGGCTCGTAACCAGACAGGGCACCTGCTACGAGTTTGAGTAAAAGACCTGTAACCAGACGGAGCACCTGCTACAGGTTTAAAGAAGAGGTAGGACCTCTAGGACCGTTGGTTGACCGCTGTTGGGCTTGGTTGGACTCTGGAACCGCTACTGGTTAGACCTCTAGGACCGTTGATTGACCGTTGTTGGGCTCGGTTGGACTCTGGGACCGCTACTGGTGGGACCTCTGATACCGTTGCTGGGTGCTGATTCTTGACCGCAGTAACTTTTTGCTCGAAGAACCATGTATAGCGCCTGGATTTATCTGCTCTAGGCTCTATATATACTTGAGACTCTTGACTGTTAGAGTAGAGGAAGAAGGGGCCTTATTACCAGACTGGACTATAATAAGTCACGACACTTGTATAAGGCAGAACGAAAGTTAAAGTGATTTACAACCAGACTAGTGCACTTGCTGTAAATCGGAAAGAAGGCTCTTAACCAGACAGGGCACCTGCTACGAGTTTGAGTAAAAGACCTGCGACACTGCTGCACTTGCTACAAGAAGGCTAAAGTATTATTACCAGAACGCAGGCTCACGCGCTCTGCTAGGCCAAAAGGACTTGTGCACAATTACGATGTAAGAGAAACAACAGTCAGTTTGAATCTGATTTATTAATTGCCAATCGCTTCTTTATATATACAATAAAATGCTTACAGTGCTAAAATCAATATTATAAGTACATAAATATATTTTCCTATAAAATAAAAAGTAAAAATGTTCCTGTTTGGACAAAAAGAATTAAAGAACATCTCTCTAGTTTCAGATTTAAAAAAACAGACTCTCATTATTCTAACAATTTAATTGAAAACAATCACAATTTTAATAAGAATTTCGAAATATCACATACGTTAAATAAAGGTACTAAATTAGATATGCTGGAGTCTTTAGAGATAAATAAACTTAAAAATTCCGACAATTTATTAAATTGCCAATTGGACCTCAATAAAATTCCTTTGTTAAATCTTTTTCAGACCCCCCTCTTTAGTGTAGAGTTGTAAAACCATAGGATTTGTAATATAAGCATTAGTAGTTAGAATTTGATATTATTCTTGATAAAGCTACAGTGTTAGCGAAACATTGTCGAAATATTGTTAATTTTTTGTTTCAATATGGCGGAATTTAGTAAACAATTGTTTAATTTTAGTAAGTAAAGGCAGTGTCAATTCAATTGTTAAAAGTTGCCTATCCTTTTATTTTAATTTGTTATTTTTATTTGCCTGTAAAGCACAGCGATTATTCACGTAGTTTGTGCATGTGCAGGGTCTATATAAATAAAACTTAAAAAATAAACAAAGTTGACATTGTCCGCACGGCATTAACGTCACTCAAATAGTATGTTATTGAAATTTTATCAATATCAATTATTTGATTTTGATACTATTAATATTACGTATATCAATTGTTTTTTTACAATAGAAAATAATTCAGATTCTTTAGATAAAATCTAATCTAAATGATACTTCATGTTACAGAAAGCGTTTTCAGATTTAAAATAAAAAAAAACTGAAAAATAAACATTGGCATTTTTATATTTTATTTTTTGCAAGCCGATTTCTCCAATTTTTTTTATATTTTGTATTGAATGAAGTATTTTAAATTAAGGGTCGGTTTCTCAATAGCAGGTCACCAAAGAGTTAAATTAACTCGGGCTATAAATCTCACTTTTTTGCTGTTTTAAGCCAATATTTTTTTTAGGTTAACCCTGAGGTAAGGTAACTTACCCTCACCTTGAAGCCTTGCTTACCCTGGAGTTAATTTTAACCCGTTTTTTTAAGATTTTTACAAGGTTATGTTGCTCGAGTTAACACTAACTCGCTATTGAGTAACCGGCCCTAAGATATACAATTTTAACAGGTTTGCCGACTACACAAAAAAATTGATTTTTTTACACAAATTGTAACTGAATGTGTACTTAGTGTAATAAAATTATATTTTATTGTATATTTTACACATAGTTGTGTATATTTTATACATAATTGTGTAATAAGTCTACACAATTTTTAGTTACACAAGTCCATTAAAAAAACTATGTCATAAAAAATGAAAACAGCCATTCCTTAGTAACGGGTCGTATCCGTAACTCAAAGAAAAATATATTACGTGCGAATCCGGAGACTTTAGTTATATAATTTGTTCACACTGTATGGGCTTAAAACCACTGCCGTTTATTTTTTCAAAAGACGTGCAGTTCTGGAGGTAAACCCGGATAATTGTTCTTTAGGCAGTGGCGCACCGAGGGGGGGGGGGTGTGGAGTTAACCACCGAGAAGCCTGTTTATGGTCACATTTTTACTTCAAATTAAGGTTTTTTTATTTTTTATCCTTATCTCCCCCGAAGTCAATTCCTGGGTGCGCCACTGCTTTACGGTCTAAATAGTATCCTCAAGAAAATCTCCCAAAATCAATCAGGGAAAACCCGTCCAAACCCCTCCACCTCGAAAATCTGTATTTTTTCAGTTTTATGAGTTTTTGCTCAAAAATTAAGTTCCCAAGAAAAAAAATTATAGTATACTAAAATTTCTATATGTATTGCTTATATTATGGTTGGCAGTCCACTGGCGTCCGTATACTGGGCTTATTTTGAAAGTCGCAAAAAATCATCTTTATTCGTATTTTATATTGAAGAAAAAAGAAAATTTAGTAAAAAAATAGTTTCAGACTTTTCTCATTTGATTCAAATCAAGCAAATTATTTTGTGTATATAAGAAGGTTTATTTTTAACCAAATTCGAAAAAATACGAGGTTATAAGTTCGACCCGTATTTTTTTTAGAAATGTTGGTTCTAGCATATCTTCCAAACGGCTTAAGCGATTTTTATAATTCTATTTTTCTTCGATTCAGGAGACCTTCAATTTGACCCCGTTCTGGTAAAAAATGTACTTCCCCTTCGACTTTCACGGCATTATTCATAAAATCATTACAATGTCCAAAATGTATATAAGAAATTGCCACTTTCGACTACACTTAAAAACAAATAATTAAGTTGCATCCTGACTTTAATTTGGATACCTGGGCCACTTTTCCGGGCCCATTGTATCTCAAAAAGGAATTTATTTCTAGCATAACGGTTAAACGGCTCAACCCATTTTCATAATTCTTTTTATATTCGATTAAGGAAAGCTCTACCACTAATCTGGCGGAAAGCACGAATGGTCTTGGTCACCACTTGACATTGTCATCAAAGCGGAGGCGAGAGTGGGAGCATACAAACCAAAATGCAATGACAACTGGTATGATAACCATTTGGGACATACCAAGATTGCGAGCATTGTCACCAACTCGGTGCTAGAGATGAGGAGGGACATCATGACTCCGAAAATCAACACGAACAAGCCGTTTAAGACCCAGCTATCCTGGGAAAACATATACCGACTTTGTTCGGACAGTGGATCAGGAGCGGAAGTATATGGCCTAGCCCCAAGATCAAATTGGTTTGCATTTCTGGGGAAACATACCACAGTATTCCAAGCTGAAATAGATGCCATAGAGACTTGTCTGTGGGAAAACCTGAGAAAAAGATATCTCAACAAAGATATAACAATCTTCTCAGACAGCCAAGCAGCTATTAAAGCTCTGGCATGCCAACAAATTCACTCAAAATTTGTGTGGAACTGCCTTCAAACCCTCCTAACCCTAGCGAAACATAATAGAGTGACCCTTGCGTGGGTGCCGGGGCACACAGGGGTCATCATCATCATAGGCAATCACTCGATACCGAGTATGATTTTCCTCTATTCTGTATCGGCGCTATCTGTTGTGCGTTTTTTGATGGCTATGTAAGCCAATTCTCGAGCCGCACACCCTTCCACAGTCCTGGCACACCCAGTCTCCGGCAGCAGCCTAGTGTTGTTGGTCATTCATTTTTCCATTTTGTCGCGCTCCTTTCTACGTTCTCTCTTTTCCGTCTCTAGTCTACGTCGCTGCTCTTCAAAAGTTTGTGCTCCCTCATGGACTGTTTGGCGCCATGAAGCCCTATCGTTTGCCGTGGTCTCGAAGTTGTTTATATCGATGTGACCCTTCATCATATTGCCTTTGAGAACGTCCTTGTACCTTTTTTGTTGACCTCCTTGATTTCTCTTTCCCTCCTTCAGTTGTCCATAAAATATCTGCTTTGGGAGACGTGTTTCGGGCATGCGGATAATGTGACCAGTCCAACGAAGCTGGTGCTTGAAGATTAGGGCTTCTATACTAGTTGTTCTGGCTTCTTCTAAAACACTTATGTTTGTTCGTCGGTCTTGCTATTTGATTCTCAGTATTCGTCTTAAACAACTTTGATGATATTTTTCTAGTCGTTTGATATGCCTTCTGTAGGTGGTCCACGTTTCACATCCGTATGTTAGAGTTGGTATTATAACTGTGTTGTAGACACGAAGCTTGGTCTCCGCATTGATGTCGTGATTGTTGAAGACTCTCTCGGAAAGCCGTCCGAACGCTGCGCTAGCACATTTTAGGCGATGTTGTGTTTCTGCGTCAATAGTTGCATTTGATGATAGGTGGCTTCCAAGGTATGGATAATGTTCCACGTTCTGCAGAGGATGGCCATTTATGGAAATGTTTGGAGCTTGGGGATTCGTACCTGATTCTGGTTGGTGAAGAATTTACGTTTTGGCAAGACTGACCTCTAGACCAATGCTTTTGTAGGCTTGGTTAAATGCGTTGATTACCAGCTGTAGAGCTTCCTCTGTATCGGCCATAACGACGTTGTCATCGGCGTACTGCAGTTCGATTATCGAGGTCGTCGACACCTTAGTTTTTGCTCGCAGTCTGCCTAGGTTAAGTAGGCCACCGTCGAATCTATATAGAATTTCAACTCCCGGCGGTAGATGTTCCTCAACAAGGTGAAGCATGGCACCTAAAAATATAGAGAATAGGGTGGGTGCAATAACGCACCCTTGTTTAACGCCTGTGGTAATCTGGAATGACTCTCCTGGTCCATCGTTGCTCAGGACTGTTGCATTCATATTGTCGTGTAGTAGTCTAAGAATTTGAATATATTTTTGAGGGCATCCAGCTTTTGCCAGTATTTTTCAAAGAGCTTCTCTTTTGACCGGTCTATGAAGGTCATGAAGAGAGGGCGATTTTGTTCTCTAGATTTCTCTTGCATTTGTCTGGCACTGAAGATCATGTAAGCTGTGCCTCGATTGGGCCTAAATCCACACTGTGTCTCTGGCAGATTTTGTTTAGCAATCGGAATTAATCGGTTTGACAGTATCCGTGCAAGTATCTTTCCAGCAACAGAAAGCAGAGATATACCTCTGTAGTTTCCACATTGGGCCTTGTCGCCTTTTTTGAAAATGGTAACTATATAGTGGTCCATATTTTACTTATTAGAATGTGCATTTGGGAATTAAGTGCGGGACCCCCTTGTTTGTAGAGTTCAGCAGCGATGCCATCTGTGCCTGCTGACTTGTTATTCTTTAGCTGTGTGATTGCCTTTTCGACCTCCTCTAATCTCAGAATCTCACTTAGGTGTTGTTGTGTAGTTTTCTCCGGAATTTTGACGAAGATGTCATTTTCGACCTGATACTCTCTGTTGAGTATTTCTTGGAAATGTTATTTCCATCGTGAATTGATAAAGGATCTGTGTTTAAGCAGCCTTGTTCCATCTTTGGATCGTAGGGGATTGATACCTTGTGTAGTGGGACCATAGTTAGGGTGGCTGTTCCAAGCATTATGGGCTTTTCTCTTCCTCTCAATAAGCTCTTGAATTTCTTTTTCATGCTCATCAAACCAGTTTTGATATTTTCTTTGTGTGTAGCCGACCGTTTCTTCGGAGGCAGATGTTATTGCTGTCTTCAACATTCTCCAGTGATCGTCAATATTCTCCGGGTATTCTAAAGTACCCAACTTTGGTTCAAAGAGACTTGGAATTTTATTGCGGTTTGATCATCTTTAAGGCGTTCTACATTGAATCTTCTTCTGATTTGCTTTTTTTGGTGGCATCCCCTTCAACACCACTCACCTGTGACATCCTTAAACTGAATAGGAAAGAAATCAGACAAGTGACGGGGCTATTAACCGGTCACTGCGCACTGAGAGAACACCTGCATAGGATGGGAATCTATAGAGACGAGCCCACCTACAGACTATGTGATGAGGATGACGAACTAACCTTCTGCAGAACACAAAAACTCCTGGAGGACGACCCCTCCAGAGAAGCTAACTGCCAGGGAAACCTAATAAAGGGGCTGCTGCTCCTCGCAAGGTCGTCAAACCTCTTAGATTAGGAAGGCACACAGCAAGAGATACAATAAGCTAAGAAGCTGCAGTGTCAGGGATTTCAAGACCTAAACTTGCTGTTGAGACAAATCAAATCAAATTAAGAAAAGCGCTAATTTAGACCTGTTTTATGATAAAATATACTTCCCCTTCCACTTTTACGACAATACTCAAAAAATCATTAGAATGTCCAAAATTTATATTAGTTGGGGGCAGTGTTAAATTTTGTCCTACGTGGACTTTTTGATGATAGATATACTTAATTTCGCCCTACCCATGAACAGCCTTAAATATGCTGCACATTTTTCATTATAACCCATAATTGAAAATATTTTTAACAGAAATGCGATACAGAAACAGTTTCATACTTAGATGAAAAAATCAACACAGCTTGCATTTTTTAAAACCATAACATTCATAATTGAACAACTTTGACACTGCAAATCACCAACTACTCATTAGTAAATTAAACCACTTTACTTTATTAAAGTAATATGTGGCAGGAAACGGACTATTGGATTAAGGCAAAATTTTAATGAATGTGTTTCCAAAACATCGGAAATAACCCAGGAAGTCCCACAGGGTACAATGTGCAGATTTTAATATATTTTATTTATTTTAAAGATCAAATCCAATAACAATCAAACTAAGTCTGGACAGCTTGGATGTGTATCCCTTGCACCACGAATGGGACAGTCTGGTACACAGACGGCTCAAAAATGATGGGAAACAAGTCGGGGCGGGAGTGTTCCACTTCTCCCTAGGAAGGTACGCGACTGTTTTTCAGACTGAGGTATGCGCCATTCCCGGGTCCCGGGACATGAAGGTGTACCGGGAAATGAAGAGGAGCCCATACTAGGTATTCTCGCATGCCAAGTCAACGGCCCTGAAAAGTGACTTAGACAGGCGCTCTGAGGAGCTCTGAAATAGCACACAGGGCATGAGACAGGCCAAACTCCTGATTGGTGATGTGAGCGCAAAAAAAAGAAAGTCCTTGGTCCACCTACGTAGAAATGATGTGCGACTGGCACCAGGGCTCCTAACGGGACACTAGCTGTTGCCTTAACAAGCACCTAGAAACGCTGGGAAAAGCACCTAGAGACGCTGGGAAAAGTACCTAGAGACGCTGGGAATTGCCGAAGACTCAGAGTGTCGATGGTTCATGGAGTGTTCGGCTCTGGCTAGGTCAAGAGAGTCGCGACTTGGGCTGCTGGCCCCAGGCGATGTAAGAAGGTTGCAGCCCAGAAAAATCTGTTATTTTGCAAAAGAGGCAGGCAGAAAATTAAAATAGATATACGTACTTAGCATCGGTAAGCACTTTAAAACTTGCCAGGTTTTATCGTTGTTCCAATTTTAAAATTTTCTAAACTTATCACATTACTGTAGAATGTATAAAAACTTTTATATTAAATATATAAAAAACTAAAAATTATAAACCTTAACCAATAACTATGAGATACTCTAACCCTATCTAGTGTCGCAAAATTTGTAACAATTAGTATGTTATCACATCGTACTTAACACGTATTGAAAAGATTGCCTTCTTTTTGTTTCATAGAGCATGTTCTCTGTTCCGACAAAGAGCGTAATATATAAAAGAACAAGATGCTTGATTTTCGATACGTATTGAATACGATGTAAAAATCAGGGTTGGCCATGGGCAAGGCCAAAGGCGAAAAATCTGCTGCGCATGCCTGATGCAGTCTGCTCGCGCTCAGAGGATTTTTTGACTTTTATGCTATGACTATGGTATAGTTTAAGCTATGGTGAGCGTATCAGTGGCGGTCCCAAAGTAGACAACAAAGATGCTGGTGGTAACCATGAAGGTTTTGGAGAAAAACGAGAAATTGCATAACATTCCTTTAAAGCAGGATTGGAAAAAAACCCGAGTTTTTAAATATAAAAACCCTCCCCGCTCGGCTTTTTTGGGTTTTATTGGGCTTTTTATGGTTTTCTTTTTAAATTATATACAGATTGTAGTTCTTCTTTAAAATTAGGACTTATTCTCGCGATCGTTTATCAACTATAAAATACGACATACAAAAAGGTGGAATACAAATATCGACAGTTTGTTTATTTATTAATAAATCAAAGCACCGCACTGATGAGCACCACAAGTGCGAAATCCGGATGTACGGTTACCATTACCTTTTTTGAGGGAAAGCTCGCTATTCATTGACTTTGTTATTTATTCACCCTCGCTAAATCCCTTTTTAGACAAAGCAGTTTTTGATGACCAGCGCTTTATGCGGATGCGATGTTCGTATCATCTTTTCTTAATATAAACAAACCTAAAGAAAATTATTTTTGGAGTTTGTGTATTTACTACACTGTAAGTACCTGCTTACTTAGTATGATATGATACTAAAGGATTCAAGTTTTCGTTTTTTTCGAGGTTATTAACTCTAAATCATTTTTTTTAACAGAAAGAGTACTTTAGAATGGACTGAGGTTTTGGAATCCAGTAATAAATTTAGAGTAGAGTGCTTAGAATGGACTGAGGTTTTAAAAACCACTAATAAAGGTAGAGTTTGCAAATATTGAACCAGAATCGTTTTTTTAAAATAATTTGCATTGTTGCCCAGCTAGTGCAGCATCCATTGAAAGATATTTTTCAACTTACGGTTTTATTTGGAATAATAAAATAGGAAATTGTTTGGGATTAGAAAACGCTATTCAACTGGTCAAAGTTTATCGAATCTTACCATCAGATTCAAACGACTAGTAATAATAATATACCTTTTTGATGTTTATTTATTTTATTAATCATAAAAAAACCCACTGTCGAAAAAGCCCTAAGGGATTTTTTTTATGTGGGTGGGTTACTCACTAGGCAGCCAACCCTCCTTTAAAGACATTGTAGAATCCCTCCACAGTATTTTGGGACAGTTTGACCTTCAATCCGTCACACCAAAAATAAACAAACGCATGAAGTACTTACCGCGAAAACCACGAGATTGGAAATACAGAACAGTATTATAGAGTTTCTTTTTTTGTAAACATGTTTTAGACAAAATCATTTCGGACATAAAAAAGTATTTTTGACCTGAACATATTCATACCAAGTTTTATACAACGTGAAGCCAAAATCAAGGCAAAATTCGTTTCGTCGTTTCCAAATTGCAAATAGTATAAACTGTTTGATTAATCCAAAACACAAATTCTTGAACTTTTATTGAGAGAAGTCAGTATTTGGAAACAATATTGTTCAGAAGCAGGCAAAAGCTTAAATCAAAACATACCTGATAACATTTTCGAGGCAATGAACAAGTGTGGCGATATTTTTAAGTAGGACATAAATAGCGGCGTTATAACAACTTTGATATTTACGTCATTAGTTTAATTTTGTGTTAAAAGTGGCATTTGTAGTGTCATTTTCTTAAAAAAATTTCGCCTGCTGCGCTTTGAAACCAGTGATATATTTACAATTTTAGTTCAATTTTAAATCAAAAAATGCATTTTAGTGCAATTTTCTTAAAAAATTTGCATTTTTAACGTAGTTTTCTTAAAATTTTTTTACACATTTAAAATAAAAAATGTATAAAATAAACAACTTAGATTTGAGTCCAAATTCGCGCTTGTAGTTACTAAGTTTTGTTTGCATATATTGATATGTTCCTCATAAAAGCTAAGCTTTTATTCTAGTTTTTTTTTCGTATCGAAACCGCCCCCCCCCCCTTTTCAAATGGCTGGGACCGCCACTGTCGTATAAAAACAAGAACGAAAAGTTACTCCGATTAGAGTTAATAAAACTATTTTTTTTTTTGAGACGGCGGGGTACAATGAGTGGGGAACCTTCAAAAATAAATTTTCTATAAAATATGGCTTGTATGAATCAGATATTCGGATATTAGGGGGGGGGGGAATCGTCAAAATATATATAGGTATTCATCGTGTGAGCTTAGGTGCGCATCACTCGGAGTATTTTTTATCAATCACTTTTCGACAGGATTCGATAGATATTCTCAAAAAATTATGTAACTCATTTAATAGAAGATATTTTTAATCACCCAGTAAATATTGTGTATATACAGGGTGGGCCATTTAAAAGGGTTCACCTGGATTTTCTCAAAGACTGTAAAAAATTGGAGAACACGTCGATTTTGTTTGTAAGGGTGAGACTTTTTCTTGAAAGTTTTGTAGCGCGCATCCCCTTTGAGGGGTAAACTTTACCCCTATATTTTAAATAGGGAAAGTGGGTCGAGTGATACCTTGTTTTGAAGGTCTCCTGAATGTCTTGACAATCGTGTAAAAATTTCGAAAATCTCTTCAAGCGCCTTTATATAAGGACGGTTTGAAATTTTTTTTGTATAAACACTAATAAACCATTTTAAGCAGTGAATTGATTTTATTGTAAAGCGATTTAAGAAATATTACTTTATAACCGATTTTAGGGTTGGTATAAACACTTTAAAAACGCTTTAGCTGATTGCTTCCAAACTAAAGAAATACTCAAACCTGGTTTTACCGCAAAATATGTTTTTAACTTTAGTTTTATTTGTTTTTTTTTTTTGAACTGACATATTTAATGACAT
Organism: Oxystoma pomonae; assembly: GCA_963921995.1. Lineage (NCBI taxonomy): Eukaryota > Metazoa > Arthropoda > Insecta > Coleoptera > Brentidae > Oxystoma > Oxystoma pomonae. Next base: position 78,642,884 of record OY998163.1, read on the forward strand.
TTAAAGAAGGACGTATTAACCCCCAGAAAAAAGCGATTTCATTTAAAACCGTCCTTATAAAAAAACGGTTTCAGGTGCATATAAACTTAGTAAGTGAATCTCTTGCAAAAGCCAAAATGTTCCTACGGGTTTTGAGGTAGTTTTAAAGGATCTTTTGGTTTCCACTCATTATGGGACCGCTCGAAATACTTTCTTTTTTACTCAAGGCTTAAATCGCTATTGCGCAGTCGAGGGTAATTTTTACCCAGCTCAGCAGGAATCTAATCACCTTTGTATAGCCACTGGGTGAAAATGACCTAAAAATTATCTTAAGGCGGTTCAAAGCTCAATTGGTATTATTTTAAAGTACTCCAATAGAATAGTCAGAAAATCCCGATTTATCTACAAAACTGAGTTAACAGCCGTCAAATTTTTTTACAGCAAGTAGAAGATCATATGAGACTCTTAAAACCTTAGAACATTGAACTACAAAAAGGAGCTTTTTTTCAGACCTAGGGCAGGATGTTTTGAGTTTAAAATATTCATCCCATTGTTGTCATGTTAACTTAATACGTTTTCCCCTGTTTTTAATATTATTTAAAGTACCTTCAATAATTTTTAGTTCCGTTTAATTAAATGGTCTAGATATAGTAATAAAAATCTATATTTCTATAAAAAAAAAAACAAAAATGTATTCAAGTAGGATGTACAACTATAAAAATAAGAAAAAGGTGCTATGGAAATCCCTATTTACACTGAAATTAATGACGAGCCGGCAACACAGATTTCCTGCCTTTGTTTACCAAGAATGGCCAAATATGACGAATTCTAACCTAATTTATATTTAGTTAATATTTTAATTTAACGTACCTGTGAAACGAAATACTGCGGTCCCCCAGCTTCTGTTTCAACTTGCATATAATAATACACTTCGGAACTATTTTTCGCCACAAACTTTTCACAAAAGAAGATGTCATGTTAAATTTTCAAAAAAGGTCGAAAGTTTTAAATAGGTTGTGAGTATTATATATTGTGTATATTAGCTTTTTCAACATATATCTTAAACCTCATTAATTAATTAATAAATAAGAGTCAAAACTTAATCCAAATTTAATAAATTTTTTGTTGCATAATTTTGTTATTAAAATTGGCAACACAGATTTCTCTCCCCTTTCCCCACTGTAGATGTTGCACTCAAACAACCAGTGTAACCAGACTCCTTCTAGTAGTTCAATCTTCTAAGCTTAAAACCATATTTTTCCAACAAAATTTCTTTCTAGGTTCTCCGCCATTTTGAATTTATGCGTAATCCGGGTTAACTCGGTTTTAGTCCGATATCTCATTGACCATTGGTCCGATTTAAAAAAAAATTGTTTTGTTTTATAAAAAAGTAATTTTTCTACGATTTTTGATCTAATATTTTTTTCCTAGGTCTCGGATAAAAAGTTAATTCACATATTATTATACCGCCGAAAATAATGATTAATCATGGTGACATATACAGGGTTCCTAAGCAAATCCTTAGGGGGCCAAGCAGCCGTGTATAAGACGCAGACAAACAGAAAAGCACATTAGGCAGAAAAGGATGGGCATGGGGCGATGTTGTCACTACATCTTACACGTAGTAAATCCATTCCAGGTTGTTGTTTTCTAATGTTTTCCATTTTCATACCTTTAGGACTGGAATAAAAATTGTTTTTGCTCGACTTTAATACCAAACTGATGAAAGATATCGTAAAAAATCGTGCACAAATTACGTAACGGTGATTTTACCAATTTTTGACCCCCTCCCTATGTAATGTTTTGTAACGGTTTGGCACGCCACTCCTCTAATATTACGTAACGATTTCAAGACCACTACCCGCCCCCAAAAAAAAATCTTTTCACTTATTTTCATTCCAAATTTTCTTAGTTTCACACAAATGCAAACGCTGTCGAAAACCCCCCTCCCCCCTACGTAACGTTTTGTAACCCCCCTCCACCCTATGACCATTACGTAATTTGTGTACGGCCCCTGTAGTCCCAGTGGAGGAGGGCGAGAAAATTGATATTTTTTTCTTAAAAATTATACTCTTTAGACCTATTTCTTTGCGTTCCCGAAATTACGTACTTTTTGAAAAAAGAATTGTAAGCGGCGCCATTTTTATTTCGTGCTTTGTTTTTCTAACATTTTTGCGTTCGGCTAATTTAATTGAAAAATTTTTACCTTCGGCGCCCTTTATCTTCTCACTCGAAACCAAGATCCCCCGTTTTAGAAAAACTGATCCCGTCTCTGTTTCTAAATTTTTTCGAATAAAAGTAGAGTATGACCATGGGGGAAATAATTTTTTTCTACGGTATGACGAAAATTTCGAGAAAGTTGAAGAAAAAAATAAAAAAAGTGGCAGAGCTCAAGTTTTTCGTAAAAAAAACGTTTTTTGTAAAGAAACAGAGCAAAATAAATATTTTCACCCCTTTTTGGGTGTTACAAATATTGGCAGCCCCTTATTTTTCGCTTTTACCCTTCCGCTAGTTTTGAAGATGTTTCGAGATCATGTCATAAAACACCTCGAAAATATCAAATGTAGTGTAGGGCCAGCTTTATTTAAAATCAATAATATCGCAAGCAAAAAGCTCTGCAGGAAAAACAGCGCCGTTTATTGATTTCTTTGGCTGCTAGTGCTAGCTGCATGGTTTGGCCGTTTCCGGATAGATGTCACTAGTAGAACAGAATGGAAAGATATTTAATTAAAAGCGAAGACATTTCTTTCTAATGTTAGCAACCTCACGAGTTTATCGCTCAGTATCGTAAATAATGGACCCTGCCGCCTCCTTTAAGCAAGAAAAAGCTGTGGTTTGGACCTGAAAACATCTAATTTTTAATTAGATCAGATGTTCAAATCTCATGGTGTGGCCGCCATCTAGCGGAATCACAATGAAAGAGTGGCGACAATTTTTTCTCATGAAAGCAGTCCGGAGATAATAACAAACTGGCACCATTGCTCAATATACCTGTTTCTTTTGTGCGCGCAGAACTTTCTATGCCATATCTGTTTCATTTATTGAAATCCTATCCCTAAGGAAAATCTTAGGAACCCTGTATACTACCGTCAGAAGGAAAAAACCCCGTGAGCGATCTAAACTTGATAAGTGGACAAATGAAAAAGAAGCTTTGAATTGTAATAAAGTCTCTAAAACATTCTAGGTGTAATACAGACAAATGATTTTTTGGCTATAGATAAAGATTCAAAATATGAATTAAAATACCAAAAAATAAAACCCAAAAATTAATAATTGTGCGTTTTGCATATAAAATAAGACACATACGGTAAAATAAAATATCCTATTCGGGCAGTCCTGCTGGGCAAAAGCCATAAATATTAAGAAAGACAAACAGAAATCCACAGACTTTACGTTTTTTTTTCTTAGCACTGGCGATATACGTGGTTATAGCTTAGTAGAGATCAAAAAAGGGTTGTAAATACGTGGTTTCATATTTTTTTAAAGTCAAAAATAAAAAACCAACCAGTAAGTTCAAAAAACCAAAAAAGTCATTTTTTTAAATTTATGGGTTGCGGAGTTTTTCCTTCTGACGGCAGTATATATATTGAAAATTTGTTATAATGAAACTTTTAAAAAAAATGTTCCTATAAAAAATTTTGTGGGTTAAATTTTCTTTAAATTTTTTTAAAAACTTTTATTCGAATCTTTTTTGTATGTGTTATAAAAAAAAGTAATGCCTAAAAGACTCCCGAAAATTGTGACATTTGAGTACTTACTAGCCAATATTTCTCTAGACTTGAGAGGAAAAATGTTCAAATATAAATTGTAGATATCAAAATTCTCTATAAAAGTGGCACATAAGAATTAAGATATAAAAAGTCGTACTGACAAAATTATAATTAATTATAATGACTATAAAATGCGAGTTAGTGTACTATAATTTACCTACGACCAATAAAAATGTCATCATAAATATCAGAAATTATTAAAAATATCAAACGTGAACACTCTTAAGTCAACAAACCTTCATAACCTGAAGTTTCAATGACGTTCTATCTAAAACGTCAAAACAAGTAAGTCTACTAAGGGGCTTTTCATATATTTTTTTAAAACAAGATTTTTTTTTCTTGAAAATGCGTTTTATGTCAATTTAACGGGACTTATGTTTCGTTAGGTAAGAAAATTATATTGGATTTATTTACGTTTAATAAATATTTATTGTCTTAAAAATAATTCACATTTTTGCGTCAATTAGTGCTCTTATAAAATAAAGTTTCATCGCTTGTCACGCCATCTTGTGGATTCCGTCTAAGCTTCATTATTTTCCTAGGAGGGTAAATGGTCCATTACAGTCGAATTGGGACGCTCGTTAAATGAGTATTATGGGTTGGTCGTAAGTAAAAATTATTATGCATATCAATGATTGTCCCAGCAAACCTGGTGTTAATTGGCTTCTTATTGTGGTCGTTTTGAAGACATTACTAGGTTTAAGGCATCCCACACTAAGACTTCAAAAACTTTGTTATTTGACATTTTTGAGCTGACCAAAGGAGGCATTCGAAAACCTGCAAATTAAGTATGCGTCTGCCAGTTTTATATTTCATTTTCATTTCCTCAAAATGATAAATAATGGCCAGCAGACAATTTCTGATTGTGCTGATGCATACCAGACGATAGAATTCTTTATAAGTGGTTTTTTCAATATTCAATCACAATAGAAAAATCTTGAGAGATTCAAAAAAATCAATTGATAAAGCATAAGTACCCCCACAAGTTAGTATAAAATGAAAAGCATTCGTATGCTAGGACATAATCATCTTATTTTATCCTTAATATGAGAGCACAAACAGCAATCGTTGTGGCACTTTTAGCCTTCTCGGCTTTGCAGGTATGTGACATTATAATTTTATTTTGTTTTTTCTTTTAAAAAAAGTTTTTGGATCTGTCTGAAACTTAAATAAATATCAATCAATCAAAATTGAATTAAAAATAAGACTCCATTCCTAAGGAGTGGAGAAAATATCCCTTTTTGTGAAAAACTAACGGTAAATCTACAGAACGTTCATTGTTAGATTAAGGGCAACTTTTGTGTAAAATAAGAAAATATTAATAGGTAGAAAAAAGGAAATTTGATTACATTTGGAAGTACGTCTTTTTTCATTGAGAAAAAATGTTAGTTATAAATGTTGGATTATTTTTATAGGGTGCTGAGTCCTTTGAGCTATGGAGCTGGTTTGGTGATGCAGCTCAAGCACCATCACCACCACCACCACCACCATCTGGCCAACCTGGATCCCCACCACCACCACCACCATCCGAAAAACCACACTTCCTAGCTGCTCAACCAAGCGGCCCTCCACCACCACCACCACCATCTGGCCAACCTGGATCCCCACCACCACCACCACCATCCGAAAAACCACACTTCCTAGCTGCTCAACCAAGCGGACCTCCACCACCACCACCATCTGGCCAACCTGGATCCCCACCACCACCACCACCATCCGAAAAACCACACTTCCTAGCTGCTCAACCAAGCGGACCTCCACCACCACCACCATCTGGCCAACCTGGATCCCCACCACCACCACCACCATCCGAAAAACCACACTTCCTAGCTGCTCAACCAAGCGGACCTCCACCACCACCACCATCTGGCCAACCTGGATCCCCACCACCACCACCACCATCTGGCCAACCTGGATCCCCACCACCACCACCACCATCCGAAAAACCACACTTCCTAGCTGCTCAACCAAGCGGACCTCCACCACCACCACCATCTGGCCAACCTGGATCCCCACCACCACCACCACCATCCGAAAAACCACACTTCCTAGCTGCTCAACCAAGCGGACCTCCACCACCACCACCATCTGGCCAACCTGGATCCCCACCACCACCACCACCATCCGAAAAACCACACTTCCTAGCTGCTCAACCAAGCGGACCTCCACCACCACCACCATCTGGCCAACCTGGATCCCCACCACCACCACCACCACCACCATCTCAAAAATCAGTCTTTTCTGCTTAATCGACCAATTTTTTATTTTAATATAGAAAAGAAGTTGTATATATAGCATTAAAAGAAATAAATTATGTATTTTTTGTAAAAAATTATGTAATGCTTATTTATCCTATAAGAAAAGGGTCAGCCAGATACTGGCTTATGTTATTTATGTTTCAATAATTATTAGCCATCCATACACAGTATGGAGGCTATTGGGAGCGTAAAATAAAAGATTTTTTTATTTCCACTAAAAATGATTTACTTGGGTCAAAAAAGACCTAAATACAAAATTTTGTCATGGTGTCTGTCTGCCTGTCTGTCTTTAACACGATTACTCAAAAACCGCTGAACCAATTCTTATCAAATTTGGCACAAAAATTCTCTGGTACCAGGCGATGAGCTGATTAGTTTTTGATGGGGGTGGGGGGTTGTCAACAGGGAGGAGGGGGGTTCAAACTTTTTAATAAATTGTAACTCACGAACCGTAGCAGCTATTGACACGCGGTTTTCACATTAAGATAGATAATTGCAGTTTCAACCAAAAACTAAAATTAAAGAAAAAAACTATTTTTTTTTAATCAAAAATTAAAAATTATATTAATAAATTAACGCAAATAAGCAAAAGTTTCAAAAATCGTATGGGTAAAAAACCTTACAAAATCGCCGTACTAAATCTTTAATACCAAACTGATGAAAGATATCGTAAAAAAAATTATTTTTCGGCTTTTCATTTTGTAACCATTGTCCTTACGCACTGTTTACAGGCTGGGGACTGAGATACATGCAAATGCATAACCTAAAGCGTTCATACACGGCCGGAGATATTTCCGTAGAAACTTTATCAAGCAAATAGGACGGGTTGACGCCTTCGAACATCCAACCCGGGTTTTGCACTTTGATTCGAAATCAAAAAGGAGGAACAGTCAAATGTGGGGCCGTGCACAAATTACGTAACGGTGATTTTACCAATTTTTGACCCCCTCCCTATGTAATGTTTTGTAACGGTTTGGCACGCCACTCCTCTAATATTACGTAACGATTTCAAGACCACTACCCGCCCCCAAAAAAAAATCTTTTCACTTATTTTCATTCCAAATTTTCTTAGTTTCACACAAATGCAAACGCTGTCGAAAACCCCCCTCCCCCCTACGTAACGTTTTGTAACCCCCCTCCACCCTATGACCATTACGTAATTTGTGCACGGCCCCTGTAGTCCCAGTGGAGGAGGGCGAGAAAATTGATATTTTTTCTTAAAAATTTTACTCTTTAGACCTATTTCTTTGCGTTCCCGAAATTACGTAATTTTTGAAAAAAGAATTGTAAGCGGCGCCATTTTTATTTCGTGCTTTGTTTTTCTAACATTTTTGCGTTCGGCTAATTTAATTGAAAAATTTTTACCTGCGGCGCCCTTTATCTTCTCTCTCGAAACCAAGATCCCCCGTTTTAGAAAAACTGATCCCGTCTCTGTTTCTAAATTTTTTCGAATAAAAGTAGAGTATGACCATGGGGAAATAATTTTTTTCTACGGTATGACGAAAATTTCGAGAAAGTTGAAGAAAAAAATAAAAAAAGTGGCAGAGCTCAAGTTTTTCGTAAAAAAAACGTTTTTTGTAAAGAAACAGAGCAAAATAAATCTTTTCACCCCCGTTTTGGGTGTTACAAATATTGGCAGCCCCTTATTTTTCGCTTTTACCCTTCCGCTAGTTTTGAAGATGTTTCGAGATCATGTCATAAAACACCTCGAAAATATCAAATGTAGTGTAGGGCCAGCTTTATTTAAAATCAATAATATCGCAAGCAAAAAGCTCTGCAGGAAAAACAGCGCCGTTTATTGATTTCTTTGGCTGCTAGTGCTAGCTGCATGGTTTGGCCGTTTCCGGATAGATGTCACTAGTAGAACAGAATGGAAAGATATTTAATTAAAAGCGAAGACATTTCTTTCTAATGTTAGCAACCTCACGAGTTTATCGCTCAGTATCGTAAATAATGGACCCTGCCGCCTCCTTTAAGCAAGAAAAAGCTGTGGTTTGGACCTGAAAACATCTAATTTTTAATTAGATCAGATGTTCAAATCTCATGGTGTGGACGCCATCTAGCGGAATCACAATGAAAGAGTGGCGACAATTTTTTCTCATGAAAGCAGTCCGGAGATAATAACAAACTGGCACCATTGCTCAATATACCTGTTTCTTTTGTGCGCGCAGAACTTTCTATGCCATTTCTGTTTCATTTATTGAAATCCTATCCCTAAGGAAAATCTTAGGAACCCTGTATACTACCGTCAGAAGGAAAAAACCCCGTGAGCGATCTAAACTTGATTTGTGGACAAATGAAAAAGAAGCTTTGAATTGTATTAAAGTCTCTAAAACATTCTAGGTGTAATACAGACAAATGATTTTTTGGCTATGGTAAAAGATTCAAAATATGAATTAAAATACCAAAAAATAAAACCCAAAAATTAATAATTGTGCGTTTTGCAGATAAAATAAGACACATACGGTAAAATAAAATATCCTATTCGGGCAGTCCTGCTGGGCAAAAGTCATAAATATTAAGAAAGATAAACGTAAATCCACAGACTTTACGTTTTTTTTTCTTAGCACTGGCGATATACGTGGTTATAGCTTAGTAGAGATCAAAAAAGGGTTGTAAATACGTGGTTTCATATTTTTTTAAAGTCAAAAATAAAAAACCAACCAGTAAGTTCAACAAACCAAAAAAGTCATTTTTTTAAATTTATGGGTTGCGGGGTTTTTCCTTCTGACGGCAGTATATATATTGAAAATTTGTTATAATGAAACTTTAAAAAAAAAATTTTGTGGGTTAAATTTTCTTTAAATTTTTTTAAAAACTTTTATTCGAATCTTTTTTTGTATGTGTTATAAAAAAAAGTAATGCCTAAAAGACTCCCGAAAATGGTGACATTTGAGTACTTACTAGCCAATATTTCTCTAGACTTGAGAGGAAAAATGTTTAAATATAAATTATAGATATCAAAATTCTCTATAAAAGTTGCACATAAAAAGGATGCTTAGTCGTTGTCGCCCAAAGAATTAAGATATAAAAAGTCGTACTGAGAAAATTAGGTTTGACACTTATAATGACTATAAAATGCGAGTTAGTGTACTATAATTTACCTACGACCAATAAAAATGTCATCATAAATATCAGAACTTATTAAAAATATCAAACGTGAACACTCTTAAGTCAACAAACCTTCATAACCTGAAGTTTCAATGACGTTCTATCTAAAACGTCAAAACAAGTAAGTCTACTAAGGGGCTTTTCATATATTTTTTTAAAACAAGATTTTTTTTTCTTGAAAATGTGTTTTATGTCAATTTAACGGGACTTATGTTTCGTTAGGTAAGAAAATTATATTGGATTTATTTACGTTTAATAAATATTTATTGTCTTAAAAATAATTCACATTTTTGCGTCAATTAGTGCTCTTAGGAGGGTAAATGGTCCATTACAGTCGAATTGGGACGCTCGTTAAATGAGTATTATGGGTTGGTCGTAAGTAAAAATTATTATACATATCAATGATATTGCTCTTTTTCTACTTGATATTGTATTTATTTATTACACACTTTTTTGTTTCTATTCTATATGGCTTTGATTGTCACAGCAAACCTGGTGTTAATTGGCTTCTTATTGTGGTCGTTTTGAAGACATTACTAGGTTCAAGGCACTAAGACTTCAAAAACTTTGTTATTTGACATTTTTGAGCTGACCAAAGGAGGCATTCGAAAACCGTGCTGTTCAACATTTATCCTGCAAATTAAGTATGCGTCTGCCATATTTCATTTTCATTTCCTCAAAATGATAAATAATGGCCAGCAGACAATTTCTGATTGTGCTGATGCATACCAGACGATAGAATTCTTTATAAGTGGTTTTTGCAATATTCAATCACAATAGAAAAATCTTGAGAGATTCAAAAAAATCAATTGATAAAGCATAAGTACCCCCACAAGTTAGTATAAAATGAAAAGCATTCGTATGCTAGGACATAATCATCTTATTTTATCCTTAATATGAGAGCACAAACAGCAATCGTTGTGGCACTTTTAGCCTTCTCGGCTTTGCAGGTAAGTGACATTATAACTTTATTTTGTTTTTTCTTTTAAAAAAAGTTTTTGGATCTGTCTGAAACTTAAATAAATGTCAATCAATCAAAATTGAATTAAAAATAAGACTCCATTCCTAAGGAGTGGAGAAAATATCCCTTTTTGTGAAAAACTAACGGTAAATCTACAGAACGTTCATTGTTAGATTAAGGGCAACTTTTGTGTAAAATAAGAAAATATTAATAGGTAGTAAAAAGGAAATTTCATTACATTTGGAAGTACGTCTTTTTTCATTGAGAAAAAATGTTAATTATAAATGTTGGATTATTTTTATAGGGTGCTGAGTCCTTTAAGCTATGGAGCTGGTTTGGTGATGCAGCTCAAGCACCATCACCACCACCACCACCACCACCACCATCTGGCCAACCTGGATCCCCACCACCACCATCCGAAAAACCAGACTTCCTAGCTGCTCAACCAAGCGGACCTCCACCACCACCACCATCTGGCCAACCGGGATCACCACCACCACCACCACCATCCGAAAAACCACACTTCCTAGCTGCTCAACCAAGCGGACCTCCACCACGACCACCATCTGGCCAACCTGGATCCCCACCACCACCACCACCATCTGAAAAACCACACTTCCTAGCTGCTCAACCAAGCGGACCTCCACCACCACCACCATCTGGCCAACCTGGATCCCCACCACCATCACCACCATCCGAAAAACCACACTTCCTAGCTGCTCAACCAAGCGGACCTCCACCACCACCACCATCTGGCCAACCTGGATCCCCACCACCACCACCACCATCCGAAAAACCACACTTCCTAGCTGCTCAACCAAGCGGACCTCCACCACCACCACCATCTGGCCAACCTGGATCCCCACCACCACCACCACCATCTGAAAAACCACACTTCCTAGCTGCTCAACCAAGCGGACCTCCACCACCACCACCATCTGGCCAACCTGGATCCCCACCACCCCCACCACCATCCGAAAAACCACACTTCCTAGCTGCTCAACCAAGCGGACCTCCACCACCACCACCATCTGGCCAACCTGGATCCCCACCACCACCACCACCATCCGAAAAACCACACTTCCTAGCTGCTCAACCAAGCGGACCTCCACCACCACCACCATCTGGCCAACCTGGATCCCCACCACCACCACCACCATCCGAAAAACCAAACTTCCTAGCTGCTCAACCAAGCGGACCTCCACCACCACCACCATCTGGCCAACCTGGATCCCCACCACCACCACCACCACCACCATCTCAAAAATCAGTCTTTTCTGCTTAATCGACCAATTTTTTATTTTAATATAGAAAAGAAGTTGTATATATAGCATTAAAAGAAATAAATTATGTATTTTTTGTAAAAAATTATGTAATGCTTATTTATCCTATAAGAAAAGGGTTAGCCATATACTGGCTTATGTTATTTATGTTTCAATAATTATTAGCCATCCATACACAGTATGGAGGCTATTGGGAGCGTAAAAAAAAAGATTTTTTTATGTCCACTAAAAATGATTTACTTGGGTCAAAAAAGACCTAAATACAAAATTTTGTCATGGTGTCTGCCTGTCTGTCTTTAACACGATTACTCAAAAACCGCTAAACCAATTCTTATCAAATTTGGCACAAAAATTCTCTGGTACCAGGCGATGAGCTGATTAGTTTTTGATGGGGGTGGGCGGTTGTCAACAGGGAGGAGGGGGGTTCAAACTTTTTAATAAATTGTAACTCACGAACCGTAGCAGCTAGCGACACGCGGTTTTAAGATAATTAATAAGATAGATAATTGTATTTTCAACCAAAAATCAAATTTTTGAAAAAAAAATAGTTTTTCTTTAATTTTAGTTTTTGGTTGAAAATACAATTATCTATCTTAATGTGAAAACCGCGTGTCGCTATCTGTTGGCAAGAGAGTAGGAGGGGGGATTAAACTTTTAAAAAAATTGCAACTCACGAACCGTAGCAGCTATCGACACGCGGTTTTCACATTAAGATAGATAATTGCAGTTTCAACCAAAAACTAAAATTAAAGAAAAAAACTATTTTTTTTTAATCAAAAATTAAAAATTATATTAATAAATTAACGCAAATAAGCAGAAGTTTCAAAAATCGTATGGGTAAAAAACCTTACAAAATCGCCGTACTAAATCTTTGCGATATTAGTCCTTAGAAAGGAACTTGAATAAAAGTTTAAGCTATTAAAAAAAAATCGGTTATCAAAGTTGTACTAAATTTTGCAAAATGAAAGTTTGAAACATTATCCTGACTCGGGATGTTTTTTACATATTTAAAATTACATTAATAAATGCCCTTAAAAATGATAGAGGACTTAAAACAACCAAATGAAAACCACGCAAATGATAAAAATTTTGGCTGTGCTTTTGTTAGTTTTTGACATGAGAGTACCCCGCTAACATAAAAAATTTAACTCGAGGGTACTCTAACACTTGCATCATTGATATACTAACTAACCTTAGATAGGGAACGTCCAAAATATGTTGACGCCAACATAAACAAAGCTATATCGCGAAACATGGGGAAAAAAAGTCCGTCCTTGTCAAGCCGTGGTCTTTGTCTAATTTTAAATTATAAAAGCGCGGTGAATTATATAGTTTACCACTATTGGTATGGTTCTTCATAAATTATTCTTACTGATTTTTCTTTAGGTAAGCTTTTATCGAATCGGTTTTTCAAACTAACTGCCATTCATATAGTTGCTCACGTAGTGGTGCGTAATTGTTATCTACAGTGTTCCTGATAATTAAAGTGAATAGTTTAAAGCGTTTTTGTTAAACAGTGCCGTAGATTGATATACTTTATTTTAATTTAAAAAACTTAAAAAAACTGAACTAGAAAAAACTTGATAGAAAAGATAAAAAAACTCAATTCTTGGCGAACGCAATTGTCAACGGCAGGTATAAATAAAGTCATTCGGATTTTTTTAGTTTCAATGTGGGATTTATTAGGAGGGAAGGTTAAATTAATTTAAAAAATAAAAATAGTTATATTATTGTTTTTTTTTATTTAATCGTTATTACAATTTTGTGGTAAGATAAAGAATTATACGAAAAATACTAGGGATCTATTGGAGATTTTCTACAGCCGGGAAGTATTATAGCCAGGTACTATTTTGACACTGTTGACACCGAACAGTGTTTGCCTGTTCGGTGCTGTTGACATACCGGGTGTCCCAAGGTGAGTAATTTATTAGAATATATATACAATGGAAACTTTTTAAACTTTCTATTCTAACATAAGTCCATGTAAATTATCTTTCTGAAATACTTTCATATTTGCAGTGTTGCCATTTGCAGGAAAACTTGGCAACAACTTTTATATTTTAAATTAAACACCCTGCATATTTGCATTTTTGGATTCTACAAAATATTTTAGGTACATTTTATGTATAAGATACTATACCTATGTTCAACTGTTTTTAAAATATTGACAGGTGAAAATTGACATTTTTTAACTTTGACAGCCCGTAACATCGAAACGGTTAAGGATAGAGCAAAACGGTTTTTACATTCTTATCTTGGGTTTTCACAAGCTATCGTTCTATATCTAATCCCAGGGTTAAAATATATCAAGGTTAGTTTAACCCTGGGTTAAAAATAGTATAAAACGATAGCAGTTAAACTATGAACATCATATATCAATGCTAATTAAACGTGGATTCTCTAATCTAAAAATTATTTATAGTAAAAAACGATATTTGTGTAAAAAATCAAGAATAATACTGTGCAATTCGTTGGTACTGTCGCATCTAAATTATGGGAATACTCTGTATGATCAACGTATTCGCCAGTCTGATAAAAGAAGACTGCAGTTGCTTCAAAATGCCTGTGTAAGGTTGATTTGTGGACTTCGAAGAAGAGATCATATCTCAGAACCACTTCACAGTCTGGGCTGGCTTAGCATGAAGCAAAGGCGTTTTTTACACTCGTCAATATTTTTTCATAAAATTGTGACATTTAAAAAACCCACTTATCTTTATAAGAAAATATCATTTAGACATAACATTCATGAAGTAAATACACGTCAAAAAAATTTAATTAATATTCCTCGTTGCAAAACGTCACTTTACCGCGGCTCGTTTACATATTCTATTGCCAAAATATACAATAAAATTCCAGGTAGTTATAAAAATCTTCATAATATATCCGCATTCAAAAAACTTATTAAAGCCGACTAATATTTAAACAAAATTATATTATAAAAAACTCTCCAATAATAATTTCGATATTATATCTTCGGTTTCTTTATTTTGATTTATATTTTTCATATTTTAGCTGTGTTAAGCAAACACTTTATTTCATTTCTTTATTAATTACGTAAAATTAATCTCATTCGCTATAACATATTATGTTATAGTAGTTTGCATTATTATAAATTAATGGGTTAAAGATCTTCTTTTTTTCTTTTTTTTTTCTTTTTTTTACTTATGTTAAATTATATCAATCATTTTTAATCAAATAGTTGTAAGTAGATAGGTAGATTCTTAGGTCTTTTTTGAATAAATATTTAATTTTGTATTTAGGGCCTGAATGGAAGAGCGCACTCTCCTTCGAGCAATCGTTAGACAGCGCGAACTCTGACCTTTGTCACATAATATTTGATTTAAGTTTTTTAGTTTGTATTTAATAGGATTTATATAAATCCTATCACTTATTGTTAAATTTGTTAAATTTGCTGTAATATATGTGACAATAAAAGCATTAATAATAATAGCTTGTGAAAAATCAAGACAGGAATGTAAAAACCGTTTTCATCTATCCTTAAACGTTTCGATGTTACGGGCTCTCAAATTTAAAAAATGTCAATTTTCACCTATCAATATTTTAAAAACAGTTGAACAATATACTTAAAATTTAGCTAAAATATTTTGTAGAATCCTAAAATGCAAAAATATACAGTGTGTTCAATTTAAAAGAAGAAAGTTTTCCTGCAAATATGAGAGTATTTCATAAAGATAGTTTACATGGACTTATGTTAGAATAGAAAGTTTAAAAAGTTTCCATGGTATAGTTTCCAAAATATTCCAATAGGTTACTCACCTTGGGACACCCGGTATATGCCGGTCGTAATAGTGTTACATACCCGCCTTTAGTTAAAATTGGATAAAGTCCTCCTTATTTTCAAATTTAGAAAAATATAACTTAGAAACCCAACAGTAATAAGGGCCGAATTAATTATTATTATGCTCAATAAAGTAAAAAAACTCAAGTGATTACAAAAATATTTACAGAATAAAATTTTTGATTGTTAAATTTTTTGTAAAAAAATAGACATTTTATTGGACAATAAATAAGTAAAATATAATATAAAAAACTAAATAACCAAAAACGGTAAAGGTAAGTTTTAAAAAAAAATTAGCTTAGAAATAATGCCGCCGGTCGCCGATTCCATTAAGTGTCGTGTTGCAAAAACTAATTTAGTACATATTCCAATATAAGCCAATCAGGCCAAAATAAAAAAAAAATATACATATAATAAATTTCAGCTATTTATAGCTAGAAAACCTGCAGGTCTTCAGCTTACAAAAACAAACATTTTAAAAATATTAAATAAGTCCCAGACTTGAAATTTTATTTCCATATTTTTTATAAAAAATATACACTTGGTATCTAACCTGGTTCTTCTTTCCAAGGAGAATTCTTATCGTGAGACTAAAACCCGCAAATTTAATGTGAAACAAATAATAAAAATAATGCTTTTTACTTTTTAAAAGGGCGACTTAACTAATACTATGGATTTATATCTACATAATATTATGGATGTAATGCAGGTTTTATATATTTTTTTTTTTTTAATTTAAATTAAATCCATATTGAGCTTTGATCTGCACTAAAACTATACCTATGTTTTCGGGCGCGCCTGCTTCTAAAGGGAAAGCGTCTCAGCTCCAAAAATCGATAAAAACATGGTGTCGGGGGTCGAGGTGACACTTTATTGTTTACATTTTGTAACAGGTCGTTTTTCGTGTTTTGAAAAGGTGAAAATCGTTATTTTTGGCTGTTTTTCGGTTTATGTACTATAGGTCAGTCCAACCATCTGTCGCTGTCGCTTGATTGACAAGTCACGAAGGGCAAACAAAGCGATTTTCAATAAGACGTAGTGTTAACTTCGAGTGATTTTTCGGATTTTCCAGTGACTTTCAATAGGTGAAAATGTATTTTTATTACAGTTTGTTCTAAAAAAAGGAATTTGTTGTCTGTGAAAACTAAATAAAAAAAACTTCGTGGCATACCGGACACACATTTTGCTTTTCAATTCATTACGACCAGGCCTCCAAGATCGAATGGAAAACCTACAGGCCTGTTTCATGTTTAAAAGAAAACCAGGAAGAAAATATTCCTCTAGGGGCGTCCACAAATGTTTGTTCTTTTTGAAAAACGGATAAAGGCAGTTTGTTAGTGTATTTTTGCAGGAAGAGCCAAAAAACCGTGCCAAAAGTCACAGTGTGTTTTAAGGAATTTAGAGGAAGATTTCAATAGAAAATACCGCTTTCGTGTTCCATTGCGAATTGTGGCAGTAGAAATCCACGAGATAAATTGAGGTTTTCTTGAAAGAGATATGAAAAGTTTACTTATTAAATTTTAGATGTTATCTCATCAAAGTTGCCAGGATGCCTTAAATATTTGAGAAAAGAAGAAAATGTGTGAGAAAGTCCAAATACAAAGCGTCTGAAATTAGACAATGCTTCTCTCTCTAAAGCTATAGAAGATAGCATTGAAACAATCACATTAGACGATATTTGGCAAAAATTACAAAAACGGAAAACTATAGTTTTCGGTTTTTGTTATTGTATATATTTGTTCTTGTGAAAAAACCTGAACTTTACTTTATTTCAAACTCTGTTAGGACGAACATTTTTTTATACGTTTTAGTTGGGAAAATCTTTTCGTGAACTATTTTAAAAATCGAGATTTTTTCATTACTCCTTATTTTTCCTTTACTTTATCTGTTGCATGATCAGCTTTACCCAAATACTTTTTAAGTAACTATTGTTATTTTTTTAAGCAAAATGGCTAGTTTTCAGTCAAATTTAAAATTAAGCTTTGAAAAAAATCAGATAAATGGAAGAAAATGTTTAAAAGAAAACCAGGAAGAAAATATTCCTCTAGGGGCGTCCACAAATAAGACATTCAACTAAAATATACCTTTATGGACGTCCATAAATTATATACCACCATTTTTTTCCCAATTTCAACCCTCCTTTCCCCTCTTCTCGCTCTTTTACAACTCCGTCTCACTAAATTTAAAAACCTGAAAAATACGTGTTTTAAATATTTTTTCTGATAAAATTGTAATGTAATGCAGATGCACACCCCCCCTCCATCCCTGGTTATACTTTTTAACATTTTTACCTACTCCCCCCCCTCATTTTGCGTTACATAACTTATGAACAGCCCCTATTGCAAAATTCCACGGCCATATTGAATCGAGTTGATTGGCCTTCCGTGGAGGTGGTATTAGCCTGCTGTATTTTGCGGTGTTGCCACAGATACCCTGAAACTCTCCTTCTTTGTCTGGCTTCGTGGGAGCTGGTAGGAACAAAACAAATAGTGATTTATGAATGGACTGCCAGGTCTATATTTAGTACGTTGATGACTTGCACTAAAATTATAAAAATAAAGCTAATGTGTAAGTTGACGCTCTGCTAAAATATATAAAGTTTAGTTTCGAATATGGACCACGTAGGTAAAAAGGAAACTGTAGGAGTAAAGCCCGTGCTGGCACCAGCAAAAAAATCACTACTACAAGGGGGCTGCCATACTGACACTTAAACGCATGTCTGTTCTTAATATTGACGCCATATTTTATTATTATTGTGGTGAAGTGTGTCTTTTCTCAGTATAATAAATTACCTAACCCTACTTTTTTGTTGTTTTTTTTTAATTAAATATTTTGAAAAAAAAACTAGAAAGTTTGTAAAAACTGCATTTTGGATTGAGAACGCTCACGCCAGCTGCTTACGGTCTCGCTCGGCGGGTTTATATTGAGCGGTAGCGGCATAATCAGTACCTATACCGTTTGAGGTTACCCCCCGATTTATAAACTCAACGTTACTAGGGCTACAAAATATATTTGACTAGGGTTGGATATATCATGTGATTGGGTACTATCCTAGCAATTCGACGTTGGCGCATCTTAAGCCCCTTGAACACCTGGCGAGAGTTACAAATGTTGGCATTCAAGCATGTCTATTTCTATCTTATTTTTGAAAAAAATGACATGCTAACTGGATATGAACGACAAGTGTCTATTTCCAACCTTATAGATCAGTTAGACCTGCCACTGATGCTCAATACGAAAACCTATTTAACTATCTTAGCTAGCGACACCCACTGATGTATAATTAGTACCATATTTAATAGCGACAGGTTGGCCTCACAGATTATTCTTTATTTGGTTGATCTCAAACTCAAATAATATAATGGCAATCTTTTATTAAGAGTTATTTAATCATAGTAGCAATGGAGAAAGATCTTTTTCTGGATTTATATAAAAAATAAATAAGTGAAAGCTTACGATACAATGTGAAATAATAAAAAAATAACCAACATTATTTTTATTATACACGACTAAGTGATACTTGCAATCTTATTTACAATTTGAAAACATTATTTTAAATAAAGAAAAATGTAATCTAATCCTCAAAAAGTACAAAAATTCTACTTACTAACTTTAATCATTAAAAATTCCTACCTATTAACTTAAACTTTAATCAAATAAATGTGTATCTATATTACTGGTGCCTAAACAATACCAGTCTTTTTAGCTGATCCCTCACCTTATCCCCAGATATTGTCTCATTTATTTTATTGGCCAAGCTATTTAACCTTATTGAAGCATATTTTTTTGCAATTTTTTCAATAAATTTTTTTTTATGCATCTCTTCATAGCGTGCTTGATAAAAAACATGATTTTCCAAGCAGCTAAAGATATTTTCATTGGATATTAATGTTCAAGTTTCTTTCATTATTAATTTAATAAAAATATCTTTAGGTGGGAGGTAACCCAGTACATTAAAACATTTTTTAATAGTTTTTTCTATTTTTTGACCAATTATCTGAACATTTACAGATGGATAAAGTAATTTGCCTCTTGATTTTCGTTTAATCAACTTCAAAGATCCATGCATGTCATCAAAATCTGCTATTATAGCTTCTTCGCATATTGGGCAGCTTATTTTCTTTTTAATAGAAGTAACTACAAAACCGCATATATAAGATACCACATTTTCTTGTAGCTCATTTAATTGAATTGGAACTAGTAGCCAGCATTTTTCTTCAATTTCTTCCATTTCGTCTTCTTTTCTTCGTTCCGACCTTATATTTGTTATTTCTGCCCTTTCTTTACAGCTTTCTGTCACATGTAACATTTCTGTACAGTCTTGTCCAATGCAATTGCCAGTGTTATTTTTAATATTGATATGTGTTAGCATACGTCGATAGGTTTGCATAAACTGCAAACAATTAGGATTATTGCATGAATTGCGACTTCTAAAAAAAAGGTTCAGTTTAGTATAGCAAAGCAGGAAAAAGGTCAGTAAAACTTATCCAAATTTTACTATAACAAAAGTTTTTAGGATTGTCATGGTGCTTCGGCTTTATCTACATAGAGACCAAAATTGTAGAGTTTTTGTATAATGCTTGGTTAAAAGTCAACATTGGAAAATATTTTATAATATACACTTACCTGGCTCCACAGAAAAATAGCTCCAAGTGATCTTGGCTGAATTTGTATGTCAGTATGTATTTTATTGATTTTCTTTCAACAACTTCTCTTTCATATAGATTTAAAAGAGAAGTAATAGATACTAAAAATCCAACAATTGGCACCTTTTTCTTGGTCATATGGAGGAAACGGTCTTCTTTGTTCTTTAGATTTTGTATATAATCATATAATTCTCTGACTCTTGGTTTCCAATAAGATTCATTTGCTTCCCTCATAGGAGTATTCATTCCAAACCCAAATGGGTTACGAGAATTGAGGAAATCAAAAATATTGTTGATATTTTCAATGAATTCAATAGTCGGTCCTACATCTTGAAAATCGGTCAATTCTATGTCATCCTTAAGGAATTTTAGGGCATCAGCAACGCTTTGACTCAATGTCTGTGCAGCAATCTTGACCTACAAAAAAATAAAATTTACATAAAAACATAACTAATACAAATTTTCAAATTACAGGTTGCAAGCTTTTATGGTCTAAATAAAGAAGATGGTTATGTTATTTACAGTTATCTACCTAAAAAAGTGTTACTTATGAATCACCCAGTATATATATATATAACATAGAAACCTACCCTCATTTTAGCCTGGGTCCATTTTATGTGTTTCTCCCTCAATTTATTTCCAAGATATAGTCCCTCTTCTTTCTGCTCCTCATTTAGTTTCTCAATATACTTCCAATTGACTTCCTTATTTTGTCCAGAATAATTCCTTCGGAAGCCGAGTTATTTCTTATTAACTTTAACATGTGGCATATGTCAAATATTACGTAAATTTTTTCCCCCCTAATAATAGGATGTAAAAATGATGTTTTTAGATTTTCTACTGAAGATACTTGGCATCCCAACTCGTTCATCATTTTAAAATGCACATGTGGTCCATCGAATGTAAGTGACAATATTCACATGGTCTCTATCCCACTTAATAGTCGCAAGGTTTGCTCTTTCAATCCCTGACATTGAATTTATAAAAAAATACCCAATAGGAATTTTAAAGTTGGCATTTACGCCAACAACCATTAATACCAGCACATGTGAGGCTGGATCTCTATCATTATTGACATCCATGTTTAAGCCAACATCCACATAACCCCAGATATTTGATGAGTGCCTCTCAGTTATAATTTCTTTTTTTATTGACATTTCATCCAACATTAATGAACATTGTAACTGGTATCCATTTTGTTTGTAAAAATCATTGGACCTTATTTTTAGGGCCTCGATTGCAGGCTGTGTAAATTCAGGAGAGCAGTCTACTTTGGCCAACCACTTCCTAATTGCCGATGGCGATGAAAGTGCCAGATTGAAAGTGTGGCGAACATAATCATAGGCTTTGACACTGTAAAATTGAAGAGTGATGGCAAATTCCTTCAACTCATGGGGATATTTAGTTCTAGTAACGGCTCCCTTATGTTTATTTTGTACTCTTGAATTTAACATCATGCGTCTCATAATGTCTAAGGGAACGCCTGAAAATGTTGACTCTATGTGGTCAAGGGCATTTCAAGATAACTTGATTTTTTTTTTACTTCACTTAGAGCTTGTTTTAATGAATTTATTTTTCTTAATCTCCTTGCATTTGTTCTCTTTGTAATGTCCATTTTAGTTTTTAAATGTTAAATTTTTTTTCTAGCATTGTCAAGTTCAATTTTGTAATACTCTGATGGACGACTGCAAAAAAACTGAGTATTAATTCTACTTATTCATAAATAATATGTATAAGGAGGGGGGAGGCATTAAAATGATCTCTTATTAATTGAGATGCAGTTAAATTTGTTTTAGATAAATGAATTCTTTGAACTTTGTTTTACATAAATTATTATTATTAAAAAATATATTGATTTGTGAAAACAAGGGTATTTTTAATTTTAAAGAATTTATAGTACTTAGTCTACTTTATCCAAAAAAAAAATTAAACAAAATATTACCTGTAAGTGTGCATTTTCTTTATAATCCTTCTTTTAACGGAAGAAGTACCAAAAGATGGAGTTTTTCTGCTATCTGTCGAACTACTAAGAATTAGATAGAATAGAAAGCTATAAAAAAAGTAAAGCAAAATGTGTTACATAATAATAATTAAATATCTAGAATTTTAATGGTAGGTATGTTGTCTCTATTAAAGTTAGTAAAAGGGGGAAAGGTAATATTCATGTATCATACCTTTTTTTTTAATTTTCGGTTGGTTTGGTGAAGAGTTGGTTGATGAAAGTACTTTTTAATGAGGCTGCAGGGCTCGAGTCTTTCTCTTCCATAGAAAAATTAATTTTTTTAGGTGTTATGGGCCTGGATTCCACATCCTTCATTTCGCGTTTTGTTCTACTTTTGAAAATATCATGATCTGCACTAGTACTCGCCACAGGATCATCAATGTTTTCTTGAAAATTAGCTTCCTCAAACTGTACTGGCAAATTAATATTAGGGATAGCAGTTTCTACAAGCTCTTTTCTATTCATACCAACTTTAAATTGATCCTCAGTAAAATGATATGAGCAAACAACTTGTCGACCATGAATAAATGTGACAGGATCTCTTCCAATCAATTTTAACCATTGTTGTTGTCGAACTAGGCCTTGAGGGATTCTACAAAAAAAATTGTACACTTAACATTGAACTTTTACCTGTAGCTTAAATTGAGTTGATTACATACATTGAGACATACAATAAATCAGCATATTTCTTCCTGGTAACAAAATTGTAATTCTCTTTGTAATTAATTATACCAATATTCGCGAATACTTGTCTATAATAACTCTCTAAGAAGAATGACAAAATCATAGTGAATCATTACCCATGGCAGTTAGGTATAGTCCACATTGCAGCAAGCAAGTGATTTTTCCTCTCCCACTAATAAAAAGGTGGAAATGGGGGTAATTATGCAATATACGGTTTTCTCCCATTTTTTGTTTTTTTTTAATTCTTTATGGGGGCACCTACTAGGGTCCTTAGGACCGCAAATCCGCTTGCACCCGATTTTTTTTTAAAGAGAAAAAAGGTTGCTGGGGGGGGGGAGTTGTAATGTGTTTTTTTGGTTGTTTTGGGTTGGGTTGGAATAGGTTGAGTTGGGCTGTGTTGGATTGGGTTGTTTTAGTGAAATTTTTTTTAAAAAAACACAATTTTTTTTTCTTCAAAAACCAAGCAGTGCAGGCGGATTTGGGGTCCTAGGGACCCTAGTAGGTGCTCCCATAAAGAATTTTTCATCAAAAATCAAAAATGGCAGAAAACCGTATACTGTATAATTACCGAAATGGAAAGAGTTGGAAAAGTTCAACAATTTTCCTGTTTTTATTATTAAAATAACGGGGGAGATAAAAGCTAGTTCAGAAATTGAAATGTAGACTATGCATTTCCTATTATTTTGGGAAAATGTGTACTATGTACAAGTCGCACACTGGTGTTAAGATTGGTACTAACATCAAAGACAAAATACGCCTCATGAGGGAAAGCCTACTTACCGATGAAAAGAAAAATAACTTCCTTGCACTCTAGCGTCATTACCGCACCCAATGGCAAAACAACGCACCATATTTATAATAGTTCGGTCTCACATTCACAGAAGAAGGGTAGTAAACACACCAATAAAAGTCTGTTCGTAAAAAAAACCAAAATAAGTAAAAAATTCAAAACACGTGAATAACTCGAAAAAGCTAGGTTAAATGTGTCAAAAAACAACTGATTTTATCAACAACATACGTAACCCGCCATTTGTAATCAAGAAGCGACGTGCGTTTCAGTGTCAGTATGGCGGACGCATGTTGCAGTGATTTTTTTGGGGCTATTACTCCTACAGTTTCCTTTTTACCTACGTGATATGGACGAAAAAAACTAAAATTATTTTTCTGCAGTTTTAACTTTAAAGTTATCAAAAAACGCTTTAAGATCTACCCGATCACTGGTCCTTTTTTGAAATTTGACAGAAGCACTGTCAGCCTAATTTTAACTTGTGGACACATGCATTTTTTTTCTTTCTGTCGTTTTGTTTCTCAGGAACAACGGAGACAACGAATCTTATTTTAACGTTTCGGTTTGTGAGTAAAATGATCATCATCAGCCCAAAAGTCAATTTTTACTTATAAATCTCCTACTTCGCTTTCAGAAAACCGCTATCATTATTTTGAATTAAATGTCAATGACAGGTTTTGACGTTTGCTTAAAAACAAAATGACTTTGCAATATAAATATTAGTAAAAATGTCATTTAATCTAAGTAAAACTCCTAAAATGTCGTGCTATTCATTTAGCTTAGTAAGGAATTAATCTGTAAAAATTGAAATCTATATACAAGGTATCCCAAAAAAAAAACTAAACAGGCATTTTCCATTATTTAGAGTATCATTTTTCAAACAAAAACCTCGAACACGTCGAAGGGGGACACTTTTTGCCTGGATTGAAATTTTCGTCGGACACATCCTTTTCGAGGGGTGACTTTCACCGCCAGAATTTAGATAGGGAAAGTTCCCTTTTTCTTGCATTGCATGGACCAATGCAAAAATCGTTTTTTTACGAAATTAAAATTTTATCTTCAAGAAATCCCGGGACACATCGATTTTATTTTCGGTGATAGTACATTTTATGATTTGTGAAATTTATCTGTGTAAAATTTGAGGTTACTGCGAAAGTGAATATCTAGGAAAAAAATCACTAAATTTTTAAAATGAAAATATTTTTGTAGAAAGACCTTTAAAACAAGGTATCACTCGCCCTTCCAAAGAGGTGTGTCCTACGAAAATTTTAATATAGCCAAAAAGTGTCCCCCTTGAATAACAAATCGACGTGTTCCAGCGGTTTTTTGAAAATCTTACTTTAAATACTCGAAAACGTTTGAACACTTTGTATACAGGTTGCTTTTTTTAAACTTACAGTGGCCATATTTTCTAAAATAAATGTAATATGAAAAAATAAAAATTACTGCCTTTATGGATGTCAAGTTTATTTCCAAATTCATCGATTATTTTCAGAGATATTCACGTTTAAATTTACCGTGGACAAAAAAAAGAAAACAGGTCTGTTATAAACTCCTTTAATTATTAAAAAGAAACGAAAAAAAAAGTTTAAATTTTAATACAGTTCTATCCATCTCTTTTGCTTTTAAGATAATAAAAAAAGAAAGTGAACTTGACATATGTCAAAAATTAGGACCGCTGTCAACCAGGACCGCACAGGACCGGAGATTAATTGAAACTCAATGGTGAGAATTTTCGTCACTGTTTGACGTTTATTGGTACGCGTAACGTCAATTTCGCTCCGCCGTAAAACTAGTCCTGCAGAATTCTTTAAAATATTAAATTTACAAAATGTTACTAAAAAAATTACGCAGATTTTCTTATAACGCAACTGTTAGGATGAATATTAAATTATTTAAAATAAGGCAATAAGTAAAAATCGCCACTTTCCAGAATTGTAACGGGTGAGATTTTCTGTCGTTTATGAAGAATCGCGATCAATATATCATAAGATAAATTTATTCCAATACCACACTAAAAATGGCGATAATTTTTGAAAATAAACATTATCAAATTGAGGGTGATTTAAAGCCTTGTGCGTGGGGGGTGCATAACACAGTGTGTGTAAACTTTTAAAAGAGGTCAGCAGGAATTTTGTAAGTTCAGTTTTAAAATTGGGTAATTTTTTTTGGCGTCACGTTTTTGTGTCTTGTTTATCCAAGGGGTCCACCATGGAGAAAAGGTTATAAACACATAAGCGAGATCTTTTCATGAGTTTCACTTTTCTAAGCCTCTATTCTTTTTTAGGAAGCGGGGATTACGATGAAGATTACTACGACGATTATGATGAGGACGCTGAGGGTGAAGAAAATGGTGGGAATTTGGAAAATAAAGGGGTTGACATATCAGACAAGAGAATTACGACTATCAGTACTATAACAACCACCACAACTACAATGCATGCCTTACCTACACACCCCCATCGTCATCATCACGGAGAATCGAAATTTGATGATGAATTATTATCGAAAGCATCTGTAAGTAAAAACACAAATTTTGGTATTAGTCCCAGTTTGGATCAAGAATTTGTTTTTATTTTATTAGGTTACAAACACACATACATTTATAAAATTATGAAACAGTTCAATTTTTTAATTTAATTTAAAAACATCTTCAAATAGTTAATTTTGAGCAATTAAATCAGACCTAGCTTTAAAAAAATATATCCTGGATTAATCCTGCATAATCATTTATTTATTTTTAATAAACCTTATTAGTTTAACCGGTAGTTTGTTGTATTCTCCAACCCTTTATAAAACAACATTTTTCCAGTTTTTGGTCTGGTCTGTATATTATGGATATGATGTTGATGTGTTATAAAGCTTTGTAGATGTTCCGATAGTAGATTATGCAATATTTTGTGATTAAAAATCATTGTATTTCTAATATAACCTCTCTTTAACATCAATTCATTGGAGCATGTCAAACATATTAGTGACTCTTGCATATCTGTTGCATTTTAAAATGATTCTCATGTCACGATTTTGTAGCTTTTGCAATAGTGAAAGTTTATTTAAATCAAAAGAATACAATATTGTACTACAATAGTCAAAATATAGTTGGATGTATTATATACAGTTACTTTGGAAAACTGAGAACTTATACGAGAGAGGAAATAAGGTTTTTTTCTAATTTTTTTGCACATGTATGTAAAATGTGAATTAAACGATCTAACATAAATCCCAGATATTTGTATTCCCTCACAATTTCCAGTTTTTGCCCATTGGAGCGTAACTTCACTTGGTCATCATTTAAATGTTTTTCCTTAACGGCCCAATTACATCGTTAAACCGGCAACGCTGTTGGGTCCGTTTATTAGGCAATTCTTTTTCCGCATGTTTCTCGGAAACGGGACTTCCAAATGGCCTGAAATTTTGCCTAAATTGTTTATTGGACTATGTTTTTCCATAAAATCTTGGTACTTTTTTAAAATTTTGTTTATTTTTTGAAAAAAACTGTTTTAGCTTTTGTGGTATTTCAAAATTGGCGCGCCCATATTACGTCAGAAACAGTCAGAAATACCCTTTATAGAGACCTGTAAAACTAAATTGGAAATATTTGTAATTTTCCAAATAATGGACACCTAATTTCAAAAACTCTCTAGATTGTATTAATAAGCTTTGTAATCCTCTTCCTCTAATAAAAAACAAATTGAGTATTATTTTCCTCTAAAGCTAAAACATGCGGAAATGTAAAAACATTGACTATACTGGTTACCTATCAATATTAGTTATATACCTAGCATTAAAAAGTACTTAAATGGTTATATTATAGATACCGCCACCATCAAAATAAACCACCCACGTCTTTTTTTTGTGAGCTTACCCTAGGCATAGTTTCTAGTGTTCTCCTTTCCTAAATGTATTCGGCTAAGAGAGATCTAGCATATATACCTAGGTAACACCCCTTACCAGGAAAAAAAATTTATGCCATGCAAACATCGAAAATGGTGAACTCACTGTATTTGCAACTAACCAATGTCAGTGTGTCTGCCTGACATTCTTCATAACCTTAGTTTTGTCGTTTTGTTTTGGAGTTCGTCGGCCTGGTTTTTATGTTTTATTTAATAATTTTTCCTTTGGTGAAAAGCTACTTTTTAGAACCCTTAAGTGGTCTGTGTGTATGGCCATTTGACTAGTTGTCACTGCTCTCAATTCGATCACCTAGGTGATAAATAAACAATCCCCCATAGGTTTTACGATCCAGTGACCCTAATCCCCAATGATTCGCGGCGCAATCTGTGAACAGGAGAATACAGTAAAGAAACCAGAGATAGATAATGAGTGGTAGATGACGTATTGAAATCGATTGACAAATTTATATTATCTCTGGATTGTTCTTGCGCCGTTAAGGGAACAATCCAGAGATAATATAAACTTGTCAATCGATTTCAATACGTCATCTACCACTCATTATCTATCTCTGGTTTCTTTACTGTATTCTCCTGTTCACAGATTGCGCCGCGAATCATTGGGGATTAGGGTCACTGGATCCTAAAACCTGCGGCTAGGACCGCAGGTCTCACGATCCAGTGACCCTATGGGGGATTGTTTATTTATCACCTAGGTGATCGAATTGAGAGCAGTGACAACTAGTCAAATGGCCAGTTTCTCAACTTCCACTTAAGTTCTAAGTGCTAGTTATGGTGTCTCTTTTTCACTTTTTAAAAATGTATTTGGCAGATTGTAGGGAAAATTAGGGGCAAGGGCCCTATAAAGAAAAATCATGTCACATCAAAGGAGATTCACAAAAAATCTTTAATAAATTTATCCTGGAGGCAGCGCCTAAGTTAGTCGCCTCATTACCACATCATACAGCACACTTCATCCCAGGGACGTACATTTTACGTCGCTACGTTCCGGGACCAATTACGAACGTAATATATATGTTCGTACAAACGTGTAAGTAGTACATACAAATATGTACATAAATACACGTATAAGAGCGAGATGTAAAAACCTTTATAAAGTATATGTCACAATCTTAGCAGTTTCCTACGTATAGGTGTTGGTCTAGCGGTAGAGTATCTGGGTCTCAGCCGGGAGACTCGGGTTCAATTCTCGGAATCTCCAACACTTTTTTTTTTAAATTATCGGTGAAATATCCTTGCCTGACCCAAGCCCACGTACACGTTCGGTTTTGATCCCACGTAGGACCTAAATTATATATACCTGAAATGTACGTACATAAGACGTATATAGTACGTACAAAGCGTTGGAAAATGTATGTCCCCGATACGTACATAGTACGTCCTTGTGCGTACTAGGGACGTGACGTATGTCCCAGCAATTATCTACTACTTGAGAAATCAGCCACCAAAATCACTGGGTAAGTTGCCAAAACTGTATCACTAATTTACCTATGCCACAAATTTACCTTAGCTCACCCTACTAGTTTTGCATTTTTGTTTTATGAAAAAGTTTAAAAAGCAAGTTCCTGTAAGGACTCTTCCGGGAACACATAGAATATAAGAAAATGTCAGGAATAAATATAGTATTTGATTACCTATCCTATATTTCTATTATTTTATGAAATAAAAAATGTTTAAGCCTTATGTAAAATGTGTTTGTCTAAAAGACAGTTTTTTGTTTGACTAGGTTTATAGAAAAACAATTCAATAGCAAAAAGAAAATTAATAAAGCCTGGATAAGGTACTTCGTTGGTTGGTAATTATTTACTAGCATACTATAGTTACATGCAAGTTAAAACAGAGCAATAAATAATAACACCAACATAAGCTTTAATAATAATTATTACATAAATCAATCAAGATACAAACTTTTTTTTCCTCCTGAATTTGTTTGAACCTTTTTTGTCCAGTGAGGCAGCCTTTTGTGAAAAAAGGACACTGCTGTTCTATAAGTGTTGGCTCTTATGATGACTGATTATCCAGCAGTATTTCAGTTGTCATTAATTTTTTTGGACGGCAACTACTCGTGAGCTTTTTAAATTGTTGCAGGAATACACCTAAAAAAGAAAAAATATAGTTCACAGGAAAAACTTAGGGACCTTTATCCACTTGGTATTATCCAAGGATATGTATTGGGGCTATAAAACATACCAGGGGGTTCGCAGATGTTTATTTTTGAGGACGGGCTCCCCAGTCTCCCTCATTCAAGAAAAAGCACTTAGGTGCTAAGGCTATATTTTTTGTTTTAAATTTTAGATTTATATTTGATTATTGAATTTGTATTTCTGTGATTATTTTTTATATTATGTACAACCACCGGCCTTCATGGCCAATGTTTGTAATTTTGAATAAGTAAAGTCCAGTAAAAAATATCAGTCAGAGTTCAGGTATATATTTTATCTCGAAACTTATTTGTGCCGGCCCCCCAGGGAGAATTTCGACTATTGTTAATATATTTAAAAAGGGCCATGCAACTTTTTTGCTATAACTTTACCCCCCCTCCTTGAGAAGAAAATAAAAAAAAATACATGCAATAGCAAATATAAAATACCTCGTAGCAGCAAAGCTAGAGTGGTGGGCCTCTTGTCTAACCATAATCTGAACATGTTTACTAACCAACTGCGTCAAGATTTCGTTTCTTAAAATTTCGTTCATGATAACCCTAAAAAAATGGCAAACCGTCACCGTCGCTCATTCCACACTAGAGAACTTAATGTTTCATTGACATGTACACAAAAGATTTAATTAAATTAAATTAATAATTAAATCATTACCATTTATTAAACAAGTATATGTGTTATTCCACCAAAAGTGTGGTTATTGTTAAAAAACCGAAAAGTAATCTAAAGTCATTATATTTGAAGGTGCACTAGAAAAACCTATTAATAATCACATATTTAGGGAGATTTTTAGATTTTTTTTAAAACGACTCCACACGGGAATGAAGCTTAACATGGCAATGACACGGGAATTATTTTTTAACATGATAATGATGCACAATTCGGTTTTTAAGTTTTATTTACACAAAAATAAGTTGACTGAACATGGACTAAACTGAACAACTACTTATTGTTAACTTATTTATTTTAATAATTCAAATTATAAAAAATACTGGCTATTTAGGCTTTTTTGTCAAACTTATAGTAAATCCTGTTTCCTTTTGAAATTATATTTATTTCATTAAGTTTAAAAAGTTGAATATCACTATCTTCATTATCAGAATTTTCACAAACCCTTAGAAATGTGACTTTTACATCTCAATCAATCAAGTCAATGTAATTTTGGCATATTGCTACATATAGATAAGTTGCTGTTTTTTTTGTGAATTTTGTGTTCATATTTGACCAAAACATAAGCATCTCTCGGCTCTTGTTTCTAGAGTTAACATAAAGCAAGCTTGGTGGTGTCTGTGGTATGCTTAGACACGAATCAACGCGCTCAAGGCAAGCTCTTCTGCAGTGGTCAACGTTATCAATGAACCTTCCCACCACTTTTTTTCAAGGATAAACGCCGCGTGAGCTTGAGCGCGTAAATACCCAGGGACAGAATTTAAAGAGGGACAGAGTCAAAATTATTTTATATAATTAATTTTTTTTTAGTCAGGATAAAAAGCTAAAGTATTTTATTATTATTGGTTTACTGAAAAATAACTTTTTAAACCACTATTAAATTTTGCTAAGGTGCATTTTCTATTACAATTTTGCGTTGGGGACATGACATGGGAATGACGTTTGCGGGATAAAAATAACAAATTCCTATACTTTTTGTAAAAGCTTTAAGAAATAACATTGTTCTCAATAAAATTTTAAATTAAAAACCGTATTTTTATTTATTTTTTGACTTTTGACCCTTAGGGACTAATGCACATTTTTGGTGGAATCATTCATATACAACTGTGCTAAAAAAAAGGTTCACAATGACAAAAAAGTAAAATCATGATAATTCTTGACATAAGAGTAAACTAGAGTTTTAAACTTCCATTGTTTTTTACTTTTTCACTATGTTTTGATAGGTTATGTATGTATCTGCCATTATCATCACGTACTGACAATTGCAGAGACATAAGCAGTCGGGACATTGAAAAACAGAGTTAAAAAAAATTGTCAATGGAAGTTACATTCACCTTCGAATAACAATTCTTAACATGACATGTATATTACTTTTTTTGAGCACAAGTCTAAACCAAGGTGTAAACATAGTTCCTATGTTTCTCTTGACAGTTATTAAAATTTGTGGAATGTTACAGCAATGTTAGATAAAAGTGGACACATTTATAAGAGCAAAGAATACCTACCTATGTCCATGATATTATTAACGAAAAATGGGGACTTTACCAAACTAAAAACTTTGGTATAAATTATAAAATTATGAAAACCAACCTTTTTATATCAAAATATTACGAGATGATCGATAAGCTTCACCGCTCTTCGTATGTTGATTTTTTCATTATTTCTTCCTCGCTTTTTGTGTATCTAAAAAATTAACAAAAAAAAAACAAAATTAACAAAAAATATAATATTTTGAATAAATAAAATTAAGGGGCATCTGTATTGATACCAGTAGGGTGATTTTTGTTGGTTGTTTGGCTACTCTGTTCATGTTCAGCCTTATTCTGCCTGCTGTAGTAAGGCCCTGTCATGTTGTTAACTTTAATAATGATGCAAGGGCACTTTTGTTTTGTTGCATCTCTGTTATAGTTATCTTTATTCTGTGCAGAGCCATTTTTTCTTGTGCTGTTAACTTAAAAGATAACCACACACACTAATTACAGCCACAAGACAAAAACAAACCAAAACCACTTTAAACTAATGGTATGACTTATGTAAGTATTGCTTAAGGGTGCCTACACAGAATAAAAATAAAGGTAACAAAATGACAAAAAATCAACCAAAAGCATCCTGGTACACCTTTGGTTAATAATGTAGTTCCGGTTAGCGTTTGCAGTTTGGTTTTGAGAATCAAGATTCAGATGAAATTTGTTCTTTTTTATTACATTTTTGTTCTTAACTAATTTCCATTCATTTTTATGTAAACTAGATTAAAAATTTAAATAGGTTGCAAAATATTCTTTACTCTGTCAATTTATATACTTGAAAACTTGCAAATATCATCTCAAATATCAAATTATGACATTAACTTTTATATTTTAAATGAAATACTCCTATTTTTTTTAAATTAAGGTGGTTTTTTTCTTAATTCCAAAAAATACAAATAATAGATCAGGTTTGTGGTTTACCTTTGTTGGTTTTCTAGTAACTTATAAATACTGTCCCATTATCATCTTTGGCTTTATCAAAAATGTAAGTTTCAGAATAAATATGACAGTACAGCATACTAACCTGTAACTGTGAATGGTTTTAATAAATGCCAGCTTCTTCCTCTTGGTATCACTGCTGCTGGTTGATGTATAGCTGCTTTGAATTTCTTGATTTAATCTGAAAAAAGTTTAAAGCAAAATAAAGCGGAATATTACAGTTAAAAAATCAAACATTTTGAACAGGAAACTCTTGACAGGAAAAAACTAAAGTAAATAAATAAAAACTGAATTTTAAGTAAGGTAGCAGTAACATAAAAATTAGGTAAAAATAGTAAAAATACTAACAGTAAAATTAGTTTAAAAAATGTGGTTTTCTATATCATCACAAATATCAGAGAGCAAAAATTACTTTCTTTTTTTTCTTACAATTCTTTTCAATGTCTTTTCCTTAGAAATGCTCCCTGATGAAGACGCAGATGAAACAGCTATAGGTCCATTTTTTTTGAAACTTGACTTATGCTTGCATCTGAACTCATCAAAGTTGAGTTTTGTGATATATCACTGATGCTGGTACTATGCAGACTTAAAATATTGAATTTCTATGTCCAAAAGTAAGGATGGCACAGCATTAAATTTAGGCATCTTTCTCTTCTATTTATCTGATAAGAAGTCTTCAACTTTAAAATGCGTGGAGCACACTAATTTGTTCCTGTTCCTTTGCTACTCTTCAGGATTCACTTGAAGTGCCTGACGCCATATTTTGGATATCGGACCTTAGTTTGGAATCCTAAAAAAATGTGAAACCCTTTGTTATTGAATTATTCACAAGATATTTTGTAATTGTTTAATTACAAAACCAATGTTACATTTTTTGGTGGAAAGGACATTATTTTTCTTGATAAATGCAAACATACTAAAAATTGATAAAAAAAACAAATTAATGTATCAGTTTATCGCTGTGTATTAGCTAGGTAGGTACCTACACATATATTTTATTTAAAATTTAGCAATTTTAAACTGTTTGGTTTGTATAATTATATTTATTTCCTCTAATTATTTAATTTGCAGTGCCTGTATGGAAACATTTACTTGTCAAATATCAGTCTGACACTAGATATACAAAAAAAAACTACCAAAACTAACTGGGTATGCATGCTTAAAAAAAAATGTTTTTCTTGTATTTATTATATTTATTTATAAGTATGTTTTCCTAAACCAGAAAATCCAAATTGTCCAGCATTTTTTTGTGCACCTAAACTATTAGTTTAGTTCGCATGTTTTTAGAAAATGTGAAACAAAGGAAAAAAAATAAGGATTTTTTTTTAAACTAGAATGAAAACTAAGAGAAAAAACAGAAAAATATTTAAAATAATGTAAAAAAAATCAAGTTAATGTGCACCAAAATGTACATATATACCTGCCAGTGAAATTACCCTTGTACGCAGGCAACTTTACAATCATTTTCTTCACCAATTTTTACATTTTTTACAAAAATAAAATAATTTTGGGGGTATTGGCATTGCCTACCTATTTCATACATGACAACTTACCACCATTTCTAAAAATAATGTTATTGTTCCTGTCACCATGAACAGCAACATCGAGTTTGTAATGGTGATACAAAAGACCTTGTATTTAGGCACATCACATATTTATGAATTAGGTACTCTACTTGGTACTCGATGGGATTAACACATTAAAACTTAAGGTAATGGGGCCTTAAAGGTCCAGTCATGGTTCCATAAAGTACCTAAGAAGTAAGATATAAAAATTATTAATTTCTTACTGTAAGCTAAGCTGTGAACTATTAACAAATGCATGTATAGTATGTAGTTTATTTTTCTTTGCATCTTACTTCTTCTGCTTAATTTACGGAACAATGAATCCAGCTTTAAGATCAATTTATGCTTGTATCTTAGATCAACAAGCAGTACAAAGTTTGCAGGTTGTTTAATTACCCTGTAAAAAATCCGCAAAGAATGTCTTAGCTTGATCTAAGTAGCGAGCATAAACTGACCCTTACACTTACTTGTGAAAAGAAATGTTGACGTCCTCCGTCAGCCTCCTTATCGATTTACAATTTTTCAGTGCACAAGTCATATTCTACAAATACACACAGACCACTTAAGGGTTCTAAAAAGTAGCTTTACACCAAAGGAAAAATTATTAAATAAAACACAAAAACCAGGTCGACGAACTCCAAAACAAAACGACAAAACTAAGGTTATGAAGAATGTCAGGCAGACACACTGACATTGGTTAGTTGCAAATACAGTGAGTCGACCAATTTGGATGTTTGCATGGCCTAAACTTTTTTCCTGGTAAGGGGTGTTACCTAGGTATATATGCTGGATCTCTCTTA
This sequence comes from Oxystoma pomonae, assembly GCA_963921995.1. Lineage (NCBI taxonomy): Eukaryota > Metazoa > Arthropoda > Insecta > Coleoptera > Brentidae > Oxystoma > Oxystoma pomonae. The sequence continues at coordinate 78,677,733 of OY998163.1, forward strand.
GCCGAATACATTTAGGAAAGGAGAACACCAGAAACTATGCCTAGGGTAAGCTCACAAAAAAAAGACGTGGGTGGTTAATTTTGATGGTGGCGGTATCTATAATATAACCATTTAGGTACTTTTTGATGCTAGGCATATAGCTAATATTGATAGGTAACCAGTATAGTCCATGTTTTTACATTTCCGCATGTTTTAGCTTTAGAGGAAAATAATACTCAATTTGTTTTTTATTAGAGGAAGAGGATTACAAAGCTTATTAATACAATCTAGAGGGTTTTTGAAATTAGGTGTCCATTATTTGGAAAATTACAAATATTTCCAATTTAGTTTTACAGGTCTCTATAAAGGGTGTTTCTGACGTAATATGGGCGCGCCAATTTTGAAACACCACAAAAGTTAAAACAGTTTTTTTCAAAAAATACACAAAATTTTAAAAAAGTACCAAGATTTGATGGAAAAACATAGTCCAATAAACAATTTAGGCAAAATTTCAGGCCATTTGGAAGTCCCGTTTCCGAGAAACATGCGGAAAAAGAATTGCCTAATAAATGGACCCAACAGCGTTGCCGGTTTAACGATGTAATTGGGCCGTTAAGGCCACAAAAACGGCATAGATTTGACAACACTGCTTTGCTATTTTTTTGAAAGATCAGCAATAGGTGGCATCACTAAAGAAATTTCGAGTGACATCGTGCAGTGTTCAGAACACGGTTCGAACACCATATGTGAGGCTAGCTATCCATTAGTGAAGGTGCCAATAGTTCTGTCACTGTTTCACTCACTGACAGGCAAGGTCAAATTTTAAAATCTTATGGAAGTTCCAATCGAACTCACTCAGTTTCCCTCCGTCTAACAAATTACGTGACCTTGGCGTTTCAGAATTCCGGAAGAATCTCGTTTATAAAGGAAAAAACCATAACTTTTTTGTATCAGATAATAGGATTTATAAAAATCTACAACCGTATCTAAAGGATTTTTCAAAATTTGGTGTATTTTTTTTTTAATTAAAAAATCCAAAAATTGTTGTTAGAGATTTATGTATTATCGACGTGGCTAAAGAAAAAGCCAGATAAGATTTTTGACTATTGTTAGCCGTGTTTATTTTATTTCGGGAATGAGAGAGTCCAGCAAAAAACTGTCTGGATACGGTTGTGAGGAATTCAAACATAAACATTCCTGCCAAATTTCAACAGATTCCATTTTCTCGTTTCCGATATTCTGCTCGGTAAAGATTTGGCCGAAAAACAGCAAAGCAGTGTTGTCAAATGTATGCCGTTTTTGTGGCCTTAAACAACGTAGCTAGGATCATTGCTTTTGACTTCTCAATATTTAGTTTTAATTTTTTTTGGGTAAAGTAGTGCGAAACTTCACCCAATAACAGGTGTTCATTTTACCCAGGGCAACATCCAAGCTACCAGCTGATTCTGCTAACAAAGCATTATCGCAAAAGAGGTTTAAACATTCACAAGTTGCATAAAAATTCAAGTCATTAGTGTAAACAATAAACATACTTTTCAGGTTGTTGAGAATCCTATGTCATTCCAATGCAACAACTTCCCAGCCTAGACTTTTAGGTCACCCTTTTGACACTTTGTTCTGGTTGTGGTTATTATTGCGTTTGTACAGAAACTAAATGTTATGATTAACCACAATCTCTGCCGTATGAAGATAATAGAATTGTGCATATATTTCCAAAATAATTGTTGGGGTTACAATACAATTGTTTTTAATAAAAAAAAACTACATATTCTTGTCGTAATTTTTTAAAAATAATAAAATATCATTCGTATCCACGTGTAAAACGTAAAACAAAGTCCATTTTTTACCAATTACCAATAAATACATATAATAAATTTCTACGTACAATATACAAATATTTGGTGCCGGCTGCTAGCCAAAGCATATAAATACAATGTTTGTTTATTTGTTTATCTGTTAGTTTGTACCAGTATCACGCAAAAACTACTGTACCGATTTTTATGGTACTTCCACTACTGCATTACTTGGAATCCTGGACTTTATTTTATCAAAATCGGTTTACGGGAACAAAAGTTGTAAAGCTGGAAAAAATGGGAAAAACCGCAGGCAAAGCTGCGGGATTTCAGCTAGTTATACATAAAGGTGTTCCCAAAACGGCTGTTTACTTTGATGGAATTTAATTTGCCAGTGGATTCCTAAAAATGTTGTTGCCGTTCAAGTTTGAAAAAGATATAATTAAATATCGTAACGTTGCAAGGAATAATTGTATTTTACTTACTCAACTATCCAGTATGGCTAACCCAATAACCCAAGAGCTTTCTTCATTATTAAAAATGTTTAATGTCTTCTAGAATTTAAATTTCTAGCAGAGTTATCCAATCACATAAGTTTAGTTTTTACACCCTTTTAATAAGATAATACAATACAATTATACAGAAGCTTATTTCTCGGCTTATTTATGTTGGCTGATTGTGGTACATTAGGATCTGACTTATACATTCGCCCAAATGTACGCGCCCCGGAGTAAAGGCCAAATCAGATCGCTCGGGATAAGGTAAAATAAGTCCTACTGGCTAGACTCCACGTTGGGCTTTTTTCTAGTGCTGCTATGTTACTACTACTTGTAACATAAATACATGATAAGTATATTTTTAGGAAACGCAAGATAATAACAACGGCTCAACACACATAGTTCCTACAACAACAGCACGAATCATTACTCCCAATAAAAAAATCGAAATACCCAGACCAGATGAAGCTTTAACGAATTATGAAGATGGTGATTATGCTTGGTCTTACGACGACTTAGAAAATACCGATGATGATGTTGAAAGCGAAACGATTTTGCCAGTTTTTATCAACAAAACGCCTACGAGCAGTGAAAAAAGTATTACTCAATATTTTACAACTGATACGACCTTAAGTAAAGAAGGAACGGTTACCGAACCCGAACAAGCTACAACTCCTAAACTAACATTTGTTACTTCAGCCAAAGCCACAACGACCAAAGATGAATTAACAACTTTCCAAATAATCGATGAAACTGAACCAGAAATTATTTATACAACAGAAAATACTACACCCGTACTGGTTACTACTCTAAGCACCACCCCACTTTCAGTGACAGAAACCACTTTAAGAACTGAGTCCAATTCCATCGCCCGTAATGGTTCAGCAGCTGAATCCAGTACCATAGAATCAGTAATCCACATTACTGAAAATATACTTCCTGTTACAATTGATACAATATCGGTGACTGACACACCTTTACCGACAACTATTACAACTACATCAGTAAAATCGATAACAGAAAGTGTAGTGCCAGATACCACAGAACATGATAGAGCACTAGCGGTAACACCAGCTTCCAAAAATTATAGACCCTTCATTGAAAACCGCTTGCAATATTTATCGGTAACTGCAGGAAAAGTATTTCGATTTGTAATTCCAGCAAATACATTTAATGATGCAGAAGATGGATATAATTTAACGCTACAAGTGCTGGATAATACGGAACATCTTTTGTCAAAGAACTCTTGGTTACAGTTCAATCCTCTTAGACGAGAACTCTATGGGCTGTAAGTATTTATAATAATTTATTTTATTAATGATAAAACAGTCTGGCGTAAAAATCTTATAAATCTCTTAATTTCTATATATCGACTAAAGTTAAAATTTGCCAATTAAGCTTAAACTCAGTTAATTTGTTATTTTTGTAACTTGCCTCTATTCGCCTATTAAATTAATTCGACGGAATTTGACCAACTTGGTATTGACCAACAATATGCCAACCAGTCAACAGAGATTTCCGAATTTGCAAGATTTTTTACTTTTTTCCGCAGACCCAAGCACGAAATCTGTGATCTCAAATGCAAACAGATCTCTATAGATTTAGGACAAATCTGTTAATAAAAAATTTTTAGTTTTGAGTTTAGCATTTGGGACAAATTAATTAATAAATGTCCAAACGTTTGTATATGCGGGAAATTTATAAAAGTTTTTGTATTGTATTGTCTTATGTTTCTAGTTCGTAAATTTGAACCAATTTTCTAAACGCTCTGAAAATTTTACACATATCTACAATGTGAAGTTAAAAAGGCTTGTGCACATAAAAATTAATTCAGATCGAGCGTTGCCCAAAACGACCGGCAAAACCGCAAGCAATGTCAATATCATTTCCTAATTTGATAAAATCCAAAATACTTAACTTATGTCTACAGGTTATAGGATGACATTTTCGGTGGGGTGAAGGGTGTTTATGGGATTTAAATGTGTAAAAAAATGTTTTAGAAGAAGAGTAACGTTAATTAGTGCATAGATATAAAATATTAAATCCTAAATTAATAGGGATTTTTTGGGCAGCATACAAAAATACCAACAGTTATTTAGGTTTATTTTTCCAACTATTTCTACGCTTCGGTAGCCATAAAGCTGTATCTTTCTTGATCAAAAAGTAATCATTTTAAGCAAAAATACCAACACTTTGACGAGAATTGACAAGTAAATATAAACAAAATAAAGTTAACACGCGACTTAACCACAAATATAACTTATTTTTGGCGGTAATAAGCACTCCTTGTGGTTAATAGGAAGTTTTTGATCAGCATACACAAAATTACAAGGCATGCTTATTACCGCCAATACGCCGCCGTATTGGATGATATTTTCCAAGCTTATGATAAACAATGCGTTCAGTACTAGTCCTATTAGAATATTCGAAAGTCTTCGATACAGTTAATCACGAGCTGCTGTTCGCGAAACTACAATATTACGGACTAAATATAAAATCCTATGCACTTCTCAATTCATATTTATCTTTCAGATTTCAATCTATTTTTTCAAACGGTTCAAAGTTCTCAGACAAAGCAGAGGTATTATCTGGTGTTCCTCAAGGATCAATTTTAGGCCCACTGCTTTTCCTTATCTACACTTCTGACATTCTAAGATCCCTAAAATTTTGTAAAGTTCAAGCCTTTGCAGATGACACACAGATTTATTGTCGTTTTGTTCTCGAAAATTACAAAGAGTTTGAGAAATATATAAACGATGACCTAAGTATCCTGAATCAGCTATCATCATAATTTAAATCTCAATCCAGATAAATTTTGCGTTTGGGGTGTTTGGCAATGACAAAAATATAGATTTTTGAAAAAATAATCTTAATATAGTTATAAATACCTAACAATTAATTTTTAAAGATTACACAAAAACCTTAGGAGTTATCATTTAAAAAAAACTATTTCAAAAATCATTTACCTCCATGAAAGTTTTACATAGTAGTAGGTGTATTTTTAGTATTATTAATTGGTCCTCTTTACTTATTGTGATTTTGTCTATGTATTCTGTCTATATCTGGAAAGTAAAAATCGTATTCAGAAAGTGCAAAATGTATGTGTGAGGTTCGTCTCTGGTCTGCGCAAATTCGTCATGTTTCACATTGGTATAAAGATATAAAATGGCTGAAGATGAATGAACGCAGAGTTCTTCATTTTTTGTCTTTCCTTAGTGCACCAGTTTCAATAAGAGAATAATAACACTGCATTTTTTTGCGTTCGTTTTCTTCCAACGCAACGCCGTAAAACAATATAAGTCAATACCTAAACAGTTTCTTAACCTATCATCAAAAGTGTTTAAATCAAAATATAAAAAATATCTTTTAAATCTTAATCAATGAGATAAAAAAAAAGTATAAACCTACAAAAACTTCTATAATGTTAAATAGACCAATAAATTTTCTTATAATGTATACCTAAAGTTTTGTAAAATGTATATACACCGTAACTTTTATTTAATTTATTTAAATAAGCATTTAGTTTCTTCTGATAAAATCAATTACTTAGTATGGATTAACATAGTATTTATTAATTTTGTTTGTCTTTGTTTTGTTTGGTTCAGTAGAGTAGCCAATGGCTAGACTTGCGCCAAACTTAGCCAAGTAGAAAATAATACCATTGTAACAACTGATCCTGTAAATTATTTTTTCAATAAAGCCATTTATTATTATTCTTAATATTATTAAAATAACGTTATTTTTGTCATTAAGTTTATTTTGTTTAAATTTACTTCTATCAATTCACGTCAAAGTTTTTGTGTTTTTGTACAATTTTGGAAAAAGAAAGCCTAAAATTGTTACTTTTTATTTAAGGAAGATGCAGAATATAATAATAATAATAATTGATGTCTTTATTTCACAATTTAAAAAATAATACAATATTCATACAACGCATGTGATATAACATTTTATTGTGAAAAAGGCGAATTCTAGAGCGATTCCGCACAGGAGCGGAATGTTTCTGATCTAATTAACCTTTGAAAAAAAAAATAATTATTTTTGAATATATCCCTTCCTTAAAACTAGATACAAAATGGAATAAAAAAGTAGAAAGAAAAAAAAATGTAGGTATTTTTTTAACCGAATTTGTTGTAGCGGGGATTTCATTAATATTTACAACTATCGAACAATAGAACTAGTAATAATATATAAGATACATAAAAACGAAATGTTTTTGTTTTGTTTAATTTAGGCAATTTAGATATAAAGATTTAAAAAAAAATAAATACAAGATAGAGCATGTTCCACTTTTAAAGAGATTATTGGGGAAATCTATTATTATAAATGAAATGAATGAATGAACTATATTTACTACAAGTATGTAATCTATTTTTTTTATTTTGTTCTTAGGATATATCATATTTAAAGAAAATATAAATAAAAAATAACGCATTTAAAGAAAAGATCACGCATTTTGCTGTTGTAAAAGATATTTTTTATAGGTTTTTTGAAACTTACTAGGCTTGGCAAGTCTTTAATTTTTTGTGGTATGGAATTAAGTAGTTTTGCAATATCATAGGTAAAGCTTTTTTAAAAAAATGTTGTTTTATATTGAGGTGTAGTAATCATTCCCTTTTTTCTAATATTGACGTTGTTGGCCTCAGATCTAAACAGAATTTTTTTAAATAAGTCTTTGGGTTTTTTATTTTTTAAGATTTTATAATAAAGACATGCATTGTGCAGTTTTCTTCTGTTTGTCATTATTAACCATTGCGTTTGCTATATGGGTAAGCGTAGAAATAGTTGGAAAAATAAACGGAAATAACTTCGTTTATTCTTGACGGCTTGTTAAATAACGATAACTACAAAAAAAGTCCCTAATAAGTAGCTAATAAAATAATTTATATTTTAGGCCTTTAGCAGAACATGTCTCAAACTGGGAGTATATCGTCAAAGCTAGCGACAAAGAAGGCGACTATGAAAAAGATCAACTGACAATACAAGTTCAGCAACATCCTCTGGAAAAAGCTGTAAACCACGAATTTTCAATGATCCTGAGAATAGAAAAGTTTCAAGAGTTTCTTCACTATGTAGATTGGTCGTTGAAGGTTTTGCGTGCTCTAGGAAAAATTTACGGTACCAATATGTCTGAAATTACGGTACGACATATAAACACAACCACTGAAGCAGCAACTTTCGCCTGGACCAATGATTCTCTTCCTACTACCCATTGCCCAAGACACGAAATCGAGGAACTTTTTAAGGTGGGTTACAGTTTAATCTTTACTTATTCTCCTTTAAATCCCATTATGCTTTTTGATCAAATAACTGTCAACATAGATTTTATATCCTCATAGGTTAGCTTGCCCCACTGTCTGGCGGTTTTTTGAACCAGTGCACAGTGGGTTTGTTCGCACTGAAATCTTACTGACTCCGAGGTGAATGAATGTAGAAGTGCGGGCGGGACGATTCCCATGTACGTAGGCCACTTTGCTGGGCTCGTTGCACGCCCACTATCCATGGTTTAGCCCTGGAAGCCTACCTCTTTTCGCAAAAGAACAGATTGGTGGTGCCTCATCCACGCTGCCCTGGCGTTTAAGCCAAGGCCCCCACACCCGTTCCCGATCCACCACTCAGGGCCGGTTTCTCAGTAACGAGTTAGCGTTAACTCAGCAACATAACCTTGTGAAAACCTTTAAAAAGCAGGTTTTTTTTACTCCAGGGTAACCAGGGCTTTAATGTTAGGGTAAGTTACCTTACCTCAGGGTATATATAAACTGGTATTTATAGCCCGAGTTAATTTAACTCTCTGGTGACCCGCTATTGAGAAACCGGCCCTCAGAGAAGTCGAGAGCGAGCCAGAGTTGGGTTCACCTAAGCGCTCCCTATCCGGCATACCGACCCCAAAGAGCTGCGTTCCAGGGGGCTGCGGTATGACGTCAGTCGGGTCCACCACCGCGACTTGGACGCACCTGTTGAGAATTACCCAAGTGGGATTCAGAGAAGGGAGCTCTGGATCCTCTTGAACCGGGTTAATCCAGTTAAGTTCAACCTGCAACTAGTTTAAACTGCAAGTTTAGTTTAGAGGCATAATGTATAAAATTAACCAAAATGAAATTTGTTCTGTCTGCAACACTCTTGAGCTGGAAACAATTGAACAAATCCTTTTCATATGCCCACTGTACAAAGTTATCCGTCCGCGAAACCCCCAACCCAATTATTTTATATAAAATCTCAACATTGTAAGCCCCTTCTGGGGCCAAAATTTTTTTTATTAACATTTTTAATATTCTAAGGCTACGCGCATTTCTTATAAATGAATAACTAGTTCTTTTTTCTCTCTTTCTCTTTGTATGTGAGACATAAAATTTGTATATGCCGTGTGTTATGCTGCTTGTTACTAGCGCATTCGCTAAAAAATTAATGATCATTTTAGTGCTTAGGTATGCAGCCAATGATACACTTACGGTTGACATTTAGATTTAGTTACTCTGTCTTTTTCTAGAATGTTGTTATTTTTCGTATTTCTGAATTCTGTATTTTTCTGGAAGGATTTGTTTTAATACATAGGAGGTACAGGGTCTACAGAGATGATGAGATGGTTTGTTCTGGATTCTGTATTTTTCTGGAAGGATTTGTTTTAATATATAGGAGGTACAGGGTCTAGAGAGATTATAGAAAGTAAAATAAATAGTAAAATCCAACTCTAGTGTTTTATTTGGATTACAAAACATACCGGACTTTCATTTTTTTAGTTTTTTGCAAAATAAGATTCTCGATATTTTTGAAGCCAACATTGGTTTTTCTTCCTTTGTAGGTACAATTAGATTTTGATTGTTATTTAACTTTTGTTACGTCAAGTATATGTTATTGTAGCTCCTAATATTTACCAATTTAACGAAATCTTCATTGTTATGACTTGAACTTGGATCAGTTAAGTTACGTGCCCAACTTTTTAGTTTAGCAACATATATCAAGTCACCTGACTAAAAAAACACTCAAGTAGACCTAGATTCACAACGCATAATTATTATTTAATTTTTAGATCCTTACGGCGAACGACAGGGGCGATCCGTCAAGAGAACTGAGCACCTTTTTAGCGCCAAGTCTTCGAGTAAAAAAAGTAGTGTATTATGATTTGGGCATTTGCGCAAAGCAAACACCACCTCCTGTTACACCAAGTACGAATTTTTCACCCATTCTAAGAAACCCTGTGGACAAAGTTAACGGAACGCTTAACGAACTGCTCGTGTTTAAAGTTAAAGATGTAAGTACTTCCTTATTAATAGGGACATGGCGTTGTTGAATTATTAGCTATAACCACTCCCGTAAGCTACAGATTTATGTCGTTCTTTGTGATTAAAACAAAAGTAGGGGTACAGTAATATATTTGAGACACCCTGCGTAATGTACTAGGATGTAAAATTCAGACTAATAACTAAAGAAAAGCCGAAATATTTCCTTTGGAAATTCTCGTTTACAATCCAACACCCTTCTAGACGAATAAGACGGCAACACTGTTTAAAGTCGCTTTTCTTATAACCAGTGGCGGCGGCTTTTGCGTGCGTCAACCTGCTTCGCTTCAAATCATAAAATAAAATAAGTTTGTAGCCAAAATTAAAATACTAGCCACCTAATTACAGTTAAATTTGTAGTGGTGTTCAAGGCTTCCTACTTCGTTACTCACGGAAGAAGGAAACCTTGCATGGACAGCACTACAAGGCCCTTAAACTGCGACGAATACTAACAGCGCTCCACTGCAATAGTTTAAAATTCGTTTTCTTAAATAGTGGTGTCAACTGTCGGGACTTGTTCCTTGTATCTGCTTAATTACCTACTTTACTTGTGATCTTGAGTTTACCAATGCATTCGCCAGAACTCTAATATACGTACTGGTGTTGTGATTTAAAACAATTTGATTTCTTGGCCTTAGATTAAAAAATACCTAAAATTGCTCCCATTACTAATGAGTCAAAAATTTTTATATTTTTTGGGTTTCTTGCAATTAACCTCTTACCAACAACTTGAATACCTATAAATAATTTTGAAAACAAGTGGGAAAAGTTTAAGTAGCATATTTTTAAAAAAAAATAAAAAAAGGTTGGTGGGAATCGAACCCACGACCTTCCACTCTTAAGGCCACAATACCACCATGACATTTAAAAATAAATAGTAAATTGCGGGTGTATTTCGACGAGACACTATGACCAGTAGGTATGAATTTTAATTAATTCTTTAGATATTAACTGAGTTCTCGGCAGCACAGTACAAAATTGTTTTAAAATACACCTTGCACAAAGAGATTATAATTTTAGATTTAAGATATATAAATAAGCTACAAAACTACGCCAATGACCGAGCTAAAATGACACAATCTCTTAGCTTCAAAATAATAATTCTAGGTAGAAATATTCTGTTTTTTTCCTATCACGCATTGTCCTCAAAAAGACTTTATATAGTTCCTTTTCCTTAAATAGTCAAAATAAAAGTCAGTTAAAAACACTGCCGAGTCAGCTGTGAACGAAAAAGACTTATCATAATCTATTCGCCGTTTACCTTTGATCCAACGTTGCCGGTTTGTATTTTTTTTAAATTAATTAAAAATTTAATTATATTAATTACTCAAATTAGAAAATTTAGTTATTAGTCTGAGGTTAATTACCTTGTATAAAAATGCGTATCATAGTAAATATAATTAAAAAAGAGATTCAAAAACTGTATTTAGTTTTGTTCTTACAAAATCAAGCGGCCAATTGGCAACCGTGCATTTTTTGGGAAAATTAACCTTATGGATGGTTGATCGGTGTAGTATTGTTTACTGTTATATCTCTTTTTATTTTTTATTCTGAGGTGTAAAAGGTATGAGTGCAAACATTTTAATGGGTGATAGGGAAAGGTCAAGACGATATGCAGGGTGTCAAGGCACGCGATTTTGTTTTTGTTACAGCTTGTTAAAAGACACAACAAAAACCGAATTTGTGAGAATCATAAAAGCAGTTTTAAAAAACTTGTCCTAAAAACGTTAAAACTTGTTCAAATAATTTTAAAACGGGCTATTTCTATTGTTTTCCTAGTATTAAAAGAAGTAGCCAGCTACAGACCATAGATATATCCTATTTTTTTTTCTTTTAAAGCTTTAATTAATGTCTTACTTACCCATTGCAGAGGGTTTTTTTGACAGCCTGTATCTTCTTACACCCGGTTTCCACTTATGCGCGCTCACCTTAACTCAAAAAAAACGCACCACGTGACATGGATTTGCAGTTGTTTTAAATGCAGAGTCATGTGGTGCGTTTTTTGAGTCAGAGTTAGCGCGCCTAGTTGGAAACCGAGTGTTGGTCTGTCGTTTTTTTGAAAAACTGAATGAGACATCTTTGGATCGTAATTAATTTTGGAATGTTCAAAGTGGTTTAGACTCACACACGCACTTTTTTTGTTATTTTTTTAATTTTCTTAAATGTTTGCACCTCGGATTGCCGTAATACCTTTTATACTGTCGCACCCATATAACTATGAAATACAATAATGGCCCAAGTGTCGCAAAATGTGTAACAATAATAATAATAATAATGGTGGGTTATTGCATCCGTTTGTAAAAGAAACTACTTTTTTGAAGTTCCCAACGTTTCGAAAAACATATTTTATTTCTCAGGGGTTCTATAAATGAAAATATCAGGGTGACCAAATGTCCTAAAATCCTAAAATTTTGACTGCGTCCTAAAATTTTAAATAAAAATGGCCAAAAATCCTAAAATTTTCACAAATTTACATTTTGTCCCCTCTCTGCAAATAAAAACCATGTTTAATGATAACACTTTTGCTACTTTTTGACGTATTTTTTATAAGCGCGTCTATAAGGTCACTAACTACTTTAAAAAAAATTTCGACTATAGTTTGCGCACCTCTCCTCTTACTTTTGAAAGAATTCAGTTGACTTTAAATAAATTTTTTAAGACCATAAGGTCACTAGCAACTTAAATTTTTATTATTGTTGAGTAATACTATAGGTAATACGTAAACTATAGTCAAAAAAACTCATAACTTTGTAAGTAGTAAACCGATTTCTAAAAAAAAATTAAATAGGGAATTAAAATACCTTTTAAACAAGGTATCACTCTACTCCCCTTTCTATTTAAACTAGTTAGTGACCTTACAGACTTACGTCAATATGACGCTTATAAAAAATACGTCAAAAAGCATGTTTACGCATGTTTTTTATTTAAAGTCGATATCTCAATTCGTTCAAAAGTAAGGTGAGGTGCGTAAACTATAGTCGAAAAAACTTATAACTCTGTAAGTCGTCAACCGATTTAAAAAAACTTAAAATTTTACATAGGGAATTAAAATACCTTTTAAACAAGGTATCACTCGACCCCCCCTTTCTATTTAAAACTGTAAAGTAGTTAGTGACCTTATAGACCTACGTCAATATGACGCTTATAAATACTACGTCAAAAAGTAGCAAAAGTGTTATCATTAAACATGGTTTTTACTTAAAGTCGATACCTCAATCCGTTTAAGAGTTAGCAGGGGGTTATACATCCGCATTGTAAGTCCTTAAATTTCAACTAAAATAAAAGTTATTTTTTGTCTGATTTTTTTTTCGAGTTCATTCTATCCTTTTTGTCCAATGTAACAAAAAGAACCAACAAGGATGCATGGTGTTATTATTTCTCGATTGCATCCTGTCTTAAGTGAACATAGCGTAGATTGAATTTTAACCTTAAATAATTTTATTTCTATCATTTGTTGATTCTAAGAGAGCGAGAGAATAAATAAATTCTAATATACCTATGTATTTATTACCTACTTGGTAAGTTACTACCTCTAGCTAAGCAAATATATTGTATTTAGAGTGATTATGTACACTTGATTACAAAAAAAACTCGTACATGCATTTTTTCCTATGCCACAAAATTTAGCTTTCCATTAGTGCAACACCGTACTCAACTAAAAAGCCTGTTAACTCCTACCCCCTCAGTGCCCTTTAGCCTATCGTGGCTACCATTTTTATTACCAAATTGACAAGTAAAACATGGATTTTCTGTCAGTTTGGTGTCAATATGGCACCGATCATAGGCCAAAGGATACTAAAACGAAAATGAGTTAACTGGCTTTTTAGTTAAGAACCGTGTTGATTAGTGTATACTATTATAAGGCACTACCAGCTTATTATGCCCGACAGATTAAAATTTATTGTGACATTCTTAAAAATGCCACAGATATCAACATTCACAAAAGTTCAAATTATCACTCGAGTTATAGAAGACGGCTGGTCTATAAGAAGAGCGGCCACCCATTTTGGAGTTGATAAAATGACGATAATGCGATGGAAAAAGCGCTGGATTCAAAATAATTTTACGGATAGGAAAGATGGATCAGGACGACCAAAAGTAAGTTCTGAAGTGCAAGATGAGAGACTTATTGACCATCTCAGACTAAATCCTTTTTCAACGTCGGTTGAAGCAGCTAATGTAACATTATTTCCGGGTTCTTTAGCAACAGTAAATAGAAGAGTAACGAAATCAGTTGCTGCAAAGAAGCCTTTTCTAACAGAAGAACAAAAACAGGCCAGAGTGATTTTTGCACTGAACAACGTTCTTCGTGGGGCTGGTTTAGTGCTAGAGGTTAGGGTTTTTTTGGAGAATCGAAGGAAGATTCAATAGTGAACGATATATTGAAATCCTTGAACAACTATCCAGTACACACGGCTAATGTCGTTCGCCAATGGTTTCAGAATAATAATATAGAAACACTTCCTTGGCCAGGCAACAGCCCTGACCTTAACCCAATGGAAAATATCTAATCGTTAAAATAATATACCAAAAGAATTGGAGACCACGAAATGCTGAAGAGTTAAGCGATGCTATTTATCGCGCATTGGATCAGCTCTCAGAAGACCATCAGTATTTTCAAAATGTAACCTGTTCAATTCCCAGACGTTTGCAGCTTGTCATAGAGAAAAATGGTGATCCTATTAAATACTAAATTATTTATTTTAGTTCTTTTTTAAGTTAAAATAATTAGTATTAAGTTTACCATCGTTTTTGTCCTAATCCAAGTTTCCTATTCGTCGAATTGTTTTCAATCCAGCGCTGTTTCCATCGTATTATTGTTATTTTATCAACTCCAAAATGGGTTACCGCCCTCTTTATAGAACAGCCTTCGTCCGTTACTCGAGTGATAATTTTATATTGTTCAATAAAGACTACTAAAACATTATTTTTGCTGATTTTTTAGTATTATGCAAAATTTAATATAAAAGTAGGGTTTCCTTTAATTTAAGTAAAAAAATATTTTCAGTTTTAAATACCTTTTTTAAACAATATGACAAATTGTCGTACTTTTCAAGTTTTTAGGCATTTTAGCTGGTAGTCCGTATTTATTATACACTTTTAGAAAGGTCAATTTTGTGACTGCATGTATGCGTTTTTTTTAAAATCAAGTGTACTTGTATTTTGTAGGACAAAATGGCAAATAGACAAACAAAATATATTCAGTCTTGGGAAAATATTTTTCTTTGGGTAAAAAAAATGAAAAGGATGAATATACTGCATATACATACATACATTTCGCAGTTCCGAAGACATCTGCATATATTTCCAAATAGTGAAAAAGCACGAAATAATTATATTGTGTAATTTGGTTTGGCAGTCCACTTCAAACGAAAATTAAAAGAAATAATGAGTTCAAATCCTTACTCTTTGTTATTTGACAAAACCACAACCTCACATGTCAAAAAACAGTTGGATACGTATATTCAGTTTTGGAATTCTGTAAATGACGTAATGATACCAGCGGTCTATATTGGATCTGTATTTATGGGCCATTGCAGTTCCGAACATATTAAAAAAGTAGCTTTTGATTTTATAAAAGAATATGGACTGGATCCAAAACTGCTTATTCATATAAGTATGGAGGAGCCCAATATTAACCTGAAGTTTTTAAAAATATTCATGGTTGCCTTGCATTAAGAGTTTGGTACGGGAAAGAAAATGTCTTACAATTTTTCCAAACTGTCCTAAAATTTTTTTGGTTTTTGTCCTAAAAATCCTAAAAAAAAAATGACGAAAAGGCTTTGGTCACCCTGAAATATACAAAAAGTCACTTTATTAAAATTTAATTCAATTTTAAAAGAGAAAAAAAGAAGTTAGGTTATTAAAAAACTAGGTAAATTAATCATTGTTCCGATTTTCTTTTGTTTTTTTTTTTAGTTTTAAAATGTTAAGCAAGGTCAAAGGCGAGAAATCTACTGCGCATGCCTGACGTAGTTTTTTTCTCTGCACTTTTTCCAGGCTAACTTGATTGGGAGAGTTATTATCGCTATGGCTTTTTTTTCAGAACATGCATGGGCCATTACAGTATCTCGTAGTTATATGGTCGCACAGTGGGTGACTGTCAGTTAGTTTTTAAGTGACTAAATTGATCTTGGAAAATGTAATATTTTGTTTCTAGGACACATTTTATGATCCAGAAGACGTGGATCCCTCCATGCTTAATATAACATTGCTGACGTCCGATTTCAAACCAATTCCTCCCACCAATTGGCTACAATTTGACAGCAAAAATCGCGAATTCTTCGGAATACCGAGAAAAGTTAGCAAATCTCAATATTGGTTGGTCTGCGTCGATACTGGAGGGTTGAGTGTCAGAGATAGCTTAGAAGTAGAAGTCTACCCGTCACCCAAAAGACATTACAATGTTGAGTTTAGTATGACTATCGAGGTGCCGTTCAATAAATTTTCAAACAGTGCCATTTTGCAGAGAAAGTTTACCGAAAAACTGATGGTAAGTGTACTGGTATAAACTCGAGTTAAAACAAACTCAGTTCTTTTTATATTTTTTATTGGTTCACAAAAGGCCTGTTCTCCGCATAAGTTAACTAAGTGTTAACGATGGGAATCGGTTTAGTTTTTAAAAAATCGGAATTTGGTCGAGTTTCGCCTTCAACCAAAACCAAAGTTGTTTAAGAAATTAAAAAATGTTAAGTGCAATTTTTTTTTGGCCTCTAAATTTGAACTAAAAAAGGAAGGTTGGTTACAAATCAAAAACTTATTTCTTATAGAGTTCAAATCCGCTATATCTGTACTGTATCGACTTTCAAAAATTACACCGAGTCGTATAGAAAAAAATATCTTTAATTTAACCCAAAGACATTACAACGTTAATATTTTTTTGTTTTTTTTATAAACGAACGCAAAAACATTTTTTTTTTAATTTTTGAGCACCATCTTATATTTTATGATGGCGCCTCAAAAAGTGACATCAATTACCTTTACAAGGCAGATTATTTGAGTAAAATCGGTTAATTATAAGTTATTGCAAAAGACATTGGATATAATATGTCTTGAAAAACCAAAAATATGCATAAATTACTAGTTCATTCATTTTCTATATAAAAAATTTCAACGTAATTACAAAAAGTAGGTTGACGTCCTAACTCCACAGGTTTCAAAGGATGATGAAAATAACAAGGCGTAGTTTTTCAAAAATTATGGCTTACTTATTTCCAGTCAAATATTTTCCCAACGCGTTTCGGTCTTACTGGGTTCTAAAATAAAATAACATGGTTAAAACTAAAAAAGAAAAACAATAAAAGAAAATTTAACTTCTTTCACCGCCCCCCCCCCTCTAACAAAAAATAAAAAAAAATATGTTTTTCTCTTCCGATTGATTTCTTCTGGCCTATTACACTTTCATTTTGGGCTTTAAAAAGTTTTTTCCATGCTATAGGTGGGTATATAATATTCTACATAACAGATCTTTTAACTATTGATTGACTAAAGATCAATTAAATGTATAAGTTACAGAGAACTAACAGAGTACCACAAGGTTACTTTAAATAAATGCAAATAAAGTTCATTTACAGTTTTTAAGTTTCTTTGAGATGGCGCCACAAACATCAAAATAATTAAAATGATGAGTCATGTCAATTAATTGTGCTACATTTTCTGAAATTTTGTTTTCAAAAACTTGTTTTTTTCATGTAAGTTTTAACCACTTTTCTTTATTTCCTCCTTTTTTTCAACTTGTTAATGTTGTTTTTACATCTTGATGTGTTTTTTTGTTTGTTTGTTATAGTTTTGACCATAGAAGTAGTAGTAGTAGTAGTAGTAGTAGTAGTAGTAGCAGAATAAGGGGGACCTCCCGGCTCGGCGACTAGGCTCTACGCGAGCCCTTTCGCCATCCCCCAGAGCTTCCCCCTCACGCTTCCACTCCACCATGATCGAACCTTCCCGTCCTTTGGATAAAGGTCAGGATATCCAACGATTTCAGCGTCGGAAGGTGTTCCGGCTCGAACACTTCCTCTCCGAAGATTCCCTCTCTGATTCTTCGGTAGGCTGGACACCTTGCAAGATAGTATTGTGAGGATTCATCCTCTTCCCGGCACTCTCCGCAAGTTGAGTCCCGCACTACCTTCAACCTTGCCAGATGCTTTTGGAGCGCGTAGTGTCCAGTGAGGACTCCTATTAGGGGACCTATCTCTGTTCGTTTCCTGCGCAGTAACCAGTCCCTTCTTGTTTTGCTGAAGCCCTGGATGAGCTCCTTCTTGCCTGGCGTTCCCTGTGTATTGCCACTCCTGATTTAGTCTCGTATGGGTCCATTCCTTGGTGGCAGATTTCATCTCACCTCTGGTAAATCCCTGATCCAGAGGGGGAGCGGCGGCAGTCCCAGGACAGTGTTTAGAGCTGAGTTTGGGGTTGTCCTCATTGCGCCAGTTATGCCTATGGCTGCCAGTCTTTGCAGGCTGTTTAGTTTCCTAGCATTCTTATCGGTACTGGTTCCTTTCCACCAAACCACGGAACCGTACTGGATCTTTGGTCGTATGATGGTGGTGTAGATCCAGTGTATCACCTTAGGGCTCAGGCCCCATTTCCTACCTATTACCCTCCTAACTTGCCAGAACGTCCCATTAATCTTGGTCTTCACATGGTCAATGTGAGCGTTCCAGTTTAGTTTGTCGTCCAACACCACCCCCAAGTACTTTACTTCCCGCGACAATGTCAGCGGTTGTCCGTACATAGTTGGTGGTTTGAACCCAACTATCTTCCTCTTCTTGGTGAAGAGGATCGTCTCTGTTTTGGTTGGATTTACAAAAAGACTGTTTTAAATGTATGTATTTTTCCTAATAAATTAGCTGCGTATTTTCGCAGTTAATAGACTTTAAGTTGAGACGCGTCATAGTCAACAAATAAAGCATTTTCAAAATGTTAGGCCCACTCCAGAAAGCGGCAAGACATATGTGAGTAAAAATTCTATAATCAAAATAAAAAGTCGTGTTTGATTTTGTTTACTTTTGATCACTTTTTTGGACTAAATACCCCAATGTGCGCCGCAGGCAAATAGTTTTTAAATTAAACGAAAAATTATTTGATTTTTTTAACTTTTTTTATTGTAAAGTATTTAGCTCGTTACTTTCCACGAATCCGAATTTTGTCCTATGTAAAACTTCTATTTAGTAAAGGTCGCTTCTGCCGTTAAAAAGCTTAAGAGAGGTGGACTTAATGAATTGTATGTGGGTCTAACATGAAATAACTTACTCCAGAAATGAATAGATCGGGCGGAATACTTACTTCACGTAAAAGTAACAAAAGCTAAAGCTGAGCCTAAAATGATAAAATTTTTACAGTTGAGTTGAGGATAAAGGGCAAGGTGCAACTTCTTATTTTACACTAGGAGAGTCTAATACTTAATAGATTTCTAGGGAGACCCTTAGCGTACATTACATTTTTTTTTAATTTTTGAGGTAGGCTTCTAACCAAATGATATCGATATCAAAAAAGCAAAAATATTTAACTGATTAGATTTTAACTACTGGATTCTTTGGACTCCTGGGAAGGACTTGGCTATATTTCATAAAAATCGGTTTACGAGAAAAACCGCAGGTCGTGCGTATAGCTAGTTAGTTATTATTCTAGTTTGGTTCTTGTGATAAATAATTGGAATAGATAATGTAACATTAAAGAATCTTTTAATATCCTGAGCAACCTTATTTTTGTATGTTTAGACAATCTGTTCAAAAACACACTTTTTGTTTTTTAATATTTGTACTAGAGTCAGTTGGTGGTGATATTCATAAACCAGGTAAAATAAACCATTTTTTCAGTAAAACATTCTTCTTTAACATATAGCCTGTTATTGCTCCTTTAGGAGGGAAAAGAAAAAACATTTTGTATAAGATCTGCTACATCAAAAAAATCAAACCGGAAGGTTAAAACCATTTTTGTTCACACTTTTACTATGAGACAATTAATTGATTTAAATTAGTATTTTATCTTATATTTACGGTCTTATGGGATAAAAAAAAATCTTTGTTGGTCTCTTCAGGTACAAGTTGTCGAACACCTAATTGTGGCAGTTTTTTGGACTCACATTATGTCATTAAATATTTTTTTAAGTTCTGTTCTGTTTGACATATATTGATTAAACCTTCCTGTTTACAAATAAGGCATAAACTGTTTTTTAGGAATTATTCGAAGATTTCAATCCAGGCAACTTTTACTTTCCCCTATACAAACAAAAACGAGACCCCATCGAATCAACTGTAATCTACTGGTTTAACAAGTCTTTACCGGTTGAAACGTGTCCAACAGACGAGATTAAAAGACTGGAATATATCCTTCACAATAGCGATCAGAAGAGTATATCGAGCAAGGTGCACAGAATAATGTCCCCGGAGTTTATTGTTTCTACCATTAAAGTGCATCATCTTGGAAACTGTAAAACGAAACCACAGGTAAATTATACTATAACCTAAGACGAGTTTTTGTGTAGTCCATAGTAACGATCGATTTGTTAAGTACGATTGGTTCTGTCGAATAAAATTGGGGTAGTGATGTTAACATTCGGTAAATGTCAATTAGCAAATTAGGAATCGCACAGTTTTACTTCAGTGACTATAGTAGTTTACCTAACTAGTGCGGAAAATGCCACTTTTCTGCATGCTATTGCAGTTGGCCGAACGTTGGACGCGTTAGCAGAGTTCGGCCAGCAATTAAGTGCGAAAAAGTCACTTTACGCGTGAGTTAGTTTCAATATTTTTTCTACTCGCTTGACTTAAGTATTTATGTAACCCCATAAAAGGAATTTTAAAAATGTTACTCTTTATTTATGGTGACTAAAATGTTTACCTCACACAAAAATGAAAATTTTTTAAAATATAGCAATATATTTATTTTTTATTTTTGGTTGAGTGGGGAAAAGTACCACCTAGTAGAAAAACCCATTTTTATGCTAGTACAACATTTTAAGTTTACCATAACTTTTTTGCAACAATTTTCGGTATCTTAAAAATAAATCATAATCTGTCATAATGCCCATGTTTTTTACACAGTGTTTGAAGTCAAAATCAGGTTGATTAGTGAGTCTTACCTTGTTTCCAAAGAGAATTGCTTGGGTTTTTGTTGCATTTAAGATGAGTCCATGTTGTTGGGACACTGTGGATTGGGTCAAAGTCTTCATTTATTTTGTTTTTTGCCGCCTCAACTTGTGATTTGTTAAAAGGAAGCTGAAAATTGCCGTGTTTATAGTAAATATTAACAGGTCTAAAATACCCCCCTATCCTGCAAGGAAGATGTGGAATACTTGCCATCAAAAACAACCCTTTGAAACCGCGTCAGTAGTCTATTTAGACTACTCAACTTAAGTTTCATATAAACAAAGTTCCCATTTTTATAACTTTAAAACAATCGACCAAAAAATTATGTCAATGATATCAATCGAATACTTACTTACCAGGGGGATTATAATTGAAGCATTCCATTTTTATTTTTTTGGAAAAAAAATTTACCCGAAAATAACAAGTTCTATAACTAATTCTTTTAAATGGTTTTTTAGTCAATTCCAATACCCGAAATTACAATTCCAATCGAAGAAACTACTCCACCGGCACCTGAAAACGAGGTTATGATCACGTTTATATTGCCAGCAATCATTATAGCCATCATGCTTTTTATTGCCGCTTTAGCTGCGTGTGTGCTCTACCGAAGAAAGCGATCAGGCAAAATGACTATGGAGGAAGATGGACGACAATCTTATGGAAATAAAGGTAAGTAATTTTATAATTGTTGTAATTCCATTCCATTTCACATATCTCAGATAAAAACTTTATAAGTTTTTATGGGGAAACCTGATTGACGGGTAGAATCCTATAAAACCCTATAAGATATGACAAGCTTTTTTTAGAACCTATGCGGAATTTTTGGCAGGGCATTGATCTATATACTTAGCAGAGTTACAAAAAATTAATATAAGTAAAGTAATACCTAGAGTTAACAACTTAAAAATCATTTTTGGAATATCTGTGGGACTCTGGTGTATAATATATAAAGTTTGTTGTCCGCTATCGATTTGTCGTAGTAAAAAGCCGGACATTAGATTTAGTTACTATACCAAAAGTAAAATTTCAAAAAACTGTCTGGTGGCCACACGTTTAGTTCTGGAATTCAGAAGTGACATTTAGGTACTTCAGTAAAAGAAAAATGTCAAATAACTATCTGGTGGCCATACGGTTGGTTGCAATCTACACAGGGAATTCTGAAATCGGTTGTGATAAAGAACTCAAATAAATATAATATCAAGTGACTAAACTAGAGTTTCGAACTTCCATTGTCTTTATTTTTACTTTTTCACAACGTTTCGAATGCTTATGTATCTGCAATCGTCATCAGGTGAATACTAACAAAAACTAAGGCTACCTAATCTTATATACTAGCATGTGTTCAGTGAACCATAAAACTCACCTGTGTTGGTTGGCTCCGTCCTTTCACAGTTGAAATCTGGTACCTCCGAAAAGTGGTCCTCGGGATGAATGTTCCTTGGCGACGATCTTTGCCTCTTTCCATTCCACATAATGTTGATTTTTCCAGCAATGTTGAGCTATTTTCGATCCAGTTGTGTCTCCTTGTCGAGTTTTGCATTTGTGCTCGGTAAGTCGAACTTCCATAGGTCGGCTGGTTTCGCCGACGTAGATATCCCTTCACTCGCATGGTACCTGGTATATGCAGTTCTTGGTGTCGTGGTGTTGTCGTTTAGTTTTTGTCAATTGACTTCTTATTGTTGTGATCGTTTTGAAGACAGTCCGAAGATGGTATTGGTTGCCTATTCTTCTTATCTTTTCTGAGATGCATTTGACGTATGGAATGCTGTTTTAGTGTGTTGTGGTCCTTTTCCCAGATGATAAATAAAATAAATAAATAAATAATGTCTTTATTTTCAAGAATTGAATTACACAATTCATAAACTAATATACGGTGGCGATATTCGTATTCGATACGCTTTTCAATATAACCACCAAGAAGAAAAATAATATATAATATTTTACTAAAAGACCACATATTCACAATGCACAGTAATTAACACTATTTACCCTGCAGTATATATTTCGTCAGGCATTGTAAAAGAACTTTTTGACTTCTTTTTTGAATTTACTGATGGTATTAAGATTTTTTATTATATGACAGTTTAGGTTTCTGACATGATGTTCGCAAAGCTTCTTCTTTCAAGGATTCCATAAAGATATTGGCCACCACCGGCGAAAGTGGAGATCAGATGGGTAGACCATCTTCCTGTCGAAAATATCTGTCCTTCTCCTGGAAATACAGCACTTCAACAAATCCATGATGGCAATTGACAAAAACTAAACCACAACGCCGCGACACCAAGAACTGCATCTACCAGATATCATGCGAGTGTGGGGATATCTAAACCTGGGAATTGCGAAATCTCTCATAGATCGAGCCACCTATATCTGCAATAAAGGAGAAGCTTTAAATAAAGAAAAGTCAAAAATTCGATCCGATCTGCGAAGGAATGGTTTCTCCAAATGCACTATCAATAAAAATCTTCAGACCACACAACACCAAAGCCTACAGACGTAAATACTGGAAGAAAGGCAACAATTATAATTCCATACGTCAAAGGAATCTCAGAAAACCATCTTCGGACTGTCTTCAAAACGACCACACTGCATCTACTGTAGCATGCGAGTGTGGGGATATCTACATCGGAGAAACCAACCGACCTATGGAAGTTCGACTTACCGAACACAAACGCGAAACTCGACAAGGGAGGGATCGAAAATAGCTCAACATTGCTGGAAAAATCAACATCATATGGAATGGAAAGAGGCCGCCGCCAAGGAGAAAAACCTAAAAACCTATTCAAGCGAAAATTCAAAGAAGCAGCATTCATCCTGAGGACCCAGAATGTATTTTCTCAAACAAGCGTTACCATCAAGGATATTTGGAAACTCACACTTTTCGGAGGTAACAGATTTCAACTGTGAAAGGGCGGAGCCAATCAAGTGTAAACTTCACTGAAAAAATGTTTTAAAAATTTCCAACTTTAAAACGGAAATGCTTACTTAGACCGCCACAAAAGAAAACTTGCCAGATAAATCAAGGCAAAACCGTATCGAAAACTAGTAAGCATTTTTCAAGACTGGTCTGAAAAAAAATAGCTGAAATCGAAGGTTTGTCTTTTTATCCCTAGGTACTTTTATTTTTCGTTCCTCTTTTTGACTTTGTATCCCTATTTTGATTTTTTATACCTGTTTTGAATTTCAGCAATGAATAAAAAGTGCACAGTGAAAATTTAACGATTTTTACAGTTGAAGGTTTTCTGTAACATACTGGCCCTTAAAAAATAATATTGCAATGTTTTTCCTTTCGAATATTACAATTTTTTTCCTTTTTGTATTTTTTATTTACACTTGTTGACGTTTTTAAGATGATGACTTAACGAACCCACTATCGAGAGCTATGTTTACAGTGCGACTAAAGTCTGCTGAAAATGTTCAAACATTATTAATTGATATTTTTTAGGCATCCCTGTGATTTTCCAAGAGGAACTTGATGAGAAACCCGAGCCCGGAACCAAAACTCCCGTAATACTCAAAGATGAAAAACCTCCCCTAGCCCCTCCAGAATACAGCAGGAGTGGTTCTCTTAAACTTGATGATTCTGAACCGTATCAGCCACCCCCTCCGTTCACCCGAACCCAGGATAGTACCAAGCAGAGTCGTCCTAAGCCCACTCCGACTTACAGAAAACCGCCGCCATACATGCCACCTTAACAGATACAGTTTACATTTTTTCAGCAATAACTTGTTTCAAACTGCCATAACAATAAAAATGTTTAGAGGTTGCCCTATGGGATTCAATCAGAATAATTTCTGTAATAAATACAGAGGTCTGGAATTATTACATATTAGGTTTTACATATCAGTTTTAAGCAACTACTTTTTACGTTTTTAAGACTTACAAATTATATTTTGTCGCCAAAAATAAAACTATACAATCAGTTATGGCAAAAAATAAAGGAGATATTAAAATGTTTGTCAATTTTTGTATGTTTTATAAAACGCCACAGGTAATCAAAAAGTGGCAACATTAAACCGCTGGTAGCTATAATAATAACGAAGTTTACAGCTTTAAGGCCCATATTTCCACTTAACATTTTAGAGATAGAGTTGAGAGGGGTATTTCCTGAAAGTAGATATTTTTCAAAACCAATAATCTTTTGAAGGTCATCCCATAACTTCCTATATATTCCTCTTATTATTTAGGTGTTACCTAAACTAATTTGGGAATTACCTAAGTGTGATGCCCCACGTCTAGAAATCGTCTAAAAAAGACGGTGCAGATGGGTATGTAACACCTAACCCTAATAATAATTGGAATATTATCGAAATAAAGTCGACTGGACATTGCCTCACTATAATAATTTTTAAAATTATTCATAACTTTTTGACTGAAAACAAAACATTAATAAGGCCCAGTTTAATAAAAGTTTAAAAATACCTGGGTACAAATATCAATTTTAATGAAATTACATATCAGAAAAGGTAACGTTTGTTTTGTTGTCGCTATCCCGATGTTGCAAATTTTATTGTTAAAAATAGTGGCAACTTAAGGTCAGGTAATGCCTAGTTGACTTTATGAGGTCTATAGACCCCCCCAGATAAAGACAAAAAATGTGCCATAATTCTGCACCCATTATGCACCAACTTGCACCTCTTTCTGGGGTTTGCTTGGTTTTAAGGCTAAATTGACCGTAGCTTTTCGCTTGGGAAGGGGGCGAGGGAAAAACGTTTCTGTTAGCTTTTAATTGCCCTAAGGTGGGAAGGGGGCGAGGGAGAAACGTTTCTGTTAGCTTTTAATTGCCCTAAGGAAAAAATGCTCGTAGTTTCTTTAATTAAACTTCATCTGAGGGGGAAGGGGCAAGTTGACGGGCCCATAATTACGGTAATATTTTTCTAGCTATCCTCTTCGGTCTTCCCCAATATATACTCACAAATAAATCGCCCCACTAGCTTAAATAATATTTTATTGTGTACCAAAGATTAATTAAACATTAATAATAACAATAATTAATTTTTACTAAATTTTTTATTTAAAATTGATAATAATAATTAAGGTAATTGTAAGTATCTTCTTATTTATACATAGATTTAGCAAAAACTGTACAACTGTACTAAGTGTTTACGTAGGAATATCCACCTATATATCTTTTATGTCATTAAATAATTTTTCATAAATCGTCATTAGAATATAACAAGTGCATTGAAAATTAATATCCGTAATTTTTGGACAAAAACGTTTTTCATAAAAAAATTATTATTAATCATTTAAAACAAACGTGTCATCATCAAATCATTCATTGTTTAAATTAAGAGTAGTTACTCTTAATCTCAGGGTCGTGGTTTCGAACCCCACATTGGGCGCTATTTATTTATAACCCAAAATTAGTGTTAGCTCAGAATATATTTATCAAAGGCACTATGGGTCGGGGTTCACAAACTGCGTCAGAATATAACATATTCAAGAAAGCAATAATATGCTTACTGTACTGATAATCCACTCACTACATTAGTTAACTACTGAGATTAAAAAAAATAAGAAAACAAGTGTTTAGTTCAATGGTGAGTGTATTATAAATAAATAAAATCGATAACAAAAGCTCAAAAATGATCCTTTAGATTTATTCCTCATCATTCTCACTATAACTTAATTTAATGACATAAAGTAAGGTAATTTAGTAAATATTTATCACAGGGAAGATTGCAACACTGCAAGGAACTACCAATTTTTTTACTGTAATAACTGTGAATCCTAAATAAATAACACAAAAATGGAAAAAGTGGTTATAAATTAATGATTCTTTTTTTTTGTCAGTGACCTAAGCTCAGGAAATGTCGAAGTAACTTTCAAAACGGGTCATGTGACTTTTTGGAGTCAAATAAACATCAGAATTGGCAAAACTTTGAATGATAGGAACATTTTGTAAAAAATTAGACATGGCTCGGAGTACCTTTTAGATTTTTTTGTCAAATAAGTTAAAATTTCTTTGTAAGGCCACCAAAATTTTAGCTTATTCGGCAAAAAATAAAAAAAGTGCTCCAAGCAATACCGCCTCCACGGTATGTAGGTCGTAGCCGTTTCAAAGTTCAGCTAATTCTGATGTTTATTTCGATATTTCCTGAGCTAAGGTAACTGACAGAAAAAAATTACTCTCTACTCTTAAATAATCATAAATCACAAATAACTTACCGATAAAAAAAAAAAATGACACAAGAACTTCTTTTGGTCAGTACAAGGGATAAATTCATTTGGAACATCTTAAAATATGTCCCTTTACTTCATATATAGTGTTTTAACGAAACAAAGGCTCTTCAGTACTTGAAGTACGGTTTAAAACCAAACCTTGTACATGTCGGGATGTGTGTATTTCTTAAAAATTACGGATAGATTTTTATTGCACTTGCTATACTATAACAATATTTTTATTTCTATGTCAGTTGTCATGTACAGCAAAAACCAAAATCTTCCATCCGCTTTTTTTGGCAGCGGGCCAAATATTAGGGTTAACTTAAATATTTTTTACAACAGCAGTGCCCAACATTGACAACATATTTTAATTCCTTTTAGAATTCCAAATTTAGTGGTGTGAACTCTGACTGTAACTTTTATCAATCGATCTAAGTGACTAATACAGAGTTTCATAAATGTTCATATTTTTGAAAAAACCTTCATAATTTCACCCTTCCAATCAAAATTAACTGATTTCGCGGATTTTCTGATAGTTTTGCAATTTTTTAAACAACTTTAACTTTATTTTTGTAAGGTTAATGCCGTTCACCGCCTAATTTTAAATGAAATTAAATCTGTTTTACTTTGATACACCCAAAAAATAGGAAAACCAAATAACCGGTTTTGTGAAAAAGATGTGTCATATTTTGTTGTTATTTTAATCCTCATGTGTTAATAATAAAACCTCACTACACGTCATTGTTTATAAATCCTGTTAAAAAAGAGGTGTAGGCGGGTTTCTATGACAAAAAAAACATTAAAAAAAATTAGTACTTTGGCCGTGTTCTAAATTGGAGTCTGTTTTTATAACTCAGGAAATTTTCCTCAATGAGAATAACTTCAGCGGAATTTTACGTGCTCTAGAAGTGTTTATTAAAAATTATTTCTTCTAAGAAAGGATACATTCCAAATTTAAATGGGTAAGGGTTAAGATTTTAGAGTAAAATATACAAAGAAAGTAGATACAAATTAAATGGGAGGGCTTGAGTAATAGCGATGTATTTAATTATTAATTTTTGGTAGAAAATTTCAAGAACAGTGATCGGATTCTGGAGATGTTGGACAAATAGAATACATCAGGGCCTGTATTCTTAACACCCGTGCCCGTGAATGTGAACAAATTTATCACTTCCCACCTGCTTTGAACCATGTGAAAAGTGAGAGAGGCAAATACTCACCGGTGACTACTCAACTCACAGGTCGTCAAGAATACGGGCCCCGAGAAAATTGTAATTTAGCTCTATTTGGAGAATACCAACAATAAGCAGGCTATCAAAAAAAAAAAAAAAATTGGCACCACTGATTTTTAACTAAGTATGCCACCATCGATGTACTAACCGTATGCAACACTCTACAGATCGACGACATCAAAGGACCAAAACTACTTAGAGATGTTAAGGAAAATCACTGTCACTCAATAATCTATTGCATTGATTTGGTTTGATAATTTAAGCCTTACTATCAAAGTAATTTAAATATAACTATACCATTTCCAATTGAGAAAGTATCAGTTGTATTTCAAAAAGGATCATTTATATTGCAGAAATTACTTACTTATATAAATAAATAAATTCCTGAATTATAAATACTATTTCTGAATTCAACTAGATGTTTGCCGAAATAAACTTGGAAATGGTGTAGTACAATCAATTAATATTTCGAATGCAAACTAGGTTAAATCGTTTGGTTGTTGTTTGGTAGCCACTTATTTTCGTTTGGTGGTACACGCTTTATTTATAAAAAAGATAAATAAAAAATTAGTGTGAAGTTATTGAAATTACGAAAATTGGTAACATGTTACACAATAACGTAAAAACGTTTGGTAGTTGGGTTTTTTCGTTTGGTGGTGTCATTTTGGCAATATTTTAAAAAAAAACTATTTTTTTTCTGTCCTGCAGATTATCTTTTTCCGGCCTGGGCCAAGTAAAGTAAAATTTTGGAACCATACTAAGTTCAATCGTTTTTGGGAGTCACTTTTTTTCGTTTGGTGGTACCCGTCTATTTATAAAAAAAATAAATAAAAATAGTGTGAAGTTTGCACCCACCCCAAAACATTCGAATTGAACTAAAAAAATTGGTAACATGGGGTACGTAAAAATGTTTGGTGGTGTCATTTTGGCAATACTTTTTTAAAGGAACTATTTTTTTCTTGGCCTGTAGTTTTTTTTTTAAATATTCCAAAATGACATCACCAAACGAAAAAAACTTAACGTTTTTTTACGTTAAGGGAAATTTTGGAACGCTCAAAATTTTGACAACCGCTGAGGTAGTGTTTAACAACCAATACCACACATCGATTATACGTTAGAAACTGTCACTCGTAGAAAAATTTAGAGATGAGAAAAAATACAAAATTGGGCTTTATTTTACAAAATAAGTGTTTTATATGTTGGAACCTGGTAATATTTTATTATTTTTAAAATTAATTGTGCCAAAATTCTCTAAAATTAACCAGAAAAATAACCACAATGAAATGGATTCGTAGCGTACGCCATGGCGGCAGTGGTAGTGGTTAATTACCACAACGGAATGACGTTTAGCTATGGCGAAGACGCAGTAGTTACCACAACCACTACGAAGTGTCAAATAAGCGTTCCAAAATATCGCTAATCTGCAATGTTACTAATTTTTGTAGTCCAATTCGAATGTTGGGATGGGTGCCAACTTCACACTATTTTTATTAATTTTTTTATAAATGAAGCGGGTACCACCAAACGAAAAAGTGACTCCAAACGACCACCAAACCATTGAACCTAGTTTGATTACAAAATTTCTCTTTACTTGGCCCAGGCCGGAAAAAGGTAATCTGCAGGCCAGGAAAAAAAATAGTTAAAAAAAAAATATTGCCAAAATGACACCACCAATCCAGAAAACCCAACTACCAAACGTTTTTACGTTATTGTCTACCATGTTACCAATTTTTGTAGTTCAATTCGAAAGTGGGGGTACCAACTTCACACTAATTCTTTATTTATTTTTTTTTATAAATAAAGCGGGTACCACCAGACGAAAATAAGTGACTATCAAACGCTACCAAATGATTGAACCTAGTTTGGTTCCGAAATTTTAATGTGGGGATGCCAACTTCACGTCAGTGAGGTATATCGAGGATAAATTCCGCCATCTTGAAAATAGTATCACTTTTAGTATCTCGACTTTTTTTTTATAATGCAGAAAATATTTTTCCCATTGAACCATTAGGACACCAACACTACTTTCAAAATAGCGGACGTACACAAGTCTCGGTATACAACAAGCAATTTGAATTCTTTCAAAATTGCTTAGATTTTTTCTTATTAGCTGTACTAAATTAGCAACTCTTTTAACGCAACAAACGAAGTTTTTATATTGTAGTTTAAGCCCCATATTGTTTAAACCACCATATTTGTCTTGGTTAATGCTACATTGACAATCAATTCGCTAGCAAATTTCGAATTCAGCAGGGAAGCTTGCCCTGTCTATTTTAAATGGTGGCATTCAGAATGAAATTTGTGGCCGGCACGTGCCGAAGTGCGCGGGAAACTGCAAGGTGCAAGCTTTTTGACCTTGTGCCGCCTACCAGCATGCGCAGTTTTGCTGTGTTTTTTGGAAATTGACATTTACAAATTTGTGTGTATTTTTTTTGTTTTTGTTTTGTGGTGGTGAAATCCTCAAATCGAATCTCTTTTTACTCTGAAATAAATGAGGACGCGAAATATCTATTCCTCCTTAAGACCAATGAGCATGTGCTGGTACGTCCACTGTGAATGGGCCAATTCGGTAGTGAATTTCGTGCCGAGTTTCCACTTCGCTACCGAATTCATTCTGAATGACGCTTGAAGGAGCAGGTCACCAAAATGACAAGTCTTAATCGATGGCAAAACAAACTTTACCATGATTGGCGATCTTCGTTTTTTTCGATAAAGCCCCGTCAATGAGATACAAGAACGTTTGTACCACGTTCAGTGCACACTTTACCATGTCAATTTTCGAATTTGACCACTTTGACCGTTTTTCAGTTGACTGATTGTCAAAGAAGAAATGTCAGAACGTGGTCAGAACTTTGACTCTTGAAACATTACGAACATTTAGTTTTTTATTCTATGAATGATGTATGCACTGCTTGTGGTAAAAACGTGTTTATATCTCATTAACGGGACTTTAGAGAAAAAAAAAGAAGAATAACATTCACCGTAAAGTTTGTTTTGTCATTAATTAAGTAATTAAGTAAATCGTTATCAAACTATACTTGGAAAGCCTTTTTTTCTTACTAATTTTACAACTCAACCCTACGATTTTACGAAATTATTTTTTATTAAGTCTTCGAATCTATAAGTTGAATAAGTTGAAAACTCACCTGGAAATGCCAAAATGACCGAAAAAGTCCAGGCAACAATGTGGCAATTGCGTCGGGTGGTAGGTCGGACCAGGGGTATTACACCCAGGAACCTTCACTGGATGTAGACGGCAATACTAAGACCTAGGATCCAATATGGATCCATCGTCTGGTGGCCGGCAGTGGAGAGGACCACCATATCCCAAAAGCTCAGAAGCCTGCAAGGGCTAATGTGCAGGGGAATAACCGGCGCCATGAGGACGACACCAATCCAAGCGTCTGAGAGACTCTGGTCAGTGGAGAGGAAGAGGGGAAGCCATTGGACACCTAAGGGTCGCCCAAATGGCCACCAGGGAGATGCAACTTGCGTCCTTTGAGATCAAGGCAACCCGAATTCCCTGGAGATTCAATAAGAGGTACAAAGTCGAAATTCCCGAAAGGGAATTCTGGCAGAGGGAGAACCTCCACCAACAGTTCGAGAGTAACGCTGTGATATGCTACTCCAAGCTATCGGAGAGGCAGACAACAGGAGCGGGGGTCTACGTACAAGACCGAGAAGAAGTTCGGATGAGATACCCGCTCGGAGAGCAAGCTACGGTCTTCCAAGCCGAGGTATACGCCATTATAATGGCGGCAACACTAGAAGAGGTTCGCAAAGGTCCGGAGGAGCATGTGTACATATGCTCCGACAGCCAAGCGGCCCTAAAGGCACTCAGTACGCCAAAAATTGTCAATACTCTGGTGGAAGAGTGCGTAGAAGCACTGGAAGCCTTGAGTCAAGACAAAAGAGTTACAGTAATGTGGGTACCGGGACACATGGGAGTGTCGGGCAACGAAAAGGCGGATGAACTCGCTCGGATCGGGGCCAGCACTCAATACGTGGGGCCAGAACCACTCTTAGGTATAACAAGGAGACAGCTGCAAAGTCGACTCATTAAGTGGGCTAACGGTGCACTGGCGGACTCCTGGGAGAACGAATTAGGATGCAGACAGTCCAAAGAATTCATTGACGGACCGGACGCGGCCAGACTCAAATGGCTCCTGGGAAGGACACGAAAAGATATTGGACTACTGACAGGGATACTGACCGGCTACAACTGACTCAGCAAGCATCTAACTCGCATCGGGGTCGGGAATTACTCCATCTGCCGTGCCTGCGGGAGGGCGGAGGAGACATCCCGGCACCTCGTTGCGGAGTGCGATGCATATCTAAGGATGAGGCATCAGGTACTCGGACAACCGAACCTGGATGCAGAGGACCTACGAGCTCTCAAGTGGGCCAAAGTACTGGATTTACCGTACAAGCGGTACAGGTGGTGGATTAGGGGGCTGGGTTGGGGTAAGGTAAAAAGGGACCGATTGGGCCTACTTGCCAGGCTTTGGGCCGCCCCCTAGTTACTACTACTACTATTAATTTATTTGCGTGCGCATCGAAATATAAACGTAGCTAATACAAATCAATAAATTTTTAAAATAACACTTATTGTCCTCGGTTTAATTATTTTTTCCACGGTATAAGAACTCGTGTTATTCTAAAATATTATTTGTGTAGAAATTAAACAAATAAATTTTATAAAATTATCAGTAGTCCGGTGTCTTAGCATAAAAGACAGGGATACTGACCGGCTACAACTGACTCAGCAAGCATCTAACTCGCATCGGGGTCGGGAATTACTCCATCTGCCGTGCCTGCGGGAGGGCGGAGGAGACATCCCGGCACCTCGTTGCGGAGTGCGATGCATACCTAAGGATGAGGCATCAGGTACTCGGACAACCGAACCTGGATGCAGAGGACCTACGAGCTCTCAAGTGGGCCAAAGTACTGGATTTCGTGAAGAGAACAGGAAGGCCCGGAGAGCCCACTACCGTACAAGCGGTACAGGTGGTGGATTAGGGGGCTGGGCTGGGGTAAGGTAAAAAGGGACCGATTGGGCCTACTTGCCAGGCTTTGGGCCGCCCCCTAGTTACTACCACTACTATTAATTTATTTGCGTGCGCATCGAAATATAAACGTAGCTAATACAAATCAATAAATTTTTAAAATAACAGTTATTGTCCTCGGTTTAATTATTTTTTCCACGGTATAAGAACTCGTGTTATTCTAAAATATTATTTGTGTAGAAATTAAACAAATAAATTTTATAAAATTATCAGTAGTCCGGTGTCTTAGCATAAAAAAAAATAAAAAATGCATCTGAGATATTTTTGTCTAAAAGCAGAGCCCTGGAGCATTAAAAAACCGCCGAGAAACAAGCTATACGTCAACGGGTTTAGCAGTTATGACGTCGGAAACGGAAATCGCCCTACATCGGACCCCAAGACCATGAAATATTTTTTGAGATCACTAAGTACTACCTGATGGTATCCTAAGAATAAAATAAATTGGAAACTTTTCAAAAAAAAGACTCATACCATAATTTTTTTATATTTTTGAATGTAAAAGACTGACTTATATATATGGCACACGTTTACAAAAACTATTAAACTACAAATTTTGTCCCGACAAGTTCTCCATAAAATAAGAGCAAATTATATCTTGATAATTTAACACGGTGAAGTTCTAGAGTAAGCTGAATACTCAAAAGTAAAAAATTTGTCTAGTACAAAATTATGATGTTTTCCACAAACCAAAACTACACTTTTTTGCACTCGACGCGCGTTTCGCTAACAACGTTAGCATCATCAGGAGACGATAAACAATGAACTAAATTAATCTACGCTCTATCTTATATACAATCCTTTAGTGGGCGGAGATAAGACTAATAAATTGTGATTGATCACGATTTTTAATCCTACCTCCCCTCAACCAAAGAATAAAGTGTACTAAACGGGATAGGTCCTCTATCTTTATTTAAACTATTTCTGGATTTAATGATTTCCATACTTTCATATGCGTTCAAAAGTCTTTTGTTTGGTACACTTTTTAGAAGTTTTAGGTTATCTAATGTGAATCTATGATTGTTTTCAAAAGCATGCTCGGCCACACTTGACTTTTCTGTTCTTCCGTATTTTAAGTGTGCTAAGTGTTCTTTAAAACGTGTTTGAATAGAGCGTCTCGTTTGGCCAACATATTTTTTATCACAATCCATGCAACTAATTTCGTAAATTCCACTTTTTTCTAGAACTGTAGTTTTATCCTTGGGATTTCCTAGTAAGCTTCTTATTGTGTTACCGGATTGATATACTAATTTAAGACCGGTGTTATTAAATACTTTCTGTAATCCTTTCGTATAATTAGGATTATACGGAATTGATACAAATTTTGAGTCGCAGGTATCTTTTTGTCTGAAAAAGGTAGAATTCCGAAAGGTCTTTTGAAAAGAATGTCTATTTATCAGCTTATTTATTAAGCCTTCGTCGTAACCGTTTTCGCCAGCTATATTCCTAATCCTATTCTTTTCTGCTTCAAATCTTTCTTTGTTTAAGGGGAAATTTACTAATCTATATGTTAAAAAGTGCAAACTTGCAAGCTTATGTTGTAAGCAATGAAAAGAGTCATTTGGAATATACCTGTTGGTGGCCGTGCCTTTTCTGTATAGGTCAAAGTCCAATTTATTTTTATTTCTTATAACTAAAGTGTCTAGAAATGGCAGTGTACCGTTGTTCTCTGTTTCATAAGTAAATTTACTTATCTATTATTTATCTATTATTATTATTTACTTACTTACTATTATACTACATCATAATTTTGTTTTAGTGCAACCAAAGGTTCCAAATTCCCAACATAATTTGTCTAGTGTTTTTACATACTCAATCGACTGTAGCGCACCACTGGCTTAAGCTGTCCCCGTGGTTTGTAACTTCATTTAGAACTTTTGTCCCACTGTGGTCAACTATTCCAACTGTCGCTAACGGTTTACAGGAGTTAATATAAGGTATGTTTGTAAGTGTTTTCGCAAATTCTGCAAATGTGCAAAAAAATTAATTAAAATGTACCTAGTAAATTTTGTGCGTGTAATTGCATTAATTTTTCTGAGGTAAAATAAAGTATAATTTTTTTTAAATACATTTTTGATAAAAAAAATATAATTATTATTACTGCGTTATTATTACACGTTGGAAATGTGGGAGGGGGGTAGACGAAGCCGTGTATTATTTTTTCCCGAGATTTTTTTCTTATAAGAGAAGATAGAGAAATAAGAAGTGTCGTGTCTGTCCTCGCAAAGCCGACTACCCCCGTGAAAAGTCAAACATATTCTGTCTTTCATATATTAATTCTATATCTATTAATATTGACTGAACCTAAACAATCAGCTTTAAGTGTAGCTAACTAATATTAAAAATTAATATTGCTCCAAATGTAGTTATAGCACTGAAGATTCTTTTGACATTACCCGTTACCGTAGCAAGTGGCGAATGCAGTTTTTCGAAACTTAAACTTATTAAAACTTATGCAGGGTGATTCACGACGAAATGCAAATATTTTAATGGTAAGTATTATAGGCCAGGGGCAACTCATATCCAATACAAAAAAAAAATTTGAGTCTTTTTGTCAAATAGACAGTGTGATTTATAAAAATATTGCAAAAATAAAAACGAACCTATCTCGGAAACCAATAAACGTATTAACATTAAATTTGG
Source organism: Oxystoma pomonae (assembly GCA_963921995.1). Classification (NCBI taxonomy): domain Eukaryota; kingdom Metazoa; phylum Arthropoda; class Insecta; order Coleoptera; family Brentidae; genus Oxystoma; species Oxystoma pomonae. Next base: position 78,713,470 of record OY998163.1, read on the forward strand.
CACACATAAGGAGCCCCAAAAGCTACTGCTACCAATGTTTAAAAAAATAAAATTCCAGGTCCGGACTAAAAAAAGTTTAGTTTTGTAAATTTTTGTTAAAAACAACACTGTATACTGCAATTTGCAAATTTTGGTATTACCACATAAAAGCTAAAGGATGGTGCTATAATACCCTTAGATTGTATTTAACGCGTTAAGTCTCAGTTTTTCATAAAAAAAATAAAAACATCCAAATTCCAATCCTGAGATATTAGGGTTACAAATAATATCACGTTGTAAATTCCTAAAAACGTATTTTTAGGTTAAAACTAATTTGGGCTTTGAGCATAAATAAATCAACACCCACCCTACCCAAGCAAAAAACAGGCTGGTACAGGACTGGATTAAACATACTTTTATTTTATTAATAAACCCTATTTTAATTTGAAATCCATTTTCGGAATTGATTTGAAGTCGTAGGCAAATCATTAAAATTCCAGTCCCGGACTAATATTTATTTGGTTTTATTTGTCCTTATTGGAAAACAACATTTTTTGTACTTCATTTGGAGATTTTGGTATCACAACATACAAGGCAAAGGATGTTGCCATAAATATTTTTTAAATTGTATAATGTACAGGGTGATCTACCATAAATGCCACCGCCATTTTTCTTCGTTATATGCATGCTATAAAATGTTTTAGAGGAATATAAAAATTCGATAAAATATAGGATGTTTTATTTAAAATAAGAAACCTTATGTCAACATTTGACATTTGCAATGACACTTGTCAATTTTGGCATACATATTCTAATAGGCTGGAAAAAGTTAGACATCTTTTGTACCAGCAAGCATGCCTAATATCAAAGAAAAGTGGAGGTGACATTTACGGTAGATCGGATCACCCTACAATATCCCCTGGTTGTAATCTTTGAACAGTTTTGTAGATAAAAAAAATACTTATAGCAGCATCCTTTGCCTTTGTATGTTGTGATAATCTTCAAATGAAGTACAAAAAAATGTTGTGTTCCAATAAAGACAAATAAAATCAAATAAATATTAGTCCGGGCGTGAGATTTTAGTGATTTGACTACGACTTCAAATCAATGACGAAAACGGATTTCAAATTAAAATAGGGTTTATTAATAAATTAAAAGTATGTATTTCTACATTTTATAAAAATTAATTAAAAAATATTAATCCGGCCCTGTATCAGCCTGTTTTTTGCTTGGGTAAGGTGGGTGTTGATTTATTTATGCCTAAATTAATTTTAACTTAAAAATACGTTTTTAGGAATTTAAAAGGTGATATTGTTTGTAACCCTAATATCTCAGGATTGAAATTTGGCCGTTTTTATTTTTTTTTAAACTGACACTTAACGTAATACCAAAATTTACAAATTGCGGTATACAGGGTGTTGTTTTTAACAAAAATATATAATACTAAATTTTTTTTAGTCCGGACCTCGAATTTATTTGTTTTATACATTGGTAGAAGTAGCATTTGGGGCTCCTTATGTGTCCCAAATGTAAAGTAAATACGTTTATTGGTTTCCGAGATATGTTCGTTTTTATTTTTGCAATATGTTCATAAATCACACTGTATATTTGATAAAAAGACACAAATTTTTTTTTATCATTGGATATGAGTTGCCCCTGGTCTGTAATATACAAGTCATAATAGCTTCTAAATTACATATTGATAAATTAGTTAAAACTTGTGGAGCAAAAAGCCAGGAGGCACTTTTTTTAAATGTTAACTTTATAGCGAATTTCATTTAAAAAAAAATGCAGCACGAGGTCAAATCTACTTGGTTTTGTTAAAAATTTACTTATGCGCTGTGGTTGTTTTTGCACTAGTAAATGCTAGAGGCCCTGTATACGATTTTTGACAGTTTTTGTTTTACCAGAGGCGAGCAACTGGATTTGACAGTTGTTAGTAAAATGTTTAAAAACAAATTTTTTGTTAGTAATGATAGTTGGTAACCCCTGACAATAAATAATTTTGTCACTGTCAAATTTTTGATTAAGAAACGTCCGGTTTAAAAATGGAATTTTGCTGTATCAAAAACTGTAAAAACACAAGCCTCGACGAATTTCTATTGTTCCGTTTTCCAACAGAGAAAGAAACTCAGGAAAAGTGTAAAGAAAACTTGCATTTACCAAGCTGGAAAATTAATAAAAATAGCCAAATTTGCGAGGTAATCCAGCAAACACAAATCGTCGGCATTGAATCGGGCCAATGTCGACAACGTCGGCAGTGTGTCGGCATCGGCGAGTACACTCTGGCCCGATGTTGGTAAGATCGCGATTTTCAGTTTTCGGTCAATAATCGGCAACTGACGGAGGTCCACATTACTACAGTCGACTTTATGCCGACACCAGTTTAGGACCGACAATAGTCCGATTTGTTTAATCGGTCGAAAATCGGCAACTGACGATGGCCCGATTTACTATAGTCGACTTTATGCCGAGCCCACTTTATTTGCTTTAAGGCCGACGACGGTCCTATTGGAACTTTGTTTAATCGGAGAAGAATCGGCAACTGACGATTGCCCGATTTACTATAGTCACATTATGCCAACGCAAACCTTATCTGCTTTAGGGCCGATGATGGTCCGATTGGAACTTTCTTTAATCGGTCGAGAATCGGCAACTGACGATGGCCCGATTTACTATAGTCGACTTTATGCCGACGCCCACTTTATCTGCTTTAGGGCCGACGATGGTCCGATTGGAACTTTTTTTAATCGGACGAGAATCGGCAACTGACGATGGCCCGATTTACTGTAGTCGACATTATGCCAATGCAAACCTTATCTGCTTTAGGGCCGATGATGGTCCGATTGGAATTTTGTTTAATCGGTCGAGAATCGGCAACTGACGATGGCCCGATTTACTATAGTCGACTTTATGCCGACGACCACTTTATCTGCTTTAGGGCCGACGATGGTCCGATTGGAACTTTGTTTGATTGGTCGAGAATCGGCATACGTCACCTTAACATTTTTAAACTGCTTAATAGTCTCTTCCTAGTATGCAGACATGGCGCTAATGTCACTATATTCTCTGTAAAGTGGAAGATAATATTATATATATAATAAGCTAAGATATTTCAAAACTAGAATGCGGACCTGACAAGATGGTGGTACTTCTCTATAAGAATCACCTCTTCTGCCACTTAAACCAGCCCGACTCGTTAAGCACCCGCATTATCGAAACTTTGTAGTTTGCCAATGTCGGGCCGCTTTAAGCTACCACCGACGGACCTCCGTCAATCGCCGACGTGGGACCGTTTTAGAAAATCAATGTCGGACTTGAATAGTTTACCGATGTCGGGACGAGACCAGCTTGCCTACGTTAGACCGACCAAATTAAGCAGTTATGGGCGGATGGTCGGTACCATGTGGTTCATATCGGACCTTAATCGTACGGCGACAGTATGCCGATGTCAGAAAAAAGTAAAATTTACCATTGGTCGGAGGTCGGGCTACAGTCTAACGCTGCGTCGGCAAACATATATTGGGCCTACATCGTAAGCGGACAAAAAATACTGCTGGTCCGATGTCGTAAATCGACGTCGTGCCGATGACGACAAATTCGGCAATCGACATCGGACCGACGAAGGCCCGAAGGAGCCGTGTTTGCTGGGAAGTGAGCTACAAGCACTAGGTACAAATATACGCATTTAGTATGTACTTTGTTAATAAATAACACATTATGTTTCCGTGTTTTATTGTAAGAAAAAGAGTAACAAAAATATAGATCATATGAGTCTTTATATTTTACCTATTATTTACATTTTTAATATCTACCGTGCGTATTTAATGTTTGTTTTTGTTTTTTTTGTCAAAGCTTGACATATATTACTAACCAAAAAAAAAATCAATCTTTCAAAAACTGTCTGGGGAAATTACAAAAAGAGACAACAAAACATCAGTTAATTTCGTAAAATCCGTTTTACATGCAAATATGAAAAAAACTAGAAAGAGAGGGCAATATGAGTGGCCCACCTCTGGTAAAACAACAACAGTCAAACGAATAGAGGTAATATAGGTTAAACTCTCTTTTATATTTATATTTAACTCTACTATGGACATTATGGGAATTTATTTCTCTTTCTGAAATGTATAGAGGGCCTCTAGTAAATGCTACATTTTTTTCCACTCTATGATTATATTTAGGTAGGTACTTAACTGTTTTTTAAAATTGATGTTCGAATTAAATACAGCAAGTATGTTATTTTTTTTGTTAATTTTGTTATTTATTATTTTAGGGAAAATTGGTACCTATTTAAACCCTTTGTTTTAATTAGGTTGGTAATAATAAGGGGTAATATTGTAGTTAAAGTAGGCATTACTACCATGCAATATTATTTTTTGACAATAAATTTTCTGTATTAAATGATAAATGCAAAAACTACAATGTCAAACTGATTACAGTTGGTAGGGGCGCCAAAATATTTCTTGCACGGGGCAATTAAATCTCTGGAGCCGGCCCTGATAAAAATATCTATGTAAAATATAACATTGATCATCATATAACATATTTTTTAACAAATAAAACTAAAATTATCGTAGTTTGACGAATACCTGATAACAATAATATTTATGACGTCATTTCTGTCGAACGAAATGACATAGAGCTTGTGTCTCGAGCTTTTTTCAAAGCTTAGAGATTCCTCTTTGAGCAAAACTAAAAATCTCAGATGGATTGAAGTTTTTTTATCTTTCTTGAGGTTAAAACACCGGACTAGTATTAATGTCACGATTATTTAAAAACATTGTACAAAAGAAAATCACAATTTTTCTTGAAGATGGGAATGCAGGATTAAGAAGTATGGTAAGTATATTATAGACCAAGGGATAAAAGTGGCACTTTTAATCCGAGATTCCGAGAGTTTCGTCGAGGGATAAAAAGACATTTTAAACTTTGGACTTTTTTGTCATCATAATTATGAATAGGTATGTCACCTTCAGTTAAACCAGAGATCTCTTATCCAACGAGATGCGACAGTCGGCGTCGGCACCTTTGAAGTTGGGGGTCCCGTTTTTCGTGACCTTGATTGACCGCTCCGACTGGCTCGTCAGATTTAGTCCATGAGCCGGAGCCGAAAAACCGGTTTAATTTTTTGATGTATTAATAAAATTACTATACGTAGATAAAAAAGCAAACAAATTTCTTGGAGAAGGGGAACAGAAAGATATGTCAAATAAATTTCAAGTAATTTTTTAAATTCGATATATTATTATCATTAATAAAAAGAAAATAACAAATTAACGATAATTAAGTATTTTTAAATATTATTCAAAAATATTTTTTGATATAAACTAATTCAATAAATTGTACAAATACCAAACATACATTTTTTACAGGTGATATAAAATTCTGATTTTCTTATTTTTTTTTTGTTTGACTGTATATCTCTATTGTTATATTTAACGGTATAAAAAATTTTGAATCTAAAAAATAACTTATTAAGATAATTGCTGCGATACACCATCCGTAAGGCATAAACTTTCAAAATTTTCATTAAAAACGTTTTCTAGTTTGGAAATACACGCGCTTGAAAAATTTCAGATTTTCATGGTTTTTGGTAATTAGTTTTTAAAAGTTATGTTTGTTATTCTTTAATGTAGCAGAAAAATATAACTTAGAAATACAAAAACAATTAAGGCTGAATTATTTTACGTTTAATTTAGTCAAAAATTTCGACTACCAAAATATTTACGGATTTATATTTTCAAGGGTACAGCAGAGTAATGGCATCTCGACAGCTATGGTATTTAATGTGGCACAAAAATATAATTTGAAAACACAATAAAACACAAAAATAAAGTCAAAAATTTTAACTCATTACCAAAATATTGATGGATTTGAATTTTTATTAGTATAGCATAATGGCGTCTTGAGAGCTATAGGCATTTAATGTGATAGAAAAATATAACTTGAAAACACAATTTAGTAAAGTCAAAACCTACAACTGCTTACTTTAATGTACTCATTAGGTTGTCTAAAACTTATTTTATGTATTTGTTAATAGTTTTTCAAACCATCAGAGCAATAAAATAGTAGTTTTAACAACTAGCGAGTTATTGAAAAACGCGAGTAAAAAAAGCACAGTTTAGCCGCGAGTTGTTAACACTATTTTTTTTAATACCTTTATTAAAAAATCCAAGAAAAACAGGGAAATACTTTTAAAAATCTCGAACGAAGAGAATTTCTAGCAACACATCATCTTTACACTATAAATGAAGGCGGCTGGGAAATGAAATAACAATCGTTTCCATAGCGATGTGTCTTTTTACCAGGGAAAATAGGACATATAGAGAATCATTAACACCAAAGAAAAAGTGGCAAATTTTGAACGAGCCATTGAGGGTTGCCGCGGTTAGGTAAATTTATATTCCCTGGGTAAATTTGATCTCCGGTCCGACTTGACGTATAACCCTACTTTTTGGTTTACTTTTTCCTTTATTTGTTTACTTTTTAAAGTTTGAATTTCTTGGCATTTTTTTGTGTATTTTCTTTAAAATATCCAACACATTGCTTTATTTCAACATCTAGGATTTGTCCTGCTTCGCGGATTGTACAAAAATTCCACAAAAAGTAAGTATTTTCTGCAAAGAACAGATGAGGTATCCTAAAGGTTAATTTGTAGCTTAAATTCCTGAACATAAATAATACCTAATCTACAAGAAGATGTGAGAAATGGATTCAGGCGTTAAAAAGGGAGAATTTAACAAAAAAAAAGTTAACCGTTTTGAGAATATGGTGAAAAGTTTTTGTCACAGGTATGTAAAATTCATTTTCTGCACTGGTCACTTTAAATAATCCGCTATTTTTGTGTTTTTTGAAAAATTTCGTTCGTTCGTTCAGTTCGTAAGAAATGCAAATCTGCCTGCCCTCGATTTTTTTTTAGTTTAGGTTAGGTTCGAAGGGATGCACTTCTGACAACCCCCAAAAATGTTCTGTAAAAACTTTTGGCAAGTTGGCAAGCTATTTTTCATAGATTATCCCACTTAATTCAAGAGTTTGTGCAATTATTTAATGATACAATAAAAATTCCAGCTTTTACTATAGGTAAGTCCCAACATCAGCCTATTGGAACTTGGAAGATACTCGTTCAATGGCTCATGTCTGCATACATGTTGAAAGAATTATAAATTTAATCAGGCAAATATACAGAATTTGTCAGGGTACTGTACAGGCGGATTCAAAGTTCCATAAGGTAAGCAGTATGAGGTATGCGGTAGGATGCAAGGAAAATAAACTATAGCAATTTCATGCATGCTATTCATAGCTTGTGGCATACAGAATATTATGAACAGCAGCATTTATTTGCTATTGTTTATTTTCCTTGCATCTTACCGCATCATCATACCGCTTACCTTACAAAACTCCTGCCTTACCTGTAACCATCCTTGCATCAAAAGGTGAAGAATCACTGCTAGATAAAATTGTTACAGTATGCTGTGCATTAATTAATTAATTTATGTCCCCCAGTTGTCCCATTGTAACTAACTTTTTTTTAGTTTAATTCAGTTGCTCCAGTTTTTTTATTAATATACCTAGTTAGTGTTTAATTTTGCAATTTTTTAGTAAGTACAGGATTTTGAAAATACATACAAGATATTTTTAACAGTTTTTTTTTATTTAGAACCTAAAATCCCAGAGTACCAACAAAAATGTTTAAAAATAAAATGAACATAAAAAAATTTAAATAATTTTACAAAACTTTTTACTTATTTTCATTTGCAAATAAAAAGGTACATACATACAGATAAAACAAACAATCAAAGTAGGTACTCTAAAAAAAATTTAAGTCAAATCATGATTAAGTCTAGGGTTGCATCAGTTGTTTTATTATAATAGGTAACTTATTGGTTTGAATTTGTTTAAAAAAACTTAATTATTACTATGTTGATCTTAGAGCTAGAAGATTCATTCTCTGCAAATGTTTGACCTGAAACAAAGAAAAAACATTTACTAAACAAATACCAAAAAGTAGGTAAGTATAAAATTGATTTTAATAATCCCTTTGACAAACCTATCAATTTTAAGGATACTAAACTGTGAAAACAAAGGAAAATCTGATTGAAATTGTAATCTCTGCAGTAATTACAGCATGGTTTATTTATTTTATTATTGTAACACTGCCTAAGACGTACAGTTAGGGAATTTTTAATTTACCATTTTAATTTGGCTGCACCTAGTGTTTTAACAGTTTTTGTGTAGAGAAACTGTCAAAACACTAGGTGCATCCTGACTGTACAAGCTCAATTACAGCAGGATCAGCATGAAACAAGGTAGAGAGATTTCAGTTACTAAAAAAAATAAAATTACAAAAAATACAAGTTGACAAAATAATTCACATAAAAAATAAAAATTAAATATTGGTACTAACAATAAAAAAATTAAAATAAGGTAAAAAAAAGAGAAACAGAAAGACTTTTAGGGATAGGGGTAAGGTGAAATAAAATAAAATGTCATAAACAAATTAATCTTACTAAAGTGTGGCTTATACTGAGAAGTTCGGCTTGAGTTGGAAAAAGTTTGCAATTAGCATTTGACAAAAGTTTGATTGGCAAAAGTTGGACATAACTCGCATGTTTATCTTTCACCAACTTTAGCATTTTTTTTTGTTGACCAACTACGAACTTAAGTTGGCAAAATATAAACACAACACAACTTGAACTTTTGCCAAATGCAAATTTCAAACTCTTCCCAACTTAAAGGTGTAGTTCAGCAAAATGACAAGTAGAGCTTAATTGATCACACAAAAAAATTACATTAAATGGCTATCTTCATTTTTCTCTAGGAAGCTTTGTTTTTAAAATATGAGCATGTTTGTACTAGAGGCCCTCTCCACATTTGACAGTTTTTGTTTTACCAGAGGTGGGCAACTCATATTGGCCTCTCTTTCTAGTTTTTTCATATTTGCATGTAAAAGGGATTTTACGAAATGAACTGATGTTTTGTTGTCTCTTTTTATAATTTTCCCAGACAGTGTTTAAAAGATTGATTTTATTTTGGTTAGTAAAATATGTCAAGCTTTGACAAAAACAAACAGTGAATACACACGGTAGAGATATTAAAAATGTAAATAATAGGTAAAATATAGTACATGCTAAATGTGTATGTATGTTACTACTGCTTGTAGCTCACTTACCTCGCAAATTCGTCTATTTCCTGTCAAATCCAATTGCTCATTTATGTCATTTTTAGTTTTTTTTTTTTGAATGTCTGTAGATCTTTTAGAAAATGTTAACCTAAATACCAAAGATCTGCCATAGATTTATAGTGACATAGCCAAATGTTTTTCTGTCAGGCATTGTCAATGTACCAAGTGGTCAAGTTCTCAAAATATCATAAATGCAAGCGTTCAATTCACCTGGCACAAACATGCTCATATTTTAATAACAAATAAGCTTCATAGAGAAAAATGAAGATAGCCAGCCATTTGACATAATTTTTTTTGTATGATCATTCAACACTGTTCTCAACTAAAAAGCCAGTTAACTCCAACAACCTCAGTAAAACATGGACTTTCTGTCAGTTTGGTGTCAATATTACACCAATCATAGGTCAAACAATACTAAAACGAAAATGAAAATGAATTAACTGGCTTTTTAGTTGAGAACGGTGTTGGATCAATTAAGCCCTACTTGTTATTTGGCTGAACTGCACCCTCAAGCCAAACTTCTCAGTATAAATAAGGAGAAAAAATTCGAGTAAAGATTGCTCACCTTTGCCATAACTAAGGCTTAATCTCCAAAAATACGTGTTCTGTAACCACTCACAAATCCACCCTTAAAATACTTGATGGCATTTAAACTTTTAAATGCTTTCATCGCCTGGTTGGTGTAAGAGTGTAAAATGAAGTTGTTAGCACATAGTTTTATACCTATATATAATATATGTTAATACAATGTCCATGTTAGAAACTGGGGAAAACTCGCAGGGTCAAAACAAACCAGTGTCTTTTAGGGTAAAGGGATCTACATTATTAATCACTGCAATTTTTTTGAGGTATCGCGAGGCCACTGGAGGATCTTGACGCACTTAATTCATTATAATAATCACTAGGTTTATTAGAAAAATTTATTAAAAAAGCACAGAAGATCTCACGCCATATTGATTCTGGTTGACGTAAATCAGCTAAGTATTGAGACTGCCCTATTCTAATATATTGTCTTTATTTTTAATTCTAAACTCACTGGCTAGCGTAAATCACTCCTAATTTAAAAAAAAAATGTAAGAATTATTGGCATGAAAACAACAATAAAATACGCCATTTTGAAAAGCCGTTGTCAACCCCTTTTGTCAAAGCATAGAAAAAGTGACGTTTTCCCAACCGCGGCGCCGTTTTAATTATGAAACTGTCAATCGCATCGATACCCCTAATTTTTTAAATTGATCGGTTGAGATCACCATTCCCTATATGTTCTATTTTCCCTGCTTTTTACTCGGTGACGTTCATTGTTGCGACATTTTAATCTTTGACAATTTGAAATTTTGACGAAATTTTTAAATGATTTTTTTCAATATTACTATTTTCCGCGATTTCTCTTTAACTTTGAATAAAAATCGTACAGAAATCTTTTTTTGTACCCGTGATCAAAAAAAGTTTTTTGTTTCGGTAACCAAAAAAGCCATGCTTTAGTTATCTGCAGACAGTTACTAAAATCATGTTTTTGTTTTATTTTATCTTATTGTTGTTGTTTGTACTTTTAATATTAATATTTATAATTAAAGGACACCTTTGTTTTTTACTACTTTTTTATTATTTTTATAAGTGATTACATTTCAGTGGGCGTAGTAGCTGCCATCTTTTTACGTAATAATCAGTGATACCAACATGAAATAAAATAAACTATTTTAGGTTGGTAGTACAAAGTTAGTCAGTGGAGTGTTAATAAAGTTGACCAGACGATTGGTCAAACCTAAACATAACTAAAACTACATTAAAACCTAAACAAATCTGGTCAAAACATAAAAAGCAACTCATAGAACACGCTTTTTGTTTTTCTTTTTCTATAACTCGTATTCTTTTAAAAACTTGGTAACATCACTTTTCTCCGTAATCTACGCGACTTTTTCCGGGTATTTTTTGTTTCGTCACAATCAGGGTTATCATTGTCACAATCAGGATTTTTATTTTCACTCGATTCACTTTCGCGTTCACTTAAAAGACCTGTAGCATCACTTACAGAAGTTAAGCTATCGCTTAAAAATATATATTCTATGTCACTATCTGTTACTCTTAACGTTTGTTAAAGTTTCTTCCTGTGGTCAGTTTTCAAGTAAAGTTTGTTCAAAGTCAGAGATACTTAAATAATCATCTGATGAGTCTGTCTCAGAAAATGTTTCAATGTGAACACTTTGTTCTATTACAGTAGAAGTGTTATGAATATTTGCAGGTTCAATATCAAAATCAGCTAACTGATACAATAAATCATCAAATAAATTCTCATAAATTTTTAGTGGAAAATTAGTTTTATTAATAAACTTTCTGTTTCTTATAAATTCTTTTCCATTTGTGTCTTTTGATTAGATAGGATCTGTCATTATAATTTCCTATTATTTTACCTTTATTTCAAGAATTATTTTTTTGAAATAAAACATTGTCATCTTTTTGCAAAGGAGGTAAATCTTTTGCTGTCTTATTATAATTCTTTTGAACAGTCTCAGAATTTTTTTGTAATTTTGATGACACCTCTTTTTGATCAATAATTTTTGGAATGAGATTTTCTGAAGTAATAGGAAGTCTTGTTTTTACAAGCCGGTTTAAAAGCATTTGAGCAGAAGCATATCCTATACTAGGAAGAGGAGTATTTCGATATTCAAGCAGATAATATAGAAGTTCATCAACATTTTTAATTTTTTTAAGCATAGTTTTAGATAGGATATGGACATACGTCTGTGCAAAACCGTTGGATTGATGATGATGAGGGCCAGAAAACTCCACATTAAAATTTCATGATTTAACAAAATCTTTAAACTCTACACTATTGTATGGTACATTGTCAGAATAAAAAAGATCTGGGACACCAAATTTAGAAAATAAGTCTTTACAATGCTTAATTACAGTTTTTGTAGTTTTATCATCAGTAGGAAAAACTTCTAGCCAATGAGAAAAACTATTAGCAGTTACTAAGTAGCTTTTCAATTTATATTCAAAAAAGTCTGAAAATAATATTTCTCAAGGTCTTCCTGGTATTTTGTGAGCTAAAAGAGTTTCTTTTTGATTCGCTGGCTTATTAAGCTGACAAATTTCACATTGGCTTATGAGGTTTTCAATTTCTTTCGACATTTTTGGCCATATCATAATTTCACGAGCACGTAATTTACATTTCTGCATACCAAAATGAGTAGAAAGAATTAATTTAAGCATATCATTCCTAAGTTCAGAAGGAACAATAATTTTTTGATTAAAGAAAAGCAAATTATCGGAAACAGTTTTCTTTTAAATTGTAATAATATCTTAATTCTGAAGTTATTTTTTTATCTGAATTTGGCCATTTTGTTAAACAAAAAGTTATAACTTGTGATAAAACTAGATCATTTTCAATTGCTTTTTGGAATACCAGTTTTTTTTCTTTGCTCATAGGAACAGATAAAGATAATGCATGAACTGTATATTCTAATTCGACATCAAGTGGACTATCAGTTTTTATGTAGGATCTACTTAATGTATCAGCTTCATACATTTTTGATCCAGGTAAGTATTCAACTCACATTCTTTGAAGTCTTGCACTGACATCATCAAGATTTTTTTTTTAAATAGATATTAAAGGTTTATGATCCGTTTTTATCACGACCTCTCTACCATAAATCGAGAAATGAAACTTCTCACATGAAAATACAATTCTGGATGCTCATTTTGCATCAAACATGTTCCTAGACCTTTGCATCTGTCTGTATTTCTATAGGTTTATTTTCATCAAAGGTTTATTGGTAACTACCATTCAAATATGACATCATTTCGGGTTGGATTACGCATGTTATAAGTTAATTGGGAAAGATTTTGTATGAATTTTGAAAAAAACTTAAAAAGTCCTAGAATTCTTAGGAAGTCTTTTTTATTTGAAGGATTTTCTATTGCTAAAACAGCTTCAATATTTTTTTGAGAAGGTTTTATACCATGTTTTGAAATGACTTGGCCTAAAAAATTAACTTCTTTTAATTTGTATTGCCACTTTTCAAAATTCAATTTTATATTATATTTTAAAGCTTTTTCAATAACATTTTTAAATGCCTTGTCATGTTCAGCTTCATCTGTTCCCGATATAATTATGTCATCAAAATAAATACTTACATTTGGAATATCACCAAAAATTTCCATGTTTTTCCTCTGAAAAATTTCTGGTATGCTACTTAAACCAAAAGGCACTCTATTAAACTTGTATCGTCCAAAAGGGGTATTAAATGTACATAAATCTGAACTTTTTTCTGATAATTGTACTTGCCAAAATCCATCCTTCATATCTATAACTGAAAAAATTGTTTTTCCTTCTAAGTTTGTCAAAATAGCATCACATTTTGGAATAATAAAATGTTCCCTACAAATGTATCCATTCAGTGGTTTTAGATATAAACATAGACGAAGAGAACCATTCGGCTTTTCTACTATCATTAATGAATTTACACGTTCAGTTGGATAATCAACTTTTGCAATTATGTTTGTATTTTCAAGGTCATTTAAAGTTGATTTTAACCTCATGTGTCATGTAAATCCAATGGTATCTTCCTCTGTGTTTGGATGACGGGTTTAGCATTATCTCTAAGTTTAATATTAACTTCGCCTGGCGTACAACCTAATCCTTGAAAAATTTCTTTGAAATTGTCATATAATTCATCTCGAGTTTTCGGTAATGGTTCATTTTTCATTAAAATCTTATTTTGAACAGAATCAATTCGAGAAATCATTTCAAAATATAGGCATTCATTTAATCCAAGTAAAGGCTCAGAGTTTTCTAAATCAACTACTAAAAATTTAATATTTTTTTTCTTATCTTTATACATACAATATAATGTAACATGACCTAGAGGCTGTGACTTAAAATTGCTATAAGAAATTATGGTTACTGAGTTTGGAACAAGCTGACTTTTGTCAATATTTAACGTATTTCAAAAATTTTGTGGCAAAATGCTCGCCTCAGCCCCTGTGTCAAGTTTGAATTGAATGAACTTGTCATTAATTTTAATTTTCTCATACCAACAAGATTTATATGGATAAAAAGTTTGTTTTTGTTCATAAATGAATACTGAATCTTCTTGTTCTTTACTTTTTTCTTTATTTACAACTGATGACTTTCCAACAGACTGAACTTTTACATGATCTGATACCTGTATCTCAGATGTCTTCTTTGGATTTTTATGTTCATCTGGCTTATTGGACCTAAAATAACTTTGGGAACTGTTACCTTGAGTTTTATGGTTTGAGTTCTCCTGGGATTGATTTTTATCCTTAAAAAAGCATAGATTAGGGTAGTTACCTTTCCGTTGACATACTGTGCATGTCTGAACATAGGCTGGACACTGTCGAGGTTCATGTACACCATCACATCTTCTACATTTATAACTTGTACTTTTTGTAAATGTTTTATTATATTTCACCGCATTTACTCCTTGTGCTTCTTCAGGACTAATTAGCAACTGCACATGTTTCATCGTTACTTCAATACTACGACAGTACTCTTGAATTTTATCTAGTGTCATTAACGGCTCACGTAATAGATGTCTTTGAACTTATTTATCAGCTATACCCAAAACCATTCTATCTTTTATCATTCTCTTAGCATAACTTGTCTTACATTGATCTTTCTCACACACAAAAAACAATTTGCAGCTTGCTTCTTCAATTCTGTCAAGAAAGCATCTACATTTTGACCTTCACTTCTGCTGAATGTTATTAAATTTGAAGGTTTCCATGCTGACGTTGCGTTTTGGTAGAAAATGATCAAAACAAGACAACACATCTTCCAACTTCGTAGTTTTTGTTTTATCAAATGTATTATAAATATCCAAGCATGCTTCTCCAAGAATACTCAAAAGTAAGGCAATTTTCACTTTTTTTTCTGCAGTATTTTTACCTGATGCAAGCAAAAATATGTCAAATCCCTGCTTCCATTTTGGCCATCCATTCGGCTCTTGGATATTAAAAGCCTCTGGAGGCTTAAAGTAATCCGTTTTCGGTTATTTTCCTTTTTTTTAACACCTTTTTGCTATTTTTTCATTGTTTAATCTTTGGAGGGAAATGGACTTTTTACTAATCTCTACTTGCGCCTCAATTTTTTTGATACATTCAGCAACACTTCTGACACCATGTTTTGTTTTGTCTTATTGTTGTTGTTTGTACTTTTAATATTAATATTTATAATTAAAGAACAACTTTGTTTTTTACTACTTTTTTATTATTTTTATAAGCGATTACATTTCAGTGGGCGTAGTACCTGCCATCTTTTTACGTAATAATCAGTGATACCAACATGAAATAAAATAAACTATTTTAGGTTGGTAATACAAAGTCAGTGGATTGTTAATAAAGTTGACCAAACGATTAGTCAAACCTAAACATAACTAAAACTACATTAAAACCTAAACAAATCTGGACAAAACATAAAAAGCAACTCATAGAACAGTTTTGATGAAGGTATTAAAAAAAAGTTTTTTTGTTTCTGTAAAATTAATAAAAATGCACATAGCAGGTTTTAGAGTGTCAATGACGATATATTATTATAAATAAGTAGGCATTTAAACATGTAAAAGAGCTTAAAAAATATGTGTACCTATACTTCCCGTTTTTGACACACAGCCGCGATAAGCACACTATAAGTGCCCGGCATGATTCAAAATACTGATAAATAAATCAAAACCAAGAACGTGGTAAGAACGATGTCAAAAATAGAAAAACTCTAACGAATAAGCGCACACCACAGACCTGCGCACACCAACAAAATGCGAAAATCTCTCGGCCTACTCGGACCAATAAATCAACGAGCGGGTCAGGAAGTTTTGAAACTTAGACCCGCAGTCCCGATCATACGCAAAAAAAAAGCTTGCTGACTGTCGCATCTCGTTGGATAAGAGATCTCTGGTTAAACTCTACCAAAAGCAAAATGTTAAAAACTGTCTAGAAGGTTGGTTGTCATTTACAAAAAGAATTCTGGAAACGGTTGCCATGGAGAACTCAAATAAGACACACAATACAGACACGTGTTTCGAACTTATTTTGATCTCATCAGTGTGGCACAACTGAGGTTAGCTATATGGACCAAAATACCGACTATCAGTAATTTGAAAAAAACAAAAATCAACTAAGTTGTATGAACCACAAAACTTAACGAACTCCTAAAATTTACAAGAAAATTTTACGAGTTTCACTGGATTTAAGCTTTGGTGTCTATACACCTTAGTTGATTTTTGTTAATTAAGATATTCGTGGCCGTGTCGCTGAATAGAAAATGTGACACGGTGGCACATTCATATTGTCGTATATAGTGTATCAGTGAAGGCAAAACGTTGTCAAATTAGCATGTGCCCTTCTGGTCGATATTCACCCCCTTGCGCAATGCGACGGATTTAGTCGGTAGCAAAATATTCTGCGCTAAAAAAAACGGGGCAGTCGACATCATGACAACCCCATTATTGGCCAGCAGATGTTTTTAACCCTTTATCGGGGGCGAAAAATCCGGGGCATGTAGCCCGCAAACAAAAACTTTATACCTATAAAAACATGACCCAGAATGTATTCACGCACAAGGTAAGTATTAGATGACACGAAGAGACACATTAAATAGATAGAGCTAGGAAGTGATTTAAAACTTATTAAGATAAAAATGGACATATTGGATCAGCATTAATTTAGCACGTTGACAGTGTTTTTTTTCTAATATTTCTTAAAGTACAGTGACGCTCCTAGAACGATCGCCCCCCCTTTACTGCTAAGGTAACAGAAAAATTTTTAAGTTTAAATTTTAAATGCAAATAAGTAACTACATAAGCTTCGATAAAAAAAAACTATCAAAAATTGATTTAAGAAAGGTTAATATTGTACTTCAATCTATTTGGAAAGTTATAAAGTTTTTTTAAAGGTTCACTTGAACGATATTTAGTAAACGGCTAAAATAAAATCAGTTATTTTATTTAAAAAAAAATATTTTAAAATTTATTTTCCTTTTTTATACATCTATCAATTATAACAAAATTATAACGCTTTTTCCTAGAGTGAAAAAAGTAGAATTTTTGTAGCAAAGCCAAGTAAAAGTAATTTTTAGTTCATTTTGTTTTTCCATATTCGTCACCCAAGAAGAGCTTTACAGGTTCATGGTTAACAATAATTTTTAGCAAAATCGGTATCTGTATTTTATCCTGTTGCCTTTTCTTTTACCTACTAAAAAATATGATACCTGCTATGTAGAATTACTAAAATCGAGAAAATTATGTTTGGTCCGCAACTAATTTTGCTTAAGTCCTGGTTATAGTATATTTTAGTCCTGTAGAAGGTTGCTTGCTTGGCTTCTATTTCTCCCGACTTCTCGAACCTAACCAAATAACTTGGAATCAAAAAAGTTTTGACCCCTCTGGCTATTACCCTATAAACAAGGTGTGACGGATTTCTGATGGTTCTTCATTGGTTGCATGGATGACTGAATGACTTTTGAGTGACTGACGGAAATCTCGTCGGCCGCTGACGAACATCAGTTGATTTGCCAACAAAGTTGTTTCGCCAATACTAGTTCGATGTTGAATCGACGGAGAAGAATCTTCATTTTGAATAAAACGGACTTTGTTGTTGAGCCATTGAAGAAAAAACTACGCATCTCTCCGATACTGGAGCATACATTATTGTCTCACTGACTAACTTTAGTTGGTGTGTCAACCCAGTTGTTTTGCCAATACTAATTCGATATTGAATCGACGGAGAAGAATCCTCATCTTAAATACAACGGACTTTGTTTTTGAGCCATTAAAGAAAAAACTACATCTCTCCGATACTGGAGCATACATTATTGGCTCACTGAATAACTTCAGTTGGTGTGCCAACACAGTTGTTTTTCCATCTCTCCGATACTAGTTCACATAACCATCTTCAGCCAAAAAGTTAATGTACCGAAAAAATGTAAATTTTCCTATAACCGCAATGGTCATAGCGTTGGCTTGATAATCTGGAGGTTACCGGTTCGAATCCCGCCATTGTTCCACTTTTTTTTTAAATTTTTCGTTGATTTATTTTTTTTCTTAGGATGTATTGATATGTCATGGTTTTTGGAGCACAATAATATATTTTTGGTTTTATTTAAGGCCATATTTTAGGATTTAACTAACTATTTAGATGGAGACCACCTACATTGGACCAATGACTATGTGACAAATATCCTTGATTATGCCAATATATTTTTGTTACTGATCTAGCAACGGTTTACCATTGGACCAATGATGTGGTATATCGGTTAAGTGACTGATGGGCCAGTATTCCCAAGTTAGACAAAAAGTTTTATTTATTTTATATATTTGTTTATAAACAGATACAAAATTTGTCAGTTTTAAGGTTTACTCTACTTTCTTTCTTTTTCGTATTGAGTTTCTAAAAAACTTGTATTGAAAAAGAAAGAAATGGTCAAGTTACACTCATTAATAATTTTAATCTTAATCTAACATACATACTTACATTTTAATGGACAGTAGTAACTAGAAATTTATGAAATATAATTTAACTATAGGGTAGTTTTTTATCAATATTATTGCTTATTATCCATTTTGTCAGTTTGTGTTTTATTTTGTTGTAATTCTTTTGTTTAAATGTTTCCGGTAGTTTGTTGTATATGATTGGTCCAGTGTACGTAAGATTTCGTGTCGTGCATTTGTGGACATGTTAAGTTATTTGCTTTGTTTGATCTAGTGTTTATGTTGTGTCGTCTAGAATTTCTGTATTATTTTTTTGTCAACATGTCTTAATGCCATTTTAATGTAGAGTTGGTCAATGCTCATCAGGCCACTATCACTAAAAACATAGTCCGTATGATATCGCCTTATTTTAAACAACATAACTTTTATAATATACTTTTGTGTAATTTTTAACGGATTTAATATTGTTTTGCAGGTATTTCCCCATATAATTACGCCGTAACATAGTATGGATTGAATTAATGTGATGTATACCATTTTCAGTGTTTTTAGTGTCATAGTATATCTAAGTTGGTAAAACTTATAAATATTTTTTCTTATTTTGTTGTTTATGTACTCGATATGTTTATTCCAGTTTAGATCTTGATCGAAGATTACACCAAGGTATTTTGTGTGAGTTTTTTGTGATATTTCACAGCTATCGCAGTTTACGCGGTCACATAGAGGCCTGTGAATTTTAGGTGTTAAGTTTTCCTGCATATATTTTTTTGTTTTATTAAAGAAAATGAAATTTGTTTTTTGTATGTTCAATATAAGCCTATTAAAATTAATCCAATGTTTTGACGTTGATATACTTTCCTTGATATACTACGCCTTCTATTACTACACACGTCTCTAAGATATTTCTTACTTGCTGGGTTCTATTTTGAAGATAACTTTTAATTCGCTATTCCACGTATACCCATGAACTCCATTTATTCAAGTAGTATATGATGACCTACTGTGTCAAAAGCCTTTGCTAGATCTCGAAAGTTGCGCCTATATATTTTTTATTGTTATCTAAATTTTGTACTATTTTTTCCGTAGCCGTCAACATAGCATCTTCAGTACCAAGTTTTTCCCTAAAGCCATAATGATGTTGTGACAAAAGTTTATGTTTTTCTAAAAACTACTAATTCTCTGATTGATGCATTTTTCTATAAACTTACTTATTGTGCTTATTAAAGCTATTGGTCTATAGTTCATTATTGGAAGAAGTTTATCGCCTTGTTTAAAAATGGGTATAATTGTAGCTTCCTTTAATGCTTTTAGAAAAACACCTTCCGATGGTATTCCTGTGTCATTTTAATGTTCTGATGTAATTCTTTTTCACACATGGGCATTAAAAACAGAGATGATTTCGGCTTGATTTTTTTATGTCAAATTTCTGATGATTTTTTATCCTATTTGCCAAATTTTTACCTATGTTAATAAAAAATTCGTTAAATTTTGTTTTTATCGCTGACTCGTTTTTTATTTCTTGTCCTGATTTGTGTTTTACGCACTTTATAACTTCTCTTACATTAGATTCGTTAGTATGGTTTTAATAGTTTTTCATGTTCTTTTAGGGTTATTTAGTGACGACTTGATAAGGCTTGTATAATAGTCATGCTTATTTTTTTGTATAACTTCGTTAAAAAATTTCGGTAAGTTTCATATGCACTTAAAAAGGCTGAATTTATGGGATTTAGTACTGTCAACTTTTTTAGTCTGTTTCTTTCTCGAATGGAAGATATTAGACCATGTTGTAATCCATGGCTTAATTTTATATTTTTATGATGGTATTTTTACAGTTAACTTTGATTTTTTTTTATATATATACTGGGACTTTCCATCCATTATAGGTTCAATGCCCAGTTTCAGCCAAGTTTTTGCAAAGTTAAAGACAAACACAAAATATCCATGCACCTAGCCGGGATGTGTTTATAAATGAGTCTGTTGAACTATTTGTGCCCTTTTGTGTAAGCACATTTTTCCATTTTTCAGCTTTTAATTTTCCTTGTAGTTGCTCATAGTTTATTTTATCAAAATTTTTAAATCTTGTCATTTTTGTTTCATTCTGAGCTTAGCTTATATCCTCGTTGGATCCGCTAAGTTTAGTATTTAATAAAATACGGTAGTGGTCAGTTGTGTTTAGAATAACAGTGTTTATAGATTTTCAATTTGTAGATTTTACAAAATAATGATCTATACACGACATGATCGATCTACTAGGATTTCGTACCTGGAGACATCATTTATTAGCGAAAAATAACCGTGCTGATACAACGTTTTTAAATATGTATTTGTAGTTTCCGTCTGCCTCAAAAGGTTTATGTTTATATCTCCTGTAAGTATTTGCAAATGTTTAACGTTAAGTAAAAATTTAGCCAATATTTTGCTTGAGTTATACAATAAAATATCCCTGTATGTTAAATTCGTTTATATTTCTTATGTTATGAGTTTCAGACATAAATCGAATTTTTTCCTCATATTCTCCAGCAATAAAAGAAAGTTGTCAAAGTTTTCGTGTATCCCTCTGATATTAACATGGATGGTGTTTAAGTCTCTATATGTGAGTTATCAAAATATTTTATGTTGTCTAAGTTTTCGGAACTAATCGTAATGCTTATTCTATAGTAGTCAAATATTTGGTTCAATGTCATGTTGGATAATTGCGAAATTTAATATTACACAAAATATACTCAATAAAAATAGTTATGGTTATTACTAATTAAATACCCCAGTAAAAATATAATTTAAATAATTCTTAGTGTACGAAAAGTTTCCTATACCTTACACACAACTTATTTACTTAGATTCTTGAACTATCCTATTTTCCAGTATGAGAGGACGTGGGACTGGCCGAACCGCTATTTGCCCTTAATCTGGAGAAATGTCTTTGTACTTTTTAAATCTCTAGTATTAGATTTGGTTTAGTTTGGCTTCTTAAGTTTCGGGACCCAGTTGGGATGCTCACTTTGCTGGCCTCTGGTTTTTCTATTTTTTCCTCAATTTTGTTTTCCGATAGTGGATCCGTGAACACATTGATCCTCTAGTTCCTCAAATATAAGCTTATGATTGCTTGGTGTTGGAGGAGCACTGCTCGGCTGTGTAGGCTTGGTCGTTTACAAATAGTTGATTTTTTCTGATATATAGATATATAGATGTTTCGTTAATATTTTTCTTTCCTTTCGGTCTTCTATCGATAAGTCTTCAACAATGCTTATTTCAGTTCCCTTAAGTTGTTTCCCAGATTTAAGAATGGAAATTTTTGTGAGAAAGGAGGTAAACTTTACAAATATAGTTTTTTTGTTGCAGCCTATGAAATAGTAGTTTTACCAACTAGTGTCTAAAATAGTGCTTTTTTTACAACCGTTGGTTAAATAACGAGCGCAGCGAGTAAAAAAAACACAGTTTAGCCGCGAGTTGTTAACAAATACTTTTAAAAATCTCGAACGAAGAGCACTTCTCGCAACACACCATTTTTACACTATAAATCAAGGCGGCTGGTAAATGAAATAACAATGGTGGTTTCCATGGCAATGTGCCTTTTTATTCGGTGACGTTCATTGTTGCGACATTTTAATCGTTGACAGTTTCATATTTTGACGATATTTTTTTTAAAAAATTTCGTAATTACTTGGTGTAAACTGGCGGAAATAGTTTAATTTTTAGGCAAGAATAATTAGATTTTTTTAATATTACTATTTTCCGCTATTTCTCTTTAATTTTGGGTAAAAAACCGAAATCTTTTTTTGCACCCGTGATCAAAAAAAAAAGGTTTTTTGCATCGGTAACCAAAAAAGCCATGCTTTAGTTATCTGCAGACAGTTACTAAAATCATGTTTTTGATGAAGGTATAAAAAAAAGATATTGTCGATCTTATCAAGTCTTAAGTTTAGCGATTATATATTCTGCCGTCGGAGTCGGTAGGTGGGAGTAGGTTATTTTTCCTTAGTGCGCGGTCAATTCCTTTTTGTTGATTTTGGATAATTTTTTGCCGATGTTCTATTTCTGTTTGCTTTGTAAAGTTCGAATTTTTGGTTGTTTTTAATTTCTTCGATTTCCTTACTCATGGTTGATATATTTGTTTGTAATTGGCTGAACTGGTCAACGTTTGCCAACTTAATAAAGTTAGTAAGTTCCGGCTAGACATCTGCTACCTTGGTCCATTGAACGAATAACTGAAAATTTATATTGGGCCAATATTTATCCATCACAAATTGTTTATAGAGTACCCATTAGCCTCTAGAGGTATTTCGCCCGAACGCCCCAGGAATTTATCAGACCGTATTTAATAAAAAATTTTACTTCACCATAAAAACTGCAATTTGTTAAACCAATTTTTTATCCGAACCTTATTTCTTTAAACCCATTCAATAACAAATTCGAAATTTATAAGACCCGTTTTTAATCGAACCATTTTTAATAAAACCCAGAATTTGTCAAACCATTATTTTTCAAAACCGAAATTCGAAAACCCCGTTGTTTATCAGATAATACATGAACCGTACACGTAGGTGGCGCGGCGTATCGATGCATTTGTCTAAAAGTATTCACAGGTAGTCTTCAATACTTTGTGTATAGATGTCACTCTATTGTTCTTATCTGGAATGCAAGTGACATCTACACACAAACTATTGAACGCTACAAGTATGCGCGCGTAGCAGCGACAAATGCATCGAAACGACGCGCCGCCGCACAACCTGCGTGAACGCCTCCGGTTCATGTATTATGGGCGAATACGCAATCAATTTAGCAAAAATTTTCTGATAAACAACGGGTTTGAAAAATTCCTGCGCTAAGAAAACAAATGGTAGCCATAGCCCAAAATATGGGTTAAATCAGCCCAGGGCCGCGGGTAAAATAGTGGACAGCCCACAGCTTGAATTACTCCAACTATTTTTTTTTAACTGTCGCAACCCACAGTTTTTGATTTAAAGCAACCCACATACGTGTGTTAGTTTTTTAATCCAAATTAATGGGTTACAGCAACCCACTATGAGGGATTCGACTGTGAATATCAATAGCTATAGTTGGGACAGCCCTACCTGCTGGGCTGGAACAGCTTGAAATTTGAGCTGGAATGAAGACCTTATTTTTTGGTGCCCCGTCAATTGGGTTGGTACAACCCAGTTGGGTGGGCTGGAACAGCGCAAGTTTTGGGGCTGAAATAAGGAGTTTATTTTTTTGGGACCCTGTCGATTATGATGGTCCAGCCCAGTTAGGTGGGCTGCAACAGCACAAGTTTGGGGTTGGAATAAAGAGTTTATTTTTTTGGTACCCCGCCGATTGGGTTGATCCCGCCCAGTTAGGTGGGCTGGAACAGCACAAGTTTGGGGCTGGAATAAAGAGTTTTTTTTTGCGCCCCGTCGACTGGGTTGGTTAGGCCAGTTAGCTGGACTGGACCAGTACATATTTTAGGGCTGCAATTATTATTAAAGTTTATTATTTCTGACACAGTTGGCCTAAACTTATACATACTGAAGAAAGAAAAAAACAAAAGCTTTATTGACGTAGCTTTTTTTGGAGATTCATTTCTGAGGAACACCTAATTTTTTTTTCATAAAGTTTGCTTTTATGCAAAACTAGTTTTTGAAACTCTTAAAATTTCAATTTATGAAAGCAATTACAAATAGCAAATTTTTTTAAATAAAGCGTTTGTATCAACACTTAATAAATTGATTGAAAATTACCAAAAATGGATAAATAGCATATTATGGGTATGTGTGTAATCTCCAAAAGACAAACCATTTCTAAATTCTCCTTAGGGTATCTTATTTAGTTTGTCATATAATAGCTTCCAAAAATTTAAATTTGAATATCTCAAAAACTAGATAAGTTAAAGAAATTATTGGAAATAGACTTTCCCCACAGTGTTATAACGTGCCACAAAGTCTAAATTTGTAAGAAGTTTCGTGCCGTTTTCTTTTTGTCTCGGTTACGGTTAACCTTGGTCCTAAAATTTCCCAGAAGTATAAGCAAACGAAGGAGACCTCGATTGTGTAATATCTTTGAATATTGTTTAAATTTACAGATAATTGTTTATGTTTACATGTGTATATAATCAAAAGTTTTTAATTTTTATCAATTTCCGAATTATACTTAAATTTTCATATCAAAAATGCTATCCTGTCATGTTCGATGCCTTGAGAATCGAAACTATCCTATTCTGCCGGTTCAGATCTTCACAGGATGTGCTATCTACGTCCATTGGTTCTGTTCATGTCAGCTAGTAGATGACGTCATAGCATTTTTGATGTGAAAATTTAAGTTTAATCCGGAAATTCATAATCATAAAAATGAAAAACTTTTAATTATATAAGCTGATCACACACAAAATTCCATAGTGCATAGCATGCTGCATAAAAAGTTCAACCTCATGGAAATATATCTATGTATATGCAATATGGCGGCTCCAAATCCGTCTCTGATTGGTTGAACTGTTATGCTATGTGTTATGCAAGTTTGTGTGTGATCAGCCATAATCAGCCATACACATGTAAGGTTTCGCGTCACACGACCGGGTCCCGGAACAGAACAAACCCGGTGCGGGGCAAAGAGATGTGCACCTTTCGGGTCCTTAAACGATAATGAACTGAAAAGGGCCAAATTTAAGAAATAAATCTGATAAAACCATATAGTTGGGCTGGAACCATCCTTAATAGAGGTTTAGGCTGCCCTGCGAAGTAGCTAAAACAATTCACGTTTGGTTTGTAACTAACAGTTTTTACCGCCGATGGGTTTGTAACCATAAAATGTTTACCAATGGTTAATGTTTGACACAACCCAATAACTGCTTTGCGGCAGCTATGTAATTTAATAAAACCAAGATAGTTGGTCTAGGCCAGCATTTTAATTTTAAAAAAAATCAAATTTGCCCAATTTTGTGGGCTCCCTTAGCCAGAACTGTTCCAGATCAAAAAAAAATGTTGTTCAATGTAAGTAATTCAATGAAATAGCTGGAATAACCTACAAAAATGAGTTTTTCCAGCCCCAAACGTCTAGCCCACGAATTTAAATAGCCTCATTTTCTCGGTGTGGTTTTATTAAAAATGGGTTTTACAAATTACGAGTTTGACGAACAATGGTTCGATTAAAAACGGGTCTTATAAATTTCGAATTTGATATTGAATGGGTTTGAAGAAATAATGGTTTGGATAAAAAATTGGTTGAACAAATTGCACTTTCCATAATGAATGATTTTATGATTGAACTTTGTTTTATTTAACGGGTTTGATTTTGCACATTCTGATAAACCGAAAATGGTTGATTTGATTTTGTTTTCACCCTGTAATAAACAACCTTCATCTTTTAGTATACTGGACCTGATAAGCAACTATTCATTACCGGCCGAACTAAGTATGTGGGACAATTTATCGCATCTCTAGCCGTTTCTTTGGGACCACTCGCCTCAGGGTTGGGTAAAGGGTACAGTTCGCCAGCCATCGCTTCATTACAACAAAGAGATGCAGACGCCTTTCCAGTTAGTGGACAGCAGGCGTCTTGGTTGGCCTCACTTTCATTATTGGGTAAGCTTATAAGGATAATAGGGACTTATTGGGCGTACATTTTCGCGTGCCCTTATTAAGGAAAATTGACATTTGACATCTGAACATGCGCGTGACTTGCGTTTTTATTAAGGGAACCGTAATAAAATACGGTGTTCCCTTAATTCGGTACAGTTACCGTACGTCCCTTATCTTTAAACATAACCTCAATTAGCACGGATAATAGTGATGGTTGGTTTGTTTTTCGACACGACTTTTTAATATTCTTTGCATTTTTAGTTTTTTGTTTATAAACAAAAACAGTCTTGTGGATTTTTAAAATTTACGTGAAAAAAATGAATAATTTGGAGAAACCTACAAGGTTGAGCTTCAGATACACTGACGATATAATTCTTTTGCGAGAATTTATCAGGGAAAATCCCTATACAAGGTTAGAAATTTTAGGTTATGAATAAGGAAAAGTAATGTGAATAACACTTTTTTTAGCGGTTTTTCCTTATTATGGTAAAACCTTATAGAGTAACGCCCAATAAGTCCCTAATATGCAAACTGAGGTAAACTATTAACTAACTCGGTTAATTTACCCAAGTAGCACAGATCGTACTTTTTGGTTGTTACAGCCAAGCAAAGGTTGGGAAAACGTTTTCCCAACCTTTGTATACAGCAAAATGGTTGGCTTTTTAGAATTGGTTTTTAAAACATTTTAAAAACCCGGTTTCAAAACCATTTGACTCTAACATCCAAATGGCTCCCAGGAAAGCTTAACAAAAACCATACAGCCATTTAGTTGTAGCTCTACTTTAAGAAAGATTCTAGAACCAATAAAAAGCAAATAATTAACCAACTGATTTTGTCTTTTCGGCTATGTTCGGCTGGGGTCGGGTAAGGTCAGAATCTTGAGACGCCATGACTGTTTGTAGGCTGTTGGTAAAATATATTATATGGATATCAAATTTTGTACTTTATTAAGTGTAAATTAGTTCATGCTTGAGTACTTTTGTATTTTCAGGTAATATTTTTGTGATTTCTGAAACATAACCTTAAACAAATCATTAAAAAATAATATTTATCAGTACAGTGACCCCCGCAGGAAAATATTACAATAGGCAAACCCACCGGCGTATACAAGGGAGAGGTAATGGGGGTAATTACCGCCCCCCCAAGATCCCAGGTATTGGATTAAAAATCACATCGCAAAATACGCAAATTTTGCCTGCGGCGTAACTTGTGCTACACTTTTCTTAAAAAAAAACTTCGCCAGCGGCAGCTCGATTCAACTTCTGGTCCACTTGATATTACTTTTATTTTTATAAAATTTTCAATTGCGGTGTCATTTTTGCATTATTTTACAATATTTGTCGAAAATTTTTGACTGCGGCGCATATTTATCATCATTTGGCTTCTTTTTAATTCTTTTCCCTTATTGATGCCCCGGGGCTCTACCTAGCTTCGCCCAAGCTCAAGCCTCTTCCAGTAGTTTACATTTTGTTAGATGGCCCAACTATAAAAGCAATACACTTTTTTATAAGACGATTGCATTCCAGTTTTACTTTGACTTTTACGGAAAGCCGCATGCCAACAATCGCAGCAAAAGTGTTTGTTGTTTTTTAGTTGGACCGGCCAACAAAATATGAACTTATACCCCGGACAATAAATTACCCCCCCTCCCCCCAGAGGTCTGGGCTGGATAGGCCGCTGGGCAAACCTCTAGACCAGTGGTTTCCAAAGTGTGCGCCGCGGCGCTCCGGGGCACCGCGAGAATAAACCAGGGGCGCCGCCAAGCACTCCTGATAAGGGAGAATTTGAGTTACGTTTGGCAACGCCGGCGCCGCATTCGCTATTAATCGAGCCTCGAGCCCGAGAGAGCAGAGCAAGTTTCTAGAATTTCCATTCCGCTTTGCTCTGTTAGTTTACTGTAAGAGGAATTGTAAGCGGTTGAACTGTTATGATAAATAGAAGTAGTAATAGAGAGTTTTAGTAGTGATACAAAGGGTTGTGATTTACGAACTCAGGACACATAAACGTTCCAATATCGGATCGGTTGCTTCGTTTTTTCGTAAAAAGTTAGTCACAAGATGGAAAGATTTTTATTAAATAAGGAAATTGATCGATTGAGACAGAGTGATCAAGCATCGACAAGTGACAGAGGAGTAAAAAGAAGGAAACATTGCAAATACGATGATAGCTATTTAAACTTTGGTGTTACTTCAGTAGAAGTAAATCATGAGGAAAGACCGCAGTGTGTGCTCTGTTTTCTAGCAGTCGAAAATATGCCCCCAAGTAAGCTAAAACGACATCTCAAAACCATTCATCCTACGATGGTTGGGAAGTCACGCGAATTTTTCACAAGAAAGTTGCAGAATGTACAAAAACAAAAGAACGTGTTTACTCAACAAACTTCAGTACCTAGCAACGCACTGCTGTCCTCTTTCAAAGTGGCATACAGGGTGGCGAAGTGCAAGAAACCTCACAGCATCGCAGAAGAACTTATTTTACCGGCTGCTGTCGACATTGTTAACATTTTGATAGGAGAATCGGCGGGAAAACTAATTTCAAAGGTACCTTTATCTAACACTATTAGTCGAAGAATTCATCATATAGCTGAATATCAGTGATCATGATCATGTATCAATGATCAATTGATAGAGAAAATGAAAGGCAAGGAATTTGGTCTGGAACTTGATGAGGCTAGTGACAGTAATAAAGATGCACATCTTATTTGTTACGTACGCTTCCTGGATGATAATATTATTGTTGAAGACCTTCTTTTCTGCAAAAGTATCGATGAAAGCGGAAAGGATCAAGACTTGTTTCAAATTCTTGACAAGTTTATAACAGAGAATAATTTAGATTGGGATAAGTGTATTGGAGTTTGCACTGATGGCGCTCGATCAATGTCTGGCCGTTATGGTGGATTGCAAGCACTTATTCGCAGTAAAGCACCGTATGCCATGTGGACCCATTGCATCATTCATAGGAAAGCACTTGCATCGAAGTCGTTGGGCTGTGAATTGAATTTAGTTATGGAACATATCATAGACGTAGTTAACTACATAAAAACTAGGTCGCTAAAATATTCAAAATTCTTTGTATGGACACCAAGAAATTCACATTTTCCTGGAAGAGGAAGGTCATGCAAGCTCCAGATACTTTAAGGATCCCGACTTTTTGCTGGAACTGGCATATTTGTGCGATATATTTGACAAACTGAATGCCTTAAATCCCAGCAAACACGGTTCCCTCGGGCCTTCGTCGGTCCGATGTCGATTGCCGAATTTGTCGTCATCGGCACGACGTCGATTTACGACTTTGGACCAACAGTATTTTTTGTCCGCTTTGCGATGTAGGCCCAATGTATGTTTGCCGATGCAGCGTTAGACTGTGGCCTGTCTTCGGACCAATAGTGAATTTTGCGATTAAGGTCCGATATGGTTTAACCACATGGTACCGACCATCCGCCCATAACTGCTTAATTTGGTCGGTCTAACGTAGGCCATCGTCATTTGCCGATTCTCGACCGATTAAAGAAGGTTCCAATCGGACCATCATCGGCCCTAAAGCAGATAAGGTTTGCGTTGGCATAATGTTGACTATAGTAAATTGGGCCATCGTCAGTTGCCGCTTTTCATCCGATTAAGTTCGAATCGGACCGTCGTCGGCCCTAAAGAAGATAAAGTAGGCGTCGGCATAAAGTCAACTATAGTAAATCGGGAAATCGTCAGTTGCCGATTCTCGACCGATTAAAGAAAGTTCCAATCGGACCGTCGTCGGCCCTAAAGCAAATAAAGTGGGCTTCGGCATAAAGTCGAGTATAGTAAATCGGGCCATCGTCAGTTGCCGATTTTCGACCGATTAAACAAAGTTCCAATCGAACCATCGTCGGTCCTAAAGTGGTGTCGGCGTAAAGTCGACTGTAGTAATGTCGACCTCCGTCAGTTGCCGATTATTGACCGAAAACTGAAAATCGCAATCTGACCAATTATATTGATAACATTATCTTCCACTGTACGGGGAACATAGTAACATTAGCGCCATCTCTACATACTAGGAAGAAACTATTAAGCAGTTTAAAAATTTTAAGGTGACGTAATCGGATCATCGTCGGTTGCCGATTCTCGACCAATCAAACAAAGTTCCAATCGGACCATCGTCGGCCCTAAAGCAGATAAAGTGGTCGTCGGCATAAAGTCGACTATAGTAAATTGGGCCATCGTCAGTTGCCGATTCTCGACCGATTAAAGAAGGTTCCAATAGGACCATCATCGGCTCTCAAGCAGATAAGGTTTGCGTTGGCATAATGTTGACTATAGTAAATCGGGCCATCGTCAGTTGCCGCTTCTCATCCGATTAAGTTCGAATCGGACCATCATCGGCCCTAACGCAGATAAGGTTTGCGTTGGCATAATGTCGACTATAGTAAATCGGACCACCGTCAGTTGCCGATTCTCGCCCGATTAAACAAAGTTCCAATCGGACCGTGGTCGGCCCTAAAGCAAATAAAGTGGGCTTCGGCATAAAGTCGACTATAGTATATCGGGCCATCGTCAGTTGCCGATTTTCGACCGATTAAACAAAGTTCCAATCGGACCATCGTCGGTCCTAAAGTGGTGTCGGCGTAAAGTCGACTGTAGTAATGTGGACCTCCGTCAGTTGCCGATTATTGACCGAAGTGTAGTCGCCGATGCCGACACACTGCCGATGTTGTCGAAATTGGCCCGATTCAATGCCGACGATTTGTGTTTGCTGGTATCTGTCTCTCCAAGGCAATAACATGCATATCATGAAACTATCAGATAAAATTGCAGCATTTAGGAAAAAACTGCAGTTATGGATAAGAAAAATTAATTAAGATGGCGGTCAAGATTGTTTTCCAAAATTGCATAAATTCTCACCCTCTAATGAGCTCGTTATCTCTCAAGACTTGCTGTCCCTTTTCACCGAACACCTTTCGAAACTCTCGGAATGGTTTGCAAAATACTTTACAGAAGAAAATGTCGAAAAATGTGCATGGATTCAAAATCCTTTCCATGCACAATCTCCACCAGAATTCACTTCACTAGAAGAAGAGAGTCTTATTGAACTACTCTCTTGCGACAACAGCCTAAAATCAAAATTCGCTTCCTCTGATTTGGTGATGTTTTGGGTATCCGTCAAAAATGAATATCCGGCTCTAAGTTTAAAAGCTTTGAAGATTCTAATCCCCTTTGCAACATCCTATTTATGCGAAGCTGGATTTTCAGCTGTAGCTGTGATAAAGAGCAAATATCGTTCAAAGATCCACGTGGAGCAAGAAATGAGAGTGGCAGTGTCAAGCCTTATTCCCCGCTTTGAAAAAATGTGTGCAGATCACCAAGCTCACCCATCACACTGATTTTTTTTTTCCTTCAATAATAATGTATTCCTGTGTGTTAGTTTAATAATAAACCCATATGAGCGTTAGATTGAAGTTGTTTGGTGTTAAATAAAGTGTTGTACAACGCTTGCGCTTTGCTACTATATAGTAGGCAAGTTGCAAAGCACATATATTTTATACATTATACATATGCAAGACTTTGTTGGACACAACTATATATGCGAGTAGGGGCGCCCTGACCAAATACTAAACCTGTAAGTGCGCCGCAAACTGAAAAAGTTTGGAAACGCTTATTTCATGCGCGCGCTAAAGCATCTTTATATCATCCATTTATTTGTTTTTTTTTGAAGAACTATTTGGTTTATTCTTTGGCACATAGTTAAAAAAGGAGGAAAAGCTATATGGTTTATAAAACCTTTTAAAAGCCGAAAAATGTAGGGCGGAAATAGTTAGGAAAACTTGTGCTACTTGGGTAGCGAACCTATGACGACACCAAGACCTCTAACAATAATTCTTAAAAATTTGAAATCTAGACAATTCCCGCGGATAAAGTTGTTGCTTGTAATTCATTTTGCCTAACTAAAAATTATCTTTTTTTGGCTTTTTCGTTAACCGATGCAAAAAAAGACTTTTTGTTTTGATTACGGGTGCAAAAAAAGATTTGTGTCCGTTTTTACCCAAAATTAAAGAGAAATAGCGGAAAATAGTAATATTTTTAAAAAATTTAATTATTCGTGCCTAAAAAGTAAGCCATTTCCGCCAGTTTTTACCAAGTATTTACGAAAAAATAATTTAAAAACATCGTCAAAATATAAAACTGTCAAAGATTAACGCAACAATGAACGTCTCCGAGTAAAAAGGCACATCGCTATGGAAACCATTGTTATTTCATTTACCAGACGCCTTGATTTATATTATAAAGATAGTGTGTTGCGAGATGTGATCTTCTTTCGAGATTTTTAAAAGTATTTTCCTGTTTTTCTTGGATTTTTTGATATAGGTATTTAAAAAAATTGTGTTCACAACTCGCGGCTAAACTGTGCTTTTTTACTCGTGTTTTTAAATACTTCGCAGCGCTCGTGATTTAAACCAACGCTTGTAAAAAAAAACACTATTTTAGCCACTAGTTCTGAAAACTTCTATTTTATTTATTTTTGTTATTTATCCAAGGTGATACCCGTGATACCTAATACCAAAAGCTAAAATTCCAGTCGAGGATCCCCCATTTTCCTGCCCCAGAAACCAAGCGGCTGTCAAAGTTAGGAAAAAATGCATTTTCTGCGTTTTTAGAAAAATCAAATCGAAATTAATTGAGTAATAGTGACAAGGTCCCACTTAATCAAAAAATATAAAAAAGTTGACATATGTCACTTCAAAACAAAATGGTGACCAGATTTGAAAAACTTAGTTTTTCTTTTTAATTTTTAAGTGAGGATCTTTTCTGATATCTCATATTAAAGCTACTGACCGGCTTCTTGATCTCACAATAAAAAGGATTAGAGTTTTTATGCAGATACAAAGATGGCGCTTGATATATCAAAAATTTAAGAGACCTTACTAATTTATAGACAACATTGTTATTAGCGATGAGCTCGTCTCTGCTATAATTTTAAAAAATATTTGATTTGACATTTGATATTCAAAATGGCGGCCAAACTATCGAAAAAAAAGTAATTTTCCCCTTCTGGTGTGGTATTTACACTAACATCATGCAATATATCAATTTATACTAAATTGAGGACGCTTGTCTCAAAAATTGCAAAATAAATTAAACATGGTATTCCCAAATCAAGATGGCCACGACTAAAATTAAGAAACGTCATTATTTTTCTGCACGTTAGCAATTAGTTTAAATTAATTTTAAGTTTTTGTGTAAAAAAAACAAATTTAAATAATGCAGTTAAAATAGTTAAACCCAAATCACGTCCTAAAATTTAAAAAAAAGACATATGTCATTCACAAATCATTAAAATCACAAAAATTTAAAATTAATTTAGCTCATTCTAAAACTGCTTTTGTTTATGAAAACATGTAAACGCACAGAAAAATACCGATGTTTTTTTATTTTAGTCACCATCTTGACTTGTGAATGACATATGTGACTTTTTTTTATTCTTGGAATGGCTATATCTTACTTAGCGCAACCCAATATTTTGCCAAATGTTTTGTGTTTAACTTGAGGAAAAAACGAAAAAAAAACACTTTTTCGTACTTATTGAAGCATTAAAATTTCTCTTTGACACAAAATTTTAAAACTAATTTAAGTCATCCTAAAACTGCTTTGGTTTGTGCAAAATTGCTAACGTGCAGAAAAATAAGGACGTTTCTTAATTTTAGTCGCGACCATCTTGATTTGGGAATGACTTGTCTAATTTTTTTTGCAATTTTTGAGACAAGCGTTCTCGATTTAGTACAAATTGATATATTGCATGGCGTTAGTGTCAATAGCGCACCACAAGTGGAAAATTATACTTTTTTCTCGATAGTTTGGACGCCATTTTGAATGTCAAATCAAAGGTTTTTAAAAATTGTAGCGGAGACGAACTCATCGCTAATAATATCTACTAAAAAAAATATGTTTTTTAAATTTTGTCTATAGGTTAATAAGGGCTCTTGTATTTTTGATATACCAAGCGCCATCTTTGTACCCGCTTATAAACTCCAATCTTTTTTTATCGTGAGATGAAGAAGCCGGTCAGTAGCTTTAATATGAGACATCAGAAAAGATCGTCACTTAAAAAGTAAATAAAAAATCAAAGGAAAACAAAATTTTGGAAATCTGACCGCCATTTTGTTTTGAAGTGACATATGTCAACTTTTTTATATTTTTTAATTAAGTGGAACCTCCTCACTATTACCCAATTGATTTCGATTTGATTTTTCCGAAAACGTAGAAAACACATTTTTTCCTAACTTTGACACCCGCCATCTTGGTTTCTTGGGCCAGAAAATGAGGGATCCTCGACTGGAATTTTAGCTTTTGGTATTAGGTATTACTATGCCAAATATAAAAAATATACCCATTTTGCAGCTTCTTTTTACGAATTTACTCCACTACGGCCTTGCATTCATTTACATTTTTCTTTTAAAACGAAAAATACCCCTTTTTAAACGTTTACAATAAATTGTAGATATTTATTGTTAAAGTGGGTGATACCTTTAAAAGAAAATCTGTTTGTAAGATACTAAGATACAGTTTTTACTTTACGATGGACTTCGAGTACTAAAGATTGCTGCATCCAGAAGGTGAAAATCCACGTTTAGGATGAACCAACTGTTCTAGGTCTAATAATTCAATTTAATTAATTTATAATTTGTCTATTAACTTTATAATTTATTAATTCTACATAATTTATGACTTTTATTTTTTTTATTTTGTAAGTATTTAATTTTAACAAAATAAATTCTATTCTTACATATTGTATCCTATGATTGACGATTCTGTACTACAAATTAGTGATCGAGTGACAAATAAAGATATTAGGGACTTATCGAACATTATAGGCTGATTTTAATAAAGTCGGCACTATTTTTGACAGATCCGCACAAAGGTAATCAATTACTACATATTTTTAGGCACTTACACATCTGTTATGGGACTGCGCGGCACGGCGCGGCGCTCTTCTTGGTTGCTGGGCTATCCAAAACCTACGTTTGGGCTATCCAGCCAGAGTTTTTTTGATCGCGTCGCTGTCAAAATGATGTTGACTTAACATAATGTTTGTGCCACCCTTTAATAAAGAACAGCATTAACTTTAATTTGTCAACTTTATGGATAGCGCTGATGTTATGTTGAGATGGCAAAAATGTCCGAAACCTGTTAATCTTCGTGCGGAACTGTCAAAAATAGTGCCGAGTCAGTCTATGCCCACTTTATGTACCGATAAGTCTCTATTCTATTCTATACCTCCGCGAAATATAACAATTATTATAATTCTTTTACCACAGTCGTGGTTCCTGTCCAGGTCAATTTAATTTACGGGAACGTCTGATTCCCTACGGCGACAGTGGGCAAAATCCCGAAACTATGTTGCAATAATGTTCTTTTTGACCGATTTAATTTAAATTTGACTCAAATATTCTATGTTAACCTGTTAATCCATATAGTTGTAAAATGGTTTAGGTATAGCTTAGAGGCCAAGACGCCAAAATTATTATACAGTGTGTCCAAATATACATAGAATTACAAAGTTAAAGAAATACAAAATCCGCTAAATAAAGAAAATGCGTCTATGTCTGCTTAAAAATATTTCAGATATAGATTATTCAAAATGAATACCGTTGCGTAGGTGCAGAATACAAAAAACCGTAATATTTTCAATTTATTTTAGCCTATATTGCTTACAAAGCATATTTTTCTAATTTGTCACTAGAATAGTTTTACAAAATTTTTATAAATTTTTTACATTAAAATAAAGACCTTTCCATAAATTATATTTTATTATATTTATAATAAGTGATTTATAGCGGTTTACAATTATATAACAATTTACCAAATTATGAGTGTAAGGATTTTCTCATCACTAAAGCCTTTTATTCAATTAACGAATTTCTTGATCAAAAATTATTATCGTACAGTCAAAAGTACTTATTTTGTTTGAGTAATATTAAAAAAATAGTAATACATTATTATTAACTTACTAAACTAACTATGCATTATCACTAAAACTAATTAACATATTTACTCGGACTCAGATTCACTCGGACTCAAATTCACTCGGATTCCAATTCACTCGGACTCAGATTCACTCGAACTCAAATTCACTCGAACTCAAATTCACTCGAACTCAAATTCACTCGGACTCAGATTCATTTGATTCTTTTTCACTTTTAAAGCCATTCACACAAACATCAGGATTGTACGATGGAACCTCGGGGCATTTGACGATAGCTGTTAATTACAGGGTCAGATGTAATAAGAAGCATTCGCAATAGGTCTTTATTCGTAGCACTTCGTGATGTTTTTTTGGTGTTGTGTTCTCGAAATCTCCGGCAATCTTTGAGTCTAGCCTCTTGTGCCTCTTCAGACAACTGCCAATCGGCACAATGCAACTTTTTATAATCTCGGTTGAATGGAATAGAAGTTGGTGTAGCATATAATACCACGAATAAAGATCTAAGTAAAGTTCCCTAGTAGCTACGCAGTATTGTTCAAATAACTCCAAACCAATTTCGTATCCCGAGCATACTGTGTTGAGTAAAACACTAAACCTTTCAATTAATCGTTTATCGAGACCTGTTATATTTGCACTTATTTCGGGATTATTAAAAAAAGCCCGAACCGTGTTTCCATCATTACTAGACCCAAAACCTGGTTTAGATCTGTCCACATCCAGAGCCAAGTTTTCTTTCTTTTAATTTTATTTGCTTTTATGCATCTCTAACTTGCCATTGTTGAAATTCCAACTTATGACTGATATGCAAAAGATACTCAAAACATTTTATGCGGGCGTGTAATGTTGAAAGACCAAAACCATAATTTTCTGTCTTTAGACTTTTGCTTTTAGGTATTTCGTTTGGGTGTGGCGCCGCAAGTATAGCAGGTCTGAGAAGATTTTGTTTGGCTAAGGGTATTGCATATTTCTCCGTCAACCATTGTAGGAAGAAGTTGATGACGAACAGTTACCTCCACTTCGCCAATTTTGGTTTTAGTAGATTGTAAATTCTCAATTTCAGTTTGAAGTTGATTAATTTCATTAGTCACCAACTCTGTTGTTTTTTTGCAATTAGAAACTTAATTGGGCGGCAATACTTAGTTGAAGACGGTCGATAATTCTGCCAAAGATAAGTTTTTTCATCATTAAGTGGCTGTAACTTAATGTTCGTCATCAGCATCTTGCAATACAATTTTTTGCTTGTACCTACTATGCCCCGAGCTTCCATCGCAACCATATTTGCTTACAAGAGTTAAATCCAACTTACTTGACCTTAGAGATGATATAAATTGGTCCAAAACTGGTTGTTGGACTTTAAGCAGCCTCTCAGTCGTATGATCCAACAATGCTTGGATTTTTATTTCGGCTTTGACTTCGTCCACAAATATGTGCTCGCTAGCTGGACAGCATTCGTTTTTCCATTCTTGAACTTTATAATAAGGAGGATAAAGATCATTGTTTACATTAATGGCACTTTTTCTAATATTTATATATGATTCTTTTGTCAATCGGCAATCTATAAACAAAGCCAGAGATTCTTCTTTGGAATAAGGTCTTGAGTTGAGATTACTTTAGCTGTAGCTGTAGATGCCGTGCATAATTCATTAACTAAATTAGCCGCATCCCTTAAGCCTGCCTTTCGCAAAACTTACTTCTGCTGCAAATGTTATTTCTTCTAAACTGGAGTTATTTATTAAATGCTGTACTTTTTGTTTTTTTGAGCGATATTTAACATCCTGAAAATCCTTTGCCGGCCGTCTAGACAATTTTTTTTTTGTTTTAATTTAAATAATTTCTACTCTGTTTTCTTTTACAGCACTAAAAAAAAATAAGAATTATGTAAAAAATCATACTTTGTAGCGCCTCCTATCGACAAACATATTTTCGTCTCTATCATCAATATTATACATGTTTATTCAATTAAAAGTAAAAAAACAAAAAAATACTGAATCATCTTTATGTTATTCATATAAATGGTCGTGAAAATACATTTATTTAGCAGGAATACTACCCTAAACTCAGGTCTCTAACAAATTTTGTGATTTTTTTGATATACGTTTCCTAATAAAGCATACTTGCCGCTATTAAAAAAACTATAAATAACGTTGGCACCCGTTGGCGTTCACCTAGTTTTTATCTAACAAAATTGGAACAAAAACTGTTCTTTTACTTACTTTGTCAATATATTTTTGGCACAAAATATTTCACTCAAAACATATTTGCAAACTGTCACAAAATTGTTGATTATCAAACTGAAAACATCTGTTTTAAGTTTGTTTATAATATGTCACTTGGAGTCAACGCCTACTATTCGAAAAAAGTATTAAAAAATAGGCATTTTCTTGAAAAGATTATACTGACATCTTATGAGTTATACAAATGTTCATTTCAGGACCCCAGGAAAACCTATCTAGTTGGTTTTTGTGTAAACTTTATGTGACTTTTTCTTAACTCACCTTTTCTCAAGCCAATGTTGTTTTCAGAAATGCCTAACGTAAACCTTACCTTTTGCTACTTAGTTTTGGAATTTTGCCTACAGATACTACAGTGCGGCGTGAATAAAAGAACGACGATTGCTTCTTTGGGCAGTTTTACAGAAATTAAAACATATTTTATTTATTATTTTATGTTCTTCTTTACTTAAAAAAGCAAGTTTTTAAAATATGCTTTTGGTTTCGCCGATGCCGACTTGGCGATATAAGCTCTAATTTTTATTTGAATAATATTTGATGTAAATATTTTTTATATTTTATTCGAAACAAAAACCGTCAAAATATTTTAAAAAATTCAGAGAACCGAGAGTCAGGGAAATGAGAAAATCATCTTAAAATCAAAAATATTTTTGTATCAAAAAGATTTTTGACAAAGCCAAAGACACATTTTATCGCTGGATTTTTTCCTCTATAGGATACACTTTTACGAAGGGTGAAATCTACCGTATAATTTAAACTTACTTTAAATGTGAATATCTCAAAAACAAATCAACATATTTTTAATAAATCCTCGATCGTACAGGCATTGTAAATTCTGATGGTGTATGAAACCACTTTCCAAACAACGTCGACCTACACGAAGGTTTAATAGTAGTTTACATAACAAGCATGTTATGATGGTCATTAAACGCGAAGATGAAGTTTGAGACGCGAGCCGCAGGCGAGTGTGTTAATTTATCTGGGCGTGTAATGACCATAACATGTGAGTTAGTGTACTATACTTTACCTACGACCAATGATAATTCATCATAAATATCAGAAATTATTAAAAAAATATCAAACGCGAACACTCTTAAGTCAACAACTTTCATAACCTGAAGTTTAAATTACGTTCTATCTAAAACGTCAAAACAAATAAGGTTACTAAGAGACTTTTCATATATCTTTTTAAAAACAAGGTTTTTTTTGTCTTAAAAATACTTAATATCCCAGCAAACAGTGGTGGTCCGGGTTATGTCCGGCCGAGTGCCGTCAGCGTTGGGTAACCATCTGTATCTGCAAAACTATACCGGTCCCCTGTCTTTTTTACATACGAGCTACCGGTCCGGATAAAGAACGCATGGGCACCCAATGAGCATTTTTGTCTATATAAAAGTTACAACAAATAATATAAAACCTTCATAAAATAACCAAAAGTTATATTATTTAGTGTTGGTGATAATTTTATAACTCTAATATATCTCTTAAATGAGTAAAAAAGACTTGAAAAACAACTGTTCAACACCAGCTTATAAAAATT
Organism: Oxystoma pomonae; assembly: GCA_963921995.1. Taxonomy (NCBI): domain Eukaryota; kingdom Metazoa; phylum Arthropoda; class Insecta; order Coleoptera; family Brentidae; genus Oxystoma; species Oxystoma pomonae. The sequence continues at coordinate 78,753,354 of OY998163.1, forward strand.
TATGGTACATAGTAATGGATAGAAAAACTACATATAGATTTTATAAAACTTCCTTATGAGCCCTCAAGTATAGAGATTATTATAAAAAGGTTTTACAACTGTTCTAACAACACTACATAACAAATTAAAGGTTTTTATGGATTTAGAAATTAGATTTATCCATCTTTCTTCCCTTTGCTTGTTATGTATTACTCTTTTTCTTTTTACAATAAAAAAATTTATAAAATGGTGTTTAGCAATCTTCTTAAATAAATAAAAATGAAAGTGAGATAAGCTGAAGCAGGAATATGAATATTTATATACTATAGTCAAATAAAAGCTGTTTTTCAAGTCATCCTACTCTGAAAATCAGCTGCGGTCCCGTGTGTACTGTATAGTTTTCGAATACACTCACGTAAATTTCATGGGCTCCAAAAATTACCTGAGAAAACGAGAAAAAAAATTAATTAAATATCGCTTTTTTTTTCATACGCGTTTTTTCTTTCTGGGACAAATATTGAATTTTGTATGTTGTTCTTAACCCTAACAAGCAATATTTCGATTGAAACACATGTTGAAACCCCATAAATAACGTTTTTATTTGGACCAAAAACCTATTTTTGTAATCCAAAATGGCGAAAATTTCCGACAATTCTATAAAAAAAACAATACAACTATACCACTGTTTACCTTGTCAACACTATTTTATAACCCTTTTAAAAAATGATGCTACTTGGAACAAAGGGCTACAGATGGCGCAGTGTTGAACACTGATGGTCCGTTTCTGCGAGCTTAACATCGTTACCATTGTTCTCTTTTCCTAAATGCATTTCTCGAGAGATCCAGCATACTACACATACCAGGAAAAATACCCGCCTCCACACACTTCAAGCCTGCATAACTATCAGAGGTAACTATCTCAAGAGTATAGTTAGATTGCGGGGTCGATGGGTGTACAGGCGAGTATTTTCCGGGGTGTTCACATTTGCCGCCGACCAGCAGTATCAGCGTATGCGCTCGATGTTTCACGGTGCGTTTTTGCGACCTTAACACGGTTACTATATTGTTCTCTTTTTCTAAAACACGGTTCCCATCTATGCGTTTCTCATTCGTGGGTCCCCCGAATCAAAACACGTATCACGTGGTCTAAGCGAGATTTGCCTATACAAGTTCATGTCGGACCACGTGATGAGTTTTTTGAGTCAGGGACTGCGCATGGGAAACGCTGGTGGGAATCGGGTGTAAAATGCATTCGATCCCGATATCTGTCATCGGCAACTATCTCAAAAAGATTTGGATCTCTTATCTCTCTCAGATTGATGTAATTAAAACAAGATAATAATGGTATGGTATCTCGCAAAAACGCGCCTTTTGATGTCGCAAAAACGCTCCTTTTGATTTCGCAAAAACGAGCCTTTTAATGTTACAAAATTAACCTTAAAAAATCTTGTTTGTTTTGTTTTTATAATTGCCAAAATAAATTAAAATTGTTTTTTTTTGTTCTAAAATCAGGTGTATTATAATCACTATATAAAGAAATTAATAACAAAATTATAGAAAAAACCTTATGGGCAAAAACGGTTTATGAATGAGTTTATAAGAATATTACAGACACCAATTTATATAACTATTGTGTGTGAGTTCCCAAGTTTTTATAAGTGTCTCTAGAAATATTTTCATTCTTATCTTATTTAAATTTGTTGTTAGTTAATTAAGTTTTATAAGTGGGTTGATAGCAACATTTTAAAAACCAATCTATTATATATCTTTAATTGATAGTTACTTACGGTTTTATAGGTGGGTTGACAGAAAGATTTCAAACACCAATTTATATACCTTTTGTCACTGATGACTTATATTTTTATAAATATGTTGGTGGAAACATTGTTAACACCAATTTATATAACATTTGAACCGATGACTTTAATTTTTATAAAGATGTCCGTGGAAATATTGTTAACGCCAGTTTTATGTTACTTTAGGGTACCATCAATTTAGAGTCTTTAATAAAACAAATATACAAACTCAATTGTTGTAGGAAACTTCTAAATACCCTAGGCTATCAATGGAACCCTCTTTATAATAATTATATAAATATCTGTCACCAGAAGTTTCTGAAAATGCTCATTGGGCAGGTAATGGCCGATATGTTCAACGCCGGTATATAAAATTTAATCACGACTAAAAAAGAAAAATAAACACGACGTTTTTTTAAAATAAAATAGATATTTAAAGAATACAGGTCTATAAATATAATAGAAAAAAAGCACTCTGCAAATCGCGCTTTTTCCGCTTTCGCAATACAGAGGTTTTCTCACATTGAACCCGTGTTGAAAAACTTTTTCAATAAATACGTCATTGATTAGTGACGTCACAACTCTGAAATCTCGTGTTATTAGTGCTTAAAAACCATTTACAACCTAGAAAATTATGTATTGCTTCCCAACAATTTAGTAAAATCCGCATAAAATTGAAAAGGTTTTGTTTTTTTTTTATTATTTATAGAATCAATTTAAATCTCAATTTTTCCCGCTCCTTATCAATGACGTCACTTTTGAAACGAGCTTTTTGTTCCTTTCGAACTAGCGCATGCGTGTTTTACCTATACTCTACATTGAAATTTTTTGCCGCTGCCATCTATTGCTTCTCACTCTTTTCGACAAAGAGAGAAATAGAAATCAGTGGAAAGACGTTGGACTGTAGACGAGGCATTAGTTAACTGTCAAATACTGTGGCTCCTCTGGCTAACTTCTCGTCAACTCTTAGCGTCTTTATTTTTGTATTTTCACCTTTTCCACAAAGATTTTTTATATAAATATATTTGTAAAAAGATTCCTTCTATATTTTTGGTTTTTTAAGATGGTGCCGATGAAACATTAGTTTATTCAACACCGTTCTTAACTAAAAAGCCTGTTAACTCCTATCGCTTCAGTGCCTTTTAGCCTATTGTGGCTGCCATTTTTATAACCAAATTGACAAGTAAAACATGGATTTTCTGTCAGTTTGGTGTCAATATGGCACCGATCATAGGCCAAAGGATACTAACCCGAAAATGAGTTAACTGGCTTTTTAGTTGAGAACGGTGTTGGTTTATTCGAGTCACAAGCGTCTTGTCAAACTATGACTTAGTATGTGACATCATTGTTTTGATTTTTTTTTTAAATAGTTGCATTTGAGAAAACGCCTCGGGAACTCTTGATTTTATTTGTTTTTTTAAATTAATCGATAATTTTTAATGTCAAAAAGATATTTCTAAAATTATTCAAAATATGCCCAAAATTATGTTAAACCTCATGAATGGTTCCGAGACTGTCACAGTGCGAAATTTGATACAAATTTGCTGGACGGTTTTTGTGATTAACTAATTGGCAAAAAGCACATTTTTTATTCAAATTGTCTCTTAATACTTCCAAACTCGAATATCTATAACTTGATCTGTTTGGGTTGCCCCTTCAAGATCGAGTTTTATAGGTTTGACTATAATCTTAATTGAATTAATTGATCCCGAAGCGTTGGTTTAAATAACGAGCGCAGCCAGGTATTTAAAAACGCGAGTAAAAAAAAGCACAGTTTAGCCGCGAGTTAATTGTTAACACTATTTTTTTAAATACCTTTATCAAAAAATCCAAGAAAAACAGGACAATACTTTTAAAAATCTCGAACGAAGAGCACTTCTCGCAACACACCATATTTACACTATAAATCAAAGTGGCTGGTAAATGAAATAACAATGGTTTCTATAGCGATGTGCCCTTTTACTCGGTGCGGTTCATTGTTGCAACATTTTAATCTTTGACAGTTTGATATTTTGACGATGTTTTTAAATGATTTTTTCGTAAATACTTGGTGAAAACTGGCGGAAATGGCTTAATTTTTAGGCAAGAATAATTAGATTTTTCAATATTACTGTTTTCCGCTATTTCCCTTCAATTTTGGGTAAAAAACGGACCGAAATCTTTTTTTGTACCCGTAATAAAAAAAAAGTTTTTTTGCATCGGTAACCAAAAAAGCCTTGCTTAAATTATCTGCAGATAGTTACTAAAATCATGTTTTTAATGAGCGTATAAAGTTTTAAGCACTGGATTTAAAAGTAACTTGCTGAGTTCATGTGATGGACACAAAAGAATTGGAAATTAACTTTTTTAGTAAAACGAATCCAAACTAATATAATTCACCCTTGTTATATGCTAATAAGCACATTATTTCTAGAAAAAAAATATAGTGAAAAACCTATTTTTATCTAGGTTTTTTTTATTAAAAATTCAAATTAAGAGCCCCCTCGCCTAAATCAAAAGCAAAGTGTTTAGTGCACTTTAGATTTAATCAAAGAAATAGTACTGTTAGGGTCGTATAAAATATAGAAAAATTAATTCGGTTAGTTTTTGTGGAGTATAGGAATTAAATAATGTTACTTGTTATTGAGGTAAACCAACTAAATTATTAACAAACTTGTATAAAGGTTAATTTTAGGGCCATTTTAAAAAAAAGTAAAGGGCCAGCAGGTCACCATTTTTGTAGATAGCATTGGCCTACATCTGGCTCCGGCCCGTAATCACGGGGCTATCAACGGGCCGGCAAAGTACCTGTCGCCCGGTCCGGGATTCTCAACGGCCCGGAGTGAACCTAGCCGATCCGGCAACCGGACCGGCAATCTAACTGTGGCCCTATACCGTGAAGTCCGGGGGACAAGTATCGGGCCAACACTAAGCCATCAATTTTTGTTTGCTGGGATGTCAATTTAACGGGACTTATTTTTGGTTAGGTACTAAATTATATTGGATTTATTTTCGTTTAATAAACATTTATTGTCTTTAAAATACAGAAAAATAATTCACATTTTTGCGTCAATTAGTGCTCTTATAAAATAAAGTTTCATCGCTTGTCACGCCATCTTGTGGTTTACGTCTAAGCTTTAATATTATCCTAGGACCGTAAATGAGTCATTAAAATCTTGTTGAGAGAGAGTATAATTCGTTGGTCGTAGGTAAAAAACATTACACTACCAAAAACGGTTTTTTTTTCGTTAAAAAATTTCGTTTTCTTTATTTTTAGGTGCTCTTTTTGGGGCGCCAGTAGGAGGTCTGGCGATGCGCTATGGAAGACGTCGAACCCTTTTGACCGCAGGCATACCTTTATCTTTATGTTGGATATTAACCGTTTTCGCAGTAAATGTAGAAGTGATGTGCTGTGCAGCATTTTTAAGTGGATTCCTAGTAGCCATAGTACAACTTGCTGCTCAAGTATACGTTAGTGAAATTGCCGCGCCATCTATAAGGGGCGCGTTAAGTGCTCTCCTAAAGATTTCTGGCCATTTGGGTAATTTGGTAGCTTTTGTCGCTGGAGCCTTTTTAAATTGGAGACAACTAGCTGGTCTTATTTCGTTGGCGCCGGCGGCCATGTGTTTCGCTATGTGGAATGTTCCAGAAAGTCCAGGATGGTTAGTTTTAAGAGGTAAACTTACTGAAGCAGAAACCGCGTTAAGGTGGCTAAGAGGCGATACCGCAGACTTGGAACTTACTATGTTACAAGCACACGTGCTCGCTAACAAAGCCAAGTTGGATCCAAAAGTTTTGTTGCGAACTTTAAAAATGCCAATTGTAATTACTTGCGGATTAATGTTTTTCCAACGATTTTCTGGAGCTAATGCTTTTAACTTTTATGTGGTTAATGTTTTCAAAGAAACGTTTGGTGGTACAAACCCACATACCGCTGCTATTGCTGTAGCAGTGGTTCAATTACTATCTTCAATGTTATCTTGCTTGCTAGTTGACTCCGCCGGTCGACTTCCATTATTGGTCGCTTCGAGCGTACTTATGTCTTTAGCATTAGCTTGTTTCGGATCATTTGCCTATTACGAAGAAGTTAGCCCAGAACCAATTCCAAATATGGACTGGATTCCATTGCTTTGTGCTCTTGTGTTCACAGTAGCGTTTTCTCTAGGAATTAGTCCGATATCATGTCTCCTTGTAAGCGAGTTGTTTTCCCTAGAACAACGAGGAATTGGTACTGCTTTGGCAACTTGTTTTAGTTATCTGTGTGCCTTTATTGGAGTGAAAACTTTTGTGGATTTTGAAGAGTTGTTAGGTCTGTATGGGGCATTTTGGCTCTATGCGTTTATTTCCGTTTGTGGATTATGCTTTATTGTATGCTGCGTTCCTGAAACAAAGGGTCGAAATTTGACTGAAATAGATGCCATCAGTTGACCTCACGTTAATAAACGAAAAGTTTCCATATCAAATGTGGTAGAAAGATACTGCTAATGTAGATTCTTTCTAAATCCACGTACCGTTGTTTGAGAGTGGGGTAATTTCGGAAGTCTTTCTTGGTTAACTTAGAAATATATATATATATTAAAGAAAGAAAACACATATCCACCTACAGGTATACATTACCTTCTGGTCTTTAAAAAGGTGTTATATTTTATTTAAAAAAACATAGTTTGATTTAATAATATACTTACAAAGTTTTTTTTAAATTCATTTTAACGCTTTGACGCAAATAAATAATAAAAAAAATGGCGCCAGCAGACACGTATAGTCATCCATAAAATCTTTTCAAAAAAAATTACAAAATAGTTCAAAAATTTTTTTCAAAAAATTCCAAATTTTTTTTCAAAAAATTCCAATTTTTTTTAAAAAAATTTCCAAATTTTTTTTCAAAAAATTTTTTCAATTTTTTTTATTATTTAAAATGCAATTATCTATATTAACGCCCCACCCTTATCAAAAACTGATCAGCTTCTGCGTCTGGTCACAAAGAATTTTTGTGCCAAATTTGATAAAAATAGGTTTACCGGTTTTTGAGTAATCGTGTCACCAGTGGCGTAGGCAGGGGGATTTTGGGGATTAAAACCCCGCCAGAAGGTCCAACCAATCTAGAATAAATTAATCATGATCAAGAGCCCCAGTGAGCGCTATAGCTCCCCCACTTTTTTGACCCTTTACTCCAGTTTGTGAGGTGTGTTTGGTGTGATGTCTTGTATTTTAAAAATTTCGCCTGTGGTGCTATGACGTCATTAATTGTTATAAATTTAGATTAGTTCTAAGAAATTTTTATCAGCATTCAAAACGTGTAATAAATGGTATTCTTGCTATAATTTATGATTTGGCAACAAATCTATATATACCACCACAACCCACCCCTTCTTGGCATCTAACACAACCTACTTTTTCAAAAATATTTTACAAAAAACCTAAAAGATCAAAATTTTTAAAGATTTTTTTTTTTTATTTGAATTAAATATTGTTACAGTTTTGTTTAGCAATTTTTGTGTCAACAACATTTTAGACGCGTAAAAATAGCATTTTACTGTAAGTTTTTTAAAAATTTTGCTGCGGCGCATTTAAGGGTTAATTCTGAAAAAATCTGCAAATAAAACTACATGAGACTCGTTTTTAAAAATAAGTATTTTTGTTTCGTATATACTAACTCGATACCTATAAAACCACCCCTCTACCCTCCCTTCAGTACAAGAGCTCAATCAATATGCGGTAGGTAATGTTTAAAAATTTGCCATAGGTAGGTAGTTGATTTTTATTAAATGATGAAACTCCCCCCCCCCAGAGTCGATTTCTGGCTATGCCACTGGTGTTACTGACAAACAAGACACCATTAGAAAATTTTGTATTTAGGTCTTTTTTGACCCAAATAACTTATTTTTAGTGCTATTTATAATCAGTGGCAGATCCAGCAATTTCACCAGGGAGGGGCGTAATAAAATAAAACTTATGTAGGCCGGCTCAAGCGACTACGAACATAGGGCAAAAAAGTCCCTTTTTATGGTCATCATTGTTTTTGGGGGTTATAGTTTGTAATAATTTTTAAAGGTTCTGTAACCAACTTTTTAGGCAAAATGGTTTTTTGTCCTTCAACTAACGAAAAAAAAAATACTGCAATATTTACAAAATAAGCCTTGACTTTGTTGAGAAAAAATCAGCCAATCAAATTTTTCAAAATGCGGCGTTTTTCCTCCCTACCTCGCTTTATATGAACCGAGAAAGAAAATACATAATTTAAGTTGAAATCTGGTGTAGTTGTCTATATTGCTTATTTTAGGCACAAAGGTACCTAATATATAACACACGGATGAAACTTCCTCACTTAAATCTTATTTAACAAAATTATCCGACATAACTTTGGTACTGGGTCTACAAGCAGGAGTATTCTGTTCTGTCTTTTTCACAGGACCTGAGTTTTATTCAAGTTTATGTTAACAACATCCTCTTTTGTCTCTTCTTAAATTTTATATTTTTAAAAATAATTAAAATTGTTTAAAAAAATGCGGAGAACACTACGCGCGCCGCGCAGGCCGAATTCTGCTCAAAAAAACTGGTTTTAAAATTGATGTTATGAAGCAAATTTTAATGTTTTTAAAACTTTGATAATGTTCAGGGTGGGGCGCCCCCCGCCGCGCCCTCCCCCTGGATCTGCCACTGTTTATAATAGCTATGTATGAATGGATAAAAATCATATTTTTAACGACTGCTTTAGAAAATGAGGTTTTGCACACGGAAATGTATATGCAAAGCATTTTGCGCCCCGGATGTGTCACAAATCTTCGCCATAAAATCGAGCCAATGTCAGTAACGTTCGGCAGCGTAACGGCAATGCGTTGGTTTGATTTTATGTGTTATTTTAATTAACTAAAAAAGTCAAACAATCGATTTGGTTTTTATCGTCGTATTAAAAGTATCGTAAAAACAAGTTTGAAAACCTTGCACACTCACTCGACTTCTGGACCTCACCTTCGGCTCAATTCACGAACATGTGTCGCTCGTATGGAATGAGTCCTTTTCAAACCTTATTTTACTATTTTAGGAGACTCGTTTCTTAGATACAAACTTCCATCTTCTACTTACCCCTCTTAGGAAATAAATTTTCAAAAATCCTTTTTGTTCTATCGGAACAAAGGGAATGTTACGAGTGAGGTTCTTTAAAGTTTTATTTTAACACAATTAAAAGTCCGAAATAAGTCCTACATAGTTCCAATTATTTATTATCATTTGCGTATCATTTTTGTATAATTTTAAACATTTATTTCATTACTTAGATGGTCAGAGCGTGTATTAAAGTAATTTAACTTACTTGGACACGACCGAAAAGCATGGCTGATTTTAATAGAAGAGGGCTAAACGAGAGAGGGCAAAAATTACTTTTATTTTTGATGACTTTTTATGTATGTGCGTTTCAAAGAACCTATTCAAACAATTCCTTTTGGTTAATTTGTATTATGTCTAATAAAAACGCCAAGATGTAACACTTTCTCCTATGCAAAATTTCTTGTTTTTAAACCCATCGGCTTAGACTGTGCGTTGTCAGTCAGTGTTAAGATTGTTATTAAGGTCGTAATTATACGATCTAGGAAAATAATTTTTAGCAACACTGCACGCATGTCGATAATTACCATAAAATCAGGAAAACCGCCAAATAACCTCTACCGAACACGTATAGTCCGGTCCAAGTAAAAACTGTCAAAAGTCCCATCCGATTCCATGTACGATAAAAAAGTTATTCAAGGTCAAAGATCGAAATCATAATTTTCTTGCATTTTAATGGAAAACGGTTTCATAAAAATATATCAGACTAAAATTGTTGATCTTGCAATTGTCTACACAAATTATCCTTATACTTTTTTTCCTAAGAGTTCAAGAAGTTATATTCCATATAATACCCACGCCTACACCGCCTATATACATCCTCGGACGTTTATCAGTGAAAATATTGGTTAATGAGCCATATATTTCCACATTATACGATACTGATAATAAAACTGAGTCTCTAAATAAAATTGTTTACTGTTAAAGTTAAACGTGCCTCTACAGTTAATACAGGTTCGTACGGTTCGTGCTTGTGGGTAATATTTTTTATTACAGTTGGTGCCGTTTAATAAATTATAAAAATGTTATAATTTGGTTTTATTTCTCAACTAGCATTTGGACGTCGGACCGCCGTCGCCTCAAACGACCCGACGTCGGAAGTCGACGTCGTAACTTGCACCTGACGACTGGTTTTTTTACCAAAATGGATCGAACGGATTTGAGTCGTTACGACGTCAGCAAGTGACTTATTGAAGGAAATGAATTTTTCCCAATTTTAACGTTATTTAACGTTGATTTTTCGTCACCAAAACTGTACTGTACAAGTTTTATTTGGTCATGTGGCTATACTAACAGATATGCGGGGTAAAAAAATATAACTTAATTCATCCTCTTTATGTACCTACCTAAAATGTCCAAGGAATTTGTTCAACACTGTTATAGCCATAATAAAAACAGTAAATAAGATATTTTAAAAATTGTATATGATAAAAATTTATTAACGGAGGTTATTTTCCCGATAAATATGATTAAAAACTTGAAAAATAAGAAAAAAAATAATAGTTAGAAAAAAACGGAAATTTAAATTTTACCATAATTCTTTAAAAACATATCAGAGACCTGTAAAAAAAATTATTTTTAATAGCATAAATTTAAAAAACGAAAATCGTTTTTTTCAATGGCGGATCACGCGGATGTATAACAAGACGCCAAACATGGCTGATTTTTGAAGCCGACTATCCCTGCACCAATACTATAAGTTGGACCGGTCGAAACGTCAAAAATTTGTTGGTTATGTAAAAAAAACACTTTTTTGCGAAACTCGGAAATATTAAAAGTAGAACCTGAACCTTATAAGTGGAAAGAAGACGAGCCTTCCACTAAACATTAAATTTGGGTTATAATCTGAAGCTCAAGTATAAAAAACTCGAGAGAAAACCTGACTCACCTTGGTTTGTTCTCCCAATAACTTTGCCCTTTTCCTATAAAAGGTATTAGTTAGCGATATTGTCTTTTGTTTGAAGTGTTTCAAAAGATATCAAGCAAATGTTTGTTTATTTACAATTGAGATTATGTTTGCAAGTCGAGAATTTTTGTCATTTTTTTAAAACTTATTTTAACGTCATTTTACGGCCAGCAAATCTTTCTATGACCGAAGGAAAATAAAGGTAAACATATTTGTACCAAATTTGGAGATTACAAGGTGCGACGTCTAACCGTGGTTCCTCAATTCCAAAAAATCAAACCATCCAAATAAAGACAATCTGCGACGTTAATGTGACGTTAATTGTTTTACCGTAAAAAGACTGTGCGGACTCCGACGTCTCTAGGTCGTCCAACTAATAAACGTCAAATAACTCTACGTGGACTAACGTCTGTTCGACGGCAAACCACTCGACGTTAATAACTAGACGGTAGCCGACGTCTATCTGACGTCCGTCCAGAGGACGTTAAGTGGTTAACGTCCACTTGACGTTAGATTTCCGTCAAAAGAAAATTAGTTAAAGAGATACCTAAGTAATAACCAAATGCGACGTCCAGATAGGTAACGATTTGGTCGTAAGTCAGAAAAATTCTACTTGGGTTGCAATAAACCTTTGACTGAAAGTGAAATCGTTACTGTTGAAGATGTTAATTGATGCAAGTACTGAAAGAAATGATGCCTCCTTTGAATATCTAAAAAACCAGAAATCGGTGATAAATTCATGTGCAGTGTCGTAAAATGTACAGTAGGAAGAGTACTGTCACTGCAGTTAAGAGACAGCACGAGGATGAACTCAGTACATCGAAAATTAGTCCACTCGTACTAGAGCGCGAGTAAGTGAGTAAAATCTTTGTTCTAAAAAATGTTGCTTATTTTGCAACGAAGAGGCAAATGAAGAGGTTGAAAAGAAAAAAAAAGGCAGGATTATCGGGGTAAAATTTGTAGTTACAACACTTTAATTTAGAGAATCGATATTAATAAGGAGACAACTAATCCATTATTAGAACAATTTACAAATACTCAGCAGGGAGAAGAAAAAGATGGATAAAAAGAAGAAGACGGAACTGTTGACATAGAATTAGATAATTATCAGTCAGACTAATACTTTTCCAAAATTACTATTATTCTATAAGCCACGTTCTTTTTAGGTTAACATGTTTCTATTTTTTGAATAAATATATTTGAATTAGAATTTGAATGAGAGAAAAAAGTATTAGGACAATTTTTGTAGACAATTGCACGGTCTCCAATTTTGGTCTGATCTATTATTAGGATAAAACTTACCGTTTCTCATTAAAATACAAAAAAAATTATAATTTCGAACTTTGATCTTGAATAACTTTTTTAGCGTACATGGGATCGGTGGAGACTTTTGATATTTTATTTTTAATTAAGCTCTTAACATCTTTACCTACTATTTTTTTAAACTATTTTGACCAGGCTAGTATTTATTTCTCAAATTCAAAAAAAATTAAAACTTTTAGCAAGCAAGATTTATCGGTCATCATTATCAAAAAAGGAAACCTAGTTTTTTTGTCGCAAAAAGAATAATGTAATCCAAAGGAGTTTTGTTGATAATATATCAATTTTTGTAAAAATCGGGTTTGAAACCTGGGACAATCACAAGACCATTTTTTTTATCGAAGAAAAATATTGAAAATTTCGAAAAATCCTTCAGATATTTTTGTTAAGAATTTGCAAACAAATAACCGTGCACAATTTCAGCTAATCCTGATGTTCAGTTTTCCCTGATCACCCTGGCAAAGTCATGGAAAAAGACGTTGCCAATTGTAATTTTTTCGTTAAATATCTGGGGAGAAACTATGACCTTAAGTAGATGATATCCTCCACGGTCTTTTCTAATTCATTTTATCCATAATCTTGATCCTAATAAGATTTTGGTGTATAGGTTCCTTAAAACCCTAGGCTTGATAAAAATCTTTGCCACATATCTTCACTTCTACCACATATCACTGTTCGAATAAATCCGCAACACAGATTTAAAATAATATGATATCTAATGAGTCTATTATAATTGGCACTATCCGAAATTACCCCCATATACGAGAGGTGTATCGTGCATATACTTAATAACCTATGTGCGGTGAATCACCCAAGTAACATTATTGGTTTCATAGCAGAATTTGAGACCTATTGGCAACTTATTAATAACTTTTACATGGGTTGAGTTTGACCGCAGAACTTTTAAAACAATTGCAAAATATGTAAACGTTTATTACGTAAGCCTTCAAAGTTATATTATACGTAGTTTATATCGGCACTTATATGTTACTTTTTTTACAAAAAATTCTTTATTGTTTTTTTGGGCATCATAATATTGTCATGTATTTTTTATTCAGTGGCGTAGCCCGGGGGGGAAGGTTTGGTGGTTAACCCCCCCCCCCCCAGGAGGCCCAACCCAATCTACAATAAATTAATCAAGGGCCCCAGGGAGAGCTATATATAGCTCCCCCACTTTTTTTACCCTTTACTCCGGTTTGTAACGTGTGTGATATCTTAAATTTAAAAAATTTTGCCTGCGGTACTATGATTAATTGTTACAATTTTAGTTTAATTCTAAGGAATTTTTAGTATAATTTTTCTTTCTCTCTTGGCATCTAACCCAATCTACTTTTTTCAAAAATATTTTACAAAAAACCTAAGAGATCAAAATTTTTAAAGATTTTTTTGTTTTCGCCTGCGGCGCTATACCAATATTAAATATTGTTACGATTTTGTTTAATTTTAAGCAATTTTTTTATCAACAATATTTGAAACGCGTGAACAATAGCATTTTATTGTAATTTAAAAAAATAATTTGCTACGGCGGATATAAGGGTTAATTTTGAAAAAAAAATGCAAATGAGACTACATGAGACTTGCTTTTAAAAATAAGTATTTTTCTTTCGTATAGACTAACTCAACACTATTAAACAGCCTTCTTCTATATATATTTAAAATTACATGAAATGACGTCAAATCAAATATAATGCAGTTTAAAAAAACACACAACATTACAACTTTTTTATACAGGTTGATATAAGTTTGGACTTTATTGTTAACTGTTTAAGGGCTGATTTCTCAATAGTGCGTTACCCGTGAGTTAACTCGGGTCATAATTCTCAATTTTTTGCTGTTTAAGGCCAATATTTTTTAGGGTAACCTTGGGGTAAGATAACTTACCATCGCCTTGAAGCCAAGGTAACCCTGGAGTTCACTTTAAGCCGAATTTTAATGATTTTTACAAGGTTATGTTGCTACTTTGGCTTACGCTCTTTTGGCCATGCCCTATTATGGCCTGTGCTATTTTGGGCGCGCGATTTTGACCTGCGCCATTTTGTACCACCGCCATATTATGTTAAACCATTTTTATTTGATTCAGACACCAATGAAAAACAAAAAGGGCTATTGATTTTGTCGCCCGAGTTGAATACAACTTAAAGGGTCATTTAGAATAGCACAAAACTTGACAGCTGTCAGCTTAAAAAAAAATTTATTTGGGTATTTTATCAGAGCCCGTCCTCCCAAAAATTTGGACTGTTCACCTATAAATTCATTATAAATTACCAAATATAAATTTGACACCTGTCAGCTGCTGTATGCTATTCTAAATAAGCCTTGACGGTATCTTTTATATTTATTTTATTTTCTTTACCAGACACCAGCCGATGCGAATCCAGTGGCGCACAGAGGGGGGAGGGATTTGGGGTTAAACCCCCCCCCCCGAGCTGAAATTAAATATATAGGGAATAAAATACAAGAGCCTAGACCTTAATTAAAAAAAAAATCTTTAAAAAATGATAAATTGCAAATATTTCGCCTGTAGCGCTATAACGCATTTCATTTTTACGATTTCGTTCGTTCATGACCGCTATAAAAATGTTTGATTTTTTATTTGTTTTCATTTTGGCTTTTTAATGTAATTTCATCAAAACATTTTGCCTGCGATTTGGTGTCAAAAATGGCATTTTGAGTTTCATTTTTTCATTTTTTTCACAACTCAAATTCCCAAAACCCCATCAATATTTACGATTTTAGTTTAATTTTAAGTCAAAAATTCCATTTTAAGTGTTATTTTCTCAAAAAATTTTGGATAAATAAACAATTTTAAATTTGGTTAACCCCCCCCCCCTCCCCTTCCTTCTATATTTGAGCCCAGGTCCGCGCTTGTAAGCACCTGTTTCCTTGTATCAATTATGGTCACATTTTTACTTCAAATTAAGTTATTTTTTATTATTTATCCTTAACCCCTTCCCCCCCCCCCCCCCCCGAAGCCAAGTCTTGGGTGCGCCAATGACGAATCATCCGGCGCGACTTATTATAGAAATAAACAGAACTACTTCAACATGATGAAACACATATAAACTTTTAGGGCGATATTTACTAAGGACTATAGTTTAAGGAAACTTTGGTTTGAAGGCCGACATATACATGGATATCTAAAAATTGATTTTAATGCAAATAACCATACAGAAATTGCTATGATTTTTTTTATTTTATCGGGATGGACGTCAAAATGGGACGCCCACGGTTTATCAGAATGTGCAAAATCAAACATGTTAAATAAAAGAAAGCGCATCCTCCAATACCATCATGAACCGGAGGCGTACACGCAGGTGGCGCAGCGGCGTGGCGTTTTGATGTAAGTTTAGTTTATGTATATATGTCACTTGCATTCACCTATCATGCATTCATGTGTTATTGGCGAATACGCAATCAATTTAGAAAAAATTTTCTGATAAATTACGGGTTTTACAAATTCCGGTTTTGATATTCAATGAGTTTGATCAACAATGGTTCGATTAAAAACGGGTTAAATTTCGAATTTGTTATTGAATGAGTTTAATGAAATAAGGTTCGGATGAAGAATTGGTTTGACGAATTGCAGTTTCTATAGTGAATTGTTCTTGCGACGACTTTAATTAAATACGGTCTGATAAATTCCTGTTTTGATAAACCCTAGGCGTTCTCAAAATGAAGTGGAATAAGGACATTTTTTCTTAAAACAGTCCAAATAATCCGTAAAAATTAATTAAATCTGGGTAAACAAGGAATAGGTATGAAAAGTGACACGGGATGTCGTATTTTCAGTAAAACCGTCGTATATTGTAAACCACCGCCAAGAGGTGGTTTATCTACTATACTTTAAATTTTAAAACCATCACTTGAAAAAACGACATTGTTCTTTTCAAAATGTAAATAAAAGTATTTTATTTAGAAAAAAAAACTAAATTTCAAAGAACGTATTAGATCTCACTTTATGTTCACTTCCGGTCACATAAAATACGTACAGCAGAAGTTAGCTGCAGGTTTGTTGAATTTAAGTTTTGCTAATTGCGTTGCTTATTGTAACTGACTTTGACGTTTTCGAATTACAGGTTAGATGTTTTGACATGGTAAACACAAAAATAAAGAGACTGGCCACACTTTTACTGAAAGTCTATAAATAAACTAATGAATAAAGCAATTTTTAACAATTTTTCTAAATTATTCAATATTTTATTATAAAAAATTTTCCTTAAAGCTCATTATGAAAGAAACAAGACCACAATTGTGCGAATAAGAAGAAATCAAGCACACCTCTGCAGGATCGGTAAATTTGAATAATCTAAGTCTTTGCAGATAAACAAAAATGTTCAAAATCAAAAAGAAATTATTTAAAAAACGCTACGTAAATTAAAAAAAAAAACAAGAAAGCGTTTCTTCAGTAGCGCGTCACTGTCAGCCTGGATAATGTTTGCCAGTCTTCGTGGCATCGAATCTGCTAAATTTTGAAATAAATTTGGATTTGAAACAATGACTTCGTCGTACCCTCTTACTATGAGCTCCATTAAGTGGTTGGAATTTCTGGGAACAATATTAATTCGTGTTAACTTTTTTGCTATAAGGCCCACAGATTTTCCGTGGGGTTGGTGTCAGGAGTTTTTGCCGGTCATGGCAAAAACTCGATGTTTTTTGCTGGAACCACTGTTTAGAAATGCGTGCGGTATGGATAGGACAGTTATCCTATTGATACACAAAACCTTCTGGATGAGGAATGGTTCCTTCTGGAAGCATAATATTTATCAACATAACCTCGCCGGTATCCAACTCCACACAATTACGGAAAATCTTCCAGCCCGGTCTTCGTTCCCAGTAATATATTTTTCGAGATAGCGTGTTCGTGGCGGGCGATATACCAAAATTAGTTTGCTGTCATTGTGGCACTAAACATTTTTTTCATCCGGGAAGACCACAAAACTCTTCTTCTTTTAGTGAATAGTTTAGTGCAAAAATTCCCCTGACTTGCTTCTTTTCCGCACTAAGTAAGATTTTCTTGGCAGCAACGCGACATCTAAGCCTAGAACGGCTTATCCGTCTGCGCGTCTTTCTTATAGATCCAGGAAAATGTGCCTTAACTTTCGCCTCTGATGCCATCGCAAATGGGTGGTCTTCAAGAAAGTGTTACTTTTTCTTATTCTTACAATAATTGTAACCTTGTTTCATCCATAATGGGCCGCTACTCTTCGAACCCACCAACCACCGTCTAATTTTGCCAAAATTTGGGCTTTTCGAATTCGCTTAGTTGGGACATTTTTAAATATAAGCGTATGACAACAACAAAATCTGACGGTGACATTTTTGTCAATTTGAAGTATCTAAAAGGTTACTGAGTTGCGAGGCCCATAATAGACTATATAAAATCGGCGTACGCATTTTATGTGGCTGGAAGTGTTCATTCAAGGAGATCATTGACCTCCTAAATCATGAAAAAAGCCTTTTATGTATAAGTTTACGTTAAATGATTTGCGCTGTAGGCTAGCGTGGTAAAAAATCGCGCTGTAAAAAATTTGCGGACTTTTTATACACATTAATGCATGTGCTGTTTAGCAAGCAAAAATCGCGCGTGTTATTATAGCGCAAACTTGACTTCTCTGCCTAAATAATTTAGGGCACAAAAAAATTACAGCGCAAATTAAAGAAAAACGCATGCAAAAAATACTTATAATAAAAGGTCTGCGGCTTTAACCGCGCAAACAAAGAAATAAGTTTTTGGGTTGTTAGGGATTCGCCTCATTCAATTGTATGTTTTTTTTCCTATTTTTTTTGTTTTAGTGGTCGATAAAAGTATTTTAAAATTTTAGCAATTTAAATTAATTAACTTTCAAGAAAATAATAATAGAGTAACTAATATTTCAAAATATCTGTTACCTAATTTGAGAAAGGGGAAAAATACTTTTGTTTCCTGAGACGTAAAAGGCTTGTTTTTATTGAAGAAGGTATTGTTCTCGTCTAAATGTCAGCAAGCAAAACATCAGTTAAGTTTGTTTTGACAGTTTTTAATAATTCTTCGATAAAAATATATGAATTAAATAGTATATACAGACCGCTTCAAGCTACTGCGTGCCGTACGACCGAGGTGGATTCGAAGCACGCTGCAGTGTTATCTTTTGGAAATTCATTTTGTTTTTATTATTTTGTTTTATTTCTGCCTTGCTCGAGAAACAGATTGGTAAGTTTTTAATTGAAATAATACATTTTTAAAACTAAAAATGGATGTCTACGAAGTTGCCGAAAAAGTGCAGATGGTCAAATGGTACTATCAAGGCAGACCATTGAGACTTATTCAAGAACTATTTTTGGAGAATTTTGTAAATCGCCCAGAACCTAGTTTATCCACGATTTATAGGTTTGTGCAGAATTTTGAAAAGTTTGCTTGTGTAGCGTCAAGAAACCTTAAAAAACCCACTGTTTTGAATGACGAGCAGGAAGTACGAGATGTGATGAGATGTGATGATTTGCGCTGCAGTGGAGGAAAATCGAAAGTTAACTAGCCACCAAATTGCCGAAGCAGTTGATACGTCTTCAGCCACTGTCTTACGTGTTCTCAGAAAGAATGGTTATCATTCTTACAAAGCGTCAAAAACGCATCAAATTTTTCCTGAGGACAACTATCGTCGTATGGAATTTTGCGAAACAATGATGGAAAGGGCTAATCGTGATGAAAACTTTCTGAGATCTATTCTTTTCACAGATGTACTTTTCCATTATTGAATCGTCATAACCCAACAGACGTTCGATATTGGTCGAGGGAAAATTTGCATTTTTATTTTGACGTAAGAACACAGTATCCCCAAAAACTAAATGTTTGGGGGGGTATTGTAGGGGAACACGTAATTGGGCCATTTTTTATTAACGGCAATTTGAATGGTCCTAGATACTTGGATCTACTGCAGCAGCATATTATTCCAACTGCTAGGCAGTTGTTAGGTGTGAGATTTGGTGAAACATGGTTTCAACAAGATGGTTGTCCCGCTCACAATGTTGGTCTTGTTAGGGAATATCTTGATAATGTATTTCCTAATCGGGTTATAAGTACACGGGGTACTATTTTATGGCCAGCTCGATCACCCGATCTTGCTCCTAATGACTTCTATCTGTGGAGTTATATCAAAAATAAAGTTTACGGGCATGAAAGGGCTAATAATTTGGAAGAACTTCGGATTAAAATTGAAGAATCTTTTCAAACTATCACCCCTAACATGCTTGGAAACGTTAGAAGGGGTTTTTATAATAGGCTCGGATATTGTCTAGCCGAGCAAGGAGGACTTTTCGAACATTTGCTCTAATTTTTTTTTGACTGGGAGAATCTTTTTGGTTTTTAGAATGTATTATTTTATTTTGAGAACTTGCTTTTATTTTGTATCTCCTTATTATTTTCATTTTAACACGTCGTCACTGATAAATCTGAGCAGTTGACAATAAAACGCTCTTATTTATCAGTGACAAAAAATAAGAAAATTACGTTATAAAAATGTGCGTATTTATTGACCAAATTCCGGTTTCATTGACTACGCTCCACACAGCACCGTAGTTAGAGGCGTACTAAATACCAAAGGAAAGTCATGCAAGTGGTGATCGCAAGCCTGAGTATTGGTTGCTTCACTGATAGGCGTGCGGTGTCTCTGCATGTACGTACACTGGCAAATTAGACTTCTTTCGCCCTATGTTCGCAGTAGCTTGAAGCGGTCTGTATATTACATAACAAGAGAAGACAGTGACAAATTTCACACGAGCGTGAATAATGTGAACGAGGCGCTAGCTTTGTAAAACAATACGCGAGTGTAACAAAGTTACTTTCTATCGAGTAGTGTACGCTATTTTTCCTACGAAAACTGATGAATTGCACTAATTTTTCTAAAAATTGGTCTTTAATTTTACACAAATCAAATGAAACTGCTTTTCCGCACATGTGTGAAAAAGTACTTTGCAACACATGTGCGGAAAAGTATGGTAGCAGTTAACGTCATCGTACACTTTTCCACACATGTAGGGAAAAATTTATGCATACGGGTGAAATTTAACGGATGCAAATCGTGTGAAATCCAGCATTTTCATATGCGGCCGTAGGAAAAAATTCAATTTTTGTTTCCTATTAGTGTGAAGAAGTGTGTGTATGGATATTTTTCCTCACATGGACCTCCACAAATTTAGAAATAAAAAGAGATACAAAAATCAGTCCTACTATTCAGGGACATACTTACCGACAATCTTCTTTTTTTCCATTTTTTTTCTCGAAATACTGAGAAAACCAGAGTTTTTCCCTAAAAAAAAATTCCAACAAGGTTCATTCAAGTTTAGACAAACCCGCATACTTGGATTAAAAAAACGACATGCATCCCTTAGTCCTAAACCTTGGCCACCTTAGTAAATACCCCCCTTATTGACTATGTTTTTCAAATAACACTGATTATTATTATTATTGTAGTTTCTATTTTTACAAGTTTTACGTATCTAATAAAAAAAAGCACCTTGTATCTCTATCTGATCTGACTTTACTGACTGAATTTATGCAAGTTGCAACGAACCGCCAGAGATGCGCAGTATGGGCTTTGCTGTATATGTTGCCGATTTTTTTTCTAATTCGAAGGGTTTCTTGATTCTTTTGACAATGGTGTTCACCAGTTAGGTTATTAAGTATATGGGTATACGTGTTAATTGATCTAGTCAAAAAGTAGCAGTCAATTTTAGTCAAGATTGTAAGTGGAATTACTTTTTAAAACTTCGTTGTATCTTTATTACAATACAATAGAATTACATATTCGTTTTATCAATAATATTTTTGGACAAAACAGAGGCTTATTGACTATTGAATAAAGTGACCAACAGTTTGGGTTATTATATCAGTATAGTCCCGGATATAGATCGCTCAAAAAGCGACTCAGTTTAGTGTTAGATTTTATACAGCTTTAACGGTTTATTCGAAAATTTGGCCACGACATTTTTTATACCTGCAAAGCATGTCGAAGTGGGTACCAAACAGTTGGTCACTTTAATTTATAATCTAAAGCATTCTAAAGGTTGTCAAAATATTATATTTTCTGACAAACGTTGTAATATTTGACAATGAAACTTCTATACTCTTCACTATATTTGCAGAGCAGATCTACAGTTTACACATAGAATAAATCAATTTTCTCTTTAAAGATAGTACATATATATTTAGATATAGATGTAGCAAAGATACCTACTATATTACGGTAACTTACGACAATAAAACCCTTAATAAGGTGCCTAGAGTGTATAAAATCTTTATACCTACCAATGACAATAAGAATGTTTTCCATTAAACATTATAAAAAACTTTAATATAATTAAATTTTCTTTTCCTAGACTTAATATAATTCCAGCTTTGCTCAAATTCATAGGATAATAATATTTTTATCATAGATATTATGTATACTTAGTATGTAGCTGAAACGAATGTTCGATTGTCAATTATTTTCTTTTTATAATAAACAGATGTTTAAACTAAATTCGTCAATCAGTTCAGAAAAAAAAAAACAAGTTTTTGGTGTTTTTAAAAAGCTTATTTTTTAAGGACTCAGAAATCGACATAATATACAGCAGGGTGTCCAATTTAAGAAAAGGTATAAGTTTGTGTCATCATATTTTCGGGACACCCTGTGTAAAACCACCAAAAAAACTAGTTTCTTTGTGGGTATACCGAGGCGTTCAAATATTTTATTTGTGTTTATTTGGAACTTAATTTTATTGAGACTGATTAATGGCAAGGTGGGGAGTCAAAATTTGGCAAAAATTGTTACATAATTTATAAAGGTCCCGCAGGGTCGTAAATTATATGTAACATCATTTTTCCAAATCTTGCCCCCCCCCTCTTGTCACAAACAAAATCCTTCTTAAATATACCAAGTTTAAGTTCTCTAATTTTGGTATTGTTAAATAATATTGGTAGGTAGTTAACTATTTTTAATTATGATAATTAATTACCTTCCGGGTCCGTCGCGTCGGTTGTAGCCACGGAAGCAAAAATAGGTAGAATGATAATACCCCCTAATAAATTTCACAAAAATATCCGCCTTATGTAGGTGCATGACAGATGAGCCTGATTTTTCGTAATATATTAGAATTTTGATTTTTTAAATTTTTGTTAAGGGAAAAAGTAAAGTTATATCATTTTTAGATGGGTTTCAAGCAGTTTCAAGCAGTGTTGCCAGATCTACTATTTTTTACTCACGTCTACTACTCTTAAGTGAAAATCTACTACAGCAATAGATAACAAAAATAGCTCGATAAACAGTCAATGTTATAGTGACAAAAATTGGTGATTTTCGATTATAAACTCGTGTCCATATCGCCGGAGACCATTAATATGAAGCGAATGCACGGTCAGCGCACGGGTTAATTTGCAAAAAGTATAGGAGCGGAGTTCGTTCCAAAATCACAGCTTCTAGTTCAGAACACTTATTTTCTTTTTCCATCACACAGGAAATTTCTAATGGAATTAAAAGCCCAGGCTGTTCACCAGCAAGAGATGTTTCAAAAGGAACATGGGTCGCATTACTACATTATGGTTTTTTAACTAAAGCGAGATAGGAAACAATTTATAAAGTTTAGGATGAGTTGAAAATAGGCACGTTAAAGTGGTACTTTTAATCCATAAGGGATTAAAAAGAAATTTAACCCCTAAGGGATTAAAAATAAATTTAACCCCTAAGGAATTAAAAATAAATTTAATGTCTTTTCTAGTCGATGAACCATTTGGCGTAAAAATAACGTGATTTTAACAATAATCTTTTCCTAAAGTGCATAAAATAGTATATAAAGCTCGTGACTAAAGCGTCTTTTAATCCCTTAGCGAATTGTAGCTCAATACGCGGTCGGTCTACAAACCTTTCGCCTCGGGATTAAAGTAACACTTTAGTCCCTAGGTTTATAATGTACTATTTTTTTTCAGATTTTTATTAATAAAAGATTTTTTTGTAGTCTACTATTATTTTTATAAAAATTCTAAAATCTACTATTATATTTGTCTCTGATCTACTATTATTCTAAAAATGGACGTGGCAACACTGGTTTCAAGTCCCCCTGTAAACATGATATATATTTAACGAAAAAACAGGAGTTTTTTTGTACTTATAGTGTAAAATGAATATCCTGATCTTCAAATTTTCACACAGTGGGTGGAACCACACACAACATAATAACTTACGGATACTAACAGAAAGATAGGGCCGCGCAGAAACTACGTTCCTGTAGCGCCTATATAGGGCATTGCGGCGGAGAGTGAAAGTAATGCTTGTATTAAGTAAAAACCTATCTTGCGCCGTCCATCTCTTTCTATATGATCATGAAAGAAAGACAGAACATTTTTCAATGTCGAAATATATTTCACACAATTTTAATTTTGTACCTGCTGGTTTTTGCCACCGCTTGTCAGTCTGTCAAGCCTGGCAAGCGGTTTTTTTAGATTTTCAAAAGTGAGTTATTTTAATCAGTTTGTCAGTTTGGGTCGGAAATCGCGCACGTTTATGGCATTAGTTTTATAGTGGATTAAAAACTTATTGTAAAGTCGAAAATGCCATTCAAATCAGGCTGGATCACTAACATTAAAGCTAGAGAGCATGGGACTATTTGAAGAGTGCACTCTGAGGAAAATCGTGTGGCTCTTTAGTTAAAAATTGCTTTTCTGAGAAATTTTTAGCTGGTATAGATCGAATATTTTTTCGCAGAGACTAAAAAATCCGTGTTCTCTCCCTGCAAGAAAAGTTTAGCTGTTCGGGTTTTGCTAAAGCCGAAAGATAATTTCGGTGTTCAAGCAAACCATTTTTACTCATACTCTTTACACCTCTACAAATTTTATTACTTTTTCACCAGTTACCAATTTTGCATAATCAAAACTCAAATTTTAATAAAATTAAGTACTGTTAAATGTGGTTCGAAATTTTAATTAGAAACAATTGTAAATTACTAACATTATGTTGGCATCACTGAATGATTTTCAGCGCACATGAGCAGTGTAATTAGGGGATTGAAAGTATTAGGAAAGATTGAGCGGGAGGATGAAAACGGGGTCGCGAAATGTTGTAGGCCATTCGCACGTGGCTGAAGTTGGCTTGGGATTGCGATTGCAATCTCGGTAAAATTACAGTGGACCAAGCAAATATTGGAAAAAATAGTTTTCTGCTAAACTAAACCATCTGGAAATATTTTAATGATGAGGAACTCTTTGGGGGAGTTCATTTAGGTCAAATGGGTATCCTCCCCCTCCCCGAAACTGCATTAAAGCGCCTACAAGATTAAACAAGACATTTTTAAGAAAAGTGGCGTTTTCGCCTCTTTTAGAGGATAAACTTTGATAAGTTGCTAGAATCGTTTTAAGGTCTTTAGCAAGGCTAACTTCGGGGATATTTTTGTGATGGCGCAAAATCATATACAGGGTGAAACAAGACATTTTTTGAAAAAAGTGATTTTTTCACGTTTTTCTTAGGGGACAGTTTTGCAAGCTGCTAGGATTTATTAGAGGCTTTGTTAAAGTTAATTTTTTTCACATATTTTTGTGGCGGCACAAAATCATCTACAAGGTGAAACAAGACATGTTTTAATAAAAATATTTTTTCGCTCTTTTCTGAGGGGACAGTTTTGCAAGCTGCTTGGGTGCATTAGAGACATTATTAAAATCTACTTCTTACACATATTTTTGTGGCGGCACAAAATCATCTACATGGTGAAACAAGACATTTTTTAATAACAGTGATTTTTCACCCTTTTCTGAGGAGGCAGTTTTGCAAGCTGCTAGGATTTATTAGAGGCTTTGTTAAAGTTAATTTTTTTCACATATTTTTGTGGCGGCACAAAATCATCTACAAGGTGAAACAAGACATTTTTTAATAAAAATGTTTTTTTCGCCCTTTTCTGAGGAGACAGTTTTGCAAGCTGCTAGGGTGTATTAAAGGCCTTGTTAAAATTATTTTTTTTCACATATTTTTGTGGCGGCACAAAATCATCTACAGGGTGAAACAAGTCATCTTTTCTGAGGGGACAGTTTTGCAAGCTGCTTGGGTGTATTAGAGGACTTGTTAAAATTAATGTTTTTCACATATTTTTGTGGTGGCACAAAATCATCTACAGGGTGAAACAAGTCATCTTTTAATAAAAGTGATTTTTTCACCCTTTTCTGAGGAGACAGTTTTACAAGCTACTAGGGGGATTATTAAATACTACAAATACGCACACGGATTATAATCACCGGCGATCCGAAAGCATTTGATTGGGGGGGGATAAAGGCCATTTTCCCAACTAATATTAAAAGCGATTCCCAAGTTACCTGAAACTTTGAGATTTTTATTTGAAGAAATTAGAAATACAAAATGTTTTGTAAAATGTACTTAAAGGTGATAATTGTAATATTCTTGAACCAGCGTTCACCGACCACATTCACTCAAAAACCGTGCTTAACTTGATCGCTTAATTGGCCCGCGACAGGTGAACGGCTTTATTTCGAGAGACGTATATGCGTATATAATTAAGGATTAAACGACTTACTTGTAAGGAAGTTCAATCCAAATTATAAGAGATTGGTCACATCCTATTAGATATACCTGGTAGTGATACTTCGTAGAACGTCATACGCAAGTTTTAGAGATAAGAAAAACATACTGCCCCTGCAGCCTGCTTGATATCTGCTAGGTACTTCAGTATATATACTTCTAAAGCTTTCCTGAAATACTAAGATCGCCAAGGGTAGGTTGACTATAGTGATACTTAAATAGATTGCATGAAAAATACATGAATATATAAATGGGAGAGTGTCTAATAGGATGTGACCAATCTCGTATAATTTGGATTGAACTTCCTTAAAGGTAAGTCGTTTAATCCTTAATTATACTTCGATTCGTCACATCCTATTAGATATACCTGGTAGTTTATAATTTAAATGTGTTTAAAATATATTTCTTAATAAATCTTTTGAAATTAAAGGTTTATTATAAAATCGATTGAACGTTTTTCTTTTTCCGGAACATCCCGCAGCCTTTCTAATGCTTGATGCACCAACTCTTAACCCTAACCCTTAGATGCCCCATGTCCTGTGCTATGTCCTTTAAAATTTGATTCTATCCCTGCGTTTTTTAGACCTTGTTTAATCAACTCGCTAATGCTTTGGGATGTAGCGGGCTTATGAGGCTTTTTAATTGTTAGAATAAGTATATCCTCTGTTTCTCGAAATGGTTTTGTTTTCTGTATGTAATATATAATGGTAAAACACAAATGAACTGTAAATTTTCTTTGAAAAAGAGAACCTAAGCAAAGTGTAAAATCTTCTGGGTCCAGATATTTATAAAATATCTCTAAGAATTATTTCTGAATATGCCCTCTTCGTTAGCTTTGATGTTACTTAACTTATAAAAAATGTCTGAACTCCTTGAGCAGAACAGAGTCAAAATAAGTACCATTGTTATAGTTATTAACCCGAATGCTAAATTTACCAAAGGGTACATATTACCTATATAAGGTCACGCTGGTTCCGGTTACCAAATTTATATTTCGGAAACTGAGGGGGCAGCTTAAAAATTCTACTATTTCTGATTTTTCTGCATCGCAAATTAAATTGTGTGTCAAGAGTTGAATATTTCCCAGTATTTTGAGATTCTGTTTCTAAAAAGGATACAACTTGATTTACATTAGGCTGCAAGATAGTCTCAATATTATTGTCGCAAAACTTCCATCATTTGGAAAAAATAAATTGCATCCTCCCGAACGCCCCTTTTACTATAGGCCAACTTGATAAGATGGCTACCCCAGGGAAAGATTCTTCCATAGTGGGTGGGGTCCCCTAAACGGGGATAAGAGTAAATCACATTTTGGAGTTAAAACGATAACTTTTAAACGAATCATGGATTCTAATTTTGGATACCATGCCTGAGTTTTCCAGAATAGGATAAACCACCAGACATATCGCATTATCGTTTTCAACTCAACTTTAACTTTTAATTTTTGGAAACAGCACTGCCTGTATATACCAGTTGTATGATATTTGGGACAAAACGAGTTTAATACTGGGCAAAAACTGTATAGCCACTATAGAAAATCTTATACCCAGTATTAAACGAGTTCAATTGTCCCAAATAGTATACAACTGGTGTATATAGTCGAATTTTTTGATGAGCGGACTGACGTCATTTTTTCCTCTGAAAACGTATTTCTTTGTTGTCAACAGTTTGCATGTCAAATAATTTGTTGTTGTCATTTTGACATATGTGCGATTTGAAAAAAATTGAAAAGGACACTTGTATTTGTTTAAGTCCATGATTTGTTGATAAATTAAGGATACTAATAGAAAAGTTTTTATTTACAAGGAAAAGTATTAAATAAAAATTATTTACTAAATAGCAGATTGCTTAAAAAAAAAACAAAAGATCAAAAGATCTTGGGTGGAAATAACGAAAATTCAAACTTGGATGAGTATTCCACAAGGAACACACAAAAGATCAAAGCGAAAAGAGAAATGAATAAACGATGTTTCGCCCTGGGTAACCAGCGTGGGCTCATCAGTAGTTTCACTGGTCACCCTCCACTATACATCATTAAACACCAACATACACTTAGATTTCCAACCTTGAACCACTCACAAATAGGCATCGTTCCGCACTGGTACTTACTTAACCAAGTTACCTAATACGAATTCGTATTATACGATACGTATAATACGATGCCTATTTGTGAGTGGTTCAAGGTTGGAAATCTAAGTGTATGTTGGTGTTTAATGATGTATAATGGAGGGTGACCAGTGAAACTACTGATGAGCCCACGCTGGTTACCCAGGGCGAAACATCGTTTATTCATTTCTCTTTTCGCTTTGATCTTTTGTGTGTTCCTTGTGGAATACTCATCCAAGTTTGAATTTTCGTTATTTCCACCCAAGATCTTTTGATCTTTTGTTTTTTTTTTTAGTTTCTTTTCGGTTGAAGTAACTGATTTGGAGGTTTTTTTTTTAACTTCTTCTTAGCAGATTGCTTATCAATATAGCTTTAATTTCCGTTCAATAAAAATAAAACTACAACTTTAGAAGATTGAAATCTTCTAAGACTACACAACAAATTATAGCTACGTACTCTGCACAAAAAAAACAAAAAAAACAAAAAAAATTGTACCCATGCAGCACTTCTTGCGCAAGAAATGTGGTAGAGATAATTAATTCTGCAAAAAAAGTTAGTACACATTTTCGAGTTTGAAAAAAGACATAACTGCGGGAATCCATCTTGATTGTGTAGAACTGGTAGCCTTGCTGTTATCTTGCCAGGTATTCCCGAATGACCCCTTACTAAATATCCATGTCTCGTCAAGGAAGACTGAGTAAAGCCGTGATCCAATAAATTTATATTTTAAACATATTCTTTTAAAAATTCCATCAGCTATTTTCTATTGTTGCTTTCTTCCATCGAAAGCCAATATCTCTTACCCATTTTCGAAGAACACTGAAGGACTATTTAAAATGGTTGGACATGTCTTCATTCAGCTGGCGATGTACTCTTTTTTTGTAATACATGCAGCATATAGTTTTACGAATTTTACTTTTCAAGTAATCTGTAATTTTGGTCTGTTGTTTTCCGTTTGTTGATTTTTGTTCCTTAAATATTTCATCAGATATGATGCCCTTTTTCTTTAATTCGAATATTGTAGTTCTACTAACTTTTGTTGCAGAAGAAACTCTTTCTACCACATTTCCAGCATCCAGGAGGATTCCCGCAGTTATTTGTCTTTCTTCAAACTCGAAAATCGCCAGTAAATTTAATATTATTAATCGACTCTGATCACTTAGTCTCTTCGCTTCCATTTTTACGCCAATTTAAATTGCAAAAACTGACGACTCAAAATATTGATAATAATGTGACAGATTTTTTGAAGTAACAGTTGAAACAACCAACGACATGACTTTTTTTATATATTTATTGTCGCTATCTAAAACAATGTATTAAATAGAGATCCAAAAAAATGACGTCAGTACGCTCATTAAAAAATTGGACTAGACAGGCTAATATCATTTCTTTCAATGATTGAGGAAGGAGGAAAAATAATATATAAGAATTAAGTCTTTCTAATTCATTGTAAATGCATCCACTGAAAGCTACGAC
This sequence comes from Oxystoma pomonae, assembly GCA_963921995.1. NCBI lineage: Eukaryota > Metazoa > Arthropoda > Insecta > Coleoptera > Brentidae > Oxystoma > Oxystoma pomonae. The sequence continues at coordinate 78,782,546 of OY998163.1, forward strand.
ACAAACCGATGACATTTTTTGTTCAGATAGCTTACAAATAAATATAGAATTTTTATACGAGATTTTTTGCCCGCTATATGATTATCCAACGTATTTATGTACGTGGCAAATACAAAAATATACCTAAGCTCACTGCTACATCATTTTCGCAATAGCAACCAGTTTTTTATATATTATGCCTATGCTGTTCATTTTGTTTATGACGGATATAGTGACTATGCTGTCAATTCTTAGTCAAATATGACAATTTTTTAAATTTTTACAAGGCTTGTTAAGCCATAAAAAGCGCCTTTATTTCAAGAATGTTTATGTTTTTCTCCTGTTCACCTTGTTGCCAAAAATCCTTTTGCTTCCTTTCCGTTGCAACCATAGAAATCAGAGGGGAACACGCCCCCCATCCCTATTTGTATGCCTCGGAGAAAATTTTAATGTTATAATTGCACTGTAAGATAGTATGTTCGGCTTGGATCAAAAAGGGTGGAACCAAAAGGTGCAGTGGCTAGACCGAATGGTAAACATTGAAATTCAACTTTTGTTTTGAAAAGAAAATTTTACATATTTTTTATATTCATCAAACATTGGAACTAAAAAATATGCATCTTTAGGATCTAATGTCGCAAGGAAGCAGTTTTTATTAATTAAGTTCTTTAATCCCAACTAGAAATTCTTAGTTGTGCAAGTTGTAAAAATTAGAATTGCACTCATTTTAAACGTTGATTTACAGATAAAGAATAGTTATCATGGCGACGGTCGTAAACGTCGACTATTATACGACGCTTAAACGTTTATCACAACTTCAGTCGCCATCACAACTATTTATGACCATCTATTGTACTAACAGTAATTCCTTAGTTGTGAAGGCGCCGACTACAAATCGCTGTGTGCTACACCGAAAATTGATCAATTTGCTCCACGTTTTCTGGCCGGTTTGTTGGAGACGCAGCTGCGCCAGTTTTCATCTAACCAATTTTTCTGTTACGTTTGCAGCAAACCAATTTGGGAGCACTGCTGTCTGTCATACAAACATCAATTAATTCAGTAAAAGTAACTAAGCAGTATTTTGTAAAGTTTCTTTTAGTTCTGTTTGAACATTTTGCACTATGAAAAGGAACAAATTGTATAAATATTCTTCGATATTTTCGATTGGGTAAAAATTGAGGCGTGTTCGCGTCTTTTAAGTTAGGGGACCGTTCAAAACACAGTTAAGTAGTTAAAGCGTTCGAGACACGGTACTCCTTTGGTCATCATAGAAACTAATAAGTGCCGCAATGATTGATTGTTAAAACCATTGTATGCTAATTTGTAAACAAACATTAAAAATTATTTTTTTGGTTTTTTCTACAATAAACTAAGATCTTTTTGCATGTAAAAATCCGTATTTTGTTTTTAGGAATCCTAAGCAACCTCTTCAGAGGTTTTTCAAAGCGATTTTTAAATCATGATTTTTTTTTAAATTTAATAAAATCATCTTAATTGTGGGCGCGCTTATTTTTTTAGAGCTACGGACTGTACATTTGACAGTAAACTACTGTCTGTTTATATATTTTGGCATTGGTTCGCATGTTATGATGATGCAAAACATAATATATGACATAGAATATAATTTTATTTTAATAATATTCTGGTGTTAGAAATAGTTTAATTTGTAGTCGAATAGTGTATTTATCATTTTACGTAATCAATAATATTTTGAACAAATAATTGTACTCCAAAACCCATTGAACTATTACTTAAAGTGTAGTCGCGATCGCGACGTTGACTCAACCAAAAAATCATCCACCAAATTAGTGCAATAGTGGGTGGTGTTTGAGTAAAAGTAAACGTTGCGACGCAACGTTGGCACGCGGTACACAACGTTGAGTCGTCGACAAATTGCTAGTTGGGATATCTTCCAGTTGAAAATGAGGTGGGCGAAAGAAATTTATTTAGGCTTTTAGGATTCAAGACAAACCTAAGTTCCTCGTTATCGTTCTGTGTTAAAAAATTGCTTAGCAAAAACTGATCTTGTCAGTTATTAACAGTTTTAACTGCTCCTACTTATAAATGTTGTATGCTTTTCGAATAATCTTTAACTCATTTTTGGTAAATTTTGAGGGTGAAAATTTGAAAAGGTTTGGCCACAAAGGGAATTTTGTAACCTTTTGTCCAACTCAAAGTTAATTTATTTTGAGTTATTTGATTCCACTCTTCTGAAAAATTTTTATTGTTTAGCTCTAATATTTTCTCTCGGCGCCTTTTTTATATTTTTGCAATTTTCGGAAAAATCCTCGCTATTAAAGAAAAGATCTGGATTTGGCGCAGTAGCAATTTTTTATACTTTTGCATGAAACAATATTGTAGCCAATACAAAACAATGCGCCGATTCGGCAAGACCCAAAAGATCTTCTTTTTGTTTAGGCCAAATTAGAGAAAAACCGCTCTAAGGCTGTCAAACCTTTTCCCATAATGGTTTACAATTCCAAGAGTTACGTATCTCTTTTTTACTCTTAGGCCAAATTAGAGAAAACCCGCTCTAAATTTTTAGTTTCCTTATCTATATATTTCCATAGAAAGATGCTTCTTCCATCTGCAAGCTACTATCATCTGTCCCCCCTAATATAATTTATAAGTCGGTGCCTCTCTATGCTTCCAGGAACTAAGTGTCTAACGAGTGACGAACTTGAGGAACTGCCATATCCGTCGTCACATATAATAATATGAAAAACGACGTGCTAATAATAATTTTTTAAGTAAACATATCATAATCTACTTAGAAAATTGGACACATATGATAGTATTTGTTTTTACGTGCAGCATATAGGATATAGCGTTCAGGAAAAAAAAATTCTGAGTCAGGCTCCGGCTACATGAAAAATTCGGTTGAGAGTTTTTGTTAAATTACAACGGTTGAAGGGTTTTTGTGATAATAATTATTCTGGAAATTAAAATGTGATATTTTGGAAAGGGATTTTATTAACATTATGTAGTTTTGTATTGAAACTAATATGGCGGGCATAAGTCAAAAACTATGCAGGGTTTAAGTTTTTATGAGTCATAAAAACGAATGTGTGTTTATAGAATAAAGAAACTCATGCCAAAAAATATTAGCCAATAGTCTAATATTTGTCTCACTCCATTGTTTAAAACTGACAATGCGCTTCCTTTTTCTTTCCTTTTCCAGTTTCCTCATTTTCTTCTTTAGATAACTCATTTGCTTTTCACGTTTTCTTTTATTAGATTTTTTCGGCATTTTATTCGTTTAACTGTCAGATTCGTCGTCACATTCTTTAAGTAAACATATGGAGTGTTTTTTAAATTGGGACTTACAATTTAGCGGGCATAAGTCAGAAACTATGCAGGGTTTAAGTTTTTATGAGTATAATAAAAACAAATATGTGTTTACAGAATAAACAAACCCATGCCAAAAAATATTAGCCAAAAACTGACAGTTTGCCTATATCTTCCTTACTTGCATCACGACGCTTCCTTTTCATTTGCTTTTTCATATTCCTCATTTTCTTCTTTAGGTTATCCATTTACTTTTCACGTTTTCTTTTATTAGACTTTTTCTTTAAAAGCGTATTTTCACAATTCGCGCGCGCGATACCGTCTTCACTTATCGCGTGTCAGGGCAAGAAGTATACTAAGCTTCATTTTTAGTTTTTTCTTATCTTTTTACAAGTGACAGTTTTGAATGTATTCCAAAAACTCTGGTAAAATCGATGAGTGGTAGTGGTAGTGGTTGTTAAACACTACCACAGCGTCAAAGATATCAAAATTTTAAGCGTTAAAAAATTTCCCTATATTAAGAATTCAGCCCCTGGTATGGTGTATCGTCCAATTTTTTGATGAGCGGATTGACGGCATCTTTGCCTCTGAAAACGTATTTCTTTGTTGTCAACAGTTCGCCTGTCAAATAATTTGTTGTTGCTAATTTGAAGCAACACAGTTCTCAACTAAAAAAATATCTCAAGTAAAAAGCCAGTTAACTCATTTTCGTTTTAGTATCCTTTGGCCTATGATCGGTGCCATATTGATAACAAACTGACAGAAAATCCAGGTTTTACTTGTCAATTTGGTTATAAAAATGGCTAAAGGGCACTGAGGCGGTAGGAGTTAACAGGCTTTTTAGATTAGAACGGTGTTGTTTGAAGTAACAGTTGAAACAAAAAACGACATGATTTTTTACATATCTATTGTCGCTGTCTACAACAATTAATCAAAGAGAGATTCAAAAAATGGACTGACGTCATCTCATCAAAAAATTGGACTATTAGTATGCTGGATCTCTCTCAGGCGAATACATTTAGAAAGAGAAAACAATAGTAACTATGTTAAGCTCGCAAAAACGGACCTAATGATGGAGTCGATGAATAAGCAAAACAAGGAGACCTTAATAACGCGTTGTGACGTAGCTAATGTCACGTTATTTTTAAGACAGCATTTTTAGTTTTTGCACGCAGCCTTTGATTTGTTTATGACTGACTTTATAAAGTATTTATTTTTATAAAGATTTACAAAAAGAATTTGTCCAATAATATTTTTCATGTAGAATATCTTATTCTTGTGATTTTTACGCTGAATTTTAATTATTATTATTCTTCAAAAACTGAAAAACACAACAGAGAAAAGGGAGGTTATGATAAACAGATCGGAATCACTTGTCATAGTGCCAATGCAAATCAATGTTTTACATTTTTTACGAAATTCTAGCCAGAGAAAATGATTAAACAAAAATTGACACTTATCTTTACAATTAAAAAGAATACAGAACATATTTGCATTCAAAAATCAATTTAAATTTTTTTTTTCTACTTAACTTTTTACTGTCGGCAACCATGTCAATTATAAGGGATACGGTATTCTCCCGCAGGTAACGTCAAACTTTACCGGTTAGTAAGGGATTCCGTTATTACCTCGTAACTGCGCATGCCCGAAATAACCGATAAAGTAAAAAGGCATCAAAATTAGAGGTGCAAAAGGTCTCTATTGTTTAAATTTACAGATAATTGTTGATATTTGAATATATATCTAGTCAAAAGCTTTTTATTTTTATGAATTTGGGCATTGTACTTAAATATTGAGAATCGGAACCAGCCTATTTTGCTGGTTCAGAATAGTTGCGGTTCTATAGTCCAATTTTTTGATGAGCGGACTGACGTCATTTTTGCCTCTGAAAACGTATTTCTTTGTGGTCAACAGGTCGCATTTCAAATAATTTGTTTTTGTCATTTTGAAGTAACAGTGGAAACAATCAATGACATGACTTTTTTTTACATAGAGATATTTTGAAACGCTTAAAATTTTGACAACTTTGGCAGCTGCTGTGGTAGTGTTTAACAACCACTACCACTAACACGCATCGATTTTACCACAGTTTTTGGAACACATTAGAAACTGTCACTTGTAAAAAGATGAGAAAAAACTCAAAATTAAGCTTTATTTTAGAAAATAAGTTTTTTATACGTTGGAACCTGGTAATATTTTATTATTTTTAAAATTAGTTGCGCCAAAATTCTTTAAAATTAACCAAAAAAATAACCACAACCACAACGAAATTGATTCGTAAGTTACGGCAGTGGTATAGTGGTTAATTACCACAACGGAATGACGTTTAGCTATTGCGCAGGCGCAGTAATTACCACAACCACTACGAAGTGTCAAATAAGTGTTCCAAAATATCCCTATTTATTAGCTATTGCGCAGGCGCAGTAATTACCAAAACCACTACGAAGTATCAAATAAGCGTTCCAAAATATCCTTATTTATTAGGGATATTTTAGAACGCTTATTTGACACTTTGTAGTGGTTGTGGTAATGACTGCGCCTGCGTAAGCTACAAATCCATTATTTCGTTGTGGTTGTGGTTATTTTTCTAGTTAATAGGGATATTTTGGAACGTTTCAAATTTTGACAACTTTGGCAGCTGCTGTGGTAGTGTTTAACAACCACTATCACTACCTCGCATCGATTTTACCAGAGTTTTTGGAACACATTAAAAACTGTCACTTGTAAAAAGATGAGAAAAAACTCAAAATTAAGCTTTATTTTAGAAAATAAGTTTTTTATATGTTGGAACCTGGTAATATTTTATTATTTTTAAAATTAATTGCGCGAAAATTCTCTAAAATTAACAAGAAAAATAACCACAACTACAACGAAATGGATTCGTAGCTTACAGCAGTGTTAGTGGTTAATTACCACACCGGAATGACGTTTAGCTATTACGGAGACGCAGTAATTACCACAACCACTACGAAGTGTCAAATAAGCGTTCCAAAATATCCCTAATTTTAGAGAATTTTGACGTAAAAATAATAAAATATTAACAAGTTCCAACATATAAAACACTTATTTTGTAAAATTAAACCAAATTTTAAATTTTTGCTCATCTCTAAATTTTTCTACAAGTGACACTTATTAATGTGTTCCAAAAACTCTAGTAAAATCGATGAGTGGTAGTGGTAGTAGTTGTTAAACATTATCACAGCGGCTGTCAAAGTTGTCAAAATTTTAAGCGTTCTAAAATGTCTCTATTGTCACTAGGGAGATTTTGGTCAGGCAGTTTAACGGCAAATTTCGTTACTCTTATGGTTACCGTTACCGTAAATAAAGGTAACTCAAAAGGTTAAAAATAGAGCTTTTGAACGTAGTGGTAGTAGTTGTTAAACATTATCACAGCACCTGTCACAGTTGTCAAAATTTTAAGCGTTCTAAAATTTCTCTATTGTCACTAGGGAGATTTTGGTCAGGCAGTTTAACGGCAAATTTCGTTACTCTTATGGTTACCGTTACCGTAAATAAAGGTAACTCAAAAGGTTAAAAATAGAGCTTTTGAACGTAGTCAATCGTTTGGTGGTAAACATAACCTTAATTTTTTATTGACTTGTTGTTTTTTCCTGGGGGACGGACACCCAAACATAAATTTAGTCAGGCAAATATCTTTGGTGGAGTCATAGAAGAAATCGAGCCTCTGCAAACATTTGTATACTTAGTCATCTGTTTACCAAAAAAAAAAATGGCAAAAAAGGCACCCCACTACTACTATAAACACGGTTAAAAAAAAATTAAATCTCAATACACAAATATTTTTGTAAAACAAAACAAACTTTTATAACCTAAAAATCTTCCGCCACAGAATCACACCAAGTTTAGGTGGTTGTCTTTTTAACGGTAAAGGTAGGCGCTATTCGACGCTAATTAGCGCCAGCGGTTACCTTTAATAAAGGTAACAGCCTGACAGAGCGCTACTGCGCCTGCCCAGAATAAAGGTAAGTAGTTGGTTGTCTTTTTAACGGTAAAGGTAGACGCTATTCGACGCTAATTAGCGCCAGCGGTTACCTTTAGTAAAGGTAACAGCCTGACAGAGCGCTACTGCGCCTGCCCAGAATAAAGGTAAGGGTAACAGACTGACAAAAAAACCTGCCCAAAATCTCCCTACTGTCTAAAACAATGTATCAAATAGAGATCCAAAAAAAATGACGTCAGTCTGCTCAATAAAAAATTGGACCATGTCAAGGTATGGTTCTTCACAGGTTGTGCTATCTACGTTCATTTTTTCTGTTCATGTCAAGTAATAGATGACGTCATAGCATTTTTGAGGTGAAAATTTAAGTATAATCCGGAAATTCATAAAACTTTTTATTGGGTACACATGTAACCATAAACAATTATCTGTAAATTTAAACAATATTCGAAGATGTTACGCAATAGAGGTCTCCTTCTTTTACTTATAGTCCTGGGAAATTTTATAACCAAGGTTAAATAGAACCGTGATAAATCAAAATCAACTTAGGACCAGAAACACTCCACTACGGTAAGGCATGTACGATCGGTAAGGTCACTAAAAATTGCTAATACTTCATTAATTTCAATAGTGACGTCATATGTCATATCATAAAATAAATAATTAGCACCAATAGAATTACGCCAAATAAAGAAATAGATTATGATATGACTCGACTATAAACAAAAAAATACGCAAAAAGTTAAGTGGTGCCAGTAAAATTTTGGAACTGTTTTATCGCAAAATCTGATAAGTAAAGAAATGGATTCGTTGCCTGTTACTTTAATAGTAAAGGCCCCAAATCAACAAATTGAAGACCAAAAAATTAAGTGTGAGCTGTCGTGGAGTGTTGTTGAATTAAAACAGCACTTATCAGAGGTGTATCCTAGTAGACCAGTAAGTAACCAGTTTTATCTTTGGTAATTATGCAGTATACGGTTTTCTGCCATTTTTGATTTTTTTTGAAAAATTCTTTATGGGGGCACCTTCTAGGGTTCCTAGGACCAGAAATCCGCCTGCGCCCGATTTTTTTTTTTACGAGAAAAAAAGAGTGCCCAGGGGGGGGGTTGTAATGTGTTTTTTTAATTGTTTTGGGTTGGTTTGGATTAGGTTGGGTTGGACTGTGTTGGTTTGGTTTGTGCTAGGGACCCTAGAAGGTGCCCCCATAAAGAATTTTTCAAAAAAAATGAAAAATGGCAGAAAACCGTATACTGCATAATTATCTTATCTTTATCTATTAAAATATTATATTATAACAATATTTTTAGCCCCAGCATGAGCAAAAACTGATTTATTCAGGACAACTGCTTAAGGACACTGTAGTTTTGAAAGACATTTTACGACAGTATGAAGGTCAGAGCACACACACTGTTCATTTAGTGTGTACCCCTAGACACATAAAAATGAATATACCAAAGCCTGTGCCAGTAAATGAAAATATGACTGAAACAAACAATGAAACATCAAATCAAAGTCAACCTGCACATACCCATACATCAGCAAGCACGCAACCACCACTTTCAACCGTACCATCAGCAGCTAATAGAATCCCAAATATTACCAATTTACAATGGGCATATTTTAATAACCAGTTTGATGGTCAACAAATCTCATCCTTACCTCTTAATCAGTACCAAATGCAAATGATGTGGATGCAGCAAGCTTACGCCCAATACATGGCCCAATATATGCAAATGTAAGTTTTAAAACATTCATATTCCATTTCTATTCAAAATCTCTGTCTGTGCAATTAGACACTTAAGTATATGGGAGGTTTACCCAGCACATTTTTATGCATAAGCATAAAAGTGAGTTGGGTAAACCTTCCATTAGTTAGGTAGGAATGTCACCTGACCTAACAATCCTGTGAAGGTGTGGTACAACACTGGGGTGTCTTCTTTAAGCTTCTAACATTGCTAGCTAGAAATCAATGCAAATTAATGATTGTGGTTTTGCTAATAATATTGATAACTATATTCGAGATTTATTTTGGCTTGTAATGTTAATTTTTGTTAAAGCTATTTAAAAAGCACATTTTGACTATAGTCTGATTGATGCACAAAAATGGCTTATGTCCATATTCGGTATTTATTTTCTTAAGGGTCTTTTTTCAACCCCATGAACTCTAATATATAAAAAATTTATTTTTGTTTTTTAAAGGGCTATTTATAAGGCACATTTTACATATAATCTGATTGATGCACGAAAATGGCTATGTCCAGATTTGGTATTTTTTTTATCAAGGGTGTTTTTTCAACCTTATAAACTCTAATATATAAAAAATTTATTTTTGTTTTTTAAAGGGCTATTTATAAGGCACATTTTACATATAATCTGATTGATGCACAAAAACAGCTTATGTCCAGATTCGGTATTTTTTTAGGGGTCTTTTTTCATCCCAATAAATTCTAATACGAAAAAATTTATTTTTGTTTTTTAAAGAGTTATTTAAGAGGCACATTTTGCATATAGTCTGATTAATGCACAAAAACGGCTTCTGTCGAGATTCAGTATTTAAGGATCTTTTTTCAACCCCATAAAAGGTATATTTTGCAAATAGTCTGATTGATGCACAGAAACGGGTTATGTCAGTATTTTTTTCTTAAGGGTCTTGTTTTAACCCCATAAACTCTAATATATAAAAAAATGCACATTTGCATATAGTCTGATTGATGCTTCATATATAAAACACGAGATAAAACATTAATTTTGGGTTTTCAAGAGCTCATTTTGCATATACTGTAAATAATGCCCAAGAATGACTAAGGGCCAGAGGTGTTTTCAAATCTGAATCCAAATCCGTCTTCAACCACATTTAAAAATAAGCTTTGATTTTTTTTTTATTTTGATTAAGTATCCCCAATAGAGGGATACTTGAGCAAGGATCAGGGATACTTGATATAGAAAGAAATTCATATAAATACAAAAAAATTTGCCTTAAAAAATTAGATCTTAACCATTCTTATAGACTAATTGTAATACCTACTACTACAATACCAGCTATATCATGTATTGTTATAGCTCTACATGGGTGATTAATCATCCAGTTCGTTAGCGCCTGTCCAAAGCATTTTTAAACGAAGAAAATACAATAACATCCAATGGTTGCAGCTTGTGACTGCAGACAAAACTATACCAAATCTAGAGATATGACTCATGATTATCCATAATAATCAACGCCTTAATGTCTTTTGAACAATAAAAAATTTTTACTGGTTAGATGCTGAGTCCCTCGAAAGCATTACCCAACATGATAGGTCAAAAATTAACTAGGGAATATCATAAAAGGAGATATGTACACTTCGCGACACATAAAACGCATACACCGATTTTTTAAGCAATATATCCTTTACGATTTAGCAACCTATTCAGTCGCAAAGTGTAACTTAAAAATGCCACAACAGCTATCGGAATTCGATAAATCCCATATTTTAGCAAAATCATATGGATGTTGGTCTGTTCGTCGGGTCGCCGATCATTACGAACGAGATAAGTCCACTATAGTACTGTCAACGGGTGGAACTGGATTTCGGCAAGAGGGCATCGTGAGCTTTTCAGAAGTCAAGGAAGGTTTACAGCGAAGGTTTATATGAACATGTTGCAAAATATTATGCTTCCGGAAATATTATCTTTATATCCCAATGGTTTTGTGTATCAACAAGACAACTGCCCACAGCAAAAGACCCCCGATGCCAATCCCATCGAGAACGTATCCGTTTTAATATTCTTGCACAGAATTAGAGCTTATGAAGAGATCATTGAAGAAAATACAAATTTATTAGAAAATTTAGCAGACTTCATGCCAAGGCATTTAGAAAAAATTATTCAAGCAAAATGGTGCAATGACCAATACTGAAGTTATTTAGGTTTTTATTTTTATTTATTTTTTAATATTTTGTTGTTTATAACACTGATCCTGTTGATGTGTATTGACCTTGCTTTACCCAAAGCCTTCCAGTTCTTTCTTCATATTTTCCTTTTAGTTGCATTATAGTGGACTTGTTTCGTCCCTTTTGAACGGCTATTTGACGAAGAGAACAAACTTCTAGTTTTGGCAAAATTTGATTAAGTTTTTTTATAATAAAAATTTTGTTTTAAAAGTGTTTTTTATATTTCGTAACAGCAACCTTAAAACTATTAGAATCAGTAAATATCGATAAAAATACTTTCAGTCTCCTTAACAAAATTTGTTTATGATGTCTAAGTGTTAACTTACAAAAGTCCATTAAGTTGGGTGGACCATCATAGAGGGTGACAAAAATACCGATGCCATAATTTGTAGCTAATTTGTTACCAAGAATAAAATTTGTAGCTGCAGCCGTTACCGAAAAAAGGGGACCCCTTTAACTTAACAATTAAGCTAGGGGGACCACCCCATGACTGCCGTTAGGTTCACAGTGGGACAATGAGTCATACACCATAATTTGTAACTCAAAGAGTACATCTGCACTCAAAAATAAAAATGGCAAAATATATCTTAATTTTTTTTTCTATTTAAAAAAAAAGTGATTTTTTATTTCCAAAAGAGTTATTTACGAAACTAATTCCTGTTTTATGGGTGAACAAAATAAAGGGCCACAAAAATACTTATGCAATAAATTGCAGCTAATTTGTAACCGAAGAGCGGCAGCAAAAACTGAGGCCCCTCTAACTTAACCATTAACCCCTCATAACTACAGTTTGGGTAACACTAGGACTATAATTTGTAGCTAGAATGGTACATTTGCAATCAAAAATAAAAATATATCTTTAATTTTTTTTTCCATTTTGAAAAATAGTGATTTTCGTATTTCAATTCCGTTTTATAAGTTTAAATGATACATTAAAAACATCAGCATGTTGCAAATACTTTACTTGAATTTGTTACCGCCAATTCAAAACTACAAACCATTTTTTAATAACAAGAAATAATATTTTTTTTACAGAAAATTAAATTGAGGGGACCACCCATAAAGGTATAACAAATCAGGTTTGTTTAACAGAGACAGATAAATGAAACGTTATAATTTGTGGTTGAGGACTGATCTGCCAAAACAAAAAAATACTATGAAAAAAATGTATTGTTTAAAATATATTGATTATTTTTTCAACTATGGGTTCCCCTCCCGGTTTTTTTTCTTTCTCCATTGCTGAAGTTAATGATGGTCCGTTGATTCGGCCCATTTAATTTTCTTTGCTTCTTGTTCAGCCATACTGCTTTACTGTAGCTCAAACCAGGAACCCCCTGATGATATTTGTTTGATTTAATTATCAACTCCACCATCATCAACAATTTAATAAATTCGTATCCAAATAACTTAATCGAAAATTCTTTTAGACAAATCGAATTTAGAACTCATCAATTCTAACAAAAGCAAAACCATTAAATACTTAACAAAACTCAAAAAATATCGTTTATAAAATTCCTTGCAAGTGTGGTAGATTTTGTATTAGAGAAACTTCAAGGCCTCTTGAAGTTAGAATAAATGACCATCAGGGGTACCTCAGAAGGGGAGATTGGGAGAGGTCTAAAATTTGTCAACAATCTTTTGAGAATGATTATGATCATTCAGTTGGAGGAACCAGTATATTACAAAAAGAAAACGATAAAATTAAACAAAAAATTAAAGAAGCAGCTTGCATCTATCTAAATGAAGATGAATGCATAGGTAGCATTATCAGTTGATATAAATACAGTTTGACTTCCAATTTTAAAACAAGATTTTTAAAAAGGTTTTTTTTTAAATAAATTAAAAATAGTATTGATGTTCGTTGTGTTTCTCTAATGTATTGTTTTTTTAAAGTCATCAAAATATAACCTTATACTTGATATTTTAAAACAAAAAACAAAATATTAAACTTTGTTTTTAATTTCACTTTAAATTTTGTATTTGTATAAGTTAATCTAAAATTGAAAAATCTCAAACAAATATAATTTTGATTTTAAATTTTATTAAACTCACCCAGTACCTTGTTGGCGACTATCGACGCACCAAACTGTATTTTCAAATATATATCAGTCAAAGTCAGTCAGTTGTATGACAAGAGACAGATATTTTTATAATAATCGAAAAAAAATTGAAAAGAATAATTCCTTTCATAACGGCAGTCGAGTTTCTGCCGAAGTAAGTAGATAAGCACTCAGATTCTAGTTAGGATTTGCCAGTGTGTACAAATTATTTATTTTATAAAAAGTTTTCTTAACCCAAAAAAAGTAGTTTCAGCATTATGAATCCGCCGCAAACCTATAGGTTTAGGGAACATTAAGCAACATTTAAACTGCATGTTCGTACAACACCGTCTCAACTAAAAAGCCAGTTCACTCCTACGCTTCAGTGCCTACGATCACCGGCCTTTTTATAACCAAATTAACAGGTAAAACATAGCTTTTCTGTCAGTTTGTTTCAATATAGCCGCGATAGAAGGCCAAAGGATACCAAAACGAAAAAGTTAACTGTCTTTTTAGTTAAGCCAGTGTTGGTTTAAGTTACGAATTTTTAAATGTATCAACTCCCTCCCTCTTACCCTCACCAACGTACTTTATCCTATAAAAGTATTATATATATTAATTGAACCTCAAATCCGAAAACTGCATATTTTTAGCGGCTTTAGAACCATAGTTACGAATTTTCAAATAAAATTACCTCCTGTCACCTGTAAAAAATGCATTACAAGTTTGACAGACAGATTCAACAAGTAAATAAGAGAACATAGTGAATAATCATGTATCCCAGGTAATCAACTATCCCACGCCTCTCCTAAGTTATCTACAGTAAAATTAAATTGATTGTTACTTGAAACAAATTTTAATTTTGAGTAGATATGCTTACATGCACTTTAAACACAAATAATTAAACTTTTTTTGTATTTAGTGCAATATCTTTTTTTAATATTTCTTGTTAAATATGTTTAGCTAGTCCGTCATCATTGGAACATGTTTTATTCATTTTATAATTTAAGTAATTACTTAATCAAACAAAAATCAAGTATTTCCTGATTTGGTTGTACTTTCAATTATAACATTTTTGTGTACAGAGTTTCAATTTAAAATGAATTAATGAAGAAATGTTCTAATTTTATTTACAGGGCCTCTGGAGGAGTTTATCCCCAAATACCCCCATCACAAGCGTCTTTAGGCAACCAAAATATAAATGCTCCACCAAACGATGCGGCAAACCAACAGGAACCACCTCAAGCGGCTGCCCCACAAGTGCCGGCTGCCGAAGAAAATCCCGAACGAGATTGGTTAGACGTTTTCTACATGATGAGTCGAGCTATGGTTTTATTTAGTGTGGTATATTTTTATTCAAGCCCGATAAGATTTATTTTTGTGCTTTTCCTGGGCCTCGCTCTATATCTATATCAAATTGGCTTCTTCAGGAATATTAATAATAACAATAATCACATAAACAATCCTCCGAATACAACCCAACAAGAAGAGCAAGCGCCAACCAGGTTTATGGTAGCATGGACATTTTTCACGACATTCTTCGCATCACTTATTCCAGAAATTCCAAACGCAATTTAGGTTTGGTAATGTTATCTTCTTGTTAATATTTTTCATTGTTATACTCTTGATAAAATACAGCAGTTACCTAATAGCATATATTAAATGAAAACTGTAATTCCTTTTTAATTATGCAATATTCAGGGTGCCCACAATTCGGAAAAAAGGCGGAAATTTCTTCCAGTTGGTAAAAACCCATATAACGTATGTTTTTTCAAATTGCTCCCATATATCAATTTTACAAATTGTCAAGCACTGTAATGGTTTCTGCCCTAGAAAGAAACTGTATGGTGGTCACCACATAGCCTTGATGTGGATAGTAGATGTAAATATGGATTGTATACATGTAAAAAAGTAGAGGTGGAAAAGTGGAGGCATCTAACGATTTGTCAATTTCTAAAGCTAGTTAAGAATAAAACAGTGGATCTAGAGAACGTTTTGCACCTCTGAGTTTTAATGCAATTTTTACTTTCTTGCAACATAACCCCATCAACATCTTCAATAATGCTCAAAGTACCGTTTGTCGTTAGACGATTTGTGTTTTTTTGATATTTGCATATTAGACCCACTAAGCACATGTATTGTAATGTGTGAAGGCTTTAAGCGCGGGCTATGCACCAGCACAGCATAGAAATCTGCAAAATGAAATGATGACACTTTCGGTCCGGAAAGGGTTAGTTTGCATTGACTAAAAAAAAATCAGCAATAGTCGATAATTTCGGCAAGTAAATAAGAGTGTGTTTGTTATACGGAAACTTTGTGGGCACCCTAAGTAGGCTATAATGCATAAAATTATTTAGCTATTATATACTTTATGCAATTATTAATAATATCTGTTGTGTTTCGGTGTGCATTTTTGTTTTGACTTGATATATTACATATATCTAGAAAGCTTTATCTATTATAACTTTGATTTGTTTTTTGATTACACCTAGTAAAACATCTCCTCACTAGTAAAAGAAGCTGAGCCTTTTTCTATAACATTTTTCCATATGGTATTTTATAAAAAAAAGTGTGGTACAGGTCCTAACAGATTCAAATTTTTTAGATCGTTACGAAGTTCATATTTAAAATATTTTTAACCAATGAATTTTTGCTGAGTTCCACTAAAGGAAGACGCAAAGTTTATTATGTAAACTCTAACTTGACCCCCCTCTAAAATTTTTATATTCAGGTCGGCCTAAACGTTATTCCCAAAACACAAGCAAGTATGTTTGTGATATCTAAAGGTCTTTACAGAATGGTTCATTTTGTAAAAATAAATAATAAGGGAAAATGTAAGTAACACTTTGCGTGGAGTAAAGTGAGGTGCAAATAATTTAATTTTTTCTTACAAATGTGTGCAAAATTTCAAAAACAGCTTCACCTGAGATTTTAATAAATACTGATTTGTGGTCATGGAAAAGTCTTTAATCAAAAAGTACAATTAGTTTTTGGACTCGCGTATACCTCATTCAAGAGCATTGTGTTAATAGAAGCTATGGCTGGTTCAAATACGAAGGACCGGTCATTCATTTGAAGAATGTTGTCCCAATTGACTTTTTCAAAGTTTTTTTAACGAATTTTAACGAAACTTAGGCATGTAATATTAAAAAAACATAAATGTTTTATATATTTATGGTAAATTTATTGTTATTGAAATGCAAGATTCTAGAAGGCTTTAGTTTACATAATAGACCATGTATGTTCCTTTTTGGGTGTTAGAAACTCTAAAACTTTTTGTTTGTTAATTTATTCAGTACAGCATTTATTTATGCCTAAGATAGTAGAATGCTGTTTTTAAAATAAAAGTGTGTGTTTATTTAACTATCAATTCCACTTGAAAATTTGTATTCTATTTTAATCAAGATTATATTTAAAACAATATATATATATATAGATATAAATATATATTTTTTGAAGATCATTTGGACTTATACGAGGGGTTATCCACCGCCTCAAAATATGTACACTTACTGCCAAAATTATAGGGATTTATTGTTAGTATTTCTACATACTGCCAAGTACTGCAGTAGCGCGAGTGCTGCTAAATACTGCCAGTACGGTCAAAATTTGTAGACCTACTGCCAAGGTGGACAACCCCTCAGACTTATACTAATATTTTTAAAATTAATTCTTTTTATCCTCATTATTTGTTGAGATTCGTACATGAAACAAAACCTATTATTTTATTTAAATATGCAGAAAATCACAACTTTTCAATGTTCAGTCGAAATTCTGCGGACCAATTTCAATATGGCGGCTGACATTTAAACACAGTAACTAAATTGACTTGTTATGGTCAAAAAAGTGGTCTGATTAAATTTGGAATAGATTGTAAGTATACAGACGCAGCGTGAACTCATATAATGTAGGGAGCGTTTGTTTTCAAAGCAAGGCTTTGCATTCTTATTATATCACAGACGCACATATGTACTCATATAATGAAGGAAAAACGCAAAACCTTAATTTGAAAAGAGAGGTTCGACGGTATACTTAGTTTGTGAATAAGATATTATGTTCCCGTCTATACTTTCTATGTAAAAAAAAGTTCAGTAGTACCTGGATGTAAAATAAATTTCTTTTTAATTAACTTATTTAAATGTTTTTTAAAATGATCCCTTCTCGGCAAATTAAATTTGAATTTACACCGAACATTCTTCATACATTTTTATCTCTTTTACGTTTTTTTGTAAAATACTGGATTAGATTTTTCATATTGTTGAATCAAAATATTGTAATTACATAAAATTTCGAACTTTTCCAGGTTTTTGTTTTAGAACATCTTTAATTCCCTGACTTCCATGACGCTACGAACCCTGTTAAAGCCAAAACAAAGGACATCTTTAGTAAAGGTGAAATTACAAAATGTCTTATATCGAGATTAGTTATGGCATTTAGAATCCTATAATCACCACAGAATTTGAAACTAGAAATTTTCCATATTTTTCCTGTTTTCTTGTTATGTATTACTATTTGCAAAAAAATGCAAAAAAAACTTTAAGGAAAAACTTTATTTTGACTTATTTCTTACAAGGACCCAAAAAACATCATACGAAACATTAATGATATATATTAAAAACAATAAAAATTAAAAATTATAGTTAAGAAAAACGTTGCTAATCAAAAAATTTCGAGAAACTTTTAGGAGTGAATTTGTGTTGAACAAAAAGGGACACGAAAAAAGAAAAAAAACATTATTAAAAAAGGCACTTTAAAAGGTAAACGGCAATATACTATACCTCAAATATTTGCTTTGAGTTCGTCAGAATTTTCAGACACTAAATTATTTTCTTTATTATCTGTGTGGTTAAGTTGTCCGTCGGCATTTTCTGTAGAAATATTATTCTTGTAATTTTTTCCACTAAATTCATCAACATGGGATTCATCATCAATCATGTGATTAAAACTCTCTGAGCTATTACTTAAACTATCAGTGAAGACGTTGACTTTTTGAAACCTTTCCAAAATCTTATTTTCTGTAAATTTTGATTTACAGCTATCCAGTTCATTCACTTCCATTATGGAACTTGTTGGACTTTTGACATCTTTACCCTTGGGATGGTCTTCATCAGAATCACTTTCTAGAATATTATATATTTTTGATGCGGTTTTATTGCTACACTTAGAAACAATACTTTCATTATCATCAAGTGAAGTCTTGCTTATAGTACCCTGCAAGTTGCTCCCTCCGTCATCGTAATTATCTTCAATTTGAATATCTGCAGTTCCTCGGATATCAAATTGAGAATCGGATTCAACAGTACTTATAATATCAACCTCCATAGCAGAAGTGGATGAAGTGATATTTTCCGGCAGTTGACCCAAGGGCTCCAATGTCTCTTTTGCGCGTTCTTGTGCCTAGAAAAAAATGTGTTCCAACGAAAACGGAAAAGGCTTTTTCGCGTGTTTAGTCTGATTTTGGAAAAATCCTCGGAAATGTAGTTTTCTATTCGAGGGGGACACTTTTTGGCTTGCAATTTATGTGGCGAAGGGTAAACTTTACCTTGTTTTGAAGGTCTCTTGAATGTCGTAACCGTGTAAAAATTTCGAAAATCTAACGATTTGTTTTTGAGATATTCATTTTCAAATTGTACAGGTAAATTTCCCCCCTAGTAGAAATTTATCCTAGATAAAATGTACTATTAACGAAAACAAAATCGCATGCAACTTTAAAAGTGAATTAGAATATTTCGGAAACTATACTCGCTAGATTTTCAAAATTTAAACACTTTTATGAAGGCATTTACAAACAGATATATTTCGACCCACTATTCCTATTCAAAATATAGGGATAAAATTTACTACTAGCTAGCCAAAAAGTGTTACCATCAAATAAAAAATCAACGGGTACGTTCGTTTGTATATCTATTTTTTTCCAAATATTAGTATGGAACCTTATTTTGACAGGCTATCTGAGATTTTGAGTTAAATGACCATCATCGGCTCAAAATCTTTTGCTACTTAAAACAGTTATTTTGTAGCTTTAACATTGTTTTTAACTTGTTTTTTTTTTAATAATTTTTATTTATTTTTGAGTAGCTTCAAACTTTACCTAATAAAGTAATTACATTTTTTGAGGTTTTAGTTTCAGAAATTATGTTTTTTGTGATAATATATGTCGCTTTAGTAGTAGCAGTTTAGAATGTAGAGGAGAGGGGGTCCTCTGCTACTCTAATGCATGCTAAATGACTGCCTACTACTCATTGCAAATTATCCGGACCAATTTCATATGACGGCTGACATTTTAACACAGAAACTAAATGGAAGTGTGTCAAAAAACTGGTCCGATTGAATTTGGAAGGAATGAAGTGTAGCAGTGTAGATAGCCAACCTTCAAAAAAAATCTCGAAAAAGGTTAAGAAATTGAAATAGTCAAAAGAAATTTAAAAATCGATATAAAAAAAAAATAGAAAAGAAAGTTGTAAAAACTAAGAATATCGAAGAAGTTGATTTTTTTCATTTTTTAACTAAAACGAGCTTGAATACTTTTCACTAGTAATTCTACACACCACACAATATTTTCTAAAAATATTCATGAGCAAGAAAAAACTTCGGGATTTAATTTAACTTCGCTTCGTATTCGGTAAGAAAATTCCACTCCAAATTGTTTAAAATGAAATGATTGAAAAATTATATTTTTCTGTAAAAAGACCAGCAAAACATTGAACAAAAGTTTTGATTGACTTAATTATTCAGTTGCCAGGTTATATAACTAAGTAAATTCTTAACCTAAAACGTATTTGAGTTCCAAAGCTTTTAGTGTCAGCTTTATAGCAAAAGTTCTGTGGCACGGCGCGCGATAAGTGTAGTTACACAGAAATACTATTTTAAAATTAACAGAGTATATTCTATAATCTTACACAGACTTTGACTTTGAGTTACTACAAGTGGTAGAATTTTTTTTTGCCTGTGAGAAGGGGGTGGAAGAAGAATACGAAAAACATCTTTTTATGTAAGTAAAATGTGTATCAAAATATAAGTTTATAAAAAAATTAAGACCTAGTTTTGTTCAACTGCATTTTTTGCGAAATGTAAACACGTCTAAATAAAAAATTGAAACCAAGAAGTAAAAACAAATTACGTCAAAAAATTTCTGATTTAATTCGCTGTTGGTTATCTACCCAAGTCCTATCAAACAAACCATTTTCGTTAAAATGCACTCATGTGGAATTTTCCAAAATATCCAGTTACATTCTTTTCAATCGGAAACCACATTATAGACTAAATACTGGAATTTTACCTTTCTTAGCTTCTCTTGTCTTAACCTTATAGCCTTCTCTCTGTTCTGTCTCATTCTTTCTAGTTGTTCTTCTGTTGGCTGGCTTTGACTTTGAGCAGGCTCTGTTGTGGTTGATAAATGATCTCGTAATTGCTCAAACTGATTGTTAGTTTCAACATCAACAAATCCCTCCAGATGTATGCCATCATTGTCGTCTTGTTCTATGATTTCTTTGTCATCAACTAGCAAATCATGACGAATTCTTTTAATGTGAGTCTGAAACAAAGCAATATTTTTTCACTCTTTAATTATACGCCGGTATTGTCATACTGAAAAGACCAACTGGTGGATGACCAGATCCGAAACCAGTTAGTGGTATAATTATTGGAGTAAAAATACAAACATTTTTTTTCATTAAAATTCTCTCTTATATATAACTCCACCACTTTAAATTCAGTTCTTATTTTGAAATATAATTGAATAATGGTTACAACTTACCTTTGTTGCTCTCTTAAAGCCTAAGTTTTCGAGTCTTTCAATAGAAGCATCAAATGGAAACTTTGGGAACAATCTGTGACTCCAGTATTCATAAGTTTTCATGATAACATTGAGATCTTGTTCCTCATATCCTTTGCCCTTAAATTTGACACGCTCAAAGTATCTTTGAATGGCAGCAATGCCTCGAGGCCCCTGTATTGTCTGTTCGTTCAATTTGGGTTGAGGGTTTCTGACAATTTTTTTTGGTTTAACAGTTTTTTTATTGTCATCTTCTTCATCATTCTCATCTCCCTCACCTTCTAAATTATTATCTAAAACATGATTTTTCATCATTATTATTTTTTATCTTTATTCCCAACCAAAAAGTTTATTATAGGCATATTAGAAAGTTAACAATAAGTTAAAGGAAGACTAAAAATTGAAAATTGAGGCCCTGTATAAATTTTTCACAGTTTTACCAGAGACCACTGACTCCTTCAATTACAAGGCCGCTTCTATTTTGAATTGCAACATTGTCGCAGACTGACGGCTGGGTCATTTGAATATGGCAGCCCTACAGTTCTGTTACACTACCGCCTCAGTCTGGTGTCAGATTTGTTTTGATAGTCACATCTTGAAAAGTATCAACATTTATTTTTTTTAAAATGCCTCAAAAACGCTGAGCCCCAAACTGTACAAACAGATAATATGACCCCAAAATTACTTTTACAGAGTGAAAATGTCTTTAAATTTTTCAAGGTAAGATACCTTTTAACGAAAATTAAAACACATTAAACAACGGTATAATTTTTACTGAAAAAATAAATGCTATTTTGACCATGAATACTTGGTTTTGACGTATTAAAGTGAATTTGTGTCAGACAACATATTTAATAAAGAAAGAAATTTCAAGCATTGTAATCTACAAAACTTTCAACAATCGCTTTTAAACTGATAGCAGGTAATTTAGTACAAAATATCATAAACTGTTTAAATATGCACGCCAATAAGGAAAAGAAAATATTTAATAACTTTACACTAAAATTGTAGTTTACACAGGAGATCATGGAATTGTTAGAAAAAAAGCGATCAGTTGTATACATTAGCAAAAGGTAATAATAGTATAGAAGAGTGGAATAAATACACAAAAATTAGAAATCGAGCCACTCAACTAATAAGAAAAGAAACTGAAAATGCGTAGAGAAAGTTCCCTAAACCTTTTTGCTCCCTACTACTCTATAGCAGCCTCACTATAGAATAACGGCAAGGTGGCTTGGCCGTAGTAGGTTAATGAGTACTGATTTATTTTTTGTAAATCCTTTGTTTTTATACAAAATTGAATAATAATAAACGTGATATCTAATTGACACTTATGTTTAAATTATTGTAATCGCGAGGTTTACTCTAAGTCGCCATAGTTTATAATAACTAAATATAAACAAAAGTAAATTTTGAAGGTGATTAAAAATTATAATTAATATTTTTGGTAAACCAATACGTCTTTCTGCCGTTAGAAAGAAACCACATTATAATTTGAAAAAAATTATTGACAAAAACAAAACAGACAGTAAAAAAATGTGGAAATGCTTAAAGGAATTGTTGGGAAACAATAATAAAATGTGTAAGAAAAGCGCTTATTTTAAATGTAGTGTAGTCCAGGATAAGAAGAATATTTCAAATAATTTTAATACCTATTTCATAGAAAGTATCAATGAGATTGTATTGTAAAATCGTGACATTTAATACTTCTAATTACATAATCAGTCTTATTCCTGAATCAAGTTGCAAATTAACAAAATTTCAAAAAATACAATGGACAACGATGGAATTGACCTTAATGTAATAAAAATCGTTTTTAATACGGTTGGTACAAAATGGTTGCAACTTATAAATATAGTGTTGGAATTGGGTGACTTTCCAGGAAAGTGGAAATTATCAACAGTAACGCCAATAGAAAAAGTTCGTAATAGCGGAATTCCGACGAATAAATACATTGCCAATTTGTGAAAAGGTTCTTGAGCTGGTCATTAAACAACAGCTGCTAGAGTTCATAGAGCAAGAAAAAATACTTGTCCCAGAGCAATCAGATTTTCGGGTAATGCACTCTTGTGAATCTGCTCTGAAACTTGTTCTTACTACATGGAAAACTGAAATACACAAAGGGAAAGTTATTGAGGCTGTGTTTTTAGATATAAAAAGGGCATTGGAGTGCGTTAATGTAAAGTTATTGACTGGCTTGTATGGATTGGTGGAGAAGTCTGCAAAATTAATAAATAATTACCTTAAATATAGAAAACCTCGCCCTAAATATTGAGAATTTTCTAAGGAGTTACCAGTAGAGCATGGTACCAGTTTTAGGCTGTTTCTTGTTTCTATTATATACAGAGTGGATTCTTTAAATGGAACGGTGCTTCTAGCGACTTTAGGGAAGAGGTTTTAAAAAAAGCTAAAAGCGAATCTTTAATGATTTTTTTACGGAATATGCGCCTATGATAAAAAAAATTGTGGGGCCCGCAACGGGAGACCCAGGGCCTACCAACAATTTTTTTGTTTTAATGAGAAGGTACCACTTGTGGCACCTTTCTGGAAAGCTCGTTAAAAAAGAAATTTAACCTATTATTTTTTTTACATCTGTCAACTAATGTGTCAAAAAGTTTTAAAAAATTATTTTTTTGTCAATTGTTTTAGCTTCAAAATAAAGAACATTATTGGCGGCCCATTTGGGGGCCCTCACTGAAGTCCCAGGGCCTACCAACATTTTTTTCATGAGGAGCTTTTTGTAGATGATGGCCTATTAAGTATACTGTTGTGGTGCCCCAAAGGACACTGAAACATATCTCAATGAAGATTTGAACAATGCATTTAAATCGCTTTTAGATAATGGTTCAGCATAAAATGCCAAAAAAACTAAAATTATGATCATTGCCTCAAAGCATCAACTAGCTAAAATAAAAAGTGAAAATATACAAGTCTGAATTTGAAACAACATTGCAGTTACTTAACAAAAAAGTTGCAAAAGTATTTTTTATGTAAGCCAGATAGGAAAATTCCTTATTTTGCAAAATTCATTTCATACAAGTCTACTACAGCACCACATTTTGATTACTGTTTGACACTGCTCTATTACTCAAATGTTAACGAGATAAAAGCTTTCCAAAAAGTTCGAAACAGAGCACAAAACGAACATCAATTAACTTGCTCTAATGAGTGTTAATCAAAGAAAGAAGTCATGATTCGATGAAAATATGTGGGCCTAAAAATTTTGGACTGATTTATTTTTCTAATTACTTTTTTGTTTATTGGCCGATTTTTATAAAGTTTGGCATTTTAAAAAGGTAGAGGAACAAATTGTACTATTTTTGTACAAAAAATGACAAATGTCAAAAAGTCTAGGACGGCAGACATAGTAAAAACCTGTGGCTCGAAAACAAGAGCTGGAACTTTATCTTCCTCTAATTTTTATCGCCAAAATAGTAAAGC
Organism: Oxystoma pomonae; assembly: GCA_963921995.1. Lineage (NCBI taxonomy): Eukaryota > Metazoa > Arthropoda > Insecta > Coleoptera > Brentidae > Oxystoma > Oxystoma pomonae. Next base: position 78,806,954 of record OY998163.1, read on the forward strand.
TTATGCCTTTTCACGTTTAACGAGGTATCATTCATAAAATTCGGTTAAGTAGTACAGAAGTTGCATTGATGCAAACTTTCGCATTTCGCGTTTCCAAAAATATCCAATATATATATATATGTTAGGTTTTTAAATAAAATGACAAAAACTTTTAAATAAGAGCAATGATTTTCCCATTTTACTATATATAACAGAAGGCAAAGCTCTATATAAATTTTCCAAAATATACAGGGGGTGTCTCATTAAAAAAAGTATCATCGCCGCCCTAGCAAGCTAAAGATACTTTTTTGTAAACCATCTAATTATGTGAAATTTTACTTCCCTGCCTCTTTTGGTTTTGGAGATATTAGGGTGGACTTAAACTTTTGGGACACCCTGTATAATAGTTTCCCAACAGAAATCAAAAATACAATAAAATAATGCGTAAAAATTACTTATGTCTTTGAAAACATTGGCATAGAATTCGAAACTACTTTTTTTGGGTTTTTTGCCACTTCTCTTCAACAAACTTTTGCATGTTACTAAATTATCTCTCCATCTACCTCTAAAATTCTGCCCTCTCTCTAAATATTTTTCATTTTAACAGAGAGAAAATGTCTTTTGGCAGTACTTTTTTTGAACGCCTAAAAAACAGTGGAAACTTGTAAAATTTGAGTGTTTTATTCTAGAAATCGAAACTTTGGAAAGAAAGCTTTAAAATGTGAGCAATATCGTGACCCCTTAAATTATGATAAAATATTTTAAGCCTTAAATTACCATCATGGCTTGACCGTAAGTTAATGAAATTTAAAAAAATATATTTTAAAACTCTCTGGGTAAATTCCTCAAGAAAAAATTTTGTTTTTCAGTGGTTTATAAAAAGGACAAACATTTTTTGCCTACACATACGCACATCCTAACAAGAATCTAAGTACTTATCTGAGGTTTCAGCAGAAACTCTAGTGCCGTTATAAAAGGTATTATTCTTTTCAACATTTTTCTCGATTAGTTGTTAAAAATATCTGTCTGTTGTCATACAACTGACTGACATTGACTGATGTATATTTCAAATATTAACTTGACAGTTTGGTGTGTTGATAGTAGCCAACAAGGTATTGGATGAGTTTAATAAAATTTGAAATCAAAATTATATTTTTTGGCATTTAATTAACACGAATTTTTCCAATCACAAAATCTCTGCACTGCTAACTTTAGGGATGTCCAACTTACCTACTTTGTATGAAAAGTTTTAAGACATATGCAGGACAATACTGAAGGGGAAACAGCAGTACATGTAGAAATTTTGATTCATCTGCTCCTCACAAATACCTTATTTAGGCAAATGCTTAGATAAAATTATGTACCAAATGGTGGCAATTATGCAGTATACAGTTTTCTGCCATTTTTGATTTTTTTTGAAAAATTCTTTATGGAGGCACCTACTAGGGTCCCTAGGACCCCAAATCCGCCTGTGCCCGATTTTTTTTTTAAAAGAGAAAAAAGTGTGCTGTAATGTGTAATTTGTTTTTTTTATTGTTTTGGGTTGGGTTGGATTACATTGGTTGGACTGTGTTGGATTGGGTTGTTTTAGTGAAAAAAAATTTAAAAAAAAACAAAAAAAATCGAAGAAAAAAACCAACCGGCGCAGGCCGATTTGGGGTCTTAGGGACCCTAGTAGGTGCCCTCATAAAGAATTTTTCAAAAAAAATAAAAAATGGCAGAAAACCGTATGCTGCATAATTACCCAAATGGTCCTTATATAGTGCACCTGGTGTGTGCTAAAGTAAGGTGACCAACCGTCTCAGTTTGGCCGGGACAGTCCCGATTTTTAACCATTTGTCCCGGGGAAAAAATCCATCCCGGATAGTCCCGGTTTTTCAGCAAAAGTTCCGGTTCACCCCAGTTTTGATACCACTGTAACTTTAAAATCACTACAATAAAAAAAGCGGATGTTCTCTGCCATCTATATATTTGAATTGAAACCTTACTTAAATTATTTTTCTCTAATAAGTATTTTGGAAAATACATCTTAATATTATTAGGGGTGCATACAAGAAAAACTACATGATATACAATACATTGAATGGATGGAGTGTCCCGGTTTAGCCCCTTAAGGAGTTGGTCACCTTAGCTAAAGCCAAGTAAAGCATTACTTTTCACTCTTGTTAGGTAACTAAACCATGTAGTTAGGTTACTACTCACCTGCAGCTTCTACCTCATTCTGGACCTCACCATGATTTTCCTCATTTTCATCTTCAATAACTTCTGGACTGACAGACCTTTGGGTAGATTCATATTCTTCAATTATTTCTTCGGTGATAGATCCTTCATGTGAAGACATTATATTATTTTGTTACTTAAACTAAATTTTAATAGGTATTAATAACTAGCCTACATTAGGTAATCTAAAAATTCCTAAAATGTTTTAGCCTCGGTTTTGTTATTTTTTTGTAAATAAAAAGATGGTAACCAAAAAGACTACGCCAAGTAGTTTTTACAAACGTGGGGTTGGATTAATCCTTGAATTCATCACTTTCTTTGCCTTCAGTTTCACATCCATTTATTTCACTGCTTTTTGGAAATCCAAACTGATTAACCCTAGAAAGAAAAGATTGTAAAAGATATTTATTTAAGCGATCAGTAAGAGTGATCTCTCTAGTATTTTGTAGTTCACGTTTGCTAGTTTTTTTTGAAATTTCAACCTGTTCAACAGGCATTATAAAAACTGAAAAATTTTGAACGGAAAAATTTCCCAAAAGTAAAAATCAGGAATCATAGACAAACTACTTGCCAGACAGACCGAACCCAATTTTTTTTCTATGTCAGGAATCTTGGGCTAGCCAGCCAACACCGTTGTCAGAACGGTGTTGGGCTAGCATTCCATTAGCAGATTTTCCGCGCGGACTTCAAGTTATGGTGAATGTGCCAATCGTTCTGTCACTGTTTCACTCATAGACCGACAAAGGTAAAATTTCAAAATCTGCGCGGAAAAAAAGCTTATGGAAGTCCAGCCTCAATTTTTTGTGAGATTACCATTGGCAAATTTTTCATGACCCTACCCCACGGATTTTTACATCCGTGCCCTACCCACTCTGTGGTTTGTTAGGATAATGACGTCACGGTTAACTCACTGGTTAACAGCTGATTTGGTTGACAAATACAGTATACCAATTTACGTTCTGTGATTTTGTCTTCTTCTAAACTAGCTCATTTTTATGTAAATAAAAGGTTGGACATACCAGAACTACTACTAGGTACTACTATAGGGTGCTGCGTTACCAACCTAGAGAAATTTATGCAAATATGTTAAAAATGCATACCCACATAGACTCTAGACCTATCTAGGTTCCCCTATTAATATTTAGAAGTACAATTTCAACAGCATTTAGAGGCGTGTGGGCCAGAAAAAAAAAAACAAAGAGACCTAAAACGAGTAAAAAAATTAGGTAATTATGCAGTATACGGTTTTCTGCCATTTTTGATTTTTTTATGAAAAATTCTTTATGGGGGCAGCTACTAGGGTCCATAGAAGTCCATTGGAACGCTCAAAATTTTGACAACTTTGACAGCCGCTCTTGTAGTGTTTAACCACCACTACCACTACCACTCATCGATTTTACCAGAGTTTTTCGAACACATTAGAAACTGTCACTTGTAAAAAAATTTAAAGATGAGAAAAAATTTAAAATTTGGCTTAATTTTACAAAATAAGTTTTTTATATGTTGGAACTTGGTAATATTTTATTATTTTTAAAATTAACTTTCTCATTTATAAAATGAAATCTAGCATCTATATGCTTACTACGTTTATTAAACTGCCCATTTTTAAGAATACTTATTGCACTTTGATTGTCCATATTCAAAATAACTTCCAAACTGTTCATCAACAAATTTTCTAACAAAACTTTTAGGTACAATACCTCTTTGACTGTTTCTGCTGCCGCTATGAACTCCGCCTCTATGCTACTTAGTGCTACAACAGGTTGCTTACGTGAACACCAGCTTACAGGACCTTCAGCGTAGAACATTACATAGCCTGTCGTACTTTTTCTGGTGGTTTTATATTGCTCTCTTAATTTTTCTTGTAGACTATTCCATCTGTTTTCGTACTCTTTACGTTCTTTTTACATTGTTTATGTCAGTCCTTGTTGGATTCTCAAGGTTTCTACTACAAAAGCTTACTGAATAAGCTATGTCTGGTCTGGTTCGGTTGGATAGATAAAGTAGGCTTCCTACAGCTTCACGATATGGAAACGTTCCTGCTTCTTTATCAAATGATTTTTCTTCATAGTCAGTGATCGGTGTAGTTGCTGTTTTTGCATTTTCCATATTAAGTTTTTCTAGAACACTTTGTGCGTAACTTTCTTGGTCTAGTTTCATCCAGTCTTTGCCTCTGGTTAGTCTAATACCCAAAAAACTGTCTCAAATTTTTTTACTTCAAATTTTCTTTCAAGTTTTCTTAACAAATTATCAATTTCTTCTGAATTTTCTCCTACTATCAAGCCATCATCAACATAAATTGCTAAAAACAGTGTTCTTGCTTTATTCTTAAAAATACATTGATCCACACTTAACGCTTCCATTCCATTTTCTGTTAAAAATGTGGTAAAATGGTCATTCCATCTCATCGGAGCCTGGTTGAGGCCATTAATGGCAAATGGCATACAAATGGCTTTATATCCTTCTGGAATATATATTTCTTCTGTCAGTATTTCTTCATTACATACTCTTTTTGCACGGTCAATGCTAACAACATCCTTAGTGAGTTTACATTAACTACTGGACTAAAAACTTCATCATAATCTAAATCTTTGGTTTGTTAGCATCCTCTTACAACAAGCCTCGCTTTGTAAGTACCATTATCTTTCACTCGAAAAATCCATTTATTTGTAAGAATTTTTTTTTCCATTTGCCTCTTCTTGGTTTACATATTCCCAGGTTTTGTTTTTACTCAACGATTTTTTTCATTTTTGATAGCTTCTTTCCATAAACTTGGTCATCACTTTGTATTGCTTCATTAACGGTTAAAAGAACATAATCATCATATTTAACAGGTCTGTTAATTGTTCTCCCTCTTCTACTCATACCTTGTCCCAAATCAGACTTTGTTTCTTCATCGCTTTGTTCGTAAATGTATTCTATGATGTCTTTGTTTATATCATTTTGTTAATTTTCATTAGTTCTAATTCATTTTCTTGTCTTGTGTCTTCAGCATTTTCTTAATTTTCCAGGATTTCTTGGCTATTTTCCTGTATTTCTTGCTCGATTTCTTCTAGATCTTCTTGATTTTTATTGTTCTCTTCCATTTTTATTGTTGTTTTTATTTCTGTTTTAGACGTAGGTAAAGCTGGGGGGACCACCATAAGGAGCCACAAAAATTCCCATGCCAGAATTTGGTGCTAATTTGTTGCTAATTTGTTACCGAAGAATTAAATTTGTCGCTGTTGCCGTTTCCGAGAAATCGCGACCCTTGTGACTTTACGGTAAAGCTGAGGGGCCACTCCATAACTCCTGATTGCCAAGCGATAGGAGAATAAATCAAACGCCATAATCTGTCGCTCGAAGGCCTTATGTGCATTAACATATAAAAAACTCTATTTTGCTAATAACTTCTCTTGTATTGAACCAAATGATGCAGAACTAAGCCCATTAGGCGACAATGAGCTTGTTCGAATTTGCTGCTGCCATTTAAATGTCTTACAAGCAAAATTTAAAAAAAAAAAAATTTTTTTGGGAAACTGTACCACTGTGCGTCCAATAAATCGTATCTCGGTTATTTTACGAGATATTAGGCTTAAACCAAAAACATAATTTAAGTCATGCTAAGTCCAAATTTGGTCGGTACAATAGCAATACGTCGCTCCTGTGGCGTTCAAGAAAATTTGTTGAAAGTAAAGTCGCAATGATTTGCATACCGTGAAGCTGAGCTCAAAGCGGGCTTTTTAAGTACTCAAACAAAACATTTTTCGCCGGTGCCGTTATCGAGCGAGATATTGCGATGAAAGTGGTTCACTATTCCACAAGTCTACACCCGGATATCCACAAAACTATTTATGGGGCCTCCAACATTCGTATACCATTTAGCTGGGCTCGAATAGCGCTTTTCAACTAACTAGACGCAGAATTTGTCGCTGGTAAAGTTATCGAGATATCGAGATTTAAGGGGTTCACACCTCTGCCCCGAATATCTCCAAAACTATTTATGGGGCCACCAAGTTTCGTATACCGTTTAGCTAGGTCAGAATGGGGCTTCTTAATGACCCAAACACAGAATTTGTCGCTGGTGCCGTTATCGAGATTTTGCCATTTAAGTGGTTAGCTATTCCACATTTCTGCACCCGGATATCTCCAAAATTATTTATGGGGCCACCAAGTTTCGTATACCGTTTAGCTGGGTTCGAACAGGACTTTCCAAGTAACCAGACCCAGGATTTGCCGCTAGTGCCGTTATCGAGATTTTGCAATTTAAGTGGTTCACTATTCCACATTTCTGCACCCGGATATCAACAAAACTATTTATGGGGCCACCAAGTTTCGTATACTGTTTACCTGGGTTCGAACAGGGCTTTCGAAGTAACCAGACCCAGAATTTGTCGCTGGTGCCGTTATCGAGATATTGCGATTTAAGTGATTCACTATTCCACATATCTGCACCCGGATATCTCCAAAACTATTTATTGGGCCACCAAGTTTCGTATACCGTTTAGCTGGGTTCGAAGAGGGGTTTCCAGGTAACCAGACCCAGAATTGTTCGCTGGTGCGGTTATCGAGATATTGCGCTTTGAGTGATTCACTATTCCACATCTCTGCACCCGGATATCTCCAAAACTATTTATGGGGCCACCAAGTTTTGTATACCGTTTAGCTGGCTTCGAACAAGGCTTTCCAAATAACTAGACCCAGAATTTGTCGCTGGTGCCGTTCTCGAGATATCGCGATCTAATTGGTTCACTATTCGACATTTCTGCACCCAGATATCTCCAAAACTATTTATGGGGCCACTAAGTGTCAACCCCTTAATTAGCGGGTGTCTATGTCAAGGGGTTTGACCTCTGCGTTTATAGATACTATTGACTGCCGTTCTTTTATTAGTATTGATTAATTATGATACTATCCATATCCATAAAATCTTGTTTTCAAAAACTTTTTTCAATTTTTTTCTTGTTGAAAATGCAATTATCTATCTTAATGTGAAAACCGCGTGTCGCCAACTGCTACTTTTCGTGAGTTACGTTTTTATAAGTATATTTTTATTTTTCTTAGATATCTCAAAATCTACGAATCTGACAGAGTAACATTAAGTTAGGTTAGGTTTGTGCAATTAACAGCTCCCTCCACTGCGACCTGAGAGATCTATTGTCGCTCATTCCCCCCTTCCCCACTCACCAGACTTTATACGGTTCTGATGAGCACCCCCTAGGAAGGCACTTTTCTTTTCCTAGACGGATTTAGACCTAAACCACTTTGTCGGGACTGCTAGGGATCTTTAACGTGCTCCACTATCAATAGAGACCTTTTGCACCTATAATTTTGATGCCTTTTTACTTTATCGCTTATTTCGGGCATGCGCAGTTAAAGTTTGACGTTACTTGCGGAAGAATACCGTATCCCTTATAATTGACATGGTTGCTGACAGTAAAACGTTAAGTAGAAAAACAAAAAATTTAAATTGATTTTGAATGCAAAAATATGTTCTGTATTCTTTTTAGTTGCAAAGATATGTTTTAGTTGTTGTTTAATCATTTTCTTTGGCTAGAATTTCGTAAGAAATGTAAAATATTGATTTTTACTGGCAACTATGAAAAGGGATTCCGATCTGTTTATCATAACCTTCCTTTTCTCCGTTGTGTTTTTGAGTTTTTAAAGATTAATTATAATTAAAATTCACGCAAAAAACACAAGAATAAGATATTTTAAATGACAAATATTATTGGACATTAAATTCTTTTTGTAAATCTTTATAATAATAAATACCGTATAAAGTCGGCCATAAAAAAATCAAAGGCGGCGTGGAAAAACTAAAAATGCTGTCTTAAAAATAACGTGACGTTAGCTACGTCACAACGCGTTATTAAGCGATAAAGTCACCTAACGGGGATTTTTTACAAGAGGTGCAAAAGGTCTGTAATATATGGATCACACGGGACCGTCCTCTTAACGTCCTCTCCTAGGACGATTACTCACAAAACGCTTAACCAATTCTTATCAAATTTTCTGGCACCAGGCGGTAAGCTGATTAGATTTTGGTGTTGGTGGGGGGTTGCGAAGAGGGTAGAAATGGGAGATAAACTTTTTAAAATATCTTAACTGCGAACCGTAGCAGTTTGAAACACGTGATTTTCACGCTAAGATGAATAATTACATTTTCTATAAAAACTATATCAATGATGAAGCCTGCCAGATTCGTAGTTCTTGAGATATGTAAGAGAAACAAAAATATACCTATAAAAATCTTAACCCACGTACTGTAGGATCTAGAGAGCCACGGTTTTAATATTTAGATTGATAATTACATTTTCAACAAAAAATGTCAATGTTAGTCTGTCAGATTCGTAGTTTTTGAGATATCTAAGAAAAATAAAAATATACTTATAAAAACCTAACTCACGAATCGTAGCAGCTGGCGACACGCGGTTTTTATGTTAAGATAGATAATTGCATGTTCAACCAAAAAAAAAAAAAATGAAAAAATTTTTTGAAAAACAAAATTTTGAGTTTTTTTAAAAGATTTTATGGATGGTATAGCCATTTTTTAATTTACCTACTATCATAATTAATCCATACTAATAAAAGAACGGCAGACAACAGTATATATAAACGCACTTGACCTACAGCCGTAAAAATTGGAAGACATATTGGGTGTGTGACATAGGCACCCGCCAAGAAGGGTTTTTTAAAAAAGTTACCCCTAAGGAGGTAAAAAGAGGTTCAAACTTAGTTGCCCCATAACTGTGTGTGAATCACCTAAATCTCAATATCGCGATAACGGCACCAGCGACAAATTCAGTGTTTAGGTAATTAAAAAGCCCTGTTTGAACCCAGCTAAACGGTATACGAAACTTAGTGGCCCCATAAATAGTTTTGGAGATATCAAGGTGCAGAGATGTGGAATAGTGAATCACTTAAATCGCAATATCTCGATAACGGCACCAGCGACAAATACTGGGTCTGGTTACTTGGAAAGCCCTGTTCCAACCCAGCTAAACAGTATACGAAACTGGGTGACCCCATAATTAGTTTCGGAGATATCCGGGTGCAGAGATGTGGAATAGTGAATCACTTTAATCCCAATATCTCGATAACGGCACCAGCGACAAATTCTGGGTCTGGTTACTTGGAAAGCCCCGTTCGAACCTAGCTAAACGGTACACGAAACTTGGTGGCCCCATAATTAGTTTTGGAGATATTCGGGTGCAGAGATGTGGAATAGTGAATCACTTAAATCCCAATATCTCGATAACGGCACCAGCGACAAATTCTGGGTCTGGTTACTTGGAAAGCTCTGTTGGAACCCAGCTAAACGGTATACGAAACTTGGTGGCCCCATAAATAGTTTTAAAGATATCCGGGTGTAGAAATGTGAAATAGTGAACCACTTAAATGGCAAAATCTCGATAACGGCACCAGCAACAAATTCTGTGTTTGATTACCTGGAAAGCCCTGTTCGAACTCAGCTAGATGGTATACGAAACTTGGTGGCCCCATAAATAGTTTTGGAGATATCCGGGTGCAGAAATGTGGAATAGTGAATCACTTAAATCGCAATATCTCGATAACGGCACCAGCGACAAATTCTGTGTTTGGTTACTTGGAAAGCCCTATTCGAACCCAGCTAAACGGTATACAAAACTTGGTGGCCCCATAAATAGTTTTGGATATATCCGGGTGCAGAGATGTGGAATAGTGAATCACTTAAATCGCAATATCTCGATAACGGCACCAGCGACAAATTCTGGGTCTGGTTACTTGGAAAGCCCTGTTCAAACTCAGTTAAACGGTATACGAAACTTGGTGGCCCCATAAGTAGTTTTGGAGATATCCGGGTGCAGAAATGTGGAATAGTGAACCACTTAAATGGCAAAATCTCGATAACGTCACCAGCGACAAATTCTGTGTTTGGGTCATTAAAAAGCCCTGTTAGCCAAACGGTATACGAAACTTGGTGGCCCCATAATTAGTTTTGGAGATATCCGTGTGCAGAGATGTGGAATAGTGAATCACTTAAATCGCAAAATCTCGATAACGGCACCAGCGACAAATTCTGGGTTTGGGTCATTAAAAAGCCATGTTCGAACCCAGCAAAACGGTATACGAAACTTGGTGGCCCCATAACTAGTTTTTGGAGATATCCGGGTGCAGAGACGTGCAATAGTGAACCACTTTGATGGCAATATCTCGATAACGACACCAGCGAAAAATTCTGTGTTTTTGTCATTAACAAGCCCTATTTGAACCCAGATTAACGGTATACGAGACTTGGTGGCCCCATAACTAATTTTGGAAATATCTGGATGCAGAGATGTGGAATAGTGAAACCCTTAAATCTCGATAACGTTACCAGCGACAAATTCTGGGTCTAAATAGTTGAAAAGCCCTGTTCGGGCCCAGCTAAATGATATACGAATCTTGGGGGCCCAATAAATAGTTTTGTGGATATCCGGGTGCAGATTTCTGGAACAGTGAACCGCTTTCATCGCAATATCACGCTCGATAACGGCACCGGCGAAAAATGTTGTGTTTGAGTACTTAAAAAGCCCGCTTTGAGCTCAGCTTCACGGTATGCAAATCATTGCGACTTTTTGGTCAATTTCAGAAAATAGTTTCAACAAATTTTCTTGAACGCCACAGGAGCGACGTATTGCTATTGTCCCGAACAAATTGGGACTTAGCATGACTTAAATTATGTTTTTGTATTGGACGCACAGTGGTACAATTTCCCAAAAAAAAAAATGTTTTTTTTTTAAAATTTTGCTTGTAAGACATTTAAATGGCAGCAACAAATTCGAACAAGCTCATTGACGCCGAATGGGCTTAGTTCTACATCATTTGGTTCAATAAAAGAGAAGTTATTAGAAAAATAGAGTTTTTTAAAGATTAAAAAAAAATCGCGATATTTTTGTTGTTTTTTATATGTTAATGCACATAAGGCCTTCTAGCGACAAATTATGGCGTTCGATTTATTCTTCTATCGCTTGTCAATCAGGTGTTATGGGGTGGCCCCTCAGCTTTACCGTAAAGTCACAGGGGTCACGATTTCTCGGAAACGGCAACAGCGACAAATTTAATTCTTCGGTAACAAATTAGCAACAAATTAGCACCAAATTCTGGCATGGGAATTTTTGTGGCCCCCCCAGCTTTACCTACGTCTGTTTTAGGTTTCTCAAATATCACATCTCTTCTAATTATTATGTTCTGTCTTTTTTCATCTCATAGTCTGTACCCTGTTGGTGCATATCCCATAAATATGTATTTATCACTACGTTCTTCTAGCTTTTTTTAGGTATCCCAATGTTTTTGCATAAGCTTCGCATCCAAAAATTTGTAAACTTTGAGATCTGTTTTTTTTTCAGACCACATTTCTATTGGTGTCATATCTATTCCCAAAGACTCAGTTCGAATTCTGTTAATAATGTATGTTGCCACCCTCGCAGCTTCACCCCAAAACTTTTTTCTACATTCATGTCAAACAATAAGGATCTTACCTTTTCAATCAGTGTCCGATTTAACCGTTCAATGACTCATCATTCATGTATTCTCCACCATTATCACATCTGATCTTTGAGATTTTAATATTTTTGCTTCTTTCATTTTCTTCTATGTACTCTTTTATATATGTTACTGTTTCATTTTTAAACTCCAATAAGTAAATCATCGTTAAATTTGTATAATCATCTATAACTGTCAAAATGTACTTTTTGTTGTCCCATGTTATTGGATCAATAGGGTCACATAGGTCCGTATGGATTATTTCCAATGGTCTTGTCGCTTTTGTCCTTTTTGTATCAAAAGGAAATCTTACTTGTTTTGCCTTCAAACAAACCTGACATGGTGTCTGAAAACAGTCACAATCTTTTTTGTTTAAATCCATACCTGTTACTATCTCTAGATCAACCATTTTTTCATGTTTTTTATGTTAATATGTCCTACTTTTCTATGCCAATTCTGTACTTTTTCTTCTGTAGTTTCTGTCAAATAAACCTCTTTTTTGCAGTCTTCATGTTTTTTAAAATCTACCATCTACAAGCTTTTTTCATTTTTCTTTCCCTCAATGACTTTTATGTCATTCATCATGATATACACTGTGTTTTCTTCAAAAACAACTTTACCTTGATTTTCTGTGATTGCGCATACTGATAATAAGTTTTTAGTGAGTTCTGGCACATAGAGCACTTCTTTGAAGATACATTTTTTAATTTTCTATAATGCCAATGCATTTTTCTTTGCAACACAGATATGAACAGTTTTGTTTTCCAAGCTCTGAAATATCTCTATATCATTCACCATGTGGTCTGCGTCTAAAACAAACAAATTTTTATCTATGTTCTCTGAGCTTTTTCGTTGTGTCAAAAATGAGACTTTATCATTTTTAGTTTCATTTTGTTGCCTATTTCTAAAGAAACAGCTAGTTTCATTATGACTTGTCCTTTTACAAATATTGCAAAACAATTTCTTACTGTCCTGGTTCTCATTTCTCTCAGAATTATTATTTTTAATTGTGCTAGTTTTATTCTTGCAAAAACGAGCGATATGTCCTGGTTTTTTGCAAATATGACATAGTCGCTCTGAACTCTGAAATGCTACTGACCTTTCTTTTCCATTGTTTATTTTATTTGTGTTTTCTTCTGCCAACAGTCTAGATGTGAGGTTATCTAGTGTTTTATCCTGCTGTGCACTTGATTCCCATGCAGTTTTAAAGAATCTATATCTTTCTGGCAGTGTACTTAAAAATTTTGACATTAGTATGTCATCAGTGATATCTTGTTTTAAAGATTTCAATCTAAATGCCATATTTTTCAGCTTACTTATGTGTGCAGCCAAATCTGTCCCTCTTTCAAACTGACAACCAAAGAATTCTTGTAGAAGATGACATTTCTTTTCTTCCGTGTCCTTTTTAAATATGGTTTTTAGTTTCAAATACATCTGCGCCGATGTGGTACAGTTCATAATGTAAACTAATACCTTTTTGTCAACTGTCGAGATTATTATTTTCTGAGCTTTCGCATCCCTTAGCATTCCTAGCTTTTTATCTTTAGTTTCTGTTAAATCTTTACATAGTTCTTCTCCTGTCACAATAGTATAGATCCCAGTGGCCTTAAAACATATGCCTATCTGAAAATCCCATAAGTCAAATGTTTCAGCATATACCAGTTTGTCAATGTTTGATATCTCAGTCTCGTTCATGGTTTTTTTTACTGTTTTTTTTTCACGATTTTCTCAAACTTTTCCGCACGTTTTTACTAGTTTTTTTTAGGTTACCTTGTTTTTTACGTGGTTTTTACGCGCTTTTTTAGGGCTTTTCTGGACCCATCACCTGTTGCGTTTTTATATTATTTTATGTTATTTTATGACTTCGTATTTTTAATAAACTGATGCTGGTAGTTTTTATTTTAATTGTTTTATTTTTCAACTTTTACAATACTGTTGCATGTTGCATCATCTTTTTTTATCTACTACTCACTTCAGACCATAGCTAAAAGGCCACTATTCTACAAATCAAATTTCTTGACATAAGGCCACTGATACATTCTTAACATTAATTACTCTAAAATTAACCAGAAAAATAACTACAACCACAACGAAATAGATTCGTAGCTTACGGAAGTGGTTGTGGTTAATTACCACAACGGAATGACGTTTAGCTAATGCGCAGGTGCAGAAATTGCCGCAACCACTACGAAGTGTCAAATAAGCGTACCAAAATATCCCTAATATTGTGCAACAGCAAGTCACTAAAACCTTTTTTCGGCTTTCGCAGTTTTTGGGTAAACGACTTAGGATAAACGAGCTCTCAAAGATTTATAGTGCTCCTAGTACACGATAGCAGGTCACTTCAGGTTGATCTAACGACTGAAGAAATTGAGGAGATCTCCAACAGTATATGTAGAAGCTCATTTTACCCGTTAAACTTGGTTCAAGCTCTTCTCCAAAGAACTACCCAGGTAGCAAGGACACGTCACAGGACGTCTTAATCACGTCGTAATTAAGTCAAATCCGTCGAGGTCAAACTTTAATCATATTATGATATTATTAAAGCGTCATACTAGAGACAAATTTGACACGTACGTCTTATGATCTACCTAATTTGACAAATAGAAGAAGTTTTGGGTTTATATTTTCAAATCTTCAAATGCTATTTACTACAAAGATTGATCAAAAAGGACGTATTTTTGTTTTTTTTTTGAAAATTAATTAAAAGGTAGAATTAATGTTAATTTTTTTCGTCATTATGACGTGATCAACAGTGACCTATATTTCTACGCCTTTGCGTAAATTCAAATTCGAAAAAGATGAAACGTAAACTCCCATTTCATGTCATAAAAAATAAAACAAAAAATACGGCAGAAATTGCACAGAATAAATATGTAAGATATTCTTATTTATTATGAAAAGCGGTAATTCCCCGGAAATGGCGCCTTTGGTTTACATATATTCTATTGCCGGCAGAATGAAGAAAGCCAAATTTCTGTCCTTACAGTTTTATGCGAAAAGCAGAGGGAGAGATGTGTGAGTTGCATACGAATACCCGGGATGACACCCGACAAAAAGGATTTTCGTTTTACAATTGGTCCTGGTTCTGGTTGAACCAGAACCGCAACCGGTCCTTTCGTTTTAAAACAATGACGTCACAGTTGCAACCCGGTTATGAAATTTTATACCCAGCCTGGGAGGTTGGTTCGGCCCTTTGGTTGTAAACATAACCCCTAAAATTTTGCAAAATTATAGATAGTCTTTTTTTGAGTAAAATCAAAGATATCTTATTAATATTTAAAATGACGTCACTATTTTAGAACCGCTGTCAAAATTTATGTCAAAATAATGTCAACCAGAACCAGGACCAATTCTTAAATCGAAAATCCTTAAGGCTCGAAGGTGTTGTCGTACAGTCGTAGGTGTGTAAGGTGTGGTGCAGTAGTCACACAGAAGTCGCAGATATGTGTAATTTTTAGCTTCAAGTGTCTTAAAGTTTTATTGATTTTTTTTGTATAGTATATTTTAGTGCTATTATTATAAATATTTTAGTAGTAGTATCCGAGGTTGGTGTTATATTCGGGTTTTATCGTATTTTCGTGTATTACAGACATTATTATAGATTTTAAAGTTAATGTTTTAATAGTATTATCCGAAGGTTGGTTTGCTATAATTGGGTATTATCGTATTTTTGTGTGTACCAACATTTTTTATTGAGTTTATATATTTTAGTAGTAGGTATTATTATGCAGTTAATAGGTACTTAAAGTCAAATATCAATGGTATCGGTCCCTATCTTGTTGACATCTGATCAAAGTGACAGTGTTTGAATAAACGAGCAATCCGTTACGGGCAAACCTACGTAGTGTTACGTGGCTCTTAACGCGTTTGAAAGTGTACCTGCTTGATTGGTCAACACGATAGGAATGCGGATACCGATAATACTGATAATTGACTTTAGTAGATACTTATAGCAATTTTTTGTGTGCTTATCATAGTTACAATTGTTCTATTCTTTTAATTGCGTCGGTCTGAGAAAGATCAAGCTTACCAGAAAATGCTCTCCCTGCACCCCTCTATAAAACCTAACTATCTATTTGATATAGTTACCGTTGACAGATATACGGGGTCGAAGGGTGTACAGGCGTGTCTGACAGGCCATTTTCCTGGTATGTTGTAGTATGCTGGATCTCTCTCAACCGAATGCATTTAGAAAAAGAGAACAATAGTAACTATAGTAAGTTCACAAAAATTTGCTATTAAAGTAAATATTTCAACGCATCGGTATCGGTATACGTATCGCGTTCGAAATAGAGCCAAAATACACTACATTTTTGACTTGTTTACGCGATGTTTCGAACGATGCCCGCTTTTTTGAAAAATGCGATGACAAAACTGCTAACAGCAATCGATGCGTGCGTTGGGATGGACGTAACGATACGTTGATCACTACGTACGCATCGATTGCTATCAGATTTTGTGTCATTGCACCCGTCAAAAAAGCGGGTATCGTTCGAAACTTAGCATGATCAAGTCAAAAATGTAGTGTATTTTGGGTTTATTTCGAACGCGATACGTATACTGATACCGATGCGTTGAAATATTTGCTTTAAGTGTCTAGTATCTTATTTTCACTGTATTATATCTTACAAAATTGAAATTAATAATTTAGTATTTTTTTTGGCCACTCAACAATAACAATACATTCTAAGAACATGTCATGCAAAAATAAGAACTACGATAATTTTTCCCTAAACTTGATAATTTTTTAAACTGCAAATGATACTTTTTTGCAACACTATAGGTGTGTAAGGTGTGGTGCAGTATTCACACAGAAGCACGGAAGTAAATTTTTTTGTTTTTACTTCCGTGCACAGAAGTCGCTGAGTGCGTGAATTTAATCGTGTCTGCGGCAAGTTCTGTCTTCTGTCAAAAATAATTTCGTGCTTTTTCAAGATTTCCCACGCAGATGTGTATAATTTTTAGCCTCAAGTGTCTTAAAGTTTTAATGATTTTTTTTATATAGTATATTTTAGTACTAATATTATAAATATTTTAGTAGTAGTATCCGAGGTTGGTGTTATATTCGGGTTTTATCGTATTTTCATGTATTACCGACATTATTATAGGTTTTAAAGTTAATAATGTTTTAATAGTATTATCAGAAGGTTGCTTTGCTATAATTGGGTATTAACATATTTTTGTGTATACCAACATTTTTTTATTGAGTTTATATATTTTAGTACTAGGTATAATTATGCAGTTAAGACAGTTAAAGTCAAATATCAGTGCTATCGGTATCCCCATCCATATCTTGTTGACATCTGATCAAAGTGATAGTGTTTGAATAAACGAGCAAACATACGCATTTATCCCAGGACTTATCCGGTATGAGTTTGAAAGTGTACCTGCTTGATTGGTCAACACGATAGGGATGCGGATACCGATAATACTGATAATTGACTTTAGTATCTTATTTTCACTGTATTATCTGAAGGTCGGTATGTTTTAATGGTATTACCCGTATACTCGGATATTTTCGTGTATCAATATTTTTTTTAATAAATGCCCTTTTTGGATCGTATTCAATAGACAATGTACTTTGTTTTCATCCGTACCTTTTTTAATGCTACAAAATGATGTCACTTATCCGACACATTGACGTCGATAAATTAGTTACTTTTACGTAAAATATGACGTCATCTTATAATGATGATTGTGACGTGTCCTTGTTACCTGGGAAGTCACATGAATTTGACGTGTTTTTTGGGATTACATTTAACGCGACATAAATGACGTTGAATTTTAAGCTCTCAGGAAACCAGAGATATACAAGGAACATTTTTCTTAAATCTGACGCAATGTTTTGTGTACGTATTTTACATCCTTTTGAAATTAATGTCAAGAACTCGCTCACTGGGCATCGGCCACGGGAGTACCTATTGGGAGTATTCGAAGTATAACTGTTTGTCTCAAAGTTGACCACAAGAGCGTAAAAGTATCATTTTACGCCTTCATTTGCGGTCATTAATATATCGAAAATCGCCTGTTTAAACCAAACTGTCATTGACGTTACGTCAAATTCACGTAAATTAATTCACGTGACTAAAGTCACGGGTCAAACCTACGTGATACAGACGTCGACGAGACGTCGCAAAAATCACGTGATTGGTCGAATTTTTGACGTCTTTCCCACATAGCAAGCCTTGGATATTGTATATTACAAAGATATTTAAAATTAGGATTTACGTTTTGTATGTTACATGTATATTTTATATATATTAGAAAAAAAACATGATTCGTTTTTAAAAAAAGAAAACATGAACGGATATTGACTGTATATTCACTGTATATGCGCTGTCGTACATCCTAAATATATGTTTTTTTGTGTATAAGCCTTATATTTTTAACCCGAATATCAGTTAATATTTTAAAATAAAATAATACCCAAATATTTGTTTTTAATATAAACTAAATATATAAATTTTATAATTATTACGTAATATTCTCTAAAAAGGGTTTTAATATTTCCCTCTGCATTTCAAATGCTACATATTTTTTACATAAAATTTATTGCAAGAAATTATATAAAAATATTTTCCCAACATTCAGTGTGTATCCGTTTGAGTATATTCTGTTTATCTGTTTTTTTAATTTAAGGCAGACATATCCTAGCCCAATATCATTTGAATATTTGCACAATAAATATGCCCAAATATTTGTTTTGTGGAATGGAATACTTTATTGAATATATTATTGTTATAATATATAATTACATTTTTTTAGCATTAGAGATCCTCCTCGTTTTATATATCTTTAAAAAATCGTAGGTATATTGCTATAGTTAACATATTTTTTACGCGGGTTAGATTGTGACTTACCATTTTGCCAAAATTTGGCGAATCACATTCTCTCCGAGTGGCCACTTAACTTGTCGGTGCACATGGTCCCTAGTCTTCTATATATTTTCTTATCTCAGTGAATCAAAAACCACTAAATTGATGAAATGTATTAAAGGTTTCCTTTAGTGAGGGAGCCTTAAATAAAAACCACTTAGCAGTGTATACGACCCTACGAGTTCGCTGTTCCTCTACGCATTTTGATTCGTTAGCGCGTGTACCACGTGGTTTCAATTTAACCAATCAGATACGAGATTAATAAATCCTTCCTCTTGCAAATACGGAAATAAGCTTGTTTCACTTGTGTGCAGTGAATTTGTGCCGTTTTCTAAAGTTTTGTAGCAAAAAACAATATTTTTTATTATCGGTTGGATTAAACTACAATGGACTATCCCCCTGGGAATTGCTATCTTACATCCAGTTGTTGTAGGTAAGTAGATAAACGCGATTGAAGTTGTTTTATTCGTGTGGGCTCAAAATGGTGGCGTCAGATGAAATAAATAATGCATCTATATATATATGGCTGAATTTCAACTTGACGATAAATGTTGCTTTTCGACGTTGATGCGCTGCGTAACAAAGGGACAGAGAAGGGTCAATGTCAATCAGAAACAGCAGGTGTTGTGTTATCTAAAGCTAGGTTTATACTGTAAAATTAAAAGAAACATTGACCTATATGGGAGTCAGTGTATTTTGCATTTTTGTTTCACAGTGTCTAAAGTTACGACGGTTATATCTAGAGCGAAAACAACCTTTTTTAGGGTTGAGTTGGGTTTGCTGGGGTTGTATTGGTTGGTTTTCTTGTGAAAATGTAAAGAAACTGGTTTTTGTGTTTACCAAATATTTTAGAAAGCTGATAAATCACCTCGTAAATCACTGACACCCACATTTGTGTACATTTATAAAAGTTTTGTGCTGATTAATTTAAAGTTATTTACCTATATTTTTATTTTATTTATTTATGTGTATTGTAAAACTTTTATTTTTTTGCTTTCCTATTAGACCTCTAAAAGCAAATATATGAGTTGTATGGTTTTATTTTTTGTTTCAGATAGACACTAGATGAAAATTTGGTTGGTTGTTCCCACCAGCTTTGGTAACTTTACATCTCTTGAGGACTGCAGGGTGAATAGATAAAGCCGATTAAAGTTTTTTAATTCATAAATGGTGGAATTAGAAAAATCTGGACGAGGTTTCAAATGGAGACCCATGAACAATATTTATTATTAATTGATTATTATTTCAAAGTTGTAATTTTTTTTTTCTCTATTTTTTATCCAAATAAATAAGTGACTTTAGCAGTACATAATTCATTTTCTTGAAATATCTGTGAAAATTCCCTGTATAAAATATTAAAGTTTTATTTTACTATTAGCAACAATTTAAGGATTTTGTGAAATTAAGACTACTCAAAAATAAGTTCTGCTCTGATAAATCCGGTAGGAATGGTAACTGTTAATCACCAAATTTCTATTTCAGGTGGACTTTTGATGGAAATATGGGTAGTTGTTACCATGCCTCTCAATTTTTAAACAACAAAAATTATATTTTTGGATCCTTTACATGGAAAAAGACAATAATCCTGGCGGCCATCTTAACATCTAGACTTTGCAGAGTAAGTAGTATAAACTGTCAAGAACTTTTTTTTTTAATTCATTTTAAAGCAAAATTGAGACGCTACAAAAGATTTTTTGTGTGTGTGGGTCTTTTTATAGACTGTTCTTTTTAGTTTTTTATGTATTACTTTTGTTAAAAACTACAACAATGATGTCCGAAAGGTCCCATATAAAAGTGCTCAGGATATTCACGCATAAATTTGCCAGAAATTGGCATAATCATTTTTTGTTGAGTCTAGAGAACTTGTATAATTTTTTTCTTTACTTATATTTGTTACTAAAGTTAAACATTCCTTTTTTAAAAGTTTTGGTTTTATTTTTTTATAAACTTAATTTTTTTTAAAATTTTTGTTTTACAGCATTGTATTTAAAAGATTAAAATAACACATTTTTTGGAAAATTTTTGCCCATGCCATTTTTATATTTTTTTTGTATTATAAAATGTTGCTTTGTACCACCAGCAAACTGAACAAAAACTCATAAAAACTGATTAAAAAATGAATATGCCACGTATTATCTGTTTATAAAAATATTTTATTTCCAGATGTAGCTGCAGCAAGCAGAAATTCCCTTTCTTTACGCACCACCACGAATACAAAGCTTCATATTGTCATAGAAAACTGATTAAGGATACTGCAGATAGAGACAGATATCAACCACCAAAAAGAATAGAGCTAAACATGAGGATGTGTACTGGTAATAATGCGATATGGTGCCTGCGAGTCTTAATATACTGCTTTGCTCTCTTTGACTTAAACTAAATTTTTTAATGGAAAGCTTAATTCTGTATTTTCTAAATAAAAAAAAATGTAATTCAATTAACTGCTTAAATTAAAAAATGAGGAGGAAGTGTTTGTTTATTATTAAAAAAACCTTTAAAAATTTGAAACTATTGTTGTTAAAAAATTTTAGCTGTCCAAAGCGTTTTTATTTAAAAAAAAAATAAATTTAGGCATTTTAAGTTTTTTTACTAACAAACAGCACTTTTTTACGTGATACCGTATATTTTTTGGATATAAAAATAACATAAAAACGATATTTTCTACCATTTTAAAGTACTTCTAAAAAATGCCTATTTATGTGAGAGCATGCGTGTTTCTGATTGTTGTTGTTAATTTTACTCACGTTAATTTTTCTAAATTTAGGATGCGACCTATTATTGTTATTGTGCTAAGTGGGTATATTGTTGTAATATAAATGACAATATATTCAGGGAATATACAAAACGTATAATATATATGATCATAGATTTGTAATGGACATTCTTCATTGACTACATCAGTGTTATAAGGATTAGTATATTGCAGTAATATAAATCTTACATATACCCTCAATAACATATTATGGATACGAAAAGAATATACTTTTATGGATATAACATTGTTACATATAAACTAAAATTTGGACAAATATACATTTTGTATATCGTGACGGATATCAACAGGATATAATACATAAATATATACCATAATAGATATACCATAGAACATCAAATTTGGTGTAATAGAATATAACTCGAATATTTTTGTGGAGTAATTAATACATGTTCAGAATATACTTATAACGTATATTCAGTGGATGTTACCTAATGAGTACCTCTGGATCTAAATTGGATCTTTTTTGGAGCTCCTATGCACGTCCGGTGAATATTTGGGTGATATCCAGGGCAATATCCTTTTCCGTTTTCGTATATACGCTGGATATATATGAAATATTTTTTTGCTATGTGGGTCTCGACCATCATCGATGGTCTCGACGTAATATAGACGTGTTTTGGTTGTCTGGGTTAGTTAGGTACGATTAGGGAGTCGTAACGTTACGACCATCCCTGCCTACGAAACGATGTTTTCACGCATTTGATCAGCTGGAGCTGTCACGCATATACCTGCTCGATAGAGATAAGGATACAAATGCTAATAAAACCCAAAATTAACTTTAGTGTCTATTAGTGCCGGGCCTTAACTGCGTCTCAAATTCCCTATAAGATGAAGGTTACGAGCAGAGAACAGGGGATTGGTATGACTGCAAGGGAATTCTCATCTTCTCCTATGAAATACGTGGCGCCATATAGATCAAACGAACTTCTTAAGCGAAGTTCGATCTTAATAGGGAGATTTTGGTCAGGCAGTTTAACAGCAAATTTCGTTACTCTTATTGTTAACGTTAGCGTAATTAAAGGTAACTTCGAGAGGTTAAAAGTAGAGCTTTTGAACGTAGTCAATCGTTTGGCGGTAAACATAACCTTACTTTTTTATTGACTTTTGTTATTGTTTTCTTATATCTTTTTTTAATTTGCTTTTCTAACCATATCATGGAGAAAAATATTAATTTACTAATAGGACTGAGAGACGGACACCCCAACATAAATTTGGTCAGGCAAATAGAAGAAATCGAGCCTCTGCAAACTTATTTCTATTTACTCACCTGTTTACCAAAAAAAAAAACGGTAAAAAAGGCACCCCACTACCAGTATAAATCCGGGTAACAAACAATAAAATCCAAATACACAAAATTTTTATAAAACAAAACAAACTTTTATAACCTAAAAATCTTCCACCACAGAATCACATTAAGTTTGGTTGGTTGTCTTTTTAACGGTAAAGGTAGTCGCTATTCGACGCTAATTAGCGCCAGTATTTACCTTTAATAAAGGTAACAGCCTGACAGAGCGCTACTGCTCAGAATAATGGTAAGGGTAACAGACTGAGAAAAAACCTGACCAAGATCTCCCTAATTATACATAGTCTCCCTCGATAGTGATTAATTAATTGGTTAACTGTACTGCTAACTTCATGTGTCACGAGTAGTTCCAAGCCGCTGAAAAATTGTTCTATGGGCTCATACCCTAGCGGCTCAGAAGATGTAACGATAACCTCACTTATTTTAAAGAGGTTTCGCAAAAGCCTACAAGGGAGGGAGGATTGTGCCCCACTATCGAGGGAGACTGTATAATTAAGATCGAACTTCGCTTAAGAAGTTCGTTGGAACTTTCAATTATACAGGTCTCCCATATAATGATTAATTAATTGGTTAACTGTAGTCGTTTAAAGCCTTTTGCGACACTTGTATATATTTACTCAAAGATTAAGGCAGTTATACATAAAAATTTAAAAACCTCGACTTTATTTTAATAATGTCCAGGCTCTAAATACAATATGTTTTACAGAACGAAAATTAGTACTGCATACTTTTTACAAAACTAAAAACTGATCATATATTGGAGAACAAAAAAATGCAACATCATGTATATGGATAATTATTTGAATGAAAATTATTTGTGTGTATACCTTATCTCAAAAGAAATATTTGATAAATATTTTGTCTTCTAATCTTTCCCTTTTTCAAAGATTTTTTCTATTCATTTTCAAAAACAACCAACACATAAAAGACCTTTTCTGAAAATTTTAAATAGTTTTTCTCGTACTTTTTGGTCTTTTGGATTGCTTTAAAAAATAAAAATGCCAACAGTTCGCGGTCGCCAACAATTTTATCATTTAAACGACTTCGAGAAAAGACGCATCGTGGGCATGAAAGAGGCTGGTTTTTGGTTTACGGGAAATTGCAAGAAAGGTTAATGCCAATCCATCAACAGTGTTAAGAGTTTGGAGAAGGTGGTCCAATGATGAGACTTATAGACGTCGTAGTGCGGGTTCTGGACGCCCTAAATTATTACAAGGTCGTGATTTACGGCATCTCAGACTTCTTGCTCTCAGAAATCGACGGGACAGTATACGCCAAGTAAGAGATATTCTAGTTGCAGCTACAGGACGAGTGTTCTCAAGGATGACAGTTAATCGAATATTGCTTGATATGGGGCTGAGGGCTTACCGTCCGCTTTTGGTGCTACCTTTGAAACCACAACATAAGGCTCACCGCTTGAAGTGGTGCAGAGCTCGGCAAAATTGGAATGACGAATGGAATATTCCATTCGTCATTCTAAGCTTCAGCGACGAATCCAGGTTTTGTTTAAGCGGCCATAATGAACGCATGAGGGTTAGGCGATTTCGAGGTGAGAGATGAAATGTAGACTTTGCTGTTGAACGTGATACAGCAAGACAGCAAAGTATGGGATGCTATATGTTTAGGAAGCAGATCACCTCTAGTCCTCATCAACGGCAATCTGACTGCTCGGCGATATATCTATGAAGTGCTGCAGCCAGTTTTACATCCCTACCTACAAACTATCCCAAATGCGATCTTTCAACAAGATAATGCCAGACCGCATATTGCTCGTGAAACAATGGACTTCTTACATGAGTTTGGCATAGAGACTTTGGAATGGCCAGCAAGGTCGCCTGACTTGTCGCCTATCGAACACGTATGGGATATGATAAGGCGCGAAACTTAAATGAACTCTAGCATGCCGTAAGGAGGATTTGGATGAGTGTTGCTCAATATGATATACACCATCTTATTATTTTGTCAATGCCCAATAGAACAAACGAGTGCATAAATAACCATGGAGGAGCCACTCATTATAAATTTTTTAATGATTATCATGGAGGAATCTTGTTGGAAATTTAATCAATTACTAAGAGCACACTAATGTATTAATATATAAATAAATTACTTTAAAAATATTTGTCCTTTCTGGTGTTGCATTTTTTTTGTTCTCCAGTATATTTAACATGACTTGTCTTTCATAAAATTTTGCAAATGTACTAGATTCTTTGCCACTAACTTTTTGTTTATAGAAGTAGCGGCATGCCTCGTACTATGCTCGGAAAAAATATTTAAATCAACTCCACTCGGCCCGAGACAATCTTTGATCCACCCGCCTAGTTTGACTTTTACCTGCACGGATTGGGGATTTAAAGAGAAAAGGTAAAAAAGCTTCTTTTCCCTACAGGCCTCAAGTCCTGTGTTTAATCCACAGACCTAACACCATTAGACCCTGAATGCTATGCTAATGCCCTGGCTCCTACAATAACAATGTATTTCGCAAAACATATCGCCGGAATTAGGAGTTCTCTTTCTCTTTATGTAAATGTAAAAAAATATTTGTAGTCATCCTAACTCGCACTTTATACAATATCTTTTCCTCAAAGAGCAAAATAAAAAAAGATCCAATGTGTCTGAGCCAGTATGCGATGTGAAAATGATTATATATATGTAGTATATAAGCTCGTATTTCCGAAATGACGAAAGCATTGTAGGATGAAGCCTTGTTACCAACTTGAGGTTACTTTCTTGTTGGTTCTGAAATTTCATGAAAATCTTGGTGCTTTTTTATCACTATAATCAGCTACATTCAAAAATATCATGAAAACAATTTTTATTTATTTTAAAACTATAATTACAAAACAAAAAGATAAAAA
Organism: Oxystoma pomonae; assembly: GCA_963921995.1. Lineage (NCBI taxonomy): Eukaryota > Metazoa > Arthropoda > Insecta > Coleoptera > Brentidae > Oxystoma > Oxystoma pomonae. The sequence goes on from OY998163.1 coordinate 78,832,454, forward strand.
ATAAAAAGCCCATATTTTTTCCAATACTCCCAACGATCAACGAACCTTGCCGTCTTCTGCGCACTACTGGTGGTTTGCATTCATTATATATGTTTTGCAGCTTTGCATACCGACCGTGTCCAAATATTTCTGATTTCAAAACGTTTTGTGTGATTTTTGTGATTTTTATAAACTTGAAGTTAAAAACTATAGGATGGTGCGGGAGTGCATCGTGTATAAACAATTGGAACACCCAAATCAAGGGATTTCGTTTCAAAGGTAAATGTCAAAATCAGCTGTAGTTTTGTTGTGATAATTACCGGTCAGTGTCATCCTTTACCTATTTTCAATTATTGGTATTACTGTTTTTGGTAATTATGCAGTATACAGTTTTCTACCATTTTTAATTTTTTATGAAAAATTCTTTATAGAGGCACCTACTTTGGTCCCTAGGACCCCAAATCCGCCGGGGGGGGGGGAAGGGTTGTAATGTATTTTTTTGATTGTTTTGGGTTGGGTTGGGTTAGGTTGAGTTGGTTTGTGTTGAATTGGGTTATTTTAGTGAAAAAAAAATAAAAAACAAAAGAAAATAAAAAAAACAACCGGCGCCGGCGGATTTGGGGTCCTAGGGACCCTCTAGTAGGTGCCACCATAAAGAATTTTTCATAAAAAAATCCAAAATGGCAGAAAACCCTACACTGCACAATTACGCTGTTTTTTTTATTATGCTTTGTTGTTAGAACCAGCACCCTGTTTACCATCTGTGCAGGTGTGCTCAAGGCTATAATTTCTTAACAAAGGCAAAAATAATATATGAAAATATTATTATGTTTTGTTGTCTGTCAATTTAGAAAAGCAGATACCTGACCACAGACCTAAGGGTTTCAAGTTCTGTGTACCTCACCTATGTAAAATAACATTGGGTAAAATGAAATTGTAAAGTATAGTAAAATATTTTAATTCTCAAAGCTTTAAATGAATATTAGTTTTAAAAAAAAGAGTAGGTATTTTCTTATATTTTTATTTTTATCTTAACATATTTTAAACTTATAATTATGCAAGTGATTTAGTAGATTTCATCAGGGGTTTAATTTAAACATCAGGTTTTGCCTTTTTCCTTCAGTTGATAGAAAAGACTATTAAACAGTTGTTGCCCTCAACCTTGTATTAAAGTTATCTTGTAATTTTTGGTATTCCACCAGCAAATTTTACAATAATTATTAAAATTATCACTACTTTAATCGCTTTTACTCACCATTAGCACTTAAAAAAATATTTAACAACATAACACAATTAAATTGGTGGCGGGATTCTGAAAGGGTGACAAGAAAGGGGGTGAGTTTTTATAACTTCATCCAAAAGACGATTTTTGTGTCAATAAATTACAAAAGCATGGTTACCGATGCAAAAAAAATCGTTTTTTTAAATCACTCGCTGCGCTCGTTAATTTAAATGAACGCTTGTAAAAAAAACGCTCTTTTAACCGCTAGTTGTGAAAACTACAAATTATTGCTTTTGTGCAATTAACCTATTTTTTACATATTTATTAATTTTATCTAGGACATACGTCTACACACTTACCGCAGTGTTGCCGAGCAATGTTCTGAAAATCATTCTGTCCTTTTTTGGCACAGAGGCTAGCTTGGGGGCAAAACAAATAAGAATTTATGAATGGCATTCAGGGTCTATGGTTTTTAGGTCTGTGGTTTAATCTAAATAAAATAAGAGCGTTAATGTAGGGCAAACTGCGTTGTTTTCTGAATAAAAAAAGGAAGCCATAGAAGGGCCTGAAACCTATTTTTACCGGATGTTTTTATTCTTGCTGGGACTTTTATGTAAATGCTTTCTTTACTTTTATTAATATTGTTAACTTCGATAAGAGAGAACATCTGGATTCTACGAGTCGTTAATAAAGCTAATAATGAAACGGTTTTGTAGGTTATCATTTTTAGAGTTAAGTTTTCATTTGAGAACTGAGTTTCCAAAAAGAATATACCACACTATAGCATCCCACACCGCCTCATATCTGGGTTTAGATGGTCTTAAGTTAAAAATTTTAATCTTGGATCCAAAGCCAGATTTGGACCAACGAAGGCTGATCTATAGCTGTTAAGTGATCCATAGGAAGCACCTTCATTAAAGTTTTCCTCTAAAAATTTTATTACTGCAAGCACCTTTGCCTCAAAACATGTTCACGTTATTATGAACACAAAACCTCCACCATTTTTTTGTATGTTACTTCATATTGTCGCAAAGTAGATTCCGAAATAGAGCCTAGGGTGATGTTTGCTGTTGATTCTTGAAGTCCTTTCAATTTGACTGCTTGTCTAATAATATGCCTGCCATTAGTTAAGAGATTTCCAAAGGGAGAGTGGGATTCTGTCAACTGACAGAAGATAACAAATATTTTTTAGGATTAATATAAATAAGGAGTCGCAAGGTTGAGTAGGCCAGTTTGGTACTATTACAATACCCCTATAGCTTGTTTTCTTTGATTTTTTTCCAACATAGGTAAAATTAATGAAAAAGGGGGAAAGGCATAAACAAATTTATCTCCCCAAAAACTGTAAGAGTTTCCAGGAAATAAATCGAGTACATATTGCGTTAAGTCTACTCGCGAATGAATCAATTTCTAAAAAAACTGGTTTAGTTTCCGCTCTGTTTCTATTTTTAACTTACGAGACTCTTTGTCTGCCTCGATGTTTAAACTCGAACCAACATAGGAAGCATATATCCAAAGATCTCTTTCCTCACAAAAGTGCCAAATCTCTTGTGCAATTTTGTTCCAAAGTAAATACCTATACTGCCCCTCAATTAAGCAATAAATGCGATTGCCGTTGTATTATTAATTCTCAAAAACACACACTAGAGTTTCTTTAGCCTAGTGGCAAAAAGTGTAAGTGCAAACAAAGCAGCTTTTACTTCCAATGCATATGCATTTTTTTTGTCATTCTTACCAAAAACCGTCTACGTTTTATTGATTCACAGACTACTACCCACCCTGATTTACTAGTAGGTATTTGAAAATATTTCAAGGTAAAAGTCTTTTTTAATAATTTCCTCACACTAGATTGAATTACTGACTTCCACCATCTTAAATCATCAAGAACGTATTTCGGGATTTCCATTTTTGCATTATAATTATCTGAAGCCAGAGATAATGCAAGAAACCTTGATCTTTCTAGACTTTTCAAATGCAACCACCCATATTTTACCGCAAAGCAGCCAGCAACTAATACACCGACTAATTTTGCAAAAGCTATAATAGAACAAGAAATTGAGATTTTGACATGTTTAGATGTGCTTGGTAAATCTAAGTCTAAAAGGTCATTTATAAAAATGACGAATTGGAATTTCCGTTTTTTAAAAGATATGTTGACGACATTTTAACTTGTGTGCCTAAAAACCAAGTTGAAGTTATACAAAACATCTTTAACAGCTTTCACCCTAAACTAAAATTTACAGTTGAACTTGAAAATAATAATAGTATTTCATTTTTAGATGTGTTAGTCGAAAGAACCATCGAAAATACTTTAATAACCGACTGGTACCATAATTAAACCTACGTTTTCAGAACGTTTTCTATATTTTCAGTCAGAGCATTAATTCTTTCACACAAAAACAAAACATCATTAGAAACCTAAAACACCGAGACCTAAGCCTTTCACACCCAAAATATCACCAAAAAAACTTAGCATACATCACATCTATCTTCTGAAAAATAAGTATCCAAAAAAAAAAATTTAAGAACAAAATGCACAATTAATTCAAACTTACCAAAAGAACAAACAAAATACGTAAAGAATCTTTCTGAGAACATAGCAAAAGTGCTAACAATGGATAACACCAAAATAGCATTTAAAAATGAAAACACAGTTAAAAAATACTACTCTAACTTAAAACCAAAAACACCTAGAGAAAAACTTAGTGGGGTAGTGTATAAAATCCCTTGTTCTGATTGTAATGACATCTATATAGGGCAAACAGGAAGATATCTAAAACAAGAATGCAAGAACATCAAAGAAGCATCCAAGCATATCATCTCTATGACACCACAAAAACAAAAACAGGCCCTAGCGAACACGCATTTAATTGCTTACATTATTTTAACTTTAATAACATAGAAGTTTTATCATGCCAACCGAATTACAAAAAACGGCTAACAAAAGAAACGATTTAAATTAAAAAACATAGACATAGAGAACTTAAATACTTCCTATTTTAATCTAAATCTATTATAATAATAGATATCTTTTTGTCTCATTTCACCCCATTTTTTAATCAAAAAAATTAATATTTTCTTCGTTTCAATTCTCAAAGGGGCTCTTTTTGTTTTTTTTTTGGTTTTGTTGTTTGTTTTTTTTTCTCTCAAGTAGGTACCAAATAAGGATACTCGACAAAACATTTGAACACATTTTATTTATATTATTTTTAGTAAGGCAAGAACCTCCATAAGGTATACACCATTTAATCTGTAATATAAAAAAAAACAAAAAACGTATTATTACTATTTTAGAATGTTTTTAAATGTAGTGTCCTTTTGTGTAGTTTTAGTAATAACAGAGGAAACCAAATAATTTTCAGTAAGGACCCCAACGTAAATTATCATCTTTATTACATAGGTATTGTTAAAATTATAAAAAAAAACTTATGCTTATTATGTTTTATTTATAATAAAAAAAATAATATTTATTGATAAATAACTTACCTATTTTCTATATATATATATTATACAAATTGTTTAAAAATAAAGATACTTAAGTAGAAACAGACCCAGTACTATTGTACATTATTATTTTTAGTGTCCTGAGGATGAATCAATAAACGAGTCGAAACGTCGACATTGGAAAGACACCTGGTTTCTGTTTATTTGATCACATCCAACAAAATTTCAAGTTAAAGTTACATTTATAAAAATTTGAAACAATATGGGACCCAATACAGTACCTTCTGGAATGCCCACTCTAACCTCAAGATCATCACTAAGCTCGGAACCAATCTGTTTTTTGTGTATATTCGCTTAAGTAGCTTGAAAACAAGTTGCTAACACCTCTCACTCCAAAAGGTTCTATTTTTTTTAAAAACAGTTTATGTGAAACAGTGTCGAAAGCCTTTGCCAGGTCCAAAAAGATAGCCAACGGATTTCGCCTCTGGTTCTGGCGTGTAAGGCGTCAATGGTCCACAACCCAGATTTAAATCCAAATTGTTTATTTGTTAACACTCCTCTGTTATTAAATTTAATAACAGCTTTAAATTCGTTTTAAAGTTAGAGACGCGAACACGCTTAGAAAAAGTGTAAGTAGAAAGAGCAGAGTGTTTCAGATTGAAAGACTGCGTTACGTTGTTTTAATTTTTTTTATTCATTTAAAAAAGTATAATTTTGTTTGAAAGTCGGGACTAACTCGTTATGGGAGATCAGGCTTAGACTTTTCGCAGCTTTATTGAAAGAGCAAGTTTGTGGATAAATGGTCATTTTAATTAATTTAGCGGATTCTAATTTCAAAATAAAATAAGAAAATTGATCACTGTTTTACGCCCTTTGAAGGCAACATTTAACGTTAAATTTGACGGGATCTTACTTGAGAATCTTTCAGTTAATTGTGGGTGACATCGGCAACAGCGTATCGGTTTCTCAAGTTTATTATCTCTTTCGCTCTCATTTACTAGGCATTGCGCTTCTTTGTCAATACACGCTATTTTGGCACCTGTATAAGTTGAACTATGTGGTCTGTATCCCGAGGGTCTTTTTTGTTTAGTTTTTACATTTAATATTTTTGTATATGTGCAGCAATTTGTGATAAATAAAAACATGTGTGTTATAAAAAATCTGATTTTTTGTAATTGTCTATTTTGTCGTTTAGAGATTTACTTTTAATCCAAAATATCGTAATATATTGATCAGTTAAAGAACATTTTAATACCTTATAAAATACGTGATCTAGAATTGTTGCGCTTTCTTCAGTAACCCTTGTGGGAATGTTAATTTAAGGTAAAAATCTATATTCAGCTAAAATATTTTTATATATTCGTATTTGTCCAGTTCTGCTATTATTTTTAATTGTATAAAATTTTGACAGTTAAATAAATTTATTAAATATAATAAAAATGTTAAGATTTTCTTTTTTATAAAAGAAGAAGAATGTGATGAGTTCTCAATTGAATGTAAATTAACTAATGTGTATTTGAACTACTTTATAACAAGAACATATAAAAGCAATAAACGTCATTTGACATGACACATTTTCCTTTCTACCTGTCCTCTGTAAAATCTAAAACATAAAATCTAAAACGTGATTTATTATTAATTGTTTAAAATAATTTATCAAGCCGAAAAAATTTCTCAGCTTCAGGCCCTAGTAATAAGTTGATAATTTTTTTGTGCTTAGTCCATTTTTATGACTGTTATTAGATTTAAGTTTCTTTTGCAAGTAAATTAGACTTTTTAAATATTAGTTTTAAATACTGCATGGCTCAAATTTTTATAGGTGTCCTAAAATTTTGAATGAGAGAGAGATGGTCAATCTCATTTTTACTAATAAATTTAAAAATAAGAGATTTCGCCCAAAAAAATTAAATAATTTTTACTGTCGTTCTTAAGAAATTGTCATTTTTTAAAGTAGGGGTACCTGGAAAAACCAAGTATGTCAATTGAAATGTTTAGTTTTCATTTTTTTTATTGAACAATTAGGTATACAGGTTGGTTGATTTAATAAGAAAAATATTTATTAGAAGCCTTAAGGTAGCCCGTGACCTGGGACTATAAAATGCAATTTGTGCCGAAAGAGCCCTTAAGGCGTGAGGAAGCCTCAAGGCTCGACTATAAATACCACCCTATAATTTATCTTGAAATACTTGTAATACGCTAGTTTCTACTGCTTGACATAGTTCAGAAATAGGGTTTTAGTAGTTCCTTCGCACAACGCTTACTTGACGTTTCCCCAACCCAATCACTTATTCGTTATTTCTATACTTGACAAGAACGCTCGAAAATTTTTGCTTGTGCCTTTGAAATTGAGAAAAAATATCTTAAAATGGGTAAGAATAAAGATAAGAAACGCCGGAGAACCCCATATATCTGTATATACCAGTGACTCAAGTACTGCTGGTAGATATAGAAAAGGAAGGAACAGAAGCAGAGATAAAAGCTTGGACCATGCTCACCGGTCAAACAATGATGGCCGCCTTTCGAGAAACCGTCAAAATGATCGTGACCGCCGCTCAAAAAGTCAAGCTCAACCACAAAGAAAATCGGCGATCGAGATCAAGAAGCGTAAGTTTTAAAATAAAAATTGAAAAAATGCAAAAAAGACTTGATGAAATGTCAAGGTCGAGGAGCATGAAAAAAATCTGTCAGTGGCTCGAGAAGTCAGGCGGTTGAGTGCATTGAAGCTTTCCGAGTCTCGAGAAGTACGGCGATTATTAACAGAGTCCGATGCTCGAGAAGCCCGGCTACATGTGAGGTAACAAATTTAGAAGATAATGAGTTTCCTGAACAAGTAACAGTGTGCTGGGGAGATGATCCGGATTTGGGAAAAATCACTTATTTTGACCTGCAACCTCAACTACTGAGAAGGGTGAACCACGTTGCTTCAAATGAGTTGGACAAGCACATAACTGCTCAGTTAGCAAGCAAATATCCCCGTCCAAAAGGTATTCATATTGGTCCACCAATTTTAAATGCAGAAGTGGCTGCCACAATGGGTCCAGTGGGTCTTGCAAAAGATAAACACATAAGCTTTCAGGAAGAAAATGCCAGGAGCATATCTAATTTGCTCTATGCAGTTAATAAATTGATGACAATGAGGAGGTGCCAAAAAAAGAATATGTTGAAATTCTAAGTGAAACGACTCGTCACTATGTTAATCTTGAACACAAACTCTACAACGCAGGTCATTTATTAACAACAATTTAAATAAATTAGTTGTGGACATATCTGCCTCAACTCCCGTAGATACTTTTCTTTATGGGGAAAATTTAGGAGAAAACAGCAAAAGCTGCTGAAAAAGCAGCAAAAGAAATGACCTCTACAAATGTGTCTCGTGAACGTAACCCACCAAAGTATTTAAATAAATAAGGCCCTGCGAGGAAATCAGGTGGGAATCCTCGACAGTGTTTCAAGGACTATCGTCCATCCAATCGTCCACTTCAGAATCCCCCCGCAAAAGCGTAGACATACTAAAACACGACCTACAATCGAACCCAGAAAAGGTAAAAATAAATGTAGGTATATCTTCTATTCCTAATGTAGGACTGGAAACCAAATATTTCAGTAGCTGAAAAACAAAATCAAAAGTTAGAAATAGACACGTTACTTGGACAAGTAACAATAAAAATCTGCATACCTTGCTAAGGGCAGTTTTTATCACCTTATTTATTAGTTGACAAGCCAAATGGCAAAAAGAGGTTTGTACTAACCTAAAAAAGTTAAACGAGTTCGTAAAACCCCCATTTTAAAATGCAGGATGCAAGGACTGTTTGTAAATTAATTCAAATAAATTATTTGTTAACAAAAATAGGATGCTTACTTTGCGATTCCAAGCTATAAAAAAATATTTGAGATTTGAGTTTGACGTTATGCTTTTGGAACTTCAGGTCTTCCCTTTCGGAATATCACAAGCTCCCTACTTGTTCACAAAAATAATACGTCCAGTCTTAGCTCATTTTAGAGCGCAAGGCATTGTGTGCGTAGTTTACATAGACGACTGTCTCTTAATTCAAAGTTCGTTACACTATGCAAAAATTAATACAGAATTTGTTGTCTAAACATTACAGTCCTTGGGCCTTTTAGAAAATTTGCAAACATTTTCACTTACACCATCCACAAGTTGTTTACTCTAGGTTTGGTCTTTAATATGCACCCACCTATTGTCATATAATTTATGACTCTCTATGATTCAGTTATTCAGTTTCGTTTGTCAGAACAGCCTAAGAAACGATACAGAGATATAATAAAGGCCCCGTGTTATTAAAACGAAAACGCTCTTAATTTCTTTACCAAATACAAAATCTATTACTATAAGAAAATACAAAATTGCTCCACTATTATATTAGTCGTTGCTACGGGTTTAAAAATCCCAAGGAAAAATCGAAGGATAAAAGATTGTGTGAGTGAGAACAACATTGCCTTTAAAAATTTTCCCAGGCTCAAATTCATATAAAACGCACCCCGAAAAAATTAGAGATTCATTCTAGTTTGATTATTGCAAGTATAATTTTCTTTAAAATAATAAATAGAAAATTTGTGCAAAATTATTAAAAGCAGTTTTTAAGCGTCCTTTCGCCAGATATAGTGTCTTTTCGAAAGTGGGCTCCTGAAAAAGAGGCAAATGTTGTTTTTAGGGAAAAGCAAAATTTAAAACTAGAAATCGATAAATTAAGGGACAGTGAAAACATGCAAAAAACCTTGCGAAGGGCAGTTTTTGTCATCTTAGTTTTTAGTCCATAATTCTAATGGTCTTTAATGGTAAAAAGAGGTTTGTATTAAATTTAAAGAAATGAATTTCTACAACCACCCCATTTTAAAATGGACGATAGCAGGCAGTGGCCAAGCTGTTATAAAAAGGTTACTTATTGACTAAAATAGAGTTAAAAGATGCCTACTTTGTAGTCCCTATACATTAAAATTATAAAAAATATTTAAGATTTCAGTTTTCTAACGAGTTACATTTCATTTGCCCCTTATTTGTTCACTAAAATAATACGCCCAGTTCTGTCATTTCAGAAAGAAGGGTATTTTGTCGGTTGCTTATAAGGATGATGTAACAAAACAAGCATATTCGAACTACAATATCATTACTTACTATATTTTAAATTTTGGTTTTAATCATTTTAAAGTCCGCGCGCTAATGATCCAACTTGTCGTTACCCCCCCCTGGTCGGGAAGAATATTTTTCTTGATTGATTTTTAACTTAAATAAAGTAGTTTACGCTAGCCCCATATGGTGAGGTATAAAAATTCAACCTATTGATAAAATTAAATTTTTCTCTTTTTCTCCCTGCTTTTATCACTTAACGCCAGGTGTTTAATTTAACTTTGTTCGTTAGCAAGTCGTACCACCTCGGTACGCCTTTCGTAAAGATGTGTAAATTGGCGCGAGTGAGCTTCCCTTTGCCATTTTTCCTCTAGTCGCTACCATAGCAGTTGGCTAGACCAAGTGTGATCCAAAAGTTCCCACTTTTTGAAATTACCTTTCCAAAAGTGAGCTGGTCTACTTGTATCTAGGTAGGTTACGTTTTTTCTTTGTAATACATTTTATTTTACGCAGTAAAGTTTTATATAAATTATTTATTGTAATTTAGTCAAATAAGTTTTTTTTTTTAAGTTCCGTATTAATAACTATAATCAAGCTCTGTTAGCAATTTAAATATCATACTTATTTTTTTTACTAAATTTAAAAAAACCGTCTGCATAACTTTTTAACTATTTTTTCTCTACTTGTATCTAGCTAAACTGAAATACAAAAAACCATCCACCGACTTCAGTTTTTTATTGAAAACAACCCACAACCCGGTTTCGTAGCAATGATTTGTTACTGTTACTGTTCACTAATACAAAATATGTTCTAAAAACACTACAATCTTTGGATTTTTTGATAAATTTCGAAAAATGATCCATTGTACCACAAACAAGCTGCTTATTTTCGATACAATGAATATGGTTATAAAACTACTAAGCGGCGGCCATAAGCATAAAAGCAATTTAATCAAGAATTTTTGGCCATACACATTGATGATAGGTTGAAATTTGATAAACACATTATTAATGTCTCTACTTTCAACGAGCTTGGACCTTAAATAGCAAAATCACCCTATTATGCTCTAATATAAGTCATTTGTTTGGTTCTCTTTTTGTTCTTCAAAAAAGAGAGGGAACACTGCAAACCTTTGTTTTTGAAAGAAATAATTCTTACATTAACATGCCTGTTTATTTTGGGAACAGTTTGTTTGCTTTTTATAAAATATAAGGGTTTAACTTGCCGTCATTCTTATAACACCCGAAACCGAAACAATATTCCTCTCCCAATACCAAGATATACCTTTATCAAAACAGTCTCTCAAATATGAGAGCCTCAGAATGTATAATTAAGGCAAACTATGACATTTAAGAGTTTATAGTGACACATTCTAATAGGGGAGTAAAATAATGTTTGATTTTTCTCTCTCTTTCTTCTGTTTTCTGTTTTTTTTTGTACCCGATAGGACAATTGATGTTAGGGTTAATGTTTTATAATTTTAAAATTCCTTTGTATTATTATTTTAGTTACTAGTGGGGCCTATTATCATATTATTACATTAAAAAGTTCTTTAAGTGACATACAGGACAGGAGAGCATAAAGTACTTGCAAGTTTTGTTGTTTGGTGTCCAGTGCTTTAACTTTAAAATTCTTATTCAGTGTTTTAAATGAATTTTATTAACATTTTTTAATTGCTTGTTGTAATTTATATTCTTAGTTGCTTTGTCTATAAAAATCTTTGTATTTTTCGACAATAAAGCATTGAATCTTGAAGCGAAAAATACCAAGTAAAGAAACTTAAAACTGGCTAGGATTGTAAAATATGGTTTTTTAGCACATGTCGCAGGTCTTTCAGGTAATTACGAAAGTAAAAAAAACTGTTATTTCTAATGACCTCAAACTAGATCTAGCCTGGTGGGAAAAAATCTACCATTTGCTTATAAAGACATATGCTTCTGGAAATATATACTGATCGATGTTAAAACCTTTTCTTTACCTTTGACTGTACATTAAAGCTTATTTAAAAGCATCTAACAAGCAAGCAACTGCGCTGTCCGCCCCGCTCTTCTCCGAATCGTACCACAGAAAGTAAACAAACTATGCAATATTAGCTGATTTATTAGTTTTCAATGTCGCATCGCGATACTTTTTGTGGTGCGCAGTATTAGCCTTTTTTGTGATTTTGGGTTGTATCTTTTGTTAGTACAAATGACATGCAACTATTTAAACAGTGAATTAGAAGACCTAAGCGGGGTTGTGATGGAGGTGGGGAACTTCCTCAACGTATTGTTAATATGGAAGAACAAATTTTACAAGTAGTAGGCGAAAATTCTCAAATAAGTACGAGGCAGATATTTTCCGATGAAATTTCACATCCAACGATATTATGCATGAGCAACTATTACAACCCTTTCATATTCAGAGAGTTCAAGCCCTGCAACCAGAAGATTACGCTTTACGGGTACGGTTTTGTGAATGGATATTGAAAAGAGACGCAGAAAATCCAAATTTTACTGCAGATATTTTGGCAACCGATGAATGCACTTTTACACGAGATGGATTGTACAATATTCACAATACATACTTCTGGAGTTTAAAAAATCCACATGTTGTTAGGCAAAACCATTTTCAATTCCGTTTTTCTCTTAATGTTTGGGAAGTTATCGTAGGTAAAAATCTAATGAGTGGTCAGTAATATTTGGAATTTTTACAAAATGATCTCCCTGGTCTTCTTGAAAATGTACCATTACAGACTCGATTGAGAATGTGGTTTTTACATGATGGTGCACCGCCACACTCTCGTGTAGATGTGCGAGAATTTTTAAATCATACTCAGGGGGCGCAATGGATCGGTGTACCAATAAGGTCGATTTTTATTCATGAAGTGAATGAATTACGTGTAAGAACTGAGAATCGAGTAAACGAAGTGAGACAAGGTGGTGGAATTTTTCGTTTAAGGGAGGCACCTTTTTTTAAAAAAAATTATGAGCATATTCAGCGAATAGGCTTTTTTGTCGCTTTATGTGTATCGCCAGCTTTAATGAATCATCTGCGTACTTTTAGTGGTAGAGTCATGTTCTGTAAAAATGTTCCGTAATTGAAAAATTTTTGCAGAGGATTTTAAAAACAGCTTATTGATTTTTTTTATATTTTTGTATTACTTGCAGTCAACATAACAAGCTTAAAAAATTTCTGACATCTGCGTACTTTTAGTGGTAGAGTCATGTTCTGTAAAAATATTCCGTAATTGAAAAATTTTTGCAGAGGATTTTAAAAACGGCTTATTGATTTTATTTTATATTTTTGTATTACTTGCAGTCAACATAACAAGCTTAAAAAATTTCTGACATCTGCGTACTTTTAGTGGTAGAGTCATGTTCTGTAAAAATATTCCGTAATTGAAAAATTTTTGCAGAGGATTTTAAAAACGGCTTATTGATTTTATTTTATATTTTTGTATTACTTGCAGTCAACATAACAAGCTTAAAAAATTTCTGACATAAGTTGTGAAACACCCTGTTTAAAAGATAATATTGCAGATAAACATTCCAGAATTTTGTCTGAGGAAACTGAATGGGAACTCTCAGATAAAGCTTTTGAAAAGTTTGTTTCTGTCTTTGATCGGCCACATATTTATCTTTCTGCATCTAGGGCTAATACAAATTGTAATAGATATATTTCTTGGCACAATGATCCAGGATGCGCAGCTATTGATTTAAAACAACTCGGGATGAAGTTATAGTGCTGCACAGGACAGAGATTGCAAACTCTTCACTAATAAGGGTCGAAAACATCGTGTCAACGCTGGAAAGATTACTCAAAACCTCGAAACCAGGAAGGGCTCAGCCCTATCTAACACTTCCATTTTATAAAAACAACCAGGCAACGGCCCATATTCGGGGGGATTTACAATACCTGTTTATTTCAAATAATTTTATTCAAGCAGACGTTGTCCAACTGGGTTAAGATTACCATGGCAAATGCAGGAATAGATACTCGACTGTTCAAACCTCACTCGACTCGTCATGAATCAACATCAAAGGCTTGGAAGCATGGAATTTACATTTTACATTTGCAGATGCTATACTTGTCAGAAACGCTGACGACAGTTAAATATTTAGTTTTTGTTTGTCTTATGACTTATTATTTTTACTTTTTATAGTTACGACTTAACATTTTTACTTTTTGTAGTCCTATGCAATTTCTGATTTTTACTCTACATTTGCTAATGTTCTCATTCTTTATAGGCTTGCATACTCTGTAATTCCTAATTGCTTTTATTTATACCTAACTGCCTTGGGGTATTTCCCATGTCCTACAGCTTTAAACAGCTACAAGTAAATATTACAGTGATCTAGAGGAGGAAGTGCAAGTGCATATAGTTTTAAAATCAAACGAAATTACCTGATGCACTTCGTCCGAATAGATAGATTTACGCCCCAAATAATTAGCAATTGGCGGTTTAAGATTTTTCTCCGTCTGTTAGATTGTCATGGGTGAATAGTGCAAATGAACTACTGGAGCCCTATTCCCGACATTTTCTATAAATACTATGGTAGCAAGCAGTAGAACTTGCGTACTAGAAGTAATTATAATTCGGTACCTCATTTTTAAAATCACTGTGTGATTTGGACTATGTAGTATTGCCTTTCCACGTTTTTGGCCACAAAGTCTAGAGAAGAAGATCACTTCTTCCTTTCACCCACATATGTCACGTGGTAACTGTCACCTGTCATTACTGCCTTTTGTGTTTCGGAGCCAGAAGGCGTTTCAGAAGTCCGGATTCACCACTCTGACGACATCGCTCAAGGTCGCCCAGCAGCCGATACTACTCCAAACACGTGGGGGATAAACAACAGGTTGGAGAGGGGAGAGAGAAGGAAGCATTCAGCATCTCCTTGCCCGAAACGGCGCAGGAAACATTCCGACCCTCCATGTAGCTCTAGCAGCACTTCTAGTAGCTCATCTGTTGGTGACCTAAGCCCGCAAGGCCTGGCCCATGAGCGTCGCCCGAGAAGCACGCCGACTTGCAGATCTCCTGACCACAGCCCAAGAAAATATCAAGATGCTGGTGACCGAAGCCTGCGAGGCAAGGCGCACGAACATAGCCTGCGAGGCATGCCAAGCAAATTCTCCCCAGATGGTGACCTGAAAGGCTTCACAAGTTAAATAGTACAGAAAATAAAAAACTAGGGCCAGGGCTTTATAAAGATGTGGCTGAACAATGGGATCATATACATGGACCAAAAAGATCTTGAGGATTTTCTTAAAACATATATTCTTCCTGAAAACTGCCTCGAAATCAAACCTCCGGCGGCAAACCCAGAGGTAAAACACATCCTCGCCCAATTTGCCACCAACCTCAAAAAAGATTTAGTTTGGAACGAACAACAAAATCAGCTTGGTTTGGAAATAGCAGAGCTATGCAAAATTGGAAACATCATATCAGACCAGCACAAGAAAATCTCTGTTTCAAGATTCTTCAATAAATGGCTATTTATTTGGCAGTGATTTTGGAACAAAAATAAAACAAATTAAAGAAATTGAAAAGCAGGGCAGAGAACTAAAAACAAATGCCAAACAGGCCCTGAATGCAGGGAAATAATCATCAAAAAGAAAATATAATTTTAATATAAACTGGGAAGCCCCGTCTCGCAGATTCACACAACGGAGGGACATGCAGAGACCAAACCCTCAACGCAGTATAGCATCCCAGAGGAGGCACCAAACACGGACTCACCGTCATCATTGATAAACTCAGCTGGACCCCCTATGCCAGTTTATACAAAACTGGCTTACAATCACAGATATAAAATACCTGTCTTATACAACGACTATTTCAGCAGTTCACTCCATATGATAAAAAATGGTCCAAAGATAAATGTATGGAAATCAAATCTCTATTAGACTCATTAATGCAAAATCAGGTCATTAAAAAAGTCAAATCGAATTCTTATCAGTTTCTCTCACCTTTTTTTCCTTAGATATAAAAAGGATGGGCTTAGTAAACGTTTTATTTTAAATCAACAGTTTTATACAAGCACTACATTTTAAGCTTGAAAGTATTCGTACAGTAATGAGACTAATATCAAAAGAATGTTTCATGGCATCAATTAATTTATTCATAAATTACAGGGAAAATATATCAGGGCTTCTTTCGACTGCGACCTCCTATACAGGAGCGATCGCAGCCCGAGAGGCTCGGCAACAGCCTTCAAGAAAAAATTTACTAGTAGTGATCGCAGTCTGCAAGGCTCGGCACCAGAGGACAGTCCAAGAGACCTAGAACCATCAAGGAATCATTCTAATGAGGTAAGCTTGGAACTAGAAATACTCAAGTCAATGGGACTTGATCCTATAGAAACCCAAAAGTCGAACCCAAATATCTGCAAAGAATTTGGGCAAAAATGGAAAAACCTCCTCATTTTTGGTTTGGAGGGAAAGACCCTCAAAGATCTTCTGTATGAATTAACAATTCCAGAAAATTGTCCGCAATTAAAGGCTCCAGAAATAAATCCGGAACTTTCTCAATCATTCGGAATGAATAAAAAAGAGGCAGTAAGAGTTGAACAACAAAACCAACTGGGTCTGGCCTCGGCTGGCATTGGGCAAATTATAACCTCAAAGATTGGGAACAAATCCTATATTGAAGAGACTACAAAGCTGTGTAAAATAGGCAGTATTCTGTCTGACTTACATCAAAAAATATCTAGAAGATTTTCCATTTTGAGTCTTCTCTCTAAGGAAGCAAAACTGGAAGCGGATGCATGCCCTGTTGACAAATACCTTTTTGGAGCAGATTTTTCGGGAAAAATAAAAGAAAATAAGAATATGGAAAAGCAAAGCAAAGATTTAAAATCAAATAATAGTGCCTCCTCATCGACTACAGCAAACAAAACAGAAAACAAGCTTTTAAACAGGCAAGCCCCGCCCCGCAGATACAAGAGGGATCTGCAGTGGCCCAAGGGGCGCCACACTCAACAGCAGAGACCAGCAGCAGCAGAACTATCGGTTCCAATAACGCAGACATTAAATATCGTAAGTACCCTAGGGAGCATATTAGCTGGCTTCCTTAGCCACCACTTAACAGAGTGGTTACCAAAAATAAGGTAATTTTGCAATGGGTAATAGGTTATAAGATTCCATTTCGGGAAAAACCTAGTCAGCAGTAAACTCAAAAGAGTAAAAACTGCTCAGAATCAGAAGGGCTACAGAGGGTAAAACCACAACCAGAACAATTTTTATCCCCATTTTTTCTGGCTTTGAAAAAAGATGGAATAAATAAGAGATATATTTTGACTCTCAAAAGTCTTAACCAACTTTTAGACAATTAAAAATCCTGGGTTTTATAAAAAGGATAAAAAATAAAAGTTTGTTCAAATTAGATTACTTACACAATTTATAGGCAAACTTGTGGCAGTTTGTCCAGCAGTAAAATATGGCTGGCTCTATACAAAACTTTTTGAAAGATCGAAACTTATTGCTTTAAATAAAAATAATCAAAATTTTAATACAACTATGCCCATCTCTAATGAGATTCTTTTAGACTTATCTTGGTGGGAAAATAATATCATTAATACTAACAATAATATTCGACAAGATAGTTTTGACATTTGTATTTATTCTGACAGTTCAAAAAAGAGGTGGGGGAAGTGTGTGGCAAAGAAAGAACTCATGGGTGGTGGCCTATTTCTTTGAACTAAAGGCTTCCTTTTTAGTACTTAAAAGTTTTGCATCAAACGTCCGATCTAAATCCATACTGCTAAAAATTGACAATACAACTGGCAAGGGAGATCTGGTCCTGGTGTGAAGTTCGAGATCCAGAATTTCTATATGTGAATCAGATTGGGAACTCTCAGACATTGATTTCCAGAAAAAAACCACTCTCTTAGGGAAATCGTCAATTGATCTTTTTGCTAACTACCATAACAAAAAATACAAAAATTTTGTAGCTTTTTTATCAGACCCAGAAGCCCTGGGACACTCTTAATTTTTATACATTTCCACCATTTACTCTCATGCTAAGAGTATTAAATAAGATAGTTTTACACCAAGTTACTGGCATTGTAGTAGTACCAGATTGGCCTAGTCAACCTTGGTACCCACTTTTCCAAAAATTAGTTGGTGGGCATTCTGCAAAGAGAACAAAATACCACCCTTAAGAGCGGTCCCTACAGAAGTAATAAGATTCTTACAAAATACATATGAAGCGGACAATGGAATATCTTCAAATTCAATCAACACACACAGGTCAGCACTTTCCCTTATTTTGGACAATATAGGCCGAGATCCTAGAGTTACCCGGGTATTAAATGGCTTCTTTAGGTTACGCCCACCCAAAAGGCGATATAATGTCTTGTATGACATACAGACGGTCCTGGAACATTTCAAAAACCAACCCCAATCTCACTAAAAATTTGGCAACTGTTCTTCTTATTGTATCGGCACAGAGGCTTTAAACGTAAGCTAGAATCAGAGTAGCAAAAATTTATATATTGCCCAATAAGGTGTCGATCCTTGTCTCTGACCACTTAAAAACGTCGTCAAGAACAAAACCCCAACCTGCTCTGGATTTACCATTCCTATCTGAAGAACTAAACATCTGTGTGGCATCAACTGTACTGTACATTGAAAAAACACAGGCACTTAGAACAACAGGACAAGAGTTTCTCTTTCTCACAACATGTATTCCTTACATGACTTCCTCTACCCAAACGATAAGTGGGTAAAAAAGACAATTGGTGAGGCCGGAGTAGACACAAGCACTTTCCCTGCATACTCAATTAAACATGCCATCGTATCTGCCGCCGCAAGATACAGAATAACATATGATGAAATAAGAAGAGCTGCCGGTTGGTCAGAACAAGATATAACCTTAAAAAACTTCGCGAAACAAAACGAGAAAGAGAGAATTTGCAACGATGCCAATATGTGCCATGCGCTTTCCATTCCGAGGGTGCGTACGGTGACGTGAATGCCGAAACGGTCAGCGCAAGTGTTCTGCGAGATGGTGGCTATGCGATTCGCTTAGCGTTTTCAAAACGTTACTGTTATTAAAAATAAAAATAAGCATAACAATAGCGATAACTTGGCCGTTAAATGTACTGAACAAAAAGACCCTATTAATTAAACCTGATAAGAATAACTGTGTTTTCTTCTTTATAGTTGAATAAAAGCCTTAAACGTGAAAATATAAGTAACTTTATTGAAAAATGCGAGTATTTGATCCAATCATTTCATAATAGATGGGTTAAAGCGCCTGAAAATATGTAGTAGTTGTTTCCTTCGTGCGAAATTGTCAAAAATAGCGCAGACTTTATTAAAGTCAAGCTATGCCAACTTTATGTAACAAGACCCTAAAATAACAATGCAAAACTGATACGACACCTATCGGACTGTCCCCTACACTATTGGTTTCCATCTAGTAAAGCCTTGCGGCGGCGCGGATGATAACTCGTTTTAGGGAGCAGGTCCGTATCCAAAAACTATGATTCTGTAAGGCGAAAAATAAATTAAGGCGAAAATAAGGCGTACATAAAACAAAGGTGAGAATAAGATGGTGCGACGCATCCAACCTTAAGGGCGAATAGTAGAGGACAACGATATCAAACAGCTGTGGTCAAATGTAGGTAACGAGGGTAAAAAAGGAGAAGGCGGGCAGTCTCGATGCGGACGACATACAAGGAAGAGCTCGGGCGTTCGAATATCTTTGAAATGTAATTTTTGACAAATTTGGAGAAAAATAAAATTGGGAAGTTAATTCCGGCTTTTAGTACCATTCCTGTTTATTTAGGCATTTCTTTAAAAGTTTTTTACAAACAGTGATTCTTGGATCGAGTTTTATATGTTGTTAAAAGGAATACAGGTATACGTAAAATGCTTAGCAACCAGCTTCAATTTAAAATTTTCCTTTAGTTTTAAAAAACGTACTTCTTCTTTTTAGTAACCTCCTGCTTTGTAATACTTTCTTAATTTTAATCCAGAGATTTAGGATTTTCAAAATTCACATTTCCATAATTTTTTTAATTTACATTTTTAAACCTAAAAAATTTACGTCGTTTTTCCAAACTTATTTTTTTACAAGTATCTCATCCTTGTGAAACTTTTTTTTATGCCTCGATAAATTGTTTCTATATCTCGTTGTAAACTGACAAAATTTACACGGAAAACTCTGAATGTCTCCCATTTTTTGAATTTTTGAATTACGATTTTCGTAATTATTTTTTACAGTTATCTCATCCTCATGAAACTTCTTGTTATGCCTCACAAAATTGTTTCTATACTTGGTAGCAAACTGGCAAGGTTCACAAGAAAAACGCTCAACCTCTTCCACTCTTTTATGTTTTAGAATGTGAAGTTTCAAATTATCTTTCCGATTAGACTTGTATGGACAGTCTGGGCAATTGTACTTTTTAATTTCTTCAGGATTTTCGTGTAAAATCTTGTGAATTCGAAAACTGTCTTTATGCATAGTTACGTACTCACAGTTTTCATATTGACATCTTAAAACCTTTTCTGGATCTGTGTGAAAATTCATCACGTGTATATTCAACGCTCTTTTTTTTCCGGATCGAAATTGGCATTCGCTACACGAGTAGCCACCGCTTTCGCTCACATTATGAAGCAAAAAATGATCAGTAAGTTTACTTTTTCGGGATGTTCTATATGTACAAAATGAGCAATTATACGTTACGACTTGATTTAAGGGTTTGTGATTTACTGTGTGCATTTTCATGCTCGATTTATGGATGGTTGTGAACGGGCACTCCTCGCATTTGTACCGAATTTGCTCTGCGTTACTTGTGTGAATCATCTGTAACGAAAAAAAAAACTCGAAAATACTTTATTTTTGTTTTATTTTAAACTAAGTTATGACTATAATAGCCAATCTCAGGCATACGGACAGTTACTACGTTTATACGCACCTAAAACCGATTTTATATAAGGAAGGTTTTAAATAGAACTGCTTTCTCCGAGGGTTATACGTTCTTCATTAAATGTCATTAAATATGTCAATTTAAAGAAAAACACAAATAAAACAACTAAGTTAACAACCAATTTTTCGGTAAAACCAGGTTTGAGTATTTCTTTAGGTGGAAAGCAAAGAAATTAAAATAAACTAGAAGACGCACTCCATTTATTGAAGGCAAATTTTACAAATCAGTAACCAAATCTAAGGAAATTGCAGAGGATCAGACCAAAAGATAGTTCGGCGACTTTTCGACACATTCACACACACTTCTTGTGCATTTTTTAAGTCTTAAAACGTATAAAATCGAGTCGACCTATGGAGCAGGTGTACTTTTAAACTAACGGCGAATGCGTGACAGCTCCAGAAAATGTACTAATCCTGATTTCAATCATTGTTTCTAGAAGATAAAACAAAACATTATGGCAAATATTTTCCTTAAGGATTTTAAACTAAACATTTTCGGCACTATATCTACTTTGTTAGAATAAAAATATAGTATTTATGCCACCTATTGCAATATTACGTAATCATAGGAAATAAAATAAGGGATAATTATGGAAACTCGGCAACCGCGGTCTAAATTTCTAGAATTTTAGCCTACTCTAAGGTTTTTTTATGTGGTTTCTATTTTATTTTAATTTCTTTGGTTGAAAGCAATGCGCTAAAGCGTTTTCAAAGTATTTATACCAACGCTAAAATCGGTTTTAAAGTGATAAACCACTGTCTTTATATAAATCTGCTTTAAAAGGCCCGTGTAAACAAAGTAAGTGATAGAGAGACGGCGTTCCTCACTCATTGTTGAATATCGACTCATCCCCATATACCTATTAGCTTAAATATACGTCTTACCCAGGCCAAACTTGTAAGCAACATAATCTAGCCAGCCCAGGAAATACCAAAACAAAAGACATTGCTTAGCTCCGACATGCGTGACGTTTTGTTGTTTATTTGGTTTTATTCCGTGATTTCATTTGTGCTGCGCGTATTTTTTACTGTTAAAAATTAGAAAAAAGTAAGTTAAAAGATTCCGCTGCGTGAAAAAGACTTTCGAGCTTATGGAGAACATCAGATACTTGATAGCTTTTTTTTGTTTTGGAAACCTGTATTTATTTCTTTCTCTGAATAAAATTTCAGAACATTAAACAAATACATGACAAATACCGAATTATTTCTGTCAAATAACAACGATCGGCTGCCTTCGTGGCTTAGTCGATGACGCTGGCGCGGCGCATGTGCACAACAGTGTGTCTAAGCCAAAAATACAGAGAGAAACGGAGATAGATAAGAGAGAAATTAGAGGGACACCTTGCTTACAATGGAAGGGCGTATATTTAATAGGGAATTATTGAAATACGGTCGCACTTTTATATTTGGTTATATATATTATTATGTATTTTTTTTTCAGTTAGTTAAGGCAAACTCGCATTGTTATAAAACTTCTATGTTTTGAGAAACAATAAAAGTAATTGAATTGAATTGAAATACGGCCGCACTGGATAGTGCCTACTTAGCGCCGACCTTAACACAGGGTGTGCCTGACCGTAAAAGGTGCAAATTATAGAATTATTGAACGCGCCTCTAGCGAAACGGTGACGATATGACTTTATTTTTAACCTACAAATATATGCTGCCTGTTTTCGAAATTTTGTGTTGTTTTTCTTAACATTTTCTTATTTAAAAACATGGCGAAGATGTGTTAGAAGCAGTGGTCTTGGTGGAGGCTGCAGATGAGAACCTGGAGAGACCTAGGGAGAATCTGCAGAATTTGTTGGATTGTAACCCATGCATTTGGGCTACTGAAAAGATTTTGTTGAACTACTTCTCGTAGCAAACAAATATTGTTTTCATCGGTAAAACGAAGTCTTTGAGCCCTATTTTTTTCATTTTCTTCGCCCATGTCACCCGATTTCATAAAAAAATAACCATTTTGTGCCCAATTTTTGTTTTTTTGGCCATCACAACACAACAAATTCCCGAAAGTAGGGTTAGGGTAAACAAATGGTGAATAGTTGTGAAATATAGTCAAGATAGAGCCCAGTATAATTCCTCCACAAATAAGGGCAGGCCCTAACCTTATTAGTGTCGGCACTAAATGTGGTCGTTCTGGGGCATCCGTATCTGTCAACAGCGTCAAAATAGGCCTTTTTAGTCGAGTCGGAAATTATTGAAACTGCGTTTCAATAATTTCCTAATAGCACTTTCGGTTTACGTACTCTCAGATCGAACCGGAGTAGAGTAGTGACATCACGAGTGCTCGCACTGAGAGTGATTATCGAACACGGCATTTGCTCGAAAAATTACATATTTTTTCCTCACTTATATTTTTGAAATCGGCGAGCCGTTTGAAAAAGACTCG
Organism: Oxystoma pomonae; assembly: GCA_963921995.1. Classification (NCBI taxonomy): domain Eukaryota; kingdom Metazoa; phylum Arthropoda; class Insecta; order Coleoptera; family Brentidae; genus Oxystoma; species Oxystoma pomonae. Next base: position 78,855,495 of record OY998163.1, read on the forward strand.
AGACCACAAAGAGAAAACAGAACAAAATATTAATGAAAAAGTAGCCTAGTCGTTTGTACCTAGCCTTCAAAATTATTTTTATTTTGCTTATTTGCTCCTCAGACCTCAGTATAATAGGGGACCACCTCAGACACATAATAGTGTATTTTGCCCGCTTTTGAGAGCTACCCTTTCTAGAGGCCCTGAATACAATTTTTGACAGTTATTGTCTTCCCAGAGGTAAGCAACTCGATTTGGCAGTTGTTAGGGAAAAGTTGATAATTTTTTGTGTGTTGGCAACCATTGTAAATAAATAATTTTGTCAATGTCACATTTTTGATTAATAAACAACAAATTTTAAATTTGATTATTCATATTATGCGGTTTAAAAATCTAATTTTGCGGTATAATAGACTGTAAAAATACGCGCCCCTACGACCTTGTATTGTTTCATTGTTCAATGGAAAAAGAAACGCAAGAAAAATGGAAAGAGATCATGCATTTGCCAAACTGGAAAATTAATAAAAATAGTCGAATTTGCGAGGTAAGTAATTATATATTGTTATTATTTTAAGAAAAAAAGTAATAAAAAGATAGATCAATACTATTCACATTTTTAAATCTTCCGTGAACCTTACTGTTTTTTTTTGTCAAAGCTTGACATATTTTACTAACCAAAAAAGTCATCATAATTCAAAAACTGTCTGGGGAAATCATAAAAAGAGAAAACAAAACATCAGTCCATTTCATAAAATCGGTTTTACAAGCAAATATGAAAAAAAACTAGACAGAGTCAAAAAGTAGTTTAGGGACTTTTCCTTTATGTAACGTTGTTGGTAGCAGTGCACTAAAAAATATGGCCGATTCAATGTATACATAAACGTTTTTCCAAAGTTTTTTTTATAAATGTAAAGCTTGGATAAAGATATAATAAAAGTATTTGTAAAACAAATGAAGTAGCCGTAATTTCCCATCCAAAATATAAGAGGTTAGTATTTGAGTATACCAGATGCGCTGATATTGTTGGTAAAAGGTAGAAGAAAGAAAAACAAATTTGGAGGGAAAAATATTTATCAAAGAATTTTGGGAAAATTGGAAAAATGAATCAGTCGACGGCATTGTGTGTTGAATTACTGAATGGGGCCAACTACCACGTATGGAAATTCCGTGTAAATATTGCTAGCAAAAAATTTATGCTGGGAAAACTGTGAATATAAGACAACAGCTTATGAAATGTGGCGAGCATTGGAGGAAAGGTATGAAAAGAAAGGGTAGCCGGGACAGGTCTACTTGAAAAGAAAATAGAAGAATTAAAAGAAAATGAAAATCTAGAAAAACATGTTTTGGACTTTGAGGATATCGTACGACAACTAGATGCTGCAGGTATTGCTATTACTGATGTTGACAAAACTGCAAATTTGCTATTGAAGCTACCAAAATCCTACAGCACACTAGTAGAAATTATAGAAAATATAGACAACTGTACATATGAGATGCCTCGAACTAAGCTTATGTCTGAACACGAGAAACGCATGCTATTTAACAACAACTTGACAAATCAAACAGCATTTTTTACATCCACCAATAAAAGTTGTTATGTTTGCCGAGACAACCCTCTGATGAGAGATTGCTCACAGAGAAATACTCAGAGAGGATATTATCGCGGAGGTCATAATAATATGAGGAGCTATGGTTCAAGTTACAAAGAAGAAAACAGACAACGTTATGGAGAAAAGTGACAAAATTGTGCAGAAAACAGACAAAATCATGGAGAATACAGGCAAAATTATAGAGAAAGAAATGAAAACTGTGGAGAAAATCGAGGAAATTATAGAGGAGGATATGGTCTGGGATATGGTGGAAGTTTTTGAGGTTTCAGGGGTGGTTTTAGAGGTAATTATACAGGATATTATGGAAATGGAAATCATAGCGTTAACTATGGAGAACAGAAGACAGAAAGCGAAGAATCAAAGCAAGGGAACAGAGTAGAAAATACAGAGGGAAGTGTTGCGTTTAAGGGACACTTTGATTATAAGAAAAAAAGAGGTTTGTAATGGAGATATTTCGCATTTTTATATAGATTCAGGCTGTACAGACCATATGGTTAATGATAAATCCTATTTTTTGGATTTGATCATGTTATAAGAACCAAAGAAAATAGCAGTAGCTGAGGATAACACTTATTTACAAGCAGTAGGTATTGAAAATATTGAAGCTTTTTCTATTGTTAACAATGAAAAAACTTAATTTTACATTAAAAAATGTATTTTTGATGGAAAATATAATAAAAACCTTGCTTTCGGTTAAAAAATTAGATTTAGCAGATATCTCAGTGATTTTTGAAAATGGAGGGGTAAGGTTGGTTGACAAAGACAAAAGTATTTTATTAACTGGAAAAATGAACAATCTATATGAAATTTCATTGAATATTTTAAAATCAGAATGTTTTAATATCGAAAATAAAAATAGCTGGGTGATGGCATCGAAAACATTAAAATTCCAAATGTCAACTTTTTTGAACATTGTGTAAATGGAAAAATTTGTAACTTGCCTCATGGGAAAAGAACAAGATTTACTGCTTGAAATTATCCATTCTGATTTGTGTGGCCCGATAACACCTGAAACAAAAGAGGTTTAAATACTTTACAACTTTTATAGATGATTTTTCTAATTTTGCTATGGTATATCTGATAAAAAGAGTGAGTTGTATGAACAAATTAGAGAGTATGTGAGTGAGGCGCAATCTATGCATAATGCGAAGGTATCAAGAGTTAAGATGTGATAATGGCCGGGAATATATTTCGAATAATATTGTTGACTATTGTAACGAAAATGGCATTATTTTAGATTACACTATGATTTATACACCAGAGCAGAATGGAAAAGCCGAGAGAATGAATAGGAACTTGGTTGAGAGAGCGAGAACAATGATGGATGAGTCTAAGGTACCAACAGAATTTTGTGGGGAAGCTGTAAGGTTTGCGAACTCTGTTTTGAATAGATCTCCAAGTGCTGAATTAGAGTGTGCCTACAGAAATATGGTATAAAAAGAAAATAGATATTAAAAATTTGAGAATATTTGGATGTACTGCATATAGTTACATTCGCAAACAGTTTAGGGACAAATTTGACTCAAATGCTAAAAAATGTATTATGATGGGGTACTCTCCGACAGGATATAGGTTATGAGATTTGGAGCAAAATAAAATAGTTTTGGCAGAATATGTAAGATTTGATGAAAATACGTTTTATTATAAGACAAACTATACTTATTTAAGTACACTTAAAGGTAATTTTCGGGTTCATCGGCATTCGTATCCTTATCTCTATCGAGTCGACCTATCGAGCAGATGTATTTTTAAACTAATGGCGAATGCGTGACAGCTCCAACTGATCAAATGCGTCAAAACATCGTTTCGTATGCGGGGACGGTCGTAACGTTACGACTCCCTTATCTTAACTAACGAGGTTTTTGTGCATTTCTGCTGTCACGCATTCGCCATGATTTTAAAAGTGCACCTGCTTGATTGGTCGACTCGATAGAGATAAGGATAAGAACGCAGATAAAACTGAAAATTTACTTTCTAGTAACTTTCCTGATGTAGAAATTAACCCAAGTATGACAGAGAATTTGAATGAGAAAGAGAAACAAAATGCGATAGAAACAGGGAGGAATAAACGTAATTTAAAAGTACCAAATACATTTAATGCTAGTAATTTTGTGAATAATGTTCCTAAAAGCTTTAAGGAATTAAACTACAGAGATGATAAGAAAATGTGGCAAGAAGCAATGAGCAGAGAACTAGAATCAATAGAAGAGAATCAAACGTGGCTTGAAGTAGAAAAACCAGAAAATGTTAAGATTTTAGATACTAATTGTATATATATAGACATGGAAGAGAATGAAAATAAGTTCAAAGCAAGGTTGGTGGTGAGAGGATTTGCACAAAAGGAGGAAACAGAACCGTTTTTTTTGTTTTGACCCACAAAGTTTATAAACAGCAAAAAATAAGAAAAATGTTGTCAAAAAAGTAGCGTTAAGACATCTATTTGCTCTAAATGCTCTACTCTCGGGAGAAGAAAGATCGATCGATCAAATGCGGAGTAAGATTAGGAAAACCGAACACGCTACTCGGATCGAACATCCAAATCGTTTTCGGATCGGTCTTGGAGTACGCGAGAGTGGTTTTAGAGCAATAAACGAAAGCGCTATAAGGTAGGTATATGCTCTTTAACCGACTTTAAAACTGGCCACTAAAATTCTAGCTGATATAAATGTTTTAAATTTTGCACGCTTAAAAAAACACCTTCGAAGCCATTTTATTTTTTTTTAAATATCCCAAAAACAAAAGCTCAGTTTAGTCATTACAAAATTGTTGTCAAAACGTTTCAATTTACCGCTTCTTCCTTTTTACGTTAGTCCCACTGATTTTGGCAGATATATCTTTATTTTGTTCTTGGCTTTCTTATTCCCTGAGTTAAGATAACAAAATTAAATTTTGTGAATTTTAAGAATAAAAATCATAATTTTTAGCAGTAGTTAATTGTTTTATTAAAATATGTTATAACAAAATTATCAGGTACATAGACATGTGTGTGTACATCGACAGAAAGTAAAAACAAGTACCGATGACATTTTAAAAACAAGATACAAATGGAATAACAAATTATAATTAGGTATGCAAGACGAACACCTAACAAATGCTGCTTATGAATAATAGGCAACCACTCCACCAGTACTCGGAAATATTCAAAACTCGAACCTGCACCGCCCTATCAAAAATAAATTCAGTGGGATTTATCAGCAGATTTACCCCCAAACCTACTCTTTGGTATCAAGGAATGGTGTGCAGTTTCAGAACAGCGAATTGAAATATACCAGTCAACACCGTCTCAACTAAAAAGCCAGTTAACTCCTACCGCTTTAGTGCCCTTTAGCCTACTGTTGTCGCCATTTTTATAACCAAATTGTCAGTTTGATGTCAATATGGCTGCGATAGTATATTAGCCAAGAAAATAAATTTAAGTTTGATAATCACGTTTGTAGGGACCTGAGATGCCTGCCGGGCATATACAACATCAAGATTGATACTGAGATCTCTCCAAGGATTCACGCACAAAGGAAAGTCCCTATGCTCTCCATCAACGCCTCAAGGAAAAGCTTGAAAGAACTTGAACGAGCCAAAGTCATTAAAAAGGTTGAGGACCCCACTGAGTGGGTAAATAGTTTTTTTTTCATACTGGGACTTTCCATCAATGCCCAGTTTTAACCAGTGTTTTTGCGAAGTTAAAGACTAACACAAAATATCCATGCACCTAGCCGGGATTCGAAGCCGAGTTCTTCCGTGCGGCAGGCCGATACGTTACCTACTGCGCTACGGAGACCGGCTAAATGGGTAAGTAGTTTAGTGATTGTTAAAAAACAAAACAATGATCTAAAACTGTGTATTGATAGCAAAGATTTGAATCAAATGGCAAGTTTAGTTAAACAAAGAAAGTAGTAGATTAATAACTTTTAATACACCTTGGAGAAGGTATTGTTTTTTAAGAATGCTATACGTTATAAATTAAGCATCTAAAGTTTTTATGAAGCGCTTGAGGCAAGTTTTTGAGGGTGTAGAGGTGGCTGAATTGTATATAGATGAATGTTTAATATTTTCTAAATCCTTGGAGGATCATTTGAAAATTGTAGAAAAGGTTTTTTAAAATTGCTAGGGAAAACATTTAAATTATAAATTTAATGTAAATAAATATAAGTTTTTTCTTCCGTCAGTCAAATACATGGGATTCTACTTGTCAGGTAAAGGCCTAGAAGTTGACCAAGAGAAAGTTGAAGCAATAAAAAATCTGCAAAAGCCTAAATGCCCAAAACGAACGACCGCTAGAAATTTTAAATTATGTCAACAGATTTATTCCAAATTACTCAGAGCTTTTGATGGGATGAAAAACAAGAAAAATCATTTGAAAAAATTGTGGCAGTGTCCTTTTACAAAATGATGCACCAGTCACATATGCATCAAAAGCTTTTACACCCACGCACCAAAGATATGCTCAAATCGAAAAAGAACTTTTAAGTATTTGTCATGCATGCACTAAATTTCTTAACTACATTTTTGCTCGATCTGATGTTACAATCGAGACAGATCATAAACATCTCGTTAATATTATAAAAAAGCCTCTTATGAGTGCACCAGCACGCTTGCAACGTATGCTTTTAACGTTGCCGTCTTATTCTTTTAAATTAATATACAAGCCTGGCAAGCAATTACTGTTAGCAGATGCATTGAGCAGAGCTTATCAAAATAACATTGATGAAAACTTTGAGCAAAAATGTAAAGAGATTGACAACCATTTGTTATTTGTCACAGAAAACATGCCAATCAGCCAAGAAAAAATTGAATATTTGGTTAAAGAGACCCCACAAGGTAGCTATGCACCTACAAGGGTTAATTAAATTAATAAGCAACGGCTTTCCTGAAAATAAAAACGGCTAAAACCAGAATATAGGTATATTGGACTCATAAAAGTGATCTTACATATGGTAATGGTTTAATTTTTTTAAATAATATAATTTTTATACCAAAGTCACACAAAACAATTAATTTTTTGGCCATCAATAAATGCAGATATAGCAACTTTACACTTGGCTCTCACTTTGGCAACACTGGATGGAAAAGTCTCGGTAAAAAAAAGATATAGAAACTCTAGTAGAATCCTAGAAAGGGGGCCAGTCAAGCCACATGAAACACCTCAAAGACCATGGAAAAAGGTTGCTGCAGATATTTATTATTTTAATAATATTTATTAACAGTACATTATTTTTCAAAATTTATGGAAGTACAAAACTTGGTAAATGGCCAATCTTTCTGTAATAAAGTCACTTAAAAAGCTTTTCTCAACAATACAATGAAAAAATGATTTGAGTCAAAAACAGATTTTTATCTAGCCCTTTTGGATGAAATACTCCAATAGGACCTAATTTACCTAGTACAACTCCATTGCTAAATAGCAGAATGTTAAAAACTACAATCCCCGTGTGGGACAAACTACTGCAACCAAAAGTACAACCTCTATCCATAGTCAGAGATAAGTTGATAGAAAGGCAAAACAAACAAAATTTATACTATAACTACTATAATACTATAAAAGTATAATTTATACTATTTATACTATAATACTATAAAAATAATAAAGAATTGTAAGAAATATTACCTGGTACAAGAGTCAAAGTACAGAATTTTCAAGTAAAAGCCAAGCAAAAATGGTTAAATGGTATTGTAATACAGAAAAATGTAATTGCTAGGTCGTACATGATAAAAATAGAAAGTACTGGAAATACAGTTACTAGAAATAGAAAACATTTGAAAGTAAGAGAAGGTAAATTTAAAAGGAACACGAAAAGTATAGAAACTAAAGAAGATACAGTAGAAAGCTCTAGTGAAAAAATAAATATCTCAAAAACGAATCAAAATAAGTTAAATAGTTATTGTCATTTTAAATATGTTATTATATATACAAAAAGTGAATGTAATGTAAATTTAAATGCAAGCACAAGTGGTATCAATAGCAGTATTAGTAGCAACAACTCTAGTCCTCACACAAGCAGCGGGAATGTCTCCAAGTCTTCTTCACCGCTAAATAGTTCCTAGTTTATTTATTTAGGAAGTTAAACTCGAGAGACACCTCTCCGGATAGTTATACCCCTCTTAGAGAAATGACAAGACATTCTCCTGTTCGAGAGACAAGATCAGGTGGTAGAGTGAAACCTCCCATTAGGTTAAGTTTGTAGTTTAGTTTTAAATTAATGTTAAGTGTTTGTAAAAGTTAAAAAAAAAACAGAAAAATGCTCATTAAATAAACAGAAAATAATAAAAATATTTAGGTATAACTTTTATAGTTTTAGATTAAGGTAAAATGTATTATTATGGACTGTTAAGTTTCCAAATTGTAAATTACTTATAATGCCAACCCAAAAAAGTTCTGGTGATAAATTAAGCAAAAACATGACTATGATAAATACGAAAAGACTGAATTGTTTTAAAATTGTAACGAGTTAATCATAAGGAATTAAATCCAACTATTTGTAATATTCTTAGTACTGTCTCTTTCCATTTAATAAAATAAACTTCCTCTTTTGGGTTTGGCTTGCACCTGAACAACACGTTTCTCATTTAACTTCATGGTACCTCTTAAAAAAATATAAGTCAAACAATTATAAAAATCAAGTCTACGGTCAATATATATATATATATATTTATATTTCAATTTAACAACAATACAAAATACTATAGATCTCTTTCTTAAATTGATTTCACTTATGGCCCTTTACACAGCCCATAGGGTACAGACAATTGCCTTAATAAAAGGTCTTATAAAAATCGAAAATAAGTTTATTTAGATAAACATTCCGGTTACGATAAAAACCACAATTAATTCGGTTAGAAAAACACTCAAAACCAGAACGGTGTATACTGGGATTAATATACATGTATGACAAGACCTCTTTCATAAAAAAAACCACATAAAAAAGCAGACCTTAAGAGGGTGGATAAAGCTAAATTTTAAATATAGATAGAGAAAAGGAAGGTGTGAAAGAGGCACTTTGCATGACAAGGGAGACATATGATACACTTCCTGAAAAAGATAAGGCTTTGTTTAATAAGGCAGATACAAAGGCTAAATGTTCGTTGAAGAATGTTTTTGAAAGAAAAAGCCCACTTACTAAGTTATATATTATGAAAAAGCTATTTAAACTAAAGTGCACATCTGAAGATTTGCAAGAACACTTCATGATGGTTGATAGCTTGTTACGAGAACTTGAAAGAGCAGGGACGCAACTTGATGACAGTAATAAGGTATGTTATTTACTTTTAACTATGCCTGAAAAGTATGATACAGTCATCACAGCCATAGAGACAGTCAACACGACAATCACTATATAATTTGTAAAAAGTATGTTATTAGATGTCGAATTAAAGCTCAAAGAAGTAGGTCCGAAGAAAATCAGAATACAGCCTTTTATACTAAGAATAAGGCCCAAAACTACAAATGTTATGAATGTGGAGGTGATTATTTTCTACGAGGTTGTCGAAATAATAAAAATAAAGGTGAAAATGCAACTAATACAAGTAATCGAGGTGGTTTTTCTAGAAGAAGAGGTGGTAGAAGATATGGTAAAAAGGGAAGAGGTGTAAGACAAGAAAATTTAAGCACGGAAACTAGGGATGAAGAACAAGTTGCATTCATATCAGAAGTTTTAACGGCAGGAGACACGAAAATAAGCTTAAATGCCTCAGAAGTTCACTTTCTTCTAGATAGTGGAGCTAAAGTAATGACAAATGTAAGACAAAGAAATGAGAATTAGAGTGGCAAATGAATGAAAAAGATAGGCAATTTCAAAGTAATTTACCAAGGTATAAAAACTAATCTTAAGGCACTGATTGTTCCCAAGCTAACGAACAATCTATTTTCAGTCAAGAAAATAAAGCAAGAAAATAACATAATTTTATTTGAGAAAAATAAAGCCACCATAACAACCATGAGCAAGAAAAATATAGAATGCAAGACAATTGGAAACTTATATGTAGTGACATTCAGCATAACAGAAGAAGATGAATCTACCCACTGCAATCACAGTATGTAGTCCATGTCGTGAAGGCAAAGCAACAAGGCAACCTTTTGAAAACCAAAGCTTACCGCGATACAAAACAATAGGTGAATTTTTGCATTCCGACATTGGTGGACCAGTGCATACTCCTACAATGAAAGAAGAAAAGTATTATCAAACTATCATAGATGATCATTCTCATTTTATTACACGGTAACCTAATGAAGTATATAAAAGAAATGAAAGCAAGACTGAGAGTAGACAACGGTGGAGAATACACCTCAGCAGAACTTAAAAAATTTTTCAATCAGATGGGTATAAAAACCGAGTATACTTTACCATATACTCCACAGCAAAATGGGGTAACTGAGAGAGCAAACAGAGCACTTTTAGAAAAAGTGAAAGCGATGTTTGCCAAAACCAATTTGCCAAAACATTGCAGCAAATTGAGGGTGTTTGACAGTAAATTATGGGCTCTAAAGCTACCCAACCCTGGAGACAAGACAAACAAACCAAAGCATTATCGTTACGAATGGTATATGAAAACAGTCCAAAATTGTAGTCAAGAAGATAGAAAGCATGTCATAGAAGAAGAAAAAGAAGAGCATACAGACAAAAAGGAAGAAGAAAATGACATAGAGCAAAAAGAAGAGAAAGAAATTAAAGTAAACAAAAGACAAACAAAAATACCATCAAGATTCACAGAATATATGCAGCAAGTTGTCTTTTAACAGAGCTAGAAGATCCAAAAGACTACGAACAAGCCATTAAAATGGGACAAGACTGGGAATATGCAATTGACAAAGAGCTACAGGCAAATGAACAATATGGTACCTGGGAACCAGCTATCTTCCCTAAAGAAAAGTCAGCTATTGAGACTGGGTTTTCAGAACAAAACAAGGGTTACCAAGAAAATTACCATTTTAATGTATATGCATCTGTACCCAGATACCAGACAATACGAATGTTTATTTCATGTGCTTTTCAAAACAACTAGAAAATATCGCAACTTGATTTTCCCACAGCTTTCCTCAATGGAAATGACATTGATATTTATATAAAAGTCCCAGAAGATTTCAAAAATGACAAAAAGTATAATTCACTAAAATTAACAAAAGCACTGTATGGTATGGTAGAGCTAGAAATCAATGCTAGATATCTAGGGATATTGAAACATTTTTTGGATGTGGAAATAACCACCAACAATGGCAAAATGACTATAAACCACACCACACTGCGCAACAAAATGATTGAAAAATTTAATATGCAGGACTGCAAATCAGCTAAGACACCCATGGAACTAAATTTCCAAACCCAAAAGCAAGAAATTATTAAAAATGTACCCTACAGAGAATTGATAGGTTCGCTTTTATATGTAGCAACCATCAGCAGACCTGATATTTCCTACTCTAGATACTACTAGATAAACCGACTCAGAAGTTGTGGCATGCTGGTAAAAGACATTCATGGCCACTGATGATGTACTACAACTTATTGCCTACTCTGATGCAGATTGGGGTAGGGACCAACTTTACCGAAAGAGTATTAGTGGTTGCGTTGTATTCTATAATAAAAACCTGGTATCATGGATATCGAAAAAGCAAATTGTTGTAGCGCAGTTTTGAATCTGAATACTTGGCCAGTGCTATAACAACCAGTGAACTAGAGATCAAAAGATCTTGGGTGGAAATAACGAAAATTAAAACCTGGATGAGCATCCTACAAGGAACACACAAAGGACTAAAGCTAAAAGATTAAACGATGTTTCGCTCTGGGTAACCAGCGTGAGCTCGTCAGTGGTTCCACTGGTCACCCTCCCCATACATCATTAAACACCATCATACACTTTGATTTACAACTTTCAATCACTCACAAATAGGCATCGTTTCGCACTGGTACTTATCCAAGTTACTTGAGAGAGTGAGAAAAATTCAACAAAAGATTTACGGGACATAATTTTGGATCATCAATTAAAACTATTAAGAGACATTCAACACGTTTAAACCCAAATTACGGATGATAATTCCCCTCTTTTGGGGGTTCAGGGCGATATTACTGACACAAGAAATCGAAGATCTGAAAGAATCTAAAAGAAAAAACTTAATTTTCTGCAGAATCAAAGAAGACTCTCTAGCCTCTGAGGACAAAATCTTAAAATTGGCCAATTAGAATCTGGAAGTCACATTGACACTATCTGATTTCCTTAGTTAGACTAGGCAAGGAATCTCATAAAAGCAGGCCGATTTTTGCTCGAACTTTTGTTTGTTTTTTTTTTAAAGGACATCGTTACAGCTAGAAAAAAAATCTGAGGGGCGCAAAAGTATTCATCCAGGAAGACCAAATTAAAGAAGACTTATTATATCAACAGAAAGTTTGGCTTAACATTTTAAAAGATGGAACACTTAAATAATTGTCAAAAACAACTGAAAACCACAATTGGTTTGAGGTTAAGGGAACTACTTATATAGTTAGGACAATATTACCTCTTTGCCAAAAGACCCGTGTGCCCACTCTACACCCACTCCAAAAGTGCAAAAGAGATTCTATTGGATGACGAAATAGAAAAGTTACCACCAAAAATGAAAGACAAATTTCAGGATCTACCTAACGAAGCATCAAAGTCTACAATTATTTTGGGAAAAAAAAGAGCACCATCTCGTTACACCTCTGGAAATACTGGTATATATTGTTTCTAAGATCATAACCAACCACAGCTGCAGTCAACGAAGGTAGTTCAACAGCTAATAGCAAAAGTTCTACACTGCAGTCAAAGCAAAAGACGCCAGGAAGAAGAGGTAAAATTCAGTGTGTAAGGGGTAATATAAAAGGACTTTTGCGGTGTAAGCGGATGGTACCTAGAAACCTACTTCTGAACATTAATTAAATCTTTGCCTATCTAGTGATCGGAATAAATATTAAATTATTAGTGACATAAAACAGCCGATGAAAGTTAGTGACACATGCTTTTGTATACGGCCGGTTAATTTTAATTGTCCAAAATTATATGTCAAATATCTTAACTTTTCATGTTTTGAACGAGGTTTGCTTTTATGATGGATGACAGAACAGCTGACTGCAATCGTTCCGTTCGTTGCTGTAGCCGCAACGTTACGGCCATCCTTACGATTAACTGTGCTTCTTTTGTAAAAAGGCACTATTTTAGCGTTTTTTTAAGTGACCTCGTTCAAGCAACCGTAAAGATTTGAAAATTTTTAGAGACATTTTCAGGTCTATTTGTATTTTTTTTCCTTATATAGAAGGTATTAAAATGCGCTTTTTACTTTTCTTATTCATATAACACGAAACTATAGTAAATATTGGCGGCAAAAACTGCCCAACTATCATCTAATCATGGCTAATTTTTCATTTAAATTGGTGGGTAACGAGGAGCTAAATAACTTCAAAGCGATATCAAAACATTTTTGCAATGAGGTCTTAAGCAAACTTTTTATATTTGTCTTACCAACCTCCTGGAAACCGGTGTTCATGTTTTTAATATGTAATATAACTAAAAATCAATTTAATTAATATTGCACATAGAAATTTTGATTGTGTCAATGTTTTTCTCCTAATTAACTTCTTTGCTTATATTACTTTTTTCATTTTGAGGAGCACATTCAGGATTATCAAAATTATCACTTTCATCATTTTTTGAAATCACACTTTGTAAAGCATTTTGAAAATCTAAGATATCCTGGTTTAACTTCGTTTCCTCGGAATTATTTTTTACGGGTATCTGATTTTCATGAAATTTCTTGGTATGCCTCACAATATTGTTTCTATACTTTGTGGAAAACTGGCAAAATTCACAAGAAAAAGTCGGAACTTCTCCTAATTTTTTGTGTTTCAGAATGTGAAGTTTTAAATTTTCTTTTCGTGGAGACTTGTAGGGACACTCCGGGCAGTCGAAGAATTTAACGTCTTCGGGATTTTGGTGCAAAATCTTATGAACTCGAATACTTTCTTTATGAAGAGTCACAAAATCACAGTAATCATATTCACATCTTAAAATCTTATCTATATCTGTGTGGAAATTAATCACGTGTATATCCAGCGCTCGTTTTTGGCTAGATTTAAAATCGCAGTCGCTACATGAGTAGCCACCACTTTCGCACAACTTATGAGACAAAAAATGAGAACTGAGGTCACTCTTTCGGGGTGTCCTATAAGAACAAAATGAGCAATTATACGTTACGAGTTGATCTAAGGGTTTGTGATTTACAGTGTGCGTTTTCATGCTCGATTTGTGGATGGTGGTGAAGGAACACTCCTCGCATTTGTACTGAACTTGCTCCTCGACGCTAGTGTGTATCATCTGTAATAAAAAAAAAACATAGTTTGTAAATAAATCATTTTTATTTAATTTTTAGAAAAAATCTTAAGAATACGGACAGGGCACAAGAGATTTTAAATTTTAGTGTGGGTAGTACAGGCAATACCAATGTTCTCCTTTCCTCTGTCCAAAAGGAGAAGTTTTGGCAACAAGTAATACCTTTTTTCGCAAAATAATGATTAATTTTTTTTAAATCGTTGGTTTTTCATTAAAACATTACTTATAATTGACCACCGTCAACTTTGAAAAGTGAAATTTTAATAAAAAAAATTGCATTTTAATAATCCTTGTTTTAAAAACTTTCATATTCTAAAAAAAAATGACGGCTTTTTTGGTGTTTTAAGCAAAAAATCAATACGGAAATAATTTTTTCTACGACCCTGCGGAAATAATTTTTTCTACGACCCTGCGGAAAACATCTCTTTCACGCACGCATTTTAGTTCGAAACGTGTTAATTTATTGAATGAACGAACAGGTATTTTATTATTGGCTTTCTTTCTCGTTTCTGCACAGTCAGATGGACGTAAAAAAATATTCATTCTAACTCATGCGTAATTATCTTTCCCGTCTTTGCCTGCTTCGCGTCGTTCGAGTTAAAGGCAGTCGTGCGCGAGAAAGAATAACTTTCCGCACTAGAAAAATTATAAAATTACAGCAAAATAGCTGTCTACTTTTTCCAAAAAAATTTCAAAATATTTTTTTTGGTCATTAAAGCAGGGTTCAAAGTGATTTTCAATAATGAAATTCCCCGACTTTTCCAGGTTTTCCTTGACCATTTTTTCAAAAAATTCCTGACATTTTTGTCCATGTTACACTTTTTAAAATTTATTCGCATAGTCTCTGTACATTATTTTTTCCCTTATTAGTTAAGTTATTACTTGAAAAAACTGTTACCACCGCCTTCATCAAAGTATAAAATAAAAGTAAATTTACTTTTTTCTAACGCATTCGCCAAACTTTGCTAGGTAGCCAACACCCTTACCAAACATAAAATATAAGCAAGTTTTTTTTTTCTGACACATAGGTACGATAAACCGTAAACCTTGCTTAACACAAAATAATTGTGTTTAGTAACAGTCACTACAGTATTTAAGGTACTAGCTTCATTATTTTTGTTTGTCATTACACTCTCTTCTGCTCCTTTGTTGTCATACTTTTAACAAGCCCTTTTAGTTTTTGCGTTTTTTGAAAAAGTACCACTTTATTTTTGTGTTTCGATCCTTTAAAGTGGGATTTTGCTGCCGTGCTGGATTAAGCCACTTTACACAATCGAGTGAAGCTTTCGCATCAGGATCAACCCAATTCATACTAAAATTAGTTTTTCTATTTGACATTTTTCAAATTCTTCCACAAGCAGACAAAAAACCCACACAAATTACAAAACAAAAAAATAGATTTCTGCCGAAAAACAAGAAAATTTTTACGCCCCTTAATTACAACAAGCAAAGAGTCTCTAACCCCCATTTGCACCGAATATTTTTATCTGTCCTTTACTAAAACTCTCTTCAGCAACAAGTGCGGAAAACACGAAAATTTTACGCACCTCTTTCTCTCTGGTTAGTTGATCGAGACATAAAAATAAGTCGGTGAATATGGGGGTAGGAGCCGGTGCAATAAGGGCGGAATTGAGGTCGTAGTTACAATCTGCGGAATTGTTTTTAGCAATACTGTATGGGAAATCAATTTAACTATGTCGACCTGATGTTTTTTGCAAAATTTTATGTCATTGAATTTGTTTTCCATGGCAACGCGGAGACTTTATTTATGTTTATTCACAGTGGGACACCAGAGATTTTTTAGCACCGGGTCAAAAATTTGGGGTTAGGTTACTTATTTTGACTTTTCGCGTACTGCGCCGCTAAAAAAACAAGTAAAATACTAAAATAAAAGAAAACCATTTATTGCAGAATTACCTGCTAAAAAAACGCTACCCACCTACGTATTAAAGTAACTGGGTTTAATGTTTAAGGTTGCATTTACAGGTGCATTTATAATTGAATTGGAAACACTCCCGCTAACTGATACCGCATAAAAACTTGTCAAAATTGATAACATTTTCATTAGGATTTATGAAATTTTAAAAGGTCTAAGAGATTGTATGCGGCAAAGATCGTGACTTGTAAAAGCTGACAAGGTTTTATGAGGATCAATGTAGAATAATTTTTTGACTTCTCAAAATGGGCAAGAGTTTAAAAGATTTTATAAGAATAAACATTTAAATTTTTGGGTGTTGCGAAGATTATATCAGGTTATATGAGCTTGAACTTTTGACCTGATTTTATTCGCAAATAATGTTCTTATTTCTACAAGTTTTGACAAAGTTTAACAAGCATAAGTTTCTATTGCGGTTCTACCAGCACATTATAATTTAATGTTTTACAAGATTCTATAAGTTTTAATTGCAGCGATATAGCATAATTTTTTAAAAGATTTGACCAGTATTTCAAGCAAATATTTTAAATTTATCAATATTAACAAAAGAAGGAAGGAACAAAAAGTATGGAGAGTTTACGCGGTTCTAGGAGCCTAATTTTTTAAAAGATTTGACGAGTATTACAAGCAAATCTTTTACAAGGTTTTATAAGCATTAACAAGCAGGAATGAACAAAAGTATAGGAGTTTATATGGTTCTACCAGCACAATTTTTTAAAAGATTTGACGAGTATTACAAGCAAATATTTTACAAGGTTTTATCAACATTAATAGGCAGAAAGGAATAAAAGTATAGGATTTTACACGTTTCTATGAGCACATTTTTTTAAAGATTTAACGAGTATTATATGCAAATATTTTACAAGATTTTATAAGCATTAACAAGCAGGAAGAACAAAAGAATATAGTTTATACGGTTCTCCCAGCACTATTTTTTAAAAGATTTGACGAGTATTACATGCAAATATTTTAAAAGATTTTATAAGCACGAATACCCCACAAACAATGAAAGGTGGTAAGGTGTATTTTCTTTATTGGCATTATTGGCAAGTGAATGCCATTGGTTATTTCCTACAGTAGTATTATTGGCAAAATTGCGCTATTTTGCCAATGATTATTTACTAGTGCTGATGTATTGGCACATTTATGTTATTTTGCCAATAACTGAAAAACGTGTTTCACATACCATGTAAAACGCAATGGTTTCTTTGTAATTGCATGCATTTCTAAACCACATTTCCGGATCAAACGCATTGCCGATACTGCGTAAGTATTCATATTCTTTTGTTCTTAAATAAGTTCGTCTTAGAAAATGTTTAGAACTACCAGTAAAGCGACCAAAAATCGTCATTTTATGCTGGATTTATACAGGCATATAAAAATTAAAATAAAAAATGGTAATTATGCAGTATACGGTTTTCTGTCATTTTTGATTTTTTATGAAAAATTCTTTACGGGGGCACCTTCTAGGGTCCCTAGGACCCCAAATCCGCCTGCGCCCGATTTTTTTTTTAAGAGAAAAAGGGTGCCGGGGTGGGGGAGGGGGGGGGGTTGTAATGTATTTTTTTGATTGTTTTGGGTTGGGTTGGATTAGGTTGGGTTGGACTGTCTTGGATTGGGTTGTTTTAGTGAAAATTAAAAAAAAAAAAACAAAAAAAATCAACCGGCGCAAGCGGATTTGAGGTCCAAGGGACCCTAGTAGGTGCCCCCATAAAGAATTTTTCATAAAAAATCATTGCCATTTTTGAATTTTTCATAAAAAATAAAAAAAAATCAAAAATGGCAATGATTTTTTATGAAAAATTCTTTACGGGGGCACCTACTAGGGTCCCTAGGACCCCAAATCCGCCTGCGCCCGTTGTTTCTTTTTTATTTTCTTTTGTTTAAAAAAAAAAATCACTAAAACAACCCAATCCAACACAGTCCAACTCAACCTAATCCAATCCAACCCGATAAAAACACATTACAACCCCCCCCCCGGCACCCTCTTTTCTATTAGAAAAAAAAAATCGGGCGCAGGCGGATTTTGGGTCCTAGGGGCCCTAGTAGGTGCCCCCATAAAGAATTTTTCATAAAAAATCAAAAATGGCAGAAAACTGTATACTGCATAATTACCAAAAATTCTTTATGGGGGCACCTACTAGGGTCCCTGGGACCCCAAATCCGCCTGCGCCGGTTGTTTTTTTTTCATTTTTTTTTCACTAAAACAACCCAATCCAACACAATCCAACTCAACCTACTCCAACCAAACCCAAAACAATAAAAAAAAACACATTACAACCCCCCCCCCCCCGGCGGCACCCTTTTTTCTCTTAAAAAAAAATCGGGCGTAGGCGGATTTGGGGTCCTAGGGACCCTAGTAGGTGCCCCCAGAAAGAAAAAAAAACAGTTTAAAGTTAAAGGAAAGGGCATTTAACTATGAATCAGCCTTAAATTGTCTGCTGCTGGTACCTCAATTTATTTTGATGATCCTTCTCAATTCTAGAACTTAATGGAAAAATCGAAAATTAATAAGAAGTGGTTATTCAGGAGGTCTATCCCAACAAGAAAACGACCAGGATGTTATGGATAGTTTATAACTTTACCTTTATAAATGGATGATGATCTAGTCAAACTCGAGTGATCTAGAGAACACAAAAAATACCAAGCTATGGTAAGTTCAAAAAAATGTTCTAGCTCTAGCAATTTAAGCTGGGTTTATACAGGAAAAAATAAAAATAAGTTAAAGCTATAGGAATACCTGTAAGCGTTTATAAAGCTAAAACCTCGGCTAAATAAATAAAGAAAATAAAATTAAAAGATGGTCAACTTCTAACTTTTTAACTTGATTTTTTACATATAACCTCACTTCTGATTTTTTTAAAGGTTTTTTTTTTAATTTAAAAGGAGATGTCTCGGGAGATGTATAATTTTGGTCTTTTTTTGTAAGGATACCTGGTGGTGTATTTTCCTATAAAAGGGTAAGTAAAGTTTTTGACACTAATTAATATGCTGATTAAGGTAGTTATGTGACTGCGACAACCATTTTAGCTTCTGGTGGGACACACCCCTGGTAAGACATGGCTGTAAAATATATGCATGTGAGTTTTTGTATAAATTTAAAAAAAAATAATAAACACCAAAAAATGACAGTAGACACATTTTTAATACACATGTGCCAATTGGTTCAATACTATTCTTCTTTTAATTTTATTTCCTGTATAAACCATCAACAAGTTCTTATTTTTATAAACCCAGCTTTACTGTACTTTAACCAGAAGTAAATTTTAGGAAGTCTTTTAAAGGCTGGTTCATGCTTTAATTCCTTTTCCTTTTCTGTAACTTTTGCTGTAACTTTTATTATTAAATCTCATGTATTCAGATATGGGTGTTTATGCTTGTTCCTTTTCCATTTCTTTTTTCTTAAGCCTTGAAAGTCAACCAATATTTAGTTTTACAGAAAAAGAAATGGAAAAAATTGTGTCGTGTAAGTGCAGCAGGCAAAATATTTGTTGACATTTTTTAACCTCAAAATTGATGGTTTTTTAAATTATTTCAAGCAGTAGTTATTACAAAAATGTACAATATTGAACATTTAATGCATTTGGTCCACATTTGTGGGAGAAAAGAACCCCAAATTTTGTATCTAAACAAAATGCCAAAAATCGCAAGTCTGCCTATCATTAGTGTCAACTTTGAATTTTAGCATGAACCAGCTTTTTACTTAAGGAAAAAGGAAAGGTTAAGATAAAGGAAAAAGTTACGGAAAAGGAATATAACCATGAACCTGCCTTCCAAATTAACTGACACTTGAAATAATTTTGTTCAACATCATTCTCGAAACGTTGAGAAAAAAAATGAAAAAATAATTAGGTCCAAACATGGTCTGATTTTGCTAATTGTTTCGTAAAGACTGATTTTTAATTGAGTTAACTAAGACTAAGAATTACCAAAAACCTATTATGGTTAAAATCTATTATAATTTTATATTTTAGGTTGCTTATTTTTCAAAGCTTGGTAATAATATCCAGGAGTTTATTAGACGAATACTATCTGCACTTATAATTGATGATGTGGCCCTAAAATATTCATTGTTAGGGTGGAAGGAAAAACCACCATTCAATTATCTTTATGTTTAAGATGATAATTGGTGAGTTCAAATATGCCTTTGTGTCTATAATAAAAAAAAAGTTTTGCATCAGGAAAAGTGCTAAACTAAAATTTAATGATCCCTTTTTGTATGACAACATGGTGATTTAATACCCCCTTCCCCACCTAACCACCCCTTTTTACCCAAAAGAAGAAAGAAACTATATACAACTTAAATCACTTTTTTTAAATTCCCTTATGATAGATATTTCTTTCTTTTTAGAATATTTTTTTAAACATTTTTACCTTCTGCTTCACCTAACTTAATTTTTAGTAATTTTGATTCCTTTGATATATTGTGCAATTCAAAAAAACTAAACGCTTTAATTAGTAATCTTTACCACCTAACTTTAAGAATTTTTAGAGGCAACTGAAAACTCAGGACTGTCCTGCAATAAAAACGCAATAGAATTGACTATTGGAGGTTGGCTCAAAAGGGCCCAAGAAAGAAAGAAGAGGGGAGTGTTAACAGAAGCGGAATAAAACTGAGTAAGTTTTTGATAGAAATAACAAAAGGTTTAAAATGAAGTAATAATAAAAGCTTTAAAATAAAAAACACTCGATTTACGCCAAACTCCTCTTGATAAAAAAAATTTTTGGTACTAAATATTTTTGCATGACTATAAACGAGACTATAAAAAATAATAAATTTTGGGACACTTGTTTTGACTTAAAATGTTATGTAAAGAAGCACTCAACTGTTATTAAAAAAATAATAATAAATAAAATTGCAGACCCTATTTTTATTTTTATGGACTATTTATCTTCATATAATATGCCACCCCCCTTAACAAAAAAAAAACACTTTCTTAAACAAAGGCAAAAATTAAAAGAAATAAACCCTTTCCCAAAAAAGAAATATTATCACAATAAATATTTCACTTTAAATTTAGCCCTCATCTTGATATGTAAAATATCATGAAAAGAGGGGTAGATCCAATCCTATTTCTTTAATTACAGCGCCAGCAAACAGAGCGGCAGAAAGTTGAATTTTTGTGATGGTGCATGCAGCTAAAGTATTTTTGTTCAGGTTTTTATGGAATGGTAGTAAATCACAGGACTGGAATGTTAAGTACCCACATAAAAAAAGGTAATCATGTAAGGAAGTTATATTTTTTTTTTAATAATTACCTCTTTTAAGATTATTTTTAAAAACTCATTATGCGAGCTCTTTGTGAGTTGTCATTTGTTAATATTACAATATAATATACAGTATAGTACACAAGATTAAACAGTTTTAAGTTAATATTTATGTGCAAGTTTATTTTGGAAAAATAATTGGTTTATTGGCTTTTGGTTTCATTGTATGGGATATCAAAAAAGAACTTTTGCATGCAAACCTATTATTGTTTTAGGTGTGACCCTATTTTAATTTTTTTGAAGTTTAAAAGTTTATTAATTTAATTCTTTGTGAAAATAGTAAAATATTTATTGCCTGAGGCGCCTTGCTTGTGTAACTACTTATAGATAGAGTTAGTATTTCGCGAATTTATTTTTTACCTATTTATTATAAGTTATAAAAATATTTAAGGTCAACATATTTTTCTAAAGGATGGTCAATAAATAAGGGATAGTAGTTGCGTTGCTAGTTGTTTGTCTTGATAGTTGGAGTGTTTTTAAACTTTTGTTTATTAAATAAAAGATAAATTATATATTTTTATTTTATTGCGTTTAAACCATCATACAAAATATTTATGTAACTGCTGATTGCAAAAAACGTTTCTTAGGCGTTTTTGAAAGGTACCTGGGGCGCTTTAAAACGTTCATTGAACGTCTTAACGTTTTTGAACGTTTTTAAAACGTTCCTGGGACATTACAAAGTTTTAGAAAAATATTGACCTTTTCAATACGCCTTTGAAACGTTTTTTAAACATATGCGAATGTTCATTAAATGTTCACTCAGGTCGTCGTCGTCGCATTTGTACACAAAAAGTCTGAAAAAGGTTCGCAATAAGACCTGGAACATAGGCATACGTTTTTAAAAACGTTCTAAAAACATACATGGATTTGATGAGTATTACAAGTAATAAATTTTAATATATTTTATTAACCATAATAGCCAAAGGCTCTGAGAACAAGTCAAATATTTTAAAAAAGAATTAACAAACTTTTGTTTTTATCAGAACGTAAGCCCAATTTTCCAAAAAAATTTATGATCCAAAGAAAATATTTGTTAAAATTTAAGCAACGTTGGCATGCAAGCAGTCTTTTTCAGATTTTACAAACAAAAAAAATAACATATTTGATATTTGAAGACAGATTTTTTGAACATAAAAGTTACGGTTTATTCCAGGGTTTATTACCTTTATTACGACATGACCCACTTGTGATATTTAAATTCTGGTGGTGAAACTCGCCCCTCGAAAGGAGTGTGCCCTACGAAAATTCCAATATAGCGCAAGTGTCTCCTTGAATAATAAATTGACGTGTTCGAGGTTTTGTTCGAAATCGTACTCCAAATACTCGACTCTGTTTCGTTTTTGATGGGACACCCTGTATAACAATTTTTTTCGGCTCTAGAATCGTCAAAACAAGCAAAATATTCTCGATGTTATCTATATTTATTTCTTTTCAGGCACTTTTTAAAAATTAAATTATTTTTTAAGCATATTTCTTAAAAACTTGTCTTTATTCTTGTAATAATCCAAGTTATTTGTTCAAGCAACTCTTAGAAATTCTTAAAAACTCTTAGAAATTGTATTCTAGTCTTGCAAAGACAGGTAAAACCTGATCAATCCCATCATAAAATTTCGTTAAAATTCAAAAACCTAGTCTTGAAAAAACAGGTAAAGTCTGATCAATTCCTTCATAAAATCTTTTAAAATCTTGTTAAATTCAAAGTTATTTGTTCAAGCAACTCTTAGAAACTCTTAAAAATTCTTAGAAATTTTATTCTAGTCTTGTAAAGACAGGTAAAAAACCTGCTCAATCCCATCATAAAATCTTTTAAGACTCGTCAAAATTAAAATTATTTGTTTAAGCATCTCTTAAAAACTCTTAGAAACTTAAACCTGGTCTTGTAAAAACAGGTAAAATCTGATCAATTCTATCATAAAGTCTCTTAAAATCTTGTTATTTATTCAAGCATCTCGTAGAAATTCTTAAAAACCCTCAGAAACTTGACTCGAGTCTTGCAAAAAAAAGGTTAAATCTGATGTCAAGAACAACGAAATTTAACTGGCTCTTGTCAAACCTCGTCAAAATCGGACCACTGTTATCACAAAATCTTGTCAAAACTTTTAGGGTTACTCATAAAATATTGTAAAATCTCGTAGATTTTCAGAAGCATAGAATCTCATAAACTTTATCAATCAATAATCCAATGAAATCTGACAAATTCTTATAAAAGTTCACAAGACTGCTGTTGAAAACTTGTGAGGTTACAATATATTTTAATCAGCCACAACCTGTTCAAAGTTATATAAGATTTCACCTGACAATGGTGTTTCACAAACCGATGTTAAAAACAATTGAATCTCGTCAACTTTGACCGTCGGATCCTATCAAAACTTGTCAACTTTGACGAATTTTTTTTAAAGAGTTTTGATGCGGTTTTTTTGGCAGGGCGACAACAGGTTAACTTAAAAGCATGCAGATTTAAAAATCGGCTACTGACGCCAGACGAAATAATCGTATTCTATTTTAAATCGGATTGTCAACGATTAGCAAGAGTCTTTCCAACCTCTAAATGGCGCTTTACTGACCTGTTTTGTTAGTATTCAAGTATCCGTGTGTTTTTGAAACTGAGGTTCTAAAATCTATCCTTTGAACTCCAAGATTTCACTAGTACAATTGCACATAATTTAAATTTAAAAAAAAATGGTTGAATCAAAATAAAAATTAAATTATGTGGGATTATGGGAGCCGAATGTTTCTATGCGAATTCCTAGTAATCCCAGCGAGCCAGTAAAGTTCTCTTGGTTCTTTGATAGACTTGGGGTAACGCTCGCGCTTTTTCGGCGAGCGACCGCACACGCGGAGTGGTTTCATATTTGTTTTAGAACAATGTTTTTGAAAACACATTTTTTAAAGATAAACATAAGCTCGAATGGTTTTCTGTCAGAAAACGTAAAAATACTCTTCTGTCCCACTGCGGCTCGATTTAAAGTTTGTTGACAAAACACCTGCAGTTACCATGGAATCGTATAAATTCTGCGGTCTATCGGCCAATACTTGAACTGCGTGTGTCTCCTAAATTCAATGAAGTGTGATCGACTGATCGGTTTTCTTTTCCGGAGTGCACAGGCTTTTAGAAAAAAGAAAACTTAGTTTTTATTTTCGGTAAAGCACTTTGTCTTTATTTTTTTTTTGTAAATCGGGTTTGTTCTAAACCGCAATTATTTTAAGGTTTTTGGGATAGATGACAGCACCAGAGCTTTTATTTTGAAGAAAAAATAATTGTGAATTTTGAAAAATCCTTCAGATATTTTTGTTAAGCATTTAAAAATGGCAAACGATTAAAAAATTAAAGAACAAAGCGTTGCCAGTTGTACTTTTTTTAACTTAAAATCTGGGGAGAAACTATTAATGCTATAATACACTGGCACGTTTTTTTTACCTCATTGGAGCGGACAAAAATACGAATATAGCTCAGACAAACGTAGTAGACTCTCTAGTTTCTTTTTTTTACACAATGCTGCGTGGTTGCGAAAGAATTTCGGTAAGAATTCTCTGGGAGAATTCAAACATACTAAATATTTTGGTTGTACCAGATTTGTTTCTAAAATAATCTTAAACAGTTGCACACTATGGGTATCTTATTCCCTGACTTTTAGGTCATTTTTGGGTTTTTACTGACTTTTCCCTAACAGCATACATATTCCCTGACTTTTTCAGGTTTTCCCTCTCACCACTATGAACCCTGTAACGGCCGTACATTAATTTAACTAATAATAGGGACTTATCGATACATTATAGGCTGACTTTCAAGTCCGCACGACTAGGTACTATATATTTTAGGCACTTTACCCATCTATTATGAGACGGCTATCTGAAACCTAGATTCGGGAGAGCTTTCTTGTGCGCGGTGAAATCAAAATAATGTTGACTTTCATAATGTTTGTGTCAAACCTTAATAGAGACTAATAAAGTCAGCTCTATTTTTCACAGTTCTACAAAAAAGTAAACAATTATTACATATTTTTAGGCACTTACACACCTGTTATGAGACGGCGGCGGCGGCGGCGCGGAGCTCTTCTTGGTTCCTGGGGCTATCCAAAGCCTACGTTTGAGCTATCAGGCCAGAGCTTTTTTGATGGCGGCCCTGTCAAAATAATGTTGACTTAACATAATGTTTGTGCCTGCCTTTAATAAAGGACGGTATTAACTTTAATTTGTCAATTTTATTTTAATCTTCGCGCGGAACTGTCAAAAGTAGTGCCGAGTCAGGCTATGCCTACTTTATGTACCGATAAGTCCCTAATAAAGGGCGGCATTAACTTTAATTATGTCAACTTTATGGGTGGCATAATATGAGAAAACAATGTCAGAAACCTTTTAAACTTCGTGCGGCACTGTCAAAAATAATGCCGACTTTATTAATTCGACTTTATATACAGATAAGTCCCTAATAAGTCAAGAATAAGAATAATCACGTTCTCCGATCCGTGTAGTGAATTTTGAAATCAGGGAGAAAACAATTATTTCCCTGAAACGTACAAATCGTATTAACGCCATGACATGGCACAACTTGACCACATTTACTCTAATATAGCAGCTGAGGACCTAGACTCTTCAGAAATCATACCTACTGATCTCTCTGATCACTATGCTCAAACATTATGCTTTAAACATACAAGTAGAAATAATCAGCATATTTTAAAAAAATATTATTAATTTTTCAAATTATTTATGTAATGAGAATTGGAGCACTACTTTACTATACTACTTTGACGTTTCTTTTTCAAAACAAATCAAACGAATCCGCGATTCAAATACTTGGGTTAACAAAGAAATCAGAAACTATGGCAGTTATATCAAGGACCTCTATATAGATTATCAAAGTACAAAATCGCAAGTTCTCTATCAAACATACAAGTCAGAAAAAAAGCAATACCAAAAATTTCTAGCTAACTATAAAAAATCGATAAATGACAACAAAATCCACCACTCGAAAAACCAAACATAAACGTTATGGTCTATTTTTAACTCAGAAACAAATAAATGTAAGAAAAATGAAATAAAAGAGATTCGAATAAACAAAGACACAAAAACAAGTAATCCACAACAAATTTGCAATGCCTTCCTGCAACATTAGCATATTTTACATAATTTTATTATTACAAATCTTTTAAGGTTTTGCCAAAAATTATTTATGTATTTTTTTCTTTTTACATGGTAGGATTAAGTTTGTATCTGTAATTGGCCTAAAAGCTGTTGATACATATTCAAAATAAATAAATAAATAAATAAATAAATAAATAAATAAAATAAAAGAATTCACTGTTCCCAGCATTAACACTTTTTAATAATTACAGTAAAAAAATTTCAAATTCTTTGTTTCTTCTTCCTACAGATGAGGTTGAAATATCTAGCATAATTCGTAATCTACCAAACAAATTCTCATCAGGTATAGATGAAATACCTCCAGCTATTCTCAAAAAAGTCGGCGGCTTAATATCATTTCCACTTTAATTGGAATCTTCCCATCAAAACTAAAACTTACAAAAGTGGTCCCAGTGTATAAGAAGGGTCGACAGGACGAGGCTCAAAATTACAGACCAGTGTCAATCCTTCCAGCTGTGTCAAAGGTCTTCGAGGGAGCGACCTACAATAGACTTATTAAGTTTATAGAGTCCAATAACATTTTATCAAAATCTCAATATGGCTTTAGACCAAAAAAATCAACGGAACAAGCAATATTTGCTACATTGGACTACATTACAAAAGAACTCGACAAAGGTAACAAAGTAGCATCATTGTACTTCGACCTATCGAAAACCTTTGACACAATAGACCATAAAATACTATGTGGCTATCTGGAATTGTGTGGCATGAGGGATTGCACTTGACCTGCACATGTTCTACATGGACCACCGAAAACAAATCATCTCCATTTGCAGAGATGGTGAGGAATATTTCTCAGATTGGGGCAACATCAGCACTGGTGTTGCCCAGGGGTCAATTTAAGGCCCTATCCTATTCCTCATACATGTCAACTTGTTACCTGAAGCCACCAATCCTCTTCATCCCTGCAAAGGTATGCCCAGTTCGCCGACGACTATTCTTATGTGGTAGTTAGTGAATCACAAAAATCTCAAAAGGATGTTTGGAGGTTGCCAATCTCATGTCTCAATGGTGTAGTGATAACTCGCTTATTTTGAACAAAGACAAAACCGGACTAGTAACTTTCAGTAAACGAAAATATACTTCATCATCTCTTTATGTCCAACTGGAACAACAAACTATTTCTACAACCAGTTCCATCAAATTCTTAGGTGTTCAATTGGATGATATATTAAGCTGGGAACATCATACAACACATCTAAAATCTAAAATTTCGAGTACTTGTGCTTCGTAGACTGCGGCACGTTATTAGCCTGGAATGCTTAAAAATTCTGTTCTGGGGCTCCTCACCTTATGCAATGAATATTTTTATTGTTCAAAAGCGACTATTAAGATGCATGCTAGAATTAAGGCCGCAAACATCCTGCAGACCACATTTTAAAAAGTTAAATATCCTCACTGTATCATCTTTATATTTGTTTGTTAAAAATAATCCTGATGGTTTCCCTATAAATCAAAATAACCATTCTGAGGATATGACTATAAGAAACAGGCAGGCATCAGAATTGGCTATACCTCATCACTCTTCTACCTTCTTTGAGAAAGGTGCATTCTATCGGGCTATCAAAGCATACAGATCCTTACCAATGCAAATTAAAAGTATTCAAAACATTCCAAATTTTAATAAAAGTAGTTAAGGAATATGCCCTTGAAAATTGTTTTTATGCTTTTCAATTTACTTAAAATATTTAGTTTAATGATATTCTTTGATGTTGCTAGGTTTTACATATTGTAAAGTATTGTGAGCAATAAACTAAGTAAATTTGTTTCTACTCGTCTTTAGTGAGAGCAATTAAAGAATGTGTGAAAAGAATGCATAAAATACAATACTATGTATATTTGAAATTAAACCAAAAAACATTGGCCGTGTTCGTAAAAACGTATCGTGCAGGCGTGATATATTTTATTTTTTCAAAACATAAGTATTTGCTTCTAAAACCAGATATGGCCAACTAGTCAGTGCTGTAACATATTTCCGTTTGCAATTTTGCAAAATTAGCAGAACTTAGGAGATGGGGGGATGAGGAAGTGGTCAATTTTTAAAATGCGCGACCTAAAATTAAAGTAATTTTGTTTTTTAACTACATTAATTTTGTATAATAAAACATAGATCACAATTGCACAAAATTTGTTTAAAAACCTGTATTTTTATACATTTTTATATTTCTTATAAAAGTAGAGGTCTTAGCGCTCTTAAAAGTTTTCGAATTAAGGGTAGTTTTCAAAATATGACGCAAGATTTAAACATAAAACGCGTTTTCGAAAAAACTATTAAATTACGTAAAAAACACAACTTATAGTTGTAGAGAATTTAATTGCCTTTAATTTGATGTATAGCTTAACCTCCTAGTTTTTTGTAGCTGTCTAAGGCAGCTTTGATTTGAAATTTTTGCAAAAATCGACGTTTGTGTCAAAGTCTAGTTTTTCTCAAAAACAAAGTAAAACAAAATTATTAGGTCAACATTTATAGGCAATAAAATTTCCAGTCGACCAAAGTGCGTCTTAGCTCCATAGCTACGGTAGTGTATTTTTTTTAAATTAAATAATTTTGTTAAACATGAGGAAAAAGTAATTTTTAGGGAGGTTTCTTGAAATGACTGAACCGTCTCAAGTCAAAATAAATAGGTGCAACTTAAGAGCGAAAATAATTATCTTTTAAACGAGGTAACACACAGCTACGTAGCTCAAATGGGTATTCTTTAGCGCTAAAGAGCATATTTAATGATTTTCTCAGCAAATAATGCACTACCAGTAACGAAAAGAATATGTAATTAATGGTTATGTTAAGATAAAAAAAATTAATTTGATTGCCATCTTGAAAATCGGGTACGCCGATCTCGGTTTCTACTTTACAAATGGCAAATAAGATCTTCGGCCTTATCAGAAACTTTTTAAATAACGATAATGTTATAACATGCATTGACCTGGATTATTTCCATAAATTTATTCCCTATAACTTAAATCAATTATTTTCAGTTAGTAAATACACACACGTGACATTTTCGGTAACCTTAAGTTTGTAACGCTTTGCCAAGAGTTTCTTAAACGGCAATGGTCACTTAGAATAATAGACAACTCAATCACTAATGGGAAATTTAGACAAGAAAAGCTTTATGTCCTGTTTTCTTTACTTACATTTAAGCAAGTTTTGGGTAAAAAAGGTCTTTGCATTTGCTTTTATAAAATATCAAAATTCTATTATTTATTCAAAAAATACGGGACATCCAAAAGTACAGAATCATAATGATGAAAGTATTACCGAAGCGAATTCTTTTTTAATTTAAATAACACTAACACCAGCATGTCTATCATGCTCTTAAACATTCAGTCTGTAAGGAACAAAACTGATAACTTATTTATTATTAACGAAACACTGGCTTGAGCCAGAAGAGCCTCTTTTTATTCCTGGATATTCTGTGATTTCAAAATACTGTAGGACCAACAAGGAAAATGAGTGAGTGAACTTTATAAGCTACTCGAAATATGATCAAATGCTAGTGGAAACAGAATTTGAGTTTTCTATCATATTTTCTAAAAAATGTAACTGTTACATAGTCTGCATATATCGATCACCAAAAAGCAATCTTAACTTAGTTTTGTTGCGGCTTGAGACGCTTTTACTAAAATTTGCCACAAAACATAAAATTATTCTCGCGGGTGATCTAAATATTGATCTCTCTAATTTGTTGGAATCTTATAACATAACGATACACTTCCAACAGTCTACTCGCGTAACTAGGTCCTCATCAACAACAACATTAAACATTCAGGAAAACATAAGTTGTGATGTTTTCGATCCGGCATTATCGGACCACAATGCTATTGTAGCCCATGTACCATTAGCTAGAAGTCCATCAGTTTTACAAAAGAAACATCGTCGTAGGATATACAAAGTAAGGTTTTATAATTAATTATATTTGTTATTTAAAACTACAAAAAACAAAATCAGAGCTGATTAAATTTTAGTTTTTATCCCGTAATTTTGTTATATCTAGGAATTTTTTGTATATTTCTATTTTTAAAACGTTTCTGTTTGTTTTATTTAAATTTTAAATGAGTAAATTAAATTATTAGAATTATTGTAAAGATGGTTTAAGAAATATGGTACCAACTTTTTAGAGGACTGTAGATTTTTAAAAAATAGACCACATTTAGGAGAAAATTACACAAATATTCTTATATGATTTATAGCTGTAATAAACATAAAAAACCGATTTCAAGAGGAGGGAACTATCCACCGAAAGGAAGGCACCGGTTTGACTAAAGTTACTAGCCCAGAAGAAGACCAAGAAGCCAATCAATTTTCTGGAAAATCATCCGTATGCCAAAGTGAAAGAAAAAAAATTGAATCAAACTTTGCAGGATTCATAACAACAGTAGGCAGGAGGATTAAACGTTCGAAGCTCCCAATGAGCATTTTCAGAAACCTCTGGTGACAAAAATTTATATAATTATTATAATGAGGGTTCCATTAATGCCATAAGGTATTTAGAGGTTTCCTACAGGAATTGAGTTTGTATATTTGTTTTATTAAAGGCTCTAAATTGATGGTACCCTAAGGTAACATAAAGCTGGCGTTAACAATATTTCCACGGATATCTTTATAAAAATTAGTCATCGGTAACAAATGTTACATAAATTGGTGTTAACGATGTTTCCACCAACATATTTATAAAAATATAAGTCATCAGTGATAAAAGTTATATAAATTGATTTTTGAAATCTTTCTGTTAACCCATCTATAAAACCGTAAGTAACTATAATTAAAGATATATAGATGGGTTTTTAAAATGTTGCTATCAACTCACTTATAAAAACTTAATTAACCAACAACAAAGGGACACTTTTATATAAATTGGTGCCTGTAATATTCTTATGAACTCATTCATAAACCTTTTTTGCTCATTCTTTCTATAATGTTTTTATTAATTTCTTTGTATAGTGGTTATAATACCACTGTTTTTCTAACAAAAAACAATTTTAATTTATAACAACAAGATTTTTTAGGTTAATTTTGTGACATCAAAAGGCTCGTTTTTGCGACTTTAAAAGATGCTTTTTTGCGACATCAAAAGGCGCGTTTTTGCGAGATACCATACCATCATTATCTGGTTTTAATTACATCAATCTGAGGAGAGACATAAGAGATCCAAATCTTCTTGAGATAGTTTTCGATGACAGATATTGGGATCGAATGCATTCTACACCCGATTCCGACCAGCGTTTCCCATGTGCGGCCACCCTGACTCAAAAAACTCATCACGAGGACCGATATGACCTTGTATAGGCAAATCTCGCTTAGATTACGTGATCCGTGTTTTGATTCGGGGAGTCCACGCATAAGAAACCCATAGATGGGAACCGGGTTTTAGAAAAAGAGAATAATATAGTAACCGTGTTAAGTTCGCAAAAATGCACCGTGAAACTTCGAGTGCATACAGTGCGCACGGCTGGTCGGCGGCAATTGTGAACACATCACCTTACGACGCGACGGAACGCAGCCTCAAGGTCCGTTTATGCGAGTTTGACATAGTTACTATTATCCTCTTTTTTTAAATGCATTCGTCTGAGAGAGATCCAGCATACCAGGAAAATACCTGCCTGTACACCCTTCGACCCCGCAATCTAACTATCTTCTTGAGATAGTTACCTCTGACAGTTATGCGGGGTTGAAGGGCGTGCAGGCGGGTATTTTTCCTGGTATGTGTAGTGTGCTGGACCTCTCTCAGACGAATACATTTAGGAAAAGAGAACAATGGTAACTATGTTAAGCTCGCAGAAACAGATCTTCAGTGTTCAACACTGCGCCATCTGCAGCCTTTTGTTCCAACTAGCATCATGTTTTAAAACGTTGATAAA
Source organism: Oxystoma pomonae (assembly GCA_963921995.1). Taxonomy (NCBI): domain Eukaryota; kingdom Metazoa; phylum Arthropoda; class Insecta; order Coleoptera; family Brentidae; genus Oxystoma; species Oxystoma pomonae. The sequence goes on from OY998163.1 coordinate 78,887,619, forward strand.
ATAGTGTTGAAAGAAGTAAAGAGTGGTATAATTGTATTGTTTTTTTTTTTATAGAATTGTCGTAAATTTTCGCCATTTTTAATTCCAACAATAGGTTTTTGACAACATGTGCTTTAATCGAAATATTGCTTGTTTATAATAATACAAAATTCAATATTTCTCCCAGAAAGCAAAAAACATAAGTGAAAAAAAAGTATTATTTAAATGAATATTTTTTTCCCGTTTTCTCAAGTATTTTTGGAGCCCATGAAAATTTTGTGAGTGTATTCGAAAACTATACAGTACACACGGGACCGCAGCTGATTATCAGAGTAGGATGACTGGGAAAACCGCTTTTATTTAAGCTATAGTATATAAATATTCATATTCCTGCTTCAACTTATCTCACTTCCATTTTAATTTATTTCAGAAGATTGGTAAACACTATTTTATAAATTTTTTATTTTAAAAAGAAAAAGAATAATACATAACAAGCAAAGGGAAGAAAGATGGAAAATTTGTATTTCTAAATTGATAAAAATCTTTAATTTGTTATGTAGTATTGTTAGAACAGTTGTAAAACCTTTTTATAATAATATCTAGACTTGAGGTTTCATAAGTTTTATAAAATCTATATGTTGTTTTTCTATCCATTACTATGAACCATAAATTTTTATAAGTTGGTGTTAGTCAGTTTTACTCATTTAAGAGATATATTAGAGTTATAAAATTATCACCAAGACTAAATAATATAACTTTTGGTTATTTTATGAAGGTTTTATATTATTTGCTGTAACTTCTATATAGACAAAAATGCTCATTGGGTAAGGTGTCGCATTGCAGCAAAAAAAATTAGTCTCGACTAATTTTTGCGTTGAATTATTCTCTGAGGAACGAAGAATTTTCGCAGCAGGTTGTTTTCACAGATAAGAAGATCTCCAACAGCGATAAAAAAGAAATTCTGGTTGGTCTGGAAAAACGATATATTGCTGGAAACGAAGACCAGGCGGGAAGATTTTTGCTAAATGTTTGGAGCTAGAGGACATGGTGCTCTATTTAGAATTAATGGGCAATTTACAGCCGAAGTTTACGTTAATACGCTGGAAAATGTAATGCTTCCAGAGGTGAAAGTCCCTTATCCAGATCATTTTGTATTCCAACAAGATAACTGTCCAGTTCATACGGCCAGAATTGCATAGCGATATGGTTCCAGGATAATAATATCGAAGTTTTGTCTAGGCCTGCAAAATCCAATAGAGAACGTTTGGGGACTTATCGCTAACTAACTAATATCATTCCCAGGAATTCAGAACATCTAAGGGAACTCATCGTAAGGGCAATTTGTTTTCATATAGGGAAGTTATTGATGAAAATCCAAACTTATTCTAAAATTTAGCCAATTTAATGCCCAGAAAACGGTGCAATAACGCGCGATTAAAAATAATAATTTTTTTATATATTGTCGTGACGCTCCTTAGAGCTACACAACTATGCAACTAGTAGGAATAATACACGCATTTAAATAAATGGTTGTATAATAATAAAATAAATAATAAACAAAATAGTACTTATATTAAAAATACACACACTTTCTTTACTCTCAAATATCGAATCACTACTAACTGACTCCTAACCTCTCTGAAACGTTTTTATAAACCTATTCTAACATTGATAGTTCATTCAACAGGACCTTCCGACCTTTCGTTGAACTAGGATGTTAGGATAGTTAGTTATTGTAAAATACGAAAAGTTTATACTTAATAATAAATTAATAATTAAAACACTAGGTTATTGAATCGCGAGTTTAACCTTAAACGTTGCACAGAGGTAACTGTCTTGAGAGTATGTGATTTTAACACATAAACACGTCGCGGATTGAATTATGTTATTAAAATATTACTTTTTGTAATTATTGGAAATTACCCTTATGACATATGCCGCCGGATTTTTTAGACCTGGACCCTTAGGTCTGTAAGACAATTTATCGCGTACTACCTAATATTTACAATAATTAATTATGATGGCCTACTTAAAAAAATTGTTGACTAGTGAATTAAAATTAAATTATACCATAACAATTGGCTAGTTTCGTCACAGAAATATTACATTTAAAAACGTTATAATATTCACTCGACCCTACTTGCTCCCATGTTTTCTTTCTTCTCGATAACCTACATTGACTTTCTGCCTACTGTTGATAGCAAGTATCTGGATTCGATTTCGACTGAATGTGTAAAAATTATAAACAAATGAGGCTCGCGGTAAAAAAATGTAATTAAAGCAATGTTGCCAACTCATGAATGATAAAATTTTAAAAATAAATATATATATTTTTTTTTTTGGTGAATCGACAGAATTTAATTAAAACATTGTTGCCAATTTTTAAATAGCAAAATTTTAAAAAACTAATTTAATTTTTTTTTGCAAATCTTAAAAAATTTACGTAGCATAGCTGAATAAACAGCTCATAATAAAATATACTTCAGAGGAACTAGTTATTCATCTAAGAGGATACCCAAAGGCTTTGGTACAAAAAGTCGTCACAAAAAATAAATAATATTTACCGCACCGCTTGCTCTCCCCGTGCACTCAAGAAGAAGTAATCAAGATGATCGCATGACAACAATTCGACCAGCAGTACTGTCATATTCAACCACGGTCCTGCATAGTCGGTGGCATAGCGCGGTGAACCCTAGAACGATGGAAAGTTCAGCCAAACCAGTCACGTGGTACCAGTCAGTCATAACCAGTTACAGCTACAGTCTACCAGCCATTCAAAGGTCAACCAAACACAATTGTTCACAGTCAAGGCGAACAACCAACAACACTGTATGGAAAGGGGAAGTTGAATCCAGTTAAGTTCCTAAAGGAGCCGCAGTGAAGAAGCTATATAACAGGGTGTCCTGTATGGATGGACATGGCAACGGAAGGGTAAATGGCAACATGGTTAATGGTACAATTACCAATGACAAATGGCAACTACATGATGAGGGTATCCACCGGAAATCTACTGACACAGCAAGGCCAAGGTTAACGCAATATATACAAGCTAATGGAGTTCGCTGCTACACATTCAGTCGAAATCGAAACCAGATACTTGCTATCAACAGTAGGCAGAAAGTCAATGTAGGTCATCGAGAAGAAAGAAAACATGGGAGCAAGTAGGGTCGAGTGAATATTATAATGTTTTTAAATGTAATATTTTTGTGACGAAACTAGCCAATTGTTATGGTATAATTTAATTTTAATTCACTAGTCAACAATTTTTTTAAGTAGGCCATCATAATTAATTATTGTAAAAATTAGGTAGTACGCGATAAATTGTCTTATAGACCTGAGGGTCCAGGTCTAAAAAATCCGTCGGCATATGTCATAAGGGTAATTTCCAATAATTACAAAAAGTAATATTTTAATAACATAATTCAATCCGCGACGTGTTTATGTGTTAAAATCACATACTCTCAAGACAGTTACCTCTGTGCAACGTTTAAGGTTAAACTCGCGATTCAATAACCTAGTGTTTTAATTATTAATTTATTATTAAGTATAAACTTTTCGTATTTTACAATAACTAACTATCTTAACATCCTAGTTCAACGAAAGGTCGGAAGGTCCTGTTGAATGTTAGAATAGGTTTATAAAAACGTTTCAGAGAGGTTAGGAGTCAGTTAGTAGTGATTCGATATTTGAGAGTAAAGAGTCAACCCAAGACATAAGCCGCTCAACATGATGAAGAAAGTGTGTGTATTTTTAATGTAAGTACTATTTTGTTCATTATTTATTTTATTATTATACAACCATTTATTTAAATGCGTGTATTATTCATACTAGTTGCGTAGTTGTGTAGCTCTAAGGAGCGTCACGACAATATTTTTTATTTTTTATTTTTTTTTTAATTTTATTTGACTGAACTTGATCATGCCTTTTAATTGTTTTGGGCTAGTAACTTTCGTCAAACCGGGTCTTCCTTTCGAGGAGCAGTTCCTTCTTTTTGAAATCGATTTATTATGGTTACTACGTAGACGTGCTTCTTTCATAATCAGCTAGTCGAATAGACCAATTACTGTGTAGCTTTTGTTTAGTTTGCTTTTTTGAAATGTGGTTTTTATTTTTAGTGGCCTTATATTTTGAATTAGTAAAAAGTAAACAAGCCGGCTCCTTATAAAAAGTTTATATATGCCAAAAATATAACCTAAAATGACAAAGTCAAAATGTCAGTGTTGCACATAGGAAAATATTAAAAATCGTATTTGCTCACTGTACCTTCTACTGTACCAGTTTTATGTGAAGAGAAGTGTACATAAATTGGCGATATAACACAGACGCAAAGGACAAAAAAACAAGCTTATCAATAAAAACTTACCCTCATATGTTTGGTTAAATAACTCTTTTTCTTAGCCCTATATGAGCACTGGTCACAGTCAAACGACACCTCGAGTTCATCGATAGTTTTATGTTTTAACAGATGAACGTCGAACCTAAAATCAAACCAATACTGTTTAATAATAATACATTAGATACAAAAAACACATAGTATAAAAGAACGTTCGGTGCGGTTCGTTTGTTTTCTCCCTATTTCTGTGGGTTCAGGGATGGGTGTGAGAAGGTTTTTGACTCCTCTTTTTTTCCTTTTTTTCAGTTTACAAGTACAAGGGCTCCCACCAGCAGACAAGTAAAATAATAGGGACCTAAATGTTAAAAATTTGGGGCTTTCTAGGGACTTTTCTTTAAAAAAAAGTACCAAATTAGGAACTTACTGTTTACGCCCCCCTGCCCTCCCCAGAAGCTAGATCCATCCCTGCATTGTCTTAGCCTTAATTACTCTAAAGATATAAAAGGACAATAGGGGACCTAAAAAAAGGGATATTGGCTCTCCCGACTGAATTTTTAGTAACGTAAAAAACGTTAAAAATACCAAGAAAATCTAAAGAATCTACGAACACGTAAAAAAAATTAACGTGAAAAAAACAAAAAAAAATTACAAAAAACAGCTTCTGTCTCTCTCTCTCTCTCTCTTTTCTCTTGGTAGCCTGGAAAAGAATTAGGAGTAGGAGGTACAAGTCGTCAAAGTTCAGTCCATAAATTACTACGTTTTCATGTGGAACTGAGTACGTTTTCAATACGATTTACTTTCAAACCGTTCATGAAAACGCGGCCAATCGAACTTTTTTTTCGCTGGCCCTGCCCAACTTCAATACCGCTTTTTTGAACTGACTGATGGCACCAATAATAAGCTGTTAGCACTTCCAATATTCCTTGCAAAAAGTATGTATACAGGGTGTTCCAAATTCGATGCTCAACATGGGGTCCTCCTGAACCGTAGGAGATATGACAAGTTTAAACCTCAAAATTGCGGAATTTAATGCTTTACTCAAAACTTTAAAAAAAAGTTTACAAAATCCGAGTAGTTCCGGAGAGAGGCGAAAAAACCGATCTTCATTTTTAATTTTTATTTGTTTGCGCCTTTATTATTAAAGCTGTCAAAAAACGGTTAAAACTTTCTACAGGCACTTTTTTAAGATCTAGGTAATGACAGGTCTATTTTTGAGATTTGACATTTCAGTGTGAAAGAAGCAGTGCCAAGTTCATTTTTTCTTATGGACACGTGCCTTTTTCTCCTGCCATTTTGTTTGTGAAGGATGACAGATAATATTTTGCAAAATTATTTGGACAGCTCACCTGACGTTTTGGGTAAATTAACCATCATCAGCCCAAATTCAATTTTTCCTTTTAACTTACTCAAGATATTTTGGGAACACGCTTGCAGTACCTTTTGTGACATGTTAAAAATTACAGATTTTTTTTCTTATCTAAAATTAATGTTTAAATTATCAATATTTTAAACAGATACATTATAAATGCAAGAGTTAAAATAAGCAAAGAATAAAGGTAAGTTTAAAATATTAGGCAAAATAATTTTGTAAAAGAAAGTTAAAAAAAAACTGTCAGCGGGTTTCCAAAATATCCTTAGTAATTCACTAGCAAAAATTACCTCACTCCCATAATTGTAGATTCGATATACTTTTGTCCCACAGTACACTATTTAACAGACTGGTGGCAAAGAAGTAAAGTTGGCAAAAACTAACCTCAAAATACATCAGGAAAATAAATGTCAAAAGCTGAAATCGTGTTCAAAACGCATTCAATTCACTTCATGAAAATCCACAAGTGAATCGTATTAAAAGTTCCAGTTCCACTTATTGACTTGTATACTGTATTAATAATAATAATTCATAATTTTTATTTTTATAAATAAAAAAGGGTCAGATATATAAATATTTTTAACTAATGTTTTATTTTGGATCAGCCTTTTGCAACGTCGCATTTTCGCTACATAGACGTTTGTCTTAGATTAATCATTTACATACGAATCATTAGCAGTGGCGGCGGGAAAAAAATATTTAAGTAAATTTACATAGGTCGATATTTGTTAGGGACATAATAGAGGAAGTATAAAAAACTTAATTTTTTTGACAAAAGGGCGTGAAATTTATTAAAAGGAGTTTTTCTTGAAGTAACTATAGGTAATCTGGTTACTCGTTTTAAATTTTCCAGCAAAGTTTACGGATTTTTGGAAAAGGAAAAGGCTTTTATAAACATTTAAAAAAATAAAAACAAACATTGGATTGTATATAAATTTTATTGCACGAATAATTTTTTATTTTTTTAGAATTGCACAATTGCATCCAAGATGCTGTGCGTGCACCTTTATCAAACTAATATCATTTGAGGTTTTAGTTTATTCCTAAATTAATATTTGGTCTCGAAGAACTTAACTAAATTATAATTCGTATTTTCTCTAATATTTACTAATGTGATATTTAAAGTATTATGCATGAATGAAAGCTATTGATTTTATTTTACCACGACACAACAAAGTTTACTCTATAATTACTTGTTTGCAACCATTTTTTAACTTCTTTCTTGCATTTAAGATAAGGATTAGATCTAATTTGAACTGGCAAACTATTGTATATTTGAACAGGTATTTAACAAAATTATTTTAAGGGTTATCATGCCTTTACCATATTTATACCTGTTAAATGATTTTTAGATGTGCTTAAATTCACTTACAGTAGAATACGTTTTTTGGTAAATTTAGAGACTGTAAAGAACTTTTATCGAAAGAAATTAATACCACCTTATGTCCCACACACTTTATGCTTTAAAAAATTACAATTTTTGCTGTTTTTTGTATAAAACTGGCAAAATAAAAATCATATGCATGACACCACTCAAGATGACAGACAGATAACATAACAGAGAGGGGCAATTCCAGTGGGCTATCGTTACGAGATAACGATCGCTATCGCCATTATTTTGGTAATTAAAAAGAGGGCTTGAATGGCACGCAACCCGCAATACTTTCCCAAAACAACTGTCAAATACCGTCAGTCAGTGAAGTTTGTTTACCTTTTTTTGGAACTTGCGGCGAAATTTCGGGAAAATAATAATTTTCATAAACTTTTTGCACGCAATATGGACTAAAAAACTGATCAAAATGTGACTGTGGACGACTGTTAATAATTTCTGAGTGAATTTTGTTTCGAAATGCAACGATTTTTTCCTGAAGTTCCTTGTGAATAAAACCCCACATTTATGGGCATTGTGTGGAAGTGCCACTAGATTTTTTGTTTGGGTAAGTACTTCCTTACTTTATGTTATGTTCTATTATGTTCTTTTTGGTGCTTAAACAACACTACTAATGTAAAGAAAAAGATGTAGGTCAGTTTTAAGTTCAGTCTATAGATTTTTAAAAGAGGTGAGCCGGAGATCTGAAAATCGAAAAATTTATATACAAAATACTTAAACATTATAAGAAAAAAAGTTGGAAATTAGTCAAGAATGCAGAATTTGTTTGACCCGAGTTTATTACACTGACTTTTGTTGAAAAAATCTGACATGAACTAATATCTACCTGTATATGCATACGCTCGTGCATACGTAATTGTAAATATATGCAAATTATTGAGAAAAAATCAAATACAATTCATTCAGACACTGACACTTGCTCGCCTATTTATCGTGCATTGTGTTGCTTGTATTTTTTATGGTTATCACCAAATTACTAAATATTCTGCCTTGCTATGAACCACCAAGCTAAAATTTTGTATCCCTTCTCCTGGAAAATTAAAGCAATTTTTATGTGGGGGGCTAAATGAATGCTATCCCCCCTTCTTCAACGATTTTCTTTTGCACTGGATAGTAGACCTTTTGAACCCCCTAAATTTTGTACATTCACATTGATTTTGGTGAAACAAGTTCTGATGTACACATTTTTCTTTTTTTTAAAGATTTGCAAAGTTTTACTTGTGCAACATCAAAGGTGTAGGTATCTGTTAATGTACTTTTCCTTTTTTTAGGTCAACTGTTGAAAATCTACAAGATAGGACTCATGCTGTGGTGCTAATAAGAGAGAAAGTAAATTATGAAGCTTGGGAATAAACACTTACCATAGCTGCTCAATGTATATCAATGAATTATCCACAGAAATCAATTTTGGTAAGTTTTCAATCCCAACACCTGACTTTAAATTTGTAGGTACACCTCAAGGTACACTTATTGTCAAGTAATGCAAACTATCCTAAGATTTTATCTCATATAGTCAAGTATTGTCAGGTAGTGTACAATATATTGTCACCTTCTCGAAAAATTAACTTTAAATTTAGCCCAAAAGGGGAAAAATTAATAGTTTAATTTGCCATAATTTAAGAATGACAAATATTGAAAAAAAAAACAAAAAAAATTACCACATGTTATAGCTATTGTCTAAAGTATTAATTAAAGGGAACTAACTGGTTAGCTGCTTAGACTATAGAGTTACATACATCACACTTATAATAAATTACAACTTATTTAATTTCAGATCAATGATTTCTCGTAATTATTAAGATGTGACATAAAGACATTTAAGCAGGCAGCACCCCACCCCACCCCAAGCAACTAAACATTTTAGCAGAATCCGGCACAATCATATGAAGGACAACACACATTTGGTAAGCTACCTTCACATTAAAAAGAAAACGTTTTAAAATCCAAAAATTCGTCAGTAAAATTAAAAAATTTGGCTACTTTTTGAAAGATTGTTGTTGTTTCAACCAAATAGAAATTTTCACTTCTTTATGGCTGTAATTTAACTAATATTTTTATTAGCCTCCAAAACATAAATATTTCAAAAGATATTAAAAAAAAAAACAATAAATAACAATTGAAGATCTTGGGGTAACTAAGGGATAAGCCACACTTATTTCCTTAATTTACAAGAAAAAGCCTTTTTTTTACTTGGTATTACCCAAGGATATTTTATATTTCATTAAGTTTGGACCAGAGTTTAAATCAGTTTGTCATTAATATTCTTGTTGGTTCTTCGTACAGGGTGTAAATTTTCTTCTTAAACATACATTTTAAAGGTATGGAAGCAGGTTTCCTGGCTTATAAATTTGTTAGATTTGTTGCCTTTGTTTCCCCAAGGTCTTTAATTATTATTCACTACTTTGACAGTTTTTTCGATCGACAGTTTACATTATTTTTTCTAAACAATTTCTAGAGAGGCCAAATTCATTTTGTTTTTTTAACAGACAAATTTTCATTGAGAATCATTGCCAGTTTTTTGACCACCCCAGCTAGAAAGTTATTTTATCCTCTCCCTTAATTTTTAAATCAAAATGCCTAGGACCCAATTCACAGGAAAAGCATTGACCACCACTTAAGTTTCTAGTTTGCCTTACAAAAGATAGTCAATAATAAAATATTTAAAAGTAGAATGTGGTTTAAAACTTGTTTCGTACTTTTGTAAAAAAATCAAAATTGGCAGTGATACAAGTTACCATTGTTGTAATTTATTGATTTTGCAAACCAAACCTGAAAACTTTTAATATTAAGTAGCCAGTTAACTGACTTACATTTTAAAATACATCTTATTTTACATTTTAAAATACATCTTATTTTTTGTTTCAGGTTAGCGGGGTCCAAGCTGATGAAAGAAAAGATGCAATCAACCAATTATTGAAATATTTTAAAACCATTTTTAATTTTAAGTAACATTTAAACATGATTTAAATCAGTTTTGTTTCCCAAATTTTATTATTTTTTAATAGCAATGTTAGGAGTAAAAAAATCAAGTCAAATCAATTTTTGCTTTGGTACATCATAAATTAGTAATATTACATTAAAAACTAAGTATAAATCTATCCAAAAAATTAAATTTACCTAAATGCATTGTTAAAAACTTATCATGTCAGTCAGTAAACTATTAAAGTTAATTTAGAAATGCGGAATACATTTTAGGCACTTTATTTTAAGTACTAGTTTGTTGATTTCTTAAATTATATTACCCAGCCTTATATTCATTAAAATTGATTTAGAGTATGAGTATTTTTAAGGGTATTATTTATAAAAATAGGTTTTTCAAGTAAGCGTTTATTTTATTATTTAGAATTTATAACATTGAGTTATTAGTTTTTCTGCTAGCCCTAAAAATAAGTTCACGGAGCAAATACATAACTATTAAAATAATGTGCTTAAATAGCCAACTGCCTTACATATCATGCTATTCTATGTGTGTCTGGGAAGAAATGTCATTTAGGTAATTTAAAAATGGATGTAAAATAGTGAAGAAAAATAATTTAATAAAAATAATCTTCATCAATTTTTTTTAAGCAACCAGAGCTGGAAATAACTTAATAATGTACTTAACTTACCCCCCAAATGACAATGATAGAACATTTTAACAAAAAAAAAACCTGACTTATTTTAAAAAGTTTGCAATAACTTAAATTAATATGTTTAGAATAAAGTGGTTTTACATGTGTGGCAGTCAGCAGTTACTGTGACTGTCTTTCGACGATTCCCCTAAAAAATCTCCGAATTTTCACGAAAAAGTTCCAAAATCGCAGTTACAATAGGTACAATGTTCCATAACTTAAGTGACATTTAAATAAATTATTCAAGTTATGCTCTGGCAGATTTAAACAAATGTGGCCTAACAGGATTAAATAATGAAATTTTATTTTTGTTCTATATTTCACACAACTTTTTAATAGGTACATTAAAAGTTATCCTATATATTTTTTTTGATGGGAGAACGAAACTCACTACACTTTGCCATAATTATCACGAAGTTCTTTCTTCCTATGTCTGTTGAACATCTATGTCTAGTTTCATCTAGTGCCTTGGAAGGTTGCTCTATGTCTTACTTGAATCCATCCATACTTAATAGGTGCTTTCGTTAAAGGGTTGTGGCTCGGGCTGTGGTACTTAATTGGAGACTTGATCCTACTAGAAGGATTCCTACATGTAGCTCCATTCACATACCCTCGCACATTATACCTAAAACTAATTAGGATACATTTTAAGTTTTTTCAAAATAGTACTTATCCAAAATCTGATCACAATTTAAGTATTTTACCTTTGGTAAACTGTAACAATCTAAGTCAGTAGTTTTTATTTTAATTAAACTATCTTAGTAGAACATAAAATATATAATGCATGCATTGTTTGCATGGTCCCTACATAGATGCAAAGCATACATAAGTCATATGTGCTCACTTGTTAACTTTAAGCCCAAAATCAGTAAAGTATTTTGCATAAACTGAGCTTTAAATTTCTCAAAAAAAATTGTATTACCTTTTACTGTATAAATTTTTCTAGGCTCATCTTTCCAGTATGTTTACTAATTACCAATACTTTATTTGTCAGTGATAAACATACAAACCAAAAACACAAAAACATGCCTTTTTATTTTTCTGCATCTGTCTTTATTTGTTTTCTTAGGCCTATGTTCTTGAATCTCTTTGGTCATTTAAGGCATTTTTTAGCTAACAGAATAGTACAACCGGTTTTTTGTTTTAATTTATTATATTTATATTCTTGATAAAGACACCGAACATTCGGTAATAAAGAGTAAAATACTAATAATTAAAGCAAAACATTTTATGTATCAGGAGCAAATAATCAGCTCAAAGTATCACATTCTCACCCACCCTGACTTTAATTTTAGTAGGTAATAAATTTTAGCAAACTCAACTGGTTAGACCATGCTTATCTATTCTGCCATAAGGGCTGGTGATTCCTTTTACAGAAGAGTATAAAATATAAACCTACCTTAAAATAGCACTTTCATAAATAGCTAGTCGGGAAGTTTTGATATCCAAGTTTAGGATGACAAGTAAAACCAATATTTCCTCATAACAAAAGCTAGTTTTTCTTACTGTGCTGCTCTTTGTGGGCTACAAATATGATGAGAAGAAATCGTGTTAATTTTTCTCAATCATTATTAGTCAAAAGTTGTATTTTTGTACGAGTTTAGTCGTCAAAGTTGAATTGACACGACCGCGGCCATTGTGAAACTGGTAAACAAAACAAACCGCGGTGTTGCCGCGATAACGAATTTGGTTCGTAATGATATCGGTATGAGCCACTGGAATAGCCCCCCTGATTAAACAGTTGCCTTAAATTATTTTCATCTTTCTCTAAAATACTTTTTTATAGCCTGCTGTCTCTCTTCAACAACCTTAAATATTTTTGCATTTCACTAAATTATCTCTCCATCTACCTCTAAAATTCTGCCCTCTCTCTCTCTTTCTAAATACTTTTCATTTCAGAGAAAAAAAATGTTTTTTGGCAGTACTTTTTTTTAACGCCTAAAAAACAGTGAAAACTTGAAAAATTTGACTGTTTTATTCTACAAATCGAAAGTTTGGAAAGAAAGCTTTAAAATGTGAGCAAAATTGTGGCATAAAAATGTGAAAAACATAGTAAAAATTGCTTAAACAAACACGTTACGCCTTAGATTATGCTAAAATATTTTAAGCATAAATTACCATCATGGCAATGGTTACTAAATCATTTTAGTAACCATTGATCATGGCTATACAATTACGAACTTTCATGAGATTCTACGCGGTTTTTTTACTAGGGATACGACACTGGAATTTACGTCACTTACCGATGAAATGACGTTTTCCAATTTTCCTCGTTCCGCTTATCTGGGTTTTTACACAAAAAACACTCGCGTACCATTATGTTGTCAATTTATAGTTTTCTTTTTGAAATAAAATTATTAATCTTTAAAAATTTGTACAACTCACTGAAAAAAAACTCCAAAATACGCACAAACCACATTAAACAACGCCGCCCAAATGAAACACCACCAGTCAAATGTCAAGTTTAATTGAATTGCGTTCACTGTTGTCACAGATCAGCTTTTGTGGTAGAAGGTCGCTGTGTTTACACTCAAAATGCAAGCGTCTGAGAGAGATAGATACTACTCGAGATAATATGAGATCGTGGAATTCTGATAATAATTGAACAACTTTTTTGTCTCTTCCTATCTCATAAGGCTGCATTTTCCGGCTTTGTTTAGTTGTTTCAGGAAAATATGTGATAAAATTAAGTTTTGTATATCTCGTGGTCAGTTATTTTATTAGTACTTCCTCCTCTAAGACTCTGAAAAAACGCAGTAATAATTAGGTACAGGGTGATTCACCATAATTTCTACCCCCTTAACGAACTTACTTATTCCAGCTAGAAATAATAAGTAATAATCACAGAATCATCCCAGGGAAAATATAGATTATAGAACTAACTGTTGAATAAAAATAAAAAATATTGTCAAACCATTTACAAATTTTTTGCAAAAATCTTTTCACTTTTTACCGACTTTTAAGACTCATGGCTGAGTGAGCACACTGCGTTCTTTTTTAAAACGCGAAAAAGTTTTATGTCTTAGACTTCTCAGGGGAGCAATGTGCGCGAAGATGGAGTACATGTATGCGAAAGATTATAAACTTAGCTCATATAGCGTTTCAGCTCTACAAAATAATAAAAAAGTTATGTTGCAAAAAAAAACAATACGGATTTTTGTTTTGTATGAACCACTCATTCTGCAACTACGTTTCATGTATTTAAGTTGGCTCAGTTTTAACTAAAAAAAAAAATAAAAATCTTTTTTAAATCTTAACCATGTTTTTCTGAAGAAACTTTGGTGTAACTTTGAAACGCTTGGTACTAAATTAGCAAAAATATTATACTATAAAGAAGGCCTAGGGGTATTTTTATGAAAGAAAATATTAGCATGTAAATGTACAGGGTTTTAAACAAACAAAAAAGTCACTCTGTATACAGGTGTTTTTCTAAATACAGTATATAGAAAAAAGATCTTGTAGATAAATATTTTTTTTATAGAATTATCAGTAAATTTTTTTTATAGTTTTAATACAAAAATGCAGATTTCCAGATAATCTTGGTGATTATAGTGAAGAGCAAGGAGAGCGCTATTAAAGTCGATGGGATATTCACATGATGCCAGATTACTGCTGGGGGTTGCAACGGGACTGTTCCAACACAGAACACCAAAAAAAAATCGGTCAAAAAGTTTTTGTGGTTAGCCTCTAGTATATGTTAGTAGATACTAGATTCCTAAAAAAAAGTATGTCTTCTTTCAAGAAAACACAGTTTGCCCTTTAATTTAGAGTAAATTATAAATGTGTTCTTTATACTTTAAAGTAAATTATTAGTAGTATTAGCTTTTCAAGAAAGTGTCTAAAGCATTTTTTTGTAGTAAATTTATAACACAATACAATGATGTGATTTTTTAAAAATATGTCTGCTTTTTTACTTTTATTTAGCTGTATCTACATAAAACTGCTGCGTATTGTTTTTATATTTTACTAAAAGATGCAGCTATTTATGGCTCAAATTTAAGCTGTGTAGAGTTTTAAAAAAGTTTTTTTTTAATTGAAATTTATAAAATATATTTTTTTTAATTTTTTTATACAAAACCGAGCCAACTTGGGAAAACCAACGATGGTTATGATATTAGGGAACCTTGACAAGCATAAATTTACAAAAAAAAATTCTTGCAATATTTTGTCTGTGGGGCAGTATTCATCATACCAATAGACCCAGCCATTTCCGATCAGCAGTTTTTATAAAGGAATTTGTTGTGATTAAAATAGTAAATACAAACCTTTGTCGTTTATGAGTTTCATATTCGCACTGTTCACATTTGTGCATAGTTTTTTCCCCTGGTTTCTTTCTTTTAAAGCCTGGTAAACGTTCATGAACTGCCATGTGAGCCTAAAACGTATTAATAGCGTTTTCCTTTTGATGCACTGGTGCGCACCAAGAGCAATATTCGTTATTTATCCATTTGATTACCCTACTTGAGTTTTGTCCATATACTTATAAACTTAATATACACGGCATTGCAATGTACCCCCGTGAAAATTTTTGTAAGCAAGATTAATGATCTAAATCCAGGAGGCTATGAAATTTTTTGAAATTTCAGCCGTTTTACGCATGCGCGATTCCCTTGCTGATGTCACGTTTCACGTTGACAGTAGTGTTTACTTTTCAAAAACCAAGCAGTTTTCGTTTTTAATCGAATTTTAATGATCGAAAAATTAATAAGATGTAAAAGTGCCAAGGCAGATGTTATCTCTGGATCATACCACAAATTTTACAGGTATTTGTTTTTCTCTGAAAGGATCAGCCCTCAAAGATCTTAAATCAGACCAATCGAACAAAATTTTTCCTGCACCATCACCTACGATCAGAAAATTGAAGAGGCTCTACAAAAAGGAAATTACAGAGAAATAACTCAGAATCCAACTACCACCATAGAAAGAAAAATCTACCAAACTCTCTACCAAGATAGAAAAAGATACTTTAACGGCGGAAAGTAGCAAACTCACACCGCACTACAGCAAAGCACCGAATATGTATGGACTGTGTATGGACTGCCGAAAATTCATATGGAAGACACGCAATTCTCCGACTTAGCATCTTGCTAAATATCTTCTACTTATTGTCCAGCCTCTTCAAGGAAAGTTACCATCACTTGTGAAAAATTAAAAACACTTCGTGGACCTCCTTAGAGACATCAACCTACAACCTGACGACCAGTTTATTAGTTTTTACATCGAAAGTTTCTACACAAACGTACCACTGGAAAAATCGCTCTGATACAACCAATCTAGCAATCTATGCCATTATGATTTGGTAAAATGCTGTCTGCAGAATTCTTACTTCCAGGAAAAGAACAGGTATTTTCGACAGAAAGATGAAATGAAATATCCACTTTCGCCGATAGTGGCCAACATCTTTATTGAATCCTTTGAAGAAGCTCTGCGAACATAAAGCAGAGACCCAAACATGGAGGACATATTTATCATCTGGAAGAACTATAACAATTCTTCAATCATGTCAACAGCATACGAAACTGCATCACATTAACTCTGGAAAAAGAAGAAAATTGTCAGCTCAGATTTTCTCGACGTTCTAGTCACCAAAACGAATTCAACCATAATCACTTCCGTATATCGCAAACCAACTCACACTGGACAATATCTAAACTTCAAATCAAACCAATCCACATCAACCAAACTGGGAATCTCTTATAAATCGAGCCGCCTACATCTGCAATTCAGAAGAAGCTTTAAATAAAGAAAAGGCAAAAATTCGATCCGATCTGCGAAGGAACGGTTTCTCCAACCACACGATCAATAAAACTCTTCAGAGCACACCAACACAAAGAACGACGTAAATACTGAAAGGAAGGCGACTCCTACATTAAAGGAATCTCAGAAAAGATAATAAGAATAGGCAAACAATACAATACTTGACTTCTTATTGTTGTGGTCGTTTTGAAGACAGTCCGAAGATGGTATTGGTTGCCTATTCTTCTTATATTTTCTGAGATGCCTTTGACGTATGGAATTATAAGTGTCGCCTTTCTTTCATTATTTACGTCTGTAGGCTTTGGTGTTGCTGTGGTCTGAAGAGTTTTATTGATCGTGTAGTTGGAGAAACCATTCCTTCGCAAATCGGATCAAATTTTTGACTTTTTTTTATTTAAAGCTTCTTCTGTATTGCAGATGTAGGTGACTCGATCTATGAGAGATTTTGCAATTCCCAGTTTGGTTGATTTTAAGTGTTTTGATTTGAAATTAAGATATTGTCCAGTGTGAGTTGGTTTGCGATATACGGAAGTGATTATGGTTAAATTATTTTCCGTGACTGGGGCATCGAGAAAAGGGAGCTGACAACTTTCTTCTCTTTCCAGAGTGAATTTGATGCAGTTTCTTATGCTGTTGACATGATTGAAGAATTGTTCTAGTGTGTTGTGGTCCTTTTCCCAGATGATGAATATGTCGTCCATGTATCTTAGCCATAGTTTGGGTTTCTGACATGATGTTCGTAGAGCTTCTTCTTCAAAAGAACATCGTGCCAAATGGTTTAAAGCTCAGCAGCCTAATTCAAGGAACAAGAGCGTCAGAAAAAGCCATCATAGAATTAGTTCGCAGTCAAATCAGTTACCACACTAGAACAATGAAAAAGAAGAAAGTTGTCAGCTCCCTTTTCTCGATGTTCTAGTTACCAAAAATAATTCAACCATAATCACTTCCGTATATCGCAAACCAACTCACACTGGACAATATCTTAATTTTAAATCAAACCACTCAACATCAACCAAACTGGTAATTGTAAAATCTCTCATAGATCGAGCCACCTACATCTTCAATACAGAAGAAGCTTTAAATAAAGAAAAGTCAAAAATTCGATCCGATCTGCGAAGAAATGGTTTCTCCAACTACACGATCAATAAAACTCTTCAGACCACCATCTACCAGGTACCATGCGAACGTGGAGATATCTACATCAGAGAAACCAGCCGACCTATGGAAGTTCGACCGAACACTAACGCAAAACTCGACAAGGGGACCCAACTGGATCGAAAATAGCTCAACATTGCTGGGACAATCAACATCATATGGAATGGAAAGAGGCAAAGATAGTCGCCAAGCAGGAAAACCTATTCAAGCGAAAATTCGAAGAAACAGCATTCATCCTGAGGAATGAAAATGTATTTTTTCAAACAAGCCTCATCATCAAGGATATTTGGAAACCCACATTTTTCAGAGGTAACAGATTTCAACTGTGAAAGTACGGAGCCAACCAGTAGTTTTTATGGTTCACTGAACACATGCTAGTATGTAAGCTTAGGTAGTCTAAGTTTTTGTTAGTATTCACCTGATGACGATTGCAGATACATAAGTATTCGAAACGTTGTGAAAAAGTAAAACATAAAGACAATGGAATTTAGTTCGAAACTCTAGGTTACTCTCAAGTTCAACATTGTCTACCACCTTCAAACAACACACTATTGCATAACCACTTCACCTTTATTGCCAACTATTAAAAGTGTTGTGACACTATTGCAAGAGTATTCTCAAATATTGCAGACTATAATGAAATTATTGCAAACTATTGCAGAATATTGCCACAGTAATGCATGAATATTGCTATTACTGTGATCTATTGCAAGCTATTGCGAACCATTGCCAGATTATTGTGCAATACTGAGATCGAAATTTGTACACATAGTGCAGGCAGTGAAATCATCCTCGCTTTCCTCTTAAAAAAGGAATTTTTTAATATATACTTTACCTTGAAATTGCGTTTTCTCTTAGTCTTGTAAGCACAAATCGGGCACTGTATATCAGGAATTTCGCAGTCAGCTTTATGAGATATCAAATGATCATTTAGGTTGCTTTTGTACGAAGTTTTGTAAGGGCAGTCGGGACATTTCAATTCGTTCATTTTTAATTTGGTCTTTGAAGGGCCTATGAAAAAAATTAAAAGGTGCCTCAAGATACCGTAATAAAATTATGCGTTTGGCAAAATTAATATAATTGGTTTAATTTAACCTATTATGTTCATTGTTAATGACAGAGGCTTGAAATATACAGGAACCGCAACAGTTTCATTTTCGCACAATAAAATGTAATCAAAGGTCGATTGGCAGACGGTTTAATGGATATTAATAATTCGTCAGAAAACGATTTATTTCCGTCAGAAGGTTCGAACGGTAACTAAAATGGTTATATCAAAACATATCGCCACTGTTCAGCAACAATTCCCCATAGGCAAGCACCGAAAAAAAAACATTTGAAAAAAAGTGACTAAGTGTATTTTATTCTCATTTTAAAGAAAAAGCTTGAATCTACGGCTCTCTAGTAGTACTTTTTGTCTTGCAGATACTGCATAAAAATAAAAGTCAAAATTTAAAAACTATTACTAAAGAACCCTAGATTTAAGCTTTATCTTTAAGATGAAACTAAAATTTATGTATTTGGATTGAAAAATGTGCGGCCAAAAATACCCTTGCATAAGTAAGACAAGGAAAGCTGCTAGCAAAGACTATAATCTTAGGAGCAAAATTTTTTATTGGCGTATAGTACATTTTTGCCCTGCAGAAGCGATATCTTTTCACTCTCAAAACTGTAAACTATACGAATAACCGCACTAAAAAAGCTTTAAAAAAGTTTTACCTCTTTCAGATTTGATTCCTTCTTCACACAAACGAATAGTTTTATCTTGCAAAACTTGTCCAATTTCATCTTTAATACAAGGATATTCTATGTCTACAGCTTCTTCTTTTATCTCATATCCATTACTAAAAATTTATAAAAAAACGCTATAAAAAACGTGATCTTACACATTTTTTTTTTTTTGGTTGAAAATGCAATTATCTATCTTAATATGACAACCGCGTGTCGCTAGCTGCTGCGGTTCGTGAGTTAAAATTTTAATCTCCCCTTCTACCAACCCCCCACCAACATCAAAAATTAATATGACAAAGAAATTTTGTGGCAAATTTTATAAAAATCGGTTAAGCGGTTTTTGAGTAATCGTGTTACAGACAGACACCCAGAGAGACAGGCAGACACCATGACAAAATTTTGTATTTAGGTCTTTTACCCAAATAACTTACTTCTGGTGGAAATAAAAAAAAACTTTTTTTGACGATCCCAATAGCCTCCATACTCCATATATATGAATGACTAAAAATATGTTTTTTAATAAAAACTTGTTAGGTCAATAACGTTTTTAAAAAAATACCTTATTACATCCTGTAAATCTTCACCCTTTCTTTGATATTCTTCACAAGATGGCTCTTCTTTAATATGAACGAAACAGATATCATTGTTTAAACAATTAGCTTCGATTTTTACAGTATGGTTTTTAACATTTCCCTCCTCCATATTTGGGTAAGCTGAAGAGTCATGCAATTGATCAATTAAGCCAGATTTTTTTTGAAGTCACTCAGATTTGCATTTAAACATCTTCTCGTCTTCATAAAAAAAATCTAAATCTGTAAGAATAAAAGTATAAACATTAATATACCTTGTTATACCTATGTTTTAAAAATATTTCACTAATATTTAAGTTTTAGAATTAAAAGAACTTTATTCAAATTTTATTTAGGGCTACAAAACTCTGATCTCTACTGATTTTTGTTTTTTAATTTTATGACAATTTTTGGGAAGTCTGCCACGTCCCCACATGCCATATTTTGTACTAAAACAACGAGGATATAAGCTAAATAAACTGCTCAACTGACATGAACACTAGATGGCGCAGGCTATCGTGCTATTAGTACTTAAATCATAAGCTTGGTGCGCCACTTTCGTTTTCGAACTTGCTTATTTTTAAGCTACTCCATGAGCTAGAGAGAGAACCATTTCTCTATTTGAGAAAAATAATAAAACTTGAAAAAGCACACGCGATGTTTGGCAACATCGCGTGTGCTTTTTCAAGAAAGAACCGTCGGAATCAGCTGTTTTGTTGAGGTTTGCACCAAAAATGTAAATAAATACAACGAGGATATAAGCTATATATCCTCGTTGACCAAAAACAACCCATTCTCGTTTTCTTTACATCCCCAAGAGGTAAAAAAGTACTTTTGTAGAAAAAAATAATAGTTGAAAACAATCCACAAAAGTGTAATACACGGGTGATTATCGCAAAATTTATCGTAAGATGGTGATACTTTGCAACAATTTTTGGATATTTTTTAAAAAACTCTTATTAACCAATTGAATACATGTATAATCTCCATGTTTTGGCTTCAGAGACTTTAAATTGGTTTTTGTAAATGACCAGGAAATGCGCTTTTCTAAAATTCAAAAGGTGTGTAAAGTCATCCTGCGATGGTAATAGTTTACACAAGCAACATAAATAGTTAATACTTTACACCTTAATGATCCTAAAAATGTTTTTTTTTGTATTCTGCATAAAAAAATTCAAAGTCACTAAATATTAATAAAGTTTATTCAAATCATCTAATCCTAAGCTAGGCGACTGCTTACTTTCTTATACAATCTTCCCTATGTAAAAGAAATCTGTAAAAAAAGAAAAAAATCAATTTTTTACCAAAAACAAGAACTGAGAGATGCTGAGAGTTATAAGATTGATTTATACACAAAGAACATAACTACGTAACTTCAACTTAAACACAACAGCAGAATCCCTTAAAACCTATGTCACCAGCCAGGGAGATTCAAATCCAGAAGTGGAAAAATTGAAAACAACATAAGACACACAAAAAAAGCTCTTTTAAAATAAGTATCCTAGCCAAAGAATGAGATAGCATAATGAACCCCGCAATTTGGCCTCAGGGAGTTAGTCTCAATTTTTTCCTGAACCTTCAGCAACGCCACGGAAACAGCGTGGAATTATCAACCAAGAACCAGAGTAAACTAATAAAAAATCATTCTAATCATTTAAAAACAAGAAAAGTATTCTTGAAAAAAATAAATTAACGTTGTTTTTTACAAATTTTCAGGGAGTTAGAGACAAGATTTTACAAATTGAGGTTATTCTAGAAAAAATAAATGCGAACTCTTTCTGTATTAATGAGCATTCGCTACATCCAAAGGAATTTTCTTTTACTAAAATTATGTAGATTACAGTACCAAATGATTTTGGTAGAGTAGGTAAAGAACGGAGGGGGTGAGAATTTACCTGAAAGAATAATCTGTTGAAGTTCATTGTGAGGTAGCTGGGATCTATATTGTGTCTCTAAACACACAAATTCTTACTGTATATAGGTGACCAGATTAGGATTTCAATAAATATTTTGACATTTTATCGCTGGTCCTTAACAAAATAAACACATCTTATTACTCATTATTACTGGTGATTTTAATGTATACTTTGAAACTTCAAACTCTAAACAACAAACTACTAACTTCTTTTTTGGCACCTACAATCTTTGTCCAATTGTAAACTTTAATACAAGAGGAAATTCCTGTCTTAACAACATATCTGGCAAAAATAAAATTCTAATAAATCCCTAAAATCTGGATACTCTCTCTGATCATTCTGGTTTAACATTTCTTACTTCATTCAACTTGCAATAAACACATATGTAGACCAATAACAGGTCACACTTATGATCTTTCCAGTGGTTTCACAATAACCTTCGGGATATAAGGGAGAGACTCTAAAATCAGTTTTAAACAAACAAAATCCTATTCGGGTCACCAAACAAATGGTTAATTCTTACAAAAATATAGCAACATAGACCAGAAATAACTAAAGAAAAACGATACGACCATGACAACTTCATTAATACTTCTTCCAATAAATCTCAAGCCATGTGGAGTATTATAAAATCTCAAAGTAACACCTCTTCTCTCACAGACATGTCAAAATTTAAACTCTGAAGCATTTACAACTACTTTATTAACCAAGAGAAAATATAATTCAAAAGCTACCCACCACTGATAAAAGTTTTACTGACTACCTAACAAAGGATGTTTCCCTTATCCCAAAATTATTATTTAAAAAAAATACCTCGAAAATTACAGAGCGTATGTTATCAGAAAAAGTTTCCTTTCTACAAAACAAAAACAATAAGACTGCTTTGAAATTTACTCAAAAAATCATTTACCTCTCTCTTTAATCAGTGTGCATTGAAAATAACTATTTTCCCAATATTTTAAAAACAGCACATTGATAAAAACAAAGGCATCCCTGATACTGAATAAAATTATCCTCCTATTTCTTTATTGCCTAGATTTTCCAAGTTATTAGAATTCTTTTAGAAAATTCAGATTAATGAATATATGAATAACAACACTTGCAATTAATAAACTAACAGAATTAATTGCAGATGGCTTTGAAAGATATTATGTTCCTTTTCTAAACCTGACAAAGGCCTTTGATTTTATTTCACATGCAATTCTTTTGAAAAAGCTTAAATACTATAACTTTGAGCCTTTTGTTGAGTCCTACATGTGTGATTGGGAACAATTTGTATTTTTTAACCATACAACACCAAAAAAACTTGACTTGGTGCTTGCGCCATTACTGTATATATTAACAATCTTCCTAACTTCAGCAACATTATTGAATTATTATTTTGTTATAAAACTAGTCACTAAACGCCAAAATAATATAAAAAGTTGGTTTGTTGCCAACAAATTGAGCCTTAATAACAGCAAAAGTAAAAACTTAATATTCTCCCTTAGACTATCAGAATCTATTTTGCCATCAGAGGATTCAGTAAAGTTTCTGAGGGTCCATCTTGACCCAGAACTGACATGGGAAATTCACATAAATATCCTCTATTCAAAATTGCCCAAAATAATTTTCTTAATGAGAAACCTGTACAAATTTGTATCCAAACCAACTCTAGTCTTTAACATCCAATGCATGCAGATTCATCAGGGTCATTTCAGGTCTGTAATAGAGGGATTGTTGCAAAAATAGCTTTTTAAGCGAGTTTTTAAGGAACTACACATAGTAACTTTTCCACTTTTCTCTTATGGAAAAGCCTAGGTATAATTATTTCGGGGTCTGGTAATTTTTTTTTAATAGATGGCGATAGTAGTACAAAAATTCTAAATTTGTCATATCTGTCTCTTAGCTGACGCCAGCGCGTAGAGGCGGATTTATTGATTTTTAGCCAACAACGACAATGGTGTTTGTTGAGGTTATTTTTGGTTTTTTGAAAAGAAAGGAATTATTACAAGCTACAGGCTTTTATAGTGTACGATGAGTAAAATAAAGTGTAGTATGAGGTGTAGTACAATCGTATATCAAATTTAAGCTATGTTTTATAAAATATTAGAGACGACACCATGATGGGGCAACCCAGAAAGAAAGGCAGGTAAGTTTTTTTTTTTGATTTTAGTAGATACCAAAACTGTTCACAAAAATATTATAGCCCTGGTCAAAAAGTATTGAGAAGTTTTGTTTTACTCTGTAAAGAGGGACTAATCTTCTGTGTCTTTAGTGCTCCTGCCTATACATTAAAGCGTTGTATGTATGACAAGCTGATCATAAAGTGAGCATATTTTATCTTATAAAATTTAAAAAAAGGAAGTGTCTAAAGAGCCGGCAATTCGGCTGAATAGACGTGAGGCTAAAGAGCCGGCAATAATTATTTATTATGTGTTTTTCATATTTCCGTTTTTTTAATTTTTTTAAACTAAATTAACGCAACCTAACCTAAAGAGACTCAAACCAACTAAATTAACCCAACCTAACCTAAACAGACTCAAACCAACTTATTCAAAGCCAAAACAACCCAAAAAAAACACACTACAACCCCTACATCTTTTTTTTGGCTTGTTAAAGTGTGTTTTTTTGTGTTGTTTTATCTTTTAATAAGTTGGTTTAAGTCTGTTTAGGTTAGGTTAGGTTAATTTAATTTAAAAAAATTAAAAAAAAGAAAATATGAAAAACACATAATAAATAATTATTGCTGGCTCTTTAGCCTCACGGCTATTCAGCTGAATTGCAGGCTCTTTAGACACTCCCTAAAAAAAAGTGACTATCCCATTACTTAGAAGTGTTTACAGTACCTACCTTAAACTGAGGCTTAAACAGAAGTCAGGCTTAGTTTTCTTAGTACCCCACAAAGTCTATCCATGGCATAATTAAATAACTATAATGTATTTTAAAGTTTTTCTCGCAATGGGTTTTAGCCTCTCTTTCTTTTTCCAATTTGGAAGACTGGTCCATTAATTTGGCCTAGTCTCCCTTAATAAAACTTTGGTAGGGACTCCTGATGATGGCAGCCTGAGCTTCCAAAACATGTCGGGTTTAAAATAAATTAAGTGGAGAAAGCACGGTGACCACCAGTCATAAAATCATAAAATTTTGGTCAAATTTATAAAAAAATACACCCCAACTAGTGTGTGGTTACCCTGAGAACGATCAATTTGTTTGATTTAGTTACATTTTTACAAATTTAATGTATTTATAAATGTTATAATTTTAACTAATTAGCTAATGTTTGTTTTATTTCTTTTTACAGTTAAAAGAAGGCGCTCTTTAATTCCTAATGAAGTCAATGTGCCCAGACAAGCTAATCTCACACCAAAAGCATGACATTTCTATAGGAAAGTTATTGATAGTAGTAAGCGATTGCATAAAATGACCAGTTATGTGCAATCATTCTAGAGAAAATTAGCACTCGCAGAAAATGCTTATTATATGCCAGATTAGAGTACAGCAGCAGAAACCTAAAGCCAGAAGACTTACTTTAGAATAAAAGATTCTCTCCCTCAGTATTTTTAAATCAATTGGTAAGACGTACAGGCTATTGTCTAAGATTTTCGCTTTGCCAAGTAGAAAAGTAAAAAACTGTTTGTGAAGTTTGCAGGAGTAAACTTAATTACAAGTCATGATAATGATGTTGTCAATGAATTTATTGATGCCTTGCAGTATAAAAACAGTAAGTTGACAAAACCAGGAACATACTTTAATTTTTTATTTGGCAAGACACAAACTTTATTATATTTCTTAATCCCTAAACTAACCACAATAATAAAGTTAATTATTAGGGGTTTGTTCTGGTGGTGAAAGCAAGTTAATAAGATTTGTAAGATTTTCTAATAGTCTAAAAAGAGGAGATTATTGCGATAAATAAAAAAATCAGCATTTCATGAAGCCAAACAAAAATGATTTGAGGCTTTATATTGAATTTTGTGTACTAAATTATGATTAAAGGCAATTATCCTCACAATTATCTGTGGAATAATTTTAACAATAACTATTTCTAGGTCATTTATCTTCTTTTTAAATAATTTTTACCTGGATTTTTACTATAAGGTAATATTTTATGTTTTTACTTATTTTACCAGATGATTCATTATATTTTTCACCTCCTTTTTACTCCGTTAGCATTGGAGGGATAACAAATGTTAAACTTTGTAAAAAAAATAAAGGAATTCTTGTATTCAACACTCCAATAATGAGTTAAGGCAGTGAAAAATATAATGAACCCTTGTTTTGTTTTTAAACCTGTAATTGGAAAATGTACTTCAATTTTTTTTTAAATTACACATACTTATTTATCATCTCTCTTTATCTTTTTACCCAACCTTTTATAAGTTAAATTCTCAATGAAACTATACAATAAAGGGTTTTGTAAAAGGACCTCACCTATGAAATTAAAAGGCAAAATGTTTTTTTCATAACATTTCATTTGGGTCAAAAGTACACATTTGTCTTTTAAGTTTAGTGCACCCAAAGACAAAAAAAGTTTAAAAAATTCACAAAAACATCAACTTTTGATTTATCTTTTAAACTTTTTTTGTTTTTTGGGCATATTTGCTATGTTTTCATGGGTATTGAGTTCGTTTTCAAAACGCATTCTATCTTTTTCTTTTATATAGCGTGTTCTTGGTCTTGATAAAGAACACGCTATATAAAAGAAAAAGATACAATGAGTTTTGAAAACGAACTCAATACCCATGAAAACATAGCAATTGTGGTCCTTTTTGCTATGCCAAGAAAAATCAATATTACATTACATTTGTAAAGTAATATTGATTTTTTATTTAAAAATCAATATTCTTTTGTAGTATTAATTTTTGTGGTTATTATGTGTGGTGCTCCATCTATTTGTGTTTCACTGAACTATTTCTATGTCGGGCGCCAAGGTCATAATTAGTTCCGGAGCACAGTACAGCAGATAACATTCTGGTCTGCCAGACAGACCGAACCCAATTTTTTTTCTATGGTTCGGATGGTTTCGGAAATGTGCAGTGGTTGTTCTAAACGTTCCCATCTCGCTTGCGGCAAAGCACTTCTGCTGAACACTGCTGATTGCGAGCCGGTACAGCGCTTTACATGCGACTCATGTTCGAAAATTGTAGATTCGCGCGCTGCGCCCGTTTTAAACAGTCAAACCTTACTTTATGGTCAAACGAATGGATCTATGAACGATTTACAATTTCGTTCTATAATGGAACAATTTGCCATTTTAAACTCAAAGATTGAAAACCTTCAGAAGACCGTTTTGCAAAACACGAAATCTATTAACATATGCGAAAACGCAATTTCTACCCTTGAAACGAATTTTTCGAACCTCAATGTCAGAGTTAATAAAATTGAAAGCTCTAGCGACTCCAAAGACACAATAGTGAATAGCCTAATAACCGAGGCCACCGATAGGACTAGGCGAGAGAGAAACCTAATTATTAGAGGTATTCCAGAAACCAAGGATATTACTGAAGAAAAAATGGTTGCTAATAACTTCTTGTCAACTTTAGTTCCTAGCAGCACCCCTCAAATAATTCAGTTAAAACGTATTGGACAAAAAAAACATGGATTTCCACAACTGTTAAGATTGACACTTAACAGCAAAATCGATGTGATTTCAGTGCTAAAAAAACAATTCAAATATAATCAAGACAAGTTACCTTAACGCCACAATAAAACAGGATCAGACACCCTTAGAAATTCAACACATGAATAACCTCAGAAATGAACTTGATGATGAATCAAAGAGAAGTCATCGTCGGGGAAGTGGTGGTCTAGCATTATTTTTTAATAAAAGTTTGTGCACAAGAGTCATAGATGTATCCCCGTGGTGGATAATTGCTTATGTAAAATCAGTTGACATTGAATTCATTTTTTTGTGTGTTTACCTTAATAAAAAAAACGATATATGTCATACTCTAGATACCTTTTATATTTCCCTTATGCATTGTATAGATTTGTACCCGGGAACCATGCTTATTTGTGCAGGTGATTTTAATTGTCGAATAGGCAATTCTTTTTGTCCACCGTATTTTTTGGGTACCAAACTATAAAAACATGCAAACTTTACAGATGGCTTATTGGAGAGAAGGGGAAGCATTCTTATAAAATTTATGAATGAAAACTCTTTTTCATTACTGAATGGAAGATCAAAATCTGACAACCCAGCACAAATAACATTTCTTAACAAAAACGGCAAAAGTACGATCGATCTAGCTTGGATTTCAAATCAACATCTGTCGCTTGTAAGGGATTTTGAGCTATTAACCCAACCTAATAATTCAGACCATTTTCCAATTAGAATATCCCTTACTAGTCCATCCTGTATTTTGAATAATATTGCCACGCGAAATAATTTGTAAATATCTACCCAAACACCTTTTCTCAAATGGAACCCTCAACTATCTAATTTATTTAAAAAGAAAATTATTTTTTCTCAAAGAATAAGATTTAACCCAGATTTAAACTCGGCGCATGACAACTTAATTGCCGCCATTTGGGAAACCTCCGAGAGATGTGAGATGGTAAGTCAAAATTATTTTAATTACTCAAAACGAAATGGCACTAATCGGGTCAACAAACCCTGGTTCGATGGCGAGTGTTTTGCATACAAAAAAATATTTAAAAAAAGCTAAAAGAATGTAAACAAAACAATTTTTGTGAACCATTTCATTCGCGCTTTATCGATGCCAAAAAGATATATAAATATGAAATTGATAAGAAAAAGCGTGAATACGAAAGGTCAACGTTCTCAGCACTGATAGACATAAAATCTTCAGCCGACTTTTGGGTCACAGTTATGAAACTGCGTGAAAAAAAGTTTTTGTGGATTACTGGCATCTGAGTGGGAAGCTTTTTAAATTTCTATAAACAGTCCACGGATTGAACAAAATTACAATTTTTTTGACGCAAAACAACCTACTCTCGATAGTGAAATCTCCATGGGTGAAGTTTCCGCCGCATTAGCTCGCTGCAAAAACGGCAAAAGTCTGGGAGACGACGGTATACCGTACGAATTTTATAAGGCACTGCCTACTAACTGGATTATATATATATGTTCTTTATTTAACAAAATATTAGAGTACCGTTGCTTACCAAATTGATGGGGTAATATTGTTTTAACTATGTTGCACAAAAATGGACCCACGAATGATGTCAACAATTACAGTGGAATCGCCTTAGTCAATTGCATAGTTAAATTATTCACATCAATTTTATTAAAAAGGCTAGAGACTTGGTCCGATCAAAATAACTGTATACCAGAATGTCAAAGTGGCTTTAGGAAATCTAGAGGCTGCGCAGATAATATTTTTTCTTTACTTTAACTGCCCAACTTCAGCTCCGATTAAATCGCCGCAAAGTTTACGCACTTTTTATCGATTTTAAAAAGGTGTTCGACTCTATATCTCATGACCTGCTGTGGCGGAAACTTTATTCATTTGGCTTATCATCCACAATGATCTCTGTTATTAAATTTCTCTATGAAAACGCAAACTTTAAAATTAAAAGTAACTATGAACTAACCAGGGAGTTCCCTGCCTCGGAGGGGGTTCTTCAGGGAGAATCTTTATCTCCTTTTTTATTCTCCGCTTTCTTATCAGATTTTGAAATATTTTTCCGAGAGAGGGGACTCGTTGGAGTCAATATTAATGGTATTTTGGCGTTGTTATACTGCGACGATGCAGTAGTACTTTCAGATTCGGAGAGTGACTTAAAGAGAAAATGAATCGCTCTGGAAGAGTACACAACTCAAAATAAACTAACAGTTAATCTAAAAAAATATGTCTACTTGGGCACTACATTTACGTCCTCAACTTTTTTCAAAAACATGACTGACAATACTATACTCAAAGCCAAACAAGCCTGGACTAGTTAGAGGGATAATAGCAAAATCAAATAGGACTAGTTGGTCAGCAAAACTAACTTTATACAACTCTCTAATTCTGAGCGTGCTACTCTCCAACAGTCCTACTTGGAGTCTTCGGTATTTTGAAGCCCTAGAAAGGGTTCAGGTAAACTTCTTTAAAAAGTTATTTATGTTACCTTCAAATACCCCGGATAGCATCATTCGATTGGAATTTGGACTTATTCATTTATCTTTTACAATATTTAAACTAACAATAAATTGGCTTATCAAAGTTCTATCCATGGATGGGTTAAGATTTCCTCAAATTTGTTTCAAGCGACAGCTTGTATTACTGGAAAACTCTGACTCTCGCTATAGTTGGGCAAAGCAGGTAGATCTTTTTCTTCAGGTTAATCTTGATAAGCCACTTGCGGCACTCACAAGTTCGTACTTTAAAAAAAAATAAAGAATCATTATTACTTAAATTTAAAAAGCATTGCACAGAAAAGGATCTTCTATTTGTAGCTACTTCGAGTTTTCCACTCTTTTACAATCGTTTTGTTAATGATGATAAACCAAAAAAATATTTATTTTTCAATGCGTATTTTAAATATACAAAATTTATTTGCCAAATTAGGTCAACAAATAGTAAATACTTTAAAACCACCTTTGATGGGATCTCGTATTCAATTGACTTTAGCGAAATCTGCAGTATTTGTAATTCGCATGAAAAGCAATCATTTTATCATATTTTCTTTGATTGTGCCCCACTTCGCCAAGGACTAACCTCGGAAACCGAAATTGTTGATAACTACAACCACTTTGTTACATTTTTGGATGATCTTTCCCAAGCAAAATAAAACCAGTAATTCATTATTTACTAAATATTCTTCGTTTGAGAAGCTTTTCTTTGAATGAATAATTTAATATTATAATAGCGTTTTCCTAACGGGCGTTTGGGAGTTAACATAGGAATAAGGTTATTGCCTGTTTTTTTTTTAATTTTTGTCGGCAACTCATAAATTTAATTCTTTTTTTTTGTTCCAATTTAGTTTATAAGAGCTATTTTTGTATATTATTTTTTCTTTAATGCAACAAAAAATGGCTGTAGGATAGTGTTTGATATTACAGAATTAGTCTTCATTATTATTTTTTCTTTAATCTATACATATTAACGAAACTCTATTGTTATAAGTGTACTTTTGTATTACTTTTGAAACAATAAAAACTATTGTCTATGTTAATAATTTTTGAAAATTATTGTTGCGTTTAAAAATAAAATATATTTTTTTTTAAATTGGAAAACATGTGTTTTATTTTTTTTTAAAAACACCATTTTCAATTTTTTATCAATGTTTTACCAAGACACTCACCAAATTCCAAGATGGAGAAATGATGGGTTCCATATGAAATAAAAAACAATGTTCAAACCTGTAAAAAATGGTACCTTTTTGAAGTAAAACCCATAACTCAAAGATAAATGATATAATATAGAAAAAATAATATTTTATAAGTAATACAAACTCTTCTAAAAATTTCAAATAAATTAAATATTTTTTTAAATTATTTTTCTTTCCAACATTTGGATCGAATCTGACATTTTCTCCTTTGTCAATGTGTAGGTCTAACCTGTAGCGGTAATGGTTGAATTTTTCTTAAAATCATTCTTCTTTCAATAATTAAAATATCTTGTTTAGGTTTTAGGTAATAAAAGGAGGGAGCTGGCCCGTTTGGATGCAAAAAACTAACTTTAATTTCATTTGTCTTATCATTTAGCCAAGCCACCCACCAAGCATTATTTATATTCTACCATTACAAAGCCAGATTCAATTAGTTTAATTTTTATTTTATTCAATTTTCACAAATTTTTCTGAATTTGCTGTCTTTGATAATAACTTAATAATTTTTAAAATAATTGCCATTTGCATTTTTTGTGTCCCTCGTATTGTTATTGTTTAGCAAATCTTGGTTCTAACCCAAGCAGCATTTTTCTGACTTCCCACTAATTACACATAATAATTAAGTCAATTAATTTACTAAAAATTAAATATGAAAAATAGGCGCACTAATATACCGGTACATACAGGTAGTTATTATTTTTAAATATTTTAGGTTTTAAATTTTAAAGTACACGTGCTTAAACAAACTAATATCACAAGTACAATAAGGAAAATACACTAGTGTTATGAACTAGAGTGAGACACAGGAAGGATACATCAGTTTTACATATTGTTTTATTCTAGTTTTAAATTTTTTACCCTGTAGATTTTTGATCTCATTGGGCAGTTTATTATACAATGATACTGATACCAGAACGCATAATGGAATTTTTGCCATAATTTGAAAAAAATCTAATATCATTATGCATCCTAGTTCTATAATTATGTATTTCAATTCTAAAAGTAAGAACTTCATTGGTATGTCTGGTTTTATTAATGGATCTATGAATGTCATTACATATTTGATATTTATAAATTTGTTATATTTTCATAATGTTGTAATCTTCATATAGCTGCCTGGTGTTGTACCTATATGATAGACAACAAATATTTTTGACATTTTATTTTGAAAAGTTTTTATAGGTTTTGAAAATTTCTTACATGTAGCATACCAAATAGCTGTTAAATATTGAAGGTGACTATGAACTAGACTTTAGTAAATCGAACGTACTAATTGTTTTGGTATAATATAGCCTAGTTTCCTTAAGACTCCAGCCGGAGCTGCTATTTTACTTTATTTAGGTGATATTCCCAGGTAAGCTTTTAATCAACATATAACCCTAAATATTTTGTAACGTGTTTATAAAATAATTTTTTATATTTAAAGCTAAGCTACATAGAAAAAATAGAGGAAAATATTAGAACCCGATTTTTTTTTTTCACCCCAATCCTACCCCCTCGGAAACTGTCATTTCTAACCTCCAAAAAACTCCAAAAGAGCGTTTTTCTTGGATAACTCCTAAACGGTGACAGACTGTCAAAAGTGACAAACAGGAAAAATGTTGCAAATTCAATTCTCTATTAATTAGTGTCCCTTAAACCACTTTTTCTACCAGAAAAATTGAAAAAATGCAAGCAAAGATGATGCCAATTTGCTGCATCCTGCATATTCCTTTTTAGCATTTTCATCAAGATTTCTCAACCTACAAGTACCAAACTTGGAAGGGCTGATCTAAGAGCAATGAACTAAATTATGTCAGAAAATTAAATTTTTCCAGTGGCGTAGTCCGTTTTTCTTCAGTAGAATATTTCAAAAATGTAGCAAAACTTTTTGATACGCCACTGCTACTGACATATACAAAAGCAGAACACGCTTTTCACTGGATCTTATACTAGATAAAATTGCATTTCCAACGACACCTTCCACTTTTGTTTGCTGCTTCTAGTAATAAAATAAGAATTTTTTAAAGTTAAATGACCTTCCTAAGCTTGTTAATGAAAAAAAAATTGGGTTCTAATTTTCTCCTCTGTTCAGAAAATTTATATCTAAATTGCCTATCCCATTGTCACTAATCAACCAAGAGGAAATGAGATTAAGGTCACTCAAAATATTACTTTGAATTTCATTTTCTGTTTTTCGAAAATAGACTGACTGTGTCAGTATACAGTTTAAGTACTCCTTTTAATGAAAGTTTTAAGAGTTTACATAAATCAGAAAAAGTGTGGCGCCTAGGATAGACACCTGTGGTACCCCACATTTTATTTTTTAAACTAAGTTTTGACCCATTGGCAACCTGTTGGTTCCTTGGACACAAATAGTTTTTAAACCATTTAAAATAATTGATTTTATAACCCATTTGATAAATTTTTGTTCACAAGACTTCATGATCTACATGCAGTGTCAAAAGCCTTCCGTAAGTCAAGTGACACCAAAGCAACCAGTTGTTTTTTTTTATCTAATTATATCAAATCCATAGTTGCAGAGGTTGACTCACGGAAGCCATATTGACCCTCAACAAAATATTTGTGTTTATTAAGATGCCCTAAAAGCCGCTTATTTACCAACTTCTTTTTGAAGAACAAAGCAGAATAGAAATGGGCCTATAATTACCACTGTTATCTTTGTCACCATCATTGTATAAAGGTCTCACTTTAGCGATTTTAATCTCATTGGGGACATCAGCAGTGGAAAACAACTGGTTTATGAGCTTTGTAAAAACTGGAACGAGACACTTCTTTAATATTCCTGCATTTAATTCATCAAGGCCTGATGCCTTGTCCGGATCCAAGGCTTCAATGCACTCTTTTACTTCCTTTTGGGTCGTTGGATGGAGGGTGGGTAGATCACTGTAGCATGTCTCCATAGTCATATCAAGAGGCTTGTCAGCTCCGTGAAATATTTATTAAAAACTTCACATATTTCCAGTTCATTGCAAATTCTCCGTGCTGCTTCTGACATTAAAGAAGATAATGCGTTGTCTCCTTTCTTTTTTTATTACTTAAGAATTCATTAATAACCTTCAAATTTTTACGGCTATCACCTTTCTCCTTCTGGAACTCCTGCGAATAATATTCTTTTTTAGCTAATTTTAGAAGTTGTTTAAATTTCTTATTAGCTACTTCGTAGCTTTGTTTGTGCCGGAAATTTTTTTGCTTTGTTATAAAAGTAGTCACGAGACTTTAAGGCTGGTGCTAAGGTCTCAATTTCTTTTAGGTACCAAAGTTCTGTATCTTTTCTAATTTTATACTTTTTTACTATGTCTTTTTTATTCAGGATAAAGCAATCCAAGATTGATTTATATTTATAGTCTATATCATTTAGGTCAATGTATATTATTTATTTTATCAAACTTATATAGTTTTCTCAATTGTAATGATTTTTTTACCTTAACTTTGAGCGCTTTCTTGAGTTAATAGTAGCTGTATGTCACATGATCACTTGATCACTTTAACAATATGTGGTCTATCACAGATTTACTTTTTCTTGTAGGTACAGTACTGTTGCATATAAAGAAGCCATTACTGGAAATACTGTCCTTATATTGCTTTGTGTGGGGTTTATTTTTAAGAAAGTTTATGTTCAGGTATCCAATGACATAGGCCTTTTTAGTTGAGAGGGGATTTTCCTTGGGATTATAGATGGCTGCAAGATATGTATGACTGCTTTTTATGGGTATAAGTAAATAATTTATTTCTTCATGTTCAATATGGTCAGCAATGAAAATAGCACAGCCACCCCCCCCCCCCCTTCTTTGTTCTACTAACATATATCACCTGAAAGTTCTAATATGACGTCGGTTTTGGTCCAAATTTAGGTTGGTTTCTCCAACAAACAACGTATTTTTTACTAAGACCTGACAACAACTAGTGCATCAGTTGTGACGTCGATACTTACCAAAACTGACGTAGCCAAATGTTGGTGATACACGCTGCCTATCAGCGACGTAAATTAACATTAATTACGGCAACGTCATTTTTAGAATAAAAGTCAAAGTCGGGCAAAAGTGAAAACGGACTTCAGTAAAAATAGGATGTATTTTGGACATCATATAACGTCCAATTAATGAGACGTTATATTTAGTATGAGTTTTAAAGCAGAATTGTATTAAAATGAGCGTTGCCAAACTTTCAGTGTGTTACTTTTCTGAGGTCCACCGACGTGGGTGCGTGACCTACAATTATACAATATTCTAGGTCGGGTCGATCTACAAGGTGACGTCGCATGAGGTGTTCTTGCCCGAATAGCTAAATAAATATTACAAATTTGGTCGGCGGCGGCGTCCGAAGCGCCATTTTAAACGTTTTGCATCGATGCGTCATTACATCCATACATACATTTTCTCATTTTAAAGGCATAATATGTAAATTAACACATTTTTTGGCAACTAAAATGCATTTTTTAAATGTCTATGTTTTACTATAAGAAGCAGGGTTCCTTATAAATATTTTATCGTTAGGTTAATTATTATTTATTTTTTTTATCTTTTGAATAATTTTTGTGGGTTTCTGGTTTTTTATTAAATTTTAATCATATTTATCAGTAAACTGACCTTCGTTGGAAGATTTAGCTCCATAGAATGTGTAAAACTATAACTTTTTTCAGTTACCTAAAATTTTCTCAGAATATCTCTTCTGACTGCGTACTATTTGCAGATGATCTCAAAATTTTTAGAATCATTAATAATTTAACAGGACTTTAACTACAAAAGGACGCACTATCGGCGTGGTGCACCAACAATAAATTACACCTAAATATAAATAAATACAAATAAATGACCATCTCAAATCTTAAACAGGAACTAAATTTCCAGTATCAACTTGAATCTACCAATCTATCCAATTAGGAACCTAGGGGTAGTGATTGATGAAAAACTCACATTTAATGAACGAATTGATCAAGTTGTACAATCGTCTTTAAAAACCCTAGGGTTTTTAATCAGGTCAACAAAGGAGTTTAAAAACACTGACAGCCTTATTAATCTATACAATTCCTTAATAAAGTCTAAATTACAGTATGCTGCTATATGTTATATATAAATATGGCTGCTATATAAATATGGACAGGCTCAAATATGTACAAAGGTGATTTTTAAAATACCTTAGCTTTAAACAAGATGGGCTTTATCCTTTATCCTCCAAGCGGTTTCGACCATCAGTTACTACTAGAGTTCAAATTTCTTTCACTAAAACAAAATACAATCTTATCAAGCCAATTATTTCTATTCAAACTTTGAAGTAATCAATTAGACTTTCCTAATCTCAATCTCAAAAGATTAGGAAAGTCTAATTGATTACTTCAAAGTTTGAATAGAAATAATTGGCTTGATAAGATTGTATTTTGTTTTAGTGAAAGAAATTTGAACTCTAGTAGTAACTGATGGTCGAAACCGCTTGGAGGATAAAGGATAAAGCCCATCTTGTTTAAAGCTAAGGTATTTTAAAAATCACCTTTGTACATATTTGAGCCTGTCCATATTTATATAGCAGCCATATTTATATATAACATATAGCAGCATACTGTAATTTAGACTTTATTAAGGAATTGTATAGATTAATAAGGCTGTCAGTGTTTTTAAACTCCTTTGTTGACCTGATTAAAAACCCTAGGGTTAACACACACGTTCATATCGGCGATTTTATCTGGAAAATTATCCAATTTATCTAGTCAGAAATGCAAAACAACATTGACTTAGATTTGTTTGAAGGTTCAGTTAAATCATTCAAGAAAGGGAACTTACCAGTAATGACTACCCTATAAATTGTTATTGTTGTTAAAGTTAAAGTTTTTTGTTTGTTTATTTAGTTTTTTATATTGCTTGTATTACTATAGCTAAGTTTTTTTTTACATTTTTTCGCTGTTTATTTATTACTTATTACTTTTACCTCACTCTTAAGTTAATTTTTAGGTTTTATAAAAAAATTTTAACTCTACATTTTGGCTTTTAGACATTCCTTAGTCATACATTTGTGATTTAAATTTTAACTAATGATCATTTCCTATGGTATATTATGGTCAATCCATGATGGTAATTTAAGGCTTAAAATATTTTAACATAATTTAAGGGGTAACGTTTTTGTTTAAACAATTTTTACTGTTTTTCACATTTCACATCAAACTTTTGATTTCTCAAATTTTTCAAGTTTTCACTGTTTTTTAGGCGTTCCAAAAAAGTACTGCCAGAAAACATTTTTTCTCTCTTAAAATGAAAAATAGTTAGAGAGAGAGAGGGCAGAATTTTAGAGATAGATGGAGAGATAATTTAGTGAATTGCCAAAATATTTAAGATTGTTGATGAGAGACAGCAGGCTATAAAAAAGTATTTTAGAGAGATGAAAATAATTTAAAGCAATAGTTTAATAAAAATTTCTGTTATGTCATATGTCGGTCATGTTGAGTGGTGTCGTGCATATGATTTTTATTTTGCCATTTTTATGCAAAAAACAGCAAAAATTGTAATTTTTCAAAGCATGTGTGAGACATAAGGCAGTATTAATTTAATTCAATCAAAGTTCTTTACGGTCTTTAAATTTACCAAAAAACGTGTACTACTATAAGTGTATTTAAGCACATCTAAAAATCATTTAACAGGTATTTAATTAAATTATTTTAAGGATCATCATGGCTTTACCATTATAGCCACAGGCAATATATTTTGTTCCTGATTAGTCTATTTTTTAGCTTTTAAGTGATGTTGTCAACTGAGTTTTTTCTTTAAGTTTTGTTTACTTGTGCATTAATTGTCTTTTTATTGAGATCTTTCCTGTTAGACAATAAAGAATTGAATTGAAAATTAACCAAGATAATAATTATTGTCATCCATATTTTATTGAGATGTTTGTCTTTATGAAAAATTTTACCTAACACGTTTAAACTTGGTGTGCACAGTAAAAATTTGGGTCGTGAATTTACGTAATTAGGCGTAATATTTGACCAAAACAGCGTGCAGCACCCGACGTCAAAACGACTCGAATTTTGATTCCCCACTTAGGTGCTAAATCGAGTCCTTAAGAAGACTGATGGACGTCGGAGCCGACGTCAGGTATTTCTTGCCCTACGTGACCAGAACATAATATAACGTCCAAATGCTTGTTGGGAATTTTTTAGTATTAAAGTAACACTCGTGGCATATCGGACAAAGCGTTTTTGTTTCTCACTTCATTACGAGCAGTCAAGGTGAATCCATTAGACATTGGAGGCCTGGTCGTACTGAAGTGAGAAACAAAAACGCTTTGTCCGATATGCCACGAGATTCACTTTTTTTTTTAGTATGTTCGTTATGTTCTTCAGTTGAACAGTATTTAAAAGTGATTCCGTGAATATTTTCGGTGGCAAATTGAAATAATTGCTCTGGTGTAAGTATTTTTGATCCTTGTAAGGCCTTTGCGAACTTGCCTTACTGGCCAATCTTTTGAGTGTGTCACCTAGACCATCACGGGCACTCTTGCTCTAAGACCAAAATTTTTTTCATCGCAGCACAGATTAAACTTTTTTTTTAATTCTTGTATTGAGTGGCACATCGGTCAGAAAAATAGAAACACATACTCACACACCAAAATAGATACACCAACGTCTACTTGTTGAGCTCAAATAAATTAACCATGAGTTTATCCCTCTGCTTCTTTTTATGAGGTGTGGTGTAGTTAAAATATGAACATGTAGGTTTTTGTATCTATTTTGAAAAATAGTTCACAGGAACAAAATAAGTTTTACAAAAACCAAGAGAAACCAAATAGCTCTAATAAAGGTAAAATCATGTGTAATACAAACTTTATTTATTTTTTGTGCCTAAACACATAATTTTTCCATCTTCAAATTTGGTCAGTATCTCACTAAAACATTGACAAAAAAATATATATTTTTTTGAAAAATTGAAAAAAAACAAATTTTTTATTTTTAAAATGTGTCATGTGACACATCATTTAAAGTGTCTTCTCAAAGGTCTTTAAAAGACCTTTTAAACAAGGTATCGCTCATGCATTTCTTGGGAGTAGTTTTACGAGAGTAAGAGCAAAAATTTGTAAAAAACTACTGGGGTGAAAATTTTCAAAATTTAGATTTCTCATCTACTTTATGAATAGAACATCAAATCGGGAAGATGAAAATCCAGTCTGCTTTCTTAAAACAGTTTAGAAAGTGCATTAATTCATAGGCACATTAGACCTCTTAGGCTTAGGGCCAGTGTATCATTAGCATGGTAGGCATTTAACCCCCAAGTGAACCTTCAACTATCTCATTCTCGCACTTTTGGTATATGTCACCCATCTTTTAACTCAAGAGTTATTTATGGGAAATTTATCCAACTAATTTTTATGCATATAAGCATAAATTTAGTGCTAATTCTGTATGTATGTCTCTTTATTTTGATAAGTAAGAAGAAAGACAGACATAAGTTTAGAATTAGCACTAAGTTTATACTTATGCATAAAAATGAGTTGAAAAACTAGCCCTTGAACATTTTAACTACTTTTTCTACATGCGTATTTGAAACATTTTATAATTTAATAACTGATTTATTCCTTTAGAGTTCTTATTTGTCTACTCTATTTTTTTATTAGAACCTAAAGCTGGATGCATAAGCTTACCATTAGCTAGGGTTACCAGATGTCTTTGCACAAAAGGGAGTCAATCAGGACAAAAAAGCCTGATTTTCGATAAATTTTTACACCAATTTTTCTTAGTCCAGGTTTACCCAACTTTTCCTATTGATAATTTAAATTGTGTATGTATTATCCGAAGGGCCGCCAATTATTGTGAATACGTGTAAATGTTGGCATGCAGTTGCAGAAATCGTTTTGGGCGTATAATAAAAACAACGCCAACGATACGCGCGTTTATTGTGAGTTCTATTTGAAATCTAAAATAAAGTGTGAAAAAAGTGACTTAGGACTTTAAAAGTTATATGTTATGAAAGCCCAAAAAATACCGTAAAAATTGCTGCAATCTTACTACCACAGAGGCACATGCAATTTCCTTGGCTCAAAAAAGGACAGTGTTGTTTTTCTGTTC
Organism: Oxystoma pomonae; assembly: GCA_963921995.1. Lineage (NCBI taxonomy): Eukaryota > Metazoa > Arthropoda > Insecta > Coleoptera > Brentidae > Oxystoma > Oxystoma pomonae. The sequence continues at coordinate 78,927,736 of OY998163.1, forward strand.
TGGCTGTAAAATAAAAATGAAAAAGCTATTGGAATGGATAGAAAAAGCAAAAACTAAAAATCAACAAAAATACCAACAAATATTTGCAATGGAGTCAGAATATGAAGAAAAGGTACAAGATCTTCAAAAACAAATAAAAGAACTTGCTCAAGACAACCGAGCAAAGACTGCCTATATTAGGCGTCTTGAACAGAGGACGAATGATTTTGAAGACACCGTTTTTGCAGAAGAACAGGAATTACAAACAAAAATAAATAGGCAAAAAACTGAAATACAATCACTAAAGAAAGATCTTATAAAACTAAACAAAATAAAGTTGGAAGAGGAAACGAGCATTAGAAACACTTAAAAATATGTAAGGAGCTTGAAGATCTTAAACCAGTTCATATTAAAATGATTTCTGAAATAAAACTTTTAGAAATGGAGACCGAAAAACACAGAGAAAAACAAAAACTTAAAAAAAATGACAACGCGGCAAACTGAAAAAGCGAACACAAAAAATTAAAAAAAGAAATTAAAAAGCTTCATCAGACTGATGAGTTACTTATAAAAAATCGGCAATACAAACAAGATCTACAAAAATTAATAAATGATATAAAAAGCAAAAACTTTTTTAAAATTCAGACTAATACTAAAAATTGTAGAAAACCCAGAGTCCTTGTACTAACAGACAACTATGGAAACAAAATATATGATAATTTAAGCAAAGCAACAACCAACAAATCTATAAAATTTCAAATAGAGGTTTTAGAGCCCTAGAACTTACCCTCAATGAACATGATTTTGTTTTCCTAATGGCCGGAGCAAATAACAGTATTACAGAGGGCGAATTGTATGTAAGAAATAAAATTCCAAATATAGAATTGATTGGCCCATTTTCATTTCTTGAGAGGGATGACTATAACCACTACTGAAACTTAGGAGATCGACATTTTAATTGAGCAGCTTATTTCCATAGATAATTCTGTCAAAACAATCCAGAAGACAAGCGACGAAGACGAACAAACAGAACAGAGAAAGTTGACAACTCCAGCGGAAAATAGTGTGTCTAGCCTCCCCGAACGAAAAATAAGAAACACCATTAAGTCCTCCCTTCAAATCTTACTTGAAAGTAAAATTGACAAGCTAAGCTTACTTTTAACTGAGGGAGATGCAGATATTGTTTGCATTGATGAACACTGGCTCCTTAAAGGCGAATTAAATGAAACGATAATTCCAAACTACCGACTATGTGGTTACTACTGCAGAACAGAACGGGAAAGAGGTAGAGTTGCGATTTTTGTAAAGGAAACTCTAGAAGCAAAGAACATTACCTATAAGAACAGTGAAGAAAAGAACTTTGAAGCATGCATAGCTGTTTATCGAACACCTGATGGTAATTTCAAACAGTATATTGCAAAATTTCAAGATGTAATATTTCAAATCTTTAATAAACGGGATTTTGTTGTTATATGTGGGGATATAAATGTTAACTTTTTGAATTGTAATAAAACACATGAGTTATTGGACCTCTTCTTAGAATACGGAATTCACTGTCAAATAAATGAACCAAAACATCAAAAACATGTATCGACAATATTACCTCGAATATTACTGCGTAAGTAAGTAAGTAAGAACAGTATACTTCTCTGATCATACATACCAAACTTGCTTGTTTGAGTTAAACCCTAAACAAAATACAGGAGATACAGTACACCTAAAAATAAATTTAATAACATGTTGGAGGATGAAACCTGGCATGAGGTGTACAAAGCAAACTCTTTTCAAGAAGCATTTAATATTTTTTATAATACTTTTCTTTACTGATACCCAGAATCGAGATACTGTCAAACTTTTGGGTGCCACCATGTTGAAGCTATATTTGCAAAAAACTTAGAAGCAGTGTCTACCTGCTAAGAAATCTGGCTTGGATACACTGAAAAGTGCATACCATGCATTAATCTATTCAGCACTTACATATGGAGTGATCGTTTGGGGAAAGTCTAGTTCCTCAAAAAGGCTAATTGCACTACAAAGAAAAGCAATAAGAATAATAGCACAACTCAAATATCGGGAGGATTGTAGGGCTTGAAATTCTAACATTTACATCTGCATTTGTGTATGAAAATCTCATCTATGTCAAGGAGAATACAAGTAAGTTTCAACGGCATTCGGATGTCCATAATTACCCAACTCGACATAGGAGTGATCTGAGAGCGGTCTTTTGTCGCCTCACCAAAACTCTAGTCTAGTCTAGACCTGAGTATACATCAGTTAAACTTTATAATAAACTTCCTAACAGTATTAGAGAGCTTCCAACAAAAAAGTTTAAAATTAAAGTAAAACAGTTTCTTATGGAAAGCGTCTTTTATTCAGAACAGGAGATTTTAGACTGTGTTGCTAACTTTAATGTGTGAATGTCTCTGCTGTGGGTTGATTTATTTGAATTGTTTGTATTTGTCAGCTGTAGTTGTTACATTTTTAAATTAATGTTTTGTTATAATTACTCTAATAAGTTTTTAATTAATTTATACTTTAGGTTTAATCCAGTATTTTAAGACAGATTTTTAACTTTGTAACTCATTGACGTATGTAAGAAATTTTGTAAATTTTTTAAATCATGAATAAACTATCTATCTATCTACTATTACAATATCGTATTTCCTCTTAAACAAATAAAATCAAAACCATACAAAGTAAAGAAATGGTATTTCCCAAAAATTAAAGAAATGCACAATATACTGTGTGACATGAGTAGGCTTGAAAAACAAATAAACAATAAATTCTACACAACCAAATATAAACGTTTTTTTAAAAACGTATAGACAAAATGTAAAAAAGTACATAACAAACATAACAAAAGAAAGCTGGAAAATAATTAACGAAAATAAAATTAAAACAAATAAATCAAATATCTTGGAAATAAAAAAACAAATCAAGAGAAATAATATGAAATACCTTTGATATATCTAACTATTTTAATACATTCTTCTTAGATTCTATTCTTAACCCCGACAGTTCCTGAAGAAATCGAACAAATTATCAAAAAAACAACACGAAAAACATCTCCAGGAATCGATGAAATACATGGAAAAGTTGTAAAACAAACAGGCAAATTTTAACCAATCATTCATACATGGGGAATATCCAAAACAGTAAAAGAATCCAAAACAATTCCCATTTACAAAAATAAAGGTGCAAAGAATGATGCATCCAACCACAGGCCAGTAAGCATCCAAAGTCAAATCGCAAAAATATTCGAAACCACTTTTGCAAAAAGAATCACATCACACAACAAAATATTTTTAAAAACTTTCAAAATGGCTTCAGAGAAAAAAATCTACATATTCGGCCATATTAGATTGCATTGATTTTATCTACAAGAAATTGAATAACAAAGAGCGGCCTTTTGGACTTTTCTTTGACCTAAGTCGTGTGTTTGATGCGGAACATTGACTCTTGCTTTACACACTTAACGCATGCGGAATTAGAGATAGTGCAAATTCATGGTCTACCTCATTTTTAGAAGGTAGAACGCAAGCGGTGGTTGTCGGTGGTGTTAGATCGGCGACGAGGGGAGTAGAGATAGGGCTCCCTCAGAGATCAACCCTTTCCTCAATCTTTTTTATAGCTTTTATTAACTTTATTGACAACTTCTGCAGAATCCCTGATCCAAGCCTTTTGTACGGTGACGACAGCAATTTCTGAATTAGCGATAAAAATTTAGATGAGCTAACAAAAAAGCCAATTTAGTAACAAAGGATATTCAAACATACTGCAAAAATCACGGTTTACAAATTAATGAGCAAAAATCATTATTTATGGAATTTGCAACAAAAAACGTAAACAATAACTGCAATCCCCTTATAAAAGTCAAAAATCAATGTATAAAAACAAAAACATATAAAACATATAAAATTTCTGGGAATTTATTTGGATCCAAAATTAACATGGGAAAGCCATATTAAATATACATATGCTCAAAAATAAGCTCCGATTGCTACATAATTCGACACCTGAGAAACACAGTTGACACAACAGTCATTAGGCTGCTTTACTTTGGTTCTGTGCAATCAATCTTACCGTATCATCCTCTTTCATCGAAAAAGATTATGACAGTTCCATACCTGTACATATTTCAGTGCATAAAGTTAATAATTCATATTCAATCAAAAGAAAACATAAAAAACTCGGAATTTCACCTACGCTTACCATTTTCCCGTCTTGCAGTAGCACAATCACCGTACTATATGGGCACAAAATTTTTTAACAAAATTAAAGAAAAAATCAAGGCAGAAACAACAATACAGCTTTTAGATAAAACAACATAATTCCTAATAGACTCAACTTTCTATTCTATGGAAGAGTTCCTAAATTCATAAAAAATAAAAATCAATAGACCTAGGCATATTTTAACATTAGATATTTCTGTGTTTTGAATGAATTTTGTCCAAGGTGAAAAAAAAATGGATATCCTAAACAAGTTTATTTCTAAATTCTAATTTTAAAATATTTTAGTTTATTCTGTATGTGTTTTATATTATTTTTTTAAATATAATATCTAACATTAAATATAAAGAGAATAAAATAATATAATTACATAGTAGGGTGGTTGTTTGTATTTTTGTTTGTACTTACTATAACTTTATAATATGTTTTATACCATTTTAATTAATATGTTTTATACAATTTTAACTATAGTTTGTATGTTATTTATGACTAATCTGATGAGGCATACTTTGTAGACCAGTCATACAATAATTAGGGCCATCTCGCAGTCTTTTTTGTTGCGCATGTGTCGCGAAGTGTTGGAAAGGTTTTGTTTTGACACTTGCTAGCGTTTTGTTTTACTGGAGGTGTTTTTTTTTTAAATTTATGTGATAGGAAACAGTCTGTTGGAGTAAAATATAAATATAATACATATGCATCTTTACTGAATTCAGGTGATTAGGATAAGATGGCAATATATACAAAAAGATTTATTTATTTATATCTCCTTTGGCTAGAAAAGTACTTATATTACTCCCGAGATCATAATGTAGCTTTATATACGGTCTATTATTGCTTGCACCATTTTAACAGTTATTCTCGTTTTCAGTGTAAAGAAGAAAGACAGGCTGATAAGAACAGTAATATTTATTTCTAAATTGCGGTATTTACCCGTTTTTAACTGTTAGGAGGGGAGTAAATAAAAATATACCTTTTTCCCTTTAATTTTTCATAATTTTTATACAACTACTTGAGTTGAATTTTTGAAAAATTAACTTTTGTGTCATTTTTAGCTCACACATATTTAGTATGAGCATTAGTTTAGTAATAACCACAAATTTTTAAAATACCTTTTGCGTGCATAGAGAAACTACTTGTAGTTCAGACCGAAACCAATGTTTTTTTCTGTGTTTGTGTGTTAGACCTTTCTGAACATTTTTTACTGTGCCATGTCTGTTTGAAACCAACTCTCATAACTCAAAAACTATCTAACTGATTCTGATAAAGTTTTACCTGTGCAGCATTTGGGCCGTAGTTATAAGGAGGGGGCGATTGCCAAATTGAATTTTTGCTATTAATAGCTTGTGTGGTATCAAATAAATGGTAATTGAGTGTAGTTATAGTAAATTTAAAAATAAATTGCCAGTGGTGTGTAGTGGTAAGGAATTTTAAAAATAATTGTTTCTATAAAATATGGCTTGTAGTATGACATTAAATGAATAGTAATTGAATCTAGAATATAATTTATTTTTTTAGCCAATGGCGTACAGTTAGGGGGAGGGGGAAAATTGTAAGAATAAACTTTTCTATAAAATATTGCTGGTATTGTATCAAATGAATTGTAATTGAGTCATCTGGAGTTTTAAAAAACATAATCAGTGAGGGGGGGGACGATTGTCAATAAACTTTTTATAAAATATTGCTTGTATTTTATCAAACAAATGTTAATTGAGTCTATTAAAAAATATTAGAGTATAATGAGTGGATGGGGGGGGGGGGGGGGCTATCAAACAAATGGTAATTAAGTCTGGATATCAAAAAAAAAAAAAAAATAGCTACAAGGTACAATGGGAGGGGGGGGGCGACAAAATATGGCTTGTATGATATCAAACCAACGGTAATTGAGTCTAGAGTTAAAATAAATAAAAATTATTTTTTTTTAGTTGGTGGGGTACAAATTGGGGGGTGGGCGTAACTGAGTGTAAAGTTTTTAAAAAAATAATTAGACAGTGAAGTACATTGAGGGGGGAATTTTCCAAATTAATTGTTCCATAAAATAAAAAAAAATGGCTTGAATGGATCAAATGGATGGTAATTGAGTCTAGAATAGAGAAAGAGAAAAATGGGTGAAATGGCTTTATTTCTGAGCAAGAACACTTAGATTTTATCAATATTACTATTTTCCGCTATTTCCCTTTAAATTTGAGTAAAAAATGGACAGAATTTTTTTTTGCACACATTACTAAAATCATGTTTTCAACTCGGTTTTTGATGAAAGTATCCACATCCGCAGTCCCGTGGCAATCACGGAAATCTTTGCGGTCAGCTTGCAGTCTCGGAAATTGCTTGCAGTCACAGTCTCTAGAAATCCCGGGAATCTTCCTGAAGTCACAAGAAATCCTGCAGTCATTGAGAAACCATAGAGACTGCGGCAATATATGTACATTTTTATGCTGATTGGCGCCCCCTTGGTGTGGTGTAAGCTTATATAAGAATGGTTCTAGTATTGTTAGTCATTGACATGGAGAGCTCAGTTGTCAACTATAAAACTAGGTAAGCACGTCTTTATATACACTCAGGCAGCGGTGCTACCACAGTTCTAATAGTCTCGCGAAAAGTATAAAACGTCGCGAAGTATAAAATGTGATTTAAAACCCATAATTTGTAAAAATAATAACGTAAATTGACAGTGCGCGATTATTGACAACTCGCGTGACAATGTTTTGACTGTATCAGTGTCGATAAAAATAAATAAACACAATAATTTTTGCACTTGATTAAAATGAGTAACGAAGAGATTAATCAACGAATGCAACAGCAATCTGAATTAATAGACAAGTTGATACAACTTCAGACAACCCAGATGCAGCAGTCGATGCAGAGAAATAGTTCCGAAGTTCCCATAAGCATTCATCCAAGAACTGTTCCTCCTCCTGGCGAATTTTCCTCCCAAACAGAGCATTGGATAGATTGGAAAACCAGATTTGAGCGGTATAAAAGGACAGCTTTGGAAAGGTATACTCCAGCACAACAGGTAGATTATTTAATTACCTATTTAGGCACTAAGGCTGAACATATTCTTAAATATTTTAATTTAAATAGCGAAGATAGTAAATACTATGATATTTTCATAAAAAAATTTGATGATTATTTCGCTGAAAAGAAAAATTTAGTTTATGAAAGCGTTAAATTTTTACAAAGAAGTCAAAAACCTAATGAGCCTTGTGATATTTTTCTTAATGATTTGACATCTTTGGCGAATGGAGTGCTTTAGAGGACGAATTAATTAAATTACGTTTAATAGCCGGTTTAACTGACACTAGACTATCAATGCAATTGCAGTCGTGTCCTGATGATAAGTTACCTGAGGTTATTAGAAAGGTTAGATTAGCTGAAACCCTGCGCAAACAGGAAGTAATTCATTTAGCAACAGCCACTCCCACAGTATCGAGCACTCCAACTGAGAAGGCAGAAGTTGATGCGGTAAATAAGGGATATCATCGACGGTACAACTCCGACCGTAATGGCAAAAGAAACGGATACAGCAACGAAAAAAATCAATCGGAATTAGACTGTTCAAAATGTAGATTGACACCTCGTCATTCATTTAACAGTTGTCCCGCCAAAAATGACACTTGTCGAAAATGTCAGAAACAAGGTTACTGGGAAATCAAATGCAGAAGTGCAGTTAAAAATGTCAATGAAATAAGGTCACCAAATCAGGAACAAGATTACTACTTTTTAGGTTCAGTTACAAACTCGAATTCGGAGCCCTGGATGGTAAATGTTTCTTTAAACGGTGCAAAAGTATGTTGCAAAATTGATACAGGTGCAGATGTCACTGTTATCAAAGCAGACATACTGAGTAAGCTTCAAAATTATAGATTAGAAGCTGCACAAAAGACTTTGTTTTCAGCTTCAGGTAATTCTCTGACGATATTGGGTGTATTTGAAACCGAGATTGAGTGGAAAAGCAAACAGTATATCACAAATATTTACGTTGTAGATAATCTATCAGAAAATTTGTTAGGTAGAGACGCATGTGTTGTCATGGGCGAATTCCATTTCTGTGGCCAATCAGTATCCCACATTGTTTGAAGACAGTAAACCCTCTTCAATTTCTAACCCTCGTAGAGTGCCTTTACAGTTAAAAGAAGAAGTTAAAAAACACTTAGAAGCCCTTGAAGGGCAAGGCATAATTTTTAAAGTGACACAAACTACTTCTTGGTGTGCGCCAATGGTAGTGGTGCCAAAGAAAGATGGAAAAGTTAGGACATGTGTTGACTACATGGTTTTAAATAAGAGTGTAAAGTCCGAAAAATTTATTTTACCAGAAATTACTGAATCCCTTACTCAAATAGATTCTCAAGCCAAATATTTTTCAAAATTAGATGACAACTTTTATAACCCCATTGGGCTATGCTTTTAAGAAAATTTAAAAAATGGGAATCACGTCAGCCCCTGAGCGTTTTCAACGAGAGATGAGTGAAGTTTTAGAAGGACTCGAAGGCTGTGTTAATGTAGCAGACGACACTTTAATATTTGGTAATACAAAAGAGGAACATGACGAACGTCTAAAAAAAGTTTTGTACAGATTCAAAGAAATTTAAAACTTAACAAAAATAAATGTATTTTTGGTGTGAAAAAGCTTACGTTTCTAGGACATATAGTCTCAGACAAAGGCATCGGTATTGATCCAGAAAAATTAGAAGCCATTTTGAAGATGCCATGAAAATGTAGATTTTATTTGGGATCAAGTTCATGAGAAAGCATTTGAGGAGATTAAAATAGCACTAACTACAGCTCCTATTTTAGCTCATTTTGCGCCTGAAAAACCAACTAGAGTAGCCGCCGATGCAAGCTCATACGGATTAGGTGCAGTTTTAGAACAATTTCAGCCAGAAAGAATTTGGAGACCAATTTCATATGCTTCCAGAACAATGTCCGAAACGGAAAGACGCTATGCACAAATTAAGAGAGAAGCTTCTTCCACATGGGCATGTGAAAATTTTTCACAATTCATAATAGGACAAAAATTTTTACTATTGAGTGATCATAAACCTTTAGTACAGTTATTAGGTTCAAAACCGATAGCAGAACTATCAGCAAGGATTCAACGTTTTAGAATGAGGTTAATGAGATATTCATATGATGTAGAATACATCCCTGGAAAAGAAATGTTCATTCCAGATATGTTGTCCAGAGCACACATTGAATAGTTAGATCCAGGAACAGATGCACTATTAATTGAAGAAGTTGAAAATTTTGCTGAGTTTATGCTTTGCCTATTTTAGATACAAGAGTATATAAAATAAAGATTGCACAGTTAGAAGATGAACAAACTCAAAGAATTTTAAAGTATTTGGTTGAGGGATGGCCAAAAACACACGATTTGCTTTCAGAAGACAAACATTTTTCAAATGTTCAAGGTGAACTTGCTAATTTCAATGGACTTCTTGCCAGAAACAACCGATTGTACGTGCCATTCGACCAGAGAAAAGAAATTTTAGAAAAGCTGCACGATGGCTATTTAGGTGTTGTTAAATGCCGGTCAAGAGCACAAGAAACAGTTTGGTGGCCAGGCATAAGCAATGAAATTATTATTTATTATATTTTTGCAAGATGGGGAATACCAGAAATATTCAGAAGTGATAATGGTGGATGTTTTGACAGTTATTTATTCAAACAATTTGCCGAGAATTACGGTTTTCAGCATTTTACCAGTAGTCCCCGATGCAGAAATGCAAAATTAGAATCGGGTTACACCCCATCGCAGTTAATAATGGGGCGGAAACCCCGAACCAATTTACCTGTACTGAGAGTAAATTTAATACCAGATTGGACCTATATAAATGATTTTAAGATGAAAAGAGAAAGAGAAAAACAGAAACAGGCACAAAGTTATGATAAAAGACATAGATTTCGTACAGCTTCACCATTAGGAAACAATGATAAAGTTTGGATAACTAATCTAAAGATATATGGAACTGTTATAAGCGTCGGACCAGAGCCGAGGTCTTTCAAAGTTAGAGCAGGAAACAGGATCTATAGAGGGACACGGTCACATTTAATCAAAATGCATAATGATACACCGCAAAACTATGAGGTTGATATTTTTAATGGAAACAACCCGGAAATGTCGAAACAGGAAAAGGAAAATCCACGAAATTCAGATTCAAGCCAGCTAGTTCGAGAATTTTCGAAGGATTTGAAAATTAAAGACATGTCAGATTTGATTGGGAAGAACCAGATCTATCATTCGAGAATGATATTATGAATGGTTTACAAACAGAACCGGAATCTCGAACAGTCAGTTCACACAGTGCAAAAGTATTTGAAGGAGAACAAGGCAATTACGTAACTCGATCTGGACAAGTTAGTTGCCCTCCCGTGTGTTGGCGTGGCAGTGGCGATGGGGAGAATAGCCAGTGAGTGGCATTTGCGTTCCGGGCGTAAAAGACATTGACGTCGGGAACATAAACATTTGTTAATTTTGGTTTATCGTTACTGTTACGCTGTTTCCGTTATACATCCGTCGGTTAAGAAGACTTTCCGTAAAAAAGAGAGATGTGGTGTAAGCTTATATAAGAATGGTTCCAGTATTGTTAGTCATTGACATGGAGAGTTCAGTTGTCAACTATAAAACTAGGTAAGCACGTCTTTATATACACTCTCCCTCGCCTGCCCGTTTACGTTAAATTTCACTTAGTACTATTAATATGAAAACTTGGGTAAAACCTGGACTTACACTTCCTGTTTGACATAATATTTGCCTTTAAAGCTGTTAAAATAATTACAATACTTAGTGAACTCTTTAAGGCTGATTTTTCACTATAATGTGGCCTGGAAAAAAGCTGAATGCAATAAAAAGCCAGCGTGACATTATGATTTAACTGAAAAGCTGTTTCACTGAATATATTACTTCAAGATATTTAAAACTGGTTCATGCTTATACTATAAGATTCGTTGTGTATAAGTGGTGTAAGAACATATTGTTTAAAATTGTAAAATTTATTGATTAAATAAATAAATAAATAAATAAATGCTTAATTCCTTTTCCTTTTCTGTAACTTTTGCTCTTTTCCATATCTTTTTCCTTAAACCTTAAGGAATAACCTTGAGAGTTAACCAATTTTTAACTTTACAGAAAAAGGGAAAAAAGTTGATTTAGTTTTCTTAAGGCAGTGTCTAAAGAGCCAACAATTCAGCTGAATAGTTATAAAGAGTCGACAGTAATTATTTAGTATATTTTTAACTAAATGAACCCAACGCCCAACTGTAACTGGTTCAAACCAACCCAAAAAAAAAACACTTTAACCCCCCATACTTTTTTTTGCATTAAAAAGAACCTTAGACAAGGATTCAGGGTCCTTTAGGGGCCCTAGAAGGTGCCTCCATTTTTTTTATGTCAAAAAAATATGAAGGGGTTGTGGTGTGTTTTTTTGGGTTGTTTTGGCTTTAAATAAGTTGGTTTGAGTCTGTTTAGGTTATGTTGGGTTAATTTCCCAACAAACATTTGGACGTTATACACGGTTCCTAAGATTTTCCTTAGGGATAGGATTTCAATAAATCAAACAGAAATGGCATAGAAAGTTCTGCGCGCACAAAAGAAACAGGTATATTGAGCAATGGTGCCAGTTTGTTATTATCTCCGGACTGCTTTTATGAGAAAAAATTGTCGCCACTCTTTCATTGTGAGCATAAATCATAATTGCAATAATAACCGTTGACAAGATGTCTGCAAATTCCGCTAGATGGCGGCCACACCATGAGATGATCGAGGAAAAACTGGGATTCACAGGCATTGCATTTTTATTTCCTTTCGAGTCGCTTCAGTTTCGTAAGTATTTTGTGTTTTTAAAATGCCGTATACTTGAGAAGAAAAGATTTTTATTATTAAAAAATACATAAAAAGTGACAGTGCGGACGAGGTCATTGGGCTTTTTGTTTTTGCGTTTCCAGATCGACCGGTTCCTGTGGCTCAAACTGTCTACAACATTTATCATCGTTTTGAAAGGTACGGGTGCATAAATGGTTGTAGAAAGTGTTACCACGACGGCGAAATACCAGAGCATCCCGTTCTTCCACACAGGGTGGAACGAGACGAAATGGTATGCGCTTACGTTGAGGCACATGAACCATGTTCGACGAAACCGATTGCGGAGGCACTGGATATTCCCAACAGTACTTGCCAATGGATCCTAAAAGAATACGGCTACAAGTCGTTTAAGATTGGGAAGTCGCAGGAATTGCAACCAGGTGATTATTTTCGACGGTTAGAATATTGTGAGGTTATGCGGGATAAATGTGACAGGAATGAAAATTTCCTATCAAAAGTTTTGTTTAGTGACGAGAAGACATTTGAACTTCATAGCTCTCACAATCCACAAAATAGCCGCTATTGGTCCCGCGAAAATAAACATCTGCACGCAAGTGTTAGAACGCAACATCCTCAAAAATTAAATGTTTGTAGCGGTACTGTCGGGCATCACATTATTGGACCCTTTTTCATTGAAGGGAATTTGAATAGCCAAAAATATGTTGATCTTCTCCAACACCAGGTTTTACTACGGTTGAGAGAACTCAACATAAATTTGGACGAATTGTGGTTTTAGCAAGATGGCTGTTCATCCCACAATTCACGCCAGGCTACAAATTACCTTCGTCAGGTATTTGGTAATAGAATTATTTCCACGTATGGAAATATCCGATGGCCTCCTAGATCACCAGATCTTGCGCCAAATGACTTTTTCCTATGGGGTTGTTGGCACGACAAAATTTTCTAACACCCTCACTTACGGCCTACGACTATACAGGAGTTGAGGGCGAAAATTTTGGAGGCGGGCAACTCTATCACCCCTGAAATGTTGGCTCCTACGCGCCAAGAGTTTTACAATAGATTGGGATATTGTGAGGCTCCAAAAGGGGACAGATTTGAACATCTAATCTAATTAAAAATTAGATGTTTTCAGGTCCAAACCACAGCTTTTTCTTGCTTAAAGAAGGCGGCAGGGTCCATTATTTACGATACTGAGCGATAAACTCGTGAGGTTGTTAACATTAGAAAGAAATATCTTCGCTTTTAATTAAATTTCTTTCCATTCTGTTCTACTAGTGACATCTATCCGGAAACGGCCAAACCATGCAGCTAGCACTAGCAGCCAAAGAAATCAATAAACGGAGCTGTTTTTGCTGCAGAGCTTTTTGCTTGCGATATTATTGATTTTAAATGAAGTTGGCCCTACACTATATTTGATATTTTCGAGGTGTTTTATGACATGATCTCGAAACATGTAGCGAACCAATTCTTCAAAACTAGCGGGAGGGTAAAAGCGAAAAATAAGGGGCTGCCAATATTTGTAACACCCAAAAAGGGGTGAAAAGATTTATTTTGCTCTGTTTCTTTACAAAAAAACGTTTTTTTTACGAAAAACTTGAGCTCCGCCACTTTTTTTATTTTTTTCTTCAACTTTCTCGAAATTTTCGTCATACCGTAGAAAAAAATTATTTCCCCCATGGTCATACTCTACTTTTATTCGAAAATTTTTCAATTAAATTAACCGAACGCAAAAATGTTAGAAAAACAAAGCACGAAATAAAAATGACGCCGCTTACAATTTTTTTTCAAAAATTACATAATTTCGGGAACGCAAAGAAATAGGTCTAAAGATTATAATTTTTAAGAAAAAAATATCAATTTTCTCGCCCTCCTCCACTGGGACTACAGGGGCCGTGCACAAATTACGTAATGGTCATAGGGGGGAGGGGGGTTATAAAACGTTACGTAGGGGGGAGGGGGGTTTTCGACAGCGTTTGCATTTGTGTGAAACTAAGAAAATTTGGAATGAAAATAAGTGAAGTTTTTTTTTTTGGGGGGGGGGGTAGTGGTTTTGAAATTGTTACGTAATATTAGGGAAGTGGCGTGCCAAACCGTTACAAAACATTACATAGGGAGTGGGTCAAAAATTGGTAAAATCACCGTTACGTAATTTGTGCACGACCCCACATCTGACTGTTCCTCCTTTTTGATTTCGAATCAAAGTGCAAAACCCGGGTTGGACGTTCGAAGGCGTCAACCCGTCCTATTTGCTTGATAAAGTTTCTACGGAAATATCTCAGTCGATTTCTCCGGCCGTGTATGAACGCTTTAGGTTAGGCATTTGCATGTATCTCAGTCCCCAACCTGACGTCGGCTCCGACGTCCATCAGTCTTCCTGATGACTCGATTTAGCACCTAAGTGGGGAATCAAAATTCGAGCCGTTTCGACGTCGGGTACTGCACAGTATTTTGGTCAAATATTACGTCAAATTACGTAGACCCACAACCCAAAGTTTTACTGTGCACACCGAGTATAAACTTATTAGGTAAACACATCCATTATTATCTTAGTTATTGTAGGTAACTAAAAAAAGTTAGTTTTACACATTCTATGGATCCAAATCTTCCAATGAAGGTCAGTTTACTGATAAATATAATTAAAATAGACATTAAAAAAACAGAAACCGACAAAAATAATTTAAAAATATTAAGAAATTAATTTTGAAAAAAATTAACCGAAAAATAAAATATTTATAAGGAAGCCAGTTTATTATAGTAAAACATTTTAGGTATTATAAGAATGCATTTTAGTTGCCAGCAAATGAGTAATTTATATATTAAGCCTTTAAAATGAAAAAATAAAATGTATTGTTGTATTGGCGCATCGATGCTAAACATTTAAAATGGCGTTTCGGGCGCCGACCAAACTTGTAATTATTATTTACCTATTCGGACAAGAACACCTCCTGCGACGTCGCCTTGTAGAACGACCCGACTTAGAATATTGTAGTATAATTGTAGGTCACGCACCCACGTCGATGGACCTCGGAAATGCATGTGAAACATCACATTAGAGAGTTTAAAACTCATAGTAGCATTCATAATATTCCCACCAGAAATAGTAACAAACTAATTATTCCATTTAGAAGACTAGAAAAAACAAGAATTGGCTCTGACTACTATGGTATTAAATTTTACAATCTGTTTCCAAGC
This sequence comes from Oxystoma pomonae, assembly GCA_963921995.1. Lineage (NCBI taxonomy): Eukaryota > Metazoa > Arthropoda > Insecta > Coleoptera > Brentidae > Oxystoma > Oxystoma pomonae. The sequence continues at coordinate 78,942,956 of OY998163.1, forward strand.
AACATTATAAATCTTGATGCCAAACACTTTAAAGTTATCTTAAAAAAGTTTTTGGTAACACATGCATTTTATGATATCAACGACTTTCTTGATGCAGATCTCTCTAACATGTGTTAACAAGTAAATTTGTCATGTTTTTCTGTTATTTTGATTTTTTTGTTCATTTTTTTGTTTGTTAATTACTGATTTTGTGTGTTTTTTTATAAGTAATTAATGTTGCAAATTTTTATTATAAAGCGTGAGCCATGCAAAATAATATGAAATTCAGTTGTTTTAAGGTAAGTCATATTATTTTTATAATACTTATTTTATGTGTGATAACCTTTTTATATTTATTTAAGTTTAATATTTACTTTATTGTATTTCTTGACTTGCGTAAGTGCTTTAAGTATGATAACGCCAATAAAGAATTGAATAGTTACATTTAATAAATAAAAGTTTGGCAATGTCAATTTTATTACAATTCTACTTTAAAACTCATACTAAATATAAAGTCTCATGAGTTGGACGTTATACCGGGTGTCCCAAGGTGAGTGGCCTATAAGATTATTTTAGAAACTATACAATAGAAACTTTCTATTCTAACATAAGTCCATGTAAAGTATATTTATAAAATACTTTTGTATTTGCAGTGTTGCCATTTACAGGAAATCTTGGCAACAACTTTGTTATTTTAAATTAAACACCCCGTATATATTTGCATTTTTGGATTGGATTGATTGAGAAGTTTTCACGTCATATCTTGGTTTTTCACAAGTTATCGTTTTAGACTATTTTTAAATTTAACTTGGGGTTAAAATATTCCAAGGCAAATTTAACCCTGGATTAAAAATAAAACAATAGCCTGATAGGAATGTGGAAACCGTTTTGTCCTATCTTTAACCGTTATGATGTTACAGGCTGTCAAAGTTATAACATGGCTATTTGCACTTGTCAATATTTTAAAAACAGTTGAAAATAGGTATAGGACATTATGTAGAATAAAGTAACAAAACTTTTGTCAAGATTTCCTGTAAATCGCAACACTGCAAATACGAAAGTATTTTATAAATATACTTTACATGGACTATAGGCATCCACCTTGGAACACCCAGAATGACGTCCAACATACATCCTAAATTTATTGACGTCCATTTTCACTTTGGCCCAAACTTCAATTTTATTCTAAAAATTACGTCGCCGTAATTAACGTTAATTTACGTCGCTGATAAGTAGCGAGTATCACCAACATTTGGCTATGTCAGTTTTGGTAAGTATTGAAAAGTGTGTTGTTTGATGGACAAACCAACTGCCGACCTAAATTTGGGCCAAAACCGACGTCATGTTAGGTTGTAATTAGTCGGAAGTCAGAAAAATGCTGCTTGGGTTAGTTTAAAAAAAAACGAAAATATGAAAAACACATAATAAATAATTACTCTTGGCTCTATGCCTGCTTGAGGTTCTTTAATAAACCACCTCAGCATATAAAAACAGAAAACAGTATGGTGGAATACAGAAGGGATATTTTTGGATTTCTTTTAAAAATAGAACCATATACCACTGAGGATTTGTTACATTATAAATTTTAAATAATACCCCAAATCCGCCTGCGCTGGTTTTTTTTTTTAATTTTTTTTCACTAAAACAACCCAATCCAACATAGTCCAACCCAATGTAATCCAACCCAACCCAAAACCATCAAAAAAATACATTACAACCCTCCCCCTGGGCACCCTTTTTTCTTGTCAAAAAAAAAAAATCGGGCGCAGGCGGATTTGGGGTCAGGTTTTTTTATTAAAAATCAGGCTTTTTTTGTCCTGGTTGTCCTACTTTTCTGCAAATAAATCTGGTAATTATGCAGTATACGGTTTTCTGCCATTTTTGATTTTTTTTGAAAAAATTCTTTATGGGGGCACCTTTTTTTTTACGAGAAAAATGGGTGCCCAGGGGGGGGGTTGTAATGTGTTTTTTTGATTATTTTGGGTTGGTTTGAATTAGGTTGGGTTGGACTGTGTTGGTTTGGGTTGTTTTAGTGAAAAAAAAATTGAAAAAACCCAAAAAAATCAATAAAAAAAACCGGTAATTATGCAGTAGACAGTTTTCTGCCATTTTTGATTTTTTTTTTTAATTCTTTATGGGGGCACCTTCTAGGGTCCCTAAGACCTCAAATTTTTTTTTTGGTTTTTGTAAATTTTTTTTCACTATAACAACCCAAACCAACCCAACCTAATCCAATCCAACCCAAAACAATCAAAAAAACACATTACAACCCTCCCCCTGGGCACCCTTTTTTCTCGTCAAAAAAAAAAAAATCGGGCGCAGGCGGATTTGGGGTCCTAGGGACCCTAGAAGGTGCCCCCAGAAAGAATTTTTCAAAAAAAATCAAAAATGGCAGAAAACCGTATACTGCATAATTACCAAAAAACCAACCGGCGCAGACGGATTTAGGGTCCTAGGGAACCTGGAAGGTGCCCCCATAAAGAATTTTTCAAAAAAAATCAAAAATGGCAGAAAACCGTATACATAATTACCAGGAATTTTAGCATGGACCAGCTTTTACTTAAGAAAAAAGAAATGGAAGAAAGTTATAGAAAAGAAATTTAATCATGAACCAGCCTTTACCTAATATTTCTGCTATGCACCCTTGCCCACAGACTACCAACCATTGTAGTTAGTTTACTGTGCCCTTGCCTGCCGTCGAAGATCGTTCCATAGATTATAGAAGGATTATAAGGGTTAATGCCATTACTATCCAAAGATTTTATTAGGGAAAAATACCATCTAAAGTTGTTATTTCCCTTTGAATTTTGAGTGAAAAGGAGAATCTGACGTGACCCACAGAAAGAAAATTGGGTTCGGTCTGTCTGGCAGACGTGACCACAGAAAAACACTTATCTTTTTTTTTACTGTTTACAATGGACTTTCAGCTTTTTTCAAGCTCCAGCATCCTTGGTATATCACTTGAACCTGTGAACACTGAACCACGGATGTAAAAAACATCCGTGCACTAAACAGTAACAGGCGGGTAGTTCTCGGTATGCTGGATCTCTCTCAGACGAATGTATTTAGAATTGGAAAAAGAGATCAATAGTAATTATGTTAAGCTCGCAGAAACGCACCTTTAGCCATATTTATGCCCAGTCCACATTGCAACTTCTTGCCGATGCCTTTTATTTCGCTATACTACCTCTTGCTCAACGACAAAGGGAGAAATAGAAGTTAGCGGCAAGAAGTTAGAATGTTGACCAGACGTCAATTATTTATACTCTGGTAGCAAATTTTAAAATATCCGATAGGTGACGCGCACTGCTACAATAGCTCGCCGCTTTGCGCCAGTTTTAAATAGAAAATCCAAAAAGAAGCGTAAGACTTTATAACCTTGAACTGTCAAAACAAGAAAACGTAAACGTTTAAATTTTTGTAAGTTTGTTTTTTTTTGCTTTTTTGGCAATCAAACGAACTTTTTCGTAAACAATATCAACTAAAAGGATTTTCGATTAGTGGTGGGCACATGATGGTGAAAAAAAATCGGATGAAAACATCGATGTTGTTTTTTTGCTTTTTTTAGTGTCCCATTATTCAAAGAAACTGTTTTTTTTTAAGACTTAGAGCCGGTTTATCAATAGCGAGTTAGGCATTTAACTCCCGAGTTGAAGAGAAAGATGACTGACATACCAAGTGCCAGAATGAGAGAGCTGAAGATTAACTTGGGGATTAATTAAATTAAATGACGTCATTTATAATATTGTGAAGATATCTTTGATTTTACTCAAAAAAAGACTACCTATAACTTTGCAAAATTGTAGGGATTATGTTTGCAACCAAAGAGTCGAACCAATCTCCTAGGCTGGTTCTAAAATTTTATAACCGGGTTGCAACCACAGTTGCAACCACGTCACAACGTCATTGTTTTAAATCGAAAAGATCGGTTCCGGTTCTGGTTCAACCAGAACCAGGACCAATTGTAAATCGAAAATCCTTAAGAAAACACTTGGCAGTAGAGATGGGTAAATCGATCATTTTGTACTGAACGAATCGATCAGTGATTCCTTTCTAGAATGATCGAATCAACACCACCTCTACGCAAAGCCAATTATCGTAAACAAGATGGCCGCCCGTGAAGCCGATACGTTTGAAGGGCGTATGGCGGGATGTTTGTTATTTTAAGAGATTGAAATTATTTTTTAACAGTTTCTAGATCTGTTATAAAAGAAAACAATCAATTTTAAATTAAATGTTAAATGTAGTCCTGCTATAAAACTAACTAATTTAAATTAAAAAATATATATATTTTTTTAATCCCGAGGGTTTAATTATTTTGAGTTGGGGCATAATGAGGTTGTTTGAAGTAATTGTGTCGTTTTTGTTCTTCTTAATTCTTAAGTAGCAAATTTAAACAAAATTCTATTGATAATGAAAATCGTTTCATGTCTTTTGCAATTGTGACCTAGAAATGAAGTCATGTCTGACCCATTTATATTTTCCAAAGTGATTGTTGTTTAATTTTCCCGGATTTCTTCTTTAGCAAGAATTTTTTCCACAGTTAAATAAGCAAATGCAGCACAAAATACAACATCATCTTTAGTCACTAGTGGATATTAGATTTGTAGGAAAATTATTGTGAACTGATAAACTTTTACCAGCAAGGGTTAGCAAAAAGTTTTGGGAGAGGGTAAAATTTTTTTAAGGGGGAAGTCAAAAAAATTTGGCAAAAAATTTGTTGAGGGGCGTCAAATTTTTTTTGTAAGGCTTAAAACAAAATTAATTAAGGAGAGGGGCAATAGCGCAAATTTTTATAATTTTTTCAAATATTATCTTTAAACTTACATGTGCCCTATTAGCGTTGGATGTGAATTTTTGATTTTGGTTTGAAAATTTTACCATTTCCGAGGCCATTTTCTGTGATATGGGGAAAAAGAGTATAGTTCTAAGCTAATAGACAGAGTACAATGTAAAAAAGAGTACAGTACCTACTCTGAAAAATACACTAGACAAGTCCTAGATTTAAGTGAAAATAGCATTTAAATTATCATATGCAAATATACAATAGCATAGGTAAATACATCTTGTAGAAAATTAAATAATCTAAATCTCATACGTATCCCTTCTGTGCCATAAATGTATGAAATTCATATTTCTTATTGATTTTTTTGAGATATATATATATATATATACAGGGTGATTTAAACTTCCCTAGAAAGATTTGAACAGTGGTTGGATATCATTAATCTAAGAAAAGTTACGTGATTATTTTCTTTAAATTTCATTTTGTTTTCTCTAAATTTAGTAGTTAAATTTTTGTATTTTTTTGAGAATTGCCTTTAAAATAATTTACCAAGCAAGTCTACGTGTGGCTGACAATGACAAGTATCAGAGTTTTTGTCAAGCATTTTGAAGTTGTCAAAGTTTTGTTTTAAAAAATTGATGCTTCTACCACCTAGTAAAGGCTGCTTTTCAGAAAATATTAACATTTTTAAATGTAAATTTCTCTGAAACGAAAGAGTTTACAAAAATATATTTTACTAATTTTTGTTCAGAACAACAAATTCTACCTACCTTTAGTCTTTCTAGGGAATTTTGAATGAAGTATTATAATAAGTAACACTTGTGTGTAATAATTAAACAAAAAACAGCCCTATACCCACTTTTTTTAGTCGGGGCTTTAAAAGCGGAACATTTTTTTGAACGTTCAACTTAATTTTCTTTAAAATGCAATTAACATACCTAACAAGTACAAAAACACGTTTTAAATTACCACAAATTTCACTACTTTTGCAACTTCTTTATCTTACTCTTGAACTTTTGTTTGGGGTGAAATTTTCACGTTTAATTGCATTCCACCATTTGTCTGATAGTTCAGCACTATTTAGAAATTGAAACACAGATATATTTGGTCCATTATTTTTGTAATGGCTCTTGCAATTTAGCACACAACAAGAAATAAGCATTTGTTTGAAAGTTTGAGACAATGATGTGTTTGAAATTAACTCTGTGTTTCGGACTTCCATTGTCTATATTTTATTTATACACGACGTTTCGATCAGTACAATCTCTGATCGTCTTCAGGTGCAAACTAAAATCAATTCCTAAGGCTACGTGCTTATATACTGTGAGAAGAAATAAGCATTTCTAAAAAAAGAACATAAAATATTTATACCAAATTCACTTGTTACAAAATAACACATAGGTACCTATAAACACAAAATCTCTAAATTATGTGCCCAAGCACTTTTTCGAACAAATTGCCTATTTATACCGGCGAAAAATTGTTCATAACCTCTTAATACACAACCCGACCGGCCATTTGATAAAATCTCTGAACCTATTTACCACAAAAAACACAGGCTTTTTCGCAAATTTTAATACAAAAACAATAAGTTACCTGACTGTTATTTAAACATTTAAGAAACTGTTTGTAAGGTTTTAATAATATTTAAATGAAAAATTAACCGCTAAAAATAAAAAATAAAACCTTCTTCACCGAATGTAAACAAAGCACTGAGTAGGCGGAAATCGCCGCCATTATGACGTTATTAGGCATACGATATCTCGCCTGTAGTAGAGGTCGTTTTGATCGAATCTTTTGAATCGATCATTGAATCACAGAGGAAAGTAGGTATTTCCTCTGTGATTGAATCAATCATTTGAAATTAAAGAAAATGGTGACCAAAAAAAATCTATATTTTCATACAGTTTACCCCGCGCGCATGAATTCAAATCAAAGGAACGAAACGATCGACCTATTTCCAGTGTATCGCCACAGTGGGTCAGTCAGTCGTTGATCCATTCCGATCTTGCCCGTGTGCACCACTTCACCTTACTTCTTTCACATGTTCAAGTGAGGGTGACCCTTGAGATTTACTTGGTTTGAAAAAGTTCCGAATATGTTCCACTTGGAAAAAGTAAGGAAATTATTGGCAACGCAGTTATCTGCAATTTTTGTGATTTTTGTGTGGTGATCATGAGTATTACCTGTGAGCTGTCAAAATAATACGTAAAATTTGAGGTTGTTTTAAAAAAACAAATGACTATAATTGGTTAACTATAAAACCTGACTATTTATTTAGTATACGTTTTCACATCGTAATCAATACGTATTGAAAAGATTGTCTTCTTTTTCTTTCATAGAGCATGTTCTCTGTTCCGACAAAGAGCGTGACATGAAGAATAAGATGCTTGATTGAACATACTAATTATTACACCACCTGACCAACCCAACCCATTTTTCAGTTTCTTTAGAACGAATTTGCAAAAAAGGTGAATTCGCTTAGCGAAAAAAACATGATTTTTTTTGGACATTCTAAACCTTTTGTAAAAGGTATCTTCATCTCATTCTTTGAAAAATCCTCCTTGGTAAGTATTCCATTAATTCTTGGTAGGTATTCCATTAATTACAAAGTTCCATTAATTCTTCATCTTCTCGTCATCCCAAAGAAGTTCCATTTTAAGCACAGACCACTATTATAATCACAGAAATATTTTAAGGCAACGGAACAGTTTTATAATCTGATTAAATGAATATGGCTTTTGTTTAAAAACATAATCAAAAAAATACCTCACATAACCTCAAAATGCGCTTAAGTCGAAGTAATTCTACGGCTTATCTTAACTGCAGCTTAAGTGCCACTTACATGATATTCCACACCATTGCACACCAAAACTAAAGCTTAAGCTCGGCTTACATGTCAAGCCAAACCCGTGCACACGGGTATGATTCATTTGACTGATTGAATCATATCGAGCAAACATGATTCGATCACTCAATACTCGCAAGTGATTCGATCATAGTGAACGAATCGTTCACGAATCACACATCTCTACTAGTGATGGGTAAATCGATAATTTTGTACTGAACGAATCGATCAGTGATTCGTTTCTAGAATGATCGTATCTTTTGAATCGACCATTGAATCAATCATTTGAAATTAAATTAAAGAAAATGGTGACAAAAAAAGGTCTATGTAGGATGCAGCTAAATACGACATACTCTGCTGACCAAAAAATCTATATTTTCATACAGATTACCCCGCGCGCAGGAATTCGAATCAAAGGAACGAATGAACGAAACGATCGACCTATTTCCAACTGATTCAGTGTATCGCCACAGTGGGTCAGTCAGTCGTTGATCCGTTCCGATTTGATTCACTCGTTTGATTCATTCTGTCTTCGTCGGTCATTTGACTGATTGAATCATATCGAGCAAACATGATTCGATCACTCAATACTCGTAAGTGATTCGATCATAGTGAACGAATCGTTCACGAATCACACATCTCTAATCGGGGAGTTAAAACCATAGTTAGTGCGATGATGTTGACTTGCAAATAATTTATGATTTCTTGTTTTCCGTGATGGCACATGAAATTTGAATATTGATAGTAACTCTACAGGGTCAATTTCATTATTTACTATTTTCAACAGAGTAACAAGATCATAGTACTCTCTACGATTGTCTAGATTTGTTAAGTTCAACGACCAGACTCATTAGTTGGTCATAATCAATTGACTCAATTAATAGGTATGTGTAATTTATAGCATATAATAAAGCGCAAGAACTTTCTTTGTATTTTTTCCAAACCATCTTTATGAATCTCATAATATTCTAGAATTGACCTTACAATTGCAAAGTAAGCATTTCTCAATGTAAAAATGTTGTTTACGTCTTTCAGTTCTAAACATGGGTGTGTTTTTTTGTATCAAAAAAGACCCAGTCACTCTAAAGAATTTTAGATCATCAGCAAGAAGCACAAAGTTACAGTTTTCTAAAGCGGAAGGAATATATATAAATGCCCTGGGGATACCTGACAAAACGTTAAAACTCGGCGGAGACAGCAATCTCTATTTTTTTTTGCCTGGCGTCTTTTAGTTAGAGTAATCCTAAACTAGTTGAAAGATGAGCCATGGATACCCATGACTTTAAGTTTATCAAGAATTGGTTATGATCGACCCTGTCGAAAGTCTTGGAGAAATCGGTATAGATGATATCTACCTGATACCCACTATCCAAGGCTTCCAACAAAGTTTCTTCATATATCGAGAGATTAGTAATTGATGATTTACCTTTTGAAAACCCGTGTTGCTGGTTTATAATTATGTTTTGATAATATGGTGCAATTTTATCTGTGACTATTCATTCAAACAATTTAGGAAATCAAGAAGTTTTTGAAATACCTCTGTAGTTTTTATTGTTTGACTTATCTCCGCTTTTGGAGTAACATAACTTAGCTTCCAAGCTGTCGGAAAATCTCCTGTAGAAAATGATCTATTAAAAATTTAAGCCAAAATACTGGACAAGAAAAATTTACAGTTTTTTATGAAAATTACTGGGTAATATCTGGGCCATAGGTTTTTGTGTAGTTTAACTATTTTTTCCTACGACTACATATGAAAATAATGGATTTCACACGATTTGCATCCTTAGAAAACGTTAAATGTCACCCGTGTGCAGAAATTTTTTGCGCACATATGCGGAAAAGCAGTTTCATTTGATTTGTGCGAAATTAAAGACCAATGTTCCTATGAAAAGTAGCGTACACAACTCGATGAAAAGTAACTTTCTTGCACTCGCGTGTGGTTTTACTCGGCTAACGCCTCGTTCACAATATTCGCGCTCGTGTGAAATTTGTCACTTTCTTTTCTTGTTATGTAATATACTATTACTTTGTTTTGTTTCGATTGAAATTTCTTAGCTAGCTTGTAAATTAAAAAACCATCAATATTTATTGTTTTATTTCTTTTGTAAGCGTTTTTGAAAATGTCCCGATTTTGCATCAAATGCCCTGATAATTTAGAACAAATGTCCAGATAAATCAAAATCAAAAGTTGGCAACCCTACATCGCAGCTAAAGAAGTTTAAATTTGATTGGTCGCAGCATCCTACTCCCGTTTTCAGCGGGGGCAGCGCCGCGGCAAAAAGCAGTTTAAGTACTCGCGACTTTATGCTTGTGCTGCAATGCTGAACGCGAGTTTCGAGGCTGTGCGATAACCATTAGGGATATTTTAGACCGCTTATTCGACACTTCCTAGTGGTTGTGGTAATTACTGCGCCTGCGCAATAGCTAAACGTCATTCCGTTGTGGTAATTAACCACTACCACTGCCGTAAGCTACGAATCCATTTCTTTGTGGTTGTGGTTATTTTTCTGGTTAGTTTTAGAGAATTTTGGCGTAAATAATTTTAAAAATAATAAAATATTATCAGCTTGCAACATATAAAACACTTATTTTGTAAAATTAAGCCAAATATTTTATTTTTTCTCATCTCTAAATTTTTTTACAAGTGACAGTTTTTAATGTATTCCAAAAACTCTGGTAAAATCGATGAGTAGTAGTGGTAGTGGTTGTTAAATACTACCACAGCGGCTGTCAAAGTTGTCAAAATTTTAAGTGTTCCAAAATATCCCTAATCTGACACTTCGTAGTGGTTGTGGTAATTACTGCGTTTGCGCAATAGCTAAACGTCATTTATTCGTTGTGGTAATTAACCACTACCACTGCCGTAAGCTACGAATCCACTTTGTTGTGGTTATTTTTCTAGATTATTTTAGAGAATTTTGGCACAATTAATTTTAAAAATAATAAAATATTACCAGTTTCCAAGATATAAAGCACTTTTTCTCATCTCTAAATTTTCTTACGAGTGACAGTTTCTAATGTGTTCCAAAAACTCTGGTAAAATCCGTGCGTTTTAGTGGTAGTGGTTGTTAAACACTACCACAGCAGCTGTCAGTTGTCAAAATTTTAAGCGTTTCAAAATATCCCTATTTTTTCGTAAATACTTGGTGAAAACTGGCGGAAATGGCTTAATTTTTAGGCAGGAATAATTAGATTTTTTCGATATTACTATTTTCCGCTATTTCTCTTTCATTTTCGGTAAAAAACGGACAGAAATCTTTTTCTGCACCCGTGATGATAAAGGTTTTTTTTTGCATAGGTAACCAAAAAAGCCATACTTTAGTTCTCTGCAGACAGTTACTAAAATCATGTTTTTGATGAAGGTATAAAAAAAACCTATTTACAAATATGCCTTACGATACGCGGCAGTATTCATCGACTTGGCAAAAGCCTTTTGACACAGGTGTGTCATCAAATACTTGCTCAAGATGAATAACGTCGGAATACGTGAAACTTCTAATTCTTTGTTTCAAAGCTATCTGGATAAAAGGCCTCAAAAATTGGAAATACAATGGACTTTTAAGGCTGGACTTGGACGGCAGCATATTTGCCTACGCAGATGAACAAGTATTTTTCACAGCGGGAGATACCTGAGATAGCTTAAAAATAAGATACCAATACTTTCAAAAATAATAAATTGGCTAGACATGAACTTACTTTTTCTTCTTCTTATTTCAAGCTATATCACTGGTTTACCTATGTCGTATTATTTAGTTATTAAAAACAATATTTGTACCATTTTCAAGCTATATATATATATCATCACTGGTTTACCTATAGAGGTATGTCGTATTATTTAGTTATTAAATAAGACACCGAATAATGTTTAAATGGCTATTTGTGTGGCCCCTCCAATACCGGCCATCTAGAGTCCGATTATTAAGTAAATGGGCCTCGACAAGCACGGATGATGCGCGGCGTTCTCTTGTTGTCTCTTTTTGAGGCAGGGCCGAACACTGTGGCAGGGGCGTACGTATCGTCACTGCCATTTACAATAAATGAATAAATTGAAGAAGAATTATATAATGATATAAAAATATTATTTGCAACCCGTTCATGTTTTATCGAGTTCTCAAATAAAATGATAATATTATGAATAATTAAAGTAACACTCGTGGCATATCGGACAAAGCCCCGAATTATTGCAGAAAAATAATTGTATTTATTTAAGAGCAGTTATGGGCGGATGGTCGGTACCATGTGGTTAAACGATATCGGACCTTAACCGTACGACGACGGTATGCCGATGTCAGCAAAAAGTAAAATTTACCATTGGTCCGACGGCGGGCTACAGTCTAACTCTGCGTCGGCAAACATACATTGGGCCTACATCGCAAAGCGGACAAAAAATACTGCTGGTCCGATGTCGTAAATCGACGTCGTGCCGATGACGGAAAATTCGGCAATCGACATCGGGCCGTCGAAGGCCCGAGGGAACCGTGTTTGCTGGGTGGTGATAAAAATTCCTTAGAATTAAACTAAAATTGTAATAATTAACGACGTCATAGTACCGCAGGCAAATTTTTTTAAATTTAAAACATCACATCAAACACACGTCACAAACCGGAGTAAAGAACACAAGTTTTAAGCTTAAGTTGGCTTTTCTAACATTTATTCATTAGAATTAGGCATTGCATTTGTTATTACTATTATTAATATTGTACTTTTTTAAATAAATGTTATGTTATGTTAAAGGGTTAAAAAAGTAAGCCGATATAGCCGACTACAAAAATTTTAGAGTTAAAGTCAAAAGTATAGTTTATAATTTTTAATAATGTGTAAATGTTTCTATAATGATGGTTTCTTTCCTTTTTTATTTGTTTATGTTTTATATAAAATGTGATTTTCCCCAATTTTTGTTTTTTTGTATTAAATGTTATTTTACTGTTTACCTTCATTTCTTTGTGAATAAATGGTTCAGTTTTTAATACTTTTATGTGATTTTGACTGTTAAACATATTTCGTCTCATAATTAAATTTTGTAGTGTTACAATTTATTATTTGCAATTTACCTAGACTACAGTTGACTTTTTTTTCAGTTTTAGGAGATGATTTGTCATTAATTTTTTAATTTCTGACAATAAATCTTCTTTGATTTGATTCTGATAGTACTTCACTACCTTATACCCGAAAAAGAGAATTTAATTAGGTATCAAAAATGTTTAGAAGAATTTTTGGGATCAGCATTTGTATTCCCCCTGAGAACGAGTATACCCAATTCCCAAACTTAAATTATTTCTCCAATTTACGGGTTTTTTGGCTTTTTGGTCTAACGCAAAAATAACGATATCCTTGAAACAAATTGTTAGAACCACTGTATGTCGAGAGCCCTTTGGGTGATATGTATTAAAACAATAAACATTACAACAATATAATTAAGCAGTTTATATTTTAAAGGCGTCCACAAATAAAGATTATTATCTTTAAGCAGTGTATTATTAAACGTGTTACGCGCAATACTTTGCAATAAAAAAAAGATGTTTTTCTTATTTTGACAGTGGCCGAAAGTGTTTATCCACCTGTGATTTATTGCAAAAAAAATTGAAAATTGTGGAAAGCCAAAAAAGAAAAAAAAATAGGAAATATGTTTTGTTTGGAAAATTAAAAAAGATTGCTGGAAAGCGTTGGGACGAAACAGTCCAAAAACTTAATTGATTTTTTTTTGGAAAAAACGCGTCCTATCCTATTTCTTTCTATATTTAAATCTGGTTAGGATAGGTAAGTAGGTACCTACTACTATTAGAACTCACCAAGGTTTATGTTATGTCATGCTCACCCAAGTATAGATCTAGATTTTAAAATAAATATATTGTATGTGACATTGCATGGATACCCTTATAGAAACGCTTAAAACAAGATTTCAACATTTTTTAAAAGTTTTCAAAAAATTCGATTGTTTAATTAATATAAACGATTCAGAAAACAATTTAAAATGTCTGGCTGACATAATTTTATTTTATAGTTCCGATCTAGAAAGTACTACTATAGATGAATATAAATCGGTTTGTTTGTTGATATCCGAATTAAAAGACGAAATCGGGAAACCCGAAGAAATTTTGTAATTTCTGATAAAAAAAGGTTAAGAACAGCTTCCCAAACATTTTTAAATTATACCAAATAATGAATACAATTGCTCCTAGCAGTGCGGACGCTGAGCGCACTTTTAGCAGACTAAAAAAAATAAAAATTGTGAAAGATAACGAATGACCGAAGACAACCTGAATGAGTTTGCTATAATTAGTATTGAGCGGGAATATAATACTATTGCTTTCGATGTGATACTGGACTACATGAAGTCAGTAAAAACTCGCAGACTTAATTTTTAGTTTAAAGTTAACATAAAATGTAAAAAAAATTCTTATTCATATCAACTGTAGTAATACATTTTTTACACTATGTACAGGGTGATTAAAAATTTCCTAGAAAGATTTGAACAGTGCTTAGATATCATCACTCTAAGAAAAGTTACGTGATTATTTTGTTTAAATTTCATATTTTTTGCTCTGAATTTAGGAGTAAAATTTTCGTATTTTTTTGGGAATCGCCTTTAAAATAATTTACCAAGCAAGTCTACGTGTGGTGACAATAAACATCTCATAGTTATATGCAATGAACATATTTTATGGTTTTTGTCAAGCATTTTGAAGTTGTGAAATTTTTGGGGTCAAAGGTGCTTCTTTGAAAATATTAGCAATTTTTAAATGCAAATATCTGTGAAACGCAATAGTTATATTATATATATATATATTAAATTGCTAATATATTATTATATAGCTAGGTATCAACAACTGTGGTGCCCTTTTGAGCCTTCGCTCCCCCCCCCCCGCCGCCCTCTAAGTCACGCTACGCTGCTGGACTTACCGGATTTCTTTCTTTTTGTTTCGCTGATTTTTGATGGCTAGTTAGTTAATGTTCGTCGCCCAAGCAGGTATTGTATTATTATTAACAACGGTTAACAAAATGTCAACTAAGGTACCCAAAAGTCATTTTGGCGAATGTCAATCGGGTAAAAAAACTATAACTTTTTTGGTTTTATTACAATGTATTTATAAGATTAGAAATACAAACTAAAAGGATTAAGGTTGGTTAATAACATTAAATAACGAAAATACATTTTGTTTTAGGTTAATTTTTGCATAATAGCAGAATTTAGTAAGCCAGCATCTTTGATTGTCAGCGAATCGTCTAGAACCTTGGAGGGATAAGTTGACAATAAATTAAAAGGTTGTGTTTGGTACTGAGGCCTGGCTGCTACAATAAAAGTTCTAATGGCCGCTATTGTATGTTCGTGGTTAAACTGCCCAACCAATCTGGAACCATCGGCTAAACGAATCTGTAAGCTAAAATAATGGTACCTAGTTATTTTATATCCGTACATCTTATTGCCAATTGTACCGCACTGCTGACCATAATTTTTTTAAGAGAAAAAGAGTGCCTACACGTATTGAAAAAAACAAGATGTTTCATAATTTTTAAAATAACATTCATGGTAAAAGTTACCTATACCCTCCTTTATATTATGATTCAAGGGCGATTTCAGAGCCTTTTTTTAAAAGGGGGCGGTTAGTAGGTATTGAATTGATGATATAGAGCTGCATAATTCTTTAAATATTTTGATCTCTTTATTATGTTTTATGCTTTGGGTTGGGTGCTGCCATGGAGGTGTGACTTACCAAAATCATGTCATAAATGCACCGCAGGCAAAATTTTGTACAAAATTATACTTAAAAATGCTATTTCCTACAACAAAAATACCTTAAAATTAAATTAAAAGTACAATCAATAAGGTTGTAGCGCCGCAATTTACGCAACTTAAAAAAATTAAGCCAAAAAAAAATTTTTAAGATTGTTCAAGTTTTCGTCAAATTTTTAAACAAAGGTGGGTTGAGTTGGCTGCAAAAAGGGGAGCGTAAGCGCCACCCTCCCCCTTGCATGATAATACTTGCTTTCGATGGAGGCTCAAAATATGACATAGTTGATTTTTTTAAAAACATTAACGAATAATAAAGTGGTTATAAGAATTTGTGTTACCTAAAACTTCACAAAACATGTTTTAAACGCGACATTGGCAAAAAATTGAAAAAAAGTAAACTCAACGTGTCATTTTAACCAAGTTCTCAATGTTGGTTGATAAAAATTGCGTAAATTTAAACTAAAATCGCAAAGAAGAATGATTTAATAGCACCGCAGGCGAATTTTTTTTTAAATGTTTCTTTCAGACTTGATATTTCATTGATATTAGTTGGGTTAGCTGTTTAATTGGTTTGACAATAATAATAATAATAATAATAATAATAAGAAAATGGTTATTAAGGATCGTTCATACAAGGCATAGGCTTAGTGACTTGATTAGTATTTGGTTTGGTTATAGTGTTAGTTACAGTTTTAGTCTTAAAAATTGCTCACTGTTCATCACTAAGCAAGTGCATCTAACTTCACTTTGTTTGATGTTTTGTTTTGTTTACTTTTATTTTTTGTAGTTTGTAAGGATTAATAGAAACAGATTTTTTGGAACCTGCAAAACACTTAAGCAACTTGTTTTTTGCCTTTAATTTGCCTGTATAAAATTTTTGAAAATATTGATTTCATTTCCTATTCAACATAGATGGGCGTCTTACTTACAATCTAGAACTCGCGCATGCGCACCTATATTTGTTATAGTAATAGTCGCAATTTTAGTTATAAAAGTTGAAAATTGCCAACTTTTCCTTAGGAGTGTGACTAAGCCTATGACAAAGCATAATCAAAAGCATTCCAGGAACACTTTCGTAAGAAACAGTGGTTTTTAACTTTTTTATGATTAAGACTGTAACAAAAATTATTGTAAACCAAAGAATACGACTATACCTTGTATGAACGATATTTTACTGAATATTGTTGTGATGTGGGGAAAAATAGTACAGTTCTAATTTAATAAAGTATAGAGTACACAACTTAAAAAAAGAGTACTGTACTCTTAAAAAGAGTATAAATGGGCACACTAGCTAAACTTACTTTAAATTTGAAAACTTCAAAATTTCCTAGTTCGCTTTTTATTCCAAACTACTTATACCAGCCCACAGGCAAGTTTGTTTAAAGAGGCTCTCCACTAATTCTCCGACATCGGAGAAGCCAGCCGACCCATGGAAGTTTGCCTTACAGAACACAAACGCAAAACTCGAAAAATTTCTGGGAAAGTCAACATCATATGGAATGGAAAGAGGCAAAGATCGTCGCCAGGGAGGAAAATCTATTCAAGCGAAAGTTCTAAGAAACAGCATTCATACAGAGGAACCAGAATGTATTTTCTCAACAAAGCGTCACCATCAAGGATATCTGGAAACCTATACTTTTCGGAGGTAACAGATTTCAACTGCGAAAGGGCGGAGCCGACCAAGTGTCAACTTCATGGTTCACTAAACATAAGATTAGGTAGTCTTAGGGTCATTTCATATGAAATCAACCAAAACAAAGGGAGGTTTGGCAGACCATCTCCCCAATTTCGATAATTTTTGGTACATTTATTCTAAACATAAAGGGGATGAAAAATCCCAAATTTGAAATTTTTTTGACCATTACTTTTTTTTAATTAATTCTTGAACATCACAAAAACTACCAATTTTGTTCCAAATGTACTTAAAGAAATTATTACTTAAACTTGGACTGTGGTATATAGCTCGTTTTAAAGGTATTTTAAATACCTTTCGAATGATGTATCACATGACATTTTATTTGATTTGTCTCAACAGCAAGTTTAGGTCTTCAAATCCCTGACACTGCAGCTTCTTAGCCTATTGCATCTCTTGCTGTGTGCCTTCCTAATCTAAGAGGTTTTCCGACCTCGCGAGGAGCAGCAGCCCCTTTATTAGGTTTCTCTGGCAGTTAGCTTCTCTGGAGGGGTCGTCCTCCAGGAGGTTTTGTGTTCTGCAGAAGGTTAGTGATGGGCACTCAAATATGATGTGAGCGGCTGATTCGTCATCCTCATCACATAGTCTGCAGGTGGGTTCGTCTCTATAGATTCCCATCCTGTGCAGGTGTTCTCTCAGTGCGCAGTGACCGATTAATAGCCCCGTCACTTGTCTGATTTCTTTCCTATTCGGTTTAAGGATTTCACAGGTGAGTGGTGCTGAAGGGGATGCCACCATTCTTTTGCTGTGGTTTTGCCCAGATATTGAATGCCAGTGGTTTCGATGTTCTTCGTGCACCCATCGCTTGAAATAGCCACGTATCGAGGTTTTTGGAATTCCAAATACAGGTTCAGGTCCTATAAATGGTCTTTCTGATCCTTTCCTTGCTAAAGAATCCGCGTGTTCATTGCCTGCTACCCTTGTGTGCCCCGGCACCCACGCAAGTGTGACTCTATTGTGTTTCGCTAGGGTTAGGAGGGTTTGAAGGCAGTTCCACACTAATTTTGAGTGAATTTGTTGGCATGCCAGAGCTTTAATAGCTGCTTGGCTATCTGAGAAGATTGTTATATCTTTGTTGAGATATCTTCTTCACAGGTTTTCCCGCAGACAAGTCTCTATGGCATGTATTTCAGCTTGGAATACTGTGGTATGTTTCCCCAGAGCTGCAAACCAATTTAATCTTGGGGCTAGGCCATATACTCCTGCTCCTGATCCACTGTCCATCTTGGATCCGTCGGTATACCATACGAATTTTCCTGACTGGACTAGTGATTGCTCCGTCTTGTTTTCCCAGGATAGCTGGGTCTTAAACGGCTTGTTCGTGTTGATTTCCGGAGTCATGATGTCACTCCTCATCTCTCGCAGCGAGTTGGTGCCAATGCTCGCAATCTTGGTATGTCCCAAATTGTTATCATACCAGTTGTCATTGCATTTTAGTCTGTATTCTTCCATTCTTGCCTCCGCTTTGATGTGTCAAGTGGTGGGAGGTGGTGTGGTGCTCATTGCTCCCAGTTTTGCAGTGCTTTGTTCGGCCTTCGGCTTTTTGAATTGAAATAAAAAAAACTTTTTTTTTTAATTTTCGAAAAACAGCATTTTTTATTATTTTTTATAAAACAGATATTTTGTTTCTGGGTATTTACAATCTAGAACTCGCGCATGCGCACCTATATTTGTTATAGTAATAGTCGCAATTTTAGTTATAAAAGTTGAAAATTGCCAACTTTTCCTTAGGAGTGTGACTAAGCCTATGACAAAGCATAATCAAAAGCATTCCAGGAACACTTTCGTAAGAAACAGTGGTTTTTAACTTTTTTATGATTAAGACTGTAACAAAAATTATTGTAAACCAAAGAATACGACTATACCTTGTATGAACGATATTTTACTGAATATTGTTGTGATGTGGGGAAAAATAGTACAGTTCTAATTTAATAAAGTATAGAGTACACAACTTAAAAAAAGAGTACTGTACTCTTAAAAAGAGTATAAATGGGCACACTAGCTAAACTTACTTTAAATTTGAAAACTTCAAAATTTCCTAGTTCGCTTTTTATTCCAAACTACTTATACCAGCCCACAGGCAAGTTTGTTTAAAGAGGCTCTCCACTAATTCTCCGACATCGGAGAAGCCAGCCGACCCATGGAAGTTTGCCTTACAGAACACAAACGCAAAACTCGAAAAATTTCTGGGAAAGTCAACATCATATGGAATGGAAAGAGGCAAAGATCGTCGCCAGGGAGGAAAATCTATTCAAGCGAAAGTTCTAAGAAACAGCATTCATACAGAGGAACCAGAATGTATTTTCTCAACAAAGCGTCACCATCAAGGATATCTGGAAACCTATACTTTTCGGAGGTAACAGATTTCAACTGCGAAAGGGCGGAGCCGACCAAGTGTCAACTTCATGGTTCACTAAACATAAGATTAGGTAGTCTTAGGGTCATTTCATATGAAATCAACCAAAACAAAGGGAGGTTTGGCAGACCATCTCCCCAATTTCGATAATTTTTGGTACATTTATTCTAAACATAAAGGGGATGAAAAATCCCAAATTTGAAATTTTTTTGACCATTACTTTTTTTTAATTAATTCTTGAACATCACAAAAACTAC
Source organism: Oxystoma pomonae (assembly GCA_963921995.1). Classification (NCBI taxonomy): domain Eukaryota; kingdom Metazoa; phylum Arthropoda; class Insecta; order Coleoptera; family Brentidae; genus Oxystoma; species Oxystoma pomonae. The sequence goes on from OY998163.1 coordinate 78,962,607, forward strand.
CAATTTTGTTCCAAATGTACTTAAAGAAATTATTACTTAAACTTGGACTGTGGTATATAGCTCGTTTTAAAGGTATTTTAAATACCTTTCGAATGATGTATCACATGACATTTTATTTGATTTGTCTCAACAGCAAGTTTAGGTCTTCAAATCCCTGACACTGCAGCTTCTTAGCCTATTGCATCTCTTGCTGTGTGCCTTCCTAATCTAAGAGGTTTTCCGACCTCGCGAGGAGCAGCAGCCCCTTTATTAGGTTTCTCTGGCAGTTAGCTTCTCTGGAGGGGTCGTCCTCCAGGAGGTTTTGTGTTCTGCAGAAGGTTAGTGATGGGCACTCAAATATGATGTGAGCGGCTGATTCGTCATCCTCATCACATAGTCTGCAGGTGGGTTCGTCTCTATAGATTCCCATCCTGTGCAGGTGTTCTCTCAGTGCGCAGTGACCGATTAATAGCCCCGTCACTTGTCTGATTTCTTTCCTATTCGGTTTAAGGATTTCACAGGTGAGTGGTGCTGAAGGGGATGCCACCATTCTTTTGCTGTGGTTTTGCCCAGATATTGAATGCCAGTGGTTTCGATGTTCTTCGTGCACCCATCGCTTGAAATAGCCACGTATCGAGGTTTTTGGAATTCCAAATACAGGTTCAGGTCCTATAAATGGTCTTTCTGATCCTTTCCTTGCTAAAGAATCCGCGTGTTCATTGCCTGCTACCCTTGTGTGCCCCGGCACCCACGCAAGTGTGACTCTATTGTGTTTCGCTAGGGTTAGGAGGGTTTGAAGGCAGTTCCACACTAATTTTGAGTGAATTTGTTGGCATGCCAGAGCTTTAATAGCTGCTTGGCTATCTGAGAAGATTGTTATATCTTTGTTGAGATATCTTCTTCACAGGTTTTCCCGCAGACAAGTCTCTATGGCATGTATTTCAGCTTGGAATACTGTGGTATGTTTCCCCAGAGCTGCAAACCAATTTAATCTTGGGGCTAGGCCATATACTCCTGCTCCTGATCCACTGTCCATCTTGGATCCGTCGGTATACCATACGAATTTTCCTGACTGGACTAGTGATTGCTCCGTCTTGTTTTCCCAGGATAGCTGGGTCTTAAACGGCTTGTTCGTGTTGATTTCCGGAGTCATGATGTCACTCCTCATCTCTCGCAGCGAGTTGGTGCCAATGCTCGCAATCTTGGTATGTCCCAAATTGTTATCATACCAGTTGTCATTGCATTTTAGTCTGTATTCTTCCATTCTTGCCTCCGCTTTGATGTGTCAAGTGGTGGGAGGTGGTGTGGTGCTCATTGCTCCCAGTTTTGCAGTGCTTTGTTCGGCCTTCGGCTTTTTGAATTGAAATAAAAAAAACTTTTTTTTTTAATTTTCGAAAAACAGCATTTTTTATTATTTTTTATAAAACAGATATTTTGTTTCTGGGTATTTCGTCAAACTATTTACAAAATTTCAAGATGGAGACTTGATGGGTTCATGAATTTTTTTTATTTTGATTTTTTTTTAAATGAGGTCATGTGATACTTCATTAAAATGGCCTTTAAAATATCTTTAAGAAAAGACAGTCAATTTTAACCAAATGTGCATGTACACAAAAAGAGTAATATCTTGAGAACTGTACCGTACAAAAGCGAGTTATACCTTGTTTTATAGGTATTTTAAAAATATCCAGAAACAAGTATATTTGTTTTTTTTGATAAAAATAAAAAATGCTGTTTGTCAAGAATTTTACAAAAATTTTTTTTTTTAATCGTTGGAGGGTGGGGTTGTCCATGTGGGTTTTTTTTTAAATTTTAAATTAAAAAAAAAGTACATCATGTGATACATCATTCAAAAGGTATTTAAAATACCTTTAAATAAACCACTGTCCTAGTTTAAGTAGTTATCGATATATTTTCATTCCTTTAGGTACATGTTTAAGCAAAATGGTAGTTTGTTTTGATTTTCAAAAATTAATTTTAAAAAAACTAATGGTTTATCGAAATTGGGGAGATGATCTGCCAAACCAAAAAATAAGGGCAATGGAAGTTCGAAGTTTACTCTCAATACTTGCCTCAAACCGTAATTCCAAACAATACAGAACTGTGACGTCACAGTTACAAAGCTAAATGCATATAGCTCGCTATCTCCGTTTTAAATGGATATATCGAAAAACGAGTTTTGTCTAAGAAATAAGCCCAATTTTTAAAATAAGTGGAGAGCCCCTTTAACCATATGGTTTAACTGTGCCTATAGTATAGTGTCAAACTAAATGGGAGCAAAGAATTAATCGCAACAGTTTCATATTTTTTATAAACCTTCATAAAAGTTAATATTTAAAAAAAAACCTTTATATTTGTGTCAGGTGGTGTATGTAGAATAGAATAGAACAGTATATTTTTACGGACAAGCCATTTTATAAGACAAACTTAGAAATCTTAAAATGTTTAAGACTAGGTATTTTAAAAAAACACACATGATGATATGTTTCTGCATAATATATCTGCTAAATATATCTTAAAACAAAAGTAGAATAATATCAAATCATAGTTAGTACTTTTATGACTTGGAATTTTAATATACCTTAAAATATTTACAAGTGATTATAAATAATATTTTTTTTTGTTATAAAATACTTCAAGAAAAAAATAATACTTAAGTTTAAAATTTATTTAAAAAGCGTTTTAGAATAGGATAGCTGATAGAGAACAAATATATATTGTCTGGCAATTTGTTTGCAGTTGCCAAATGATGAAAGTAACTGATGAATCAATGTTACCGTTCATTATCTTGTGCATATATATGTCAAAGTTTTCTCTTCTTTTCTGAAGTGTGTTTAGGTTTAAGAGCTTTCTTGTAATCAATTTCTTGTTATGGAATATTGACTTTTGATGCTATTAAGCGAAGGAATTTGTTCTGCACCCTTTCAATGAGCAAAAAATATTTCTTAAAATATTTATAGTGTTAAAGTCTTTTACAGTGGGATTTACTAAGATCTAAAATAGTACCCCCACAGGTCTAAATATTTACACCCGTGAGGGGTACCAAATTTTAAAACCAGTTTTTAAAAAACACTTACCCATACAGAAAAGACACAAAGTTATTAATTATTTTGTATTGATATTGCAAAATACTACTGAAAAACTGCTTTTTCTCTCAAAATATACCATATTTTAGGAAAAAACGCCCTAAAACTAATTTGATGATAGGTTTCAAAATGGCAAATTGTGAATAAGCCAAAAATTTGGCACATAATAGCTTCATTATTTGTGTTTCAGGTTATAAAGTTGGTGATTTTTTAGACCACCTTTGGGGGGGGGGGTTTAAATTTATAGCCCCCAGAAAGGATTGTTTTGTGGCAATTGGTAATAAGTTCGTTTATAATTTCCCTAAGTAACCGTTTTTACAAGGATTAATTTACCTTATTTAATATTCCAAGTTGTTCATTACCCAATAAAACACCTCCAATTTTGTCCGGAAAAACGCCATATTACGAACCCGTTTTAATCACAAAAAATATACTTATGAGGGCACTATGAGGCCAAACAAACATAAGTGAAGGTAACTGAACAACTATATTAATTTATTTACAAACTGAAAGTAAAACATTGAGGTTATCTAAAAGCTCAGTCAAAAAAACTTTCCTTACTCAAAGTCCACTCATTTTAAAGATGTAGCTTTCATCAGTAGAGGTTGGTTCAAGCCAAGGTGCAAGCAGAGGTAAAAGATCCGAACTCGCTGTTTGTGATTGAACGCAGCGCTAATATTTTTAAACTGACATTTTAACAGTGACAGAAATGTAAAAAAAACTTGCATTTAAGTTTTTTAATACATTTCATAAATAAAAAGACCTTTTAAATAAATACAAAATTAATATTTTATTATTACCCATCTAAATCGTTGTATGACATCAAGTATTAATTGGAAAAATTAATTATCAAGGCTAAGTCTTAATTAAAGTGACGCGTGTGTTAAAATTTTTTAATTTTCTTTTCTTCTAAATTGAAACTTTCTTCTTAAATCCAACAAAAGATTGTGTTAAGATGATTATTCAATACACAAAATTATTAAAATTCTTTTTATAAATCAAACTATGTCCAAAACTCAAGGAGGTTTGGTTTAAAATGATTAAAACCAAAAATTTCACTTAAACCTAGGACCATTCTAAAATAGACTAAACCTTTTTAGTAAATCCCACCGTTAGTGTTCTATAAATAAAACCTAGGTTTAACTGCTTTGTTTTTCTTTACATTTATATGATGATTAAATGTTAATTCCTAGTCAAACCAAACACCCACGTCCTTCACGACGTTTTCGACGGTTAGTTTAGTATTATTTATAGTATAATCGAAAAGTAAAGATGTTTTTATTTTTTGAAAAGTGACAATTTTACATTTAAATCTAGTTTGTTTTGCTGAAACCTTCTTGAAAATCAAGACAGACGCGAAATACATTGAAAAACTATTTCGGTGAAATTCGATAAAATTTTAGTATGTTATAGTGGGTTAAGAGATAAGAAAATTGTGGAAATATAAAATTATTTCTATGTCTAGTTCCAGAGATATAGACGGTCAAAGTTTAAAAAAACGTCGTTTTGGGGTATATTAGGCATGGGCATTGGGCCAAAAATTATTTTTTAACTAGGCCCTGTATACAACCAGATAACATTTTACCAACCTGATAACATTTTGCCAACATAATGATAGGAAAGTCCATGTTTGGTTCCTTAGTAACCTATATTCGTCGATAACTTATTTTATTTCGGTCAGGAAATGCCTTTTGGAGCGTGCCCAATATACCCCCAACAACATTTTTTTAAACTTTCGTCTATACCTCTGGGACTAGACATAGAAATTATTTTATATTTACACATTTTTCTTATTTCATCTCTCATTTTATCAAACTTCAGAGAGAGATAGTGAATTTTTAAGGGAAATTGACCAGTCATTAATAAAAATAGTAAAAAATAGAGGAGAAAAATGTCCCCCCTGGCCAACTCCTGAATTTACTTCTATATCATGCAAATAACTCTTTGACAAAAGCTTCGTACTTTGCCAGGATGATACCATGATCTACTCTATGGAAAGCCTTGGAGAAATCAGTATAAGCTACATTTTCGTTAAGTGCTTCTCATAAACTAAGAGGTTTGTAACAGTTGACCTTCCTCAATAAAGTTTTTTTCATTCATTTACAGGTAATTCAATAGTTAAGACCGGATGTGCCTTATCAAGCTTTAACAAGAGTAATTCTGAGAAACAATTGCGTTTATCTTACTTGTCTAAATAATTGAACTGATTTTGTTGGTAAAAGTTATGAAATGCCATACATTCACCGGATATTGTTTCACTTTCCAGAGTCAGCGCTTTCGTTCCCATGACATCATTTGTCCATTGCACTTTGGGTAAATTGTAGTCTCCGCACAGTATAATGTCTATGGAATCACTATTATACAGATAGTATTGTAATGATATAGAATAACTCTCATATTTTACAAGTAATTGGTTTGAATCTACCATTATTAAAAGTTACTCAACACCTGTGACAACTGGTCGGATGATATTCGGTGATGAACGGCTATTGCAACCTCACCTTGAGTTTTGCAGGTGCTGGTTCCGATGCTTCTTCACATCGATAAACAATAAATTAATAAAATTATGTCATGGTTTTCTACTGCTACTGCTTTAGTTAAGTCGGTCAATTTGGTTTTCAACATCCTAATATTTGATAGTAGATTGTAAGCTTATGGGAGACAGCCATTTTCTCTGTTTGAAGTGACCGAGTTTAATCTATTTCATAAGCAGTGTTGTGTGTATTATGTGTCAAAAAAATTTCTTCTTAGACGAAAGTTAAAGCGACTGTAAAATACTCCATAAGGCCAAAGGTTTGTATTGTATACATCTTCCTTTAGTTTTGTATCCACCCCAACCATAAAGTAAGTCTTTTGACTGAAGTAACTTTTTGTGGTACATATTTTTCGATGCATAATCAATCTCGGTGAGCCTAAACGAGGCACAAGTTTCATAAAAATGGGTAGAGAAACTAACTCTACTTTTTAAATATGTACCCCCTACCCGTCTTTCGAAAATACACAATTTTTTTGCTCGGGGTAGACTTTCCGATATGTATGGGGTTACCCAGAATTAGAGATTAAAGTTTGGAAAACGGTATTTTTAAAAGCGTAAATATTGACGCCCCAACTAGCTGTATCGCGTCTCAATATTATGGTAAAAAATGCTGCATTTTTTCTCTGGACCTTTCTAAGGCATGTCACACTGTCAATTATAATATTATTTTAAAAATATTAAATTAAATAGGGGTAAGGGGAACAATTTTAAAATGGGTTGATGACAATTTACGTAATAGAAAACAATTTATATAAATTAAAAACGATAAAAGTTATACTACAACTATAATATGTGGAGTTCCACAAAGTTCCATTTTGGGCCCTATATTATTTCTTATTTATATCAATTCAATATCAAAATTAAAGTTAAAAGGTGAAATCAGATTGTTTGCAGATGACACAACTATAATTTATTTTGCAAAAACAAACCAAGAAACATACGACCACATCTAATATGACTTTAGGTTGGATAAATTATATTAACCATCGAAGAAATAGTATTGGTCCTTTAATTGGAATTTCTTAGAAATTTGAAATATTTCAAAAATATACATTTTTCTCTTATTTATTCAAAATTACAATATCTTATATATTACTACATAGATTAGCATATTTAGAACCTACTGTAAATTTATACAAAGCCAATAAATATTTAGATATAGAACATCATCATGATTCACTTAATAAATACTTAAAACAAAAGTTCAAATTGCCAATTTTGTTAAATGGTCGTGATTGCCGGGGACTCCCGAGGGATTTCCAAAGACTCTTAGGGTCTGCAAGCCAGGATTTGGAGGGGTTTGGTGAGGTTTAGGCAGTGCAATCTTAGGGACTGCAAACAGGTAAGATTTGTGACATTATTGCCAACAATGGTTACCCCCTCGGTATTTCCAATTATAACAATTTTCCAAATGAATTAAAAGATATAAAGAATCCTACAAAATTTAAAATTCAAACTAAAAAATACTTTATAGAAAACGAAAAACATGGACCAGTTTTTAAATTAATTACATTAAATTAAATTTAAAAAAAATTATATTTTCATATTATTTTCATCCTCATCTGTTGGGATCACTGGGTTTTAAAATTTTATCCATCGAATTTATATCCTTAAAGCTAGCCATGAAAGGGTTTTTTTATCTCATTATTAAAGGCTAATTATAGGATAATTAGTATATATAATATAGTCTGCACTGCTAACTACCTAAAAAAGTTAGCTGTGTAAAAAAAATTACATTAACAAAATCAAGTTTTTAGTAATTCCATTATATTTTTAGTAATTCCATCACATTTTCAAAACTGACATTTCTTAAGATTTTTTCTTTAAAAAAACCCTTGACAGAAAATTAAAAAAAAAACATATTTTAAGAGGAATTTCTTTATCTAGAAATTATTGGACTAATCTTAGATTAAAAAGAAACAAGATACCTGACACTTATGGAGACTTTGATTATATTATTATATGGAACAATGTTTACCTTTCTGTTGTTTACAGTAAACACACCGGTGGCATACCTACTTAAATATAAATTTACCCATAAATTATATTATTAAAATTTTACTATAATATGAAATTTGCAAAATCATTTAAATAACATGCAAAAAATAATTTTGCCGATTTGAGCTTTGGAAGCTCCCTAATAATAAATGTTTGTAGTGGCTAGGTGACTGATTAAAACAAACGCAGTTCACAGCACCTGGAACATCAAGAAGAAAAATATAATATTATCTACTATTGTGTTTGAGAAATGTTCCTCATTCAAGCAAATATCATTTTAAAATCTCCTATATCGCACAGAGGACCTAGATAATCTGTGGTTATAGAGGCCTTTTTTACATGGGAAACATATAGGTAAAACTATATGATTTAATATTTCTTTAATTCGACAAAAGCAACATTTTATTTGAAATAGAAAATTTAAGTAGGTACTTATAAATAAAATAAAGTATGTAATTTTTGCTCTCATGATCCATGACTTAGTAACCTACAAAAATATAAGTAAGTAATACATTTAAAAACTACTAAGACCTTGTTCTAAAGAGCCAAGTTTTACTAAAGTTTACTGCTATTGACAAAACAAACCCAACACATATCAAGAGGGACTAAACTGGTACATCTTATACTAACGTGCAAGTTTAAGAATTAAATTAAGGTATGTATCTACATTATATACTGTCATGAGCAATACCTAAGCAAAGAGAGGCACCAACTGTGGTTTTAGCTCAAAAAGTCTAAGAATTACTGAAAATAAAGAAAAATTTAAAAAAATATAATATACTATATTATCAACAGCTATAAAAACGTGTGCTAAATTTTAGTTAAAACAGATTCTTATTATGCCAGACATAGTGCAATTTCCTCAACAATTCCATACTAAAAGTTAAAATATGAACAAAATAAAGAACAACTTAACCTATAGTTACACATGTACTTATTATTTCGCTTAATATGGTTTCATATTCATTGAACAACATAACAGAGGCAAACTTACTATTTTTACCACTTTGTATCAGAAAGACTTATGCTGTCGGGGGGCCGCCGTAGACCAGTGAACAGCGTCTTAGCCTGCAGAACAGAGATCGCAGGATCGGATCTCGGCAAGTATACATTGCTTCACACAACACCGAATGTGACTCGAGACGACGACAGGCGACCCCGCTTCTTAGCAGCTCCGCAGTTGACGTTGTGCAGAGTAACAACAAACGAGGTAGAAGTAGGCGGCACGGTTGACACTGCACCGAAAACTTTGCGGGACTCAAAGGTGGATGGCCGAGGATCCCGCCAAACTGGGTAGAGGAAACTAGCCGGTGACCCAAAAAAAGGACGACCTGGACTTCTTCGAGATCGGGACTCCATGGGACGCGGCTGGACTCCGACAGATTTGGTAGCGGGGGTCGACAGAAGGTGACTTGGAAGAGGCGGTACCACCTTCGGGTAGCAGGACCACTCCAAAGAGATGCATCTGAAGACTCCGTCAACCAAGTTCTGCTGGGACGGTAGCGATGCTAGATAGATGCAAGTCTAGCATGTAGCAGGACCACCCTTCGGAGGGGGTGTAAAGCCGGCGGTCCACTGTGTATACTTGCTACGCAGTCTAAAGATCCCTGCCCTCGACAAAGAGGTGTCAGGCAAAATTAAGTCCTCTTAGAGAAAGAAAACTTGCATCCTAAGGGGCACGTGCATCAGTCGGGGGTGCACGGGGGGTATGGCAAAAAGGGTCCATTATGCGGCCTAATTGCTAGGCCTACGGCCGCCCATCTACTACTACTACTATGCTGTCGCCGTCTAAGTTCGCCGTTAGAGAAGACTTAAATTTTGCTATTTTTTCTGGTCATTAGCAGAAACTTACTTAAACTGACTTCTTCGGTACACAATACTTTAGGGTATATAGACATCTAGGGCAGACGAAAAGATTGCAAGATGGCAACGGCGCGGCGGCAGTATAAATAAACCTTAATATTCTGATAAGAGATAGGAATTATATATTCTTACAAACCTGAACACATGTGAATTAACTTTTATTGTTGTTTGCAAGTTCGTTTAAGGACTTTACCTACTTTTATTTTATCCTCTTTATAAAAAAAAACCTCGAAAAAGCACTTACAAAAACCTTCGAAAATATCTCATTTGACGCATTGGGCATTAACTACTTCATCAAAAGTATTTTAAATTTGGAAAATAAAAAAAAACGTGTTTTTGATATGTTTATCTAAGGATCTACTATTTTAAGTATATTTCATAAACTTTTTTTTATTTTCTGTGTACCTACCGGCATGTACCACCACTGACTGATTTCACTTGCTCCCCCTTTGTTTTTAAAACATTGGACAATTTCTTCCAAAATATCACTTTAAATGCAATGATATTTTCTCTTAACTGGTAAAAATTACACTAAAAAACGTTTTTTGACAAAATGTGGTTTTAAAAAGACTTCCAAACTGCTCAAAACATCCTGAAATTTTAAAATAAATAACACGAAAAAGCTTGTTAATAAAAATATCATCCGACACAAGGAAAAATTTTTAAAAAATTGTTTAATTTAAAAAAATAATAAAGGTTAAAAAAAATCAGGCTATAATTTTTAGGTCTTAAACGCCTTTGCCATCGACCTCCTATAAAAAAAAATACTTGGGTTCTCTAAATGTTCGTCATCCGCACGTGCTAACTACAGAAATTGTTTTTATGAAGACTTGTGAAAACAAAAATATATGGTACTTTTGAGTACTTTAGATTTGAGGAAATACTCTCTCCGTAAGCACACTATTCAAATTCAAATTTTATTTATTCAAATTCAAATTCAAATTTATTCAAAAAAAGTTCCTGAAAAATGAACAATAGATACTTAGCTAAATAAAATATATATATATTTTTTTTTTTCTACATAAGAATAAATATTGCACCTAGATTACTAACAATCTGTATGTGCAAAAAATCTACAGGTTAATTACACTCTAAAAAAATTTATATAATAAAAATAGAAATATTATTCGACAACCTGCAAGTATTAAGAAAAATAAAAATGAATTAAACAATAACATATAAATTTCTAAAATAAAAAAAAAACAAAAAGAGTTTTTTTTAAGCCCAGAATGCTGAGATTCATAGTAAATTGAGATAAGCCCTATAATTAGTAAAAATAAGTGGCTTGCACTTTTTAGCAAATATTTTATATTTAGGTATATTTTTCAGGCTAATTGGTAGAGAGTGGTATAGTTTAGGAGCTAAGCTCGTAGCAAATCTTTGATTACCATCTTTTCTATAAAAGGGAACAACTAAATTCTGATTAGATATTTGTCTAGTTTGGTATGTGTGTTCAAGTTTTGTTTGTAAATTTCTGTTTTTGTATAAGAAGAGACAGGAGTTATAAAAATATAACATTCTAATGTTTAGTATATTTTCATTATAAAGCTGGTCAGTCGGAAAAAGTTTACGTTTTTTAAATATAACTTTTAATATGTAATTTTGCACCACATTTAGAGGTTCAAGTGAACTGATATACAGACCACCCCACACAACTATGGCATGGTTTTAACTTTTTATTACGCCAGTGTCTGAGCCCACTGCTATAAAGTGAACAGGGCATGATTATGCAAGGTGCTAGGTTCACCTAAGAAAAATAGTGTTAAATGTTAAGTAATTGTAAAGCCTGATAAATGTAAGGAACAATAAACAGTATATATATATATATATATACCTATGGTTTTAGTTATAACTTTGAGCTAAGTATAGTAAAGAGGGTAAAAGTAAAGAAAAATAATAAGTATAGTTCTGATTATTGAGTTATAGTGAGAGAATGTAAGTGCAAATCAAATAAACAATAATAAGTATTTTGAGAATATGGTTATCATCTAGTGGCATATAAGTAGTAGAAATTAGTATTATTATTATATTTTTCCAGTATTAAAAAGAGGTGTTTTTTGAAATCTTTCCAATTTAATATTATCATAGTTACCTTATTAGCTTATCGAGGTAGCGTAAAATTGCAATATGTAAACAGATTTCAAAACATTGAGTATTTTTAACATTTTGGGTGTGCAGACAAAAATAGTAAATAGTGATATAAGATATCTAAGCATATAAGTTTTAATAGCTACATCATAATTTACAAAAAAAAATGTATTCCACAAAATCACTATTTTCTTGCGAATTTAAGTTTTGTTATTTATGTTAAAATCTTCACATACCGTAAAAACTTATTAAATGAGGGTTAATCATTTTAATAAAAATCAGAGCATCAAAATAAATATTCACTTATTTTTTTTTCTCTCGGTTACCAGAAATTCAGATTTAAAATCCTTTTGGGGTTAAATATGCGCAAGTAAATATTACTATAATGTTAGTTTTTTTTTAAGGAGTATATTTGTTTAATTTTTTTAAAGTTGCCGGCACCGCTTGCTTCCCAAGAAGATAATACATTATTACAATTATAGTGGTAAAATCCAGTATCACGTATGGAGATCCAAAGGAAATTCTTTAGAAACACAAGGGTTACCATTCAGGCTGTATCAGCGAGAGATTTCTTATATAGATCCACACATCTTTGAAGAAAAGGGACAAGTATTATTCATCACACTCCATTTGGAAAATATAAATTTATTACTACATGGTAATGGGAATGATGTATTCAAAATGACTATATTGAAAGTACCTGTTGAATGAAATTGTGAGCAAGTACCGCAAATCCACTGACAAAGCAAGACCTAAGTTAAAGGCACAAATCGGCGCAAATCCAGTACTATGCTTTCCGGTAAAGAGAAGGTCATCAGTGAAGAAAGGAGAACACGGAGCAAGTGGGTCGAGCGAATTATGTTTTTGATTTGATGTTGTGTATTTTTTTTTAAAATTGTAATTCAGCTACAATTCCTTTATTTTGTAAAACTTTAATTTTATATAACTGTGGGTCCAGTTTTATTTAAAACGGGGGGATATGTCGTGAATGTCCTTTAGTCATTCTATCTTGCCCTTGCTTGGTTTTTAAATGTTAACGACTCAGGTTATGAACCTAACAGTTAGCATTAGGAAGTATGTGATGTTTTAAGTTCAATGAATAGATGTTTTTGTAAACTCACGTTTTGTTATCACATACATCCTATAAAACCAATCGAGAACAGCAAGAAGGGGTCAGTAAGTTTAGTAAGTTCACTAAGTCAGAAAGTTGTGATGTATTTCTCAAGAATAAGATAAACTGCTGAACCACGACCTACCCCTAAGTTAGAACTGTGACTCTGCTGTATTAAGACTGTTGGATGTTAATTAATTACAAGTAAGTAACGTTTTTATTATTTGTTATAATAAATTCATTAAAACCCGGTACGGTTGGTTTATTAAGTCAATTAATAAGAACAACCCCGTCATGAAAAATCCTACGTGACAATATGATAGAATTACTAAAAACTTGATTTTGTTAATGTTAATCATTTGCACTGCGAACTTTTTTAGGCAGCTAGCAGTGGTCGAAAACCACAGAAGTCACAACATTGGAATTAGGGAAATGAGGCATTTGATTAGCCCATCATTTCTAGATACATTTTCATAAGCACTGCTAAAGCCAGCAGTGCAATAAGTTTTTTTTGTCTTAAAAATTTTGTTTTGAAAATAGGGCCTTAATTCGCCTATAATATTTAGAATATGATAGAATTACTAAAAACTTGATTTTGTTAATGAATGTAACTAGCAGTGCAGATCATTTCTCGAAAACCACAAAAGCCCTAAATTTGGAAATAGGGCCCTTAATTACCCTTTAATGATGTTGGTTTTCTCAGTTTTTATCGCTTTAAATAATCATAACTTTTATTCCAGTAAACCGATTTTAATGAAATACAGCCTATGTCCTACCCAGGATCCCAAGGAATCCAGTTATGGATCTACATGGTTTGGTTAGAAGCCAAAACCAAAAATTTTAAAAATACTTTCAACGCACAGAAATGGTCTCCCTAGAGATTTATTGTACAACGCACAGTCTGAACCGGTGAGTCCAGTTCATTTGTGAGTGTGCATAGTATGTTTAACCTTTTAAAAAGGTTTGCAATCGCCGACACAGTTTTCATTCGGTGTCCTCGCTTAGAACCATCATATGCAATGGCCAGTATAAAGATTAACCATTGTACGTATCTCTTGCCTGGTAAGATCAATGAGTTTCTCCGGCCGCGCCCTCTTCCTGCAGAGTTATGTATGAACTCCTTGGAATGTGGCAATTCCCTCCAGTACCTGCAGACCTTATTGTCCATCCAGTGTGTTGACCATGTTGTATGCTATTCCAAGGGCTGGTTTGGGGCCAATGAAGGAAGCCGCTTTTGGCGGCAGTTCATCCGCAGCTTTATTTTCATCAAGTCCAGAATATCGGTACTACGTTTATAGGCGCCTAAAACTGGTTTTATATTAGGACGGTTTTAAATAAAGTCGCTTTCTCCGACGTTCTTTATTAAATGTCAGTTTAAAAATAAAACCAACAACAGATTTTTCGGTAAAACCAGGGATGAGTATTTCTTAAGGTTAGAAGCAATACGCGAAAGCGTTTTTAAAGTGTTTATACCCACCCTAACATAGGTTTTAAAGCGATAAAGCGCTTTCCTAAATCGCTTTAAAATAAAATCGATTTGGTGCTTAAAACGGTTTCAGTGGTGTTATACGACAAACCGTCCTTATATAAAAGCGCTTTATTTAGAGGTCCGCTGGTTGGTTACACACTGCTATCCTATTTTGACTAAAATATTGAAAACTCGGCTTTTATAATAAACTAAAAAAAAGTTTACAAAGGGATTTAGCGATGGTGAATAAGTAACAAAATCAATGAATAGCGAGCTTTCCCTCAAAAAAGGTAATGTTAACGGTAGACCCGTAGATATTAATTTTCCTTCAAATAAAAGGTACTGCCGATTCTTCAATTTGACAGATGGTTGCCTTTTACATGAATCCTGTTTCACATTTTTTCATCATTATTACCTCTCCTAATTCCTAGCACCGTACTGATGAGCACCACAAGTGCGAAACCCGAGTCTACGGTTACCGTTACCCTTTTGAAGGAAAGCTCGTTATTCATTTATTTTTAAAAAAAATTGTTTCTAACAACTTGCAGAAAAGAAGTTACAAAAATTGAAGGGAAAAAAGATCTTCAAACAATGAAAGTTTTGCTGATATCAGTACCGTCATCTCTCTACCAACAAGTTGACATGATAACTACAGTCCGAGCTTGATGAAGGAAAAATACATTTCCGAAACGTTGCAAAGAACTAATTGTTTTCTTTCGGTCATTTTCCTTTAACCCACGAAATTAGACAGTCATGAACCAAGGACACGAAACAAATTCATTCAAAAAATATGGTTGCCGTTACATAATAAATGATTGTTGATGTTTTTGAAACCGAAATTACTATCAAAACAATGTAATATATAAAAAGGAACCGCGCGAAAAACTATCACACAGCCAATCTTATGTCTTAAGTTGGCAACCCTAACTGTAAAACACAGCATTTTGTTTTGCCAATATTTCGTTGCGTGATTTAAGTCCACTATTCTAAATATTAATTAAATTAAAACTAGGTTTAACAATGCGGTGCAATTGGCGAGTCAATATAAATAATAAAACTAATAGTACAGTAAAATCGTCATAAATAAGGGGGGTACCTCGAAAAAAATCCGGGGAGGCTAAAACTTTTATATTTTGTTTGGGAAGGTCTAAAAGTAAGAAGAAGGTCTAAAAACTTTGTAATTCACTTTTCTCGATTTTTGTTGGTCGCAGGCGAAAAAGTCTGAGAACAAAAATATTCGGCAAAAAGTTTGTAACATTTTTGTTCAAGTGCTCAACTTTCTGTAGTTAGTTTCTAAAAAGATAGAGGTCGCCAAAGTTACAAAAAATCAGTTTTAACGTATTTTGACCAACAAAAAGTGATTTTATTAAAAACCTTTAAATGAAAAAGTTGTAGATCTCGGAAACATCCTATAAAAATATGTACATAGTTTACAATTAATTAAACAGTCTCCACAACACGCGACTTCATGCATGCCCAGAAAGCGGTTCTCAAAGAATTTTAACGACTTTCAATCGCTGTAGCTCAGAGAGTGTTTAGAATTTTTCCGAGATCTACAACTTTTTCATTTAAGGTTTTTCTTAAAAATCACTTTTTGTTGGTCAAAATACGTTAAAACTCATTTTTTTTAAACTTTAACGCCCTCTATCTTTTTGGAAACTAACTACAGAAAGTTGAACATAAATGTGGAAAATTTTTTGCCGAATATTTTTGTTCTGACTTTTCGCCTCCGGCCAATAGAAATGGAGAAAAGTCGGTTACAAATATTTTTCAAAATGGCGGATGGTTCCCGAGAAGTGGGTGAAACACAAATTTGGAAGGTTTACTATCAGACCCCCCGAAAGAACATACCAAAAACTGAGCCTCCCGGATTTTTTTCGACCTCAGATGACAATTTTACGGCTACTATAATAACTGGGTCTAGCATATAACCCATGTATTCTTTGTCAGGAGGAGGAAGAAAATTCAAAGTATGTATGTTGTCACGATGCAGGCTTAGCGTTTAGGTTTGATAGGTCAAGTCTGAATCTTGAGCAAGTCGGGGTTAGTCTTATAAAAAATATAGAGTATATAGGCCGAGATATAGGCACTTCAACCACAGTCATGAGTAGTACTATCGTAAATCTGAAAATGTTTAGTGGTAAATTAACGTCAACTTCCTACACGTCTTCCTAAACCTGCTATAGATAGCTAAATTGACAAGTAAAAGAGATTTTCGAGGCACGGTATCGGATCGAAAAAAAAATTAATAAATTTACCTAGTAGTGGGTTTGGATGTATCTAGGTTGACAACTTCTTTAGCTTTAGCTTCGTTTGCTGGTTCACTCCTATCGCTACTGGGCGTCCCAACAACTACAGGAGCCGGACTGCCCAACGTATACCCTTGACCTTGAAATGGTTTGGACAGCACCTTGGGCGCTTTGTACGTTTCCATTCTGTGATCTTCCATGGCCAGGTGGACCTAAACATATTAATTAAATTAAAATAAAAAAAGGGAAGTAAATCAGAAACAAACAGACAAACACTCTGTAACTTAGAGTTTTTTAGGTGTAAGCAAGAATGCCACTAACATTTTCCACTTATTCCCTATCATAAACGACGTGAATAATAGATAGTTTAGATATTTTTAACCCATTAAGGCCTACCGTCGAAAATTTTATACGTTTTTTGCAATATTTCATCATTATTCTAAAATTATTTGCATTTGAAATATTATGGAAGTAGGCACACGGATATATTAACACATGTTCATTTTAGCGTGATTGTCAGTAAACATGGCGTTAACGTCGAAAGATGATCTACGTATACAAAGAAAATATACAAATTGGGAAATGAAGTTTATCTTATATTATTTTATCATTTAATTTGTTTCGTGTTTATAACTAAGTCTAGTAGTTGAAAAATAGATTAAACATCAGTACTTTGTCGAATTTCAGACAAAATTTCTCAGAATAAATTTTCTAGGTTAGGTGAAACATGGGTTTATGAAAATTCATACGATAGGCTTTGGTAGTAACTATGTATAATTATGCGATTTTTACATCATATGCTGAATATCGATTTTGAATGTTAAAAATGATGAAATAGGGAGTTTCCTATACGAGTGGTTTCCACAGCACTAGCGCAGTATACACAGAAACCGCCTACTTTCGTATACCGACGATAGCTGAAACAACAGAAGAAATAATAAGTATACTAGAGCAATCAGATGATAAAGACCTCAACGAAGCTGAGACTATGGATGTTGCTCTCTTACCCCCTGACGTCGACAACGATACCGATTTTGACGACATTCCTGATGATCGAGTGGTTGTTGAGGAAAATAATATTCATTTACTGGGAAAAGGCATTCTTGCCCAAAAATCTCATGTTCAATTACTGAAAAAGTCGGAAAAAAGTTGGTTTAGCTGAGCAACAGGAAAGGGCGAGAGTGAAGGTTACTGTCGCCGGTCAGCCTAGAGACACGGAATTGCAAAGTTTGAAAGGAGCCAAAGATGTATGGTACATTTTATACATCTTTGAAGGAGTACGAACTAAGAAAAAAATCGTGAATTGGTTTGGGAAAATCTACGGCTTGAAGAGAGAAAATTTGATTGAAGCTGGTGGTAGGCCTCTAGACGTTTTTAAATTGTTTTGGCCAATAGATTTTGTAGAATATATTTGCAAGGAAAGTGAAAAGTATGCCAAGAACAAAAATGGTGATAATACATTCACTTTGATGCCAGAGGAACTTTACAAAGTTAAGTGCCATTTTATGGGAATCTTGGTATAATACATTGCCAAGCCATATCTATTTCTTCCGCGATGCCATCAAAATTTGAAAACTATGCTCAACCTTTGCCGTCAGTATGGTCTCTTGACGAAGCTATGGAGCCTTATTATGGCCACAATCACATGAAACAATTCATTAGGGGAAAGCCGATCAGGTTCGGTTTTAAACTCTGGTGTTTGAATAAAACAAGCGAAGCGAAGACAGAGATCCAACTATGACCTTGGGGAGTGCTGTTTCCAATAGTTTTTGTAGCAGAACATAGTTATTTCTGGATAATTACTTTAATTCTCTACCGCTTTTCCAAGAAATGAGAACTCATCACCTTCATATAACTGGTACAATCCGCAACGATAGAATTGGAAAAGCTCCCTTGAAAGATCTCAAGAAAGGACCAAGGGGTTCAGTTTTCGGACTAAGAGAGAAAAATAGTGGTGTAACACTCTTTAGGTGGCATGATAATAGTCAAGTCAATCTAGCCACAAACAGATCAGATGTTCTTGTGAATAAAATAACAACTTGTAGCAGATATATTGGAGTACACAAAAAAATAGATGTTTTGCAACCATCACTCATCAAAGAATATAATAATGAAATGGGAGGAGTCGACTTATTTGACCAGTTTCGTGGAAGACACAGAGTAAATATTAGAAGCAGAAAATTGTACTGGCCAATAGTCAGATTTTGTGTTAACGGATCTGTCGTTAACGCTTTTCTTCTCTTTCGACATATAGCCGCACGAATGACCCAACTTGACTTCATTAGGGAAATTATCATTCCCCTACTGACCTCCTCCTTGATACCAAGACCATGTGGATTAATGCCCCGTCAACTAAAAATGTACAAGAAGATCTGCGATTTGACCGCATTGATCATTGGCCGATAAGGAACCCAAAACAACGAAGATGTGCTCGGTGTAAGAAATGCGTAACTCACATATGTAGCAAATGTAATGTTGGATTACACATCGAATGCTTTGTGCCATATCACCAAAAATAAACACATTTTGTTTTATGCGTTTTATTTATTCCATAGTCCTCAAGGTGTCATGAGAGCCTACCGTATGAAATTTTAGACGGTAAATACTTTTCTTGTATATTTTTTTTCTCGAAATTTGATAAAAAACATTTTTTTTTAATGTGATTCTAGTTGGTTTGTCCGAGGAATCCACAATTGCAATGTTCAAACAAAAATCGTGTAAAATCATGTAGTTTGAAAATACGCGCCATTTTATCACCAAGCACTCATATTTTTTCTTTGATTGGTATTTTAATAGTCTGTGTAAACTTTGCATTAATTTTCAATGTTTTACTAAATGCTAGTAGCATTAACAAAGATTTTGATTTTCGATTTGACTGTGACAAAGTTTTATTTAACACTTCCAAATTATATGTAAGTGGGTAAAGGTGGTGCAAATTTGAGGGGATTGGGGGGTTTTGGATATTTCTAAGGAATAAAAAACTAATATACATGTTAAAGGCTCGATTTAAAAAAAAAATAGGGCAACCCGTTTTTGAGCTACAAGGGCTTTTTGAAAAATATGCGTTTTAGAATTTGGCCTATAATTTTTTATTAAGAAAAATTTATTTTTGGTGTAAATTGCTTTTTTGTAGATAGTTTAACGTAAAATGAATTGATCAAACTGAATTTTATATGTAAATTTATATTTCTCTATTATTTAAACGATGTATCACTTATAATGTTATTATTTTTTTGTAATTTTTTTTTTTTTTAATTTTTGATAATTTTGAATTGGTTTTAGCTTATTCGACAAAAAAAAATCAAAAAAGTGCTCCTAGCCGTGTTTTTACAAAATGTGCCTTCCATTCAAAGTTCAGTCAAATTTATTTGACTGAACTTTGAATGGAAGGCACATTTTGAACGTCATTTCGACATTTTCTGAGCTAAGGTCACTAACAGACTCTTAAGTGTGATATGTGTGTGATTTTTCATTACCATTTCATTTCCCAATACCATTTCCATTGGATAGGACCGAACTGATAAGCACCATTAGTGCGAAACTCGAGTCTGCAAACCGCGTTTTTTTTTCTACTACAGCCATTTTTAGCCCGACATTTTCCGATTTTTTCAGACGATTTGTAAAAAATCCCAATTATTTTTATAACAAAAAACGTACGAACCATAACTATAACTGTCCATACTCGAAACATATTTACATATTTGACCAAACTATTTAGCCCTTTACCACCTTTTCAGTTTTTCCTACATATTTTACATATTTTTAACAAAATGGATGTTTCTTTCAAAATGTGACAATATTTCGACGGAATTTCATCAAATGATTTTCGTCGTCCGTGTCGAGAGAGCTGTATGCGATGGATTTAACACAAAATATCTGCAAAAGAGAAAAAAGAAGAAAAAAAACTCCGAATCAGTTGCTTCAACTGAAAAGAATCTAAAAAGAAAAAATCAAAAGATCTTGGGTGGAAAAATGAACAGTCAAAATTGGATGAGTATCCCACAAGGAACACACTAAGGACCAAAGCGAAAAGAGAAATAATTTAAAGATGTTTGCCTCTGGGCCACCATCGTGCATAGAAACAGTGTGATTTTTTTAAAACTTCGACTAAAAGCTGCAGTACAACTTTTTTGTAACTTTAATAACTTTGAGTTTTACAAGTAGGCTAATAAAAAAAAAAACTTCTCTCGACAGGACTCGAACCCTCGACCTTTGCGTCGATTTCGATTAAGACGCAAGAACCATACACCCACGACGCCACTCGGCATTGATAAATACTGAAGGGTAATGTGTTTTCTTAAAGGAAGGTCATCGGCGCGAATTTATAGGTATTTATAATTTCTCATAAACTACCGAAAATTTAAAAAATTCAGCGTGATCTTCTTAAGTAATAATTGTTTGTGTCAGACATTATCAGCAGACGAAAACCCTCCTAAAGCGAAGACGCAATTGCATATAGCCTAAAAACTTGTGAGACTAAAATACAGTGCTAAGCTAGTACATCTTTTTCCTTCAAAGATATTTGTCTAATCTCATTTAGATATTTACATAATAAAAAAGGTCAAACTGACGCTGTAACTCACCTCCGTCGATCCCTGCCTTAATTCGTGAGGAATTTCCCCCCTCCTGATGCTGTCCAAAAACTCTTTATTAGCCGGGTCGGTGTATTCTCTTAGCGCGCCGTCGTTTAAGCTGAAACCATTTTGCCACAGCCTCAGAGAAACTTCTTGAGGCCGGGGCGGATCCTGCTGACCGGGAACCAACTCGGAAGACGAATCGTCTTGCCCTAGTTTGTATCCGGTACCTTTAAATATCCTATTCGAACTACCGGAACCTCCTGCGCCTGGTTCCAACACTTCAACTCCATGTCTGAAAAAATGTTTGTGATTAGATAAAATAAAGTAATTTTGGCGGGCATATTATAAATGTCATTTTAGCGTTGAACTTGAGACGTCATCTTCAACCTCTTTACGAAAGCTGTCTAATCACGCATGAATTTAAAGCTAGATTTATATAAGACACACTAATACACAAAACGCTTGAAATATAAAGAAGAACGTCTATGCCCACATTTCAAGTTCTTACTGCTTCTATGTGGCCATGTTTGTTTACAGTTATTTTAGTTAAAGAAAATTTGGACAGCTTTTTAGTATGTTCTTTAAATATACTATTCGAACTAGCGGAACTCGCTTTGCATGATTCCAAGACTTATGTCTAAAAAAGTGTTAATTGGATCAAAGTCATTTTTTGACTGTTATCCGATACTGGTAAGGTCACGGTTCAACACATTATAAAACCGCTTCTGGAACTGTTTTGAAAGTGGTCTAATCACGGTTTCAATATGGCGGGAGTTGTTATTTGAGCTCAGTCAAGCTACAACCCTCCCTCTCAACGAAACCCAATTTGGATATTGTAAAAATTATTTTCTAATTATGTACTAATTTAGTCCACTTTGAAAGAATTTTGTACTTAATGAATAACGGAGTTATTGGCGCGGCGGCGCGGCGTTTCGATGCATTTGTCGTTTTATGTGCGCACACTTGGCTAAAAGTATTCGCAGGTAGTGTTCAATTCTCTGTGTATAGATGTCACTCTATTGTTCTTAACTGGAATGCAAGTGACATCTGTACACAAACTATTGAACTCTACCTGTACAAGTGTGCGCGGGTAGCAGCGACAAATGCATCTAAACGTTGCGCCGCACAGTGGATTGAGGTATAGGAAAACTTGGACATTAGTTTTAAAATCAATTACGTTATTTGAGCTCAGTCAAGCTACAACCCTCCCTCTCAACGAAACCCAATTTGGATATTGTAAAAATTATTTTCTAATTATGTACTAATTTAGTCCACTTTTAAAGAATTTTGTACTTAATGAATAACGGAGTTATTGGCGCGGCGGCGCGGCTTTCGATGCATTTGTCGTTTTATGTGCGCATACTTGGCTAAAAGTATTCGCAGGTAGTGTTCAATTCTATTGTTCTTAACTGGAATGCAAGTGACATCTGTACACAAACTATTGAACTCTACCTGTACAAGTGTGCGCGGGTAGCAGCGACAAATGCATCTAAACGTTGCGCCGCACAGTGGATTGAGGTATAGGAAAACTTGGACATTAGTTTTAAAATCAATTACTTTTTTGTCCGTTGAATCTTAATTCTTTATTTTGGTTTGATAAAAAGGTAAAATCCTATTTTTTACATTTTGTACAGAAATTCCACATGGGTCAATTTAATAATTATAGGAGTATCAGTGAACATTGCTTGTTCGATGATAGTATAGTAACAAAATATTCATCTGCCTTTGATAGTAAGTATTGTGGACAAAGCTCGTTTTATATAAGCATAAGAAAATGTTTAAAGGCTTTTTTACGGATATACAGGGTGAATTTTTTCCGCCAGATCAGAAATTGTTTTTTTTATTATATTTAAATAAAAACAACCAACGTTCGCGTTATTCAGCTAACAATTTTAAGATTTGTTTACTTTGCTCTAATAAATATCACAATTTAAAAGCGTTTTGGTATAGGGAGCTCCATTTACATGATCTTAACTATTGTATCTATTTATATGTGAGGTAGAAAAAAGTTATGAATAAAAAGCTTTTACAACTTCTAAGAAGCCTTAAAAATATTTATCTAAAAAAGGCAAGTGTCATTTTAAATGTCAAATTTAAACAGCGACTTCTCTATATGTAAAACCGTATGTATTTTAATGCATTTTAAAATATCAGGGTTTTCCTGATTTTACCAATGTATAACTAATTATATGCCCCTGTATAATTATTTTTTAACAATATGTAGTTTTTTAACTTTGACTTACAACTTTATGGATTTTAATTGTTCATGTTTTTCGCTTTCTTTACAAAACGTACAAAACGGATAAATCATATTGGACTTAATTTTTTTGCATTGCATGTCTAATTAAAATGCCTTAAATTGTAAATCATAGCCACCTAATTATTCAAGGGGGGGGGTCGATTCCTAAAAACTATTTGTGTACAAAGTGATTGTTTAAAAATAATTGGGGTTTTATATATCTTAGTGGCATAAAAACTTGGTGCAGAGTAATTGAAAGGTGGAGGGAGGGAGATCCAGTAAAAGTAGAGAAAATAGAATTTTTGGTCAAATAATTACGTTCTTATGGAACTTTCCTTGCTTTAAAGGTTTTTGTTAAAAATAATGATTTATGGCGGGTAGTTGACTTAACACCCAAAGTAGAACATATAACTTTTTTAATATTTAATTAAATTTTAGTTACAAAGTTTATTTCTTTCTAAATAATTATCTTTTAAACCAATTCACACACCCAAGCAAAATTGCACCCTTAATTTATTACACGATTATTTCGAGGGGTCGCAGGTGGTCGCAGCCAATCTTTATGGATTTTATTTAGACAAGGTCTCATTAAAATACATATTTTTAGCCAGGTCTATTTATTAAGTCAAAAAACTTAAAAATTTACAAATAACAAATCATTGATAAAAAAAAATTAGTACCTCAGAATTAAAAGATACTTTAAGAAAAACCGAATACACCAGAACATAGCCAGAATAAAACAACAAAGATAAACAATTTTACGAATTCCGGTTTTGAAAAATTATGGTTTCACAAATTCCGGGTTTTATTAAAAATGGGTTTTACAAATTACGAGTTTCATATTGAATGAGTTTAATGAACAATGGTTCGATTAAAAACGGGTCTTATAAATTTCGAATTGGTTATTGAATGGGTTTGAAGAAATAAGGTTCGGATAAAAAATTGGTTTAACGAATTGCAGTTTCTATAGTGAATTATTTTATGATTGAACTTTCTTTTATTTAAAGTTACCATCAGGTATGTAATTTAGGACCGTATTCATAGTCCTTCCTTTAAGAAACAAGGCGTATTAAGGTGTCCTTGGGCCAAAACATTATTCATATACCCTCAAGACTGCCTTGAGGAAACCATATGCATTGGCAGTTTCTGCTGTTTTATTTTAGATTTTGATCATAAATATCTACTTGCTTCGCTCAAAACAAATTACCAATTTTTAACATAGAAACAAAATAGTGTTCATAACACCCATTTGCACCGACTTTTTTTTATTGGTTCTTTAACTAAGAGAGTAATAACTTTTATTGTTTTCATAACTATAGAATGATTCGCACTGACTGACTTTCTTTCTCCTTTCGGAGAGCTAGCCGCCGTACAGGCGGAGAAGGTGGTCAATTAGGGGACAAGCTCAGGGGTAATGCCAAAAGGGACCACTAGGGACTACTTGCCTGCAGGCTTGGGCTTTCTCCTTTACATAACTATTGATACTCTTTTATTTTTATTTTATTTAATATATTTACACGGTAGAGCCACTTTACAAAATATTTTACAATAGAATTTTAAATTAAAAATTAAGAAGATGCAAACATTAAATTATTACTAGGTAACTGAAATAACAAAGTAATAGAAGTAGTACCGATAATTAACAACGAAATAATGCACAACAAAAGCTCACAAAAATCACAAAATTTTATCACAAAAATTAAATCAGTCTTGTAGTATTTAACGGGTTTGATTTTGCACATTCTGATAAACCGTGGGCGACCGTTTTTTGACGTGCGAGAATTTCAAAACTGGTGACGTCGTGGGAACGGTTCAATTCCGCACCTCGGACTGTTTTTGAAGCGGTTCAATCGCCATTTTAGTATGGCGGGAGTTATCACCTCCTATAAATAAAAAATAAAAGAGTATCAAGTTAATGTAGATAACCGTGAAAATTTAAAATACTGTATACCTATACCTTATTTTCTATAGATTATCTAAATACATATAAGTAGAAATAAATTGTACTAGCTGTTCCCTCACAAACACCCTGTATAACTATAAATCATTTGCCTAACGTTTCCTTATTATGTTTACCTTACCAATAAAAAAAACAAAGATTCCCATAAACTGGAATTCTGCAAGTCCGTGTAATTTTAAGTAGTATCGCTATATTACTAATATCCGGAAAAATTTGCCACGCCGGAAATCTTACATTACACCAACAAAAGTTTATCATAATTTTTATTTTTATATCGCCACGTTGCACTCTAGTCGAATTGGTTAATCACCTGGTTAAACATTTAACAAGCCCATGCAGACACTTTTTCTTATGCGTCAATCAACAAAAAGTCGCACAATTGACGTATAAGAAAAAGTAGCTGCAAACGGAGATAGACATACTAAACCTTGAGTGTTTCTAGTTAGTAGTTTCTAGTACAAACAACTGGTGGCTAAAATAGTGCTTTATCTACGAGCGGTGGTAAAAAAGCATAGTTTAGCCACAAGTTTTATATCAATATACTTAAATTTCAAGCATAGCAGGTTGATGACGAAAATAGGTAAAAAACGGGTTGGGTTGTCACAAAAAGGTTTTACGGTTCAGCCGCGAGTTTTAAACATAATTTTTGTATAACCTACAAATCCAAAAAAACAAAAAAAAACATAGAACAAAAATGTCTTATCCTGTAGAAATATGATGTCGCTTCCTGATAACATACTTAAAAATTTTTACAATCCAAGAATTAATAACGTCAAAATATATTTTTTTAAATATGAAAACCAGCTGGAAATAATTTTTCTTACAAAACTGTGTGATTTTAATAAATATGGTTGTGTGGTCCTACCGAGGGGTTGTCCACCTTGGCAGTAGGTGTACACATTTTTGGCATTACTGGCAGTATTTGGCAGCACTAGCATTACTGCAGTACTTGCAAGTATGTAGAAATAGTGCCAATAAATCCCTATAATTTTGGCAGCAGGTGTACATATTTTGAGGGGGTGGATAACCCCTCGGGTCCTATAGTCCTTATTCAAAAAATACAATTCCCTTTTCAGGAACACTATATAAGCATAAGATCAACAGCAACCCAAGTAGTCCTCTACTCGTTGGCTTAAAAACCCCGAGGTTGGCAAGCGGACTACAAATCTCAGTCCATACAACCCAATTCGACCTAAATGGGGAATACAAATTCGGGTCGGCTCGACGTCGCTAATTGTACTTCAATGACGACGTGATAATACGTCCGCCAGCTTATGTAATTTTATATTATTTAATTGATTACCTAATGTGGTACTTGTTCAGTAAATTTTAGGTGAAATATATATTAACGACTTATAACTCACAAAAAATAAATGGCCTCCTTTTTATTACATTAAAAATAAAAGTTATGTTATTAAAAGGGCCGTGTAATCTAGAGCGAAATATTTCTGCGAGGGCCACTTTACTGACAAAGTTGGTCAAGATGGAGCGAAAAATATCTCTCCCCCCCCTTCCAAATTAGCACAAAATAGCAAAAAGAAAAAATATCTAAACAAATATATTTCGGTTGTAATTAATGCTAAAATCACTCAAGAATAATACTAAACGCATCTTTAAAGCATTATTAACTCCAAAATGGTCGAATTTGGGCTGGTATAATACTTTTACCAATTTATCACCTATTTGGACAAGGACATCGATTTGTAGTCCTAATTTTATCCAAATCTAACTAGCCAACGTTAAACGACGTAATATGTGCAAACGTTCGAAATCCGCCTCCATTCTTCGTTGGCCATGTAACCAATTTTGACTTAAAAGAAGAATGACAGTTCAGCTGAACATAACCTTGAAAAATATTTTCCGTTTTTCCTTGTTTTTTTTCTTAAAAAATGGATTATTTCAAAATTGTATTTATTAAAGCATTGAATGAACTCGAACCTGTCTTGCAGATGTGGGAGAAGAATAACAATTGTTGGTTCCCTATCAAAAAAAGCGACATTAAACAATATCATTGTGATCCCGCTAATGCTCCAGATAAAGTGGACTGGAAGAAATATAAGTGCGAGCTGAAGGTCCATTAGAGTTTTGGTTGGCAGCAAGCCAAATAATTCTGCAATTTGATGTCCCAGATGCAAAATTGTAGGTTAAGTATCCTTCGTTTTCGTCGTTCCTTTTCTGGTAGGTATCCAAATAAGGGGCCCTGAAATGCGACGTCGATTAAGGTAACACGGCCGACGATGTTTTGTAGTCGATTTAGATATAGGCGTTAAAACAGTCGGCTTTGAAACGTAAACTGGCGTGAATCCGTCTGGGCAAATATTTGTACAAATTACGTTGCCTATTTTGACGTCGTTTAAGGTTCGCATATTATGCGTACTTGACTACGTAAACGTCGAATTTTATTACAAAAGACGTTTGTCGTTTGACATACTAGTAGACAACTTTATTTTGTACCTAATACGATGTCACTTTATGACAGATTAGGTTGGAAGACGGATAAATGCTACTTGGGAAGAACTACTTCTCCTATCCTTTTTAGTTTTAAGATTAAATCAGGAGAATTGGCTTTACACTCTGTGTTTTTAAAGGATAGTGATAACTGAGCCTTGGTTTGGGTTAGAAAACAAAAATTAAGAAAGGTAGAAAGAAACTGACTTTACTGTTTTAGTATGTTTTATTTTGATAGGTTCTTGTTTTTTGTCCAAAAAAAAAATGTCTTTTTGTAAAAATTTGCAGAAAACTCAAAAGAATGGCCTTAACCTCCAGGTAAGAACAGTGGCGGTTCCTCCATAGGAGCACATGAGCACGTGCACCCCCACACAGAATAAGGAAGTAATAATAAAATTTCTTATTTATATTATTCTTTGTAATGTTTCCGAAACTTCCTATTATTTTCAGTGCTGATTATTACTGCACCGCATCAAAATTAGATGATTCTTTAAAATTTAACACTGCCAGGTCTCTTTCCGTCTCGCGCGCTCTCATGGCCGCGTCCGTGGTCCGTCTTTTCAACGCAGTTCCTGCTGCTCGATCTCGCCGCCGAATGAAATGAACCTCTGCTTGATGACGCGGAATAGTCGCACATGCGATGGAGTAGGTGGAGCCTAGCAGGATTCTGTATGTTTTCAGTGGGCGAGTACCGGGGGATATCGCGAATTTCAATAGAAAAAGGCGCACACATTTGGTGTGCTCCAGTCCGCTTGCTTTGCCTTGTTGCTGTGGTTCGTGACGCATTCGCGCGTTTAGCGATTTTATAAGGGCTTTTGTTTATACTTTTTCTGTTATAATATTTTAAAAATTGTTATAATGAACATTTCAGGGTAGAGTACTTGAAAAATAATTTTAGCTCTTTGAGTACGGAGCAAAAAATTTAAATAAAAAATGCCGGTAGAACTAAACCCGAAATTGACTTGGAGCAAACCACTACAGGGCAAATCTAGAGACTTAGTCATGCAACCTACAAAAAAAATTCACTGTCAATTTTATAAATTTGTGAACCTCCTCTTCATAGATCACGAACCGCCACTGGGTAAGAGTAATGAGTTTTACGAATTATTTATTACCCTGTTGCATTTAGGTCGAGTTAATTCCAACAGGTTTGAAAAAATAAAATAAAAACCTTTTAATTATTTTGAGTTTCATTTTGTGATAAAGTAGTTGCTGATAATAATGTAGGGAGGAACAGTTTTATTGGAAGTATCAAAAAACAATCTTGTTAACCCCCTCTATAATTGTTTGCAGGAAGTTAAGTATCTTATCTATAAATAGATCACCTTAAAAAACACCGGAGAAATACAAAAAATACAGTCGAATTCTTACGACACCTCCATTGATTTTCGTTAGAAAGTCAACGGTCACCAACAGTATAGATTAGATTTAGTCGTAAAAATCGATAAAATTACGTTAAGTCTGTTTACTTTGGTTTCATTGACACCAAACTGTCAACTGCATGACGCTCAAAAAAACTTTGTGAATAGGTTTGAATCCTGTAAATAATTACTTACTCTTGTACTGACTTAAACATATCGGCAACAATGTCACGTTTTCTAGGCGGTCCCAGCACTTGTTGTCCGCTATGTTCAGATCCACCGGCGTAATATGCTTGTCCTTCTTCCTCCTCATCGCTAGAGGTAGTTAGTGTGTTGATTGTGGCTGTAAAAATAAAGTAGTATATCAAACAGTGCAGTTTAGGAAGTGTTAAAGCATTTTTTTAATAAAATGGCATACCGGGTGTCTCATTACATAAATGAATGAATGAATACTTTATTCAAAATCCACACTAAAAAATAATAACAATTTTTTTTACAATTATTATAAAATCTGGTTAAATAAAAATTTAAAATTTGAGGGAATATTAATAAAGTAGGAAGGGATTGCTACTAAGGCAGTACCTCTGCCAGCGCGTAGCTTTTCCCACTTTATTCAATATATACTTTTAGGGCAATATGAACATGTTATTTATGCTTCATAATTACTATAGCTACTAAAGCTAGATCATTTCTTAAGATTAAGTTTATAATTTTTCTATTTTTTGATAGAAGAAAATATTATTTTAGAATTTTAATAAAATTTATAAAAAAAAGAGATCAAGAAGAAAAAAGACGTTAAATGGATTTATTTTAGTCGAATTAGAATTGAAATAATTTACTCTGCTTCTTTAAGTTTTTTGGTATTTTTGAATAGTTTCCTTTACGGAAAACAGGATTTAAGAATTTCATAATTAATTAATCTTATAAATGTTTTAACAAACTTTTTTATTTTTGTGTTTTTGACAGATTGACATTTTTTGATTGGCAGTTAAAAGTTTAAATATTTTTGGTGCCATTTATATCTCCTATTATTAGGCCTAGTCGAGATGGCTGAATTAATTGTGAGTACTGTGGCAATTCTTGTAAGAAACTATCCAAATCTTTTTCTGGAGGTCTATAAATTGCATTGAATGAAAATTTAAAGGTGGGGTTGATTTTTATTAAAAACTTTAAAACATTGATACCCGTAATCTTTACCTTTTGTACTTCAGCATTCGATTTGTCTTATTAGCACTACGACCCCATCATTTTGGTTAAAGTTTCCATGGTTATGGTTATAAAAAATATCATAAAAATATTATTATTTATTATGGTTATTATCTTTTATTTTACATTAGTCAACTAGATCAACTTTTCAAGTCTCCCTAAAAACAATTATGTCAAAACGTAATCTGTCATTTGTAAATAAACCAAAAAACTATCAGTTTTTGTTTACGCTGATGATATTTTGATGAAAGCCCGAGAACTTTTTATAAATTGGTTAAACTCGCATATATTTGAATAAGTTGTTGTTTTTAAGCTTAAATCATGTTCAATTTCGTTTCCTAATTCTACTAAATCCATTTTCGATTCTATATAAAATACGCTTTGTTACAATAAAGATGCCAAATATTGTTTTAAAGTAAAAATAGTGCAATACCACTACTAAAAAGAAAAAATGGATTACATAAGACCTACTATTTTAGAAGATGTTCTTTGTGAGCTTATTTTTTTTAAGTCTAGATGAGCTTCTCATTTTGTCAGAACTTTCACTTTTGGAGCGAGTGTTAGCCTGAAGTAGAACTTTGATCATGTTATTAATAGCATTGGGTGCTTCCCAAACATTCTTAAATTGAGACCAATTTCCCTTTTATCCAACATATCAAACATTTTTGAATAAATAATTAAAAAACAAATAAAACAAATGGTTAAATTTCTTGACGAACGTAATATAAGATCAGAGAAAGTTTGGGTTCAGGACAGGTAAATCAACTGAGGATGCTATACTCAACTTATGCCCCAACCTTTGTAATGCAATAGACAATAAAAAAACCTGCGCTCTATGTTTTTGTACACTTAACTAAGGCATTTGATACCGTTAGCCACAAAAGATTAATTCGAAAACCTCAAGTAATTGGATTTAGAGGGAGTGCTTTAAATTTATTAAAGTCTTACTTAAACTATAGAAAACAATTTGTTGAAATAAATGGTGTTAAGAGTGACCTCAGGACCGTTACTTGTGGTCTTCTACAAGGGACGGTGCTGGGGCCTCTTCTATTTATAATATATGTTAATGATCTCTTAAAAATTTAAAGCGAAAGTAAAATGGCAAATTTTGCTGATGACGGCGTAATTTTCTCCTCTGCCGACAGTTGGAAAGAGCTTAAAACAAAAACAGAAAATGACTTTAACGAAATAAGTAAATGGTTTCAACTAACTCTAAATATTACAAAAACTAACTTCTTAACTTTTACTTTATCTAACTATTTAATTCCTAATATAAAATCAAAATATAATGATTAGTAGTTAATAGGATAAAGTATTTAGGAGTTTTATAGATAATCATTTGAGGTGGGATGAACATGCTAAATATTTACTTAAAAAATTAAGATATATAGTAACTCGCTTTAAATATCTTAAAAGTTACATAAAAATTGACCAACTAAAAATAATTTACCACTCATTATTTTAGTCTCAGTTGACGTACGCTTTAGCTGGATGGGGTGGCATCAGAGATTGCTACTTAACGGAGATTGAAGTATTGCAAAAATGGACATTAAAAATAATTTTCGAGAAGAACAGAAAATATCCCTCAGACTTGCTATATATAAAGATGCTAATATACTAGACATTGGGCAATTATACTTTTTTAAATTAATAATTTTTATACACAAAAAAAATTAAACTAAAAGATATCTCTCACCCACACAATACTAGACATAAAAATAATCATGTGAACATCACAATAACAAGGAAAGAAATCGCCCATAAGAATGGCTGGCTTCTAAATTTTTTAACTTTTTACCAAATAATTTAAAAATAGTTATTCATGAGAAAGTGTTTAGAAAACCATTTAAAAAATGGATATTTACTATAGAAAGATTAGAAATAGCAAACTTGTTTAGAAACTAATTAGTAGTAATAGGTATTATGTGTAAACAAAGGTGTTGTGTTCTGTAAAATATATGGAAAATGTAACCCAATTCCTTGTGACTAGTTTTACTGAATTGGGACTAATTTAACTAGATTTTGACTTTCTTTCTCGATTGTCAAAATATATACTTAAATGTGCCTTTAAACCAAAGGTGACTTGGCACTAACAAGCTTTGCTTGTGTGCGTTAATGTTTATTTATACATTTTGCTATGTTATTTGTTGATTTTTTTTATTTTTTAATAAATAAACTGCTATTTATTTTTATTTATTTTATATCTTTCCCGGTTCTTGTATCGACAGTAGGTTTTGGCGGTTCAACAGTAACCCTCTCTCTTGACCCATTTGTTGGAAACACAAACACTGATGGTGGTTTCGGTTCCTGCGCTGAGGATGGTACCACGTTGTGTGTGATGATGTTGACGTTAAGCGGACTGTTGGATTTTGTGACTGGAGTTCCTGGGGCGCTCGTAGATAATTTAGTTGAGGTCGATGGAGAAGGCAACTCGTTATCATCGGTGGTCCCGACGGGAATATTTCGTTTTCTATCAATTGCTCGTACGAGTATATATCTTCGCCAACGTGCAATTTTTGCTTTTAATGAAAGCTTTAAGGTTCTGC
Source organism: Oxystoma pomonae (assembly GCA_963921995.1). NCBI lineage: Eukaryota > Metazoa > Arthropoda > Insecta > Coleoptera > Brentidae > Oxystoma > Oxystoma pomonae. The sequence goes on from OY998163.1 coordinate 78,995,322, forward strand.
TTTCTCGCTTCTTTTAAATTTGCAACAGGTATCTTGTTAATCTTTTGATCTTTGATGGAGAGATCAGCTTGTATTGTTATACCAGTTGATTTTAAATTGTATCTGTTTCGTAGCAGGATATCTCTCATAAATGTAATGGCAAGTTCAATTACAAGTGGTTTATTTGGGGGTTTTGTCGAGCCTTTAAAGTATATATGCGCAATTTGTTCAAGTTTTAATCCTAATCCCATAAGTGAGTTTATTTTTGCTACTGCCCACGAGCCTAGCTCAATGCCTTAAGAGCGAATTTTAAACCAAACAATACTACGTTTTTTCTTCGTTGAGTCCTTTCTAAATATTCAATCAAAGTTTTCTTCCTCTAGTTTTTTCACCTTTTGTTGTTTGGTATACATGTTCTTTGAAGTCTTTACCTAAAGCTTCGATTGATGTGTCTAATCTAGTAAAACCCTGAATCATTTTTTTCTATTTCTAAAAGCTGTTTTATATTGCTAATGTCGTCTCCCATAACTAGTTTTTGCTTTATGTCTAGTTTAGTGGTAAATTATCTATACTTGTTTACTCGGTTCAACAAGATCGACATTGTATTTCAACAAATTTTCAATTATCTTGGTTTGTATAAAGCGCTTTTTAGGTTTATTTACTTACAGGAATTTTTATTTTATTTATTACTAAACCAGTTAACAGGGGGTTCAAAATATAATGAGACACCTGGTACACTGAGAATTTTTTTTAGTGAAGTGGGTTGTGTTGCCAAAAAACCTTTCTAGAAGAGCAAAATTTTTTGCTAAAACACCAATAAAATGAAATTGTTTAGTAACTCTAGGAAAAAAAATAGTTGTAATAACCCGACATTCTTCAAAAACATGTGTTCTAGCAAAATACTTTGCTATTTTATCAAGTTGGTTTGGCTAAATAGGCGACAGCAAAGCTGAAAATATCACAGTTGCTTGACGTTAGGCAAAATCTAGATTTTTGCTTAAAAAACCAAAAATACCCTCCAACAGAATTTATCAGACCGTATTTAATAAAAAAATTCATCGTAAGAACGATTCACCATAGAAACTGCAAAATTGGTTTGACAATTTTTTATCGGAACCTTATTTCAACAAACACATTCAATAACAAATTCAAAATTTAACAGACCCGTTTTTAATCGAACCAAACTAATTCAATATCAAACTCGTAATTTGCAAAAACCCGTTTCTAATAAAACTCGCAATTGGTCAAAACCGGATTTCGTCAAACTCGTTGTTTATCAGAAAATATTTGCTAAATTGATAGCGCATTCGCCAATAATACTTGCATGAACTGGAGGCGTACACGAGCGTGGCGCGGCGTCACGGCGTTTCGATGCATTGGCCGTTCTATAAAAGTATTCACGGGTAGTGTTCAATACTTTATGTATAGATGTCGCTATCTGCGTGTACGCCTTCGGTTTATGGCGAATGCGCTATCAATTTAGCAAATATTTTTTAATAAACAACGAAATCCGGTTTTAATAAATAATTGTTTGACAAATTCCGGGTTTTATTAAAAATGTGTTTTACAAATTACGAGATTGATATTGAATGCATTTGCTGAAAAATGGTTCGATTAAAAACGGGTCTGTTAAATTGCGAATTTGTTATTGAATGGGTTTGATGAAATAAGGTTCGGATAAAAAATTGGTTTGACGAATACAAGTTCTATAGTGAATTAATTATGATTGATCTTTCTGCAATTCGTTAAACCAATTTTTATCCGAACCTTATTTCTTCAAACCCATTCAATAACAAATTCGAAATTTATAAGATCCGTTTTTAATCGAACCATTGTTCATCAAACCCATTCACTATCAAACTCGTAATTTGTAAAACCCATTTTTTATAAAACCCGGAATTTGTCAAACCATTGTTCTTCAAAACCGGAATTCGTAAAACCCGTTGTTTATCAGAAAATTTTTGCTAAATTGATTGCGCATTCGCCAATAATATATGAACCGGAGGAGTACACGCAGTAAATCGTTCTTACAACGAAAATTTTTAATAAATATGGTCTGATAAATTCCTGGTTTGATAAAACATAGACGTTCTTTTCGTGAAGCCTTCCTAGGTGGGTTCGCGCAGTGTTTAGTAGCGTAATTTAACACAAAGCTTTACCTTACCACTTTCTCTGTATATTCGGCCCCACTTTTTGCACAAAATTCATATTTTTTCCGCTGTTTTTAAATAAATTTTAATAAACTCGACTTTCTGTCTAGTTTTTTTTTTGTCAAAAAAGATGCCATAAACGTTTAAAAATTTTAAAAAATTATAAAGTTTATGTTAATTGTTTTGATCAAACACCTTGGTCCGTCAAGATCAGGGAAAATAGAATATATAGGGAATGGATATCCCAACCGACCAATCTAAAAAAATATTATGGGTAACGATGCGATTGACAGGTTCATAGCTAAAAAGGCATAACGGTTGGGAAAACGTCACTTTTTCTATGATTTGACAAAAGGGGTTGACAACGGCTTTTTAAAATGGCATATTTATTTTCTTACATTTTTTTAAATTTTGTGTGAGTTACGGTAGCGAGTGAGTTCAGAATTAAAAATAAAGACAATATATTACAATTTGTTTATTCTAACACAAAGGCAGGAATTTAAGCTACAAATTAAGCTTTGGGATACCTCATCTGTTCTTTGCAGAAAATACTTATTTTTTGTGGAATTTTTATAGAATCCGCAAAGGAGGACAACTCTATAAGTTGAAATGGAGCAATTTATTAAATATTTTAGAGAAAAGACTTTAAAAAAGGCCAAGAAATTCCAACTTTAAAAAGTAAACAACACAAAGGAAAACGTAAAAAAAAAGTAGGGTTATACGTCAAGTCGGACCAAAGATCAAATTTACCCAGGAAATATAAATTTACCTAACCGTTATGCCTCTCAGATTGCTCCAAGTTTAGGTTACCGATATACAGTTATTTTTTTTAGACTTATTTTTGACAGTTTGGCTCTAACATAGGAGGACAACAAACCGGGAAAGCCGGAAAAACGTCGTGAATTTAGTGAAGTCAAGAAACCACCGAGCAAAAGTCGGTAATTTCATAAAAAACGTCAAAACGGGAATTTTCGAAAAAAATGTTTTAAAAAAGCGTCTGAAAAAGGAAAAAGAGAAAATAATGATATACTTAAGCTTCTTTAAAGATTTCCAACACATAATGAAAACAAAGTGTTGTTGTTGTATGGTTCTTCTTGGATTACTAATATTAGCTCACCTATTCTTGAGGAATTTTTAGGCTTTGGTTTAACACTCGGCGTTTCTTCTGTACGTGGAGCTTGGGATTCATTTGCCGCTGGAGGGTTTGTTTCGTCAACAAATTCAACATCATCTCCATCATTTTCGTAATATCGAGCCATGGCCATCTAAAAAATATCATAAAATAGAACTATAGCTCTAACCCACCTCTGCTCCTACAGCTTATTCTCTTTGTGAAATTGTGTAGTTTTATAAGAAAAATTGTAGTTAACCAATTTTGATAAGAAAAATCAGGTGTAATTGGAACAAAAATAAAACTGCAGTGCAGTGCTGTCAGATCTTAAACAAATTCTGACATGATAATAAAGTAGTATCTTGCATGATTTACCATATGTAAGTAGTAAAATAGCCTTAAAGTGAAAAATGCATTTAACTGTATTATACTAAAGTTGAACCAAAACTGTATATGGTATAGTGGTAAACGCAGTAGAGGTAATTTTAGGATGAATAAAATCTCACATATATTTTTTAACCAACTTTTACAATGAAAAAAAAAGTTGACAAGCCTCCTCAAACAAAATTTGTGTGTTTGGGACTGCTCAAATTTTTAGTAAACTCTTCTGCAGGCATTGCACTAGTATGACGATACTTACGGGTCAAATCAACAACAAAAAAAAAGGAAAAATTCAAATTTTCATTTTTTTTACCGGTAGTTTTTTTTAAATTAATTTTTCAAAATCAAAAAACTCACCAATTTGTCCTTAACATAGCACAAAATTAGCAATATCTTAAGAACCACTTGTACTAGAAAAGTAAGTAGGCTCTTTTTAAAGCTGTTTTAAGGACCTTTCATATGAGGTATTGCATGACATACACTTTGTCAAAAAAAATTAAATTTTGAAAACAAATTGTTTTTGAAAAATCATAAAAAGACCATATTAATTTTTTTTAACATATTTTTGCTTAAAGTATTAATAAACTCTGTACCTAATTTTATGATGGACAAATTATAGGTCCAATGTCAAAACAAAATATTAAATATGTCATAATATGAAAAATCATAGTAAACAAAATTATTTTTTTTAATAACTTGAAGTCTTAATCCGAATTTAGAGAAAAAACTACGTCGTATAGTTAATCGATGGGACTTTTATCTGCATGTATTTTCTTGGTCGCCATAGCCTTGATTTTGCTTAGTAAATAATATTATTAATCACTGAAATCGGTGTAGTAGTGGTAGATGATAGATAGTTTTTTTCGTTAGGTTTGCAGTGCACCCAGCCATCTTTCTTTTTTTTTAAATAATAGTTGGTAAAAATGGAAGATGGTATTAGTCTAAACAAGAATTTAAACAAAAACAAGATTCCATTTTAGACATAGCGATTGAAAACAAGACCTCCATTAACCTAGCGACCCCACCCCAAGAAAATCAAAATTTAGTTATACCATAATTATGTGCTAATTTCGTCCCCCAATCCAAAGTGGTGTGCTCTGGTTTCTAAGAAAATCGAAAAAGAAAATGGACTAGCTAGATTAATATTACCTGAGCAACCCCAGCAGAAAATATGGCACCAAACTAAACATTTTTGGTTTTAAAATTGTGTGCTCCACGAATATATAATAAAAAAAATCGAATTTACCATTTGTCTGGAAAAGTCTGGAAAGTCCCTGGAAAAGTCTGGATACACTCTGAAAAAGTCTTGAAAGACCCAGGAAAAGTCTGGAAACATACTGGAAAAGTCTGGATAAACCCTGGAGAAGTCTGGAAAGACTATGGAAAAGTTTGGAAAGACCCTGGAAAAGTCTGAATATACTCTGAAAAGTCTGGAAAGATCCTGGAAAAGTCCAGAAACACTTTCGAAAATTCTGGAAAGACTCTGGAAATCTGGATAAACTCTGGAAAAGTCTGGAAAGACCCTGCAAAAGTCTGGATACCCTCTGGAAAACTCTGGAAAAGTCTGATGAGACTTTGGAAAAGTCTGAAAAGACCCTGGAAAAGTCTGGAAAGGTCTGGATACACTCTGGAAAAATCTGACTACACTCTGGAAGTTTGGAAAGACCCTGGAAAAGTCTTTAAAAACTTTGGAAAAATCTGGAAAGACTCTGGAAAAGTCTGGATATACTCCGGAAAAGTCTGGAAATACCCTGGAAAAGTCTGGATACACCCTGAAAGTCTAGAAAGACCCTGGAAATCTGGAAAAGTCTGGAAACACGCTGGAAAAGTGTAGAGACCCTGGAAAAGTCTGGATACACTCTGAAAAAGTCTGAAAAGATCCTGGAAAAGTCTGGAAACACTCTGGAAAGGTCTGGATACACTCTGGAAAGACTCTGGAAAAGTCTGAATACACTCTGGAAAAGTCTGGAACCCTGGAAAAGCCTGGATACACTCTGGAAAAGTCTGGAACCCTGGAAAAGTCTGAATACACTCTGGAAAAGTCTGGAAAGACCCTGGAAAAGTCTGGATACACTCTAGAAGTCTGGAAAAACCCTGGAAGTCTGGATACACTCTGGAAAAACCTGGATACACTGTGAAAATTTCCGAGTACACCATGGAAGTCTGAATACACCCAAGCAAAGTCTGGATATACCCTGGAAAAGTCTAACCAACCCAATCTAACCCATGTATATATGAGTAGTGGTTTTTTATATATGTTCTTCTGAGCGAGGGAAGTTTTATAGTAAACCTTTACTCGATTTATTATTATTTAGTTTGTCATATAAAAGGTTTTTGTTATATGGAGGCATGCTTTATAGAATTTGGAACAACAAACAATATATAGTCATTCCTTATTGCAGAGGCGTACAAACTGAGTGCATTTAATTAAAAATTCACTGTTTAGCAGATGTAATGAGTGCAAGAAGTAGTTTTTAGTCTAGTTTCAAAGAAATACCGTCTTTAAACCAAAAAGTCCTAGGGGGTTATACCGGGCACCCTTTTGAAAAAAAAACCTTTTTTTCAGTGTAATTTATCTCCCCACTTCTCTTATATTGTGTGAGAATCTATTACCCGGTAAAAAATGAGTAAAACTTTGCTCAATTACGGGTTTATCTCAATTTTAAGTAAAATTTTGCTCAAACTTGAGACAAAAAAAATATTTAATTCAAAATTGAAGAGTAAAGTTTTTCGCTGTGGACCTATTTTGAACAAGAAATATCTTATATATAAGCATATAATATGTACATTTTTTAGATTGACACACCAAGAGTCACAATCTGGGTTTATTGCTATGGCTGACCAGAAAAATTAATAAATTTATTATTAAACTTGACCCCACATAAAGTTGTGTTATTTATAGAATAACAGGGTGTCTACAAAAGTATCTGAATAAAATTCCCGTCTTGCTCCCGTTTAATTTGAAAAATTCCCGTGTAATATTTTATATTTTTTTTTCTGCATTAAAATTTTTAGCCATCCATACTTAGTCACTAAAAATTAGTTATTTAAGTCAAAAAAGACCTAAATATAAAATTTTGGGATGGTGTCTGTCTGCCTCGGACACGATAACTCAAGAACGGCTTAACTGAATCTAATCAAATTTGGTACCAAAATTCTTTGTCACAAGACGGTGGGCAGATTAGTTTTTGACAAGGGTGGGGGTTTGGAAAGAAGGCTGGAAGGGGGAATAAACTTTTAAAAAAATTCTAACTCACGAACCGTATTTTTTTTCCTGCTTTCTCCCCAACCCCCCCCCCCCACCACACACACACAAAAAACTAATCAGCTCATCGCCTGGTAACAGAACACTTTTTTGCCAGAATCGGTTTAGCGGTTTTAGTGTTATCGTGTTTTTTGACCCAAATAATCTTTTTCCGATCTCAATAGCCTCTATATCTACTATGTATGAATGGCTAATAAAACTAAATAAAATTTTAAGGTTGTCGTGATTTTTTTCCATCCATACATAGTATGGAGGCTAGTGAGATCCGCCAAAACAGTTTTAAAAAAGACGTAAATACAAAATTTTAGGATGGTCTCTGTCTAGGACACCAATTCAACTGATTCTTATCAAAGAACCATACACACATTACGTTGGAAATGGCTTTCGGCTAAATGTCATAACTTTTTTATATGTTGTAGTGCTCGATCAACAAAGCACAAAAATAAAAAAAAACGAGATAGGGAGCAGGATTACTTTCTGAGATATGGAGTTTTAAAGTTGACGTGTCTTTACGTTATATTTTTGGACATTGTCCAAGGTTTTTTCCAGAACTTTGTTAATTACCGCCGAAATAAAATGGTTCAAATCTCTATTTGTCTGAAATGAAATACCACTTCCACCCATATAAAAACGTTTTTATATGGTTTCTTTGGTACCTCCAGAAAAGTCACTGATTTGTAAGTTTTAAAGAAGAAAGAAAACGACCATTTTTAAAAAAATTACAATTCTCATTTTCTTTAAAACGAACGGCCAGATTTTCAAAATTTTTACATATGTTATTAAAAATAATGCCACTTCGCTAAAATTAAAATTTTTAGCTTGAGTGGTACCATAAATTTCAAAAGTGGTAGGCAGAAAAGAAATTCGAAAGTGATTTTAAATATATTATAGGTAGGTTATAAAAACTTTTTTTTGGACAAATCCAATCCAAAAGCTCAATACGAATATGTTGGTACCAATCAAATTGCTCGTGTGGTGTATGCTTTTAGGCTAACTTGGGGTCGCCGGCAACGAATTTGATAAAATTTTTCTGGTTACTATTACCGTTCTTCTACGAGAAAGAAAAAGGAGATAAAGTGTTTTTCCTACTTAAGTGCGGAAAAGTGGTTTTTACGCATGCATTTGAGTGCAAAAGTTAAAACTCTTAAGATATGTTTCATATAGAAGCATTCAGCGGCTTTGTATTTTTTTTAAAAATGAAAGTAGGCTTGACAACGTCAAACTTATGCTGAAGAAACGGCGTCATTTATTGCCAGACAACTTTAGGCATTCTATTGGAAACACAGTGTAAAAAAACCGGAAAAATGTCATCATATTCGTTACCGCAACCCCAAGTCCTGAAAAAGTTTGTATAACTGAGTCGGTTATTAAATTATTTTAAATCACTTTTCGTATTTCACTAATATTTTAAAAATATTAAAAAGCATCAAAGGTACCTACCATTTTTCCAATTAATGATACCACTCAAGCAAAAAAGTATTTTAGCTTACTAGCATTATTTTTATTAACATTATAAAAACTATTAAAATCTGGCCGTTTGTTTTAAAGCGCTAATTTTCTGTCATTTTTAAAATTCACAAATCAGTCACTTTTCTGGTGGTACCAAAGAACCCTTAAAGAAATATTTTTACATGTATGGAAAGGGTGTTTCATTCAGGACAAATAGAGAAACGAATCGTTTTATTTTGGCCGTAATCCACAAAGTTGTGGTAAAAAAACTTGCACCATGTCCAAAAATATAGCCTTAAAACACGTCAACTTTAAAGCTCTATATCTCAGAAAGTAATCATGCTCCCTATCTAGTTTTTTTTATTTTTGTGCTTTGTTGATTGAGTAGTACATATAAAAAAATTATGACATTTAGCCGAAAGCCATTCCCAATGCAATGTGTGCAGGGTTCTTTGGCACAAAAAATCTTTGTCACCAGGCGGCGAGCTGATTAGTTTTTGACAGAAGTGTGGGGTTGGAAAGGATATTAAACTTTTAAAAAATTCTAAGTTACGATCGATAATTACATTTCCAACAAAAAAAATATCAAAGTTTTGAATGTTTTTTTTAAAGATTTTAAGGATGGCTATACATGCCTCTTGGCGTTATTTATTTTTTTAAATAATAAAAGGTTATAATTTTTGATGTAATAACCTCTACATTCTCCTCTCCCAAAAAATAAATCAATCCCAATTTTGAAAACTACGTTTCGCTATGTAGCCGCTGAGGTTCTCGAGTTGTGAATGTTTATAGAGTTCAACCCCCCTTTCCACCCCTTTACATACCCTCACCAAAATCTAATGACCTTATCAACGAGATCCACAGAATTTGTATACCGGTTCAGTGGTTTTTGACTTATCATGACAGTTAGGTCTTGTTTGACCCAAATAAAATAACTCATTTGGAGTAGAAATAGAAAAACTTTTGACAATCTCAAAAGAGCCTTCCACACCTGTTGGTATGAGCTGCTAAAAATGAACACCCTAGAGTTTTGTATAAACAGCATTATTTATAAATTGTATGCAGTGATATTTTTCCGTGTCGCAAAAATTCCCGTCATTTTCCCGTTTTTCCCGGATTGTAGACATCCTGAATAAAATTTTCAGTTCAAGTTAGTCATGATTTTTTGCCATCCATACATAGTATGGAGGCTACTGAGATCCGCCAAAAAAGTTTTATTAAGGAGTTATTTGGGTCAAAAAATACCTAAATACAAAATTTTGGGATGGTCTCTGTCTGTCTGTCTGGGACACGATAACTCAAAACCTGCCAAACTGATTCTTATCAAATTTGGCACGAAAAATATTTGGCATCAGGCGAGGCGAGCGAGGTTTTATGAATGACTATACATGCCTGCTGGCATTATTAATTTTTTTAAATATTAAAAGGTTATGATTTTTATGTATTAACCCCTACATTCCCTTCTCCCCAAAAAAAATCTCAATGCAAATTTTGAAAACTGCGTTCCGCTATAGCCGCTGAAGTTTTCGAGTTGTGAATTTTTATATAGTTCAACCCCCCTTTCCACCCCTTTACATACCCTCACCAAAAACTATTGGCCTTTTATCAACGAGAACCACAGAATTTGTATGCTGGTTCAGTGGTTTTTGAGTTATCATGACAGACAGACTGATAAACGGACACGCAGACAGTCAACATCACAAAATGTTGTAATTAGGTCTTTTTGACCCTAAAATACCTCATTTGGAGTGGAAATCGAAAAACTTTTGACGATCCCAAAATAGAATTTCATACCTGCTGGTATATATGGCATTATTTATAAAATGTCTGTAGCTATATTTTTTGTCAATTTTTCTTTCGCATACACATCCATATTTTTTACCTAAATTTTAAAATTTCACATTTTTCCGTGTCGCAAAAATTCCCGTCATTTTCCCGTATTTCCCGGATTGTAGACAACCTGAATAAAACATAGATTTTTTGTACCACAAAAAGACTAGTTATTTATTCTGATAGCAAATACTTTGGAAACAATGCCCTTAAAAACCAAACTAAAACTATAAATAAAGAGCACAAAAGCAGCTTTTAAAATAAAACAATTTTATTTGCTAAATTGTACACAAACAGAAGCATTGTTACAATTGAATAAAACAAGCGTCAAAAAAATAGTAATATTTAACCTAGTTCCACAGTCTTATTACATACTGTGTTAAATTTTTAAAGTCAGAATAGTGCCTATACTCATTACTACCTTATATTATATTATTATTACTAAAGTCAGGTACTAACATTAATTTTTTCTTATTAAAATCTGTAATGCAAAAATTCTTGAACTGTATATGGTTCTAAGTTAAGGCCGCAAAAACGGTATAGATTTGACAACACTGCTTTGCTGTTTTTGGGCCAATCTTTACCGGGCAGAATATCGGAAACGAGAAAACGGAATCTGTTGAAATTTGGCAGGATTGTTTATTTTTGAATTCCTCACAACCGTATCTAGACAGTTTTTTGGTGGACTCTCTCAGTCTCGAAATAAAATAAACTCAACTAACAATAGTCAAAAATTTTACTTGACTTTTTCTTTAGCCTCGTCGCGTCGGCCGATAATACAGAAATCTCTAATAAAAATTTTTGAATTATTTACAGTTTTTGAAATAGTTACACCAAATTTTCAAAAATCATTTCGATACGGTTGTAGATTTTTATAAATCCTATTATCTTATAACAAAAAAGTTATGGTTTTTTCTTTATAAGCGAAATTCTGCCGGAATTCTGAAAACGCCAAGGTCGCGTAATTTGATAGGCCCAGGGAAACTGGGTGAGTTCGATTGGAGTTCAGGTTCCGCATAGCCACCGGCCACTAGCCTTGTGGAACATTCGGCCAAAAAATTGACACATGTCAAGTGATAAAAAGAAGTATTAATAAATGGTTATTTTCCTAGTAAATCCTAATAAGTTATACCTTTCCTCAAATAGGGTTTTCGCACCATGTTCTGAACACTGCACAATCCCACTTATTGTTGACCTTTCAAAAAGACAGCAAAGCAGTGTTGTCAAATATATTGCGGCCTTAAGCAAAATAGTTTTTATTTTGTTTTTATAGCTTTTAAAGCTCTTTTCCATTTTTATTTCCTGTAGTATTTTTTTAAAGAATCTTATACAGGAATAAGTAGGACTTATTTCTGTAGCTGTAAGCCTATGTAAAGGAAAATTAAGGCCAGCAAACCTAGTGACACCTAAAGACAGCTTGTCAATGAAATATTATTTACACTGCTCCAAAAATATACAATATGTAACCTACAGAACTAAAAAAAACAAACCTATAACAAAATTAAAAACAAAGGGTATAATAATTATAAAAATATCATTTGGTTTGTAAATTAATTACTTATTTTATTAAAAGTAACACTGGCATAATCGAATAAAGCATTTTTATTTCTCTCTTCATTACGACCAGGCCTCCAATGTCTAATAGAGAATCATCAGGGAGTCATAGGATTGTACCTGGCAGCAGTGTTGCCAGGTCCATTTTTAGAATAATTGTAGATCAGAGACAAAAATAATAATAGATTCTACAATTTTTATTTAAAAATTAGTAGACTACAAAAAAAACTTAATATTAATAAAAAACGGAACAAAAAAATTAGTAAATATTTTAATCTTTCAACTCATCCTAAACTTTATAAATTGTTTTGTATCTCGCTTTAAGACCAGTTCCCATTTATGCGTTTCTCATGCGTGGCTCCTCTGACTCAAAACACGCATCACGTGGTCTAGCGAGATTTGCCTATATAAGTTCATGTCACACCACGTAATGAGTTTTTTGAGTCAGGGTGGCCACGCATGAGAAACGCATAGGTGTTAATAGGGTATTGGTCCAAAAACATAAAAAGGATAGGAGTAATGCGACCACGTTCCTTTTTAAACATCTCTTGCTGGTGAACAGCAGGAGCTTTTAATCCCATTGGCATTAGAAATTTCCAAGGAAATTTCCTGTGTGAAGGAAAAAGAAAACAAGTGTTCTGAACTAGCAGCTGTGATTTTGGAACAAAACTCCGCCCCTATACTTTCTGATAGGTAACCCGTGCGCTGACCGTGCATTCGCTCCAATCTAATGGTCTCCGGTGATTTAGACACAGAGTTTATAATCAAAAATTACCAATTTTTGTCACCATAATTTATATACCATATGTTTATCGAGCTGTTTTTAGTATCTATCAGAGACAACATAATAACTTACGGAGACTAACAGAAATTCCTCCAAGAACAGAAAAATAAGGCCGCGCAGGAACTGTAGTGCATAGCGGATTGTGGCGGAGAGTGAAAGTAATGCTTGTATTAAGTAAACACCTACCTTGCCCCGTCCATCTCTTTCTATATGATCATAAAAGAAAGCCAGAACATTTTTCAATATCAAAATATATTTCAAACAATTTGAATTTTGTACCTGCCGGTTTTTGCCACCGCTTCTCAAAGTCTGGCAAGCGGTTTTTTTAGATTTTCAAAAGTGAGTTATTTTAATCAGTTTTGTTTGGAACTCGCGCTAGCTTATGGGATTAGCTATATAGTGGATTAACAACTTATTGTAAAGTCTAAAATGCCATTCAAATCAGGCTGGTTAACTACCATTAAAGCTAGAGAGCATGGGACTATTTGAAGAGTGCCGAAAATTGAGGTTCAGATTTTTGCGAACCAAATCCCTGAAGAAAATATTGTGACGATTTATACAGAGTTAAGCAAGAAGATAATAAGTTAAAATACAACCAATAATAAGAGATATAGGTTAAAACATTATAAAATCTGTAAAGCTCGGTTTATACAGAAAAATAAGATAAGATAAGACATAGCATGACATAACATAACATAACATAAGGAAAATGGCTGTTTATACAGGAAATAACTTGACATAAGATAGGTGAGTCCCAATTTACTGCAAAATTAATGAACGGCCTACCCTACCTATGTAAATGTCAATATCCGACGTTTTGCTTAACTTGCAGTAGTTTATTAACACTCTGGGATCAGTAAGTTTAGTTACTGGTTAAGAGTTACTTTATTAGGAATTGTATTTATACTATTTTCTGAATTAAAGAATCTTTCAATAAAATTTTTGCGTAAAACTCGTTTTTTTAATAAAAGTAACATCCACACTATTAAAAAAAGTAGGGTTATGGTTGAAACTCGTAAAAAATGGCGTCGTGGTTATGCGCGAAATGTGATTTGTTGGCATCTTTTTATGTCTCATGTTATGTTTTTTATGTATAAACACCAACAGGGTTTGTCATAAGCTCAACTCTTATTTCATTTTATGTTATGTCTTATTTTATGTCTTATCTTAAATTATTTTTCTGTATAAACCCAGCATTAGACCGGGATTTTTTTCTCAATTAATAAAATAAAATTACATAATAATATGTTGTTATCTTTAATATATGATAATATTTCTCAACATAGTTATAACCCCCTCCTTTTATTTTACATTTTTAAAGTGTCCAAAAAACTTTTTGTAAGCTAAAGAAAGTTTTATAGCTGCATGGTACAGTACAAAATTGGTTAAGTTTTGTATAGAGCTAAAACCTTTCGCGAATGCATTACTTTTTTAACACTAAAAAGTATGGAAAAACGGCGCCAGTTAAGTTTTTTCATATCCTTTTATTATTAAATAAGTTAAATAAGAAAAAAATCGATCTTTTGAATCGATTCTTTAAAGGGTGATTTTTTCGAAGATCGATCTTTTTTCAAGAAAATCGAATCGGAGGTGCAAACGGACATAATATAACAGCCGATTTTGACTATGGGATTTTTATGTTCAAAAATTGTACCTAGTAGGTACTGTTGTCCTTTGTTGTTTAATAAAAGAATAAAAAATTTTGAGTACGATTTAATCGCGGATCGATTTTTACCTTTTCGATCTAGATCGATTCCAAGAATCGATTCTTTTTAAAAAGATCGGCATCCCTAGTATCGGTCACTCTCGCGTAGCTATCACTTTCTCTATGGTATCTATTGCTGTGGTAGACTTTTACTCAAGGGTCAAACCATATCAAGTCAACCAGGCAATAGTTTTGACCATCTCCGATTTTGATGATTTTTGGTACACTTATTCGTCTTATCAAAAAACTCAAAAATCCAAAAAATCAAATTTTTTGGATAAGCGGTTTTTGTTTTATTGATTTTTGAAAATCAAGAAATTGACCAATATGTCCTTGACAGACACTTACAAAAATAGTAATATCTCAAAAACTATTGATCCTATAGAAGCGAGTGATAGCTCATTTTGAAGGGTTTTTAAAGACCTTTAAAGATGTGTGACACAATATAGTTTTTTTTTTTTCTTAATTAAAAAAAAAAATTTCAATGTTTTTTTAACATTTTCGGAAAATTGTAGGATGGAGAAATAATGGAGTCATACTTTTAAAAAAATAATAAGATATTTAATACAGGGCTAATTTACCTAATATGCATATAACAAAAAAATGAAAAGTAATGCTATGTTTTCATGGATATTGAATTCATTTTCAATATGTTTTGAAAAGTTTTTTTTCATGAGTTTTCATGACAGGTTTTCAAATCGATTTTGAATCGATTTGAAAACGGTTTTCAAATTTTGATATTTGGCAGCTGACATATGTCACAGTTGTCAAATATTCATTTTTGAGTTTTGGTACTTTTTTTTTTAAATGTATTTTATTCAAAAGATGATGTTGATTGATTACTACTCTGTTTGCAAATGGAAGTGAAGAAAGAAATGCTGGACTGGCATATGTGCATAGCACATACACTTTCGAGCCAAATATTTCTTTTATTTCCATAATTAATTTTTTTAAAGTCTAAAAAAACAAATCTTTAGTTATTTAAGTAAGGTTATGTTATTAATCTTCTTTTTTCTATACACTCCCCCAAATTTTAGAATGCCGGTTCCACAGTTTCACTTCTATTTCACACTCTCTCTCTCTCTCTCTCTCTCTCTCTCTCTCTCTCTCAAAAAGAGTGAGAGCAATAAAATATAATTTGGCGGCTGTTTGGTAATCCGACGCAATACACATGTGTAAACTCAATCCCCGTTTTCATGGAAAATCGGTATTTCGATGTCAATACGATCTTGATCCAACCTTAAAAATTTTCAGGGTCGGATCTAGATTGAAATCGATTTGAATACTGGAAAAACAGGCGTTTTCATGGACGGTATCGGACTGAAATCGTTTTCAGAACGAACTCAATTCCCATGAAAATGTAGCATAAGAATAATAGAAAATTTACAATAAAAAATATTTAGGTTGCTAATTTTTTTTGTAAAATATTTTAGGAATCTGTCATTTCTTCTGCAGTTAGCGTATATGTCCTACCAGTGGCAGTATTTGGGTTGACCCGTCTTAAAAGAGAATTTTGATCTATGACCAATATATCAGCTTTTGGCTTTGGAAAGTAAAAAGACAGAGAGGGACCATGAAGATGTAAAAAACTAACTTTTAATTCCCCGTTTTCTATATTTTTGCCAATGATACATCCCATCCACCAAAGACAGTCATAGTTTATGGTTGCAAAACCGGAGTCGATGTTTTCAATTTCTGTGTTTGACAAACCACAGGTTGCAAATTGAATATTTTCCTCTTTACTTAGTGAAAATGGTTTTGTAATAATTTTTTCATTACTGAGGGAGATAATCGAGTGCAATTTTTGAGTCCCACGTATCGATTGTGCTTCCAGGTATCTTTTTTCCAAAAACTTCATGTTGCTGGTAGTCATTTAATGAACAATATTTAAATGTTATACCAGGAATGTTTCTTGTCTCTGCAGACTTGCTTTAGCAGCCAACCTTTTTATGGTGCCTCCCAGTCCATCGCATGCACTCTTCCCGTGGGCGGTGGCAAAAAAATTCCATTCTGCTTTAATTTTAAATTCCTCGAGATGGTACGCAATATTAACAATTTTTTTTTATTTTTATACTGTGTGGCACAGCCGTCTGAAAAATAGATAATTTTGTCTAAATTATCAATTTGCCTCTTTAGTTCAGGCATAAGGTGGCTTAAAAAAAGATGAAATGCCACAGTGTTGTGTACCAAACAGTCTGAAATAAATATATAATTTAAATGGCCCAGTTTTCCCTCATGAGTTTTGTAATATATTACAAAAGGATGTAGGGTTGCCTGGCTATTTGCCCAGTGATAGGACTGCACTTCATCCTGCAAAATAAATGAATAATTTTCAGCGAAGTCGCATGTGATTAGTGCTTCCCCCTTTTTTAAATTGTCTTTTACCTCATTGTAGTATTCTTTTTGCATGTGAGTGTAAAAAGAATGAGATTTTAATTTAATCAAGTTGTTTGAAAATTCTTCAATGAAGTCCTCTGCTGGTTTAATTAATGTCTTCATATTGCATCTATCTACAGATATCCACTTCTTAAAAGTCACATTGTCAATCATTGCTTCTTCGAACTTTTCATTCAAAAAGTTTTTTAAATTCTCAGTTCCTGCGCATATCTCACATTTGTCCAAAAAGCAGTGAACTCCTGGTGGGTTACACATCATTTTTGAGAGGCAAGCATGGTAGTCTGGTAAAGCAGGATTACCCTTATCATTTAAGATAAACTTGTTTATTTTAGAACACTCTATCATTAACTTCATATTTTGATGTATTGTGCACACACACACTGTATGTGTACCGCTCTTTCCTGCTAAAATGTATGGTTTTTTTCCTGCAAGGTTTTTTATATTATTTTTTTAAAAATAGAACCAATAACTTCTCCATCCTGAAATTTTCCAAAAATATTAAAAAAATACTGAAAAAAAAATAGTATTTTTTTGAAAAAAATTCAAAATGGTGTTTTCAAGATTTAAAAAAAAAAAAATATTAAAAAAATTTAAAAAAAATAAAAACAAAAAATTACAGGGTGATACACATCGTTAAAAAGGTCTTTAAAAACCTTCAAAATAAGCTATAACTCGCTTCTATAGGACCAATAGTTTTTGAGATATTGCTATTTTTGTAAGTGCCTGTCAAGGGCATATTGGTCAATTTCTTTATTTTCAAAAATCAATAAAACAAAAACCGTTTATCCAAAAAAATTAATTTGGATTTTTAAGTTTTTGGATCAGAAGAATAAGTGTACCAAAAATCATCAAAATCGGAGATGGTCAAAACGAAAAGTATAATAGTAGATTTTCACTTAAGAATAGTAGAATAGTAGACATGAGTAAAAAAATAGTAGATCTACTATTAAAATAGTAGACCTGGCAACACTGCCTGGCAGTTGAAGCTACACAGGCAAACATGCACACCTCTCAAATTTAATTTAAAAGTTTGTAATTCGCAGAGATGTGGTACCCGTGTGCACCACCTGTCGAATAAACTGAGAAACAAAAACATCAAAATTGAAAAATGCAGGAGACTGTAAAAACAGAAATCTGCACATTTCAGCAGGTAATAACATAACATTCACAACGGTAACATTCGCAGAAGTACCACCCCCCAATTGGAGCTTCATACTACATGGCCTTAATTTTAGGGCTTCAGCAAGCAATCGCTCTGGAGGAGGCTTATTTTGCAGAACTAAAAAGTCAAAAATTTTAAACCAAAAGTGAATCTTGTGTCTGTAAATAAAAATTAAAAGTAACACTTGTGGCATATTGGACAAGTCTGTAGGTGTCTGGATTCTCCATTAGACAGTGGAGTCTTATCGTAATGAAGTGAGAAATAAAAACACTGTCTGATATGCCATGAGTGTTACTTTTAATTTTTATTTATGGACACAAGATTCACTTTTTTGTTTTAAATACTTATTTTATTATGGTTAAGTTGGCATTTGTACTTTATTCTAATTTTAAGTATTTTGTATAAAAGAACAAGAGGACACACAGATATCCTATCAATTGTGGTCTCTTGTTTTTCATAAAGTTCTAACTGTACAATTATTTTAACAATTTTTAATAAATTTTATTTGAATTGTTTGTATTAAGAATCACTTGCTCCAATTTTTTGTGGATTTCATTTATTGATATGTTTCTTCCTCTCCAGAAATCATTAAACCTCCTATTCACACACCAATATTCAAAATGATATTCATATATAAAGCATAGGGTTTTAAAACAGTCTGGCACTGGGTATCAGCATCTTCAAATCATCTACAATATTGTAGGAAAACTGATCCCATAATAAAAGAACCTCAATAAGAACTTTTTTCGATGATTCAAAGTTAAGTACTTTCCAAAGTAATATTGCAAAATCAAGAATTTACATTTTTTGAGATTCTGGTTTACTTTTAAAATCATTTTTTTAATTTACTTTTGTCTCAGCAATTTTTTTTTAATACAACTTGTTGTCCTCCTCAAGAATATGCATTTTTTTCCCATTTTTGTGTTCATATCCTGTAAATCCTCTAAATTGCATTTTATTTATTATTATTATATATTATTTATTGCTATCTTTGATGATTGCCTGAGATGATATAAATTTTGCTGCACTCATTGAGAAAATTTATCTGACTTTCCCTGACCATTTCAAATAAGTTACATTGACTTTCCCTGACAATTTTTGAATTCCCTGATTTTCCAGCCTCCCCACTTTTACCACTTAGTATAAGAAAAATACACAGGCAAAAATGTTTTATGCTTCATCACAGCCCTATCCCTCAAAAAATGTTTTATTTTTTACAATATTTTCAGTACCTTTGTCCTTGTTGATTTAAATTTCTAGATGATAAAGTTCAAGTTCAAGTTTATCTTTATTTCAAATGTTATGAAAAATATATTGAATACATTACAGAAGACAGTAATGTCAAATAATAAAATAATAAAAAGGGGTAAATCTGAGTACAGAAAAAGAAATTACAAAAACTTATCGGATGTTTTTACAATAGTATTCAGCAAGCGTATAAGGTGAAATATTTATAATATATTTTAGTTTTTTTTTTAAATGAATAAATTGAAGATTGTTCTTCCAACAGTGTTTGCTCTTGAAATGTGTTTACTGTTAAATTATTCTATTTTTCTTCAAGATGTTAAAATGTTTTAAATGTCTTATACAAATTTGTATGTGCTAAATGTTTAAATGTAGGCTATACATGTTCAATTTTTAAAATTTTTTAAATTGTTTTTGAATTTTATTATTTTGTCTTTCTAGCATTTTCCTACATTCTAGTTAAGTACTAATTTAAGGACTGTCTTAGACATTATTAAAAAATAAAAAACCTTACAAAACCAACAAACAGTAAAAAGCAAATAAATTATGGAATGATTTAAATTGAATCACTTATTAAAAATATCACATTTTTTTTAATAAGAATATTCATAGTTTTTTTTTTAAGCAAAGTCAGCTAATACAATGCAAAACACAAAAATACACTTTATCCCTACTTATTTCATCTTAATATAAATTTTTTTCTGTTCTTTATTTAGCCATTCCTAACCTTACAACAAACAACTGAAACACATTCTATACCTTATCATACATAAAATGAAAATTGAAAACTTTGAACTATAATAATTATTTAACTATTGTATAAAAGTTGACTTGGTTTAAAATTCACCCACACAAAAAAGTAAAAAGGTTAGACCACAAATAAATAAAAGTACATACATAAATAAACAAAAAGAAAATATTGTACAAAATCAAAGGATATATAAAAGTTAAATATTTTCTAAAAAATTATCAAAATATAATATACATAATCAGAGTTGATATATACTACTAACAATTTATATATTATGACACAGGACACTGCTGTATTGTTTAAAACTAATTATTTTTTGTTTTTAATAGATACACTCTAAGCTTGGACCTAAAAGTTTAAAGATGGAGAATTTTTAATTTTGTCTGGTAAATTATTATATTCAATATGATTTTTGTTTCTTTTTTTCAACATAAAGTTATTTCTTGACCTAGTATGGTATTTTTTTTTATACTGGGACTTTCCATCCATTATAGGATCAATGCCCAGTGTTAGCCAAGTTTTATGCAAAGTTTAAAGACAAACACAAAATATCCATGCACCTAACCGGGATTTGAACCTGGAACCTTCCATGCGGCAGGCAGATAAGTTGCCCACTGCGCTACGGCGGCCGGCTCTCTGCTGTCAAGTATTGAGGGCTTGTTTTATTTTTACTTTGTGGATCAGCAGAAGTGTATAAAATTTTAAATAATCTTTGACTGAAAGCCAAAGAAGGCATGATAGCATATAAGAGATGGGAGTATAACGTGGACATGCCAATATTATGCACATTCCTCTTTTCTGAAGTTTTTGAAGTTTTGTAGTTTGTTAATGTTATTCTGATTTAAGAAGAAAAGTATGTAAGCACAGTAATTTATATGAGGCAGTACTAAAATGTTGTAAATTATCATTTTTTGAACGCCTTGTCAAATAATATGATGATCTGTATAAATAATGAACAATAAACACTCTCAAAGTCAGGAGATTGACCCAGACATACAGACTGCACTGCCTGGAAATGGATCTTAAACCATAACAAGCCTTTGACAGTCTTTTACACAGGTTTTCAATATGAACAGCCCATCATCATATGATCTAGAAAAATTCCCAAAAATTTCACAAACTTGATTTAACAGAGCAACCACTGCTTCCCATTGTGACCTGCTACGGATGATCTGTCAGATATGATTTGAATAGGTCATGTGGTTTACCATGTAGTCCATTTTTTCAAGAAACAATCTGTTATGAACGCCTTACTTAGGTCAATAATTAAAGGAAGGTTTAGAGTTCCATAAGATAAGCAGTATGAGGTATGCAGTATAAGACATAAGGAAAATACACTAGAGCAAACACATGCTGCTGTTTATAGTATTCCGTAAGCTGCAAGCAGTAACAACAGCATGCATTTGCTATTGTTCATATTCCTTGCGTCTTACTACATACCTCATACCACTTAAGTATCGTTCATAATTGGAATAGTCATTTCAATAGTCATAATTTTGGTAATTATGCAGTAGTTTTCTGCCACTTTTGATTTTTTCTGAAAAATTCTTTATGGGTGCCCAATTTTTTTTTTTTTTTTTTTAAGAGAAAAATGGGTATTGGTGCCCGGGGGGAGGTTGGACTGTGTTGGATTGGGTTATTTTAGTGAAAAAAAAAATGTAAAAAAACCAAAAAAAAATTTTAAAATTTAAAAGATTTGGGGTCCTAGGGACCCTAGTAGGTGCGCCAATAAAGAATTTTTCATAAAAAATCAAAAATGGCAGAAAACCGTCTACTGCATAATTACCGTAATTTTTGTTATAACACACGCTCTGTCACTGTCTTTTACCCTTTCTTGTTAAGACGGTGCGTTATAACAACAATTACGACGGTAATTATGCAGTATACGGTTTTCTGCCATTTTTAATTTTTTTTGAAAAATTCTTTAGGGACCTGCGCCTGCGCCCGATTTTTTGTTTTTTTTTAACGAGAAAAAGGGGTTCCCAGGAGAGGTTGTAAAGTGATTTTTTAATTGTTTTGGGTTGGTTTGGATTAGGTTGGGTTGGACTGTGTTGATTTGGTTTGTTTTAGTGAAAAAAAATTTAAAAAAAAACAAAAAAAATCAAAAAAAAAACAAAAAAAATAAAAAAAAAACCAAACGGCGCAGACGGATTTGGGGTCCTAGGGACCCTAGAAGGTGATCCCATAAAGAATTTTTCAAAAAAAATCAAAAATGGCAGAAAACCGTATACTGCATAATTACCATTACGACTATTGCAATGACTATTCCAATTATGAACGATACTTTACCTTACGGAACTCTGAATCCGCCTTAACGCTACCTTACCTCCACATCCCAAGCAGAACTTTCCAAAAAAAACTTAGCCCTGTCTGAAGAAGCACCAGTTATGGCAGTAAACTGCTGAAGTTTTTCATCCATCTCGGACATTTTGGTACCTATTAGAGGCTCTAAGATTTTTGTTATCTATTTCACTTTAGTACTTTTTCCAAAAAAAAACCAAAATCATCAAACACCGATTTTCGTGTTTGTTCTATGCACCCTATGCACCATAGACAAACTACTTGTGTCTGCCAGACAGACCGAACCCATTTTTTTTTCTGTGCTATGCACAATAAAAAATGAAGAAAAATCAGGTGAAAAACATCAATAGGTTCGTTTTTGCGATCTTAACATAAGGTTTGTTCTTGCGAGCTTAACATCAGGTCCTTCTTGCGAGCTTAACATCAAATCCGTTCTTGCGAGCTTAACATAGATACTATTATTTTCTCTTTCTGACTGTATTCGTCTGAGAGAGATCCACCATACTACATGGTAAATATCCGCCTGTACTTTCTTCCACCCAATGAAATTGAAGGATGGCGAGTAATAGAGACCTTTTGCACCTTTTACAAAAAATCCCCGTTGTGTGACTTTATCGCTTAATAACGCGTTGTGACGTAGCTAACGTCACGTTATTTTTAAGACAGCATTTTTAGTTTTTGCACGCCGCGTTTGTTTTGTTTATGCCGACTTTATACGGTACGTATTTATTATTATAAAGATTTACAAGAGAGGAGGGGGTATATGATAAACAGATCGGAATCACTTGTCATAGTTGCCAGTGCAAATCAATGTTTTACATTTCTTACGAAATTCTAGCCAAAGAAAATAGGGAGATTTTGGTCAGGCAGTTTAACGCAAATTTCGTTACTCTTATGGTTACCGTTACCGTAAATAAAGGTAACTTCAAGAGGTTAAAAATAGAGTTGTTGAACGTAGTCAATCGTTTGGCGGTAAACATAACGTTACTTTTTTATTGACTGTTGTTGTTTTTTTCTCAACTCTTCCTTTTATTTGCTTTTCTAACCATATCATGGATGAAAATATTAATTTAGTGATAGGACTGGGAGACGGACACACCAACATTAATTTACTGCCACTTGCACCGACTTTTTCTTTAATGGTCCTTTAGACTAAAAAACTAATTGGCCAAATTTGGTCAATTAACCGATCTTTAAAGCTCAGTTAGCTCTTTTGAAGTTAGTTTTGCGACCCATTTTTCATGGTATAGTTTATTTTTGTTCAAAACGCAAGAAAAAATAAAATTATTGAGGAGCTGGTAGAGGATGCTCTTGAATAGGATCTTGAAATATTGGATTTTGTTAATTTTGACTTCACTCGAAGGTGCCTCGAAGATTCAGGTTAACACACGTTGAGGATCTATTGGAATATCCAGATGTCAGGTAGGTACTTAGTCAATGTTTTACACGGGGTGAGAAGGGGTTAAAAGTTGGTTCCCAAAATGTTTATAATTGCAATTGTTTTTGTTTATATATATAGATGCATATTTTTGCTCATACACACAAAATGATTTTTAGCTAATATTGATCAAAACTATAATAATCCAGTGTTTATAAACAAGCTTCTCCAACAGCTCCCTGAATGAATGAATGATATATATATCATATAAACTGTGACTGTTTTAGTTGTCAGTAAATTATAGCCCTCTCCTTACCTACTTTTTTTCTTATTTTCAGGAGTGGATATGGTCTGTCAAATTACCCCCTGACAACTTTAGCAAATCCAATTATACCAGGTGAACAACTGTATAATGAAGCCTTAATTCGAACACGAACTTCAATAGAACCTACATTTGGGATCTGGAAACGTTAGTTTCCAGTTATGGCTTATGGGCTTTGCCTTATACTGGACACAGTTCTGACAATAATAGTAGCTGCTTCTGTGCTTCATAATATTTCCAAAGAAATGAATGAGCCAGAGCCCCCAATAATAAAGATATAAACAAGGAAGAATATTAAATTATCTTATGCAAACTCAACAAATTGAAATGTATGGTAGGACCACCAACGTCATAATGTTGTGCAGAATGGAAATTATACATTATGTGCTAAAGAAAAATAAAAAATAATTTCATTTCTTTGGCAAAATTATAACATACAAAAAAGCAGCTGTGCATTTTAGGGTTTTACAATTGCTGTTTTTTTTAATTGTTGATTATGATAATTTTTTTGGTGGTTTTTTAATATTTAGGTATGTCAGTAAAATAAACAACATATTTCAAATTTTCTTTATTTTAATAAACTGCATTGTTTTTTCTGTACACAAGGCGATTTTTTTCACCCTGTACCTGTAACTAAAAAAACGACAAAAAAATAAGTGCCAGCCCACGCACTTCCTACTCAAAATAAACAAATTATAATACCGCTCGATTGCAAAAGTCCAAAGAGGCCTGAGACAAAATAACTTGTAACAAAATGTACATAAGTAAAACTCTTAAACTTATACTACTACTAACAGTAAAACCCTGTTTCTTATCTAGCAAAATAACCACTTTAACAACAAATCTCCTTTAAGACGCAAAAAAAAACAATTATAAGTTACCTATTTTAAAAAACTATTAAAATGCAAAAACGGCAGGTACCTTTCATGTAATATGTAACACATTCAAGAGAGATTGGTTTCTCCTAATGCTTCATATAGATGAATATATTTAATTGAATTGTTAAATGTGGCCAAATCCACACTATGTATGTATTGCATAGTGTTAAAAAAAATCAGCGAGTACTTCTATTTTTATCTCCAGATTTTTCTTCCGGAGTTGATGTTCTTTGTCAGTATGTAATGCTTCTCTTTCCGACTTTTTTAGGATGGTGTCGGCAATCATATTCTTTTTGTCCGCTAGGAAGTCATATTTCTCTGCTAATGTACTTGATGCCATGATTCTAACTACGGTGGCAGATGGCCTCATTTGATTGGTAACCTACAATAAATTAAAAACCAAACTAGGTATTTGCCAAATAAAGGATTTAGTAATAATAATAAAAGATTCTCAAATATTTTAATTGGAATGGCAAGGATTGAAGCGATTAATTAAATGCATCGAAAATTTATCATAGATGAATCTTTCAATATATATATATATATATCTTATGTTAAACTGGAGAATATAATTAAGTAGGCCGAGAACTACTTTTAAAGAAAATGTTGTTTAGCATAAACGTCTTTGATTATACATAGATTGCTATATTTCGTTATCAAAATACCTTTTGACTTGCCTCTTTGTCCTGTTCCTTGACCTCTAGCTGTTTCACTGCTAGCACATGCAGCATCCATGGATGTTTTGGAGTAATATTGAATAGATGGGCGACAGTTCTCTGGGACTAAGATTCAGCCCCCTTTTTCTCTTTTTAGCCTCCATTGAAATTGAAGAATTGCACAATAGCCTATATTATGTTCATAGTCCATGTAACAACTATAGCTACCTCGACTAGATGAACAATTCATCATCAAAAAATATCAAATGAAAACAACAGAACCATAAAAAATAAAATAAAAAAAATATGTGAAAGTTTTAGGTTATTGAAGACAGAGATACCAACAAAAAAAACCCAGAAATCCCTAAATTCGTTGCCGTACTATGAAGAAAGTAAAGAGCCTTTAGTAAAAGTTCAAAAAAATTGAGCCTGTGCAAGTCATTTAAAATTAAATGTCCTTTAAAATTTAAAGGTTCTTTTGTTAAAAAACCATTAGAAAAACGTCGGTGCAAGTGGCTGTTAGTCAGGCAAATAATCATTCTGCAAGATATCTTTGGTTGAGAACTAGAACAAATCGAGCCTCTGCAAACTTATTTGTACTTACTCACTTGTTTACCCAAAAAAAAACAATAAAAAAGGCACTCCACTACTACTATAAACACGGTTAACAAAAAATAAAATTTAAATACACAAAATTGTTGTAAAACAAAACAAACTTTTATAACATAAAAATCTTCCCCCACAGAATCACTTCAAGTTTATTTGGTTGTCTTTTTAACGGTAAAGGTAGTCGCTATTCGACGCTAATTAGCGCCAGTGGTTACCTTTAATAGAGACCTTTTGCACCTCTTACAAAAAATCCCCGTTAGGTGACTTTATCGCTTAATAACGCGTTGTGACGTAGCTAACGTGACGTTATTTTTAAGAAAGCATTTTTAGTTTTTGCACGCCGCCTTTGATTTGTTTATGGTCGACTTTATACGGTATTTATTATTATAAAGATTTACAAAAAGAATTTGTCCAATAATATTTTTCATTTAGAATATCTTATTCTTGTGTTTTTTACGCTGAATTTTAATTATTTTGAATCTTTAGAAACTCAAAAGCACAACAGAGAAAAGGGAGGTTATGATATACAGATCGGAATCATTTTTCATAGTTGCCATTGCAAATCAATGTTTTACATATCTTATGAAATTCTAGCCAAAGAAAATGATTAAACAAAAATTGGCAGGTATCCTTACAATTAAAAAGAATACAGAACATATTTGCATTCAAAAATTAATTTAAATTTTTTGTTTTTCTTCTTAACGTTTTACTATCGGCAACCATGTCAATTATAAGGGATACGGTATTCTCCCGCAGGTAACGTCAAACTTTATCGGTTAGTAAGGGATTCCGTTATTACCTCGTAACTGCGCATGCCCGAAATAAGCGATAAAGTAAAAAGGCATCAAAATTGTAGGTGCAAAAGGTCTCTAATCACATGGGATGAAAACGTTATATTCTTGAGCGATGATCCGATCTTACGGATCTCATGAAAATCACACGTACCCGATCGCTTGCTCAATAAAGAGGTCTTTTTGGAAAGTATTGCTTCCTAAACTGCTTTTCGATCGTAGGAGGTGATAGATCCCATGCGATAGATCCCATCGCACGAGAGAAAGACCCAGAGAAGATAGTTACATTTCGGGTCGAAAGGTGTGCAGGCGGGTAGTTCCGTATGCTGGATCTCTCTCAGACGAATGCATTTAGAAAAGGAGAACAATAGTAACTATGTTAAGTTCGCAGAAACGGACCTTTTTTTTCTGCAATTGAGAGAGCAGAATGGGCCGCTTACCTACGTGCCGCTTTCTCACTTCGGCTTAAATTTAAAACTAAGCTAAGTTAAAACTTAAGTATAAGTTCAACTTATCCTTATTTCTCATGCAGAGGTGCAACCTTGGCTAAGTGGAACCCGAGAATTGGCAGCGTCGCATTTTTTGAGTTTTTTGGATGCAGTCCTGAATATCAGTGTCAATTGTCAAATTTTTTGTTTATTTTTTTGTGGTTTCCAAAAATTGAAATGTAAAAAAACGGACGATTTCGAAAAAAGCGAGAGCCCAAATTTTTATCTACTGTCAATTACTGTTGGAAGCAGAGGAGATTCACCAGGGGTTCCCGATTCACCATCCCCAAGACCTGCAGAAAGACAGGAGATAGGTGAGTTGGATTCTGTCCTTTGGTAAGTTTCTATAAAGCCTGTAGTTAGATAATAAGTTTCTGTTTTATTAATGGGTTGGCCCCAAGAGGTGAACCAATCTAGCAGGAGGTAGTAAGTTGGTGGTGGAAAGTCAGAGATTTTTGAGAAATGCTGTGGACACCGCGGTGTTGTAGGTACCTACTTTCGTTATAATTAAAACTGGGTGTCTAACTAATTTTCAATTCTCTTTAAAACTGTTATGTCATAATTCTTTGGAAAACAGAGAAATGTTTCAAAATATTATTTTCCTTTGTTTTAGATTGCAGATAAGGAGGCAAGATGATCATCTTCATAGAAAAGGTACATACTAAATAAGAATAACTTATGGTAAAGCTGAATCATCTTGAACTACAAAAAAGGTACTAACACAAGATTTTTCAAAGAGCAATTTTTAAAAAAAATTCCAAGAACTCTTTGCATTATTTATTTGTCTTTTTATTTTTTAGAAAGTTCTTTCAAACGACTTCCCTATCTACTAAAAAAAATGCAAAGACCAGGACTGGCAGGAGACATCCCACCAAAGAAAAAAAAAATTACTAAAAGTCCATTAATTTTATGTCAATATGGCAGAGAAAAGTCAGGAGAAATCCACTAAAATGGTAGGAGTTCATCGACCTATGTGGAGAGGGTATTGCTTTGCTTTATCCCCAAGTTTGACATTTAATGTTAAATGAATTTTATTTTTGTTAATTATGTTAGTTCCTTTTATTATGTTTTAAATATTTTATAATTTAAAAGAAAGAATTAACTATCTTAATTTTTTTTTTAAATTACCACTATAAATAGGTACAGTTGTCAGTAATAATTTCTGGCCCCTTTGACAGACAGAAGAAAAATCTTGATATTTTATGGGGGCAGAATTTATTAGTTTTTTATAAGGTAGGCAATAAAAAATAAATAAAACATGATAACAAAAAACAAAATAAAAATTAGTTTGTTTTAAGAAAATCTTTGAATATATCTTATTGGTTTTTTAGTTTTAAAACAAAGTATTTTATATACAAAACCTAAATAACTAGGTAACCACTAAATAACAGTGAAAATAGGGAGTTTTTGACCAGCATACAAAAATAACAACCTTTGTCGTTATTGTGATTTGAAAACCTGTCAAGAATAAAGTCATTTCGGTTTATATTTGTAACTAATTCCACGCTTACGCATAAAACAATATATTATGCATCTTCCTTAATCAAAAATCAATTTTAAACTTTTTTGCAAAATTCGCCAGAAGAAAAACATTTTGATGTAGATTGACAGCAGTAAATATTTATTTTGTTTATGTATACTTCTGTCAATCCACGTCAACGTGTTTGTGTTTTTCGATAATTTTGCGAAAAGAAAGCTTAAAATTGTTATTTTTTTTATAAAGGAAGATGCAAAATACATTGCTTTATA
Organism: Oxystoma pomonae; assembly: GCA_963921995.1. Lineage (NCBI taxonomy): Eukaryota > Metazoa > Arthropoda > Insecta > Coleoptera > Brentidae > Oxystoma > Oxystoma pomonae. The sequence goes on from OY998163.1 coordinate 79,024,257, forward strand.
TGTAAAAGCTTAGAAAGAGTTAGGAAAATAAACCGAAATCACTCTGTTCTTGAGAGCTTGTCAAACACTGACAACCACAAAGGTTCTTATTATATGCTGACCAAAAGCTCCCCAACTAGCAATCTGTCGACGTCTCAACGTTGTGCACCGCGTGCCAACGTTGCGTCGCAACGTTTACTTTTACTCAAACACCACCCACTTTTGCACCAATTTGGTGGATGATTTTTTGGTTGAGTCAACGTCTCGATCGCGACTACAGTTGAAATAATAGTTCAATGGGTTTTTGAGTACAATTATTTGTTCAAAATATTATTCATTACGTAAAATGATAAATACACTATTCGACTACAAATTAAACTATTTCTAACACCATAATATTATTAAAATAAAATGATATTTTATGTCATATATCATGTTTTGCACCATCATAACATGCGAACCAATGCCAAAATATATAAACAGACGATAGTTTACTGTCAAATGTACAGTTTGTAGCTCTAAAAAACAAGCGCGCCCTCGATTAAGATGATTTCATGAAATTAAAAAAAAATCATGATTTAAAAATCGCTTCGAAAATCCTCTAAAGATGTTGCTTAGGATTCCTAAGAACAAAATACGGATTTTTATATTCAAAAAGATCTTATTTTATTGTAGAAAAAAGCAAAAAAATAATTTTTAATGTTTTTTTACAAATTAGCATACAATGGTTTTAACAATCAATCATGGAGGCACTTATTAGTTTCTATGACAACCAAAGGAGTCCCGTGTCTCGACTGCTTTAACTACTTAACTGTGTTTTGAACGGATCCCCTAACTTAAAAGACGCGAACACGCCTCAATTTTTACCCAATCGAAATTGCTCCACAGTTTGGCTTATTTCTGCTGCTCACTTAATTTCCGTCCTTGTTGTTTACACAGGACCTTCCTCTTTTTTTCTGACACACTGGGGAATCACCTTCAATGACAGCTGTCACATGTCAAAATATCGAAGAATATTTATACCATTTGTTCCTTTTCATAGTGCAAAATGTTCAAACAAAACTAATAGAAACTTTACAAAACACTTCTTAGCTACTTTAAGGATTTTCGATTTAAGAATTGGTCCTGGTTCTGGTTGATATTATTTTGACATAAATTTTGACAGCGGTTCTAAAATAATGACGTCATTTAAAATATTATTAAGATATATTTGATTTTACTCAAAAAAAGACTATCCATAATTTTGAAAAATTTTAGGGGTTATGTTTACAACCAAAGGGCCGAACCAACCTCCCAGGCTGGTTCTAAAATTGCATAACCGGGTTGCAACTGTGACGTCATTGTTTTAAAACGAAAGGAGCGGTTGCGGTTAAGGTTCAACCAGAACCAGGACCAATTGTAAAACGAAAATTCTTTTTTACTGAATTAATTGACGTTTGTATGACAGACACCAGTGCTCCAAAATTGGTTTGTTGCAAACATAACAGAAAAATTGGTTAGATGAAAACAGGCGAGCTCATGTCTCCAACAAACCAGCCAGAAAACGTGGAGTAAATTGATCAATTCTTGGTTTAGCACACACCGGTTTGTAGTCGGCGCCTTCACAACTAAGAATTACTGTTAGTACAATAGACGGTCATAAATAGTTGTGATGGCGACTGAAGTTGTGATAAACGTTTAGGCGTCGTATAATAGTCGACGTTGTAACCGTCGCCATGATAACTATTCTTTATCTGTAAAACAACGTTTAAAATTAGTGCAATTTTTACAACTTGCACAAGTAAAAATTGCTAGTTGGGTCTTTAATATAGCAACCAAAAATTAGACTTTTTTAATTGTCATAACTTTAAAACCAATTTTCTGATAAAAAAAAATACACAACTGAATATATATTATACTTTATAGTTTCCAGAACAAGTGTCAATAATGGCATTTCTTTAAAATTCAAGATGGTAGAAAATTAAAAAAAATATATGACACTTTTTTCAGTGTCCCGGCTCTTTAGTTCTTAGTCTGAGGTCCCGGCCTATAATTTGGGTCCTGTTGAGTCCTGACAGGACTTGGTAGGACCTAGAATATGGACCAACACCGTTCTCAACTGAGAACGGTGTTGTATGGACCCTGCTTGCAGGAGGTGTACAAAATTTGAGGATTTGTTCACCCTTTGGGTTTTCACTATATTTTGTTATAATAATAATACAACAAAATCAAGTTCTTGTTTTAAATATCATGTTAAAAAACTATCTGCACCGATTAATATAAAGAGAGGTATTTGCTGATTCTTATTTTGATAAATCTTGTAAAACAATTTGTTAGGTTTTTTAGCCAAGTTTAACTTAAGTCTCAAAATTCTTCCACTTAGCTTTACGCCAACAATGTTTCCCTTAAGGGACACTTTGACAGCACCAGCAAGCTGCTTATCTTAGTTAAGTTAAACTTAGAACTTAAGCTGAAGTGAAAAAGTGGACCGAAAGACCGAAACTGACTCAGTGCTGTCAAAAAGTTGCACCAGTGCAATTCGAATGAAAAACGTAATTTCTTCAGTTGCAGATTGAGACCTAACCTAATATTTTTTTGATTTTTGTTTTTTTTTGCAAAAATGCAGTTATATTTTAAATTAAATGATGGCGAAGTAGTTAGCATTGATGTTGAACATGAGGACACCGAACATGTTCGTATAGTATGATTGATATGATCTAAGTTGCGAGCATAAACCGACCCTTAGCCCAAGGTTTAGCCTATAGTTAACCTATTATCCATAATGCATTAACTTACAAAGTTACATAAAACTTGCAAAATCAAATTGCGTAGTGGAGAATAGGTTCGCTTAATACCTTAAGTGAACCAGTTTATCACTCAAAAAACCTCAAGTAAGGCCTGCTAATCTACGCAGGTTTTAAAAAGTTGACTTATAAATTGCCGAAGATACTAAAGACATTTTCAATATGAGCATTTTATGTCCGGGGTTCATGCCTACCTGCTTGCTGGTAAATAAAATTTATAAATAACATTTTCAATAAAGTTTTTTATTTTTGGCATTTCTTGCCTGTGGTACAATGCACAATACTCTTCTTCTTCATCTCCTTAACTGCTACTCGCTAAAAATTCGGATAATAACATAAAATCACGTGGAACTGAATCTGCCGCCATTTTAAAAAATTTAAAATTCAGTGCCGCACCAGCTCAAAAACTTCGTGCGGAAAAATTCGTACTGAGTGCAAATTGCCCAATAGAACAAACAAACTTGCACCAGTTTTACCAATGGAATACAAATATTGCCCCAGTGGCGCACTAGTTGTGCACTTTTTTCTCAATAGAGTTCGCTATAAGTGGACGGCAACATCCATAAAAAGTAGTTCAATTTGTATTTATTATATTTCGGGCAATGTCAGTGGTAGTTCATATAAATCAAAAATTGTCTTTTGAGTTTTCCCCTTTTCCCCCCATGGTTTAAAAACAATTGAAAAAACTAATGTATACAAGCTGTAGAGGTACTACTACGGGTATGTTGTTATTGGAGTAGTAGATATTTTATGGGGTAAAAATGGAAGACGACCAGACAAATGGTAAAGCATCTCAAGAGGAAGAGCAGGGAGATTCAGACGATGACACTTTAAAAATTGACTTAAATACGTCCTTATCTGAAAAGAAAAAATTATCTCCTGCTACAATGGAAACTGATGTTGAACTGTTGGAAACTATTGAAGGGGAAATTGGTAAACAGCTCATGGAGAAAGCAGAGAAGACAAACCTCACTGTCAACAATGTAAAGAGCATTATAAGACAGGTTTTGACGAATGAACATGTTCTTGCCCTATTTCATAAGGATGATAAGGCAAATTTTCCTGAACCAAAATTAACTCGTGCTAAAGCCAAGTAAGTTACAGTTGCACCATTTTATTTGGAGTCCACAGGTGAAAGGCAAAATGTCCATCTGACATTGTTTTGAGAAAATTCTACTTTTTGCATGGACTCTATGCTGCCATTTTTGATTTTTTTTGAAAAATTCGGTAATTATGCAGTATATGGTTTTCTGCCATTTTTGATTTTTTTTGAAAAATTCTTTATGGGGGCACCTTCTAGGGTCCCTAGGACCCCAAATCCGTCTGCGCCGGTTGGTTTTTTTTTTATTTTTTTTGGTTTTTTTTCACTAAAACAAACCAAACCAACACAGTCCAACCCAACCTAATTCAAACCAACCCAAAACAATTAAAAAAACACTTTACAACCCCCCCTGGGCACCCTTTTTTCTCGTTAAAAAAAAAAAAAATCAGGCGCAGGCGGATTTGGGGTCCTAGGGACCCTAGAAGGTGCCCCCATAAAGAATTTTTCAAAAAAAATCAAAAATGGCAGAAAACCGTATACTGCATAATTACCAAAAATTCTTTATGGGGGCACCTTCTAGGGTCCCTAGGACCCCAAATCCGCCTGCGCCCGATTTTAATTTTTTTTTTTAACGAGAAAAAAGGGTGCCCAGGGGGCGTTGTAAAGTGTTTGATTAATTGTTTTGTGTTGGTTTGGATTAGGTTGGGTTGGACTGTGTTGGTTTGGTTTGTTTTAGTGAAAAAAAATTAAAAAAAACCAACCAGTGCAGACGGATTTGGGGTCCTAGGGACCCTAGAAGGTGCCCCCATAAAGAATTTTTCAAAAAAAATAAAAAATGTCAGAAAACTGTATACTGCATAATTACCATTTTTTCCGTTTTTTAATTGGGCATATAAACCTACTGCTAATAGCAGACTTGTTGGGGGCCGGTGCACTATCCGGACACACGATTTTTCAAAAACAAAAACTTTGTGCTTAAAATAGGCCTCCTAAGTAGTGTTTTTCAAAAAAAAAAATTGCAGGTTATCCAGTATTTTTTGAGAAAATAAATAAAAAAAACCATAAAAAAAGAGCGCCCTAACCTCACTCTTTACTTAATTTCTTAATTTTGGCTCCTTCTTCTTCTTCTTACTTGATCAAAACAATACCTGCCAATATCCATGACCTGATATTTTTGCAATGTTACCACATTTCCAGAAAATAATGAAAATTAGGGAAAAGGAACAAAAATATTAACTTTTTGACTCCTCTACAAATTTATAAAAAAACAAATAATAATCAAGCCAACCAACCATAACTAACCCTACCCAACCAACCTGGCCCAACCCAACCCAGAGCCTAACCTGATTTCTTTTGGCTCCCATACAAATTTATAAAAAAACAAACAATAACCAACCCAACCAAACAAAACTAACCCTACCCAACCAACCGGGCCCAACCCAACCAAGAGCCTAACCTGATTTTTTCCTCAAAAAAAATCCTGCTGGTACGTGAGATTTGGCATCATCGCATTTCTGAAAAATGGCCCAATAGCCGGTATGACTAGTTTTGTTGGTTTTGCGTGGATTTTACATGAAAAACGTCTTTTTAATTAAAAAACAGCTGTTTTTTTCATTTCTTTGCTCCTAAATAAATTTCAAAACCGCTAAATTACTGTTTTTAAAAAGAATCGTCTTGAAAAAACGTCCCATTTTTGTGTCCGGATAGTGCACCGGAGCCGACTTGTTGCAGTATTTAACTCAAAACTGAAAAAAATGTGTCATTTTGCCTTTCTTCTGTGCACTCTTCATTTATTAATGACATTAGGAATGACATGATTAAATATATCCTTGATCACTGTGAAAATTCCAATATCAGAATCTATTTTAATGTTGTTTAATGAATGATGAGTGAGAAAAACAGATTGTTAGTCAATCCTGCTAAGACTTACTACTTAGTTTTTCATAAAAGGTGTCATATTCAACCAACTAAGTTGTATACTATAAAAAACTATCAAGTTGCAGTTTTCTGAGCCTTTCTCTTGAAGATAACTTATTGGTCTCCCTCATAAGAATTTGGTGGGGTCAGACGGTATTCCAACAAATTTTCTTCGCAATTCCCGCTGTTCACTTGTGAGACCTCTCCAATTTATTTTCAACCTTTCCCTCAAAACTGGCGTGTTTCCATCATTATGGAAAAATAGCTACATAGTTCCTATTTTTAAATCAGGAAAGAGAGAAAATATAGAGAAATACAGAGGAGCTAGTTACAAATCAGCTCTCTAAACTCTCTGTCACAATAATGGTTACTTTCCTTCCACCTGGAAAAGAGCTTTTGTAACCCCAATATTCAAGGGTGGGGATAAATGCGGGGTTGGAAATTACCGCCTGATCTCGGGACTAAACTGTATCGCAAAAGTGTTTGAGTCGGTTATGGCTGAGGAGTTAAAGTTTGCATTTGAACACGTTATTTCAGAGTCACAACATAGATTCATGGCTTCTCGTTCCTGCCAGACAAATTTAAGTGTCTTTGCAGATTATCTGGCTAGGGTTGTGGATGGTGGTGGACAGGTGGATTGTATCTATTTTGATTTTAAAAAAGTGTTCGATTGAGTTGATCATAAGCTGTTATTGAATAAACTCTACTTATACGGAGTGGGTAAACCCTTTCATTCCTGTCTACAATCTTACCTAGAGAAGCGTACTCAGAATGTTAAAATCAATCATGAGATCTCAGCAGACATAATTGTTCACTCTGGCATTGCTCAAGGGTCCCATCTGGGTCCAATACTGTTTAACATATTTTTGCATGATGTCAAGTATGTTTTAAAAGTATGTAATTCTCTAACATTCGCAGATGATAAAAAAACTTACATGACAATTAAATCAGAATTAGATTGCATTGCCCTGCAGAATGATGTAGATAACTTAGTAAATTGGTGTGATTTGAATAAGCTTGAGATAAATACTGATAAGTGCAGGGTGATTACCTTCTCCAGAAAGACCCATCCAATTTTGTTTGATTATCATATAAAAGGCATTAGAATATTAAGGGCTGAACTGGTGCGTGATCTTAGCATACTGTTTGATCACAAATTATCATTTAACGACCATATTAATGAAATTACAGCAAAAGCGTATCGAATGGCAGGATTTGTGATCAGACAGTGCTATGAATTCTCGGACATAGAAGCTATCAAATGCCTTTACTACTCACTGGTAAGAAGTGTCTTGGAATATGGTCACCTTGTTATATTGAATATAAACAGAAAATAGAAAAAATTCAGCAGAAATTTGTAAGGTTCTTATTATATAAGTTGAATATTCCAAAACACAATATTTTATATCACGACAGGCTATCTTGCATATGCAAAGCTTGGTGTCAAGACGTATACTTTTGTCTTTGATATTTTTGCACAAAATTTTAATTAATAAGATTGATTGTTGTTCACTGTTAACCATATTGAATTTTAGAATACCAAGATATAATACTACCCATAAATGTACCTTTTATCTGAATAGAAGTCGAACAAACATAGGTATAAACTGTGTAAGTAATCGTTTAATAATAAATATATTCCACTTGATTTTAATATAAATTGTAAGCCCCATATTTTTAAATGTAAATTAAAGAAAATTTTATTTCAGAATGATAACATGTTATTATAGTAATATAGTGTGTAATTTTAAATGTGTGCCAAATCTGTTAAAGTACTTTTTTTAATTTATCCAAATTCTTACTAACTAATGGTTTTCAAAGTAAACAATTATTATTTAAAGGATTGACTAATTATAAATAAATGTTTAATACTGTTTAATACTATTAGGATGTAACTAAATAGGAATTATACTCAATTAGGGACAATATTACTTTAAGACTATGTACTATTTGGATAAAATGACATCATCTGTAATTGTACATTACTAAATAAATTAAAAAAAAATAATAATATCATAATTCCACAACAACATGGTTTTTAACCTGGAAAGAGTACAGTGTCAAATTTGCTGCTATATCAAGATAACATATTGAAAGCCTTTAGGAGTAAATAGACACTTAAAGGTAAATTTCAGTGCTATCGGCATTCATAAAAAAGTTGGTGTGACCTGGTTATGTTAAGTTACCAAAAAATGTGCTCCACAAAAAACTAGTTTAAATACCGAAAAATGATTGAAATAAATAGAAAAAACTAAATAGCTAAATAATTTAAATTACTGTTATAACTTTTGCAAAAATTTTAAAATCATTAATAAAATAGCAAATTAAATAGAATAATGTGTAATCTGATTAAAACTGAGCATACATAAAAAAGTGATCCCAGGTCACCTCACAAATTAAAATATGAACAGATAAACCGTATACTTTTTTTTATCAATGCAGTAGAAAATAAATCAAAAATACAGTAGAGTCACAGAAATGATAAATCACTAAATCTAATATTGTGAGCACAATATGGTGAATCCAAACTGCACAAAATGCAACAAAAAAGGCATATGTAAAAGAAGGTTAAATGAAGATGAAACCTTCGGAACCACGTGTGATAGCTGCAAAATTTGGCTCTGCAAAGATTGTGCGAATATTAGCACAACCGAAATAGAGGCATTAGTTCTACAATCACTCTCATTACTCTTTTTATGCTCAATGTGTAATGAAACCGGACAAAAGAAGACAATAGAAGAACTTGAAAAACAAAGCAAAATGCTAAAAGATAAAATATCAAAAAAAGATTACAAAATTTTAAAACTGGAAGAAGATATAAAAAAACAAAATACAGATATTCAAACTAAAATCGACTCCAAATTTCAAAAGTACTGCGAGAAAATACTAGAAACGCTGTCCACAAGCTTAACAGAACAAAAAAATCTCTTCAACTTAGAAATCAAAACAACTATCCAAGAGATAACAGACTCTTCAAACAATGAGAGAGAAAAACTATCTACAGAAACAACAAATCTTAAAGAAGCAACCAAAGAGATGACACAAATCTACACCATGCTAGCTGCAAAAATAAACATGAAAAACACTTCACAAAATTTTATAAATTTAGACGAGCTGGATGTAAATTTAAAGCACCATCCAATCATCACAAATCATCAAAATGTTGCACCCAAAGGACTCATATGCTTAGGTCCCCAAAGCAGCACCTTAAAAGTAGCAAACCCAAACCTTGGCAGAAATACCAAGAAATTGGCTTTTATTTACATTTCCAACCTAGATGTAAACACCAAATCTGAAAATATTACTGATCTCTTAGAACCAGAATTTAAGGATGTGTACGTATGTGAAAAATTATGATCGAAATTCAGGCAACCAAGAAGCGCAGCGTTTAAATTAGGAGTCCCGGTGGAACTTGAAAACCAATATTTGTCTCAAGACTTCTGGCTCACAGGGTGTTATGTTGCCAAATTTATAAACAAAAACCTAAATCAACTACACAGAAACTATCGCTACGAAAACCCAAATCAAATTTTTCAAAACAGCCAGTACTTCAGGCCACGGAGATAAAAAATAAAAAAACTCTTATCTCCGCCATCCAAAGAGATCAAATACACCACCGAAAAAGACTGCCCGCAACCACTACTGCGGATTTGTCACCATAACATACAAGGATTGGAGAACAAACAAAATGCCCTAAATATAATGTTAGAAGATCGTTTCTCCGAAGTACAAATCATATATATCACCGAATCTTGGGCAAAAAAGGGCATGAAAACTCTGCGATACTACTGGGATACCCCCAAACGGGAGCATTTTGTTGAGAAAACTCTATACGAGGTGAAGTACTAATATTTACCTTACCAACCATGCAAATGGAAAAACTTGTCCTCACAATTGAACCAATTGAACTGGATTTTGATTATGTACCTATAATTAGTAAAAAATTTAAAATAATAGTAGTCTGTATTTATAGATCGCCAAATGGAAATTTTAATAGTTTTCTTGAAAATTTCTTTAACCTACATGAGGAATTAATCTCTTTATTTCCAAAATACAAAATTTTCATTTGTGGTGATGTTAACATACACTTTGAGCACAATAACCCGGAGAAAACGGCGTTTGAACAGGTGTACAAGTGTTTCCAATTCAGTGTCACCATAAATACACCGACGCATATAAAAAATGGACCTCCCTCTACTCTAGATAATTTTCTTTAAAAGATAAAGACGACATTACAGACATACTAAACGAAGACTTTGGACTCGGCTCAGACCATAGTGGCCAAATTATTACCCTAATATGTAACCAAAGGATGGATCTACATTGACCTTCTAAATTAAAATGATTCTATAGTAAGAAAAACAAAAACACATTTACAAACTTTCTTAAAAACATAAACTGGAATCCTATTTTGAGTGAGGCCCATGTGGACAGAGCTTTTGACAAATTTCACAATAGTATAACTGATTGCTTCCAAAAGTCATTTTCTTTACAGAAAAACAAATCAAAAAAGCCTTATCAAGACTGGCTTACGAAAGGAATAATAATATCCAGGAAAAATAAACGCTTCCTTAACATATTAAAAAATCATTTTCCTATGGCCATATTTTTACAAAACTATGTTAGACTCTATTCAAAAACTCTTAAACAAACTATTTATATGACAAAAAATAGCTTCTTCAAATCACAAATAGAAAACTAAAATAACAAAATTAAAACTACATGGAACACAATACGAACAAATATACAAAAGAAGCCTCCAAAAACACAAGAAAATATTAATCTCAAAATTAATAACAACACTATATCAGACCCAATCTCAGTAGCAGAGGAATTTGTCGATCATTTTGAGAAAGTTCCACAAAAACTAACATCAAACTTAAATAGCCCTGAACACTACTACGATTACTTAAGAAACGTCCCAGTAACATATCACCAATCATTTAAATTTTCTGAAATAACAGAAAAAGACATAAATGACACATTAAGACAGCTTAAGCCCAAACACAGTACTGGTTACGATTCCATCCCTATCACTATAATAAAAAATAACAAAGAACATTTAAAGCATCCTCTAACACATCTTGTAAACTTATCTTTAAAGACTGGAATATATCCGACCAGTTGCAAAATCGCCAAAATCAAACCCCTTTACATAAAAGGTGATCAAACTTTTCCTGAGAATTACAGACCAGTGGCTTTACTCCCATGCCTATCAAAAATTTTGGAATCTATTGTTAAAAAACAACTGTTAGAATATCTTAGTCAAAACGCCATTATAAGTAAAAATCAGTATGGGTTTCAAAAAAGTTTAAATACCACAGACGCAATCCATAATCTAATACAAAATATCAACCACATCTTAGAATCTAAATCTCATGCGCTAACTATTTTCTGCGACCTGTTGAAAGCATTCGACTGTGTCGATCACAGTATACTTTTAGAGTAAATGGCCTTCTACGTTATAAATACTGTTCCTCACAAATGGTTTACTTCATACCTAAAGGACTGGAAGATATTTGTCGAAATTGAACATAATAACAACAACCAAATCAATGATATTTCATCTACTATAAGGATTCTTAACTGCGGTGTACCGCAAGGCTCAATTTTGTCTCCAGTTTTGATTCTGCTTTATATAAATGACCTCGCAGTAAATTTTCCAGACCTAAATTTTACACAATTTGCAGACGACACAAACTTCTTAATCAATGAAAAAATATTGAATGAACTGCAGCTAGATGCGCCAGAAATAGTCAATAATGTTTTTAAATGGTTCACATCAAATAAACTTGCTTTAAATGTTAATAAAACTTTTAGTATACTTTTTCAACCAAAGAAAAAAATAGGTTATCTTAACATCCAAACAACTGATGGAGAAGTTAAATCACAAGAACAGTTCAAATTTCTTGGAGTATATATCGTCCAATCACTAAATTGGAAATATCACATTGAGTGTCTTAACAAATCCCTTGCCAGTGCCATCTATGCCATAAGAACTACAAGACAAAATATTGCCCGTGAGGTAGCAATGACAGTATACTATGCTTACTTTTATAGTCTTCTTTAATATGGGGTAGAACTCTATGGAATATCTGTTGAAGCAGAAAGTACTTTCCTGCTACAATATTTTATAACCTATAAAATATTTACTTTAAGCAACCTTTACATCTACAAGACAGCTTTCCTTATGTACAAAAAAAAAATAGGACATACACCAACACTACAAAAGAAATAACAGCTTACTTATTCAACCCCGATTTAACCTAGAAGCGAATAGAAAGTGTCCACTTTATATGTGAATTAAAATACTAAATTTTCTACCTCAAGAAATATCAAATGAACCACAAGAAAAGGTTTTCAAGAAAAAATTAAAAGAGCTACTGCACAAATATGTGTTTTATAACATAAATGAATTTTTTAGCACGGATTTGTGATTTTATTGATGATTAATTGTGCAGACTGCCATGCTGTTCAATTTTTTTTATTGTTATCTTCATGGATTTAAGCTATTATTATTATTTTTACACCTTATGTTTTATATAAGCATTATCATTCTACTAAGGATAGTTTTAAGTTTTTCTTTTTAGAGGACCTTTCCATACAACTTTTATAAGTTTTTTTGTGTGTATTGTATGCATACTTTTTGGAAATAAAATTGAATTGAATTGAATATCCTTTTCTCTATTGAGTTGACTTATCGAGCAGGTGTACATTTAAACTAATGGCGGATGCGTGACAGCTCCAGCTGATAAAATGCGTCAAAACATTATTTCGTATGCAGGGACGGTTTTAATGTTATGACTCCCTTATCCCTTTTTTTTTTAGTCCTACATAGTTTCGGCTTTGATTGGTAATGTCTATTCGCTTGTGAAGTTTTTATATATATATATATATTATTTCTTCAATTTAATGATGGCATTTTATAACATTTTGACACTATTTGATTACTTGTACATTTACAATTTTTACAAATAAAGATAATTTGAATTTGAATTATCATACCTAACGAGATTTTCGTGCATTTAATCAGCTGGAGCTGGCACGCATTCGCCATGATTTTAAAAGTGCACCTGCTTGATTGGTCGACTCGATAGAGATAGGTAACCTTAGCTTTGGTATGAGTGGTGCTATTTACAGCTCCCTCCACTGAGACCTGAGAGATCTATTGTGGCTCATTCCCCCCCCTACCTGCTCACCAGACCGATCTGATGAGCACCCACTAGGAAGGCAGTTTTTCTTTCTCTAGAGGGATTTAGACCTAAACCCCTTTGTCGGGGCTAGGGATCTTTAACGTGCTCACTATCCATATATGGATCACACGGTACCGTCCTCTTATCGTCCTCTACAAGGGACGATATGGAATCGTGTTAGCCTGCCTTCTAGCTAACACGGCCTACTCCGCTCCATACGGCGTTCTTCCTTAATCTCACAAAATTATGTAATTTGCGAGAAAAAGTCCAAGTAGACTATCGATGGCTCCGGGGATCGAACCCGAGACTTTCCGTGCGCCGGTCGGATGTGCCGCCCACTGCACTATAGCTGTCGACTCGATAGAGATAACGATACGACTGCTGATTAAACTGAAAATTAACTTAAGTGTCTAATATCAGGTAGATAGCATCTACACTGATTTCTCAAAGACGTTTGGATGAGGTTAATCATTGGTTTATGTTGAAGAATCTTGAGGCTACTGGCATTGTGGGTAGCTGGCTCAGCTGGTATGAAAGTTTCTTATTTTGAAATTCTCAGTGTGTGAAGGTAAATGGAATTCTTTCTCAATCCGTTACAGTAACTTCAGGTGTCCTGCAGGGCTCTCACTGTGGGCCCCTGCTGTTTTTATTATTTCTTAATGATGTGGAAAAGGTGATCAGACACTCAGAATTTCTAAATTTTGCAGTTGACAAAAAGCTTTACGAAGTTATTGTTTAGTTGCCCAAATGAACTTTAAATGCTTTGAAATTAAATGTAGACAAATGCTGTGTAATTACATTCCATCGTAAAATCAAGCCCTTGCTTCACGACTATAAAATTGGGACCACCTCCCTTGAAAGGGTTGACTGTGTCAAGGATCTGGGATACCAGTCTTACATTTTTTTGATACCAGTCTTACATTTAACAAACACATTGATTCTGTTGTGAATGGAGCTTTCAAGCAACTCTCTCAGTACTGCCTATTCTTTTCAACAGCCTGCAATAGTAGTATGGGGTCCTTACTATCAATCCTCCCTAAATAAACTGGATCGGGTGCAGCATAAGTTCTGTAAGGACTATCATTTTAGAAGCGACTTTAATAATTTAGGGGTTCCTTATAGCTATAGCCTGATGGCAGGTCATCTGCAAATAGTTTTCATCGAAAAGCGGAAAGGGTATTTTGCCATTTTAAACTCCTTGATCAACTGCCCTGATCTACTCGGCAGAATTGGCATTAATACATTTCATGGAACAAGACACACTACGCTTTTCCATGTTCCATTCCATCAATTTAATTATGAATATTTTAAACCTTTAACTCATATGGTGAGATTGTATAACAGATATCAAAAGCGATTTAGATATGTTTTCCCAATCTTTAAGTACCTTTAAAAATGTGATAAAGACAGTTATTTAAGTAAGTTTGTTATATTGTAATTGGTTTATTCCCTTAATAAATAAATAAATAGATAAACTAACATGGGACAAATATTGTAGCTTTGTGGAAGGAAAAATTATCTTCTTTTTTTGCCATCATGAACCTAAAAGCTTGCTTACAATTAATCAACTTTTAAATGTGTATTATTCCTTAGCCTGCAGTCACCTAGTGATTTTCTGGGGCCAAGGCACAGATTTTGTGCAAATCTTACTTTACAAAAAAAAAATATTAAGGGTAATTTTCGAGGTCATTTTCAAAGCCAATCCTTTAACATCTTGCAAGTCAATTTTTAAAGATAATGGTATTTTGACGGCACCTTCTGTTCTCATTTTTGAAGCTGCACTGTTTATTTATATTATGATGTTGTTGTTTGTTTTTAGTTGCTGTAAAATTTTAGGTATATTATGTATTTGTATTTTTACTGCTTCTAAATGCCTTTCAGAAGTTTTGTTAGATTAGTATATAATTCAAATTTAACTTTATTTTAAGTGTATACCTACTATATTTGTAATTGGAACATTGTCAATATTTACCATGTCAGTCAGAAATCTTCTGGCAATAAAACACTTTGTTTGCACCTTTTTGTACCAAGCAAATTTAGAATTTCCCGCGCGCACCAGGGAGGTTTGACGTTCCAGTTTTCCAAGCGCGAAAAGGCAGCACTGGAGGCGTCAGCTCAATCAAGTCAAGAATCGTGTTTTTTAAATCAATGTTTACTAAGCCAAAAAGTTTGTAAATATAAGAATAAAAGTTTGTGAATAAAAAACAAAGCAATGTGTTTGTAGGTAAACTGCATACACACTTTGAACTTTGAACCTAATGGTACCGCCATGATGAAGCCTAAAATATTTTTGGTAAATACTTACCTCTTAACATGTTCACGACGCGACGGGGTATTAGAGTGTATTTTCATCTGGGACCAAGAAAAAAATACCCTTAATAATAATTTCTATATTTAGAGACGAGTGTGCCATTGATGGCACAGGGGAATTTATTACCCACTTCTATAGGCGTCACCTGAATATCAAAGCTTTAATTCAAACACACACAGATTTTACTTTGCTTGCTAAGGGTAATGTCATAAAAATCGCACTTCGAGATTTTCATGATTCTTACGAATTTTGAGGTTCCGAATAATGATAAGCACGAATCCAGACGCCGTTGTCCTGTCTCTTGATCGGTCTGTCGGTCAGTCTGTCTGTCGCCTACTTTGTAGCCACTCTAACCCAAAAACCCCTGCACCAGTCATAACAAAATTTTGCATAGTAATTACTTGTGTTGACACGCAGACCCTTATTGTTTTTGAGCAATCCTCTATTACATCCTTCGGAGCTATCCCCAAAAAACTTCATCCCTAAAAAAAATATTTTTTTTTCTTACCATGTGATACCTCTTTGGAAAGTTTATAAAAATCTTAGTTGAATGCCCCCAAAATTTTTGACTATATATACATATATGAGTACATATATATATATATATCTATACATATATCACATAAAAAATGTTAAATATAAAGTAGCTTAACTTAAGATCGAGGTCACACCCTATTGTCTTATCAAATTTCATACAAATCGGTCTGGCTACACTCTGGAAAGGTCTGGATACCTCGCTAGATACATTCTGGAAAAGTCTGGAAACACTCTGGAAAAGTCTGGCTACACTGGAAAAGTCTGGATACAGTCTGAAAAGACCCTAGAAAAGTCTGAATACACTCTGGAAAAGTCTGGTTACACTCTGGAAAAGTCTGGAAAGACCCTGGAAAAGTCTGGCAACACCCAGGAAAACTCAGGATACACTAAAAAAGTTTGGAAAGACCCTGGAAAATTCTGGATACACCCTGGAAAGTCTGGATACCTGGCTAGATACATTCTAGAAAAGTCTGGAAAGACTCTGGGAAAGTCTGGCTACACTGGAAAAGTCTGGATATACTCTGGAAAAGTCAGGAAAGACCCTGGAAAAGTCTGAAAAGACCTGGGAAAAGTCTGAATACACTCTGGAAAAGTCTGGCTACACTCTGGAAAAGTCTGGAAAGACCCTTGAAAAGTCTGGCAACACCCAGGAAAAGTCAGGATACACAGAAAAAGTCTGGAGAGACCCTGGAAAATTCTGGATACACACTGGAAAGTCTGGATACATCTAGGAAAAGTCTGGATACACCCTAGAAAAGTCTAGATACACCCTAGAAAATCTGGAAAGACCCTGGAAAAGTCTGGATACACTCTGGAAAGACCCTAGAAAAGTCTGACTATCTGTGGAAAAGTTTGGCAAGATCCTGGAAAAGTCTGGATATACTCTGGAAAAGTCTGGAAAGACCCTGGAAAAGTTTGCCTACACTCTGGAAAAGTCTTGAAAGACCCTGGAGAAGTCTGGATACACTCTGGAAAAGTCTGGAAAGACCCTGGAAAAGTCTGGATATGCTCTGTAAAAATCTGGAAAAGTTTGGAAAGACCCTGGAAAATTCTGGATACAGCCTGGAAAGTCTGGATAAATCTAGGAAAAGTCTGGATACATGCTAGAAAAATCTGGATACACCTTGGAAAATCTGGAAAGACCCTGGAAAAGTCTGGATACACTCTGAAAAGACACTGGAAAAGTCTGGCTACCTGTGGAAAAGTTTGGAAATATCCTGGAAAAGTCTGGATATACTCTGGAAAAGTCTGGAAAGACCCTGGAAAAGTTTGCCTACACTCTGGAACAGTCTTGAAAGACCCTGGAGAAGTCTGGGTACACTCTGGAAAAGTCTGGATACACTCTGGGGAAAAGCCTGGAAAGACCCTGGAAAAGTCTGAATACACTCTGGAAAAGTCTGGCTACAATCTGGAAAAGTTTGGAAAGACCTTGGAAAAGTCTGGATACACTCTAGAAAAGTCTGTAAAGACCCTGAAAAAATCTGGATACACTCTGGAAAAGTCTGGAAAGCCCTGGAAGAGGCTGGCTACACTCTGAAAAAGTCTGGATACCTCGCTGGATACACTCTGCAAAAGTCTGGAGAGACTCTGATAAAATCTGGCTACACTGGAAAAGTCTGGATACACTCTGGAAAAGTCAGGAAAGACCCTGGAAAAGTCTGGATACAGTCTGGAAAGACCCTGAAAAAGTCTGGATATACTCTGGAAAAGTCTGGAAAGACCCTGGAAAAGTCTGAATACACTCTGCAAAAGTGTGGAAAAATCCTGGAAAAGTCTGGCTACATTCTGGAAAGACCATAGAAAAGTCTGGAAAGACTCTGAAAAATTTTGGAATGACCCTGGAAAAGAATTGATAATCCCTAGAAAAGTCTTGTTTATTCTAAAGGCAGGGTTACAAGAGTCCAATGATTTTAATCCAAAGATTTTACGAATGATCTTTTTTTGCAAGACAAATACATGGTCCAGCTCTACTGACTGACCACAGAAAATAATCATGAAGAATAATAGAATCCCAAGTAATTGCTTTTGTGTTAAGATGTTACAAGGATTATGAATTGCAAAAAAGGCAGAGACTTACATCTAAAATAATACCTACAAAATCGTAGGTAGTTTACAACTTTTAAAACAACATCGAGTGATAGGTAAAAAGGAAATAATTACTAAAAAAACTGAATAAACAAAAAAAAATATACAAACAGAGTTAACAAACGAAAAATGATTTTAGCAACACAAAAGTCACTTTTCCAAATATTCCTTTGTTTGAAATAGGTGTTTTTTTAGATTGTTTTTAAAAGAGTTAATGGATTCAATATTTTTAATTACAACCGGTAAATCGTTATATTTATCTTGCTTAACAAATAGAGCACATCCATCACAATGTTTAACTTGCTCTCATTGAATGGTACGTTGAAATCCGAGTAGTTATCAATAAAATGCGTTTCTGACATAACTATCACATGAAAATTCTAGAAACTGATCAAAATGTTGATAAATACTTTTTATGTTAACATGCATTACACTTATGTTACTCTTATGATTGTTGGGGTTGCCCAAGGGGGTCCGAGTGGGATCAATCGTATTCATAACATAGACCCCCTCAGCTACCAAAACCAATAAAAAAACCTTAGTCATAGTTAAATTCCTGCTTTTCCAAAATTCTTCGCACAAATGGAAGCGAAAAAGGGAAAAAACTTTATCCATCTCTTTCTCACTTGTTTGTATAGGGAGTTTTAGGACGAATAAGAAAAAGACATTAAAAACCAACCAAAACTTTGAAACAAAATAGGAAATAGGTTATAATTAATTGTTTCTTGACCTGAAAATATGTGATTTTGTCACATATTTGTCCTATACACTTTATTCCAAATTCAATTGGACCATTTTTTTGACACTGACAATGACAGTTTAGTTTAGTTTCTATTATTTCTACTTTGGCGGTCTCGCAATCACTAAAGGCAGTTCCGCAGGCGCTCGAAAATCGTAGGAATTCAATGGAAATCGCGGCAGTCTCTATAAAATCATAGGGACTGCCGCAATACGCGTACATTTTTTGACAGTTACCAATTCGTGTATAGCGTATGGCGTGACAACGTTACGATTGGTATTTAGAAATTTTAAAACTTTAAAAAACTTGCAAAATTCAACCATTTTCTGAATTTAGGGGTGTTTTTCGATACTTAAGGGTCTCATGCAGGCCATTTTAACAGCTATCGATTTGTGGATAACATATGGCGTGGCAATGTCACCTATATACCAATACCAATACTCCCCCTGTGTTTGAGGAGTTGTCAACTTCATAATTTTTGAAATCTAGCCAAAAATTCTTAATTTTTGGCTTCAAAAACCACTATGTACCAATTTTGAACGAAATCGGAGATACTAGATGGTACCCCAACTGAGCGGGAAGCTATCAACTTTATAGTTTTTCAAATCTGGAAAATTCGTAATCCTCGACCCCAAAAACTGCTATATACCAATTTTGAACGAAATCGGAGATTTTAGATGGTATCCCCCTCGGGGGGCTTTCAACTTCATAATTTTTGAAATCTGTTCGAAAATTTGAAACCTTCACCCCCAAAAACCCCTTTATACCGACTTTAAACGGAATCGGTATTCTATATTCAGTATTTGTTTGGTCCGCTGTAAGATTTATCAAAGACATTTAATTGCGTGGATCACAGAATACTGCTGAAGAAACTATAGGGTATGAGGAATTGAGGTAGAATGGTTTCATTCTTATTTGTCATAACGTTTTTAGGCTGTAGTCGTGAATAATAAACAATCTACTTCCGAAGCAGTTAATGTGGGAGTACCACAGGCTTCCATTCTCGGGCCTCTCTTATTTATAATTTTTGTTAATAATATTTCACACCTTCCTATTCAGAGAAAATTTACAAGCTTCGCAGATGATAACACTGTAATGGCACTTTATTTTTTTTTTTAAAGGAAAATTCGGTTTTGGGTTTTATCATTATTTTATCAAAAAGGACAAGTAAATATTCCAACGGTATACGGGCGCCAGCTTATGGATTAGTGTGGTATAAGCCCCACAAAATGCCTCCGGGTAGCTAAGTTGAGGCAGGTGTGTCCAGGAAAAATCTCTATTTTCCCTTAATTCAATCACACCTTTCGATAATCTTGGGTTTGAGATAGGGAAAAATGTCTATGTCATATGGCATTTAATTTGTTTTTGGGGATCTTGCCCTAATTATTATTTGTTTGAATCAGTCTGTATTTTATTCTGCAGAAAAGGACTCTCAGGAATTTGTATGGTGCTAGAAGACGACATTTTTGTTTGTCTTTGTTTGCAAATAAGAAAAATATTAAGTTTGTGTTTATTAATCATTTTAGAGACTGTTTATTTAATTTTTAATTTACGTAACTATAGTGTGCGTCGCCCCTTTTTATTATCATTGCCAATACCTAATCTGATTAAAAATTCTTTTTTTTACAATTAGTAGAATTCGTAGAAATACGAAGCATAGATTGTAATAAAAGTTTTAGAAGTCACACCAAACTTACTTAACTTAATTTTAATTGTGGTTTATAAGTAAGGACTAGTATGTAGTTTAGACTTAGCCTGCTTTGTAAATAGAAAATTGTAGTTCTTGAAAATAAAGTACTTATCTAATCTAATCTAAAGAATTTGTGATCGAAAAAACTTTCTATTCTCTGGAAGAATCTTTAGTGAGTGAGTTAATAAGTAACCTAGGATATATATTAGATACTAAAAATTTGACTAAATTTAGATACGGCTTGACACTTTATATTTTTCTTCTTAAATACTACTTTTTGTATTGATTTTTAAATTAATATTTAGGTATATTACGTCTTTGACTTCTGTAAATATATAATATATATTAACTTTTTTAAATTTTAAGTAAGGCTTTGTCAATGTTGTGATACCTTGTTCCGATCCTGGTTCAAAAGGGTTTTGAATCTGTATTTTTTTTAAATTTAAGCCAGTCGTTTTTAAAATGCAAAAAACTAAATTTTGGGTTCAAATGATTTAAAACCCAGCAGAAAATAGATAAATAAGTAAGACCGCTGATAATGCATTCAGAGACCCACCTTTTAAGGCAAGCCACGCCCATATTTATTATTTATATTGGGTGGTTCCCATTATGATAAAAAAATATATATATCCTTTTGGCGTCAAGGGGTGGATCTCTGAATGCATTACTAGCATTCTTCCTTACGTATAATTATATATTTATTAAAAACGTAAACACAAATGTTAACCAAAACTACTTTGAACTGGACTAATATAGGCATATTTTTAATACTTCAAGGCTTCTTTTAAACTTTAAAACATGATTTTTGATAAAGTGAACCTAAACACATATTTATAAGCATCTCAATTAGCACATTTGTTTTGGCAGAACTATTTTTAAAAAATTAAACGTGAAGTGCTTACTAAACTTTAAAAAAAGTTTATTAGCTCAGCGAGCATCGAATTATCAAATATTATGCGAAGTCATAAAATAAAAAAAATAATGGATTAGAATAATCAAAATAAATCACATTGAGATTAAATCAAACAACAACAAGTGAATATCACATTTGCTTATATTTCTAAGTTTTGCAGTTTTGTTTTCTTACGAAAATCACTGATCGTTTTTAAATGCATGTGTCAACATCAACAAACCCCCAGGGACTAAAAGTTGAGTCAGATTATACATCAACTGGCGTGGGCACAGTGCTGCCATCTGTGTTAGTTTCTCCATACACTATTCCCCGAATCAAGTGAATACCCCACTTTCCCCTACTAGTTGTCCCTAAACTGCAAAGAAGCATTTTATGACCAGAAATTGTATATTTTTTAGAGAACTACTTTCATCAAACCCAGTACCGGTGCCACCTGCCTGGCCCCCGCAGCCACCGCCCTCAGAAACTCATGTTTTGGTAACAGAAGAACTGCCCGAAGATTCTTCGGGAGATGAGGAATATGTCCCTGGTGAAGATGAGGTAATAGTTAATTTATGTATTTGGTGGTTACGCGATTTTCAATAGAACACATGGCGTGTGTTAATATTCGACATGCTTAGCATTTCATTCCAATAACCCTATTTGTTTTGACCCCCAACATCTCCCACATCATCAATAGTGGGTTAACAGCAATTTAAATTAACACGTGTTATAAATCAGTTTTTTTTGCTGTTTTATTTTTTTGGTTCTTCTTCTTCTTCAATTCCTTTTGGCAATTTATGAAAATCCAAGATGGCGGACACTTTTAAAAATGTTATTTTTGACCCTACTGGAATTTTTCAAATTTCCGAGAATTTTTTCAAAACATGTAAAATGTCAGGTCAAAAAAATTAGATAGGCCACATTAAATTAAAA
The DNA here is from genome assembly GCA_963921995.1 of Oxystoma pomonae. NCBI lineage: Eukaryota > Metazoa > Arthropoda > Insecta > Coleoptera > Brentidae > Oxystoma > Oxystoma pomonae. The sequence continues at coordinate 79,046,361 of OY998163.1, forward strand.
CACCCCCCCCCCCCATTGCAGTTAACTCAACCCACCTTTTTTTTTAATATTTCACAAAAAACTTAAGAAATAAAATTTTTTTAAAAATGTTCTATTTAAATTGATAAAAATTTAAAACGCGTAAAAATGGCATTTTTAGCATAATTTTTTCAAAGTTTTCGCCTGCGGCGCATTTAAAAGATAATTTTTGAAACAAATCTACAAGTGGAACTAGATTCGCCCTTACTTTTTAACCCAAATAAGTATTTTTATCATACACACTAAAATAACCCAACATCTACAAAACCGCCCCTCAAAAAAGCTGCGATCGCCACGACCCACGAAATGACGAAACCACGAAAAATATAGATGCAACAAAAAATTTAATATGATTTAATTTTTTTTTATTTTAATTTAATATGATGAATTAACTGTTATCAAAGGATTTGTCAGGGAAAACCGGGAAATGTCAGGAATTTTTATTTTTGTAATTTGCTGTAGTAACTCTAACTGATGTATGGCTTATTAATATCGGATAAGAAAGTTATGAATTGTTCGTGCGTTTTTTAAAACAAATTCAGTCAGGCCAAAAAAATCATTTTGCTTGGCTTTGCTTTTGGATGTTTAAAATTTCGCAGTTTTATGTATATATTGGCATTTTCGAAGTTCTTTTTAAAAATTTAAGATTTTTTTTGTTTTGACTGGTTGTTGTTGTGTCAAGATTGTTTCTTCGTATTAGTGCAAGTGTTTATTTTGGCTGATTAGCCGCTTTCGGCCTTTTGATTAGGCCATCATCAGATCAACTTGCTTTTCAAGGTTTGCGTCTAAAATGGATATAATTTTTTTTGTATACAGACCGCTTCAAGCTACTACGAACATAGGGGGAATCAAGTCCAATTTACTCTCCGTGCCGTACGACCGAGGTGGATTCGAAGCACGCTGCAGTGTTATCTTTTGGAAATTCATTTTGTTTTTATTATTTTGTTTTATTTCTGCCTTGCTCGAGAAACAGATGGGTAAGTTCTTAATTGAAATAATACATTTTTAAAACTAAAAATGGATGTCTACGAAGTTGCCGAAAAAGTGCAGATAGTCAAATGGTCAAATCGTCATAACCCAACACACGTTCGATATTGGTCGAGGGAAAATTTGCATTTGTATTTTGACGTAAGAACACAGTATCCCCAAAAACTAAATGTTTGGGGGGGGGGGTATTGTGTAATTGGGCCTTTTTTTATTAACGGCAATTGCAATTTGAATGGTCCTAGATACTTGGATCTACTGCAGCAGCACATTATTCCAACTGCTAGGCAGTTGTTAGGTGTAAGATTTGGTGAAACATGGTTTCAACAAGATGGTTGTTCCGCTCACAACGTTGGCCTTGTTAGGGAATATCTTGATAATGTATTTCCTAATCGGGTTATAAGTACACGGGGAACTATTTTATGGCCAGCTCGATCTCCCGATCTTGCTCCTAATGACTTCTATCTGTTTTTGAAGAAGCTTTTCAAATTATCACCCCTAACATGCTTGGAAACGTTAGAAGGGGTTTTTATAGTAGGCTCGGATATTGTCTAGCCGAGCAAGGAGGACTTTTCGAACATTTGCTTTAATTTTTTTTTGACTGGGAGAATCTTTTTGGTTTTTAGAATGTATTATTTTATTTTGAGAACTTGCTTTTATTTTGTTTCTCCTTGTATGATGACGAAGTTGCCGAAAAAGTGCAGATAGTCAAATGGTCAAATCGTCATAACCCAACACACGTTCGATATTGGTCGAGGGAAAATTTGCATTTGTATTTTGACGTAAGAACACAGTATCCCCAAAAACTAAATGTTTGGGGGGGGGGGGGTATTGTAGGGGAACACGTAATTGGGCCTTTTTTTATTAACGGCAATTGCAATTTGAATGGTCCTAGATACTTGGATCTACTGCAGCAGCACATTATTCCAACTGCTAGGCAGTTGTTAGGTGTAAGATTTGGTGAAACATGGTTTCAACAAGATGGTTGTTCCGCTCACAATGTTGGCCTTGTTAGGGAATATCTTGATAATGTATTTCCTAATCGGGTTATAAGTATACGGGGAACTATTTTATGGCCAGCTCGATCTCCCGATCTTGCTCCTAATGACTTCTATCTGTTTTTGAAGAAGCTTTTCAAATTATCACCCCTAACATGCTTGGAAACGTTAGAAGGGGTTTTTATAGTAGGCTCGGATATTGTCTAGCCGAGCAAGGAGGACTTTTCGAACATTTGCTTCAATTTTTTTTTGACTGGGAGAATCTTTTTGGTTTTTAGAATGTATTATTTTATTTTGAGAACTTGCTTTTATTTTGTTTCTCCTTATTATTTTCATTGTAACACGTCGTCACTGATAAATCTGAGCAGTTGACAATAAAACGCTCTTATTTATCAGTGACAAAAAATAAGAAAATTACGTTATAAAAATTTGCGTATTTATTGACCAAATTCCGGTTTCATTGACTACGCTCCACACAGCACCGTGGTTAGAGGCGTACTAAATACAAGGCGAAAGGCGGCGAACGGCAGCTAATGGCGATCGGAAGCCTGAGTGTTGGTTGCTTCACTGATAGGCGTGCGGTGTCTCTGCATGTACGTACACTGGCAAATTAGACTTCTTCCGCCCTATGTTCGCAGTAGCTTGAAGCGGTCTGTACTCTGTGCGACTCATATAGGTAAACACAAAATAGTTGAAATTACTTACAGTATATAGTTTCTATCCATGCTTGTTTAGGAGTGGTTATGTGCATGTTTTGTCCAAATTAACCTATTTTGTTGTGTTCTGTTTCTCACTTGTTTTTGTGTCAAAATTTTTTCAATTTTTTTCCGTTCAATCTTAGAGCTCAAATAAACGTAACATTTTGACATTTAGAGCGCTAATATGACTTATCTTTTAAAGTTTACATACCTAAAAATTATCTTTCTTAGATCACTTATTGCGTGTTTCCAGCTTAAAGGGCTTGATATGAATCTTTTTTTTTAAACAACAATTTAAAATTAAAAATCCCAATTAATCAAATTTAAGTTCACGCAACCACAACCCCTCCTAATTCATAAATTTTTTATTTCTTACCCGATGTTAACAAGCGATACATCAGTACACTCGGGAAAAATAAAGCTCTGCCCGCAAAAGTTGAGTATTTCACCAGTAGCGCACAAATTGAAGGGAGGTCAAAAACATTTTTTTTTTTAATGTCCTTCATCTTGATTGTCACTTTTGACAACAAATTCTTAAATTTTGAAGTCTTGGTTTCTCACAATAGTTAAAATTTTTTAAATTCGACCAAAACTTTTAAAGTAAAGTAATGGACATTTTAAAAAGTCCCTTTTTTTGGGCTACCCCATAAGAGTACTACACTCAAAGTTTAGCTCATCGAGGTGTCGGCTCATCGCAAAAGTGACTAAAAGTGATTAATGCATTCAGTCCATATTTATGATATTTGTGGATATGGTGCGTCCTGCAGTGATATTATAATTGAGAGAATTTAAAGATTTTTGTTACATAAAAAAAAGTTGGTGGTGGAGATGTATAAACCAACGTATAAATTATTTATCAACACCTACAAAAATCCCTTTTTTGGCATGGTTAAACGTTATCGAATTGTAAAAATTCGTAGATACTGGAAATAATCGTTAATTTCTTGTGTTTTCAGGAAAATTACGAGAATGATGATTCAATGGCAAGTGGGTCAGATACCAGCTCTTTGCCTCCACCTACTCCACCATCTGCTGTTTCCTTAGAGGACAACTGTACGGATATCGCGCAAACCAACTGGTAAAGCATGTCATCATTATCTTTCTCTATTTCCCCTCTCGTTTTTTGATTTTCTCTGTCTCTTTTTTAAAACAAAATCTTTTGCTTATGAACGATATCGATCAGAACAACAAAATTGCCGCAGATCAAGCGAGCGGAATCAGCCCCTGGGAGCTGATTCTTGAATTTCATAGGAAAGTTCGGAAACCTGTCCGACCACGGCCGTAACCCGTAATTGCTGTGTATCGAAAGGAATCTTCCTACACTGTCATACACCTGCCTCAGAGCCGTGTAGTCTTGAAAGTCATACGATCCGGTTTTTCTCTCGTGCGATCGAAAATCATTTTAGGAAACAATACATTTCAAGAAAAAGAAACCTCAAGAAAGACACGTCCATGATAATCGAGTTTTGCGCGTGCACCGTACAAGCTTGGCAACTTTTGAGCCTTCTTATTGGTCGAAATGAAGGATGTGGAACAAACCACGGTGTACCAAACGACAATTTGAAAATACACAAAAAAATTAAAGAGGGCCCAATATTTACGCTAGACTCACCTGATGTCTCTTCAGTCCTAGTTTCCCTGGCCAGGGGGGCAATTCCAGTGGGCTATCGTTATGAGATAACGATCGCTATCGCCATTATTTTCACTGTTACGGCAACATCGCTTATTATTAATTAAAAAGAAGGCTTAAATGGCACGCAACCAGCAATACTTTCCCAAAACAACTGTCAAATGCCGACAGTCAGTCAAGTTTGTTTAGATTTTTAGATTTTTGTTGCGGCGAAATTTCGGGAAAAAAATAATTTTCATGAGCTTTTTGCACGCAATATCGACTAAAAATCTGATCACAATGTGATGGTGGTCAACCGTTATTGAATTTTGTTTGGAAAAGCCACGTTCTCTGTGAAGAAAAATCCACATGGACCTTGTGTGGAAGTGCCTCCAGATTTTTTGTTTGGGTAAGTACTTATATTTACTTTATATTATATTCTATTCTGTTCTTTTTGGTGCTTAAAGAACACTACTTACATAATGTAAACAAAAAGATATAGTAGGTCCGTTTTAAGTTCAGTTTATACATTTTGAAAAGACGTGAGCCAGTGGCCAGAAAACCGAAAAATAATTTTACAAAATATTCATACATTATAAGAAAAAAAAGTTGAAAATTCAAGAATGCAGGATTTGTTTGATCCAAGGTTATTACATTGACTTTTTATTAAAAAAAATCTGACATCAACTAATATCTACCTATACATCGAGAAAAAATCAAATATTACTTATTTGGACAGTTTATGTTTGTATTTTTTGAGGTTATAGCCAAATTACTAAATATTATGCCTTGTATAAATAATAGTACTTACAACAGACCGCATTGAGTACCTAGTTGAAGAGAGGCGGCTGATTCTGAACTGCTATGCACGATCAAGTAAAAATTTTGCATCCCTTCTCATACTGTCCCCCCTTCTTCAATTATTTTATTTGCACAGGATAGTAGATCTTTTGAACTCCCTCCCTCTGACAGACAGATAAGAGTCATGTACCTAACTTTCATATATTTTTTTTTGCTAAAACCAATTTTGATGTACACATTTCCTTTTTTTAAGGTTTTCAAAGTTTTAATGTTTTAATGTAATGTAATTTACTGTTCTTTTTTTAGGTCAACTGTTGAAAATCTCCAAGAGCAGGACCCATGCTGTAGTGCTAATAAGAGAGAAAATAAATTATGAAGTTTGGGAATAAACACTTCCCGTAGCTGCTCAATGTACATTGATAAATTATCCATAGAAATCAGTTTTGGTAAGTTTTCAATTCCAACACCTGATTTTAAATTTGTAGGTACACCTATTGTCAAGTAATGCAAACTATCTTAAGATTTTGTCCCATACAGTCAAGTATTGTCAGGTATTATCGATTTTTCATACACCTATTGGAGGTGTTGGCCTCTCGGTTTTAGATTCTGAGTTTTAAAAATGTTTATTTAAATCTAGTAAACAAAAAAATTTGTGTAAATATAATATTTTTGTGTAAAAGTAGAGTATTGTGGTCTTTGACAAAACATCATTTTAAGTTTCGCAATTATGTCAGTAATAAATAGTCATTTTTAAATATTTAACCTTTGCGTTTCTACATAATTTTAAGACCAAGTTTCTCATGTTTGTCAAAATCAAAATGCATAAAACTTTTAACTTTTCAAACTCTCTACTGTTGATCAAATTCCTGTCTTAAAAACTCTTTTAGTTTTTATTTACTGTTTTACAAAGTTTACTAGTTCTTATCAGTAAATTATTTAACCCATCATTCATCAAAATTAGTAAAGTTTAAAAAATTTAATAATAATAAATTGTAATTTTACTCAGAAATCATTTTATTGGGATAATTTCAGATAATTTCGTTTTTTAACTGGTATCAGAGGGTTTTTACCTCGACTCCCCCTTCCTTTGGGACGCCACTGGGTAACCATATACACCTATATAACAAATCTTAAGCATTTTTGTTAGATAACGTTTAAAAAATTGGATTATTTAATTCACGTTACATATTTTATGCAGATTTTATGGATGTCACTAATAAAAAGAATAAGTAAAATTGATAATACAGTACCTAAAATATGTTATAAAAATCTAAACTTTTTACATGAAAAAGTTAGCTCATTTTTTTCCTCGTATTGAAAGGCCATTCATTCATTTTGATTCAGGCCTAGATGAGAAGATTAACTTTAAATTTGGCACAAAATTGGAAAAATATTGGGAAAAAAACAAAAAAAAAAATAGCACATGGTATTGCTATTGTCTGAAGTATTAATTCAAGTGAACTAACTGGTTAGCTGATTAGACTATAGATTTGCATACATCACACCTATAATAAATTACTTTAAATTTAATTTCAGATCAATGATTTCTCGTAATTATTAAGATGTATGATGAATACATTTAAGCAGGCAGCACCCCACCCCACCTACGCAACTAAACATTTTAGCAGGACAAAACACATATGGTAAGCTACCTTCACATTAAAAATAAAACATTTTAAAATCCAAAAATTCATCAGTAAAATTAAAAAAATTGGCTACTTTCGTTTCAACCACACATAAATTTCCACTTCTTTATTGCTGTAATTTAAGTTTTTGTTTTCTACTATTTTTATTAGCCACCAAAACCTAAATGTTTCAAATTTCATTAGTAAAATTCAAGGAGGAATAAAGTTTTAAGGTAACTTTTTATGTCCACAGGATATTTAAAAAAAAACATTAAATAACAATTAAAGATCTTGGGGTAACTAGGGGATAAGCCACACTTATTTCGTTAATTTACAAGAAAAACTCAAGTCTTTTTCCACTTGGATCCCAACTTGTTAGATTTTCTGAACTTGTTCCCTTTGTTTTCCCAAGGTTTTTAATTATTATTCTTGATAGTTTTTTTTGATCGACAGTTTACATTACTTTTTCTAAATAATATATACAAGGGCCAAATTCATATCGTTTTTTTTAACAGGCAAGTTTTTTTACGACCTTAGCCAGAAAGTTGTTTTATCCTCTCCCTTAGTTTCTAAATCAAAGTGCGTTGGACCAAATTCACACAAGCATTGACCATCACTTAAGTTTCTACTTTACCTTAAATATTAAGATGTGGGGTAAACAAAAGATAGTCAATAATAAAATTTTCAAAGTAGAATGTAATGTAAAACTTGGTCCGTACTTTTCTAAAAGAATCTAAATTGGCAGACAGCAATAAAACTTGTGGCCAAAAAATTGGTGAGATATAGTCGATGTAAGTCTAATAAGTCGGATTATACTCTTGTTCAAAGGGTGAGGTGATTAAAAGTTACTATTGGTGTAATTGATTGATTTTATAAACCAAACCTGAAAGCTTTCAATCTTAAGTAGCCATTTCACTGGCTTACATTTTGAAATACTTCTTATTTTTTGTTTCAGGTTAGCAGTGCCCAAGCTGATGAAAGAAAGGATGCAATCCACCAATTATTGAAATATTAGAAAACAATTTGTAATTCTAAGTAACATTTAAACCAATAAGTAAAATAAATCAGTTTTTTTATCCCAAATTTTATTATTTTTTAATAGCAATGTTAAGAGTGACAAAATCAACTCAAATCAATTTAATGTAATAAATTGGTAATATTAAATTAAAAACTAGTATAAAGTATTAATCTAGCCAAAAAAATAAATTTATCTAAATGCATTGTAAAAAACTTGCCATGTCAGTCAGTAAAACTTTAGAGTTAATTTAAAAATGCAGCATACATTTAAGGCCCTTTATTTGAAGTAGGTACTAAGTAGGTTTTTTAAATTATATTACTCAGGTATTAAAAATTAAAATAATTTGCTTAATTAGCCAACTGCTATATAAATATCAAGCTATGCTACGTGTGTGTGGGAATAAATATCATTTAGGTAATTTAAAAATGGATGTAAAATAATGAAGAAATATCATTTAGGTAAATATTAAATCACATCAGTCCAATTTTTTAAAACATCTTCATCAATTCTTTTTTATAGCAATCAGAGCTTGAAATAACTTAATACTGTACTTAACTTACCCCACCAAACCAATCTAAAGGCTCTTGAAAAAAAACTCTGCCTTATTTTAAAAAGTTTGCAATAACTTAAAATAATATAAAGTGGCCCACACTTTTTCGATGACTCCCCCAAAAAATCTGCGAGTTTTTTTGAAAAAGTTCTAAAATCGTAGTTACAATAGGTCCAATGTTCTATAACTATCACTTAAGTGACATTTAAATTTTCTTATTTAAACAAATGTGGCCTAACAGAATTAAATAATAAAATTTTATTTCTGTACTATATTTTACACAACTTTTTAATTCATTAAAAGTTATCTTATTATTTTTTAATGGGAGAACAAATAACATTTAGCATACATGTATATTGCATCAGTTTCTTCTGAAAGTTAGTTTCACTATGTCTATTGAACATCGAATCTTTGTCTAGTTTCATTTAGTGCCTTGGAAGGTTGGTCTGTGTCTTACTTGAATCTATCCATAGTTAATTTGTGGCCCGAGTTGTGGTCTTGTGTGGTACTATCCTACTAGAATGATTCTCACATGTAGCTCCATTCACATACCCTAGCATGTTATACCTAAAAAGAAGTATACACTTTAAGTTTTATCAAAATAGTACTTATCCAAAATCTGATCACAGCTTTAAGTAGTTATTTTTTCTTTGGTGAACTGCAAGAATCTAAGTCAGTAGTTTTCATTTTAAATAAACTATCTCAATGTATCACATTCTTGCCAAGCCTGACTTTAATTTAAGTGGGTGATAAACTCAACTAGTTGGGCCACGCTTATCTATATTCTATCATAAGGGCTTGCGATTCCTTTTACAGAAGAGTATAAAATATAAACCCAGCTTAAAATAGCAGTGATCTACAAGTTTGGGATAAGTAAAACAAATATTTCCCCATAACAAAAGCTAGTTTTACTTACTGTGCCGTTCTTTGTGGGCTCCAAATATGGTGTGAACTTATTTTCGTCTTCCATTCGGGTGGTTGGAGAACACAAGATCACAGGAGAAACTAGGCAGCAGGAATTATAAAAAGTATTTTGTTTCCCGATGTCTGCAACCATCGCAGAAGAAATCGTGTTAATTTTTCTCAATCAAATCAAAACTTATATTTTTGTGCGAGTTTAGTTGTCAAAGTTGAATTGACACGGCCGCGGCCATTGTGAAACAACAAAACAAACCGCGGTGTTGCCGCGATAACGAATTCGCTACGTAACGATATCGGTATGAGCCACTGGAATAGCCCCCCAGGGTTGATGATGCGTGATATTCGGGTTCTTCGGGGATGAAATTCTTATGGCAAATTCCACCAAGATACTTGCGTGCGGTTTAAGTTGGCCACCTATGCTTTGGTTCACTGGCCATATGGTAGCTAACGCCATATTGGACTTTGACATAAAACTCTAAATTAAGGCTAATGGAAAAAAGATACCCAATATTGAAGATTCCGACCTCCTCAAAATTAAATAGTTAATTTTGATACTAACTCTAGCATTAAATTTTGAAAAAAAAAAAAATAAACAAAATTCCAAATTTGAAAAAACCCAAAAAAATGCCTTATATCAAAGGCCACAAAATTAAAAAAAGAGGGAAAAAATTCTAACACAGTCACATTACACAAATAAGAGTAAGTCACCTTTTAGTCGTTTGGCAGTGGGCATAATTTGGCCAATGGGCGATCAAGTATGCTTTTTGAAGTGTTAACCTGAGCTACACGAGCATGACCGTCAGGACTTGAATAAACTTTTAAAACGCGCCCCAGTAACCACTTTAAGGGGGGTCAGTTTTCATCGCGAATTAGAACTAAGCTACCGACCTCCAAAGGAGCACCGGAGGTATTAGCCTTATGCCGCTGCTGTAGGGTACTACTGAATACAGTGTGCCACCTCGACCAGAAATGTTGCTGCAACCGCTGCACCAATTGCCAACGGGTAAGCTTGCCAACCTTCTCCGTAATCAAGTCTTCATCGGGAGGTGCAGTAAGGGGGGCTTGTGTCAAGAAGTGACCTGGGGTCAAACTCTCTAGGTCATTAGGATCACTACTAACACTGCACAACGGTTTAGAATTTAATAAAGCTTCAATCTGACACAATACGGTTGAGAGCTCTTCATAAGTCAAAATCTGTAACCCTATTACATGAAACAAGTATGACTTGACCGCCTTCACGCCGGCCTCCCAGAGGCCACCAAAATCAGGCGCGGAAATTGGACATATTTAAGAAGAATGGTGTCCGTCCCCTTGAAGTTTGAGCCTTGGTCTCAATACAACTCGGTGCAACGACCTCGACGAGCAACAAACCTTCTCAAAGTCGCCAGAAAATCTTCTGACGTCATAATCATATAATCAGATACCACCTTCAAATGTAAGGCCTTTGTGGCCATAAAAACAAAAATACAGATATATGCCTTTTGACTAACTACACACCGCCTTTTCCCAAGGGTAATATTCTAAAATACCGATATTATTTCAAGAGTGTATGCCGGATGGCCCTTCTGGCTGACAGTTCCTAGAATGAACATCTTCAATCAATAATTTAGCATAGGATGTTTTGCATCATAATCCAAGGCAGAATTCCTTATACGACCACCAACACGAATGACTCCCATCTTGTCAAGAAAAGTCGCCAATTTTTGGATTAGCTTAGGACAAGGAGACCCTTGTCTTAATTTTTGCAAGATGTCAGAGAAAACTTCGCCTTGTACAAATTTGACAATTAAAATAAGCGATTGGTAAAGGTTTTTATATGAAATACTTTCCTTGATTATCACTTTAGTTTTTAGAAAGTCTATAAAGCGCAAATAATACACCATAAAGCGCTGAATCTTTGGCAAACTATACCATTTTTATGGGGTTGAACAGTCAATAAGATCACCTTCTTTGCTTCACTTTCCACATTAGAAAGCTTGAGACTTGGATCGGGAGATTTAGGCTAATTTTCTCGACTCAATTTCAACCAGGAAGGTCCACAAAACCACATAGGATCAGTCATTAATTGGTCAGCAAATAAACCACGAGACAACACATCAGCTGGATTAGAAATCCCTTCCACATGAAACCAAGAACTTGGGGGCAATTTGGAGTGAATGTGCGCCACACGATTTGCCAAAAATGTCCTCCACTTGTGAGGTGACTTTATCCAACGCAAAGAAACTGCTGAGTCGGTAAAAGCAAAGATATCCTTAATATTAAGGTCAATATAAGAATTTAACACAAATTCAACCAAGTCTGTCAACACAACTGCAGAACACAACTCTAAACGTGGGATTGACACTGTTTTTAGAGGAGCCACTCTATTTTTACTGCACAATAAATTGACACAAACTTCACCAGAAAGCTTAGTTGATATCATAAAAATAACGACTCGATAGCCTACTTGCGAAGCATCACAAAATGCATGAAGTTGTAGCTCAACTAGAGGGTCCAGGACCACTTGTCTTGGAATAGAGAATGACGAAAGGTCAGTAAGACCGGAGGCATAACACAATCTTTGCATTAAAATCTTTGCCACTAGAATTGTGGGTGATACAAAACCAAGAGAATCATACACCTTTGTAAGTTGTGACAAAATATATCGCTTGGTACAAAGTACGTTGATGGACTGTATTTTATAGGAAACTAAATCTTGAGTAGGACACCACTGCAAACCTAATATTTTTAACCCAGCAGAATCCTTTTTACTAAAAAAAATGGGTTGTTGATTAGTCTCAGGATGGCGATTCAAGTGGCGGCTATTTTTTATAACGACCCGATTTTCCGGTATCTAGGGGTGAACGCTGGCAACATCGCATCTTGTGTGGTTTGTAAGGTCACCCACAAACCTTATAACCAAAAAAATAGACTGATGATGTTGCTTTAAGAAATGACTGCTTCATGTATTTGACAGTTTGGTGCCAAAAGCAGTTGGCAATGCACCAAAATCCCTATAACTACCAACTGAGAAGCACAAATAACACTAGACGCGGCTAATTGTAAAAAAGGCTCTGGCATACTAAATTTGCAATTTTTTTAACGATAATCTTAATAGCCCCCCCCCCCTCCCTTAAAATATGAATTTTTTAAATGGGTAAAGTACATTTTATCTTTAGGAAAAAAAGTTCCCCTTCTTTAAGTATCTACACCAGTTTATGAATGACCCCTTAAAAAAAAAATCACCCTGTCTGTTCGGTACTCTTTATTTATGCAGGCAAATAAAAATAATAATTCAAATAAAAGTTGAGCTTATGGGAAATAGTGTAGGCGAAGATTGGCAACTTTTATTATCTGAAAAAAATTTGCGCATAACCTCACTCATTTTTTGGTTTGGTTTAGTCAGATACCTATTATTTAAGAAAACAGTATGATTGAGTTTAGTTTAATTATTTCAATTATTGAAGCTGTGTGCTGATTGGTTCAGTTATTTTTATTTTCTAGAAGGTGTATGTGTATGGGTCAAGGGATTTGGTTAATAAAACGTCCTTTTTTTGGAATGCCAACGTTTCGCAAAATTTATTTTTATTTATTGAAATGCCGACGTTTTGCAAAATTTATTTTTATATAAATTTTGTGAAACATTGGCACTTCAAAAAGAGGACATTTCATTAACAAGATCCCTCAACCCATAAACATACAGCTACAAGAAAATTAAAAATAGGATCGTTAAAAAATTTTGCCAAGTTATTTTTATTCAGCTGTATAAACCAAAATTATTTATTTTTATTTTAATTTTTGTTACTTTAATTTTTATTTGCTTGTATAAACCCAGCCTTAAATTTTATTTGTAGAAAATAATTATTTACAAAATACCATCAAAAAAGTTACAATACAAAAAATACTTAAAAGTAACTTATTTACAAACAGAAACTACTTATTTTTAATTAAAGATAATATATAAAACATGTTGTTTAAACAATACAAGTTTTGTTAAAACTTTTCGGACCTTTTCTCCAGATATACTTTCACTAATTTTATTTGCAGAGCTATGACTCCTCAAAGTGCTGTATGTTTTAATGATTGCTTCAACTAAAAGCTGGTCAAAACAGAGTCTTTGGTATTTAATAACAGTCTTAGAGTCTCTTCAAATGCTCAGTAACCACTTTCTACTAATAGCAGCATCTGGTGGAAACCTATTGAAAGAAATAGAAAAACAATAATTAGACTTTTTCATTATTACGATACTTAATAATACTGTCATCAGCTGATGAGCGATTCAACATGGTTGCCTTAGGAAAAATAAACCCTTTTTCATAAGGCATACTGCTAATACAGGGTGTCCTAATTAACATGGGACACTATTGCTATCTCAGTAATTATAAGAACTATAAGGTTAAATTTATTAAGATTAAATAAGTTTTTAAGCTCATAGTTTTAAGTATTGCAATTTTTTGACAAATCTCTTTTAAAGAATTTATGTTTCTTTCTTTCTCCTGTCAACAATGTTGATTCCCCACACTGGTGAGCTGTAACCACCTCATGGGCCTTTCAGAATACAGGCAATGATCGCAGAAGTATTAAAGAAAATTGGCAAAAATACGAATTATTTACCCTTAATTAATTACTGTTGTTGCAGCCGACAACAAAGCACTTCATGATGCAAAAGGGCACAGAAAAAGTATATTAAAAACACAACACGTTAAGCAAAAACTTCTTCATCTTCTTCTCGGTTACTATGGATTCGCGTCTTTACAGACGTCTATCCAAAGCAAAATCTTCGAAAACCAAGAAACGAAAATAAAGAAAATGGCGAATCTACTAACGTCAAGACCGTCAAACGCAGTGCTACCAACCAAAAACGTGGATAAAGAGAAAATAAGTTGTCACGTCATGACACTGTTTACACTGCCCCTTTGAAATCTAGTTAATTCGAACAGTTTTCTAAATAAATTTTTTTAAATACTCAAGAAACCGTGGTTTTATATTTTTTCTTAAATTTCGTCAAGCAGTGCTTGTTATATATTCATCAAATACTAAAATATTGAGTTTGCAACCACAACAAATTTTACTCAAGTCGGTTTACTCTGGTTCCAATAACACCAAACTGTCACTTCCATGAGGCAGTCATTTATTGGGAGAAAACCCATAAGCATTAGCAGTCTATTTTTTTGGTTATAAGGTTTGTGAGGTCACCTCATCTCTCGATAAATTTTGACTTCCACAGTTGACTTCTGTCATTTTTGTTTACTTTTTCCGTTCGTAAAGTTGTTTCTTTTTATAAAAGTGCCGTTTTTTAGTTTAATGCATTAAAAAAAGACTGGGAATTTAAATTTTATTATCCAAGAACGATTCAGAGCTTTTGCGCTTGAGACCCACCTTCTCCACAGAGTACGAAATTCAATGCCGGCACTCATTTGCAAACAAAAAAGAAGAGAAACTTGACCAAATTTTACAACAACAGCCCTAAAAAGAAGGTAAGCATATAGTTCAAAAGACGGATTTGGCATCTGCAAAAAATCTGATTTTAGGATTTAACAATATTACCATTATAGCAGTCGTCCCTATCTTTTTTTCAAGTGTTTTACACCCATAGTCGCAAAAAACTGTTTTTACGAGAAGAGTAACAAAATTAATAGATTTGAGGTTTATTATGCAGTATAAGGTTTTTTGCCAGTTTTGATTTTTTATGACAAATTAGTTATGGGGGCACCTACTAGGGTCCCTAGGACCCCAAATCCGTTTGCGCCGGTTGATTTTTTTTTCAATTTTTTTTGTATTTTTTCTCTCTAAAACAATCCAATCCAACATAGCCCAACCCAAACTATGGTAATTATGCAGTATACGGTTTTCTGCCATTTTTGATTTTTTTTGAAAAATTCTTTATGGGGGCACCTTCTAGGGTCCCTAGGACCCCAAATCCGCCTGCGCCCGATTTTTTTATTTTTTTTTTATTGAGAAAAAAGGGTGCCCAGGGGGGGTTGTAAAGTGTTTTTTTAATTGTTTTGGGTTGGTTTGGATTAGGTTGGGTTGGACTGTGTTGGTTTGGTTTGTTTTAGTGAAAAAAAATTAAAAAAAACCAAAAAAAATAAAAAAAAAACCAAACGGCGCAGACGGATTTGGGGTCCTAGGGACCCTAGAAGGTGCCCTTATAAAGAATTTTTCAAAAAAAATCAAAAATGGCAGAAAACCGTATACTGCATAATTACCCAAACTATTCCAAGCCAAACCCAAAACAATCAAAAAAACACATTACAATGGCGCAGGAGGATTTGGGGTCCTAGGGACCCTAGTAGGTACCTCTATAAAGAATTTTTCATAAAAAATCAAAAATGGCAGAAAACCGTATAATTACCTTTATTTTGGCTACACTAAAGTATTGTTCATACAAGGCATAGTCATACTTTTAGTTCTAATTTTAGTCATAAAGCTATCTCTATCACTGCATGTCTCGTTAAGAAAAAGAACAGTGACAGAGATAAAACAAACAAAGACTAAAACTATGACTATGCCTTGTATGAATGATATTTAAGTGTATAAATATATAAAGGATATAATATATAGTGATACATTCAATGCCCACTAGTTCAGCCAAAGGAAACCTCATATTAGACACTCAAAGTAAATGATTACATCTATTGGTATCCGCATACCTAACACGTTCAAAATAACCCCAAAGCTTGCTACATTTTTGACTACTAAATTTTGACCGAAATTGACTGAATACAAAACAGCACTAGCCAATTGATGAAATGAAACAAAAAAATGTCAGTCATTTGGTGTTTGCATGGTGCATACTAGATTATTGATAAGTCCAAGACTAACCATTTATTTTTGAAAGTCCCTCAATAAGCCCTTATAAGCTTTCTTATTGCTTTTTTAAAATAGTATAGTATACTTATATTTTTTAGGAAAGCGTGAGGTGAGCCGTGTTGTCTCCAAATGAAGCCACTGATATGAAAAATTTTGAAATTATAATTTGAGATAATGTTTTAACCTAAATGGTTCCTACACTTGTTCAGGTAAGAATTTTTTATAGCATATTTCCTTATTGGTGTAAGCTTCAATTAGTTTTTCCAAGAGAATTTTAATTTACAAGACAGAATGAAATCCCACTTTGCACTCCCTTAAAATCCTCCCAGTTTTTTAGGCAGTGTCAAATACAATACTGCTTCCTACTCTAACACAGTAAAGCAAAAATGACTCATTTTTTTGTAGTTTATGCTGAGGAGATTGGTAAGGTCGCTTTGAAGGGCATTTTTAAGGTTGATTTATAACTTTAATATATTTTTTTTCTTGAATTTAATTATTCAGGTTAAAAATAGATATCTTCTTATTTAATATTATTAAATTAGTTATTTGGGTTCACAAAGAAGTAGGTATCTAACTATCTCTCCTTTTGTTCCTTATATCATCATTGGCATTATCTATGTACTTTCTTCATTGCCATTTCCACTGACAGGAACAACGTGTTAAAGATCTATCGACATTGTTAAAAAATACCACATCCAACACTTTTTGATATTTAAAAAAAAGCCACTGTATTTGCTTCAAGATGGCTTGTATATAGAGGGTGACTAACTGGATAAAAGGACCAAGATATTATGCCACCTGATTTGCTCCAAGACTATTTTTTAACTTATATACTTTTTAACAATAAGTATATACTATTTTTTAAGAATAAGTTTATTTTATAAAAGTCAAAGCAGGACATTTTATATCACTGAGCCTTTATTTTTGGGTACACACTTACCAAATTTGATATTTCTAATGCAAAAATAGAATCTAGGAGAAACATAACTTATGCATTCATGGGTGGAAATAACGAAAAAAATTCAAACTTGGATGAGCATCCCACAAGGAACACACAATCTGTTTGTTTTTTTTAGTTTCTTTTCGGTTGAGGTTTTTTAACTTCTTTTTTATTATGCATTCATATTATTACTTACTCTTTGGAGCGAGGTGAATTTGAAAAAAAAAAATTTTTCAGCCATAACTTATTATCTTCTTTCTCAAGACAAAAAAAGAAACGAAAAAAGTGTATTGATAAAAAGTAATAAACATGAATTCTCTCTTGGGTATTGGAGCTGAAAAGCCTGAAGCCCATTGTGTCCAGGGAAGAAGATAAATTCTCTCCAATCTTGAAGAAAAACGAGACAATAAATAATAAACATTTTTTACAAAATTATTTACTTAACTATGGTCGTTTTTTTGTTTTACAGGGAGAAAGGTGCTGGTTCTACTCTTGGTTCTGCTGCAGATATAAGAAAATAGTGGCAATGATCCACCATAATGATATACAAGGACGTTTTGAAGGGGGTATTACGGTGTCTTATTGCTGTCTTATCCAATCGTATTTAGAGCACAAAAAGTGGGTAAATTTTTAAATATGATGTTGATTAGTCTATTAGCTGATTTATATACGTATTATTAATCACGGCCGACTGAATACTGATTCAATACGATTACCTTGTCAAATCCATCATGAAAACGCGAATTGAAAGTGTAGCAAGTCAAATCCGCTTTTTTGGTATCGGAATCAAGCCGCATAAAAATATTCGCTTTTTATCTCTCTTTTTTACTTTTTATCCCTCCTTTAGACATGGGGGCAAAAAGCGATACTTACATGAAAAAAGCTCTCGTTTTATGAAAACAGAAAAGAGAATATTGAATATGTATTCAGTCAGCAGAACAGAATTTATTATTTCTTTTACCCAGAACGTCTAATGTCAAAAATGCAAGATAACGGAGTAAATTAAATATTAAGTCTTTTAAGAAATAGGCAGTTTAAGTTCGTCATATAACTAACGTACGCGTAGACGTGGAATGTAGCGCAATATTCCGCCTTCTTTTTATCTGTAAAAAAAATGTCGGTTGAAATGAGATATCAGAATCCCATCTCTGCGGTCTTGCGTTGACAAGTTCACGTTTACGGCATGTATCACGTTAAGATCAGACGCTAACTAACGTAGTCTTACGTCTTATGTTGCTAACGCAGCAAGTTGTACCGAACAGTCAAAAAATCAGTAGACTGGTAATACAAATAGGGCTGAAGAAAAAAAAGCAAGATAGAAATAAACTGTACCAAAATGTAAAGGGCAGAAACGTCCGATACGACAAATTTCACGTCTACGACCAGGCACCTCTTACGTATGGCCTACTTAAACTGCCTAATGGCTGAAACCTTGTTTGGCCAACCTGTATATTTTTGTTAACAAATATATTTTTGTCCCACTACTTATAAAAATCGGCTCATTTGTTGATAAGTTATAAGTTTTCAAAAAACCCGATTTTCACAACTTTTATATTTTTGAAATGAGAAAGAATCAAGATTTTCTATTTTGTAGCAAATTGAGTTGGTTAAAAAATTAGCTCAACAATTTATTTTACTACTCTGCATTTGTCTTACCTAAATAAGACCACTTACGACATTTTACGTAAAGTATAGTACACAACTCACATATTATGGTCTTTACACATTCAGATGAATTAAGATACTCGTTTAATGACCATCATAACATGCTTGTTATGTAAACTATTATTATGACAAATTGGATAAAAATCGGTTAAGTGGCTTTTGAGTAATCTACTACTAGTTTGGATTCAGCCCTTTCTAATTTACTGTCATTTATATATTTTAAAAATATTTTATTTATTTCCGTTGTCTTCTTAAATATTATTTGTTTTTTATTAGTTTTTCACCATATATATAAATTTTAATTTATTTGTTTTACTAAAATATCGTGTTTTTCTTAAATGTATTTTAAGATTAATGTTAATATAATTTTTTACTAAACTATTTTCAAACGTTTTACACTTTTATTATTTTAATTTATTTGATTTATTTATGTTGTCTTTGTAAAACATATTTCTTTCTACTGAATCAGGAACATAAATTGGTAGACATCTTTGAAGTATTCTATGAAGCATTATTCTCCCTAAAAAAATTAAAAGGGCTTTTAAAATAAAATAACGAGGAATAAAAAGTCAACATAACTTTATTTAGTGCATATAGTTAGGTACTAAAGCAAAAGTGTGAGAGAGGCAAATACTCGCTGGTATATGATCTTAACTTTTGCTTGGGTGAACTGTTGATAAAATTAGGAATGCATTAAACAACCAAAACAAATATAAATTGGTTAGATTTCAAGGTCACGAATTTTAAAAATATATTATATGCATTTACAGGATATCCGCTATATTTTGAATCTTTGACCCCCACGTTAGCGCCGCTATTATTTTCCAAGCTACTTCATTTCCATAAGCAAATTTTAACTGTGGCCAATTTTTCATTTTTATTATTAAGCAAAAACCTTTTCAAATTACTAATAGGTAGGCTCAATCAATTTAGTCCCCTTGTAAAACATTTTGTACTTGATTAATAACAGAGTGTGTGCACCCCCCCCCCCCCATGCTTAGGAGACAGATTTAATAAAAGTTGATATGTCGTAATTTTGTACTAATTATATACTCTTAAAGAAGGGTACTTTTAGTTTACAAAAACCATCGGTTCCTAAGATTTTTGTTTGTTTGTTATGGGCTGTGTAGTTTGATATCAAGGTACACCCCTGTACTTAGAAAAGAGATTCGACCAAAAATGACTATGCCGGAATTTGGTATTAATTATGTACTAATTTCGTCCCCTTCTAAAAAATTTCCTACTATTAAGATAACTTCATTTTTTTTTTGTTTTTATGGAGTTTTTAGCTTGATATCAAGGCACACCCCCCTCTTCTTAAGAAATAGATTTGAAAAAAGCAGGACTTTTTGTTTTTTTTTAATTTGATAAATAACCGGAGAATAAGATGTTAAATTTTAAAAGATAAGTATTAGATTTGCATATAAACAAAAAAAAAAGTTATCTTGAGAGTAGGCAATTTTTTAAAAAGGGACACGAAATTAGTACTTAATTAGTAGCAAATTATGGCATAATTACTTTTTTCCAAAATGAAGTTATCTTGAGAGTAGGCAATTTTTTAGGAGGGGACGAAATTAGTAACAAATAAGCTTTTTTCAAATCTCTTTCCTAGGCAGAGGGGGGTATGCCTTGATATCAAGCTACATACCCCATATAAATAAAAAAAATGAAGTTATCTTAAGATTAGGCAATTTTTTAGTCAATTTTCGTCACAGGCCTTAAGACCCTCTGAAAGGTGATCCTACTAACATCGATACCGTCCCAGCAAAACTTGGTTTTAACAGTAGACTTTCTACCCAGCCTTCGGCAGTCATATTAAGTTGACCCGAAAATCGAAGGTCAATGCCGGTTTCACTAGTCACCATCGGAGTCCCGTCAGACACATCCTTTGGAATAGTCCCGCTGCTCCAAAGCGCAGGTCGCATCTTTTAGGTCACCTTCTGTTGTCTCAGGCTGTTGGGAGTGCAGTCCAAACCTATATTTACTCCAAATATATTTTTCTTCAGTTTCTTCACTTAAAATCATCAATCGGATTCTTAATATAGGGCACCTAGGATAATCAAAATCAGTTAAAAAATTTTTAAACCATTTATTTCTCACTTCATCGTCGTCGTTATGGAATGGATACATAATAATATGGGTTTCGTTTAAACACACAAAGTATATGTCATTTCACATTTGCTATGATATTTAAATTTTATTGGCAAATATTTGCAAAAAATGATAAAGCTTTTGTATTTAAATTTTTTACTTAGGATCAAAATATAGCGGGACATTGCATCTGTATATAATACACGAGGAAATATTTTTGTGTAGTACTGCGAGTTTTACTAGTACTAGTCGACCAAACTCTTGATATTTACCTAATAGAACAGATTTTCGACATTCTTTATCCTCATATAGTTCGTTTATAGGGCTACAATCTAAAATGGTACTGCTAACGTATTCCGACATCCCGGAGTTCATCCGTTCACCGTACATCAACTAATTGTGAGTAACATCCTTTTGGTTTCTGCATTTCTTTTCATAAACGCCTAAAAATGGAAACCATATTATTTAAATTTATACTTATTAGAGGAACAAAAGTAGTAAAATTATAATCCATTATATCAGAATTCAAAAAACGAAACTGAATATGAAGAGAAATATTCCGTGGGTATACTTTTGTTTTTCAAACTCGCACTTAAAAGAAAAAAACATATTGACGTCACAGTCACCCCTAACGTGAATTCTAAAAGAAAAAATGGTAGAAAGCACGGATAGTCCAAAATCAATTATTTTATGTTTAAAGGATGAAAATATCTCGACAACTGTAGCTTTGAAAGATTTGAACCTTATAACAAAATTTGTAGGTAATATTTACGAAAACTAAAATTTGAAAACCCCACATCATTATATCAATACCCGCTTTACTTCTAAAGTTATAATTTTTTTATATATTTGAACGTTTTTCCAAATAACTCGAAAACTAGACCTCCCACGAATTTGGACTTTATAACAAAATTTGTAGTCCATATTCATGGAAACTTAAATCTGAAAACCGTATATCGATACTTGCTTTTGTTCCAAAGTTACAATGTTTTTAAATATTTTATCCGATTTTCCCCCTTCAACCCCCCACCACCCTACCCAAAAGTTAATCAGGTCATGGTCAGCCGATAGAGGATTTTTGTACCCAAAGGTATTCTCGAGTTGTCGTGTATACAAACCGACAACAGACAACTTTTTTTTTCGTCGATTAAGGTGTTTTGGAACCTTAGTAACTCACTTGATAAAAAAGTGAAAATATCACGATTTTATTAGTCCCATATTGTTATGGTGGACTAAAAAGTTTAAAATCAAATAGGCGGCAGTGAAAATTCCCCATATAACAATGTAAATCGATACCTCCAATATAAAGGCTAGTGAGTGACATTTTTGACACTGATGACAGTTATTACATGAGTTAATTGTCAAAATGGTCGCCACAAAAGTTAAAAGACCACTGAAACAACTAGTAATTGAAATGAGTAAATTGTTAAGAACTTTTTTAAAACAAGGCCATAAGTAAGATTTTTTTTAAACGTGTCAAAAAGTTGTAAGAACTGTGATTCACTGACTATTTAAAAAAAATTGTTATTAATAAAATTATTGTAAAAATTCGAAATTTCAACACAAACTTAAATTTTTAAAATAAGATTTTTTCTACGGCATTTCACCATACACTACATATTATTGAAGCGATATTGAAATATACTTCTAAGCCACTTGTAGCATATCTTTTAAAAAATTGAAACTTAAATGATTGGAAGGTATTTTTTTTCAAGAAAAACCAGCCCTAGTGTGTTACCCATAACCTTATTATAAAAAAGTTCTAAACCAAAATAAAATTATATTTCTAGTCACTTAAATTATCATAAGCACTCCACTGGTCCTATGAAATAAAATGATATTGACTATTTCAAGTGTTTTCACGATTTTCGACTCATTGAAAGAAAAATGCACTTTTAAAGGTAATTTTAGGGTTCACCCACCTCAGATTTTTAGTCCTGGCCCCATCGTATACCCCCGCAAAAAAAATTATGTCCGGAGATTTTCACTTTTGATTCATGTTTTTGAATCATTGTGGCTGTAATTTATCTTGGGTAGACATTGAACACCCAGGCCAAACTATTTTAGTGACCACCCTGTATTTTTGTATTAAAAAGCTTAAAATTTGCATTTTTTTGTGTGTCTAAAAAAAACCAACGGGTTTTTTAAAACGCATAAAATTGTAATTTTACAAAATTTAATTTTTTGACATTTAGAAAAAGAATTGTTAGCATACGTAGAGTCTCATTGTCAACAAAATTGGCGAAAAGATAACAAAATCCGGTTAACTTGAATTTATTAGCAGTTTTTATTTCATGCAAGAAGTTGGTATACGAAATAAAAAAAGCCATAGTTTTTTTCTTAATAGAATGTATAAAATGATACATCTGTTTACAGAAAATAAATAGAAGATGCAAAAAAAACATACAAAGTGTCTCAAAAAAAAAACCCAACGGTTTTTTAAGATGCATAAAACTTTTGGACATACGCCATTTTAAATTTTTGATAAATGTCATTTTTTGACATATTTGCAAACTCTATTTCGAAAACTTTTTTTTGCATTAAAATCTGACCATAAATAAAAAATTGGCAGTTAAAACCAAACAATCCGGTTAATTTAAGTTTATTGTTTTTATTTTATGCAAAAAGTTGGTATACGAAAAAAATGCAGTTTTTTATTTCTAAATAGAATTTATCAAATGATACATCAGTTTACAGACAATAGATAGAAGTTTTTTGCAGTTGCAAAAAAATATACAAAGTGTCTCAAAAAAAACTCAACGGTTTTTCAATATGTATAAAACTTTAGGACATCCGCCATTTTTAATTTTTGATAAATGTCACTTTTTGACATATCTGAAAAAAGTCTATTTTATTACCTTTCCGAAACTCTTTTTTGTGATTCCGACAATAAATAAAAAACTGCCAGTTAAAACAAAACAGTCCGGTTTTTTGTGGTCCCCCTACATATAAATGAATACTATTCCTCAATATTATAAAGAAAAATCACTAGATCGCGGTCAAGAAAATTCACATAATAAAGATTTGCAAATGGGATTTATAATTTATTTAACGGCTTCTAAGTAGTTTTTTTGGCTCACCCTGTTTACAAATTAATAGATTGTTACCTTTGGGAAAAAAAATATTTTACAATCTAAAAAATCAGGAAGCTCTACATCTAGCTAGTCGCAGGTTACACGTCGATTCGATAATCTGCCATTACCATTGCCAATTCCAAAGTTAGCTTTAACAAAAAACTTTTGCATTTATGAAGATAAAACTCTACAACCATATGCCTTTGATAATAAGGAGAATTGATGGGATGAAGCAATTTAGAGGTACTGTTAGATTATGTTTTGAGGAAAAAGCTTTTTACAGTTTTGATGAGTATTATAGGGAGACATTTTAGTGTTGTTTTGTAAACCACTATACACTTGAATTTGTTAGTGTGTCTCAACCATGTCCTCTTGTCATTTTTTCATTTTATGATTTTAAATTTTATAATTATTTTTAATATACCAAGAATGAATCTTTTAATATTAGTTACAACATTACTATATTGTATAAACATGTAGAAAATATTAATTGTTAAAATGCCTTTTTTAAAAAATTCTGAATACATTTAATATTAGACTTTGACCAATGACCAAAAGATCATAATAATATAGAATGTAGGTACATCTTTTTAATTTAGGATTTAGGTAAGTTAATTACTAATTTTTTGCTTTGTCAATAAGACTATGTCTTCAGATAATAAAGCACAGTTTGATTTGATTTGATTGATTTTAGAGGGTGCGATTAAGGGTATTTTCAATCGTTTTCTTTTGGGTCACCCCAAATGTATACAAAGATAAGTGCCAAACAAAAATTGTTGACAATGGGATGTAAAATCACATTTCGAAAGAAATTTTTTATAGAAAGAAATTTTCTTTCAATCAGTGGTTTCCTTTTTTTTCGATCGGCCAAGTATTTTTTGATATTTAGCCTTTTCCACACAAAAAAATGCAAATTTTAAGCTTTTTAATACAAAAATACAGTGTGGTCCCTAAAATAGTTCGACCCAAGTGCTCAATGTCTACCCAAGATAAATTACTTTTACAATGATCCAAAAACATGAATCAAAAGTCAAAAACTCCGGATCTATATTTGTTTGCGAGGGTATATGATGTGGCCTGACTATTTGGAGTGCTGAAGAATTTTTGTAAATTAATTAATTAATTAATGTTGTTTAGTTACCTTTTTTCCCAGCATATCCTCTACTCTGGGAAATATTTCTAATGTAGTTAACAGTAGTCCAAATCTTTGAAATACTATTATATGACAATCTTTGATATGACGATATGATTCACTGTCTGGGAGTCCAACCCAACTCCTAAAACTGAAAAGTAGGGTTAGAATAATACCCTGCCAACAAATCAAGATATCCTTTAACACATGGGGCAAATCAAAACCGTTCTAGTTAATGTTAGCATGTAAAAAAAACTTTTGGAGGTTATACTGGTAGATTTTAAAAATCACCAAAAATTTTTCAAGCTCCAGTTTTATTTTCAAGAAAGAAAACCCAAATGACAGAAAAATTAATGTAATTTCGACTTTGCTTCTTTAAAAAAATTATCACTCTAATTGTCAAAAATGACACTTGTCTTACGGAACTTTTAACACATAAGTGATATAATCGCAATTATTTTTCTAAATAATTATTTTTCTTTGGAGACATTTTTAGGCTGCCGTCTCACGTCCCTCAGAAAACTTATAGTTCATTGGATGAAATGAGGTATTTCTGATTTTTTGATATGATGTATGTGATCATCAAAAATCACTAAATTTTCTCACTTTTTCTCAAAAGTTTGACAACTATAACGACTAATGTTACAGCCTCGGTCACGGCAATTGGCTATAAAAGAAAATTTAAAAACAAAATGAGATTAATTTGGTCTTTGTAGGGGAAATAGTTTCTAAGATACAGCAATTTAAAGTTTTGCAAAATTTCCGACAAAACTATTTGGTTTTTTCTTAGTGCAATATCGAAAAATTAGTCGTTTATGATAACTTGTACAAATTCGAGAATTTTTTAATATTTTTAGTTTGACAGTTAACACTAATTACACGTTCCATGATAATGGATTTTTGCAATTTTACTATTATTTTCTTATAGACTATAGAAAATAATAAGATTTAAGTATACCTAAGCATCTGAAAATGTTTTTTTTTTTAAGGTTTTGTACCGTTAAAGATACATAGCAATATAAAACTTTAATGTAAGCAGGGACATTTTAACAAAAACGTGTGGAGATCTGCGTTTTTACCCAATTTTTGCTCATTTTTATTGCTTTAAATGTCATAACTTTTGTTTCTGTAAACCGATTTTGATGAAAGTGTGAAAGTACCATTAATATCATCCTGGCAGTGTTTGTATGATGCTGGCTCAAATAAACAGACAGACAAAAATTGTAAAAATTGCATTTTTGGTATCTACCTATATGGTTTGGTTAGAAGCCCACACCAATAATTTTAAAAAAATATTCAATGTACAGAAATGGTAGGTAACTTATAGAGATTTATTATATTTGGAAAGATTGCAAGTCTAGCTTATAAAATATGATAAATGAATCTTTAGTGTTTTATTAGTGAAGTAAAGGGTTAAGCCCAAAGTTAAGCCTCCGATTAGGCATTTAAAGAAAATTGTAAGAAAGCTAATTGTAATTTTCATATTTTGAGCATGTGATGCTGTAAAAATTTCAAAATTTACACATACCTATCCCACTAGCTGTTGCAGTTTGCAGAGATAAAGTGGAACTCAAGGTAGAATAACCCTCGGTGGAACCCTTCTTCAACTTAAGATGCACCAGGATGCACCTAACCATTCCAGTTAATGTTGATCTAAAAAACAAAAAATGATTCTGCATGTAAATATTATTGGATAGATAGTATATTATTCAGCTAAATATAAATAATAATCATTTAAAATATTACTAAGGATTTAAAAAGTTAAATTATTATAATTATGATTATGTATAGAAGGTGACAGTGTTAAAATTATAATAACCACACTTTCTGATTTGTTTAAAATTTTATAAACTAATGCTTACAATGTGTATCACTTGTATATGTTCAGATCCAATTTTAAATAATTCAATTATTATTTTAAAATAATTTTTAGTACTTATAATAAATAAAAACAAAACATGTTAATAGTTCCTTTGAAAGTTCCATAAGAAAAGTGGCACTTCACAAAATCGCAGTAAATTTTTTTTAAATTTAAAAAGGTAAACTCTGCTAGAAGAAAATTTGTGGATTTACTGTCATTAGTGGCATGTCTAAGTAATTTTAATGCAATGGAATACAACACATGTTCTGCCATGAGCGGCTACCCCCTTGATTACATGGACTGGGTTGCTTGCTACAAAAAAAGTGACATAATTTTGGGAATTGTGGTCACCTTAGAGGTAGTAGGTAACCCTGATTTATAAACTAGATCATATTGTTCTGGTTTGACGTTGATTGCCACACCTCTATCTTTTCTCTGTTACTGAGCAAGAAAAAGTCAGATATGAATCAAAAACAAAAATGATACTAAATAAATATTGATGTTCCTATATAATGTGTAATGTCTGGTTGATTATTTATTAAAGGGGTTCTTTAGCAAAAATATTAGTTGTGTTATTTCTAAAGTAGAAATGATCCTAAAAATAGTGCTGTATGTGATTTGTCCATATGACTTTAAATAACCGAGATTTTAAATTTCTAAAATCAAAGCTTGGAGCTTTGATCACACCTTTCAGACAATTAATGCAGTCCTTGACTAATGTCTCTTTAACACTTACCCCTCAAATTCATTCAAGTTTTATGGATTCAAAGAAGATGAACAGATGGTTATTTCTAAATGTATGATACTGCGTTAATTTTCAAAATTAAAAATCTCCGTTATTTAAAGTCATATGAACAAATCAAACACACTGCTAGTCTTAGGATCATTTCTACTATAAAATATTCACAACTTGTTGCTGGAGATTTCTTTAATGGTCTCAGGGAATGATAGTTTGTTTTCCCGGTAATTATGCAGTATACAGTTTTTTGCCTTTTTTGATTTTTTATGAAAAACTTTTTATGGGGGCACCTACTAGGGTCCCTTGGACCACAAATCCGCCTGCGCCGGTTGGTATTTTTTTTGATTTTTTTTAAAATTTTTTCACTAAAACAACCCAATCCAACACAGTCCAACCCAACCTAATCCAACCCAACCCAAAACAATAAAAAAAACACATTACAACCCCCTTCCGGGCACCCTTTTTTTTCTTTAAAAAAAAAGAAAAATCGGGCGCAGGCGATTTGGGGTCCTAGGCACCATAGTAGGTGCACCCATAAAGAGTTTTTCATAAAAAATCAAAAATGGCAGAAAACCGTATACTGCATAATTACCGTTTTCCCAATCCGGCAGTTAATGTATTAAGTGTGTACTCAAATAAATAATAATCATAATTTGCAGCATGCATGTTCATCCTTACCTCTTTATGGGTTATTTCCTTGAAATCCAGCAGGCGTTTTCTGTCTTGTTTTCATAGATTCTTTCTTTTTTAACTTATCACTAGTTATTAGATGTTAACTCTAGGTAAGTTTGTTTTTTTAAGCACTCCACACGTTGAGTATAAATTGGACTTTAAGTTTTTATCTTTTTTCTTTCAATTTTCACTATTTACATGAAAGATGAGGCATTTTTATTTACCTCTTGATACAGCAAAAGTTAACATCGAACTTCTGACGAGAATATTTTTAAAAAGCTGCGCAGAGAAAAATGAAAACTAACAAAATAAATAATAACTTTTGAGGTTATATTTCAAATTGAAGTCAGCCACAGTTAGTTTACTGTGAAGTCAGCGAAGCGAGCTGAGACGACGGTGGCCTTAACAGCGATATATATATATATTGTGATATATATAATTGGTTGCCTATCCTTGGCAATGATTTTTAGTAAATATTATAATTTAAATCAAAATATTATACTATTCTATTGGTATTATGCCTCATAAGTCCTAAAATATCCCTCAATTTTTTTTCTCATAAGTTGTAAGGCGTAAAATGCCTGCAAAAAGATAACGATTTTCAAACCGACCTCTCTTTGGGTCGGAGCACTGGCAACAGTGCATCAGCAAATTTGTTCTTAAAAATTCGATGGCACGTTTGTATAGTTGCTTTAAGAGAACTTTAGAAATGTTTATTGGTGCTAAAACAAAGACAAAGGTTGTTTTATCACATTTCGATAGCATACTTGCATTGAAAGATCACAAAACTCATAAAAAAATCAATTTATATGTATTTCAACTCCTAAGTAGGTTACTAAAGTAAACTTCAGTTTCCTTTTACAACCGTACGTGTAAACTCGGTTTGAAAGTCGGGTCGCTATTTAAAATAGCCGGCACTTGAATCGGGGTCCAGGCACTGAATCAAGTAATATAGGTTCATTACTTGCCCATTTTCTAAGTTCAAAACATCCTTTGGATAATAAACATTCAAGCTCATTTTTCAGACTACTCGCTCTTTAAGACAATATGGGTCATTGACCTTAATATTTTTGCTGTTCATTATAGTCATCAGTTAACTGAAGTAAAGTTCTAATACACAAATAGGGACTACTACTCACCCCATATGTAATAGTATTTAAAGTGTATTCTTGGAGAGGCTGTGAAGAATCAAAACGCCACAATATGCGTTGGAAGTCACGTTGATGTTCTGCAATTAAGATTTGCCTATATGCTTGCCTTATATCGCATGAGAAAATCACCGAGTAAACTCTAAACTTAAGGAGAAGGGGTGGGGAGATGACGAAGGGAGCTGGTCTGGTGACAGGAATCATAACAGGTCACAACCGACTAAGGAAGCACATGACCCGGATCGCGGTGGAAAATGACTCGACCTGCCGGATCTGCGGGCGGGCAGAAGAGACATCTCGACATGTTATAGCGAACTGCGAGGCATACCAGAGGACGAGAACACCTGGATGAGGAGGACATGCATACGCTAAAATGGGATAAAATACTGGACATTGCAAAAAGAACAGTAAAACCAGAAGAGCAGACTGCCAGACCAGTGGTGCAGGCGGCGGATTAGGGGCAGGCTCGGGGTAAGGCAGAAAGGGCCCAGGGAGGCCTACTTGCCAGGCTCGCGCCGCCCCTCTTCTCTACTACTACTACTACTACTACTACTACTACTACTACTACTACTAAGGAGAAGAAGGGTTGCAATATTTGGTTGTAATTTAGGTCCAATTAATAAGCAGCTATTTAGGGAAACATTTTTATCAGTTTTACTTGAAGCGTCAAACACTACACGCAATTTAAAAGAGGGGGGCCTACCTTCGCAAGGAGTACTGCCTTTGACCAGACATTGATGAGGTATAAAATAAGTTAAACCATTATTTTTAACAGATTTGGCCAAAGACATATGCCCTTGTTCTAGATAATCTCTTATAAACTCATAATAAGCTTCTTTTAAAACAACATCCCTATTTAATGTCGACTCTAGGTAGTTATACCTTTTTAGTGCACCTTTATATGAGTCACCTAATTCCACAGAATCAAAACGAAAAGGGTAAGTAACCCCATATCTGCCCTCTGGAGTTCTAAACATAGTTTTGACAAAAATTTGTATTGGGGTATTGTTGTCAGTCGATTCAAAGAAAGTTTACTCGCCATATGCTCAGACACAAAATTTGTCTGGCTTGCCGAGTCTAATAACGCTCTACAAAACTACCAGCACCGTTCTGAATGAAGACTAGAGCAGTAGCAAATAACACGGAGTGGGTCACAGCACGTGTGGATGCACAAAATTTTGTTTCACTATTATTTGAATCAACTTGGGCCGAGCCACTGCTTGGAGAATTTTGATTTCTAGTTGATTCTGATACTTCACTTGAGTTGTGACTACTAGAAAAACATACGGGAGTGTTATGCTTGCGTCCACAATTTTTACAAACAAAGTAACTAGTGCACTTTTCTAGAGAGTGTGACTTGACAAAACAATTAAAACATAAACGATACCTTTTCACTATAGCCTGTCGGCGATGAGGGTCAAGTTTCAAGAAATTATCACACTTTAATAAACACTACAAGATTGGTTGGTTAAAGATGAGTTTTCTAAAGCTCTACAATGTTGCTCCAAGTGTTTAGATAAATCCTCATATGTAGGCAATTGGGAAGAATTTTGCTTAAATTCAAAGCTTGTCTTTAATTCAGGACTTATTTTTTGACGCAATAAGTTTAATTTTGTGAAGTCCCACAAGTCAACTTGACTTAAACTTAATGCTTGCAAGTTTTCAGAAAAAATACTTAAAATTTTTCTTAGCTCTTGAGCTGAATCATTTTTCATATATCATTACATTGTGTAGAATCACTTTGTATAAGTCAAAAAAGGTAGGCAACTGTTTTATTTCATCTGTAAACTTGGGTATGCAAGCAAGTGCACTGTTTTCTTCAGCGCTGGAGCATGTAGGGGGGCTAGGTGCAGCAGCTGCACCAGCAGTTTTAGGGGGTGAAAAGAGCTATACTGCGGCTGTTTTTATAGAATAAAACATCGAATCCATCCTAATTTGACGACCATGTTCCTTATCTTCGGCTACAAGAGACACGATTTCAAGTGGGATGGGGGAATAGTGCTCAATCAAACGCGGCAAAAAATTTTTTTTAATGATGTAGTTTTGTTGTAAAAGTGATCTATCATACCCCCAAAACCTTATTTTATTCATTATACCACATGGCACCCTCTAATTTTAGACTAAATCTAAAAAGAAAAAAATCATTTACAATGGCCGACAGACGCCAACCTGTTCAGAATGGCGAATTTTTGTGTCCTACTTAATCTGAACTAACATTATACCAAGTCGGACCGGGTCTCCAAGTTAAGTCGTCAAGCATGACTAAAGTTACGAGACCGGTCGGTTCGCAAACGTATTACGACGGATTAAAAGCGTACGTCCGCCATGTTGTACCAATTTAATGTTTCAAAACCCCTCGTGAATTTTGCCATCGACCTGCGTTATGTAATATTAACCTAATCTATATATTATAATGTGTCAAATGTCGCCCTAACCTCACAGTTTTGGCAGTTTTATTTATTCTTGTTTATGGTCGTGCCTTGTTATCTCGACATGACTGATTAATTAAAAATTATTTATATAAAAAAATTAAAAGAGATGGAGCCCATTCCCCACATGTGGGTGAAAAATGGGATATGCTGGTTGTTTGAATGACCGTTTTCGCGTTTTCAAGAGCACTTGCAACTAGCAATAAGCAGATCCTGGATCCAAAAACTCCAAAAAAAAAATAAAACTTGAATAAAAGTTATGTTAAAATTTTCAAAAAAGTTAGGTTAGAACCAGAGAAATAAAAATAGTGGTTTTAAGTTTGATCAAACGCACGAAAATGGACGCGTTCGTTTGGAACGTCGGCTAGTTCCAACGAGCGCTACACGTTTGAAAAAGGTGGATGGAGCATGTGTGAGCTGGAGCATGGTTGGTTTTGCCTGATGCAGCGTTGCCAGTGAAGAGGACAATGGTTTTTCCTAAATCTAACGACTGATCGCGTTTCAAAGCGACTTAGTAATGACATGATGGGTCTATTTTAGTTTAATGTCTTTGGGTAATACTAACGGCCGAACCAAAGGAAGGAAGATGGAAGTACATGCTAATAAAATGTAAAAGACAGAACATTGTCCGTGTAAACTGCGTAATCAGATCCTTGTCGGTCATAACTTCCTCCGTCCTTCACCCTTAAACTGGTCCCAAAGCACTCTCAAGAAAGGACATTTTTCTTTATCTTAATTGAAATAATTCTAAACTAAACATCTTAACTGCAATTATTCATGGTCTAGTGTTGGATAATATAATTTTTTTTGCTAAAAGTCGCTAATTTTGGGGGCCAGTGTTGTTGTTGGTGTCAAAATTTCGTGTTTCCGCATGTTTATTAAATTTATACAAAATACAACAAATTATTTTAATTAGGACTGAAGATGGCATGTTTAAAATACCACCGATCCGTTCTTCGCCGTCGAAAAAACAAAATAGTGAAGTGGCTAACATAGCCTTACGGACTCGATCTAAAATAAACTTAAGTTCTACTCCATTGGAGGTGATAGAAAATTCATTTGCCCCACCTGACATTACCACTGACATGTACGATATGGAATGTGATGATGAGGAATGGAAAGAATTTCTGAAGGTAAGAGATGTATTTATTATGACGATTACCAGAAGCATTAATTAACAAGTCAAAGATAATTAAAATCGAGTAAAAATTCATATTTTCAATTATTGTTCTGTTCGCGCATCCAGCAAGTCCTTTAAATAGTCGCTAGTAAAAAGAAGCTCAGTTTAGCCAATCGTACAATAAGCGAATGAGGCTTCGATGCGCTAAAAAACAATCAAAAACGTAATTCTTTGGGGTTCCGTCTTTCTAAGGTGATAGGCTCACTGTCATAATTATAAGGCAACAATACATCAAAACTCCTGTAAAAATTATAACAAGGGGGGACGGCGTTACGCTACTCGGACGACTTATAAAATTTATTTTTGCGTCAGTTTTAGTTGAGAATTATCAGGGGTAATACTTCTGGAGCTTTAAAATTACCGATGATTTTTCACGATTGTGGGTTTTCTATAATTTCACGACTTCGCAGGAGAAGTGAACTTTGCAAAAAACATGCATGAGTGAAAAATGATTTGGTTAATTTTGAAGTTCGAGTGTTATTTATTTCACGATCAGAAACCCAACAACATAAAATAAATAATAAATTTACTAATCTGTTTACTTTTAACAACATTTCGTTGATTTTTTCCAATGTAACAGCTCCAAAACGATTAATTTTACGAAAGTTTAATAAAAAATGACAAACTGTCAGCATTTTCACACAAACAATTCAATGAAAAACTCGTTTACCAATGGCAACTTAATTTAAGTAATTAATTAAAGTACTACCTTTGATAAAAGAGTCAAAAGAATTACCGTTGTACCGCTTAAATCTAATTAATTAGTATTTATTAAGTATATTATGCCCTGAATGCTTGTCAACAAACTAATAATTTGAGATTAAGCTAAAGCTTCGAACTTCCATTGTCTTTTTAAAAAAATTTCACATTGTTTTAATCGCTTATATCGTTGTTTGTTTTTTTTTGTTCAAAATCATTTTTATTAAGCCCATCATTCCGACAAATATTCTACGGCTCCAAAACCGATGGGAAATCAGCAGATTTCAGAGCACGCCTAATGATGTCATAAATTCTTTGGGTCTAGACAACCTACCTGTGCTTTTAGAGCAGCTTAGCCCGTGAAGGCCGTAAACATCGGTTAGTCCGCCGCAAGCGCAGATTTGCTGTCCATACACAGGTACATTGAGCCTTAGAGCAATGGAAATTTCGAAAGACGAATCATCTAAACGGTTTCCCAAAGGAACGGAAGGCAGAGCACTAAGCCAACTACCGCTCTCATTTGGTTGCAGAGCTAGAAGACGTGCCTTGTCAATATCTTCTTTACTGGATTTTAATAAGTTATCTAGAAGAACCTGGAAAATTTCCAAATCAAATCCTTTCTGGCAAGATGGCAAATTGTTTGGAAGTTCTTTAAGGTTACATAATTCTTTCCAATTGTTAAAGGCAGTTTGTACAGGGTGGTCCAAATTCGAGGGGCCTCTATAGCCTTGGGCTTTTGCAGCATAGTTAGCCCAAAACTAATATACATGTTACGGGCTCGATTTTCAAGAGAAGTCGAAAACTAAAAACCGCATTGCGATATGTCAAAGCGTTTCTGAGCTACAGGGTGATTCTCAAAAATGTGCGTTTCTAAAAACCCTCTACAACTTTTTCATTTGTAAAGATAGAGATTTTCATTTAAAACATTTTTTGAAGATTTTTTAAGGACAAATCTACCTGTTTCACCAATTTTGTCTTAAATTCACGAGACATAACACAAAGTTACATTTTTTTTAAAAAAAAAAATTAGTTTTGTAATAAAATTTCCTGTTAAATGATGTGTCATACACCTATTTTTATTAAGTAGTTAAACAGATATCTGCAATTTTTAATAATTACCATAGTAGGCTGTGTTTAACTCTGACCTATGCAGTTTTAAGGTATCTATTTAGGTAGCTATGATCAAATAAAAACAATTGCCATGATAAACGAGCCCAAGTGTCAAAAGTGGCGTCTTCGTCAATATATAAAAATGTTTGAAAACTTTGAAAAGTACGACATGATAAAATGTTATATTGAAAGTAACGAAAATCGACAGACGGCGTTAAATATATATTTCCAGAGATATCCGGAAAGAAGGCAACCTAGCTCAAAAATATTTTTGAAGTTAAAACGTCATCTACAAGAATACGGATCCTTTACACAACCGCGGTCTAGGACGTATAGAAGCCTAGCCAGAGATAGAGAGTTGGAAGAACTAACGGTTCTAGGAGAAATAGAAATTAACCCGAATACTTCCACCAGGGCTATGGAGAGAAACACTGGAATTCCACGCAGCAATGCCGTTCGGGTGCTTAAAAAACACAAGTTTAGGCCCTATCGACCCCGACGGCGGCAACGAGATTTTTCTCCAATTTATTTGGACGGATGAGGCAACGATTTCTAGTGATGGAATATTCACCTGATATAACTGGAAATAGCAAAATCCCCATATTATGGTGGAACAAGCGAATCAGGGAAGGCTCAGTTTTAAGGTATGGGCCATATATTTTTGATGGAAATTTAAATGCCGAAAGATACCAACAAATTTTAGAAGAGCAGGTGATTCCGTTTATCGACAATTTGCCACTTCAGCAAAATAACGAGCTATACTTTCAACATGACGGTGCACCTCCTCACAATGCACGAGACATTACTAATTTGCTGAATATTGTGTTTGCCGAAAACTGGATCGGAAATAAAGGTCCTATATATTGGCCCCCAGGTCTCCAGACCTGACCCCCTGCGATTTCTTTTTGTGGGGAAGAGTCAAGGACCTTGTATTTCGAAATCGCCCAACTACTAGAAGGGAATTGGAAGAGGCACTTCGTACTGCATTTAGGCAGCTTCGTGCGGTAGAACTTCTTAATGCAGAAAATACCGTCAAGAGAAGATGTAGGATATGTTTACAAGAAAACGGCCGTCAATTTGAGCATTCGTTTTAGAATTAAAGAAAATTGTTAGATTAGATTTTAGGTGTTACATAGTTTAATTAATAAAAATTTTAAATAAAAACTTTTAATAATTTTATTTTTGTTTATTATTTTAGGGTGGGTAATTATAGTAAACTAGAAGTTAAAGTTCGAGGTTGCTGTGTCCCCTTGTGTCGTACCCAACTTGATTTTGTATTAAAAAAAAACAATAAAATTTTATTTACACATTTAGCGCCTACTTTGGTAAATATCAAAATATGCAAATATCTTTTAGAATATTTAATAAAAATAGGTGTATGGCACATCGTTCGACAGGAAATTTTATTAGAAAACTGATTTTTTAGAAAAATTGGGGTTATCCCATTTAAAGAAATATAACTCTGTGTGATATCTCGGGAACTAAAGGCTTTAAGAGAAAATCGGTGAAACAGGTAGATTTGTCTTTAAAAAATCTTCAAAAAATGTTTTTAATGAAAATCTCTGTCTTTACAAATAAAAAAGTTGTAGAAGGCCTTTAAAATCGTACATTTTTGAGAATCACCCTGTAGCTCAGAAACGCTTTGACATATCGCAATGCGGTTTTTAGTTTTCGAATTGAAAATCGAGCCCGTAACATGTATATTAGTTTTGGCCCAACTATGCTGCAAAAGCCCAAAGCTATAGAGGCCCCTCGAATTTGGACCACTCTGTAGATTTAAATCGCAACAGTCATAAATGGATTGTGGTAAAATTGATTTTAATACGTATAAAACGTTTGCATTTGATCCCAAAAATGCTGAAAAGCAAAGGGTGGATGCATTTCTAATACCTAGAGCGCCTGGCTTTATGGGTAAGTTACTTTGTAACCAAGCGTGATTGTTTGTTGTTGTTATATTTGCAATCGTCATCAGATGAATTCAGTATCAGTCATCACAATTCACCGGATGATGATTACTGATACATAAGCCATGGAAACGTTGTGAAAAATTATGAAATCAAGACTGGAAATTCTAAACTCTAGTTCACTCTCAAGTAGTCTAACATTGTCAAATCACAACTATTAATTTCAATTATTATTTCTCTTATCAGCGATTTACCGAACCATTAGAAGTAGTAGCTAAACCGACAGAGGATGAGGACCACGATCCGGAATACAACATATTGGCGGACTATGACGAAATAGAAAAGGTCGATAAACACAATAGAAAAGAAGAGTTTCGAGATGACAAAGCTGTAACGATAACAAAGAAAGAAGTGAAAGAATTGTGGGAAGAGCTTTTTGAATATATTCAGAACATTACGGATGATTACGAGAAGCTAGATGATTCCCAAGTAAGCTTTTAAAACAATATAAATATATTTTTACTAACTAACTTAAAAAAAAAACATATTTCATTTTAAAAAATATTACTTTGCCATTTTTTTCTATCCAATATCTGGGGTTTTGTATAATAATAATAGGACATTTTTTTATTTATTTGTTTGTTTATTTATTATACAACAATTTTAAAGTAAAATAAGTTCTACAATTAACTGAAAGCCTTTAAAAGTTTGTGCGTCAATATCCTAAATAATGTTCTTACATATTTGTGTCTGATATATCTTGTTATAAGGTAAAGAATAAAGAAAGAACAATTTTTATATTTTTCACCCTATGAATTGATGCTTAATAAAAATAAAATTATTAATAAAAATAAAATTATTATTAAATTTCAATATAAAATAAACTGATAAAAACATAACTAAAATTATTAATTTTTTAGTATTAAAAATCCTAACAAAGTTATGATTGTTTTCCACAAACCAAAACTACACTTTTTTGCATTCCTAATAAGTGCAAAAAAGTGTAGTTTTGGTTTGTGGTAAACAATCATAACTTTCTTATAGTGCAACCAAAGGTTCCAAATTCCCAACATAATTAAAAATCCTACTTAAATATCTAAATATTTAAATTAATAAGAAACCTTAAGTAATGATGATTTGCATTTATTTAGCTTAGCTTAACTCTTATTTTAAAATATTTGAAAAAAGAAATTGTCGGAATTTCATTCTCCCATTTTTTTAACTTCTAAATTTTAATTTGATTTTATTCTGATTTAAATGACGATAAACTAAATGTCCTATAAAAGCAATGTTTTTTTGTTCTTTTATATTATTAGTTGTTATTGTTTTTATTAATTTGGCTGAGCTTCTTCCCAGCTATAACATATACTAGTATAGAATACACCAAGACATATATACATAAATAATATAAATAAAAAGATGAATGTCCCAATTTAGAATCTTGAATACCAAGGTACTTAATAGAGTTTCTTTCATTAATGCTGGAAATGTTTCCTTCGTGATTGATATTAACAGTTACAGTTCTTTGTTGTTTTTTAGAAATAAATTCCATAACAAGTACAACTGAAGGGAATATATTTTGTTTTTGAGAAATTAATTGTTAGACTTATTTTCAACAGTAAGTCTTTTGAAAGTTTGAGTGTATTTCGGACTTCCATTGTCTATATTTTATTTATACACGACGTTTCGATCTGTACAATCTAAAATATAGACAATGGAATTTCAAGGCTTTACCTTATACAACCGTGTTCAATAATTAGTTTCTAGGATTTATGGTAGATTTTTTTTCAGGTAACTGAGTTGGAAGATACTACTGTTCTGGATTCTAGTGCGGTTACTATGGACGAATCATTGAATACAACTTCTATGTCCGAAAATGAAAATAACTTGTCTGAACGGCAAGAGGTTAACTGTAGACCTAAAACTACAGAAAAAACGGAAAAAATTTCATCAAAAGTTAGTTTAAATTTTAAGTACAGTTCCGAGGGTAACGCACACAAAACAAAGCTAAACATTCCACATTTCTGTGATTTTGAATTTATCATTTAAGTCGGGAGTTTCAGTTCCCTTAGCGGTCATACTTTTGGTATGTTTATGTGTCATGTTTTGAATGAGACTCGCTATATAAGGTAGGGGTGGTTCTCTAAGGACATATACACACACTTCGAAAAATATAATTTGTCAGAATTTAAAAGAACATAAAATAATTGGTCCGAAAAAATTTTTCTCGAAAATGAAATGACGGAAAATCAAATCGCTAGAAAATATATGCATAGAATTAAATTTAAACGAAACATATCTTTATAGAAATACAAAATCTCAAATTTTTTTTAACGAAAATAATTTAATACAAACATAATAATGCCGAACCCCAAAATTCAAGAACTCCAATCTGTCTTAAAATGATTTGAAACGATAGCTACAGCCAGAATTCAATTGCTACGTTGCTAGGCTTACAGCAGGGAAGGGTCGAAGTTATTAATTTACCGCCTACTCCCAAATTTTTTCATAATATTAAAATGTCTCACGGGAAGGGGGTCAAAAATGAATCGCAAGATTTGATAGACAGTTAGACAGCCAGAAACTGTGAAGTTAAATAAAATCGTTAAAAAAAAATCCCTGTGTCATCTTCCAAATAGAGAAACTTGTCAACGCCGCAATCCAGAGCCTAAGGCGAGATTAGAGATTTAAATTTGACGCATGCCCAATAGCGATTCGGATGGATTGTGGTTCGGCTCATTTAAGGATCGGGCATATTATTCTCTATCAATTTGTGGTTCGGGTGTTTTTCGTTTCTAGAAAATTATTTTCCTTTTGTGATATTTTACGGTTCGGGAAAATTATAATCCTTTAAATTATATTCGTGTCTTTTAAGGATCGAGTATATTAAAATTCTATAAAATTATATTCGTATCCATTACTTTCGTTCATTTCGTTTTAATTTCTGTTCAATTGTGTTTCGGTTTTTGTAAGTTCGGCTTTTTTGTGAGTTCCCCTTTATGATGATCTGTGTTACCTGATTCTCTTTCCTAAATGGCCCAAATCGTCATTATTTTCATTAATTAGGTTAGGGTGTAGTAGTTTATCCATATCTTTTTGGTCAGGGTTTGCTTGTCTTTTTATTAGCTTATAAACCGATCTCAAAAAATTATTGGGAAGTATTGGGGCTTGTAATTTTACAAACTTTATCACTATATTATTCTGTTTTAGCCCATACAAATTACGAAAACGCCAGGTTCTTTAAGAGAGAAAAATGTAGAAATCGTTATTCTTCATGAACAGATTTGTGTTTTGGAACAACAGTTACGTCAACATACACAAATTCTCGCACAAAACTTTTTGCTAATGTATGAACATCCTGAGTTGCATAATTACTGCCCTCAAATAAAAGAATACTTGGTAAGAGTTATTGATGATTTTATTTTTGTTATTTTCTCGGTATGTATGACATCTAATCAATACTGATTATTCGACATTGTTTTGTCAAAACTATTAATTGAATGCAATCTGACAACCTTATCACAATAGATGAGCAACAATCAGCTGTTTGAAAATTAATTTAAATTCTATTTTGTTTTTTTGCTCAGTCTTTTGTGATAGCGGAATAATATCATGTTTTGGGTTAGTTCAATAACTATGTGTTGTACTTTTGTTAGTTTTAGATATTTTTAAATTTAATTTGGTTCACAAAAAAAACGATTATTTTTTACAAAATTTATAGGCATTATATAATAGCACACTTTTATTATTGAATATAGAGTTTAGACACCTATTTTGCGCTTCTTAGCCTGCCTTTTGAAAGTAATCTCTGGGGCATCTCTCGTAATAGTCCAGCAGTAGTCGGCTAACATCTCACAGTTCGATTTTTCCTGATACCTTCTTTCCATGTTTAAAATATCTTGGAACCTCTCACCGTGCTCGTCACTTACAGCACCATAATATTCCGGAAAGTAATACAGATAAGAATCCAAG
Source organism: Oxystoma pomonae (assembly GCA_963921995.1). Classification (NCBI taxonomy): domain Eukaryota; kingdom Metazoa; phylum Arthropoda; class Insecta; order Coleoptera; family Brentidae; genus Oxystoma; species Oxystoma pomonae. Next base: position 79,086,991 of record OY998163.1, read on the forward strand.
AAATTAATTTTTTTAACGACATGTTACATCCTAGGTTTTGCGAGAGGCCCTGTATACGATTTTTGACAGTTTTACCAGAGGTGAGCAACTGGATTTGACAGTTTGTTAGGGAAATGTTTGAAATTGTTTGTTGGCATTGATGGTTGGTAACCCCTGACAATAAATAATTATAAATACCGTCAGATTTTTTATTAATAAACCCGAGGTTTAAAAATAGATTTGCTGTATCAAAAACTATAAAAATACGTTCCTCCACGAATTTGTATTGTTCCTTTGTCCAACGGAGAAACTCAGGTAAAGTGAAAAGAAAACATGCATATACCAAGCTGTAAAATTAATAAATAATAATAAACAAATAAAACAAAAGTTTTTTGCACCTAAAGCGTTTTTAACAATATCCAATTCTGACCTAAAATTAAAAGTTTGGTTTTAATCGGACCGAAACCAACGAAGTTGAATATGTCCGACGCAAAATGGCTACTAATCCATGTCCTAATGGTCCTAATCCACAAAATATTCAATTTTGAGTTACTGATAGCAACTACTTTAAAAATGTCCAAATTTTATGTTGACAAAAGCTCTAACCTTCGTTTACTTTTTTACTTGTTACTTTTTTCAACAAAAAAATAACCATTTCTGTAGTACAAAAAATGTTTAATCTTATTTTACTCAAAAGTATTGTTATGTGGATTAGTTCCATTCACATCTAGGGCAACGGTATGTCAATTTTGGATCAAAATTAGATATTGTTGCAAACGCTTTATGTACAACAAAAGTTTTGTTTTAATCCGATAAAAAATAACAAAGTTCAATATGGCCGACATCTGTCAGTTTTCTGTCACAGTTAGGTGTCTTGGAAACGTTTTATAATTTAGAGAAAATTTCGTTTAAATCAGATAAGAAATGAAAAAGTTCAATATGGCGGATCCAAGATGGCAGTGAAATTTTGACATTTAAAATTTTATTTTTAAAAAGACAGCCATGGCCTCGGTCATGGCAAGTTCAAAAAAGAAAATTAGATTCTGGTCGGTTTGCAAATAAGGTCAGTACAATAATTCAAAAATTGCTCAAAAGTGCGATTTTGACAACTTTGACGTCACTTTTCGGGTACTTCTGGGAGGGGTAGAGAGTTGGCGCAATAAAACAAAAATCTTCTTAGGGCGAGTACTGCAACACATACAAAAATCAGGCAATTCTACCGAATACAAATTTCCATTTAAAAAGGGCGATATCCTTTGCCATTTATATACGTTTCTTTCATATGACCAACTGCTACTGAAAGGAACTTATTTCGAACACAGCAGCACGGCTATAGATAAACTAACTCAAAAGTAGAATAACAATATCCTAGTAACTCAACATAGAATAACATTACTTATCATTGCTTAAATTCAAACACACCCATAAAATTCACTCTCTTGGACTAATTCCTAAGAATATTACATAAAAATGTAATCAACAATTTTCCTATTTTGGTCTAGGTCTAGGAAACATTTTTGCTGTTTCGCAGTGTAATTAATTAATGTGTCAAGCAAACTATCCCAGATAAATATTTGACTGGAAATAGTGTGAAGCTTAACTTAAATTAATTAAAACAGGATCATATTTATTAAATTTTTAAAAGTTAAAGTCAACAAAATAACTAATTTAGTCTTGCGTCTATTGAGAAGTCGCTTTATTTGTACAAACCATAGACAACAACACGTTATCGGGAGAAGGAGCATTCTTCTTTTTTTATATACCTTAAAAAATATTTCTGTCCGTTTTTTACCCAAAATTAGTAAAATAGAAATATTGAAAAAATCATTTAAAAACATCGTCAAAATATCAAACTGTCAAAGATTAAAATGTCGCAACAATAAACGACACGGAGTAAAAAGGCACATCGCTATGGAAACCATTGTTATTTCATTTACCAGCCGGCTTGTTTATAGTGCAAAGATAATGTGTTGCGAAAAGTGCTCTTCGTTCGAGATTTTTAAAAGTATTTTCCTGTTTTTCTTGGATTTTTTGATAAAGGTATTAAGAAAAATAGTGTAAACAACTCGCGGCTAAACTACTTTTTTACTCGCGTTTTTATATACCTCGCTGCGCTCGTTATTTAAACCAACGCTTGTAAAAAAAGCACTATTTTAGCCACTAGTTGTTAAAACTACTATTTTTATATATCTTCATCAAAAACATGATTTTAGTAACTGTTTGCAGATAACTAAAGCATGGATTTTTTGGTTACCGATGCAAAAAAAGATTTCTGTCCGTTTTTTATCCAAAATTAGTAAAATAGTAATATTGAAAAAATAAGATTATTCTTGCTTAAAAATTAAGCCATTTCCGCCAGTTTTCACCAACTATTACGTAAAAATCATTTAAAAACATTGTCAAAATTTCAAACTGTCAAAGATTAAAATGTCGCAACAATGAACGTCACCGAGTAAAAAGGCACATCGCTATGGAAACCATTGTTATTTCATTTACCAGCCGCCTTGTTTATAATGTAAAGATAATGTGTTGCGAAAAGTGCTCTTCGTTCGAGATTTTTAAAAGTATTTTCCTGTTTTTATATACCTCGCTGCGCTTGTTATTTAAACCAATGCTTGTAAAAAAAGCCCTATTTTAGCCACTAGTTGTGAAAACTACTATTTTTTGTTCGGAAATAAATAATTTAAATTTAAAAATTATATTTGTACTCTTGTTTGCTTATTTAATATTTGTTTGCACAACAGTTTTTTATAATAACGTTTTAGCCCAGGAGCGTTAGCTCCCAAAACAGGCTATAGGGTTTTTCGGCTTACCCCTATAGTAGTTTGTATTTTTTTTCCTCCTAGGGAGGTTTGCTTCTTCCGCCATCTTGGATTAAAGATGCCGAAAGGTATTATTGTATAAATCATAACTTTCTTATTTATGAACCGATTTTTCTCAAACAAATTTTGATATATTCGCGATATAGCGGTCTTTTAGAATCATTATCAATATCTTGCAATTTTAACGTTAGGGTACCGAAAAAAAATATTTTCTTAAAATGATGTAGAAGTTTTCAGAATAAGCACTAATTCTGTCCTATGGTAAGTGGTTAAAAAATAACTATGAATATATAAAGACAATGCTATTTTGAATACAATACTAGTGGTTCCGACTAAAAGTCGACGGTACGTTAAATATACACGCCATTTAAGAAATTTATTTTGGGGGATGCATTTTTTCATATAAAAACATTCCCTATAGGTTTAAGAGGTTTTTTTTTAATTAATTAATAATTTAAAGGTAATCTGTCAAAAATCCTGTTTCATCCGGAAAAATTCCCCTAAATTTGCTGACGGTCTTGGGCTATTTTTGTGCATCCTTTAGGGCCGGTTTCTCAATAGCGGGTTACCAGAGAGTTAAATTAACTCGGGCTATAAATCCCAGTTTTTTGCTGTTTTAAGCCAATATTTTTTTTAGGTTAACCGTGAGGTAATGTAACTTACCCTCATCTTAAAGGCCTTGTTACTCTGGAGTTAATTTTAATTCGCTTACAATGCATACAATGCAAGCGCTGATTTTTTTCCTACACATCTTTTCACACCACTTTTTCTCTACGGACACCCTGTATCCATATCATTAATATCAAGTTAGTAGAACTTACGAATTTACGGATCTTTTGAGAAAATTTTGTCTACAAATTTTTGTATTTATTTTAGCTAAATTTGAAATATCTTGCCCAAGGGAAACCCTTCTCGATATTTCGACCTGTTAATTTGGTACCAGCGTTGGAGCTCATCGATTACTGGAGCGATCTTTTTAAAGCAAATGGAAAAGAAGTTCAAGAATGTAAATTGTAAGTATTTTAACTAGTAGGGCGAATAGGCGGTAGTAGACCCTGATAATTTACCTTTCTCTAAACCATCCCCTTTGACCTATCGGTTGTCTACTTCGAAAATTGCTAGGAGTGAGCTATCTCTCGTTGACTTCGTCTAATAAATCACTACTAAGCACGGTCCGACATAACCTGACTGTCATTTTTTAAGGTAGCTTTTTTACTAAGCTTTCTACTGGTTATGAGCAAGACAACGGTTTCTCTTAAAAGGTGGTGTTCGCGTCAGCTCGTTGCTCCGTAAGAGCTTGGTAACTCGGCGGTCGTCTCGTGACTTTTTTGGTTGAAATTACTTCACTTCTCTCAATCGACCGGTCACATTCTACGAAACCCAGAATCAGATCTCAGTAGATTTTTAATGCTGATTCACAGTCCACTTGTTTTTTTGTTTGTCCAAGCATACACATTTATTGAAGAAAAAGAGACGCAACAACCGCAACCAGGCACTAAAACTGACATTTTTGGTTATATTATATTTTGGTAAAACATTTATATAAATGAATTATTATATAACGTATTATAGAAAAATAATACTTTAAAAAAATAACTTCTTATTTAAGGTAACAGCGATGATCAATAATTAAACAAACACATTTTTGAAAAGATTAGACAATTTTGTTTTTTTTAAATCTTCCGACGCTTATCAATGAGCAAGGGCAGAAGGTGTCTCTCTCTCTCTCTCTCTCTCTCTCTCTCTCTCTCTCTCTCTCTCTTTTATTGAAAGAAGTTAATACCACCTTATGTCTTACACATTTTACGCTTTGAACAATTACAATTTTTGCTGTTTTTTGGATAATAATGGCAAAATAAAAATCATATGCACGACACAGATGACAAAACAGAAATTTTTATTAAACAGTTGCCTTAAATTATTTCCATCTTTCTGTAAAATACTTTTTTATAGCCTGCTGTCTCTCTTCAACAACCTTAAATATTTTTTATTTTAACAGAAAAAAATGTTTTTTGACAGTACTTTTTTTGAACGCCTAAGAAAACAGTGAAAACTTGAAAATGTGAGTGTTTTATTCTAGAAGTCGAAAGTTTGGAAAGAAAGCTTTAAAATGTGAGCAAAATCATGGCAAAAAATGTGAAAAACATAGTAAAAATTGCTTAAACAAAAACTTTACCCCTTAAATTACGCTAAAATATTTTAACAGAATGAGAAATAAATAAAATAAATAATAAAACGAGTTCAGTGATACACATAAAGGTCTAACTAAAATAGCGACATTATAAGCCTTAAATTACCATCATGGCTTTACCATTACATCATTTTTTATTCTTTTACAGGATTGTAACGACCATAGTTTTAAATATCAAAAATATATAACTAATTTGATGGTTTCTTTTATAAGTTTTATGAATAGTTCGGAACTATTTCTTGTAGGATATTTAATTTTTGGGTTTAAATAATTTTACTTGATGTTATGTTGAGACTTGGTCTCAATAAAGTTTACTTGTTTGGTAAAACAAGGTTACTATGGATGGAAAAGTCCCAGTATAAAAAAAATGTTTATATTTTATATTGAAAACATAAATTAATAATTTTAGTCCATTATGACGGAAGGTCAGATCAGCGCTCGTAAAACGAGCAGTGATACACATAAAGGTCTAACTAAAATAGCGACATTATTATACACGTAATATTTTTAAAAACATATTCTTCTTCACGTGCCGTCTCCTCTGAGAAGGTTGGCAACCATCACAGCAATTCGAACCTTCGATGCCTTTGTTCTAAATAAAACAGAACTGCAGTTGACCACGTTCTTAGGTTAGGATTTCTTTTTGTTTTCTCATTCTTCTTAGCACTTCGTCGTTTGTTATTCTATCCACCCAGCTTATCCGCAATATATGCTCATAACTAAAAAGCCTCCAATCTATCAATAATATTTTTCTTTAACGTTCATGCCTCCTCCATCTCATATAATAGAACAGAGAACACGTAATACCTCAAAAGTCAAGTCTTTAAGCCAATAGTCAGATCTCTACTGCACAAAACATTTTTCATTTTGTTAAATGCGCTTCTTGCTTGTCCGATCCTTGATTTCATTTATTCAGTATAATCATTGTCTTTCACGTCTTCGTTAATTATGGCTCCCAAATATTTGTATTTTCTTATTTCTTTAATTTGTTCTCCATGGATCATTACGCTTTCTTGGCGTTGCTGTGATTGATTTCTTTTGTTATTTAGAGTTAGACCCCTCTCGTCACTGAGTTCCACCACACGATCTAGCAGTTGTTGCAGATCCTCAAGATTCCGTTATAAGTACCGTGTCATCAGCGAATCTTAAATTATTAATTGGTTTACCGTTTAGTTTTATGCCTATTGTTGTTTCACCCTCCAGCGCTTCCCGAATAATTTCTTCATCCTTGTCTGACGCCTCGTCTTATTTCGATTTCATCCGAAAATTCATTCCCTATCTTCATTACTGCTTTCTGGTTGTAATAAAGTTCGGTAATAATGCTGATGTCCTTTGTGTCTAAATTATTATTCTGGAGTAGCTGAATGAGGCGGTCGTGTCTGATTTTATCAAAAGCCTTATTGTAATCTAAAAAGCATACATATAACGTCTGATTCATATCCATGCATCTTAGGGCCAGCACGTTTATGGCGAATAAAGCTTCTCTTGTTCCAAGGGCATTTCTGAAGCCGAACTGTGTATAATTGTCAAGACTATTTTGAGGGTGTGGCTCATTAAGCTGATGTTCGATGGTCGCAGCATTCCTTTGCATTTGTCTTTTTAGGTAATGCGATAAACGTAGACTTTAAGCATTCCTTAGGTATAACTCCTGTATTATAAATAGAGTTATATAAATCCACCAACACTTCAATTTGATCCTCATTGATAAGTTTGATTATTTCTGTTAGGTCCAGGCGTTTTATTGTCTTTTGTTAATTTAATTGCGTGTAAAACTTCTTCTTTGGTAATATCTGGACCGCTGTCCTTGGTCGCATCGTTTGTTAGGGGTTTTTGTCTTTGGTCTTCAAAAAGTTCCTGGATGTATTCGTTCCATCTTTCAAGTTTTTCTCTGGTGTCTAATATGATTTTTTCCATTTTTATCTAGTAGCAAACTTCCTCTGTTTATTTTGTTTGTGCCAGTTAACTCCTTTACTTTCTTGTGTAAGTTAAAAGTATCGTTCTTTAGCATTAATTGTTCTATCTTATTACACTTCTCTTCACACCATTTTTCTTTGGCCTCTCGTATTTTTCTTCTTACCTCTCTGTGAGTAGTATTGTATGCGTGATTGTCTAGGTTCTTATATGTTCTTCGTTTTTCCATCAGTTGTAATCATCCATTGTTTCTTCTTGTTGTTCTGACCATCTCCTAGTAGGTTTTTACTTGTAGTTATAAGGGCATTCTTTATTATTTCCCATTTTTTATCATTATTTTCAATGGCATTAATTTTTATTTTCTTAAATTCGTCATTAATTTTCTCTTTAGTTCTCTCTCTGACTGCTGGATTTTTTAGCTGAGATATCTGTATTTCTTCCTTGTTACTTTTATTTAGTAGGTTTTAAGTTTAACATGGAATCTAGCTACCAAAGCGTTATGATCCGACCCTATGTCGGCGCCGGGATATGTTTTGGTTGACTTGATTGAATTGCGGTATCGCTTGTTGATCAGGAGGAAATCTTTTTGGTTTCTGACAACATTATTTGGATTATCCGCTGTTGATTTCCATGTATATAATCTTCAGGGTGGGAGTTTAAAATAGGTATTCATAATTATGACGTCTTTCTCTTGGCAAAACTGGGCCAGTCTGTCTCATATAGTATTCCTTGCACCCAATCCAAAATTCCCCACGAAGTCTCCTTTACTTCCTTGTCCTATCTTCGCATTAAAATCGCCCATCACTATTGTAATGTCTCTAGGTTTGGTGGTATCTAGCGCTTGTTCCACTTCGTTGTAGAACTGTTCTATTTCTTCTTTGTCTTTATCAGCAGTTGGAGCATATATTTGAATTATATTGATCTTGGACTGGGATGTTTGAAGTCGAATTGCCATTACTCTATCCGATATTGGCCAAAAACTAGTTACGGACTGTTGAGCGATCCTGTCGACAATTATTGCCACTCCATTCCGGTGTTGTCTATCATTATTTCCCGAGTAGTATATTCTTGTCTGGCCAATTGATATTTCTCCAGAGTTAGGCCATCTGGTTTCGCTCATTCCCAATATGCTAATTTTTAGTCTTTGCATTTCCTGTACTACATTGTGAATCTTTCCTGCTTCGTATTGATTTAACATTCCATGTACTAACGTTCATTGCTGACCCGGAGATTCTTCGCACCCTCTGGTTATTTAAAACCTGCCGGGGACTGAGGGCCGTGTCTTTGTTTGTCTCAGCCATGATGGTTTATAATAGGAAATTAATTAATGAGGTGGTTTTCCGTTGCCTTCCTCATCGCAGTGTTTTAACCGATCCAGTTCCTTACTGACTGTCGCCTAAAACTGTTCATCCTTAGAGCGTCCTAGAAACTCGAGTTTCTGCGCTCCAATGTAGTAATGACAGCACGTCTTTCCACTGTCATATGCTGGTACAGCACGGTGTTAGTTTTGGTCCGCCGTGGGTATTTCATTTCCCCAGTACCACCCATATCTGGGAAGCATTCCCCTATCCGCCACCTGGAGAGGCGCCCGATGGAGGACTAGCAACCCCACACATCATTTACCTACAATTATGCAAATTCTCTGGTTTGCTTTTTAAAACGTGGAGAAACACCTTATTTGTATTCAAGGCGCCTATACTCACAGGTGAGCCCTACATTTGACTGGTTGCCATATTGAAAAGTCACCTGGGTACTATAAACGCTTTTTTATTAACAAAATGGTAGAGTCATTTTAGTTTTTTTTTTAATTTTTGTTTGTTTTGTTAAGAATTGTGTATAAAAATTGCAAAAACTTATTAAGCAGTGTGTGCCTGAGAGAACGTCAAGTGTTTTTTTAGACAAAGTGACGATTTTAATTAAATAAAGTTTATTGTGAAAAATAAGAACAAATAATGTTCTATTTTTACGAAAAAGTATTAAAAGCAAAGAAAAAACACCAATCTATTAAAAACACTGGATATAGTATGATACGATAAAATTTCAATCGGTACCCACGTGACCTCACAACGCCATTATTGTAAATTTTGGCCTCACCTGTGAGTATAGGCGCTTTGATGTTTATTCAGGTATTCACAAATCTTCACAATTTTAATTCAATAAATAATATATAATGTATAGGTATAAATATGTTCATAAAAAAAGGGGACACGTGTTTGACATTTGGGTACGTAATGCCTCCGTTTTTTACAGATATTTATCTACTACTACACAAATGTAGTAGTAGATAAATATCTATATATATGTATATATATTCGGAATAAAAACTACACAATGTGACAACCTCGCACTTGTAGCGGGTCACCTGTGTACTACGCTGCCTCATTAATTATTTGTCGTCGGAGTTGCCGCTTTAGTAGAATCGAGCTGGTAAACGTAAGGTGGATGGAGCATAAGTGAGGTGGAGCAACACCGTTCTCAACTAAAAACCCAGTTAACTCATTTTCGTTCGGCCTATGATTGGTGCCATATTGACACCAAACTGACAGGATGTTTTACTTGTCAACTTGGTTATAAAAATGGCAGCCACAGTAGGCTAAAGGGCACTTAGGTGGTAGGAGTTAACTGGCTTTTTAGTTGAGAACGGTGTTGGGTGGAGCATACTTGGTATTGCCTGATGCAGATTTGCCAGTGGAAAGAACAATGACTTGATGATGGGTTTATTTTAGAATGTCTTTGATGATACACTTATTTAAAATTAAATAAAGCATGACGGAATTTTATTCATATTTGTCAACGGTCAAATTTGACATTTTGAGTTTGAGAATACTGGATTTATGGAAAAATCAAGCAAATTCCGCTATTCTCCTGCGATTTTTAGGGTCGATTTCAACATCTGGCGTCTCTAACATTTTCCGTAAAACACATTTTTCAGCCATTTCTGACCTATCATTTTCTATGTCTTGTCAACCTTTAACACCTGTGGATGACATATGGTTAACCTCAATTTAGTACAGTATTCGTTGAGATAGCCAGATTGTCTCATCTATCAACCACTGACCTTCCTTCTTAACATCCTGGTGGCTCGAAAAAAGTACCTCTACATGTCATAACGATGTTGTTTTCAATACTGCTTCCTCCAAGTGAAGGAGGCAGTGATTTCAATAATTTTGACATTTATTGACATCTTGATTTAGACTGCTGTTATTTTGAGAGACACGTGTCGATTTGTCAGGTATTTCTCTTGCCACCAGAATTTTAATGGAGCAAAATTATTGATTTTTGTTTTCAACATTAACTGCAACAAATATCTCACTAACGGAGGTATCAAACCCCTTTGTGAGCAGCATTGTTGGAAAGAATTTTTTCCGAAATTCTTAAAATACAAAAATATATAGGGAGTTCTATTTAAAAATAAGCGTCATATTTGACAATAGTTTGGCTAAAAGTGGAAAAATATCTCTAGGACCGATAATAAAAAATCTTTTCTCAGGGAGGATTTATAATGACTGTACAAGTCATTAAAAAAAATGGCATAATGGGTTCAATGACCTTTTAAAACATAAGTAAGTATATCAATTTTGGTTAAGTGTGCAGTGTGCACTTCAGCGTTGCGGCTATAGTATTTTTATGTTTTCTCAAAAAAATACATGTTGTCATCTAATTTCCCTCTTGTACATTTAAACAAATCCGGAGGCGGCATTTTTTTGTTAAAACTGTTATTACTGTAAAAAAATATGTTTATCAGGAGCTGATAGTAAGTACTTTGTTTCCCGTTACTTTTTCCTAAATCATCATCCTAAAGCGACAGTTTCCGTATGGTTAATTATAACAATAATCCTGCAAATGAGCATAATACAACATTTTTTTTATTGTATGTCAGATTTATATGTAATAACTCTCAATATATCTTAGATAACTGCGCGAATTTCTTTATTGTTTACCTTCCGATTCCAGCAAGTTTCTGATTTCATTAATAGAAAATTGAAAGCGTTTATAGTTGGTTAAAGATCAATGACCATAACATGGTAATAACTTAACAAGCATTGTTAAAGAGCATTCACCGTATGTGATTATTATTCATTTCAGGCACGTCCAAAGAGAACTTTCCAAATCGCTGCAGTATGCTATGGCGGGAAACTACTCTTTTATTCCCACTTTTCCTCGGTTGGTTTTGAAAACTATGGCCCGAAGCGAAGTATTCTTGTATCCAGCCCTTTTGCCAAAAATTCCTTTTAAATCTGAACAATTTTGTTCAAACAAAGGTTTTACGGAATCTGAGGACAGGTAAATTGTATACAAATTTTTAAAAACTTTATTTATCAGACGACTGCAGTTACTGAAAAACAGGGACTAACCTCACAAAAATCGGAACAAGATATGTTTAACAGTTTTTTGTTGAGAAGATAGTGTACTAAAAAATATATCAAAGTTTGACCACTGGAAATTTAAAAAACTTTAACTTTTAGCTAAATGCAGAAAAATCCAAAATAAGGCTGGATTTTTCGAGCTAATTGCAAATATCTCAAAAACCGTCAGGTATACAAAATAAAAATTAGCTGTATTTTGGTTATCTAATTCTCTAATCTAAGTATTTGCCAAATTAATTCACAAAATTTTTAATAGTTTGGAAACTAAACATTTAAAGTGGGTTTTATAGGAGATATTTGCAAATATCTCCAAAACGGTTTGATTCACATTAAGTTACTACATAATGTTTTCCATGTAATTCTCACAAATATTTGAACCGGAGGTTGGGAGTTAACATTCAAGGTTGGTTGTTAAAAGTTATTTCCAATTTCTCAAAATTTGTCTGACTCCCAAAATAAAAATCTACTTCATTTAGGGTGGCCACTTGTCATAAAACCTTATGAGTTCATAAAATTTCAATATTGTCATAAAATATGCCCAAAATGTCATAAAATTTCGAAAATGTCATAAAATTTGCACAAAAATCTAAGTATTTTAAGTTTATTGTAAACAAACTTTTGATATTCCACCTGTGCATTTTCTCATGGGATAGTTAGACAACTCCTTATACAAGCCGCACGTCAAATTTTCAATTACAACTGGTAAATAAGCGCAGGAATATATATATAGGGAACGCATGATTCAAAGGACCCAACAAGAGTTTTGCCGCGCTTTTTAATATTAAGCAATACATATGCTCGATTTTGATTGTCTTTTTTACTGCACCAAAGCACCAAAAAGTTGTGTGCGTACTTGTTGTGTGAGAATATAAGGGCAAGTTAAATCCCACATATATCCCCGCAGCTTCCGAAAAACGCATGAACTGGAAAAACCATCTTTCTTTTTATATGTATTAGTAAACGTTTTAATTTTATTGAGAAATCAACAAATGAAAAAATAAAGTGGATTTATTATTTTACACAATTACATACCTACTTAGAATTCAATTTTTAAAATATATTTATCATTTTAATATCGATTTACATCCACTTCCTGGATGGTTGGTAAGACTTAATTACCTAACAAATGCGGAAAACGATACTTTCCCGCACGCACCGGCGGAAATTGGAAAAGAAGCTTTCTGCACGCATTAGGTACAACATTTTTCCTACGAGCGAGAAGAAAATTTAAAAAAATTTGATAATGCAAATTTATATTGTGCAAACAAAGAAAAGACCACAAAGACCGAAGTCGCGCGTGCGTAAAAAGGCTTTTCTCGCACGGCGTCATAAATTTAAAAAAAATTCAAAAATTGTCATAAAATCATAAAAAATTGGTTTTTTCCCAGTGGCCACCTTGTTCATTATATTGGCTATTTAATTCTTTCCGGTCGTCCAATTTTGAGCAAAATTTTAAATGGTAAAGTTAGGTATTGTTGTAAAATATACTAAATGCACCAACAAAACGTTAAAAAATACTTTATTTTTAATTTTTTTTTTTGGGGTCAACCTTATTTCCAGTATTATAGTCCTAAGGATGACCCAGACCAAGGGTTAAAATTTCTTCTTTTTTCTGAAAACATAGTGGACGTTATTTAACTATTGCTAAATGCATTTTATTTCAGGCTGTTAGCATTTGGCTTGGACAACTTTAGCACCTACCTACAAAGCCAGGAAGGATCAAAAACTTATAGAAACAAATACGGCGAAATTCAGCTTAAAGTACTAGTCTCTTACATTCAAGAGTACATGATGCCTCATCGAGACGCGGCTACCATTATAAGACACATAAGACTGAGCAAAGATCCACGATGCGCTAACAATCCAATAAAGCAATATTTTCTGCAAAAAAAATTGAATCGAATGATCCATTATATTTATCCGTTGCAAAACATTTTACCGCCGTACAAGAGAAGTCCACATGAGTTGCCGACTCAGATGAGAAATTTTTTGTTCCCGAATCCGGTAAGTTGCAAAACTGTTATCTCACTTAGTTGTCGTGGTGAGGTGAGGCGGCCGAGGTTCGATTCCCGGCTACTGGTTGTGTGTTATAAATTTCCATTTTTTTGTACAATAACTGCTTAGTACACTTGTACTTTATACAAATAAATAACTGATAAATGATGCCTCATCCAGACGCGGCTAGCATCATAAGACTGAGCAAAGATCCACGGTGCGCGAACAATTTAATAAAGCAGTATTTCGTGCAAAACAAATTGAATATTTACCCGTTGCAAAACATTTTATCTACGTACCAAAGAAGTCTACACGAGTTGCCGACTCGGATGAGAATTTTTTTTACAAACCCGCTAAGTTGCAAAACTGTTATCTTAGTCGCCGTCGTTAGAGAACTGTCCGGATCGATTCTTGGTTAGTGATGGGGTGTTATGAATTTTCATTTTTTTGTTCAATAACTACTTGACATTTGATTCTACATTATTCTTTTTACTATGTAAAATAACCTTAGATTAAAAAATTAAAAGAGTAATTAGCCGCAGACTAATAACTAATTTTTTTAATTTGATTAATTACTATAATTAAATTTGAAATTAATATAATTACCAGAATGACAAAAAAGTATTGCTTTAAAAAAACTTCAAACCGGCAACGTTGGATCAAAGATAAGCGGCGATTAAATTATGACAAGTCTTTTTCGTTCACATCTGACTCGGAAGTGTTTTTAACGGGAGTTGGTGTTTTTTTGTGATTTTTTACTCTTATTTTGACATTAATTTTCTTTGGGCTCCTCCGTCTCAAGCTCTTTCGTCCCCAAAACGCTGATTCCGTTTCCTCGTTGAATAGCTATGCTGAGACGCTTATACAGCCAATCACCTTCTTTTTTGTTTTTTTTTGAGATTTTATGTAAAAACTGCCTAAATACAGGCCTTTCCACAGCTAATGTTTCAAAACCCAATGGCTTAAAAACATAGTTATTACGCAATCCTAATCCTCCCGAGTTTGCTGGCAATGATGCTTGAAGCCATTGATCGGATGTTAAATGAATGTTTAGAATTTTGGTGAAGATTTGTTTGATGGATTCATCAAATTCGCCTAAAAGTGGGTTTTCATGGAAATTAGCCACTCTGAGTAAATATTGTAGACGTGGCAAAGATAAACAGTTTCTTAAAAGGTAAAAAGCTTGATGAGGCTCAAGCATTAGTAATCGTTTTTCCAGGAATTATAAACTGTTTATTTTGATTTTCAGCAAATTATTTTTGCTTTCTTCATTTAAAGGAGCACCAAGAATTGTAAAATTTTTGAAAATATTAAATTTGGTTTCTTTAAGGGTATCAGGAACTTTGACGTATTTGTTCAGAGTGAATACTTCGCATTTTGCTTTATTCAAAAACAGTCCAATTTTTGGACCATCTTTTTGGATCAAAAGGAGATCTTCAGCAACGTTTTCACAAGTCTATTAAGGATCCATCGTCCAAGTACCATACATTAAGTTTCGATTTGAGTTTTTGGAAAAGAGGATGTGCGGCGATACAAAAAAGTAAAGGTCCAAGCGGGTCTCCTTGTTGAACGCCTTCTTCTGAATTTAACATATATTTTCCATAGAGAAATAGAGACGGTGAGCTATAACTTGCGGATACATAAATACATTTTGACTATTTAAGAAAAAAGAATTATGTAAAGTCTTTTTGAGGACCAGCACAATGCGTGATATGCAAAAAAACAATATTTCGGCCTAGAATTTTTATTTCGGAGGTAAGAAACATTGTGTCATTTTAGCTTGGTCATTGGCGTAGTTTGGTAGCTTATATATTTTAAATCTAAAATTATAATCTCTGTGTATTTTAAAACAACTTTGTACCGTGCTGTTGAGAACTCAGCTAATATCTAAAGAATTAATTTAAATTCGTACCTACTGGCTATGGTGTCTCGTCGAACTACAACAGACGCAATTTATACTTTATCTTTAAATGTCATTGTGGTGTGCTTGCCTTCAGAGCGGGAGGTCTTGGGTTCGATTGCCACCAAAGAATGTTTTGTTTTTTTTTCCTTTTTTTTAAATATGCTACTTAAACTTCCCACTTGTTTTCAAAATATGCTCGCAATTATTTCATAGGTATTCAAAAGCTGTTGTAGAGAGGTTAATTGCAAGAAACCCAAAAAAATATAAAAATTTTCAACTCATGGGAGTGGTTTTAGGTATTTTTTAGTCTAAGGCCCAGAACTTCAAACTGTTTTAATCACAACACCAGCACCTATATTAGAATTCTGGCGAAAGCGTTGGTAAACTCAAAATCCCAAGTAGAGTAGTTAATTAAGCAGATACAACGAATAACTCTCGACAGTTGACACCTCGGCGAATACGTTGAATTTTGAACTATTTAAGAAAACGAATTTTAAAATATTGCAGTGGAGCGCTGTTAGTATTTGTCGCAATTTAAGGGCCTTGTAGTGCTGTCCATGCAAGGCTTCCTTCTTCTGTGAGTAACGAAGTAGCAAGCCTTGGACACCCACTATAAATGTAACCCCAATTAGGTGGCTAGTATTTTAATTTTCGCTACAAACTTATTTTATTTTATGATTTGAAGGGAAGTGGGTTGACGCACGCAAAACTCGCCGCCACTGGTGATGGGAAAAGCGACTTTAAACAGTGTTACTGTTTTATTTGTCTGTATCTTTTTTCTCCTCATGTATTCGTCTAGAAGGGTGTTGGATTGTAAACATTAGAGAATTTCCAAAGGAAATGTTTGGTCTCTTCTTTAATTATTAGTCTGAGAAAATAGCTTGAGTCCTCATCGGGATGCAGTTACCATCCTAACACATAAAACTGAGCAAAGATCCACGGTGCGCGAACAATCCGATAAAACAATATTTCCTACAAAAAAAAGCTGCATTGAATGATCCATTATTTATATTTATCCATTGCAAAACATTTTACCGCCGTACAAGAGAAGTCCACAGATACGAGTTGCCGACTCAGATGAAAATTTTTTTGTTTCCAAATCCGGTAAGTTGCAAAACTGTTATCTAACTCGTACTCGTATGCCCCCCCCCTTTCCGCCACAGCTAAACCAACCAATTTTTTTTAACATTTAACAAAAAAAGATGATTTTTTGCTTAATTTTTTTAAAAATTTTCCCTATGGCGCTGTCATATTCATTATAACAATTTTTTTTTAATTTTCAGCAACTTTTGTCAACAACTTTTAAAACGTGTAAATATTGGTATCTTTACCATAATTTCCTAAAAATTTTTTGCCAGCAGCGAATTTATGAAAAGAAATCTAGAATTGAGACCCCCCCCAACCCCCTTGGTAGCTAACCCAACCCACTTTTTTTAAATGTTAAAAGAACTTTCTGCAATTACTTGAAAAAAATTTTGCGCACGTTTAAATTAGGGTAATTTAACTATAATTTTTTCAAAATTTTTGGCCGCGGAGCTAGTCAAGTCATCAGAGAACTTTAGCTTGCAAAAGGTGGTGTAGTAGCGATTTTGATATCTTGGATTTAGTGTATATAAATTTGTTTTTTTTTAAGTAACATGAAAACTATAAACTTTAGGACAAAAAATCTTATTAGTAAGTTGAAGAGGATAAAATTTCCCACAACTTTAGTGTACAATTTTTTTTGTAGCTGTTAGCTGTAATGTAATGTGTAATCTGCTTCTTTCTCTTTTTTTAGTTTATCCCGATTAAAAAGCAACAAAACTTATTTTATTAAATTATTTTTTTAATTTTAATAACATATATAACACCTTTAATGTATTTAAATTTAATATTATATATCAAGTATATTATATCTTATATATACCTTAATACAATATATAATAAACTCATTTCCGCACCACCAAGAGGTAGAGTAAACGGCGTGTTTTTTTATTGTCGTATCTCCAGTAGACCTAATACACATATAAAATTATATAAAATCAACGGATCTTGATTCTCATTATATGGATCGTCTACAATGTCTATGTCATTTTGATCTTCGCTTTCAATAGAAAAATATTGGTCTCGATTTTCATACGCTTGCTCGTTACAAAATCCACAAATAATGGAACATTTGAGGCCCGCTTTTCGGCAACCCCAAGCTCCGGTGTAAACTTTTTTGCAACTGCATGAAATTACTTTTAATAGTGTCTGGTGCTGGTTTTTCCATCATTTCAATTAGAACCAATCAACTTTCCTTTTCCAGCCCCAATCTTCTGGGTTTTGTTTTGCTATTTTGGATTTGGTGGTATGTTTGTAACGATGCAAGGTTGACTTTCGATTTTATTGAAGATTTGATAAACCGTTGGGATCGGACTTTCTCTACGCTGTCAGAAATATTACCACCATACAATACTACCAGGAATCGTCCGTCAGCTTTTGCAACTTCGTCAAGATTAGCATCTGTGTTGTTAAAAAAATAGCACAAAGACTTCAATTTTTTTTACGAGTGGTAAAAATTTTGTTTTTCCCTGACCTAAGATCGCCGAAGTTGTGTCACATCCACTAAATGCGTGCAAAAAGCAAATAAATTCTGCTAGATTTTTCTGCTTTAAGCTGATTGGTAAATGCATCTTCTCTGATATCTTTCCTTTCCCTGGCTTGAGAAGGAAGGTGTTGCCTTGATATGGAGCCAATACCGTTAGCAGAACTAAAAGATCAATATCTTTACCAAAAATAAACACAGAACCATGATCTAATCAGAGCGATATAGCTGTCGTCACAATTAAAACATCAGCGTCTTCTTCGGCTGGCTTTACTGTAATTTTGGCATATTCAAATTTTTTAGTCAGCGTAAAAATCAGCCGAATTTTATTGTTTTTGTTGGCTAAGAATCGTTCCTGAGAAACTTGAGCTAACATAGTTTCATCAAAGATAACATCAGCACAAATGTCCTTTTTTGAACGAAGAAGTCTTTCAGCGGTTTTGGTGCTGTTGTTGCCACTATTTGATTCGTATCCATCGAACATGCCAACCGTATTGAATATATAGTGGTTTTATACATATACGAAGTCCAGAACTTTGGCCCATTTGAGAGCTCGTAGGTCCTCTACATCCAGGTTCGGTTGTCCGAGTACCTGATGCCTCATCCTTAGGTATACATCACACTCCGTAACGATGTGCCGGGATGTCTCCTCCGCCCTTCCACAGGTCTGGCAGATAGAGTCATTCCCGATCCCGATGCAAGTCAGATGCTTACTGAGTCGGTGGTGGACGGTCAGTATTCCTGTCAGTAGTCCAATATCTTTTCGTGTTCTTCCCAAGAGCCATTTGAGTCTGGCCGCGTCCGATGCGGCGATGAATTCTTTGGACTGTCTGCATTCTATTTCGCTCTCCCAGAGCATTGTTAGCTCATTTAATGATTCGACTTTGCAGCTGTCTCCTTGTTATACCGGCCCCACCTATTGAGTGCTGGCCCCGATCCGAGCGAGTTCATCCGCATTTTCGTTGCCCGACACTCTCGTGTGTGCCGGTACCCACATCACTGTAACTCTCTTGTCTCGACTCAAGGCTTCCAGTGCGTCGACGCACTCTTTCACCAGGGCCGCTTGACTGTCGGAGCTTATGTACACATGCACGTAAACCCCCGCCCCAGTTTTCTGCATCTCCGATACCTTGGAGCCATCGGTGTAGCATATCACAGCGTTCCTGTCGAACTGTTAGTGGAGGTTCGCACTCTACCAGAATTCCCTAAGGTTTTCGTAAATATTACCCAAAAATGTTGTTATAAAGTTCAAATCTTTCAAAGCTTCAGTTTTAGGAATATTTTCATTTCCTTTCAACATAAAATAATTGATTGTATGGCGGACTATCCGTGCTTTCTAGCACCAATTTTTTTATATTTGTCATAGTGATATTTAATACCAAAAGCTAAAATTCCAGTCGAGGATCCCCCATTTTCTGGCCCCAGAAACCAAGATGGCGGCTGTCAAAGTTAAGAAAGCACATTTCTGCTTTTTCAGAAAAATCATATCGAAATTAATCGGGTAAGAGTGACGTGGTCCCTTAATACAAGAAAGTAAAGAAAAAATAAAAAAAAAACTAAATTTTTGAAATCTGACCGCCATTTTGTTTTGATGTGACACTTTTTTATATTTTTGGATTAAGTAAGACCTCCTCACTATTACTCAATTGATTTTGATTTGATTTTTCTAAAAACGTAGAAAACACATTTTTCATAATTTTGACAGCCGCCATCTTGGTTTCTGGGGTCGGAAAATGGAGGATCTTTGACTGAAATTTTAGCCTTTGGTATTAGGTATTACTATGCCAAATATAAAAAAATATACCCTTTTTGCAGTTTCTTTTTACGAATTTACTCCACTATTACGGAGACTAACAGAAAGATCGGACCGCGCAGAAACTACGTTCCTGTAGCGTATAGCGCATTGCGACGGAAAGTGGAAGTAATGCTTGTATTAAGTAAACACCTACCTTGCCCCGTCCATCTCTTTTTATATGATCATAAAAGAAAGACAGAACCTTTTTCAATGTCGAAATATATTTCACACAATTTAATTTTGTACCTGCCGTTTTTTACCACCGCTTGTCAAAATCTGGCAAGCGGTTTTTTTAGATTTTCAAAAGTGAGTTGTGGTAAAGCCATAATGACCCTTAAAATAATTTTCTTAAATACCTGTTAAATTATTTTTAGATGTGCTAAAATACACTTTAGTAGGACACGTTTTTTGGCAAATTTAAAGACTGTAAAGAACTTTGATTGAAGGAAATTAATACCACCTTATGTTTTACACACTTTACACTTTGAAAAATTACAATGTTTGCTGTTTTTTTGGAGAAAAATTGCAAAATAAAAGTCACATGCACGACACCACTCAAGATGACAGACAGATGACATAACATTTTTAGTAAATTATGTCTATAAAATACTTTTTTATAGCCTGCTGTCTCTCTTCAACAACCTTGAATATATTTGCACGTCACTAAATTATCTCTCCATCTACCTCTAAAATTCTGCCCTTTCTCTCTCTAAATATTTTTCATTTTAAAAGAGAAAAAATGTTTTTTGGCAGTCCTTTTTTTTGAACGCCTAAAAAACAGAGAAAACTTGAAATTCTAGAAATCGAAACTTTGGAAAGAAAGCTTTAAAATGTGAGCAATTTGATGGCATAAAAATATGAAAAACGTAAAAAATTGCTTCATTAAAAACGTTACTCCTCAAATTATGCTAAAATAGTTTAAGCCCTAAATTATCATCATGGCTTGACCATTATTTTAATCAGTTTTGGTTGGAAATCTCGCGAGTTTATGGGATTAGCTATATAGTGGATTAACAACTTATTTTAAAGTCTAAAATACCATTCAAATCAGGCTGGATCACTACCATTAAAGCTAGAGAGCATGAAACTATTTGAAGAGTGCCGAAAATTGGGGTTCAGATTTTTGCGAAGCAAAAAGATAATAGGTTAAAATGCAATAAAAAAAAAGATTTTGGTTAAAACATTTATAAAATCTGTAAGACTTTTAAACTGGGATTTTTTCCCAATTAATAAAAAAAAATAACATAATAAAATGATGTTACCTTTAATATTTGATAATTGATAGTTTAGATTTTTAAAGGTTCCAAAAAACTTTTTGTAGAGCTAATGCATTGCTTTTTTAACACTAAAAAGTATGGAAGAAAGGCGCCTGTTAAGTTTTTTCATATCTTTTTATTGTTAAATAAGTAAGTGTCTGTAAAAAATTAACCAAAAGAATATATGTATTTTATTATGCGTCTGGCTGTACAAGTAGTTCCTTCCTGTAGCCACCGTCTGCGCTCGTGTCGCCGTCAAACACTGTTCCCCAACAGTGTTGCCAGGAACATGATAATTATCAGATTCTATGATAATTTTGGGTGAAACATGATAATGAATAATGACCTATTATTAACCCTTAAATCTATGATAATTTAACAAATCCTTACATAAAACGCCATTTATTCTTATAATGCGTCTAACGCACACAGTGAAGACTTTTTTTTAAATTGAGATGCAAAAATAAAAACTATGATAATTTTTCCCTAAACTTCATAATTTTTCGAATTGCAAATGATATGGCCATAGGCACCTATGATCTGTTGAGAATTAAAAAAAAAAAAAAATCGTTGCTGTTTTGTTTCAAATAACCAAACTATAGTAGTTTACATTAGAAGCATGTTATGATGGTCATTACACGCCAAGATGAAGTTTAAGACGCGAGCCGCAGTCTTAATTTATTTGAGCGTGTAATCACCATAATATGCGAGTTAGTGTACTATACTTTACCTAGGACCAATGAAAATGTCATCGTAAATATCAGAAATTATTAAAAATAACAAATCTAAGCACTGTTCGAAAATATCAACAATCGACAACATGACGTTGTCGACCATAACTTCAAAACATATAAGGTCACTGAGAGAGTCAGAAGCGACTAAATCCCACGTTCCACGATTTCATTGGCCGACTCAAGGTTACATGTTTGTGAGGTTAGGGCTTTTGTGTTTAAATATTTCTCACCATCAGGGTTGCCAACCCTACGGTTTTTTTAACACTGTTTTCCGATATACGGATATGTGATGACTTGTCATTCACAAGTTAACCCAAACATGGGCGAAAGATTAATTTCACAAGTTAAAACAAACATGCGGATCAATCATTATTTTCTCGCAAAAAATCAAATTGCGGACGCTCATGGCGGACTCGCACACTTCAGAAAATATACAACTGTTTGTGCTTTCCTCTTCAGATGAAGATAACTAAAAATTTTTTAAAAGTTGGTATTTTCTTATACATATACCAACTTTTTAAAAGTTGAGGCTAGCTTATGTCGACATTTTTTGTTCATTTTGATTCTTTAGATTTTAGTTTATTTTATTAGATAATATTTTATTGTTACATAAGCTCTCTATAGTAGTATATATTCAAAATAAAAATAACTTTTATATTTTACTGATCGTTCCATTGGTGCATCGAAAAAAATATAGGATAAGTATTTGGACATTTTAAAAAACAGAAACGACGCCATAAAAAACTTTACACCAAAAATATTTAATTCATCTATTTTCTGGAAAAAGTAAAAATCTACGGATTTTTCGCGGTTCTTCTACGGATTTTTCGCGGTTCTTCTACGGATTTACGTATTCAAAAAGTTGGCAACCCTGCTCACCATCACCATTTATTTTCAAACACACCCCAGCAGGATTTATTTGGTTAGATTGCAAAAAGGGTTAGGCTCTGGGTTGGTCCGTTGGGTAGGGTTGGTTTTGGTTGGGTTGGTTATTATTTGTTTTTTTTTTAATTTGTAGGGGGGAGAAAGTTAAAATCAAAATGTATCTATAACCTCACATTCATGTAACCTAGAGTCGACCAATGAAAACGTGGAACGCAAAGTGTCTCTCGTGGACTTTTTGAATATTAATTTGAAAGTTAATTAAAAAAGTAATGTTTTTTCTAAAAAAATGAGTAATATGCCAAAAGAAGTTATTTTCGGTAAGCTTTTAAAACTATATTGGATATATTTACGTTTAATAAAGATTTATTTTCTTAAAAATGTAGAAAAATAATTTACATTTTTGGATCAATCAGTGTTCTTATGAAAGAAAGTTTCATCGCTGGGAGTGCCATCTTATAGCTCACGTCTAAGCTTCATTATTATCCTAGGACCGTAAATGAGCCATTACAGTTGTGTTAAGAGGCTAGTTAAATAAGTTAGTTGTAGGTAAAATATATTATTTTTTGTTTACCTATATCCGACACTAGATTGATTAGCAATATAGGAAGGTAGTAAGAAAGTTTGAGAAAAGTTTCTATCGTCCCCTTTTATTGTATTGATCGGGATAGGACTATTTCAATATACAGTTCTACTAAAAACTAAACGTTTACGCACTAAGTGAAGGAACATATCGCGATTCTATAATTTAAACAAAAGTATGAAAATAAATAGGAAAATAATCCAAATTTCAGTCTTGTGGCCATATTATGGTAAAGCCATGATGGTGATTTAAGGCTTAAAACAATCAAATTTTTTAAGTTTTCCCTGTTTTTTTAGCGTTCAAAAAAAGTACAGTCAAAAACATTTTTTCTCTGTTAAAATGAAATATTTAGAGAGAGAGAGAGAGAGAGAGAGAGAGAGAGAGAGAGAGACATGTATTTTGTACAACAAAATTTTGATCAAAAATTACATTAAATAATCTTCATCATTCTCTAAAATACTTTTTTTTCTTCAACATTCTTAAATATTTTTCATTTTACAGAGAAAAAAATATTTTTTAAATGCTAAAAAAACAGCAACAAAAGGGAGTTTTTTATTCTACAAATTGACATTTAAAAAAAAAATAAAATGTGGCTAAAATTATGGCCTAAAAATGTGAAAAATATATGGCCATACCATAAAAAATGGTAAAAACTTTTTAATCACTAAAAAAACTAAGTTTATTCATCTTCGGCCATCATTTGTGCTATTAACCTTTTACGTTCCTCTGCTTGTCTCAATTTCATGAGTGTAACACTTTCAAAATCTGAATCTTTGACTAAATTGCTTCTGCCACCTGCAGGTTTGTGGAGACCATTAACCCAATCTAGTTTTAGTGGGTTTTCAGATAACCCTAGTTCATAATCTACAGCCATTTGGGCACTATTTCTCTCTTTAAATTCTACCAGGGCACTCCCTTTCTTTTTTGGTGACATAACTAATGCTTGTATTTCACCATATTTGGAAAGAAATTGTTGTAACATTTCTTGGGTGTATCCACCATTTTGCAAATCATTTTTCTCAGCTTTCCATTTTATTTTTATTCTATGAGATACACTATCTGTGTTTGTACTTTCTTTTGTCGCTTCCTGCCTTAGTTCTCGTAACATATTTTCCATTTCTTCTTTAACCTGCCTGGAACCTTCTTTACGTAATCTTTCAATTTCTTCTTGTAATTTTTCATCTGCAGTTTTGGCTACTTGTACTTTTTGAAATGCTTTTCTTTCTCTTTGTTCTAATTCTTCTTTTAGTTTTCGACGCTTCCCATCAAGTTCTTTATGCCTCAGAGCTGCTTCTTTTCTGCCCTTTAGTACTTTGTCATAAGCAAGTCTGGCTTTCTCATCTATTAAAATTTCCAATATTTTTGTTAGTTGGTGGAACTTCTTGGCGGCTTCTGCATCATCCGGGTTCTTGTCTGGATGGCATTTTAGGGCTTTTTTTCTGTAGGCTTTTTTTATTTCTGTTACTGAAGCCGCCACATCAATTTCCAATATTTCGTAGAGATCTAGCTCTTCAATTTTTACTTCTCCCATATTACTGCTTTTTTAAAACTAACTATTAACATCACTATCCTATCCCTTTTTAAAATTTTTTTGCAAAAACAACCAATAACAAAATAATGAAAATCATAACCTCTACAATCGTTTGACATTTTAGTAGTTCATATGCACACAAAAAATTTTTAGGTTAGGATATTGTTAAAAAAAAGCTTTTTTCGTGTGTTTATATTTGTTCTATAAAGTGACTTATAAACTGTTTGCGTTCGCCGTTCAAGATACTCTTTTTGGTACCATCTTTTTTGTCCGCTCGTCTTCCTTTCATTAAAAAATTATAAATTAAATTTATATGTATAGTTGTTGACATAAATCCCTTTTTACAATAATTTATGGGGGGTTTACCCACCTTTTCATATTGATAATTCATGACTTTTTAGTGTTAATACATAATTTATCAGCACTTGTTTATCCAAGAAGAACAAAATAAATATTTTTCTTTACCATGCCTCAATAGGCTAGGTAAAGTGCGACCAGCCTAGGAAGGCGCACAAGAAGAATTTGCAAAAGAAAACAGTCTCTGTCTATCTAAAGGTCAGTCTCTGTCTATCTCCCTCTTACGCCACTGAAAGCAAATTATATGCTTTTTAAATTGGCATGAATATCCCCCTCGTACAAATATCCCAGATGCCTTCCTATGCTTGTCACACTTTATTCTTTCTAACTTGTGTTTTCTAGTTTTCTAATATCAGCTGAAATCAATTGCTTCTATTTTGAGATCAACCAACCAACATTTTTTTTCGTTGCTTTTGACTTGCATGTTTCACTTGTGAAATTCAAAGCTCTCAAATCTCGCATGGGGTGCTCTTTCTTGCCCCATCAAATTTGATGGATCAAAAGGTCAGGATCAAAACACTAGACATAACCCTGCATTTTAATATTTTATATACTTTTTAAAATTCTTCCAAGTTGGTTTTTAATGTTTATTTTTATTCAATATGTAAAAATAAATAAATAAAAATGTTTTTTGAAGTTTTCCAGTAGTCTAGCGGTCAGCTATTGATTGCAAATGGCGTGTCCTCATTTAGATTAGAGTCACTCTCGAATTACTCATGCAAATTTCTTTGATGTCACAGCCCAAACCTGGAGCACTATGAGAGCAGTAAAGTCAAAAACGCTAAAAATTAACCAACTTTAACATTATGCAATGTGCTATGAATTGAGAATTAGAAACTATGAAACCTTGTGTAAACTTTTCTATTAACATTATGATTATGAATAAACAAAATTAATGAATAGCGAGCTTTCCCTCAAAAAAGGTAATGGTAACCGTAGATCCGGATTTCGCACTTGTGGTGCTCGTCAGTACGGTGCTAGGAATTAGGAGATGAAATGGTGATGAAAAAATCTGACCACAGATTGGTGTTTGGGCACTATTTCAAAACAGATTTTTGTCAGATTTTTTCATCACCATTTCATCTCCTAATTCCTAGCACCGTACTGACGAGCACCACAAGTGCGAAATCCGGATCTACGGTTACCATTACCTTTTTTGAGGGAAAGCTCGCTATTCATTGATTTTGTTATTTATTCACCCTCGCTAAATCCTTTTTTAAATTATGAATAAAATTGTGCTTAGGTTATGAATTATCAATATGAAAAATTGAATAAAGTAGTAGTAAGGGACGGCCTGCAGGCCTGGCAATTAGGCCTCTTCATGGGCCCTTTCTGCCGAACTTATTGAAAGTTGGGTAAACCCTTCATTATACATCTAGAATAATAATATACATTTAGTTATTAAGGACAGGTTTATCCAGCAATGTAATGTACAATTCTTAAATGTAGCGCTTAGTTTTATAACTTTCCAGCATGTGAAAAAGACAAAAGATGAAAAGTTAAACCCGCCTTAAGTAAAATAGGCACCATTTTAAATTAAAAACTTCTTAGATTATACCCAAAATATTTAAAATACTTGGCTGTTTGTTTTGGAGCAGTTTGGAGGCATTTCATTGCCTGTGTCTGCCTAACAGCAAATGAAAAAGCTTAAAAAAAGAGTAATATTGAATGGCAAGTGCAGAAGTATATCTATCTAAATAAAACTGGAAAGATTAAAGCCTATTACTTTTAAAAAATGTCCCCAGCAATGTTATCAATCAAGTGTCTTAACCTTTGATGTGTCACAAGCAACAATCCACTCCACACTTACCAGTAGAATCCAGTGACATCAACTGACTGTCACCAGGTGTTGCAAAACAATTACTTTTTATCTTTTTCATAAAACAAAAAAAAGAAATACCTGCAGAAGGTACATCTTGATAATATTTTACTGTCTTTGAAACAAAAACATCTAAAAACTCTAAATAGAGTGACTGTAATGGCTACAAGAGAAAAAGTTGAAATAAATTTTACTCTGCCAGTGGCAGCCAGCGACAGATGAGTGGGGAAACAACAGGGGAAAAGCTGCTTAATTAATATTGGTCAACAAAGTGTTGCTTGAGACAAGGCAAAGCTCTGACAACAGGGCTTTGGGCTAAACTTAGCTATTTTCATAATTTTATTTTAATTATACTTGTGCTGTTCATTTCAGTCGTTAATTTGAAAAAAATTAATTTTTGGTTTGGTTGGTTTTTGTTGTTTTAAGTTTTGTAACATTATCTTTTAAAATGTTATGCAAGCAAAGCTTAATCAGTAAATTATATATTTTTATCTTGCTTTTTGGTGGAAACTAAGTCATTTTTCAAAAATTTTCAAAAATTATCGTAGGTACTGTCTATTGTTGAGGATACTGTATTATTAGTCATCTCAAAAAATTGTTTAAAAGATTTACTTATGGGGCAATACCTATGTTTTTTTGTGAAAATGTACCATTTATGTGGCCTTATTTTATTCTAATTTTTTTACTTAGCTAATTGGTGGAATTTTTTTTTGTACCGGGTTTGTATAAATTCAATTGAAAAAAACTATTTGAAGAAAATGTAATAATAATAATAATAATAATATATATAAATAAATAATAAATAAATGTTAATCAAAGTACGAATCACATAATTAAATAAATGCAGCATAGTTAATTAAAATTTGTTGCATGCTGCATAAAACTGATACTTTGGTAAATGTTTGAATAAACATATACCAACTATAAGTTATGAATACAATATGAATACATAAATAAGCCATGTATACATATACTCATATGATTATATCTTTACTTTAAGTAAGTATTGCAGATTTAACAATAAACAAGACAACCAAATTACCTAAAAGAATAAAACTTTGACTAAAAAAAAAATAAATTATCTAAAACATTAAAACCGTAACTAAAAACTAAAATTTCCTAAAATCGCAAATAAAAAATGCCGCTATTTTATAGATATATATAAAATTATCAAGAGAGGCGACAACCTCTTCAAAGTCATTGAAAGTGACATTTTTTTGTTATGTTATTTTCTTGTCAAAATGTCAGAAGTGCATTGGTGTTACTCCAAAATATGTATATAAATAGGCTTACCTTGGATTCTAGATCCAAAAAGGTTGCAAATATAGAAAAAAAAAATTCCTTCTATATAATGTAACAGTGGTTACAGTGACATTGAACATATTTATATATTTATATTTTTCAAAAGAGGATACAGTTTCGTTTTCTTTTTAAATATTCCGACGCTTATGAAAAAAGTAAAGAAGGTGGGTCAGTCCATATCAAGTCAACCAGGGTATTTTACCACACCATCTCCGATGTTGATGATTTTTAGTATACATGTTTTTCCTACCAAAAAACTGGAAAATCCAAAATTTCAGACTTTTTTGACCAGTTGTTTATTTTGAATTAATTTTTGAAAATCGAAAAAGTCACTTATTTGTCCTTAACATGTGCGCACAAAATTAGGAATATCCAAAGAACCACTTATAATAGAAAAGTAGGTGAAGGTTCATTTTAAAGCTCTTATAAAGACCTTTCATATGAGAATATTGCATAACATATATTGAAAAAAAAAATAAAAAAAAAATTTTTTGATTTTTTTTTTAAAAATTTCAAAAAGGCCATTTTTAATTTTTTTCAAAAAATTATATTATTTTCTTTAAAGTGTTATTAAACTATTCACAAAATTTTGAGATGGACAAATCATGGGTTCAATGTGAAAAAATTTATTAAAAATGTCACATGCATGAAAAATCGCCTATAAATAGACAATGCATTTTGGTAATTAGAAGAATATAATGGGGTTTAAAGCGATATTATAAAAATATTTAACAATATTTTATTTAATAAAAAATTATATCCTACGTTTCATTCTATATCAGTAATCAGATTAACATTGCCCCCCATTGTAATATTTACTTACAAAACCTCTTTTCCACCGGAGACGTACTATTGGATGTTCCAATTCTTAGGAAAATATGCCTGTATAAACCTGCCAATACTTTTGTGAAATACTGCCTGTTTATTCCTGTTTAACATTAAGGACACACCTCCTTCATTTTATTGGTCTGTTTAGGTACATTGTGGGGATTTGCTGACATGAAAATTCCTGCATAAATTGATTTTAAATTTTTGGCAAGTATCTTCCTGATACAGCTCCAAATAATCGATACATAATAGTTCGACTGAAGGTTTATCAGAAGTCATCTCTGTGTAATTTTAAAAGTTTCAACTATGGGTGAGGCAAGTGGATGGACTAAATATAAAGTAAAGTGCTGTGATCCACTAGAGTTAAAAATCAAGCATTTTGGGAAATTAAGAAATGTGACCAAGTGGATGTGCAGTTACAAAAATGTCAAAATGGGAATGAAAATCTGTGATGGTTGTAGACTAAAGCTTTCAAAGGAGTTTAAGGCATCTGAAGAAGATGAGGCAGGGTAAGTAACAAATAGTATTTTTTAATATAAAATTAATAAACTAAACCAATTGCGTCAAGTACGGAGTGGAAAAATCTCATGGCATTATTTTGCATGGCATTATTTTGCATGGCATTTTGAGAATACAGACATTATGTACAAATTTCTTGGCATTATGTACACATTTTGGGTCAGCTGTTACCCCCTTTTTAAGTTCTTATAAAAAACTAACTTTTTAAATTTTTTTAGACCCAGTCAAGTTCCAGAAAATGATCCAGATTTTCAAGATCCTGCTGAATCATTTACTCTTTTAAACAAGTCATTGGAGCTTCTTGGTGTGTCGCCGATTAAAAGAAAAAATGTATACAAAGAAAAAATTGATATTGTACAGCATACAATTGCGAAAGCATTTACAAAGGAATCAGATTCAACGCTAGTAAAGGAATGCCAGAGTGACGAAAGTGAAATGATTAAGCAGTTAAAGGACAAATTTTTAAAAACCGAAAAGAGGAGTGAGAAAATTCTAGTTTTATCATGTTTACCTCAAAGTTGGAGTAGAAAGAAGATTGAAGAAGAATTTGGAGTTTCTCAATATTTGGCCAGAGCTGTAAAACAGTTAGTTAAGGACAATGGGATATTATGTTCTCCTAACCCCAAACCGGGAAAGACCCTTAGTGATAGAGTGGCCCAAATAGTGGTAGATTTTTACCAAAGGGATGACATTAGCAGGACCATGCCAGGTAAAAAAGATTATGTTGTTATCAGAAAATATGGAGCTGAAAAAGAATATGTACAAAAAAAATTAGTCTTAGCTAATTTAAAAGAAATTTATGCATTGTTTAAAACTGAGTACCCCAATGAAAAAATTGGGTTTTCAAAATTTTGTGAACTGCTACCCAAAAACTGTATACTGGCAGGAAAAAGTGGGACTCATACTGTATGTGTATGTACTATACATCAAAATATAAAACTAATGCTCAATGGCTCCAAATTAAATAAGCTATATGATGAAAATAACAGGCCTCTTGCAATATCTTATCATGATTGCCTTTATAAACTAATGTGTAATCCACCTTCAGTGGACTGTTTTTTAAGCAATAGATGCAAGCAATGTCCTGGAGTAGAACAGTTTAAAAATACGTTAATAGAAAAATTTGAGGAAGAATTAATTGATGAGATCTCATTTAAAAAGTGGGTCTCAGTAGATAGGTGTACTATGGAAACCGTTTTTAAGAAAAGTGATGATTTTGTCCAGGAATTTACTGATGATCTTGTAAAACTTAAATCACATTCTTTTATTGCAAAAATGCAAAAAGATAGATACAATGAAATAAAAATTAACCTTAAACCTGGAGAGTCTTTGATCACTTGCGACTTTGCGGAAAATTATTCCTTTGTTATGCAAGATGAAGTCCAGTCTTATCATTGGAATAACAGCCAGGCAACCCTCCACCCTTTTGCCATTTATTTTCTAAGTGATGGTAAACTGCACAACCTGAATTATGTGTTTATTTCGGAAAGCTTGACACATAATACAATTGCATTTCATTTATTTTTAAAAAAATTAATGCCTGATTTAAAAATCAAAATACCAGGACTTAACAAAATTTTTGATTTTTCGGATGGATGTGCTGCGCAGTACAAAAACAAAAAGAATTTTCTGAATATATGCCTGCATAAAAAAGATTTTGGTGTTGAAGCAGAGTGGCATTATTTTGCCACCTCGCATGGCAAAAGTGCCTGCGATGGCTTGGGAGAAACTGTTAAAAGACTTGCTGCCAAAGCCAGTTTGCAGAGGCCCTATGACAATCAAATAATGACACCTCTACAATTGTTTACTTGGTGTGAAGAAAACATATCTGGCATTGATTTTAAATATTGCACAGAAGCAGATTATACAAATCATGAAATAATTTTGAATAAAAGATTTGCGGAAGTCTTAACAATACCGGGGACACAAAAAATTCATGCTGTAATTCCTCTTACAGAAAGCACGTTTTTGGCAAAACAGTTTTCTACATGCTTAGAGGTCGAAACACATAATCTTTTTAAAGGTGGAAGCATTATTTTGCAAAATATCGAGTCAGGGTTTGTCACTGTAGAATATGACAGTGCTTGGTGGCTGGCTTGTGTCTTGGGGAAAAATAATGAGAGCGGAGAACTGAAAGTAAGCTTTCTTCATCCACGAGGACCTGCCTCATAATTTTTTTACCCAACACCTCAAGATATTTTAATTATTAAACCAGAAAGTCTTATAAAAAAAGTTGAACCCAACACTGCTACTGGCAGAACTTACAATGTCAGCAAAAAAGAAATGTCAGATTCATCAGAAATTCTTAAAAGAAAGTTAAAAAAATAAATTTAAGGTATATAGTTAGTCTTAGTGTTTTCTGTCTAATTTTTATCAACGAAGTAGAAAAGTTTGTTTATTTCTTTTGCGAGTTTAAAATAAAATAATTTGTAGATAAAGCCTCTGGGTATTTTTTAAAACCTGTATCCATCCAACAAATTTATTTATTTTAATATCCAGTGCACTATTGGTGCTCCTAAAATATGTTTATTTTTTTAAATGCATGATTTTTAATGTACTTAATATTTTTGATATTTTTTTTGACATTGAACCCATCATTTCTCCATCATAAAATTTTGTGGATAATTAAGTAACACTTTGACCAAAATTATTTATTTTTTTCAAAAAAATTAAAAATGGCCTTTTTGAATTTTTCAATTTATTTTTTTCAATTTTTTATTTTCAATTTTTTTTTTTGTTAAAATTATGTTGTGATATTTCATAAAAAAGAGCTTCAAAATGACTTTAAAATGAGCCATTTATTACTTTGCTAGTGTAAGTGGTTCTCGAGATATTGCTAGTTTTGTACATTCTTGTTAAGGTCAAAATGCTGACTTTTTTATTTTGAAAAATTAAAAAAAAAAAACTACAAATCAAAAAAATCTAAAAATTTGCATTTTCAACTTTTATGGTAAGAAGAAAATATATACCAAAAATCATCAAAATTGGAATTGGTCGCGTAAAATTTTTGTGATTTTTTGGTTGATTTGATATGGAATGACCCAGGTGCCTCTCCCTTGAAACAGTGCCAGAGTATAGAAGACTGATATTTCCATCTTTTTTAATAAATAAACTTGACTTTAATGGGGTTGTCGTGTCTCATACATACAGGGTCTCTACCTAAAACCACATATAAAAAATGCAGCTATTTTATATAGGGTGGATCACAAAAATTGAGACTTTTTGGATTGCCTATAATTTTGGGACCAATGGGCTGATTAAGAAAAAAATAGTTGCTTGAAAAAAATATACTTCATGTTTTTTTGGAACAAGTGTCAAACATGACATTTCATAAGAATCCAAGATGGTGGACAATTTTAAAAAGTTGTAATTTTTCACCCTCCCCCATGAAACTTTTTCCTGTGCGCCACTGCCTCAAAAAATATTTTTTTTTACAGCTTTATCTAATACCGAGTCTAATACTAACATGAAAATGTATCAGTTATAAAAAATCGGTGATAAAATAAAGACGTTAAAATTTCTAAAAATGTCAAATTTTAGTTTCAACATATTGGCTTTTTTAAATGCTTAAGTTTATTAAAATCGGTTTAGTCTCTGTAAAATTATAGCCAAAGGAAAGACTTTATTTTATTTTTAAACAATACCTAGCAAAATATGGCAAAAATACACCATTGCATTGTTAATTCTTTACTGATTTTCGCAAGTGGTACATTTTTGTGTTTGGGAAAAATGCATCTAACAAAGAGAAAAATATTTTTTGTTCCATTGGCGAACCGAAAATAAGTTTCATGGAGGGTGAAAAATTGCAATTTTTTCTTTAATTTTTAAGAAATGTAATTTTTGTCACTTTTTCTCAAAAATATGAAGTGTATGTGTATTCTTTCCACTTTTACAAATTTTGTTTGAATCGGAGTATTGGTTTTAAAGTTATAGGCAGTTCAAAAAGTTTCATTTTTCATAAATAATACATTAAAAATTAGCAGTTCACTAAGCATTTCAAAATTTCCAAAAAAAATATAAACCTTTATTTAACGTATATGGGCTATGCTAATCATACGTTGTTTTTTTTTATTTGTTTAGAGGCTTTATTTGTATTGGTTTGTTATAAAAATTGTACAGCTGTAGTATGGGCCCGATTTTGTTAAATAGTACTTTGTGAATTGGTATGTTAACATCTAAAGTTCTAGTATTGTATTCACGACTTTTTCGTTTTGAAAATGGCAATATTTTTGAATATATATAAACATTTATAGATGTAGATAGCAATACTGCCGTCAGAAGTAAAAACCCCGTGAGCGAACTTTTGTGGAAAAATAGAAAAGAAGCTTTGAATTGTAATAAAGTCTCTTAAACGTTCTAGGTGTAATATAGACAAATGATTTTTTTGGCCATAGAATAGCAAAAATTAAAACACAATAATTAATAATTGTGCGTTTTGCAGATGAAATAAGGCACATACGGTAAAATAACATATCCTATTCGGGCAGTCCTGCTGGGCAAAAGTGATAAATTATGACAAATACTAAGAAAGATCCACGTAAATCCACAGACTTTACGTGTTTTAGTAGAGATCATAAATATTTTTTTAACCTGTTTTAAACCAACCAGTAGGTTCAAAAAACCAAAAAAGTCATTTTAAAAAAATCTGTGGGTTGCGGGGTTTTTCCTTCTGACGGCAGAATAACTGTCATTATGTTAGCATCTGTTTGTTTCTTGATTGAGATTCAAATTTTGAACAATATAAAATTTTTAGTGATGTGGTGATTAAGATAGGATCATAATTCTTAGGCCATAAACTACACTATTCAATTTGTTACAAACTTTGGTTTCTCCAACTTGAATTCATCTATTCCGAATTTATCGATTCCTAGAAATTTTGTTTGTTTTAAAGGGCTTATTTTATATGAAGAAATTCCTAGAAACTTTGTATGTTTTAAAGGACTTATTGGAGATTATTTGTAGACAGTCCTTTTCTAGATTATTTGTATATAATCCTTTTCTAAAAGCAAACTGGGCGAAGTTAAAGAAATTTGTTTTTTTCAAAAACGTATTTTCGAAAAAGCCAGAAGATTCGAAATTTATCTATTAGTATGTTTTCATATCATATTCAATACGTATCTTGTTCTTCCATATATTACGCTCTTTGTCGGAACAGAGAACATGCTCTATGAAAGAAAAAGAAGACAATCTTTTCAATACGTATTGAGTACGATATGATAACATACTATATACTACCTCATTTCTGATGGTGAGTCTCTTTTAGACCAGCAATACCAATATGGTATGAGGGACTATTAAAATCATGAAATTTTAACTTGAAATGAGTTGCTAAGGTTCCAAAACACCTTAATTGACGAGAAAAAAAAGTTGTCTGTTGTCTGTCTGTATAGACGATAACTCGAGAACGCCTTAATCGATTTTAACGAAATTTGGTACAAAAATCCTCTATCGGCTGACCATGAACTGATTAACTTTTGGGTAGAGTGGTGGGGGTTTGAAGGGGGGAAAAGGAGGATAAAATATTGAAAAAAAATGTAACTTTGGAACAAAAACAAGTAGCAATATACGGTTTTCAGATTTAAGTTTCCATGAATATGGACTACAAATTTTGTTATAAAGTCCAAATTCGTGGGACTTTAGTTTCCGAGTTATTAAAAAAAAACGTTAAAATATATAACCAAAATCATAACTTTCGTAAATATTACCCAAAAATGTTGTTATAAGGTTCAAAACTTTCAAAGCTACAGTTTTCGAGATATTCTCATTTCCTTTTAACATAAAATAATTTATTGTATTGTGGACTATAGTTTGGCTGACACATTCCTCAAATATATGACATATGGTTTAAAAAAAAAACGAATACATAACATAAATTTTGCCACATTTTAAAATTAACCTTTTCAATTATTTAGGCTTGGTTGGGAACAGTGTACGTTTATATAGCAGAAATAACAATTAAAATAAAAAGATGGGTAACTTTTTACTTTTCTGTGTTCATTGAAGCACTATCAGGTTATTTTAGATTAGAGCCGCGAGACGCATCTGTAGTATTTCGGCGGTAATTCTATTGTAAATAAAAAAGAGTTTTACCAACAGATAACTATTGGATTTTTGACCTCCTCCACCAGTTCTATCACTGACTGGTTTCAGAAACAGTTGGATGGACGCAAACACGTGTTTCACCCTTGTTGCGTCTAGTCTCCAAGTCGCACCCGGTATGTATTCTTGTGGTACTCCGGTGTATTTTGTAAAGTTCGTTTTTTTGCTATCGATTCGTCATAGTAAAATGCCTGACTGGTGGATGGACCGTGGAAGAGGCCAAAAATCCAATAGTTTTCTGTTGATAAGACTCTTTTTTATTTATATTTAACTCCACTATGGACGTTGGGAATTTATTTCTCATTTTGAATTCTATTATAGCCGCGTGTGTTATGGTGTCATTTCTCCCTTTATTGTATCCATTTGAAGCAAATTGTCGCCTCCACGTTGTAGGCGACCAATAGACGGGTACTTGAAGTTTCGGCTATAATAAAACGTTCCCTGGTACGTTCCCACTCAGGCAGGGCTAATAAAAATGGTCTAATAAGACTAAGAAATATTTTAGCATAAAAAGCGTAAAGATATAAGGTGATATTAATTTATTTCAATCAAACTTCTTTACAGTCTTTAAATTTACCAGAAAACTTGTCCTACTATAAGTGTATTTTAGCACATCGAAAAATAATTTAACAGGTATTTAACTAAATTATTTTAAGGTTCATAGTGGATCTACCAAACGCCCAGTAGGTTTAAACTTTTTATAGAAAAATTAAGTATCGAAATCAATTATTAATACTTGTATTACAAGAAAAAGGTCATATTTTGTCTAAATTTGTTGTAAAAAAGTTTTATATATATTTTTTTTAATGGGCAAATTTTCACAAATGAACTGCATAGCGCACACAGCTGATTTTGGCTTTTGTTGTTTGACTGTGAAAATAAATCATTTTTGTTAAAATCTTTTTTTAATTTTCGTACTTTCTTTTTAATGTCGACGCATCTCGAAAAATTCTCACTATTAAACGAAAATTCGACTTGTTCCAAGTCTTCTATTTTTTTTTTCTTGTGATTGATCCTGTCTCTTCGTACTCTAGTATACTTCTAAACGTTTTCGTCACATGAATTAAAATCGTTTCTTCTTTTGGGGAAAAGTTTGGAGCACGCTTCTCTGGCCATTTTTTTGCCCAAAAACCAGAGACAACATAATAACTTACGAAGACTAACAAAAAGATAGGGCCGCGCAGAAACTACGTTGCTGTTGCGGCGGAGAGTGAAAGTAATGCCTGTATTAAGTAAACACCTACCTTGCCTCGTCCATCTCTTTATATATAAACATAAAAGAAAGACAACATTTTTCAATGTCGAAATATATTTCACACAATTTTAATTTTGTTGTCAAAATCTGTCAAGCATGGTAAGCGGTTTTTTTTAGATTTTCAAAAGGTAGTTATTTAATTAGTTATAGTTAATCAGTTTTGGTTGGAAATCGCGCGAGTTTATGGGATTAACTACATAGTGGATTAATAACTTATTATAAAGTCTAAAATGCAATTCAAATCAGGCTGGATCACTACCATTAAAGCTAGAGAGCATGGGACCATTTGAAGAGTGCCGAAAATTGGGGTTCACATTCTTGCGAACCAAATCCCTGAAGAAAATATTGTGATGATTTATACAGAGTTAAGCAAGAAGATAATAGGTTAAAACATTTATAAAATCTGTAAGACGGCGCCTGTT
This sequence comes from Oxystoma pomonae, assembly GCA_963921995.1. Lineage (NCBI taxonomy): Eukaryota > Metazoa > Arthropoda > Insecta > Coleoptera > Brentidae > Oxystoma > Oxystoma pomonae. The sequence continues at coordinate 79,124,107 of OY998163.1, forward strand.
AAGTTTTTTCATATTTTTTTATTATTAAATAAGTGTCTGTAAAAAATTAACCAAAATAATATATGTATTTTATTATGCGCCTGGCTGTACAATTAGGCTGCGCTCGTGTCGCCGTTAAACAATGTTCCCCAAGTATAACACAGTATCGGTCACTCTCGCGTAGCTATTAGTTTTTCTATGCCAAAAACACTGCTCAATTTTCATAAAATTCTTGTCAAACGTCAAATGTCAGTGATATTTTACCAAAAGGTTGTTCGATTTTGCGCAATTATAAGAAAATAGTTATCAAGTTTAATACCTAGATGGCGCTACCTTGCAGAGTGACCTTATACTGGTTTAAACTTGCATTGGAACAAACTTGGTTTACATTTGAATTGAACAATAGCCCACTGGAAATAAACTTGGTTCCGAGAAAAACCAAGTTTAAACAACTATTGAACAACCGAACCTCTTTTCCAGAAAGAGCTAATTAGTCTGAGAAAATATTGTTAAGGAATAATGAACAAAAATAGTGAATTAGAAGAATTTTTGAATTAGAAGAATTTTTGACTTGAAATTCCTATATTTATATATTAATTATTTGTTATTATTTAATGGAACCAAAATGTAGAACTCACTTTAAATGGGGAGGGGCATCTATTTATGTTATTAGGATCAGAAATCAAAGAAATGTATTGAAAAAAGTGAAAAGTAGACCCAAACTTCATACACTGACACTAACTGTCTACAGATCCCCCATTTGTTTATTTTATTTTGCCTTACAACATCATTCTGTGAGGGAATGCTTCAAATATAGAAACAGTCTTTGTCAATCAAAAAAGAATAATTAGGATAATGTTTAATCTAAAACCTCAAGAAACTTGTTGAAATCATTTTATAAAACATAATATTATGACCGTGACTTCAATGTATATTTTTGCTTGCATAATGTTTATCAAGAACAACCAATTAAAATATGAAACTGTATCCCAAGGGCGTCGGTATCCAACCAGATCGGGTAACTTACTAAAAATTAACCAACATAAAACTGTATTATTTGAAAAATTTTCGGCATACATTTGGAAAAAACTTTTTAATAAGTTGCCTGCCGATACTAAAACAACAAAATTCACAAACATTTTTAAAAGGAAACTCAAGCATCATCTTATCTGTAAAGGGTATTATACAATAGGAATAACCAAATTTTAGTTGAAGGTCTTTGGTCTTTATATTTATTTACATTTATTATTTAGTAACCTATGTATTTATTTCTATTTATTATAGGTAACCTGACAATGTCTTATATCATGTTATTTGTGATCTCTCAGGCAATAAAATTTATTTTACTTTACTGTACAAAATATTTTTTGAAATTTTTAATAATGCAATTCAGTATTTATTACCTTTGAAAAAAATTTAAAGATTATGATAATAAATGTTAACCCTCCTTTTTTCTGTTATTATGCATTGTACAAAAAAATGGTCTGTTACAAAAGTTGCATACTATATAAATATCAGAATTTTTTAGTAAAAAATATTTTTAATTCATTTTTTTTTCTTGTTCCTTGAATAGTTAAATGCATAACACCTACTTTAAACCAACATTCAGGATAATTTCCTTTTAATGTGACATTACACACACACACGCACAGAAACTAAATGGAACTCTTCTTGTCAAAAAATTGGTTTGGTTGAATTTATAATGAAGTGTACGATTGTTTATTACCTTTGTTTCTTTTTTGTCTGTGTTAAAAGAGTTTCTACAATATTAGTTTTTTTTGTATATCTAATCTAATCAAATCAAATCAAAATTAGCTTTATTGAGCAAAAATACAAATACAGTATTTACAGTCAAAGCCTTGCTTAAGCTATAACTTAGTTAATCAATAGTTAAGTCAGTAACCTATGCTAAATAAAACGAAAGAATTATTTAAATATACAAAACAAATTGACATAAACTAAGTTTATTTAAATATAATACAAATATTATAAAATAAACACTTAAAATTATATAACATCAACATCATTAAAGAAGTTAAAAAACCTCCAAATCAGTTACTTCAACCGAAAAGAAACTAAAAACAAAAGATCAAAAGATTTGGGTGGAAATAACGAAAATTCAAACTTGGATGAGAATCCCACAAAGGACCAAAGCGAAAAGAGAAATGATTAAACGATGTTTCGCCCTGGTTAACCAGCGTGGGCTCATCAGTGGTTTCACTGGTCACCCTCCACCATACATCATTAAACACCATCATACACTTTGATTTCCAACTTTGAATCACTCACAAATAGGCATCCTTCCGCACCGGTACTTATCCAAGTTACGATTACGATAATACGGATTCGTCCTGGCGTGTTAATATTTTCAGTAGGATTATGCTCCTAAGGCAATTAAAACAAAAAAGAAGTTAAAAAACCTCCAAATCAGTTACTTCAACCGAAAAGAAACTAAAAAACAAAAGATCTTGGGTGGAAATAACGAAAACTCAAACTTGGATGAGCATCCCACAAGGAACACACGAAGGACCAAAGCGAAAAGAGAACCATGTTTCGCCCTGGGTAACCAGCTCATCAGTGATTTCACTGGTCACCCTCCACCATACATCATTAAGCACCATCATACACTTTGATTTCCAACTTTGAATCACTCACAAATAGGTATCGTTCCGCACTGGTACTTATCCAAGTTACCTGATACGGATTCGTCCTGGCGTGTTAATATTTCCAGTAGGATTATGCTGCTAAGGCAATTAAAACAAAAAATAAGTTAAAAAAAACCTCCAAATCAGTTACTTCAACCAAAGAGAAACTAAAAAACAAAAGATCAAAAGATCTTGGGTGGAAACAACAAAAATTCAAACAAAATCTCCAAATCAGTTACTTCAACCGAAAAGAAACTAAAAAACAAAAGATCAAAAGATCTTGGGTGGAAATAACGAAAATTCAAACTTGGATGAGCATCCCACAAGGAACACGCAAAGGACCAAAGCGAAAAGAGAAATGATCAAACTGTCAACTGGTCAACCTCCACCATACATCATTAAACACCATCATACACTTTGATTTCCAAGGTAGAATCACTTACAAATAGGCATCGTTCCGCACTGGTACTTATCCAAGTTACCTGATACGGATTCGTCCTGGCGTGTTAATATTTTCGCTTTGGTCCTTTGTGTGTTCTTTGTGGGATGCTTATCCAAGTTTCGATCTTTCGTTGATCTAAGTAACAGTTGCACAATAGGATAAAAACATCATTTAGGCCAATACATGATAAAACAACAGGAAATAAAAATTAGGTTATATATCATTAAAGTATTAATCAAGACTAGTATACCTTGTGTAGTAGGAATTTTTTTGTTTGTTTTCTGAACCTTTTTTCATTTATTAGTTCTCTAATGGACAGTGGAAGTTTATTAAATAATTGATCTTTTGATGAGCTCTGATCTTGGTAGAGGCAATCTCATTTGATTTGATCTTCTATTGCTGTATATTCTAGGAATATCAAATTCATGTTTGTATTTTTTATAGACAATACAACAAACTTCTAGAATATAGAGGGAACACAAAGTTAAAATTCTATTTTTCTTAAAAAGAGGCGACATGAGTCTGTTCTTTTTGCATGGCAGCTATTTCTTATTGCTCTCTTCTGTATCTTGAACACATTATGGAACAAGCTTCTGCAGCAAGAACCCCAAAAGCAGACCCCGTACCGTAAGTGAGACTCTAGCAACGAAAAATATCATATTTTGGCCTGAATAAGACCCAAATTGTCAGAGATAACCCACAGAGCATAACAGCTAGAGGACATTTTACTGAGAATCATCAATAAATATACCAAGAAACCTATAATCTATATGTGGTTGTAATATAAGTAACTAATAGATACCTTTTCTATTCTCGACTTCCGTAACTCCAGGGGCCTAAATTGGTATATCCAGTGTTACTGGACATTTTCTAGTTTTTTTTTTGTAGAAAATAACATCGACCAGGAGCGCGTTCAGCGGCGGGTGGAGCCAAACCAAAAACGGTTTTACTCCTTCCACTCAAAATGTTAAAAATGGCATTGATATTGCCGAACCAGCTTAAAACGCGCAAAGCCGACTGTCGTATCTTTAGTATTTTTGCTAGGCGCGGACAGTCTGTTTAAAAGGGAAAGGGATTGTCGGAACTTTAAGCCACGGTCATTTAATAGCTTTTTCTTAACAGATACCTACTCCCTACCTTCTGTCCGCAAAATAAACGCATTCTGCTCACAATCCACAAGTGTGGCGTCTACACAATTCATTTTATGCAAAAAAAATGAAAAAACGTATTGCACTTTTCATTTTCAAATGATTTTCTGAATTTTCTTCAATTTGATAGGTTAGGAAAACCTTGCAACTGAACTTTTTTCATTGGCCTCGCCCGCGGACCAATACCAACAAGCGATGCCAATTCTAGCGGCGCTTTCGAGTTCCTCCAAAACTGGTATGGCTTCAGCCGATCTTGAACAGTATATGCTAACCACTTTTGGCATGCTGGAGCCATTTCTGAATGCCAATTTTGGTTTGGCTCCAGCCGCCGCTGAACGCGCCCCTGAACAATTTTTTGACAATGAGAATGATAGTTCCAGTGTTTAAATTATTATTTATTTGAATTGAAATTTGTCCCAAGAATTTGGAATTAACAGTAGTGCGGATGCGAATTATATCGCACACCAGTAGATCCACTGGATTATCTCTTCAGTTTTAAAGTCACCCTTGATTCACCTTACCTCTATGCAATTTTGACATTTTTTATGAAATATGCCAGGAATGCAAACAGGGACTCTACTCCTTGCTAATTTCTAAAGTAACTATTATTTTTTTTGTTCTTTTTCAGAATCCTCAACTGCAAATAAAGACAACGCCAATTTTAGTACCACACAATTCAGGAACGCCCGTTTATTTACTAAGTTCGACCCCTGTTTCCGTTCAAAGTGGTTTTGTTCCTCTTAGGGCACGACCCACAGACTCACCTCGATCACAAAATATTGGTGAAACGCCTGTAAAGGTTGTAACACCCAGAAATGTAAGCAGAAAAAACAGAACTAGAAAATCTTTTCAAAACAAACTCGATGAATATGGGGAAAGTCTAAAAAAGTGCAGTACAAGCATAGAAAACGTTGTTACAATATTAATTAGACGAATTCCATTACGAAAGCTAATTCATTTCGATCTGGAGACAGACACACTTGAAATCTTGGCATGCAAAGAAAATATACCCGAAAGAGATAATGAGCGTGGCTGCACATTAACTGATCAATCAACGGAATTAAATGTCAATGTAATGCCCAGTATGCCAATGCTTAACACTCCTGTTAATCCGTCGCCAAAACCAGCTTTACAGGATGAGAGTATTTCATCAACTTTGCCAGGCTCCAGTACACCTACAACTTCGAATACAACAATATGTCATGATAATCTAATAATGATCCAACAACAAACCAAGCAAGAAATTGTGGTGGAGAGAAAAGCGTCGCAAGATTTTTCTTGCATAAGCAGTAGTAGTTTCCAGCAGGCCAATGTCAGTACTGAAGTTGAGTTTTGTAAAACAACAAACAATTTTCAAATAAGTCAAGTAACGTCACAGAAAAATAAGGTAATGTTTTTCTTTAAGCACGTTTGGGTTCTTAGATATATTTCTTTTTAGTTTTGATTTCCTCCTTTCTTGAATCTATCTATTAGATCCCCCTCGAGATAATCCTCAGTTATCTTGAGCGGCAGCAGCCGAATTTATTAATCGGTTCCGTTTAATAGCGTTAACGGCAGGCGCGAGCGTTTTCAATCTATAACTAAGCCTTTATAATAGAGACCTTTTGCACCTCGTATAAAAAAAATCCCCGTTAGGTGACTTTATCGCTTAATAACGCGTTTTGACGTACCTAACGTCACGTTATTTTTAAGACAGCATTTTTAGTTTTTACACGCCGCCTTTGATTTGTTTATGGCCAACTTTATACGGTATTTATTATTACAAAGATTTACAAAAAGAATTTTTCCAATAATATTTTTCATTTAGAATATCTTGTTCTTGTGATTTTTACGGTGAATTTTAATTATTATTAATCTTTAAAAACTCAAAAACACAACAGGGAAAAGGGAGGTTATGATACACAAATCGGAATCACTTGTCATGGTTTGCGCCAGTACAAATAAATGTTTTACATTTCTTACGAAATTATAGCCAAAGAAAATGATTAAATAAAAATTGGCACTTATCTTTAGAATTAAAAAGAATACAGAACATATTTGCATTCAAAAATCAATTTATATTTTATGTTTTTCTACTTAAAGTTTTACTATCGGCAACCATGTCAATTATAAGGGATCCGGTATTCTCCCGCAGGTAACATCAAACTTTATCGGTTAGTAAGGGATTCCGTTATTACCTCGTAACTGCGCTTGCCCGAAATCAGCGATAAAGTAAAAAGGCATCAAAATTACAGGTGCAAAAGTTGTCTAATAAACAAATTTTACGACGTTAATTAATAAGAATAATAATAATAAAAGTCATACCCTTGTAGAGTAATTTAGAAGATGGCGATACAGTATCAACCGGAAGTTCATTCGTAAAACAAACTGTCAAAAAAGAAAAGATACAACAACCGTCAGGTGCTGAGAAAAAAAAGGCTAAAATAAAACGAGAATTTTTGGCAAACTTGTCAATTGCAACGCCAGAAGATCCAGATGGCGTCAAACATAGGGAAGAAAGTAAGTTTCACTTGTTAGTTAAAGCTGAATTGCCTACATATCAGCCATTCCATGCCAACGGAGGTTACATTTTGCACAGTTTTCTTTTAAGTAAATTCAAATATACTGCAGGGTGGCCACTTGTCATAAAATTTTATGAATTCATAAAATTTGAATATTGTTATAATGTATGCCCAAAATGTCATAAAATTTCGAATTTGTCATAAAATTCATAAAATTTGCATAAAAAACTGAATATTTTAAATTTGGTGGAAACTAACTCCTTATACAAACCGCACTTCAAATTTGCAATTACACCTGGTAAATTAGTGCAGGAATATATTGGACACACCAAGAGTTTTGCCGCGCTTTTTAATATTAACCAATAGAAATGCTCGATTTTGGTGGGCTTTTTTACTGCACCAACCAGTTGTGTGTCTACTTTTGTTTTGTTTCCCTGGGCTGCAGTATTCTCGGCTACTTGAGGAAATAGAAGACTTTTTCTGGTTACTGCAAACTTTGTAAGAAAATATTCAAAATTTATGGATGTGGTATTGGTCAAGTTAAATTCCATGCAGCTTTAGAAAAACACATGAAACTGGAAAAACCCTCTTATATACCATTTAATTTTTCATTAAATTAATGTTGTATTAATAAACGTTTTCATGTTAATGATAAATTAACAAATTAAAAAATAAGTGGATTTATTAGTTCACACAATTATAGGTACTCTTGTTTAAAAAAAAATGCATACATGCATTTTTCCTATCTCGCAAAATTTACTTTTCTAATAGTGTATATATTTCATTCACCAGTTTAAAATAAAAAATAAAATAGACGGTATGCGTCAAACTGATTTTGACAATAACTTTCAAAGTCAAAAATGCCGCAAATTACAAAATTTACGAAAGCACAAATTATCATTCGAGTTATAGAAGACGGTTGGTCTGTAAGGAGAGCGGCCACTCATTTTGGGGTTGATAAAATGATAGTACGATGGAAAAAGCGCTGGATACAGAATAATTCGATGAATAGAAAACATGGATCACGACGAAAGTCTGTAAGTTCAAGATGAAAGGCTTATCGACCACCTCGGACAAAATCCTTTTACCACTTACGTTGAAGCATCTACTGGAACGATATTCCCAGGTTCCTTATCAACTATTAAAAGAAGGATTAAAAAATCTGAAATTTCCTATCGAGTTGCTGCAAAAAAACCTTTTTTAACGGAAGAACAAAAACAGGTCAGGGTTATTTTTGCATTAAATAATTTTCTTCATGATGATTTCTTCTGGAAGAGGGTGGTCTTCACAGATGAAAAGATATTTCAGTCATCTTCGAGCAGCAAAAGAATTTTAGTGTATCGTCCACCAAATTCTAGGTTTGATCCAAAATACACCAACGAAATTAATAAAGCTGGACATTTTTCAGTGAATATGTGGGGCTGGTTTAGCGCTAGAGGTTTGGGTATGTTTTGCCAAATCGAAGGAAGATTCAACAGTCAAAGATATGTTTAGATTCTGGAGGATGTTATGTTGCCATCTGTGCAGATGTTTTACGAAAACAACGACTTCGTTTAACAGCAGGACAACTGTCCCGTGCACACGGCTAATGTTGTTCGCCAGTGGTTTGAAAACAATAATATTGAAACTCTTCTTTGGCCATCCAACAGCCCTGATCTCCACCCAATAGAAAATATATGGGGCCGACTTGTTAAAATGATTTATCAGAGAAAATGGAGACCCCAAAATGCTAAAGGGTTAAGCGATGCAATTCATCGCGCAATGGAGGTGCTGTCAAATTTAAGTTTTTCAATTCCCAGGCGTTTGCAGAGTGTTATTGAAAAGAATGGTGCGACCACTAAATACTAATTTTTGTTGTTGTTTTAAGTAATATTTAATATTTAGTTATGTTGGGAATTTGGAACCTTTGGTTGCACTAAAACAAAATTATGATTGTTTTCCACAAACCAAAACTACACTTTTTTGCACTCGACGCGCGTTTCGCTAACAACGTTGGGTTGCACACTTAAAATACGGAAGAACAGAAAAGTCAAGTGTGGCCGAGCATGCTTTTGAAAACAATCATAGATTCACATTAGATAACCTAAAACTTCTAAAAAGTGTACCAAACAAAAGACTTTTGAATGCATATGAAAGTATGGAAATCATTAAATCCAGAAATAGTTTAAATAAAGATAGAGGACCCATCCCGTTTAGTACACTTTATTCTTTGGTTGAGGGGAGATAGGATTAAAAATCGTGATCAATCACAATTTATTAGACTTATCTCCGCCCACCCGCTTTAAATTGGGGAATTTTTTGATTTAGAGGCCTTATTTTTACTTTTGATTTTATCAATATGACATAACGTCATCGTAATACCGAATTTAATGCTGTCAGACATTACAAGCTGATGGTTTGTTTGAGCAATACCATTCTTAACTAAAAAGCCTGTTAACTCCTACCGTCTCAGTACCCTTTAGCCTACTGTGGCTGCCATTTTTATAACCACATTGACAAGTAAAACATGGATTTTCTGTCAGTTTGGTGTCAATATGGCACCGATCATAGGCCAAAGGATACTAAAACGAAAATGAGTTAACTGGCTTTTTAGATGAGAACGGTGTTGGTTTGAGTATACACTAATAAAAAGTCAAAGTTTGAGACATAGGGAAAAATGCATGTATGCGTTTTTTTTTAAACGAGTACCTACTTATCCACCTCCTGGAAAAGTAAGAAAATGCACCGGCGTAAATTTGGAAAAGACGCCTTTTGCACGCGTTAGGTACTACGAGCGCGCGTGAGAAAAATTATAAACATCTTGTACATTATTTTCTAAAAAAAAAATTTGCCCACCGAAAAAAAAAATTCTCTACGTGAAAAGGGTTTTTCCGCCCGGCGTGCGCTCGTAGGAAAATATTACAAAAATGTCATAAAATTTTTCAAACATTGTCATAAAATCTTTAAAAAAAATAGTTTTCCTAGTGGCCACCCTGATTAGGCACCAACGTTCACTATTTAGCTGAATTTGCAATAAAACATCAAATAGTTACCCAAAGAAAAATATTACATTTATTCTGTAGTGTTATACGCAAAAAAGGAGCCATTTTTGTATTTTTCCTATTTGTACCAAATCTTTGATAATTATATTAATGAAGCAAATAATATTTGTTGTGATACGATCTGCAATAGCAAGGAATAAAAAGTTTTACAAAATGCAGCCTCTATGATTTAATAATAGTGCACAGTGGAGGTAACAAAATTTCTTTAAAATGTTATCAATGTCTTTTTATTGAAACCCATAATTTTTTACTATTAAAATATTTCACAGTACACGACAAGCTTGGACGACGGAAATTACAGTCGTGTGTAAAACAAACGCAACTGTCAAATCGCGGCCTCTTAAAATTGATTGTTTTTTTTTTTATGGTTTTCCACTGCCAATCTTCATTTTTTGCCTATCTTTTAAGAGTTAAATAATTAAGAAGGGGGGTTGTTTGTGGCTAATATATAACAGGGCGTGGGGGATGGCGAAAAGGGCTCGCGTAGAGCCTAGTCGCCCGGCCGGGAGCCCCCCCCTTATTCTACTACTACTATAACAGGGTTGCTAAAATCCTTAAAAACCGGGAAATCTGGGAAAAAATCGGGTATTCGGTGGGGTCGGGAAATATCCGGAAAAAAGTCGGGAAATTTGCTAATAATCCTTGAATTTTTTAGATATTTTTAACCTGGTTGAGATTTCCTTGTACCTATGTAAAATTTATATATAGTAGGTAGCGTATTAGCATTAGCCTGCCGCACGGAAAGCCCCGATTTTGAATCCAGAATAGGATGTATATTTTGTGTTTGTTTTTAACTCTGCAAAAATACTTTGCTGCATTGGGCATTGATTCTACTTAGATAAAAAGTCCCAGTATCAAAAAATATATAAATTTATATTCTTTATAAAAAATATATTTTATTTTTTTTTTGTTACTGGGACTTTCCATCCATTACAGGATCAATGCCCAGTATTCGCGTTGTTTTTTGCAAAGTTCAATATATTTTTATAAAATATTTAAATTTTTTGATTTTTTTTTTTCATTTTAAATATACGATATTACACACTACCTTTTGTAAAATTTTACACTGCGGTATTTGTTTCGATCACAATAACAAATTTTTTTCAGTGGGCAATCGCCCCTCTCCCCTTTGCACCTCACCAAACCCAAAAGTTTCAACAAAATTTGCATTTGGCGCGCGTTAATGTCATTAATTACAGTTTTAGTTAACAGTTTTTATTAACAGTGTTTAAAACGTGTAAAAAATAGCTTTTTTATGATAACTCTTTCAACATTTTTGCCTGCGGGAATTTATGACATTTCAGCAACACACTACATCCTAGCCCAACTAGTGTCTTAACCGAAATTTTTAAAAATAATTACGAAAAACTTGTAAGACGTCTTATAAGTAGGTACTGCAAAAATTTTTCTCTGCGACACTATAAAATCATTTTGACAACAAGTCTAGAATTGAGAGCAGACCACACACCAAACCAGCATTTTCTGCTTAAACTGCAAAAATTTGCCTTAAGCGCTATGACATCGGGTTTTTTAAAAATAATCCGGGAAAAACCGAGAAAACGTCGATAATTTTATCTAGGCAAACTTGTGGCAACCCTGTATACACTTGACACTACTATATGAGTTAAAAGCTTAAGCTTCAAGTTTTTATTCCATAAAATGTAAAAGTAAAAACTCACAACTCTTCTTGAAAGGTTGAAAACTCATTAGTCATCGAGTAAGTACAAAATATGTTCTACATTTTTGGAATTATAATTTGGAAAATTTTTATTTTGACCATATGTAAACATATTTTTAATATGTATGTTGGTTTGTATGTTAGTTTGTTTTTTACAAATATTGACTTAAAATAAAGAAGTTTTTCACTCAAAACAAATCACTTTCTTTCTTCAAAAAATAATTTATTGTTTCAAATTCAACGAGTTACTGTCAAAGTTTTAAAGGCCTCAAATTTGTTTAAAAATGCAAACCTAACTTTACTCTCATTTGAGAGTTTGAGACAATGATGTGTTTGAAATTAACTCTGTGTTTCGGACTTCCATTGCCTATATTTTATTTATACACGACGTTTCAATCAGAGATTGTACTGATCGAATATCAGATCAGATATTGTACTGATCGAAACGTCGTGTATAAATAAAATATAGACAATGGAAGTCCGAAACTTTTTGTCTTTAAAAAGTCACAATATTCTTAAGCCCTCCCAAAAAGTTGAAAATCAAAGTGTATGATGGTGTTTAATGATGTTTGGGGAGGGTGACCAGTGAAACCACTGATGAGCCCACGCTGGTTGCCCAGGGCGAAACATCGTTTGATCTTTTCTCTTTTCGCTTTGGTCCTTTGTGTGTCTCTTGTGGGATCCTCATCCAAGTTTGAATTTTTCGTTCTTTCCACCCAAGATCTTTTGATTTTTATTCTTAAGCCTCTCGCTGTTTTATTATTGAACTTTTAACAATAAACATTATTAGATCTTTTTGTATGGTACACAGCTGAATAAAATATAATTATTATCGGTAAATTAGAAGTCGGGATCTATGATCTAGGGGACAAAAGCGTTCTTAAACCTAATCCACTACACAAGTAAAATTAAGCAAATTTTTGCCTACCCTACTAGACAAAAGCATGTTATTCCGTTTGCGGAATAATAATAATAATCAAACATAATATACTGCAGGTGATAAAATATAGATATGTTTATTGTAACCGTATCGTCGCGCCGCGCCGGATAGACTTCGCCGAATTGACCGCGCCGAGGTGTACACGTTCTGCCATAAATGTCAATTGTCAAATAAAAAAAGTTGAATAAATAAAAATAAAATGTGCCTTCCACTCAAAGTTCAGCCAATTCTGTGCAGATATTCTTGAGATCAGGGAAAAGAAAATAATTCCCCACAAATGCGCTGTTCTCATTGGTCGACGCCGCTGATTTCTCCCACAAATGTCACTGATGACAATATTGTAATAGAAATTGTCATCTTTTATTTCTCTTACTAAAAACCAGTAGAAACAAATTTCATCAAAAGTCATGTTATTAGTGTCATTTTCGAGGGAATCGGTGGCGTCGACCAATAGGATCTGTGCGTTTCAGGAAGATAATTGTTTTCTCCCTGATTTCAAGAATAGCTACAGTTTATTTGACTCCAAAAAGTATGTATATCACATGACCCATTTTGAACGTCACTTCGACTTTTCCTGAGCTAAGGTCACTGACAAAAAAAATAATCTCTTCTCTTAACGAGTCGCGTTAACGCTGTCAAGTGACATGTTCAACTTTGAAAGAATGAATGATGAGCGTAAACTAGAGTTTCGAACTTCCATTGTGTTTATTTTTACTTTTCACAACGTTTCGAATACTTATATATCTGCAATCGCCATCAGGTGAATACTAACAAAAAAACTAAGACTACCTAATCTTATATACTAATATATGTTCAGTGAACCATAAAACTACTGGTTGGCTCCGCTCTTTCACAGTTGAAATATGTTACCTCCGAAAAGTGTGGGTTTCCAAATATCCTTGATGGTGACGCCTGTTTGAGAAAATAAATTCTGGTTCCTCAGGATGAATGCTGTTTCTTTGAATAGGTTTTCCTCCTTGGCAGCGATCTTTGCCTCTTTCCATTCCATATGATGATTTTCCCAGCAATGTTGAGCTATTTTCGATTCAGTTGTGTCTCCTTGTCGAGTTTTGCGTTTGTGTTCGGTAAGTCGAACTTCCATAGGTCGTTGTAAAAAAGCACTATTTTAGCCACTAGTCGTGGAAACTACTATTTTAAAACTATCTAGGTATATGCAAAATAGTGGCAAATCAAAACCGTTGGGCTTGCTTTTGCTTACATTTTGATTAAGGTTGTGATGCATTTCTAAGAAGGGATATATACTAGCTGCCTAAAAGTGAAAACAAAATTTTTCTACTTATTTTTGGTTTTGAGATATTTGACCAAAACTAGATTATTGTCAGTCTTTAACTTTGGGGCGCCGTAACGCCACTTATAAAGCGACGCCGGTCCAAACAATATATATTTCTAACATAATATCGTGTCCCCAAACACCGTGCCAAATAATATCAAAATCAACCAAAAAATAAAAAAAATAAAATTGACTGCCCGACTAATATGGTTGAATTATTTTTAATTACTAGAACATGGAGAAAAGGGAGCTGACAATTTTTTATTTTTCCTTTATGCTATTGACATGATTGAAGAATTGTCGTCCATGTATCTTAGCCATAGTTTGGGTGTCTGACATGATGTTCGCAAGAGTTTCTTCTTCAAAGAATTCCATAAAGACATTAGCCACTACCGGCGAAAGTGGATATTCCATGGTTAGACCATCTTCCTGTCGAAAATATCTGTCCTTCTACTGGAAATAAGAATTCTGCAGAGAGCACTTCAACAAATCCATAATGGCATTGATTGGTAGAATGGTTCTTTCCGTATATCGCAAACCAACTCATACTGGACAATATCTTAACTTCAAATCAAACCCCTCCACATCAACCAAACTGGGAATTGCAAAATCTCTCACAGATCGAGCCACTTACATATGCAATCATCATCATCATAGGCAATCACTCGATACCGAGTATGATTTTCCTCTATTCTGTATCTTCGCTATCTGTTGTGCGTTTTTTGATGGCTATGTAAGCCAATTCTCGATCCGCACACCCTTCCACGGTCCTGGCACACCCATTCTCCGGCAGCAGCCGGTTGTTGTTGGTCATCCATTCTTCCATTTTGTCGCTCCTCTCTACGTTCTCTCTTTTCCGTCTCTAGTGTACGTCGTTGCTCTTCAAAAGTTTGTGCTCCGTCATGGACTGTTCGTCGCCATGAAGCCCTATCGTTTGCCGTGGTCTCGACCCTTCATCATATTGCCTTTGAGAGCGTCCTTGTACCTTTTTTGTTGACCTCCTTGATTTCTCTTTCCCTCCTTCAGTTGTCCATAAAATATCTGCTTGGGAGACGTGTTTCGGGCATGCGGATAACGTGACCAGTCCAACGAAGCTGGTGCTTGAAGATAAGGGCTTCTATACTAGTTGTTCTGGCTTCTTCTAAAACACTTATGTTTGTTCGTCGGTCTTGCCATTTGATTCTCAGAATTCGTCTTAAACAAATTTGGTGATATTTTTCTAGTCATTTGATATGCCTTCTGTAGGTGGTCCACGTTTCGCATCCGTATGTTAGAGTTGGTATTAAAACTGTGTTATAGACACGAAGCTTGGTCTCCGCATTGACGTCGTGATTGTTGAAGACTTTCCGAAAGCCGTCCGAACGCTGCGCTAGCACATTTTAGGCGATGCAGCATTTCTGCGTCAATAGTTGCATTTCATGATAGGTGGCTCCCAAGGTATGGGTAATGTTCCACATTCTGCAGAGGATGGCCATTTATGGAAATGTTTAGAGCTTGGGGCAGACATCTGCAATACAGAAGAAGCGTGAAATAAAGAAAAGTCAAAAATCCGATCCGTTCTGCGAAGGAATGGTTTCTCCAACTACACGTTCAATAAAACTGTTCAGACCACACAAACACAACAAAACGACCACAACAATAAGAAGTCAATTGACAAAAACTAAACCACAACGCCACGACACCAAGGACTGAATCTACCAGGTACCATGCGAGTGTGGGGATATCTACATCGGAGAAACCAGCCGACATATGGAAGGTCAACGGACCGAACACAAAGGCAAAACGGAACAAGGAGACATAACTGGATCGAGAGAGGCAAAGGTCGTCGCCAAGGAGGAAAACCTATTCAAGCGAAAATTCGAGGAAACAGCATTCAACCAGAATCTATTCTCTCAAGCGTCACCATCAAGGATATTTGGAAATCCACACTTTTCGGAGGTAAAAGGTTTCATCTGTGAAAGGGCGGAGCTAACCAGTAGATTTATGGTTCACTGAATACATACCAGTATATAAGATTAGGCAGTCTTTTTTCGTTAGTATTCACCTGATGACGATTGCAGATACATAAGCATTCGAAAGTTTGTGAAAAAGTAAAAATAAAGACAATGTAAGTTCGAAACTATAGTTTACTCTCAAGTTCAACATTGTCTACCACGTTTAAACAACAGAATAAATGGTGCAACATATGGGTTTGACTATCTGCATAAATTTTGCACGTGACTCGAGCTTTAATGATTAAAGCTTGAATTTTGGCTAACTTTCAAATTTATCCGACCAATCTCTAGTCAGGGCTCAATCATGGTTTGATGCTCTTAAATAAAGACAAAACACAAATCCTTAAAATACCAAACGATATAAAACTACTCGGAGTAACTGTCGATGACAACCTTTCGTGGATTGCGCATGCGGATCGTCTTTCAAAAGAATTGTCTAGCGTTATATTTTTAATAAGAAGGTTTTTTCATTATCTTTGCAGTTTTAAAGACTTATTATTTTGCATTATTTTATTCTAAGATATCATATGTCATACCTCTCTGGGGTCATAGCTCAGCCGCAATTTCACTTTATTGAGACTAAACACAATTAAAAACAAATCACCATCTTCAAGTAAGAAGTGATAGACTTATTATTCCACACACTAAATCTAAACTTTTGTAACAAATTGCCTATAACAATAATAGTAGTTTTCACAATTAGTGGCTAAAATAGTGCTTTTTTTTACAAGCGTTGGTTCAAATAACGAGCGCAGCGAGGTATTTAAAAACACGAGTAAAAAAAGCACAGTTTAGCCGCGAGTTGTGAACACAATTTTTTTTAATACCTTTATAAAAAAATTCAAGAAAAACAGGAAAATACTTTTAAAAATCTCGAACGAAGAGAACTTCTCGCAACACATCATCTTTACACTATAAATCAAGGCGGTTGGTAAATGAAATAACAATGGTTTCCATAGCGATGTGCCTTCTTACTCGGTGACTTTCATTGTTGCGACATTTTTAATCTTTGATATTTTGACGATGTTTTTAAATGATTTTTTCTTAAACACTTGGTGAAAACTGGCGGAAATGGCTTAATTTTTGGGCAAGAATAATTAGATTTTTTCCATATTACTATTTTCCGCTATTTCATTTTAATTTTGGGTAAAAAACGGACAGAAATCTTTTGTGCACCCGTGAAAAAGTTTTTTTTCATCGGCAACCAAAAAAGTCATGCTTTAGTTATCTGCAGACAGTAACTGAAATATTGTTTTTGATGAAGGTGTAAAAAAAAGAGTTTTCTTTAAACCAATTTAAAAAAGTTATTCAAAATCACTTGCTTCAGAGATGTTTCACAGTGTTGATAAATATTTGGATGCATCCTTTGAAATATAAGTTGAGGTGAGATGCGCTTATAGTGATGGCTCTATACTTTTTGTTTACCTTGTTAGTTTATGAGTTTTTTTAATGTTTTTTACGTTATTTTACATTATTTGTTCTTTATCTTTTAACGGCTTGCTATAATTTACATGTTTATGTAGAAAAACAGTCTATAAACGTTCTACTTTTACTTCTACTTCAATCAACGGCAAATTTCACAGCATACCTCTGCGGTAACTAATTGGTTCCTTTTTTAAAGAAGTATAGTTAGCGAGAGATGATTAAATAGTTAACTAAAGTCTAATAAGTCTAATGATTTTCAAATTTATTTTGTAGTTTGGTAGGCACCAAAATTTATGTTTTTCTTTTGTGCGTTTAATTGGTATTTTCTGCTACTTTTAACGTACTTAACTTTATTGAACCCATTTAAAAGAAAAATAACAAAATACTTTCCAATTAATGTCAAAATTGCGACTTATTATTCCATTCCAAATTCAAATGGACCAATTTTTTGACACTGATAATTCCAAAATTTTCCAGACCAATTTCAATATGGTGGCACATTTAAACATGGAAACTAAATAAAACTGATTTAGTTTCCATGTTTAAATGTGCCACCATATTGAAATTGCTCTGGAAAATTTGGAATAAACAGTAAAAGCAGCGTAAAAAAATCAACTAAAGTGTCAGCTAGAGCGATCGAAGTATAATCGATCAAGCTCTAAACATCTTGCACTACTATAAACAGAGCTCCTGTATTTTTTGGTATTTGGTATTTGAAATGTCAAAGTCTAGAATATTTTGTTTGGTAACCAAACGGTGGAGGCATTTAAAATACCGGGGCCTTACTTGACAACTGTGTCTCTTTTTATTAAAACATGAATTGCGTAAAATAAATTTTGAAAATAATAAGTTTTTCGTATATACGCAATTAATTTAAAGTCGTTTTTAACAAAAGTTGTTCACGTCATTAGAATAAGTAGTAAAAAATTGATGTTTCAAAAATTGCGGTGCCGTTGGGTTTTGATAGTTTGCACACTTGCAGAGGTTAGCAGTTGTTTTCGCAATCGTCTTTTGGACGAGAGTTAGTGTGACCAGGCTTTATGATACATTATTTTCTTTTTAGTGTTTGCATTTGCCTTTTACGATAAAATCCGAGAAACTTTGGAGTTGGCAGACTACCATAAAATAATGCAAATTTTAAACGAATTTAAATCGGAAGACGCTGTAGATTTGTATAGGAAAATCGAGCCCGTTTTGAAGCCAAAATATAACGATCTATTGGAAGAATTTTTGCTGTTTTTAAGGGAAAAAGAAGCCACAGAGTTGGGACTGTTGATTCCCTGGATGAAAGTGAATAATAGGGCCAAGTTTTTAAGGAAAATCGAACTATATTTCAAAGATCAACAGCCCCAACTGAAGAAAGTTTACAATACTTTGACCGAATTAAGCGTAACGAAAAATGTGTCGTTGGAAAAAATCAAAAGGTCAATGATACCTTTGTTAAAAGGAAACGCAATTTTGACGGATCTATTTTTACAGAATTTTATGTGCGAAAGACCCCCACCTAGGTAAGAGTGTACAAAATGTTTTTTAAAAAAAAAAAACATTGAGAAGTTATCAACTCCCTAAAAATTTGTATTAATTCTTTATTACAGACATTTTTTTGTGTAATGTCGTAATTCCAAATTGTATTGTTGTAATGACCTCCTTTAACCTAGCGACCCCACCTCAAGAAAATCAAAATTTAGTCACAATAATTATATATATTATATGTGTATATAATATATATGTGTATGTAATAATATGTGCTAATTTCGTCCCCAATCACAAAAAAATTTGTGCTTTTCTGTCTCTATCTATCTAAAAAGAAAATGGGGTCGCTATTTAATATTAACTTAGCAACCCCATCAGAAAATATGGTG
This sequence comes from Oxystoma pomonae, assembly GCA_963921995.1. Classification (NCBI taxonomy): domain Eukaryota; kingdom Metazoa; phylum Arthropoda; class Insecta; order Coleoptera; family Brentidae; genus Oxystoma; species Oxystoma pomonae. The sequence continues at coordinate 79,143,053 of OY998163.1, forward strand.
CCAAACTAAAAATTTTTGGTTTTAAACTTGTGGGCTAATTATGTGCTCCACGAATAGATGAGGAAAAAATCGAATTTTTCATTTTAATTTATGTATTTAATAAAAAAGTGTGGGGTAGCTAGGTTAATATTAACTTAACGACCTCACATGTTTAGGTATCATGGATCAAAAACCAGTATTATCTGCATATTATGTGCTAATTTCGTCCATGATCACAAAATTTTGTACTCGTCTGGTTTCCGAGAAGCTAGCTAGGTTAATATTAACTTAACAACCCCACCCTTTTTAAAAGAAAAAAAAACACCATATAAAATGAAGAATTTTAATTTTTCTTAATATTTGTGGAGCACGTAATTAGCACATAATTCTTGTACGGATCTTAACGCGCGCTCAGTATTTTGGTAGAGACATGAGTGGACTGCAGTCTAATTTAGTTTATAAGATATATAAAAACGTTTTTTCATAGCAAAAAGGGCGCGTTTTCAGCCACTTACCAGCAGATCTTCTTTTCGAGTAGAGCCTAGAGGCGCCTCCTAGGTGTGAAGCGGTCCAGAGATAATCCAGAGTCACAAAAGGGCACAAAAATAGTTTTTGTTTGCGGAAACGTAAACTCGTATGTTAAAAAATCAGCGAGTAGGATGCACAACGACCGTTTATTATCAACTAATTTTTGGGTTATTTTCGTGGCGCTTTGTCTAGTAAAACACCCTTTTTTGCTTATAATATAAAAATATCTAACGCGACAAGAAAAGAAAAGGTAAATTCCAATTTAATAAGTTGAATAAAGATGCCAAAACTGAAATTAATTCAAGTCAGTATTTTAGCATACAAGAGTAGTAAAGTAACCCATTTAAAGTACACAATATAATTCATATCTGAGTTTGTTTTGAAGAATTATTTGGGCTATTATTCTTATTTTAATCCCAAAGAAAAAGTACAAAAAACCATTTATATTTCTAATCAAATTTTACCAATTAATATTTACAGAAGTAGAAAATGAATGAGTCCTGAACAATTCTGTTATATATTTTTAAAATTTTAGAACCGCATTTTAGGCTGGGATCGTTAGGTTAATATTAAGCTACTTACTCCAGTAAAAATGCTGCACTAAAAACGAATAACTCGAATTTTTTATAATATAATATAATAATATATTTTAACTTTGGAATCGTACTTCAGATTGCGAATGCTAGGTTATTACAAATGACGCAATGTAATATCCTTTTTATTGTTTTTTTTTTTTAAACCAGACAAATACAAAATTTTCTGATCATGGACGAAATTAGCACATAATTTGCAGATAATACTGGTTTTTGAAATTTTTAAATTCCGTGATACCTAAACGTGTGGGGTCGCTAAGTTAATATTAACCTAGCTACCCCGCCTTTTTTTAAAAAAAAAACACTAATTTTAAGTGAAAAATTCGATTTTTTTTCTTAAATGTTCGTAGAGCACATAATTTTAAAACCAAAAATTTTTAACAAAATCAATGAATAGCGAGCTTTCCCTCAAAAAGGGTAATGGTAACCGTAGATCCGGATTTCGCACTTGTGGTGCTCATCAGTACGGTGCTAGGAATTAGGAGATGAAATGATGATGGAAAAATATGACACAGGATTCATGTAAAAGACAACCATCTGTCAAATTGCAGAATCGGCAGATGTACCTTCAATTTGAATGAAAATTAAGCGTCTCTACGGAGACAGATATAATTATCTTTACAGATATCCTAAGCTCTGGAGTTGATAAATTTAAAAAGGGATTTAGTGAGGGTGAATAAATAACAAAATCAATGAATAGCGAGCTTTCCCTCAAAAAGGGTAATGGTAACCGTAGATCCGGATTTCGCACTTGTGGTGCTCATCAGTACGGTGCTAGGAATTAGGAGATGAAATGATGAGTACCACAAGTGCGAAATCCGGATCTACGGTTACCATTACCCTTTTTGAGGGAAAGCTCGCTATTCATTGATTTTGTTATTTATTCACCCTCACTAAATCCCTTTTTAAATTTATCAACTTCAGAGCTTAGGATATCTGTAAAGATAATTATATCTGTCTCCCTAGAGACGCTTAATTTTCCTTCAAATTGAAGGTACATCTGCCGATTCTGCAATTTGACAGATGGTTGTCTTTTACATGAATCCTGTGTCATATTTTTCCATCATCATTTCATCTCCTAATTCCTAGCACCATACTGATGAGCACCACAAGTGCGAAATCCGGATCTACGGTTACCATTACCCTTTTTGAGGGAAAGCTCGCTATTCGCACTTGTGGTACTCATCAGTACGGTGCTAGGAATTAGGAGATGAAATGATGATGGAAAAATATGACACAGGATTCATGTAAAAGACAAAAAATCCTGTGTCATATTTTTCCATCATCATTTCATCTCCTAATTCCTAGCACCGTACTGATGAGCACCACAAGTGCGAAATCCGAATCTACTGCCATTACCCTTTTTGAGAGAATCTCGCTATTCATTGATTTGGTTATTTATTCACCCTCACTAAATCCCTTTTCAAAAATGTTTAGTTTGGCGCCATATTTTCTGGTGGGGTTGCTAAGTTAATATTAATCTAGCTACCCCATTTTCTTTTTCGATTTTCTCAGAAACCAGAGGAGCACAAAATTTTTTGATTGGGGACGAAATTGGCACATAATTATGGCATAACTAAATTTTGATTTTCTTGGGGTGGGGGCGCTAGGTTAATGGAGGTGTCGTAATGCCATCAGTAATATTGTAATGTCACAGCTACTTCTAAGGAGTTGATAATCCCTCGCGAAAAATGCTACCTTGCTAAATGTGGATTTAAGCTGCAAAGAAATTAACTTTGGCTACCCCTCTAATTTGCCGCTAAAAAATCCATCCAGCAATAATGCAGATTACAGCTGTCTTTAGACCAAAAATTGTTCAGGGAATACACCAAAAAATAATTGCTAGTGAAAAATTTGAGGACGGCTGGCGTTACATTTTGTTACTTTAAAATTTATGTGTATAACAATTATTAATTCCATTTAATTTTTTTCTATCATATCTTTTACACCCTGTATATAGAATTCCCTCTTGCACAAGGACGCCTAAGTCCAATTAATTTGTTTTTTATTTTAGTTTGTTGGAAGGACCTTACGAAACTATTGACGTAAACAAAGAACTTGTAAGGCCTGAAAATGAGGAAATATACGAGACAATAGTAGTTCCCAACACAGAAGATAAATATGGCGGGCAGAACTGTATTTGCCATTGTCATTCAATCGAAGATAGTTTGTATAAGTCTCGGTTCAAGCACTGTACTTCTTGTGGCCTTAGGGTAAGTTTTTATGGATTATGAACCCAAAACCCAGGGGCAGAGTTTAGAGGATTTTTGGGAGCCAGGATTTTCACCCACAACCGAATTAGCCCCCTCAAAAATAATTCTCACATTTTCTAACACACACACATTTGATAATTGGAATTTAAGATCTAATGATCTAACTCCACCCAGTCCAAAATTCCACGCATAAACTACACACAATTTTTTTATTTATGAAAATTAGTTTTGAGATGGATATATTAACGAGGAATTTTATTGATTTTTGTGTGGAAATCCCTAAAACACCGTTTTAGAATATCGTAATAAATTGGCTAAAAAAGTAATTTTAAAAGCAAGTCTTTAAACACGGTGTTTTTTATAAGTAGTTACCGGTTAAAAAGTTAAATAAAAAATGTTTCCAGTTCGTCAACGGTCAAATCTTTGTTCAAAGCGGAAGAAGTATGCAACCCGCAACTGTATCGTTTAAAACTAGTCCCAAAGCCAATCACAGCGCCAGATTACTTGGAAAGTCGTCCGCAGGTGCTCACAGTCATAAAGGTCAGAAAAGGAAGCCCGACACTAGTCCCAGTAAACCGAATAACACGACCAGCAAAGAAAATTTAGATGAGGTAAGTATGCCGTAGGGGCAGATAATTAAAACTGAAACCGACATTAATTAATAAAGTAGACTTGTTTGAGTGTTTTTCCATACTGTTTTGCATCCATTCTAGGATCAAATTCCCAGTGTTGCCAAAGGGAGAGCCAAGTATAAAGTTGTTTTTTTGGTACAAACGACTTGTTTACGTTTTGCAGCCCTCTTTATGCGCAGACGCGTAAGTTTTTAATGTGCTGCATTTTGATTTGCCGGCCGCAAAGGCTTAATACTGCGATGCCGAAAATATTATTTTAAAGTTCTTTAACACAAACATGCAGAATATAAAGATAATATCTGGGGTAGTATACCTACCAATACAAAAATCTTAAACCTTTACTTAGTTACAATTTCGAGTATCTTTAATCATAAAATATTTTTTGCAACTTTATTACTCAAAAAACACGAATTATAATTGCCATACATTTATATTCGCTAGAGCTACATTAGCTCAAACACTTTTTGTTAAAACAGGAGTTCAAAAAAGTCATGAATTTTGGAAAAAAAATTCCAAATTTTGCTAGAACTGTGAGAAATACTAGAAGATAATATGGTTGACGAATAACTTGACAACTCTTCTAATAGAGATTTAAATAGTCACACCTAAAATTTTAAAGAGTCAATTTTTGTCGATTTTTGATAAGTTTAATATTTTTTCTGTTTTATTTCAATGTAATATTTTATAAATATGTACTTGTAAACAATATTATAATTATCCTGTATCCTTGTAGGACACAGAAGATGAGGATAAGAGCAAGAGAAAATCGAAAACTGCTTCAAAATCTCGTAAAAGAAAGAAAAACGCAGAAAATGATGCATCTACACAAAAGAAATCTCCAGCACAAAAACATGATGTACCTTCAAAAGAACCTAAATCTAGAAAAAGGTCTAATTCCTTTAAACAAAACAAAAAAGTGGATAAAAAATCAAGTGTGAAATCCGAAGAAGCAAAAGGTAAAGTAATTAAGGAGGAAAAACCCAGTGTTAAAAAGACAGATAAAAAGAAAAAATCTGACAGCTTTCATAGAAAACCAAAGAAAAAGGTGGTAGCCATTGAAGAGGAGCCTGAAAAAGTTAACGAAGACGTTACTAAACCCATGCTCATTATAGTTAATCCAGATCAGCCAAAGTTTTCCTTTGAAGGAATATTGAACACTGCTACCAATAGTTTTAAAGCCACTTGCGAAGCATCGAATTCTTCAGTTTTTGACGTACCCCTTGCCAATGTTAACGATGATGCTCAACCAGGTTCCAGAAAAGTTGAAATACTTGCATCCGATGGTCATACAGAATCATCCGGTTTAAATGTTGAACCGTCAAAAGCGTTTGAAATTACAAGCAATGATTTGAATGGGTCTGGAGAAAGTATTGAAAAGCCGTTGACGCCTGGACAACAGACTGCAGAGTCTGAAAGTGGTACGTAAATTACATTTTAAAGTTTGAAATTTAAAAAAATATTAAGTTGTGGAAAGTTGGTGAAAAAAACGGTAGTCCCTCTGTGAATTATTTAAAATAGATATCACTTTTGTGGTACCATTGCTTGTCTCCTTGTGACATCAGTGGTGTCACCTAAATAAAGACGTTTTATAAGTAGTATTGGGGTTGTCACAGTAGCCTTCAAGTTGCTTTGGGGGTCATTGTGAGACCTTCTGTGTTACTTGTATTGCAAACAAATGAAGCATTACGTGGATTAACTTAATGCCGTAATTTAAAGCCTATATTATATTTATGATCTGCAGGGGTTTTGTCCTTTAGGGTGGTATATGTTCCAAACTTATTAGATAATGTGGGTACAAAATTTATAAAGCTTAGGCACAGGAAGCAGTACGAGGCTGGCTAATCTCTAGAGGAAATACTTGTTACTTTCAATACACGTGCATAAAATCCTCTTTTTGCGGGATCAGGATTATTTCGGGCGCTACGCAATCATGCTTTTCTAAAAAAATTAGCTTCAAACAAAATTTCCAAAAAAAAATTCGGAAATGTTTTATTAACTAGTTATATATCTACAGGTAATTGTAGAAAACGGAAAGTGCACTGCATGTTCCTATTGTTTCCATTCCAAAGTCAACTTCTGGTAAAAAATATCAGATTGTCATTTTTGATGAGGTGACGGTGACATTTTTTAAATACTTTAAGGATACTAGTATAACCAATTTTCTTACTTTACATTTTGGCTGCTGTTTTTTTAATTCGGAAACTATTCAAATAAATTACACTCGTTCATTAAAATGAAACCGATAATTTTTGCATTTAACGTGTTTTTATTACAAATTGCATTTGTTTGTTTTCATATTTCATGAAAATGCCCTTCTCGTCCGGAGTGGGGCTTTTTCGCAAAAACAGGGTTCAAAGTGGTCAGGGAAAACCTGGAAAAGTCAGGGAATTTGTATGCTGTCAGGGAAAAGTCAGTAAAGACCTAAAAGTCAGGGAATAAGATACCCATAGTGTGCAACTGTTTATGGTTCTTTTAGAAATAAACCTGGTACAAATATTTATAGTATGTTTGAATTCTCCCTTGTATGTCAACACCTCGTGACGAATCGGGCGTGCGCAGATAGCACTGGAGAACAAATTTTGATTTATATGCTGTATCTTGTATGAAAAGTACGTTTTTTTGTTAATTTTGTGGTGCTGAATGCAAAAATGACAACGAAATTAAAAACTTAGTTGCAGTTTTCAAGAACACATTTTTATTTTATTTTTAACAATCTAAAAAAAATAGATATTTTTACACTTTTTGACTTGGTAGTTATTGCGCTGTCTTTTTGCTACTCTTTTGTGAATTGTTTCTGGACCATTTCTAACAGGAGTCCAATAGTAGTCTGCAAGCATGGAAGGATTCCACCTTCCCTGGTATCGCTTCTCCATAGTTGATATATCCTGATGAAAACGTTCGCCGTGTTCATCACTTACAGCTCCGCAGTTGTCAGGGAAGAAGTCTAAGTGTGAGTGTAGGAAGTGCATCTTAAGAGACATATTACAACCCATTTTCTGATACGATGACAGCAAATTCTTAACAAGAGTAACGTAATTGCCAGCTTTTTGGTTTCCCAAGAAATTGATGACCACCAAGCGAAAGTAATTCCAAGCAATTTTTTCAATATCTGTGGGTGTTCTCAAATTGTGCGTCCTTCAAAATTTTTCGAATTTGTGGCCCAACAAAAATACCTTTTTTAATTTTTGCTTCCCTTAGCCTTGGGAATTTCTCACACCTAGGACACTGAAAAGCTGCCCGTCTCTATTTAGTGCCTTGACAAAATTTTTCATTGGGCCCAATTTGATATGCAGTGGTGGCAACAAAATCTTCTTGGAGTCTGCCAATGGCACATGCTGTACATTCTTTTGACCTTTGCCCGACTGTCCCATTCACACAAAAAACAGCAAAACTTGGAGTAGCCCAGTTGCAAACCGAGTAAAAGTGCAACAACCTTTAAGTCGCCACAGATTTGCCATTGGTGCTCATCATATTATATGCATGTTAGTAGTATTTCTCTTTCATGTGAACTGCATATCTAACAGGAATAGAAGGTAGAATATTTTCAATATGCAATAGCACTGCCTTTAAGCTCAATGTTGGTTGAACTATCTATGAACACTCTCCATTCCTCTGGCATGTAGTTTATATTTACAGCCGCTAGTAAACCAAGTTATTCTCCATGTCAAAAAAGGGTGCTAGGTCTTTGCGGCGTTTACGATAAACACATACCGAAACATCGCCTTCTAATAGATTCCACTGCTGCAATCTTGATCCTAGCAACTCTGCTTTACTTTTTGGAAGTTCTAGGTCCCTCACAAGATCGTTTAATTCGGACTGAGTAGTTTTATGCGGTTGGCGATATGATTGTAGGTATATTCTTCTTGATAAATCGCTGTATCGGTGTTATCTGAATCGCAACTGTGTGTTTCGGGGGATTCTGGAATAGGAAGTTCGTCAATATGGTGTCATGGCAGATGGTATATTTGGATAGTTGATAACGGACTTTTTCTTCTTGGATATACCTGTGCCTTACCCAACACGAGGTATCATGCAAAAATAGCAATCATTAACATGATCTGTAGACTCTCTCCAGATCATAACGTTTTTTACGATTTAGCCCGTTTCTCTGACTTGAAGCACATGCATTACAGCAGATGTGGGGAGCCCATTGTTTGTCTTGATCCCCTATTTTGCAACCGAAATAAAGCTCATATGCAGTTTTTATCAATGGAGTAATAGACCGCTTCTGAGACCCAAAAGTCACTTCACCACAAAAGTAACAGAAGTAATCTGGACTGTTCACACACTTTCGAGACATCTTACGCGAATGCTGCCTGGCAACTGAGAAATTATAGCAGAAATAGCATAATCTATTTGCACCGGATATACGTCTATACCACGTACGGTTTGGCGGTTAGAGTGTTAATATATAGGGACACGTAGCATTGCGTATCTCTAAAACGTGAACTTATATTCCAAAAATAAGTAAAATTTTGTTGATTTTATATTTGATACTTTTGGGCTGTTGTCCAGTGTAATTCTTACCGAAATTCTTTCGCAAACGTGCGGCATAGTGCAAAAACAAGAAACACAGAGTCAGTACGTTTGTCTGAGCTATATTCGTAGTTTTGTCCGCACCAATAAGAATGTAAAAAACGTGCCAGTGTATTTCCGCCCTTATTGCAATGGCTCTTACTCTCATTTTTACCGACTTATTTTGATGTGTCCATTAACTAAAACGTCAATTAACCAACGAGACAGAAAGAGATAGGTACAGTTTTCGTCTTTCAAACACTTGTTGTTGAAGAGAGTTTCAGTAAAGGACAGATAAAAAATATTCGGTGCAAATGAGGGTTAGAGATTCTTTTTACTTGTTATAATTAAAGCGTACAAATTTTCCTGTTTTACTGCAGAAATCTATTTTTTGTTCTGTAATTTGTGTGCTTTTTTTTTGTCGGGTAGTGGAAGAATTTAAAAAATCTCAAATAGAAAAACTAATTTTAGTATGAATTGGATTGATCCTGATGCAAAAGTTCTACCTGATTGGCTAAAGTGGCTTAAGCCAGTAGAAAAAAATCGAAATCAGTTTTTGTGTGTCCTGTGTGATAAAAAATAAGCCATGGAACTGTCCAACATTGGCCGCCGGGCGGTAAAATCCTACTTTGAACGATCCAAATAAAAATAAAGTTGAAATTTTACAAAAAACGCAAAAACTAAAAGGGCTTGGTAAAAATATGAAAACAAATGAGCAGCAAAACCATGAAGAGAGTGTGATGACAATAAAATAATGAAAATTGCAATTGTAATAATACAAAAAATTGTAATAATATTTGTGATACTCAGAAAAATGTATTTATGATAGATTTTATTCTAAAATAAGACTTTGTAGATGCCGAGATATTGTGGTGCTTAAATACTGTAGTGACTGTTATTAAACCCAATTATTTTGTATTAAGCAAGGTTTACGGTTTGGCGAATGCATCAGAAAAAAAAAATTCTTATATTTTATGTTTGGTGAAGTTAGTACATCGATGGGTGAAGGTGTTGGCTACCTAGCCCCATTGACTTGTATTAATTAGTAAGGTTTGTCGAATGCGTTAGATAGGAAAAAGTAAACTACCTAGCCCCATTTTCTTGTATTAATTAGTAAGTTTGGCGAATGCGTTAGATAGAAAAAAGTAAATTTGCTTGAGTTTTATTGATTGGTGGAGACGTTACTTGCCTATATCTGGATTTTTACAGAATTACTAAGGTATTACAACAATGTTAAAGATTTGCCGAATGCGTTGGAAAAAAATAAATTTACTTGTATTTTATAGTTTGGTGAAGGCAGCAATCACTAATAAGGAAAAAAAATTATGTACAGAGACTAAATTTGAAAAAGTGTAACATGGACAAAAATGTCAGGAAGCTTTTAAAAAATGGTCAGGGAAAACCTGGAAAAGTCAGGGAATTTCAAAATTAAAAATAACTTTGAACCCTGAAAAATATGAAAAATAATCTTGCTATTATAAAAACACCATTCATACACAAATTATTGGTAATTTTGGATGCACTTGTGCAATTGCCCCCGAAAGCTTTTTCGATTTACGTCAACCCAAGTAACATTTCACTTTTTATAGAGGTTGCGAGCAAGTTACCGCCACCAAATTATAAACCTTATTATTAACTTATTATAAACTCCTTAAAAGCCTAGAAGTTGCCTGTGAGAACCTTCTTACAACTTTTATATTACCTTTAGTTACGCGAATTAGGAGACGTAAAGGTGACAGGAAAGGATCTGCAACCTTTATGAAACGAAATAAAGTAACCCCGAGTACAGCGCCCCCTTTAAAAAAAGGCAGTAGAAAAATGTTTTTGATAGTTCTGAGGTTCTAAAAAAGTAATTATGGATCCGTAATAAAAAATATGTACAAATTAAAGACATTTCCAACCCCTAAAACTACATACGGCGCAAACAGTTAAAGTACATGTCAAAAACCTAAAAAACACGCGCCTGCAATTTGTTATATTTTGGTAAAAAAAATAATTTTTTTCTATTAAAAAATTTTTCGTTTTTTTTTTATTTTGGATTCTTTTTGTGTACTTATTATGAATATATTATAAAAATAGCAATAATAATATTACAAAAAATTTACGTCGCCATATTCGCCATCAAAGTTTCTTTGCGGTAATCTGGATTTGTAGCAAATCCAGGTGAGCAAAACTCTCTAATAAATTTGTTAAAGGAATTGGCCGATTGGCCCAAACCATGCAGAAGACTTAGAAGAGTGACAGATGTTTTAATAACCTAAAAAAAAAACCAGTGCTTTTTAACCATTTTCCAAGAAAACAGAACATAACATAATCATTTTTCAACGTTTGTTTCTAATTAAAAATGTTTGTGATCGTCCAGACGATTGGGAAGGGTAAAACCTGCCTAAGCGTCGTCCCGCGGGGGTGGGTAGAGGTCCACTGAAGGGACAATTTTAAGGTGGCCGAGCAAAAGGGCTGAGGCTCAAGCACACAGCAAGAAGATGGACGTAGACGACGAATCATATCCAGAAAAAGGCTGGTTACACCAGTCCTGTATTATTAGAAGAAGGTTACAACAATTATTATTATAAAAATTATCGTGCCTTCATGTAATTTTATGAAACCACGAAACCTGGTAATAAAACCCGATCTGGTAAACAAACTTATAAAACTTGAGGTAATTGAAAATGTTACTTGGGAAGTGACTTTTTTTAATATGTTACTATTCTAACTTCTAACTGAACCTCTATCGACAACCGGGGTTTTTATTGAACTGTTTGTGTTAACATTCAGTTGTTCATTCAGTAAATTGTTTTGAAGCTGTTACAGAGAAAGAAATCAACGAAATGTGCCCATAATAGACCAATTGGTAAACTTATTATTTATTTTATGGTTTTTTGTGTTTTTGTTCGAGAAATAATTTCCTAAATACTAGTAGAGCTTCAAAATTAACCAAATAATTATTCAGCCATGCGTGTTTTCTTTGCACATTTCACTACTCCTGCGGACTCGTGAAATTATAGGAAACATGCATTCGTGAAAAATTATCGAAGGTCTGGTGGTATTAATCAAAAGTTTTGGGAAAAAATTTATGGACATTTTACAGAACTATAAAAAATACATATACATACCTTAATTAACACTTTATATTAATTCATGAATGGACAAGAAATATAAATAATTGAATTACCACTAGAGGTCCATTATCCTCAATATGGCGACTCATTAGGGTTTAACACTTTTCCACAGCAAACTCTCGTTTTTGGAAGAGCCTACTCGGAACTGCTGCTCATTTTGTGCTTTCCAGCTGTTCTAGTAAACTTTACTAGCCAGTTTATGCCAAAATGTTTTGATTGGTCTGACTTGGGATACATTTAGGGGGTTTTTCTTGTCTAGGAACAAATGGTACAAATCAGAAGCTGCCCTGCGGTGGACCAAAAAACTTATATGCAGAATTGTTTTCCAAAATTGATAGTGTATTAACGAGCATCATGCCTATGATTAAGACTTACAATGTACTGTTTGTTCCCAGACAGGACGACCTCTAAATATTCCCCAAGCCAGACCAATCGAAACATTTTTGGCTAGACTGGCTAGGAAAGTTTACCAGAATGGCAGCAGAAACTAAGTTTGTTGACGAATAGTGCCCAACCCTAATAAAGTGCGTCAGGACAAAACTGCGCCATATTGAGGAAAATGGACCTCTAGCGGAGATTTACTTAGTTATATTTATTGTCCATTTAACTTAATATATAGTTTAAACATCGACTTACTAAATAGTATATCGATGATTATATAATATATCTTAATATTTTACAATAATTGGATAAATAAATTATTATGATAAAACATCTACTATAATTTTGTAGAATCTCAAGATGTTGTATATGAATCGGACAGCTCCAGATCTTCAACGGCAAGCAACATTCAACAAAGTGACAGTAACACAAACGATGAGCCCTCTTGGAAAAGGGAGGAGGACACGGTCATACTCGAAAGCTTTCAACAGGAAGACGATAAAGACTACGCTTTGCAAATTATCTGCGACAAGCTACCTAACAGAACCATCAGCCAAATTAGAAGCCGGTTTTCTACACTCATGGCCATTTTGATTCAAACTCTAAAGGATGGGAAGACTTGAGCTACCTAAGGCACCATTTAGTTTTTAAAAACAACGAGTTGCTTATTAGGTACCTTCAATTTGTGTGACAAACTAAAAAACCAGGTCATGTGGAACATCGAATATGCATGTTTTTGAGTTTTGGTAAGTTTTTTTCAAAAAACAAGTGAACAAAAAACAAGTATTGAAACTGCCTAATTGATTTCGAATAAGGGAGGAGTACTGAAAAAAACAAGTGGGCCATGCTTAGCACTACTGAAACTGCCTAATTGATTTCGAATAAGGAAGGAGAGTCGAAGATGACACACATATGTTGATCATTTTGCAACAATTTTTTTTTATTTTTTTTGAGGGAGATAGAAAAATTCCAAAAAATGAACAACAGGGTTTGTACGGAAAAAGTAGAACAATATTTTATTTTAAATTCTTACCTGTATATATAAATCTTGTATATAGATCTTACAAAATGGCCACCAATTATACGTTATTTGTGTATAGTATTTATCTCAAATTTGAAACTTTTCGGTGTTTAATGTCACTCTGTACAACTTTTACCTCAAAGCTAAAAAAGCAAAATGGCGTATTTAAAATTACAAAATACAAGCCAAAAATAAAAGTAAAAACTAATCTAGCTGTGCCTTTTAACAGACTAAAATAAAAACGTCATAACGTCTGTATAATTAAATAAGAACGACTTGTCTATAAAACTATGTTTAAGCTTATCAGAAGAAGTAATACAAATGCTTTAATTTTAGTCTGCTAAAAGGCTCAGATTATTATTTTCTAGTTTTTAGTATGATGATTTAAAATAAAACCGTTTAACTTTAATTTAATTTTTAAATGATGTGGGGTGCAACTGCAATGTGAGATTTCGAGAATTTTCAATTTTTTTAAGAGCAAGAATCCAAAATGTCAAAAAAACAGTTTCTAATTTAGACTGGGTAAGTCCCTCCATAAGCCCACCAGAGTGGCAGTGTCTACAGGCTGTGAAAACCAATAAATATCAAGCATATTGTAAGCTTTGTTTAAAAACTATTTAATTGAGTAATATAGGCCGTCAGGCCATCTTGAGCCATTTTAAGAGCAGTGGTCATGTAAAGTACGTGGATGCTGAAAAAAATTAAAGGAGGTTGCCTTTGTTAATCAAGAAAACTGATACACTATCAGTCTTGGCCCAAAATGACAATGTACCTACATCTACACCAACTACTGGAAGTGAAGGAACCTCCACAGCAACTGCTTCCACTGCCAAAAAGGGTTCCACTCCTTTTTTGTGATCTTTTCTTATTAGGCAATCATCTGCGAAGGCCAGTAGTAGGTTGGGTCCTTCCTGGTTGAATATAGCCGTTGGTGTCTCAATCTTGGCTTTCCTAATTGCTTATTTGCTATGTTGAAGAGTTGGGGTGAAAGAGAGTCACAACCCTGCTTGAGCAATCAGAGTAGCTCTGTTCCACCCTTATCTTGCACCTTGTATCCTCCGTACACATTTTTATCAGGGATATCAGCTTTTTAAAGCCCAGTTTCTGCATTGCTTCGCACAACTTCGGTCTACATAATCTGTAAAATGCCTGTTTGAAATCAATAAACATTTGGGGAAGTTCTCTGTCAAATTCACAGCATTTTTCCATTATTTGTCCAACTGTGAAAATCTGGTCTATATGCTTATGGGTGTAGAATCGGTATTTTCCTCTTCGTTGAGTAGTTCACAAAAGTAGTTCTGCCATGTGGTTAGGATCTCTCTTTCGTTGGTTATCAGTTGTCCGTTGTTTATTGAGAGGAAGTTTTCGGTTCTGGGTTGGTATCATGTTTTGTGCTTTGTTATTCCCTGAAAGTAATCTTTTATTCTGTTATTTGGTCTGTTTTCCTCCATTTCTCTTATTATATTTAGATGGTGGTCTCTGTTTTTCTTTTATATCATTGTGCGTGCTTCAGATCTTTGTTGTTGGTGATACTCTTTTATATTAGATGCTGTTGGGTGTTGAAGCATTTTTTTCCTGGTCTATCTTCCGCTCTACTACAGTCGTCATCAAACTACTTCCTTCTTTGTTTTCTCTTTTTGTCGAGCAGTTGACTAGCCAGCCTAGTTACTGTTTCTTGGATGTTCTTCCAGAGTTCGTTTACATTGTAGCCCCATTGCGATTCTTTTATTTCTTCAGTAATTGGTTTCTGGTATATTTCCTGTGTTTGTTCTGTCTCGAGTTTTTCCGTATTTTAGCTTATGCTGGTCTTCTTTTTCATGTGCATATATATTAACATTTCGTGCAATTTAGTCTTTTATGTGTAATACTGTTAAGTACCTGATTTGTTTTTAGGATTTAACAAATTCGGTTCCTGTGATTTATGTCTTCAAATAAAGTTTCGAACAAAGTTTCTCGACTTATTTATCTGCTTTTTATCTCGATAGTATAAAAACCTGCTGAATTTGAGCTTTCAAAAATTGTCATGGTAAGTCTACATTTACTGGGTTCACGTAGACAAGCAATTTATATCCAAAAAATACCTGGAATTTCTTTTAAAATGGTCAGGGAAAACCTGGAAAAGTCAGGGAATTTTGAAATCAGAATTTGGTGGGAACCCTGACACAGCACATGTCTGGCCGTCTCGTTCCATACAGAGCCAACATTCGGTGTTCTCACTTAGACCCATTCTGTGTAATGATACTTTCAGCCTGCAGTGTCCGATGTATAGATCAACCATTGTCCGAATCTCCTGCTTGGTGAGCTCAATGAGTTTCCCGGCCCTCTTGCTGAAGGGTTCTGTAATGAACTCGTGGGAATGTGCCAGTCCCGGCAATTCTCTCCAGTACTGGTGGAACTTATTGTCCATCCAGCTTGAGAGAGCAGTGTTGATTGTGTTGTATGTTATTCTAAGGTCTGGTTCGGAGCCAACGAAGACGTCGGAGGCGGCTTTGCGCGCCAGCTGGTCGGCAGTCTCATTTCACCGATGCCCAAAATTATTATTTGTGTACTGGCAGCTCCTAACGGTTCTCGATGAGCACCTATAGGATTCAAGAGCCTTAAGGGCCGATTGATCTGTTGCGCCAGTTATGATATATGGTCATCCAACGTGCGCTCATTTCAATGGCGCAGAGTTCCGCCTGGAAGATTGTAGCCATCTGTCCAAGACTATATATAATCCTGATATTTTCCCGACTACAATAAGCTCCGGATCCAACGCCTGAAGGAATATTCGATCTGTCAGTGTACCAGCAGATATCCTCACTTGAGAAACTTATTCTGTTGGACGACTAGTCCTCCCTATCTGGGAAAATAGTGTTGTATAGCTTATTGCTGTTTACTGTTGCGGGCATTAGATCCGGTAGTGGCTCTCAATTACCCCCGTCCTAAAACCAGTTTTAGGCGCGCATAAACCTACCAAATAAATTATATGAATATTTTTTCATTGCATCGCATCCCATTTAAGGAGGCTGTGAATGCATAAAATCCCTATGTTGCGGAGGTAAACGCATAATTCGGTAGGTATTTAATTAATATTTGAAATAAAGTAAGTTACGAAAAATAAATCCTAAAAAACACAGTTTTTTGTCAAAATCTATATGCAAGATTTTATTTTTACTTTTTTAAAAAATATCCTCGTAGACACACTTTAAAAAAAGTGTTTCCAAATTTGTTCTGTTTTTTTCTTTAAGAACCGTGTTGTGGTGAAGTGTAATGGCAGGGACGCTGGTCGAAAAGCTAAGTTTATGTATGTATGTTTATGTAAGGTTATATTATTCTACTGTCATACCCAGTGCGACTAAAACTTTGTTTTGGATTCAAAACTGGCGAATGGTAGATATGTGATATTTGGCAAGAGAATCTTCTGACTGAATGTTATTTATTGTAGATGTAAAGGCACAAAATACTTGTTCGTGACACACGACGACAGTTATACTCTAAAGGTGCAATTAGGATGGCCACGAACAATGCATTATTTACAAATCTAAATATATAGACTAGCTATAAAATACCTTTTTTTCTCTGTGGGGATCACCTTAATTAGGCTCTTGTAAGCCTCACTTTAATCGCATAGACCACCCGACATAAATTTTAATAACCCTAAGACTCATTACAGAGTATTGACCAGTCATAAAAAGTTAGGGGCATAGACTTGCTAACTACTTCGATGGGCAGGGGAGTCAGGGTAGATAAAAAAGTCAGCATAATTTTCAAATCCTTTAAACTTAGCAAAAACAGAATATTATCAAGCCTAAAAATACAACGCTCCCGGTTTTTACCTTTTGAAGTTAATGATGGTCTTTTAAACACATCCAAAAAGAGTCAGATTTTTTTTTACAGTTTGGTCAGTGAAAGCGAGAGTGAAAGTCATGATTTCCGATTCGATTCCGATATGAAGGGTTAAAAAAGTTTAGAAACTGATCTATTGCTAGATCCGACTATTAATTGATACCATCGTCGCATCTATTTTCATGGTTATCATGCGTTTTTTAGAAACGTAAGGTCAAAAGTTTATGAGTAAGTTTATTTAAATTTCAAATAACTCAGTTTCAAAGTTGTAGTATTTTTATTATTATAGAAAAGAAATAATTTAGTTTAAAAATTTATTTACAAATTTTTACAAAATACATATATTGTTTATTTTCATTTTGTTTTTGAATAAATAGTTTTCCAAAAATTTTAGTTATCTTATTACCTTTTAGTTGCAAAAGTGCCAATTTTTAAAAAGATCACTGCGCTGCCACCGGTAATGTTTTGCAGGGCTCTCATCAGGTCCATATTGGCTCCCTATAAAAAACCCGAAACCAAATTTGGCAGAAACATTATTTGTCAGAATTTAAAAGAAAAGAAAATAATTGGTTTCTCAATAGCGGGTTGCCAGAGAGTTAAATTAACTCTGGCTATAAATCCCAGTTTTTTGCTGTTAAGCCAATATTTTTTATGTTAACCTTGAGGTAAGGTACCTTACCCTCACCTTGAAGCTCTGGTTACCCCGGAGTTAATTTTAACCCGCTTTTTAAAGATTTTTACAAGGTTATGCTCGAGTTAACGCTAACTCGTTATTGAGAAACCAGGCCTCACGAGTGGGGAATATTGCAGACAGAGACAGTGCTGTAATGAGCTTTACCATACGAGTGATATAACTTAATTTATTTAGATCAGTCAAAACAGGTTAATTTAAAATAAAAGTACATACTTGTCAACATTAAAATACAAAAAAAAATGCAGAGCTAAACTACAAAAAATTATTTCATAAAGAAAGTGCAAAACTGACTAAACATCAAAATAAAACCGACTTTAGTTTGTTAACATAAACAAACAAACTTTGGATACTTACAATATTTTTGAGGGAACACTTTCGGCTCCATCACAACTTTTCTCTGTTAAGAACCGCGCTAATTGCTTACCATGTAATTTTTTAGTTTAGGTACATTAACCTTTAATTGAGGGTGCTTCATGACAATAAAACACATTTATCTCCCGCCCAGATTTTTAATTTTTCACAACATATGCAGTGACCTTGCACAAAAAAATGACACCGAGAGACTGAGTGACTGAACAAAAAAAAAATCAAAGTAGCAAATAGTTTTAGTTGCTATGCCGACGAATAAACAAACTGTAAATTATTTATCTTTCGAAATGCCCATGATGAAGCGTTATCTACCACAGTGTTACTTAAAGCGGGTCTCCAGCAAAAGTACAAGTTGTGTTTATTTTGGAGTAAAAATGATCCAAGTCTATCGGTGTAATAATTTTTTGATATCACTTTGAATATTAAGAGATTTTTAATTTCAAATTAAAGAGACATCTCTTCATTTTTTTCGAATCTATCCATTACCCTCTCCACATAGGCCGATAAGCTCTTATCGTTTTAGTGTCCTTTTATCCACCTTCGCCGCCATTTTGACAGAAAACTAATGGATTATCTGTCACTTTTGAGTGAAAATGGCGGCGAAGGTGGATAAAAGGACACTAAATCGGTATGAGTTGATCGGCCTATCTGGAGAGGGTACTGATCTATCATACACCTTCTCTTTGAACGCAAGGTTAAGTGTCACGTATAGAAATGACAATGACATATTGCATTGAAAATGTCTTTACTAGAGACCCTGTATACGATTTTTGACAGTTATTGTTTTACCAGAGGTGAGAAACTGGATTTGACAGTTTGTTAGGGAAATGTTTGAAATTGTGTGTTGGCAATGATGGTTGGTAATAAATAACTTAGTCACTGTCAGATTTGAATTTTGCTGTATATAAAACTGTAAAAATACGCGCCTCGACGAATTTCTATTGTCCCTATGTCCAACGCAGAAAGAAACTCTGGAAAAGCGAAAAGAAGACATGCATTTACCAAGCTGGAAAATTAATAAAAATAGCCGAATTTGCGTGGTAAGTGAGCTACAAGCAGTAGGTACAAACATACGCATTTAGCATGTAGTTCGTTAATAAATTACACATTACGTTTCCATATTTTATTGTAAGAAAAAGAGTAACAAAAATATAGATCATAGGAGTCTTTATATTTACCTATTATTTACATTTTTAATATCTAACGTGTGTATGCACTGTTTTTTTTGTCAAAGCTTGAAATATTTTACTAACCAAAAAAAATCAATCTTTCAAAAACTGTCTGGGGAAATTATAAAAAGAGACAACAAAACATCAGTCCATTTCATAAAATCCGTTTTACATGCAAATATGAAAAAAAATAGAAAGAGAGGGCAATATGAGTTGCCCACCTCTGGTAAAACAATAACTGTCGAATGTATAGAGGCCCTCTAATCTTTACTACAATGTATCATAGCACAGGTGGCGATTTGGCAAAAAAATCTTGGACTTATTTAATTTTCTAATTACATTTTTGTTCCTTGGCCGATTTTTATGAAAGTTAAAAGAACAAAGTTTACTATTTTTGTACAAAATATGTAAAATATGAAACATTCTAGATTGCGGTCAAAAATTTAGTCCGGAACAAAGCTGAAACTTTTTTGACCTCCCTGTAATTTTTTATTGCTAAAATAGGACACCTTATGCCTTTTCACGTCTAACGAAGCATCACACATAAAATTCGGTTAAGTAGTACAAAAGTTGCATTGGCTCAACATTTCGCATAACGTTACCATTAGTTACCGTATTCTAGATATCTTGTTAGCCCAACTTCACTATCCATGTAGCTTCC
The DNA here is from genome assembly GCA_963921995.1 of Oxystoma pomonae. Classification (NCBI taxonomy): domain Eukaryota; kingdom Metazoa; phylum Arthropoda; class Insecta; order Coleoptera; family Brentidae; genus Oxystoma; species Oxystoma pomonae. The sequence goes on from OY998163.1 coordinate 79,162,755, forward strand.
ATTGCTTGGCATCCATGCTACTAAAGCTGGCCGTACACTTGAAGGTTTTGTTAAATAAACCAGTAGTTGATCCATTTTAATTTTAAACACCAAAAAAACAAGCAGAAAAAAAAAAGGGAGGTTACACTAAACTACGTCAGCGTTTTGAACTACTCATTTTTTCTCGGTTCTAAATGATGACGTCACATCTAAATAGTTTCAAATAATATTTCAAAATAATTTCAACGCGAGAAAACGCCTTTTATTCAAAATGTCAAATGTCAAAAATCCAAGATGGCGTCAAAAATTACTTTTCCAGAAAAGGGCTGAAACTTTTTTTTACCTCCCTATAATTTTTATTGCCAAAATAGGAAACCTTATTCTTTTTCACGTCTAAGGAGATATCCCAAGTAACATTTAGGGTATATTGGGAAGTTGGAAGGTTAAGATAACCAATCATACGTCAAAACATCCCCTGTTTTGCTTCAGAAAATTAATTTGTAGTTTGAGGTTTGAAAATAAGTTTTAAATTGGAACAAATAACCTTAAGAAACGGTCATTATATACACAACATTTTAAAGGTTTTCTTTTAGGATATTTTTCGAATTATTTTTCTCGTATCATGCCTTCAAAGTTGTTTTGAATATAAAGTTAAATGAGAAGTTAAATTAATGGTAAACTTGACTTGAGATTCTACTCTGAGGTCCCGGCCTTGTTTGAGCATTTCTTGGTCCACATTGCTTGTCAAAAGTTTTTAATAATGTCCTGAAGAAAAAAAAGAAAGAATTGTTTTTTTGAAATAAGTTTTAGGACAAAAATTTGGTTTTTAGACCAAATAAGTACAACCTAAAAATATGTTCGAACTTTCTGGAAAATGATTCTATTTTATTTACCCATATAAATAAGATTTGATTAGGTTAAAACTTCAGTTTTGTTTTTCTTGGTGGGTAGAAAGTAGTTCTGGCAGAAAAAAAGAAAACTCCTTTGCGTCACCTGTCCTCTAATAAACTGTCATGATCAGCTGTTTAGATTAATCAATAATCATAACTTTCATGTTCCTTCTCGTGTGAAAAGTCGAAGATGTCAAATCAAATTATTGAATTAAAAAAAAAATTATTAGTTTTTGTTTAAAAAAAAATAATATTTCAAAAGTCGTTAAAAAAAAAACAAAAACTTAAAACAGATTTTTTTTTAAATCCCAAAGTCATAAACAAATTTAAAAATTATTTCGTTTTAATAACTGGAAAAATATTCTCTTTGTAGTAAAATAAATAAAAAAATAAGTTAAAAAAAAAGAACTAGTTATGATAAATTTGAAAATATTTTGGTTTTCTTTCGATATTTTTGACAAATATTTTCTTTTTAGCAGCCAACCTAAACGATTGTCATAATACTTTTAGTTAATGATTTTGAAAATATTCAAAATATTTTTTTCTTTGTTTCATAAGTTTTCCAAAATAATTTTCATAAAAATTATTAATAAATTTTTTCTTCAACATTTTCTTTCGTAAAAAATGGGAGATTTATTAAAAAAAAAATATATATTTCTTACCCAAAATAAAAAACAATATTTAAATTTAAAAAACTAACAATCACAAAAAAGTCTAAGCGCACCACCGAGTTGTTACTCCGTTAAAAAATTATTAAAAACTAAATTCAATTTTTCATCACATGACCGCGAGATCACTGTAAGACCGTGTTGATAGGACGTGTATTCTTGAAAGTCGTACGATATGTGATCATTCTCCAAAACGATTTATACCGCTCCCTGTTCAGGAATAGACTTCCAGCACGTAAGCCTGTTTTTCTGGGAATTCGGCGCTTACGTCACATTTTGCTATAAAAGCAAAAATTGGCTTAAACAGAACACAGTTGAAATCCAAACGAGTTCCAAGACTCATCTTAAAACAGTACAAGGCAGTTCGAAAGAAAATAGTTAGAATGTAAAAAGTGAAGTTTGGTTTGTGAAAGTATTTCAAAATATTAAAATTTTGGAAGCCAGGTATAAGAACTGTCGTGTGGAAGTTAAGAATGAAACAAATAATGTAAAAATGTTAAAAAGTGCAGGATGTAAGTCGAGATTTCCTGGACTACTGTATCAGTCAGATTTTGTGTAATGGTAAATTTTTATGCAAAATAATTGTATTAGTGTAGGACTGTTTAACCGAATATTATATCACAATGGCTATTAATATATTTCTGAAAAATCGAGTTGTCTGTTTGTACATCCCGAAAAATTAAATATTACTATGCACACTAAAACGCTCATGTCCAAAACAGTGTAAGAAAATATTGTGGCGTCTCTTAATGAGTTAAAAGTTATCCACTCGAACTTTAGAAGTAACCCTTAAGGGCCGTTGTTCACACTCGGTATTTCCAAATTATAAGATATTTCCTTAATTACTATTGTATCTTCAATCCTTGTTTGGATTTTGGGGTATTAGATACCGACTCTCCTATCATAAAAAGGGATAAGAAAAACCAGATGCAGGCTCAAAATTCAAACAAAGAAAGTAGATGTTTAAGTAAAATTTGGGTTTAAGGAAGAGAGGGCATTCATGTTTTGATCGTTAAAAAGGATACTCTGTGTTAAAGTAACTACCTAGTAGTGGTGATCCTGACAGTTTTGTGTCAAACCTGTCACAACATCAAGAATTTTTTACAGAAAAGTTAAATAAATTAAAAGTGATAGTGGGGACCCAACCAGTCCTAGTGGATCTCTACAAGTGCCGAACACACCAATACACACAATCGTTTACGCTCGCAAATGTCATATGTCAAGTTATGACATTTGCGAGCGTAAACGATTGTGCGTATTCCCATATGATTGAAATTTTTTGAATTGTTTGCTTGCTTAATTGCTCACCAGCGTAAATCCACCTTTATATCAACATGACAACTGACAACCGAACAATGGGCAGGGGGTGTGCGGGGAATAATTGGCAAATAATTCGAAAAATGGATAAAACGTCCTTTAATAAGAAATTTTGGCTTTAACATTGGAAATTTTGTGTTTGAGGGAAAAAAACATGGTTAACACGAGTTCTAGGGCACGGTCGCCAAAAAAAGGTAAGGCGCCATGTTTTTTTCTCCTTTTTAACAAGTTTTTATTATTTTTATTAAAAAAAAAACTACAAAATACCCATACCCAAATATTAAATTATGATTACGAATTGGAAATAATATTTAATTAGTGTTTTCCTGAAGCATAATTTTGGTGATTTTTTTTTTGTTAAAACTGCATGTTTCGATGGGCGCGTGAATTTTATGGAAGTAAAAGTAAACAATTCAATAAAAAGATTTTCGGCGCATGTCGGTTTCTTCCCATTAACAGTTTAAAATAGTAGTTTATCTCCTGTTATTAAAATATAAATGTGATTTTTCATCACTATTTTTTATTTCCAAAGTTGTTGTAGGCCATGGACATAATTATTATTTTTCTCTTTTTTTATTTTCATTTAAAAATGTTTTCATCTCCTTCTATTCTAACACGTAGAGGGCGCTTCAGTCACAGACAAACAAGAGGGCACTGAGAGCGCATTGTGTACAATAGGACACAAATTAAAAAGTGTTCTTTGGGCAAATTCACCTTCAGAAAAAAAAAAATTTAGTTACCTATTTTATCCCACCAATTACCTTGGTTTTTGTCCCCACTTTGGTAAAAAGGCGGGAAATTTCCCTCTTTTTTTGACCTCCCAGTTTTTCATAAGAAAAAATTACTAGTTTAACTCGGGAATATTTTACCAAATTTTAACCAAAAATGTTACTTGGAATCACTCATCAAATTCGGTTAAGTAGTACGCATTGCATTGGTTAAAAGATTTGCTTACTCAATCAACAAAAATTAATGTCTTTTTTTTGTTTTTATAATTGATTTATGATTTCTTATCGTATTTTTTTAAAGTTAACCTTTTTGGAACGGCAAAAACTTCTTATTCCACAAAATCTAATAATTGCTTATAAAATTAGATAAGAAATAAGAAAGTTCTTTGGTTTATTTATCTTTCCAGAAAGGATACACTTGTAACAAACCGATGAGAAATAAGAAAGTTCATGGTAAAAAAAGAGACATAATTTGTTGGTGGTAACGTTATGCCAAATGTTGAGCCAATGCAACTTCTGTACTACTTAACCGAATTTTATGAGTGATACCTCGTTAGGCGTGAAAGCCGTAAGGTTTCCTATTTTAGCAATAAAAAATTTCAGCTCTTTTTTCCAGAGTAAATTTTGTCCGCTATCTTGGATTTTTGACATTTTACATTTTTTTTGTACAAAACTAACAAGGGTGAAAAACGTGTTGGCGTCTAGTCTCCAAGTCGCACCCGGTATGTATTCTTGTGATACTCAGGTGTATTTTGTAAAGTTCGTTTTTTGCTATCGATTCGTCATAGTAAAATGGACTGTGTCTGAAACCAGGGAGCAGGCCAAAAATCCAATAGTTTTCTGTTGGTAAAACTCTCATTTTTATTTATATTTAACTCTACTTTGGACATTGGGAATTTATTTCTCATTCTGTTATTTAATGTTTTGCCGAGTATTTGTCCATGAATTGTTGATTTGATCGTTAATATTATTCGTCTTTAAAATCTTATGGCGTACTGAAGATCTCTAACACGGGTGAAACACGTGTTTGCGTCCAGTCTCCAACTCGCGATACTCTGGTGTATTTTGTAAAGTTCGTTTTTTTGCTATCGATTCGTCATAGTAAAAAGCCCGACCGGTAGAAGGACTGTGTCTGAAACCAGTAGTGGTTTTCTGTGAATAAAACTTTTATTTACAAAAATAGTAAACCTTAATTTTGTTGTTTTTTAAATATTTTGGCTTTTTAGTTCTGCGCAACAAGCCTCCTCCGGAGCGATTGCTTGCTGATGGCTTAAAATTAGGGACACGTAGTATGAAGCTCCAATTGGGGGCGGTGCTGCTGCGAACGTTACCTCTTTTTAAGAGTCATGTTACAGTGACCTTATACTTTTACAGGTTTCTACTTTATAACCTGCTGAAAGGTACAGGATTCTGTATTTACGGTGATCTGCACTTTTCAATTTTAATGTTTTTGTTTCTCGGTTTATTCGATAGGTGCCGCACACAGTTACTTTGTCCCCACGGATTACAAACTTTTTGTTTTAAAATCCTATGACTCCCTGATGATTCCTAATAAGGATGAAACAGGTCTGTAGGTGTCTGGATTCTCCATCAGGGTGCCTATTCTTGAGTTCCAGGGAATAGAAATCCGTTGGCTAACCGTTCCAAAATGGGCGTGGTTTCCCCAAAATGAAAAATTCACTATTCTTGAAAAATCTCTAGAGAAATTTTTATTCTATTGGTCATTAGTGAGAGAAATGGGAAAAAATAGGCGGAATTGTGATATTTTGAGTAAACATAAACTGTTGTTTATTGATTTTGCGTTTTTTTAAGTTTCTTTAAAATATTTGGACTCTAAAAACTTGTTTTCTGTTAGTTGGACTTTATTCGAAGTTTTTTAAGGCAAAAACTAGTGTTTTCTTTAGTTTTTCTTCAATGTTTTGTTAGGTTTTTTATTTTTTGGATTTAAAATTCAAAAAACATGGATGATTATAATCGACTTGTTTATTGGCATTATTTTATCTAATAGAAAATATCAGGGGACTGTTCATAAACTACGCAACACGGCTAGGCGTCGACGAAAGTGATGATACTAAAATGTTTTTTCTGATCGTTTGAAAAAAAAGTACGTACGATATACGACCGGAAAGTGTCTTTACAGGTCTAGTGACGTAATTATGAACAGTCCCCTGATGTTTTCTTGTTGGCTAGATAGCCATTGCCACTAAGGCCGGTAGTTTTTAAGATGAAAACTAAAGAAAAAGAAAAACAAGTAAAGTTTTTTGGCTAGAAATGATTTTTGTATTTTTAACTTGTGCAAAATTGTAAAAAACATTAGAAAAATTATAGTGTAGTACCTATTAGCTTCATACAGCGAATTCAGTGATGACTGACGACCAGTTATGGCCGACCGTGGCCAACTTATCAAGCAAAATAATTATAAAAGAACTCATAAAAGGCAGATTTCTAGGTTTGTTCTTTATTTACCTATATTTATAGTATACTTACTTTTAGAATTAAAAATGTGTGGTCGATTTTTCAGTGTATGTGACTCTTGAAGCAGCTTCTATTATTTCCTTCAGATTCAACTCATTTTCTAGATCTGAGTCCATTTTTGTAAAAAAAACTTTTTAAACAAACTACCTAAAAAAACAAAAGCTAAAATGTGTCAACAAAAAGTCATAGCCAAAAATGGGACCGGAAAAGGATCAAGGGACCGGAAAATTGAACAAAAAGGTCCTTTCTTTAGAGTGAAATTATTTCAAAAGAACATGCCTTGTAATATAGAACTTTCCGTACGAAAAATCGTACGGAAGTGGATATTTTCTGGTCGTTTGAAAAAAAAAATATTACAGAATTATAAAAAACATTAAATACTTTAGATTACCAAGGGAAAAGTTGTAGAAATGAAATCGATAATTGCCTGCCAAATAAACGCCAAATAAAGTCAAAAAATTGTAAGTTTTTATTATTTATTTTAACACTTATGTTTTAGCATAGCCCTATATATTTAGGCTATGGTTTTAGGAAACGCCATACGTATAAAATATAAATCTAAACAAACGAAGGTCAACCCGTACAAACCAAAAAACACATTAAACGCGCGGCAGCCCAAAATTACATTAAGGAAAATTAATACCTTTTCTATGCACATGTTTTGGTACCGGGATCACAAAGTGACGTCAGGCCGAAATGCGCATTGTCATATCGTGTTAAGTGTATCGTGAATAACAGTAGATCAGAGACCAAAAATAATAGTAGATTTTAGAATTTCTACAAAAAAAATAGTAGACTAGAAAAAAAACTTTTATTAATAAAAAAACTGAAAAAGAATAGTACATTATAAACCTAGGGACTAAAGTGCTACTTTTAATCCCGCGGCGAAAGGTTTGTAGCCCGACCGTTGGCGTAAGGAGGGCTACGATTCGCTAAGGTATTAAAAGACGCTTTAGTCCCAAAGTTTATATGCCACTTTATGCACTTTAGGAAAATATTGTAAGATAATGTTTAGTATATCTAGTATACTAATAAAGCGCGCCGCTACTACTTATTGAATTGCACTGGTATGTAGTACGTGGTGGGGACACAGAGAGCCTTACCGACGGCAATCTTCCTGCCTGTGGGAACTTGCAGTTACGTCCGACTTGTAGACTAGATATGATGTCAATCTTGTATGCTAACGTTACGTAATATACTCGTTGTTAAATAATACTTTGGTGTATTATTTTAATTAAGTAGTTGTGCTCTATCCTGGAGTCGCCAGGATATGACATGGTGTCAGGTAGTAGACATCTCGGGCGATCTCGTGACGTGCTTTAGCTGTGAAAAAGCCCTCGATTTAGTCAAAAATAGTGCGCTTGCAGCACCCTAGAAACTTGTGAAAAGAAATGTGCACTGGTTGCACGCTAGACGCCTAGATTTTTAGCAAATAGTGCGCCAAGTTTATCCAAGAAATTTTGTGAATAATCTGGAAAGTTGCTGAAAAAGTCCAGTAAAAATGGAGAGCTTGTTTCGCCCGCCAGAACAGCTCAGTTTAGAAGGAAATATAGCTGAAAATTGGAAGCGATTTGAACAAAAATTTGAAGTTTTCTTGACTGTGACTGGTTTACAGAAAAAAGATGAGGAAATTCAAGTAGCTGTGTTTCTAAATCTTATTGGGGATGATGGCCTGGAGTTACACAATAGTTTTTCGTACACAGATGTTGAGAAAAAATCGTTAAAGTCGATACTTCAAAAGTTTAAAGATTATTGCTCGCCACAAGCCAATATTATTTTTGAACGGTTTAAATTTAATAGCATTGTACAAAAAGAAGGCCAGTTATTTGACAGTTTCTTGACAGAGCTAAGAAAAGCCGTGAAAACGACAAGTTACAAGGACCAAGATGACATGGTTAGAGACAGAATAGTGATAGGAATCGCTGACAAAAATACGCAGGAAAGGCTTTTGAGAGAGAGTAAGCTTAACCTGAATAAAGCAATAGAAATGTGTCGTGCCTCAGAGATTAGCAAAACTCAAGTTAAAGTACTACAGAGCGAAGCGTCGGTTAGTGCGATAAACAAAGATAGAGAAAAGGCGCATACTAGTTCTGCGTTCTCGTCTAGATCAGCTGGTGTATCACAATCATTGATCTTGTGCAAATTTTGTGGTTACAAACACCAGAAAAATGGTAAATGTCCAGCTTGGGGGAAAACGTGTGCAAAATGCCAGAGTAGGAATCATTTTGCAGCGGTGTGTGCAAATGGAGAAAAATCTCGTGAAAAAGAAAATCGGAAAGCGAAAAAGGACATGAAGAAAAAAGTGCATGAAATAGAAAAAAATGAAGCTAGTGAAAGTAGTGATGAGTCAGAAAATAGTGATGGGCAATTTTACGTAAATTCGGTAAATTTGATCGGTTCAGTGGAGAAAAAAGTGCAGAAGTCTAGTTCGCAGGAGAAGGTCTGGAAGCAAAAAGTTTGCATAGGTCAAGGGCAAGTAGATTTTAAACTTGATACTGGAGCCGAGGTGAGTGTTTTACCTTTGTATATTTTGAAAAAACTAAATCTCGAAAATGACTTGAAATCCACAAAAGTAACTCTAGTTTCATATGGTAGTGAAAGCTTTAAGATCAAGCCCCTGGGAGAGGTCAGTTTGTTGTGCAGGGTCAATAACATCGAGTCGCTTGTTGATTTTATTGTTGTTGATGCTGGGGACCAACTGCCCTTACTGGGGTTACCAGGTTGTTTATCTCTTAGTTTAATAAAACGTTTGGCTTCGATTAGTAACGGAGCAAATGTAACTTTTAAATCGTTAGAGAATGTCACTACAGCATATAAGTCTTGTTTTGATGGCCTGGGGGAGTTTCCCACAAGTCATCATATAACTTTGAAAAGTGACGCAATTCCACATGTTCAGCCCCCCAGAAGGGTTCCTAAGACACTTTATGACAGATTAAAATGCAAATTGGAACAACTTGAAAAACAAGGTGTAATTGAAAAAATCGAACGTCCGACTGAGTGGCTGAACCCTCTAGTAATAGTAGAGAAAAAAAATAATGATCTACGACTTTGTTTAGACCCAAAATTTTTGAACAACGCGATTCAAAGGGAACATTTTTTAATACCAACCTGTGAGGAAATTGCTAGCAAACTTTGCGACAAGGAATACTTTACGGTTCTTGACATGAAAGATGGCTATTTTCAAGTGAAAATTGATGACCAGAGCGCAGATTACACAACGTTTGGCACGCCTTTTGGGCGCTATAGATTTCTTAGATTGCCTTTTGCCATTTGCTCTGCACCTGAAGTCTTTCAAAGAAAGAACTTTGAAATATTCGGTGACCTTGAAGGAGTGGGCCTGTACTTTGATGATTTGATTATAACTGGCAGTAATGAGCTTGACCATGACAGGAACCTTCAGTTAGTTCTTGAACGTGCCTTAAAGTACAATATAAAATTCAATAGTTCGAAAATTCAATTTAAATCCAAGTCTGTCAAGTTCATGGGTCAGATTTATTCCAAAAATGGTGTTGAACCAAACAAAAACTATGTTAAAGCCATAACAGATTTACCAACTCCGACTGACAAAAATGGAGTACTAAGAATTTTAGGAATGGCAAAGTATTTGGGTAAATTTTTGCCTAACTTATCTAAAGTTACAGCACCCCTTCGAGAGTTAACGAGACAAGATGTCACATTTCAGTGGTCTAACGAACAAGAGCAATCACTTTCTCAACTTAAGCATTTTCTAACAACTGCACCTGTGCTAAAATTTTTTGATTCTTCTAAAAGTGTCGAAATTGAGACTGATGCCTCGAAGGATGGCCTTGGTGCTTGTTTGATACAAAATGGGCATCCGGTTGCATTTGCGTCGAGAAGCTTAACCTCAACAGAACAGAAGTACGCTCAAATTGAGAAAGAGATGCTGGCTATTGTATTCGCAGTACAAAAATTTCACTTTTTTATTTACGGTCTAAGAAATGTCAAAATTAACTCTGATCACAAGCCTTTGGAGGCTATAATGAAAAAAGATTTAGCTTCAATATCGCCCCGCTTGCAAAGAATGCGATTAAGGTTATTAAATTATGATGTGCATGTTACTTACAAGCCTGGGAAGTACCTTTATATTGGTGACACGTTATCGAGAGCGTTTTTATCGGAATCAGGATTAAAAAGCGATAGAGAATTTAATTTTGCAGTTCATTCAGTGATAAAAAATATGTCAATGTCAGATAATCGAAAACAGCAATTTAGAGTGGAAACCAAAAATGACCTACAACTAAAAGTAGTCGTTGATTACTGTTTAAATGGGTGGCCAGAAAATAAACATCAAGTGCCAGATTTTGTTCAACATTACTTGAAAATTAAAGATAATTTATCTTTTGCAGATGGGTTGCTCTTATTTTCTGAAAAAATTGTTGTGCCTTCTTCTCTTAGGGCTGAAATGTTAGATCTTTTGCATGAGGGTCATGTAGGAATCGAGAAATCTAAAGCGCGTGCGCGTCAAATATTTTACTGGCCCGGCATCAACGAAGATATTGAGAATAAAAATAAATTGTGCAAAATTTGTGAAACTAATTCTAAAAAACAACAAAAAGAGTCATTAATACTATATCCAATACCAGAACGACCTTGGGAGAGACTTGGCCTTGATATTTTTACATATGGTGGAAAAAGTTATTTGGTCATTTTTGATTCATACTCGAACTGGCTTGAGTTATGTATTTTAAAAGATAAATCAATCAAATCCATTATAAATGCTTTTAAGAAAGTTATTTGTATTTTTGGCGCACCTGAAACTGTTATTTCAGACAATGTACCGTTTGGGAGTTTTCAATTTAGGAATTTTGCTAAAGTATGGAATTTCAATATTGTCACCAGAAGCCCGAATTACCCGCGTTCTAATGGCCTAGCTGAAAAAGGGGTAGACATCGGTAAAAAAAATTTGAAAAAATCGTTAAAAAAGGATGAAGATATTGAAATTGCCCTGCTTCAGTATCGTAACTCGCCATTGAAAAACATAGGTTATTCCCCTTCTCAGCTGCTAATGAGCAGAATTTGTAAAACGAAATTACCAATTAACAGCGATTTATTAAAACCAAAATTGTGTGAAAATGTACCAGAAAAGATAAAAAATAAGCATAATATTTACAGTAAGTACTATAACAAACACGCTAAAGATTTGAAACCCTTAAAAGCTGATTGTGATGTTACTGTTTACAATCATGTTCAGAAGCAATGGGAACCAGGAAAAGTTGTAAGTGAACACATGTCTCCGCGTTCTTACATTGTTCAAAATCAATATGGCAATTCGGTAAGACGTAATCGAATTGATTTAAAAGAGTCTTTAAATAAATTTGTTCCGTCTTCTGAATATGATTCGGAATGTGAAGTTATGCCGGCTCAGAATAAACAGAACGATCAGACCCAGATCCAAGTTTATTCACCTGTTCATTCTGAACAGAACTTAAGCAAAAGAAGCTTTAAAGCTGAAGTGATTCCTTCAGAATCATCTCGTGTGGTCAATGAGAATAATTTAAAAAAGACAAGGTCTGGTCGTATTTCTAAACCTCCTAGTAGGCTTAATCTTTAAGAGGGGAGATGTAAGATAATGTTTAGTATATCTAGTATACTAATAAAGCGCGCCGCTACTACTTATTGAATTGCACTGGTATGTAGTACGTGGTGGGGACACAGAGAGCCTTACCGACGGCAATCTTCCTGCCTGTGGGAACTTCAGTTACGTCCGACTTGTAGACTAGATATGATGTCAATCTTGTATGCTAACGTTACGTAATATACTCGTTGTTAAATAATACTTTGGTGTATTATTTTAATTAAGTAGTTGTGCTCTATCCTGGAGTCGCCAGGATATGACAAATATTATTGTTAAAATCACGTTATTTTTACGCCAAATGGTTCGTCGACTACAAGAAAGGGGCTAAGAATGAAATCTTGGCCAAGAACAAGTGCTAATATTCTAATTCACCGCTTAAATTGGTCGGGCGGATGGTGGGGACGTTTCATCATTTGAACATCCATTCAATAAAGCGCGCTTAGAGCTATACGTCTCAGCAAATAAACGAAAAATGGGAAATCTGGACATACAATAGTTCTGCATTAAGGCGACGATTTACTTCTAGGCTGAGGGATTCAATTTATTTTTAATCCCTTAGGAATTATTTTTTTTTAATCTCTTAGGACTATTGACTTGATATTAGCATTATCGAGCTGTTTTTGGATCTATTGCTGTGGTAGACTTTCACTTAAAGAAAATAGTAGATTTTCACTGAAGAATAGTAGACGTGAGTAAAAAATAGTAGATCTACTATTAAAATAGTAGATCTGGAAACACTGTTCTCCATTAGACATTGGAGGCCTGGTCGTAATGAAGTGAGAAAAATAAACGCTTTGTCCGATATGCCACGAGTGTTACTTTAACTTCTTTCTTTACCTTTTCATAATATCGCACGTACGAGGTGCCATAGACCTGGAATTTGGCGAATCGGAAGTTTCTATCTTTGATTTTATTACCATGTTTTGGTTCGACCATTCATATTACCAATCTATCGATTTTTTTAAATCTTTTCTGCAAAACCCTTCGTTTTGTCAATATCTCTGCTTTAGCAACATAGAACAGACGTTAACTTGCGTCTGGTCTGAACGTTATACATGCTAAATACGTGACTGATAAAAAAGCTCAACGCTAGACTGCAGAGATTGAATATCTGTGATTAAAGGTAGACAGAATATTGCGCTATATTCCCCGTCTACGCGTACGTCCCATGGCCAACTTAAACTGTTTAATAACACAGCTATTCTTGGGATCATTTCTACAAAAAGGTAAACACAAGTATTTTTGCTGGAGATTTAAGAAATAAAGATAAAAAGTTAAGAACAAAAATGTTTATTCATCAAAATGATTAAAAAAAAGTACAGGAGAAAGGAAGTTTGAGAAGAGGTAGTAATGGGCACTTGGAAAACGATATTTGTGGTTCTTCCTGACGCTTAAAGTGGCGTTATATCCTGCTTGTGGGATGAGTGGCGTACTTGTCACAAATCTCAACAAAAAATGCTCAAAATCCAGGATCCCAATCCGTTTGCTGTTGCACTTGTTTCTTTTCAAAACAAGTAATAATGTCGCCTTTTTCAAAATTTAGTTTTGCATCTGATAGTTGGAGTCCGCATTCTGTATCTTCTTTAATTGAGTCGACTTCATTTTTTAAGTGTCGCAGTGATTTAGCAAACCCTGCAATAAGATATAGGAAATTAGTTTTAAGTTAAAAACGGTCCTACTAACTGTAATCTACCAGGTTAAGTTGGCCTGTATAGTCAAAATAATAGCTTTTTACTACTTTTCAAAATATTTCCACTTACCTTTATTGTTCAGATATTCAAATTTGTCCTTACCAGTCTCTTTTTGCAACTATTTTTAAAGATTTTCACAATTTTACAGCTGTTTTTTAGTACCTATTTTGTCAGTTTTGTATTTTAAAACTAATTTTCTAAGCTTTTTACTTTAACTGAGTTTAAAAAAATATATATTTCTAATTTTCAATAAGAATATTGGAAGTGGCCTGGAACCCGACACCGTTGGTTTTAGTAATAGCATTTCACACCTGTCTTATCTGAAATTATTATTTCAATTTCTTTGGTAATAAAACATGCAATGCATTCGTGTTGATTCAGGCAGTCGTCTTTTTATATTATTGTTGAAAAGTAGGAATTAATAAATAAAAGACTTACATAAAGCAGTTTTTTTTAAAGACAGTGTTAAAATATACATAGTGTAAGTAAAAAAATACTAGAAAAAAAAATGAAACTGCCGGAAGAGATTGACCGCCTTCTGTCAATGTGGATACTGTCAATTGTCAAAAATAAGTGGAAAAAGGGGCTGTTGAGGACAAATTTAGATACTTAAGCGATAAAGGTAGGTGAAAAAATTTAAAAATATAGTAAGAAGCCATTAATTTGAACGTAAGCCAACTTAACAAGTAGGAATTGCAAGCAATTGTGCATTTAATCGGCTACCGGTATCATTAGACAGTGTCAAGGATAGTGTGTTATCTGTTAGAGTGGCCCTTGAGAGTTTTAAAAGTCAAGTTGGACAATGGAAAGTCATGGCTTTTTATCAAGACAACCAAAGATATACCAACCTTCAAAGAACACTTGTCCCTTCCTTTCTACTCTAAACCATCCATCTTTTTTTAGTATTCCTTTGGTAACCCTACAGCCAGCAATAGGAATCTTTTTTCTGCCTTTATTTATTTCAATTTCTTGCAAAATCTCAGCCTTTCCTAAAATATCCTCCACTTCTTTGGACGGCAACCGGTTATTGATCTCTCGTTTTATATCGTCAATTAATCTATATATCACATTATGCTGTCGTACGTCTAGGTTTTTCTCACTGAGCAAACTTTTAATATGTGAGGGCACTGGTACATTAAAACAATAAATGATGCAGTTAAAAGTTTTGGCGAGTTCGATTTCACTTTGTGTTAAAGATCCGACACCATAATGAACTATATCCAATTCACATTCGGTTGATTCATATGTATCTAAAGTTTCGAGAATGGCTTCTAACGTGCCGTTAACGTCAGCTTTAACCATGACGTTAAGAGTGGGATGACCATCGTCTAAAAAATTAAGAAATTTGTAATTTTATTTGTGCCTCTGCATGTCTTCAATTTGCCACCTCTGCATGTCTTCATTCAGGCAGAAGCACGAGAGGTAGCCTACAGGCTAACGCGGGGTCAAGCACCCATTATCAGTATACATGAAATTGAGCATGAAATACTTTACAACGAGCTCAAAAAAGATTCTATCTGCGACTGGGAGGGAGGTCCTCCTTTCGGAGCGAAATCCATCTGGTACTCAGACGGCTCCAAGACCGACGAGGGTGTAGGAGGTGGCATATAAGGGCAAAAATACGAGACTCTAGTCTCTATAAGCCTGACAAACGATTGCACAGTGCAGCACACATACCTTTTCCACATAGGCCAATTAACTCCTACCGTTTTAGTGTCCTTTTCTCGACCTTCGCCGCCATATTGACAAAAAACTAATGGATTTTCTGTCACTTTTGAGTGAAAATGGCGGCGAATGTGGATTAAAGGACACTAAATTGGTAGGAGTTGATCGGCCTGTATGGAGAGGGTACTGCACAGTGTTCCAAGCTGAAGTAGCGGCAATACATCACTGTGCCGAAGAAATACAAAGAGTAGAGGAAAACTCTCATTCGGTAGTTATATTTTATATTCAGATAGTCAAGCTGCACTTAAAGCTCTAGAAGCAGTGCAAGTGACGTCCAAACTGGTTTGGGACTGTAGAACAGCTCTAAATAGGCTGGAAAGCACCAAAAGGGTGACACTAGCCTGGGTCCCAGGACATCGGGGACACTCTGGAAACAGTCAATGAATTAGCCAGACAAGGCTTGGCAGTAAAGTGCACAGGGCCTGAACCATTTTGTGGGATCGCTAAGGTCAGAGCCAAGCAATCTATTAAAAAGTGGCTCACCAAAGAGACGAACGGTCTGTGGGAGCAAACGCCTGGACAAACAGTTCATTAAAGAACGTTCACCAAAGCTGACTGCAGAACTTCTTAGTAAGGAGAGGAAGCTTGTCAGACAAATAGTGGGGCTCCTAATAGGTCACTGCAAAATCAATAAGCACTTGCACAGATGCAACATGCCGCTTCTACGAGAAAGAAGAAGAAACCTCATTACATGTCCTATGTCAATGAGAAGGCCCAGTTAGAACCAGGGCCTTACTGGGGGATCTAGAATGTCCGCGGCCAGAAAGCTATATACAGGGTAAAGCTTCTGGGTTTCATGTCAAGGGCGGGGCTGCAACTAATTTTAAAAATACCACTTTACCTCTATCATATTAGTTTGCAAGAAAAATGCAAAAATCCTCACCATAAGCATAATGAGTTAGAGAGAGATTAAAGCTTATTTAGATTATTCTCTCTCTAGTACATTGGCCTTATGGTAAGGATTTTGTAATTTTTTTCGTAAACAAATATAGAGAGGTAACATATTTTGGTATATTTGGGATCAGACAGGAACGGAAAAATTTTATAAAATACAGAGTGTTTTATTTAAAATAACAAACTTGGTGTCAAAATAGTTAATCTTAAATTATAAAAACAGTTATAAAAGTTTTGCCTTTAACTTTTTTTCCTAACATTAATAATAAGGGCGCTAACTAGCGAGACACCCTGTAAACCTCTTTCCAAATTCTCCGGACTAATTTCAATATGGCGGATGACAATTAAACACAGAAGCTAAATGGAACTATCATTTTCAGTGTTAAAAAAAACTGGTCCCCAGCAATTTGGAATGGAGGGTAGGTGATTAAGGGTCGCGGTTACTTACTCGAAAACATTTTGTTCGAATGACGCTATGTTTAAGTACATTGATGGTTTAAAAGCATCTTTTTCAAATGACAATATGTTCGAAAACCTCTTTTCGCAATGAAAATTGCTAGGTTCGGTATTCAAATCGCCGAGGAGACGAATTTGCTCTACGTATTTTGATTCGTTAGCGCGTGCACCACGTGGTGTAATTCAAGCAATCAGATACGTGATCAAAAACCGCTCCCGAACGATCCGACATCAATCCAAAAACGATTTGCTTATTCGATTAAAGAACGGGTTCGATTTGTGCCCCAAATCTCTGGCGGATCGCTTTTTCTTGCCCCGTCCAACACCGTTCTCAACTAAAAAGCCAGTTAACTCTTATCTCTTCAGTGCCCTTTAGCCAAAGATTGCCGCCATTTTTATAACCAAATTGACAGGTAGAACATGGATTTTCTGTCAGTTGGGTGTCAATATGACCGCTATAGTAGGCTGAAGGATACTAAATCGAAAAAGAGTTAACTGGCTTTTTAGTTAAGCAGGTGTTGCCCCGTCAATCCTGACGGATCAAGGAGTTGGATTAAATCAATAGACATAACCTTAATTTCTTATTTTTTGTTCCATTTATTTTTAACCGTTTAAAAAAAAATTCGTGCAAAAAGTGGTGCTCGAATATACAAAGTGGTAAAGTAAAGCTTTGTGTTTGCAACCCCTAGGAGGCCCCAATAAAATATAAGGTGGGCCAAAAAATACCGTACATTTTTTTTTCGGCTGTGGTTTTGCTACCGTAAGCTTGGTTTTGGTGATTTTAGTTTCTGCAAAAAGCTTCAGACTATATGAAACTTTTGTCAAATTTGACATTTCGTTAAAATCCAATATGACGCATGATTTTTTAATTTCCTCATTTTTAACACTCGCCGCCAAAATTTTATGCGCTCCACTGTACTAGAGAGGTATCACTTCTAAAAATCGGACAAAAAGTAATAAAGCTCAACGCCAACGAAGTAAGTAATGTTTTAACTCTTTGTAAAACACAGATCTAAAAACCTATTTTTTTTTCTACTAGGGATTTGTTAAATCTAGTCCGATTCTTTAGATTTTGAGCTCTGCGGGAAACTGTCAAATTTGACATTTTGTGAAAATCCGTAAGGGCGCATGCTTTTGAAGATATTTTTCACTCCTTCCTGCCAAACTTTTTTGTAAACCAATGTGCCTGACTTTAATATTCCGGAAAGCCACGTCTTTTCAGTGTACAAAGAGGTATCATTCGTCGGACAAGAACTAAAAAAGCTTTGCTTAACGAAAGAGGTGCTTTTGTGGGTTAGGTTTAAAAAATAATATTTTCGGTGGAGTTTTTACTGTTTTCTCCACAGAAAATATGTTATTTTATTCAACCCATAGAAATTGAGCAAATCCTTGCTAACCTGACTAGAAAAAAAAAGTATAATTTTCGAACTAATTAACACAACAAGATGTTCTCGAGTGTCATTCGAAAAATATCATATTACGTAACAAGTGTAGAAAGTGATAAATTTCACACGTGTGGATATTTTTGTGAGAGCCGAGTTTAAAGACACACGAGTGTTAGAAAGTCACTTACGAGTTATGTACGCTATTTTTCCTAGGAACTACCTACACTAATTTCTGTAGTTATGGGTCTTTTATTTTGTACAAAATGAGTTGAAACTACTTTTACGCACATGTGTGGAAAAGTACTTTGCACACATATGCGGAAAAGTCATTTTAAAAACTCTGTCTACCTTTAACAACAGATTTTTCCACACGTGTGAAATTTAATGCTTTCTAAGGAACCAAAGTGTGTGACCATCGTTTCCAGTATGTGGTCGTAGGAAATAGTATATTACACAAGTATAGAAAGTGACAAATTTCATACTATGGATATTTTTGCGCTAGGCGATAGCCGAGTGCAAAAACATACGAGTGTTAGAAGGTCACTGTTTCCCCTCCCTATTCGAAAAGAGGGAAGCTGTTAATTCTACACCAAAAAAATCCCTACACACCAATTTTGAACGAAATGCGCCCGCCCCCCTAGAGAGAGAAGCTGTCAACATCATACCTTTTAAAATCTGATGAATATTTAGATTTAAAAAAAAATTTCCTCGACCACAAAAAAGTTATGCATTTTCAAATATATTAACACACTCTTACCCCCGGACCGCCCCCTTAACATAATTTTTTTAACTCAAGAATTAAAAAATGGACTGATGTTTTGTTGTCTCTTTATAATTTCCCCAGACAGTTTTTGAAAGATTAATTTTTTTTGGTTAGTAAAATATGTCACGTTTTGACAAAAAAAACAAACAGTTACTCTTTCTTAGAATAAAACACGGAAACATAATATGTTATTTATTAACAAAGTACATGCTAAATGCGTACGTTTATACCTACTGCTTATAGCTCACTTACCTCGCAAATTCGGCTATTTTTATTAATTTTGTCTCCGTTGGACAACAGAACAATACAAATTCGTCGAGGCACGTGTTTTTACAGTTTTTGATACAGCAAAATTTCATTCAATCAAAAAGTGACAAAATTATTTATTGTCAGGGGTTACCAACTATCACTGCCAACACACAATTTGTTTTTAAACATTTCCCTAAAAACTGTCAAATCCAGTTGCTCACCTCTGGTAAAACAATAACTGTCAAAAATCTAGTCTGTGCTAGGCCCCATTCTTTTTCTCGTATACAGGGTTCGACAGTTCACGTCAAGGGTGCCAAAATGAGTAAGAACGCTATTCAATTCAGATGCACTGAAGAGAGATGCCGGCTAGGCAACATTGTCAAGCAAACAGTTTAGGAAAACTGCTGCACTTTCTAGGTTTTATTAGCGTTAAAAGCGCAAGTGCGACTCGTCGCGAGACAAAGCATGGGCCCATGGATCGCTCGCAGCAAACAAATTTTCAGTCGCTTTCCTTCAGAGTACGTCCGACGTCAGTTAGCAAGGTTTGGTTTGCCAAAAATGAACGCATTCACGAAAGAAGAGAGGATTTTTATCGTGAAATCCTACCGATTCTTTCTCAATAAACCGTTTATAACTATTTCCACAATGATTGTCGGAATAACGATGGAGTCGCACCAGGGGCTGTATTCTTGACACCCGTGCTCGTGAGTGTGAACAAATTTCTCACTTCTCACCTACTTTACACTATGTGAAAAGTAAGAGAGGCAAATATTCACCGGTGACTACTCACCTCACAGGCAGTCAAGAATACGGGCCCAGCTCGTCCCATTCCTCCTGAGATGGTAGAACCGTATGCGACGGTACGCGCCTATGTTGAGGGGCATGAACCGTGCTCCATTAGGGCAATTTCTGAGGCGGTAGGAGTTGAGAATCGTACTAAGGAGTAACGGTTAAAAATCCTACAAGTCAAAGTTTTGTCAGGAGCTGATTGTTTCCGTGTTTGCAGTTTTGCGAAATTATGAGGGGAAAAATGTGAAAGCGATGAAAATTTCCTGGAAAATGTCATGTTTAGTGATGAACAAACATTTTTCCTTCATAAAAAGCACAACTTGCAAAATAATCGGTATTGGTCGAGAGAACACAAACAGCTTGAGGCAGCTGTGAGAACACAATACAACGTGGTTTCCGCAGGACGGTTGCCCATCTCATAATTCACGTCAAGTTTCAAATTATCTTTGAGAAAATTTCGAACATAAAATTATATCCACCCATGGACCCATCCGTTGGCCAGCGAGGTCTCCTGACATGGCGCCCAATTATTTATGTTTGTGGGGTAGGTGGGAGGGCGTTATCTTTGGATTACGTCATTTGAGGTCTCTTGAAGAGTTGGTCTTACATAAAAAAATATTTTATGGTATTTTAGTTGCATCATTTCAGTATCAATAAGAACCATCTTAAGATCTTCTAAGTGATTAATTGAGAAAAATTACGTTTACGATCTCCTTCACGTCCGCGTCTTCGAACAAAACAGACTAAAGCGCTGGATGGCGCTACTACATTTTTAATTCCGGCCGCAATCCGTTTAGTAGCGCCAGCCACCGCTTTAGTCGGTTTTGTTCGAAAACGCGGGCGTGAAGGAGATCGTAGACTTAATTTTTCTCAATTAACCACTTAGAAGATCTCAAGATTATTTTTATTTATTTGATACTGAAATGATGCAACTAAAATACCACAAAATATTTTTTCTGTAAGACCTGAAGAGCAGACGTCCTTTCGCGACTCTGTACATCTGAGAAGGGGAGAGGAGCCACGTTTCGTCGGCAATTTTTGTAAAATAAAGAAGTCTACAAGAATCAGGTTTGAAAAAAAAACACTCCTCTGTTATTAAATTTAATAACAGCTTTAAATTAGTTTTAAAAGTTAAACAACACGTAATCCGAACACGGTTACAAAAAGTGTTCTAAGTAGAAAGACAAGAGATTGGAAGACCACCACACTACGTTGTTTTATTTATTTTTTGTTCTTTTAAAAAAGTATCATTTTGTTTTAAATTTATTTTAACAAGATATTTCGTGAGAATGCGGTTGGTTATGGAAGGTCAGGCTCAGACTTTTCGCAGCTTTATTGAAAGAGCAACGTCAATCGGTAGTAAAAGTTTGTGGATAAGTGGGCATTTTAATTAATTTAGCGGATTCTAATTTCAAACTAAAATAACAAAATACTCATAATCACTGTCCTTTGAAGGCAACATTTATCGTTAAATATGACGGGATCTTACTTAGGAATCTTTAGTTAATTGTGGGTGACATCGGTAACAGCGTATCGGTTTCTCAAGTTTATTATCTCTTTGGCTCTCATTTACTAGCCATTGCGCTTCTTTTTCAATACACGCTATTTTAGCACAATAGACTAGAACTGTCGAACCCTGTATATAGCTGACTTTTTTGTGACGATGTTTCAGTGGTATTATGTCGGAAGATTCTATTCAAATTAAATTCTGGTGTGATGCAAATAGTTTATGCTTTAATGTAAATAAAACAAATATAATATTCTGTAGCTTGGAAATCATTTCCATATATTTAAAATATCAAAATATTGAATGTGTTTTTTTCGCCAAGTTTTTGGATTTGACGGTGGACAGAGATCATAAATTTAGAGTACATATTGTTAACCTAAAAGCAAAACTTGCGTCTTCTTGCTACGCGGTTAAAGTAGCAGTTACTGGACTAAGCTATGAATCAGCAAAAATGGCATATTTTTCTGTGGTGGACTCACTTTTGCGGAAGAGCATATTGGGGTTTTTGTGTTAACTACTATTGGGATTCAGTTTTTGTGTTGCAACAAAGCGCTGTTCGCTATCTGCATAAAAAAGAGCAAAAACCAAAACAACTAAAAATATTAACTTTAACCTGTGTTTTAATATCCTGGAGACCGCCTGTTTAGTTCATAAAAAATACGTTAACCAAAGAAGACAAACAAGGTAATCGCAAAATATCCCGGATCCCCTTGCCAATTCCAGAATATCTAACAAAAAATTCGTTAATTTATAGTAGTATCAATTAAAAATTCAAAATTTTTTAGAAAATCAATTACAAAACTTTTAAAGGATAAAGCTTACTATAGATTAAATGAGTATTTTAATGAAAATTTTTGTTCTTTGTTTATTGTGGTTTTTGTCTGGATGTTTTACAATGATAATCATTTCTTGGCAAAACCAAGGTTCGAGTTAGGGGAGGAATAAAAAAATCTCGAAAAAAATAACGACTCTAGAACATATTTTTGTTTATACTTATTTTTTATTTTACTTTGAGTTTAACTTTTGTTTGTTTTGTTTTGTGTTTAACTATTTTTTGATTTTCATAGTTTTAGTCCAATTTTATCAAAAAGGTTCCAAAACACCTTAACCGATGAAAAAAAAAAGTTGTCTGTCGGTCTGTTGTCTGTCTGTATACACGATAACTCAAGAACGCCTCAATTAATTTTAACGAAATTTGGTACAAAAATCCTCTAGCGGCTGACCATGAAGTGATTAACTTTTGGGAGGGTGGTGGGCGGCTGAAGGGGGGAAAAGGGGAATAAAATATTTAAAAAATTGTAACTTTGGAACAAAAGCAACTAGCGGTTTTCAGATTTAAATTTCCATGAATATGGACTAAAAATTTTGTTATAAAGTCCAAATTCGTGGGAGCTTTAGTTTCCGAGTTATTTGAAAAAACACTAAAATATTGATGTGCGGTTTTCAGATTTTGGTTTTCGTAAATATTACCCAAACATTTTGTTATTAAGGCTCAAAGCTACAGTTTTCGAGATATTTTCATTTCCTTTCAACATAAAATGATGGTGGAATATCCGTGCTTTCTAGCACCAATTTTTTATTTTTCTTTTAGCTTAATTTTACTTTCATTGACTGAGTCTTTACTCCAAGAGGTTTTGTTTCGTTTTTACTTACTTTTTAATTGTTTTTTGCTGTTTCTATTTTTTAACTTACTTTTAGTTTTATTTGTTTCGTTCTGTTTTTAATTATTTTTTTTGTTTATATTTTTTATTATACTTTTAGTTTAACTTTACTTTTATTTACTGGGTCTTTATCCAAGAGGTTAGCGCCTAAAATCTTTTGGTCATAACTTATTTTTTATATTAATTTAGCATAACTCCAAAAATGTATGCTTTTCTGGAAAACCGGAAAAACCGGGAAAGTCAGGGAATTTCGACTGTCAGGGAAAAGTCAGTAAAATGTCAGGGAATTTCAACAAAACTCTGAAATTTTAAAAAGCATAATAAAAAATTGATGGAAATTCAGTTTTAATACTGATTGATTCTTTAAAAAAGTTTTAATCAATCGAATGTTTTTTTTATTCCATATTTCTTATGGCAACTTGATAGAGATAATTTAACCACAAAAAGGTGGGTACACAAGCAAAACCATTAAGCTAAAGGCGGGGTCCAGAGTCAAGCCCCTGCAAAGTGAAGTTTGATAGCGAAAAATACTTCTTTGTAGTAAGCCCTTTTTTCTAAAAAACGTAACCATATTTTAAAGGTATCATACCAAAGGAAATGATAGGAGATAACGTAACTTGAAAAGAACTTTTGATTTTCCTATTTGTGTCTCAATTAAAAGGTACTTGAATACTGCACAGGGGCGTATCCAGGGAAAACTTACGGGGGCTTTACTGTCTGAAAGGGTTAATTTTTTAAAAAAATTACGTAAATTAAAATAAAAAGCTTTTGTGTATCTTTTTCCTTGGTAGTGTTTTTTTATGAGTTTGGTCTCATTCGAAAGGTTTTTAAATGGCGTTGGCAGAATTTAATTTAAAGGAGGGCATAAGCCTTGAAAAGTCAATAAATAAGAGACATTTATTTAATTATTTCGGTACAAACCATTAAATATTGACCCCTAAAGATTAAATTTTCCCCAAAAATTAAGATCAAAATGTTTATCAGACTATGCTGTTATTCAACCCCAAAGAACCTTAACCACCTTATAGCTTCTGTTTGTTCCATTTTTCTGCTTTGTTTCCTCATCTTGACTTGATAGCCAACCTTTGCCTATACTCAATGTCATAAGCAGAAATTGTTTTAGAGGGGAAGCTGAGGATCCTTGGAGGGGGGTAACTATTTTATTCTTAATTTTTGGGGAAAATTCAATCTTTTAGTCAATATTTAATAGTTTAGAAGGGGTGCCCAAAGGCCTTCCAGCCTCCACCCTGCGTACGCCTATACCCTTAAAGAATACCTATAGGCAAAAAATGTCAATGCAAGAAATAAGGTTGTCCTCTGCTTTAACATTTTTATTATTTATTGACAATTTAAAGCTTATGCCTTCCTTCAAATTAAATCATGCTTACGCCATGTAATTACCCTTTGAATGAGACCCAACCTTTTAAAAAAACCACATGAATGAAACACAAAAACTTTTTACTTTCGTTTATGTAATTTTTTAAAAATTAACCGTAAGAAAAAAACCCTGGATACGACCCTGTGCAGTATTTAAGTTATAACAAAAAGTCTTCCTAGGAGTTTGCCAGACATACGTTCTTTGACTCATATCTCCTATCATATACGATCCCCATAGAATTTCACTATTTTGACCTCCATTAAAATATGGTTATTTTACGTCGGGTCATAGGTCCATATGTTATCTATCTATGCTATAATGGCATTGATTTTTAAAATTTTAGTTTAATTAAAAAAAATTAATGTCAAACGTGTAAATAATGTAATTTTTAGGATGATTTTTTACAAATTTTTTTTTTTTTTCTAACGTATCTAAAATTGAGACTAGATTCGATCCCAACCCAGTACTTGGCAGGTAACACAACCCACTTTTTAAAAAATATTTCTACGGATCATTGATTGTTACAATTTTAGATAAATTTTAAGGATTGCTTCTTTCACAAACATTTAAGAGATGTTAAAGGTGGCATCTTTAGTAAAATTTTCTTAAAATTTTCGACTGCTGATTAATGAGATGATTTTCCAAGTAAATCTAGAACTGAGACTAGATTTGTACCCAACTCCCTCTTGGCAGGTAACCCAACCCACTTTTTTTTAAAATAAAAATCCTGAAGTTCAAAGTTGTTAGCTTAAACCGAGGCTAAAACTGCAAAAAAATTTCCAAGCAAATCTAGAACTGAGACTAGATTTGTACCCAACTCAGTCCCTCTTGGCAGGTAACCCAACCCACTTTTTTTTAAATAAAAATCCTGAAGTTCAAAGTTGTTAGCTTAAACCGAGGCTAAAACTGCAAAAAATTTTCCAAGCAAATCTAGAACTGAGACTAGATTTGTACCCAACTCAGTCCCTCTTGGCAGGTAACCCAACCCACTTTTTCTAAAATAAAAATCCTAAAAATTATTAGCTTAAACCGAGGCTAAAACTGCAAAAAGGTTATATTTTTTCCTACAACATTTAAAACGTGTTAAAAATGGCATTCTTAATATAATTTTCTTCATTTTTTTGCCTGCGGCGCATTAAGTTCAACCCAACACCTACTAAACCGGTGATGGAGAGCAGGTCAGGGAAAAACTTTAAAAATGGTCTTAAAACCGGGAAAAGTCAGAGAATTTGGTATTACAAAAAAATTAGCCACCCTGTTATTACAATATAGTTTAGCTCACCAATCAGGAAAAGTCAGGGTAGACAGAAAAGTCAGGGTAGTCAGGGGTTTTTAATTAAAAAACTGCTAAAAGTCAGGATAATTAAAGTACTAAAAATACACCACTTACATTTTCAAATCCTTTGAAGTTGGCAAAAACAGAATACTAAAAATATGTCTCTGGGTGATTATCAAACCTAAAAATGCATCGCCCCCGGTTTTCAAATACTTTGAAAATATTTATGATCTTTTAACCTTTAAGATTCAAGAGTCAAAATTTTCGATTTTAAAATTTTGGTAACCATCCTACGTTTTTTGTTGGTTGCAAAAAAACTATTTAGCATACGTACCGAATTGATTTTCGGGTTTCCTGGGACCCTCTGGTCGCATTCTATATCGTCCCATTTTCCTTTTGAGTTGTAATTTTTCCTTATATTCTTTATCATGCACTTCTTGCTTTTGTAAAATTACTTTTTGATCCTCCTCAAGTTTTTTCCTTTCCTCTTCAGTTTCCCTAAACTAAAATAATGAATATGTGTAGTAACTTTGATTGTAGGGAAAATATAAAATAACAAATATAAAAGATATAAAAACGGCGAAGCATAAAATTAAGAAAACGAAAGAAAATGTAAGTAAAAAAAAATAAATTAAAATACATCTTTAACTTATTAGTACGTGTTGTTTTAACTCTTTTTTAAATGTAGCTTTGTTTTTTTTTGTTTGAATGTGGTTTAAGTTTGGTAAAGCAGTGTATTTCGCAATGCAAAATAGATTTTTTTTACAATTTTTTTTTATCCTGATAGTAAAAAAATCTGTGCTGGCTGGTTTTTTAGTTATATACTGTATTGTTTCTGTAAATTTTAACGATGGTTTATTTGTGCTCAAATTAATTTAATTCACAATTTTAATTTAGAGATTTCTAGGTTTGTATAGTTTTTTCCTTCGTTCCAAAAACTGTAATTTAAATATACACTTGATTACTTTCTTTTACTTTGAACATCACAATTGGCAATGGTAAAGAAAATGGTTAAAACTTCCATGAACCTACTTAGTTCATGTACCTTAATAACAGCTTTGCCTTCTTTTTCACTTTCAACTTGAAGAACTATCTCGCCTGCATCTGGCAATTCTCTCCAGCCTTCAACTTCCGCAGGATAACCTGGAGAAACTGAGTCTAAGATTTTCCCATTAGCATCTCTTAGTACTCTAACTTTAGCCAGGGCCAAACCAGCTACTAAGATGTCTCCTTTTTTGA
This sequence comes from Oxystoma pomonae, assembly GCA_963921995.1. Taxonomy (NCBI): domain Eukaryota; kingdom Metazoa; phylum Arthropoda; class Insecta; order Coleoptera; family Brentidae; genus Oxystoma; species Oxystoma pomonae. Next base: position 79,189,421 of record OY998163.1, read on the forward strand.
GGGTACCTGGAAAAAAAATTTGAAATGAGACTTTCACTTCTGCATTCCTTGGATTTCTGGGGAGTACAAAGGCTTTATGTCATCAAAATCTGTTCACGGGAACCAAATTTGTGACCATTTAAAGCAAGAAAACGGAAAAAAACCGCAAGCAAAGAGGGTATTCGAGTGTTTAAGGTACTCAAGGTTTACGGGCATGACAGTGGGGTAAGGTGGAGGAGTTGGGGAACACGCGAACGAAGCCGCGGACGAACAGCTGGTTTAGAAATAAAATTATCCTATGGCGGACTTGTATCGAAATGTCGATAAGAATTATCCAGCTATCCACAGTAACTACATAAGTTTTTTATTTTTTATTTTAATGCAAGAGTGTAATTTAGAAAAAAAATACTCGAACAAACAAGTCATACTAAAATTGTGTTTGCCATGTAATTTCCGAATCTGACTAGGGTTCGTTTCCTAGGTAAAGTTCCACAATTGTTGGATTTTACACCGCACTGCATCCAGGTTCTGGTGCATCTATAATCAGGTGTCACTCCACCCTCTCGTAAGCCTGGCAGATGGAGTCGTTTCCGATACCATTGGAAATAGAAGCTTTCTGGGCCAGTTGTGTACATCAGTTGTGTCCTCTCCTTTCTTCTAGACCCGCCCCAACAATGGTAAAAAACTTCAAAAACTACAATAACTCCCCCTAGAGGACGTAGTGCAAGTTGCTATAACCCAGTAAACACAAGCCCTACGGCAAGAAAGCGGTTTCTAAGCGGCATTGGTGGGCAGCCATCAGTCGGTAAAGCACTTGCTTACCAATACCTTGCAGCAAGCGACGCAGGGGTGGCTTACTCATTTTGGAAAATTGCGTTTCTAGCCTGACATGGCCATCAAGCGTGATGCCACTCGTAAATATAAGGTGGCTGCACAAAAGAAATACACAAGGTGGAAAGCGTGTGGCTAATCGCTTCAGTATAAATCAATATTAGGCAATCAAGCGAGCTGCTATTGATTGGTTAACGCGGCTTTACGAAACAATTCCGAAAGGTGGCATATTGGTGGCTAGCCCCTTCGATATATAATCTTTCTAGCCAGACGAGGCAATCAAGCGTCCCAGTAAACACAAGCCTTACGGCAAGAAAGCGGTTTCTTGGCAGCACTGGTGGGCAGCCACTAGTTGGTAAACCACTTTGCTTACCGTAGTTTGCAGCAAGCGGCGAAGGGGTGACTAACTCTTTTTGGCATATTGTGTTTCTAGCCGGACATGGCCATCAAGCGTGACCTCTCTCGCAAATATTATGTAGCTGCACGAAGGAAATCCACAAGGTGAAAAAAGTGTGGCTAGTCGCTTCGATATTTTATCTTTCTAGCCAGACGTGGCAATCAAGGGTACCGCTTTTGATCGGTTTAGTTTTCTTTTTTTTATGATTCTAGTATTCTAGCCCCACGCGAACGCCGCGGCGTCGGGCAAGCGGCGATGTCCGGACGGTCACTTTACAACCACTAGTGGATTGCCGATAGATCTATCGGCAACGGTCTGGCGGTCGGTAAAGGTACGAATGCGGCAATTCATCATCTGACGGCAGGCCGTCACTTATCCGCAGGTTATTCTCCAGTGGTTTGTAGCGTTCTAGCCACAAGTGCAATGAAAGCGGCGATGTCTGTGCGGTCGTCTTAGTTAAAACACTGGCCGTTCACCAACCGTTTCTTTGCGGCTATCCGTGTAGGTGTTGGCGGTAATCCGCATGTGGCGATCCAAGGGCCGAGCGGACATTACCGCTTGCACTCCGCCGCGGCTGCCGTGTTCGGTAAGCAAGCTGCCTTTCGGTAAACCGCGCAAGGTTTGTGTTTACTGGAAAATAAATTAATTAGTCATATCTTTTACGCTCTCTAGAGATTACAAAAGTCTGTAAAAAAATATTTGCAAAAGTTGTTTGTATTTTGATAACTGATTTCTATGTATCTTTGAGTGCTAATTTCTAAACTGAAATCCATTTTTGTCTATGATAGCATTTAACGCAGTTTTGTTTATTTTTTTCTGTGAATTTTAATAAGCAGATAAAAGATGCCAAGGGCGACAGCAATTTGAAGTATAACTGTCCAGTATGGGGTGTTTTTTTATAATTGGAACACTCGGTAACTTTTTTACTATTAAAAATAAAGGGTTAGTTTAAATTGGAAAACTTATTAGCAAATAATGCCGAATACAGGGTATGACAATAAAGTCCATTTTTTAAAATAGAACACCCTGTATATTTTTGCATTTTTAAATTTCTGAAACAATTAGATTTACAAGAATACCTAAAATTATGGAGCTATTTTTTTGGAGATATTTACTGTCCATATCATTGCAACCACCTTCAAATATTCTCGCATTACTTTTTAAAATTGTCTATAAGAAAAATATAACAATTTCTTTAGAAAAGTTAATTTTGTTTAATCCCATAGTGCTAACGAACACAAATTCCACAAAAATAGAAATGCTTGTTGTAACAAAACTGTAGGTAATGGAATATCTTCATTAATTTTTCCATAATCAGCACCAAAAATACTATACCAATCACTGATTACATTGGAGACAGTTTTTTGTCGCAGACCCGTATTATAATCCTTACCTCTTTGTACCACGACTGTGCACATTTTCCCTCTGCCCGTATGGACATTGCTCTCCACTACGCAAGCCTCCACGGGGCCCGTCGGATCGCCTCCGATTTCTAGGAGCTCTGCTTGCAGCAAAACTGCTTCCATTAATGCGTCCAAGTTTTGATTCTTCAAGGCCGAAACTGGAACTACTTGCGTGTCACCTCCAAGCTGTTCCGGTTGAATGCCTATTTCTAATAACGTGCGTTGGGTTCGCTCAATATCTGCTTTTGGCGAATCTATTTTGTTGATTGCCACTACTATTGGCACTAAAATTAAAGTAAGCATTAGTATCTCTTTCAAATCCATTGCAACGTGTAATTTTGTGGTGAAATTATGGGACACTCATGTAACAAGGACTGCCGACTTAGTGCCACACTGTCACAACTAAAGAGACAGTTAGCGCTTATCGTTTTTTTTTAGTATCTTCGGCCTACTATCGCGGCCATATTACAACCAACAGGTACCGATTCTGGAAGTCATAGGAAGTGATCGCTCGTCTGAGAGAATAAAAGTAAATTCAACCAATAAACGCACTTAAAAGCATTAACGAGACGATCAACTATTATGGGCACGCGCAGAGCTGTCTCGAACAACAATTTTTGAGCGAAGCCGTTCTCTCGACTAGACCCAGTAGTTAGGAGTTGTAGGAAAGCTCGTGTGAAAAACGTCACTTGTATTATTTCAGAGCACGCTATTGGACGAACGACCGATCGATATTTTACTCGCTAATGCGCATGCTACGGCAAACTTGACCGTCTTTTAGAGTAGGACTCGCACAGTGGTCGATTTTTGTAAAAACGCGGACATTAAAAAAAACTTCCAGATTGTAATTTAATCGTACAAAATATTTAGTTTTAATAAACAGACAGGATGATCGTGTGAATTTTCACATTTATCTTAAGACATTTTTAAGAGGAAAAAGATATATATTTATTAATTAGCTAAATTAAAGTAAAAATGTTAGTTTACAAAAAGAAAAAGAAAATATTTTTGCATTTTGTTTTTAAATTCTAAGCATTTTTATATAACGTACCCTATGTCGATCTTCAACTGTTTATACTCTGGGTCTTCTATTTGAAATTTGATGTTTAATACTGATGCGTAATGTCAAACTCGTAAAAAGCATAGTTTATTCAATGGCCAACTATTCGCCTAGTATCTTGACAACCATATAGGGGCAAATTTAGATACATTTTTAATTTTTTAATTTTTCCATTTATGTCCGCGTTTTCCAGAAAATCGACCACCGTGCGTCGTTCGAATGACTTTTGTGTGATCGGCCGGTCCCAGAATACGGAATTTTGGATTTTAATAGAAGTGGTCACTTCTCAGGGTATGATCGTTCTCTTACGCCCAGAATCGAGCGTGGAAGTCCATGTTTAAAGTTGCGTTTTTTCCGCAATGTTGCGGTGGAAATTTTGACGTCATTCCACCAAACCAACACCAAACGTTGCAAATGTGGTAAAAAGGTGTAAAAATACGTTTATATATGCAGTTTCAGCAAGTTGAAAATGGATCCGAATTTTTATCTAAAAACAATGATCAATGTACTTTTTTTATTGCGACCTCGAAACCGCAAAAGGCGGTTAGGTCGTGACAATACTTGCGCGATCGAACTTTTTTACTCGAACGAATCCAAAAGGTTTATGCGTTCAAATGTAAACATAGTAACGAGTGGATATGCAACTTGTAGTGCTTGCTTGTGTATTGTAGGTTTCAGAAATAAAGATATGGCTATATTTGTTTAACTTGTTGTTTATTATTAGTTGGGACCAGTTGTAATTATTTAGGATTACGGTCTAATATTTTTTTAAAATTGAATAAAAGGTGCTTTGATAGATTTATGAAATGGTATGTGCATATAGATTATATAAGTAAAAAGATTAGGAACTTAGTATATAAGTTTGCTTAGCTTAGAAATATATTAGGTATTAGAAATATATTAGGTATCTTTAAAATTAACAAAAATGGTATCCTTAGCATTGGCAGAATCAATTTTAAAGTTTGGTATTCTTTCGTGAGGATCAGCTTGTGAGTCAGCAAAGATAATGTTATTTAAACCAAAAATGTATCTTACAAAACTGATATTTTCTGAAAGCGAAATGTTAAATATAAGGCAATTATATTGTAACAGGATTATACAATTTTCATTGGAATTTCAAATATTTACAAACCTAGTTAATCATGTAGTACAAACTAGAGCTGTGACTAATCAAAAATATACAACTAGTTTGCAACACTTTTCTTTCACACAGAGAAGTATTTTATTTACTGGGTCAAGACTATTAAATCTTTTACCCCTCAACCATAAGAATAAATCTTTCAATAAAGTTAACTTAGTTAACTATGAAACGATAACTAAAAACCTAGTTTGATTTTATTAGGATTTTTGCTAATTATAATTAAATATACAATAATAGCACATTCATTTACTACATATCTACGTATCTATAGAATAATGTTAGATATAAATTTTGTTAAATCGTTTTAATGTTGGTTAGAGACACACACAAATATATTAAAATAAATATTATTAAATATTGTATTAGTTAAACAAATAAAATAAAATAAATATTTAAAAAAAAACAAAAACTGCTTTTTCCCCTTTATGATGTGTTCCTTTTTACACATTTTAAACGTCGGCGATTCTTATTGGGAGCCTTTAATAAACTATTTTAGAACGGTCCTAAGTTTAAGTGAACTTTTTCGTTTTAAGCATTTTAAACCAACCCTCCTTGAGTTTTTGACATAGTTTAATTTATAAGAAGAATTTTAATAAATTTGATAATTAAATAATCATCTTAACACAATCTTTTCTTGGATATAAGCGGAAATTTTTCATTTAGGAGAAGAGAAAATTAAAAAATTTAAACCCACGCGGGGTTTAAATAGTAAACACAACACAACAGAATAAATTAACATTGGAGCTATATGTCACTCTAATTAAAACTTACCCTTGTTAATTGATTTTTCCAATTAATACTTGATGTCACACAACGATTTAGATGAGTAATAATAAAATAAGGAGTAGATTCATTTTGTATCTATTTAAAAGGTGTTTTTATTTGTGAAATGTATTAAAAAACTTAAATGCAAGTTTTTTTACATTTCTGTTACTGTCGAAATGCCAATTTAAAAATATTAGCGCTGCGTTCAATCACAAACAGCGAGTTCGGATCTTTCACCTCTGCTTGCACCTTGGCTTGCAACAACCTCTACTGATCAAAACTACAGCTTTAAAATGAGTGGGGTTTGAGTAAGGAAGGTTTTTTTGACTGAGCTTTTAGATAACCTCAATGTTTTACTTTTAGATTGTAAATAAATTCATATAGTTGTTTTGGGTTTTTTTGTTTGGTATATTTTTCGTGCATAATCAGTGACCTTCACTTATATTTGTTTTGCCTCGTAGTGCCCTCATAAATATATTTTTTGTGCTCAAAACGGGTTCAAAATATGGCGTTTTTCTGGACAAAATAAAAGGTATTTTATTGGGTAATGAACGACTTAGGTTATTAAATAAGATAAATTAATCCTTGTAACAGCGGTTACTTAGGACAATTATAATCGAACTTATTGCCAAATGCCGCAAAACAATACTTTCTGGGGGCTAAAAATTTAAACCACCCTCCTGAGGTGGTGTAAAAAATCACCAACTTTATAACCTTAAACACAAATAATGAAGCTATTATGTGCCAAATTTTTGGCGTATTCACCATTTGCCATTTTGAAACCTGTCCAAAAAAATTAGTTTTAGGGCATTTTCTTCTAAAATATGGTGTATTTTGAGAAAAAAAGCAGTTTTTCAGTGATATTTTGCAATAACAATACAAAATAATCAATAACTTTGTGTCTTTTCTGTATGGGTAAGTGTTTTTTGAAAATTGGTTTTAAAATTTAGTACTCCCCACAGGTGTAAAAATTTAGACCTGTGAGGAGCAAGACGACGACGAGCCTTGAACCATTTTGGCTACATAAAGCACTGCTCTTATAAAATTAAAAAGCAAAAATTCTAACCAAAAAATTGACCAACCACCGCAACGCCAACCACTTTGATAGCTGGCGGAGATAATAGACACTTAAAGTTAATTTTCGGGTTTATTGGCATTCGTATCCTTATCTCTATCGAGTCGACCTATCGAGCAGGTGTACTTTTAAACTAATGGCGAATGCATGACAGCTCCAGCTGTTCAAATGCGTCAAAACATCGTTTCGTACGCAGGGACGGTCGTAAAGTTATGACTCGTTTTTCGTACATTTAATCAGTTGGAGCTGTCACGCATTCCCATGATTTTAAAAGTGAATGCTGATAAAACTGAGAATTAACTTTAAGTGTCTAGTCAACGCTATAGTATATCCGCCAATTTAAATTTTTAGTCGGCAAACGCTTCTTGTCTTTACCAATGGCATGATAAAAAAAACGACGATTTTCCATAATTCTCGTAGTTCTCTCTTTTTGACATCGGCACCCATAAAATAAAGGCTGATCTACATAAAATTTAATGAAATCTGACAAATTTCCATTTAACACACCAAAACGATTAAAATAAATAAAAGTAATAGTTCTATCACAGTCTCACAAATGAGTTTAAGAGTAAACTTGAAAACTATTTAAAAAATTTGTTGGTTAGTCGCGTGTGAACACTTCTTAATTTCATCAAACAAAAAAAACATTCGCGTTGTCCAACTGTTACGTTTCCCTAAAAACGAGGTTAACTTTCGATTTTTAAATGAAACACGCTGTCTGACATCATATCTGAAGACGGGAGAAATTCTAAATACTTTTGTGTCATCCGTATGTCATTTTGAAGTTATTTTTTCTTATGTCTACTTATTAAAAATATAATAAATTTATATTAACTCAAGTAATTTTTGTCAAAACTTAAATTTGTAAGACAATGTCATTACTATCTCAGGTATTTTCAAGATTCAGGATTTTAGACCCAACCCGTAGGTCCTGGTAGGCTTTTGCATATTCGTCAATCAAAACATATTACAAAAAAAATCAAAGAAATTTTTTTTATTTGTCAAAATGCGTTGTAATGACATAGAGAGGGGTTTCATTTGAAAATCGAAAGCCTTTTTTTCAAGGAAACTGTAACGGTTTAACATAACATAGGAATCAGTCTTAAGCAGTATGAGTTCTGTAAAGTTCCAAATTGTTTTAATTATTCTATCCTTAAAAATAAAGGCGCTAAGTCGCCGTACCTATTTCTGCAGAGCCACTCCCAACTCCTTTTTAGGGAATGGGTTGACATAATTTTACAGAAAGTTGAGTTTCTAAATAAATATTTATTGACTTTATTTTTTATGAACATTTAGCTTCTGTGTTTAAATGTGTTTATATCTCGGCCGCCATATTAAAATTGGTCCAAAAAATTTGGAACGAACAGTACCTAGCTTATATGGATAGTAAGGTTCCACCGACGACTCAAAGGCATTTGATTGGGGGGGGGGGATAAAGTCCATTTTCCCAACTAATATTAAAAGCTATTCTCAAGTTACCTGAAACTTTGCGATTTTTTTTTATTGTTGTTTGAAGAAATAGGAAATGCAAAATTAGTGAAGGGGCATGTGTAAGTCCGTGGGATTTTTAATGAAGGAGTTTTGTGACTATGTGGGATTGATAGCTCTTTAGTCACACAATCAAGTGTTATCGGGTGTGTTGTTCGCATCCGTGTAGAAGGGGTTGATATAACGTCATCATCTTACTTCAAATGTACCTCAAACTATTGGTCATTTATGCCAAATTCGATCCTTAGAGTTTGATGCAGTTTGAAGCTTTAAAATTAAGACTAAAGGGCGCTATTCATCAACTGTTTAAGCGAAGAGGACCAAATTTGGTAACAAAGATAAGAAGGTCAAGGCCAATAACTTTGTTTAAAAAAATTTGGTTCAGATATGACGCGTTTCAATATGGCGGCTGATATATCAAAATGGCGACACATCCACTACATGGATTAATAAACAAGTATAGTCATGCCCTACTGGCTTAATTAGAATTTTTTCTGATTTTTCGACCGCCAGAATATGGTAATGTATATCTAACTATTGCTAACTGTCTTATAGGTAATTTAAATGACTTGGTTGGCTAGACAAGTGAGTAGAACATAAAATTCACAGTTTCGAAACTTAATAAAAACAACAGGCATATAGGTCATTTTTACCGGGGCATAGCATAAACATCTGGGAAGCCAGATCAAAAAAAAAACAATCAAGGTCATACATCCACTAAACTTTTTTTTTCATAGTAAGCCGAGAAGTCAACAAGAATTGATGGCCACCTTGTCTTTTCGTTTTTTTTACGAAATTGGATAAAATAAAATGTGGTTATAGGTCGCCATTTTGATAGATCAGCCGCGTCATAGCTGAACCAATTTTTTTTTAACAAAATTGTTGAACTTGACCTTCTTATCTTTGTTACTAGCGCCTTTTAATATGTTATTTTTTCAATTTGTTAATTTTGCTCAAACTGCATCAAACTCTAAGGATGGAATTTGGTATACATGCCCAATAGCTTAAGGTACATTTGAAGTTGGTCAAAAATCTTATTTTTTGCGATTTTCAAAGTCATTTAAGGTCAGATGACCTTGAAAGTGAATTTTTTGGAATCCTCGTCCTCAAATTATATATAATCAAGTATAACCGTGTCCCCGTTATGTGTTATGATTTTTGGATGCCATCATGAAAGATGACGTCATATCAACCTCTTCTACACGGATGCGAACCAAACACACCCGGTGACACGTAAATGTCTGACTAAACAGCTGTTAAATCCTCATTCTTGAATTTTATTATGAATGCTAAAAAACAAGTATAGTCATGCACTACTGGCTTAATTAGAATTTTTTATGGTTTTTCGACCGCCATTTTGGAAAATGGCATCTAAAACACTTGGCTCAAAATATGTTAATGTAACTTATGCTAACTCTCTTATAGGTAATTTAAATGACTTTGTTGGCTAGACAAGTGAGTAGAACATAAAATTCACTTCGGAAACTAAATAAAAACAACAGGCATATAGGTCATTTTTACATAAACATCTGAGACGCCAGATCAAAAAAAAAAATTGTAAGGAGGTTTAAAATAAAGTGTTTGTTTATGGCTAAAATGCTAATTTCATCTCCGGCACTTAAAGTTTTTGCGTAGTCGTAAATAGGAAAAAACACTACAAAAAGCTGGTTTTTCAATTTTACATGGTATTTTCAAGGTCAATCAAGGTCATACATCAACTAAAGTTTTTTTTCATAGTAAGCAGAGATAAGTCAACAAGAATTGATGGCCACCTTGTCATTTTTGGTTTCTCAGGATAAAATAAAATGTGGTTATAGGTAGAAAATTTGGTATATCAGCCGCCATATTGAAACGCGTCATATCTGAACCAATTTTTTTTTAACAAAATTGTTGGACTTAACCTTCCTATCTTTGTTACCAAATTTGGTCCTCTTCACTTTAATATTTAATGAATAGCGCCGTTTAGTATGTTATTTTTGTAATTTAGTAATTTTTCTGGGATATTTTTAAAGGTCATGAAGCTACAAACTGCATCAAACTCTAAGGATCCAATTTGGTATACATGTCTTATAGTTTGAGGTACATTTGAAGTTGGTCTGACAAAACGTCAAATTATTAAAAAATTTGAAAGAGAAAATGACAAAAATCTTGTTTTTTGCGGTTTTCAAGGTCATTTAAGGTCGGATGACCTTAAAAGAAAATTTTTTGGAATCCCCGTCCTCGAATTATATGGAATCGGGTATAATCATTCCCCGGTTGCGAAAGTTGTATTTTTTATGATTTTTGGCCGCCATCTTGAAAGATGTCGTCATATCAACCCCTTCTACACGGATGCGAAAAAAACACCCGGTAACTTTTGATTGTGTCACTACATAGCTATCAATCCCACATAGTCACAAAACTCCTTCATTAAAAATCCCATGGGATAGAAATTATCGACATATGCCCCTACACTAAATGTTTTGTAAAATGTACTTAAATTTCCCAACTGAACCTTCATATTTCTCAACTGCAAGTAACTGAAAGCAACATTGGGGGGGAGGCTCCCCCCCCCATCTCCAACAAGGGATCGCCGGTGTAAAGGCTTATCTAAAAAAGGATAATGAAAATTGGGTTATTTCAGGATGTAAGGTTAGAGGAAAAAGGAGTCAGTATACCCTGTTTATCATATTTACCGTTTGCATTTCTGGCCATTTCTACAGACTCGATAGTCTGTTGCATAACACCGTCATCTGCTGCCACCACAAGCACAACAATGTCCGTTAAATTGGCTCCCCTGGCCCTCATTGAACTGAATGCAGCATGTCCAGGCGTATCTAGAAACGTAATTCTAGCTCCAGACTCAAGAACCACAGAAAACGCGCCAATGTGTTGAGTTATGCCGCCGAATTCTTTGGCGGCTACACGGGAATGCCTCAATGTATCTAAAAGTGTTGTTTTACCATGGTCAACATGACCCATTACTGTTACAACAGGGGGTCTAGGCTTTAGGTCTTCTTTTTTGGGTGGCGGTCGAGGATATACGTCTTTTATCTCGTCTTCTTCCACAACAGTATTTGGTTTTCCGACAATTTTGATTCGTTTTCCAGCCCGTCTGATACCTTCTTGAAGGAATTTTAAGTCATCTATAGGTTCATTTGGATTTCTTATTTGGTTTAAAAATATCTGTCTTACAAAGTCTACATTTTTATTTAATACCCTTGCCAATTCTGCTACAGTTATACCCCGCCACACTTCTATGACTTCCGTTTTTGATTTAGGTGAAAACTCTATTATTCTAGTTTGCTTCTATAAAAAAATTCGGAAAAATAAATTATACTTTGATCTTAAGATATTATTCCTACTATGCCGCGAATTGCTATTTTGAGTAATGCTACCTAACATAATGAGACTAAAAATAATAACTGGGTTATTTGTGTGAAAATGTTAGGCCGCATTACCAAAATTAAGTAATGCCTATGCCTAATATTAGTAGAAGACGGAGTAGGGTCTAGCGGTCCCTTTTTGCGTTATTATTACTTGACATATAAATACTTTCACCCGAGCAACACGTTACCCAGAAGAGTAAAGTCAAAAATTTGGTTTTAACGAATTTTTAAAATGTTTTTTTATTAAGTCCGTTTCAAAAATAAGGCTACGATGGCAGGCAAACTGGGATGAAAAGGTATTCAGTAGTGAATACAAACGAATTAAACCGAAAAAAAAAACTGTCACTTTAAAAAAAAAATAAAAACGCAACAATTAGTCATTTAAAAAGTTTAAAATGTTTGGTACACTGAAGTTTTCAGGCCGACTTAATAATGATTTGTGTTAAATTTACTTGTTTTTATGAACGTGTATTTCGTTCAATAAATGCACCTAGGCGTACTTTTTACTTTTTTTTTACGACAGTGCAAAGCGGATTTTTTTTTTCAATTGTAACACAGAATTGACAAACCTTAGTCGTCGTCTTCAATCGGTCATATTGAGCTTTGGTACACAGTTATAAACAAAACTCTTTTTAAATCGTAACTAAGATTGGTGTACAAACAAGTTCAACACAATAAACAAAAATTCCTAAAAAGTACCATTTTGACAACTTTCAAGGCATTTTTCTGGTACATTTGGGCAGAGATAGAGAGTTGGTGACACAAGAAAAAATCTTCACAATGGAGAATACAACATAATAATAAAAAAAACAGAAAAGTATATTCTATTTGAAAAATGTAATACCCTTTGGAATAACTATGAAATAATCCTCCGAATAACCCTTCACCCCTATGTTGAGGGCAACAACATCTCCAAGGTCCTTTGTTTACAGGCGGATTTTTTTTTGTTATTTAACACAATGTAATTATTTTATACTTAATGTATACAGGGTTAGACAGTTCTTGTCTAGCGCATATTGAAAAAGAAGCGCAAATTCTCCACTTAGATTTTGTTAACGTAACTTAGAAAAGTTTGTGGCAGACCCGGTACAAGACTGCTCTCAAAAAATAGCTCAGTTAGTTAGCAATAATACACCTAAGGATCCAGGTAGCTATGCTGAAAAATCAAGACTTCCTGCTATGAATTCACACAGAGATGTAATCAGATATCAATACTCATTAAACCAACAAGCAAACACAGATGAGACAATCAAATACATCAAACAAAAAATCAACCCCCTGAATATAAAAGCAGCCCTAGAAATAAATAAAACAAAAACCTGATTATTTTGAAAACCTCCACTAATAATCTTTACGACATTACCAAATCCGAATTAAAAAACCAACAGATCATCAATACAAGGTTACACCGAGAATATCAAGATGGAACAGAGATCTCAAATAAACTGCAAACACTGAACAAAGAAGTACTCAGCCAAGAAGATCAAATTAAAATAAAGGTGAGGTTTCTGGTAAAACCTTCAAAACATAGTTAATAGAAAGTTAAAAATAAGCTGGGGTGAGTGCTCTATAATGGAGGACATCAATCCTATTCGATGCTTTATTTGCTGTGTCTATGGTCGCACCTGCAAAAATAGATATCAAGTATGCTCATACTGTAGTGAAGGTTCATAAACGCTACCACTGCAACGCCAGGAAAAAAGAAGTTCCTACATGTCCTAACTGTAAATTTATACACGAAAAATTTGACTGTAAAAGATCATACAACCATGACAGCATGGATGATGATAACTGCCCTCTAAGAAGAAAGAAAATTGATCTGCTAAGAGAAAGAATAAACTACTCATCTACAAAACTTATAATAAAAGAAGACAATAAGGTACCTTTATAGTATATAAGCAGTAGGTATAGAACTGGTGTGAGTTCCTAATTTTTTTACTCACATTAAAATTAGATCTTTCTCTTTCTTCCCTTGATATCCAATTTTTCTATTTTCTCCTTCTTTAATTCCTTGTTTTTATTTTTATTAATTTTATCTTCATGAAATTAGTTAAAACTCCTTCACATATTTTTGTGATGAATTTTACAAAAAATACTGATATTAATTTTGAAGATAACATAAATGATTATATTAAGTTAGATAAATATGAAAATCTTATTCAAAAGGTCAAAGGTCTCTCAATTTTTCACCTCAACATTTCAAGTATTGATAAAAACTTAAATCAAGTATTAATTTACTTAAAGAATTTTATTCAACTCAGTAAAAGAAACAAGCATAGACATTCTAGTTTTCTCAGAAATTTTTGAAATTCTCCACTTAGATTTTCTTAAAATAGATGGTTACGAATAATTTCACAAAGGTTCAAAATTAAATAAAAATGATGGTACCATCATTTATATCAAATAATCTTTAATTCCAGAGGTGGTAGTGGAAAAAATTCAAAATTTTAATTTTTTAAGAGCGAATGTAGTGAAAAACAACATGAACATAGGGATCACCGCCTTATATAGACTTCCTAGTTATCTTTCTACAGATGTAGATAGTTTTTGAGAGTCACTAAATACATGCTTAACCATATGTGAAGAAAAAATAGAAATTTTTCTCGGAGATATCAATTTATATATTTTGGATTCTAAATTCAGTAATTATCTAGATATACTGGTATCACATGGCTTCACAAAATATATTGACAAACCTACACGAACAGATGGTTTAACTGAAACATGCATTGATCACTGCTTTGTTTGACTTCATCCCTTACTTGTAGGTTGTAAGAATAATTTTGGAATTTTTAATACACTGATAATGATTCCATAGTTTGCTTTATCTCGTTTGAACAGGTTATTGACAAAAAACAAACCAACACCAATTTTAATTTTTATGAAAAACTAGATTTCCAACTACTTACTAATAAACTTAGCACTTCTATTGACCTAAAAAACATACTGAATACTAGTGACCCTTATACAGCTTATTCACAATTTCAAAACATTTTAACTTTATGCCTAGAGGAAAGTACCTCTGTAGTAAAATCGAAAAAAGTAATAAAACTTAACCCTTGGATAACATAGGGCATTATGAAAAAAAGAGACAAATTTAGTATATTAGCAAAAAACATACAGGCAATGAGTTTTACAAAAATGAATATAAAAAGTATCGTAATTTAATAAATCTACTAATTGTTTCAGCCAAGGAAAATTATTACAAGGAAAAAATTTAATCTACGCAAGGCAACCTAAAAAAAATATGGAACATAACAAATGAAGTGACTGGAAATTTCACAAACAATTGACAAAGTTCAAAATAATACAGATAAAAACTTATTAATAGATCCTAAAGCAACTAGCTTCTAAAGTTAAAACATTAAACCCTACAGAAAAACCGAAGGAAGAACAACACCTTATCAACTTTTATGGAATTCTATCATATCTAATGAAGTTTGCTTTCAACTTAAAAAATGACTCTAGTCCAGGAATTGACAAAATAAACATGAAGACACTTAAATCTTGTGCTTAATCCATGGCAAATTTCCTGATCAATTAAAAGCTTCAGTAGTAATACTACTTCACAAATCTGACTCCATGTTATAATCAAGTGATAACTATCGTCCCATCTCTCTAATTAATAACATTGTAAAAGTTATAGAAAAATGCATTAAAAAAAGACTTATGGAATATCTTGAAAAAAAACAACAATTTATCTAGTCAACAAATATGGTTTTAGACAAAATATGGGAATTGAAAATGCAACCTTCGATTTAACTAACCAAATTTCATTAGGATTAAATGACAATAAAAAGGTTTTAGCAGCATTCCTAGATTTTAAAAAAGCATTTGACACAGTATCACATAAAAAATTGCTTGAAAAATTGAAAAAAATTGGAATAAATAAGGAACAAAATGAACTTTTTAAGGATTATCTTAAATTCAGAGAACAACATGTTAGAATTAATAATATACTGAGTGATAGTAAAGAGTCCCACAAGGAACTGTTCTTGGTCCGGTATTGTTCCTCATTTATATAAATGACATTCTTTTAAACAAACTCCCAGTCATACTAATCTCATACGCTGATGACACAGTTTACATAGTAAGAGTAACCTCTTGGAAAGAAACTGTGTAGAAAAAACAGAACAGGGACTTACAATTTAAAAAAATAGTTTAGATCAAAACTTATTAACTCTAAATCTCAGTAAATCAAATTTCATGACTTTTACTTGTCATAAAAATATGAATCCTGAAATAAAAGAAATTAAAATACATGAACCAAATTGTGCCCTCTCTCTTCCATGTAATTGTAACCAAAAAATATTAGCAGCTAGCAACACTAAATACTTAGAAATTAATATTGACTCGAATTTAAAATGGCAGAAACATGTAGAAGTGACTTTCAAAAAGCTCAGATGTGTCATACAGACCGCTTCAAGCTACTGCGAACATAGGGGGAATCAAGTCCAATTTACTCTCCGTGCCGTACGACCGAGGTGGATTCGAAGCACGCTGCAGTGTTATCTTTTGGAAATTAATTTTGTTTTTATTATTTTATTTTTGCCTTGCTCGAGAAACAGATGGGTACGTTCTTAATTGAAATAATACATTTTTAAAACTAAAAATGGATGTCTACGAAGTTGCCGACAAAGTGCAGATGGTCAAATGGTCAAATCGTCATAACCCAACACACGTTCGATATTGGTCGAGGGAAAATTTGCATTTGTATTTTGACGTAAGAACACAGTATCCCCAAAAACTAAATGTTTGGGGGGGTATTGTAGGGAAAAACGTAATTGGGCCATTTTTTATTAACGGCAATTGCAATTTGAATGGTCCTAGATACTTGGATCTACTGCAGCAGCACATTATTCCAACTGCTAGGCAGTTGTTAGGTGTAAGATTTGGTGAAACATGGTTTCAACAAGATGGTTGTTCCGGTCACAATGTTGGCCTTGTTAGAGAATATCTTGATAATGTATTTCCTAATCGGGTTATAAGTACACGGGGAACTATTTTATGGCCAGCTCGATCTCCCGATCTTGCTCCTAATGACTTCTATCTGTTTTTGAAGAAGCTTTTCAAATTATGACCCCTAACATGCTTGGAAACGTTGGAAGGGGTTTTTATAGTAGGCTCGGATATTGTCTAGCCGAGCAAGGAGGACTTTTCGAACATTTGCTTTAATTTTTTTTGGACTGGGAGAATCTTTTTGGCTTTTAGAATGTATTATTTTATTTTGAGAACTTGCTTTTATTTTGTTTCTCCTTATTATTTTCATTGTAACACGTCGTCACTGATAAATCTGAGCAGTTGACAATAAAACGCTCTTATTTATCAGTGACAAAAAATAAGAAAATTATGTTATAAAAATTTGCGTATTTATTGACCAAATTCCGGTTTCATTGACTACGTTCCACACAGCACCGTGGTTAGAGGCGTACTAAATACAAGGCGAACGGCGGCGAACGGCAGCGAATGGCGATCGGAAAGCTGAGTGTTGGTTGCTTCACTGATAGGCGTGCGGTGTCTCTGCATGTACGTACACTGGCAAATTAGACTTCTTTCGCCCTATGTTCGCAGTAGCTTGAAGCGGTCTGTATATAAACTTATACAAATTTTCAAAATTTTTATTATTTCAATCTATATTTGCCTATGGAATTATTGGCTAAGGTGGTATTTTTGAAAGTAACTTAAAAAACTTATTTTTTCACTACAAAAATATGCATTAAAAATCATATTTAAAAAAACCTTTTAAATATCCATCAGAAATATTATTTAAACAAAACAATATTTTGCCTTTTAAACTAATATACTTTAAAACTGCAGTTATTTTCTGTAAACAAAACCCTCTTGCATTTAATACAACTGCAATTACCCATGTGTATTGTACAAAAGCAAAGTCAAAAAATAACTTTCAATCTCATAGATTTAATCTTACACTAACTCAAAGACATACTATGAACATAGGACCTAAAATATTTAACTTACTACCAAATGAATTGAGGGATCTTAAATTAAACAGCTTTAAAAGAAATATTTAAAAACATTTTTTTAGTAACTATGACATCTGAGATGACATCTTTAATGAAACCACCTTATAAAAACCTTATGTGTTTTTATCTTTTTCTTGTGAAACTTTTAAGTCATTTTCCTTTTCATTTGCCTTTTCTTTCTCTTAACAAAATTAAAAATATATATTTCTAAATTAGATGACCTAATAAAAATGTGCATTAATTTAACTAGCTAATAAAATTTTATTTTTTACTGTTATTCTGTTATTGGATAGTTTTTTCAATTGACTATGTACCTGACAAATAGTACCTTGAATTGGCATTTAAATATTTTAGTAATTTTATTGTTAATATTATTTAAAAAATGTATTCTTTTTGCCATTTAAATTTTGCATTACTATAATTAGTGGTAGTATTTTTTTTAAATTATTTTTGTTAACTAGTCAAGTCTAATAAATGTAATATCTCTGACTATAAAACTTCTCAATTAACTAAGAAGTCTAATCTAATCTACACTTGTATATCAAAGATTGTCTTACTGTTATGAATTATTATTATTTCATAAAATATTAGTATTGTATAGTAAATAAGTATTTATAAAAATTATATTTTGTAGCTTTAAGCAATAATCTGAATCTGACATAATGCAAATGCTTTACTGGACATATTAGCCCTTGCAGGCAATGAGACTGTTAAATATCTATCACCATTAATAATTACACTAACTAATTACCCTAACTTCTAACTAATTTGTCTAGGTTGCAGTAAAAGATTCTTTTAAACTTACCCGTTCTTCTTGAGATTTTCTTCGTTTAAAAAATACTGCACTTGTAGAAACAACACAGGAGTGTTTGTAACCGAACATTCTTAATTTAGTTTCTGAGCTACCAAAATCAACGCCATAAAATGGATATAAATGAGTTCTCCAGCCAGACATAGACCTTGTCTTGGTTCTTATGGGGGATTTAATCACACAGAAAAACTTTAGGCATCTTGTGTACAGAGCCATTTGGAGTATATTTTGTAGGGGTTAAAACTTTTTATAGACTGACTGGATTGAACCCAAGTTCAAGTTATATTTTCTTGTTTGAAAAAAAAGATTTGTTTAAAAAGTGTGGTTATGCGGTAAATGTAAATAATAAATATGCATTTAAACTACTGTCACGGAAGTAAATTCGGACTACTGTGAAAAGACATGAAAGGAGTCCGTCTTCAAAGTGGTGTGTTTCTCTTTCTTTCCTCTTGATTTAGAAAGGGACAGATAGTTTACCGGTAAGATGGGTAAGCAGCAGAAAAATGCAGAAAACTCGCCATTTCGATTTCCCCCTTCTTCGAAATCACGACATAAATGACATAACCTCAAAAAACATTTTTTGCGGGCTTCTTTGAAAGGATTTTAAAAATTATCTTGAAAAGGTAAAGAATAATCTGTGGTTGCCATAGATTAAGGAACTAACCTATGTGTGGTTGGCAATTTAATCAAATTTGTTTTGACTTTTAGTTCAGGTAAGACTCCAAAAATACAAAAAATAAAATCCCTGTCTACTCTCTCAACTAGAAAACCGGAGATCTCTTTTTTTGTTTATGAAAAATCTGGTAAGGTTGTCTTTTATTTTTGCTTTTTAGGGCGCAACATACTATGTTGGAAAAAGATAGAAATATAAAATTACGCACTAAATTTAAGAACTGTGCTTTCCATTACCTTTTGAGAAAAATCTTTATATGTGGGTCAGGTCCCTAAGGAGCTCAAATTTTATGGTGCTTAATTTTTGGTTTACTTGTACCCAAATAAACTTAAATCAACTCAAAACACCTGAAAAAAATCCAACCCAACCCAGCACTGCAGTAGGTAAATTTAAACTTAGGGACCCTAGTAAGTGTCTGTTCAGTGTGTTATAAAGATTTTGGTGTAATTATGCAGTATACGGTTTTCTGCCATTTTTGATTTTTTTTGGAAAATTCTTTATGGGGGCACCTTCTAGGGTCCCTAGGACCCCAAATCTGCCTGCGCCCGATTTTTTTTTTTTTTTTTTTAACGAGAAAAAAGGGTGGCCAGGGGGGGTTGTAAAGTGTTTTTTTAATTGTTTTGGGTTGGTTTGGATTAGGTTGGGTTGGACTGTGTTGGTTTGGTTTGTTTTAGTGAAAAAAAATTAAAAAAAAACAAAAAAAATTAAAAAAAAAACCCAAACGGCGCAGACGGATTTGGGGTCCTAGGGACCCTAGAAGGTGCCCCCATAAAGAATTTTTCAAAAAAAATCAAAAATGGCAGAAAACCATGTACTGCATAATTACCGATTTTGGGGCCGGTAAGCTTTCCAGACACATCATTTTTGGAAAAAAAAATGTTTTGGTCTTAAAATAGACTAAATAGTGTTTTTTTTTTAAAAAAAAATAAAATTGCAGATTATGCAGGGTTTCTTTTAGAAAATAATTAAAAGAATACCTTAAAAATCAGCACTTTTCACTTAATTTTGGCGTCTTTCTTTACCTTTTTACCAATTTTGCTGAGTTTCCAAAAACAAAAAAAATAAACAAAGCAACCCAACCCAATCCTACCCCACCCTATGCAACCCAACCTAACCATTAATTTTATTAAACATAATCCATTTAAACAGAATCAATAACTCAACCTAACCCAGTGAAAGACAAATACAGACTTACCTGAGAGTTGGCAACCTTGCATTTTTAAGATTGTCAAGAGACCTGCTGTTTTTGTGTGAATTTTACATAAAAACAATTTTTTATTAAAAAACTGATTTTTTTTTGGATTTTCCCTTGGATTTTCCTGAGGATTTTCCGCATTTAAATAAATTTTAAAATCATTAAATCACTGTTTATTGGTTCACATTTTGCGACACTGGGAGATTATATTATCTCATAGTTATATGGGCCGATGCATCTGTTTCTTAGCACATTGTTGCCAATGCTATTATTTAAACGAGACACCAGAAAGGCAAGAATTTAGTAACCCTCCTTTTCCCACAAAAATATCTCACATAACAAAATGCTCTATAAAAGTTCAGTAACAACAAGAAGTATATCAATAAAATAAATTAATAAAAATCTTTTTGTGTGCAAATTCCAAAACCAAAATTTTCATTTTCGTTTTGGGCAGGCATTTGTGGTGTATGTACTAAATTTTTATTTATCAATTAGTGTGGAAAAAAAATCAATAAAAATGTCAACTTTTCAAATATTCACCACCAAAGCGACTCAAGTTCAGCCAATAGTTAAGGGATCTGCATGTCAAACAGTCTGATTTAATACCTTTTCAATTTTTACTCAGACTGAACAAACCTTAACCATAGCCACAGAAAACACGACAACGCAAACTGAAATATCTTTTTCCTTAGCTCCTGAAGCAAACTTTATCAATAAGATTAAAGAACTTGAAAACGCTAATGCAGATTTTTATGCTCAAATAAATGAACACCTCTCCACAATTGAGAAGCTAAACAAGGATTTGTCAATATTAAGAACTGTTACAGATGATATGGCAAATGCTTTGGATTTAACCAAACCAACAACAAAATATATGCAGAGGAGCTTGACTGTGCAGCCAAAGGGGTAACCATTAATAAGAATAGTAACAATGTTGTTAAGAGTTTGTTGCAAGAATTGGAGGAATCAAACAACTCAAAAAAAAAACTGTCGCTCTCAAAGTTTACAAACAAAACTTTTAATCATTGGTGATGAACACAGCTTTAGGTTAGGTAGGATTTTAAGTCAGAAATTGACCAATGTCTCGGTTCAGTCAATAGTAAAGCCTGGTGTATGTTTTATAGATATAATTAGTGACTTAAAAGCTCTCACACAAGATTTTTCTAAAAATAACTTTGTTTTAGTTATAGGTGGCTGTAATGATTTTAAAAAAGGTAGATACCCCTCATTTAGACTAATTCATGAAAAACTTAAGCTATGTACATCTACTAATATCTTTGTATCCTCTGTCCCCTACTTTAAAAATGACTTTAAAAACACAAATTTAAATATCTTCGAATTCAACCAAAAGCTTTTTGAATACTGTTCACAATTAAATAAATATGCTGAAACAACAGTTTCATATGTTGAAATGAATGGGAATCAAGGAGAAAAGATGAGCAACTCATATTTTGCAAATAGCATTTATTCTTTTTTATCTACTCTAAAAAATCACAAAAGTAACCTTATTGCAGTACAGTTGCAAGAAAATATCTTTTGTGATAACAATTAGTCAGACTCTTTTAGAAATGGCTCCTCAATCAATAATTCTAATTTAACTAATTGTCCTTCTAAATTTAATTTTAACATTTTACATTTTAACATACAGGGGTTAGATAATAAAACCAATCAATTGGAAGTGTTTTTAAATTATTATCAAATAGATGTACTATGTTTGAATGAACACTGACTTCGTAGTTGTCATATAGGAAATTGTATTATTAAAGCTTATGTACTTGGTTCTGAATTTAAAAGTGGTGATTTTGATAGGTTTTTTGAGATATTATCAGATGCACTTAATTTGCTTAGTAAATACAATAAAAAAATTATAATTACAGGAGACTTAAACATTCACTTTAATACAGGAGAACCTCGAGAGATTTTACTAAACTCTCTTTTTAATTCTTTTGGTTATGCTTTTCTTAATAAAAATAAAACTAGAAATATTAACTGTCTAGACAATGTTTTCATTAATTTTAACCCCTCTGAATCTCAGTGTTTTGTGGTTGACCCAACTAATTAATATTCGTGTTTTTATTGAAGAATCTATTTCTTCTAGGAGAGTATTTTTTAGGCCTTTCACATAGTTTGTTTTATTTAATTTTAATCAGTCTCTTGAATAGATGGATTGT
Organism: Oxystoma pomonae; assembly: GCA_963921995.1. Taxonomy (NCBI): domain Eukaryota; kingdom Metazoa; phylum Arthropoda; class Insecta; order Coleoptera; family Brentidae; genus Oxystoma; species Oxystoma pomonae. The sequence continues at coordinate 79,211,762 of OY998163.1, forward strand.
GGTTTCATTGACTCGGCTGTTTTGTGTTGAGGAGAAGGCGGAGTATTTTATATCAACTTTATCTCATATTTTCCAGAAAAGTCAAGATTAATATCTAATAAAAAACAACAAAAGTACAAAATAAATTGGTTTACTGATGACCTGAGACATCAGAGAGATATTTTGAATTTTCTGTGCGGCTTTAGCAAGATAAACCCGTCTGATCAATTAAACCATTAATTAATTATAGAAAACAATTAGCTATGGCTAAAAAAAGGCAAACGACAACTTCATTGCAGACTCTAGTAATGTGCAAGGCGCAATGTGGAAAATTATTTATCAAAATAAACATAATAAAGATAAAATTATAGATACTATAAGTCCTAACACGTTTAATTCTTACTTTATTAATATAGCTTCTGATGTAATTAAAAATTTAGACGATGCATCTACTGATTATACCAGTTTTATACAACAGATTGATAAACCAAATTCTTCTTTTAGTTTTCGGACTGTAACTTTTGTAGAAATTCCAAATTTTATAAGCAGTTTAAAAAATAGCAAATGCAAGGACGCTTACGGTTTCAACAAAAAAATGCTTAAGTCAATTAAGGACATCGTGATCATACCATTCACTAAACTTATTAATCAATGTATTGAAAGTTGTGTGTTTCCTGATGTTTTTAAATTAACAAAAGTGTTACCCTTGCACAAAAAAAATGACAAAAGTAATCCTGGTAATTATAGGCCAATCTCTATAGTTCCAATATTTGGCAAAATTGTTGAGAAAGCTCTTGAAAAACAAATAACTGAATATTTTGAACTGAATGAACTCTTTTGTACAAATCAATTTGGTTTTCGTAAGAACATGTCGACAGGTGATGCAATCAATAGATTAGTACAATTAATTAGCAAAGGATTTGAGAATTGTGAATATGTCTCGGCTCAGTTTCTTGACCTAACAAAAGCCTTTGACTGCGTTTCCCATAGTGTCTTGTCAAATAAATTGCTCTTTTACGGTTTTACTTTGGATAGTAAACAGATGGTTATTTCATATTTAACAGAACGAAAACCATTTGTGTCAGTAGGAGGCAGAGAGTCAGACACTCTTCCTGTAAGTTATGGCGTTCCTCAAGGGTCAGTACTCGGCCCCACACTTTTTTTAATATATATTATTAATGACCTTGCCAAATCCTTTCCCCGCACAGATTTTCTTCAATTTGCACGTGACAATACAACCGTACATACCGCTTTGCATTTAGATGAGCTTAATATCATGTTGTCAAGAGCTTTATCCTTAATAAAAAAATGGTTTCTATGAAATAAATTAAGTTTAAACGAAGACAAAACCGAAAGAATGATGTTTACATTAAAACAGATACCTACTTCTGGCGATACTGATTCTGAAGAGCTCGTGCTTTTTCTGGCCGTTTACCTAGACCCAAAACTTACGTGGGAGGGGCATATTTTGAAGTTGACTGACGCTCTATCTAGAAATATATTTTGATTAAGATCACTTTCTCAAATAGTAAGTCAAAAATCGCTTTTAACCTGTTATTATGGATTAATTCATTCTTTATTCTCCTATGCACTTTTGGCATGGGGTCATTCACCTCATGCAGAGCTTGGTTTCAAGTTACAAAGAAGAGCTGTTAGTGTCATAGCTGGTTTAAAATTTAGAGACAACTGTAAAAAAAAATTTTGTGAAACATTCTGAAGTGCATAATTTCAATACCTGATATAGGGGCAATATCGTCTGCCCATACCAATGTCTGTCAAGATCAAGAAATGGTACAAACTTTTATTGCATTAAATTTTATAATATGTTGCCACAGAGCATAAATAATTTAGAATTTAAAGTTTTTAAAAAGACAGTCACGAAATTTTTAACCACACAAGCATTTTTAAATACTAGGTTTATTGATATATAGGCTTATAAACGGGTTTCCTGATATTTTGACTATTTAGGTATATTTTTTGGTTTGTCTAAGAGAAACCAACCAGACTTATTAGTTCTTTTCTTCACTATTTTTATTGTTTTATATTTACCCTTTTCTGTGATTGAGTTTATGTTGTATCTTTTTTTTAATTTTTTTTTGTTTTTTAATTTTTCATATAATTTTAATTTCGTTAATGTTTTTGTTTAATAACTTTTATTTTTACAATTTTTAGTTTTATTGTCGTTTTGACTTTTTCCGATTGTTATTTGCATTTTTTTTATTACTTGATACCTTTTTTTGAATAAGATTTATTGTAGGTATGTTTTTTTTATATTATATAACATAGATAATGTGTTCATTCATTTTCTTTATTTTCACAATTTTTTAATGTCGTTTTTGTTTTTATCTCTATTTTTTTATTAATTTTGACTTTTATGTTTAATTGTTAATTATTTGATAATTATTTACAACAACAATTCTATAAATGATTTACTTTTTAATTCTATTAATTAACATGTTTCTACTGTAATGTGCAAGTTTTTTTTATACTTAAGATCTTTTAGAGGTTAGGACTTTTCATATTTAACTGTTGAATTTGAATTTGAGTAAATTGTCAGTTTTGAGAAGTTTTAGAGTAAATACTCTTGTCTTTTGCATGCATACAACAAAAAATTACACATTGTCATGCCCCAAGTTTCATTACATTTTGTACAAAATTATTCTTTGTTTTTACTTCCCTCGCTAAGGGAAGTAATGTAATCTTCTAAAAATCGCACTTCGAGATTTTCATGATCCTGTCGGTCGCTCTTTCTGTCTGTTGCCTACTTTGTAGCCACTCTAAATCAAAAACCCGTGCACCAATCATAACAAAATTTTACATAGTGATTACTTGTATTGACACACAGACCCCTATTGTTTTTGAGCATTCTCCTATTACACCCTTTGGAGCTACCCCAAAAAAACTTCATCCCTAAAAAATATTTGTTTTTCTCACCGTTTGATACTTCTTTGGAAAGCTTATAAAAATCCCAGTTCAAAAAACTCTTGAAAAATTTAATTTTCTGTGCCCTATATCTCAAGTTATGGAACGAAATGTTAAATAAAAAGTAGCTTAAGTTAAGGTCCAGGTCACATCCTATTGTCTTATCAAATTTCATACAAATTAGTTTAGCCGTTTTTGCATGATTAATGTACAAAAATCTTTGTTTATTGGCACTAAAATTTTTGACAACATACATATCTATACAAGTATACATACACCCCGGAAAAGTCTGGTTAAACCCTTTACAGGTCTGGATATGCCCTGGAAAGTCTGAATAGATCCAGGAAAAGTCTGGATACGTCCTGGAAAAGTCTGGATACATCCTGGAAAAGTCTGGAAATACCCAGGAAAAGTCAGGATACACTCTGAAAAAGTCTGGAAAGACCCTGGAAAAGTCTGGATACACCCTGAAAAGTCTGGATACATCCAGGAAAAGTCTGGATACACTGAGAAAAGTCTGGATACACCCTGGAAAAGTCTGGATACACTCAGAAAAAGTCTGGATACACTCTGGAAAGACCCTGTAAAAGTTTGGATACACTCTGGAAAAGTATTTAAAGACACTGGAAAAGTCTATACAATCTGGAAAAGTTTGGATACACTCTGGAAAAGTCTGGAAAGACCCTGGAAAAGTCTGAATACACTCTGAAAAAGTCTGGAAAGATTCTGGAAATGTCTGGATACACTCTGGAAAAGTCTGGATACACTCTGAAAAAGTCTGAAAAGAACCTGGAAAAGTCTGGAAAGACCCTGGAAAAGTCTAGACACACTCTGGAAAAGTCTGGAAAGACCCTGGAAAAGTTTGGATACACTCTAGAAAAGTCTGGAAAGACCTTGGGAAAGTTTGGATACACTCTGGAAAAGTCTGGAAAGACACTGAAAAAGTCTGGATACACTCTTGAAAAGTCTGAATAGACCCCTGAACAATGTGGATACACCCAAGAAAAGTCTGGATATACCGTGGAAAAGTCTGACCGACCCAATCTAACCCATGTTTATATGAGTAGTGGTTTTTTATATATGTTCTTGAGTGAGGGAAGTTTTAGAGTAAACCTTTACTCGATTTATTTGTCATAGTTATACTCAAGTTATAGCTACAACTACTAAATATGCTTGAATAACAATTAAAAATAAAGAAAAAAGTCCAACCAGAATCAGAAAATAAAGTCACACACATTTTTTTTTTTGAAAAGAACACTTAGAGCTACAACCACTACTTGCCCAAAAAAAAGCCATAAAAATAATAAAATAACAATTAAAAATTAATCCATGAATACAATTTTTTTTGGAAATATCCCATGTATGTATATAGATATATAAGAGTTTTCTATTGATTTTTGCGTTGATCTAAGCTGATCAAACAGTTGGGGTGATAGTGTAATTCATTTTTGTATTTTATACAAAAATCTTTATTTGGACAATTACTACAGTCCGAAGCACAGTCCATAAGAAACACAGAAACTTTTAAAGCTAACTCAATTTAATCGAACCTTAACCAACGCAACCTAGCACTCCTTTTAGCAAAAAAAAATTGTGTGATTACATTGGTAAATCGGGAGGAGCCTTTGTACTATAAAAAGTAAGCAGTAAGTAAGCACATATGATGCGTGTCTGGCCCTATGGTATAACAGGTTTCACAAAAAAAGATAAGAGTTTTTTTGTTTACTTTTTGAAAAATGGTAAAAGATGGACCAAAAATGTAAAAAACGCGCTTGAAAAAAATGTCAAAGACGTGGAATATTGCAAACCTAATTGATAGTTCGACTGCCTTAGGCAACTGTATGACAAAACAATAAAACCTATAGGGTTTTGCTCATTTAAATAATAAAAAGCCTTCTTTTTTTAATTTATAACGTTTCAATTATTCATTAACCATCGACTAAAGAAAGTTCTACAATTAAAAACTTAATATTTACGTTCTTCTTCGCTAACCAAACACTAAACATATTACGTTACATTACAACTAACAACAATTATTTTTTACAGTTAAAAGCATATCCTATAGTTTTTTTTTGAGGTATTAGTTTTTTAAAATGTACTTATTTTATATTATTGCTACCACATATATTTCTGAGATTAACAAAAAAATATAAAAAATATCTAAACCGCATATTATCTAAATTACTGAGAAATAACCCACTAGCAGCCTCTCCGATATAATTTTTACAAAATTGAAAGAAAATATTTGCAAAGCATATAGCCCAAATGTAGTCTATAAAATAGATTGCTTAGAGTGCAATATAGTATATAGGTAGGGCCTCTGAGGTACATGCAGCTATACCCTGCATTCGAAAAATCAAAATTTATTACGGGCTAATTATGGGCTAATTATCTACCGCAAAAAAACATTTTGGCCTCATCTCCTTATCTGATTTTTTTAAAGTTTAAAATGCGGGTTGCAGCTGCATGTGCAGTCCCATCCCGCATCCACTAATAACAGCGGTACCCAAAAAAGTATGTCAGAATTACAGGCTAATTACGGGCTAATCATCTGCGGCAAAAAAAATTGGGGTCATGTCCTTATCTAATTTTTGTAAAGTTTAAAATGCGGGGTGCACACATTAACAATAGCAGTACCGAACCAAAAAGTATGTCAGAATTACAGGCAAATCATCTGCGGTGAAAAAAAAATTAGGCTCATGCCCTTAACTGATCTTTTTAAAGTTAAAAATGCGAGGTGCAGCCCTACCCCTCACACATTAATAATAGCAGTACCGAAACAAACAGTATGTCACAATTACGGGCTAATAATCTGCGGCAAAAAAAATTGGGCTCATGCCCTTACCCCATTTTGACAAGCATTTATTGAATTTCACCATGTTTTTTACAGTTTGTTGATAAGTCGAATCAGATGATTAGCCCGTAATTCTGACATACTTTTTGTTTCGGTACCACTATTATTAATGTGTGCGGGGTGGGGCTGCACATGCAGCTGCACCCCGCATTTTAAACTTCAAAAAAATTAGGTAAGGGTAGGAGACCAATTTTTTTTACCGCACATGATTAGTCCGTAATTAGCCTGATATACTGCAATGAATGAATTACAGGCAAATCATCTGCGGTGAAAAAAAAATTGGGCTCATGCCCTTACCTGATTTTTTAAAGTTTAAAATGTGAGGTGCATTAATAATAGCAGTACCGAAACAAAAAGTATGTTACAATTACGGGCTTATTACGGGCTAATAATCTGCGGCAAAAAAAAAATTGGGATCATGCCCTTACCCCATTTTTACAAGCATTTATTGAATTTCACCATGTTTTTTACAGTTTGTTGATAAGTCAAATCTTGTTAAACAAGCCCATTTTTTTTGCCGCAGCTGACATACTTTTTCTTTCGGTACCACTTTTATTAATGTGTGCAGGGTGGGGCTACACATGCAGCTGCACCCCGCAACTTTTAAAAAATCAGATAAGGAGATGAGCCCAAAATTGTTTTTTGCGGTAGATAATTAGCCCGTAATTCCTGCATGAATTTTTTATTTTATTTTTGGGATGCGGGGTGTAGCTGCATGGACCTGGGCCTCTGGTGGGACAAACTAGACAGTATTTTAAAGGAAAATTATATGAACAACATAATTTGAGACAAGACAATGAAAAAAACCATAACATATCATGCGCACTAGAACTTAATTTTGATTTCAAAAAGGCAAAAATAATATAACTATTATAAAAGAATAATAATAAATTTTATATCTAATCAAAATATAAACAAGTACTAGTCTGCACACCATGTATAATATGGCCAATCAAAAAACGTGTCAAAACAAAAAGAAAATAATACAAAAAAAATACTTTAATGCTAAGACCGAGGCTAAGACTCAAATAACAAAAATTTGTCAGGGGGCAGGGGTTAACCCCTCATATGATTAATCATTCGAAGAAGACGACTTTTCGAATCATCAAACATTTTTAAAAGCTGATAAATCATTTATTTTTTAAATTATTTATTTATAACAACATGTCTAACAATTGTTTTAAAAATAATCCACGTAATATAGGATACCCCAAAGGAAACCGTCTTGTCAGCCATTTCGGTTCATTCTGGTTCTGGAATAGTAATAGTACATGCCTCGCAAGTAGATATTCTAAACTCCCTAACTTTACTGTTTTTCCATGTTTATATTAAATTATACCCACGTATTTCGGTTAAGGTTGCTTCTAGAATAGAATTATTAGAGGCCTGGCAAGTAGAGATTCCAAACTGCGTAACTTTCACATGTTTATATTTATTAATGTTAATGGGGGTTTGAAATTAAAAAGGTAAAACCCACTTTAAACCTTAGATAACAACAAAAAATTTCTTTGTCAAAAATCACCACCATATTATGGTTCTAATGCACTAAAAAACTTTTTCATTTCTTTCTTAAACACATTTAATGACATTGAATATAAATCTACACTATCTATGTATTGTAACTGCGAACTGTTCTTGTCATTGGAGAATTGTATCCTATATTTTTTCTGCATCTCAAATAAGTTTTGAACCCAAAGGTCTCTTATAGGAGCATAAAAATATATTTTTTTCTGGCAAAACATGTGCATCAACAAAATTGTTTGATAAATGAATAATTAAATCTGACATACTTCTCCTATAGTTTAATCGTAACGAATTAAAGTGCCTTCTGGTTGGTGAATAGCTGTGTTCATCAATAGCAAAATTAAAACTTAAAAGATAAAAATGTAAAAAAAATATTTTGAACTCTTTCGATCCTTTCATAGATAGTTTTTGGTCGTACCAATTTACAGCCCGATAACTTCGCCGACAACGATAACTTTAACATTATATGACAGGTCAAAATAGAATTTTTGGTAGAGGTTTTACGTTGACGGTCCGGTTTGGGATATTTTATTAGGTTTTCTTTTTAATTTTCAAAATAAAATTACTTTACTGTGGTTTTCTATTCCAAACTAAAATTTATACCTTCCTAATGAAATTCCGAGAAAGTAGAGAATGAAAACTACCCAAATTTCTAAATGCGTTTGAAAGCAGGTACCTATTCAATTTATTCATGAAAGAACGCTCAAACAGAAAAACACGCTTGGGTGTTTCTTGGCTATGCTGAGCACAACGCCACTCTGTCCGAATGGGCGCGGAATTTAATGGAAGCTCGCCAAAACACAAATCCGCATGTCCTACGTGCGTCAAAATACTTATTTTAACTGTCCGTTAACAGTTGCAACCCGGTTATGAAATTGTAGAACCAGCCTGGGAGGTTGGTTTGGCATTTTGGTTGTAAACATAACCCTGAACATTTTGCAAAATTACAGGAATTAATTTTTGTCAGTAAAATCAAAGATATTTTCACAATATTATAAATGACGTCATTATTTTAGAACCGCTGTCAAAATTTCGGTCAAAATAATGTCAACCAGAACCAGGACCAATTCTAAATCAAAAATCCTTTTTGGTACGACCAAAAATGCACACCATATAGGCGCAGCGATCTGTAATTTGCTATTGACTAGTGCATAGTAAAGTGATAGGATGCAGTAGAAGTTTAGAAACCCCAACATTCGGAGAGCTAAATTCACCATTTTATCAATATGAGTAGTAAACCACTATTTGGTATCCAATGTCACAGACAGATCTAATTTCTTTAACGGATTTTATGTCTACATTATTTAGTTGATAATTAAAATTAATTAGATTGCAATTGCAAAATTTAGTATTAACCCCTTATTCGTGCAAAATATAAATAAAAAAGAGAGTTTTACCAACAGAAGACTGTTGGATTTTTCGCCTTCTCCATCAGTTCTACCACTGATGATCTCTAACAAGAGTAAAACACGTGTCTGCTCTCTTTTTTATTTATATTTAACTCCACTATGGACATTGGGAATTTATTTCTCATTCTGTTAACTAATGATTCATATTATTCGACTATAAAAACTTACGTCGCACTGGTGATCTCTAACAAGAGTGAAACACGTGTCTGCGTCTAGTCTCCAAGTCGCAGCCGGTATGTATTCTTGTGGTACTACGGTGTATTTTATAAAGTTCGTTTTTTTGCTATCGATTCGTCATAGTAGAAAGCCCGACTGGTGAATGGACTGTGTCTGAAACTAGTCAGTGGTAGAACTGGTGGAGAAGGCGAAAAATCCAACAGTTTCCTGTTGGTAAAACTCTCTTTTTTATTTCTGATTTATGTCCGAGTAATGTCAATTTTGATGATCTGAAATGTACGCGCCTACACCGACCTCAGCAAGTTCATCTAGTAAAATTTTTTGATCATTTCGGTCGAATGCTTTACTAAAATCGGTCTATATTGCATCCACCTGTTGCTGAGTGTCTATTGATTCAGACACATACTCAGAAAAATATAATAAATTAGTTTCAACCGATCTTTAGATTAGATCGTACACAATTTTTTCCAATATCTTAGCTAAAATATTTAATTTACTAATAGGTCTACAGTTTAGGAGGTCAGCACCTTTAAAAACTGGTACTATATATGACTTTCCATTTTCTTGGTATATAATCAAAGTGTGTATTATATATTATGTACAGAGGTTTAATAAATTCTTGAGAGCATTTTTTCAGAATCACTGCGGGTAATTCATCTGGGCCAGGGCCTTTGTTTATGTCCAAGCTTGGTGGACGAGAACCAAACAGGCCGGGGCCATAGCACCTTTGAATAGGATAAAAAGACAAGTTTGCCTAAGTGTCACGGGTGCTATGAGGACCACCCCAACGGCAGCTTAGGAAGTTCTACTGAATTTTCCACCTCTGCATGTCTTCATTCAGGCAGAAACATGAGAGGTGGCCTACAGGCTAACGCGGAGTCATGGGTACTTGATCAGTTCACATAAAACTGAGCATTAAAGACTTGAAAACGAGCGCAAAAAAGGTCCTATACTGGGATTTCTGAGCGACGTAATGGTCTGCAAGTACAATTTCGAGAAGAAATACAAAGTCAAAATTCCAGATAGAGCCGACTGGGAGGGAGGTCCTCCTTTCGTAGCGGAATCCATCTGGTACACAGACGGTTCCAAGACCGATAAGGGTGCGGTGTAGGAGTTGGCATATACGGGCAAAAATACGAGACTTTAGTCTCTATAAGCCTGACTAGCCTGGGTTCCAGAACATCGGGGAAACTGGAAACGAAAAATCCGATGAATTGGCCAGACAAATCTCGGCAATAAAGTTCACAGGGCCTGAACCATTTTGTGGGATCGCTAAGGCCAGAGCCAAGTAATCTATTGAACAGTGGCTCACCAAAGAGACGAACGGTCTGTGGGAGCAAACGCCCGGACAAACAGGTCACTGCAAACTCAATAAACACTTGTATGCAATGGGATTGGTAGAAGATGCGGCATGCCGCTTCTGCAAGAAAGAGGAAGAAACCTCATTACATGTCCTATGTCAATGTGAAGGCCTAGTTAGAACCAGGGCCTTACTGGGAGACCTAGAATGTCCGCGACCAGAAAGATATATACAGGGCACACTGGCAAGGCTTCTGGGTTTCATGACGAGGACGGGGCTGCAACTTGTTTTGTAGTTCTAGCAAAGCATGGAAGAAGAAAGGGAACCACATCCACAGATCTGAGAAGCTCGAGGTGGACAGGTGTCTATACCACACCATTTTAATCTAATCTAATCTATGTCCAAGCTTATTAATAGTTTCTGAATTTGATTTATATTTGTGTAAGAGCGGTAATTGCTGCAATTTGGTTGCACTTGTTAGACTAACATCAGGAGTCAAAACCTGCACAAAATTCCATTGTATTGAATGTTCTTTTATTTTCTATGTTATTTAAAAAGTCCCTATCAGTCAGTCTTGATCTTGGTCAACGAATTTTTTCTATCTTTTGTGTAGTTTATTTTTGTCTTTTATCAATTTTATCGTAGTTGGTATATTGGAAATCTATCATCTTTCTGAGTATATATATCTACGTGCTTATCTATAATGTTTTATACGTTAATTCATAAATCAATTTTCCAAGTTTTGCTTTATACTTCCTTTTGTTATAGGGCATTCCAATTAATGTTACAAAGTTCATGACTAATTAAGAGGTAGGGTGAATTTTTAAAATTATATTTTTGTAGATAGTTTTCGTGTAAATATCTCGTTTGCTTATAAGCTAAGTAGAATTCTGAAGATAGGTGAGCTGGATATTTAGGAATTATTAAAGTGTTAATACTACGCGTTAAATTATGAATGCATTTTTTATTCCACCAAATTAAATCAAAATTTTTGAATTTTTTTCTGTATTATTAAATAGCAAAAATTCACAAAAAATAGCTGATCAATCATATCAGAAAAGCTTTTATTGTCGTTTGATTGCTTGTAATAATTTTTACCAGGGATTTATTTCCATTTGCCTTTAGCGTTGACCATATGCCCTAGATACTTTAATTGTCTTCGACTAAACTGACATTTTCCGGATTGATTCGAAGGTTGGCGGCTCGTAGACGGCGAAATACTTCTTTTAAATTATTGAGATGTTCCTTGAATGTTTTACCTAGTATAATAATGTCATCGAGGTAGGCAAAAGCAAAATTATTCAATTCGGGCCCTATAATTCGATCCATCAGATGTTGGAAGGTAGCGGGTGCCGAGTGTAATCCAAAGGGCATTACTTTATATTGAAACAATCCTCGTCTGGGAACGGTAAATGCGGTAATCGGTTTGTTTTTTTCGGACAACGGAATCTGCCATTATACTTGTTTCAAGTCGATAGAAGAGATATAGCGGCCAGTACGTAGCTTATCCAGTATGGCGTTTATAAATGGAAAAGGATACGCGTCTTTCTGCGTCACGACGTTAACTCTTTGAAAATCAATACCAAAACGGAACTTTCCATCTTTCTTTCGTACCATTACAATGCACGCAAAATCGCCTTAGTAAGTACAGTATTGTTTTGAAGTTCAAGCCAATTTTTATATAAATTTGAGAAAAAACAACGTCGTGCATAATCACCGGATAATTGTATAAAACAGATAAAAAATTTTTTAGAGTTATCGTCCACAATTGAAATTCGAACATCTCTTGCATCACATGATAAATCTGGCTGATAGGTGACTGGAGTATTGTTTTTTACTGCTGGCAAGGAACTCTTTCTTTGTAGACTGTGAAGCGCAAAAAAAAAACGATTTAGTTTGTTTTGTGGGTTAGTTTACTAAAATATGTAACTACTTTGAAATCTCTGTTGACATGTCACATAACTAAATATAATTTTTATTTCAGAAAAAAATGGGAGACATCAAAGCCTGTCAAACCAAATCAAAACCTCCGGATCACATCATTCTTGACTGGAATTATTTACTAAGTCACTGGAATAGCAAGACTAACCCGATTTCATCTATATTTGACTTAAAAGAGTGGAAGCTTTATCAGCTTTATAATGTTAGAGTAGGCTACGTCTACAATCTATCCAAATTTTGGGTGGTCAGGGAAGAGAAGGAACTCGATTTATTCCATAGATACTTAGCGGAGTTCTATTCAAAATATAAAGAACACTACCATCTTCAAGCAGATTACTTAAAATTGAACATGTATTGTATTTGTTTTACAGAAAACGCCTATTATAGATCAGTTTTGGTTAGCGTTCCTCACGCATCGCGATACGCGATAGTGTTTCTGATAGATTTTGGCTATATTGCGAAAGTAGATACAAATTATTTATACTTTATGACTAAGACGATGTACAGTGTTCCTAGTTTTGCTGTAAGAGCTTGCTTAGCAGGTAAGAAACAGATACTCTGTACTAGTATGTATGTATTCGAAACTGGTGGTTAGGTCTCTTTTAAAAACTTAGCCTAGGAAGCTACTGCGATTGTGAAGAAGGTAATTAGAAAACACACGAACCAGGAAACTAAAACTCTTGCATATTTTGTCTTCAACTTGTGCCAGTTGAAGAAACTTTAGTAGAATTCCTAGTAGTAGAGTAGTAGTAGACGGGGGGCGGCGCGGTGGTTTAAATCCTTGCCTTACTGCAATCCAGTCCTCTAATCTACCACTTACACCACAGTGTGACAGTTGACTCTCCGGGCTTGTCTAGTAATAGCAGTGGTAGTAGACAGTTTTTGGCGGATCTGGTCTTTTTTACCAGCCTTGCCTATTACCCTTTAGGATGTATGTTTTCTTTCTCTTAAGAGGACTTTATTGTGCTTCACGCCTCTTTGACGATGGTAGGGAACTTTAAGACTGCGTAGCAAGTATACCTCTCGGGGCCACCGCGTCATCAATCCCTGTTCGAAGGGTGGACCCGCTACATTTTAGACTGGCAAAAAAAACAGATAAAGTTAACTTACTTTAGGCCTTATTTGTTACATTTCTCTAAATTTATTTAAAACCTAGCTTAAAATACAAATTTTTAGTCAATCTCATTATGAACAGAAATGGCCTAGATGGAGAAGATATCAGCTAAAGTGCTTCTCTGGAACAAATTGGAGCCAAATGGTTAAGCATAAATTAACATTTAGACGAGTTTTTAAATTCATCGGTAGACACACCGGTGCCAACAAAAGAGTTCGCAAAAATTTATGTTGTTCATCCGTTCAAATCCCCAAGAAAAAATTATTATAACTAGTCCGATTTGATTTGCACATATTTTTTAATATGTAACAATCATTTTTTCTTGGAGTTTAATGGATTTTACGTCCCACTTTAGAATATCTCGAGTAGGAGTTAAGGTGTGTATAAAAAGTAATTTATATTGGGCGTGTTTTTATTCGGCGTTTGATGGCAAATCTGACCTTCCTCGGTGATGACGTCAATATTCATTTGTCTATCAGTCGATGCCACCCAACTCAAAAAAGCGTTGATTTTAAATACGTGCCCTTTGTAATCTGCCTTCTCTGATCTGATAATTTGGGAGGGTGGGGATTTAACCTCACAGCACCTAGGCCTCATTAGACCCGTTGTGCATCCTCCTATAGGGCTTCACCCTAGTTCGTCAGCCAACCTACGCTTCGAACGTAGTTGATAACGTCGCCAAGGGGAATCTCCCGTATGTTGGCTGGTGTTGGCCAAAACTCGTCGAAAATAGCCTTTCGGGTAGATGACAGTGCTGGACTTCGCAAAGAATGCGTTCCATGGTTTCATCTTCTTGTTTACAACCTCTACATAGAGGTGTTTCAGATAACATCATTCTATTGAGGTATTTATTTAGTTGGCAGTGGCCGGTCAGAAAGCCCGTGACCAAGCGCAGGTTCTGTCTGGTCATTGATAGGAATTTTTTTGCTGATGCTTGGTCAGGGTAACGTAGTAATTCCCTGGCAAGGTTGCAGTTTCTAATTTCATCCCATCTTTTTCTAAAGTCTTTTTGGGAATGTTCTCGTATTTGGTTCGCTACTGTTAATGCTGTTATATACTGGCAGAGGGGGCAGGTTCAAAAAGTGTTTGTCCTGCTGCCTTCCTGGCAAGCTTATCTCCAATGTGGTTTCCTGTGCATTTGTCATGACTTTTGATCCATTTTAGTTTGTAATCTGCCTTTTAAAACGATTATTAGTTCGCAGGGTTATACAAAACAAACAGTTTAAAACTTTCTTAAAAATAAAGACGTAGGTTTTTCATTTTATAAACAGGTCCAAGGTACTTTTTAACTTACTCTGGTCATAGAATATGTTGTTTGAAATCCTGCAAAAAAAAATTGACCAGTTTTAAATGTTAGGAAAAAGTAATTTGATCGGTTGGAATCAGTATTGGTGATTAATCCATAAAACAAACATGATCTTTAAACTACATCGCATTCTACAAATCCCCAGGACCTGGTCTCTCTATGAGGATCTTTCCTTCAAGACCGCTATTTCGTTACACTGCAAGCAATCGGTGCAGGTGTCCCTCAGCGCACAGTCCTAGCAACCAAAACTACATCGCAGACATGCCAACACATCCAAGAACTGAGCTTGCGGAGGTCAGTCAAGCCACACCCGCTCCCCCCCAAAGATATTTGAATTTTGATATACTTATAATTTTGAACCACTTTTAAAAATTTTGAACCACACTCGTTTCTGGTTTTTTTTATATTCAAAATGGGGGGTGCAGTCGGACGTCAAGCTACACCCCCCTCATTTAAAGCGTAGAGAGAAATTAAAAGCAACTATCCCAAAATTAAGAACTAATTTCGAACTCCTAATATCACTAAAAAGAATTTCGAAAAATCCACTTAAGTAACCCTTTTTATTTCAAAAATATGGTGGGGGTGCAGGTTGACGTCAAGCTACACTCCCCTCAAAAAAATTTCGAACTTTGATATGCTTATAATTTTGAACTAATTTCGAACTAATTTTGTACAACTTTTAAAAAATTTTAACCACCCTAATTTCTGTGATTTTTTATATTTATTTAAAATAGGGGGTTTAGCCAATTGAAATCCAGTTAGTGCGGAAAGCATAGAAATATACTAGAAACGACTAGAAATCACCTAAAACAAACTATTTCCATCTTTGTTGGACTTTTGGTACCTAATATGTGCATGTGTAAAGCACTGATTTTACCAATGGTGCTTCTTAGCTGATGCGGACTATATGAGCAGAGAGATCTTTATTGCGCATCGAAATTATTTTTGGTGATATTATTTAGAAATCAGTTCAGATTATGGTTTTATAGATAACAGCTTATAACAATATATAATATGTATATAACAACTATATTAGCTACAATTATCTATCTATAAAACTTATTTATGGCTCTCACGGGCTAAGCTGCAGGAAAAGCGCAGGACGTGTATTAGACACATGCAGATTAATGACATCATCAGAAGGGCTCTGATTTCAGCGGGTTGCCCTGCCTTATTGGAGCTTCTCGGGATTTTTCGCATTGATGGAAAACGTGCGGATGGGATGACTTTGATCCTATGGAAACACGGTAAATAACTTCTCTGGGATGTAACTTGTTCACACACTTTAGCAAAATATTATTTAGACAAAACTTCAAAATCATCTGGTGCAGCTTCTACTCTTTCGGAGGACAAAAAACGTAAAAAATATGGTGAACTATTAGATCGCTTTATTTTTGTGCCCTTTGCGGTCGAGACTCATGGACCTTGGAGTGATGAGGCTGATCTTAGCTTAGAAAATATCTTCTGACCAGTCTTATAATTTTCTGCTTTTAGATTTGTGTGCGTGTAAGAGTGAGTTTGTATATATTTATTTTATATTTTAATTTGTTTTAAATTTATTGTTGTCATTTTTCTGATCAAAAATATATCCGTATTTTAAAAAAAATCAGTTCTTAATTTTGGGATAGTTGCTTTTGATTTTTCTCTACGATTTAAATGAGGAGGTGTAGCTTGACGTCCGGCTGCACTCCCCATTTTGAATTAAAAAAAAAACAGGAAGGAGTGTGGTTCAAAATTGACTGACTTGACTGACCTGCTTGCGGCCTTCCCGGACGACGTCCGCATCTATCATCTTAATTTTATGCAGAAGTGTCCAATAGGTAAACCCTATTCCACCTCCGCCTACTAATGCCTTATTTTCGAAAATGGAAATTGGAAATAAATGCAGAAAAATGTGAACAGATCGATTTTACCAAAAAAGACTCGAATCATCCAACCTCCTATCATCGAAACACATCAATACCAATATAGGACTTTGTCAAATACCTAGGGGTGTACTTAGACGGAAATCTAAACTTTATCTAACCACGCATTATATCCACTCCTCAACCCCCTAGTATACCTACCTATTTATGTATTAATTTTTGGGCTTATTTTTATTTAGAAGTTTTTTTATGATACCGTATGAAACAATGTAATCAAAGTGGAAAATAACTTTTAGTATTTATTGTAAGTTCAGTTCAGTTCACTACTCAACCCACAATCGTTTGCCCGCTCTACACTCATATTTCTAACATTCAAATGCAGCGTTTACGTAAAGCACAAATCAAACTTCTACGCAATTTATTTGGCATCACAGATAACAGAACAGCATTCAACGACCGTATACAACAGATAGGACTGACCGACCTACAAGGACAGTCTTTTTTCACAAGTCAGATCCAAAACTCACTAACTAAAGACATGGCGGTCAATCAACGACGTAAATCTAATAGCGTTTTCCTTTTGATGTACTGGTGCGTACTAAGTGTACCTCTATCCTTTTCTATTTTGTGTCAAAATAAAGGATAGAGATACACTCAGTGCGCACTGGTGCAACAAAAGGGAATCACTGTAACTTACGGTACAAACCAATCTACCATAAGTACGGTACTCATATACAGAGACGCCAATTTCCGTGAATTTCCTAGAAATTCGCGGTTTTTGGTACCAACTGGCTTGCTTGAACCCTGTTGGAGAACTCCGAATCCTGTATGCAACCGCGGTGGCAAGTTATAATAATAAATTTACAATTTGCGTGTAGACCGGGTCGAATACGCATGCGTGCTGCTTGCGCACTAACACTAGTTTTTAACTTATAAAATTGTAATTAGTGTTAGTACCGTAAGAGTTGTAGGTGTTAGGTTAAGTTAGCTTGTAAATATTTTTTTATACCTTCATCAAAAACATGATTTCAGTAACTGGCTGCTTTTTAGTTAGTGAAGCAATAAAACTTTTTTTTTTTATCACGGGTGCAAAAAAAAGATTTCTGTCCGTTTTTTACCCAAAATTAAAGAGAAATAGAGGAAAATAGTAATATTTAAAAAATGTAATTATTCTTGCCTGAAAATTAAGCCATTTCCGGCAGTTTTCACCAAGTATTTACGAAAAAATCATTTAAAAACATCGTCAAAATATTAAACTGTCAAAGATTAAAATGTCGCAACAATAAACGTCGCCGAGTAAACAGGCACATTGCTATGGAAACCATTTTTATTTAATTTACCTTGATTTATAGTGTAAAGATGGTGTGTTGTGAGAGTGCTCTTCGTTCGCGATTTTTAAAAGTATTTTCCTGTTTTTCTTGGATTTTTTGATAAAGGTATTAAAAAAATAGTGTGAACAACTCACGGCTAAACTGTGCTTTTTTTACTCGTGTTTTTAAGTACCTCGCTGCGCTTGTTATTTAAACCAACGTTTGTAAAAAAACACTATTTTAGCTACTAGTTGTGAAAAACTACTATTATTGATGTTATAAGTACTGTACAAAGTGATTCATTATATTTTCACATTCGGATTTTTTGTGGTTATCGTTATTTGTGCGGCTGCGCTGTAAGGGAAAAGAGGGGAGGCTTATCAAATAAGGATAACGCCGTACTTTATTAGGCAGTTTTTGGGCCAGCGAAAATAGGATCAAATTTGACAGTAGCTATATTTATTTTTATTAAAGATAAAGATAACATTAGACACATTTTTAAGAGGTTTTGGGCGGTTAAAAATAACGCGCCGTTGTCAAAATCAAAATAACCTATAAAAATTTTAGGTTAGAAATAAGCACAAAGGCCGTGTCTAATAAAGTTTGTCTTTATGCCTATTTCATTCACCTCCCCTCTTTTTGCTAAGTGCGCAGCCGCATAAATAAGCATAAAGGCGGACGCTGGCCAAGCAAGCAATTAAGCAAGCAACCAATTTGTACATGGGAAATTGTACTTCTGTTTGACATATGTAATTTGCGAGCGAAAACGATTGTGTGTATTCCCATATGATGAACTTTTCCGACTTGCTTGCTTGCTTACCAGCGTCAGTCCGCCTTAAGCACAGAAAATGGTATTTTGGCCTAAAAAGCCCAAACAATAGGAATAACGATTTTTGTCTCTTAACACATACTAAAAAATTGTAATTGTAATTTAAGATTCTCTATCTATACATAATAATATATTCTAAATAAAAAGAAAATATCCACAAAATTCACACCACGCACTGACGTCACAAAAGTTAGGTTATGTTTCATTTAATGAAATTTTACGTTATATTATTTTACATTCCAAAAAGTCTTAAAATTGGCATAACAACTGCTTATCGTTATTAGGGACATTTTGGACCACTTAAAATAACATTTTTTGTGGTTATCGTTATTTTTGCGGCTGCGCACTAAGGAAAAAGAGGGGAGGCTAATCAAATAAGGATAACGACGGACTTTATTTGCGCCAAATAGGAATAACAATTTTTGTGGTTATCTTTATCACAGACTAAAAAATGGTTGGTTAATTCATTCTTTTTTCGTAAGCCGTAAAAACAAATTTTGTAAGTTTTACTTGACTTTAAGAAAATTTCATTAGTAACTGTCATCAATTATCATGTACAAATGTCAAATTTTGATAACAACTTTGTTATATTTTAGGGACATTTTTAACCACTTAAAATATCATTTTTTGTGGTAATCGTTATTTGTGTGACTGCGCAGTAAGGGAAAAGAGGGTAGGCTAATCAAATAAGGATAGTGACGGACTTTATCTACGCCAAATAGAAATAACGATTTTTGTGGTTATCTTTATCACAGCCTAAAAAATGATTGATTAATTCGTATTTTTCTTTTCGTAAAAACAGATATTTTTCATCATCTTCAAATTATTAATTGTTATCTAATATTTACTATTTATATATACTAAAGAAAAAGAAAAAAATCAAGAAAATTTACATCAAACTGACCTCACAGCAGTTAGGTTATGGTTTATTTATAAACGAAAAAAAAATAGGTTATCTTATTTTACATTCCAAAAATTATTTTAAATATATATTGACAGTTGTTATCCTTACCGTTAATTACTATAACCACAAAAGCAGTTATTTTTGCTGTTATTTTCATTAATTATGTTAATATTGAAAATATATAGTTTTTGATATAACATTTAAAAATTTAATGTAGAAGAGCCCCAATAAAAAGATAATTTTTTAAATCTTACTACTTATATATTTTTGAAATCAGAGAAAAAAATTAAATAATATATATCAATATAAAAAAGTTAAAATTATACAAGTTTTGTTTTCAGTTTATTTCTATCTCCAAAATTAACAGAGATATCCGAATTTCAAAATATAACGAATTACCCTTTGTAGGCGTTGGTCCAATAGAGTCGACCACATGGACGCAAGAGGTCACCGCCAAATTTTCCCAGTTGGTTAACAATCAACTTCTAAAAGCTCAAATTAGAAACGTCGATCCGGCAACCAAAACCGTATTTTTGCATTTGGGAATCGAGAAACACGAAAACATGTTTGTGGAGGATCTGACGGACCGGCTTGTACGAGAAGGAGACATTCGAAAACTGACGACCATGGAAGTAAAAGAACTAAAGTTTGAAACGAAAAAGAAAAGATCCAAAACGGCTTTAAGAATCTTAAGTGAGTAATTTTATACTCCCTGTGAACGTTTCGGCGAAAAGAAGGAGAGTTTGGTAAAAAAAAATAATTAAAGTACACTCGTGGCATATCGGACAAAGCGTTTTTGTTTCTCACTTCATTACGACCAGGCCTCCAATGTCTAATGGAGAATCCAGACACCTACCGACCTGTTTCGTCCTTATTAGGAATCATCAGGGAGTCATAGGATTATACCTGGCAGTTGAAGCTACACAGTGCACAAAAACGCTTTGTCCGATATGCCACGAGTGTACCTTAATTTTTATTTGCGGACACGAGATTCATTTTGTTTTTTTTTTTAAATAATGCATGCATGCATTTTGGGGAATTTTTAGTGCATTTCGCTGCGCGCTGTTAAACCACAAAGTAAATAAAAAACCTAAGATATTTTCTTTGTGGTTAAACTAAGGTAAGGTTCTGGTTTTCGGAATTTAAATTACACCTCATTCCAAATTCTCCGCACCAATTTCACTATGGCGGCTTACAATAGAGCAGTCTGTAGGGTAAACAAACCGTTTTTCCATAAGACGTAATGCTAAATCAAAAGTTTGGCAAAGTGGAAAAAGACGCAGATTAAACAAAGTGATTTTTTTTTATAGAGTAATCCTTTCTGAATCGGGGAACAACAAGCAATTCTAGCAATAAACTCAAAATTCGCAATTAAACGTGGAAATGTCCCTCTACCTATCTATGTCGCACCTGTATAATTATAGATAACGTCAACTGTCTCTTCAAGCCGATCTGACTCTGAGAGAGAGACAATGCCTATGTTACCTTAAAAATTGGTTTTACGACAACAACTAATCAATTTTTTACTTGACAAGAGTTTCATTACTTCGAAGCATAGCTTAATTAAAAATAGCCGTGTTTCTAATAGAAATGCGATAAAATCATAGAAGCCGTAGGGCTGTCGTAACCAGACCCTCTCTACTGTTATGTTTGCTTACTTGTTATTTCGACTTTTTACGGGCACGTTGCTGTCGGTTAACAGGGGTGACGTCTGACATCAATTACCCGGGTTTGAACAAGCTTGTCCTCATTTTTCCGCACTTAGATTTGTGTTTTTTTAAACAACATCACTTTGTTTATTTTTGTTGCATGGCTGTTTCTAGGTTACGATTTAGGCAAAACAGAGTATAGAAGGATGTGCAAACCTGCACTCGCTTTCATCAATTGATCGAGAAGGATAAAAATAAGTCGTTTTGTTGATTAATACATTAAAGTAATTATTTATTTTTGAGCGTAAAGTACCATTTTCTCTTCGAGTATAGTCGCAAATTTTTATACTTTGTTGTATTTTCAAACTACGCGGTAGTCGCTATCAAATTCAGACAGTTTCCGTTTTCTATCACAATCCAATGTTTCCAGGTGGACACTTTTGTATAATATATAAGATTGTTAGCAATTTTATAAAATAAAGACACGTAAGTGAGGGTGTAATGCGACCCGCTTACACAATCCCGTCGTTAGACAACGTCAGTTCTCCTATTTGTGATTTTTTTTTATTTCTCCCAATATTGACTTATTCTGCTGGCTGTCGTTTTAACACTGGTCTTTGAGAAGATTACTGGATTTCCAAGTGTAAAGATTTTTAATCCATCCATCCATACAGGATTGGCAGCAATGGGCTGTTATGCTTTCCGGGTTAGTTTTTTTATTATAGTTTTGGATGGTGTTTTGGATTTTTAGAGAAGGGGTTTTTCTAGTGACGTATTTTCGGTAAGAAAAGGAATACGCAAAAACCATGCTTTAGTGCAATCGAGTGTGCGAAAGTGACAAATTGGGCCTTGTTCCAATTTTTCTAAAATCCGTTGAGGATTTTTACCCTAAGTAATATGGATCAAACCAGGGCCAATTTGCGGTAGCTTCTAATTGTTTAAGTAGTTTTTTGGGAACGAAGCTCCGCACCTATTGGGATAAAAAAATTGCCACTCGCACACGTGTCGCCACCGTCCATCTGGGGGCGGACACTCCAGCAGCTTCAGCAGAATTTCTATCTTGGTAAGTGGACTTTTGTTAATAGAATTCGGCCTTCCAATTTGGTAAATTTTGAAAATATTTTCTGTTTTTTTTTTGGGTTTTTGACACGTTTTTTTGGGACTCAATTTGATGCTTTACTTTCTCCTTGCCATAGGGGCTGCTGTATGAACTCGTGGTGATGGATTGTTAGTTCCCACGAGGTGTCCACACCGGCCACCGAAGATGGCCGAGATGTCCTCTGGAGGCAAGTGTGCCTAAAAACCCTCGTACGAGGTAAGCTTCCTAGTCATTTTTTTTTGAGTCCGATAAAGTGTTCAATTGAGGTAGTTTATTTTATTTTCTGGAATAGGAGTGTTATTCCCTTTATTCCAGGGTTTTGGGGCAAGAGGTAGTTGTAGAGTTGTGGGACCGTATGCAGAGATTTCCTCCAACTTCTTTCTAGCTCCAACATATAAGTACCTACCAGTGCAACACTAGTCCCAGTCATCGCAGGAGGTTACTGGTTTGAGATTTACATTTTAAACATTTTATTTCTTTAAAAAAAGTATTTTTTTTCTTGGTCTTACTTTGGAGGGATCATATTGACGGATGACAGTTGTAATTTTTTTTTTTGGGTTCCAATTGAGTATAAATCGTCATTACAGTTAGTATGGAGCAACAACTGCCAAGCTGCGAAATGACTTCTTCAATTAAGGCTGTAATTTAGTATTTTTTTTTCTTTCGTAACTTTATGACATGGCTGACAGATAACCATCGGTTTTGCCTTAATTTCGTTTTGACTTAGTGTAGATCTTCACATGTGACAACCCTGTCGCTTCGGATTGTCGGGCTAAAATGTGGAGTTAAGGCTGGCTCGTTGTTTCGGCCTCACATTGCAGAGTGGCAATCTGGGGGGTCAGGTTGTTATAATGAGTTTACTTTTATATGGTGTCGGACATTCCCTTTTAAAAATTTCTTTGTTAGCACATGACAGTGTCTAGCACTTCAGGGTGACTCGGTCTGATGCTCTAGGGTGTCCAGCTGACATATGTTGCTGAGAGTTTGCTCGTACAGACGTAGCATATTTCGGTTGGTTAGCCTGGGGTTAGATGGGCAGAGTGCCACTGACTTGTTTGACATCGCCAAGATTTTGACTTTTTATTTTTTTTTTCATATTTTTCTTTGCTTGTGTTATCTATTCGGTGACAGCGGTGGTAGAACATACACAAGCCAAGATTATTTATTTTGAAATTAATTTAGGAACTTTAAGGTAACGAATATATGTATTACAATTTGTACACAGTATATGAGCTCATAAATCGGTAACTTTAATACAACGTAATATTTGCATGATATTCATGTTAAGTTATTGAACGGTATTGTCGGCATTGGTATATTTAATATTTAAATATTTACAATTTTCCTTAAGTATAATAAACCCCACATTATGAGGGTTTGAGTTGTAGGAGACTAGTCCAAAATCTGATTTTTTTTCTGTTCGTCATTAAATCTGCAAATGACAAAAACTTGTGTTCCTATTTCTCTCCCACTCTCCGTTGAAGAAGGTCGTCCAGGTTTGGTACAATCCCAGCTCAAAGTTCTTATTTAGTTACTTATTTATTCTTCATTCTGGTAATAACTAGAACACCCTGATCAAGACAAATAAATATCAAAATTTCATCAAACAATCCTTGTGAGATTGAAAACAAAAGAAAAGGAACAGACTAAGGAGTATAGTAAGTATATAAGTGTTTTATTTCCTAAATCAGGGAAGGGTCTTTGATAGTCGTGACAGTTCGTATTTGATGCCATTTTGCTATTTAGCTGACTTATTAGTTGGGCTATTTGATACTATATTAACATCATACCTCGTGCAATGTCTTTAAATACGTGGCGCTCATAAATTTATTAACCTACGACCTACCGGCTGTTAAACTTAAAAAGCTGGCGGCAGGCATTTGACGCGATTCTAAACTAAATAAAAATAGTATTAAAATTTTGCTGATTTCGGTTTCATAATTATTTCTTTTTTTTTGACGGATATCTCAAAAAGCACTTAATCGATTAGAAGGCTAACATTTTTGGCGCCCAACGTGGGGCTCGAACCCACGACCTTGAGATTAAGAGTCTCATGCTCTTTCAACAAAACCCTCGTCGTCGTTTACGCTTTTTGTAAGTAAAAAGTAATATTTTTAAAGTAAGAGTGATGTTAGAGTTTGCAAGCACATATTTGAAAGTGTTTAGATTTATTTTTTTTTTTATTTTTTTGTCCGATTTCAATTCCTAAAAGTTTTTTTGGTTATTGCTTTTCCAGGATTTTAGATTTCACGAATTTATTTTCCTCCTACTACTTTGGAGTTTGTATTACTTTCGAATTTTTTTTATACTTGGCGTTGGAACTTTGCTTGGTTTTTCCCTTGGGTCTTTGCCAAAATTTTCAGACTTACATTTAAAAAAAAAAAAATTTGTTAGTTCAAGTTGCTGTTTCTACTTTCCCTTGGACACTTAGCTAACTTGTGGTAAATTGGTGTGGATGTTACATTCCAAAGTACAAAAGGGTGGTTGAGGATTAATTTGGGTCTTGGGAATTGAATAAGACAGGGGTTATCAACTGGAGGGGGCGCATAATCTTGTGTTTTTTGGGGTCGACACCAAGAAAAATTTTTGGTAGGGTAGAGGGTTTGAGATTTTCTGAGTTGATACCTAGCGGGCTGTACTTCGTTTAATACGCGTTCCGCGCGGGTGACGTTCTAACTATGACTTTTCAGAAAATAGAATTCAAGTGGGAATTTTTTTTTTCAACCCTGATCAGGGGGATTAAATAAGGCTAATTGTAGCAGAGGTTGAACTTGGGAATATGTTCAAGTTGGTCTTAAGGACCCTCGACGTTTTTTTTTTGCGTTGAAACTCTGCGCTCCAATTGGGATTATATGCCACCCTATAGCGTAATGCTAAACAGGCATTTAAAAAAAACTTTTTAAAAAAACATTCAAAGAACGAATGGACGAAGTTTACATGGTGATTGGTTAAGAAGTGACCTTGTCAATTAAGAATTCAGTGGTATAATGTAGGGTCTTTTGTTTTTTTGGTCCCCAACCTGGATGTTTTTTTTTCGGCTGAGTGGGCAGAGAGAGACACTTAAACGTTTTTTTCATTCAATGTAATTACGGTTCTGCATAACTGCAGAGGGTTTTTTCGTGATATTTTCGGTTCGGTTCGTAGACACTTTCGCTTTATGATTATAGAATCATCATAATCTGATTGATTTAAAGTACCAATTGGTACCAAAGATTGAGTTTTAGTGAACGGTGGAGGTAGTGAAGTGAGAGTAAAATACTCTAGGTGTGACGGTGTTACTTCGTAGAAGTGACTGATTTTATTACATATATACTTTTTTTTTGGGGTATTGGCGAAAGATTTATACATTTTTTTTGGGCATTGGAGAGCCTACACAGGGCTCTATCTGTGTAAGTAGCCTTTAAGGGTGAAATTTTACTAGTTTTTTAATTTTTTTTGAGCATCATGGCACGAAAAATCGATATTAAGCGCCTGGACAGGGACGAGCTCTGTTATGAACTGGAGGTTAGGGGAATTGATGTCCAGGGTACTGACGAGGAGTTGCAAGCGAGACTAACGTTGGCTAGGCAATATGAGCTCATTGGGGAAAGTGTTTCTTATCCGACCTACCCTTTTTCATTTTCTGAAGACGTCGAGGCGGTGACCAATAAGTTAGAAAGCCTTGTGCTTCTAATAGAATCGTTTTCAGGCTCCAAAAGATGCATTGCCTATATCACCCTTTAAAGTAGATTGAACCACGTCTTGAATAGGAAAAAACTTAAGGCCGTCTTATTGGGACAGACACTTGAGCTTTTGGGTCAGCTGGATAGCCAGGTTACTTCTCGAAGGAGTACTGTTCAACACGCAGTACCACCTAACCTCACAGTTCTGGCGGGGGCTGTTGGACCTGCAGCTGGTAATTCCACATCTCATTACCAGGGATATCACACACCTCCTCATGCATCGTCACCTATTCCGACGGCTATGTGGTAATGAGTTATTACCACATAAGTGAAACATTACTAAATACACCGGCGACAAACGAGTGTCAGTGACCGCTTTCTTTGAGCGTATAGAGGAATTACGCAAGGCTTGAAATGTTAGCAAAGACGTTTTGTTCCACTCTGGCATTGATCTTTTTGATGGCCGTGCTTTACCAAACCCACACTTGGGACGAATTGGTGCAGGAGTTCAGAGAGGAATATTTATCACCGTTCCATGCTGAAGACCTATTAGAAGATCTCAAGCCTAGGACCCAAGGGCCTGAGGAGAGTATTGGTATTTACCTCTGGGTTATGAGTACCTATTTCAAAATGCTGCAGTGCCCTATGTCAGAAGAGGTCAAACTTAATATTCTTCTCCGAAATGTTGCACCAATTGACAAAAATCAGCTTGGAGCTTTGGAAATTACTAGCATTGCAGAACTTAAAGAGACTTTGCAAGAGAATTGAAGAAAGGATGTACCCCCGTTTTGCTGCACCGCTTAAGAAAGGTCAACTGCTCGAACCCGATTTGGCTTATGTTGGCTTGAAAGAAGAAAAAATAACCGAGTCGGTTGAGGCCTTGCACGTGTCCCAATTTGGTGAACAGCCTTCAACTGGCCCCAGTCCTAGCGTAAGTCATGCTCACCCAGTCAGTGCTGGTCCAGAGGTGAGTTCAGGCGCAAGGAAGCCTCTTTCATGCTTTAATTGTGGACAGGTCGGTCACAAGGCCATTAGATGTTTGGCTCCCAGAAAACTTCGGTGTTTTGATTGTAACAGGATGGGTGTTACCAAGGCTAGTTGTCCTAACTGTAGTGCACCGGGAAACGGGAGAGGGCAGTCGTAGGCAGTCGGTCTTCGTGCCCAACAACCCGCGTAAATCCGGCTAATTCAGTTTCCCCTATTTTAGAATTTATTTTAAATCAATGTTCGTAATGATGAAAGACCATACTTGGAGGTGGAAATTTTGGGTCATAAATTTTTAGTACTTTTAGATTCAGGAGCATCGCGAACATTTGTGGGTAGCGCAGGTTGGAAAGTTATCCAGAGCTTTGGTATTCCCTTGGATCGTTCAAGGAAGTAATCTTGTACGGTTGCAAATGGTCAGCGGGTTAAAAGCATTGGTGTTTTAGATCTTCCAATTGTCCTCCGGGATAGGCTCCGTGTAGTTGAGGTTGTTGTAGTTCCGGAAGTTGACCATTCGTTGATTTTAGGAATTGATTTTTGGGTTACGATGGGGATAGTTCCTGACCCGCTGCACAGCGAGTGGTATTTTTCTCAGAACCCCAGCACCATTTGTAGTATCGAAGACGAACCACTTACAGTTTTGACTTCATTTGAAGCGTGCCGGTTGCAAGACCTGATCGACAAGTATAAGGTGTCCATGGGTATCCAACTGGGCTGCACTAATAAGGTTGAGCATCATATTCTAACGGAATCTCCAGCTATTCGCCAACGTCCCTATCATGTTTCCCCAGTAATTCAGAAGGTTATCGACGATAAAATCGACGATATGTTGTCTCAGAGTGTCATTGAGCCTAGCAGTAGTCCGTGGGCAGTTGTGGTCGTACAAAAGAAAAATACTGGAAAATACCGTTTTTGTATGGACTACAGGCGTTTGAACGCTGTAACACAACGAGATAGCTACCCGCTCCCCTTGGTTTCTGAAACTCTGGATAAACTGAAGGATGCAAAGTATTTGTCGTGTCTCGATATTAAGAGCGCGTATTGGCAAGTTCCAATTGATGAGAAATCACGTCCCCTTACAGCGTTTATCTGTCGAAAAGGGTTGTTTCAGTTTAAAAGAATGCCCTTGCACAATACACCTGCTACATGGCAGCGGCTCATAGATAACGTTCTGGGCGCTGATTTACAGCCTAATGTATTTGTATATCTTGATGACGTAGTGTGCATTTCTCAAGACTTTGACGAACATTTTAAGGTCCTTGAGGAAGTCTTTAAAAGATTAAAGGACGGAAATACCGTCAGTTGGGAAAAATGTCAATTTTGTAGTCCTGAGATAAAATACTGAGGGTATGTCGTCGACCGGAGAGGTTTAAGAGTTAATCCAGACAAAGTTAAGAGCATGTTAGAGCTACCACGACCAAGAACTGTTCGAGAAGTCCGTAGAATTGTTGGATCATTTAGTTGGTACCGGCGCTTTGTTCCTGAATTCTTGTCGATTGTTTTACCTATTACTACATTAACCAAGAAAAATCATAAATTTGTTTGATCTGAGGACTGTGAAAATTCGTTTAGAAAAATTAAGGAACTTTTAGTAGCCGCTCCAATTCTGAGTTGTCCTGACTACTCTAAGGAGTTCGTAATA
Source organism: Oxystoma pomonae (assembly GCA_963921995.1). Classification (NCBI taxonomy): domain Eukaryota; kingdom Metazoa; phylum Arthropoda; class Insecta; order Coleoptera; family Brentidae; genus Oxystoma; species Oxystoma pomonae. The sequence goes on from OY998163.1 coordinate 79,240,232, forward strand.
CAAACAAATGCCAGCGGGTACGGTATACGGTATACGATTCTCTGACACGTCAAGAACAGAATTTTAGTACTAGTGAAAGGGAGTGTCTGGCATTAGTCTGAGCAATAGGGAAATTAAGACCCTATATCAAGGGAATTAAAAAAAAGTATTTTTTTACTTGGTCTTATTTTGGAGGGATCATATTGACGGATGACAGTTGTACATTTTTTTTTTTGGGTTCCAATTGAGTATAAATCGTCATTACAGTTAGTATGGAGCAACAACTGCCAAGCTGCGAAATGACTTCTTCAATTAAGGCTGTAATTTAGTATTTTTTTTTCTTTCTTAACTTTATAACATGGCTGACTGCCTTAATTTCGTTTTGACTTAGTGTAGAGATTCACATGTGACAACCCTGTCGCTTCGAATTGTCGGGCTAAAATGTGGGGTTAAGGCTGGCTCGTTGTTTCGGCCTCACATTGCAGAGTGGCAATCTGGGGGGTCAGGTTGTTATAATGAGTTTACTTTTATATGGTGTCGGACATTCCCTTTCAAAAATTTCTTTGTTAGCACATGACAGTGTCTAGCACTTCAGGGTGACTCGGTCTGATGCTCTAGGGTGTCCAGCTGACATATGTTGCTGAGAGTTTGCTCGTACAGACGTAGCATATTTCGGTTGGTTAGCCTGGGGTTAGATGGGCAGAGTGCCACTGACTTGTTTGACATCGCCAAGATTTTGACTTTTTATTTTTTTTTCATATTTTTCTTTGCTTGTGTTATCTATTCGGTGATAGCGGTGGTAGAACATACACAAGCCAAGATTATTTATTTTGAAATTAATTTAGGAACTTTAAGGTAACGAATATAGGTATTACAATTTGTACACAGTATATGAGCTCATAAATCGGTAACTTTAATACAACGTAATATTTGCATGATATTCATGTTAAGTTATTGAACGGTATTGCCGGCATTGGTATATTTAATATTTAAATATTTACAATTTTCCTTAAGTATAACAAACCCCACATTATGAGGGTTTGAGTTGTAGGAGACTAGTCCAAAATCTGTTTTTTTTTCTGTTCGTCATTAAATCTACAAATGACAAAAACTTGTGTTCCTATTTCTTTCCCACTCTCCGTTGAAGAAGGTCGTCCAGGTTTGGTACAATCCCAGCTCAAAGTTCTTATTTAGTTACTTATTTATTCTTCATTCTGGTAATAACTAGAACACCCTGATCAAGACAAATAAATATCAAAATTTCATCAAACAATCCTTGTGAGATTGAAAACAAAAGAAAAGGAACAGACTAAGGAGTATAGTAAGTATATAAGTGTTTTATTTCCTAAATCAGGGAAGGGTCTTTGATAGTTGTGACCGTTCGTATTTGATGCCATTTTGCTATTTAGCTGACTTATTAGTTGGGCTATTTGATACTATATTAACATCATACCTCGTGCAATGTCTTTAAATACGTGGCGCTCATAAATTTATTAACCTACGACCTACCGGCTGTTAAACTTAAAAAGCTGGCGGCAGGCATTTGACGCGATTCTAAACTAAATAAAAATAGTATTAAAATTTTGCTGATTTCGGTTTCATAATTTTTTCTTTTTTTTCTCAAAAAGCACTTAATCGATTAGAAGGCTAACACCTATCCACTCTGTGCAAGTGCGCGAGAGATAAAAGTACATGACATTGTCTCTTTAAACTGCGAATGTTGAGTTTATTTCTACAAAGAAAAAAATTTGCACCAAGAACAATTTTGTGTAAATATTGTCAATAAATTGTTTTAATAAAGTATATTTTTTGTGTTACTTTATATAGAATTGTGTACAATTTTTACACAAATTGTTTTTGGTTCAAATCTAAGAACAATTTGTGTGAAAATTTTACACAATTGTGCAAAATAAATCCACACATTTTTCCCAGTGTTAGCAAAATGCTCGTTTCTTTCCGATTCAGAAAGGATTACATACTCTATAAAATAGTCACTTTGTTTGTCTTATGAAAAATCGCTTTGTTTACCCTACAGCTACCATTTTTAAAGGGCCATCACGTGATTAATGGCTGACTTTGACGATTTGTTAGACAGCCCAGGGCCTGAAGTTCTTGACACCCGTGCCCGTGAGTGTGAACAAATTTCGCACTTCTCACCTGCTTTGTGCCATGTGAAAAGTGAGAGAGGCAAATACTCACCGCTAACTACTCACCTCACACGCCGTCAAGAATACTAGTGTAGGGGCATATGTCGATAATTTCTATGCCGTGGGATTTTGAATGAAGGAGTTTTGTGACTATGTGGGATTGATAGCTCTTTAGTCACACAATCAAGTGTTACCGGGTGTTTTGTTTGCATCCGTGTAGAAGGGGTTAATATGACGTCATCTTTCAAGATCGCGGCCAAAAGTCAACCGTGGCATGATTATACTCGATGCCATATAATTCGAGGACGAGGATTCCAAAAAATTAACTTTTAAGGTCATCCGACCTTAAATGACCTTTAAAATCGAAAAAAACAAGATTTTTGCTATTTTCTGTTCAAAAAATCTTAATAATTCGACGTTTTGTCACACTAACTTCAAACGTACCTCAAACCATTAGGCATACATGCCAAATTCGATCCTTCGAGTTTGATGCAGTTTGAAGCTTTATGACCTTGAAAAATACCCCAGTAAAATTCACATATTGCAAAAATAACGAACTAAAGGGTGCTATTAATCAACTATTAAAGCGAAGAGGACCAAATGTGGTAGGAAAGATAAGAAGGTCGAGTCCAGTAACATTGTTAAAAAAATTTGGTTCAGCTATAATGTGTTTCAATATGGCAGCTGATATATCAAAATGGCGACCTACAACCACATTTTCGAGTCCAGTAACATTGTTAAAAAAATTTGGTTCAGCTATAATGTGTTTCAATATGGCAGCTGATATATCAAAATGGCGACCTACAACCACATTTTATTTTATCCAATTTCGTAAAAAAAACAAAAATTACAAGGTGGCCATCAATTACTGTTGACGAATATGCAGTTTTTAGATAATTCTTATGAATTTACAGCTTTGGATCAAAACTTTTCACATATGTATATCAACCCCCTCAACCACCCCTCAAATTATTTTTTTCTCAAAATTAGTTTATTATTACAAGCTTTTATTTAACTTCACCTCTTTTATGTATAGTCCAATTTTTTGATGAGCGCACTGACGTCATATTTTTGGATCTCTATTTGATACATTGTTTTAGACAGCGACAATAAATTGGCAAATAAAACTCATGTCGTTGATTGTTTCAACTGTTACTTCAAATTGACAGCAACAAATTATTTGACATGCGAACTGTTGACAACAAAGAAATACGTTTTCAAAGGCAAAAATGACGTCAGTCCGCTCATCAAAAAATTAGACTATATATATGTTTCTATGTTCAGGTAAAGATATTGCAGCTCAATTTTGACTAACTTGTAGTCCGATTGAATTCAAACTTGGTACGCGATTATAGTTCCGGTGACAATACAATAATATGGTAATGTTAGGCATTCCCTGAAGGGAAGAAAACGTTTCTCCGATTTTATCCAAAATTGGTATACGTGGGTTCTTGGGGATAAGGAATATGAACCTTTGATCAGATTTTAAAAAATCAATATGGCGGATTCAAGATGTACGATTTTTGGTATGTTTTGCTAACCAATTTTAACTGACTTATACACATCCGATTATCTTCAAATTTGGTATGCGTTTAGAGTTCCGGTGACAACACAATAATATGATATTATCAGGTACCCACCTCTCCCTAACGAGGGAAGTGGAGGGGGAAAAGCACTTTCTGCACTGATGCTAATATTTAAGCAAATTCAATGTTTTGCTCTTATTTTTCATCCTAAGGTTGCAAATGTACAAATATTTACCAACTTTGCAGTTTTAACCGTTTTTTCATAAATTTACTAAGCGTCAAACCACTAAAATTGACGGCAGAATCCTCTTATTTTAATTTAGCTAAAAAGGTCAGGTACAAAAACATGTATGTGCAACTTGATTTTGGCGAGCAGGTTTCAGGCAGAAGAACACATTCATTTTGGTAAAAGCTTGAGCATAAATTTTAATTTTGTAATCTGTTCTCGCGTTTTTTTCGGGATCGTTCACCGAGAAGAATGATCAGATTGGATAGTTCCCAAGGAACCCTCGCATTTCTTAGGAGACTGTTTATTCTCTCAAAATTAAAATTGGAGCGAAAATTTGGATCACCATCGTATATTATAGATAAATAAAACAATTATGCCTGCACCCACCAAAGAAAGCAGCTCTAGTTATAATGGTTTTTAGAATGGGCTATTTCGTAACATACCCTACCAGAGCTTTAATTAAACAAAGCACGCTATAGAGTATAGTAGAGTACATTAGAGTATCTTTATTTATCCAAAATACTACAATTGTAGTATTTTGCAGTTTTAGATAAAAACAAGGGGTATATCACTGTTGCAGTGTCCTAATGAAATATAATATTATTTGGCATACCCTTACTGGTTCTCTCTAGGCCAAGTCACAAGGACAATTACAAATCATGATCACAGCTTAGTTGAGGAATTTTTGCAATAGTGAATATGGGCATTAATATGCTTACTTTTTTTCTAGATAAGGTGAAGATAAGCTTTCTCTGGCCTACTTTTACTGCTTTAGAAAATGCCCATTATCCCGATAGCATTGTGGCTCTTAACTGCATGAAGTTAGCCGGCCTAATGACGAAATAAACGATGTTTGGTTTTTTCATGTATGTATAAGCTTAAAATTTTAGATTATGATAAGAAAAACGATTTTTATTTTTTTATGCGACTACTTTTTTTGTATATCCATGTAATAATTTATTAATACATTATCTTGTGTTACAAAACAGGGGAGCAACTTATATTCAGTGGCGGTTCCTCCATAGGAGCACATAAGCACGTGCATCCCTACAGAGAATAAGGGAGTAATAATAAAATGTCTGATTTATATATATTATTATCAGCGCTGATTATTGTGGCACCGCGTCAAAATTAGATGAGTATTTAAAATTTAACACAGCCAGGTCTCTTTCCGTCTCGCGCGCTCTCAGTGGCGCGTCCGTCATCCGTCTTTTCAACGCAGTTCCTGCTACCATTTGCTCGATCTCGCCGCCGCGCGCCGCGCCGAATGAAATGAACCTCCGCTTGATGACACGGGACAGTCGCACATGATGCGCGATGCGGGGCCTATTCTTGAATATCGTAGGAAAGGTCGCACGGGAACGTTCACATCCTTCGTTTCGCCCAATAAGAAGGCCCAAAAGCTGCCGAGCTTGCATGGTGCACGCGCAAAGCTGACCGGATTGTCGTTTTTCAAGAGTGCTCGTTCACCTGGTCCGGGGGCAGGTGTATGAAAGTGTGAGAAAGTTCCTTCGATACACGGCAATCGGGTGAGGTTCGGTCGTGGTCGAATAGGTATCGGATAACTAGTGATCGCTTCAAAGCCTATAATTGGTCGATATCAGGGAGAGGACCATTCCCGTGCGATCTTTCCTACGAAATTCAAGAATCAGCTCCATCTGTATGTTTTCAGTTGCGCTTGCTTTGCCTTGTTGCTGTGCTTCGTGATGCATTCGCGCGTTTTGCGATTTTATAAGGGGTTCTATTTATACTTTTTCTGTTGTATTATTTTAACAATTGTTATAATGAACATTTTCACGCTATAACACTTAAAAAATTATTTTTGATCTTCGCGTATGGAGCAAAAAATTGAAATAAAAAATTCCGGTAGACCTAAACCCGAAATTGACTTGGCGCAAATCACTAATAGTCGTCCGGCTTAGGTCCCCAATTGTTCATTTTCTTCACAATTCTTTAAAATTTTGGTCGAGGAAATCGATGATCGGATGTATAAGAGCCAAGATGGTGGCGATTTTTTTCAAAATGGACGTCTATTTTTTTTAAAAGTTGTAGGTTCGCTATAAAAACAAGATTATACTCGAATTCATATAACTCGATAGAGAGGAATTGAAAAAAAAAACGGTTACATTGACGTATGGCCTTTATCGTCTTTGAAAAGTGACATTTTATTTTTAAAAAATGCATTTTGAGATTTTTTTTTGATAATTTTTCATAATTTAGTAAGCCGCGACAGGTCTTTTGTTAATAAAATCTATGTTTGTGGCTGATTTATAATGTCGAAACTACTTTTTTTTTGGTTTTTCGCCTCAAAAAATCGATTCAGGTATGAAATTTCAAATTCTATCGGGCCGTTTTTACGCTCTAGGCCAGTAAAGTTGTCCTAACATGTGTTTAGTCGCCTCGAATAGTACTGTAATGTACCCTAAAGTTCATTTTTTGCGGAAAGCATCAAATTTAGTACGATCACTTTTTTAACAATTTTTTAAAAAAATTTTAGGATCGTGGTCAAGAAAATTTATGATCGGATGTACAGAAACCAAGTTGGCGGCGAATTCTTCAAAACGAAGGTCTTAAATCGAAAGTTACTTATAAAAAAAAATACTTGAATTTATAGAAGTTAATAAAGAGAAATTCGAAAATACTAGTTAAATTCACATGCAACCTTCGAACACCTTGAAAAATGTCATTTTACTTTAAAAAAATACCTTTTCAGAGCCTTTTTTTTTAATGTTTTATAATTCGGAAAACGGCGACAGGTCTTGTTTTATAATTTTAACATGCCATTAACACATCGACAAGTTGGCATTGACAATTATATAATAGATATGTTGGGAATTTGGAACCTTTGGTTGCACTAAAACAAAATTATGATTGTTTTCCACAAACCAAAACTACACTTTTTTGCACTCGACGCGCGTTTCGCTAACAACGTTAGCATCATCAGGAGACGACAAACAATGAACTAAATTAATCTACGCTCTATCTTATATACAATCCTTTAGTGGGCGGAGATAAGACTAATAAATTGTGATTGATCACGATTTTTAATCCTATCTCCCCTCAACCAAAGAATAAAGTGTACTAAACGGGATGGGTCCTCTATCTTTATTTAAAAATAAAATAAAATAATAAATCTTTATTTAAAAATAAAATAAAATCCAGAAATAGTTTAAATAAAGATAGAGGACCCATCCCGTTTAGTACACTTTATTCTTTGGTTGAGGGGAGATAGGATTAAAAATCGTGATCAATCACAATTTATTAGTCTTATCTCCGCTCACTAAAGGATTGTATATAAGATAGAGCGTAGATTAATTTAGTTCATTGTTTGTCGTCTCCTGATGATGCTAACGTTGTTAGCGAAACGGGCGTCGAGTGCAAAAAAGTGTAGTTTTGGTTTGTGGAAAACAATCATAATTTTGTGATATAATAGATAGTTTTTGGTCATGCCCAAAATGCCCAACGACTAACGCTATTTGACACTGCTGACATTTGAACGACATATATGGTTAAGGGCTCTTTCGTTAATCGTCCGTAGGAAAGAATTTTGACGTACGTGGCGACTTTCTATTAAATTCCGCACCATTTCGGAACGGGTGGCGCTGCCCTGAGTACCAAAGACACACCCAAGCGTGTTTTTCCTGTTTGAGCGTTCTTTTACGTATAATTAGAGACCTTTTGCACCTATAATTTTGATGCCTTTTTACTTTATAGCTTATTTCCGGCATGCGCAGTTGCGAGTTAATAGCGGAATCCCTGACTAACCGCTAAAGTTTGACGTTACCTGCGTGAGAATACCGGTTCCCTTATTTATAATTGACATAGTTGCCGACAGTAAAACGTTAAGTAGAAAAACAAAAAAATTGAAATGGATTTTTGAATGCAAATATGTTCGGTATTAATTATTTTTAAATGTAAAGATAAAAGTGTCAATTTTTGTTTAATCATTTTCTTTGGCTAGAATTTCGTAAAGAATGTAAAACATTGATTTGCACTGGCAACTATGACAAGTGATTCCGATCTGTTTATCGTAACCTCCTTTTTCTCTGTTGTGTTTTTGAGTTTTTAAAGATTAATAATAATTAAAATTCACGGTAAAAAACACAAGAATACGATATTCTAAATGAAAAATATTATTGGACAATTTGTAAATGTTTATAATAATAAATACCGTATAAAGTCGGCCATAAACAAATCAAAGGAGGCGTGCAAAAACTAAAAATGCTGTCTTAAAAATAACGTGACGTTAGCTACGTCACAATAGGTTATTAAGCAATAAAGTCACCTAACGGGGATTTTTTATAAGAGGAGCACAAGGTCTCTATTAAATAGGTAACTGCTTTAAAAGCATTTAAATAAAAGCAATAAATTTAACAACAACCGGACCGTCAACGTAAAACCTGTACCAAATAGGCTATTTTGAACTGTCGAATAGTGTAAAAGATTATCGTTTCGGCGAAGTTATCGGGATGTAAAAAAAAATTCTACTATGAGAGACAATTACCCTGTAAGCAAAAAGTCACTTAGGAGAGATGTGTTGATATCATGTTATAATTATAAAACAAGACCTGTCGCCGTTTTCAAAATTATAAAACATTTAAAAAAAAGGCTCTAGAAAAGTATATTTTTAAAGTAAAATGACATTTTTCAAGGTCATCGAAGGTTGCACGTCATTTTAACTAGTATTTTTAAATTTCTGTTTATTAAGTTCTATAGATTCAAGTATATTTTTTTTTTGATTTTTGATAAGTGGTTTCTGTACATCCGATCATAAATTTTCTTGACCACGATACTAAAAAAATTGTTAAAAAAGTAAGCGTACCAAATTTAGTGCTTTTCGCAAAAAAATGAACAGTAGAGTACATTACAGTACTATTCGGGGTGATTAAACACATGTGAGGTTAACTTTACTGGCCTATAGCGTAAAAACGGCCCGATAGAATTTGGAATTTCATATCTGAATCGATTTGGGGCCTTCTAATTCATCAGAAGTCATAAACGTGTATATCCATCCAAACTTTTGGTCGCTAGGAAGAATTGAAGAAAACGTTGAAAAACCCGTTTTTTTACATACTCAAAAAAAAAATTAGGCGAGCAATGACCATATCAAACTAAAATTATTTTTATAAAAACCTACATAATTCAGCTAATCGATTATTTTATTAAACATGCATGTCTTATCTAAGCTATTAAAAAAATATGAACTTTTATCAAATTTAAAATCGGAAAGTTGGGTGCCACGTTGTCCGCAGCGCCACCTATCCAATTTTTTTTAGAATATCAGTTGACCTTGACAATTGTAATAATAGTACCAAATTTGACATTTTTTCCTCAAAAACTAAAAAAGATACGGATGATAATGTAGCTTTTTTTTTAAAAAAAAATCTTACTTTGACTGGCCTGGTATAACTAAACCAATCACCCTGTAAGCAAAAAGTCAATTAGAAAAGTTATTTTGATGTTCTTTCTAAATTATTAAATTACAACAAAAGACCGGCTTACTAAATTATGAAAAATTATCAAAAAAAAAATTCTCAAAATGAATTTTTTTAAAATAAAACGTCACTTTTCAAGTACGATATCGAATTATATGGATTCGAGTATAATCTTGTTTTGATGGCGGACCTACATTTTTTTTTAAATAGACGTCCATTTTGAAAACATTGCCGCTATCTTGGCTCCTATACCATCATCGATTTCCTCGAACAAAATTTTAAAGAATCGTCTAAAGAATAAATGTGCCAAGTCTAGGGCTTCAACATCAAATTTAAAATGAACATGACTTTTAGTCGTGCAACCTACAAAAAAAATTCACTGTCAATTTTTCAAATTTGTGAACCTCCTATTTATAGATCACGAGCCGCCAATGCTTATATTAGGAAGTTTTACTAAGGATGCGTTCGAGTTGAAGTTTGACCGAGCGAACGAGGCACAGCGAGTGCTTTCGCGTAGAAACTCGATCGAGCAAAGGAGTAGTGACGGCCTGTGCGCCACGGTTTTTGAGATTCTGCTCGAGCGGAAACGGTATTCGCCAGTTGATGTCATTTTTTGCCAATTTTCTTTTGTTTCCGCCACTTTTTCGCTGAAAAAAGTGTCTACTTGCAAAGTGCAGAGGTTATACAAAAAAGTTCCAAATTTTTTACTCCGGATGTAATTCATCGCCTTCGTCAGAGTGTTGAAAAATGAACCATAATCTATTCATATGAAGGGTTCAAACACACCTGGAATTCCTTGAAAACCTGGAATTTTGAGAAAAAAAATTCAAGTGCTGGAATTCCTGGAATTTTAGCAAAAAACAGTGGTATTCCTTGAATTTTCCTGGAAATTTTTCAAGTCGTTTGGTCTGGTTAGGAATAAAAAAATTTTCCAACAATATTTAAAATATAAATCTGTGACTATATTGTTGCATTGTTGTACTAGGTGGTTGGTTGGGATGCAAAGTAAGTCTTTGTGTTTTTTTTTAACCACGATTTTGCCACTCAATTTGCAATCAAACGTCTGGTAAAAACTTTTCAAAAATACTGTTATCAGTGACAAACACTTTTATTATGCCTTCAGTCAGCGCCACCTAGAGGAGAAATTTTTTTCTCTTGTACTAGCCTGGGCCAGCGCCACCTAGAGGAGAAATTTTTCTCGTTCAAGAGAAAATTTTCTCCTCTAGGTGGCGCTGCCTGGGCACTCTCGTTTGACAGTGAATCCACTCTTCACAGCTGATCGATGTCAAAATCGAAATCTAAACAATGCCAGTATCAGTTCAATGTTTTCGTTTGGATTTTTTATTTAAAATTTCGTTTTTTCGGCAATTTTAAGAACTTTTTCGAGTTGGTTTTTGCCTCGTCCCGTTCCATATGATTTATAGTGTCTAAAGTATGGATCTATTAGTTAACATTCATAGATAGGACGGCAGTGGTAAGAAAGGAATTTACACGTAAGTATACTTAAATTAACCACATTATTATTATAATACTGCTTACCTTATGGAACTCTGAATCCGCCTTAAATGGTTAAGACATGAACCAAGCCTAAAGTAAAGTGATAAACAATAATTTACAAAACTAAAATGGTTTTCCATATGCAACAGCACTTTTTCAACACCGAAGCGTCGGCGATGATACATGCACATAAAACAGGGCACAAACATTTTTTGAAAGGGACGGGACAAAAACTAACTCGAAAAAGTTCTTAAAATTGCCGAAAAAATGAAATTTTAAATAAAAAATCTAAAGGAAACAGTGAACTGACACTGGCATTATTTAGATTTCGATTTTGACATCGATCAGCTGTGAAGAGTGGGTTCACTGTCAAACGGGAGTGCCCAGGCTAGTACAAGATAAAAAATTCTCCTCTAGGTGGCGCTGCTTCAGTGTAGCGGATTTTTATTCTAAATTAATACAACGGCTTTCTTTGAGGGAGGAGGGTGCCCTTATTCTCGAACTAATAGAAATTCTGCTCCCAGGTAGTCAAATCCTCTCGTTACTATGCTTCTCATTGGTCCAAATCTTCGGCTTAAATCAGTTTCTCTCACTTTTGCCCGATATCGATAAAAAGTTATTCTATTGGTCTTGACCTCAGACTAATAATTTTATTAATCTGAGGTCTTTACTAAGATAGTAAGGCAAACATATGCCAATAATATATTTGATCTCATTAATAAAAATATTTAAGTAAGTTACTTCTGACCTCATTTTAATCAGTTTATTTGGTCATTCTTATATGTTTGCCCTATCACGGTGAAGGTATTGGGGACTTGGGAGCCTGCATTAAAAAATTAATACCTACTTTTAAATATTTAAAAAAATCTTTTTTATAGGAAAGCATGTTCGTATTTTTTTCTCTAATTCCTCGAAAAGTCCTGGAATATTCCTGGAAAAAAAATAAATGAGAACTGTATTAACCCTGAGATGTATCTTCTGATGAAAGAATAATCAAAATAATCGTCGCACAAAATATCCAACCAAAAGGATATCTCCCTTAAATGGAAAGAACCCCGCACGAAATAAATTGAAAAATTATTTCGGTGAAATTTGATAAAATTTTAGTATGTTATAGTGGGTTAGGAGATAAGAAAAATGTGTAAATATAAAATGATTCTTATGTCTAGTTCCAAAGATATAGACGGCAAAGTTTAAAAAACGTCATTTTGGGGTATATTGGGCACGCTCAAAATGGCATTTCCTGACCGAAATAAAATAGGTTATCGACGAACATGGGTTACTGAGGCACCACACATGGACTTTCTTATTTTTAATTTTCCCCGATATAAAAATAAAAAAATTATTTTTGATCAAATATTAATGTTTATTTTTTTTTTAATTTTTTTTATAATAATAACTTGACGAAAAATGTTTTCTACTAATAAACAATTATTTTGCAACTTTTGCATTCAGTTAAAGTGATGAATAAATAAACTTTAAGTATATTGAATTCTATTTTTTTATATTTGTCCTAACTACGAGGTACATGCGAAAAGTTATATATCATTAATTTTTAATTTTTATAAAAAAGTAATCAGTATCTTATTTTAATTTAATTTTGCGTATGCCTGTATCATAATACAGGGTGCAATTTTTTTGTCATTTCTTTATATTTTGCATCTAGGATTGAATGAGTGGAATATTTTTTTGACTGTTCTTTATGATAATAATTCTTCACCCTTCTTCGGACAAGCCACTGACTTTGACTAGTACTCAATGGAGTATGTAGGTGCAGTGGCGTAGCCAGAAATTGGCTCTGGGGGGTTTCGTCATTTAGTAATGAACTAACGACGCTTTTATAGGGTTATAGGGTTACTTTCATTATTATGGGTTAAGCCCTGTGGGGGGGGGGGTTTAACCACCAAAACCACCCTCTGGCTACGCCACTTGAGAAACCTTTAAAAAATCATCATCGTAGATGTAAAACATAAAAAAGGGCTAAAAAATTGCTCTCTGTATTAGATAAAAGTATGATAAAGGCGTACACAAAATTAAATTATAATCCTTCGATCAGTTTTAAAGAAAGTAAAAATTAATGAAATAGAACTTTTTGCATGTACTTCGTAGCTTGGAACAAAATTAAAATATAAAATTCAATTTATTTAAAGATTATTTACTCATCACTTTAACTGATTGCGAATGAATATTTAGATTTTTAAGTTGCAAAATAATGATTTCGTAGTAGTAAACAATTTTCGTCAAGTTTTTATGGTAAAACAAACAAAAAAATATGTAACACAAAGTAACTGTTACTGGGCAGAAAAGTTTATCTAAAAGATACTAAAACATTAATGTGTGCTCGAAAATAATAATTGACAAAAAATAATTTTTTTGACTGGCCCCTGGATACAACCTGCTAACATTTTACCAAAATAATTTTTCAATGTATTTCGTGGGGGGTTCTTTGTATTGGGTAGAATTGCGTAATGTTGAAGTACTCGTCCTAAGAAGATTTTTGTTTCATTGCGCCAACTGTATACCCCTCCCAGAAGTACCCGAAAAGTGACGTCAATTTTTGAATTATTGACCTTATTTGCAAACCGACCAGAATCGAATTTTCTGTTTTGAATTTGCTATGACTGTCTTTTTAAAAATAAAATTTTAAATATCAAAATTGCACTGCCATCTTGGATCCGCCATATTGAAATTTTTTATTTCTTATCTGATTTAAACGAAAATCTCTAAATTATAAAACGTTTCCAAAACACCTCTGTGACTGAAAACTGACAAATGTCGGTCATATTGAACTTCGTTATTTTTTGTCTGATTTAAACAAAACTTTTGTTGTACAGGGTGACTGTTTATAAAGTATATACTTTTATAATAGTATATACAAAAAGATAAACAAAAAAGTGAATTATTGATGAAATTATGTAGATTTTCATTACAGTTTCACTTTTTTTTTAAGAATCACTCGTTATGCGGGATGGCCATGAGGTCCGTCTTTTTAATGGAACACCTTGTATATTTTTTAAAATTTCGATAGATCTTTCTTTTATGATTCCAAAAATATACTATGTTACCATTGCCTTGAATGGTGATTGATAAAATTCACAAAGACCTTGCCATAAGGGTAATGTGTTAAACAAAGAACCACCTAAACTATTTTTCATTGGCTAACACATTGCCTTTATGGCAAATTATTTTTGATTTTACTCAAGAGCTGCCAAAGATAAACCCAACATATGATATATTTTTGGAGTCAGAAAGAAAAGATCTATCAAAATTTTATAAAATATACAATTAAAAAACAGAACCTTATGCAGGGTTCCCACCAAATTCTGATTTCCAAATTCCCTGACTTTTCCAGGTTTTTCCTGACCATTCTTTAAAAAATTCCAGATACAGACCAGATTTTCACCTTTAGACAAATAATGGAAAAATGCTGGGAATTTAACAGAGAACTTCACCAGATGTTTATTGATTTCAAATAGGCATTTGACAGATTATGTAGAGCAAAGTTGTGGAAAGCAATGCAATTGGCTTTGAAAAGCTGATATCCCTGGTAAAAATGTGTACGGAAGATACAATGTGCAAGATAAGGATGGAACAGAGCTACTCTGATTTCTTTGGTATCAACAATGGGCTTAAGCAGGGTCATGACTCTCTTTCACCCCAACTCTTCAACATAGCATTAGAATATTACAAGATTGAGACACCAACGGCTATATTTCACCGGGAAGGACCCAACCTACTACTGGCCTTCGCAAATGATGTGGACATAATTGGCAACAGCAGGATTAATCTTAAAGACTTCTTGCATCACAATATTTCTGCATCCATAATTGATTGGTTAATAAGAAAAGATTACAAAAAAGGAGTAGAACCCTTTTTGACGGTGGAAGCAGTTGCTGTGTCGGTTCCTTCACTCCAGTAGTTGGTGTAGATGTAGGTCCATTGTCATTTTGGGCCAAGAGTGATAGTGTATCAGTTTTCTTGATTAAAAAAGGCAATTTCCTTGAATTTTTTTCAGCCTCCATGTACTTTACATGACCACTGCTCTCAAAATGGCTCAAGATGAACTGATGCCCCATATTACTCAATTTAATATTTTTTAAATAAAGCTTACAATATGCTTGATATTTATTCGTTTTCACAGCCTGTAGACACTGCCACTCTGGTTGACTTATGGAGGGACTTATCCCGTCTAAATTAGAAACTGGTTTTTTTCGACATTTTCGATTCTTGCTCTTAAAAAAATTGAAAATTCTCGAAATCTCGCATCGCAGTTGCACCCCACATCATTTAAAGGTTGAGAATAAATACATTACATGACAAATATTGTCAATAAACACAATCTGCCACCCTGGGTAATGATGTCTTGTCCTACACGTTTTAAAAAGCTTTCCTTTCTCTTTTCTTGTTCTTGGATTTTAGGTGGACTGAAACTGATTGAGCGCGAAACAGATGTTGAGCTTACATACGAGGTGAGCAGAGAAGAACTCACATAATATTTTTTACAAAGTTGGTTTAAAAAAAAGGTTGAGAAAGAGAAATTCCAGTTTTTGTGTGCCAATTCCCTGACTTTTGAGGATTTTTTGGTCATTCCCTGACTTTTCCAGGTAGCTCTCAAAATTCCCTGACTTTTCCAGATTTTCTAGGTTTTCCAGGTCAGTGGGAACCCTGTTATGGCCACTCTGCGTGTAGAGTGTGATTAAGGAAAAAACTGAAAATATTACAGATATCTACCTAATTTCATAACTCATTCATTTTTTGATTTACCTTTATGTGACAAGTAACAAAAACGTTTTCCCAAGTGGAAATTTATAAACGGTCACCCTGTACATAAGCGTTTTCCACAATATCCAATTTTGTTCCAAAATTTACATGTCAGTAGCCATCTTACAAGGGCCATATTGAACTTTGTTATATCTTGCCCGATTTAAACAAAACTTTTTATACATTTTAAGATTTTCTAACATTACTTTAGTTGCAATGCCTACTGACATATGTCAATTTTGGATCAAAATTGGATATTGTTGAAAACGCTTTATGTGCAACAAAAGTTTTGTTTAAATCGGACAACCCAGTTCAATATGGCCGACGCAAGATGGAGACTGACATCTGTCAGTTTTCTATCACAGTTAGGTCCTTGGAAACGTTTTATAATTTAGAGAGAAAGTATCGTTTAAATCAGATAAGAAATAAAAAAGTTTAATATGGCGGATCCAACATGGCAGTACAATTTTGACGTTTAAAATTTTATTTTTAAAAAGGCAGTTATGGCAAATTTAAAAAAGAAAATTAGATTTTGGTCGGTTTGTAAATAAGGTCAGTACAATAATTCAAAAATTGCTAAAAAGTGCGATTTCGACAACTTTGACGTCACTTACCTAAGTAGAATTTATCCGTCTTCCAACCTAATCTGTCATAAAGTGAAGTTGTATTAGGTACAAAATAAAGTTGTCTACTAGTAACTCAAACGACAAACGTCTTTTGTAATAAAATCCGACGTTTACGTAGTCAGGTACGCATATGCGAAGCTTAAACGACGTCAAAATAAGCAACGTAATTTGTACATATATTATATAGTTTACGTTTCAAAGCTGACTGTTCTATACCTAAATCGACCAGGAAACATCGTCGGCCTTGTTACCTTAATCGACGAAAGGAAGGATACTTAACCTACAATTTTGCATCTGGGACATCAAATTGCACAATTTGTTGGCTTGCCGCCAACCAAAAATCTAATGGACCTTCAGCTCGCACTTATATTTCTTCCAGTCCACTTTATCTGGAGCATTAGTGGGGTCACACTGATATTGTTTAATGTCGCTTTTTTTTTATGGGAACCAACAATTGTTATCCTTCTCCCACATCTGCAAGACTGGTTCGAGCTCATTCATTGCTTTAATAAATAAAATTTAAAAATAATCCATGTTTTTAAGTAAAAAACAAGTAAAAACGGATAATATTTTTCTTGGTTATGTTCAGATGAACTGTCATTCTTCTTTTAAGTCAGTTTTGGTTACATGGCCAACGAAGAATGGAGGCGGATTCCGAACGTTTGCACATATTACGTAGTTTAACGTTGGCTAGTTAGATTTGGATAAAATTAGGGCTGGAAATCGGAGACCTTGTCCAAATAGGTGATAAATTGGTAAAAGTACTATATCAGCCCAAATTCGGCCATTTTGGAGTTGCAAGTTTGGGCAAAAAAAAACAATAAGAGACTTAATAATGCCTTAAAGATGTGTTTAGTATTATTCTTGAGTGATTTTAGTATTAATTACAACCGAAATTGTGCTTTAAAAAATATATTTTTTTATTTTTGCTATTTTGTGCTAATTTGGAAGGGGGGCGGGGGGAGATATTTTTTGCTCCATCTTGACCAACTTTGTCAGTAAAGTGATCATCGCAGAAATATTTCGCTCTAGATTACTCGGTGCCGTTTTTAATAATATAACTTTTATTGTTAATGAAATAAAAAGGTAGCCATTTATTTTTTCATAATAATTAAATATCAAATTACGTAAGCTGGCGGACGTATTATTACGTCGTCATAGGTAAACTACTATACCATTGAAGTGCAATTAGCGACGTCAAGCCGACCCGAATTTGTATTCCCCATTTAAGTCGGATTGGGGTCGTATGGACTGAGATTTGTAGTCCGCTTGCCAACCTCGGGGTTTTTAAGCCAACGAGTAGACGACGTAGTTTGACGTCCAAATGCTACTTGGGTTTCGGGTACTTCTGGGAGGGGTAGAGAGTTGGCGCAATGAAACAAAAATCTTCTTAAGACGAGTACTTCAACATATAAAAAAATCAGGCAATTCGACCGAATACAAATTTCCATTTAAAAAGGGCAATATCCTTGAAAAAAATGTTAACAAAAAAGTAGGGTTGTGGTAAGATGCCCCCTGTTATCCTCCTCCACGCTCGGGTGTCATCTCGAACTCAACAGAGCGTACCCCGAACGTCAACTCGAACGGAAAAGTGAGCCACCGGGCGCTACGCGAACGCACTCGTAGGTCCTTACCTATGACGCACTCAGTGGCGCCACGATCTGAAAACAGGAAGACACAAACGCTAAAGATTGGTCAGTTGGCGTCACAAAATATAATACGCTTTGAGCATTGTTTACACAAATATTTTTTATAAAATTATGAGGGAAAAATAAGAACAATGCGGAGTGAATTATGGACCCTCATCGAGTGATTTTTGGAAAAATATAACTACTACCTCCGAAGTTCCAGTCTTTGACACCTAGACAGCTTTTCTTCACACGTTATTCAGGGTTCGTACGCTACTGGAAAACCCGAAAAATACCTAGAAAATGAAAAGGCAAACAAAACCTCAAAAATGCCGAAAAAAGTGAAAAAACTTACACACATTATCACCTGGAAAAATGTTTCCTACTTGCGTGTGTAAAACGCGTTTATCCGCATCAATTACGCGAAATATTTTTTCCTACTAGCGCGCGTAAAAGTGCACTCTTACGCGCGCATTTCCGTGCGGGAAGTTGCATTTCCCGCACGCCGTGTGGGAATGGATTTACCCTGTATCATTCCCGCACGACGTGCAGAAAAGAATTTTGCGTAAAAAATAGTTTTACGATCGCTTTTTTTACCGATTTTTTAAGTCCAATTCAACTTTTTAGATATATCTTTAATTTAAAAAAAAACAGTTTTTTAATACCTAAAAATGGAAATGTAATGTTGTCTAGACGATATTTACGCAAGTAGGAAATTTTTTTAACCTGAAACGTGCGAAAAGTGTCTTTTCTACCCTTTACGGCTTGCCCGAACTCCGCTACGCGTCATTCGTGCAACTCCGTCGCGTGCGGAAAAGCATAACTTTCCGCACTTGTTAGGTAAATAACTATTACGCTTAGCGTGCATGAAAAAATTTTTAACGCGCGCTATTTTTTTGTTAAAAAAGGTACTTTTTGGACCAAACTTTTAAATTTTGACTTTGAAATGTGTGTTCATTAAAAATTAATTTTTGATTAAGAAGATTATCAAAAAAATTGTACCTAACCGCCCTTAACGGCTTGCCCGAACTACGCTCTGCGTAGTTTGTGCAACTGCCGCCGCGTGTGTAAAAGTGTCAATTTCCGCACTAGAAGCTATTACCTCAGTACCAGACATATTATTTTCTTATTTTTTTCTACCTTGCTTTAATTTGAGAGATAAAGATTTTTTAATATCACAATTCTGTTTTGGAAAATTCAAAGCTAAACCAATCCACGTTTTCAAAAGATCAAAGTTGAGTTCAGCTTACCTATCTTTGATGCAATCAACTTAAGCAGCTCTTCGAATGGGATCTTGTAACAAGTAAAACATTTTGTAATTTCAATACGTATTATTAACAGTATATTTTAATAAAGTACATATTACATAATATAAATATGTCGACAAGATGGTAATATGGTAAAATCATTGTCAAAACAATTTATAAAAGCCTTAGACTTAAGTTTAAATACAAGTTTTCTATTTTTTTAATCTGGTAGATCAAAAAAAAATGCAAAAATCACAAAAATAACTTAAAATACGAGACTCGTAAAATGGTCTTAATATAAAAAATGTGCGTACACAATTTAACATCTGTACATCGTACATACAAATAAAAATATGTACAATTTGACTAGTTTTATTATATCTTAACATTTGCATATAATATTAATAAGGTCAAACAATATTAAACTCTTATTTCTTAAAAGTCAGTTTAAATGCTTCATTGTTTTATTCAAAAATAATTATTTTACTTGTTAAAGGGGTCCATAATTTATCAAAAACGTTAATTTTAAAATTGTAAAAAATAGGTTTTAAAAATCAGTCTTTTATAAAAAAAACGAAGTTTAACGAAACAAAGAAGAAAAGAAAAACATAAAAAAACACAAGCAGAAGTGTACATTATATAAAAGGTAATCCTTAACTCAGTCTAACTCAACCTGAGATGATTTAGAAGATCACCATGGGGAGCATCGAATTTGGAACATCCAGCGAAAGAATCCAATACCTGTGCGAAATGGCAAGGTGACGGAAGACAAATTCAAAGACAAAAGATCGAAAATCAAAAGATGGAAAATCGCTCAATTTTTCTGGTGTAGTGAGTGAGTCAAGATTTAATAAAATAACATTTTTTCGGTCCTTTTGTGCTATCGAGCTTTGGTACTTTGTAATATTCGATTCAACAGTAGATCAACGTAAGATTATTTCTTATTGTTTAGATTATCTCATGTTGACTTGGAAGTTATGGTTTTTCGATGTCCAGTTTTGTTTGTGTCCTATTTTAATTTTTCCTGTTTTTCTCTTGTTGTGTTTTGAATGATATATGAATATCTTGCGTACTATTTAAGAATTTTAAACTTGTCTTTTTAGATAATGGGTAAGGACCACGTGAAACCACAAAAAATCGTTTAGTAGACAGTATTTGACAAGGACAAAATCATAAAAATTAATCACAAAAAAAGGAGAGATGGAGGATTGACACAAAAATAAAAAAAATGCCTTAAACGCTAAACTAAAAATACTCCAACATATGACCTCGACAAAAGTTTTAAAATGTCTTAGGATAGACAAAAAAAGAGTTTAAGCATTTTTATTAAAAATGGGTCAACATTAATTTAAGTATCGTTTATAATTGGCATAGTCATATGACTTCCAATTATGAACGATACTTAAATTTCATTTTCTATCTTAAAATGAAAAATAAAAACGATTTGAGTCGAACCTCTCCTTTCTTTCTCAAATAATAATAATCAGTGGTTTCATCGAGTGCCCGTTCGTCAAGCGATCCGACCCTAAAACCTTCCAGTGTTCCGTTAAAAAGAGTTTAATAAAATGGACAGCAGTATGGGCTTATTGACGAAAGTGTATTATAAGTGTTCTCTAAACAGGGTAATTTTAAAGTACTGTTATCCCTTTTAACAACATGTAAAAAAAATTATGTTGGGAATTTGGGCCTTTGGTTGCACTAAAAAAAGTTATGATTATTTTCCACAAACCAAAACAACACTTTTTTGCACTCGACGCGCGTTTCGCTAACAACGTTAGCATCATCAGGAGACAAAATTGTTTATCGTCTCTTGATGATGCTAACGTTGTTAGCGAAACGCGCGTCGAATGCAAAAAAGTGTAGTTTTGGTTTGTGGAAAACAATCATAACTTTGTTTTTTTGACGTAAAAAAAATACCTAAATAAACACTAAAAGTACCTATTATAGTTTTTGGGTACGAACCTCTCTCGCTAAAACGAGAGTTATCACCACGCCGCACGGCTCCACTACATGGAAACCAGTAGTAGAGGGGGCAGTCCGATACGCGCTGTATCAGTTTTGCATTGTTATGTCCATTTGCACCGCGGAGTTAAAACCAGATTTAAATTTAAGACGCCGAGCAAGGCTTAAAAATTCGTAAGTCCAGATTTAGCGTAAAACTTGTTTCCTATTGGTCAAATTTTTGACGGATAATGATAAATTGAATCAGCTGTTGTTTTGTTTTCATATTTGTTGAGTGCCTTGGTTCCAACGCAATGAATTTTAAAATAGAAGGGCCCAACGATCTGTCACGATCATGTGTTGTGCAGTGCAAACGAACGATTTTCCAAAAGATGCAAGTTTAGCTAAAGTAATAGCTAAAGTTACGTCAGTCGTATCTAGAGTTACGACAGTCGTTTTTGAGATTGGGTTGCTTTTTCTGTGTTGTGTAGGGTTTGCTGGGGTTGTGTTGTGTTGGGTGGGGTTGGTTTTCTTGTGAACATGTAAAAAACGGGTTTTTCGCGACTGTCGTAATTTAACGTGGTTTTCCTATTGGTGAAAATGCTTTTTTATTGTAGTTTGTTAGTTTTGGAAAGTGGATAAAAGCAGTTTGTTCGCTGATTTTTGAAAGAGAGGAAAAAAACCGGTTAAAATAAAAGGTGTTTGCGTAAGCCTGCCAGATTTTTTTTAGCATTCCTAATTTTTTTAAGGTCTGTGGACATTTAAAAAAAAACATATTCTAGGTACCTATACTATTTAAAGCACTAATCCTAGAATTAGATACAAAGTCAGAAATGCAGGTTTGTCTTAATTATTGTATTTGAGCGAATTGTGAATTTTTTCATAAATCTATGTATTTTGTAAAAGGATATTATGCATTTCTGGGCATAAATATTTTAAATTAAATTGTAAGGCACGTGCATTGCCAACTCTGGTTTCCAAAATATTGGTCTTTTCATTTGACCAATAAAGGTTCATTTTGGAAAATATCCTATATATATATATATATATATATATATATATGATAATTCATAAAAATGCGA
This sequence comes from Oxystoma pomonae, assembly GCA_963921995.1. Taxonomy (NCBI): domain Eukaryota; kingdom Metazoa; phylum Arthropoda; class Insecta; order Coleoptera; family Brentidae; genus Oxystoma; species Oxystoma pomonae. Next base: position 79,262,330 of record OY998163.1, read on the forward strand.
AATAATCTTAACTCACAGTTTTTCTTATGTTAATATAATATTTTGTTTACGTTAGAACAAAAAATAAAGGATTTTAACGGGACCCTAGAAATATCGGGACTTTCGGCCGTCCCGAAAAAATTTTTGGGGACAAATAACGCGACGGTCCCGTTAAAAACGGGACGTCTGGCAGGCTTATGTTTGTGCAAAGGCCAATGACCTGTGTTTTGTTTTTGTTTTTTATTTTTTTCATTTTTTAAGGATTTGTAAGAAACAAAGCCAAAGTTGCCAGAGTGTCTGCGTCTTAAAGTTAAATTTGGCCTGGTGCAAACAAATTTTCTTAAATCCGGAATCAAAATTAAATCAGAATTTAGCCAAATCTAGAGTTAAGGAATTTGCGGTGCAATTGGACATTATTGTTATTATTGTGATGGGTCGTTCGTAAATAATAATAGGGATATTTTGGAACGCTTAAAATTTTGACAACTTTGACAGCCGCTGTGATAGTGTTTAACAACCACTACCACTCATCGATTTTACCAGTTTTTCGAACACATTAAAAACCGTCACGTGTATGTTGGAGCCTGATAATATTTTATTATTTTTAATATTAACTACGACAAAATTCTCTAATAACCAGAAAAATAACTACAACCATAACGAAATGGATTCGTAGCTTACGGCAGTTGTAGTGGTTAATTACCACTACGGAATGACGTTTAGCTATTGCGCAGACGCAGTAATTACCACAACCACTACGAAGTGTCAAATAAGCGTTCCAAAATATCCCTAATAATTCTCGAATTTGTTGTGGTGTAGTTTCGTGTCGCGTTATTTCATAAGAAAGTCGGGAAAGTGGCGGGCCATATATCTCGGGTACACGCTAAAACCTTTTTAGAACATTCGTCCTTGGCGAGGGCATTTGTGTCAGTGATTCGAAGAGGGAAAATCGGGTAGATTTTTTGTTTTTTTTGCCCGCAATGTATGTGAATTTTTAACCAAAGTTCACCGTGTCTTAATCTACTAGACTTTTATTTTTGACGTGGCCAAAATAATCGGTATACCCCGATTTGCTTAACAAAACGCAAATAACTGTTTCATTGAATAAATTCAGTGCTGCATGTGCCAGAACCGTACTCTATTTACTTGGTTTAAGAGTAGAGATTCTTCATACTTTCGGAGTCAAATCAGAATTGGTTGGCATAAGCGTAGATAGAAAATACTTTTTCTATCTACGGCATAAGCTAATATTTCTTTATAAGGTCAGCGATTCAAATGTTCGGATATTTCAAATTGGTGGCCGTTTTGAAGAAATGTAGGAATTTTTTAGGATTTTTTTTAAATATTTCAATCAAGTTTAAAATAGTATTTTTAGATTTAAGGGTACCTATTTAAACCCCTGCTAAAAGGAATGACAGTGCTTCGAAATCACCCTGTGTATATCAAAACAAAAATTCACCTAGGCTGGGCGAAAAAACAACAAAAAAAAATTGTTTACTGTCATGTCAAATTAAAAAGCATCTGATTGGATAAAAAAGTAGCGAAATATTTTCTTTCTGTTCTCAAGTAATTTGTTTATACCGAGCGCTTCAGGCTACTGCGAACATAGGCCGGAAGAAGTCCAATTTGCCAGTGTACGTACACGCAGGGACACCGCACACCTATCAGTGGAGCAACCAACACTCGGGCTTGCGTTTAGTATGCCTATAACCACGGTGCTATGTGGAGCGTAGTCAATGAAACCGGAATTTGGTCAATAAATACGCAAATTTTGATGTAGTATTATTTTCAACTGCTTAGATTTATCACTAACAACGTGTTACAATGAAAATAAGGAGAAACAAAATAAAAGCAAGTTCTCAAAATAAAATAATACATTCTAAAAACCATAAAGATTCTCCCAGTCAAAAAAAAATTAGAGCAAATGTTCGAAAAGTCCTCCTTGGTCGGCTAGACAATATCCGAGCCTATTATAAAAACCCCTTCTAACATTTCCAAGCATGTTAGGGGTGATAGGTTGATAAGCTTCTTCAATTTTAATCCGAAGTTCTTCCACAGGTAGAAGTCGATTAGGAAATACATTATCAAGATATTCCCTAACAAGGCCAACATTGTGAGCGGGACAACCATCTTGTTGAAACCTAGCTGTTGAAATAATATGCTGCTGCAGTAGATACAAGTATCTAGGACCATTCAAATTGCCGTCAATAAAAAATGGCCCAATTAGTTTTTGGGGATACTGTGTTCTTACGTCAAAATACAAATGCAAATTTTTCCTCGACCAATATCGAACGTGTGTTGAGTTATGACGATTCAATAATGGAAAAGTGCTTTCATCTGTGAAAAGAATAGATCTCAGAAAGTTTTCATCGCGATTAGCCCATCATTGCTTGTTTTTGACGCTTTGTAAGAATGATAACCATTCTTTTTGAGAACACGTAAGACAGTGGCTGAAGACGTATCAACTGCTTCGGCAATTTGGTGGCGAGTTAACTTTCGATTTTCCTCCACTGTAGCGCAAATCATCACATCTCGTACTTCCTGCTCGTCATTCAAAACGTAGTGGGTTTTTTTTATGGTTTCTTGGCGCTACACAACCGAACTTTTCAAAATTCTGCACAAACCTATGAGTCGTTGATAAACTAGGTTTTGGGCGATTTACAAAATTCTCCAAAAAAAGTTCTTGAATAAGTCTTAATGGTCTGCCTTGATAGTACCATTTGACTATCTGCACTTTTTTGGCAACTTCGTAAACATCCATTTTTAGTTTTAAAAATGTATTATTTCACTTAAGAACTTACCAATCTGTTTCTCAAGCAAGGCAGAAATAAAACAAAATAATAAAAACGAAATAAATTTCCAAAAGATAACACTGCAGCGTGCTTCGAATCCACCTCGGTCGTACGGCACGGGGAGTAAATTGGACTTGATTCCCCCTATGTTCGCAGTGGCCTTTAGCTCATTGTATGGGGAATTAAAACAAAAAAAAACATTCACATGGCAATTTCCAATTGGTTTCTTCCGAAGGAAAACTTACTGCTTACTGCATCTATCCTTCGTTAAATATCAAAGGTGGTGGCACACTTAACGAATATATAAAAATAATTCGGACATTCGAGGACGGATTTAGGCCGTTCTCAAAGCGCACACTCGAGGTAAAACCAAATTCAACAATCTAAAGACCAAAAAATCTGTCCTATTTTTTGTTCACCTTTTTTGGACATTGACACTATGTCAGGCAGGGCAATATTTTCAAAAGACAGCAAGTCTGGCGGTGGATGTTTAGTTTTAGTAACCAGATCCTATAAAAACAAAAAAAAATGAACTAAAATGATAATATGCAACTGAAAATGTCTACATTGGAAGCCAGTTTTTAAAATTATAAGAAAGTTTCATCTCTGTTAGATGGTCGTCAAAAAGTAAAATAATTATTCGAAGATCACTTAGTATAAAATTTTTCAAGCTATTTTTTTTTTACATGTGGCTAGTCCAACTTTACTGCGCTTATTACATACATATTATTTACTTATTATTAATCAAAATTGAAATAAATTGCACAGTTTTTTGTTTCAGAAAATCATAATGCATATTTATACAGGAGCTATCATTAATGACTGTGCTAGTATGTTTAATCCCGCCAACTCGGAATTTTTGTTTTCATAAACACATCATTTATAAATGTTCTCCACAGAAAACTCGTTTGCGCTGGATTTGAGAAGATACAAAAAATCAATTAATAGGATGAATAATTCCTACATTTTAATCTACTGCTCATAATTGCGTAGAAATTTTTAACATCTTTTTTAAACGACCTTTTCAGCAATCCCAAACTCTATCATTTAAAATTTTCAAGTTATTAAATGTTAAAAATGTTGAAATATAACATTCAAAAATAAATAACTTAAAAACTAAACGCAATTCTGAAATTATTGACATTAAAAGGAATATTAATATCAATGATTCGAAAACTGTAAGAGATAAGGTATTCTCGAAAAGACAAAAAAATATAAAGGGTTATATATTAAAATAACAAAACTTTTCTACGCAATACGTAAAAAATGTTAAATATACTATATAATACTTTTTGTTTGATCTTTCTGGAACCAATGGCAAAAAATTTTCTATAGGCAGAGTTAATTCATCACCATGTACAAGGTATTCCAGTCTTTTCTTTCTTTTGGAGCTTTAATACTGACCAAAGAGCAAACCAATTTCCCCAACTTCCAAATGAAAAATAAAATGGAGGAAAATAGATTATTAAATATGAAATTACCATAGCAATAATTACACGGCGCAAAAAAATTCGCTACAGATTTATTCTAAAAATGTTGATTCCAAAAATCTATTGTCGTTTTTTTTTTAATTTTCATTAATAATGATTTTCTCACTCATTCACTCAATATTAATGATTGATACCATACTTAAAAATTACTAAAATCCATTACCCAGGATTTCCGGCTAAGCTTATTTTCGCCACGCAAAAATAATAGAAAAATTTGTTACATCTTTTTTCATAGAACACTGGAGTGGAAAATAAAAAAAATATATTTTAGGAACCAAAATTTTTAAAATAAAACTAATCTAGAACCAATTTTACTAACCACCAACTGTCCCGCATTGTTAAACGTAGTAATTGACGTTTAAAATGTGAAACATTGGTATTTTTTTATTATGGAAATACATTCTAAACCTCGATTAAAGAACCCTGCACAAATTACAACGGAAATGGCTTTCGGCTAAATGTCATAATGTTTTTATATCTTGTAGTACTCGATCAACAAAGCACAAAAATAACAAAAACGAGATAGGGAGCAGGATTACTTTCTGAGGTATGGAGCTTTAAACTTGACGTGTTTTTAGGCTATATTTTTGGACATGGTCCAAGTTTTTTTCCACGACTTTCTTGATTACCGCCGAAATAAAATGATTCGAATCTCTATTTGTCTGGAATGAAACAATCCTTCCACCCATATAAAAATATTTGTTTATGGTTTCTTTGGTACCACCAGAAAAGGCAATGATTTGTAAGTTTTATAAAAGAAAAAAAACGACTGTTTTGTAAAAAATGACAATTCTGATTTTCTTTAAAACGAACGGCCAGATTTTAAAGGAAATTACATATGTTATTCAAAATAATGCCACTTAACTAAAAAAACATTTTTAGCTTGAGTGGTACCATGAATTTCGAAAATGGTAGGTACCTTTTATATTTTTTAATATTTTTGAAATATTGGAGAAATACAAAAGGTGATTTTAAATAACTTATAGCTAGGCTATACAAACTTTTTATCGACAAATCTAATCCAAAAGCTTAATACCAATATGTTGGTACCAATTAGTACCCATTGGTACCTGTATTTTTCCGCTTACCAGTACTGTTTTTCTAGAAGAATACGGTAAAGTGTTTTTCTTACTTAAGTCCGAAAAGTGGTTTTTACGGATGCATTTGCGTGCAAAAATTTAAAATTCTTTAGATATGTTTAATATGGCGGCATGCGGCGGCTTTTTATTTTAAAAAAAATCAAGGTAGGCTATGACACCTTGACCCTGACAACGTCAAACTATTGCTTAAGAAACCGCGTCATTTGCTGCCGAATAATTTTACGCATTCTATTGGGAAAAAAGTGTAAAAATATTATCATATTCGTTAGCGGCAACCCCAAGTTAGCCTAAACGCATATACCACACGAGCAATTTGATTGGTGAAATACAGGTATCAATGGATACCAATCGGTACCAACATATTCGTAACAAGCTTATGAACTGAATTTAACCAGAAAGAGTTTGTATAACCTACCCATAAGTTATTTTAAATCACTTTGTATTTCACCAATATTTCAAAAATATTAAACCTACCATTTTTGCAATTAGGGTAAAAGTCAAGCTAAAAATGTTTTTTTAGCTTACTGATATTATTTTTATTAACATATGTAAACACTATTAAAATCTGGCCGTTTCTTTTAAAGAAAATGAAAATTGCTCGGAAAATTGTAATTTTTTAAAAAACGGTCGTTTTCTTTATTTTTTTAAAACTTACAAATCAGTGACTTTTCTGGTGGTACCAAAGAACCCATATAGAAACATGTTTACATGGATGGAAAGGGTGTTTCATTCAGGACAAATAGAGAACATAATTATTTTATTTTGGCGGTAATCAACAAAGTTGTGGAAAAAAAAACTTGAACCATGTCCAATAATATAGCCTTAAAACACGTCAACTTTAAAGCTCCATATCTCAGAAAGTAATCCTGCTCCCTATCTCGTTATTTTTATTTTTGTGCTTTGGTGATCAAGTACTATAACATATAAAAAAAATTATGACATATAGCCGAAAGCCATTTCCAATGTAATTTTTGTAGGTTTCTTTAAACTAGAGTTAACATTTTAGTCCATTTGGTATGTAGTAATCCATATTCATTATTGTTCTGATCAAGAGTCCTTTTTAACAGGAAAAAACAAAATTATTTAGGCTTAGTTACAAAAACGTTTTTTAGCTATAAATCATTTTAGGGTCGCGATCACTTTTCGAAAACAATGTGTCGTTCTTTTGTTCAAAAATGTTGTTAATAAATAGCGTGGATCACAATAGGCGATTTCGGCCAGCTTTGGTACCCTGTTTGGTATGTCAAATGCTTACCAACCGATTTCGGATACAAAAATAGTGACGTCACCGTGACTCTGGTATCCTTTTTGGTATGTCAAATTGCCGACCGCGGTTCTGTGGTATCTATTTTCGTTTTCTTCTGCTCTCAGATTAATAAAAAAAAGTTTATTATTCTGAGGTTCTGCTTTAGAAATGTAAACAAATAAGTTGGATTTGAAATGTTTGTTGTTTTCAGTTGTAATGGATTTGGAATATCGTTTACTTTTACTGAAAACGTTGAGTTAGCTCATAGGTTACTCAAAGGTGAATATTTCTGTCTAATGTTTACGTTTGTTGGAGGGGTCAACAGGCGATGAAAAATGTGTACACCAACTGACAGATATTCTTGAATAGAATCGATATAAAAGTTATGTAAGATTGTGACCAATTTGTACACTGACTGCAAACTGCAACATAACAAAATAACCAAAAAAAACAGTACACTGACTGCAAACTGCAACATAACGAAATAACCACAAAAAACTTTGGTTAAGGCCCGTTTCTCTTGACCTAGCGAACGAATTCGGAAGAAAGTGGTATTAATTACTATGACGTCACAGGTACCAATTGGTTAACCAAATGGTATACCAAGGAAAGCTTGCCGAAATCGCCTAATAGCAGAATTTTTTAAAATTAAATTATTTTAGAACACTAAAGTTAGTAAAGTAAGGTTAGCAACAAATGGAACCTATATGTGTACATTAATATTTAACTAAATTTATTTGAGAAATTTTATTTTTTTAAACCCCATCCAAAAAGTTAAAATTAAACTTTTTGCGTTCGAAAAATGAAAGCGGTCCATAATTTTTAGGGTTATAGAAAGGCATAACTAACTAGCTAATATTTCGATTTCGCAAGATGACCACAAGTACTGCTCAGTCATAATATTATATTTAGGCATTCAGTAACACGTTAGTGAAAATTAAAGCATTACTTTTATCAAAGATTTACACAGTTAGTCACTAATCCAAAGAAGGTATTTTTAACATTACTGTGTATTCTATCACAACAATTGTTTGTTCTGCCTCTTAAGGCTTCTTTTTTTTCTGTCAGTGACCTTAGCTCAGAAAATGTCGAAGTGTCGGTTAAAACGGGTTATATGATATCCATACTTTTTGGACTCAAATAAACATCAGAATTGGCTGTGAACTTTGAGTGTAAGGCACATTTTGTAAAAACTAAGACACTTTTTTCCAAATAAGCTAAAATCAAAAAAGTGCTTCAAGTCTTGGTTTAGCTTTTACAAAGTGAGCTTTACATTCAAAGTTCAGCCATTTCTGATGTTTATTTGACTTCAACAAGTTTGGATATCACATTACCCGTTTTGAACGTCACTTCGAAATTTCCTGAGCTAAGGTCACTGACAGAAAAAAAAAGAATCTGCTCTTATAGGCTAAGCTACATAGGAAAAATAGAGAAAAAATTTAGAACCCAAAATATATTAACAAACTTAAGAAGGTCCACCGTTTAACATACTAAAAATCCCCATTCCAACCCCCTCGGGAACTGTCATTTCTAACCTCCAAAAAACTCCAAAAAAGAGTTTTTCTTGAATAACTCCTAATCGGTGACAGACTGTCAAAAGTGACAAATAGGAAAAATGTTGAAAATTTAATTCTCTATCAATAAGTAAATCGTTAAAGTGTAGCTTAAACCACTCCTTCTACCAGAAAAATTTAAAAAAACCCAAGCAAAAATTATGCCAATTTGAACAATTTCTTGCATATACCTTTTTAGCATTTTCATCAAGATTTTTTAACCTACGAGTACCAAACTCGGCAGTTTTGATCCAAGAGCAATGACCTAAATTATATCAAAAAAAATTAAATTTTTCCAGTGGCTTAGTCTGATTTCCTTAACTAGAAAATTTCAAAATGTACCAAAACTCTTTGATACGCCATTGTTACTGACACATACAAAAAAGGCCTGCTCTTCACTGGATCTTATAATAGATAAAATTGCATTTCCAACGACACCTTCCGCTTGTACTTGCTGCTTCTAGTAATAAAATAACAATTTTTTAAAGTCCAGAATTAAATTTGCAACTTTTTTTGACAGTCTGTCACCGATTAGGAGTTATTCAAGAAAAACTTTTAGAGTTTTTTGGAGGTTAGAACCTTCCTAAGCTTGTGAATGAAAAAAAAATAGGGTTCTAATTTTTTCCTCTATTCAGAAAATGTATATCTAAATTGCCTATCCTATTAAGAACAAAGTTTTTAAACTGAAATTTTTAAAATCCCAAAACGATGGCGGCCAATTTTAAAATCAAGCGATTTAACTTCATTTTTCTTGCTCTTGGGCGCCATATTGGATCTTAAAATGGAGGTTTTGCCTAGGGTTCTTAAAAACCTGCTTCAAGGGCAAATCGAGGGCCTATTTTATGAAGTTTGTTAAAACATGTGAAAAGCGACTTGATAAAATGAAATGCATGCTCGAGTGATCTTAATTAAAACAAATCTTACGATGAATGGTGTCCCTCGTTTTTTTTTCTATGAAGTCCCATTAATAAGATGTAAGCACGTTTGTATCACGTGCAGTGCATTTAAATTTGTGTTGAATCTCTAGAAGTTTTGTCAAAAAATATAGCCTAAAAAACTGACATTTTTCCAAAGTTCGTAATGTTTCAAGAGACAAAATTCTGACATTCCTTCTTTGACAATCAGTCGACTGAAAAACTGTCATGGTGAAGTGTGCACTTGGTAAAAAATGTGGAATTGTCTTTTTTGTAATAGGAACGAAGTTTTTGGTTTGCGTGCATAATAAATTTTGTTGAGGTAAAAAATCGAAACAAACTGTTTTGTCAAAAGTCAATTTCAACATTTTTTTTAAGTAAGGTATTTTTAATGCCCTTAATATTAGTTTAATGAATGATCGCCCGATGTTTGTATTATTAGTTACCAACGAGTAATTTCACTATGACGCAGCAGTACTTGATTCTTTTACCGACTAACGGAGTCGGCCTATTAAATGTCATCTGCGAAAGTAACCCTCTTCTAGCTGGGCTGAGGCGGTACCAAGGGAGCGTGCGGGTGTAAGGCGCTCACGGGTCGGCTCCTAATTTGCTCGACTTTTCTCAGCTCCACCTAACACAAGTAAAATTCAAAATTTTTGAAACCCCAGACAGCAGCGTTTGCGAATTTTTCTATAAACTACCCCCATTTGCTTCACCCAATTTTTTCTACCTGACGGCATTGAAATAATCTAATAGATTATATTGATCATCATATCTTAAATTCCTTGACGTCACAGTTAGCAAAAGTATTATTTTCAAAACAAAAAAATATATAAACTTTGCAACTCCTCATTTTTAAATGTCGATGGTATTCTAATCAACAAGAAGTAGAATGCAAAATCGTAAACCTACGATTGTTTGTACATTCAACGAAACAATAAATTTTCATATAAAAGTATTTTAGTTTTCGCTTGAACTATTTTCTAAACCATCTAATTACGTGAAATTTTACTTCTCTATCTCTTTTGTTTCTGGAGATACCAGTATTAGAAAGCTTCAACAGAGTGGTGACTAGCTGTTTTGGAAATTGTTTGGATGCAAACTATGCCATTTATGTACTGCAGTTTGAAGCAGAAATAAAAAAAGACTAAAATATACCGCCAAAATACACGCTGTTATATACCATAGCCAAAAATTTATCGAAGTCGCAAAAAAAACCATTGGGTTTTTATTCGGAACAGGCCACCGAGCAATGTCATTCGTATAAAATGTTCTGCAAGAATTTTAATTTGAACAAAAACTTAGATCGTTATATAAATAATTTAATACGTTGTATTTCTTCTTATAACAGTAATCATATCTATCGTAACTCGCTTTAATTAAATTATGACTTTGTAAAACACCTATAAATAGAAATAGATATTATTCCACTGACAAAAAAGCTTGTTACTTAGTATGAATATTAGTGCAAACGTTCAATATTAAAAAACAGTCAAATTGATTCTGAAGAAAATTTATTGATTAGTTGACTGTACAAAAAGCAGGTCTGAAATCAAACTTAAATAATACCAAACTTTCATAAAATATGAGTTTTATGGGAGAAAAAATAGACGAAATAACTTATCTAGATAAAATTTATTGTTTCGCCGACTGTGTACAAAAAAGCGTACGATAGGGATTTTGTATTCTACTTTATTTTTATGGGGGGACCATCGACATTCAAAAATTAAGGGTTGCAAAGTTTATATATTTTTTGTTTTGAAAATAATACTTTTGCTAACTGTGACATCTGTGTGTAGAAAGCGTATTATCTCTATAGTTAGGGAAATTCTGACCGTTTTTTAATTTTAATGGTGTGTCGGTGGTGATTTTGTTCCCACTTGGTAGACAAGTAGTACTTACAAATATGAACCTTTTTCAAAATCTGTTTGCATCAGTCAAAACTCCACTTAATAGGCTTTTATTCAAGACCTATTTCACCACAGGCAGAGAGTTAACCAAACCTCAATTTTCATAACATTTTTACTAATTTTTCTTTTCAAAAGTTTTGCAAAAAAAAAATCTTGCATCTGTTATTACTTCAAGTGCAAAATTTTCTACTTAGATATTATGGTAGGAGTGTTATCCTTCAAAATAAATTATTTTCCGAGGGATTTGAGCTAGTATAGAGACAGCAAAAATTTTTAAACAGTAGCGTGCATGCTGTTTTCCTTAATTCTCAGATTTGGCACATTTGCGTACAAAACCTACGATTTTTCAGCGAATGTGATAGTTTATTACCTTCCAACACAACTGTGCTGAGAAAAATCTTGCAAGTTTGATTAAATCTTTATCAAAGTCTGCCCAACGAAAAAAGAAGTGCAATACCAATTTTGAAAGAACATTTCATGGGCTGAAAGCTGATGTATGACAGATGAATATTCCCTAGAATATACGTAAGTTATAAGCCAAAATGTGAGGACGTGCAAAATTGTCTACGTTTTTCGAATTTCCATCATGTTCAACAGCATCGAATAGAACAACGCCATATTCTAAATTATTATGCTCTTTCCAAAGTTATACACTGCAAATATTCAACCGCACATTCGCTGAAAAGTTGTAGCTTTTTTACGCAAATGTGTCAAAATCTGTCTCTATACTCACTCAAGTCCCTCGGAAAAAATTTATTTTGAGGGAATACACATATCAGTGGAAAATTTTGCATTTGAAGTAAAATTACAGATACAAGATTTTTTTGCAAAAATTACGAAAAGAAAAATTAGCTAAAATTTAACGTGCTCCACTGCCTGTGATGAAATAGGTCTTGAATGAACGCCTTTTAAATTGCAAACAGAGTTTGGAAAAGTTGATATTTTTCAGAGATATAGCGGATCCAGGGAGAAAGCGTCAGCGCAAATTTTGAACGACGCCTCGTCAAAATCGACGCCGACGAAATTATTATTTTTCTGGTGATTCTTGAGGTAAGTACTACTTGTATACCAAGTGGAAACAGAATCACCACCGACGCATCATTAAGCGGTCAAAAAAAAGTATATTTTTATCGACAGGGTGCTCACCAGTCAGAAAAAGTCAGGGTGTACAAAAAAAAGTCAGGGTAGTAAGGAAAAGTTTTACTTAAAAAACGCTAAGAGCGATATTTACTAAGTAATATAATTTAAGGAAAGTTTGGTTTGAAGGCTGACATATTCATGGGTATCTAAAAATTGATTTTAACCCGACCGCAATTGATAAGATATTTTTACCTGGATGGACTTCAAAATGCACTCAAATGAGACGCGTAAGGCCATTTTTTCTCAAAACAGTCCAAATAATTTGTGATCATTAATAAAATCTGGGTAACAAGGAATCTCAAAACTGTCAAAATGACACGGGATGTGTATTTCGAATAAAATCATCGTATATTGTAGACCACCATCAAGAGGTTGGTTAAATTTTAAAACAATCACGATTTTGTATTTTTTGTTTTCAAAATGTAAATTTTGAATTATTTTATTAAGAAAAAAATTAAATTCCAGACTTTTTTCTGCGTAAATAGTAACGTATAAGACCTCACTTTAAGTTGATTAAAGGACTACAGCCCTCTTAAATCGAGAAAAAAGCCTTTTAAATATAAGTTTAAAACGAATGCTAAGTAATTTAAAGAAGAAAAATTCGCAGTAAATGGTTGGCGCTGTATATGGTAGGGCGGTAAACATCGTGCTGCAAAACATTTGCGGTACGCAACATTAATGCTTGTGGTATTTAGCATGCAAAAACCGCACATGTCATTACAGTGCAAACGTGACCATGAACGCCTAAATAATTTAGGTACGTATAAGATTACAGCGCAAATTACGTATAATAAGGTGGCCTACGTACATCGGAATTGTCCCGCCCGCATTTCTACATTCGTCTAATTCAAATGTATATTTTTTGCCTCATTTTTGTTTTTTTTTTGAGGTCCTGCGCGGTAAATACTTGCGCGCTATGAGCCGAAAAAGTAACGTGTGATTTTAGCAATTTTACTCAATTTTTATGAAATTCGGAGATTTTTTTTGCGTAACTCGTAAAAGAAGGACAGCAATCGCCCACTCCCCTTCCTTCCTGAATTTCTCCCAGACTTTGCTTATGCCTAGAGATTATAACTGAGTAAGTCACCCAATTAACAGAGCATTCTTAGTTAAAAAGGCCTATTATACATGGATAAACCTACAGCCAATCTCATTTTTTTTTAATTTTTTATCGAAATATATTCTCCTCTAAGTTTAAATAAAAACCCGTATAATTAGATTAAAAACGACACAAGTCCCATAATCGTAAACCTTAGTCCATGTTAGTAAATACCGCCATAAAATTCAGGATAATTAAAGACTAAAAATACACCATTTGCATTTTTTAAACTCTTGAAATTAGCAAAAACCGAATACTAAAAATATGTCACTTTTGAGGTTAGTATGGTCTTTTAAACCAAACATATCCAACAAGAGTCAGGATTTTTTTAGTTTGGTCAGGAAAAATCAGAAGAAATCAGGATTCTAGATTTAAAAATTTCGGTGAGCACCCTGATCGACCATACACTCCATTCCAAATTGCTGCGAACCAGTTTTTTGACACCGACAATGACAGTTCCATTTAGCTTCTGTGTTTAATTGTCAGCCGCCATAATGAGAATTTGGAATGAGCTAAGAACACTTTCTAAAGGATAGGCTCATTGGTTCGAGACCACACACACAAAACCACAGTCATAGGGATCAAACCTATATAACCCCCCTAAAAATTGAGGTAAAGTGGCGGATCACCAAAACGATAAGTTACGTTTAATCGATGGCAAAACAAATTTTACAATTCTGTGTGGACCCGTCTTTATTTGTGGAAGTTTTGTCAAAATTTATAGCCTTAAAATCTGACAGTTACTTTGTTTATACGGGCCTCTTAGAGCGCTTTTATATAAGAACGGTTTGAAAATTTTGTCATATAAATAAACCCCACTAAAACCGCTTTAAGAGTGAATTTGAATACTAAAAGCAGTTCGTCTACTTGAACAGATAAACTGCACATCAAAAATGGTATCCCCCACAGACCATTCGCGTGGTTTTTCAAAAAATATATATATCTTGTTTTTATTTATACGTAAGATTATGTAAAAAACTAAAAATTATGCAAAATCTGTGAAATGGTTCCGAGATAATGCTTTAAACTTTTACCGTACAAAATTTGATACAAATTTTTTAGATTAAGTAATAGGAAGAAGCGTATTTTTTTATTCAAATTCATCCTTAAGCACTAAATCGATTTTATTTTAAAGCGATTTATCGCTTTAAAACCGATTTTAGGGTCGGTATAAGCACTTTAAAAACACTTAGCACATTGCTTCCAACCTAAAGAAATACTCAACCATGCTTTTACCGAAAAATCTGTTGTTAACTTAGTTATTTTATTTGTTTTCTTTTGAAACTGAAGACACGTATAAATCCTCGAAGAAAGCAATTTTATTTAAAACCGTCCTTATACAAAAAAACACCATTTATCGTAAAGTTTGTTTTGCCATCAATTAATCCTAAAGCGAACTGCCCCTTTAAACGGTTGGGTTAAAGTCCCTGAGAATGGGGTTTTTCCATAAACATACAGGTTAAAGAAAACCTCTTAAATACTTTTTTCTCCGATCAAGTTTTCTATGTGAAAAAAAGATTTTTGAACGCCGAACAAGCATGTTATGATGGTCATTAAACGCGAAGATGAAGTTTGAGACGCGAGCCGCAGGCGAGTGTCTTAATTTATCTGATCCGAGCGTGTAATGACCATAACATGCGAGTTACTGTACTATACTTTACGTATGACTAGAGGCCCTGTATACGATTTTTGACAGTTATTGTTTTACCAGAGGTGAGCAACTGGATTTGACAGTTGTTAGGGAAATGTTTGAAATTGTGTGTTAGCAATGATAGTTGGTAACCTCTGACAATAAATAACTTTGTCACTGTAACATTTTTGATTAAGAAACGTCCGGTTTAAAAAGGGAATTTTGATGTATAAAAAACTGCCTCGACGAATTTGTATTGTTCCGTTGTCCAACGGAGAAAAAAACTCAGTAAAAGTGAAAAGAAAACATGCATTTACCAAGCTGAAAAATTATTAAAAATAGCCAAACTTGCGAGGTAAGTGTGTGTATTCACTGTTTTTTTTTTTGTCAAAGCTTGACATATTTTACTAACCAAAAAAAATTAATCTTTTAAAAACTGTCCGAGGAAATTATAAAAAGAGACAACAAAACATCAGTCCATTTCATAAAATCCGTTTTACAAGCAAATATGAGAAACACCAGAAAGAGAGGGAAATATGAGTTGCCCACCTCTAGTAAAACAATAACTGTCAAAAATCGTATACAGGGCCTCTGCCTACGACCAATGAAAATGTCATCATAAATATCAGAAAATATTAAAAATATCTAACGCGAACACTCTTTCAACAACCTTCATAACCTGAAGTTTCAATGACGTTCTATCTAAAACGTTAAAACAAATAAGGTTACTAAGGGACTTTTCATATGTCTATCTGTTAGGTACTAAAATTATATTGGATTTATTTAAGCTTAATAAATATTTATTGTCTTGAAAATATAGAAAAATAATTCACAATTTTGCGTCAACTAGTGCCCTTATAAAATAAAGTTTCATCGCTTGTCACGCCATCTTGTGGTTTACGTCTAAGCTTTATTATTATCCTAGGACCGTAAATGAGCCATTAAAATCGTGCTGAGATGGTCGTAATGTTAGTATTATTCGTTGGTAGTCGGTAAAATACAGTATTTACTTGGAATACTGGTTGCGGCCTGCTGTCAAAATAAAGCTAACGGTTCTTGGGTATTTGTTTTACCCAGTGTTTTCGCGAATGTGTGCTTAATTTTGTGTTTATTTTGGAAGGATTGTTTACATAAATATAATTGTGAGTTGTTTTCAACAGTGTTCATACACAAACTTTTATATTTGGAAAGTTTTTGCTGCTGATTTGGCGTTGTAAAAGAAACCTTTGTTTGTTAATGCATATTTTATACATTATATTATCTTAATAAATTCAAAAGGATTTGACAGATCTGACAGATATGAACTAAACTCAGGTGGTAGGTAGGGGCAAGCACCGGTGCAAGGCCACTAACCAAGTACTTTCCTTGTAAAGTTGGTTGACTAAAATATTTTTTGAGCATTGTTAGAGAAACCCAGCTTTAAAAGTTTTTCTATAAAACTAAGAGGTTTTCAGAAATAAAAAATACATATTTTATAAGTCTCTCTAAAATACATAATTACGCTGCTTTACGAAAATGTGGAAAAACCCCATTTGGGGTATTATCACTATTTTAAAGATATTATCATTAGAGGTGGTTTGCAGAGGAGCTAGTCTCGTGGATCCAAGAGTTGCCTCTAAAGACAGACTCGCCAGGTGTTCCTTTTGGTTCTCGTAGGATTGGATCGACTGATTAGGAGAAGAGGAGTAATTTCGTCCCAAATAACTATTTGATACTATAATGGCCTAAGGATCGCAAAATGTGTAACAATAATAACTTTGAAAAACAAAGAAGACAATTTAAAAAACAGGGTTGGCTCTGGGCAAGGCCAAAGGTAAGTCTACTCGCGCCCAGAAGAGCTTTTGCCTCTGCAGTTTTTCCAGGCTAACTTGATTAAGAGAGTTATTATCGGTTCGGCTTTTCTTCAGAAAAGGTAAGAATAGGGGCGTTATATTATATTATAGTTATATCGGACAGCACCCGAGTGACGTTTGTGAACGAATTTTCCTACAAGTCCCATTTACTGGAAACTGGGCAAGAAAAGCATTGTTCTCAACAGCTCTGCGCCCGCCACATAAAAGTTTAACGGCTTTTCGGCGTCTCGTCACTGCTTTTGAGCGCGTTTGATTGAAACCACTTTAATTGATCGATCCTATCCTCTGAAACCCAAAATCGATACCTAGGAAGCGAGGGCTTAACTGCTTAGAGTTCACCTTAATCGACATAGAATCTTTTAGTACAGTAAAATTGTCATCTGAGGTCGAAAAGAATCCGGGGATGCTGAGTTTTTGGTAGGTTCTTTCGGGGGTCTGAAAGTACACCTCCCAAGTTTGTATTTTCCCCACTCCTCGGGAACCATCCGCCATTTTTAAAAATCTCTGTAACCGACTTTTCTCCATTTCTATTGGTCGGAGGCGAAAAAGTCTGAGAACAAAACTATTCGGCAAAAAATTTGCAACATTTTTATCTAACTTTCTGTAGTTAGTTTCCAAAAAGATAGAGGGCTCCAAAGTTACACAAAATCAGTTTTAACGTATTTTGGCCACCAAAAAGTGATTTAAAAAAAAAAATAAATAAGAAAGTTGTAGATCTCGGAAAAATCCTATAAGAATATGTATATTATTTATAAATAATTATGTTCTGAACTACAGCAACTGAAAGTCGGTAAAATTCTTTGAGAAGCTCTTTCTGGGCATGCATGAAGTCGCGTGTTGTGGATTATATATTATTATTTATGGTAAGCGCAGTACAAATGAGGTATCAAATTAAAGCTTGTGGCGTACGCTACTGAATTAAAGTAAAATTCCCAAGCTTATGTTTCCCCCACTCCTCGGGAACTATCCGATATTGTGAAAAAACTTTGGAACCGATTTTCTCCATTTCTGTTGGTCGGGGGCAAAAAAGTGTAGAAACAAAAATCTTTTGTCATAAAACTTGCAATATTTTTTGTTTCAGGTTCAACTCTGTAGAAGATAGAGGGCGTTGAAGTTACGAAAAATCAGTTTTAACGTATGTACCCGACTAAATGTCAGTCTGTCAGATACTTGCAGCAATTTTCGTGCCAACAGACCGGGTCATTTGTGTAGCGCACGTCACAAGATTTAATTTGATACCTCATTTGTACTGCTATTACTATAAATAATAATATATAATCCACAACACGCAATTTCATGCATGCTCAAAAAGCGGTCCTCAAAGAATTTTGCCAACTTTCAGTCACTGAATCTCAGAGACTGTTAAATTAATTATAAAGAATATACATATTTTTATAGGATTTTTCCAAGATCTACAACTTTTGCATTTAAAGGTTATTATTAAAATCACTTTTTGTTGGTCAAAATACGTTACCGTTCTTAGGACGCTTCCTGTAGGCGCGCTACCAATAAAAAAACTAAACTAACTCACCATGTTTTCGTGCAAAACTTCCATGTATTCTCTGATCAATGTAGCTATCTGGAACGCCTGCGACGTAGTCAGTATTACTTTGCTTTGCTTGTGTTCGCTGCCTGTGATTATCATCAAACAGTTTAATGCGGGCGAATAGCTTAATATGCTGGTGTATTCGTAAGTACACAGCGTGTTGCGGGACCTGTGCTCCAGCAAATGGAGACCTTTCTGGTCGACTGCCAGCCAGAGGACTCGCGGCCAGTTTGAGGTAAATGATTGCTAGAAGAAAAATTAGATTAGTGTTGTGTCAACAAATGCTCCGCTACCCCATTTTCTGTATTTCTGTAATTTTATTACATTTCTTGCTAAAATTTATATATATGAGATTTAAAAGAAACTAGCATTGAGCTAACCCTGGATGATCACGCCAGTTTTTAATAGCCAAGGCAAGCTTACTATTTTATGAAAAATCCCAAAAAACCTAAAATATTCCCTGTCAATTAGACAATTAGTTTTGATAAAAACTATGGGTTCTTTACCTTTGCCACTATTATACATTTTATTACAACGATCATAAAATCCCCGTAAATAACATAAGTGAAGGGTCGCGGCGAATAACGATCAAAGTCCAATTGTTTTATTTTGTCAATATTTACATAGATATTAATGTTTGAAAGATTGTGTAGACGTTCTATCTTTGAACTTGTGTTTCAAAGACTATGAACTTTCATGAAAGCGTCATGACGGCGCTATTATTTTATTATTTTAACTAAAATTGTGACCCTTCATGTGGTTCTATTTAGAGGCGAATTGACAGTTGTGACAGTTGTTGTTTTACCACAGGTGGCAACTAATATTGCCCTCTCTTTCTAGTTTTTTCATATATATGGACTGATGTTTTGTTGTCTCTTTTTATAATATCCCCAGACAGTTTTTGAATGAAGATTACTTTTTTGGTTAGTAAAATATGTCAAAGTGTCACAAAAAAAACATGAGGTAGATACAGAGATATTAAAAATGATAGTAGTAGGTAAAATATAAACATTTTATTGATCTATCTTTTTGTTACGCATTTTCTTAAAATAATAATAATAATACATAATATTATTTAAATATAACTAATCTTACTTACCTCGCAAATTCAACTATTTTTATTCATTTTCCAGTTGGACAATGGTTCTTTTACAGTTTCTTATACCGCAATTATTAAACCGCAGGTAAAAAATCAAATTTACAATTTGATGTACCCACGTTTATTAATGAAAAATGTGACACTGATAAAATTATTTATTTCCAATGGTTGCCAACCAAAGAAATTAAAATAAACTAGAAGACGCAAATTTTCCAAATCAGTCACCAAATTTAAGGAAATTGCTGAGGAACATTTATGGCAATATTGTAGAGTTGCGTTCTGATTGGTTCTGAAGCAATATTTAGAATGTGGCGGTTTCATACAGATGTGTTCTTTACCGATGAAAATATAGTTCCCACGACTTTTTGGCAATTTTTTCACCTAACGCATACTTCTTATGCAAAAAAACTAACAAAAACCCGACGGATTGGTCGGACCTAAGATTCCAAAAGATGCCTCGAAAAATCAATAACCTTTTTGCCCTGGTTGTCAGATTGTAGGGAGTAAATGGAGTAAATAATTGTTTCTAAAAGATAAAACAAAAAACATTATTTTAAACAAACTTCCTCATGCATTTTGAACTGAACTTTTTCGGCACTATATCTCAGCCATTCCAGCGTAACGGACGCACACTTTGCACGATGTTAACGCTGATACCAAAAAATACTACATACAAATAAATAATACATTAATTGTACTCAAACAATTCAAATGTAAACCTATTTTTTATCTACTTTATTAAGTTGGTAAAAAGCCTTTTAATTTGCGTAACGGACGCAACAGGAAAAAGAAGCATACCTTCATTCATTTTGGTATTATTTATTTATTTGCCAATAGGACCTCAAAATATGCCAAAATTTAATATAATCGTAAAGTTAAAATCACTTAAATAATATTTGTTACTATTTTACCAAAAAATGAAAAGGTTAAGAATTGAACAAACAAAATTTTGCGTAACGGACGGAACACTATTTCCACTCAAAATAGAAACAATATTTAAATTACAAGAAAAGTGATTTACGCAAAATGAATAAGTCTTGGTAATACTAACAAGCCTATTTTATTGATTTTTTATACAATTATTTCATGGATAGTGTGCAAAAATATTTGAGAGTAAAAAGTTTAAGCTAATCTTTTAATATAAGAAAACGCCCAAGTTTCATGTTTTTGACATTTTTTTTTGTCACAAAGGAGGATTTTAAATTACTTTTTTAATTGAAACAGTTTCAGCTTTTGGAGGCAAATTGAAAAATCTATAATTGGTCACAAAGAGTAGGTTAGTGCCTTCGTTAATTCGTATTTCGCGATATTACCCGTGTTGGACTTTTAGCTGGAATGGCTGATCGACTTTATTAGAATAATGTATTGTATTTACGCTACCTATTAAAATATTACGTAATTATAGGAAATAAAATAAGGGATAATTATGGAAACTCGGCAACCGCGGTCTAAATTTCTGGAATTTCAGCCTAGATGTGTGATTTGTCTAATGTTTTTTATGCGGCTTATGGTTTATTTTAATTTCTTTGTTGCCCAACACAAAAAAAAATCAACATTTCCGTAACAAATGCCAAATCGAGTTGCTTACCTCTGGTAAAACAATAACTGTCAAAAATTGTATACAGGGCCTCTAGTACTATTCAAAATGATATTTTTAAATAACCGCCATTTTTAATAACCCAACATAAATAAAGCTGGTGTAAAAATGACAAAAAAACTAAAAAAAATGCATAGCAAAGTGAGAACATACAAAATAATCTGAACAAATGTTAAACAAGAATGCCTTTTATTTGGAACAAAATATGTATATTTATTACGAACAGTAAAATTCCTCGCGCATTTTAAACCAGAATTAGCGCAAAATTGGAAACCGACAGTGTATACATTATTATTTATTGAATTAGAATAACAAAAATTTTTCCCCCGTTTGTAATGCAACTTACCATAACATCAAATATGGTAGCTTTATGCAAAGGCCAGCTTTGAATCAAATTCAAAAATGCTTGTTTAGCTTCTGATGCGGTCATGCCTCGGAGAGATTGATGATGCATTTGGACACCTGTATAAAAAAAACCATTAATAAAATACATGGCACGCAATGGCCAAGCTTGGGTGCCGGTACTCCATGTTGGCAACATGAGAATAGTTATCGTTGACGATATATTTTCGATTTTTCCTTGGAAGACGTGCACAAGAGAATAATAAGTGACTCATGAAACCCAGTAGTCACTTATTTTTAGTAATAGCGAATGGCCGTGCTTTTAGCTCTAGATTAGTTAAATTGATGCAGCAACGCAGTTAGCTTTGTCGTCAGCCTCCTTAGTTTTTAAATTTTTGTGAAAGATGTTTACACGGGCCTCTTAAAGCACTTTTATATAAGGACGGTTTAAAAATGTCATATAAACACCACTAAAACTGTTTTAAGCACTAAATCGACTTTATTTTAAAGCGATTCAAGAAAATGGTTTATCGCTTTAAAACCCATTTTAGGATAGTTATAAACGCTTTAAAAACGATTTGGCGCATTTCTTCCAAGCTAAAGAAATACTCAATCCTGGTTTTCCGAAAAATATGTTGTTAACTAAGTAGTTTTATTTGTTTTTTGTTTAAACTGACATATTTAATGACTATGTTGGGAATTTGGAACCAAAACTACACTTTTTTGCACTCGACGCGCGTTTCGCTAACAACGTTAGCATCATCAGGAGACGATAAACAATGAACTAAATTAATCTACGCTCTATCTTATATACAATCTTTAGTGGGCGGAGATAAGACTAATAAATTGTGATTGATCACGATTTTTAATCCTACCTCCCCTCAACCAAAGAATAAAGTGTACTAAACGGGATAGGTCCTCTATCTTTATTTAAACTATTTCTGGATTTAATGATTTCCATACTTTCATATGCATTCAAAAGTCTTTTGTTTGGTACACTTTTTAGAAGTTTTAGGTTATCTAATGTGAATCTATGATTGTTTTCAAAAGCATGCTCGGCCACACTTGACTTTTCTGTTCTTCCGTATTAGCACACTTAAAATACGGAAGAACAGAAAAGTCAAGTGTGGCCGAGCATGCTTTTGAAAACAATCATAGATTCACATTAGATAACCTAAAACTTCTAAAAAGTGTACCAAACAAAAGACTTTTGAATGCATATGAAAGTATGGAAATCATTAAATCCAGAAATAGTTTAAATAAAGATAGAGGACCTATCCCGTTTAGTACACTTTATTCTTTGGTTGAGGGGAGGTAGGATTAAAAATCGTGATCAATCACAATTTATTAGTCTTATCTCCGCCCACTAAAGATTGTATATAAGATAGAGCGTAGATTAATTTAGTTCATTGTTTATCGTCTCCTGATGATGCTAACGTTGTTAGCGAAACGCGCGTCGAGTGCAAAAAAGTGTAGTTTTGGTTTGTGGAAAACAATCATAATTTTGTTTTATATTTAATGACATTTAATAAAGGACATATAAACACTCGGAGAAAGCGATTTTATTTAAAACTGTCCTTATATAACAACGCTTTTAGGTGTGTATAAACGTAGTAAATAAGACGCTTGTGGTGGTTTCAAAATAAAACAAACATAAACCGTAAAAAGCAGGCGCGCAAATGATTTTTAACTTATTAATTATTGGGTGCTCAAATCTATCTTATCTTGTCATTTCAATTAATGGACTGCAGTGTTTTTTATTACGTTGTTACGCAAATCACAGTTTTCTCTTTGCATGTGACATCATAATTCTACAAAGTAAACCAAAAATGCTAGACTATTATTTCTTGCTTATTGTCACATTTATTGTTTTTTTGGAGTTACTTGCCTTGTCTAATAAGATACCATAAAATATTTGCAATTCAATTAACATTCTGCTTTTCTTGATTAAAATTACAATTTAGATCAATAAAACATTTACAGTGGGATTTACTAAGATCTTAAATAGTGCCACCCCCCACGGGTCTAAATATTTAGACCTGTGGAGGCACTAAATTTTAAAACCAATTTTCAAAAACACTTACCTATACAGAACAGATACTGTATTGCTAGCAAGATACTACTGAAAACCTACTTTTCCCTCAAAATATATCATATTATAGGAGAAAATGCCCTAAAACTCATATTTTTTGGCAGGTTTCAAAATTATAAATACGCCAAAAATTTGGCTCCATTATCTGTATTTGAGGTTATAAAGTTAGTGATTTTTTAAAATACCTCTGGGGGGGGGGGTGGTTTAAATTTATAACCCACAGAAAGTACCATTTTGTAACGATGGGTAGTCAGTAAGTTTATAATTTCTGAAAGGAATCTTTTTTAGAAGGATTAATTTAATTTATTTAGTATCCCAAGATGTTTATTAACCCAAACAACACCTCCAAGTTAATCCAGAAAACGTGGTATTTTAAACTCGTTTTCAAAACTCATTAACTTTTAATAATTAAAAATTTGTGCATGACCAAGTTCGTAACAGCTCTTTGTAAAGTAGTCTTACCTTCTTGGGGCACAGTTGGCACGATTCTTGCAGGAAGACAGTGACAGGCGATCGGTCTATAGTCGTGAATTGTTTCGTCGAAATCGCCTAGTTCTAGCTGTGCTTGCAGAGCAGTCAACATCATCTAAAAATAATTATCGCAAAATAAAATCAGAGTCCATCCAGACGGTAACACTTTCCTATTGGCACAGAGTAACATAACCTCGAAATAAGTACGCACGTTCCAGGATATTTCGGTTAATTAGGGTTTCTTGTTATTTATTAAGTTTATTATTTATTTAAAGTGTGAAAAAACGTCTCTTAAGAGTAGAGAAGAGTTAGAGAAGTGACGTTCAAATGAAAAAGACGAAGATCGTGACAGATTGGTAAAAAGTTTTTTTTTTAATTTGAATCATTGGGGTAAAGCTTCAGACAAGACAGCCTAAAGAAGACGAACAGGCCGAAACAATTATCAAAGAAATGTCTCGAAGAAAAAATGGAAGGTGGGAGACTGGGTTGTTATGGAGAAATAAAGATTATATTTTACCAGACAGCAAGCATATGGCACTGTAAAGATTTTAAGGTCGAAGGGCAAAGCCTAAATAATTTTTCACTCGAAGCTCCTGATCTATACAATTCATTAGTAAGCTATTTACATTTGGAGAAAAACCTATCGCTTTCTCTGCAGATATTAAGGGGATGTACTAGCAAGTCTTAGGCGCATAATATATCAAAAATGTAAATGCCTAAAGAGTTTAAACCCGAGGCAGTGGAGGGGATAATTCATAGACAGCAAAGAAACATTAGAACAAGTAATAGAAATACACCAAGCAGGAGGTTTCGAGTTGAGAGGATGGGTTTGTGATTCTCAATGAAAATTTTTTTGAAGATGCCACTTGTCCACAAAGAATTTTGGGTTTAAAATGAGAATCAATCAATCAATCTACATAGAGTGTCTTTGGGACTTTTTCTGTGATGTAAGCGAACCAGCATGTTCAACTGTACCATATTGTGTCCACCAGAAGGAGCCAGATTTACTTTATATCTAAAACAGAATGGTTTTACTCAAAATATTTACTTTGAAGAAATTACTAAAGTGGAGAAGATTTGATGTTGTAAAGTCCAAAAAGTATGATTTCAAGTAAAATGCAAACTATTGTCTAAAGGGAAATATGTTGATAAAAGCAGTAAAATTTACAATGTTGTCACCCATGATAAATAATGGATTAATTTGTATTGATGGTTGACTTGACAACTCACCTGAATTGGATATCGAAACGAAATGTCCTATCATTCTGGACAACAACCCTGAATTTATGACTTTTTATATGAAAAAGGAGGTTTTGCGCACGCCGTGTGCAAAACGTTTTGCACACGCTTACGTCTTTTTGCACACGGGTCTCTCGTCATTGTGATTTTTGTTGTTGTCATCCAACAATATAAGTTGGCTGAGTTCCATAGCAACCGTAGAGAGAACAGTACGACCACCGAGAGCTTTTATTTATACGAGAATGGATTATTTTGGCACTATGGAAGTATCTGTGGAAGGAAAAGAAGAAAAGAAGTATGGTGTTCTTTTTACCTGCTTATCAGTAAAGGTGATTCTTCTTCAGATTGAGGATAGTTTGAATACTGACTCAGCTCTGTTAGCCATAAGAGGATTCCTATCGACACGTGGTCATCCTGTAATTATGTATTCCGATAATGGGACATCTAAAAGCGGCAGACAAAGAGATAAAACAAGCAAAATAAATTAATTAGTAGCAGAAGCTTGGGAAAGAATCGTGAGAAGTGTAAAACCAACTTTAAAAGTCATCCTTAAAGAACAGCATCCAAGATTTGAAGTTTTAAATAATCTTTTGATTGAGGTAGAACATACGGTGAATAGCCGACCTCTGACGTACGTTTCAACTGAAAATAGCACAGGAAGCATCACTCCAAATAACTTTTTAATTGAAAGAGCGTTACTCGCAACAACTTAGTGAATGGTGAATGGTCAAATAATATTAACAAATTCTAATAAACAGATCGAAATGGTTACAAAAGAATTGCAACAATCAAATAGGAGAATTGGTAGTGGTAAAGGACAACCAGTTACAAAGAAATAAATAGCCGTTCGACTGGCAGACGTCAAAACAAGTACAGGAGAATATAGACATCCGGTACTAAAAATCTGTCCCATAAACAAGTTACAAATGATTGAAGATGAGTAATCTTGAAGAGATTACTGGGGTGAGAAATGTTAATATTTGTTTTCACATTGTATACAAGGTTCGTCAGCGAAAATTTGGATATAGGAAGAGCGTACGTTGAGTGAGAACGCTATTTAAATCAAATGTACTAATAGAAATGCCTAGCTGCGCGATGTTGTCAAGTGAACAATTTAAGAAAAGTGATTTAATCTTTACAAATTATTAGACACTTAAAGTAAATATTTCAACGCATCCGTATCGGTATACGTAACGCGTTCGAAACAAAGTCAAAAAATGCTACATTTTTGACTTGCTCATGCCATGTTTCGAACGATGCCTGCTTCTTTGACGGCTGTGAAATACATTTCCAAATCAGCCGGTTTCTGTCCTTCTAGTACCATAATTTTGAAAATTATGGGTGCATAACTGGTTGTATACCGTGTAGACGCGATGGCCATGTACCAGCTCATGCTGCTAACATTGAGAGTTATGAATCATGTTCGACAAGAACGATTTCTGAGGTGGATTTTAAAAATCGCGCCTGCCAAAGGATATTAAAAAGTATGGGTATAAATCTCATAAGGTGAAGTGCTCTCAGGAGTTGTTTGCAGGTAATAATTTTCGTCGCATGCAGTTTTGTGGAACTATGGGGGAAAAATGTGAGAGACATGACAATTTCCTACAGAATATTTTGTTTAGCGACGAAAAACATTTTTCCTTGATAAAAGACACAATTATCAAAATACTCGGTATTGGTCGAGGGAAAATAAACACCTTGAAGATAGTGTGAGAACACAATACCTCAAAAGTTAAACGTCTGGAGTGGGATCATTGGCAATTTCATAATTGGTCTTTATTTTATCGAAAATAATTCTCCCAAAAATATCTCTTACTTCTTCAGCAACAGGTTATACCCAGGTTGCAGAAACTCAACATTAATTTAAAAGCAACATGAAGACGGTTGCCCTGCTCATAATTCACGGGTAGTTTCAAATTACCTTCGTCAAATATTTCAAGAACAAACTATTTCTAAAAACGGAAACATCCCTTGGCCAGCGATTTTTTTTATGGGGTAATTGGGGAAGGAGTTATTTTCACTTTCCCGGATTTGAGACCGTTAATTATATAAGGGACAAAATCGGGAATGTAGCTCTCACAATTACACCTTGCAAATACCCGCCGTGATTTTTATTTATTTATTTGTTTATTAAAATTATAAACAAAAAGGAATATCCTACGCTCTTCATTTTTTGTAACCACTAACGCCATCTATTCGACATTATCGCAAACGGAAATGTGTAGTAAGCGCGTCATACACGTACACAAATTCCAAAAAAAAAATCATACTTTGATGAAATCATGCAAAAAGTAGGTAGGTGATAATTATACCCTTCCTAGGACTCCACAGAGCTAAAGATTTTCTATGTATGACCAATAAATTATGCAAAAAAAAACTTTTTTCAAAGAAACGAAGGAAAAACAAACAAGAGAACATTCTGTATCAAAAATTGAAGATTGGTTTGGACTGTGACAAGAAATAAATTATTTAGAACAGCTTTAAAGAGAGTAAGAATTATTCGCCAAGATAATGTCTAATCTTGGTCTCTAAAATTGTGATTTGACCAAACATAAATTTTTTAATAGCGCCGCAGTAATTTTTTTTTTAATTATTACTGTTAAAGTGCGATTTTTGGTCAAAAAATTTAATAAAATGTTAGTTTGTTACTTTAATAATGCTGAGAGGGGACAATTAAGTTAGAGCCTTTGCAACTGCCTCGACACAAGTATTGTAGTGTGTGGCGACTTTAAGCTCGACTTTCAAACGGCACGAACGATTCGGGAAATCCAGAAACTTAATCGAAAGAGTACGATATTCGGCAAAAATCTTATTAAAGATTTCACGTATTTTGAAGAAAATAGTAAGCGTTTACATTGTATGGATTGTAAATTGGAAAGTTTTAATTCTTATTGAATCGCAGTGGCAACGCCCATCGATTTTATGTGCTTTTTGCCACTGTCACGCTTACTCGATGCCCATATATCGGTCCTTTTTATACGCATTTTGCGATATCCAAACTTTTGCTGTCTTACCCTGTAGATTTTTGTGTTGAAGTCAATTTTGATTGAAATATAGTTTTGACAGAAATAATTTCAAAGTGTTTTATATAGCAAAATAACTAAACATTATACAGTTGACTTGCAAAAACCAACAAAAAAGACTTGCAGTAATTAAAATTTTTTTTAAATATCGGCTATTTTTTTTACTATATTTTTTGGTCACTCTACAATATTAAAATGTTACCACTGCACTGGTTTGGTGGACGTAACTCTGTGCAAAATTAAAAATCAGCTGATATTTTGGTTATAAGGGATTTTCGATTTAAGGTCGTGGTTCTGGTTGACATTATTTTGACATAAATTTTGACAGTGGTTGTAAAATAATGACGTCATTTAAAATATTGTAAAAATATGTTTGATTATACTGAAAAAAAGACTACCTATAATTTCGCACAATTTAAGGGGTTATGTTTACAACCAAAGCGCCGAACCAACCTCCCAGGCTGGTTCTAAAATTTTATAACCGAGTTGCAACAGTGACATCATTGTTTTAAAACGAAAGGCCCGGTTCCGGTTCTGGTTCAACCAGAACCAGGGCCAATTGTAAATCGAAAAGCCTTAGTGAGTGCATTTTAAAAGCGCAATCACATTTTAACGTTATTTGAATGTTGTTTCTCCCAGGGAACGTCCTTGCGTTAAGCTAACTTACCGCTTCTTTTTCAGTTATCGGGAACCTGTCGGTTCTCAAGTCGTGCAGAACTTGATGGTACAGCAACTCCTTCTCCACGTTATCGTTCAGATTAATGTAGTTGTCCATGAACAGGTGCTTTTTAAATAAAAAGAAGTGATGCTGGGGTCGGGCCACTTGCCGTTTGGCGGTGCTGTTGGCGTTGTTCGCTGTCGAAGCCGATCGATACCGCTCCCATTTTGCCATAACGTCGGCGACCTTTTCTTCTACAGCTAGACTTCTTTCGGAGTTGCCTAGTACTTCATATATCGCGTAACCTAAACATAAATACTCCGATGTGATGCATAGTTATATAGAAATAAAAATCGGCGCATACAGATTATTTTTTTTATTATAAGGGATTTATTGTCAAAATATTAACTTCCTTGTTTTACAATTAAATTTCACCATTGACAATAAATACAGACTAATCCCACAAAAGTAAACTTACAAACTACTTGTTAAACAACAGTATGTTAATAAATACCGCATTTCTCGTATTAAAAAAACATAATAAAAAAAACTTAAATATACTACATTATAAATGAATATTAATTACTACTATTTAATTAACTGATGCGTAAACGAATAGCTTTTCTTTAAAATTAAATTTAAAAGTTCATGAATTTCATGCCTTGAGGAAGTTGCTTGCAAAAATGTTTTTAATTATTTTTTAAAGGAATATGATGTTGGCGAAGATCTTAAAAAGTCTGAGATATAACTAAAATCTTTTGTGCTGAAATATGTAAAACACCTTTGTCCAATTGTTTTGTTCATTCTTGGTATAATTGTGGCATTTTCCCTTTGACGGGTGTTGTATTTGTTGGATAGGAATTTTTTTGGTAAAAAATGCGAATTGCGATATTTGGAAAATATAAAAGTCTTGTATAAAAAATATTTGTCTACTTAAATAAAAGCGTGCTTGGATATCGACGATCTTTTTTATAAGTCATTTTTGAGCTCATTGTTTATCGTCATCAAAACGTGTAAGGTATAATTTAAGTGTAATTGAGCAACTGCGAAATACAACGTTTTGACTTGATTTAAATCAAAAATGTCTCTATAAAAGCGGAATATTAATAACAATGCTCTGAGTTTTTTAACGACGTAATCTATATGACAGTCCCATTTTAAATGACTATCAATATATACCCCCAAATATTTAAATCGAGACTTCATTGAATATTTGATTGTGTGAAAATCTGTTAATTAACTAAATAACTAAAATAAGCCTATTCTAATTACCTCTAATAGAACTTCTCAGAAAATAAACAATATCATAATTCTAATCCAATGTAAATGGCAAAATATTTAATTACCCCTCAAGTTATCTTAACTTCGGCATATAAAAAGGAGTTTGAGATAATTTATATTTGTGTTAATCCGTACCTGGCATCCCTAGAAGTGGTACTCGAATATCGCACCTCGAACAATAGGTTATTATTAGGGTAAGAGATTTTCATTTATAATGAAGAAGATGAAGTTTGACAAGCGAACCGCAGGCGAGTGTCTTAATTTATCTGAGCGTGTAATGACCATAACATGCGAGTTAGTACTACACTTTACCTACGACCAATCAAAATGTCAGCATGAATATCAGAAATTATTAAAAATATCAAACGCGAACACTCTTAAGTCAACAAACTTTATAACTTGAAGTTTCAATGTCGTTTTATCTAAAACGTCAAAATAAAAAAGGTTACTAAGGGACTTTTCATATATCTTTTTAAAAACATTTTTTTTTCCTATTTGGTTAGGTACTAAAATTATATTGGATTTATTTACGTTTAATAAATATTTATTGTCTTAAAAATATAGAAAAATAATTCACATTTTTGCGTCAATTAGTGCTCTTATAAAATAAAGTTTCATTGCTTGTCACGTCATCTTGTGGTTGGCGTCTAAGCTTTATTATCCTAGGACCGTAAATGAGCTAATAGGGACATTTTGGAACGCTTAAAATTTTGACAACTTTGACAGCCGCTGTGGTAGTGTTTAACAACCACTGCCACTCATCGATTTTACCAGAGTTTTTTGAACACATTAAAAACTGTCACTTCTAAAAAAATTTAGAGATGAAAAAAAATAAAAAAATTTGGCTTAATTTTATAACTATGTTGGGAATTTTGGAACCTTTGGTTGCACTAAAACAAAATTATGATTGTTTTCCACAAACCAAAACTACACTTTTTTGCACTCGACGCGCGTTTCGCTAACAACGTTAGCATCATCAGGAGACGATAAACAATGAACTAAATTAATCTACGCTCTATCTTATATACAATCCTTTAGTGGGCGGAGATAAGACTAATAATTTTTGATTCATCACGATTTTTAATCCTATCTCCCCTCAACCAAAGAATAAAGTGTACGAAACGGGATGGGTCCTCTATCTTTATTTAAACTATTTCTGGATTTAATGATTTCCATACTTTCAAGTATGGAAATCATTAAAGTATTATTCTTTGGTTGAGGGGAGATAGGATTAAAAATCGTGATGAATCACAAATTATTAGTCTTATCTCCACCCACTAAAGGATTGTATATAAGATAGAGCGTAGATTAATTTAGTTCATTGTTTATCGTCTCCTGATGATGCTAACGTTGTTAGCGAAACGCGCGTCGAGTGCAAAAAAGTGTAGTTTTGGTTTGTGGAAAACAATCATAATTTTGTTTTAATTTTACAAAATAAGTGTTTTATATATTGGAACCTGGTAATATTTTATTATTTTTAAAATTGCGCCAAAATTCTCTAAAATTAACCAGTAAAATAACGACAACCACAACGAAATGGATTCGTAGCTTACGACAGTGGTAGTGGTTAATTACCACAACGGAATGACGTTTAGCTATTGCGCAGATGCAGTAATTACCACAACCACTACGAAGTGTCAAATAAGCGTTCCAAAATATCCCTATTAAAATCGTGTTGAGATGGTCGTAAAATAGTAGTATTCGTTGGTCGTAGGTAAAAGTATTTACACTGTACGTTTTTTAATAGCGCGTTCGGCTAGTTACACCGGTGAGAACTCTGTCTCAGTTCGGGGGTGGTATAGAACCGTACAATCTCAAATTTAATTTTATGTTCAGGACAATATACTCTTTTGGCATATTCTATATTTCAAACTTATCCATATACGACTGAGGGCCCGTATTCTTGACGGCCGGTGAGGTGAGTAGCCACCAGTTAGTATTTGCCTCTCTCACTTTTCACATGGTTCAAAGCAGGTGAGAAGTGAAAAGTTTGTTCACACTCACGAGCACGGGCGTCAAGAATACAGCCCCTGATCGTCCAAATCGTTACCACTATCATCAATTAGAACAGAGTCAAATATTTCATCCATATCTATATATTCACTACTTAACGTACTAATGGCGTTTTCAACTTGTAGGAACTAGTTTTGCATCGGTCAAAACTAATTTGGTTTTAGTGTTCAACATAACAGTTTTTGGAAGACTTTTAGTTTTCATCAGTTTTTCTGTTCAACTTACAAAAAGTGAGCATTTTTGTAGTTATGTATCCGACGTGTGTTCAAATTTATGGAAACACTCCACTAGTTCCGTACTATCAACACGAGCTCCTTATGCTCGTCCATGTTTTTCTGTCAAGGCATACGATATATGAAACAATCGAGAAACTTTTTTTTGACTTTTATATATTTTGAACGAAATATCACGATTTCTTTTTGACAACTCTTGGGGGCATAGAACGAAATATTTATTCATTTTTAAAGTGCATTTTAAATTCTCCTAAAAACACTTTTTCTATTTATAGATGAAGAATCTCGGTCTTTACCGCGCAAAAAATAACGCGTACTTAAATATTGCAGCCTATTACCGCACCAGTTTCTTAGTGCGAAATATGACATAACCGCGCAAGACCACCAACCACGCAAATAATTTACTGCGCAACACGTTTACCGCGAAAATCAGTTACCGCGCATAACCTTTAACTTGCAAAGTACAGTTATAACAGAAACGCTCAAATTAAAAATACCTTTAGTTCATCAAAGCTTACCCACTAAACGCTAATATAATAAAATTTTGGGATTCGCGGCTTATATCCATGACATTTGCTATTTACCAGAAACCGTCTTCTGCACACAATCCCCGGTAAATGTTCAATAAAATAAATGTTTTTTAATTAGCGTGGTTCTCTATTTTGGCGGTAAAAGTTATCTGCGATATTGGTTTGCGCGGTATTAGTCTTGTGCCGTTATGAACTTGAGCAGTGTTAATTGGTTTGCTGGGTGATGGCGCGGTAAAGCCTTCCGCGATTTTGGCACGCGCAGTCATTTTTACGCAGTTAAGACCTTGATTCAAAGATAAACTATCCCCATAAAGCAAACAAGAATCTGACCTTATGCAAGTCTGTGTTTGAAAGCCTTAAACAACTAAAGGCCGATTCATATGACTCACCAAAAATCTTTTTATATTTTGGGCAAAAACGAATTAACAAGTAAAAGGATACATACAAGTATATTCTTTCCAGGCATGTATTTTTTTTTAATCGGACCATTGATTCCAACGTTATAGGTAATTGAAAAAGTCTAATTTTTTGTGACCCACCCTATAATACACCACCACATAGTTACTAATAAGTTATGTATTGAAATAACCCTTTTGGACTTTTAAGCTATAATAATAATAATAATAGGAATTATCGAGGAAACTACATAGTTGGATGTTTTTCTTTAAATTCGGTGGATCGATTTTAATTAAAAAATATTTACCCTAAATTATCTCGTTTACTGGTGGTTAAAAATTAAAAAAAAGTCTCCTCTCTATTGAAATACGTTATTTACCTTTAGCATCCGGAGACAGGCCAATTTTATCTCGAACTGTTTCTAGCACCTCTTTGGCAGTGGCAGAGGGATGGAACTCCACCGAATGATACTGTCCGTCCATAAAATGAAACCTGGCATAAACTGGACGCCTGTTGATCGTACACAAAATTTCTTCTCTGGAAGGAGGCCATTGTCTCCTTCTTGTTCCTAAAAATAACCATAAGAATCAGAATTTTCTATTTTTTAATTACAAGTATAACATGAATAAATTAAATGGATTGGTGACTTCACAAAATATGCCACGGAAGGGTTACTATTGCGGGGGCCAGTGTCGCCTTCTTGTCCTTAAAATATCCATAATGTTTAATTTGATTCTATAGAGGGGACGGCGCCTCCACCAAAGGAGGGGTGAATACTCTCGCCCGTGTAACTGGAAATTTAGCTTAAATGATATCTTTCTGCCAACGTAGTTTAAACGCTATAAAAGTCAATACAAATTTTCTGCATAACAAACCGGGAAATAGGATTGCTGCCCACAATACTTAATGCAAGATCATCAAGAAATATAGCCCCAGGGTATCAGGTCCCAGAGGCTGTACGATCTTTCTAGAGATCCCACTGCTTAGAGAGAGATCTCTACATTACTGCATTAAACGTAGGCGGGTAAATCAACAGTATAAACCTATAAACTAAATAGTACCTGTGGAGTAAATACCATCACTGAAAAAGGTGGATCCTTGTTTCGCTCAAAGGTGCACCAGCCCTGTCCAGTTGTTCCTCGGTATCAGGTCAGGTGAAACGTGGGAGGAGAACTAAGTTTTACCTTAGGTACTCGCTTTTTAGGGTGAGGGGGTTTCATAGGCCCAAGAGGCTTCAGTGTAAGACTACGAACTGGCGCAAGGGAAAGTCGTTTTTGGGGTGGTTTTAAATTAGCACAAACGGACTTGTTAAGAAATTATTTTAAGGAATGTTAATGGAATGCACTTTCTTATAGTGTATTTATCTAACCTGATTAGTTTGACTGGTTTTGCGATACACAGAGAAAAATATTTAAATAGAAGAGTTGAAAGATTTAATCCATGGGTCGAGGCAATTTTTAAATATCTTTAAAAAACATTAATATTCTCTGGTGGGGCTACATACCTTGTGTTTTCAGCAAGCATTTCTCAGCAAATCTGGCATATTTCCCTTCTTCCGTCACGTAGTCTGAGCTACATCTCTTAAGATGCGCAATTAAATATCTTCTTATCACCTTGTGTGGGGGCAATACTACCGAACAGGCTAACGAGAGTAACGCCCAGTGCCGTAAATTTACTCTGGAGTTGGGGTCCGGGTGGTCAGTGGTTTGCTTGATTAGCTGAAGATATAGTTCGCAGAGGAGGGATTCTTTTCTCATGCAACGATCGAGGATAGTTTGTAGGAGGGAGACGTGTTCATCTTCCACTCTTCTAATCGTTTCACCTAATATTGAAATGTCGGATCAGTAATAATGCGTTAAAAATTATTTATATAAAACGTAACACGGAAAATGTGTCGTCAGTGCTTCTTCTACTGAGTGGTCTGGGGTTAAATTATATTTTTCATTCTATATGATATGATACTTTTAGAACAAACATCCTTCTTTACGATAAAGTTTTTTTTTTAATTAACCTACAAAAGCGTTTTAAAGTCACACGATAGGTTTGGGATACGCCTTATATTATGTTGGAAAAAACCCATATTATTTCTTACCATT
The DNA here is from genome assembly GCA_963921995.1 of Oxystoma pomonae. NCBI lineage: Eukaryota > Metazoa > Arthropoda > Insecta > Coleoptera > Brentidae > Oxystoma > Oxystoma pomonae. The sequence continues at coordinate 79,297,652 of OY998163.1, forward strand.
TTGCCCTAGGCCTGCGTATGTCAAAATGATTTGAAAAACTTGTAGCATAATCTGCTCGTCCGCTTCTGGAATCCTACTGATGCTCTGCGATAACAGCTGTTTGCTGAATGCCCAGAATGCATAATGGAAGCCTTTGTACGTCTCACCGGTATCACCACCTAAAATTAATGTTACGTTACATAATATTTTAAATTGGTAAACTTTTCATTCACTTTCTGCGTTTTGCAGTGGATTATTAGCCAACGCCTTTTCCAGTTATGCGGAGGGTTATGTGGGCGTTCGAAAAAAGTGAGACATGAATAAATGTAAAAAAAACCAACTATCAACAAAACTAACCATGTTCTTGTCTCAGTTTATCCAAATTTCTTTTGCTTAACCTTCTCAGAGTGTTCCTTAGAAAACTTCCCGACGAATCCATCGGTTTCCTAAGAAGATCGTGATCGACCAAGGCCCTTCGGCAATTCACCAAATTGTGATACAGTCTTACTCGGTCCTCATTCGTAATACCTGAAAATAAAGCAAAGATAAAACTCGCCACCCTATTTTGCAACCGAAAGATATTGGCGAAAACAACGGCTAGTATTTGCAGGTTGGCTAACTTTCAAAATCACACGTTATGGCAATTTCGACGGGTTCGTAGAATTATTTTCATTTTAAAAGGTGCCATTTAAAATGCACCACCCAGGATTTCTCGAGAATCGACGTTGCATGCATGGACCAATTTAGTTCAAAACAAGATTTTGTAACGATTGGCAGAAATAGGGAATTAAAATAAAACTATCAAGGTTTTATTTAGTAGATTGATAAACCAAAAACACAGTTAGCGGGCCAAGGTTTGCTCAACAATCTTTGGTATCGAAAAAAGTCACGATCAAGAAATTGGGGGAAAAGCCTAGCTGCTTGCTGATCGGAAAATCGATCGGGGATTCGGTTTTTAGCAAAGTGTGAGAAAGGTAGGCTTGCGTTCTCGATTAAACGATGGCGTTGCAAGAAAGCTCACTGAATTATAAAAGTAGATAACTAAAGCGAAAGCGTTGAGTGATTGGTCCGAAAGGGCGCAGTTATGCAGGCTCCAAGCAGGAACGGTTCAACACCGAGTTAAGGGATAAGCAAGGGGATTCACGCCTAGAGTCAATTGGGCACACACGAATTGTTTAGAACGTAAGTACCCATTTGTCAACGTCAAATCACCATTTTCACTCACGTAGGGCCACTCAGGCCAACCTTAGTATTTTTGTAGGTGTAAGCCATAAAACCAATTAGTGCTCGTGTAAGTTAAACGTGCTAATTTTATCTAGCCAAAAGGCTCATCCGTGTGCAATTTGCAACCTTAGGAGAGATCCCGTATTACGACCCCCTAGGCAATCGTTCGGTTTGAGCCAACCCTGTTGACCCAACCCGGTCGTTAAAAGTGAAAACTTATAACGAAATAAACAGGATAGAGTTAAGGGTAGGAAGCAGTCATCTCTTAGCTTTATTTTACTGTGACAATATCACTCGAACCACTTTTCCTACTCAAAAAATAGGGGTAAAGTTTATCCCTCGAAGGGTGTGAGTGCTACAAAAATTTCAAGAGAGTCAAAAAGTGTCCCCCTCAAAAACTAAATCTACGTCTCTCGGGGTTTTTCTAAATTTTTAGCGATTATCGAGATATCCTGGTTGGTACATTTTAAATGGGACACACTGTATATTATTTAAACTCATATTATTTCTTTAAAACAATGAGTTTGGCCCGAGGGAAAACTCGCAGCCCCAAAAAACGTACAGTGTTTCCATTTTTAAAGGTACAGTGATTCCCACCCGAAAAGGTTGACAAATTTTGGTTTTGAAAGGAAAGAATCAATTAAATATTTTAGTGTCTAAAATAAGCAAAATTATTAGGCTACAAAAACCGCAAAACCACAAGAGTTCTTTTATTTTTAATTTAAAAATTAAACATTACCTATACATATAATATGATAAATAACTAAATTCAATTCAACTACAAGGATAACATTTTAAAAAAAATATTACTTCTGAGAAGATTTTTTTAGAGATTTATTTATTAGACCATTTTTATTAATACATTGCTGAAAATTAATTGGGTTAGCTACCAAGAGGGGTTGGCTGCAGGTGAAATTTTTTTAAAATATTACAATAAAAATACCAAGTTTTATACGTTTTGAATATACGTGAACATGTTCAAGAATGACAGTCCAGTACGATTCAGTTTCTGTCTTTATTTTAGTAGATCCAGTATACGAAGAAAATCACTTGAACGCTGCACTTTTTGTTTGCGGTCTGAAACTCGGAACATAGTTTCTAGGGACTATAAACATTTTTTAAAAAATAGCACACTTATTCAAAATTGAATAAAGAATAGCGGAATTTTATCCGTATTTCTAAATAGTGTCTAGTAAAAATCCAAAACCAAATTCCCGATTTTTCCCGGTCCATTTTATATTTTCCCGGTTGGGTTTTCGTGAATTAGTACAGTTTCGTCGTTGAATTAAAAACATTTATTAGACAAAAAAACAAATTCAAATAAAAAAAGGAATTTTTTCAATTTAATTAGTTCTTGCTCATCAGCTGCCAGCTGATTTTGTGATTCTTCAATAATTTTTTTCTTTGCTTCCAGTTCTTTGAATCTTTCTTTTTTCTACTTTTCTCAAGTCAGTTTCCAACTCTTTTGATTGTTTTCCATTTTGTGCTGTATTACATCTCGAGTCGGTACCGTGTGATCCATATATTCATAGTGGAGCACGTTAAAGCTAGCCCTAGCCCCGACAAAGGGGTTTAAGTCTAAATCCCTCTAGGAAAACTGCCTTCCTAGGGGGTGCTCATCAGAACGGTATGGTGGGCGGGCAGGGGGGCATATATTAACAGGGAAAAAAGTATTACTGGTCGGTCGTCATAGTTGCGCAGGACTATAACAGAGAGAGATACTAGGGGCTATAAGCCACAGCACGTAACTTGACGTAGCGTAAGTTCTGATCAAGTGCGCATGTGCAGTAAAATCCAAACGTACGATACGCTTTACGCGCGGTGTATCGTTACACCGCGTATCGAATGTAAATGCGTAACCCCAGATCAAAAGAAAGTTGTTTAGGCGCGGTAGGTGGTGTTTTTAAAACCTAAATACTGTCAAACACTTTGGTTCCGCCACCTCGTCAAAGTTGAACCTTCAATAATGGCCTGCTCTATTCCCGAGATCAAGCTCTCCACAGAGAATTTCGATGATGATGACATCATCGATGTCATCATTTTCTTCATCGTCATCATCAAATATTAAGAATGTTTTCCATTTTGGAAATATAAAAAAAAACATGACAATTTTTAGGCTTTTTTATGAAAAACCAAACAAATAGAGCGCCCTCTGCTCGACTACTTAACCAATTTACAAGATACGCAGGAAGCGTTGCTTTAAGCCTTTTTTTAGCTCGGCGTAACTAAGCGACGTATCCTTTCTGCGTAACGTACGTTGCGTTTACGCCATGCCGTGGCTTATAACCCCTACTTGCAACACTTTTGTAATAACGCCTGAATTCGTTTATTGCTCAAAAACCACTTTCGCGTACTCCAAGATCGGTCTAAAAAGCAATCGGATGTTCCATTATGTACTCCTGCTCCGAGCAGCGTGCTTGGTTTTTCGAATGTTACTCCGGATTTAAAACAGATCGTCTTTCTACTCCCGCAAAACCGCGAGAGTAGCGGATTTAGAGCACAAAAATTTCACAACCCTACTGTTTTGGCAACATTTTTATCTTTTTTTTTTGTTGTTTATAAACTTTTTGTGGGTCAAAACAGAAAAAAATGGTACGAAAAAGAAAGTTTATTGAAATTGAAGAATTATTCCTCAATTCTTCTACTTCCTCCGAGGAGAAAGAAATGTTTGTCCAACTTGTACTCGATAAGGGTAGCCCCCAAAGGCGGGCCAAAAAATACGCAATTACGAGGTGTACGATAATACTGAGGGGCAGGTAAGCAAAATAAAAATAAATTTGAATGCTAGGTACAAAGGACTAGACTACTTTTACTTTTTTAATTAAAATTCTGTTCTATTTTCTCTTTGTGGACTCGCGTCTTTTTCAATCGGCTCTCCAATTTAAAAAATATTAAAACTGAAATAAATAAATAAAAAAGTGAGGTTGAAATGTCATTTTTCGAGCAAATGGCGTCTTAAATAATAGTGATTTATACGCCATTGACCAGTGAGGAGCGGTTTTAATCGCGGTTATTCTTTTAGTCATTAATTTTTAGGTTAGGCTATGACGTAGTTCAGAATAACCGTAACCCAACCGACCGTTCGCTTGGATGACTGACAAGTAGTTCGCTCCAGATATTTTTCGACACAAATCCTTGAATCACCCTTAAATCTGATATCCAAAGGCACCTTCAGATCAAAATTCTCATCGAAGTTCGTAAAATAAATTTAAAAATCGAAAATTGATACCCCTCTTCAAAACTAATGACCGGAACCATGACTCACCTCCCGAGCACGGTCATCTTTGGTCAAGACCAAAAGTAATCAATGACGTCACAATTTCCCCTATTTTGGTTAAAACCGGTGTCGCTTAGATGCAATGGTCTTGACCAAATATGACCGGCTTATAAATCACTAATCACTCTCTGCGCGAGAAATCCGGCTAGGATTCAGAGCACCTGCGGGTAGATTCGTGACGTCACTACTCTACAACAGATCGATCTGAGAGTACATAAACCGAGAGCGCTATAAGATACCACAAGACAAAAATCGGGAATAACCTAAAAACAAAATTTCTATAACTAAGGGGATTCCTAAAACAAAATAAATTAGTTGAGGAGCCACCAGAAATACAGGGTACAACGTGACGCTCAGGTTACGAAGGATGCTAAAATGTCGTTTCGATTGTGTGATACGGTTTTCGAGTGCAGTAAAAAGTTTTATCTGTACATTGTTTGCTGACTAAAAATTCCCGATTTAATTTGAAAATTCCCGTCTAAATCCCGGTTTTTCAAGACTCCATTCAAGGCTCCTAGACACCCCTGTCAAATTTGACATTTTAATTTAAGAAATACGAATGCGTTTTTTGACAATTTTGCACAAGCCGACGGACGCTAATTTTTCCAAAAAATATATTGTAGGTGACTAACATTTTATTTTAAAAAAATCCTGTACGACCCTGTCGTTTTTAATCGCTTAATCGCTAAGACCGTTGGGTTATCAAATAAAGTATTTTAGATTTTGACTACTACGATGCCTGCTAAACTTTTACTTACTTTTTATTCTTTGCTGAGGAGATTCGCTATCCGTGATCCACCCGGCCAAGGCCGGACAGTAACTCGCAATTAGTGAGCCGATTTCGTTTTTCTGTTTAGTTTCGAACACGTAACATTTGTGATTGCTCTCGCCCACGGTTCTTTGCAACGTCAACGTGATAAAACTGTCGCTCGGGTCCAGAAGAATGCTTTCGACGTCTTGATATCTGAATTCGTTGAGGACGAATTTGTCGTCGTTTTTGATTAGCATAATTCCTTCGCAGTTCACGCCTAAAGTAAGGGCGTTACCGTACGACCAATAACCTCTGTAGGTAACGTTATACATCGTGGTACCGTACAGTGGGTATTGCATGACGCACGACAGGTATAGTGCTTTGGCAGTGAGTTCTGTGCGATTAGCTCCGTATTGGCGATGCGCTTGTGCGATTATAGGCACCTGCAAAAAAATAATTCATTTGTTTTAATTTTTCGCCCAAAAGGACCTTTTGAAGTTTTAGATTTTGCGTCACCAGCGCATTATTCTCTATCTTCTCATATTACACTGAGTTGTATTTAAATATTGAAAATATCACAATATTAAGTATATTTAAAAACTAATAGAATCAAAAATGCTATAAACTCAAGATATTATGTGAAACTGCTTTAGTTATTTGACAAAACAAAATGTTTGGATTATTTTGTTTTAATTTTTATTTTTTGTCTTTTGGCTGTACTTTCTATTATTTTTTTTTTATTTGCGGTATTGTTAATGGGCTAAATTTTTGCCTTATTTTGTCTTTGATACACCTTTGAATATATTTTTTGAAAATATTATAAACATTATTATTTTTTCAGCAAGATCATTAAGAAACCCTTAAACCAAAATCATATATATATATATTTACAAATAGCATTTAAAAAAAACCTACCCGACCGACTGTTCTAAATAAGGATTAATTCTGAATAGAGAAATGTTGTAGTCGCATGCTTCAAATTAAGTTCGTTTGTGCGACTATATCTACCTTGGGGTGTGGGGGAGTCAGTCGGTAAAAAAATCGGTCAGTCATTGAACAAAGCTTAACATCCGCCATATTAATTTGTTTAAAATAAAATATAGCTTATATGACTCTCGGGATTCCAGCATTCCAGCGATACCGCTATTATTAAAATCGCTTCACCCGTTTGGTCTCAAACTCTAAAAACATTACCCTAGCCTAGTCGGTAAAAACAATAAAAGTTTTTTTTATAAAAGAATAAAAAAAATGTATATTTTCTAGTGAGGGCCAAAATTATAGAATTATTCACTTATTCTTAAATGGTAATTTTTCAAAACTAAATCTTTAAGTAAGTTAGAGATTTACTGACACTAATAGTTAGGGCTCAAGACAAGCATTTTTTTTAAAGAAGTAAAATCCAAGGTAAAATCTAACAAATTTATGTGAGTAAAGTTGATAATTATGTAATTAACCCTCTTCCAAAAAAAAAACCACTAATGTTTTAACGTTCTATGTTTTATAATTTTCTTACCCAAACATCATCACCTCTCGTCTTCGATATTCTATATGGTAAATAAGTATCTATGTCTGTATAATATTCTAACTTATTGTTATCTTTGGGATTGCCTAGCGCTACCTGTGCTTGTAGCCCTGCCAGTTGCAAGGCTACTTTTTCGGTAACAGGAAAGTCATCACACTAAAAGGGAAAGAAAAATGTTTAACAAGTTTCTATTATATTTCTTCTAAAAACTGGGGTTCGATTTATTCACATTTACATCTTTTTTTTATAACTTTTTAAATCTAGTAGGCTTTGCGTTTTAAAGCTTTTTTGACGTTTAGTACGTACCGGATTTAAAGAAATTACAAAAAAAGTGGCAACACCGCATGAATGTGTTCTCGCCACGCCTGCCCTTGCTAGAGGCGATTTTCAAAGATTCAAATTTAACGCCGGGTTTAGTAAAGGCGAAATTAAGCAAGCAAGCAAATTTCATATGCAAATATGTCAAGCGAAGTGACATATGATATTTGCGAGCGTAAACGATTGTGTGCATTCCCATATGATGAACTTTTCCGAATTGCTTGCTTGCTTATTAACAAGCATATATCCGCCTTAAAGCTTGCGCGAAAAAAGGCTTTGGAAGTCCGGCGTTACAAAAGGTACGTTTCTGCGAGCTTAACATAGTTACTATTGTTCTCCTTTTCTAAATGCATTCGTCTGAGAGATCCAGAATGCCAGGGAAATACCCGTCTGTACACCCTTCGACCCTGCAATCTAAATATCTTCATGAAATAGTACCTCTGACAATTATGCGGGGTTGGTGATCAGATTTCATGTTTATTGTTTACCAAAATAAAAATGAAAATTTTGGGAAAGTGGAAAAAGATTCAGATAAAACAAAGTGAATATTTTATAGAGAAATCCTTTCGGAATCGGGGAGACACGAGCATTTTGCCGAAATGTTATAAACAAACTCAAAATTCGCAGTACTATTTTCTCTCTTGCACTTGCACAGTGTGGATAGGCATTGTCTTTCTCAGTTCAGCCTGAAGATCGGGCCGGATCGGCTTGAAGATAGTTGCGCTATCTGATTTGAGAGAGATGACGCTATCTGAAATTACACAGGTGCGACAGAAATATGTAGAGGGACATTTCCACGTTTAATTGCGAATACTAAGTTTATTATTAAAATTTCGGCAAAATGCTTGTTTTTCCCCGATTCAGAAAGGATTACTCTATAAAAAAATCACTTTGCTTAATCTGCGTCTTTTTCCACTTTGCCAAAATTTTGATTTAAGTTAGCATTACGTCTTATGGAAAAACGGTTTGTTTACCCTACAGCGGCCATATTGGATCGACCATATTATTTTTGTTAGACTGCCCTATTGAACATCGGGTCACGTGGTACATCGAAAGTTTTTTTGGGTCAACCAACCGAAAGTCTAAGCTATGGTTTGGTTTTACAACACATTTGATATCTGAAAATACTTTGACATTTTCAGTTTAAATGTTAAGATATCAAAAATGTGTTGTCATAACAAACCACGTGACTCTTTTGCGTCAAGTAGGCCATGCACACGTCGTTGAAGTTAGATTGGTTTATTGGGATTGAGACTGAGAAATATTAAAGCAGACCGAACAAATACTGATAAAAAAAATTTGATTTGGTTCAAATTTGGTACATGAGGGTTTTTGGGGCCAAGGATTACGAATTTTCAATAAGATTTTTATAAAGTTGACAGCTTGCCGCAGGGGGGTGGGGGGTACCATCTATATGTATCCGGATTCGGTCAAAACTGGTATACAGGGATTTTTGGGGTCGAGGATTACGAATTTTCGATCAGATTTTCATAAAGTTTACAGCTCGACGCAGGGGGGGGGCTACCATCTAAACCGCCGCAGGGGTTTAAATCTATCCGATTTCGGTCAAAATTGGTATAGAGGGGTTTCTGGGGTCGAATATTACGAACTTTTGATCAGATTATCATAAATTTGACAGCTCGACGCAGGGGGGGGCTACCATCTAAATGTATCCGATTTCAGTCAACATTAATATAAAGGTGTTTTTGGGATCGAGGATTATGAATTTTAGATCAGATAATCACAATTATGAAGGTGATGTCTCTTCGAGCGGAGAAGGAGGAGGGGGGGGGTAATGTCTCTTTATCTTCTATTTCTTTCAAAATTGGTACAAAGCGGTTTTTGGGGAAATAGTCTAGGAATATTAGATCATCTGTGCGAAATAATTCGCACAGAAACTGGCAAATAGTGTCTATATCTAATTCCTGGAGAGTATAAGCTATTTCGAAACCGAAGAGATCACACTCGCCCCCTCTGCAGAAGCGACGCCATCTTGATTTGGAGTATTTTTCAATATTTTTAAATTTCTTGCCTTTTCTACATTCTACAATAAAAATATAACACGTTGTTTTGCAGGGAATGTATTTCTTTCTGCCTTAAGTGGTTATTGAGTTAGAATAAAATTTGTTTAAAAAAATTTCAATTAATATTTTTCTTTTTTTTTTTGTTAGCGGTTTCGGTATTTTTCTGATGTCTAATAAAAAAGTGATTAAACAATTAAATTCTATAAATTTTAGTGCAAGTAGCTTTTTTCTGCAACAAACCATTATAACTGAAATAAGCAGTTGCGGAAAATTTTAGAGAGTGCAAATGCATACACCAGAATTTAAATGATTTAAAGAAGTGTTGGTTTTGAATAGGATTTATAACTACATTGAGCAAAATATTAAAACACTTGTCGCGACGCTCCATGCCGCCACCGGCAGCTGCAGTGCAGCCCCTTCTCTTAATTTGCAGTTTCCGTTCTATTTATTTTCCCCTCCAACCTTCCGGGAGTTGTCAACTTCATAATTTTTGAAATCTTATCGAAAATTAGTTTGTAATCCTTTACCCCGAAAACCGCTTATTTGTACCAATTTTGGTGGGCTGTCAACTTTATGGGAATCTAATCTAAAATTCGTAATCCTCGACCCCAAAAACCCCTGTATACCAATTTTGAAAGATATCGGATAAATTTAGATGATACCCCCCCCTTCGGCGAGCTGTCAAGTTAATGAAAATCTGATCAAAAATTCGTAATCCTCGACCCCAAAAACCCCTGTACACCAATTTTGACAGATATCGGATAAATTTAGATGGTACCCCCCCCTTGCGGCGAGCTGTCAACTTAATTCGTAATCCTTGATACCAAAAACCCCTGTATACCAATTTTGATAGATATCGGATAAATTTAGATGGTACCCTCCCCTGCGGCGAGCTGTCAACTTATTGAAAATCTGATCGAAAATTCGTAATCCTCGAACCCAAAAACCCCTGGATAACAATTTTGACATACACCTACCGGATAAATTTAGATGGTACCCCCCCCCCCTTTCGGTGAGGTGTCAATTTTTTAAAAATCTAATCGAAAATTCGATCCTCGACCGTAAAAACCCCGTACCAATTTTGACCAAAATCGAATACATTTAGATGGTCCCCCCCCCTTCTGCAGCGTCTGTAAAATTTATGAAAATCTGATCGAAAATCCGTAATCCTTGGTCCCAAAAATCCTAGCGCCTGCATCAGTCTTAGGGTACAAACATAAAGGTATAACGTCTTTGGATACAAAACCTCTAAATGATCCATCTTTATAGTATGGTTTAAATCTTCAAAATCTTTAATAAACTCCAAAAATCACTATTTGTCTTTAAAAAAAACTTTAAATTTAACCGATGTTTAGAATGCGCTTCCACATAGAACTTAAAATGGTCTTACTTTCTAAACATTAGTTAAATTTGAACCAAGTTTAACATTCTATGGAGCAATTGGCAATATCACTTTTAACTTTACTTAAAATATTAAAAATATCAAAGATATCGCTTTACACTATTAGTTAAAGATAAATGCTTTTATTTCGCTTTGAAGATGACCCAAACGTCGACTTAAAAAGAAATATAAAACCAACAAAACAAACAGCTTTTCGAGGTTCCATCGAAGTGAATCAAATTATCCTTTTTTTTTAAAGATTATTGACGATTTTTGTGCTAAAATTTAAGGTAAACTCGTCAACAAATAACTTTTGTTGACGAGTTTATATATTATATATATTTGTATGTAAACCAGATATTTAGGTTTACATAAAGTAAAATAAAATGCATTTTTAAAGAAAAATGCATTTAAAAAAAAGTTAGAAAAAAAAAGTAAATATGGATAAATCGGACCCCTGTGGATAAATTTTTGACAAGCCACCTTTTCAAAAACTTTTAAAATTAAGTTCATCATTTAAAATGCAAGAGTGTGCAAAACCATACTTACTTTAACTACACTATGTACAGCTTGAGCGTATAATAAATTAACTTCTACGGGATCTTGACTAAGTTCCCGACTAGATTTGAACAGCCTTCTTTTAAATATAAACCTATTTTCTCCACTGGTAAGCCCGTGGGTGCCCTTACGACCAAGGGTGGTCAAGCCACTTGACGGAGTTAATTTGTTTTGGTTTCTAAAATGAGAAAAAACTGTAAGTTAAGCCTTCCTCGAATTCACGCCGTCTTCGCCAGTTGATCCTTATCGTTTTAGTATTACAAACAGTATTTTAGCGACCTTGCTACATTTAGATTATTCATCCATCCAGGATAGATAGATATCCTGGAGTTCTTGCTCCAAGGCTAAAATGTTGGTTTCTGATTGCTAGACTGTTTTATTACTTTTGAAACAAATAATGAAAAAGTGTAAGAAGATGCACTAAAACTTCAGCTCAATAAACAGGTTTACTCCTTAGACTGTGATCCAGAGGGGCCTCATTTATCCTAAAATAATGACAATCCAAATAAATACCAAAATATAGGTATTTTTAAATTGAGAAACGTCATATCGTAAATTGTCTCTGATCTGTCGATTTTAGAGAGAGAAGTTAATTTTGCAGGCGGCAGGGCAGGGATCTTTAGCAAGTATACACCAGTGGACCGCAGGCCTTACACCCCCTCTGAAGGGTAATACAACTACAGGTTAGACTTGCATCTATATATATATATATATATATATATATATGGGTTGATTAATTGATTGAGATTGATTGATTGATTCATTTGTGGGTGTGCCAGTATGGCACTGTCGGCGCTATTGGGTCTATTGTGGCTCACTTTTGACAGTTTTTGTTGCTACAGAATATTCAGCCCCTTAAAGAGGCTCGCAACTTGCTTTGGTGAAGTATCATTGAGATCCAGTCCGTCGATCTGTGGTTTACCGAAAATACGTTGACGCTGACGTGCAATGGCCGGACATTCACACAGCACATGTCTGGCCGTCTCGTCATACTCGGTGTCCTCACTTAGACCCATACTGTGCAATGGTACTTTCAGCCTGCGGTGTCCGGTGCATAGATCAACCATTGTCCGGATCTCCTGCCTGGTGAACTTAATGAGTTTCCCGGCCTTCTTCCTGCAGGGTTCTGTAATAAACTCTTTGGAATGTGCCAGTTCTGGTAATTATCTCTAGTATTGGCGCAACTTATTCTCCATCCAGCTTGAGAGAGCAGTGTTGAACATGTTGTATGCTATTCCAAGGGCTTGTTTGGGGCCAACAACGACGGCAGAGGCCGCTTCGCGCGCCAGCTGGTCGGCAGTCTCATTTCCCCAATACCCAGAATATCCGGGAATCTATACCACCAGCTCCTAACGGTTCTCGATCAGCACCTATAGAATTCAAGAGCCTTAAGGGCCGCTTGACTGTCGGAGAGTATCTTTATTAATCTGTTGCACCAGTTATGATCTATCATCCGACGTGCGCTCATTTCATTTGAAAATTTGAAAATTGTAGGCATCTGCCCAAGACTATGTATAATCCTGATATTTTCCCGTCTGCAATAAGCTCGGGATCCAACGCCTGAAGGCGTTTTGGAACCGTCAGTGTACCATTTGAGAAACTTATTCTGTTTGACGACCAGTCCTCCCTATCTAAGAGAATAGTGTTGTATAGCTCTTTACTATTCACTGCTGCGGGTATTAGATCCGCTAGCAGCCCTAGAAAGCAGTGGCTCTCAATTTCCTGCGTTAAAGGGTTTGGTACTACTTGACTTGCCCTGCCACCCCATATATATATAGGATACACTACCATGCAATCGGCATCTCCCACGCTTAGCTTGGTCGGAGTCCCAGCTGGTTCCTTTGGAAAAGTTACATTGTTCGAAAGCGCAGGCACAAACCCGTCACGAAAACACCCTCGTGATATATAGTGGAGGCGCCGTTGTCTTTTTTTTGTAAGGCAATATTCAATTCAATTTAAGAGGAGTAAGGTAATAGTGATACGAATATAACGTAACCTCATATCCAAATGTCATCCTCATCTTCTTGTGGTGCTCCCTGTCTAAAACAGACGAGGCTCTGGCGACCGAATATGGGCGGTATAGCCCTATGGGGAAGTTGAACTAGACCCAATAACTACTAGAGACTGCTCCACTGTACAAACTCGTACAGGGGATAAATCTAATGGAGTGGTCAAACTAGAATCAAAGTGTGCACAATAAGTCAGTAATGGCTACAGTGCAGTGACTGGTCAGCAATTAGACTGGTAGGAGCCACAATTGGGGGGTTTTAGTGGGTAGGAATCCGACACTAACCGGGCTGTCCTGACAGAGGGATGGAACTTTGTCGAGGGAATGGCTTGAGACTCTAGAAACAAAAATCAATTTAAACACTTACTGTTCCCATTGCGCTATAATGTCGTACAAGTAGTGATGAGCTGGGACATGCTCCTCGCCATCAGGTCTACTTTGGTATATCGCCCATCCATCCAAGTGTCTTAAACCCAACCTTTCTGCCAGTTTTCTCGCCGCATCGCCCGCGGTATCCGTCGGGTGAACGTCTATCGCTTTGGTTCGGCCGTCCAGAAAGAAAAATCTGCAGACAATTTGACCAAGCCGCTTCATGGCCTAAAAAAAATTAAAATAAAAAACAACCTATAAATTAATGAAACAGTTATTTTTTTAAGGAGTCGTAAACAAAACAAATCTTTGATAAGAGTCGGATTCCTATCACTACACAAGGATTCGAATACTCTAAATATTTTTCTTACAACCCAATGAGCATTTTTAGAAACTTCTGGTGACAGATATTTATATAATTATTATAAAAAGGGTTCCATTGATACCCTAGGGTATTTAGAAGTTTCCTACAAGAATTGAGTTTGTATATTTGTTTTATTAAAGGCTCTAAATTGATGGTACCCTAAAGTAACATAAAACTGGCGTTAACAATATTTTCACGGACATCTTTATAAAAATTGAAGTCATTGGTTCAAATGTTATATAAATTGGTGTTAACAATGTTTCCACCAACATATTTATAAAAATATAAGTCATCAGTGACAAAAGTTATATAAATTGGTGTTTGAAATCTTTCTGTCAACCCACCTATAAAACTGTAAGTAACTATCAATTAAAGATATATAATAGATTGGTTTTTAAAATGTTGCTATCAACCCACTTATAAAACTTAATTAACCAACAACAAATTTATATAAGATAAGATTGAAAATATTTCGAGAGACACTTATAAAAACTTGGGAACTCACACACAATAGTTATATAAATTGGTGTCTGTAATATTCTTATGAACTCATTCATAAACCTTTTTTGCCCATAAGGTTTTTTCTATAATTTTGTTATTAATTTCTTTATATAGTGGTTATAATACAACTGTTTTTAGAACAAAAAAAAAACAATTTTAATTTATTTTGGCAATTATAAAAACAAAACAAACAAGATTTTTTAAGGTTAATTTTGTGACATCAAAAGGCGCGTTTTTGCGACCTCAAAAGGAGCGTTTTTGCGACATCAAAAGGCACGTTTTTGCGAGATACCATACCATTATTATCTTGTTTTAATTACATCAATCTGAGAGAGATAAGAGATCCAAATCTTTTTGAGATAGTTGCCGATGACAGATATCGGGATCGAATGCATTTTACACCCGATTCCCACCAGCGTTTCCCATGCGCAGTCACCCTGACTCAAAAAACTCATCACGTGGTCCGACATGAATTTGTATAGACAAATCTCGCTTAGACCACGTGATACGTGTTTTGATTCGGGGGACCCACGAATGAGAAACGCATAGATGGGAACCGTGTTTTAGAAAAAGAGAACAATATAGTAACCGTGTTAAGGTCGCAAAAACGCACCGTGAAACGTCGAGCGCATACGCTGATACTGCTGGTCGGCGGCAAATGTGAACACCCCGGAAAATACTCGACTGTACACCCTTCGACACCTCAATTTAACTATATTCTTTAGATAGTTACCTCTGATAGTTATGCGGGCTTGAAGTGTGTGGAGGCGGGTATTTTTCCTGGTATGTGTAGTATGCTGGATCTCTCGAGGAATGCATTTAGGAAAAGAGAACAATGGTAACTATGTTAAGCTCGCAGAAACAGACCATCAGTGTTCAACACTGCGCTATCTGTAGCCCTTTGTTCCAAGTAGCATCATTTTTTAAAAGGGTTATAAAATAGTGTTGACGAGGTAAACAGTGGTATAGTTGTATTGTTTTTTTTATAGAATTGTCGGAAATTTTCGCCATTTTGGATTACAAAAATAGGTTTTTGGCCTAAATAAAAACGTTATTTATGGGGTTTCAACATGTGTTTCAATCGAAATATTGCTTGTTAGGGTTAAGAACAACATACAAAATTCAATATTTGTCCCAGAAAGAAAAAAACGCGTATGAAAAAAAAACCGATATTTAAATTAATGTTTTTTTTCTCGTTTTCTCAAGTATTTTTGGAGCCCATGAAATTTACGTGAGTGTATTCGAAAACTATACAGTACACACGGGACCGCAGCTGATTTTCAGAGTAGGATGACTTGAAAAACAGCTCTTATTTGACTATAGTATATAAATATTCATATTCCTGCTTCAGCTTATCTCACTTTCATTTTTATTTATTTTAGAAGATTGCTAAACACCATTTTATAAATTTTTTTATTGTAAAAAGAAAAAGAATAATACATAACAAGCAAAGGGAAGAAAGATGGAAAATCTATATTTCTAAATCCATAAAAACCTTTCATTTGTTATGTAGTGTTGTTAGAACAGTTGTAAAACCTTTTTATAATAATCTCTATGCTTGAGGGCTCATAAGGAAGTTTTATAAAATCTATATGTTGTTTTTCTATCCATTACTATGTACCATAAATTTTTATAAGCTGATGTTGAACAGTTGTTTTTCAAGTCTTTTTTACTCATTTAAGAGATATATTAGAGTTATAAAATTATCACCAACACTAAATAATATAACTTTTGGTTATTTTATGAAGGTTTTATATTATTTGCTGTAACTTTTATATAGACAAAAATGCTCATTGGGAATGCTTCTAATATCAAATCTATTATCGTAAACAAATGTTGGCTTTTGGTTGGAACTAAGGTCCAGAAATATAAGAGCCTATAAAGTATTAATAAGGTCACTTTTTGCCGATTCTTTTCCAGCTGAGAGAAAATGCATTGTTGGAATGTGGGAAACTTTACTTAACCGTTCTTATAGAAACTATCAAAATATTTTTGTAGATTGCTTTTTTCTTTTAAAAAATTCCTTCTAAATTAATCTATTTACAATACAAAATAAAACGACAAAAAAATTTATATAGGTAAAAGAAGACTTTTTCGGACTTTTTTAAACAATTTATTGATTTATTATATAAAAAGAAACATTTTCTATCCTACGTTTCGTCCTGATATTGTAGCAAAACAAGGAACGCTACATTTTTACGATTAGTAATCCAAGTTTTTTGCCGCTTTAAAATTTAAATATAAATTAACGGAAAATAATAAAATAATAATAATAAATAAATAATTCGTCATAGTAGAAAGCCCGACTGGTGGATGGACTGTGTCTGAAGCCAGTCAGTGGTAGAACTGGTGGAGAAGGCGAAAAATCCAACAGTTTTCTGTTAGTAAAACTCTCTTTTTATTTATTTAAATATACACATAGTCGCGAGTCCTTGATTCGCGTGGTTTTATCGGTGTGGATGGGGTGTCGGATTTCGAGATTTCGCGTATATCGCCGTAAACAACACCACATCGAGAGCGGGAGAGCCAAAAAATCCTCACCAGATTTGAACCACCCCGCCTGGTCTTTATAGCTCTCCTAAAATAAAAAGACCATTCCAAAGTGAACCCCTGGACCCAAAGAAGAACTCCCTTGAGCAACCGTTTCTTTGCAATATATGGCCGAGTTTCTGGAGGAAGTAGGAACAATCTTGTGGTCTGACATAGGTTTTTGGTGAGTTTTTAAAGTTTTTTTGATTTACATAGTAATAGCTTACCAAATGCACGCCCTGGCTCGGATTTTTGACCTGTGAACGCATATGAATACGCACACGGATTATAATGGTAATATTCTTAAACCAGCGTTCACCGATCAAATTCACCCAAAAACTTGATCGCTTGACCCTTGGCAATTTTATTTTTTCTTTATCGGGGAGCATTCACTTCACAGAAGTGAACGTTCGTGCGCTTGAGATTCAAGTAAAAATAATTGTCCACATAGTCCAATCCACTCTTACCGTTTTAGTGTCCTTTTCTCGACCTTCGCCGCCATATTGACAGAAAACTAATGGATTTTCTGTCACTTTTGAGTGAAAATGGCGGCGAAGGTAGATTAAAGGACACTAAATCGGTAGGAGTTGATCGGCCTGAATGGAGAAGGTACTGACTGTTTACTTAAAATACTCCGGCCAATTTCAATAAATTCAATATGACGGCCGACATTTAAATACAGAAGCTAAATGGAGCTGTCATTATCAGTGTCAAAAAATTAGTCCAATAGAATTTGGAATGGAGTGTATAATGTTGTTTGTAGGTGGTAGACAATGTTGAACTTGAGAGTAAACTAGAGTTTCGAACTTCCATTGTCTTTATTTTTTACTTTTTCACAACGTTTCGAATGTTTATGCATTCATGCTTATGTATTCGAAACGTTTTGACCCTTGAGTGTATAATGTTTAACCAAATAAAACAATCCAAAAATATGTATGTTTTAATATTAGACAACCAGGTTATTTTTCCCCTATGCAGATGGTGCACACAAAAAATCAAATAAGTAAAGCTCCTCAAGTAAAGTTCAACAGTAGAAACGAGTGTATTATATGCTATAAGTCTTAGTAAAAGAAAAAGCTTACCGCTATTTCCACAGAAGAAGGAGGGTGTTCTCTGACCGTAACTTTGTTATTGTTGCAATTGTCCAAGCACCATTTCACATACATTGTGATTCGACCGCCTTGAGGTAAGTTTTTCTTTAGAAACGATAAAAAGTACCTGAAAAATGACAAGCAAAAATAAATTAGAAAAAATAAAACATTTAAATGTCGTAGACTACAAGACCACTTTATTGGGCAAAAAATTAATTAATTGGACTTGATTTAAATTTCTAAATCAAAGCTAACGTTTCGATGCCTTCCGCATCATTCTCAGGGCCAGACAATACGAACTAATAATCGCTTTTCTTTACACGAACGATTTTTTTTTAAATTGTACAAAAGCGAAAAAAAGTAATGTGCAAAAAGTTTCTAAAAACAACTGAAATCTTAAAAAAAACTTTCTGGTTTGCAAAAACCTCAATCGAGTTTACTAGTGAAAGTCCCTCAGCTAACTTCCAAATACTTTTGTGACTTACAGTCCCACCAGCAAAGGGGACTTTTCAACCTTTTCATTAGAGGGAATATTTTTGGTCGTCACTTCATTGGTCAATATGATCGAAAGAGCTTAGAAAATGAGTATATCTTACCGTATGAGTAACTTGGAAGGCTGAAACGACACCACACATAAACAAAGCAGCAGCCAAACTTTTTCAGTGTATTCCGGATTTGGATTGTTGGTCGCTTGACGAATACACTGAACGTACACTTCATCTCTTATTTCTTCTCTTTCGAGGGCATAACCAATAATTGATTGGATTACTGTTAATTCGCGTTCAGGGTTAAGTTCGCCTCGTATATATTTGGACAAATCCTAAAAAGAACAAATTATAATTGACTCAAAATTACCTCACTCCAGCTCATTCCAAGTCTACCGAGATGCACCAAATGGCACATGATCTTTTTGATGACACTGTCTTTTTTTATTGGAGTAGGTTAGGTTAGGTTTGTTATGAGTGTTGCAATACTGCACGAGCCACTGCGACCTAAGAGGTCTATTATGGCTCATACCTGTCTATAAGTCACTCATAAAGCACCAAATGACACATGATCTTTTTTATGACACTCTCTTTTTTTATTGGAGTAGGTTAGGTTAGGTTTGTTATGTGTGTTGCAATACTGCACCCGGCACTGCGACCTAAGAGGTCTATTGTGGCTCATACCTGTCTATAAGTCACTCATCCCATCCCATCCTAGCAACTGACAACCATCTGAGATCGAAAATGTAGGTTTATGTTTAATATTTTTCTTTACTTTTGAAAAATTTATTAGAAGAGTGGACACTAACGTAAAAAAATTAAAAAGTGTTCTCTAGTGTTTCCCCTAATTTTATATCAATAGAAAATTGGTTTCCTCTAGATTTAAACATGGACAAAAAAAGAATAGGAAACAAAAACCAGGATCTTTGAGGTTTAAGTAGTCAGTTTAGGGGAGGTCTAAGATGCAAAAAGAGGTCATGTGCTTCGCAAATTTATTTAAATAACGCACGCAATCACATAAAATACCGCCACAAAATTTTAGAACACGAAAACACCACAATAACATAAACAAAACGGCAAAACCACACACCACACCTCGTCAAAAATGTAAACTTTTCGACGTTGCCGAGTTTTCTCAGGAAGTCGGTCTGGCACTTGGGCAACAGTCCTCGTGTAACGGGTTCACCTTGTGGATTTAAACCCTCGTGTAAGGTTAAACTTGCGGTTGGAGGTGTTTTATCCATAATATAACAAATAAATGCAATTAAATAAAATCAAAGTAAAAACTCAAATTAATACCTTGTCATTAAATTATCGTAAGGTCACTACGACACTGGCATGGCTTTGTTAGTGCATGCGCAGTAGATTTTTCGCCTACGGCCTGGCGGCCCAAACAGTGCTAAACCAACGGCGATTTTGAATTTTCTTCTTTGTTTTTCAAAGTTATTTTCGTTACACATTTTGCGACAATTGAGCTGTTATAGTATCTCATAGTTATATGGTTTTAATAAAATAAAATTTTAAGCAGAATAGGAGAAAAGTTTTTTGGTGGGTAGGTAGGTGGGATCGGTCAAAACTAATAAATACGGCGCAAATTACTATCAATAAAGTTTTCTGCCAAACTAGAGAACCAGGCTAATAAAAAATACATTTATTTTATGGAAACTTACCTAATAAAGCAAAAAAAAAATAAACAAATCTTTACCAACCCGTTAATTGTGTGCAGAAACCTGTTCCTGGAAAATGCCATGGTTAAGCCGCGAATCCCAAAATTTTATTATGTTACCCGGTTAGGATTCGCTTCATATTTTTTTGTTTTAGTGGATAAGCGACAATAAAATAAATGTATTTTTAACTTGCGCGTTTCTGTAATAAAACGTTATGCGCGCGCGGTAACTGTGACTTTCGCAGTAAACGTGTTGCGTGATATTTCGTCCAAAATAAATAAGTCAAAAAAAGTTTCTGGATTGTTTTATGTATCGTGCCAGCAAAACCAGCACGAGCACAAACAGCTCGTGTCAATAGTGCAGAACTGGTGTAGTGTTTCCCTAAAATTGAACACGCGTCGGATACATAACTACAGTATATCAAATTGACAACAAAGTGTCACAAATTTTGACAAGTGGTCAAAAAATTTATAGCAAAATGGTGAGGTGGATTTCTGATCAAGGAAAAATGTCTGCCAGTGCTTTCTTCGACCGAAACAAAGTTCTTCTAAATTCAAAGAAACCCTTTCAGAAAAGATTTAAACCCAAAGTGACACCTCTCATTTTAAGTACTTTAGGAGAAATAGTTTACAAGATGTACAGCGAGAAAAAGCATGTCTCCATGAAAACAATCCACGAAATATTTTTGAAACAAATGCCTGAGGTAAATTGCTAATAAAAACCTGGATCCATAAAATAGGATTTAAGTTTAAAAAAACTAGCAATAGAAAGTTTTTAAACAATATATTAAATGGTACCAACTACACATGACTAAAAATAATTTTTAAAATTTTTCAAATAAAAATAATTAGTAAACAATGTAAAATTATATTAATTTTTGTCCTTCAAAGTCAAACATTGACACTGACACTACTGACACTTCAAAACTGACTAAAGAATACACCTGCGTATTGTAACCAGAGTTACAGTGTGGTTAAATAAAAGGACTAGCCTTATTTCCACGACTATACAAAAATTCTGTCGCTTTTGGTTGGACAGAAGATGAAAACTAAAAAAGTTTTCCAAAAACTGTTATGCTGAAAACCAAATTAGTTCTCACCGGTGCGATAGTTCCTGTAAGTTGAAAACGCCATAAAAGTTTGTTGTCACCGCTTTTGAAATATATTCAACAACGATGAACAAAAATAACGTAATTACAAAATAGGTATTATTCCGACTTTACATACGTCAGCTAAGTTTGTCATGATATGTACGAGGAGCCTAGGAACAGATGTGGAATTTCGGGCATTGACGTTAGATCAGTCATTTCTGTCATTTTAGTATCAGCATTTCTATCTCGCTTTCTTTGATTCGGCCGTTCGTATTTCCAACAATGGTGTGGTCATGTTATCTAACTTAAATTTAAAATAACCTTCACGACTGAAAGCTTACGCCATGTGACTATATTGTTATAGCTTTCTTGCGCTAACCCCTTTCAAACTGAAAATAAAATTTTTTGGACAATAAACTCAACTTACCCTGAATATACTGCAAGCCACGTTCACATTATCAGGATCGTACATGTGCATATGTGAATTGGGAATGGTGTTGCCCTTATAATAAGTGACCATCTCACTCATTGGAATCATCTCCGAACTCGGTCGTTTCCTGGTCAACGTAGCTATAATTGTCCCTTCCGGGCTTCTCTCGTGCGCGTTAAAATGTTGATTAGCGAACTCGATCATATCGTAGGTGAGCAACAGATCGTCGGAGTTGTTTTTAATGTTTTCTTTTTCTTAAAAAAAAAACAATAAATTAATAAAAGGCTCCGAATAAACCACCACCTGATATGCAATGCTTAAGGAGCCTAGGGAAAGCGTAATGGATCGCAGACTTTAAGACTTACTTACGTACTTACTTTCTTATTGCTTCTAAAAAAAACATAGTACTGTCCTATCCGATAACAACTATTTATCTATTCGTTTCTAAGGAATGCCCTTAATATCAGAATATTTATAACTGTATTAGCGAGCTCCTTAGATCTTGTTAATTTTGAAAAAACGGAGAGAGAACACATCTGTACATAGGACAAATAAATACTGAGTCCAGTTCTTCTAAATTACACACAGAACAGTATTCTGTTGAGTCTATTTTATAGGACATGTTTTTTTATATAAAAAGTTGCAAAATACTTGCTACTAAATCGAATTTGTGGTATGATTCTAGATAAATTTTATTGCACAGTAACAAATAGTTTGCTGCTTGTTGCAGTCTAAATGAGAGAGTTTGTGTAAAGGACATATAGGCAGATTTTCGTGCAATGGATGAATCCTCCTGATACAGCAAATACCATTTAATGGGCTTGATCTTTGCCTTTTCAATACTCTTGGCTTGAGATTGTGCCATAAGTTGAGGCGATTTAGCCGTTGAAGTATAGATTTTAGTTAGGAGGCCCAGTTGTATTTAGTTTCTGTTGTTTCGATGAGTTGAAGTTGTCTCATAAAGCAGATGTTGGGCAACCTCTCGTCTGACATTTCCAAGAGTGTTAAAAGCACGCAGGCTTTTGCCTTGGTCTACCTAGGCTTCTTGAAAGCTTTGCACCACTGTGCAGAACCAGAAACACCTCTGGGCGCGAGCAAACTGCGTCAGGCATGCGCAGTAGATTTTTAGATTATTTAATTTGTTTTTCAAAGTTATTATTGTTACACAATTTGCGATCCTTGGATCATTATAGTAACTCATAATTATATGGTCTGTGCGATACCTTCGATATACAGGCCACTTAACGACTTCAGTTTCAGTACCCTTTTTGGCGTATGCCGTTGCCACAAATGCCAAAAGGGCACTGAAATGGATTGAAGGCAATTCCTAATCTCGGAGTTATCGGTCTGTCTAAATAAGTATCTGAATAAATTAAATATCGCCGCCTAAGAGCAAAATTAAAGCTTGGCACTGTACAGGGTGTCCTAAATTCTATGGTTTTGGGTGATTCGGGTAATTCTAGAGGAGATAGAGAAAATTCGACCCCCCTTTGCGAGGCTCAAATTTCAAGACAATATTTTTGGTAAAAACCGCATTTCAGTATGTCACCCCGTCTTCGAGTTACGGGGGCTTTTTGAAAAGTCTGCATTTTGGGATAGGCCCTATAGTGTTGATTGCATTTTTATAGAGTTTTTAACCCACAATTTAATTCACAAATCAGATTTCACGAGTCACTTTTAGTTTTTGAGATATAACACAAAGTTGGTATTTTTCTTATGGAACAGCCCAATTTTTTTATTTTTTGAATCCTTTTTTAATTTCTTTCAAAACGGGTGCCTCTTACGAAAATCGGATAAATAGTTGTCGAGTTATTAAATATTTTCCACAAATCATATAGTAGGATGTGATAAAAGCGGCACGCCACATTATTAAAAAAATCTAGAGTGCCTTGGTTGACAATCTGAACATAAAATATAGGTATAATGATTTATTATTGATATAATAGTAGGCCTTAAATTCAGTTAAGAAGCAAAATAGTATTTTATTTCTTCGTAACAACTCTAGATTTTTTTAATAATGCCGCTTTTATCACAGTCTACCATATGATTTATGGAAAATATATTTAATAACTAGACAAATATTTATCAGAGGCACATCGTTTTAAAAGAAATTAAAAAAGCATTCAAAAAATAAGAAAAAAATTGTGGTGTGGTGTGGGTGTTAAGAAAAATACCAATTTTGTGTTATGTCTCAAAAACTCAAAGTGAAATGAAATCTGATTTTGTAATTAAATTGTAGGTTAAACATTCTCCAAAAATGCAATTAAAACTAAGAAGATATTTTCATAAATAAAAAAGTTATAGGGCCAATCCCAAAATGCAGACTTTTCAAAAAGCCCCCGTAGCTCAAAGACGGGATATCATATTGAAATGCGGTTTTTACCAAAAATCTTGTCTTGAAATTTGAGCCTCGCAAAGGGGGGTCGAATTTTCCCTATCTCCTCTAGAAGTACCCGAAACCCCCCAAAAATAAAATATAGCACAAACTTATCTTTTTTTTTTTTAAATTGGACAACCTGTATATTATGTAAAAAGTGTTGAAGAGTATACATTTTTTCGTCTTAGTGTAAAAAAATATCTAGCTACCAAAGCATATTACAGCCTAGGAGAATTTTATGATTTATAGTTTTTAATCGAGTGTATATTATATTTCTAAGTACCTCTATATTTTTTTTAGATTCTTTAACTATTTTAGTTATGTCTTTAGTATTATTTTAAAAAAAATTAATGTTGTTAAAGTGTGTATTTTAATTTATTTTATTTTAAATGTTCGTAACAAAGTCCTTTAACTTTAATGTATAATTAGTTTTTTCAATATTTTTAACCCGTCTTTCAGACTATGTGTTTTTTTATTGTGATGCTTAGCTCTAAGCATAACTTTGAAGTTTAACTTTTTTACTTTGTCAATACGATTTTTTAGAATTTTTTATAATAAAGCTTATTTTGATTGATTGATTGATCTCACTTTCTGAATCCTTAAAAAATAAGATTTTCAAAAAATACTTTGGGTCTATCTTTTATCTTCTTCAAGATAATCAAGTTTAAAGTGTGGAGGATATAGGAAAATAAGTATCATAGGTATTAATAATAGGGACTTATCGGTAGAATAAGTCGGCATAGCCTGACCAACACCTGCTTAACTAAAAAGCTAGTTAACTCTTTTTCGATTTAGTATCCTTTAGCCTACTATAACGGTCATATTGACACCCAACTGACAGAAAATCCATGTTTTACCTGTCAATTTGGTTATAAAAATGGCGGCAATCTTTGGCTAAAGGGCACCGAAGAGATAAGAGTTAACTGGCTTTTTAGTTGAGAACGGTGTTGGCCTGACTCGGCACTATTTTTGACAGTTCCGCATGAAGGTTAAAAGGTTTCTGACATTTTTGTCATATAAACATGTCATCTAAACATGCTCATATAGCGCCATCCATAAAGTTGACAAATTAAACTTATTACCGTCCTTTATTAAAGGTAAGCCCAAGCATTTTCTTAATTCAACATTATTTTGACAGCGACGCGATCAAAAAATCTCTGGCTGGACATCCCAAACATAGGTTTTGGATAGCCTCAGCAACCAAGTGCGTCGCGCCGCGACGTCCCAGAACAGATGTGTAAGTGCTTAAAAATGTGTAGTAATTCTTTAACTTTAAATAGTGCCGACTTTATTAAAGTCATCCTATAATGTCCGATAAGTCCCTAGTGGGTAGTTAATTTCGTAGCTTATTTTTTAAGGCTTCAGAAAATCAGATAATATACAGGGTTTCCAATTTAAAAAAAGATAAGTTTGTGCCATATTTTGTTTTTGGGACACCCTTTTTTTTACCTAAAATGATCCTATATAAGTTTTTTTTTCTCCCAAAAAATCCATTACTCCAGACTCATCAATAGATTTTTATTAGAAAAAATATAAGTAATTACACAATTTGAAGGAAAACAAAGTTGAACAATAAATCATCTTATTGAAAGGTGTCCAAACAATAAATTGATTGTTTGAAAGTTTTAGCCAATGATGTGTTTGAAATTAATTCTGTGTTTCGGACTTCCTTTGTCTATATTTTATTTATATACGACGTTTCGATCAGTACAATCTCTGATCGTCTACGGGTGCAAACTACAATCGATTCCTAAGGCTACGTACTTATAAGTACTTAAGTTTATTTTCGCCCGGTTTACTAAAAATTCCCTGATTCTGCCCAATAAAGACAACTTCAAGGAATTTTCGTTTCTTTCACCGTGACTCCTTGTGAAAAACCTTTGCTTCTGTCCACTTCATTCGGTGTCGTTTTGACCATGCATGTTCGACGATTCCTGATTTCGTTGTTTCACCTTGGTAAATGCATTCCTTATTTTGTTTGTTCTCCGTGTTTGTTTTACTAAAACCGGAGAACAAACAAAATAAGGAATGCATTTACCAAGTTCCCTGTGAGTGTGGTGAATCATACATAGGTGAAACAAAAAGAGCACTATCTGTTAGGCTTATGGAACATCAGACGAAAACACAAAGAGGTGAAACAATGAAATCAGGAATCGCCGAACATGCATGGTCAAAACAACACCGAATGAAGTGGACAGAAGCAAAGGTTTTGCACAAGGATTCACATTAGAAGAAACGAAAATTCCTTAAAGCTGCCTTTATTGGGCAGAATCAGGGTATTTTCAGTAAACCAAGTGTTGAAATTCCAAATATTTGGAAGCCCCTTCTTGGGCGGAGCCAACTTATTAAACTTCACGGTTGAGTGATTTCCCATAGTATATAAGTACGTAGCCTTAGGAATAGATTGTAGTTTGCACCTGAAGACTGTACCTGTACTAATCGAAAGGTCGTGTATAAATAAAATATAGAAAATGGAAGTCCGAAACACATAATTAATTTCAATTAAATTGATTGTTAAAGTGCTTTATTTCTGTGTTTTTCTATGTAAGTAAAACGAAAAAGGGAGCATTTTTTTTTCAAATTTCTTCTAAAATCGCATTGCATTATTACACTAACCTTTAGTTTCGTTTAGTTCTTGCAGTTTTTTCTCAACGCGGAACTTTCGTCGCGCTTCTCGTTCAACATTAACTGGATGTTCTTGAAGAGGTTCTTGACGTGCGTGTGGCTGTTCGTGATGATGATTTACGTTCTTCCAATTTTGAGACTATTGATCACAAGTAAAATTATTTTTTTTACCTGATGAAACTGAAATAACTACTACGTTTTCACTTGGAACTGAGTACGTCTTCAATACACTTTTCGGTTTTCATGAAGCGATTTGGATGCGTTTTGAACACGATTTGAGTATTTGATATTTGCCTGATGCATTTTGAGGTTAGCTTTTGACAATTTTACTTTTTTGTTTGTTTTTTTTTTTAAAGCCAAAAAGTTTAAAGCACAATAATATAATTAAAATAAAGGTATATACCAATATTTCCGCAGAAATATTGCTACTGCTAACAGTTTATTATTGATGTCATCAGTCAGTTCGATACGATACTCGTTTTCATGCAGTTGGATCCCGATTCGATCCCAAAAAAGCGGTATTGAACTTGGCCAGGGCCAACGGAAAAAAGTTCGATTCGCCACGTTTTCATGGAAGGTTTGAAAGTAAATCGTATTCAAAAACGTGTTCAGTTCGACATGAAAACGTAGTAAACGTTTGCAAGCCAGGCTGACTAAATAATGAGCTGGACAAAGTTCTCTGGCCCCCGAACAGCGGCGTCAATTGTGGGGGGGGGGGGGCAGGGAGGAATTACCCCCCCCCCTGAGTATCAGCACGTAAAAATTAATCAATCAATGGTTAATGAGTTTGACCTGGACAAAATAGTTGATGAATTTGCTGCAATAAAACATTGCCGTTACCTACTAAACTACTTTTTTTTAATGTTTTATAAAAAAAATTGTTTTGTTTTTTATGCTCATTTCAGTTATTTTGGCATCAATAAAATGTTTTTTTTTTTCGTTCATATTTCTTTAATGTCAGGTATGCCCCCCTCCCACAGAGAAATGTGATATGACGCCCCTGTCTCCGAATTAAAAAAAAAATAAGTAAAAAGTTTGGCCGTGGGGTTACTGCTACTCAAGTAAGTAACCGATCAAGTGGACAGGTATAATAATAGGATAAACCAGTCCCAAAAATGACAATGAAGAATACCATAAAAATTATTTAGGAAAAATTTCTTTAATGCCAACCAAAAACATAATCTAAAAGTTTATTATTTGATACTGATCGCAAAGGCTACTCACTGACTTTTTTTATACGGGCCTCTTAAAGCGCTTTTATATAAGGACGGTTTAATAACGTTGTCGTATAAATACCACTAAAACCGTTTTAAGCACTAGATTTTAAAGCGATTTAAGAAAGTGGTTTATCGCTTTAAAACCCATTTTAGGATCGTTATAAATGCTTTAAAAACGCTTTTAGCGCATTTTTCCAATGTAAAGAAATACTCAACGCTGGTTTTCCAAAAAATCTGTTGGTAACTAAGTTGTTTTATTTGTTTTTTCTTTAAACTGACATATTTAATGACATTTAATGAAGGACGTTTAAACACTTGGAGAAAGCGATTTTATTTAAAACCGTCCTTATATAAAAGCGCTTTTAGGTGAGTATAAACGTAGTAAGTGACTGATCTCAAAGGCTACCGCCGGTATTAACAAATCTTTGCGGCTGGTTGGATTTACAGGAATCAGACAAAGTGGTCAATAACTAAGCACCAGTTTCTGTGTACAGGGTGTCCAAAATTCGATGGTTTTGGAAGGTGTCAGGTATTACCAGAGGAGATGGAAAAAAGTAACCCTCACTTCCGAGGTTTAATTTTTAAGAGAAGTTTAAAGGTGAAAACCGCATTTTGAGTTTGACAGTATTTTTTATTTGTGAAAATGGTGTAAATGGCTTTTCTGTAGATTTTTCGAAGCAAAATTCGACTGTCAAACTGGATTTTATAGGTTTTAGTTTTTGAGATAAAACACAGAGGTAGTATTTTTCTTATGGAATGACCTTTTCTTTAATTGATTTTTAAAATATATAATAAAATAAAAATATATAAAAAATACAAAAAATAAAACAGAAAGTGTGATACATCGTTTTAAAAGGAGTTTAAAGCTGATTTTAAAAACCAAATAAAAAAAGGGTTATTCCTAAGAAAAACCCAACCTTGTTTTATATCTCAAAAACTAAAAGTGATAGATAACATCCACTTTGAGAGTCGAATACTGCTTTAAAAAATCTACAAAAAACCATTTACACCAAACAGAAATATTCACAAATAAAAAAGTTACAGATCTCATTCCAAAATGCAGACTTTTCAAAAAGCTCCCGTAGATGCGGTTTTCACTTCTCAAACACTTTTAGTTTTTGACATTGTTGGTATTTTTCTTATGGAATGACCCTTTTTTGATTTGATTTTTAAAATCAGCTTTAAACTCCCTTTAAACCGATGTATTACACTTTCTGTTTTATTTTTCGTATTTTTTATATATTTTGATTTTTTTATTACTCATATATTTTTTCTAGTACTATATTATTTACTTTTTTACTCACTTTTTACAATAAATAGAAATAATTAAAGAATTAAAAATTTATAAAAAATAAAATATCATCATTTTAAAGGAATTTAAAGCTAATTTAAAAATAAAATAATAAAGGGGCCATTCCATACGAAAAATTACCAACTTTGTGGTATCCAAAAATTGAATATTACCGTTGTTTTAGTGTACACTTTTCTAAAAGTAGAATAAAGTACGTAATTATTAAGTTATGAATCCAAACTCTACAATAAAATTTTAAACTAACAATTCCTACAAAAGTATTTAAATAAAAACTTGTAGGATAGTTTTACTTCTTAAAATAGTTATTTTAATTACACACCTTTTATTACTGTATTATACTTATTAAGTCAAATTTAAGTTATGTTCAATTAAGGATTTAACTACATTTTTATAGTTCTAACAGGGACCTAGTCAGTCGTTTAAATTACCTGTTAATTATTTCTACCTGATAGGTATTTAAGGATATTTTAATTAATAATCTTTGTGGAAAAATACATCTGGAATCTGCCCTATATGTAGTTCTTACCAATAAAACGTTTTCTTAATTAAAGCTCTTCCGATGTCAATATTTTCCATAATTGGTAAACCTCTAAAATCGAAAATAGAATTTCTTTCTTCTATCTTTTCCTAAGGAGAAGAGCCAAACCAACGCCTTTGCTTGTGTTGAGTTGGATTCGCAAGCATTAACCCGGCCCAAGGGGACCCAGATTTCCCTTATCTGAATCCTACTTGGGTAATTCTCAACAGGTGCGTCCAAGTCGCGGGGTTGGTAATAGTACTTTTATGTGTTTGTTTATTGTTACCCAACATAGTGTTTGTTTATGTCTTTTTAAAACTTTTTAATTAAAATGTGTGTAAAAATAATGCCTTTTTACCGAAGAATGACGTCTATTGGCAATAGAATCGACATATGGAACGGCCGTCTTGAATAGCCCCGAAGAAGCAAATAAATTTTGCGAAACGTTGGCATTTCAAAAAAAGGACGTTTCATTAATCCCTCAACCCATAAACCTACACCTTAAAAAAAATACTTATTAAGGTAATAAAAAGTTGTTGAATTTCCTCTAAACGAAAAGAGATTACAATATCTCAGGTAATAAGTCAGATATACTCAGGTATTAAAATCGACTGCCATTTTCCAAGTCTTGAATAAGTAGAACTGTTTTAAATAGAATCATTTCTAAGTACGTAACTTTTTTAATTAAACGAAAGCAAGGTGATAATTGGTTTTTATGATTTTGAATTATGAATTTTGTTTTATCCCAGTCTTATGGCTAAAAATTTTCGCTTTTTTATTTTGATTTACTGGGTTTTTAACGATCTCATTGCTTTTTCCATCCGCCACACTTACCAGGCTACTATTAGATCGAGAGACAGGCGGAGTTGTTTTGGGAGTGGCCAGACTGGGTGGTGCCGGCAGTGGTGGCGGAGACACGCATACCGGCAGGTTTTGCGAATCTTCTCTTGGCAGTACCGATTCGTAGATAGGTTCAGTTCCTTTGGCTTTCGTTTCAGTGGAGCTGACATCTGGCTTAATTTCTGGAGCGGCTGGTGTTTCTGGAGAGCTCTGGAATGCTGGGGGAGGCGGTGGTGGAGGTTCAAGGGGCTCCGGAAGAGTTGGCATTGCCATTTTAGGTGGGGTTGGGTGATGTTGTTCCTGGGCCAAACCTAGAATTTAAATTTTGTCAGGACTATAAATAATGTCACTATTTGCAATGGCCGGCACATACCAGAAAGTGATCGTGAACTGAGATTGTATAAGTTGGGATTGGGAACATAAGAAAAATCGCAAGTTGTGTTTTAAAGTTTATATTTTGGAAGGTGGCCAGTAACTTTTAACTATAAAGATTTTGTTTTTATAATTAAAAGAAACTAGTTCAGCAGATATTTTTACAACGGATTTAAACATTAACATTTTATTTGATTTGACGCAATGCATTAATTAAAAAAAAGCAAATATAAAACCGCCACATATTAAAAAGGAGATTGCTCGGGAGATTGTAAATCGTCATTTACCAACACAAGACGAGAGAAAAAACAAGAAAAAAATAAATCAAAAACTAGCAGAACAGGATATTAGTAGAAAAGCTTAAGGGAAGATTTTCTACTAATCACTGGAAGTCAACCTAATACAAGTGACAGTGAAAAGTAATACACAGAGTTGGCTAAAAGAGCACACCTAGATTTTTTCAAAAACGGTAAAAAATTGGAGAAAATTGAAATATGTCGATTTTGTTGCAAGGGGGATATTTTTGCCACCTTCAGAAAAATTATCCTATCATCCTCTAAAGCGGGGTAGGTCCAACCCAACGGGTCATTCACCCCCTCAAAATATGTACACCTACTGCCAAAATTATAGGGATTTATTGACAGTATTTCTACATGTTGCCAAGTACTGCAGTAGTGTGAGTGCAGCCAAATACTGCTAGAACTGCCAAAAATTTGTACACCTACTGCCAAGGTAGATAACCCTTCGGTCCAACCCCTAAATTTTAAATAGGGAAGGTAGGTTGTGTGGCACACCGTTGAAAGGGTAATTATTTTCTCTATGCACTGATGCATTTTTCTTTTAATTTGCATCATTACATTTTGAGATAAATAAAAATCTTTATTTTTTCGTAAACCTTAAAGGTTTGAAAAAAACTTTAGATTTGTCTTTTTGAATTCAAAATAAGCAGTTTGTCATTATTTTTTTTAATATGTTTATGTAAATTGTTTATTTCCCAACAAACCTTAAGGATTATTAGAGGGAAATAACAAAAAAGATTAAAAATAAAGTAAAAAAGCAAACCTAGTGGTTAACGTAATTATATCAAGCCGAACAAAAAATAAATAAATAGATAAAAGTCGTTAAACTAAAAAACAAAAAGAGTAAGATTTTCTGCTTAAGTTCTAATGTGTTGGCATTCAAAACGTATGAAAATTGGTATATTTATTATATTTTTTTAAATTTTCTCCTGCAAAGCATTTATGACAAGATATCTAAAATTGGTAGCTAACCCAACCCACTTTTTAAAATTATTTTACAAAAAGCGTAGGTAAAAGAGGAAACATTTTTATCTGCAGCGCTATAAAACTAACTTTTACTATTTTAGTTTAAGTAATTAAGTAAAATTTTCGCCTGCTGCGCAATTGAGGCATGATTATTAAAAATATAAATCTTTGAAGAAACTCTTTCAGAAAAAAAGTAATACTCTTTTTTTTATGCTTTTTGTAGTTTTTAATGAATTTTTGTAAAGATAAAAAGTTTGCTGCGCTTTCATAAAACCTGTTTTTCTTCGAATTTTTTAGTTCACGTTATGATATCATATGTATATTTATATGTAACATTTTTAAATTACTAATAAAAAGTAAAACTGTCTTGGTTTTATGTTTTTAGATTTTTAAAACCAAAATTAAATTGCATTTGGTTAAATTTTGGGAAAATACCGTTAAAAATGGAAATCACTGTACGTTTTTTTTAGTGAAGCTTTGCAAGTAAAATCATTAAGAATATGACGAATTTGCTGTCAATGGCAAAGATGTTTTGGTAGTTTTCAAGTCTATTTTGCAAAATTTTACCTGCTTGTTCCTGTTGAATCACCGTCTCTAGCTCAACATCCAAATCTTCAACCAGCCCATTCATTTGCTCTCCGATTTCATCGATTATATTATTTCGACTTCTAGGTTGGATGTCGGATAAAAATTCGAACAATTTGTCTAAATCAACTGATTCGGTCACAGGTTCGGCCATGCGTGGTTTTAGTTGCTTTGCCATGTGAGATAATGCCTCGATTTCTTGAATCTCATGTTCTACAGCCCTTAAAAATACAAATAGTTGATTGCACTCACTCTAAACGAAAATGAAGGAAAGGCATATTCCGTGCGAAAATGTATTATTTTTATTAATCGGTTTTGGGATTTATTGAGCATTTATATTGCCTCTAAGTGCCTCTTTTATTTCTGAAAACACTATCAAAATCTTGATCAAAATACACGTTTTCCTGGACAAAATGAGAGTTGATTAGTATGTAGTAGTAAGTAAAATAAGCAAAAAACAGTATTTTCTTGGTTTAATGTGTCTAAATCCACCCCTAGAGATGATTTAAAATATTGACTAAATTTATAGAGCTTTTTCTTGTTAAATCCTAAACAGGTTTAAGGAAGTATTGCTTTTATGCTTTTTCTGCAAAATCTGTTATTTTAAGGATAACCCCAATTTTGCAATGATAGTTTGAAAAAACAATACAAAATCATCTGTATAAACAAGAGTTTTTTTAGTGTTGCTAAAATTTAGTAAGCCCTAGTCTAAATATTTAGGACATGGTCTGGTTTATTTTAGATCTCAGTAAATCCTACTGTAATAAATTAGTATGTTAGGGAGAATATTCATTCCTTGTAATAATGTGGTCAATTTAATATTCAATTTTTAATTGGTGGTCAATTTTACGGTAATTTAATTTTTTGAGAAATTTTCGTTAACTTTATGTAGAATCCTCAGCGTGCTTTACTTACTTCCCGCATTCCTCCAACTCGTCACTAGAGGACAGAGGCGGTGGTGGCGGAACGACCTCCTCATTCCCAGTTTTACCTTCTTTTTCTTGTTGTAATATAAGTGCCTCGGCTTCCCTGGCTTCTTTCTCTTTTCGTTCTACCTCCCTTTGTTTTCTTTCAGCTTCTCTTTGCCTTTTCTCCTCCTCCATTCTAAAAGGTAAATTAAATACAGGGCCTGCAGCGACCTATGACGCAAATATTATAAAAATATGCATTCGAAATTTTTTTAATTACCCCGATTTTTTTTAAATCTTATTAAAAAATATTTATATTTTTTTCAGAGATGGTAAAATAAAGGGGCGGTTACAGTTCCTTCACAAGGAGGGCGATAAGGAATTTTATTCTGGAAATTTTGTCTCTCGCAGGATCGTTGCTCTTCTTCCGCTTTAGCCGTATTTTTTGGCAGATAAACGCGACCGAGATTGTCTGTTGTTGTGGTACACCAAGCTGATGAGTCCCTTATAAGGACGAAACGGCGTCGTCTTAGGCTCCACCCTCTGTGTGAGCAATAGAAATTCAGGTAGTTTATTTTGCGCTGAAGTACAAAAAAATCCTAATTTTTCGAAAAATATAAAAAACATTAACTCGTTACTTCAAATTTGTATTTCAAATAGCGCTGCAGCTCGCAGGCAAAAATTTGCAGAAATGGCATGATTAATTTTAGGCAAAGACGAAGAGAGAATTTTTTTAAAATTTTAAAATGTATTTAGTTACTTTAATTTTTGTAATTTTCACTTAAAATAGTAAAGACGGGGGCTAAAATTTCAAAAATATTGTTACATTATATTAAAATTTGACGCCACAATATCTATGGTTTGACTGAACATGATTTAATTCCTAAAATAAGAGCAATATAAAATTATCCTAAAAACTGCAGACCAATGTGTTATTTGTCAGCCTAATAAAAAAATTACAAGATATAAATCGTGTTTAAAATGAGAAAAATGGCCAAGTTCTTATTACCCCACCAAGAAGTGCTTAATACCCCAGGTAGAGTAATAGGAATGCCATCAGTATTGGCATCTATGTTTACTATTTGAAACTTACAGAGAGTAATATGAAGTTATCTTTTAATATGCTTTTAACCCTGCAAAAATGAATGAGGTAGCTTAATGTTAGATTTGGTTGTTTATAATTAAACAATTTATTTTGTAAGATAAACATTACAAGGTCAGTCAACTAATCATTTTGGATTCAGAAAAAGTAAATAGTTTTCAGAAAAAATTACCGTAAAAAAATTCAACATCTTAAAGTTACCTACCTCGTTTTGGATTTTTAAATTCAATTTTTATGTAAAATATAAGGTACTAAAATTGGTTTGATTTTTTTTTGTTGATGGTTAATACTGAGAATAATGAAACAATCAACAATAATATGTTTCTTACTTTTTTGTAATAAGAAATATTTAAAATAGAAAAAAATAATTAAGGCTCTTTTTTGTTATTGTTAAAAGTTAATTCATCTACTTTTACAAGTGTCTATATCACTTGTTTTTTTTTACCGATTTAAAACAAAAAAAGTTATCATTTTATTTAATTTTCCTAGGTTTTTATTACACACATGCTCATGTTTTTAAAACCAACATGTTCATGTTATTATTACCCCAAACCTACAACACCGGGGGTAATGAGAACTTTGAATTTTTTTAAAATAAAAACTCCACAATTTACGTACCGGAAAAATGCTATTTTACACTATAAAAACTTATATGTAGTTTTCATAAACTTATAGTATGGAGTTATAAATTATTTTGGAGATAAATATGACAGTAAAGAGCAAAAATATATATTTTTATTTTCTTAGGCATTTTTTACCCCATTTTCTTTTTAACCCAGCTTCCCCTAATTTATTTTTATTTAATGTCACATAAAATAGGGCGCAAAAGCTGAAATATAGTTCCAGTCTTTGTTAATGGCGTCGCTTGTTCAGAGCATATTTTGGAGTTATCTGACTTTATGTCACCTAATATCCTGTGTTGTTCTTCTTATGCCTTTTCTGCTTTTCTTATTTATTTGTATTTCCGGCCATCTTCGTTTTTGTTCTTGTCTTCTTTTTTTACTTTAAATTCGCCGTTTTGTTAGTCATTCATACTACATTGGGTTTTACATACAGATACAAATACGAGGGTTAACACATTGCTAATTGAAAAGGTCTAGAGAGGGATTCATCATCATCACCATAGGTCAAAATTAGGTAGTTTATTTATTGGGCAGCTAAAGAGTATGCGCTTAAAATTTAAAATGTGCAGCTCTCATTCTACTAAAAGTTGTAGTGTGTTTTCAATCTATGTAATTAATTTTTTCGTACCAAGGCAAGGCTTGCACGGAAATTCTTCCTGTATCTGTGAGTACCAGGATTTCCTCTCTTGATTTTGTTCTTTCCATATTTTTTTAGTTCAGTCTTTTTGGTACTTCCAGATTTCATCCAACATTTGCAAGTTTGTCCTGAAATCCAAGTTAAGTATATTTCGGAGTTTTGATTTGCTAAAATATTTATATTTTTGGTTGTTAACGTTATAAAATCTTGATCGTTGTTTATTTGAGCTTCTCAATTGCACTTTTTGAGTCTGAGCATATTATGAAATTCTGTATATTTTTTTCTTAGCATATTCTTACTACTTCGTAAATGGCATTTTGCTGTGCATATGTGTTATTAGGAAGTCTTTCAGAGAAATTAAAGTTTATTTTAGGAATATGGATTCCACACCCTACTTTTTCCTTTATCCTTGATGCATTCGTATAGACAAAAGTATATTTATTTTGATATTTACCAGTATTTTCTATGAAGTCTTGATTTACACATTATTGTTTTTTTTTCTCAGATTAAGTTCTTCTTCTTCCCTGAAGCGTGGTATTGTGGCCTCTGATCTCATGTTTGCTATTAGGTTTTCCACTTCCATAAACATATCTATTAATATGGTGTATTTTGTATAATTTATGTTTTTTTGTATAATGACACTTTTGTAATAATCTAAAAGGTTGGGTTATTTAAAGTGGTGGCAGATTTTATAATTGTTTTTTTTTCTAAAATTTGTCTTCTGTTATGAAGATTAGGGCATGAAGCCTCTGCATGTAGGGCCAGTA
The DNA here is from genome assembly GCA_963921995.1 of Oxystoma pomonae. Taxonomy (NCBI): domain Eukaryota; kingdom Metazoa; phylum Arthropoda; class Insecta; order Coleoptera; family Brentidae; genus Oxystoma; species Oxystoma pomonae. The sequence continues at coordinate 79,334,367 of OY998163.1, forward strand.
TGGGGGTTAATTTCATGCATCCAGATATTACTCTCAGTCCTTGATGATATATTATATCAAGTTTTTTTGAGATGTGGGTTGTATTACAATAGATCGATAGTCCAGGTCCTGACAAGACCGTTGAAGACGATCCTTAAGATTTTAGGGTCTGCCCCCCTCCCAGGTTCCACAGTTCCACACAAAAAAGTTAAAATTTCCGATTTGTGTTCTTCTTCTCTTTGGCCGAGCGTAAAGAACAAAAAGATCAAAAAAGGCTTAACACTACTTTATGAATAAAATATGAATTTAAAATGTTGCTTATAGATAGAGAGGTGGTGGCAATTGACGTGTATGATTTCATCAGTGAACATGTTTGTTCAGTGATTTCATCTACATTATAACTAGTATAAAACTGTAGTTTATATCCATACGAATTAAGTAAAAATATTATGATGATTAGGTGGTGGGACTTTTTTACAGGGAGGCCCTAAAACTTGTAAAAAATAATAGCTCTATGAAGTCATTTTATCTCTTTTCTGATTAGTGCTACCCCTAGGTGGGGGCTTTTGTTACAGGGAGGCATCAAACCTTGTAAAAAATAATAGATATATGAACCCATTTCATCTATTTTCTGATTAGTGCTATTATGTTAAGAGCCACACCAAGATAACAAAAAAAATATTGGACACCTCTGGGCGGGGGCGTTTTTTACAGGGAGACCCCAAAACTTGCAAAAAATAATTGCTGTATGAAGTAATTTCTTCTCTATTCTGGTTAGTGCTATTTACCAAACACATACACACGACTGTTAAACAACTACTCCTCTGGCTAATGCCTCGACAGGTATCGAATTAAAAATAGCTGCCGCGTTTTGGTCACAGTTCAATCTCTGTGCACCCTTACACCCAGTGTGAAGCAAATCTAAAAAAATATTCACGACGATTCAAGAATCTTCTCTTTCCTTGTTTACCGACTAGTTTCGATCTTGTTGGATCTCATCAGGACAATGTAGGTTTCTCAGAAATGTCCTACTTCTTGTTTTGATTATCCGAAACACAATTCAGATTTCCTTTACAGTATAGGTCGAAAAAACCCCGGCCTTTGGTATGAAACTAAACAAGTAGATTCATGAAGGTTGAGTTTTCACAAATACAAATTTAGGCCAATTTAATACCTGTTTTATACCTGTCGAGGCATTAGCCGGAGGAGTAATTGTTTAACAGTCGTCTGTATGTGTTTGGTAAATAGCACTAATCAGAATAGAGAAGAAATTACTTCATATAGCAATTATTTTTTAGGGCCTCCCTGTAAAAAACGTCCCCACCCAGAGGTTTGTAATATTTTTTTTGTTATCTTGGTGTGGCCCTTAACATAATAGCAAAAATCAGAAAAGGGATGAAATGACTTCATATAGCAATTATTTTTTGTAAGTTTTGAAGCCTCCCTAGAAAAAACGCCCCCACCTTGAGGGGTCCAATATTTTTTTTTGTTATCTTGGTGTGGCCGTTAACATAATAGCACTAATCAGAAAAGAGATGATCATTTTTTGCAAGTTTTGGGACCTCCCTGTAAAAAAGCCCCTACC